>CM049438.1:35918609-38418609 GCA_026929855.1 Poa annua
CGGAGTCAATTGGCCAACTTTAGTGAGCATCAAGCACACATCTCCATGGTGGAACCCAAGAAAGTATTCGATGCCCTTGAAGACCCCGATTGGCTTGAAGCAATGCACGAAGAGCTCAACAACTTCGAGCGCAACAAGGTGTGGAGACTAGTGGAGAAGCCAAAAACCTGCCGCAATGTTATCGGCACCAAGTGGATCTTCAAGAACAAGCAAGATGAACACGGCATCGTTGTGAGGAACAAGGCGCGATTGGTGGCCCAAGGCTTTTCTCAAGTTGAAGGCATCGACTTTGGTGAAACCTATGCGCCGGTTGCACGCCTCGAGTCGATACGTATTCTCATTGCCTTTGCATCTCATCATGGTTTTAAATTGCAACAAATGGACGTTAAAAGTGCATTTCTAAATGGCCCACTTAATGAACTTGTCTATGTTAAACAACCTCCGGGTTTCGAGAGCCGCGACTTCCCGAACCACGTCTATGTGTTGGATAAGGCTCTTTATGGGCTTAAACAAGCACCTAGAGCATGGTATGAACACCTTCGGGAGTTCTTATTAGACCGTCGATTCGAAGTCGGGGTGATCGATCCCACTCTTTTCACAAAGAAAGTTAATGGGGAACTCTTCATTTGTCAATTATATGTTGATGATATTATCTTCGGTTCTACTAATCTCTCTTTTAATGAAGAGTTCGCCAAGCTTATGACCGACAAGTTCGAGATGTCCATGATGGCTGAACTTAGGTTCTTTCTTGGTTTTGAGATCAAGCAATTGAGAGAAGGAACATTTATTTGCCAAGCCAAGTACATTCAAGATATGCTCAAGAGATTCAAGCTCCTCGATCTAAAGGGCGCCGCTACTCCTATGCAAACCAAGTGCCACCTCGAGCTTAACCCTAATGGTAAAGAGGTAGACCAAAAGGTATATCGATCTATGATTGGGTCTCTTCTCTACCTTTGTGCATCTAGTCCGGATATAGTGTTAAGCGTTGGAGTGTGTGCACGTTACCAAGCCGCGCCTAAGGAAAGTCACCAAGTGGCTATCAAGAGAATCTTCCAGTATTTGATTCAAACTCCAAACTATGGGTTGTGGTACCCCAAAGATGGCACCTTGTCTCTTTGTGGGTACACCGACTCGGATTGGGCGGGTGACAAGGATGATAGGAAGTCAACCTCGGGAACTTGTCAATTCATTGGAAGATCATTAGTGA
Organism: Poa annua; assembly: GCA_026929855.1. Classification (NCBI taxonomy): domain Eukaryota; kingdom Viridiplantae; phylum Streptophyta; class Magnoliopsida; order Poales; family Poaceae; genus Poa; species Poa annua. Next base: position 35,919,817 of record CM049438.1, read on the forward strand.
GTTGGTCCTCGAAGAAGCAAAATTGCATCTCTCTCTCCACCGCGGAGGCCGAATATGTCGCCGCCGCAAGTGGGTGTACTCAACTCCTTTGGATGCGGCAAACTTTAAAGGATTACGGGGTCCATTTGGACAAAGTGCCGCTCCTCTGTGATAATGAGAGTGCCATCAAGATCGCCTATAATCCGGTGCAACATTCAAGGACCAAGCATATTGAGATTCGCCACCACTTCATTCGAGATCACGTGGCAAGAGGAGACATCGATCTCTCCTATGTTGGGACAAAGGATCAATTGGCGGATATCTTCACGAAGCCCCTTGACGAAGCCCGGTTTTGTTACTTGAGGAATGAGTTGAATATCGTGGATTCTCGGACTTTGGCTTGATATTTGTGCACACACATCAACGTTTAATGCTTTTTTAGGTGTAGGTGTACGCATGGACTTAGGGGGAGTGTTTTCCTAATACATTGGATTCTTCCTCCCCCTATTATGCATATAGCAAGGAATCATTGATAAACTTCAAATTAATCCATAATTTGTGAGCTTAAATGATGAGTAGTAGTTATGGACCCAAGATACATCTTCGCGGTGCCATGCTATAACCTCATACACGGTGGCTTCGGCCACCACCTCTTCCTATGGAAGAGTTGGATCTCATTTGGTTTTTCCCTTGGGTTTCATTCGCTATTTGGGCTCTTGTGGAAAACACACTCAAGTTGGTCTTTCTTGTATCTGATTGGTTTTGCAATTTGAGTGTGAAGTGCCATCGACAGTTTGCATCTCTATCCTAAGCCTTTCTCCCTCTCAAGACTTGCTTAACTCTCACTCATGTCCTTTGTATCTTTTTGTTGTTGTGTTGGGCGGAAATCTCCGAGCCACATTCGAAAATTTCTGAATCACTAGAAATTTTCGAGACTAAGTCCTTTCAAAAAATAGCACTGCACTCTGCTGGATTTTGACCGGAAATAGTCTCTGAAATTTCCGGTGAGACTCGGAAATATCCGGTCCCTGAGATTTCTCGGCACCTAAGTCCTTTTCAAATTCGGCACTGCACTCTGCCGAATTTGAACCGGAAATAGAGCCAGAAATATCCGGGGCCCGGAAATTTCCGAACCAAGTCCGGAAATTTCCGATGACTCCGTCAATTTCCACACTAAGTCCGTTTCAAAACTCGGTACTGGATATATCGTGTTTTGAACTGGAAATAGTGCCGAAAATTTCCGGTGTCCGGAAATTTCCGAACCTTAGTCCGGAAATTTCCAACCCAAGTCTCTCCGGCTATAAATAGGGCACGGGTGGGCTGTTCGAACCGAACAGTTCATCCACCCCGTGCCTCTTCTTTCTCTCTCCAAGCCGGAGAAGAAGCTCTTCCCCGATCCGTCCCCGGGCCGTTTCTCCGTCAATCTCTCCGGTTCTTCGCCGGATCTGCTTCTCCTCGTCGCGGGGATCGGTTTCCTCCGCGCGGTTTTCGCCATGTCTACCGGTAACTCCTCTTATTTCAAATCTAGGACCAAATCTATTTTCGTTTAACCTAGCCGATTTAGGAGGTTGTTGCTCGATTCCTTTGGTAGAACTGCTCCTCTTGGCTTGCTCTACCTTCCTCGTGCACAGATCTGTTTTTCGTTCATAGATTTGGTTCAGTTTTTCAAAATTTCGTGCAGACCGGAAATTTCCGGTTCAGACTCAGAAATTTCCGGACTTCGGAAATTTCCGGCCCTGACTCGGAAATCTCCGGCCTGCTCAAAATTCTGAAAAACAGACAAGTTCTACAAACGTTTAACGGCTCCTGTACGATTCCCTTTGCCTTCCTGGACATGAGTGCTTACCCCCCTTGCTTTCTATATGCTCTATGCTGTTTGTTTGCAGGTTCTTCTACACGGGGAGGTCGCACCAAGTCAATGGCTAGTCGTCTGAAAGGGATTCACTCTCGGCCACCTAGTGATCCATCAAGTGATGAGAGTGAGCTCCCTCCTGCTACTCAGCTTAGAAAACCCAGCGGCGCTAACAAGAAGAAGAAGCCCGAGCTCCAGTTGTCTGATTTCAACAAGGCCAGTTTTCGTAAATGGCGCAGTGAGCTGTCCTATGAAGCTGAGGAGGATGACCCAAAGTTCTTCTGCACAGAGATGGCTTGGCTCTATCGAGAGGTGTATCAAAAGTTCTCCAGTGACAAGCCAGTTTGCCCAATGAGATGGATCAACTTCGACAAGCTTATGAAGAAGGCTGACTATTTTGGGGGAGCTATTCAGGTGTGCAGGGTATTGGGCTTGGAGCATCTCATGAGGACTGAGTGCAGCTACAATGTGTCCCTTATTCATCAGTTCTATGCCACAGTGGTGTTTGACTCTTCTGAGGATATTGGGATGAATTGGATGACTGGGAGACAGCGGTTGACCTCCTCCTTCCGTGAGTTTGCTAGGGTTCTTTGCTGCCCCTTCAATGGTAGCTCGGTGGCAGCTGGTGAGAGGATGCATCTACAGGGCGTTGCCTACAACAAGAATGCCATGTCTGACTTATATATGCCTGGTGGTGAGATTGGCTCGCAGCATGGTTTGCTGCCCACTTATGACATTCTTCTCCGCATGTTTCGCAACACCATTGCTCCCATCGCGGGCAACGCTGACAACATTGCCGGGGGTCTAGTGAACTTGATGGCCAAAGCTCATGAAGCCTATGTAGGAGAGTATGATCTGGACAAGGAGGAGTACAAGATTGACATCATGGATTTCATCTTTCAAGAAATGACTCAAGATGTGTTTGAGAGGAAAGTTCCCCCCTATGATCCTTATGTGATGCTTCTCATCAAGCGCAAGTATCGGCTCTCTGAGGAAGATGGCAGCGATATGGATCGTGCCCTTGGATGCATCGCCCACACAGCTGCCAACCTTGTTCAAAAGAAAGCTCATGTGGTGCAAAAGCAAGCTACACTTCAAGAGATCAATGAGGATGATGTGTTTGGTGGCCCCACTCGCCAACCACGGCGCCACAACATCAAGAAAGCTGAAAAGAAGAGTCGCCCATGGATTGTTCGTGCCATGGAGAAGGTGATGAACATGAACTGCTGCCTTCATAGTGAAAACTATGCCATCTACCAACAGAACCACCGCATTCTCAAGCATCAGGAAGAGATTCGAGCACATTTGAAGATGCCTCCTCCCAAGAGACCCCTGAAGCCCCTGGTACCCTATGATGAGTGGAATTCTGAGGAAACAGTTGGATTCACTTGGGACAGCAATGTGCCTGAGGATCAAGATGTGGATCCAGAAGCTGCGGATGATTTTGAGGATGAGGCGCACAGTTCCGACTCCGACTCTTGAGTCTTGGGACGATAGTAGACGCTCCTTTCCTTTTTGGTATCTTGATGCCAAAGGGGGAGAAGTATCTCATAGGACTCACGGGATTTGCATGGGTGGGAGCACTCTTTTCTTTCATCTCGCTTGCTTTGTTTTAGTGCTCCCTATCTTATCTTATTTGGACTTCTTTCGTTGCATGTTTGTGAGACATGAGGACCTCTTAAACTCTTATTGTAATAGCTCTAGTTAAATTTTTTAAACTATGCATGTTCTACTTTGTCTATGTGGTTATATTTTCTTTGCTTGCGTGGTTTGTAAAATCTAGGGGGAGTGTTGATCCTAAGTTGTGTGCATTTTGTATTCAAAAACATCCTCAAGACAATGCACACACTTAGGGGGGGCCCGTCTATATTTTGCAAATCCGTTCTCCTTTTGTGTTGTCATCATTCACCAAAAAGGGGGAGATTGAAAGTGCATTCTTTGCACTCCTCATTTTTAGTGACTAATGACAACACAAAAGGTGGGATTAATGTTTGTGATGATCTATGCAGGTTTTAGAACAGGTGTACTAGTGTGTTTGATCACATTTTGTTTGTAAGTGGCTGGAATTATCAGTACTGTATCCTTCAGATTTCAACCGGAAATCTAGGAGGAGATTTCCGGGGTCCGGCAATCCGGAAATTTCCGGCCAAACTCAAGTTCTTCGCTAAGTCAAGAAGTATAGCCAGTACTAGACTCAAAAACTTTTCGTTCGGAAATCCTTCAGGAAATTTCCGGTGCCCGGAAATTTCCGGCCATTGTCCGGAGATTTCCGAGTCACCGAAGATTTTTCACTAAGTCCATATTGTCAAGCGGTACTGCCTCTCAGAGCTTCGAAGTCGGAATTTCAGGCGGAAATTTCAGGTGCCCGGAAATTTCCGATGGGTGTCCGGAAATTTCCGAGCTGCAAGATCAAGATCTTCGCCAAGTCAGAAGCTGAACTCGTACTGCCTCCAGTCGAAGATCCGTCGGAACTCCTCGCGGAGATTTCCGTACCCCGGAAATTTCCGGTGGCCAGTCCGGAAATTTCCGGTCTTCAGTCCGGAAATTTCCGAACTTAACCCGGAAATTTCCGAGCTGGCGGCTGCACAACGGTCAGATCTCGGGGAGGGGTAAGATCCAGAACGCCCCCATTGTTGCTGAAGCTCATTTTTCATGGATCTCCCTATCTAGCCAACCAAATCCATTGATAGTTGGAGATCCGAAGGAGAAGACCCCGATCTACATCGCCACCGAAGGAATTTCACTTTCCCCCTCCCTATCTTGAGGGGCCACGAATCTAGGGTTTCCTTTGTGGATAGCTAGATTCTTCCTTGATGTTACTTACTCCTTTGTGGATCCTTTGTGGAATTGACCTCTTGTGGTCTTAGTGAGAGCCCCCGATTCAGTTGTGGGTGTGTGCCTCACGGATTTGTACGGGACCTTCTCCGCCCTTAAAGGAGTCCTTAGTGGAAGGGTGGATTCGGACCTTGGTGGTCGAATCCATCGGAGAATAGGGTGAGGCCTTTGTGGCGTTGAGCTGACCTTTGTGGTTGCTCACACCCCTCCAACGAGACGTACACCCATGTGGTGGAACTCGGGATAAAATCGGCGTCTCCTTGTTCCCTTCGTTGTCTCGTTCCACTCTCCTCTATTGTGTTACTTGTTTTTCCTTATTGCATTGTTTTCATTTGTCTTGCACCTTGTTTCACCTAGTAGCACATATAGTCAATTTACTTTTGCAAGCCTAAAACTGAAAACGTATTAAAAATTGGTCACCACCTATTCACCCCCCCCCCCCCCCCCTCTAGGTGGATAACTTCCGTTCACTAATAAAGTGTTGGAAAGGTGTTTCTTATGATTAAAAATGGACTGGGGTTCATGGTTTCACATGCACTCTCTCTTTTATATAGTGGTAGATAATGGAACATAGGAATTGACATATGAGATTGCAACAAGACAAGTTATTAATAATATGGGCATCACATCCTAACATAGAGGTCTTTTGGTTATTAACCTCTCTTATACTCCACCAAGATGCGAACTAAATCATAACAGCTCAGTAATTAAGATAAACAGAGTATAGCTTTAAGTTCTATGACATGAAGTTTAAATAAGAACATGCTAGATCTAGTCATCGTGATAGTGGCAATGTCACCCACATACCCCCGGTAGCATGGTATTTCCTTTATCCCTAGTGAGGCAACAAAGTAAGGTAAAAAACCCAAGTGGATCACGGTATTGTTGTCAACTTACCACAAAACCACCTCCCGTTACTCCAACTAATGCACACATTCCCCCTCACACGCTCTCATAAACATGTTGGATCAAAACACATAGATAAGAACGGGGTACATAATATGCATCTACTTTCATAACAAAGACATAATATTGACAATCATCATAACATATATCAACTTAAGAGATCCACCACAAAGGTATTACATATATGACCATAATCATGTTCAGCAGCTCATATGGCACTAATTAGTGAAGCTCAAGAGAGAGGAGAGATACATAAGTTACTTCCACAAACCCATAGACCAGGGGTGGACTACTCCCTCTTCATCATGGAGACGGTGGAGAAGTCGTTGGAGAAGGTGGAGACCACACCGGCAGCGCCCCGTCGGAGTTTTCCCCCTCCAATCTGCAGCTCCAGGTCTCTGTTTCGTGGTTTCTGTGTTTCTGCGGCGCTCCTCTCCGACAGGGTTCGGGGGCTATTTTTATAGTCGTTTTTAGGTCACGACGAAGCCACGGAGACGAAGATCGACGGCATCGGAGGCTCGAGGGCTGAGATGAGGGGCCCCACGCGGCCAAGGAATCTGGCTGCATGGGCCCACCTCTTTTGGCCCTCGGCCTTCCATTTTTGCTCTTCCTTCGCTCCTAAGCCTTGTTCCTTCCAAAAAATGATCTCCGTGGAATATTAGGTCATTTGGACGTCGTTTGTTTCCCTAAAACATCAAAATATAGAAAAAGGGGTTTTCTGACAGCACAGGGTTAATTCCAAATAAATAGGGAATGTGTGAAAAATTTCCAAAACATTATAAAACATTGATATAACCCTTATATGATGCAAATATGGATGAAATTATAGTAATACAATGCAAAGTTCATGTATGCATTTTACATGCATCAGTGATGCACGGAGGGTGACCCATACCTTGAAGTTCATGTCTTCTTTGGCGAAAAAGAACAACCGAGACGGAGTGTCGCGCCCGAGTGGCTCCATTGGAATAGAAGAGAGTTGGGATAGAGAGAGAGATTATGTGTGTGCTTAAGCCATGGATTACTGTAGCTTTTATAGGGCGGAGAGGGAGGCCAGCGGCCACCGAGTAGGGAGGTGCATCTTCGTATTCCACACACAGATTAATTTCGTGTTTATCAACACCGGCTGATCATCTTCCAAAGTGCACTCAAAACGGCGGCGGTCTGATCAACTTCCAAAGCGTGTTCCATGGGATCACATTAGTCCCGGTTTTACACACGAACCGGGACAAATGCCTCTGAAACCGGGACAGAAGGGTCCGTGCCCGTGATGTCATCTTAACCGTTGGAACCGTGACTATTGCTGTTATTAGTCGCGGTTCCAGTCGAAACCGGGACTAAAAGTGCCCAAATCTCTGAACTGAAGGCATGTTTTCTACTAGTGGATTCTGAAGGCTGTCTTAATCTAGTCTATCTGACACAGGCAAAGTACGGTGAAGTTGCAACGACGGTGAAGTTCCAAACCCTAAATCGACAATGTAGGGTTGTATTTATAGGGAGACAGAGAGGAATTTCGTGCAGCCTTGGAAAAGGGCCCGAAATCCACGCTAAGTCGGTTTCCCTATCAATACGGACTCTGAAAACAGCCTATGAAAAGGTATTTTAGAAATACATGTGCATGACCCAAAAATAAAGGTGACGCATCACCATGTATCACGATGGACGAAAATCTGAAGTGTGATTTTGAAGTATTTCGTGCGAAGTCATCAAGCATCATCATGGTGGCTTCAAAGTCCTGAAATCTCCACATGTAGCGTCATCTCCAAGCCTCGCATGCTTGCTGCCATCTGCATGAGCAATCATGCTCCAATGCTTGTCCGTCTCCTCCTCTCTAGGTCCATTTTTTTTGGAAAAGGGGGCGGCTTAGCCTCTGCATCGATTGATCCATGCGGCCTTTATTGATTTATTTCAACTCAAGTCTTACAGAGAATTACATCAAGGATCACAAAGAGTTGAAACATGAATCAACCATCTAAAAAGTAAAGACAACATGAAGTGGCATTGTATCAACATGATATCCTAAGATCAAAACGCCAGTTGAACCGGTTGTACATATTCCGTGCAACCAACTCCAGGTGGTTGCACCCAGAAATCAGAGCGTGTTACTTTTCTGTTGACCGTAGGTAGAATCACGTACGGATCCAGTGTGTAGCCAGTGGTATTATCTGCATAAAGGAAGATGATCTTGCACTGTTAAAAATGGAGCCCTTTTATGGTACCCCTAAATGAACCACAGCCATCTATTTCTGCCCATCTAATGGCTAAAAACGTTTCATACTTGCCTCTCCGCAGATGGGCCCTGGCCCATTAAGCTAAAATAGTGTGGCCCAAATAAAACTGAACGTAGGTATGGTGAAAAAATTGAAAATCCCCAATTCACGAAATGAACCCTAATCCTTGCTCGCGGCGCCGAAGCGCATGGTCCTCACCGGGGACCGACGCGGCCGTCTTCTCCGGCAGGAGGCGTGGCGGCTCGACCGACGCGGAGACTAGGGAGACGAGCCATTGGCGCCGGCGTCGAGCCGGAGGCGCGGGGCGGCTCCACCGATGCCGCGACGGCGGGGGCGGCCCCCTTGCGGACGGCGTCGAGCCGGAGGCGCAGGGAGGCTCCACCGATGCGGCGACGGCTGGGGCGACCCCCTTGCGGACGGCGTCGAGAAGAAGGCGCGGCCTGTGCACAGACTCGCTGACGCGGGCCACGGGGACTCTGCGCGCGGGCGCGGAGGCACGCCCGCTGCTCAACCGCGCCACCGACTCGCGGCCGCGGGACACGCACGAGGCCGGGATGCGAGCCGAAGAGCTTCGCGGACTGCGCCGTCCAGGCGAAGCCTCCCGAGCTCCAGGACGAGAACGAGGAGCGCGACTCCGCCTCCGCCGCGGGAGGCGCCGACAGCGGGCTGCCACGCAAGCAGAGGCGCCGCTCCGCCGCGGCGCGCGAGGAGAGCGTGATCTCCCTCGCCGACGATGTCGTCTACAAGCCCGACAGCAGCGCGGATTACGAGGCCATGCTCAGCGTCATCCAGCAGCAGTTTGGAGGCCAGCCCCATGGACGTGCTCCGCGGCGCCGGCGGCCAGGTGCTCATCCTCCTCAAGAACGACAAACTGAAGAACACCCACAAGAAGAAGAAGATCGAGAAGGTCCTCAACTCCATCCCCAGCCAGATGTTCGAGCAGTTCGTCTCCATAGGGAAGCTCATTACAGATTTCCATGACGCCAGCGATCCTACCGTCCCGCCCTCTGGTGATGGCGGTGACACGACCATGGACGATGATATGGGAGTTGCTGTTGAGTTCGACAAGCATGAGGAAAGTGATTTTCATCAGGTACGTACATGCATTGATCCCAAACTTGTGTCTAACTGTCTACAGCTCTGTTTCTTGCAGTCTGGAACTTGTATTGCTCTTGTTAGAATTTGATGAATAAGTTAGCTACTGCATATTCTAGTCTGTCAGTTTTGCTATTAAAATCTTGCACCAGTCGCCATGTTAGCTACTGCATATTCTCATGTTAGAAATTTATTGCCTTAATGCAGGGTTGCAGTTTATCTATCCGAGAGGACATTTTGAACAAGTATGCTGAAGATATGGTTGACTGCTGTATACCGGTTTCGAACGATTGTTTAAAAAATGCATTGGATTCATCCGTCAATCTTCTCAAGGAGAAAGAACACCAACTTTTACAAATGGAGAGAAGATTTGATGCTTTATGTGTGGAACTGTACGCATACAAGGAGAATAAATCTCATGGAACACCGAAAGACAAGAGACATGTAGAAGAGAATTGCAAATATAGGAAATATTGTACACTTTTTTGGTTCATGCTTTTCTTTTATGTAGCTCGAATATTAATCCCTACTATATAGACAAAGATATGCGAATAAGTGTTCCAGATTGTATAATATGAGACAAAGATATGCGAATAAGTGTTCTAGATTGTATAATATGCATTCAGCTCTATCTCTAAATGAGCCGGACATCCACAACGAGTAAGAGCCTTTGGTGTCCTTTTTGGGTCGGCTCTTTCAAAGTTCGCCAACGAACGGTATCCTTCCTTGAAGCAGGTGTAAAGGCGCCTGAAACGAACGTTCGTGCCAGGCAAGTATTTCACCTCTTCCTTCCTAACACTGAACCCTTTGACCTTTGCATATTCATTATAAAATTCGAATCCTTCGTTCTCGCTTCCGAAGGTCTTGCTAACCACGTGCAGGTACTCATCACGCTCCTCCATGCTGACGCCTTCAGAATCCATGACTCAAACCTGTAGTGTAATTGTAGGATTTCATGTTAATAATCGAATATATCACTTAAAAATATGAAAACAACAGTATGTGCCATATTTATTAAAACCGACAGGGTCAATGACAACAATGTCTAATGCACCATCCATACTTGAAAATATTTATTAAAACCGACAGGCTCGACAAATTGAACTAAATAGCTGATCATCTATGTGATCATTTCATACTGATGTATAATTTGAAGTTTGTTTCAAGAGTACTAGTTCTATTTCTTGAAACTTGAAAATATGCCGGATGAGTAATATTACTTTATTTTACCAATGGCCATGGCCATGTCTAGCTTTCATCAGGCTATAAGCTAACCTGACAATAGAGTTAAGCCATGTTTGTACTCCAGGAGTTCACTTACGGACTTGATGCCAAGAACACTTATGCAGATGATAAAGCTATAAATCATGGACAAATCATAACCATTCGAAATACACTGGAGAGACACAGAGGTCATGTAAAGAACTAAATAGCCAAAAGGATATGATAATGTGAATTAGTACAAGTATTCCTTGCAGGAAATGAGCAGCGACTAATTGTGCTAAGAAACTAATTGATTGAGTGGAACAAGTACTCTTGACAGCACTGAGCTATACATTGCTGGTTACCAAAAGTCTCTTCGAACTAAAGCAATACTGACTGAATCATCCATAAGTGAGGCGAATCTAATTTATTCAGTTGGTTTGTGCCTTCCAGAAATCAAGCAGAAATTACCTATCACTTGGTTTGTGCCGCTGAAATTCGGAAAAGATGGTACTGAAGGCGGGAGGAGATCCTAGGTCATCGGTTCGTTGCAGCGTGCGCTCAGGCTCAAGGCGAACGAGGAGGCGGCGGCTGCGACGGGCTGCAGGCGGCGACTTCGACAGCTGAGACAGGTTGGAGCAGCGGCGGCGTCGGATGCGAATAGGGATTGGTGGCGGCGGCGTTGGCCGAGGAGAGGGATTGGAGGCGGCGGCGTCGATTGCGGGCAGGGTCGGACCGGCGGCGGGGGTTGCGGTTGGAGCGGCGGCGGCGACTAACTCTGTCTGTGCTCTTTTTTTACCGGTTTGATCGTATAGCATGATGGCTATTTCTTTTAGACTGTTGGGCCAGATGGCCCAAATTATTTTCAACCGTCGGGTGAAACCATACTAGTCCTATTTGAGTACTAGTAAAAGGCACTGTAAAATTCGCCTAAAAATGTATTCATTGCGAATGTTCCATAGGCCCATAGTAAAGCACATACACCCAATCGGATGTGCACTAATTTATCTTTTTTATCAACGCCCCTTAACCAGTTGCCAAACAAGTTATTTATATTAGCAGGGGATGTAAATTGAATGACATGAAGACAACGCCCCTTAACCAGTTGCCAAACAAGTTATTTATATTAGCAGGGGATGTAAATTGAATGCCATGAAGACAATACGCCAAACCATCTTTGCTAAGGGACATGAAAGGACTAAATGCTAGATTGTTTCATCTTGATAAAAAAACATCTTGAAAGGAATAAACCCACTACATCACACGCTACCCCGCCTCCTCCCGCCACGCCTAGCGTCTCACGGATGGCACCATTCGAATCCATTTTTATCACCCCAGGTCTGGTCCATGCCAAGTGCATGGTGGCCTGGTGATCTTTGCTTTCCGATCCTTCTTCTCCAGCAAACCAAACGTTTCCGCGATTTGCTTCCATAGTTTTGGATGGATCATATCCCTGATCGTCATGCTGGCCAGGTCCAAAAGCTCCTGCAGGCTTCCAATCACCAGACTTTTATAGCTGACGGGTCTATCTGCAGGCTACCAAACGCGGTCTTATCCTGCGAAAATCCTGAGAACAGCTTGAAGGGCTGTGGTCTTGCCACTTTTTGCTCCTTTCTTTTGCAAGTTCTACCGGCAAATCTATGCCAAAATAAGAAGAGCCTGGTGTGAGACGTGATTGTGAATACGGAGATGAGATTTTTAACCTTGGTTTTGTTTCTACTACTATCTCTAATAGCAATTTATTTTTGGACCTGTATGTCTCCTTTGTTGCCTCATTTTTCTATCTTCCAATGCGTGATTTATTGGTTTTGAGCTGGCAGCATTCGGGGAATCCCTGGAAGGTTGGATCAGTAAAGTTGAAGGCTGCGCAAGGCGCATAACCTGGGCAGGTGAGAGCTGCGCCCACACATTTTATCAATCACATTTTTACAAGATCTTACACTCAGTTTTGCAACCAGTGATCCAATCAAGCATTGTCGACCTCTCAAACTTGTTTCATGCTTGTCGACCACAAGAAATCCAATTCGACAGAATTGCGCAGCGAAGTTTGTTAATAGCAAGCATAAGTAAATTCAAAAGGAAGGTAATAAAAAATGGAAGTAATTGTTGTGTCACCCAAAAGCTTCTATCCATAAAGGACATCAGAAGATGAATAGATCGAAGCTGCACTGGTTCACGGCTCACGGGTAAACACACTTCACTGGATAGCATTGAAATAATTTACATAAACAGATACAATATACACCAGTTCCAAACTAACATCAGCGAAATTCCTCCATAAAACTCCTAGTCTACTGCCTTCCAAACATGGTCACGAGATATTTGAGCACAGAAAGGAATATAAATCCCAGCAAAGTTATGACCTTGTATATGACAAGCTACGAACATTTGTCATTCTAAATAAAAATGACTCAAGCATGCAGAGGTTTCATACAAACTTTGAGCTCCTCGATACGAAACACAACACCAGCATACAGCTGACATTTTGAAGCATGGCATCTTTTTTCCAAAGTGCTATACTACTGAAGGAAATCACAAACTTTTATGCACGAACAAACAACCATAAATTTTTCGTTACTCCAGTAGTATGAAAATATTGTCATTACGAAGAATCAAGAATTGAGTTTTTTAGTAAATATTGAGATTGCAAAGAACAAGTATTGTCTTTTTAGTGTGTGTATTATAGTTCTCAGCAGTTGACAGAATCACGTTTCTGTTCGATTTTGATATCTGTAAAGAACATGTTAGTTCAAGTTTTCAATATGCTTATTCTACAGAAGTTACGATCCAAATGAAATACCACCTTAAACAGGTTTGCAATAAGAACCTGGCAGAAGGAAAATGAGATTTGGTCATATTTAATGCTTCCTCTGTAATGCTTTGACTAAGCACAGGCATTAAGTAATAATATATTTAGAGAGGTAAATTATAGAGAGCAAAATAAAAAGTGAATTATTTGAAATTACACACCCCTTATAATTCGGAACAACATTGCAAGTCTTGTATTTTCGATACGGATGGTGTGTACAGTTTCAAGTATATTTATATTGCTGCACACCGCCACACAAGGATCAGAGAAGTACTTCGGGATAACCAACTCGTGAGATTCATGTATCATTAAGGAACACGCCATAATGGTTTGGTTCACAATCAGTTTCTCTATGTAAGTCAACTTTATCTTCATAACTAGGCTAAGTGAAAATTATGGTCGCACTACAAACTGGAGAATAACCCATATCAAAATATGACCAACGCGTGATAAGAAATATGGTATAAGACTATAAGGTTGGACAGTGTTGAATATTTACGTAACATACAAACTCCTCACAGCGCACGCCTTACATTTCTTGCTGTTAGAAGTCAGCATACTGCAGTATGACTAGTCAACACTAATCAACTGTTAGAACTCAACATATTTCAGTATTTCAGGTATAGCATGTTTTACGTTTCTAGCTGAATTCTGGACTGCGTAGAGATACAGAACAGGTGGCATGCAGTGGGTAGCTTTACTAATTAAAACAACAGGTCAGCAGCACAAAGAATACTGGTATTAACAGGTCTTTTCCAATAAATAGACCCCAATGTAATGTTTCTTATGTGATATGTGTTCAGATTAAGAATGATAAATGCTCATCACATCAATTAGAGATACACGTTGCCGTCTAAGAGGACATAGAAACTTCAGTAATGAGCCAAAAAATATTTCATGGAACAAGCCTAAGAGGTATTGATATGGAGTCAAAGTCTCAAAATAAAGTGGACTACCATGGAAAAAGGTAAGACGACGAATATGAACAGAGAATTACCACAGTGTGAACCTACAACCTCACACGTTTCAGCCCCGATCATGCTAGTCCACCAAAGGACTGTATAAAGTTCAATCGTCATCTTGTAGCTACAATACCTATCCATCTGACCTCCCACAAAGAGGGGACCGACAACCCTTCTAGTATGCCAAATGGTATGACTAGACATGATTGCACACAGAGGACAACAACTGTACATACATGCATTTTCAAGTTCTCCCCCCTCGTGTAAATCATATATCATACAAGCACAAATCAGAAGATCGAGAGAACTACAAAAATCTATTCCGCCAAGAACGCAAGACCAGTCGTGTGGCATGAATGAGCACTATGAGGCATGAAATATACCTTTCTTCATGTATTGACGCACAGGTCTCCATGTCAGACGGTGATGCGGCCATGTTGACTCGCCACTGCATGAATCAACTGAGAGCAGCTGCCACATCCTCCAGTCCAAACTGACGGCCACCCAATCGAGACTCCTTACACCTTGCTGTGAAGTAGAACATCAGCCACACTACCATGAAATACACCTCCGCAAATGAGTGGAGGAAGCCGCCAAGAACTTTCCCACCAAATGTCACCATAATGAGCCGCCCCATGCTGCCACACAACACTGTCTCCCAACACTTAATCAATGTGGCGTCGGTTGCCATTAGTGAAACAAGGTAGCAACCTTCCTTGACAGCATTGCGGCCAGGCGGACGCGGATCACGATCCATTGCGACCACCCATGGCACCACCGTGAACAACACTGAGACAATTGCATCAAGAAGAGCCCACGCAATGAAGAAGCCATCGAGCTCTGGGCCAGAAACCGCTGCAGCAAGCCACGGGTTCGCAGATGCTGAGAAAGGCATGAGCTTGGCGACAACAAAGAGCCTGAACAGCTGCGCCTGGTCGTGCACATCAGCAAAGAACCAGATGCAGAGCATCTGAACAACCGCATCCCGAGTCGCCCACCGCAAGAATGCGAACCCAGAGAGCCGCCTGGCGCCCATCGCGACACCAGAGAGGAAGAAACCTCGCCGCCGTCCAGGCAGGTGGCGCCCTGCTACAGACGCGAACACCGTGCCAAGAGCAATTGAGTGCACGGTGATGTACCCGAGGATCGCGAGCACATGTGCGGCCGAGAGCAGCGCGAGGAGATTGATGATGGCCGCAGCGTCACGCCTTGTCAGGTCGAGCAGCCTGAGCTCACCACCCCTGGGCGAAGCAGGCTTCCTCGAGGAGGTCTCGTTATGGACGGCAAGGAAGAAGGTGGAAACGGATGCGGGGAGCTGCTGAGATAGGGGTATGTGGTAGGGTTTGGGGGTGGAGAAGGAGGTGAAGAAGATGTTGTGGTAGGAGGAGTTGCGGCGGCTGGATTGGGGCGAGGAGGCCGGGTCGAGGGGTCCAACGAGAAAGTCGTCGTCGGAGAGGGAGGACGAGGAGGTGAAGGGGGAGCGACGGCGGGGGAGGTGGTGCTGGGGAGGCGGCGGGGAGGGCTGGGCGGGAGGGGAGAGGCGAAGGAGGAGGGAGCGGAGGGCGGGATCGCGGTCGGCAAAGGAGGAGAGGCGGAGCGTGCCTGCGAAGAGGGCCGAACGGAAGAGGAGGAGGAGGAGCGCCGCGAGGAGGAGCGGCGGGAGCGAGGCCGGGTGGAGGAGGTGCACCGCCGCTCGGCGCAGTACGCGGGCACCCGTGCGCGCGTCCAGGCTCGGCGACGGCGGCGCGGGCGCGGCGGCTGCCGGCATGACGGTGAGAGCGCCGGGCTGTGTGGATCGGCGAGGGCGAATGGGGAATTGAGGATGCTGAGGTTGACGCGCGGGTGACGGAGGAACTGGAAATAACGGGCTTGGTCTTGGGCCTATGCCGGTCTGAATTCTTTCGTCGGGCTTTGTTGGGTGGGATATGTTTTGAGGCAGAGTAAAATCCATCAAAGGTCACCGTATTTGACCTTATTACTCGCTGTTATCACCGTACACAGCTATACGCCATTTACGGTCACTGAATACGCGTTAATATGTCGTACAAGGTCACCGGAGCCTATAGAGTTACGTATTTACTGACGTGGCATAAGGTTGACCAGTCTCCGGCAGCAATTGTTTTGTAAAAGACCCCCTCTGAATCCTTCTTTTTTGTTTGTTGTCTAAACACAGATAGGTTGGATCGTCTAACTGACGGAGATGCAGATGGTGGAGGCCCCGTGCGCGCGCCATGGTTCGCCATAGTTGTGCGATAACGGTTTTATAGCGGCTGAACGGCCGGCCGCGCCCCTCCGACGCCTTGGCGCGCAACCCGCCGATGAAGTGTTTGGTGAAGTGGGCCTTGTGGATGATTACGTTGTTATCAGCATCGTGGTGTCCGTGCTCCGAGTTGGGCGGCATCGGGCGGTAGTACTCGACGCCACGGTGCTCGAACTCGAGGAGGACGGTCGCGCATATGAGCTAACTCCCAACCAAAGACATTTGTCAAGCCCAAAACATCATAATTTTAATCACAATGAGTCAAGTTTATTAAGTGCAATAAAAGTAATGTGTGAATCAAGTTCGTGAGAGCTTTTTGACCAACTTTACCCATAACAATCCCAATAACATAAGCATCTTAATTTGGAAGCATAGATAAAACAATATAACATGGTAAACATACTTGGAATAGCATATTAACTAATAGCTAGATATGGTGGACTCACTAGAAAAACTTGGTTGAATGTGTTGGAAAACAAGCTTTTTACTTGTTGGAATTTTTGGGCTAGCAAGAGGGAGAAAGTTGACCATCTAAATGCATGCATAAGTGTCCATAAAGCTAACTGTTTCATGCTAAAAAAAAAGTAAAACATCATTCAGCATATAAAACATGAATAAAAAATAGCTCTTGATAAGACACTTGCAAATTAATACCCGTTAACAAGTAGATAAATCATGCAACTATATATATCTTTGTAAATCAACTCAAACATCATATTCCCAATATTTGTATAGCATCCTACTTAATTCAACCCAAACTTCCAGTAGCTCTCTCATAACATAAATGAAAAGTGGTGGTCTCAAACAAAAAAACCAAACCAAAATAAAAAGAACAAAAAGAACGCTACAAGTTTATGCGATAAAGTGTAATGAACGAAAAACAGAAGTTAGACGTGTGCAAACCGAGAGTGTGTTAGTTCAGTGGGGTTGTCCTCACATTCCCAAGCTTATGGTATTCACCATCCTTTGATAGCTCCTGGTGCATCTCCTCTAATCCCTGTGAAAAAACTTCAAAACACCGTTTCTCCTATTTCTTTTCTGTGTGGTGACATTAGTAGGCACAAAACAATATAATTGCTTGATGTATGAAATCCTTAGACAAACATAAGAAACATATCTAGAAAGTGTATAATGTTGTATTCCTTCTAATAAACTCAATTGGATCAAAAATATTCAAGTTAAAAGTTCAAAGAATGCATAAACAAAATGGGACAAAATCTGTCCAGAAAAACAGCAGCAGCAAAAGGTATTTTTTTACCCCACATAAATTTGTCGAAACAATCTGAAACAATTCATGCTTACAGAGGGCAAAAAGTTGCAACTATAGATCAAATTTCAGCTCATTCGGAGTTACAGAATAGGAATGAAAAATTATACCGTGCACAGATTCGTGCTGGAATAAAATCTCCGAACGGAAAAAGCAACTTTTCAAAGTCCAAATGGGTTAAACTTGGCACTTTATTAAAATATTCCAGAACCTAAACTAAAAACAAAGTCTCTTGGTACAGCAAGAGGACTCAAAGAAAATCTCAAATAAAAACAACTGGGTTGCCTCCCGTAAAGCGCTTTATTTATAGCCATATAGCTAGCCTTCTTACTTGATATTTATTGTGGACGAAGCTCATGAGGGAGCTTGAACTTTGGTGTGTCCCTCTTCCTTGGAAAGTGCTCCATGCTCTTCTTGTGTGGGAACTGAAACTTCACGTTCCCCTCCTTTGAATCAATGATAGCACTAGTAGTACGAAGAAAAGGTCTTCCAAAAATAATAGGACTTGAGGTTTTATTCCCCATGTCCATGATTAGAAAATCAACAGGCACAAATGTTAAATGCAACTCTACCATAACATTGCTTACTTTTCCTAAAGCATGTTTAATAGAATCATCAACAAGTGCAAGTTCAACAGAGCATTTTTCAAGATTATTTAATTCAAGTACTTCATATAATTCTTTAAACATAACAGAGACACTAGATCCTAGATCTAATATAGCATGGTGTGTCTCTTTTCCAATTGTTACTAATACCTTGGGAACCCATATATCCCCAAGTTTAGGTGGCATCATAGCTTCTTTGTTGTACCTAGCAATTTTCTCTTTTAAAACATGACTAGCAATATAAGAACCAAAACCAGCTTGGTTAACATTAATAGAAGTATCACTAGCAAATTTTTGTAAGATAGACATAAGTTCATGCGAGCTACAATTTTCTAAGTCAAGTAGTGGTTCCTTGACTTCACTAAGCATCTTAACTTATTCAATTTGTTTCTTTCTACTGTATAGATTATATAGTTCATGACGGTCATCAAAAACATCTTCAGGTATTTGGGCCTTTTCAAGACTTACTTTAATTTTTACTTCCAAAGGTAAGCCATCAAGCAGAATATGAGTATTAGTAGCATGAGTATTCACGAAAGAACCCTTACATTCATTATCCAAAAAGATTCTAGAGGTTTCAGACAATCCTCTATAAAATATATGCATAAGCCTCCAATCCCTTAGACCATGTTCCATTCCAAAAGCTATACCTCTAAACATTTCCCAAGTTTTTACCAAAGGTTCTTCTTCCTCTTGTTTAAAGGCAATAACTATTTGTCTAAGATTAGATATAGTTTCAGTAGAACAAAATCTTTCAACAAATGAAGCCTTTAGATTAAACCAAGTGTTAAAATTACTAGGAGGCCATCTTAATATCCAATCCAAGGCTTTCCCAGCAAGAGAGTAAGGGAAAAGCTTAACTTTGATCATATTAACATTAACATGATTTAAGTTTAAAACTTTGCATCTTTCATTAAACTTCTTAAGATGTTGCATAGGATCTTCTTTAGGTTTACCATAAAACCGATGTTCATCAATTACTTTAGTGATATTATGATCTACTTCAACAGGGATATTCATATCTTGAGGAAAGTTCTTAACACTAAATGGCCAAAAAGTTCTCTTTTCCATTCTATCATGTTTTTATGTATTTTTTTATATTTTTAATGCAAAACTGAAAATAAAATGACACTAATACAATGTAAACCGAAATAACAAGTGCAAAACAAAATGCAAAAATAAAAATAAAATATGAAACCGAAATATAAAAATGACAAAAACAAAACAAAATATATTGCTTTGAAGGTAAAAAGATGGGTAAAATGATGCTCACGTAGGTGCAACCTCCCCAAGCTTAGGTGTTTGCACACGTTGGTGATGTTGAGTTTGTTGTGAGATATCCTTTCCACTTGTTCAGGAACAGCACCAGAAGATCTTGCACAGTTGATGAAGACTTGTGGGACAACTCTTTACTTGCTCACTTCCCCGGCAACGGCGCCAGAAAATA
This sequence comes from Poa annua, assembly GCA_026929855.1. Taxonomy (NCBI): domain Eukaryota; kingdom Viridiplantae; phylum Streptophyta; class Magnoliopsida; order Poales; family Poaceae; genus Poa; species Poa annua. The sequence goes on from CM049438.1 coordinate 35,939,268, forward strand.
GTCTTGATTACCCTTGACGATGATGACGATGGCGCCAGAAAATGTCTTGCTGAGCACCAAATACCTGCGTTAAAAGAATGTGGGTTAGGTTGAGACTCCAAGTGCAAACTGTATAGTAAGGGAAAGACTGATTTTCCCCATGAGGGTGACTCAAGGGTTTATATCGAACTCTCGGGGAAATGAACCAAAAGTTGTTGTCTCATTATCCTTTTTTATGAAACCTACAAAACAAAGTAAATTGTTTTGTGTCCTCAACCTCACCAAGTGGTTGTCAAGCACAAGGTGTAAGTAAAAGATATTGAAATAACAAATGCAAACTAGAAATAAATATGCAATGATAATAAATGAATATGCAAGGATGGTGTAAATGATAGTGGATGATGTTTTGTGTTTTGTATGGTGTTTGCAAGATATAAAAGTGTTTTTGTATTTTCGGATTTTTAAATGGCAGAAAATGTAAAGTGCTAATAAAGTGTTCGAAAAGTGTTTCTTATGATGAAAAATGGACTGGGGTTCATGGTTTCACAAATGCACTCTCTCTTTTATATAGTGGTAGATAATGGAACATAGGAATTGACATATGAGATTGAAACAAGACAAGTTATTAATAATATGGGCATCACATCCTAACATAGAGGTCTTTTGGTTATTAACCTCTCTTAAACTCCACCAAGATGCGAACTAAATCATAACACCTCAGTAATTAAGATAAATAGAGTATAGATTGAAGTTCTATGACATGAAGTTAGAATAAGAACATGCTAGATCTAGTCATGGAGAAAATGGCATGGTCACCCATATCCCCGGTAGCATGGTATTCCTTTTTATCCCTAGTGAGGCAACAAAGTAAGGTAAAATACCCAAGTGAATCGCGGAACTTCTGTCACTTTCACCGCACTCACCACCCTGATGACCCACAAGTATAGGGGGTGTATCGTAGTACTTTCGATAAATAAGAGTGTCGAACCCAACGAGGAGCAGAAGGTGCTGACAAGCGGTTTTGATGAGGATTTCACTGTACACACTAGCAGACAAGTTTTTAGGAGTTTTTGATATAACAGATAAATAAAGTGCGAGTAAATAAAGCGCAACAATGTAACGTCCCAAAAAATTAATATAATTATTAATGCCAAAAATGTGGGCCAACAAAAACTTTTCTTATAAATATTAGTGTATGTTTATTTCTTGATTATTGTTTGTTTGCATTGCTTGCAAGATTGTTGAATTCTAGCTCTAATTACAAAGTTGAAGGATAGAAAATAAACAAAACAAAATTTCAAAACTATAACACCATGTGACACATATCACAATATTTTACAAAATAAGAAACCTACTTTAGTTTTGCAAATCAAAATCAATGGGGAATATCCTAAACCCTACTATTTGATTTCCCCAAGTTATTCTCCTTCAAATGCAAATTCAAAACCTCAAATTCAAATTATAAATTCTTTTATTTAAAATATTCAAAATATCCCAAATGGGCCATGAGACACTTGCCACAAATGTAATCAAACAATGCCATGAGTTTGGACCAAAATGGAAGGAGCAAAACATGAAAATAAAATATCAAAAATGTGTACTGTTTTGGTTTAGGGATTTCATCGAACACCTTCTGTGCATCGACTGTTCTTCACAAACCCGAACCCAAGCGTGGATCAATTCGAGCAATGCGCTGTTTAATCGTCGAATTAGAGCCTCCACTGGATGCGCCGCATCACCACGGTCACGCAGCACCCGAGAGCGAGCAAGGAGGTGGCCGGGATCGTCGTGGAGACGCCGGCGACAGCCGCGGCCGCGCGCACGTCGCCGTGTCGGCACTGTGGCCGCGGCGACGCCGCGCCGTGCCGGCCGCGCTGCGCCCTCTCTCTCTCTCCCTCACCTCCTGGTTCCCTCGCGCAGCAGCAGCACGCGCCAGCAGCCGCCCGAGCACGCCGTGTCCGCGACACGTCGCGCACGCCGTGCGCCGCCCGGACATGCTCCACGGCCCGGACCCCCGACGACCTCGCCAGAGCGCGCCACGCCACCCCTCCATGCCCAAACGGTTCCCCGAGCACCCCGCAACCTAGCCGCCCCCTCCACCAGCCTACGGCGAGCTAGCACGGCCGCGGGTGCCCTCTGCACCGCGTCCACCGTGCGCCGCCCGTCCGCTATAAAAACCCACCCCGTGCTCCACATTTCGCCACACCGCTCCACTGCCCTCTCCTCTCCACTACCACCTCGCCGTACGCCGCTAGGAAGGCCGGAGCCGCGACCTCGAGCTCGCCATTGCTCGAGTTCGAGCTCGGAGACCCGAGGTCGACGACGATGCGCAACGCCGCACCCCGACCTCCCCTTCCTCTCTTCTTCCCTCCCTCGCCTTCCCCGCGTCACCGCACGACTTCTCCCTCACACGCCCGTCCTTTTCGTGCACAGGAACGCCGCCAATCGCTCGCCGGAGTTCGTGCCCCGCCGCGGAGGAAGGAGCTCGACGCCGTCGCCGCCAGGAGCTTCCCCGAGCCTCGCCTCCACGTCCACGAGCTTCCCCGAGCCGCCGCGCCCCTCCTGCAGCCTCTCCGCACTCTCCCGAGCAACGAGGTGAGCAAACCGTCCACCTCGCCGTCGCCGGAGCCACGGCGCCGCCCGATTTTGGTCGCCGCCGGTGCGCTCGCTCACGGCCGTTGGATCTAGATCCAACGGCAACTTACCGCTTCGCGCGATTAGGCGCTGACGTGCGGGCCCCGCACGTCAGATTTAAATGAAATCCCGCGCGCGCACGCTGTCACTGACCAGTAGGCCCCACCAGTCAGACTTTTCAACATTATCCACTCCGGGATTTTTAATTCGAATTTAGATTTAAATTGAAATCAGTACTGGACTCAAATTTAGAAAATTCATAACTTTAGATTTACAACTCCAAATGGAACAAATCAAACTGTTCCGGATAGGTTATGAAATTATCTATCCAACCCAATTGATTTCACTCCATTTGGGTAAATAATAAAAATACATTATTCAAAATACCATAAAAGGTTTAAATTCTAAACTTGTTTGTTTCTGATACTCTGTTAATCCAAATTAGTTGAAACTAATTTTATTAGGTCACATTTAACCATGGTTAGTCACCCCTAAAAGGGTTTAATTTTTAGATGAACATAATTTAAATAATAGCCAAAACTTTATTAAGTAGCTTCTGGATTCAAAACATTGTGTAGGGAGTTTGGTAACTCCAAATGACTCAAATCCAATTGGGTCATCTTCTACACATCAGTAGCTTTCGGTAGAATTTTAGTTTGTATTTTTGTGACCCACAGAACTTAGGTTATGTAATTAAACATGTTCAACTAGTTTCTGCCCAAATTAAGATATGTGTGAATAATAGCTAAATCAATTAAATTGAAACCAAATCGTGTTGTTCGATGTATGAAGTGGTTAGTTAGAGCAATTAAGATTGTATTGCTGTGGTGATTGATGGAATAGGTTAGTGATTGTTTGTATTTGCTTGATTGTGTATTAGACGAGAACGTTGTCGGATATATCGAGGAGGAAGGATTTGGGGAGCCTGAAGATCAAGACCAGGAACACTTTGTCGAGCAAGGCAAGCTACTCTCTGAGCTTGCACCCTAATACATGCATCTACTTTTACAAAGTCATTTGAAGGCAAAAGTTTTATAAAAATCTTTTCAAAAGTATGTAGAGAAATTATTTTGCCACCCTAAGTAGAAATATAGGGTAAACTATAGGATGGGAAAAAACTAAAGATTGTTTTATTCAAAATTCCTTTGAATCCTTGTGTGGCTATGAAGCACCAAGAAGTGACGATGAATTGAAGAAAAGGAAAATGGCGGTTTTGATAAAACGCACATTGTGTCTTGTACTTACGTCACTCAGCCGATACTCGGTGCGACCACATTTACCCACATATGGGAAAGGGCTTAGTCATATAGTTTGCTCTTATTAGTATGGGATACCTCATCGACGGAGACAACTCCGTTATGCATGGAGGGATGGTCTGAGGACCTACCTTGACCTGGGTCCTCGCTCAAATTCTAGGAAAAGATAAGGAGGAGGATAGAAGGATGTCCCCTATACACCGCCAGATAAAACCTATGAGTCCTCACACTTGTTCCCGACGAGCTGGGTTAAGTGTTGATGGAAGGTATCATATGGGCAGGTGCCTATACTAGCATGAGCAAAGGACAGACTAGGACTGGTGACTCAACTTCGCATACCCCTGGTATGGCGAGACGTGGCTGACACGATGAGTTATCGGATGGGTGTGGGAAAAGCGTGCTACCTCTGCAGAGGGTTAAAACTATTCGAATAGCCGAGTCCTCGGATATGGACAGCTGAGAGGCCCTACTTTGACCATGTGCAAGTTTTGGAAAAGTGTCGCGTTATAAAAAGAAAAGGAGAACGTTCCATACCCCTATACCCACGGATCGGTATGAGGCAGTTGGAGATTAATTACCATGATGGTTTATGGTCGGAAAAAGGAGGAGTTTTGGAGAAAACTAATAAAATTGAGGCACTAAGAGTAGTTGTAATCCCCTTTCCTTTTTCAACAAAGATACAGAGATGTTTTAAATAAATAAAAGTGTGAAACTAAAAATAAGACTAGTGCACTCATGTTGGAGTAGTTTGCGAGTACATTCGACGTACTCATACTAGTTTGCCTCTGGCTATTGTCATAGCCAGACATGGAGGAGTACTGCGTCCAGGAGGAGTATGGCGACATCTACACCAACTAAGGGTCTTCTCAAGTCGACTGCCTGTCGGGTCATCGTTAGCTTTTGGATGTCTACTACGTTTAAGTTCCGCTGCTTATGTTGATTTGGCCCTAGAAGGCACCTGTGTAAGACTTGGTCCATATGACCTGTTATGTAAAACTTTATTCCGGTATTGTAATGGATGTAAACTTTGGTATTCAGTTCGGATTATGTGCAACGACAGACTGATCACGGGATCGTTGTGTTAAGCATAATCGGGTATCTCAGACAGCTAGTCCGGGATCCCCACAGACCTGGTATCAGAGCCATCTCGACTTTAGGAGCCTTAGATTAGCATGGTCGCTAGATAGTTATTACAAAAGTTAAGTTTTAAAGAAAACAAAGGAAGGAATTATTTTCAAAAAAATGCTTATCTCTAACCCTCTCACTTATGCAAAATTTTCTTCTTACAAACTACTAAGTTTTCTCTCATATTCATAAAAACTTGCCACACTTATCATTTTAATAAACTTAAAAATCTGCTCACATATTGTCCCTTACATTAAAATTTTGATACACTTGTCATCTCACTAACTTAAAAATTTGACTAAAAATTGTAGATGGCGATCCATTTCACCGAGTTTGTTCAGCTTGAGAAGGACGGCAAGCTGATGTTCGAGAAGGACCTGTTCGAGTTGACCAAGCTGTTAGGTCGCCCCACTCCTGAGTTTAAGGGAGCCCAGGTGGACACTCCCGGTAACGGGAACTTGTCTTGGTTGGTCGAGGCGTCTGTTCGCGGGAACATCAAGTCCCCCGGATCCAGGACACTCATCTTTACCACCATGGACGTCCACTGGGACGACGGACTGTGTCGTTCCATGCAGCGGATGCTATCCCGGCTTTGTGAGGAGCACAAGGCGGAGTTGGTGAACTCTCGTTTCCAGTTCTACGGGAGGCGCACCGTCGACGGACACCCTATTCAGTCCCCTCTACACCCGACGTTCGGAGAGTATATCTTGGACATGGAGATTATGCTCTTTCGCACCCAGGAGGATCTGAGGTGCGCTAGACTTCGGTCTCACTTTGAGCGCCTCTCGCTCAAGGAGAGTCGCGAGAGTGAGGCACAGCTGAAGGAGGAGAAGGTCGCTCTTCTCAAAAAGAGGACCCAGATGAGGAAGACCATAGCGAAGCTCCGCAAGCAGGTGGCAGAGCAGGACGAGCTGATCGAGGATTTGGAGCTCCGTACTGACGAGATGGAGGAGGAGGGCGAGGATCTCCGCAAGGAGAACAACGCTTTCCTCAGCGACGATGACGACTATCTGGAGGAGATGGACTATGAGCAGGAGGATGACGAGGAGGAGGACCCAGAGGAGCCACCCTACCAGTCCGACGCTGACGTAGCCGAGCCTGAGGTTCCACCTCAGTAGGCGAGTGACTTGAGTACTACCGCAGGATTAGGTCGACCCCCCTATCGCTAGTAGAGTAGAAGTAGTGGTTCTTTTGGAACTTGCACTATGTACATTAGCTTAAGGGAAAATGTTGTAAGCTTGATATGGTGAACTCTTGATGTAATGGTTGTGCTATATAAGTGTGTGCTAGTCTTGATAATCTGGGTGAAATGTTTCTCCTATAATACTTAATTAATCAATCCCTACACGAAACCAACTTTTCCCTTGGTCCAAACCTTTTTGCTTGCCCCTTATACCCGGTGTTCTTCAGGATGGTGGACACTCGTCGCTCCAACCCGGATGGAGGACCACCACCACCACCAGAACCAACCACCGCCCAACTTCTTGCGCTTATCATGGAGGAGCGCCAAGCTGCTCGGGCAGAGCGTCAAGCTCATATCGCTGCCCTGCAGCAGATCGCTGCCACACACAACAACAACAACAACAACCACCACAATGGCAATGGCAATGGTGAAGGAAATCAGCGATCCACTTTGAGTGATTTTCAGAAGACCAACCCACCCACCTATTCCAAGGGGCTTCACCCACTAGAGGCCGATGATTGGCTTCGCACCATTAACAACAACCTGGAGGTTGCAGCCGTGGGAGAACCTGAGAAAGTGTTGTATGCGACCCACTATCTTGCTGGACCTGCACGGTCTTGGTGGGAAGCTACCAAGGCTCTCCAGCAAGCTGGTTATGTTATCAACTGGGTTGAGTTCCAAGAGAAGTTCCGCAAGAAACACATCCCCGGTGGGCTCATGGAAAGGAAGAAGGATGAATTCCGCAAGTTGCGGCAAGGAAGTAGAGATGTGGTCGGATACCTGGATGAGTTCACTGACTTGTCTCGGTATGCTCCTGATGACACCGACACCGAGAGGAAGAAGATGGAGCGTTTCATGAACGGACTTCATGATGAGCTGCAGTGTGCTTTGGTTATCCATGACTTTGTTGATTTGGAGTCACTTGTGGACAAGGCCATCCAGTTGGAGACCAAGCGCAAGTCCATGTTTGAAGGTCGTAAGAGGAGGATGATTGCCCAGGAAGGTTCGAGCAGCCAGAAGCCTCGCACCTACCCACAAAACCCCAAGCCAGCCTATCGACCGCCACCAACCACACGCCCCAATTACCCTAATCGCCCAAACAACCCAAACAGCTTCAACCGTCCCAATGACAACCCCCGTCCCGGAGGGAACTCTAACAACTCCAACCGCAATGCCAATGTTGTCTGCTTTAATTGCGGCACCAAGGGTCACTACTCCAAAGAATGCCCCAATCCTAAGAAGAATGGTCCACGCCCCGATGCACCAGCGCCTAGCAATGGCCAAGGCCGTAATGGGAATGGCAAGAACCCCGCGCCCCGCGGAAATGCTGCTATTGCCAAGGGACGTCTGCACCACATCAACGCTGAAGAGGCCATGGATGCGCCAGATGTTGTGCTGGGTACGTTCCTTGTCAACTCAGTTCCTGCAACTGTTCTGTTTGATTCTGGTGCTACCCATTCTTTTGTTACCCAAGAATTTGTTGCTAAGGGAGGTTTAGTCGGAAACCTCTTACCCAAACCCATGGTCATCCAAATCCCAGAATCCACCATAGATACCAAGTCATTTTGCCCGGACGTTTCCCTTGAGATCAAAGGGGAAAGGTTCCGAGCCAACTTAATCGTTCTAGGAACCCAAGGTATAGATGTCATACTGGGTATGAATTGGCTAGCCAAGTATCGTGGTCGAATTGACTGCGCCAGAAGAGCGGTATCCCTCACCACCGACAAAGGAGTAGAAGTGGAGTATGTGTCAGAAACCAGTCGACCCCGACCAGGATGTCATGAGAGCATAGCTCGACCCACCCTAGATGAGATCCGTGTTGTTCACCTGTTCCGAGATGTTTTCCCTGAAGAATTGCCTGGTATGCCGCCAGACCGGGATATTGAGTTCATCATTGAACTTATCCCCGGAACAGCCCCTATATCCCAGAGGCCTTATCGGATGAATCCGGAAGAACTGGTTGAGTTGAAGAAGCAGTTAGCAGATATGCTCAGCAAAGGACTTATTCGCCCAAGTGCTTCACCCTGGGGATCACCCATTATTTTTGTGGATAAGAGAGACGGTACCACCCGCCTGTGTGTGGATTATCGCAAGTTAAATGATGTGACCATTAAGAACAAGTATCCCCTTCCAAAGATCGAGGATCTGTTCGATCAAATGAACGGAGCCCGAGTCTTTTCCAAGATCGATCTTCGGTCAGGATATCATCAATTAAAAATCCGAGAGACAGACATCCCCAAGACTGCCTTCACCACCCGTTACGGTTTATTTGAGTACACCGTAATGTCCTTTGGTCTGACCAATGCCCCAGCCTATTTTATGAATCTCATGAACAAGATCTTCATGGATTATCTTGACAAGTTCGTGGTAGTTTTCCTCGATGACATCCTTATTTACTCCAAAACCGAAGAAGAGCATGCTGAACACCTGCGTCTAGTTTTAGCAACCCTCCGAGAACACCAGTTGTATGCCAAGTTTAGCAAGTGTGAGTTTTGGCTCAGTGAAGTAGCGTTTCTCGGACATGTTGTGTCTGCGGGAGGAATTTCTGTTGACCCAGAGAAGATCCAAGCCATTGTAAACTGGGAAGCCCCAGCTAGTGTGACTGAAATCCGAAGCTTTCTCGGACTAGCGGGCTACTACCGCAAGTTCGTTGAAGGATTCTCCAGTATAGCCAAACCCCTGACCCAACTGCTGAAAAAGGACAAGAAGTTTGAATGGACTCAGAAGTGTGAAGAGAGTTTCCAGGAATTAAAGAAGAGATTGACCTCAACCCCTGTCCTGATTATGCCAGACGTCACCAAGAGTTTCGACGTGTACTGCGATGCATCACGCCTCGGACTTGGTTGCGTTCTGATGCAAGAAGGCAAGGTGGTATCGTATCTGTCTCGGCAGTTGCGACCACATGAAGAGAACTACCCAACCCATGACCTGGAGTTAGCCGCTGTTGTTCTTGCTCTGAAAACGTGGCGCTCCTATCTTGCGGGACATCGTTGCGAGATCTATACGGATCACAAGAGCTTGAAGTATATCTTCACCCAGAAGGAGTTAAACCTGCGACAGAGAAGGTGGATGGAATTAATCAAGGATTATGATATCGGTATCCATTATCACCCTGGGAAGGCTAACGTAGTTGCCGATGCCCTTAGTCGCAAACCCTGCACCCTGAATGCCTTGATCCAAACAGAACAGCCAGCCCTGTTCAAAGAGTTCAAAGATTTTGGACTAGAGCTTGTTAGCCGCGGTTATCTCGCCAATTTAGAGTTAACCCCAACCCTGTTAGACCGAATCAAGGAAGCCCAGAAAGGTCATGAGAGTATAGAAGGAATCAAGAAGAAGATTTCTCTCGGTAAAGCGCCTGGTTTTACCGAGGATGCTGAAGGAGTGTTGAGATTCAATGGTCGTATCTGTGTCCCTAATATCACGGAACTCAAGGAGTTAATCCTAAAGGAAGCCCACGAGACCCCTTATTCAATCCACCCCGGCGGAACCAAAATGTACCAAGACCTTCGTGAGAGATTTTGGTGGCACGGAATGAAGCGAGCGATTGGTGTTTTTGTAGCCAAGTGTGATATCTGTCAGCGAGTCAAGGCTGAACATCAGCGACCCGCTGGATTGCTGCAACCTCTGCAAATTCCTGAGTGGAAGTGGGATGAGATTGGAATGGATTTTATCACCGGACTTCCAAGGTCTAACAGAGGCCATGACTCAATTTGGGTCATCGTTGATAAACTGACCAAGGTTGCCCATTTCATTCCCGTCCATACCACCTATCGGGGAAATCAGTTAGCAGACTTGTATATTTCCAGAATAGTAAGCCTGCATGGTGTGCCTAAGAGGATAGTATCTGACCGAGGCACACAGTTCACCTCAAGATTCTGGAAAGCCCTGCACGAAGCCCTCGGAACCAAGTTAGCATTTAGCACAGCTTATCATCCCCAGACCAACGGTCAGACTGAACGCGTGAACCAGATATTAGAGGACATGCTTCGCGCTTGTGTTCTAGCCTATGGATCCAAATGGGAAGCTTGTCTTCCATTTGCAGAGTTCTCCTACAACAATAGCTACCAGTCTAGTCTGCAAATGGCCCCTTTTGAAGCCCTTTACGGAAAGAAGTGTCGTACACCCCTGAATTGGTCCGACACCGGAGAAGGCAAATTGTTTGGACCAGATACCCTCCGTGAGGCCGAGGAACAAGTTCAACTTATCCGTGAGCGTCTCAAAACTGCCCAGTCCCGTCAGAAGAGCTACGCTGACAACAGACGACGTGATGTCACTTTCAATATCGGAGATTATGTCTATCTCCGAGTGACACCCCTTAAAGGAATGCAGCGTTTCCATGTCAAAGGAAAATTAGCACCCAGGTATATTGGACCCTTCAAGATCCTTGCCCGTCGAGGAGAAGTGTCCTATCAATTAGAGTTGCCTCAGGAGCTAGCAGATTACCATGACGTCTTTCACATTTCCTTGCTCCGGAAATGTCTTGAAGTGCCTGACCAGCCAGAGGTTTTCAAGAACATCGACCACCAATCCATCGACCTGAATCAAGATTTGACTTATCGTGAGCAACCCATCAAGATTCTCGACGAAGATGTTCGTCTCACCCGTAGGCGAGCGATCAAGTTCTACAAGGTTCAGTGGACCAACCACTCTGAAGATGAAGCCACCTGGGAACGAGAGGACTATCTTAGAAGCGAATTCCCAACCCTCTTTAGTACCCAGACCTAGCAAATCTCGGGACGAGATTTATTCTAAGGGGAGGAGGATTTGTAACGTCCCAAAAAATTAATATAATTATTAATGCCAAAAATGTGGGCCAACAAAAACTTTTCTTATAAATATTAGTGTATGTTTATTTCTTGATTATTGTTTGTTTGCATTGCTTGCAAGATTGTTGAATTCTAGCTCTAATTACAAAGTTGAAGGATAGAAAATAAACAAAACAAAATTTCAAAACTATAACACCATGTGACACATATCACAATATTTTACAAAATAAGAAACCTACTTTAGTTTTGCAAATCAAAATCAATGGGGAATATCCTAAACCCTACTATTTGATTTCCCCAAGTTATTCTCCTTCAAATGCAAATTCAAAACCTCAAATTCAAATTATAAATTCTTTTATTTAAAATATTCAAAATATCCCAAATGGGCCATGAGACACTTGCCACAAATGTAATCAAACAATGCCATGAGTTTGGACCAAAATGGAAGGAGCAAAACATGAAAATAAAATATCAAAAATGTGTACTGTTTTGGTTTAGGGATTTCATCGAACACCTTCTGTGCATCGACTGTTCTTCACAAACCCGAACCCAAGCGTGGATCAATTCGAGCAATGCGCTGTTTAATCGTCGAATTAGAGCCTCCACTGGATGCGCCGCATCACCACGGTCACGCAGCACCCGAGAGCGAGCAAGGAGGTGGCCGGGATCGTCGTGGAGACGCCGGCGACAGCCGCGGCCGCGCGCACGTCGCCGTGTCGGCACTGTGGCCGCGGCGACGCCGCGCCGTGCCGGCCGCGCTGCGCCCTCTCTCTCTCTCCCTCACCTCCTGGTTCCCTCGCGCAGCAGCAGCACGCGCCAGCAGCCGCCCGAGCACGCCGTGTCCGCGACACGCCGCGCACAGCCGTGCGCCGCCCGGACATGCTCCACGGCCCGGACCCCCGACGACCTCGCCAGAGCGCGCCACGCCACCCCTCCATGCCCAAACGGTTCCCCGAGCACCCCGCAACCTAGCCGCCCCCTCCACCAGCCTACGGCGAGCTAGCACGGCCGCGGGTGCCCTCTGCACCGCGTCCACCGTGCGCCGCCCGTCCGCTATAAAAACCCACCCCGTGCTCCACATTTCGCCACACCGCTCCACTGCCCTCTCCTCTCCACTACCACCTCGCCGTACGCCGCTAGGAAGGCCGGAGCCGCGACCTCGAGCTCGCCATTGCTCGAGTTCGAGCTCGGAGACCCGAGGTCGACGACGATGCGCAACGCCGCACCCCGACCTCCCCTTCCTCTCTTCTTCCCTCCCTCGCCTTCCCCGCGTCACCGCACGACTTCTCCCTCACACGCCCGTCCTTTTCGTGCACAGGAACGCCGCCAATCGCTCGCCGGAGTTCGTGCCCCGCCGCGGAGGAAGGAGCTCGACGCCGTCGCCGCCAGGAGCTTCCCCGAGCCTCGCCTCCACGTCCACGAGCTTCCCCGAGCCGCCGCGCCCCTCCTGCAGCCTCTCCGCACTCTCCCGAGCAACGAGGTGAGCAAACCGTCCACCTCGCCGTCGCCGGAGCCACGGCGCCGCCCGATTTTGGTCGCCGCCGGTGCGCTCGCTCACGGCCGTTGGATCTAGATCCAACGGCAACTTACCGCTTCGCGCGATTAGGCGCTGACGTGCGGGCCCCGCACGTCAGATTTAAATGAAATCCCGCGCGCGCACGCTGTCACTGACCAGTAGGCCCCACCAGTCAGACTTTTCAACATTATCCACTCCGGGATTTTTAATTCGAATTTAGATTTAAATTGAAATCAGTACTGGACTCAAATTTAGAAAATTCATAACTTTAGATTTACAACTCCAAATGGAACAAATCAAACTGTTCCGGATAGGTTATGAAATTATCTATCCAACCCAATTGATTTCACTCCATTTGGGTAAATAATAAAAATACATTATTCAAAATACCATAAAAGGTTTAAATTCTAAACTTGTTTGTTTCTGATACTCTGTTAATCCAAATTAGTTGAAACTAATTTTATTAGGTCACATTTAACCATGGTTAGTCACCCCTAAAAGGGTTTAATTTTTAGATGAACATAATTTAAATAATAGCCAAAACTTTATTAAGTAGCTTCTGGATTCAAAACATTGTGTAGGGAGTTTGGTAACTCCAAATGACTCAAATCCAATTGGGTCATCTTCTACACATCAGTAGCTTTCGGTAGAATTTTAGTTTGTATTTTTGTGACCCACAGAACTTAGGTTATGTAATTAAACATGTTCAACTAGTTTCTGCCCAAATTAAGATATGTGTGAATAATAGCTAAATCAATTAAATTGAAACCAAATCGTGTTGTTCGATGTATGAAGTGGTTAGTTAGAGCAATTAAGATTGTATTGCTGTGGTGATTGATGGAATAGGTTAGTGATTGTTTGTATTTGCTTGATTGTGTATTAGACGAGAACGTTGTCGGATATATCGAGGAGGAAGGATTTGGGGAGCCTGAAGATCAAGACCAGGAACACTTTGTCGAGCAAGGCAAGCTACTCTCTGAGCTTGCACCCTAATACATGCATCTACTTTTACAAAGTCATTTGAAGGCAAAAGTTTTATAAAAATCTTTTCAAAAGTATGTAGAGAAATTATTTTGCCACCCTAAGTAGAAATATAGGGTAAACTATAGGATGGGAAAAAACTAAAGATTGTTTTATTCAAAATTCCTTTGAATCCTTGTGTGGCTATGAAGCACCAAGAAGTGACGATGAATTGAAGAAAAGGAAAATGGCGGTTTTGATAAAACGCACATTGTGTCTTGTACTTACGTCACTCAGCCGATACTCGGTGCGACCACATTTACCCACATATGGGAAAGGGCTTAGTCATATAGTTTGCTCTTATTAGTATGGGATACCTCATCGACGGAGACAACTCCGTTATGCATGGAGGGATGGTCTGAGGACCTACCTTGACCTGGGTCCTCGCTCAAATTCTAGGAAAAGATAAGGAGGAGGATAGAAGGATGTCCCCTATACACCGCCAGATAAAACCTATGAGTCCTCACACTTGTTCCCGACGAGCTGGGTTAAGTGTTGATGGAAGGTATCATATGGGCAGGTGCCTATACTAGCATGAGCAAAGGACAGACTAGGACTGGTGACTCAACTTCGCATACCCCTGGTATGGCGAGACGTGGCTGACACGATGAGTTATCGGATGGGTGTGGGAAAAGCGTGCTACCTCTGCAGAGGGTTAAAACTATTCGAATAGCCGAGTCCTCGGATATGGACAGCTGAGAGGCCCTACTTTGACCATGTGCAAGTTTTGGAAAAGTGTCGCGTTATAAAAAGAAAAGGAGAACGTTCCATACCCCTATACCCACGGATCGGTATGAGGCAGTTGGAGATTAATTACCATGATGGTTTATGGTCGGAAAAAGGAGGAGTTTTGGAGAAAACTAATAAAATTGAGGCACTAAGAGTAGTTGTAATCCCCTTTCCTTTTTCAACAAAGATACAGAGATGTTTTAAATAAATAAAAGTGTGAAACTAAAAATAAGACTAGTGCACTCATGTTGGAGTAGTTTGCGAGTACATTCGACGTACTCATACTAGTTTGCCTCTGGCTATTGTCATAGCCAGACATGGAGGAGTACTGCGTCCAGGAGGAGTATGGCGACATCTACGCCAACTAAGGGTCTTCTCAAGTCGACTGCCTGTCGGGTCATCGTTAGCTTTTGGATGTCTACTACGTTTAAGTTCCGCTGCTTATGTTGATTTGGCCCTAGAAGGCACCTGTGTAAGACTTGGTCCATATGACCTGTTATGTAAAACTTTATTCCGGTATTGTAATGGATGTAAACTTTGGTATTCAGTTCGGATTATGTGCAACGACAGACTGATCACGGGATCGTTGTGTTAAGCATAATCGGGTATCTCAGACAGCTAGTCCGGGATCCCCACAAACAATTATAATTGCAGCGAGTGGCCCAATCCTTTCTAGAGCAAAGGACAAGCCGGTTTGTTTACTTATGATGACCAAGCGCTCCTGAGGACACACGGGATTTCTGTCTAGTGCTTTCGCTTCATATAGATGATTAATCTTTAGTGTTTTGATAAGTGTTGTGTGGGTGAACCTATGCTAATGCACCGCCGTTCCTAGGACTAATACATACTTGTGATTATACCCCTAGTAAGCATCCGCAAATACTAGAAAGTAATTAAGATAAATCTAACCACAGCCTTAAACTCTAAGATCCTACCATCCCTCATGCATCGAGATACCAACGGGGGTTTAGGTTTCTGTCACTCAGGCAACCCCACAATTAATATTCGAATACACAATGCATCCCCCTAGGCCCATAAAGGTGAAGTGTCATGTAGTCGACGTTCACATGACACCACTAGAAGAATAGCACCACAACTTAAATATCAAAACATCAAATATTACTCAACATAGTTCACTACTAACATCTAGACTTCTCTCATGTCCTCAAGAACTAAACGAACTACTCACAACACATCATTTGGAACATGATCAGAGGTGATATAATGATGGGTAACAATCTGAACATAAACCTTAATTCAACGGTTTCACTCAATAGCATCAATAACAATAGTAATCAACACCGGGAGAGTTTTCCCTATCAAATAGACAAGATTCAGCCCTAGATGTTACAGCGGGAACAGAGTGGAACGATGGAGATGACGGTGTCGGCGGTGGTGATGATGATCCCGATGAAGTGCAGCTCGATGACGGTGACGATGGCGACGATTTCCCCCCTCCGGGAAGGAATTTCCCCGGCAGATTTCTCCCTGCCGGAGAGCTTTTCTCTCTCTGGTGTTTTCCGCCTCGTGGAGGCAGCGGAATAATTATTCGTGCCTCCTCTAGGTCTTAGGTTTTCGGGGGATGAAGTACGCGAAGGGGCGGCGCTAGAGGTGGGCCAGGGCCCCCTCACCATGTGCCGGCGCGGCAGCAAGGGGGGGGCACGCCACGGCATGGTGTGGGCCCCCTGGGCCCCACCAAGGGCTCCCCTTTTGGCCTCCTCCATGATCTGACAAAATAGGAATTTCCATCTTCTTGGTTTTATTTTCTGAGCTTCGCAAATATTGTATCTTGACGGTGCTTTTTCCAGCAGAATTCAGACTACGGTGATCCATTCTCCAATAATCATCAAACATGCAAAATAGATGAAATAACATAAGTATCATCTCCAAATATGAAATATATCAATGAATAGTAGTAAATTATGATATAAAATAGTGATGTAAAATGAACGTATCACACCCCCCGTTACTCCAACTAATGCACACGTTCCCCCTCACACGCCCTCATACATATGTTGGATCAGAACACATAAACAAGAACGGGGTACATAATATGCATCTACTTTCATAACAAAGACATAACAATTGCAATCATCATAACATATATCAACTTAAGAGATCCACCACAAAGGTATTACATAGATGACCATAATCATGTTCAGCAGCTCATATGGCACTAATTAGTGAAGCTCGAGAGAAAGGAGAGTGATACGTCTCAAACGTATCTATAATTTCTTATGTTCCATGCTTATATTATACCAATTGCTACATGTTTTATATACACTTTATATCATTTTTATGCATTTTCTGGGACTAACCTATTAACAAGATGCCATAGTGTCAGTTCCCTGTTTTCTGCTGTTTTTGGTTTCAGAAAAGTTGTTAAGGAAATATTCTCGAAATTGGAAGAAACAAAAGCCGAAGTTCCTATTTTTCCCGACACGTTCCAGAAGTCCAAAGAAGAGACGGAGACGGGCAACAGGGTGGCCACACCATGTGGTGGCGCGGCAGGGAATCTTGCCGCGCGGCCACGTGGTGTGGGCCCCTCGGGCGCCCACCGACGTCGCCCTTTCGCCCATATAATGCCCCCGACAAAATAACCCTAACCACCGAAGCCTTTTCCCGAGACGAGTTCCGCTGCGCCGCCGCCATCGAAGACAAGTTTCGGGGGACAGAAGTCTCTGTTTTGGCACCCTGCCGGGACGGGGAATTGCCCCCGGAGCCATCTCCATCAACTCCACCGCCATCTCCATCGCCATTGCTGATTCCTACGATGAGGAGTGAGTAGTTCTCCCCCGGGGCTGCGAGCTCTACCGGTAGCTATGTGGTTTATCTCTCTCTCCCATGGTGTGATCTTTATGTGATCATGAGCTTTGTAATCTAGTTGAATATGTGATGTTACTCTTTATCTATTATGCACTCTACAGGTTACTTTAATATGAACTCCGGGGTTATTCACGGTTGTGAAGGTGACAGTGTGCGCCTTTATGACGCTGTGGTGTTAGTTTACTCAGACTTTGGGGGTGCTTTTGTAGCCCTACGCAATGAATGGTGTTTATCATCCAACAAGAGAGTGTTTGAGAGTAGTATTTATTATTAAGCTTTGATGTCATTGTTGAGAGTGTCCACTAGTGGAAGTATGATCCCTAGGCCTTGTTTCTAAGCACTGAAACACCGTATACAACCTGTTCTGCTACATGTTTGCTTGCTGCCATTTTTATTTCAGATTGCAATTACTAATTATAATCATCCATATTACTTGTATTTCACTATCTCTTCGCCGAACTAGTGCACCTATACATCTGACAAGTGTATTGGGTGTGTTGGGAACACAAGAGACTGCTTGTATCTTAATTGCAGGGTTGCTTGAGAGGGATATATTTGACCTCTACCTCCCTGAGTTTGATAAACCTTGGGTGATTCACTTAAGGAAAACTTGCTGCTGTTCTACAAACCTCTACTCTTGGAGGCCCAACACTGTCTATGAGAATAGAAGCGTGCGTAGACATCAGAGAGATACATAAGTTACTTCCACAAACCCATAGTACAGGGGTGGACTACTCCCTCTTCATCATGGAGACGCTGGAGACGTTGTTGGAGAAGGTGGAGACCACACCGGCAGCGCCCCGCCGGAGTTTTCCCCCTCCAATCTGCAGCTCCAGGTCTCTGTTTCATGGTTTTTGTGTTTCTGCGGCGCTCCCTCCGAAAGGCATCGAGAGGCTATTTTTATAAGCGTTTTAGGTCAAGAGCCAGCCACGGGGACGAAGATCGACGGCATCAGAGACTCGAGGGGGAAGTTGGTGGGCCCCACGCGGCCAAGGAATCTGGCCGCGTGGGCCCCCTCTTTTCCTCCTCGGGTTTCCACTTTTGCGCTTCCTTTGCTCCTACGCTTTGTTCCTTCCAAAAACTGACGTTCGCGAAGATTCAGGTCATTTGGACGTCGTTTGGGTCCCTGAAACATCAAAATATCGAAAAAGGGGTTTTCTGACAGTGCAGGGTTAATTCCAAATAAATAGGTAAACTGTGAAATATTCCCAAAATCATTATAAAACATTGATATAACCCTTATATGATGCAAATATGAATGAAATATGAGTAATACAATGCAAAGTTCATGTATGCATTTTACATGCATCACCGCCTCGAGCACCCCGAGACACAGCGCAGGGATGCTTCCTCCTCCCATGGCTGAGGTCGACGGCCGCCGGGGGAGCGGAGTGGGGAGCGTTACCGCCACCACTCCATCTCGCAACGCAGGGATGCCACAGGCTCTTGCTTCAGAACCCGCAGGTAAGCATGGAATTCCCCTGATTGTTCTTCATCGGGCCTTGAAGTTTTTCCACTCTTATGCTGCGGTTGTCTTGTCTTCAAATGCTTCCGCGGTGAACGTGGTTCCGCCCGAAGGCCTTGGCGCCGCCGGAGAGGTTAGGACCCCGTCCGATGAGCGAAAGGTGTCGAAGAGCGCGCCATAGTGTGTGGCTGGGACGTAGCCCGTCCGTCAGCCCCCGGGTGTCAGCAAAGGAGGGCTGGTGATCGCTGGGGAGTACATACCGGACGCGTAGTCTATGGGCTCCCTCCTCGGCTTCGAGATGATCACGTACACTGATTACTCCCTGGACTCTAGATCCAGCGAGGAGATTGCGGAGCTGGAAAAGATCCGGGAGAGCTTGGCCCCGGCAGGTCGGCACGAGGACACCGCCTCGGGATCTACTTCGGGGGTCACCATCCGCGGGAAGAACACTATAGACGCCGTTCTCCGTGGGCTGACTCTGTTGGACGACGAGGTTCGCACTCGCGAGGCCTCTGTCGAGAAGAAGGTTGGCGAGGCAGTGGGCCGGATGGCGAGTGGGAAGGTCAAGCTGGACCGCCTGTCTCAGAGGGTGCGCGCGCTGCTGGCGCAACTCCAGAAGAAGGAAGCTGAGAGAGCCGCTGCGGAGAAGCTGAAGGCGGAGGAGCTAGCGATAAAGGAGCAGCGGCTGAACAAACAGCTTCTGGCTTTGGCTGGGATGTCGGCCATCATGGGCGCCCAGAGGCGTGGTCTGGAGCAGGAGGTCGAGTGCTAGAACAGGGTCATTGATGGCCTTCAGAAATAGCTCGAGCTGAAGGAGAGAGATCTCCATTATCGCGGTGTCCATCTGACGGAGGCAGACCAGGCCAAAGCCAACCTCGGGGGCGTGCTCGCCAAGGAGCGGGACAGCTCCCAGTCTCTTCGGAAGAAGGCCAAATCTTTGTTGCAACCGTGATCTTAAACTTGATATTGATCTTAGTAACTATTTTGAAAGAGGGAAGCATGCTAATGAATTCCAAAATAAATGTAATGATCCTCTTTATGTACCTATATTATCTAAGTTGAATGATTCTTGTGGTTACATGGTTGAATTTATTTCTACTACTGAAAATTATTATGAGAGAGGAGAATGTGGTTGTAGAAGTTTTCATGGTATTAAAACACCTCTCTATATGCTAAAAGTTTTGAAGTTACTCTTGTTTTATCTTCCTATGCTTGTCACTTTGCTCTTTTTGAATTTATTTGTGTACAAGATTACTATGCATAGGAAGTGGGTTAGACTTAAATGTGTTTTGAATTTGCTTCTTGATGCTCTTTTTACTTCATTTTCTATCTTCATGAAGAGCATCATTAGAAATATCAAGCCTAGCTAAAAGGCATTAAAGAAAGCGCTTTTGGGAGGCAACCCATTATCTTTTATTTTCAGCTTTAGTCAAAGACTTGTCCTACCTCTGTAGCAATTCCTTTGTATCTTTATTTTAATGACATGATTCACAGGAGATCAATGGGATTTTGGGATAACTTATCTTTTATTCATGATAGGAGTTCTTGAGCGACAATTTTGGTGCTTCCGGGTACATCTTGCTGCAACATGGTCCTTTCCGGGTACAAGGCTCCGGAGATCTCAGAGGATAACATGAGGTGGGGCGTCAATGGCTTCCTCAGCCCGAGAGCATTGATCGGCTATCATCCACAGTTCCTCCAGGGTTGCAACTAGCCGGGTGCTCAGCTTCACACGCATCCTTGCGTTGCGCACGTTCACGTGGAAGAGGAGGATGATGCGATGTTCTAGGGAATCCGTGGCGGGTATCCTGTCTGCGACTGCTCGGAACCTCCAGACGAACTGGCGAGCTTCTCGCCTTCCATGTGCACCAAGCGGTGCAGATCGAAGATCGATGCCGGGAACGGGGTGCAGCAGGTCATGAGGTGCTGGCTAGCCCGGCCTTTGATGTCTTCCCAGGAGCGGCGCCTGGGGTTGGAGCTTTCGCCAGCGTCCTCCTCAGGCTGCTCCATAGGTTGCTTGCCACGAAGGTCTTCAGGTTGTCTTTCTCCCGGGGACAGCAGCTCAGGCTCGACGGCATGGTCTTCGGGCTCGGTGATGACAGCCTCTGCCCCGGCGATGCCCGCAGTGCTGGTGGAGGCAGAGCTGGAGGAGTCGTGGCACTGGAGCGCGAAGTTCAGCACGCCCGCCAGGCTAGCGATCAAGGCCTTCGCGCAGGGGTCGGTCTTGCAGAGGTCCGGTGGGTAGGAGAGGAGCGCTCGCGCAGCCCCTAGGGCCTCTTTTAGCCTCGGCCTTGCTGAGCCGCCAGTCGAGCTTGTTCTCCAGGAGCTTCTCCGGCTTCGGACATGGCGTCCGCCAGTTGCCGGGGAAGATCCTTCTCTTGTTCACGAGGGAACTTCGCCTTGTTTGAGGACGCAGATCCTGACGTCGATCTTGTCGTTGGTGAAGATATTGAAGTAGTTCTTGTACCGGAAGAAGAACTCGAGGTGGATAGTGCTTCCACCGAAGAAGAACTAGATGTAGATCTCGACGAAGAAGAACTCGCCGTGGCTCGAGATCCAAACGAATCTAGCGCTTGCGCCCCCTACCTGGTGCGCCAGATGTCGTGTCTCGAAGGACGGACACCGGGGATGCGAGACAACCCCTTTGTAGATTCAGTAGGGGCGCGAAGGAGGTTGAAAATGTCTCCCGGGGGACGATCGTCGGCGAGTTCCTCACTCACTCTCCGATCTCGACGTGGTAGGCAAACAAGGAAAGCACACAGCAATCTATCCAGGTTCAAGCCGCCCGAAGGCTAACAGCCCTACTCCTGCATGTCTGGATAGATGGACGAATCATGGTGTGGCTATAATGGTGTTCTCCGACGAGGTACCCGATAGGGTACTCGGCTAGAGAAAGGCAGAGGACAGATCCTTACCTGGAGGAGATCACCTTCCTTTCCTTCCCTGCCCTAGCCTAACTTGATGGTTGTCTTCTACCTTGGATCGCCGGTCCGCTAGCCTATGGCTTGTGCTTGCTTGCCTCTTAAGCCCCCCTCCCCTCCATGGCCCTGGTCCTCCTTTTATAGGGAAAGGGGATACCACAGAGTCATGCGAGGAGCGTGAGGGGGTCTTGGCGGGAAGCAACCCCTCTCCATGGTGGAGACGACGACGTGGCCTCTTCTCCTCCAGGTATCGGTCGCCGGGCTGGTGGGATCTCTGGCGCCTTTGGGGAAAGCAACGGACAGGGGCTGACAGCGGGTAGTTGGTGTCCCCTGTCAACGCCTTGCTTCCCAAGTTTTCTGGGGGCTTCTACCATCCTCTGGAAGGTGGTAGAAGCCTTATCTTCTCCTTGTACGGTCTTGCACCCGAGAGGGAGCCCGGCCCCGCCGGGGACTCGCGCTCTTGGGGTCTTCGGCTCTATCCGGGACACAGGAGACCCGGGGGTCCTGCGTACCCGAGAGGTCTTGCTCGGCGCGGGTGCGCCCACCAAGTCTTGTGACGAGTCTTGGCCTTGTCCATCTTCGTGTTGGGCCCACAGGCGGTGGACCCACTTGGGCAGCGCTAGGGAACCCCATGTTCCACTGCTGCGACACTAGCCTCGTTTTACCCACTCATCCACACGTACTCGTCCATAAGATCACCGGCTACACCATATGCAAGCATGCGGACAACGGCGGTTCATTTCTGGTACGACGAGAAGCCGTACACCCTGCAAGAATCTTTTCTAGCCAAGATGTAGTCATCATGGCTAGCACTCCCAACCTAATCCGGTTGACAAGGACCTCCTCATCCGGGAACGCGTCGGAAAAGCTTTGGAGGATAGGTTGGTTTCACCGAATGAAAATAGCCCGTGTATACCTGTAGGTGGCCAGTTGATCTGTTCCGGTCCAAATCCGGTGAACGGCCCGACAACGAGAACAAAACAATGGTTGTATCCTCTTCATAATTTCATTGACGACAAGCGTGGCAACGAGGCCAGGACTGTCATCATCGGAGGACTCATCGGATGAGGAGTGGACGGGGCGTAGTGCATGCTGTAGTTGTTGAAAAAAATACTCATCGGAGCTGTTCATGGCCGAGACCGTAGCTTTGTTGCCGGGCAGTGATATGGTCGAACATCTTGGGGCCGAGTTCGGGTAGCAGACGTCCCGAGCCGTGCGGCCGAGAGAATCACCGGCCGCGCTGAGGGAGGAGGCCGCTCCGGTACCGTCGGGGACGAATAGCGGCGCGGGGTGGCGGCGAGAACGACCTGCCAATGCAAAATTGATGACGAGATGGGCGAGAAAGGAGGATGGGAATGGTGCAAGGATTTGCACTGGTCGGCGGTGTTAAACGATAGGCTTGTACATTAGTTTAGATTGTGCCTTGCACGTTAAGTTGTTCAGTTGAAACAGATTCGGTGATCTATAAACCGATCTAATCCAGCTTCTTGGCTGTCAAGTTTGTAACCTCCTGATGTAATCTTCTACCGCCTTAGTGCGGCTATATAACACGCAACGAGACCGAGGCCAAGGTCATCGTTCCATCCAATCTACAAACACTAATATGGTATCAGAGCTGGCCCTCAGCTCCACGTCCATGGCAGGCTCCAGCAGCTCCGGCTCCCGCTACTCCGGCACCCCGTTTGGTCAAGGCGTGACCGAGAAGCTTGGCAAGGGCAACCACATCCTGTGGAAGGCCCATGTTCTCTCGGCGATCAGAGGAGCCCAGATGGAGGACTTCCTCGACCTGAAGAAGGTGCCGCCGTCGAAGGAGATCACGGTGACTAAAGACACCGTGGAGACCAAGGAGCCAAACCCCCCGTACGGTATCTGGCTGGCACAGGACCAGCAAATTCTCAGTTTTTTGCTAACCACTTTGTCTCGCGAGATTGGACAGCAGGTCGTCTCGAACACGAGTGCCGCCACGATGTGGGCAGCGCTCCAAGGCATGTTTGCCTCGCATAGCCGTGCTCAGACGGTGAATCTGCGCATCAGCCTCGCCACCACCCAGAAGGGAACCATGAGCATGGCTGAGTTCTTCAGCAAGATCCGCAGCCTCGCGGACGAGATGGAGGCTGCCGGCAAGAAGCTTGACGAGGAGGACATCGTCTCCTACCTCCTGGCGGGGCTGGACTCCGAGTACAACGCCATCGTCTCCGCCATGTGCTCTCGGATTGAGCCCGTTGGCGTCGCCGAGCTGTACTCGCAGCTCCTCGCCTTCGAGACAAGGCTTGATCTGCTCCAGGGCGGCTCTCACTCGTCCATGAACGCCGCTGTTCGTGGAGGCCACGGAGGTGGCCGTGGTAACTATGGAGGTGGTGGCAGCCGCGGTGGTGGCGGCACGCTCGGCGCACCTGCGCCCGGTGGACAAGGTCGCGGCAATCATGGCCGCGACAACTATGGAGGCCACTACGGTGGCAACTACGGCGGCCGTGGAGGTCGCGGCAATGGGAACAAGCCCCGTTGCCAACTCTGTGGCAAGATCGGCCACACGGTCATGAAGTGTTGGGAACGTTTCAACCCCGACTACACTCCTGTTCATCAGGAGAAGAGTGCAGCCTCGGCAACAACCTCGTACGGCGTCGACACCAACTGGAACATCGACTCCGGTGCCACGGACCACATCACGAGCGACCTCAACAAATTGACCATCCACGACAAGTACAACGGCAATAAGCAGGTCCGCACTGCCAGTGGTTCAGGTATGGACATCGCCCATGTTGGTCATTCAGTTATTTCTACCCCTGGTCGTGATCTCCACTTGAAAAATATTCTCCATGTTCCAGAAGCTAACAAAAGTCTGTTGTCTGCTCATCGTCTCGCATATGATAATGATGCCTTTGTCGAAATTCACCCTTTCTCCTTTTTTATCAAGGATCAGGCAACGAAGAAAACTATTCTCCAAGGCAGATGTAGAAGAGGCCTCTACCCACTTTCGTCCAGAGTATCCAGCTCAAGCAAGCATGTCCTCGCTGCCATCAAACCATCTTCGGAGAGGTGGCATGCTCGGTTAGGTCATCCGTCATCGATCATAGTCAATAAAGTTCTTAGTCAAAATAATCTTCCGTGTTCGAGTGAGTCTAGTGTTGACTCGGTTTGTGATGCCTGTCAAAAAGGCAAGAGTCATCAATTACCCTATCCTAAGTCTTTTAGTGAATCAAGTGCTCCTTTAGAGCTTATTTTTTCGGATGTTTGGGGTCCTGCCCTTGAGTCTGTTGGACGAAAGAAATATTATGTTAGCTTCGTTGATGATTTCAGCAAATTTACTTGGATTTACTTGCTCAAAAACAAATCTGAAGTTTTTCAAAAATTCCATGATTTTCAGAATCTTGTTGAGCGCCAGTTTAATCATAAAATTCTTGCTATGCAAACAGATTGGGGAGGCGAGTATGAACGCCTTAGCTCCTTTTTTACCAAAGTTGGTATATCTCATCATGTTTCGTGTCCTTACGCACATCAACAAAATGGATCGGCCCAACGGAAGCATCGACACGTTGTTGAAATAGGATTGTCTCTTTTAGCACATTCCTCCATGCCACTAAAGTTTTGGCACGAAGCTTTTATTTCCGCCACATATCTCATCAATCACACACCTAGTCGTCTCTTGCGCTTTGAAACTCCCTTAGAGCGTCTATATCAGGAAAAACCAAACTATGAATCTCTTCGTGTGTTTGGGTGTGCGTGTTGGCCAAATCTTCGTCCATATAACTCTAGGAAACTTGAATTCCGCTCTAAACAGTGTGCTTTTCTTGGTTATAGTAATCTTCACAAAGGTTTCAAATGCCTTGATATTCCTAATGGCCGAGTCTATATTTCTCGCGATGTTATTTTTTACGAGAATGTTTTCCCTTTTTCCACTTTAAATCCAAATGCCGGTGCTCGTTTAAGATCTGAAATTCTACTTCTATCTGATCAAGGGGGAGAAAATACTGTTGATCATAATTTAGGTGATGCTCCAAATATTTCTGAACCTAACTGTGCAAAAAGTGTGCAAGAATCTGCTTGTGTGCAGCCAGAAACAACAGGCACATCGAATGAAGAAGATGGTCGCGCGGACGCCACTGGCGCCGAAACCACGTCACCAGATTGGTCTGCAGGGAGGACGAGAAGGTCTTCCGGCGAATCCACGCGCGACGTGCGCAGTGCGGACCCCGGTGCGGGCATGCAGATGCAGTCCAGCTCTCCTTCGGCCACACCAGATTGGCCGGCCGGAGCATCTCCGGCAGTCTCAGCTGATGAGGAAGACACAAGAGCTTCAGGATCTTCAGCGGAAAACAGCCCCGTGGTCTCTGCTGCACCCACGGTTTCCAGAGCGCGAACACGTTCGCAAAATGGTATATTTCAGCCTCTAATACCCACTGATGGTACTATTAGGTATGCGTGCTTGACGTCTAAAAACGAACCAGAAAATTTACATGATGCTTTGAGTAATCAAGATTGGAAAGATGTGCTACGGATAGCGAATATGGTGCCCTAATGAAAAATAAAACATGGCATACCTAGTCAAGGTAGAAATATTATAGATTGTATATGGGTCTATAAAATTAAAAGAAAATCTGATGGTTCCATAGATAGGTATAAGGCTAGACTAGTAGCTAAAAGATTTAAGCAACGGTATGGTATAGACTATGAGGACACTTTTAGTCCAGTTGTAAAGGCTGCTACTGTCAGGTTGGTTTTGTCTATTGCTGTCTCCAGGGGGTGGAGACTCCGTCAATTGGACGTGCAGAATGCGTTTCTTCATGGCGTTCTTGAGGAGGAAGTATATATGCGGCAACCACCTGGATATGAGGATGTGAGTAGGCCGCATCATGTTTGCAGGTTGGACAAAGCCCTATATGGTCTGAAACAGGCCCCTCGGGCATGGTATTCCAGGTTGAGCACCAAGCTTCAACAACTTGGTTTTACACCGTCTAAAGGAGACACGTCACTCTTCTTTTACAAGAAGGGGAATGTCATCATTTTTATGCTTATATATGTTGATGATATAATTGTTGCGAGTTCATCTCAGGAGGCAACCACAGCATTGTTGAATGATCTAAGGAATGATTTTGCATTAAAGGACTTGGGTGATCTTCATTATTTTTTGGGTATTGAAGTTAAAAAGATTGATGGTGGTATTTTGTTAACCCAAGAAAAGTATGCTACAGATGTGTTGACCCGTGCAGTAATGAAGAAGTGTAAGCCGTGCAATACTCCTATTTCCACTACGGAAAAGCTGTCCGCGCATGAAGGTGAGTTGTTAGGTCCTAACGATTCAACTCGTTATAGGAGCATTGTTGGAGCATTGCAGTATCTTACTTTGACTCGGCCTGATATATCTTTTTCTGTTAATAAAGTTTGTCAATTTTTGCATGCTCCTACAACTTTGCATTGGATAGCCGTAAAGAGGATTTTGAGGTATCTCAGAGGAACCGTAGCAACTGGTCTCAAGATCAGCAAGTCACCCTCGTCACTTGTAAGTGCCTTTTCTGATGCAGACTGGGCAGGATGTCCTGATGATAGGAGATCCACTGGAGGCTTTGCTGTGTTCTTTGGCTCTAACTTGATAGCTTGGAGTGCGAGAAAACAAGCCACCGTGTCTCGATCAAGTACAGAAGCTGAATACAAGTCTTTAGCCAATGCCACCGCTGAGGTAATATGGGTAGAATCTATCCTTGATGAACTTGGTGTTGATCATCCTCAAACAGCTTGTTTATGGTGTGATAATTTGGGTGTAACCTATCTTTCTGCAAATCCTGTGTTCCATGCAAGAACAAAACATATTGAGATTGACTTTCATTTTGTGAGAGAACGAGTTGCACAAAAATTGTTGGATATGCTTTATTCCAACAGGTGATCAAGTGGCGGATGGATTTACAAAACCATTGCAAGTTCGACAGTTACAAGCCTCAAACGCAACCTCAACTTGGAGTCGTTGAGATTGAGGGAGGATGTTAAACGATAGGCTTGTACATTAGTTTAGATTGTGCCTTGCATGTTAAGTTGTTCAGTTGTAACAGATTCGGTGATCTATAAACCGATCTAATCCAGCTTCTTGGCTGTCAAGTTTGTAACCTCCTGATGTAATCTTCTACCGCCTTAGTGCGGCTATATAACACGCAACGGGACCGAGGCCAAGGTCATCGTTCCATCCAATCTACAAACACTAATAGGTGGGGCAAAGACGGACTAGAGGAGGATATACATACAGTCCGCTCGTATCCGCAGCCGACGCAAACGAGACTCAAATTTGGGCCATGAATGGGTCATGACGGACAAAAAAAAAATGGAACGCTGTCTGTTTCCGTCGCTCCGTTGAGTCTTGAAATTTTGTTCCCGCAGATTCGAACGGACGCGGACGACTCGATGGGTCGGATTCATTCGCAATAGATTCCTGAATTCCCCACTATTTCATCGTCTTCCCCGAATTTCTGTCTGTCAGTACTGAATTCCGGTTTCAGTTCTGGCACATTCCGGCCAGTGCTCGCCGCTGGGACGGCCATTAAACGCACGCCTGACGTCGGTTGCACTCCAGCTCGCGTCCGTCCCCGTCTCGTGGGGCGATGATGCATTGATGCGTCCTTTTTGCCTTGCAGCACCGCGCTCAGGGTGTGCGGTGCGGTGCGGTGCGGCCCGGTTTAGGTGCCACCTGAGAAAAAGGTGACAGGCAGCGCTGGCGAGGAACAAAAGAAAAATCCCCACCGCTCCGTGTCCGATCCGTCCAACCCACCGCCTTCCCGTCCCGGCCGTGCAACGCCTCGCCCACGCAGCAGCGAGGTGGAGGAGAAGAAGGAGGAAGGACTAAGGAGATCCCCACACCACAAAAGCAGCCGCCCCGCACCAGCGAGCGGGGCAGAGGAGTCACGCGACCCGCGAGCTGCCTAGAGCTGACCGGAATGGGCTCGAGCAGCCCGGCGGTGCCCGACCCGGCCCTCCCCCTCGGCCTCCGCCACCCCGGCGGCCTCGCCCGCCGAATCGCCATGGCGCGCGGCGTCGCCGTCGCGCCGGCGTTCCGCCCCTGGCTGCTCGTCGACGCCGTGCCCCTCGTCGTAGTCCTCCTCATCGCCGCGCACGTCCTCGCCCTCGTACGTACCCCCCCCCCCCCCCCCCCCCCCCTCTCTCTCTCAAGTTGAACACTCCCCCACCTCCTCCTCTCCTCGGAGTGGCGCTGATGTGATTTTCGGAGTGGCGCTGATGTGATTTGGGGAGGCTAAAGTAAACTAACTTGGGTGTTTGGTGTGCTGTGCCAGGGCTACTGGATCTACAGGCTCGCCACCGACGG
Source organism: Poa annua (assembly GCA_026929855.1). Classification (NCBI taxonomy): domain Eukaryota; kingdom Viridiplantae; phylum Streptophyta; class Magnoliopsida; order Poales; family Poaceae; genus Poa; species Poa annua. Next base: position 35,967,991 of record CM049438.1, read on the forward strand.
GTCCAAGCACCCCGCGCGGAGCAAGAAGCACTAGGCGGCGGTCGCGGTATTACTATAACACATTTCTCATACAGTAGGCTCTTTCTTCTCGCCGTCGTTAGTTGTGAATTGTGATGCCTGGTTACGCGAGTGATTTGTGCGCATTCTGCAGAATTTGTGGCTCGTAGTAGTGTGTAGATTGCTATTTGCTGTATTGATACAGACATTTCGTGCTAGTGTTATTCAGTATCACCAGTATGGTGTTAGTTGCTGTTGGTAGTGGCCTTGGGGCTTCAGTACGATCTCGCCTTGGTGAAGAACTTGCCCAAGAGCAGTTTATGATATCATAATATGTATGTGGATTCTGGACCAAAGAGCTAGACCTAGACTTGATGTTGGATGATGATGATGCATACATAACTTTGGTGTATATGTTAGTGGATCATGATTGTAGTTTCCAACACTGTAAATATGCAGCCATCGATCCTTGTGGATTATGATTATCTGCATTTTCTGAGTGAATGTGGTGTGCTTTAGTGGTCTTGTTAGGCGATGTGTGTCATGAAAGTGTCCTTGTGAATACAAATTGAACCGTTAACTTATATTGGTTTGGCACTATATTTTGAAGAGAACTGCTTGAGCTTACAAGGGCATTCACATGCTCCCACTCATTATTCTTTATGGTCTCATGTAGTCCCTCCATTTCAAAATATGGTTTGACCAACAATTGCTCCGTTAATGTGCAATTTTCATGTGACATAAATTCATTTCATTAGAGTCATGTTCGAAATACTTACTTATGATTGTGATTTATATCACATAAACCATTATCTTAACAAAACTGAATACGCCTTATATCTTGAAATGGAAAGAGTATTGTCATATTGTGCATTAAAATATTTCCATTTAGACGCACAACTTTGATAACTGATACTTATGTTATCAAGGTCCTAACAGAGTTGGATCGTATGTCATATCTGCTTACTGAACTCTTGACTGCAGTACCTAGCCAGCATCCCCGGAGAAAAAAAAAGTAGCCAGCAAATCTGGAACCTAATTTGTCTTTTATTGTTTTTTCAGCCCTGCCCCTTTTTTGCATGCTCTCCTATCTTATATTGCTGCTTGATAGTACATTTTATTTCAAGGCTTCTCTGTTCGGAAATTTGCTTGAAGTCTTGTTTGTCCTATTGGGCTGAAGGCCTGAATCCTCAAAAAGAAGTTTTAACAAAATCTTATCTGTGCAGGAGTTTCGTTGCTAGTACAAATCTGAAACCCCTCTCCATCCTCAAAATCTAGATATATTGGATTGCAAGTTTCTTTCTCTCAAGAGAACACAAATCTTGCGCCTGAGTGCATCGATAGAAAGTATAGTTACAAGCCTAGGACTAGGCCGAAATAACCGACCACTAAGACAAAATCCCAACCAACGGCCGCAAGACAGACATTACAACTGACGCCACCAAACGACTCCCGGTCTAGGGTCCATCCACACATATGCATAGGACAAGTTAAAGCTACTAGTGTCCCTGCCACAAGAGTAGATCCAACTCTGCAAAGAAGGACACAATTTGGCCGTTGCAGGTTGCAGCTTTGGAGAATGTAGCAAGTCGACGACGCTGGGGACTGCCTGCCTCACTTAACCTTCAGGAGAATCCTGGTTGAGGCAACCTGGCACGTCACACACCCCCAAGTAGAGCAGATCCGGCGTGGACCAAACGGTTGGGAAGTGGCCCAAGCAGGCCCCAAACAACCAATCGTTGCTTGCTGAAAACTGCAACACATCTCGCCACACCGCTCGCCTGCTGTAGCATATGCCTGCAGCTGTTAGCTGATACCTGACGAGTGCTTCATGTGACCAAGATGCCACGACCCAGAATCGTCTGTGATCCACAACCCATGCGAACCAAGGTAATGACCCGTTGCTGTCACACCTAGGATCTGCATGCTAGAGCCAAGGCTTGACACCAACCAGTGGCCTGACCTCCAAGCATAATGCCTCCAGCCACATCGACACCACCGCTCTCATCGGATCCGGCAACTGGGTCTTGGTTTTCACGTAGAGTACAAGATCACGATGTTGGAGGTGGATCAGGATTCCTGGACGCCACTGCCAAGGAGAGAAAGATGTTTGAGCGCCCTGCCGTTGCTAGCACCAAACAGAAGTTGGGAAAGGCCTTCGTCCCGGAGCGCCATGATACTGCTGCTCCCAAAATGATCATCAGCTTGGTTTGGCGAGGGTCACCTTGTGAGCCAAGATTGATTGTGCCTCCGCTGCTCCCAAGATGGTCATCAGCCTTCATTTTACATTTGGGAAAGAAAATATTGCTCTATCCTCTACACCATTTCAATGAGATTGCAAAAGATCTTTGCCTTTAAAAGGAAATAGCATATTGTAACTCGGATGGTCCCAATAACTAGATCTTTTCCCTCTCATACGTTTGCAAACTTTGAAGTTACAAAATCAACACGGGGTTACCGAAAACATTGTAACCCATGAGTCAATTTTTGTGTACAATGAGCAAGTGCAAAGTTGTTCCTTATCTTTCCTTTCATGCATGAGATATATCGTTTTGGATGAATGAAAGAAGATGATGTGCATATTTGTTTTGTGTATTTCATTTTTCGAGTCTGCTGTGCATAAATCTCATTTCATTCTCAAGTGAATTCGGAAGAAAATATAATATTGCCTCCTAGTCCTATGTTGCAGATACAGGCAATCATGGGTGGTTCTTTTAATGATGTGATAATTAGAGTCTTGAATAGGTCTTTAGCAAACTTCCCTTTTTAGTAGAGTATTAGTTGTTACTCTTGCTCCCATTCCTCATGTCTACCAGTCCATCTAGAGAGATAAATGGTGGTGAATAATTATTTCATCAGATAGTTATATATGTTCTTTGGCTACTGTGGATTTCTAATTATGATTATCTCAAAAATGCAACAAAGTATTTGCATTTTGTACTAGAAAGAACAAAACTTGAAGATGCCTGGCACAAAGCAAAATCTAAAAAACAGCAAACAAAGGAACAAAACTAGCAACGGAACAAAAAACCTAGAATCCTAACTAGCGAAAAGCAAAAATCATGAACCCTCATGCAGGGGCAGCATTTACCTTGGGTTATTTTACTGCAAAAGCACTATTTGTCTTCCGTTTATGGTATTTTGTCTTTTCGAGAGAATAATACCTAACAAACTTTGAATTAATTGGCCTACTTCGGAAACTGGTCATGAAATTTTTGATTGACTACAAAACTTTCACAATGCTCAAGTGCCGCATGCATAGTAGTAAAAGACTTTCAAATGTTTTCAAATTGCCTTTGCAAGCTTCAAAACCTTCTCAAATTAATGTTTGACTGTTTTGTTGCAGGCCAAGTTATTTACATTTAGGTCTTGCACCCTCTTGTTGTTGATTCCAAGGTCTCCTATATGTAAATGTATTTTGTGGCAAAGCTCATGAGCGGACTGAAGGCGTAGATCATATCACTTGCAGTGATATGTTCAGATCTTGGCTGCTGTTTCAGAAGTGACGTTAGCTAGTCTGTGAAAGGGAAGGCTTTATGGTCATACAGATAGTTCTGAGTTGTTGAAAAGGTTTGTTATAGGTGATCTTTCCCTGTCAAAGACTCTTAGCTAGATAAATGCTCTCAGTTACAGCTGATGTGATGTTGTATAATCTTGTTATCTTGTGAGCAACCTTTTTCTTTGCTCAGAACAGCCCATATAATCTTTTCTATCCATCAGCTAGCTGTTTTCTCAATTCGTTAACAGACAGATCTATCACCGTTCATTCTTTTGTGCGCACGCATCTTGGAACGTGGCTTCTCGCTCTCCCCCGTTCGCTTTTCTCGTGGTTTTTTCTTGATTCCGGTTCAGTTGTCGGTCGTTCCGACCGGTTTTTTTCCTGTGTTTTGAATTCCGTGCCCAGGCGGTAGGATAGCTCTGTCTCTCGTTTGCTATCCATCAGCTTCCGCTGGTCGGTCGGAAGCGAGCCTCAGATCTGAGGGAGAGGCGACGGGGGTTCGGCGGCTCGGTCGCCGGCGGAGCTGGGGGAAGCGTTGCCGGTGCGGCTGCAAGCGCGGGGGCGGTGGAGCTGTTCTGGTATGGCGCTGCGGCGTTTCTGTCCGGTCGTTTCATTCCCCTTCGAGCTCTGTTGCTAGCTTGCTCGTCGCCTCTCATTCCACTTCGATTTTTGCTGTCGGTTTTCGTAGAATCAGTAGTGAATTCGATGGGCTATGGAGGTGGCCGGGATCCGTTTGTTCCTCACAGCCAAGCTGGTTTCGAGCGTCGTCGCCGGCGTCGTAGCAGGTTCGTGTTTCGCCGTTCCATGTTCATCTGCTCGCCCCCGTCATGCTTGCGCGCAGCTAGGGTTTGCACTCTCGGGTTATTTTCGTAGTACCTGCGCGGGTAATCACTTGCGCACCACCTGCGCGTTGACGAGAGTTGCCGGCGATGTACCGATTTTGTTCATCAGATCGAGAAGTTTTACACTGATTCTGATTTGTTTTGCGTGTTAGATGTGTGGTTTTAGTCGTGGTTGCAGTGATTCGAGCGATTAAACTAGCGCAATGGATGTGTGTTTTCATGCGTTTTATGTGCAGGGGGGTGCTTCTCTGTGTTGTAGTCAGAAGTGTCTATGCGTGTTTTAGTTTGTAGGGGGTAGTAGTGTTCTAGGAGAATACAGTTTTTTGAGTGTTTTGGTCTGTATGCTGGAACAACACTGTCAGGTTTTTGATTTTGTGTTTTGCATTCAGAGGAGGCACTGTCAGTTTCTATTTTTCATTTTCTCAACATGTGCTCTTACCCAAAATGCAGCAATGTTTCTCAAACTGGTGTGTTTTGTGTGCAAGCTGTGTGGTAATGGAGGATTTTTTCATTTAGCTTGTGTGTGTGTGTGTTTTATTTTTGATCATGTCCATTTTGTTGTTGCAGGGGTGGTCGCTCGCTAGCTCATTGGGGTGACGCTTCAGACGCTGCCTCGTCTGGGTTTGATAGCTGTGCAGGAATGTCTTCATCTAGTGATGATGTATGTTTTCTTCTCCCCCATTTTTTTGCATGTTTCCACAGGTGGTTTTTTTTCGTGGAAATGTTTTTTTACATTGTTTTTTTGCCTTTTTGCGCTTGTATGTTTATGCAGGGTATTGCTAATCTGAAAAGGAAGAGGGTCTTAGAGACTGCTCTTTTTGATCTCTTTAGCAAGAAGGTTACTTACAGTGATTTTTACCACATCCTTTGTGTTTTTGCTTTTTTTACTGGTACATATGGTGTGCAGTCTTCTCTTTTTACGGTGTGTTTAATATATTTTATTTTCTGTCTTTTCTGTATGTTTTAGGCCATCAGTAGCTTGAAGAGGGACTTATCCAGGCTTTGCAATGATTCAGAATTGTTTAGAGAGGTTTTGTTTCTGTATTTTTGTTTATTTTAGTTTATAGGTTTTGTCTTTTTTCTGATCTTTTTTCATTTGTTTGCAGAGCAAAAGGTCAAAGTTGGCTGTGTCTGGGAAGGATTCTTATTCAGCGTATCATTCCAAGTACTTTTTTGAAGTGCTTGGCCGCCTCACTTTGGAGCAGAAAGACATCATCCAGAAGTTTGGTTATGGCTGTCTTCTCTGTCTTAGCAAGACATATTTGCCTTCTTCTTTTATTCGTTGGCTTGCTTTGAGCGTTGATACTGTCTGTTCTGAAATTGGCGCTGGCGAGAGCACAATTCGATTTCCAAAAGACGCCTTCCATTTTCTGCTTGGCTTGCCAAATTCTGGGTCTCGGTTGGTCGAAGATACTGTTGGTGGTAGGGATTTCCTCTTGGATCTGTTTAATCTAACAGAGGTTCCTCAAATCACCTTTTTTGGTAACAAGCTGAGTTCGAAGGAATCACTGTCTGATAAGCAAGTTTTTGCATGTTTTATGCAAATTGCTCTTTCTTGTTTCCTCTGCCCGTCCAAGTGCAGTTCGTTAGATACGAAGTTTATCGGACAGCTGGGCGATCCTGAACGAGCTAGGCGTTTTGATCTTTGCTCGTTAGTCCATAGCCACACACTCAATGGGGTATCGAGAACTGTGAATTACATTCAGTCCAAAGGGAGGAAACCAAAAACTTTTGAATTCTGTTCTTATGGTCTCGCGGTACGGTTTATTTTTGCTTTTTGTTTTGCATTTTCTTTTTTGTCGTCGGTTCATTGGTTCCCCCCTCATATATTTTTTTTGGATTTTATTTTTTGGTGTGTGTGTAGGTGTACTACTTAGACTGTCTTGATTTTGGCGTTCATGTTGCCGGTACTGGGCTACCAAGGTCAATGTCATGGCGGGGCGACATGATCAAGATGTATTCTGACCTAGATCGAAAAGGCAGGAAAGGATATGGGAGGAGGAGGTTGAGGAAAGACCTTGCTGGTTGCTATATACATGTAGAGTGTTTTTTTTCATGCCCCCTTTTTATTTTCTGTTTTGCTCATGCATCATTTGATTTAATTTCGTTTATTTTCTCTTTTTCATGCTTTTGTGGTGTTTATGTCTTTTTTTACAGGCATCTCCTGTGCTAAACAAATGTTGTGCTCATTGTGGTTCACGCGACGAGCTCATGTCCATTCGTTTGAAGGATTCCACTAGGGAGAAATTTTCCTCAGTTGTGCCAGTGAAGGTTTTTATTTTTTATCACTTTTTCGTGCTTTTGTGCATCTCTCTTTTTTTTGGTTTTTGTTTTTAATTTTATGTTGTTATTTTTTCATCTGGTGTGTTTTTTGTGCAGATTATTGACTGTATTTCCGATACTGTACATCGCTTTTACTCATCGTCAGCAGTCAACAGCAATAATCCGGGTGTTCTTGTTCGGAATGTTATCAAAGTTTTAGCAGATGCTCCTGGGCTGTTTCAGAAGAACATTGATTTTCAAAAAGACACTGTGCACTCAAGTTTTGCAAAATTGTCTGTTTCCCCAACACCAGCAACTCCTGCTAGCGGCGGCTTGCCGATGAGTGATAAAAATTGCACCATTTCAGGTAGGGTTTATCTATCTCTTATTTTTCTTGATCATTATGTATTCATTTAATTTTTATTAATTCTATCTTTTTTCATTTGAATAACAGCACCAGTTGTACCTCCTGTTAGAAAGGTCTTGTCAAGGCTACCCGCAAAAGCCCATGATGAATGTGAGAAGAATTGGTCAGGGCAAGCTGACATTAAATCTCCTGTCGGGCATATCATGTTCTCGCCGTTGTCAGCTGGGAAGGTTAGTTGACACAAAAGCACTTGCCGTTGTCGGGCATACTCTTATTATTTGTCTCTGTCTTATCAGTTTTCTTTTTTATTTTATGTTTTTATGTTTTTTTTCTGTGAATGTTAACGCATTCATTTGTTGTGTTTGTTTGAGCAGGACGTCAGGCAAGATTTTGTGAAGCCTGCAGTTCAAAAGGTTTCTTCGAGTATTCATCTTGGTTCCCAACAAGTCCCCATACCTATTCTTGATGTCTCACCAGCAACCAATGTGGTACTATGCTCCCTCTCTCATAGCTATGTGCTCTAGTAGTTTTTCTGATATGATTTTTTGTTGTTTTTTCATTCGACCACTCATGTGTTTTTTGGTGCTACTGCCTTTTGCTTCTTCTCTTTTTGTCCAGCAACAGAAGTCTCCTGATGTTGCCATCACGGGCACTTCAAGTCTGAAGCAACGCCAAGAGAAGTTTGCATTGGACACAGATGCAGTGTACAACAGATCTATCAAAGGGAAGGAGCTCAACCATGTGTACACATCTCGGAAGTCTGCGCCAATTGGACCACTAGAGCCAGATGTCATTGACATGCCAGGGAGAGATGCAGATCTGCAGAAACCAGCAATGGATTTAACCTCATCTAACACTATTATCATTATACAGCCGAAGAACTATTTGGCCTTACCTCTAGAGAAGAACCCTAGGTTTCCAGTGTCTGATGAAGACATCATGCATTATTGCGCCATGGTTGATATTGCGTACACAGAGAAAGTTCAAAAGTATGTGTGTTTTTTTTCTGATTGCATCTGGCCCTACAGTATTATTCATTATCCCCATCTCCTCATTCTTCATTTTGTAGGGACTTGGCTATCCAATACTATGGTGTTCATTGTAGTTGGATTTCTTTTGGACAGTCACTCATGCCTGATGGCCACATAGATAACTTTTTGATACCGTGTCTCTGTCGTAAACTCTTTGAAGATTGGCACCCTAGCAAGTCCGGCAGGCACTACTTTTTCTCATATATCGGCGTACGTCTGTTCAAAGCTTGCTCTCTTTTTTGAATTTCGCTTGCATATGAGTTCCTTTTTTAAGTTAAGATTTTTGTTTCATTCTGCAGGAAAGCATCCTAAGCTACAACATAAACAACGAAGTCGCTGCTATGGTTCGTACTTCTTTCCTGGGAGCCGCCACTGCTAGCAAAGGGAGGAGGCTTGATAAGTCTGACAGAGTTAGTCCTTATCAATTTTGGTCTTTTTATTTTTTGGTGCCCCATATATGCAAATACATTTAATTCTCTCCCCCTTGTGTGCAGTTATTCTTCCCTATTTGCCATCTTGATCATTGGTTCACCTTCTGTGTTGATTTCAAGTGGAAGCTTTTCGTGTTTCTTGATTCTTATTACAGTCCTGATTCCCATTATCAGCGATCAGTTAGAGGCCGTCTTGTAAGTCATTTCTGTGTTAGATAGTGCAAAAACAATCCCGATATGTTTCTTTTGTGTTTGAAAAGATTTGTATAACCACAGGAATTTTCATCACTTCATTTGTTTCTGTACTTCTTGTCCCATCCGTTTTTATTTTTCAGGTTGAGAATTTCGTCACTTTGTGGCATGATATTTTCCAAACCAACGAGCCTGATTTCAACATTTTTAAAGTGTGGACTGGTGAAATACCAAAACAAGGCAACAAGTAAGTTTTGTCGTTTTTTCTCCCTAGGTGCTTTTGCTCTTTTTTGTTTTGGTTTATATATGCATTTTTTTCTGCTTTTTAATATATTTTTTGGAATCATTGCCATGCAGCCATGATTGCGGCGTGATGACAATGATGGCAATGGAGTTTTATGACCCGTCGAATGATCTGAAGAGTTTTTTCAGCAAGGATGACATCCCTCATATTCGCATTCAGTATGCTAACCGTTTATTCTTTCACCACAAGAACAAGACAGACACCAGCTTGGTTACAAAGCACTACGACAAGGTGTGTGTACATCTTTTTTTTATTCTTTGTAACATGTTATTTATGATTGTTCATCTTCATTTAATAAAATTCTTGTGTCATGCAGGCTGCATTCATGCGTCGGCTTAAAAAATGATCAGAGTTTTAGGAATGTTTCATTTTAGCACATTATTGTTACTATACCAGCTTGTTTATATGTTTACATGTCCATATGAACTTTTATAGTAGTTATTGAACTGTCTGAACAATTATACTCGTACTTGTCATTGTCTCAGTGCCTTGTTTATATTTCTTCTTGTGTTTTGGTGTCTTAGTGATTCTGTCTTTGTTTCTCAGTTTTGTCATTGTGTTAGTGCTTATTGTCTCAGTTTTCTGTCATTCAGTCTATTTTTCCTTGTGTCTCAGTTCTGTGTCTGTCATTCAGTCTATTTTTCCTTGTGTCTCAGTTCTGTGTCTGTCATTCAGTCTATTTTTCTTTGTGTCTCAGTTCTCTGTCATTCAGTCTCATTGTCTTTGTGTGTCTTTGTTGTCTCTCTTATTCTTCATTTTGTTTTGTCGTCTCAGTGTCTAAGTTTTCTGTGATTGTTTCTCATTTTTGGCATTGTGTCAGTGTTAGTGTCTCAGTTCTCTGTCATTCAGTTTTAGTGTCATTTTGTTGTCATTATCAGTCCTGTATCAGTGAATTATGTTTCATTAGTAAATTCAGTGGCATGTCGTTTCTGTCTTTTCTTCATCATTGTTTCAGTCTTGTCAGTGTTAAAATAAGTGTCATTGTTTCAGTTTAGTTTTAGTATCAGTCTTTTATTTAAAACTCAGTCTTGTCCGTGTTAAAATAAGTGTTATTGTTTCAGTTCTGTGATTGTTTCAGTCTTTTATTGAGCGTCAGTTCTTCAGTATCATTATTTTTTCAGTATTGCTATTTTTTCCAGTCCTGTATCAGTGTGTCATTTAGTGTCAGTCTTAGTGTTAATGTGTCTCAGTTCTCTGTCATTCAGTTTTAGTGTCATTTTGTTGTCATTATCAGTCCTGTATCAGTGAATTATGTTTCATTAGTAAATTCAGTGGAGTTTTAGTGTCATTTTGTTGTCATTATCAGTCCTGTATCAGTGTTTCATTGTAATTGGTTTAGTCAGTGTTTCATTGTTTCTGAATTATGTTCTGTGATATTCAGTTGAGTTATTCAGTAAATTCAGTGGAGTTTTATTCAGTGTAGTTTAGTGATTCAGTATATTAATTATCTGTTTTATTCATGTAATTCAGTGTTTGAGTGCTTCATTTTATTTAGTAATTCATTCATTTTCTCAGTTTAGTGATTCATTAGTGAAATATGCGCATTCAGTTGTTTGTGGGGGGTGGGGTGGGGTAACTCCGCCTACCAATATGTGCAAGCTGGTAGCCGGTTCCAAGCCCGGATAAAGGAGGAGGAGCTTTTTTGTTTGTGCTTTTTTGGTTTGGTGTTTGTATAGGGGAGAGGCGGGGGGAGGGGGGTGACATTTTTTCAGTTTTAATCGTAAAACATATAGGTAGTAAAATCGTAATAATTTATAAAAGTTCATAAAACACTGTAACATGCGAGTCTATGATATACTTTCAGGGATACATACTTGTAGGATCTACATTTTTTTGCACAGATTACAACCTGATATCTAGTACTACATTTTATGCTTGAGCAAATGACACCCATTGTGATTCTCCCACCCTTGATTGATCAGTGTCATTTGATCTTTCTAAAGCCACACGTGCTTTCTTCTTTTTGGTGGCGCAAGAGTTATCCCCTGTTGTGTTGGTAGGATTATTCCTCTTACTCGCTCTAGCTGTTGTTTGAGCTTTTGTCTGATTTGTAGCAGAACCCTCACACCCTGTAAGCAAGCAACATATAGGCATCAGGGAAATATTAGATTAGAGATGTAGAGTAGTTTTGCTATAGGTCATGGATTTGTTGGTTTGTTTTTCTCTAGTTTTCATACCTGTTTGCTTCTTGGTTCTTTTATTCTTCCTTTTATCTAATTCCACCGGTGGAAGGTGTTTTTTGTCACAGTTTTTCAGAGTGTGTTTTCCTGATCCGCAGTGGCTGCAATTATAGAATAGGTTCTTCTTGATTTGCTCTTTTATAGTTAGTAGTCTTGGACGGCCCTTTGTATCAACCACATCTGGGTCACGAAGCACTAGTGTTGATGCACTCTCATCTGATCTATTCACGTTGAAAATGGTTGTATTTGAACTGTTCTGTCCATTTGCTGTCTCTTCTTCAGTTTCTGTGTCAAACTTGGCCATTTCTGATTCAAGCCTTGGTATAACCTGGAGCATGAAATTGTACTTCCTCTTGTTTTTGGATGCAGTAGAAGCTGTGTGCCCTAGCATCCGTGATAGGACATTAAACCTCAAGACCGTGCTATCATCATTTGCTGACAGAGGCTGTTGTAGTGTTTGGTTTAGTTTTTTTTCCTTCTTTCGCCATCTATCTATTATGTATTTTTCTGGGATTGCCTTCACTCGCAGGTGCAACATCACTTTTAAAATGTGGGAGCACAACATACCATCCTTTTCGAACTTACAGCAGATGCACGAGTACTCCATGGTCTCTGGCTTCACTTGCACAAGGTATCTTCTCGGTCTGTGCTCTGGGGGTTCATAGTTTGCTGCCTGAAACAACCAATACTTTTGCCCTTTTTCTTCCTCATCAATATCTAGCCTTGTAACATCCTTTAGTATGTGTTGGAATTTTCTGAATATTGATAGGTTGTACAATTCATGAGCCTGCCTTTCAATGTAGTAATGTGTTTGGAACTTTTTGGGACGAACCTTTTTGTTCATTACATTGTGGTCACATTCATCCTCTCTGGCATGAATGGTATCCATTATTCTTTGATATTCACGGAGGAAGCTGGTCATGCTAAATTGTGCTCCAACTCCTCTTTTGAATAATGCATTTGTCCCTTCACTTCTAGCTGTTGTTTGGATGAATGGGAAGAATTTAGACTTGAAGTACACTGGCACCCATCTCTTCCTTGTTTTCCACAAGTCATCGAAAATCTTAACATTACCCACATTAAATTCATTTATCATTGCTTGCCACAATGTCTCAAACTCATGCACTGTCAATGATTTGTCTATAATGTCTTGGAGTTCTTCATACAGCCCTTCATTAGCTTTGAATACCGTCCCTCCTTTGTCATCAATCTTTTTTTTTACATGAAACAAGCACCCTCTATGAGTTGCATTCGGGAAAACCTGTGGTATTGCATTTTCCATAGCCTTGTCACCGTCTGTGATGATTGATACAGGGTGTGTCCCCCCCATTGCTTGCAGGAACTGCTGGAACAACCACTTGAAGGTGCCAGCCTGCTCATTGACTATGAATGCACATCCAAAGAGGTATGTGTGACCGTGTGGCGACACACCAACAAATGGAGCAAATGGCAGGTTGTATCTATTTGTTAGGAACGTAGTGTCAAAGCTAATGCAGTCTCCACATGTGTCGTAGTATAGACGTGCTTTAGCATCTGCCCAGAAGACGCATCTTACTTTCTTTTCTTTATCGTACTCAATTGAGTAAAAGAATTGTGGGTTTTCAGTCCTTTTTTTGCAAAACCATTCCCAAACCTCCATCATATCATTGTTTCCCACCTCTCTGCCAATAGTTGTGCTGTAGTTGCTCACTTTACGTTTATTGTATGGTAGTTGGTTCATGCCTCCCCTTATGAATGCAAGCACTGCAACCATGTCACGAGTTGGCATATTGCAGTTCTTCATTGTTCTGATCATCTCTTTCTCACCGTCCGACATGTATATGTGTGATCGAAAGAACCTGCTCTGGGGGGAAAGATCATGGTTGTGCAATAGGTTTAGCCCAGTTATTCGCCACACTCCATTCTTTTCAGCACACACCATTTCAGTTTTGCAGTTTGTTTTTGCTATAACTGTGCTTTGTCTCTGTGGAACTGCTTGCTCACTGTCTGGTTCAGTAATGGAACCATGTTTATTGCACTTCATAGTGAACCTTATGATCTCATTGTTTCTTTTTTTGCTCGTAGTCCGGTAGACTGATGTGGTTGCTACTGAGAAGCCTACCACATATGAATACATGTTGAAGAATTTTTGGACCTCTTCTCTTGTACTAAAGCTCATTCCAATCTCTGGTTTCAGGTCAGCAGTGTCATCATTTTCTGGTTTCTCCTTTTTTGTTTCTGTCATTTTTTCGTTTGACAGGAAGTTCTCCACATCATTTTCAGTGATTTGCTGGTCATCAGTTGTAGTAGATATCTCAGCTGCGTCCTCATCCACGGTACCCGAATCTTGCCCAATTTCTGCTGGAAATTCAGTTGTATTTGCATTACTCCCCTGTTTACTGTTGCTTGTAGATCCTTCTTCATGAACCTGTCAAGCATTTTTATTTTTGTTAGTTTCCTCAGTAATATAATATGATGAATGGAAACATTTTTTGTTATGGGTTTTTTGAAAACCATGGGGATGACACGCACCCTGTCAAGCTCGATATCGTTGAACACGTTAACATCCCACGGATTTTCTGCTGCATCTGCATGGAAAGTAGATGGCGACACTGGCTCCCAATCCTGCTAGTTGATAATACAGTACAGACGATCATTATCATTTATAATAGTTTTCATTATTTTCAATCATTTATGTTTATGAAGAGGGTTTCTTTTTATGTGGTTCTGTACCTGATTTGTTTCTGCAGTTGAGTCAGCATACATGGGCGCCAGATGCTCTCCACCTTCTGTGCAATCCGGAGAGTTTTTTCGAAACTTGTGTGTTGAAGGTTCGAGTCCATCCAGAAGAAACCCAGTGTATGTGAATCCGGCCTGCATTCATTCGTAATATGTACACGAAGGTATGAATCATGCAATATCCAATATAACAGTGTTTGATCATTTTTACATATGAGCTGAGTTTATTGTTTCGTGTCAATCATCATTGGATAGATCCTACATCACAAACACTACAACAATACAAGTTGATTTTGGTAGTTTGGTAGAAATGAAGCTAGCTACGTAGGGATTTTGTCTCTATCTCTGATTGACAAGTTGGTGTGCAGCTTATTCCTAATATGAAACACTAGACTAGTGCTCTCTGATGGACAATATGGTGTGCAGCTTATTCATAATATGAAACACTAGACTAGTGGTAAAACACATCTTTCCTGCAGTAAACAACAACTTTACAGTGTGTGTAAACTAAAGAGATAATCAAGATCTATAGAATTTATCATTTCTATTTTCAGTACAAGATGGAGGAGCTTGTCCCAATACGCACGAAGGCATGAATCATGCAATACCCAATACAATAGTTGTGATCATTAGTCTAGTGTTAAGTTCTGGTTACATACGAGCTGAGTTCTGTGTCTGCTTACCTGCGCAAAGAAGTCATCATTTACATCCAGCGATATGGGATAACTTTGACAGTTGTTTGTTAAACCTAGGTTCTGCAGAAATATCAGAGAACCATAAATCATTTTCTATGTTTTGTGTCAATCTGAATTGGATAGATCCTACAACATAAACACTACAAAAATTCATTGTCACTGCAGCTGTAACCCCTTATCATTTTTAGTTAAGGATTTTCGCCTTCAGTTTTGCCTCCACGAGCACTTCATGATAGCATTTTTTGTAGTTTAGTTCTTTTTTCAGTCTGTAGCAATTTAGCCCTTTGTCTCACTAACGTTTCAAAAGGAAGTGAAAAATGACAGGATCTTGGTAATTCAGCCCTTTTTACTGCGTGGGATGCATGAGATCGAAGGTAGACAGGTATGATCATCTGCACCATGTGGGGGGACACCCTGGGGATGCAGGGTTGCAGGTGGAGTAGGGGGTGGCAGAAGGCAGGATGGTCGTGAGGGGATGATACCTGGGATGTTGTGGTGTGAGATCCAGGAGGATCTTCTTCAGTGGATCCACCCTTCAGGATCGTCCCCCCGTGATCATTGTCCTCCATCTTGCTCGATCGAGCTGCGCCCTCGAGCTCGATCTGGGTGGGTTTTGCTTGTCGAGGAAGAAGATGGCATAAAGAGGTTTTGTTTGCTAGCGTAGAATGGGCTGGGTTGGTCTGTTAGCGTATGAAGGATTTTTTGTATCGGGCTTTTTTTTTCTGTGCAACAGCTGTTCGGGCTAAATCATGACGGACATGCAGCAACTGGGCTCGAACAAAAAAACCGGAATGAAAAAACCAGAAGGTGGGCTTTCTACTCAGGAAAAAACCGGACTGAACAAAAAGGCCACCGGAAAGAAAATGAGACAGGTAATTATCTGGTGGTGGGCTTCTAATGAATGTAAATGAATTGGAAAATCTGTCTGTTGCCGAATTGCAAAAACAGCTGCCTGTCAGTTAGACAGTCCCTTTTGATAGGAGGTACTTTGCAGAGTTTTATCAGATTGCAATAAATACTGAACCTCCTGGAAAATACGTCGTGGATTTTTTCTCTAACTTGCTGTGGCAAAGTCCACAGGAGAAAATACCAACGGTCTAGATCAGGGTTAAGTACTGTTACTGTTCCCTCATCCAAACACTTCAAAACATTTCTGCATTGTGTGAACAATAAATGCCAATTTTCTACCAGGGCCCCGCAGGGCCAAGAGCATATAATGGAGTGTGGCCGTGTGGGTGCATAAGTCGGTAAGGTCAAAAGAAATGCGTGGGGTGCGATGCGCATGCGTCATTCCACTCGGTCGACTCAAGACAAGCTTCGCGTTGAGTTTTTAGTGGGGCAGCACGATAAATAGCGCAAAGTACAAACGACAGCACGGCACGCAGCAGATTCGCACTCCCAAAGTGTCAGGGCAAATCAGCCTCATACACCTGCAACATTCTAATCTCGAAGAGCTGGGAAGAATGAGATGAAAAGAAAATGATGGACACTTTTTCAGGTATCCAATCTCTATCAGAGCAGTGAGGGAATTGTTCTTCTTACAGCACATATGTACTATTGGGTAACGACACACGGAATCAGTGTCGTTGTTGCCACCATGAAAGCTAGAACCAGCTATTCACGCCACAGTAACCGGAATATAAAAATGAAGGAGGAAGAAATATTTGAATTCAATCGAGTCATCATGATGTAGTATCTGGATTAATTAACATATGGTACTATCACAGTCACAGTACAGAGATGGACTGATTGTTTTGGCGTCTGACATCTGGCTAGCGGCACACGATGCACAGGACGACCGCGATGATCAGGATGAGGATGAGGAGCGGCAGGGATATGATCAGCACGAACTCCATCAGCTCTTTCCTGCGGAGAGAATGGAAAATTAAGCTTCACTTGTTGGCTTTTACATTGAGCAACACCTCTCTCAAGAGCAATAACAAAATCTCATGGTGCTACACCATCAAGTCAAGATTCTCCAATAATCTTGCAAAATCATTTGCCTACGAATCACGAATGAGCTACTCCGGAAAGAACTCGGCGTTTCTGACACATTTTTAGACCGAAAGGCATGCATCTTCGCTTGTAGCTTCTTCGAGGCATGAATGCATGATCGGAGGCTTGGATGCTCAGCAAAGGCAAAGCACACACCCTTCGTTAGCAAAGATGGGGACGGAGGGATCTAATCCCGTGAATTAGTGCATCAATTATTAGTGTCGATTCCTCCAAGATGGGGCATGCTCTCGCGTGGGTCAAACCTGTCTAAAGCTGTTTACAGGACTAGAACAGAACATATCACAGAAGATTGTAGGCGATGGGTCTCTACAGGTTCATGATGATCCATTAGTTATCGGACCTCTCTAGGATTTGGCTGAGATCAGAGCATCTGGTTGTCTCCTTCTACCCTTGAGAAATTCATTAGTCAGTACAACTCAGTACAAACTCACTACAGCAGCTGTGTGGTGTGATCTAATTCGAACTGAATATAGTGGATAGATACATGAGCAGTGTTGACTGGATCAGTGCACGAGCTAGTCAGTCATACCATGCGCGAGTCTTGGAATTCAACGAATGAATCCAAAAATTGAAAACACAAGATTTGACAGGGACAAGATAGAAACCATTTAGTACCTGCGGCGAACCGAGCTGCCGATCTGGCGGGCGCGCCTTGATCTGTTGATCAAGACGTTAGACTTGGTAGGGAGGCGGAGGGAAGGAGCAGGAGATTTGCGATTGGGGAGAAGTGGGCGGTGGAGGAGCAGCAACTGGTTCGGGTGGGCTAAACTAATCAGCTAGAGTGGGGCGGAGAAGAAAGGAGAAGCGGAAAAACGCGTGACGTGTAGCTCGCCAGTGTGAACCGAGGACTCCGGCGCCACACTGGCCAGATGTGACTCTCACTCTCTCAGAGAGAGCTGGAGGTGGAGTAGAGAAAGCTACTAGTGCAAAAGAAAGAAAAAAGAGGCATAGATCACCAAAACCGTCCAGAGTTACAGATGGATACACAACGACGGTATAGGACACGTCAAACAACATTACGGGACTACATGATGCAGCTACGACGTGGAATCAGTCCTCCCCTCCGGCGAGCCGCGCGCCCGCGCTAACGGCAGACGATGCAGAGGATGATGGCGATGATGACGACCAGCGCCACGAGGGGCAGCGATATCACCAGTACCATCTGCATCTTGCCGGCTGAGTTTGTGATGCTGCAACCTGCACATATGAGACTATGAGAGGGAAGAAAACATTTCACTGACGAACGTAGGGAGTAGTTACATAGTAGTAGTGACTCTAGTGTTCTACTGTCGGCCGACTTAAAATAGAGGTAGCATGCATGTAGTAGTCCATACCTGAAACTGAAAGTGTGGCTCCTGTTGCTGTGCTTGAGCTATCGATCTCTCCCAGTCCCAGCTGATGATGGTGTGACGCTTAACAAGGAGATGAAGCAAAGAGAGGGAGTTAAATGGAGATGGAAGGAGGGGAAAGCCAAGGAATCATTCCAAGGGAATGGTTTGCGCTGGAAGTATCGTTGGTTAATGGTTAAGTACCGAGCCGAGAGAACCAAAGCAGCAAAGGCGACGCGTGCCCTTAGCTTTCCGTCGTTTCATCCCCATGTCGGCAGCTTTAGCTCTCCGGAAGAATCCGAGCCGTGCCAGGCGTACGCATGCTCGCCGGCTTCATCCGCTCACCCGGCCCGATGGCCCTTTTCTCCCTTTTGACGGAAAAAATGTACTCCCTCCGAACAGAATATATTGTCTTTTTTTTAATCGAGGCAAAAGGCTTGTCATTTTTATATTAATTAAAAAGAAGTGGAAATTCATCGGTTAATTAGCGGAAAACCGGTTTTTAATTACAAACCCGTGGGAGTACTAGTTTTGCTTAGTTCAGGTCTAGCAGGTCTGGCACGGCGGCAGATCACACCATACCGACTACGGGTCACGAGAACTAATGTCATTCGTAACTAATAGCATCAAATCATCAGTAGTGGCTCTATGTACGCCAAAGAATCGATAAAACAAAATCCGTAACAAAATCAGACGCTACACTCAGTCACGAGTGTGAACTAAGAAGTTCAGCGGGGGTTTGGAGGTGGATGGTGGCACGCCTTCGCCTTACAAACGTGTACACCGATTCCTCAGCTCGGTCCAGCCACTGGGTTGCGTCTGGTTGAACAGACAAGGTGAATGCATTACAAGCGGAAAGACAACCATTAGAGCAAATACAACAGGATGGCATAGGTGGCCTATAAGAGATGACACATTACATTTTACTTAGTTGGAGGGGAGGGGAGAGAAAAGAGAAGCGGGTTGTAAACTTATAACTACTCTAGAACGAGCTATACCACTTTTTGTAAGAGAACAAAATGTGGGAGTGTTGGGACTTGGGACACACATTAACGATATGGCCAAGAGTAGTATGTTATAGATTGGCTCTGTTTGAACTTTGACGTGATGACTATATATATTCTATTAATCATGCTCTTACGCTGAGCTAAAAGCAGGGCAATCCTCTGTCGGTAAAAGCATGACAATCTCTCCGGGAAAAAAAATCACAAATAGGTTACATATTACATCATGCACCACAAGTCCACCACACAACACACAGATCTCAATCAATAACACATTTCACGTCGAGAGGCTAGAACAAAAGAAAAATGGGCATAGATCACCACACTCCGGAGGTGCAGACGGTTACAACGACAGTACGACACAGTAGACAACAACTACATGATGTGACGTGGAATCAGTCCGTCCCTCCGGCGAGCCTAACGCCGCCGGCAGACGAGGCAGAGGATGACGGCGACGATGAGGACCAGCACCACGAGGGGCAGCGATATCACCAGTGCCATCTGCATCCTGTCGGCTGATTTTGTGGCGTGCAACCTGCAAATATGAGGTGGGAATAAAACATTTCACTGACGAACATAGAGTGTACTCCTGTCAAAACAATATATCAGCTCGGCCAACTTAAAACGGAGGTAGCATGTACATACCTGAAACTGAAAATGTAGGTAGCTGCTGTCGCTGTGCTTGAGCTATATCGATCTCTCCCAGCTGATGATGGTGAGGCGCTTAACTAGGAGGTGAGGCAGAGCGAAGCAAAGAGAGGGGGTTAAGTAGAGATGGAAGGGAGGGGAAAGTGAAGGAATCATTCGAGTGGAATGGTTTGCGCTGGATTAACGCATACTCGACAGAACCAAAGTAGCAATGTGCGACGCGTGCCCTACCAAAGTAGCAAGTCGGCAGGTTTAGTTTTCCGGAAGAATTTGAGCCGTGCCAGGCGTACTCCCCGGCTTCATCCACTCACCCGTCCTGGTGGCTCTCTTCTCGTTTTTTACGAAAAATAAATACTTCTTTGGCTTAGCTCAGGCCCTACAACAACGATTGATTAACAGAAAGTGTTGGAGTACACTTTGCCGATCTCTTGTGAAAAAGCAGCCAATATTTTTTGAGAAACACAGTACAGACGCAGACGCTCACAAACACGCACGTACAGACACACCTATGACCGCACACACGCACACCCTAGCCCTATGAGCACCTCCGAGAGACTGGTCCGGCAAATCTTGAGGTTGACGAAGTCACCACGGGCGACTCGCTGTTAACGGGCACGTCACCTACCACTGAAAGCAAAGCGCCGGTTAAATCCTGGAAAATCCAGAAAAATGCGAGCACCCATGCCAAGTCTGGGACTTGAACCTGGGTGGGCTTCTTCCACCACAATGAACCAAACCAGTTGAGCCAGTCTAACTTCGCAAAAAAAAGCAGCCAATTTTTACTATAACTTAAAGCATATTTTTACATAATTACATAACTTCATTATATGTTATTTCGTATAATGTTTAGAAATATATTAAATATTAATGCTAAAAGAGTAAATGTAGCACTGAAAGTCGCTGACGAATTGGTCGAAAATCGATGATCATAGCGTGATTTCTTTCCCATCGATGATTTAGTTCATAATGCCAAATTAGGACTGATGCGTGAGTAGTTCATCATTTGACTACGGGTTCATAGCAGTAGCTAGATGGTTGTCTTCTCCTATTGTGCCATAATGTTTAGATCTTGTGAGCTGCCTATCATAATCAAGATCATCTTTATGTAATGCTACATGTTTTGTTTGCTGGGATCCGATGAATAATTGAGTACTATGTCATTTGCTTCATTATATATTATGTGAGTGCGTTATTTATGATCTTGCATGCTCTCCGTTACTAGTAGATGCTTGTGACTCAAAGAGGGAGTATTTATGCTCGATAGTGGGTTCATGTCTTCATTTAATCTGGGGGAGTGACAGCAACCTCTAAGATTGTGAATATACTATTGCTACTAGGGATAAAACAGTAGTTCTTTGTATAAGGATAATTGTGCTACTTACATTACACACTTTACTTAATGCAATAATCTGTTGCTTGCCTGAAGGTGGATTATTAGTCATAGATGCAGTTGGATAACGGTTTATGTATCATGTTGTAATGCCCAAATGAATCTCATACTAGACACCATGACTTGTACATGCATCATTATGCAGTTCTTTATTCTGTCAATTGCCCAGCTATAATTTTCCAGTTGTAATTTGTTTACCCTCATGTATGCTATTATTATTTATGGAGAGACACCACTAGTGAACTGTGGACCCCGGTCCTTTTCTTTAAACTGATAATACAACCTACTGCAATCCTTTTACTTTCATTCTCTGCAAACAAACATCATTTTCCACACATACGTTTAATCCTTTGTTACAGCAAGCTAGTGAGATTGACAACCTCACTGTTAAGTTGGGACAAAGTATCTTGGTTGTGTTGTGTGCAGGTTCCACGCCAACTCAGAGCTTAGCAAGAATTTCTGGCGCAGTTGACACCTTCGGAAGAATTCTAGTTTCCTACTGGTTCGATAATCTTGGTTTCACAACCGAGGGAAATCTTGCTGCTACTACATCATCACACCTTCCTCTTGGGGTTTCCCAACGTGCCTGTAGAGCATCATGCTGCCACCGCCGAAGCTGGAGCGGTGGGATCCCTGGCCCGAGGCGGCGAGCTCGTCTCCGGCACCACCTCCTCCTCCGCCGCAGGCCGTGCCGGCGGTGGAATGGTCCTTCCCATGGGCTCCTCCGGCCTTCTACGACCTCACCGGCGACTCCGACGAGGAATAGGCGCCGGCGGCGAGCCCTAGACTAGGGCATTTTTTTTATATTCCTGTTTTTTAAATTCATGTCTTTATTTTCGTGGCCTAAATGTAATAATTATATTGTTAATATATTATTCAAATGAAACAATTTTATGATCTACAATATTATGTATCCTTTCGTTATACCATCTACCACATTTAACATTTTCTGTTTCCAACCAAACACCAAACAATTTATTTAAACATAAATCTCAAAGTATTTAACAATGAAACAAGAGAGTATAACCTAACTGATGCGGCTTTCAGCTTTGGCCATAAACATAAAACAATAAGTGCTGCAGCTTTCAGCTTTCGCCATAAACATAAAAGATAACTGCTGAGACTTTCAGCTTTCGCCATAAACATAAAAAAATGCTAGGATCCAATTTATTCAGAAAATTAAAATAACAAAGCAAAAATAAAAGCAAAC
The DNA here is from genome assembly GCA_026929855.1 of Poa annua. Lineage (NCBI taxonomy): Eukaryota > Viridiplantae > Streptophyta > Magnoliopsida > Poales > Poaceae > Poa > Poa annua. The sequence goes on from CM049438.1 coordinate 35,990,105, forward strand.
AGACGATTCAAGTAAAGCACATAAGATGTGAATGAATTAAAATATAGTTCCACTAGAGATGACCTGATAGTTTGTTGATGAAGAAGGGGATGCCTTGGGCATCCCCAAGCTTTGACGCTTGAGTCTTCTTGAAATATGCTTGGGTGACCTACGGGGGCATCCCCAAGCTTAGGCTTTTTCATCTTCTTGATCACATCATATCATCCTCTCTCTTGATCCTTGAAAACTTTCTCCACACCAAACTCAAAGTAAACTTCATTAGAGGGTTAGTGCATAATAAAAAATTCTCATATTCTGCATGGACAAAATCATTACACATGCTACTGTACATTAGCTACAGTCACTGTTATTTTGTGGAGCAAAAAGATCCACTCAAAAATATCAAAAGGAGCAATGCAAAATAAATGGCAGAATCTGTCAAAAACAGAACAGTCCGTAAAGACGAATTTTTTCGAGAAATTTAACTTGCTCAAATCAGAAAACTCAAAACTAATGAAAGTTGCGTACATATCTGAGGATCATGCACAAAAAAGGTCAGAGTTTTTTGATTTTTCTGTAATGAGTTATGAATTAAACGACAGAAAGAAGAAACTGTTCCTGCGTAGAAATCCAAATCTAGCATCAACTTTCTACTAGAGGCTTAACTTGACACAACAATGCGATAAAATAAAGATACAAAGGAATTGCTACAGAGTTAGACATGTTCCTTGACTCAATATAAAATAAAATAACAGAAATAAAAAGTGGGTTGTCTCCCATAAGCGTTTTTCTTTAACGCCTTTCAGCTAGGCACAGAAAGTGATACTCAAGTGTTTCCAAGAGATGAAGCATCAACAGAATAATTTGTTCGAATGATAGAATCAAAAGGTAGCTTCATTCTTTTTTCTAGGGAAGTGTTCCATACCTTTCTTCAGTGGGAATTGGTATCTAATATTTCCTTATTTCATATCAATAATAGCACCCACAGTTCTAAGAAAAGGTCTTCCCAACACAATTGGACAAGATGGGTTGCATTCAATATCCAATACAATAAAATCAACGGGGACAAGGTTATTGTTAACCATAATAAGAACATCATTAACTCTCCCCAAAGGTTTCTTTAAATCATTATCAGTACGAAAAACATCCAAATAGCAATGTTTCAAAGGTGGCAAATCAAACATATCATAGAGCTTTTTAGGCATAACAGAGATACTTGCACCAAGGTCACATAAGGCATTGCAATCAAATTCATTCACCTTTATTTTAATGATGGGCTCCCAACCATCTTCTAACTTCCTAGGGATAGAAGCTTCAAGTTTTAATTTCTCTTCCCTAGCTTTAATGAGAGCATTTATAATATGAGTAGTAAATGCCATGTTTATGGTACTAGCATTAGGACTTGTAGCTAACTTTTGCAAGATCAAAATCATTATTATCAAAAGAAACCGAACCATTATCTCCTATGTTCTTCAAAATTTCAGCATTTTTATCTAGAACAGTTTCAGCAGTTTTAGGCAATTTTAATTTTTTAGAAGAAGTAGAGGAAACATTGCCAACACCAATTATGTTACCATTGATAGTAGGAGGTTTACCAGCATGTGAAGTAACATTATTTTCAGTAGTAGTAATAGTATAAACTCTAGCCATATTATTCTTTTTAGCTAGTTCTTATTATCTTTCCCATCTAGCACGCAACTCAGCCATCATCCTAACATTATCATTGATTCTAACTTGGATGGCATTAATTTTAGCAAAGGTCTTATTCTCTTTAGCATCATTAGGCATAACTTTTAATTTTAAGAGATCAACATCAAGAGCAAGGCTATCAACTTTAGAAGCAAGAGTATCAATTTTGCCAAGCTTTTCCTCAACAGTTTTATTGAAAGCAGTTTGTATAGTGATAAAATCTTTAAGCATGGTTTCAAGTTCAGAGGAGGTATTCTTATTGTTGCTATAAGAATTACCATAACTATTACCATTATTAGCAGGATAAGGCTTGTAGTTGTTGTTACCATAATTGTTCCTATAGGCATTGTTGTTAAAATTATTATTTTTAATGAAGTTCACATCAACATGCTCTTCTTGTGCAACCAAAGAAGCTATGGGAACATTATTTGGATCAATATGAGATTTACCATTCACAAGCATAGCCATAATAACATCAATCTTTTCACTCAAAGAAGAGGTTTCTTCAACAGAATTTACCTTCTTACCTTGAGGAGCTCTTTCAGTATGCCACTCAGAATAATTAACCATCATTTCATCAAGAAGTTTTGTTGCAGCCCCCAAAGTGATGGACATAAAGGTACCTCCTGCAGCCGAATCCAATAAGTTTCTTGAAGAAAAGTTCAGTCGTGCATAAAAGGTTTGGATGATCATCCAAGCAGTCAGTCCATGGGTAGGGCAATTTTTAACTAAAGATTTCATTCTTTCCCAAGCTTGAGCAACATGTTCATTATCAAATTGTTTAAAGTTCATAATGCTACTTCTTAAGGAAATGATCTTAGCAGGAGGATAGTATTTTCCAATGAAAGCATCTTTGCATTTAGTCCATGAATCAATACTATTCCTAGGCAATGAAAGCAACCATTCTTTAGCTCTTCCTCTCAAAGAGAAAGGAAATAATTTCAGTTTAATAATATCACCATCTATATCCTTATACTTTTGCATTTCACAAAGTTCACCAAAATTATTAAGATGGGTAGCAGCATCATCAGTACTAACACCAGAAAATTGCTCTTTCATAACAAGATTTAGCAAAGCAGGTTTGATTTCAAAAAATTCTGCTTTAGAAGTAGGTGGAGCAATTGGAGTGCATATAAAATCATTATTATTCGTGCTAGTAAAGTCACACAACTTAGTATTCTCAGCAGTACTCATTTTAGCAAAATTAAATAGAAACCGAAATACAGAAATAAATGCAAGTAACTATTTTTTTTTTGTATTTTTGATATTAAGCAAACAAGACAATAATAAAAATAAACTAAGCAAGACAATAACAAAATAAAAAGATTGGGTGTGAGAGACTCCCCTCGCAGAAGAGCTTGATCTCCCCGGCAACGGCGCCAGAAAAATTGCTTGATGACTGAGTTGAAGATCTTTTTCTCAGCAGTTGGGAAACCCCAAGAGGAAGGTGCGAAGCAATGCAGCAGCAAGTTTCCCTCAGTTATGAAACCAAGGTTATGGCACCAGTAGTAGATGAATGTTCTTCTGAAGGTGTCAACGGTGCCAGAAAAGTCTTGTGGCGTGTAGCTAACGTGGAACCTGCACACAACACAACCAAGATACTTTGCCCCAACTTAACAGTGAGTTTGTCAATCTCACTGGCTTGCTGTAACAAAGGATTAGACGTATAGTGTGGAAAATGGTGTTTGTTTGCAGAGAATGAAAGAACAAGATTGCAGTAGGTTGTATTATCAATTTAAAAAAAAAGGACCGGGGTCCACAGTTCACGAGTGGTGTCTCTCCATAAATAAATAATAGCATACATGCGGGTAAACAAATTACAGCTGGGCAATTGACAAAATAAAGAACTATATAATGATGCATATACTATAATCATGGTGTCTAGTGTCGTAGTATCGGCATTGTAGATAGGAGACCGGGGTCCTCTAGCCTAAGGATGGATTGTGGGGAAGAAGGCTGGAGTCGTCAAGGTCGGGATTGAACACGGCGAGTTTACCCAGCTTCGGATCTCACAGCGGTGGCGAGACCCTACGTGCTGCTATAATTCACTATATGGCAATAGCCGTGAACAGGTTACAATGGTGTACGAGATTGTCTCAAGCGTATTGAAGCGTGCCCTAAAGGCTTCCCGGTGGCCGGCTTATATAGGCGGTCAGTGAAGGGGATCGCAGGCAGAAAACAATAAATTTTCTAACAACGATAACCTTAAACTAGCCAGGATCTATACTATGCAGATATAGTAATACGGAGGAGATCGATATACATACCCTTGTAGACCGAAACGCGGGGATTACGCTCCCGCACAAGCGTTGTCGATGAAGCCGACGAAGACGACCTCGAGGTCGTGTAGAGGAAGAAGACCTCCGAGCACCACTAGCGTGGCACCTCGCAGGAATCCACACACGTACGGTGAAGACGACGACCTCCGGGCTACGATCCAGGGACGAGCAGCGGAAGACTTGGACCGGAAGACCAGCAGCACGGCGGTGTGCGTATGGTGGAGAGAACTTCACCTTGGCGCAACTCCAATGGAGGAATCACGTTTCAAGGAGAAGAAGAGAGAGAGAGATTGGTTGTTCTTTTAAAAGCCAAAGGGGGCACCTCTATATATAGGTGGAGGGGGGCTGCCAGCCTTGCTGGCTGGGTGGTGTGGGACTATTCCCACACCAGCCCGCCCCCAAGGGGTGCGCCGGCCCTAGGTGGGCCCCATTTGGCCCACCTAGGGCAGCCCCTTTCCTCATGCGCACCTAGGGGGAAATTCCCCCCTTATGGGCCTTCTCTCCCATGGGAAGGCCCATTTAAGGTGGGCTGCCTTTTAAATTCTGAAAATCATTAAATAAAAATGTATTTAACTATTAATTACACTAATTAATATTAAACACACATTATCTAATTTATTCTGGCTCCGAAAACTATTTCGTCGCTCTCCGATCTTCATCAGATCTTTCCCGGGACGCTCCCGGTGCTCTCTTCTAATTTCTCTTCCGGTAAACTTGTCGACTCCCCTTAAGTGTGTTACCCTAGCGGTTCGAGATCTCGCCAGACATGATCAAGACGCGCTCTCCGATCAATGACTAATTCGTGGACCTTGGATACCCAGAATTAATCCCTGTGAGATAACGAATAACTTTGTCGTTCGAACCTAGACGTCGAGTCTTAAACCTTTTGCCATGGCGATACTTAGCGTGTCCGAGACTCGTTCATAGATATCGCGATACCTAGCTTGATCTCGTTACCGACAACGCTATCTTCTACTCGTCCATGATATTATGTCCTGGTGACCTAGTCACATGCTTGCAAGCTTATTTGACATAATCTCACCGAGTGGGCCCTAGAGTATCTATCCTGCTATGCGGACTGGCAAATCCCGCTCTTGATCCCTCGTCTCAACATACTCCCTTCCGATACCCGAGAGGGACACCTTTATTGTCATACTATTAAGACATGACGTTTGATGGAATCAAAGTATCCTTCAGGAATAGCAATAAGAGTTGATCTCACGGTCAAAGGCGTAATGACTACGTCCTACAAATATTGGGCATGTCCATCACATCGTTCTACCAACGATATGACTCCATTGTCAACTGACACCATGTCACATGATCGGGAAACCTCGATCATCGATTGCACAATGAACTAGTCACGTAGAGGCTACTAGGGACCTGGTTGCCTTACGTATCACACGTGTATTAATGTTTCCGCTTAATACAGTTATAGCATGACACAAAAACGTATTATGAACAAATGAGATATGATAAATAAAACACTTTATTAATTGCCTCTAGGGCATATCTCCTTCAGTCTCCCACTTGCACTAGAGTACAATTTATTCTAGATTACAACTTGGTAAAAGCCTAACACCCATAGCATTTTGGTGTTTTACATGCTTGTCAAGTAGAAGAGGCTTCGTTAGAGGATCTGCCACATTCAGATCCGTATGCACTTTGCAAATCTTCACATCGCCTTCCTGTACATACTGTCGTATCACATGGAAGCGTCGGAGAATGTGTTTGGTAGTTGAGTGAGACCTTGGTTCCTTCGCGTTAGCAATAGCACCCGTGTTGTCGCAGTAGAGGGTTACAGGGTCTTGCGCGCTAGGGAACACTCCAAGCTCGATGATGAACTTCCTCAGCCACACAGCTTCATTCGCGGCTTCAGAAGCAGCGATGTACTCCGATTCCATTGTAGATTGGGCCACTATGGGTTGCTTCCCACTCCTCCAGCTTACAGCGCCTCCGTTCACCTTGAAAACATATCATGTTTGTGACTTAGAGTCATCTGGGTCTGTGCAGAAACTTGCATCAACGTAACCTGTTACGCCAAGTTCTTCTTCACAGTCACCATACACAAGGAACATTTCCTTTGTCTTCTTGAGATGCTTAAGAATGTTCTTAACAGCTACCCAATGATCCTTTCCAGGATTACTTTGGAACTGGCTCGTCAAGCTAAGAGCCAATGCTACATCAGGTCGAGTACTTAACATGGCATACATGATCGATCCTATGGCTGAAGCATAGGGATGTTTAGCCATCTCGGCTCTATCATGTTCCGTCACCGGACACTGAGCCTTGCTCAATGTTTTATTCTTGAAAACCGGTAGAGAACCTCTCTTTGCCGTGTCCATACCGAACTGTTTCAGTATTTTATCAAGATAAGTACTCTGACTCAACGCTAATAGACGTCTTGATCTATCACGATAGATTTTAATGCCTAAAACGTATGCAGCATCTCCTAAGTCCTTCATTGAAAATTTACTATTTAAATACTTCTTCACGGTATTCAGAAGATCCACATTATCCCCTATTAGTAATATTTTGGATAAATCCAAAACCTTTGATCACCTCATCAAAGCGAAGATTCCAGCTCCGAGATGCTTGCTTCAGTCCATAAATGGAACGCTGAAGCTTGCATACCTTGCCAGCATTTTCTGGATCGACAAAACCTTCAGGTTGTACCATATACAACTCTTCCACAATGTTACCATTTAGGAACGCTGTTTTGACATCCATCTGCCATATTTCATAGTCGTAATATGCAGCAAGTGCTAGCAAAACCCGAATAGACTTTAGCATCGCTACCGGTGAAAATGTTTCATCGTAGTCAATTCCATGAACTTGTCGGAAACCCTTTGCGACAAGCCGAGCTTTATACACGGTCACATTACCATCAGCATCAGTCTTCTTCTTAAAGATCCATTTATTCTCGACGGCCTTGCGCCCTTCGGGAATCTCCATCAAAGTCCATACTTGATACGTCTCCAACGTATCTATAATTTCTTATGTTCCATGCTATATTATACCAAGTTATCACATGTTTTATATGCATTTTATATAGTTTTATGCATTTTCTTGGACTAACCTATTAACAAGATGCCACAGTGCCAGTTCCCTGTTTTCTGCTGTTTTTTATTTCAGAAAAGTACTTAAGGAAATATTCTCGGAATTGGACGATTTCTTTTCTGAAGTCCGTTTTTAATTGGGAACGTTCCAGAAGACCGAACACGAGACGAAGTGGGCGACCGAGGAGCCGCCACCACGTGCTCGCGCGGCAGGCATCCTGGCCGCGCGAGGAGGTGATGTGGGCCCCTCGGGGCGCCACCGACCTCGCCCTTTCGCCTACATATACCCCCCAGACTAAAAACCCTAGGACGGTGTGCAATATTTCCTCCACGGGTCCCGAGCGCCGCCGCCATCGAAGACAAGATTCGGGGGACAGAACTCTCTGTTCCGGCACCCTGCCGGGACGGGGAATTGCCCCCGGAGCCATCTCCATCGACTCCACCGCCATCTCCATCGCCGTTGCTGACTCCTACGATGAGGAGTGAGTAGTTCTCCCCCGCGGCTGCGGGATCTACGGTAGCTATGTGGTCTATCTCTCTCTCCCATGATGTGATCTTTTATGTGATCATGAGCTTTGTAACCTAGTTGAATATGTGATGCTACTCTTTATTTATTATGCACTCTAGAGGTTACTTTAATATGAACTCCGGGGTTATTCACGGTTGTAACGGTGACAGTGTGTGCACCGTGTGTGATTACTTTATGACGTTGTTGGTGTTAGTTTACTCTGACTTTGAGGGTGCTCTTGTAGCCCTACACAATGAATGGTGTTTGTTATCCAACATGAGAGTGTTTGAGAGTAGTGTTTATTTATTTAACTTTGATGTCATTGTTGAGAATGTCCACTGGTGAAAGTAGGATCCCTAGGCCTTGTTTCTAAGCATTAAAACACCGTTTCCAACAAGTTCTGCTACATGTTTGCTTGCTGCCATTTTTATTACAGATTGCAATTACTACTTATAATCATCCATATTACTTGTATTTCACTATCTCTTCGCATAACTAGTGCACCTATACATCTGACAAGTGTATTGGGTGTGTTGGGGACACAAGAGACTTCTCGTATCTTAATTGCAGGGTTGTTCGAGAGGGTTATCTTTGACCTCTACCTCCCTGAGTTCGATATACCTTGGGTGATTCACTTAAGGGAAACTTGCTGCTGTTCTACAAACCTCTGCTCTTGGAGGCCCAACACTGTCTACGAGAATAGAAGCGTGCGTAGACATCAAGCTATTTTCTGGCGCCGTTGCCGGGGAGGTAAGCGTTTGAAGGTATCTCCTTTAGATTCTGCAGTTATTACTTTTTGTTTCTTGTTTTTATTTTCACTAGTTAGGTTAATGGAAAACAACAAAAAAAATTAGAGATCTCTATGAAATTTATATTGCATTAGGACATGATACTTTTGAAGAGAAAATTAAAAAACCTATGGAAGTTAGTTTGCATAATAGTAGTAGTAATGTTATTAGTATAAATTCTATGGACACTATTATTGCTAAGGCTATGGAAAAGTCTAAGCTTGGGGAAGCCATTGTTGATGAATGTGTTATTTTTAGTCCCCCAAGCTTTGAGGAGAAAATTTTCTTTGATGATACTTTGCCTCCAATATATGATAATTATAATCTTTGTGATATTTTCAGTCCACCTACTATTGAGGATATAGTTTATGTTGATTATGATATGCCTCCTATATATGATGTTTACAATGATGAATATGATGTTTTCAGTCCATCTACTATTGAGGATAAAATTAATTATGATTATTCTATGCCTCCAACTTATGATAATTACAATGATGGATGTGATAGTTTTACTCCCACTATTACTAATAAAATTGACTATGCTTATGTGGAGAGTATTAATTCTTTCATGCACGTGGCTCATGATAAGAATGTTTTATGTGATAGTTATGTTGTAAATTTTATTCATAATGCTACTTGTGAACTTATAGATGATAATGATGAGTGTTGCTTAAATATACTATATGATAATGCTTTAGATGATGGTCCTATGCTTATTGGTAATCCTCTATGTTTAGAAGTTGAGGATAAAAATGATATAATTGCTGCTTGTGATGGTACTCTTACTCATGAGAGTCCTACTTTGTTCCTGAATTCTCCTACACCATGGAGGAGAAATTTGCTTATGTTGAGAAATACTTATGTGGTTTGCAATTGTCTCTAGTTCCAAATCTTTGTTGCAACCATGATCTTAAACTTGATATTGATCTTAATAACTATTTTGAAAGAGGGAAGCATGCTAATGAATTCCAAAATAAATTTAATGATCCTCTTTATGTGCCTATGTTATCTAAGTTGAATGATTCTTGTGGTTATATGGTTGAATTTATTTCTACTACTGAAAGTTATTATGAGAGAGGGAAACATGGTTTTATGTATCTCAACAATATTAAGTTTCCCCTCTTTATGTTGAAAATTTTAAAGTTGCACTTGTTTTGCTCTCCTATGTTTGTTGCTTTGTGCTTTCATGACTTGTTTCTTTACAAGATTATTTTTCATAGGAAGAGGGTTAGACTTAAATGTGTTTGATATTTGCCTCTTGATGCTCTCTGCGGTTTTCAACTCTCATTTTATGAGAGCATCATACGAATCTCCTTGCCTAGCTAAAAGGCTTTAAAGAAAAGCGCTTATAGGAGACAACCCATTATTTTATTTCCTGTTATTTTATTTTATTGAGTCAAGGAATATGTCTACCTCTGTAGCAATTCCTTTGTATCTTTAATTTATTGCATTGTTGTGTCAAGTTAAGCCTCTAGTAGAAACTTGATGCTAGATTTGGATTGCTGTGTTGAAACTGTTTTCTGCTGTCCACCGTTAAATTCATAACTCTTTACAGAAAAATCGGATGGACCTGGGATTTTTTGTGCGTAATCCTCAGATATATATGCAACTTTAATTAGTTTTGAGTTTTCTGATTTGAGCAAGTTAAGTGCCTCGAAAAAATTCGTCTTTAGGGACTGTTCTGTTTTTGACAGATTCTGCCATTTATTTTGCAATGCCTCTTTTACTATTTTGAATGGATCTTTTTGTTCCATAAAGTATCAGTGGCCGTAGCTAATGTCCAGTAGCATTGGTAGCAATTGTGTTCATGCAGAATATCATAATTTTTCGTGCACTAACCCTCTAATGAAGTTTACTCTAAGTTTGGTGTGGAGGAAGTTTTCAAGGATCAAGAGAGAAGGATGATATGATGTGATCAAGAGGATAGTAAAGCCAAAGCTTGGGGATGCCCCGGTGGTTCATCCCCAACATATTTCAAGAAGACTCAAGCGTCAAAGCTTGGGGATGCCCAAGGCATTCCCTTCTTCATCAACAAACTATCAGGTCCTTTCTAGTGAAACTATATTTTAATTCCGCCACTTCTTATGTGCTTTTCTTGAAGCGTCGGTTTGTTTTTATTTTTGTTTTTGTTATTTTCATTCTCTGAATAAAATGGATCCTAGCATTCCTTTGTGGGAGAGAGACGCTCCGCTTTTTCTTATGAATACTCGTATCCTTCACTTATATTTGTTGAGTATTCTTCTATGTTACTTCAATGCTTTATAGCTCTTGTTTTTCATGCATCTCTTGCTAGAGCTGTTAGTTTTATTATATCATACTCTCATATCTCATTGTTTAATTACTTGGAGAGTTTATCTTTTAAATAAGTTGATTGGTGTTTGGTTGGAAACAGAAAATGCTAAATGTGGTAGATGGTATAAAGAAAGATATACATGCTCTTATGGATTGTTATCTTGCATGTTGTGGTGCTTGGCAATTGTTTTGAGCTCTCAAGTAGATCATGTTTAAGCTTTTACATCATGTAGTTAAAACTTATTAGTGAGGAACTACCGTAAAACTTGCTGAAATTTGGTTTGCATGTTTGGTATCTCTAAGGTCTAGATATTTTCTAGTTAAAGTGTTTGAACAACAAGGAAGACAATGTAGAGTTTTATAATGCTTGCAATATGTTTTTATATACGTCTTGTTGTCATAGTTTATACTTGTGTTTGCTTCAAACAACCTTGCTAGCCAAAGCCTTGTACTGAGAGGGAATGCTTCTCGTGCATCCATAATCCTTGAGCCAAAACCTATGCCATTTGTGTCCACCATACCTACCTACTACATGGTATTTCCTGCCATTCCAAGTAAATACTTCATGTGCTACCTTTTATTCAAAACATATTATCTCTTATTTGTGTCAATGTTTATTAGCTCATGAGGAAGTATGTGGTGTTACGGATATCAACCTTGTCGTTTGCTTTTAGACAGACTTTCACAACCGGACTAGTGGCATATACACCGCTTATCCATTAACTTTGCAAAAAGAGCTGGCGAATGGGGTGCACAGTCCCAATTAATTACAACTTTAACCGCTGCAATCTCTTCACATTTTTGCCCTGATCCAATCGGTCAAGCAATGACAACAGTTTTTAACTATATGTGTAAACAAAAGAGATAAGAGGGATGATCTACCTTGCTGGTAGAAATAACGTCCTTCATGGGAGCCGCTCTTAAGAAAGTCTGGTTGACAAGGGGGGTAGAGTGCCCATTACCATTCGTTGACAACGACAAACACCGCTCAAAACTTACTTTTATGCTCTCTATATGATTTCAAAAACCTATAAAACTAAGAAGCTCTAGCACATGCTTGTATCCCTGCTTCCCTCTGCGAAGGGCCTATCTTTTACTTTATGTTGAGTCAGTTTACCTACTTCTTTCTATCCCCGAAGCAAACACTTGTGTCAACTGTGTGCAACAATTCTTATATGCTTACTTATTGCACTTGTTATATTTCTTTGTGTTGACAACTATCTATATGATATACATGTTCAAAAGTAGAAAGCCAATGCTGAAACTTATATCTTCCTTTGTGTTGCTTCAATGCTCTTTTGCTTAGATAATATTGCTTTATGAGTTAACTCTTATGCAAATCTTTTTGATGCTTGTTTGAAAGTACTATTCATGAAAAGTTTTACTTATATGATGTAGTTGTTTACTCCTTGTCTATTTGTTAGCAAACTATAGATCATTGCCTTGAGTCACTTCATTCATAACATGAGCCTTACATTATATTATGATCAAGATTGTGTTTAAGCATGTCACTTCCGAAATTATTCTTCTTTTATCGTTCTTGCCTACTCGGGACGAGTAGAACTAAGCTTGGGGGATGTTGATACGTCTCCAACGTATCTATAATTTCTTATGTTCCATGCTATATTATACCAAGTTATCACATGTTTTATATGCATTTTATATAGTTTTATGCATTTTCTTGGACTAACCTATTAACAAGATGCCACAGTGCCAGTTCCCTGTTTTCTGCTGTTTTTGATTTCAGAAAAGTACTTAAGGAAATATTCTCGGAATTGGACGATTTCTTTTCTGAAGTCCGTTTTTAATTGGGAACGTTCCAGAAGACCGAACACGAGACGAAGTGGGCGACCGAGGAGCCGCCACCACGTGCTCGCGCGGCAGGCATCCTGGCCACGCGAGGAGGTGATGTGGGCCTCTCGGGGCGCCACCGACCTCGCCCTTTCGCCTACATATACCGCCAGACTAAAAACCCTAGGACGGTGTGCAATATTTCCTCCACGGGTCCCGAGCGCCGCCGCCATCGAAGACAAGATTCGGGGGACATAACTCTCTGTTCCGGCACCCTGCCGGGACGGGGAATTGCCCCCGGAGCCATCTCCATCGACTCCACCGCCATCTCCATCGCCGTTGCTGACTCCTACGATGAGGAGTGAGTAGTTCTCCCCCGAGGCTGCGGGATCTACGGTAGCTATGTGGTCTATCTCTCTCTCCCATGATGTGATCTTTTATGTGATCATGAGCTTTGTAACCTAGTTGAATATGTGATGCTACTCTTTATTTATTATGCACTCTAGAGGTTACTTTAATATGAACTCCGGGGTTATTGACGGTTGTAACGGTGACAGTGTGTGCACCGTGTGTGATTCCTTTATGACGTTGTTGGTGTTAGTTTACTCTGACTTTGAGGGTGCTCTTGTAGCCCTACACAATGAATGGTGTTTGTTATCCAACATGAGAGTGTTTGAGAGTAGTGTTTATTTATTTAACTTTGATGTCATTGTTGAGAATGTCCACTGGTGAAAGTAGGATCCCTAGGCCTTGTTTCTAAGCATTAAAACACCGTTTCCAACAAGTTCTGCTACATGTTTGCTTGCTGCCATTTTTATTACAGATTGCAATTACTACTTATAATCATCCATATTACTTGTATTTCACTATCTCTTCGCATAACTAGTGCACCTATACATCTGACAAGTGTATTGGGTGTGTTGGGGACACAAGAGACTTCTCGTATCTTAATTGCAGGGTTGTTCGAGAGGGTTATCTTTGACCTCTACCTCCCTGAGTTCGATATACCTTGGGTGATTCACTTAAGGGAAACTTGCTGCTGTTCTACAAACCTCTGCTCTTGGAGGCCCAACACTGTCTACGAGAATAGAAGGGTGCGTAGACATCAATACTTTGTTTTCATACATGGATCCTATTTCGGATTTCATGGCTTTAAGCCATTTCTCGGACTCGGGGCTTGCCATAGCCTCTTTGTAGTTCGTAGGTTCGTCTTGTTGAATTAACATGACGGTGCAAACCAGGTTGCCGTACCACTCAGGAGCGATACGAGATCTCCCAGACCTACGAAGTAGAATAGAATCCTCGACATTTTCTCCCACTCCATCTGTGGAGGACGTTTCCGGAACAGTTTCCGTTGCGCCACTCGGAATTTCGAGTTCAGGATCAACGATCTTGTCGAGGTCTATTTTCCTCCCACTTACTCCTTTGGCGAGAAACTCCTTCTCGAGAAAGGTGCCGTTCTTCGCAACAAACGTTTTGCCCTCGGCTTGGTTGTAGAAGGTGTATCCTATGGTTTCCCGCGGATACCCTACAAAGACGACTTTCTCCGATTTCGGTTCGAGTTTGTCGGGCTGTAGTTTCTTAACATACGCCTCACAACCCCAGACCTTCAGAAACGACAACTTAGGTTTCTTGCCATGTCATATCTCATACGGTGTCGTTGCTACGGATTTGGACGGAGCCCTATTTAAAATGAATGTGGCTGTTTCTAACGCATATCCCCAAAAAGATACGGGCAAGTCGGTAAGAGACGTCATAGACCGGACGCTATCTAATAGGGTACGATTACGTCGCTCGGACACACCGTTGCGTTGCGGTGTTCCAGCCGGCGTAAGTTGCGGCACGATGCCACAGGCCTTCAGATGTGTGCCAAACTCAAAACTCAAATATTCGCCACCACGATCGGATCGAAGGTGCTTGATTTTCTTGTTGAGTTGATTTTCAACTTCACTTTGAAATTCTTTGAACTTTTCAAATGTTTCAGACTTGTGTTTCATCAAATAGATATACCCATATCTACTCAAGTCATCGGTGAAGGTGACAAAGTAACGATAACCATTGCGTGTCGACACGCTCATCGGTCCACACACATCTGTATGTATGACTCCCAATAAGTCCGACGCCCGTTCCATGAAACCATTGAACGGTGTCTTGGTCATCTTGCCCATGAGGCACGGTTCGCATGTGTCGAGGGATCCAAAATCCAACGAGTCTAAAAGTCCATCGGTATGGAGTTTCTTCATGCGCTTTATACCAATATGACCGAGACGGCAATGCCACATATACATGGCGGTATCGCTACTAAGTTTAATCCTCTTGGCATCAATGTTATGGATGTGAGTACTACGATCGAGATTCAACAAGAATAAACCATTACTCTCGGGAGCATTAACATAAAAGATATCATTTATCGAAATAGTACAACCACTTGATACTGATTTGAACGAATATCCGTTTTGCAACAAGCAAGACCCACTGATAATGTTTACACTCAAAGACGGTACAAAATAACACTTATTTAAAACCAAAACTAATCCCGATGGTAGATGTAGAGGGAGTGTGCCGACAGCCACCACGTCAACTCTTGATCCGTTGCCGACGCGCATCGTCACCTCATCCTTTGCCAGGCGCCGTTTATTCCGTAACTCCTCCTGAGAGTTACAAATGTGAGCAACAGAACCGGTATCAAATACCCAGGTATTACTACGGGCGCATGTAAGGTACACATCAATAACATGTATATCAAATATACCTTTCTCTTTTCCGACAATCTTGCCGGCCTTCTTATCTTCTAGACACTTGGGGCAGTTGCGCTTCCAGTGACCATCTCCCTTGCAGTAGAAGCATTCCACGCCAGGTTTGGGACCAGGTTTGTTAGTCTTGGATTTGGCAACGTATTTGCCATCCTTCTTAGACTTCCAGTTCTTCCTTCCCTTGCCGCCAGATTTCTTGAAATCGACGGTCTTGTTGACCATCAACAACGTGTGCTCCTTCTTGATTTCCACTTCAGCAGTCTTGAGCATCACGAACACCTCAGACAGGGACTTAGCCATGCCCTGCATGTTATAGTTCATGACGAAGCCTTTGTAGCTAGGAGGCAACGATTGCAGCACTCTATCAATCGCCAGCTCATCAGGAATCTTGCATTCCAGAGCATTCAGGCGTTGAACGTAGCCAGACATTTTGACCACGTGCTCACTCACACTGCTATGCTCTTCCATCTTGGCTGAGAAGAAAAGCTCAGAAGCTTCATATCTCTCAGCCTTAGCCTGCGGCGCAAAGACAGCCTTGAGATCATATCTCAAAAGCACTCATCTTCTCAAAGCGCTTTTGCAGGTCGGCTTCCATGGCGTAGAGCATGCCACTCTGGACAAAAGAGGAATCATCCGACTTGGTCTGATAGAGCTTCTTCTCATCATCGGAGGCATTGTCTGCAGGAGGGTCACCTAGGGCGGCTTCAATGACGTAAGCCACCCTATGGGGAGTGAGGAGGATCCTCAGGTTGCGGAACCAGGACATGAAGTTCGACCCATTGGTCTTAAGCTTTTCTTTCTCAAGGAACAGGCCTAGGTTAAAGGTGGGACGAGACATCTACAATGGAATTTGCAAAACATAAGACTTTGTCCATAAATTTTGAGTTCAAGTTTTAGAAAATAACTATAAGAACTCCCACTCAAAACGAATATCCCTCTAATCTCTTTAGTGATTACATGACCCTAATCCATTGTGCAACCCCTCATCGTCAGAGCCGGCAACACAACTTCAAAGGTAGACATTGAAATGTCAATCACAACAACTCTGTGACTCATGCTCGACCTTTCGGTCACCGTGTTCCGAGGCCATGTCTGTACATGCTAGGCTCGCCATAATAACCTTCAACGTATACGCTTGTGCAAAACATGTCTTACACCCACTGTATGCGAACGACGATATGTATGACACCCGATCGTCACGGCCTGCCTCATAACGTAGAACTTTCTTGGTGGTGCACGTCGAAGGGAGAACACTAATGGTATTTTGGAGGGATCATCTTATATTACTACCACCGTGTAACTAATATATAATAATAAATATATATACACAATATAAGATGCACTCAAAACATCAATATGTAATGCGACGTGACATGGTCCTTGCGCCGATGGTCTCCTTCGCGCCCACAGTTTATAAACAATTTAATAAACCTACCTTGACCATATCACATTGCCCCTGCAAAATAAAGTTAGACGCGTTCTACTTTATCTTTTGCATATTTTACGTGGCTTTGGGCTGTCGTAAATAGAACCGCTTCATACCTACGAACCTATGACCACAACAACGATCAAATAATTGCATATTTATTTATCCCTCTTGGGCCCTCCATTGAAAATGCAAAGCCAACTAATGAGAGAGAGAGACAGACACCCGTCAGCCACATATACGGTACAAGCCGTATGTCAGTTGCGGAACCAGTCTCGCGTAAGCGTACGCGTAAAGTCGGTCCGGGCCGCTTCATCAACTCAATGCCGCCGGCAATGCAAGTGCACGCGAGAGGGTAGCAAATAAAAGAACGATGTCCCCGTGATAAACACGGGTTCTAAAAGCGTACAGCTATATCTACGCATACATCGGCTCTGATACCACTGAAGGGGATCGCAGGCAGAAAACAATAAATTTTCTAACAACGATAACGTTAAACTAGCCAGGATCTATACTATGCAGATATAGTAATACAGAGGAGATCGATATACATACCCTTGTAGACCGAAACGCGGGGATTACGCTCCCGCACAAGCGTTGTCGATGAAGCCGACGAAGATGACCTCGAGGTCGTGTAGAGGAAGAAGACCTCCGAGCACCACTAGCGTGGCACCTCGCAGGGATCCACACACGTACGGTGAAGACGACGACCTCCGGGCTCCGATCCAGGGACGAGTAGCGGAAGACTTGGACCGGAAGACCAGCAGCACGGCGGTGTGCGTATGGTGGAGAGAACTTCACCTTGGCGCAACTCCAATGGAGGAATCACGTTTCAAGGAGAAGAAGAGAGAGAGAGAGATTGGTTGTTCTTTTAAAAGCCAAAGGGGGCACCTCTATATATAGGTGGAGGGGCGCTGCCAGCCTTGCTGGCTGGGTGGTGTGGGACTATTCCCACACCAGCCCGCCCCCAAGGGGTGCGCCGGCCCTAGGTGGGCCCCATTTGGCCCACCTAGGGCAGCCCCTTTCCTCATGCGCACCTAGGGGGGAAATTCCCCCCTTATGGGCCTTCTCTCCCATGGGAAGGCCCATTTAAGGTGGGCTGCCTTTTAAATTCCGAAAATCATTAAATAAAAATGTATTTAACTATTAATTACACTAATTAATATTAAACACACATTATCTAATTTATTCCGGCTCCGAAAACTATTTCGTCGCTCTCCGATCTTCATCGGATCTTTCCCGGGACGCTCCCGGTGCTCTCTTCTAATTTCTCTTCCGGTAAACTTGTCGACTCACCTTAAGTGTGTTACCCTAGCGGTTCGAGATCTCGCCAGACATGATCAAGACGCGCTCTCCGATCAATGACTAATTCGTGGACCTTGGATACCCAGAATTAATCCCTGTGAGATAACGAATAACTTTGTCGTTCGAACCTAGACGTCGAGTCTTAAACCTTTTGCCATGGCGATACTTAGCGTGTCTGAGACTCGTTCATAGATATCGCGATACCTAGCTTGATCTCGTTACCGACAACACTATCTTCTACTTATCCATGATATTATGTCCTGGTGACCTAGTCACATGCTTGCAAGCTTATTTGACATAATCTCACCGAGTGGGCCCTAGAGTATCTATCCTGCTATGCGGACTGGCAAATCCCGCTCTTGATCCCTCGTCTCAACATACTCCCTTCCGATACCCGAGAGGGACACCTTTATTGTCATACTATTAAGACATGACGTTTGATGGAATCAAAGTATCCTTCAGGAATAGCAATAAGAGTTGATCTCACGGTCAAAGGCGTAATGACTACGTCCTACAAATATTGGGCATGTCCATCACATCGTTCTACCAACGATATGACTCCATTGTCAACTGACACCATGTCACATGATCGGGAAACCTCGATCATCGATTGCACAATGAACTAGTCACGTAGAGGCTACTAGGGACCTGGTTGCCTTACGTATCACACGTGTATTAATGTTTCCGCTTAATACAGTTATAACATGACACAAAAACGTATTATGAACAAATGAGATATGATAAATAAAACACTTTATTAATTGCCTCTAGGGCATATCTCCTTCAGTCAGACCCCGGGATACAAGGCAAGTACTTGTCCGGCAAGTAAACAGAGTCCTAGACCTAGCCGGCTTGGTTGCCGCCTTCCGTCTTGGGCTTGGTGGCTTGATGGGCTTCGGCATTCCACCTTCCTTGGTCCGTCCGCCTACTTCCTTGTACGTCAGCTATCTGGGCCGCCCGGCAGGCTTCAGCCTTAACCACCCTTGGGCCACCCTGGACTAGCCGGATTGATCCATGTTAGAGATACCCCTCGTTGGTATATCCCAACATTAGCCCCCAGAAAGGTTAAAGTTCTCCAGTTGCTGGCTTCTCTGTCTTCACGATCCTCAGCTTGAATGTTGGCGGCTGCAGAGCTTGAACCATTCTGAATAAAATGGGGGACACGTGCCGGCTTGATCACCAGCACGCGGCCGCCTTTGTCCTGCATGGGAAAGACGGCTAACCTAACTTGCCGGATGGCTTCTCGGAGAAGCCTTATCCTTACTGACAAGTCAAACTTGTAACTGACAGATGACGTCATTTGGTCCACGATAGTTTGAATCCAAACGGAACGAAATCGTGCCATGATTGCAAATCGCGGGAAAAGAGGAGTTATGGCGAGCGTGAGATCGTGGGCCGTTTTGGCTTCGCACGGATGCGCGCCACGTGGCCGGCTTTTCAGCGACTGCACAGATCTTCATGCTACCTCTATAAATAGGGTATCAAAACGTTCATTTCTTTCGCCCGCATCCATTCTCTCTCCTGCGCTTGCCTCTTGCCCTCCTCGAGCTCTCCACCGCTCCCGAGCGAAAACTCCGGCGACCTTCCCAACTCCGGCGACCAAGCGCACGGGGATGGCCTCTGACCCGAAGATATCTGCTGCGGCGGCAGCGGCGAGGGACTCCGAGGCCGAGCTCGCCTCGGCGGCGGCGATGCGCGGTGCGGGCTCACATTCTGCTGCGGCCCGTGCGGGCACCACATCTTCCGCGCCCTCCACAACACGTCCTTCTTCCTCTGCTCCGACCGCGCGCGCACACGCGGCCACGGCCACGACGCCATTGTCCTCGACCACTCCAGCGGCGCCCGGAGGCGCGGCCGCCGACGAGGAGGAGGAGCCAGCGGACCTCGGGTCCCGCTACTGGCTACCCTCCGTGGTGGACGACAACATCATGAAGGAGCTGGAGGAGGCCGGCTACTTGCCGACCCAAGGGGACTGTAGTTGGCGGTCCACCAAGGGCGACATGATCCCGGCTCCAGTAGCCGGGGAACGGGTAATCCTCACCTCCCATCTAGTTAGGGGAATGGCTCTGCCGCCTTCTGCCTTCTTTAAGGAGGTGTTAGATCATTACGGGCTCCAGCCCCACAACATAGCACCCAATAGCATCTTAGTCCTGGCCGGCTTTACTGCTCTGTTTGAAGGCTACCTAGGTGTTAGGCCTAGTTTAGACTTCTTCAGATATTGCTTCCGCTGCCGGCGCCAAACTGTACCGGACGGGAGCCTCGCAACCTGCGGCAGTGTTACTTTCAACTGCCGCCAGGGACGTCTGTGGTATCCAAAGATACCATACATTGAGTCCGTCAAGGGTTGGACCTCCACATTCTTCTACTGCCAAGACATGGCAGCCCCGGCGCACAGCTTTGGCGTCCTAGTGTTCGTCAACGCGCCGCCAACGCCCAAGCCATGCTGGGACAAGGCGGTCCCCAAGTTGACGGAGGAGCTCCGCCTTTATATGAGGCGGATCGAGTTCCTCAACAAGACGATGGAAGCTCCGTTGCTGGACGGAGTGGATACCGTCATTTGCTGGCTGTCCCGGGAAATATTGCCCCTGCGGTACAGCCCGCACAAAATGTGTCAGTATTCGCCTACTGACACGGCTTCTCTTCGCGTGAGCGAAGGGGAGTTGCCAGCTGCTGAATTGGCGGCCCGACTTCGCAGCCTCGTCAAAGCGGGGTTTGTGAAGATGGCGGAAGGTGTGCCAATGCACACCCACAACAATCCTCCCCTCGAAGTAAGTATTCTTTTTTACCCTTTGTTTGACGGTATTGCTGCTAGCTTACTAGACTGCCTTAACCCTTGCCTTGCTTCATTGCTCTGCGCAGCTCTCCACCTTGACGGAGAGTGACCTGGCTCCCGCCTTTAATGAGTCGGGGACTGGGAAAACCAAGAAGCGCAAGGCGTCCGGCGCTCCTTCCTCTACCGCCAATGCTGAGAGGAAGAAAAGAGCCGCACCGACTACGTCGGCACCCGTCGACGACGACGAGAACGCGGGGACAAGGATCCCCCAAAAGTAAGTTTGTCTATCAGCCTTGGTATTTGTCGGTTTGATTCACTGCTGGACTTTCCCGGCTAACCTTTGTACTTGGTTGACAACCAGGAATAGGGTCGCGACTTCCAGGTTGCCGGCTAAGACCTTATCTGCTAGGGGCAAGCGGCCCCTTGGCACCTCGCCTGCCACACAGCCGCTAACTCCTCAGCCCCAAGCCAGTGGCTTTATGAGGGACGCCCGCGTGCAGCCCCAGCCCCGAGTCCCGGCTGCTAGCCCGCCGCCAACCAGGGCGGCATCTTCTGGACGCACCACCAATCTCTCCTCCCAGACGGCTGAAGCTGCGGCTAATGATGCCGGCCAATCTTTTGCGGCCAAAGAGGAGAAGGTAGAGGAGGTGGTTGGCGAACAGTCTCGGGCGGCTCCGGCTTCCGACGCGGGGAACGTCCGCGATCCTTGGGCTTCGCTGAAGCATGCCAAGGAATGCGTGTTGTCCTTTGCTGAGTTTGCCGGAAACGCCTTTGCCTCTTTGGAAGGGGATGTGGCGGTAAGTTTTTGGCTTTTATACATACACATATATATACATATAGTCATTCCCCCCCGAGCACTTAGATGGCTAGAAAGATTTATATTTTTTGCCGGCTGAGTGGTTTATGACTTTGCTATATATGCTTGCAATGTGTTTTGCAGGGCATCCTTCAGGCCAACTTGGAGCTTATCACCGCCAAGGCGGATATGAATAAGCGACATCGCGCTCTGAAGGAGGATAATAAGGCAAAGGACAAGCGTATTGCCAAACTGGAGGCGATCCAGAAGAAAAATGAAGGTAAAAAATGTTGATTTTTTACTTTCCGCCTTGTTGTGGTTTTGTCCGCCAATGTTTTCAGCCCCGACATTCATACTTGTAGAAATGTTAGATCATGCCCAAGAAATCTTGGCGGCATCTACTGACATGCAAGCTATTATGAATGAAGCTTCGGATTTGGCGGCCGCCAACTTGGCGATGAAGGAGGAGCACCGGAAGGAGATGGAGGCCCAACAACTTAAGTTTGCGCAGGAGACTAGCCAGCTGACTGGTGAACTGGATAGCCTGCGCAAAAAGTTGGAGGAGACGGAGAAGACGGTTGCGGAAGAAATATCCAAACAGTCTTCTCGTGCATAAACCGCGGAGGACACGCTGTCGACTCACTTGGTTGAGTTGTCGGCCTTCCATGACTCGGTCCTTGGTAAGCTTTCCTTGCTATAAACATTACATAGCTGTCTTTATTTTGACAGGAGCTAACTGTGATGCTTTTGTAGTTGCTGCCGGCTTAGGCGATGACAAGGTTGTCAGCCCCCGCATGGATCGCATTGTGCGTCTGGGCGAGCTGATCACCGAGACTTTGGCGACGTCCAAGCGGTTTGCCGCCAAGTTCTTCATCTCCACGGATAGCCAGTAGCCGGCCGACTTTGGCGATGTGCCCAGCATGCTGGATCAGGCTACGAAGCTGCACAAGAGCGCACTGAAGTCGGCGGCGAGGGGAAGTGCAAAGACTGCTCTTGGCCTTTTTATGGCACACTACCCTTCGGCGGAGATGGACGTCGTCACGGAAGGCATGCCGTCTACTTATGAAGACGGCAGCGAGGTAGAGCCGGCAGCTGTGCTGAACAGCGTTGCCGGCTATGCCACGCGAGTTGCCGACATGGTGGACACGTTCGTCTTCTACAAGCGCCATCCTGTGCCGAGCACCGCGGAGAGAGATGAAGTTGCTGCAGAGGCGGAGGGGAGTGATAGCTCCGGGGCTGGTGCTACCAGCCACCATGCCGATGTTGGCAGCCCCCGAGCCGATGCATGATCTTGTCGGCGCGTCCTCCTTATGCTCCTTGGCGGCCAGTCTGCTCCCGCTCCTGAAACATTAATCTCAACTTGTATGATATGTTGTAAATAACGTTTTGGAGATGTACTGCTAGGCGGAAGCCGGCTAACTTATTTTGCTACTGAGTAGTCTTTAATATATGGCCCGCCTTAATTTTATCCTGACTTATATGCTTGACTTTTTGTATGTTGGCGGAACCTCAGCCGGGAACTTTAGCTGAGACAACCAGGGCTAGTACCATTTGTTTAGAATCAGAAACCAAAGCCGACATATTGGTGCCAAAGACATACTACTAGGCGACCCACATATAAGTAATCAGGATAAAGGAATTAGGTGGCGTAAAAAGTTAATTTTGCTTAGTTTGGCTCGAAAGCTGCAAGTATCTACCAGTTGGAACCTTTGCACGGAGCGAAAATGTAGGTAACTTAGATACATAAAGGTATATGATTGTAAGAAAAGACAAAAGATGGCATGCTTCTCAACACAGATGAGGAACCACGGACTTTTATTTCATAATCATATATTACTTATTATAATTAAAAATTGCTAAGTGTAGTAAGGACGTAGCTGCTCAATGTTCCAAGGCTGTCTTGTTTGCTCGAACGGATCATCGATGCCTTTATTTCTCTTGGTTCCCTTCGTGGTGTTCTGCTTCTTGCGCCGCTTCTTTTCTTCGACGTCCCGAATGTCGGCCAGGTAGTAGAAACCATTGAGCAACGCCTTGGTGACTATAAAAGGTCCTTCCCATGGCGGGGATAACTTATGCAAGCCTTTTCTGTCTTGAATTAGGCGGAGAACCTGGTCACCTGTTCTGAAGCATCGTTTCCGCACTCTCCGGCTATGATAGCGGCGGAGTTGTTGTTGATACAAGGCGGAACGATGGAGAGCGACGTCTCTTTCTTCATCCAACAAGTCTAGGCTATCCTGTCTTGCATCTTCTACATCTTGCTCGATGTAGGCTTGAACTCTTGGGGAATCATGTATCATATCGGTGGGTAGCACTGCTTCGGCGCCATATACTAAGAAGAAAGGAGTGTAATATGTTGATCCGTTAGGCGTTGTACGCAAACTCCAGAGAACCGATTGTAACTCATCTGCCCAGGCGCCGGCTGCCCTATGCAAAGGAGCTTCGAGACGAGGCTTAAGTCCTGAAAGGACGAGACCATTGGTGCGCTCTACTTGTCCATTGGATTGAGGGTGTGACACGGATGCCAAATCAAGCCGGATGCCTAGATTATTGCAGTATTCTTCAATGTCGCCTTGGGACAGATTGCTTCCATTATCTGTGATAATGCTGTGTGGAACTCCAAACCGAGAGATTATTCCCCAGAGGAAATTGGCGGCTGTGCGTGCGTCAAGTTTGCTGATCGGCTTGGCTTCGACCCATTTAGTGAACTTGTCCACAGCGACCAACAGGTGGGTGTACCCACCTGGCGCCTTCTTGAAGGGACCAACCATGTCTAAGCCCCAGACCGCGAACGGCCAGGTGATTGGAATTGTCCTGAGCTCTTGTGCCGGCATGTGAGGTTGGCGGGCATACAATTGGCAGCGTTTGCATGTTTTCACGATGTGCTCGGCATCTTCTTTGGCGGTCAACCAGTAAAAACCTTGTCGGAAAGCCTTGGATACAATGGCCCTGGCGGAAGCATGACGTCCGCAGGTACCGATATGTATGTCCTTCAAAATTTCCCGGCCTTCATCTGGTAATATACACCGCTGATAGATGCCGCACGTGCTTCGCTTGTAGAGCTCGTCTTGGATGACTGTGAATGCTTTGGCTCGCCTTATATTTTCCTTTTCAACACTTCATCGTCGTCCGGCAACTTCTTGTCGATTAAAAAATCGAGATAGGGGACTGTCCAATCCGGCTGAGCCAGGTAGACGGCAAAGCTAGCTGCCTCTACTGGTTTTTATGCATCGGGGTCCAACAAGTCGGCGCCCTTAATGGACGGCTTATGCAACTGCTCCAGGAAAATGTCCTTTGGCACTTTCTTACGTTCTGATCCGAGCCTGGCGAGGGTATCTGCCGCTTCGTTTTCAGCTCTTGGAACGTGCCGGACTTCGTAGCCCTTGAAACATTTGGCAAAATCGTCAACTTTGGCCCGGTATGCCGCCATTGTAGCGCTTTTCGCGTCCCATGTGCCGCTTTCTTGTTGCGCGACCACGTTTGAGTCGCCATAACAGAGGATTCGGTTGACACCGAGATCCTTTGCCACATGTAGCCCATGAACCAGTGCTTCATATTCTGCCACATTGTTGGTTGCTTTGAAATGAATCTGCAACACGTAGCTGAGCTTATCGCCTTTTGGCGTGCGCAAAACGACCCCAGCTCCCGAGCCCTTGAGCATCTTTGAGCCGTCAAAGTGCATGACCCAATATTCTGACTCGGGTAGCGTTGTTTCCTCCATGGCCTCTGTCGAGTCGGCAACAAAATCTACAAGTGCTTGAGTCTTAATAGCGGTCCTTGGTTTGTAGACTATATCGAAGGCGGCAAGCTCGATGCCCCACTTGGCGACACGGCCTGTTGCCTCTGTGTTATTGATTATGTCTCCCAAAGGTGCTTTACTGACTACGGTCACTGAGTGCTCCTGGAAATAGTGCCTAAGCTTTCTGGTGGCGAAAAATACGCCGTAAGCCAGCTTCTGGTAATGTGGATACCTCTGCTTGGAGGCGGAGAAGACTTCACTGATGAAGTAGACCGGACGCGTCTCAGACGTCTCGGCTCCGCTTTCCTTTCTTTCCACAGCCAGGACAATGATACGTCTCAAACGTATCTATAATTTCTTATGTTCCATGCTTATATTATACCAATTGCTACATGTTTTATATACACTTTGTGTTGTTTTATGCATTTTCTGGGACTAACCTATTAACAAGATGCCACAGTGCCAGTTCCCTGTTTTCTACTGTTTTTGGTTTCAGAAAACCACTTAAGGAAATATTCTCGGAATTGGACGATTTTTATGCCAAAGTTCCTATTTTTCCCGACACGTTCCAGAAGTCCGAAGAGGAAACGAAGGAGGGCACCGAGGCGCCGTCATGAGGTGGGGGCGCGGCTCCCCCCCCCCCCCCCCCCTGCCGCGCCAACACCGCGTGACGTGGCCTCGGGCCTCCACCGCCTTCGCCCTTTTGCCTACAAATACCCCCCGACAATACAAGACCTACCACCCGAACACTTTTCCACAAAACCTTACGGAGCCGCCGGCGTCGTCAACCCTAGTTCGGGAGGGTTCAGAAGCTCTTCCCGGCACCCTGCCGGAGAGGGGGGTCATCCCCGGAGGGCTCTACATCACCATGCCCACCTCCGGACTGATGCGTGAGTAGTTCATCCTTGGACTACGGGTCCATAGCAGTAGCTAGATGGTTGTCTTCTCCTATTGTTCCATCATGTTTAGATCTTGTGAACTGCCTATCATGATCAAGATCATCTTTATGTAATGCTACATGTTGTGTTTCTTGGGATCTGATGGATATTGAATACTATGTCATTTGCTTCATAATATATCATGTTGTGTGTTGTTTATGATCTTGCATGCTCTCCATTGCTAGTAGATGCTCTGGCCAAGTAGATGCTTGTGACTCCAAGAGGGGGTATTTATCCTCGATAGTGGGTTCATGTCTCTATTTAATCTGGGGTAGTGACAGCAAGCTCTAAGATTGTAGATGTACTGTTGCTACTAGGGATAAAACAGTAGTACTTTGTCTAAGGATAATTGTATTACTTACATTACACACTTTGCCTAATGCAATAATCTGTTGCTTGCAACTTAATACTGAAAGGGGTGCGGACGCTAACCGGAAGGTGGATTATTAGTCATAGATGCGGTTGGAATGGTCTATGTATATTGTTGTAATGCCCAAATGAATCTCACACTAGACATCATGACATTAGTATATGCATCATTATGCAGCTCTTTATTCTGTCAATTGCCCAGCTGTAATTTGTTTACCCGCATGTATGCTATTATTATTATTATGGAGAGACACCACTAGTGAATTGTGGACCCCGGTCCTTTTCTTTAAACTGATAATACAACCAACTGCAAACTGTTACTTTCATTCTCTGCAAACATCATCCTCCACACATACGTTTAATCCTTTGTTACAGCAAGCCGGTGAGATTGACAACCTCACTGTTGAGTTGGGGCAAAGTTTCTTGATTGTGTTGTGCAGGTTCCACCTCCCTCGTCAACTACACGCCACCAAGCAATTTCTGGCGCCATTGCAAAGGGGAGACCTTCAGACGTGTTCTTCATCTCCTACTGGTTCGATAACCTTGGTTTCATAACTGAGGGAAATTTGCTGCTGCACTACTTCACACCTTCCTCTTGGGGTTTTCCAACTACACGCCCGTGAGTGCATCAGACAACGCTGACAACTGCTCCGGTTGCCGCGATGTAAAGCAGCATTGGTTCCTGCGGTCGAGGTGCTGCCAATATGGGAGCAGACGTGAGTGCATCCTTAAGTTGCCGCAAGGCGGCGTCTGCCTCATCCGTCCACTCAAAGTTGTCAGATTTCTTCAATAGCCGGTAGAGAGGCATTGCCTTTTCTCCAAGGCGGCTTATGAAGCGACTGACGGCAGCTGCAGAGCCGGCTAGGTGCTGCACGTCCTTCAGACAAGTTGGTCTGGATATGTTCTAGATAGCCTTGATCTTCTCGGATTTACTTCAATCCCTCGTTTAGAGACTATAAAACCAAGGAGTTTACCGGCTGGAACGCCGAAAACGCACTTGGCGGGATTGAGCTTCATCTGGTATTTCCGGAGATTTTGGAAGGTTTCTTCCAGGTCCTCCAGGAGATCCGCCTTGTTTTTCAACATCACCGCAATGTCGTCGACATAGACGTGAACATTGCGGCCAATCTGTTCATGCAGGCAATTTTGCATACAACGCTGGTATGTTGCGCCGGCATTCTTCAGGCCAAAAGGCATCGTAATCTAGCAGAACGTCCCGTATGGAGTAGTGAAAGATGTCTTCAGTTGATCAGACATCCTCATCTTGATTTGGTGGTATCCTGAGTAGGTGTCCAAAAAACAAAGTAGCTCGGAGCCTGCTGTGGAGTCTACGACTTGGTCAATTCTAGGCAGCGCAAAGGGATCCTTTGGGCAACACTTGTTAACACCGGTATAGTCGATACACATCCTCGGCTCTTTATTCTTCTTTGGAACAAGTACAGGATTTGCCACCCAATCGGTGTGTACAACTTCTTTAATGAAATTAGCATCTCTCAGCCTATTTATCTCCTTTCCTATAGCCTTGCGTTTCTCATCACCAAAGCGCCTTGTTGCTTGCTTCACCGGCTTGGACCCTTTGATGATATTGAGTGAGTGCTCGGCGAGTTCCCTCGGGACACTAGGCATGTCGGATGGCGACCATGCAAAGATGTCACGATTCTCACGGAGGAACTCGACGAGCTTCACCGGCTTTCTAGGCCGGTTCCGATGACAACCTGCTTGGATTTGTCACCTGGTGTGAGGTCCGCCTTTTTTGTGTCTTCTGAGGCTTCAAAGATTTTCTTGACGTTATTCTTTGGCTTGGGCATGGAGTTGTCTGAGTCTGCCTTAAGTTCCTCGAGCTCTTCTTTGTGGATGACAACTTCTGCAAAGGCGGCCATACCACGCTCGCACTCCTTAGCTTTCTTGAAGTTGCAAAAAATCGTGATGGTACCGTTTTCCCCCGGCATTTTAAGCTTGTTGTAGATGTAGCACGGCCTTGCCATGAACTTGGCGAAAGCCGGACGTCCAAAGATTGCGTGATAGGCGCTGTTTGAAGGGGACAACCTCGAACCGGAGAAACTCTGAGCGATAGTTCTCCTGCGGCCCGAAAGTTACCTTCAGCCTAATGCTTCCCATGGACCTTGCTTGTTTGCTGGGCACTATTCCGTGAAAAGTGAGGCTGCTGTGGTCTAGCTGATCCTCAGTCAAGTTCACGCGGAGAAGTGTATCATAGTATAGGATGTTGAGGCTGCCGCCGCCATCCATGAGTACCTTGGTGAGTCTGAAGTAGTCGACAATAGGATCGACAACAAGGGCGTACTTGCCTGGGTGACGGATATGATCAGGGTGGTCGGACCGATCCCAGGTTCTAGCTGCCTCTGACCAGTTCAAATACTGAGGAACGTCTGGCATCGTTGCGTTGAGCTCTTGCATCTCCGCCTTTTCTGCCTTAGCCGAGGGTGTGCCGACAAAGCAGACGAGTGACTCTCTGACCTTCGGGTAAGGCTTCTTTTTCTTGGCGGAGGCGTCGTCGTCGCTTGATGTTGACATTGCATCGTCATCCTCGTCGTCCTTGCTGTCTTTCTTGTCGGGCTTTTTCGACTTCTTTCCTTTCCATTCAACACTAGGATCCTTCTTCAAGTCGTTCATGAAGCGGCATTCGCTAAACGTGTGGTTGACCTTTCCAAGTGAGGCGTGGATCGGGCAAGGTAGGACCTTTGCCTGCTCGTAAGTTATGCGTGCCGACTTAGGGCCTGAGCCTGCGTCACGGTTCTTATTTTTTCACTTCTTTTTGCCGGCATTTCCTGGGAAAGTGACGGCAACCTCATTAGATGGTCCGACTTTATCATCAGCCCCTTGTTTGCGTTTGTTGTTCCGCTTTGGCGCGATGCTGACATCTGGGTCATCGTCCCGTGCGTCATCGTCAGCTGCTGCGTATGCGGCGGCAAGCTTGAGCATCTCGCCAAGATCCGTGACCTGTTCGCAGACAAGTCTATGACGGAGTAAGGACTTCTTTTGCAGGCCTGTGTAGAAGGCATGGATTGCCTGAGCGTCTGAAACACCATGGCAGTTGGCTTTTGTGGCGATCCAACGGCCGACAAAGTCTGTCATGGTTTCATCTTCTTTCTGAACACAGCGTTGCAAATCCGTTTAGGTATTTGGACGCTTGTATGTTCCTTGGAATTGCTGGGAGAACACCTTTTCCATGTCGTACCAACAGTGGATGGACTTATCTGGAAGGTTGTCAATCCAAGCTCTTGCCGTGCCTTCCAACATAAGGGGGAGGTAGCGGACAGCGATGAGATTGCTGCCGCCGGCGATTTCTATGGCCATGGCGTAATCAGCTAGCCACGAGTCCGGCTTTACGAGGCCATTGTACCTAGGACAGTTTTTTGACACTGATGTCATGTCCTTAGGAAAGGGCTCTCTACGAACGGCATCGCCGAAACACTTTGGACCAGAATATAGCGGCTGCTTCCCTCTTTTTATGTCTTCTAGGCGGTGTCATGCGTCTTCTGGAGAGAGCTGTTGTCCGCCTCTATTGGTGTGTGGCTCATCCTGCGCAGCCCGGCCTTTGCTGTGCCTAGGCTCTTCTGCCGCCTCCTTTCTGTTATTGCCGGTGCTACGGGGTGGTGACGAACTCCGGTCCCGGCCTCTCTTAGGAGGGTCGTTGCCGCCATCTTTACGAGGCGGCTGGCCATTGTTCCGACTCCCGCCCTCGCTGCACCTTGGCGGTGGCAGGTCGTCTTTATTTCCTGTACGCGAGTGCTCGTCCCGTCTTTGCTTAGGCGGTGGCGTCTTCTTGGGAGGTGGCGTGTTTTTCCTTTTGTCGCCATGGCTACTGGAGCCGGACGGGCCGTCGGGGTCGGCATCGGGTGTCACTCTGCATTTTTCCGACTTGGAAACCAGATTCCCCCCCGGGCATCCGCCATGTGGCCATAGGAATCGGCGCGTGCTTGCTGTTCCAGGTCCTTGTACACGTAGTGTCTAGCGTTGACTATCTTTTCTTCCGCCGTGGTAGCTTGGTCCTCAAGGGTATCTAGCGCTGCGGCTGCGTTGAGGATAGGCAAGCAAAAGACGATGTCTCCTCGCTTGTCCTCATGCTGCGGTGCCGTGCGCCAATCGAAACCCAGCAGCTGAGCTGCTGTTTGCTTACGCACTTGAGGTGCCTTTTCCCGGCGGTGTTTAGATGACTTTTTTTCTTCAAAGAGCCTTTTTGTTGCCTTAAGAGACAACTTCTCCTGCTCCTCTTGGACTTTCTTCGCAAGGCCTTCAACATACTCCTCCCTTTTGCGCAAGAAATCAGAGTGTAAGAGCATGCTCTGTCGGAGTCCCTCCACTTCTTCAAGCGGGGTATCCTTAGTGACCGGAGTCGCCATTAATTCGTCAATCTCGGCGATGCTTGTGAGCAAATCCTTGTCGGGTTTGCTAGCTTCGCCCTTCTCAAGACCAGACTTGTTCTTCGCCTTTGCTTTGTCGGAGCCTTTGATGATTTGGCCGACATTAGTGTTGTCGGCTTCCTCGGCCGCCTTGACTTGCGCGTTGGAACTTTCTGGGGTCGTTTCGTTACCGACTACGACCATCATAGCTTGCTTGTTAGGCATGTATGTATCCGTTGTGGCCTCGGAAGGCGCTGGATGAGCACTAGTGAAGCAGCTTTTGACTCTTTCTTCGAAAAGACTGACGGAATCATCAGAGTCAGAATCTACGTTGACTTGAACGGTAGATCTGGATCCGGCATCCGACATCGTATCGTCCTGGAGCGCAGGAAGGGTCGATTCGGGATCGTTGTTTTCTGGCTGGGAGTCGGATCCCAGTCCGACAACTCCGACGAAGTGGAAGTCAGGATCGGCCGACTCCTGAGAGAAGGCGGATTCAGATCCATCTTGCCGGTCGACTGCTAGGTCGAAGGGTTGGTGGGTGGGCGTGTAAAAACGCGGTAAGCCGTACGCCTCCGGCGTGTACCCGATGAAGACGTCAATCCCTCCGATCGGCACGAGTTCGCACCCGATGAGGTAGTCGTCAGCCGGGTGCCAGGACTCGTCCGAGTTGACGTAGCTGTAGTTGCCGCAGCACGTAACGCGGCCGACGGCGATCTGCTCGCCCACGCCGCCAAATGCTCCCGCCTTGAACGTGACGCCAGGAACCTGATGCCCCACGGTGAGCGCCAACTGTCGTAGTATCGGCATTGTAGATAGGAGACGGGGGTCCTCTAGCCTAAGGATGGATTGTGGGGAAGAAGGCTGGAGTCGTCAAGGTCGGGATTGAACACGGCGAGTTTACCCAGCTTCGGATCTCACAGCGGTGGCGAGACCCTACGTGCTACTATAATTCACTATATGGCAATAGCCGTGAACAGGTTACAATGGTGTACGAGATTGTCTCAAGCGTATTGAAGCGTGCCCTAAAGGCTTCCCGGTGGCCGGCTTATATCGGCGGCCAGACCCCGGGATACAAGGCAAATACTTGTCCGGCAAGTAAACAGAGTCCTAGACCTAGCCGGCCTGGTTGCCGCCATCCGTCTTGGGCTTGGTGGCTTGATGGGCTTCGGCCTTCCGCCTTCCTTGGTCCGTCCGCAGGCAGTGGGCAGTGGCGCATCGCCATTTATGGCGGTGGCGCAGACGCGGAAGCGTCGGCGCGTCAGCCTTTGCTCGAGTCATCGCGGCCTCGGGAGACGAAGCAATTTGCCCCGGTCACTGACGAGCGGGGCCAGGTCAAAGGGGGCGCGGACACAGCGGACCGTCCGCGGCGACGCAAACTGAGCCCAAATTTGGGCTGCATTTGCGTTGCC
This sequence comes from Poa annua, assembly GCA_026929855.1. Taxonomy (NCBI): domain Eukaryota; kingdom Viridiplantae; phylum Streptophyta; class Magnoliopsida; order Poales; family Poaceae; genus Poa; species Poa annua. The sequence goes on from CM049438.1 coordinate 36,022,362, forward strand.
GCGAACAACTCGGACATTTTACGTCGGACCGTTGGGTTGTGTATTCCCCGGGCCCGGTCAAAAACGGACAGAAACAGACCGCGGACGTCCGTTTGCGTCGGGCCGCTGGAGATGCCCTTATAACCTACTGAATAGGATATTGTCGGCCCAGTGGGATCCAGGGTGTGCAGAGCCCACTCTCCACAGCCCTCACACGCGACAGAGTCGATGAAACGGCTAAGGACCGAGCGAAACGCTTGGAGAGACCCTCGAGAGGAAAAACCCTCGAGAGGGCTGAAGAGGGCAGCGAAGGCCTGACGAGGCCCCTCCCGAGGCTGCTCCTCTACAGGGCCCTCTCCCCTGGAGAGGGGTCAACACAAATCCCTCCACAAGGCCGTCCAGACCCTGTGGAGATACTTCGCTACGAAGCAACCACTGCAAGGCGCACATGGCCACTGCCGCGCCGCAGAGTGACGCGCGCGTCTGCGCGCGATGACGACGGCGCCGCAGTTACCATTTTGGTGATTAAAGGAGTCAACAAAGCTGTGTCCCCTGCGCTGGCTTACGAGGGTTTCCTCTTTGGTGATAAAGCAGTTTGCCGGCGCTACGCTCCAAGGACGACGTCACCGTGGGCACCCCCACGGTCGCTGCTACACCAGCTGGCCGTCCTGCGTGGACGGCGGCTTTTCTATGGCAGGGACAGGCTTTACGACCATGGACCGAGTCCATGGACAACCCAGCTGCGATGCACCCCGCTCCACCGTTTCGTCGCCATGTGGGAACCCTTCCACTGCGCAGCACGCAGGGATGAGGCCCGGGGCGCCTATATAAGGAGAGGGAGCATCTCCGTAGCAAGGGGAGGGACGATCGATCGATCAATCAATCGACTACCGGCACCATAGCTTAGCCTAACTTAGCAGACTTGAGGAGGAAGAAGACCTCAGCTTCCCTCTTTGAGCTCTGCGCTGCCGCAACCGAGCCCTCGGCAAGCTCATTGTGCTGTACCCCCTACAGAGCAATACAGACAAGCAGGAATAGCGGTTTTACCTCCCCGGAGGGCCGTGAACCTGGGTACGGGCCTGTGTCCATCACTGTCGTGCTGGCCCTCTACAGGCACGACGAGCACCGTCGCCGGGCCGGTTGAGGGTTGTTGACCAACGTGTTCAGTCCCCCGCATGAACTTCTCTCCCGAGAGTGGTTACCCGTATTCCGTGGGAATCACACATCGACATTTGGCGCCAGGTAGGTGACTGAGGCGCGTCTTCAACCTCCAGCCGGCCTCCGCGCCATGACGGACACCCGCGCGACGCGCGCCAACAGGCGCGCAGCTGACAGGGCTCATACCGAGCCCGGCACTGCCACCACCCGCGGCCGCCGCGGCCGTCCTCGCACGACGGAGCGCGCCAACACCGGCCCGCACGTGGAGGAACCTGAGAGCGAGGAGCACCGTCGCAGCGACCACCGCGGCGACAGGGACGCCTCCCCGGAGCACCACGACGATGCCGAGTCTTCGCATCCGTCTCGGCGCCAGAGCGCGTCTTCTCAGGGACGCCCAGAGCCCACGCCGCGCACCGCGTTGCTCATGGCCCAGGAGCTCCTCCGCTACCGACCAAGCGCGGAGGATCACGACCAGTGGCTGGACCGCCTCCACCACCTCGTCGACATCGCGACTACGCACCCCGCTCCGTCTCGCTCCCTCGTTCACCACTCCGCCCGCGTTGGAACAGCCGGGCCGGACGCGCCTCCGCCGCCGCCAGGACCACCTCCGGCCGCAGTCCAGAGGGCTCCATCTCATGCCTCCTCGCCGCGCGATTGCCAAATCGTGCAGCGCGCCGCGCCAGACGCGCGAGTGGGGATGGAACGCCGGAGAGACCTCCAGAACCGCCTTGTCGAGGAAATCAGCCAGGCGGGGCAGCAGAACCGCAGGGCTCTCCAGGGCGGCACCGCCACATACGCCACCGGCTGCATGGCCTTCACCCGCGCCCTGCGCCGCGTGGTATGGCCGCAGAAGTTTAGGCCAGCTCTCCCCAAGGGCTACGACGGGTCAAGCAACCCCATCGAGTTCCTGCAGCTCTACACCACCTCTATCCAGGCTGCAGGAGGAGACGACAAAGTCATGGCCAACTGGTTCTCCCACGCCCTCAGGGACTCCGCGCTGTCATGGCTCCTCAACTTGCCTGAGGACTCCATAGACTCGTGGGAGGAGCTCTGCAGGCAATTCGTTGCCAACTTCAAGGGCACCTACGAGCGCGCTCACCCACAACGACATGCGCGCTGTGGTGCAGAAGAAGGATGAGACCCTCCGCAAGTACATCCAGCGCTTCAGCCAAGTGCGCAACAAGATCCCCAACATCCCCGACACGCAGGTCATCGCCGCCTTCAGAGAGGGCGTCACAAATCGCCGGATGCTCGAGAAGCTGGGCATTCACGACAAGCTCACCTCTGTGGTGAAGCTGTTCGACCTCGCTGACAAGTGCGCCAAGGCTGAAGAGGGACTCCTCTTCGTCAAGATGAGCCAGCGGACGGACGACCTGGCTGAGGGATCCAAGAGCCACAAGAAGCGTGAGGAGACCAAGCGCAAGACCACCGTTGTCCTGGCAGCAGAGCCAGCCGACAAAAGCGCCCGTAGAGGCTCTCCTGAGCCTGGCGACAAGGAAGCGGACAACCGTCCGTTCTGCGTCTACCACAACAGGCGCGGCCACGCCACAGATGACTGCTTCGACCTCAAGAGGTTGAGCCGAGAGCGCGGGCACGAAGAAGGCAACGGGAGCCGCGGCAGAGGCCGTGGCTACCGTAGGGACGGCAGAGGCGGACGCGGTGGCAGCTATCAGAAGCCACCAGGCACTCAAGCCAACGCCGCCGAGAAGAACAACAACCTCCCTGACGAGGAAGATGGAGGCTACCAGGCCCCAAGGGGGGCTATGGCCTGCATCCTCGGAGGAGCCCAGGCGCCCAAGTCGAACAACCAGTTCAAGCAGTTTGCCCGCGAACTCAATGCCGCGCTCCCGAGCACCGAGACCTCCAGGCCCCTCAAGTGGTCCCAGTACACCATCGCCTTCGACGCCAAGGACCACCCCAAGTCGACCAAGACTGTTGGAACCCTCCCCCTGGTCTGCTCCCCCACCATCAACAACATCACCGTCCCCAAGACGCTCATCGATGGGGGAGCAGGCCTGAACGTCATCTCTGTCGAGACCTTCGAGACTCTCCAGGTGCCTTACGAGTGGCTCATGCCCTCCAGGCCATTAACAGGGGTCACCAGTGGTTCAATCGAACCTCTGGGGCAGGTCCGGCTGGCCGTCACCTTCGGCACGCAGAAGAACTACCGCACCGAGCTGATCGACTTCGACGTCGCACACATTGGCCTGCCGTACAACGCCATCCTCGGCTACCCCGCCCTCGCGAAGTTCATGGCCGTCACGCATCACGCCTACAACATGGTCAAGATCCCCAGCAGCGCTGGCACCATAGCCATCCATGGTCACATCCTGGATGCCACGCGCGCTGTCGAGAGCGCCTACAAGGCAGCTGCCATGGCGTTTCCGGCTGACGAGGACATGGAACCTCTCGAGAGGCCTCAGAAGAAGAAATAGATGTTCTCTCAGGAGCAAGCTTCCACGAAGAGGGTGTCGCTGGGCACCAGTGGCTCGGGGGCTGAGGAGACAGGGGCCAGGGTCACCATAGGCGCTGCCCTGCCTCCCAAATAGGAAAGCGCGCTCGTCGCCTTCCTTCGGGCAAACTCTGACATGTTCGCATGGACTCCGTCAGACATGTCCGGTGTACCGAGGGAGGTGATCGAGCACCACTTAGCCGTGTGTCCAGACGCACGCCCCGTTAAGCAAAAAGCATGCAAGCAAGCCCCCGAGAAGCAAGCATTCATCGTCAAGGAAGTAGAGAAGCTAAAAGCGGCAAATGTCGTCCGCGAAGTCGCGCACCCCACTTGGCTCTCCAATGGCGTGGTTGTCCCTAAACCCGCTGGAGGAGGCCGACTCTGCATCGACTACACAAATGTCAATAAAGCCTGCCCCAAGGACCCATACCCCATGCCGAGGATAGACCAGATCGTGGATTCCACAGCCGGCTGCGACCTCCTCTGTTTTCTGGACGCCTTCTCTGGTTATCACCAGATCAAAATGGCTAAAGAGGACGAGGAGAAGACAGCATTCCTCACCCCTTGTGGTGTGTACTGCTACACTTGCATGCCCTTCGGCCTGAAGAACGCCGGCGCCACTTTCCAGAGGCTCATGAGAATAGCCTTGGGGGCACCCGATTGTGGTCCCCACACATGGGAGCGTCTGTTGCTGACGGCAGCCCACCAAGACACAGGCTGGATTGACGAGATCAAGAACTACTTGGCGAAGGGGATCCTCCCTGAGGAAGATGCGGAAGCAGAGCGGATCGCTCGACAAGCGAAATCCTACTGCATCCTCGAGGGAGACCTATACCGCAAGCGCCCGAATGGCATCGCGCTCAAATGCGTCCCTCTCGAGGAAGGCCGAACGCTGATCAAGGACATCCATAGCGGGGAGTGCGGCCACCACTCGTGTGCGCGCACCCTCGCGGGCAAAGTCTTCAGGAGCGGATTCTACTGGCCACAAGTGCTTCAAGATGCGGTCACCATCGTCCAAGCTTGCGACGCCTGCCAGTACCACGCCAAGCAAATCCACCAGCCGGCGCTGGGGCTCCAGACCATCCCGCTCTCCTGGCCGTTCGCGGTCTGGGGGCTGGACATCCTGGGCCCCTTCCCAAAGTCGCAGGGTGGCTACCGCTTCCTCTTCGTGGCCGTCGACAAGTTCACCAAGTGGGCCGAGGTTGAGCCAGTGCGCACCATACCAGCCGGAGCCGCGGTGAAATTCATCAGGAGCTTGGTCTGCCGCTTCGGAGTGCCTAACCGCATCATCACCGACAATGGCTCGCAATTCACCAGCGGCATCTTCCGAGCCTACTGCGAAAAGCTCGGCGTCAAGATCTGCTTCGCCTCGGTGGCTCATCCACGCAGCAACGGTCAAGCCGAGCGAGCGAACGTAGAAGTCCTCAAGGGCCTCAAGACCAGAAGTTTCAACATCCTCAAGGGTCACGGCAAGGGCTGGATCGATGAGCTCCCATCTGTGCTCTGGTCCATGCGCACAACCGCTTCAAGGCCTACGGGCGAAACGCCGTTCGTCCTTGTCTACGGAGCTGAAGCTGTCCTCCCCGCAGAAATCAAGCATGGCTCCCCACGGGTCCTTGCTTTCAACGAGGACACCCAGGAAGACCTCCACAACGACGACCTGCTGTTCCTCGAGTGCCTGCGCCGCCGTGACGCCCTCAGAGCGGCAAAGTACCAGCAAGATCTGCGCCGCTACCACAGCCGCCACGTGCGCTCACGCACTCTTGAGGCGGGCGATCTCGTCCTCAGGCGGATCCTCTCCAGAGAAGGCCTCCACAAGCTCTCGCCGATGTGGGAAGGCCCCTACAGGGTCTCCCACATCGCCAGGCCTGGCGCGGTACGCCTCGAGACGGAAGACGGCATTCCCGTCAAGAACCCGTGGAACATCGCGCACCTACGCAAGTTCTACCCGTGATCATTGTCACGCCAGGCATTTTTTGTCTCTAGAGGGAAGCTCACGGCTTCACCTCCAAGCTTCTCCAAGCTTCTCCCGAGGGTCAGCCCTCCGAGCTCTCCTGCCAATGAGCCACCGCAGGCCGCGGTGAACCTCTGCCACTAATGGGTGGTCCCCATGCCTCGACATGGAAGGAACGTTAGCTTGGCAAACCCAAGTGTAATGAACCGATCTCGTTCCCAAGTGAACATTGCGCTCCGGCGCCACTTTCGTTCCATGTGAACTTTGCGCTCCGGCGCCATTTTCGTTCCAAGTGAACTATGCGCTATGGCGCCATTTCGTTCCTAAGTGAACTCTCCGCTGAGGCGCCGCTGTGTAATATTTCGATGGCAAGTTTTACCTTCGTCATTTACTTTCACATGTGCGCTTATATTCTTCCCATGCGCACCTCGCGAGCGGGGGCTGAGTACGGTGCCTGTGCCCAAGAGCACCCCAGCAGCACTGCAAAATCCAAGGGACCCTGAGCTCTGGCTAAAGGGCATGCTCCCGGATACACGCCACCTCTCCAAAGGACCTTGGTACTCTCTCTCCTCGCGAGGCACCCATGAGGAAACCTATAAGCGCGCATGAGTCCTTACTGCTATGCTCTAGCGTTTGGTTCGCCTCTCTAACATCCACAGGGAACAAGAGTCTCTCCAAGCTTGTGGAGGAAAAACTCGGCCCCTGAGGGGTATAAGCGCGCATGAGTCCTTACTGCTATGCTCTAGCGTTTGGTTCGCCTCTCTAACATCCACAGGGAACAAGAGTCTCTCCAAGCTTGTGGAGGAAAAACTCGGCCCCTGAGGGGAAAGACATCACCTGAGGAGTCCTACGCAGGGCGAAAAGCCTCGCGAAGCTAAGTTCCCTGCTCACACCAGGAGAATCTCTGCGTCTCTCTCACGAGCACTCTGCGTCCCTCGAGCGTTTCTTTCCTTCACTCTCCATGGGCTGCTTGCGCGTCAAAGGGGAGCCCTGAGCATCGTGACTCGAGGGCTCTTACCTCTCTAAGCCTTAAACTCCCCCCGGCCTTGCCGAGTCATTGCTCGAGCATACCGCAGCGGCGGAGTCATAGCGCGAGGAGAAGGGTCCTAGCGACGCAGAGAGAAAAAGACATGGAAGTAAAGCAAAAGGCCCTCGAGGGGCACACACACAGACTTAGCAGCACATGCTTAAAAATATGAAGTATATTACAAACTGCAAAGCAAAAGTCTTTAAAGCAAACATCCCTACAGCGCTACAAGCGCATTGCATTTCAGGAAAGAAATCAGGCAGAGGCATCGCCGTCGTCCTCCCCGGACTCTTCTCCTTCAGGCTCGCCCTCCTCATCATCGCCCTCCTCGCCGCCAGCGTCCTCCGCTGCAGCCCGCTTGAAGCGGCTGCAGAAGTCGTCGACCTGGTCGCGGATGGAGTTGGAGATCTTCCACCCTCTCTCCCCCTCGAGAGGCTCGGTCACCGTGGTGAAGTCGAAGCCCGGTTGGAGGTGCTGGAGATTGGTGAAGATGCGGTCAACCGCTACCGCCAGGAGCTGGCGGCACTCCTCATCGACGACGTCGCAGAGCTCGGCGGCAGGGCCCTCGAGCGCTGAGAAGAGCTGCTCGAAGTACATGAGGTAGGTGGCGGCGTCGGAGTTGCCTTGAAGGGGAATGGCCGGCGCATCCACTCCCAGCTTCGCGGCGAGCTCGCGGCCCCGGCCCACCAAGGACTGGAACATGCGCTTCCGCTGCTGCGACAGCACCTGCGCCGCCTTGGCGCTCTCGACCGCCTCCACCGCCTTCTCCACAGCGGGGCCCACCTGCTGGTTCATCTCCTCCATGTCGGCCATGAGGGAGGCGAGGTCCTGCTCCGTGCGCTTGCGGGCCTCCTCAGCGACGCGGCGGCGATCCGCTTCGCGCTTCACCTTGGCGACGAGGGTAGCGTTCAAGTTCTCGAGCTGGTGGATCCGGGCGCCGCTCTCGCCAAGCTTCTTCTCGAAGCGGCTCTCCTGCTTGGTGAACTTCTCGCTGTAGTCGCGAGAGACGGCGGTGCGGTACGCCTTCTCCCGCTCCTCGAGCATCTTCGCCGCCTCCTCCTTCCGCTGGGCAAACCTAGCGTTGAAGCGTTCCACGCCCTTCTTGTGGGTGGACACTTCAAGCTCATGCTTGCTGAGCGTCGCAGCCAGGCTCTCTTCACGGGCCTCGAGGGCAGCGCGCTGCCCCGACAGCTCCTGCTCCCGCAGAGCCAGCTGCTCGTCGCGGCGGCGCACGTCCTCCTCGCGCTCGCCCAGGCTCTGTCCCCTGGCCTCCAAGCTCGTGTGGATCCCCTCCAGGCTGGTCCGCACAATCTCGGAGTCAGCGATGATCTTGGCTTCGAGCTGGGCGAGCTCGCGGTGTTTGTCCGCCAGCGAATGCTCCGCCGCTTCGCGCTCCGCCCTTGCCGCGGCCAGGTCCTCCGCCGCTTCCTCGCGCTCGGCCCGGAGGGGTTCCAGGAGTTCCTCCGCGTCGCGCATGGCGCCCTCGCGCACCTCCTTGGCAAACCGCAGCGCCTCCTCGCGATCCGCCTGCAGAGCCTGGTCGCTCTGCTTGCGAGCCTCCACAGCCGCGTGGAGAGCGGCCCAGGCCCCCGCAAGCTCGTCCCGCTGCTGGGCGAGCTTCCTGTCCTCTATAGCGAGGTGGGCCTCCAGGCCCTCCAGCGACTCTCTCACCAGGCGGAAGGCGACGCCGCGTCGCCCCCTTCTCCAGTCCCAGCCGCTGAGAGATAGGGCCTGGGAAGTCCTGCGGGGCGCGGAAGGCCCTGCGCCCGTCTCAAGCTTGGAGGAGGGAGCCTCCGTGTGAGCCTGGGGGCTTGGCGGCAAATCCTCCGCCTCGGCGCCCTCGCGTTGCGCTCCGGTGTCGCCCCGCTCAGGCGGCACCTCCTCATTTGTTCCCGGGGCAGAGAAGGTCTGCCCCATCGCCGCTGCCTCCTCCTCCGTCATAGTGTTTGGCGGGGATGGCGGACGGTCCTCCCCGCTGGACTTAGGCGGGCTCGGGACCGGCGTGGCACCGACCGCAGCCTCCGGCTCCGCTGGAGGAGTTGCAGCGCGAGGCGGAGTGGGCGCTCTCTCCATCCGCTCCTCCGCACGCTCCTCCTCCGGAGGCGGCACGTGTGCCCCCGCCTGAGGCATGTCCTCCTGAGGGCCTGTAGGAATCTCCTCCCCAGGCCTTGAGGCCTCATCTGCCGCGGCCTCATCCGCTGCGGCCTCTGGCGCGGGCTCCGGAACGGCCTTCTTCACGTCCGCCGCCTTGCGGAGCCTGCGGCGCTTCGCAGGCGCCGGGTCGCTGGCAGAGAGCAAGAAAATCTGTCAGAGGGAGCAAACGAGCAAAGACCGAAGGAGGAGAACAAAATTAGAACACTTACCCTGTCTTCTTGGCGCGGGTGTCAACCCACGCCATGCCGGACGAACGCCAAGAAGGCGTGGCCCGGACTCCGGATCCCTCCGGAGCCGCCTCAGCTTTCCTCTTGAGGGGAGCGCTCGGGGGCTCCCCGGCAGGCCTGTCGTGGGCCGCCTTGGTTCGGGGCTCCTGTCGCCCCGCCTCGGCCTCCTCATCGTCGCTGGAGGAGAGCTCGAAGACCTCCTCAGGAGGGGGCGAGGCCCTTGACGAGCTCGCCCCGCCTGCAGAGGGAACAGCCCCAGCCGCATCGTCGCCCTGCTCGGCATCGGACGCGTACGGCGACTCCGCAGCGTCTTGCCCCCTCGCTACGGGCATGGGCCCGTCTTCTTCCTCCTCCCCCGCAAGGCCTAGCGGGGTGAAGGAGGGCATCCGCTCCAGAATCGCCAGGCGCGGAGCCAGGTTCGTCTGATGAAGAGGCCTCAGCTCCGCCGCAATCGCCACGGACACGTCGGGGTTGATGAAGAGGCCGCCCATGATGGTCTCGACGACGGCGGGGCGATGGTCGCAGGGGTGGAGTCGCATCGGGTCGGAGGGGCCCGAGTACATCCACATCGGCTTCTTGTGCGCCTGTAGAGGAGCGATGCGGCGGCGCACGAAGTCCTCCGCGATCATCTGGCCGGTGAGGCCGTTCTCCCGAAGCATCCTCATGCGCGCCACGAGGCTTCCTATCCGTGGACCCTGGAAGGCCTGCTTCCCCCAATGGGTGTTCTTCACGGGCGGCGCCTCCGGGACCTCGAGGAAGGAGCTCTGCGACTTGACGCCGATGAGGAACCACTTCTGCCTGAAGTCGTCCACCTTCTTCGACACCGCCGTGACGGGTTTCTCGTCGCTCCACGACATGGGGATGTAGACGTCCCCCATGCCGTCCGCGATGCGGAAGGACACGCACCCCGTCCGCTCAGCCTTCGCGGTGTTCCGGAGCGCGTAGAAGCTCCAGAAGAGGGCCGCCGAGGGCTGCACCCCCAGATACGCCTCGCACAGATAGGCGAAGATGGAGAGCACAAGGATGGCGTTGGGGTGTAGGTGGAGAAGGTGGATCTGGTAGAACTCCAGGACGGCCTCGAGGAAAGGCGAATACGGAGGCACCAATCCGGCGAAGAGAGTGTGGAGGAAGATGGGGAAAAACCCCGCCGGAAGGCGGCCGTGCCTCGCGGCCTGGATGGCGCTGGCGCCGTGCTCATTGGTCTTCCCGGCGACCAGGTGCTGGATCTTGTCCAGCGCCGCTGCATCGACGCGCACCCCGATCAGGGCGGGGCCAAGCGCCACTTCGCCCTGCGCATCGGAGGGGAGCGTGGACATTGCCGCCTTGCCTTTGGGCCCTCCCATTGCCGGAGAAGATGAAGGGCGCAGAAGGACAAGGAGAAGGAGGAGGAAAGAGTTCGCCGGAGAAGAAGAGTTGGAAGAGCAAGAGCTGACGGCGGAGCGCAGAAGTGAGTAATGACTGCGGTTCGGACCGGCGCGCAGCTTTATACCGCATTTGGACACTTACCAAGGCGCGGTCGTGGTGATCGTGGTGGGACCCCCCACGACGCACGTTTCTACCAGAGAAACCGAGTCGCCGCAAACTCATCTCCGAGCGGCGCGTGTCACGGGCCGGCCGGACATATTGGACCCACGACGCTTCGCCTGGACCCGATGGGCCTCGTCATGCCCGTCATGGGCCCGGGGGCTACTGTCGGCCCAGTGGGATCCAGGGTGTGCAGAGCCCACTCTCCACAGCCCTCACACGCGACAGAGTCGATGAAACGGCTAAGGACCGAGCGAAACGCTTGGAGAGACCCTCGAGAGGAAAAACCCTCGAGAGGGCTGAAGAGGGCAGCGAAGGCTTGACGAGGCCCCTCCCGAGGCTGCTCCTCTACAGGGCCCTCTCCCCTGGAGAGGGGTCAACACAAATCCCTCCACAAGGCCGTCCAGGCCCTGTGGAGATACTTCGCTACGAAGCAACCACTGCAAGGCGCACATGGCCACTGCCGCGCCGCAGAGTGACGAGCGCGTCTGCGCGCGATGACGACGGCGCCGCAGTTACCGTTTTGGTGATTAAGAGTCAACAAAGCTGTGTCCCCTGCGCTGGCTTACGAGGGTTTCCTCTTTGGTGATAAAGCAGTTGGCCGGCGCTACGCTCCAAGGACGACGTCACCGTGGGCACCCCCACGATCGCTGCTACACCAGCTGGCCGTCCTGCGTGGATGGCGGCTTTTCTACGGCAGGGACAGGCTTTACGACCATGGACCGAGTCCATGGACAACCCAGCTGCGGTGCACCCCGCTCCACCGTTTCGTCGCCATGTGGGAACCCTTCCACTGCGCAGCACGCAGGGATGAGGCCCGGGGCGCCTATATAAGGAGAGGGAGCACCTCCGTAGCAAGGGGAGGGACGATCGATCGATCAATCAATCGACTACTGGCACCATAGCTTAGCCTAGCTTAGCAGACTTGAGGAGGAAGAAGACCTCAGCTTCCCTCTTTGAGCTCTGCGCTGCCGCAACCGAGCCCTCGGCAAGCTCATTGTGATGTACCCCCTACAGAGCAATACAGACAAGCAGGAGTAGCTGTTTTACCTCCCCGGAGGGCCGTGAACCTGGGTACGGGCATGTGTCCATCACTGTCGTGCTGGCCCTCTACAGGCACGACGAGCACCGTCGTCGGGCCGGTTGAGGGTTGTTGACCAACGTGTTCAGTCCCCCGCACGAACTTCTCTCCCGAGAGTGGTTACCCCTGTTCCGTGGGAATCACACATCGACAGATATATTATACTTTCTCTAAACATGGTCTGATCTAATTTCTGAGCACCCTAAGATTTTATATAGTCATGACAGCTTGCTGTCCTAGTGCTTGATTTTCCTTCGAACATGCTGATTTACTCAACGTCTCCTAGTGCACCGACATTCCTCTCCTCCCTCGCACACTTGCTGATATTGGAAATCAGTAGGTGTTCTTCATGCTTAAATTTTCATCATGCTTGTGCAATGCTTGTGCTATCTTCAAACATGATCCTACATAAGTGTGCAAATACTTAGGCAGTATAATTTTTTTATTAATAAAAATATTGGATCAATTACGAGTGAATTCACATGTTATTTTTGTAGCTTCGCACGTGCTCTTGTAATTGGTCCAGTTCTAAGTTCATTAAACTTATCTTGTGCAACAACATTATCAATGCAAGAAAATGATAGAAAGATAGGGATGCCATCATCGGTGTAGGAGGAAGACAACATCATTTTCCCTAGTTTTATCTTATGTGTAATTTTATTTTTTATCCACGGATGGCTATGTAGAGTTTATTGATTTTAATACATGGCCTTTAAACTCTTCACAAGAAAATGTCTGAAGACAACTAAAAACAAAGGAACACAATGTTTAAATACCATAAGACATCTTTAAAATTACGGAGTAAATCATAGTGAAGGATCATAAACAATATATTTTCAAGAAGATAGAAAACATGAGGCGAAACATGAGGGAAAGAAGTTAAACCGGAGATTAGTAAGGAAGTATGTCTTTTTGTAGTGGGCCATGAACCTTATGGCCCAATTTGTATCAAATCAACCTTTTTTTTTAAATGAAATAGACTGGCTAACATCATTTTATATATTTGGGAAACATATTAAGGCGACATGAACTAAACCGGTTCATGCAAATAGAAGGATAAATCAATATCAAACCGCAACAATAATGGCAATGGTACCCATTACTACCGTACCTTTGATTGAAAACTCTGTTAGGGTAAGGGTATGCACATAAAAATACCTATGATACATACATGCGAAAATAACATACCCATCGGGTAGAGATCGTACGTGTATGGGATCGTATAACCCATACCCGCATACTCACGTACCCATCTAATTTTTTGAAAATTGGAGTCCAGTTGTGTTGGAGGATCTATCTATAATACCATGATCGCAATTTGTAGACATGTTACATAATCTAGCTAAGGTGGTCTATTTTAACTAATATTTTTTTGAGAGATTGTATTAATAAATTTAGCACGTAAGCTGCCTAATTAAAAACTTTCAAAACCAGACCAGAGACGCAGGTCGGATAATAATTTCTAAACACACCACTCGTCTCTCTCTTTCCTAATTGAGCAAACGCATGAGCCACTTGATTACTATTCCTACTGATTTTCCTAATCTCTAGTAGAGGATAGTTGCGGATGAAGTCTTTGGTCTCTTTGTATATTTTAACCAATAATTGATGTTGCAAATGTAGGTATTTTTAACTGTGGGTATCCATTTACCATGTCGGTGATGGGTATAGGAAAAAGTTGTATCCGTTGACTAGTATTTGTATATTTGATGGCTATAGGGTGGCTCCACCCATACTCATACCCAACAGGTGTCATCCCTACATAACATCAGCTGGTTCTTCTAGCCACAAATGTGGCCTGGTTATCCAACTATTTCCTTCCTTCACTAATATAACACATTTTTGCTTGTCAAAACGTGTTTTATTTAATGAACGGAGGATTTTTTTTTTGAGAAATACGGAGAAGTTTTGATTTTTGATTTTTTTTTGATAATTAGTTTTGTTTTTTTATACGTACCATCTCTCGAGGGGATCCAGCCACATGATAAAAGCACAGCCAGACAATAGTTCGAGTGGCCCAGCAGCAGCATGGCCACTATTAAACTGAAACTGGAATTTGTAGCTCAAACCCACTCGGCCCGCTTCCCCTCCTCCCTCAATCGAAAGGGCAAAGCCCTTCGCTTAAACCCGACCACACGCCGCCGCCGGCAAAGCCGCCGCCCATGTTCCAAACCACCGTGGCTAGCTCGACACCCTCCACACCGTAGCCCACCACGCGCGCCCCTGCCATGAGACCAGTGGCGGATCCGGTAGGGGTGCCATGGGTGCCATGGCATCCCCTCCAAAAATACAGATTTTTGTTTAGCTAGTAGTATTCAGTATAATTGTACAAGTATACATGATGAAAAAAAGCCAAATGAACATAATACATGGTCAAAACAGCCCATCTATTTTTTTTTTTGAGAAATACAGTACAACGCAAGCGCTCATATACACGCGCACACACTCACAACTATGAATGCACGCATGCATATCCTACCCTATGAGCACCTCCGAGATACTGAGCCGGCGGATCAGGTCTTGAGATTGACGAAATCACCACAGACGCCTCGCTATCGACGGGAACGTCGCCTCCCATTGAAGAATATTCCGCCTAAATGACATCTATTCACAACAAGCCCATTTACATCTATTCCTCACACAGCTTGCATCGCTCGTTCCTCAGCAAAGTCAACACGGAAAACACCAAATCTGAAGTCACGGCGGCGGAGCTCGACCTAAATCGCCGGCGGGAGGCTGCAGCGCCGCAGCGCGGGCGCGCGGCAGCGGAGAGAACCGGCAACCGACGACCGTGCGCGCGACGAGCCGGCGACCCGCGACGCGGCGACGGCGCGGCCCGGCGGCCGGGTGTGCGCTTGCGGCCTTGGCAAGCGACCGGCGTCCGACGAACCGTCCATAGCTTCTTCCTTCAGTCTCCACTCTCCAAGTCCAAGAGACCAAGCTCGAGCTGCTCATCTCCGTCAGAGTCAGACTAGCGAGCTGCTCATTTTGACAGGTAACAGGTACATACTAGCAACCGAATTTCTCTTTGTGCATTTGTGATTGAAAGACAAAGATATTGAACCACGGTGTGATTAGCTTGTATGTGCATTGTATTGATTCAACAATTGGTGATGATGATGTTATCAAGCTTTTTATGGCAGCAAAAACACGTAGAGTAGCGTAACTGTGGTTTTTCTATTATCTTCTATTGGCATAAGATCTTTTTAGAACATCATGTAATTTCGTATTATTTTGGTATAAAACATTAAGGCCAAATTTATGATGTTTTTTTAACCGAAATTTTTAAACTTGGCACCCGTTGATCAATTCCTAGATCCGCCACTGCATGAGACCTTGCCCCTACGGATGCGCTTCCGACCGCGCCTTCCCTCCCACCTTCTCCTGCCTCACCTCCAGCAGCGCCGCACTCGGCTACCTGCGGCGCCTCCGCGCAGACCGATATCCTCCTATCCCTCAGCGGTAGTGGCGGCGGCGGCAACGGATTCCGAGGAGGATGTCATTGTTGCTAGGGACGCATTGCTAGCTCCTTCTTATGACCGGATAGGACGGTCGCCTAGGTTTGGGGAAGACAGGGCAGAGTTCGAGAGGACGGCGTCAATTGCCGCGCGGATCAGGCTCTGCCATGAATTGCTGAGACAGAAGAGGTGGCGGGAGATGCGCGACGGCTTGGCACAGATGGTCAGCGAACAAGGTGAGCTTGCTATGCAATTCTGTACAATAATTAGTAATTGCGACTATGCAGCATTGTTCGATAGTGCCATAGTACTAGGAAATCGTTGGTGGTATGTTCCATGTGACATAGAAATGGCACCGGTAATTTTGCTTTTGCTATTTCTCATGCAACTGAGAATGAACTCTTTCTGAGTCAACGCTAGAAATAGTCATTCCCTGATAATTTTGATTGATATGATAAAGCATTGGCCGAGCCAGGATTCGAGAAAGCCCCGGGCCAAAAGCGAAACACTTCCAACTACTTAAAAGACTCCACTAATAGCACACATTTTTTGTTTGATTGCAAATATGAACATATAATTTAAAATCAATTATTAACAATTTAAAATCAATTATTAACAATTCAACAATGTACATAGCACCAAAGGAAAAGCACAACCATAACTTTGACGGATGAATGAACCTGTTCATTGGACAGAGTCGGCAATAATCAATTCAACTAGAGAGATAAACAGAAATCCATCTAACCTCACGTAGTGACTAGGAATTGAGCAAGCTTCCTGAGGTAGCTAGCTTTGTGAATCCACTCTAAAACCAACAAAGAAGAGTAGTGGAGCCTGGAGGGGAGGCAAAGCTGCATCACTCGAGCACCACACCAGCTCGCCGCGGACTGGTCAAGCGGAGAAGTCCTGCCATCGAGGAGGGCATGATGTGGCCAGGCAGGGCGAGACACTGGCAGCAGCACATCTACCAAGCAGTGTGATGTGGATAGGGTCCGGAGAGGCGACGGAGAAAGACGACACGACGGCTGGGGACGGGGGGGGGGGGGGGGGGGTGGTGGTGGTGGGGGGGGGGGGGGGACAGTGGAGTGGCGGAGCGTGCGTCTTGCCGCATGGAGGGGAGGGGGCAAGCAGGATGGTTTTTCTGTCTTCACTATACTAGGGGAATTTAGCGCGGCGTCACGCCGCGCCTTTAACATGTATCCCGTGATTTTAAATTTGGTAGTGTGTACATTTGAAAACTATGTAGGTTTGGAAATGAATAAGATTAAAAGAAATATGCGTTTAAAAAACTGTTTAGATCTTCAAAATTGTTCAATTTGGGGCGGTTTTCAGATTTCAATTTCTTTAGTGTCTATAAATGAGTGGATTTAAAAGATGTATGGAAATTTGGAATATGAAACTTTGAAATTCGTTTGTATGCTACAAATCATGAGCATTTATTTTTGCAAGGCTGTTTAACGAAATATTTTCATGTTGTAGAAATTGTTTTAAAGATGAGGTGTATTAGGGGTTTTTTCATATTTGGAACATTTTTTTGAACAACTTAGCGCGGCATACGTTACAACTGTGTCATTAAAAGCAAAAATATCGTGCCGCAAAATACTATAATAAGTTTGTACTATCTCTTAAATTTGAGTCCATAATGAGATGAAATCTACTGTATGAGAATTTATTAATTCCAGTCTATAATTTGAGGAAATGAATATGTTGTTTTTTAAAGAGTTCAGTGCACTAAAATCTTCAAATATAGTTGTAGTCTGTATTAAGCAATATTATAATAAGGTTCTATTTTCTCTGTAAAGTAAAATTCGATTACATATTAAGATGAAATTCATTATATGAGAACTTATTAATTGCAATTTATAATTTTAGGGAATGCAGATGTTTCTTTCCACACATTCACTGATGCCGCGATTTTTTCGAATGTTTTTATCGGTAGTGTATCTTGCTGATGTCAGTGTATTTCACATCATCTCAGGCGAATGAACGTGTACTTTTGTGTGCATATAGGTTGTCCGTAGGTAAGTATTCAGGTGTATTTCGTAAAATGAGTAGATAAGGAGGGTTATTATTTTTTTGTGAAATATGTAAAGTTGAGATTCAATTATATGGCGCTAGTAGTTAGTTTTTTTTTTTGGTAAAGATATATAATCGAAATAATATGTTGGAGCAGGTATGCTGAATTCTTTGTTTATAACTTAGGTAATCTGAAAATGTTTTTCTCTAAGCCCCATAGTTAGCAATAAAACTTATAACATTTATTGTATTTAACTTTTATTTTGTTTGTTCAAACTCATGTAAATATGCTAGTTACAAAGAAATAGTTTTTATGCTCCCATTTTGTATAATTTGTTTTGTTTGAATTGGACATCAGAACACATGAATATTTTGATTTGTTTTTGTGTATTTGGTTGTCATGTTCTGAAAAATACATGTAGACATAATTCATGTAAATATGTTCGTTCTAAAGAAATAGTTTTTATCCTCACATTTTTTATATTTTGTTTTGTTTGAATTGCACATCAGAACACATGAATATTTTGTTTTCTTTTTGTGTATTCGGTTGTCATGTTCTGAAAAATACATGTAGACATGTTGGAGGATCTGAAAATGTTTTTTTCTAGGCCCCATAGTTAGTAATAAAACTTATGTCATTTATTGTATTTACTTTTTATTTTGTTCGTTCAAATTCATGTAAATATGTTAGTTACAAAGAAATAGTTTTTATCCTCACATTTTGTATATTTTGTTTTGTTTGAATTGCACATCAGAAGTCGTGATTTTTTTTTGTGTATTCGGTTGTCATGTTCTGAAAATACATGTAGACATGTTGGAGGTATTTTTTTATGTTGGTGTTAAAATTTGTTTTTAAAAAAAGATGTGATAATTTTTTTTTTATTTTATGAAACACACATAAGAAGATATGCATATTTGAAATTTCAATTTTATTTACGTATTTTTGTTTTGTGTTTTGTAATAGTACACACAATTGTGTTAGTTGGAAAGAAATATTTTTTCTTTGAATTGTGGTATTTTTTTGTATTTTTTCTGAACTGGATAACTAAAGCCGTAAACTGTTTGAATTTTTGTGTTTTCTGAAATTTTTCAGTCGCTGACATTGGGGTCCCACATGTCAGCCAGCCAAGGACTGACGTCAGCCCTGGCGTCAGCGGGCGGCAGACGCAGCGGCGCTGGCGAGCCCGCGGCGGCCGGCGGCGCACGCACGCGGGCCTGAGATCGTGCGGAGACGCAAGAGGAGGAGCAGGGGCGCCGAAGGGGCGGCGCTGCGCGCCATTTGGCGGCCGGAGTCGCCGGCGGCGAGCTGTTCCGCGGCGGCGCACGCAGAGGAGCAAGGCGGCGATCCGCGAAGGGCAGACGGCGACTCTGGCCGTGCGGGCTCGATTCCTCCGGTGAGGAGGTAGATCTCGCGGCGGCGGAGCTTCTTGTGCTCTTAGTTCCGAGCGGGAGGGGGGGGCGCGGAGCGGCGGCGACAGCGGCGGCCTCTGGATCGCGGGGGAGAGGAGAAGCGGAAGGGTGACTGTGGCGGTCCATTTTGTGGAAAAACCCTTGAGGTTTTCTGTTTTCGCAGAGGGGTCCCTCAGTGCGTTAAATTGTGGACTGCGGGGTAGGCGCTAGATTGTTCAGATGCTTTTCTGGAAAATGGCCGCGTGGACGCCGCGCGCACCGTCGGATCGAGGACGGACGGTGCGGAAGTGGCCGGGCTGAACTCCCCGTAGCTACAGTGAAAACGGGCCAGATGGAGGCATCGCGGGCCGGCCGATCGGCATCCGACGGGCGCGGAGGGTGCCGGTCACTGTAGCTTTCGAAGCTACAGTGACCGGAGCGCGGAGAGGGCAGCGATTCCTCCGTCTTTAATATAGTTAGGAATGCCTTGCTCATTTTGGTCATGTTGGGTAGTTCATGGGCCAGATGAGATGAGCTAGTACTGGGTTGGACCCAATTCGTAAACTTCATAGGTAATGGGGGGGGGGGGGCGCGGAGCGGCGGCGGCGACAGCGGCGGCCTCCGGATCGCGGGGGAGAGGAGAAGCGGAAGGGTGACTGTGGCGGTCCATTTTGTGGAAAAACCCTTGAGGTTTTCTGTTTTCGCAGAGGGGTCCCTCAGTGCGTTAAATTGTGGACTGCGGGGTAGGCGCTAGATTGTTCAGATGCTTTTCTGGAAATTGGCCGCGTGGACGCCGCGCGCACCGTCGGATCGAGGACGGACGGTGCGGAAGTGGCCGGGCTGAACTCCCCGTAGCTACAGTGAAAACGGGCCAGATGGAGGCATCGCGGGCCGGCCGATCGGCATCCGACGGGCGCGGAGGGTGCCGGTCACTGTAGCTTTCGAAGCTACAGTGACCGGAGCGCGGAGAGGGCAGCGATTCCTCCGTCTTTAATATAGTTAGGAATGCCTTGCTCATTTTGGTCATGTTGGGTAGTTCATGGGCCAGATGAGATGAGCTAGTACTGAGTTGGACCCAATTCGTAAACTTCATAGGTAATCGGCAAGAAAATTTCCTTTTGCATGGTCATCATTATCACACACAACAGGTCAAAAGCCGAACCAGCAGTGAAAAGAAGAGTGTTTAAAATTGGCCTTTTGCATCGTAAAATGCATAGTATCATCATATGCACATAGAAATCATTCCATATGTCTTTTACATTATAATTGTCAGCTATAATGTAATTTGGGTCATAGTACTTGTTGTGACATGTGTAGCAAATGTGAACAGTTAAAGCTCACAATTATCACATTCAAATTGCATTTCTATTGTAGGATCCGGATCTGCAGCCACTCTCTGCGACATCTTGTGGAGTGAATTCAGAGAGTACGATTCCACCGGTGTTGTGTGGGATGCTCTAGCTAGTAGTTACGCAAGAGCCCAGATGATTCATGATGCTCTTTACGCTCTCAGTAAAATGAACAACCTGAACATGCAAATCTCGATTTCCACCTATGACAGTTTATTGTATGGTCTAAGGAGGACAGATATGGCATTGGAGATTTTTGAAGAAATGGAGGCATATGGTATCCCACACAGCGAATATTCACATAGCATTATCATCGATGGTCTCTGCAAGCAAGATAAATTTGGAGATGCTTTATCTTTCCTTCAGGAAGTAAGGGAAGGGGGGAAGTTTAAACCATTGAGAATGACCTTTAACATTCTGATGTCCGCATTGTGTAATTGGGGGTTTGTTCAGCCTGCAAAATCGTTTTTATGTCTGATGCTGAAGTACGGATTGAACCCTGACAGGTATACCTATTCTACTCTTATACATGGTCTGTGTAAAGTGGGTTCCATAGATGAAGCAGTGGATCTTTTTGAGAGAGTGACAGAAGGAATGAAACTCGGGACTGTCACATACAACAGCCTTATTAATGGTTACCGCTTGCTTGGTTTGACAAGAGAAATTCCGAAAATAATTCAGTTTATGAGATACCAAGGCATTGAACCTGATCTTGTTACTTATACAATACTTATTGCTGGTCACTGTGAAAGTGGTGATGTTGAAGAAGGGATGAAAATAAGAAAGGACATCCTAGACCAAGGGCTGCAGTTGAATATTGTTACATACAGCGTACTTCTCAATGCTCTCTTCAAAAAGGGTTTGGTCTATGAGGTTGAAAACTTACTTGGTGAGATAGACAGCATTGGTCTAGATATGGATGTCATTGCATATTCCGTCCTCATACACGGGTACTGCAAGCTAGGGGAAATTGAAAGGGCGCTTCAAGTTTGTGATGTTATGTGCTATTCCCAGAAGGTGATGCCAACCTCACTGAACCATTTGTCTATTCTTCTAGGACTTTGCAAGAAAGGGCTGTTAGTTGAAGGAAGATGGTATTTGGAAAATGTAGCTAGCAGATATCAGCCAGGTGATGTAGTACTCTATAATGTAGTTATTGATGGTTATGCAAAGGTCGGTGATATTGGTAATGCTGTTCGACTATATGATGAGATTGTTTTAGCTGGTATGTTTCCAACCATTATCACTTGTAATTCTCTTCTTTATGGCTATTGTAAATTTGGAGATTTACAAGCTGCGGAGAGCTATTTTAGGGCTATTCAGATTAGTCTATGTCCAACAATGGTAACATACACCACCTTTATGAATGCACTCTCTGAAGCTGGACAAGTTAACACCATGCTGAGTCTTTTCTACGAAATGGTTGAAAAAGGGATCAAGCCAAATGCTGTAACTTACAGTGTTATTATTAAAGGACTTTGTAAGCAGCTCAGGTTCCATGATGCGATCTATTTTCTGGATAATATGCATGTAAAAGGTGTTATTGCAGACCCAATAATTTACAATAACCTTATACAAGGCTTTTGTGAAGCACAGGACATTCGGATGGCTTTCCACATACATGACCGTATGGTATGCTGTGGTGTAGTGCCAACACCGGTTACTTATAACTTGCTTATTAATGTGCTGTGCTTGAAGGGAAAAGTTATTCAAGCAGAAATGCTTTTGGAATCCCTTAGAGAAAAGGGCATCGAGTTGAGAAAGTTTGCGTACACAACAGTTATCAAAGCTCAGTGTGCAAAAGGAATGCCTTATGAGGCCATTTCATTAATTGGTAAGCTTATAGATGAAGGGTTTGAGGCTTCTATTGAAGACTTCAGTGCTGCAATCAATCGACTCTGTAAATGGAATTTCCCTAAAGAAGCCATTATGTTCATCCCAGTTATGTTATCTGTTGGTGTCGTCCCAGACACTGAAGTTTATTGCATGATTATTAGAGCTCTACGGAAAAGTAATGAGCTTTATTATCTACCCATATTGAATGCACTTGCTGTCAAAACTGGTATTTAGTACCCTAATCATGTAAGTGATATTGTATTTTTTTGTAGATAAAGTTCCTTTCTGTGACCAATTCTTATCGTATTTTCTGTTATTTTTTGTTGGTGTACAGGTATTAAGAGTTCATGTAACAGAGGTGCATGCCATCAATTGTTTGCATAGACCAGGATTGACGACACAGGATCAGTGTAGTGTTCCAGGCCTAAGGTCAGTAGTTTAATCAAGAATTCTAAGAGACTCATGTGATAAATAGCATTTGGTTTTAATAGGTAAAATAGTTTGGTACTCCCTCCGTTTCTAAATATAAGATGTTTTAGGCTTTTCCGGCCCACACATATGTTCTGTGTTTTAGTATAAGATGCACATGAATCTACACACTAGAACACATTTAGATACATGCAGGGCCAGAAAAGGCTGAAACATCTTATATTCAGGAACAGAGGGAGTGGTTTCCAGACCTACCTGGCGGTGATCTTTTTAGCACAATCAGCAATAGATAAGGGATCTCAGATAGATAATAGATTATTTCGTGTCTGCTCACTTTGGAGTCATATTGTTCTGGCTTGTCGAACTTTTAAAACTTTGTCACTTAATTTGGGACGGAGGTTCGTATAACATTTCTCGTGGCATGCTTGCACATATAGAAAATGACACATTTCGAGAGACCATACAAAGCAGCTGCACCTGCATATAAGTAACTACGGAGTTGATTACTTTTGTTGCCCCAACAATCCAATTTATGAAATGACTCTCTTCAGATGAAAAGAACTTGTCCGCTCCTTCTTGAAACCTTTCATCAGACATGATGTGCCAATATAAAGCTGATTCTTAGTACAACTCTGATTGAGATGGAAAAAAAACTAAGTTACATTTGTTTTTGTAAATAGGTTAAAGAGATTCATTTTCCCTCGAGGCCTCACCTAGTTTCATGTATTTAACTTACTTTGTACTCACTCTGTTTCACAATATAAGATGTTGTAGGTTTTGTACATGTTGTCTAGATTCATACCAAAATAAGTGTATACATACACTAAAATGTGTCTAGATACAAGTTTGGACATGTGCATGTGGAAAAAGGCTAAAACATCTTATATTTAGGAACGGAGTTTATGGCCTGCAAGTATCTAGACGCGTTTTGCACTAAAACCTGTCTAGATACTTCCAGGCCAGAAAAGGCTAAAACATCTTATAATTAGGAACAGAAGGAATTCTTCCTCCTTCGTAAATAATTGAAGTTCTAGGTTTGTCCTAAGTCAAACTACTTTAAGCTGGACCAAGTTCGTAGAGAAATATATCAACATCTACAACACATTTTCGCATGAACTCTGCCAAATTTAGATAAGTTTCTTACGAAAAACCTAGAACTTCAATTATTTTGGAACCTAGTTTTTCGGGAGATGAAAATATTAGTTGATTCAGGTGTTGTGATAAATCAAGTTCCATGTACCCTTGTCTTAAAATTCTCTGTGTATACAAATTTACAAACAGTATGTGGAGTCATACTAAAAGAATTAGCAAAGAATGGTACGTGTCGCTTCATGTCTTCTCATTTTTGCTGTCACTCACTCGGGTCCAGGATCTCAGAATACTGTCCGCTTTCAGTAGGCACAGTCTAGGAGTTCTGCCATACTTTTCTCAAGATTATTCTCTTGCTCTTAGATAGTTAGATCTATCAATGAGGCGGATAGGAAGTTGGCATTAAGGCGAGCTGTCACCATTGCCCAACCCTACCTCGCCGGTGGGTGGAGTAACGGAAGAAGAAACAAACGGAGCTTGAATACGCCAGTTTAGAAGAGGCCATGGAGACAGCCAAATAAGCGTCGTCGAGAACTGAAAGAAGGTACCGAGTTATCAGCCTTTTCAAACTGTCCTTATGATGCTGGTACAACAGTGAGAGATGACTTACACATGCTGCAGGTCGGGGAATTTGTACTTCCAGCATGCACACAAAGATGCCAGCCCGCGAGTGGAACATGAGCAAAGTATCAACAATTTCATTTCACTATTCAGAGGCCATTGTGTGAGCATCCTCATGGAAAACCAAGTTGATCCTATGAAATCCATGAAGCATGAAATCACTTGTCGGATGGAAGAGGACATGGCCGAGGCACGAAAGGGCATCTAGGCAGGGTGGCTGGCCCCCATGATCTTTTGGACAAAGATTTCTTCTACGGAGGCAGCATCTGGTGAGATCTAAATGAGCAATCTAGTGCATGACCGAAAGCCAAAACTTCAGGGATCTCTACATGGACGGTGGCCTGTTAACTCTGCCCACATTCCTGTCATGTTGGTCCTTGATGTGCTCTAGTCGTTTTCACTCCTTTAGTGAGTGAGATTCCTGTGTTTCCGTCTTTATGTAGTTTGTCTAAGTTGCACACGCTGATGTTGGTCTTGTACAGTGTATTCATTGTTGATGTTGTAGTCAGATCATGCTTATGCTTATTAGTCAGAGACAATAGTGCTTTGTATTAAGGCGTATGAAATGAATGATGTGCATTGTTGAACTGTATGTATGGATCCACTGAACAGACAACACACCTCAGGCTTTACACCTTTATCCTGAAGCCCTTGAGAGGACTGAAATGTTGATTTCTTGGGCTGTGAGGAACAACACTGATGTTAATCTTTAATTCTTTATCGACATCGACGTGTAGGAATAGATTGTGTTTGTTGATGCAAAATAAACAGCCCGGACTAGAAAGCTTGGTATTGCCGAGGCATGGGTTGGTGCCAAACTGTGATGTGATATGCTCAACACGGTGGAGGACGGATTGCTAGAGGACAAGCAAGGCTCCCAAAGTTGATTTGTAGGGGACGGGCGCTTGACCATGGGTTATGAAAATAAAACTTTATCCCAGATTTACATTTCACTGACGTGAGGTGAGGATATGATTCCATTCCCAGGTCAACTTACAGCAGTACGACGGACGGTGTCTAGTATCCAAGAGCCAGGGGAGCATGGTGCATCTGGCATCGCTGTATACGCACGCACATTTTGCTGCAAGATGATGGAAGTATGGGGCGAACTCCGGCCGTGGATAGGGTTCCAGCAGAATGATGGGCCAGGTGCTGCACTGGCAATGACGACCGGACCGATCTGTGTTCCTCCCGACCGCCGTCGTGTGCGTAGTACGCGTCAGTGCGGGGACACGGGCTCCTGGGATCATTCTGCTGGCTGCCACGGAGCACCGATGTGCAGCATGCTTGTGTGCTTTGGTCGCCAAAGCTGTGGCAAGAACATGGCGCAGGATATGCATAGCTTTAGGACCAAGTCGTGTCGTCGAGTTTCATGCACCAACCAGCTACAGCACTGCTCGCAATTCAACAATTTCAGCCGTCAGTACATGCTAAGTTTTGAAGACGTAAGTAAGGACGTCGTGCAGAAAATTCAGGTCTTTAACTTTCACTTCGGGGAGCGCGGTTGCGAATTTCATGCTGGATTCTCCGTCGTCGTCATGAGTCACTTCCCGGATGAACAGAGCTCGATCGATGGAGGAGAGAGCAGCCCTGATTCCACGGGACTGTGCCGGTTAAACCACCGGGATTCCGCAGGCCAATGGCCGGCCGGCCGTCTCATCAGCCCTCGACGACGCACTCTCTAACCAAGAACCAGCCCAGCCCCCTACCTATCCGCACTCAGTCCGTCTAGGCACAAGCACCCACACGCGCGCTGCACGATGCGGAGAGTGAATCGGAGCGGGCAGGCGCAGCATGCAGCACCGAGCACGATCGAGTAACGATTAGGGAAGGTCAGGCTCCGATATGATGCGGTGGGCAGCGCTGGTCTCACCGCTTTTCTGTCGCGCGGCTGCCGGTGCCGGGGTCTGGGAACCCCGGCCGTCGCTGTCCCACCGGTTGCCGGCCGCTGTCCCTGTCCCTGGCTCCGGCCCGGCGCGGCCTATCTTCTCTGTCTCGCACTTGGCCCTGCCCTGCACTCGAGTGTGCCACCCCCACCCATCCAGGCGTCGCTATTAGTTACCGCCACCGCCTTTGTTTGTTAGTTTCCTAACTACTGGTAGTACAAAACTACAGCAGTTCATCGTCAACTGCAATGATGCGTTCCTGGCAGAACTTCATGAAGTTCTTGAGGGGATGCCACTGGCTCTTCGCTATAATCATTCCTGACTCCTCGATGGTGGTTGTGCAATCTGATTCCGTCGGAGCACTATATATCTACCCTGACGGACAACTTCCTTACTCGATCAGCATATGGCTACATGGTCTCAGATAGTATCAAGCAACCATGGAGTTTAATCCCATGAAGGTAGTTCGTTCATAATTTCACATAATCTTGCTTGCTAAGTATGCTAGAACGGCACGTAGCACCGTTTGTTAGGAGCAACACGGCCCAGACTACATCCAAAATCTTGTATTAACAGAAATTATTTGGGAACACACAAACACACCGCACTTCCGTCACGGTTTTTATCAACTGTTTTTCTGGTTTGGACATAAACAGTAAGGATAGTGACCGGTGTAATACTAAAGAGTTGCAGCAAACACGCACAATTCGCCCACTTAATGGCACTTACGTAGAAGTTCCTGGATTATCGCAGGTGCTCGGAATGGAGGAGCCAACGTGGACCGAACGCAGAGGTCAGGCCACCACTAGGCTCGGTGCTTAAACCCACCACCAGCTGAAGCACCGAGACAGTTAGGGCCCCTTTGTTTGGGCTGTGGATTATGAGATTCTGCTGGGAATCCTGATTCCTGAGAATCAGCTGTGATTTTGGATTCCTGAGAATTAGAAATTGTCTGTTTGTTTACCCTGCTGTTAGAACTGAGAATTAGAAGTTGTCTGTTTGTTTACCCTGCTGTTGGACAGCTCTCGGAACTGTAATTGTTGTAAAATGTCTGCTACGTCCTTGGCTCATGAGTTTTTTTGTCCGAGTTTTTCAGTGTAATGACAAACGTGCACGTGATTTAGACGAAGAGTACGACATCCAATATATATGATATTATAAAATAGATCATGGTCATACAAATAAACCAAATCTGCACCAACAATCACTTACAAATTAACCAACCATCATCCAAAATATAAATGAACCAACCTACAACTATACTCCACCTGCAGCTGCAAACAAACCATCAGCTATTCTCTCACGAGTTTCTTTCATGAGAGCATCATCACCATGCACAATGTTAGATACATGGCCTGCAGGTGGGGGTTGTAGATTCCCTGGCATATAGTTCTCATCACGGTCACACCTATCAAACTCCTTATCTCTCAAGTGGCTGTCCCTAATGAAATTATGAAGAGCCATGCAAGTAATGATGATCAAAGCTTGCTTCTCACAAGGGTAAGATGGCATGTTCAGTAAAATACGCCATTTCATCTTCAACACACCAAATGCACGCTCGATGACATTGCGTAGCGATGAATGTCAAGATACCATTTCAGAATTAACTCCGTCCTCATCACTACTACTTGTGCTCATCTACAAAAGATGTCTACAATCAGCCCACAACCATGAAATACAACCAGAAATAATCTAAAAATACAACCAGAAATTGAAACGATGTCATAGGTTTCCAGGAAATAACATAACATAGAATGTCAAGATACATGGCTACGATGAGCACAAAACATGAGAAGCAATGTCAATGAGTACAATGGGGTCAAGAACTGAGGCCTTACCTTGGCTCACCGGCAGCGGGTCGGGGCGGCCGCGCGGCACGGACGAAGAGCAGCGCAGGCGCGGACGGCGAGCAGCGGCGGAGAGCAGGGCCGCGCGGACGGAGAGCAGGGGCGGACGGCGAGCAGCGGCGGCGAGCAGGGGCGAGCAGCGGCGGAGAGCAGGGCCGCGCGGACGGAGAGCAGGGGCGGACGGCGAGCAGCGGCGGCGAGCAGGGGCGAGCAGGGCCGGCGAGCAGGGGCGAGCAGGGCCGGCGCGGACGGCAAGCAGGGCCGGCGGTGGCGGCGCTGACGAACCCTAGGGAGCAGGAGACATCGGGCGTGAGGGAAATAGAGTCGGGCCAGTGCGGGGGCGTGGGGCGTGGGGCGTGAGGGAAATAGAAACTTACCGCTTCGCGTAGAATCTCGGGAATCATCGTTTTCCCTGCTTCCGACTTCTACCCAGGTTTGTATGTGTTTCTGAGAAGCGATTCCAGGGAAGCTAGGCGTGGCCGCTGCTTGTTTGGTTCAGATTCAGCTTCCGTAACGTGTAGAATCTAGGAATCCAGAAGCGAAGCTCAAACAAAGGGGACTTTAGCGTCGCTGTTTGGCTCCATCACCCGAGCCAACGCTGACAGGGAAACAGGAGGACCGAAGGACGTGGGTGCTTTTCTGCTTAGTTTTTTGAAGGAACTTTTTTTTGAAGGAGCCTTTTCTGCTAATTTTGTGGTCCGCTTCATCGATGCACTGACGCTGAACCGTATAAACATCACGGCCGCGCATATGGTGTCTTCCTTATGTGTTTTTCATGTGGCCTTGGTTATGTTATCTCAAATGCACGACCAACAAATACTAAAAATGGACTGATAGAGCGATACGGCTGGCGATCTCGCCGCACCTTCACTCAGTGGACCAGTCTTGGAAGATTGAAATTTGCCCACATTCCGGTTACAAAAGTCAAAGGCATAGGCGTCCAAACTTATGCATACATGACACCTTCGACAACTGAAACATGAGTATCCGACTTCATCCGCTCCATTTGGTTCTCCGGACATTGAAATGTCCCAAACTTATCATTTTGACTATAGAAGTATGTGATGGAGAGCATTTATGCATTTTGTATTTCTTCAGTATTGGTTGAAGGTATAATGCAACATATCATTAGATGCATTTTTCCATATAGTACCAACATAGTTTTGACCTGTCTCATTGAACCTTGATGCCAAGAATATACGAGACTCCATCGAGATCTTTCATATCACAACTCGATGGTAGAAAATTTTAGGTCTAATGCAACATATCATTAGAGATCTGTGAAGGACAATGATATTCTATCCACATAAATGACTAAAATTGTAAACCTACTGCCCTAAAACAACATAAATGCAGATGCAGTTGTCCACAACATTCCATAAAATTAAAATTAACATGCCATAGTGTTAAATTTTGCTATGCCAACAAGTACTTTTGGGCATAATGAACTAAAATTAAAATCAACATTAGGGGTGGCAAGTAAAATTTACAATTCATGATGGATATGCACTTTTTATTCATCTTATTTACATGTACACCATGTGTTATCCACGAAATGCAAACGCAGAATAGTCAACCTTTACAATAAAAATGTTGTGTGCATCGAATTGATGCAACGGTCAAGGACATGTTCCCTTTTCAACAAAAAACAAACAAACACATAATCCACATATCTGTCAAACAAGCATTTACTGTATAACAAATATTTTTGATTTGGGGCACACCATATATTCATTGGTTAATCATCTATTCGGCATCCCAATTTATTTTTGGCGAGAGCTAATGGTTAAAAACTTTGTTGCTGACAAATTGCCACAAGCGGGGGATGTCGTTTTCAAAACCCAGTCAACTTCATTATGTCTCAAAAGTGAGCTGACTTTTGTAGTGCCATGCACTTTCCAAAGTCAAATGTTTTCAGGGGCATCATATCCTGTTATCCGCTTATACTCTTTACTTTCAAGTATATCTGGAACAACTGTTATATGTCATGCATATCAAGTGGTGCTGTGGTTGTGGTTGTAATCTTCGTTTGTCTCCCCCCCCCCCCCCCCCCCCCCCCTGTGACGCTGCCGTTGGTTGGCTTTATTAATTTAAAGTCGGGCACGTGGTGCCTTCCGTCTAAAAAAATCTCAGCTTAAGAGCTTGTATGAACAGTCGGTGCATCATAGAAAGAATAGATAGTAATAATCATTCGGGGGAAAGTAAGACAAAAAGAGAGGGAGAAAGCTTGAGGGATAAGAAAGCGGGGACCTGGATCTTTGAAAATTCTTGGATCCTATACACCATGATTTCCCAATATAATAGTGCCGAAGACACAAGGGGCCAAATCATTCCAAGCAGGTGTAGATGTCTGAACTTTTTGTTTTCAGATTGTAGATGTTGGAACTTGAAGGGCTCAAGTTCATATCCTTTTGCTCTATTGGTGGCAATGCGGTCATGAGCCAACAAGAATAGATCATCATACCCGCGGAAATCACCGTGTATAGTACCAATTAATCATATTTTAGTTTGAAAATTTTGGCCGTGTGGAGCCGGACTAACCCGATGCGTAAAGCTTCCATCTAAATTCACCGATAGAAAAATGTTTTTTTCTCGCTAATTCTCAATTCCTTGAAATTAATAAACAACTATGTCACTTGCAAAAAAAAAAATCTTTTGCGCTGTGTGACTATCATTGATCAAGTCCGTCGAGCAGGTGTTGCTTGCAAAACAATTCCACTCCCAGTCTCCCATAGAGGAATATTCATGCCAGCTCAGTGTTCAAGATCACGCATACACAGGTTCCCATCAGGCAGTGTTGGATGTTGGGGGTGATCAGGTGTGGGAGAGACCTGCACTCGGAAGACGCATGTGCGCACGCATAATGCCGGCCGGCACAGTTGCAAGTAGCCTTGCACGCCCACAGGAGACGAGCGAGGGTGGCATCGGCATAGGGCGTAGAGGCGTTGGTGTGGGCAGAGCGTGCTTGGTCTGGCCGGCCATGTCGATCGAGATGGCAATGCAGGGCGTGGAGTGCGGCCGTGTGTGAGTGGGTGAGACCTCGCGGCATTACCGAAAAGGCGAGTGTCTCCTATCCCCTGGGCACGAGGGGGGCAGCAGGATGACCCGTCCATATTGTAAGACTGGCCAATGAAACGTAGCCAGCGCAGCAGCATCACCATCGATCGATCGATCATCGTGTAGGTGTAGCCGAGGGAGGATCGTCTCGTCTTCGTCTTCCTTTAGCTCTATGCGCGTGGGTGACGGGCCTCTCACCGGCCGGGTGGTTGGGTGGACGCATGCATGGGCCATGGCCGGCTGGATGGATTGGCTCGATCGCCTCCTTGATCATTGGAGGATCGACGTTTTCCGGCCGGCCATCGTACTCCCAGTTCACCCGGCCAGATCATTGCCTCCTCTTCACCTTTCCCAAATGGCTGTCTCCGATAGTCATCGTCGATCCATGGCGTAGGTACGTACACAGACAGAGAGATTGTTATTACTCGAAAGCAACGGAGGAAAGTTAGGCCCCGTTTGGAACAAAGGAAAACTGTAGGAATTCTGAAAGATAGGAATTTTACACAAAAACTTTCTATGGTACCGTTTGGAACAAAAGAATAGGAAACTTGGTTTCCTTTGAAATTTCTATGTGATAGGCTATTACATAGGAATTTTGAAGGAAAATAAACATGAGGTGAGAATTTTGAAGGAAAATAAACATGAGGTCTCACCTCATGTTAGTCTTCCTATGTCTATAATTCCTGTGTTTTTCCTATGTGACATCTAAACGACACTTTGGAAAATTTCCTGTGGTTTTTTATTCCTGTAGAAATTCAGAAAACATGACATCTCAATTCCTGTGTTTTTCCTATTCCTACGTTTTTACTTCCTGTGTTCCAAACGGGTCTTAAGTTATCTTGCGCTGCTGGAATTTTGGCACCTTGTGGCCTGCATGGGGGCAGAGCATGAGCGCAACGTAACTTGTTGCTTACGGCCGGATGGGTCGGGTCGGGTCGCCCAGTGAGTGTTTGCTCCGTAGGCATGCAGTACTAGAACGATGCTAGGTGTCTGTGTTAGGACTGGAGCCGGTCAAATGCACGACAGTCAGTTAATCATTCACTTAACCTCGCTGTGACTATGAGAGCTAGCGACAGAATGTGTCTAGCTCACCACCGAAAACCGCGAGGAAAGGTATGCTTTTTGCAGGTAGTACGTACGTTGCATTGTTAATGTTTGTTTTGGAACTCGACCGCCGTGTTGTTAATGCAAAGGCGCACCTCATCGATGCGTGTGTCTGATGCAACAGTGAGGCTGATCAGCTATTGTCTTCCGATGGGAATGAATAATTAAGCGTACATGCCTGCCTGCAGAGTATGATCGGAAGAAAAAAAAAGTGCACCCGAAATTCGATCTCGCGCCTAATTGTTAGTATTAAATGGTTTCACTAAAGCTTGGCGGAATCGATCGTGTCTTGCTTTTTCGGTGTATCAGATATCCCAACTTGGATATATATTTCTTTATCTGGTTCTTTTTGGGTGATTAGATCATCAGATCCTGTAGCGCGCGGCCATAAGAGGCAACAAATGTGTACGTGTGTGTGTGTGTGGGCGATTTTATTTGCTGATGATGATTGATGCCAGCGATCGAGTCGGCTCCACGTACGGGATCTATCTACCAACACAACACTTGTGCTGCTGATCATTCATCCTTCTCGTAACGTGCTAATTATGTGGAAGCCAAAGGAGGAACACAAATCGCGCTCCATCCTTGCATGAGCGCAGGGCGGTGCCGCGCGCGGTGGGCGGCGACGGCGTGGCGGCATGGCGTCCGGTCCGGGTCCGGGCAGGGCGAGGGCAACCTGCACGGCTGCACGTAGCGGTTTAGTAACGCGACGGTCTGTCGGGTATAGAAGCGAGCGAGGGTGCTTGCCGTTGCCGTTGCCAGGGTGGCAGCCCGGCGTACGATGCCACGTATGGCACGCGCGGCCGGTAGGAGAGGCACGCCGGCCGGCGCCGAATGAGCCTCGACCGGACGAGTCCAAACTCCAAGGCTCCAACCCCCGCACGCAGAGGCTACAGGCTACTACTACGAAAGACTAGGTAGACTGGAGTACTCCGGTGATGGCGGGCACCAACTCGAGAGCGGCACGGAATTCTACTCCTCCCCATCCCCGCCGTACTTATCGTGCCGCGCCGGTGCAGTTCTCTCTCTCTCGGCGATAACACAAATTCCTGCCTGGACTCTTCTGTTCCATCTGCCCTCTACGTACGTATAAATAAAAGACCCTACTACTAAGCGCACGTGTCCTAGATTAGCGTTCCATGGACACGGATGGATAAGTAAGCCATGCATGCATGTATACAGGCATGTTCATTCGCTTTGTTTTCAAACTTTAAAATGATTTATCTATTAAACCGTAAATCAAAATTAAGATCCGTGAAACGGTTGGCTTTTTCGCGACGAGATATTTAAAAGTAGATCCCATATTGATATGTTTTGTCCACATTTTTCTCCGACCCTGTTTAGTCACCACATATTGATAAGTTGGTTACCAGGTTAAAATCAAAAGGTTGCCATGGTTTTTAAAAGTCCCTACACATCAACGTAACCTCGTTGTTGATATTAATTCCAAATTTACGTGTTAAGAATGATCAAATTCTCACTCTTTTGACATGTAGATTATGACTATAACACAAAAATATGTAAAAATTACCTGGTAACTATATAATATTTGAATGGTAACTTTTAACTGCTAATATGGTAACGGCAGTATAATAACCTGGCAACTGACGACGAAAAAAAAATCGTAAAAACATATTAAGATGAGATCTTGTTTCGAAGTATTATTCGAGACGAACCCAACAGTGAAAACGGATCGTCAATTGCATTAACGGTTTAAGCGATAATTTATTTTAAATTTTCGATTGCAAAAAGATTCCCTATGTTGTATGCATGTGTTGTTCCGTATCTCTCATGCGCCGTATGGAAGACGCTGCTGGGGCACGTTCCCTAGTTAGATTAACCGATAAATAAAAGGGCACATCCCGATGCACTATTCATTTTATCCTCGTTCAATTTCTAAGAGCATCTCCACCGGGCCTCTAAATCGGTGTCCGGCACCCCCCAATTGAGCCTCCTTTGGGGTGCTGGATATGTGTCCGGGCAACATTTAGAGCCCGCCCACAGCGGCACTCCCCAAAGGCCCACCCCTCAAACAGCCCAAATTTTGAGCAAACTATCGAACACCTTGCGGGCATGCCGTGGTCGCCACCGATGAACAGCACAAATGAGGAACAGGACAGCAGTGCATGCATTAATAAAAATGTCTCAAATGATGCCGGCAATCAAACAGTTTTGTCGCGCCGGAGAGCAAGTCAGAGACTTGGCATAGTTTTGACCGCGCCGGAGAACAATCTCCAATGCCGGCCATCAAAAAAGGATCGACCGCGCCGGAGAACAAGTCTCCAATGCCGGCCATCAAAAGGGCGCCTCGCAGGCGCAATGGTTCATGCCGATCACGCGGCGGCCTCCTACTCGACTTCTTCGTCGTCGTCCTCCGCCGCTTCGGCCTCCGCCTTCTCAGCCAGGATGCGCCTCCGTTCGGACACGAAGTAGGCCTTCTGGTTGGGGCTCATGCCGGTCGTGTTCGTGGCCATGAAGAGACGCTCCTCCTTCTTCTCTTGGTTCTTGAGCTTGGCCTCCTGCATCTTGAAGAAGAGCTTCCACTTCTCGTCGGACTTGGCTTGTAGCTTCTTCTTCTCGACAGTCACCGCGGCCACCTCGGCAACGTATAGGTTCACCGACTCTTGGATGCTGCCTGCGGCGCTCGAGGCCCCTGGCTTCTTGCCAGCCCTGGCGGCCGCCTTGCACGCCTTCACTCCCATCTCGGGACGCTCGGCGGTAGCAGCCGACAGCTTTCTTTCATCTCCCTCGGCGGTGCCTTGGTCTTTTATATGGCTCTTCCACTTCGGGCAACCTTGAACCACCTCCCAAATATGCATGACATTGTATGGCCTCTTGCCATCCGACTCCAAGTCAAGGTACAAGTACTTGGCGTCTTTGAGCTACACAAACAAAGGCCAAGTCAAGTATGCACGTAAACATGATGGGTAACAAGTTAAGATGATCGGCTAACCTTGTCGGCATCGTTCTTGCTACTCTCGTCTCTTATCAAGATTTGCACATTGCAATGATGAAACTTGGTAGTGAGAGCCGAGATGACGCCCTAACGGCTCTCAACCGATTTGGCATTGCGGTTAGGCAAATCTTCATGTGGAGGATACGACCTTCTTTCGGTGTAGTCCTTCTAAATGCGTGTCCAGTAGGCTTTCTTCATTTGGTTGGCGCCCTTCTCGCCGTCCATGCTCACATTCATCCACGCCTCGGCCAACAAGACGTCATCAGCCACGCACCAGTCAAAGATATCCCTCTCAAGCAACCCTGCAATCAAGATACAAGAAGTCATTTGGCTGATGCTCATAACTAACGTGAAACCATGACCTAGCTCCCGTGACCCATGGCGATTCCGCGGTAGCCGCCGCCGCCGCCACCCCGGCCGCCCCCGCCCAGCTCCTCCCAGACAGCCTCCCTCCCTCCAACCCTCCCCCGCCCTTCCCCACGCTCGCCCCCGTCGCCTAGCTCTGTTGGCCGGCCCGCGGTGATGGAGGAGACCCAGCTCCCGTGCTCTAACCACCGGCCACTACCGGCGGCGGCCGCTCCGGCACCGTCGGCCACCATCTCCCTGCGTCCGCACCAGACCCCGCCGCCCCCGCCAGCCGTCGTCCCCGCCGGATTCACCCCCCGCGTTGTTCTGCTTCCGCAGGATCTGCCGCGATGCTCGCTCCGTTCGGTGGTCGTCGGGGACCTCAGCTCCTACCTCAACGGGGTGGAGGCTCTGCTGGAGGAGGGCCTGCCCGTGCCGGATCCGTCGGAGATGGAGGTGGCCGTGGCCACCTGCCCCCTCGATCCGTCGCCTCCGGCTCGGCCGCCGCCCGAGCTCGTGCTGCAGGAGCTGGGAATGCCGGGGTCCTCTACGCTGGAGGTGGAAGATGATGGCCGCGCTTGGCAGCAGGTGCGCAACAAGCGGCGCCCGCTGCAGAGCCTGGCGCCCCCCTCTCCTCCTCGCGCCGGTGAGGACCGCGCTGCGGCTTTCAGGCGACGGCTTCATGGCCTGTGCTTCCGCTGCCTGGCACCCGGGCATCGCGCGGCGGGCTGCGACGGCGACATCCGGTGCCTTGCCTGCCGCTGCTCCGGCCATCGGGAGCGTGACTGCACGCAGCACAAGAAGGCCAGCCTAGCACCCCGCTCCTCCAAGAAGACGGCCTCTGGTCCTTGCCGTCCCTTGGACCGCTCTTGGGCTTCTATTGCCGCGCCCCCTGCCAAGCTTGGGGACCGGGACCCCCCGGCTCGTGTGCAGCCAGCGGATTGCTCGACGTCTGCTCCCCCAGAAGTGTTGATGAGATCCCTTGTCGAGGAGCAGCTGGCATTGTTAAGGGCAGAGGCGCGAGACTTTGTTGCGTCTCAACTCCAGGTCGTGATGACGGAGGCTATGCAGGGTTTGCTGGAGCGGCTTGGGAGTTGTTTGGAGCGGGCCGAGGGGGCTCTAGAGAGTCTGTTGTCACGGGCAGAGGGGGCTCTGGAGAGGCTCTCCTTGCCGCCGGCTGTGATGCGGGTGGAGCCAACACCACCTCTGTGTACCGGGGGCAATGCTGATTGCGTTGAGGGCGGGGTCGTGCGCTTTGGTTACTACTCTCCCAGGGGGGTGAGCTCGTCAGCGTCGGCGCTTGCCCTGGAGTCCACCTCCACGCCTTGTGCTGCCTTGGAGCATGTCTCCCCGGTGGTGCAGGGGCCCCCGATGCAGAATCTTCGAGCGGAGATGTCTTTGGTATCAGAGGAGTTGAGGGGTTCTGATGCCCCTAGCCCGGATGAGAAGATCGCGAAGGTGATGGCTCAGTTTGACACGTTTGAGCCACAGGAGAAGACCTTGCCTTCTTTGATGGACGAGCTCTGCCGAGAGATTACCGACATGCCCAAGGACAAGCAACTTCGGATGGATGCTCCTTCCTTGGCCGAGAGACGAAGCACCCGATTGGACAAGAAGAACAAAGATTGTGGCATTCCAGCAGCCAAGCGCGCTGAGTTTAGGCGGGCGGAGGCTTTTGGGGAAATCCCAAAACTCAAGAGCAAGGAGAAGGTCACCAATGAAGTCATTGAGGAGAAGATGCAATTTTATTTGCAGATGTACAAGAAGCAGCGCACACCGCAGGTGATGGAGGCTTGTCGAGAGTTAATTGTGAGTAATGCTTGATCTCTTTTGTGTGGAGGGTGCACACCGGTGCATCTCTAGCGGTGACAGTTTGTGTGTGTTTGGTGAGGTCCTTTTAGTTGGTTATGAGGTGTGGCCTGTTAGTTTGGGTTTAGGTTCCCTTGTTTCAGGCACGGACGATGTTCCATGAGGTTGAGTGGGCGGTTTTTCTAACCGCGTTTTGTATGGTTTTTAGATCCGGTTTCCCTAATTAACTGGATCAATTCTCTTCTTCTATAATGCAATGCGGGAACTCCCCGCCCTAGTTCCTCAAAAAAAAAAGATACAAGAAGTCTCTTGTGTCCCCAACACACCCAATACACTTGTCAGATATATATGTGCACTAGTTCGGCGAAGAGATAGTGAAATACAAGTAATATGGATGATTATAAGTAGTAATTGCAATCTAAAATAAAAATGCCAGCAAGCAAACATGTAGTAGAACTGGTTGTAAACGGTGTTTCAATGCTTAGAAACAAGGCCTAGGGATCATACTTTCACTAGTGGACATTCTCAACAATGACATCACAATTGAATAATAAATACTACTCTCAAACACTCGCTTGTTGGATGATAAACACCATTCATTGCGTAGGGCTATAAAAGCACACCCCAAAGTCTGAGTAGACAAACACCACAACGTCATAAAGGAGTCACACACGGTGCGCACACTGTCACCTTCACACCGTGGAGAATAACTCCGGAGTTCATATTAAAGTAACCTCTAGAGTGCATAATAGATAAAGAGTAACATCACTTATTCAACTAGATTACAAAGCTCATGATCACATAAAGATCACACCATGGGAGAGAGAGATAAACCACATAGCTACCGGTAGAGCCCTCAGCCTTGGGGGAGAACTACTCACTCCTCATCATGGGAGTCAGCAATGGCGATGAAGATGGCGGTGGAGTTGATGGAGATGGCTCCGGGGGCAATTCCCCGTCCCGGCAGGGTGCCGGAACAGAGACTTCCGTCCCCCGAAACTTGTCTTCGATGGCGGCGGCGCTGCGGAACTCTTCTCGGGAAAAGGCTGATTGTTTTAGGGTTTTTGCGTCGGGGGCAATATATGGGCGAAAGGGCGATGTCGGTGGGCGCTCGAGGGGCCCACACCACATGGCGGCGCGGCCAGAGGGGGAGCCGCGCCACCACATGGTGTGGCTGCCTCCTCGGCCCCCTTCGTCTCTCCTTCGGACTCCGTGTCGTGTCGGAAAAATAGGAACTTTGCATTTCGTTTCGTCCAATTCCGAGAATATTTCCAGAACAACTTTTCTAAAACCAAAAACAGCAGAAAACAGGGAACTGGCACTGTGGCATCTTGTTAATAGGTTAGTCCCAGAAAATGCATAAAATGATATAAAGTGTATATAAAACATGTAACAATTGGTATAATATAAGCATGGAACATAAGAAATTATAGATACGTTTGAGACGTATCATTTACTGGAATACCCAGATAGTCTTTGTGCAAGATTGTTAAAATCAAGGTATTACCCTAATGGCGAGCTGCTGGACACAGCGTTACCCAAGAATGATTCACCCTATTGGCAAGGTATTAACCACGGTCTTGATCTCCTTAAGCAAGGTATGATTTGGAGAGTCAACTCAGGATCGAAAATAAAAGTGTGGAGAGACAATTGGCTTCCAAGAGGCAACCTAAAACCCATTGGCAAAGCGAGTAATCTGAGGATTAAATGGGCCTCTGACTTAATAAACCCATCCACCAAGACGTGGAGAGAGGACCTCGTCAGGCAGGTTTTCCACCCAGCTGATGCGGACACAGTTCTTGGAATCAAACTTCCCGCTTTTGAAGGAGAGGACTAGCTGGCCTGGTTTTTTGATCAGTCCGGATTCTTTTCAGTTAAAAGCGCTTACAATCTAGCTATGAATCTAAAGGATAATGGAATGGGAGTTGGCAGCAGTAGCAGACCTGCTCGTGATAGAAACCTATGGGATGTTATCTGGAAAGCAAAGGTGCCACCCAAGATTTGTGTGTTTGGATGGAAATTGGCATCTAACTCGCTAGGTGCAGAAGGGATAGAAATATGGACAGGATAGCCACTTGCTCTATTTGTGGGAAAGAAGATGAAACTAGTCACCATGCGATGCTTTAGTGTACTAGAGCTCGAGGCTTACGGCTGAGATTAAGTGAGGAATGGGAGCTGCCAACGGATGACAAACTGAGGGACACAAGTAAGGATTGGGTCCTGATTCTACTCAATCAACTTGATGAAGTAACTACAGCTAGAATGCTTTTCATTTGGTGGAGGGCTTGGCACATT
This sequence comes from Poa annua, assembly GCA_026929855.1. Lineage (NCBI taxonomy): Eukaryota > Viridiplantae > Streptophyta > Magnoliopsida > Poales > Poaceae > Poa > Poa annua. The sequence continues at coordinate 36,061,404 of CM049438.1, forward strand.
AGAAACAATATTATATTTGGGGATGGAAAATGCGGAATTGAGCAGTCTACTCATTTTTTGCTATCTTATTTTGAGTCATTTAAAGGTCTGAAGTTTCAGACAGAGGTTGAAAACTCAAAAGGAAAACAACTTGCCCAAGAACTAGTACTACAGAAGGTGATTCAAAAAAGTGCTGAAACCTGGAAGAGGCCAAATCATGGATGGGCAAAGTTAAATGTGGATGCCTCCTTTTTTGAATCTGGATGTTCAGCTGCTTGGGGTGCTATCCTCAGGAATGAACTTGGTGAAACTCTTTTAACTACCTGGGGCCAAATTCCCCATTGTCCCAATGCTGTTACAGCCGAGGCACTAGGTGTGTTGTTCGGGATTAGATCAACTATATCTATGTTCTCTGGACCTCTTCAAATTGAAAGTGATAATGCTCTTGTGGTAAATGAGCTGAACAAAAAGGTTAACAACAAGTCCCAAATTGCGAACATTATTCAAGATATCAAGATCTCCATGGCGGCTCTTCCTATGTACTCTGTTTTGAAGATTAACCGGTCAGCTAATGGGGTTGCTGATGGTTTAGCAAAATTAGGATATAGCACGTTGTGTGAGGGGTTTTTGCTGGGTCATGCACCTTCCTGCGTGCAGGAGATGATTCAGACTGATTGTAAAACTTTTTTACTAGAAACTATTTATTAGAAAACCCAAAAATAAAAATAAAGTCTTATGAAGAGCGGTTCCCATAGAGGGACGTTATTTCTGCGCAGCAGATCATCCCTCTTTCTCATTTGTTTACACATGTAGATGTTTAACTGATTGCTTGAGAACAATTTGTGAGAAGATTTTATGGTTATAATGTGATGTATCTTTTATTAGGCTGGGCACCCAAGCGCCAGCTCTTTTAGCAAAATTGTAGACAAGGAGATGAAGCATGCAAGTCACATGTAAAGCTTGTTTAACACGTCTGATACCAAATAATCCACTACCTCCTCATGAGTTTGGAACAGTGGCACAAATAAGAATAATTTAAAAGTTTTAAAGGTATCACATGAGCATGTCTGCACTCTTGCGGATAGTGACGGTGATGATCCTGCTGGTGGTTCTAACCTGGATGGTGTAGTGGGTCTCGGCGGTGTGCCGTGTGTGTGCCCTTGCTCTGGTGAGTTCCGGCCCAACACCAATGTCTGCCCTGATTGTGCTCATTCTTCGATGTTGCTCGTCTTTGGTGCTTCATCTGTAATCTCAGGGGCGGAGACAACACCCCGCGACCCCGAGCACCTTCCCGAGCTAGTCCAGCAACTCTCCCATCATGTAGTAGTGTAGTCATGATCTTAACGCTCATTTTCGCTAGGGCAAACGTGGGCCGCCGTGGTTGTACATAGGATTTCCCCAGGCTCGGTAAGTTCTCTCGATCCGCCACTGTGTAATCTCTTCGGTAGCTCTGTTTTCCATTAGATGTGTGTGAAGTGCTTTGTTGTAAGTTAGGTTCAGCATCATGTATTTCTTGCCGTTCGCGGAGTTATTAATTTAACATTGGTCACTCGACATGCTATTTAAAAATAATCGACATGGCTGATGAGCGGGTCAGAGACGGACATAGAGCGGACGTCATCACCGATTGCCGTGGACACAAACATACGGATGGAAACGAAATTGTGGCGTATAGTTGGAGTTGTCACTTGTCCTTGTGCCACTCAGACAAGACGCCACACTTTGCCTACTTTTTATTGTTATACTTTCTCTGTATGAAAATATAAGATATTTTACCACAAGATATGTCCATATGTATTTATCTTATAGTATTTCAATACGGAGGGAGTACATGATAAAAATTGCCATACAATTTCACATGTGCCTTCATTTTCCCCAAACAACCTGCAGAGACAACTAGGATTAGGTTTAACGTAGCTTCGACCGGAAAAACTGATAAGGTGACTCAGCCGTCAATAGCTTAGCCCATACCGCGTCCATTTCACCGAAAAGCCCTTCTTGCCATTGTCGCTGCCTGCTGGGTGGATTGATGCTGGAGTGTTTTTTCCACCATGTGCGCGCATTTATCGTGCTTCGCTTTCGTAGCATCCATCCCTTTCATCTCTCCCCGTACCCCCTTCTACCTTCTCTCTCAGCTCCCCACTACTATATAGCCATGGGTGGCGCACTCGCAACTCACAGCTCCATCTATCGCCAAGAACCAACAAGGCCCTGTACGTGTGTGTGTTTGTAGTAGTGCGCCCGCCTTGCTTGTCTGCAGCACTAGCAGTAGCAGCGCACACACCTAACCACCACCTCGAGTCCACGACAATCACAAGCTTGAATCCTGCTTGCGTGAGTGAAGCTAGGGATAAACAGAGAGAGAGACGAGAGAAGAGGAGAGGAAGAAGAGAGATGAGGCAATCGAGGTTCAAGAGGATCTGCGTCTTCTGTGGCAGCAGCCAGGGCAAGAAGAGGAGCTACCATGATGCCGCCATTGAGCTCGGCAACGAGCTGGTATGCCTGTTACTAGCTACGTAGTTCGCCACAACCGCATATATGTATGTAGCTGGACGAAGCTTGCGCTATTCCTCTGTTCTTGACCCCCGCGCCGCGTCCACTTCATTCATGTACTCAGCTTAGTTTCATCACGTGAATTTGTATGCAATGTAAAAGTAACAAAACCTAGAGTGGCAGTAATTAACCTAAATGCAAATTCACTTGTAATAATAGAAAAGAAATACTAGCACGGGAGAAATTAGCTAGCAGCTCTCGGTGGATTAATTAGTGTAGCCATTCGCTGCCGAACTTTTTAGCAGATGATCCGCCCTATTTTCCTGCTTCCTCTGCGAATTCCACAAACGCCATTACTGCTGCTTGGTTGAACAATTCAATCCCGGGTCTTGCCTGTTTGGGCGCTCCTGCATGCGGTCGTCTAATTAACGTGGGCAGGCCCTACTCCTGACTCCATGAAATCGAAGTTAGAGCATCCTCTGCTCTGTGCTCATCTGCCTCACGACCGCAGTAGAATTCATTCCGCTAGCTTGCGTCTCTGCCTGCCGTGTCAGCTCGTTGCCATTGAAGAGTGTGGCGGTGCTCGTGTTCAGTTTACTGATAGATTTTTCACGTCGTTGTTGGTGCAGGTGGCGAGGGGCGTGGACCTGGTGTACGGCGGTGGAAGCATCGGCCTCATGGGGATGGTCTCGCAGGCGGTCTACGACGGCGGCAGGCACGTCATCGGGTACGTGATGATCTTCATCAGAAAAGCTCCGTCCATCTGGTCATCCCCAGAAGATCGAATGTTGTTTAGTTATTTTTTGTTGTTAATAACTTGGGTTATGTGCTGATCACTTCTTTTTGTCATCTTGTTGTCCACGCGCAGTGTCATTCCCAAGACTCTCATGACCCCAGAGGTATGTCTGTTTGTTCCCAGCGTGCTCGCCTCCTCCTACTCATGTCTACCAGCTAGTACTACTAGGAGGGAATATCCTCGATCTGAAGAGATGAATGTTTAATTAAAACCCGGATGTTCGGAAATACCGGCCGTCGTGAGGAAGAGTTTAAGATATACAAATTCGGAAAGAGAAAACTAGCAGGAAAACGGTGCTCTAGCTCTCCGCAAATTTTCCACCTAAATGGTAAACTCGACTTACTTCGCCCAATAAAAACGATAAAACTGGACACGCTTAAAAAAAAAGAGTGCACCGTACATTATTCTCCCGCTGTATCTGTACTTGCAAGCAGTAGCTTGTTGTTTCCCTATAGAGAGGACAACGCGCTCACGTTTTGTAATTGTTTAAGTTAATATTGTTAGGGGACAGTACTAATAATCAAATGAGCTTGGGCGTTGTTGGGCTCTGAACACCGCCTGCTGGAGTCCCGGGGGACACAGCACTTGGCGTGGAATAGAATCCTGTACGTCCATCTGATCTGAGCAGCTGTGATGGAGAGTTCGCAGTACGTGCTTTTTGGCGCAAATCCCCCCAAAAGTATTGCCATGGCATCATCCCGGCCGTCTAGGCCTGCCTGTTTTGGGAAACAGGGCGGTTGCCTTGATCTAAAAAAATGTTTTAGCACGAGTAGAGGACACTCATTATCTTTGACTACCGCTGATGTTCTGCTCGGAACATAAGAACGTAGTGTTGAGTGTCAAGTTTAAACAAATACATTTGTAGTTAGCTGTGGAGTTTCAGCTTCAGGGAGCACAAAAATATGAAATTCGAGAAAAAGTATAGATGACCCATGATGTGGGACATTACTAGACTATCCTGACCTAGTTGTTCCTTGTACTTTTGTGGCTATCATATATGCCGTATCACTAATAGCAAGATGCCGTACCATATGACAACAAACAACAATCAATTTTCATGGTCCAGATAACCCATATCCCATGTTCACTGATCCATGCTTGGCTGTGGCCTGGTTAGTCGTGGTCCTCTTCCTAGTTGGTCATTTTACCATTATTACCCGGAAAGGCAGGAAGGGTTAATATTTAACCCACCTAGCTACTACATTTTTTGTTCCGTTTGAGCGCAATCATGCATGAGCATGGCCCCTCTTGGGAATGTGTAACACAGACCAAGCATCATAGCATGTCAAAGAACTATTTTTTTAGAAGTGCTAGATTGATGGAGGCGAGCTGTAAACCAATGTTCATTTCTTTTCTCAGATAAGTGGCCAGACAGTGGGGGAGGTGAGGGCAGTGGCGGACATGCACCAGAGGAAGGCAGAGATGGCAAGGCAGTCTGACGCCTTCATAGCCCTGCCTGGTGAGTCACACAAACTCAGCACACACATGCATTCCTGCGTTTTATGTATTTAGCTCGCTGGGATCAGGTGGATAGAAGAACATTCAAGGCTCCGCGATCAGATCCGTGACAAGCTATTACAGTCGAGTAGTGGATCGGGCTATTTTTCACTTGTGGCGTTTTGCACATGTCTATCTAGAAATGAAGGCTTGCTAGATTTGGGTCCAGCTTGTGATCGAGCCTTTACTTTCCTACCTAATAGTGTCTGTCTGTAACCAATAATTGGAGCAAAGGTTCAGAGTACGTATGTACACGGATGTGTCGAGATGCTGTGATCTGCTCTGCATATATGTCTTGTTGTGCGATGTAAGTACTAGCAAATTTGTTCTGGTGCTCATGTCAACTGTGAATGCAGGAGGGTATGGTACGCTGGAGGAGCTGCTGGAGGTGATTACGTGGGCGCAGCTTGGCATCCATCACAAGCCGGTACCGTCCTGCATACCCCGTCCTTTGTCGATCTCTGCTCTTATCTGAATGTGTTGAAAAATATCTCAAATTCTTGGATCATGCAGGTTGGCCTGCTGAACGTGGACGGCTACTACAACTCGCTTCTGACCTTCATCGACAAGGCCGTGGAGGAAGGCTTCATCAACACCTGCGCCCGCCGCATCATCGTGCTCGCCCCGACCGCTGAGGAGCTCATGGAGAAGCTCGAGGTACGTAGCCGCATGCATCAATGTTAATTCCTGCATGATCTAACGACGTGTCCAAGGTCTGAATCTGAAGTCGCTCCTTTTGTTCAGGATTACGTGCCTTACCACGACAGGGTTGCGTCGAAGCTGAACTGGGAGATAGAGGCGGAGATAGAGCACCTAGGGTACTGACTGTCACTAGCTGCATGCAACGGAAGGGCGAGCGCCGGGGCTGCGGCGTTTAACTTACTATGAAGATTTGGAGTGCTGGATTGATGAAGGTGTTTGGATTGATGTAGTAGCTAGTAGCAACTTCAGCGAGGGTGCGTGCGTGGGTTCGTTTTGTATATGTTTTTGCTTCGATCCGGGACAGCTGATTAAGGATATTGTAAGACCTGACCGGTTCCAGCTCTCTCTTTATTGTCGTTAGTCTCTACCTGCTTAAATAGTACTGCCTAGTATCTATCGATCTTGTATCAATATGAATGTTAGTTGCAAGATCCTGAATCCGATGACTTCAGCAAGTCCTGTCGCAGTGTGCAGTGCTTTTGGTCAGTCAAACAAAACGTTGAGCATGTTCTTGCTTCGTTTGGAGCTTCTTGTTACTTACGAAAAATGAGTTATTTTTCACCCTTTTCAGATTTCTGATTTTGTGATTTTTGTGTGGCCTACAATACAATCTATTATTGAGCGAAACTACGCATATATGTATCCACGAATTTTTTAGAGGATTTTTTAAACTTTGAAATACTATTTTTGAAAAAATACTACATGAACACTAGAGGCCGGGAGCCAAAAGTCCTCTCTAAAGTCCTTTGCCTTTATTTTAAAAAAAAGATATGCTCAAGTAGTATTGTTTTGGATAAATGAATTATCTTTTCTGTTTTGAAATAAAAATTGTATATACAGAATTAGGGTTTCTCAACGAAATTGGACCCCCTTATCTTCCCCTCACAATCTGACCCATGAAATATCAGCTCTTTTTAGAATCAGCAAAAACGGCCAGGGATTTAATCCTAGCGCCTGGGCATAAGAGCCCCATTATAGATGCTCTTAGCCACTACATACTCCTCTTGGATTTTTTTTTCATCCAATAATGGGTACTTATAGAATTATGATAACCAAGAATAATATCTTCAGCTATATGCGTAGCCAAGCCAAGCACTCGTAAACGAAGAAAAAATAGATTAAAATAAATAGGTTTATACTCAACTTGTATACTTTTTATGATTAATTTCTACCAAACTATGAACTTGACTAGTATATTATTCAATTACTTAGATGCCATTAATAAACCTCATATAATGTTGCTAACTATCATTTGTTATGTTTTTTCTTAATAGTTCTAACATTTGTCGTAAAAATAATTTCTTTGTATACTAAATTCAAGTTAACTTTTCTTTTTCAACAAGAAACTAATCTATCTCCTTCTCAAAAGTGGTCACCTATTCAAGTTAACTTTTCTTTTTCAACAAGAAACTAATCTATCTCCTTCTCAAAAGTGGTCACCTTTTTTTGGGGAGAATTAAAAAACAATTATTTTTCTTTTCTCCCAGGGAAATTATAAGCTTTAGTGGCCTTTTCTTGGCATAAGCTTAGTGTCGTTTTTTGGGGGAAACATTTTATATCCCTCTGCTCACAGAATCACAAGACACTAAGCATAAATAAAACAATGTCACCCCACTCTAAAGATTTTTTTTAATTGAATGCTTTTAATTTGGCACAAAAACTTTAATTAAATTGGGTATATACATGTGGTCGTAAGTGTGTTTATGTTCTTGTATTCTTTAACATCCTTAAGCATACTGGTAAAATCTCTAAAGTGCATGGTCTAGCAAATATCTTGATAATAATTTATAGTGTATGATTTCGTATAAGCAGAACAAAATTCTAGAGTATACCAAGTGCTTATGTGGAGCTCTTCATTGATTGTTCCTGTGTCGCTTCTCTGGTTTATTCGTGAGTATCTGTGTCTTACATGTTCCGGCGAGCTCACTAGTCAGTTGTATGCGTGTGCTCTGTCTTTGTTTCAAAATATCTCCACTTAAAAAATAATCATCTACCCGAAAAAAAAAATCCTGCAAAGAAAAAAAGAATAATCATCGACAGTCAAAATGTCACGATCTTTATTCCAACCGGGTTATCCCCATTTCCATTAATAATCTCTTAACGGAAATACAGTTTTTGTCCACAATTACATCCAGATTTATAAAACAATGTCACAATCTGCTGCCAAATCCTCTTTAATCGTTCACTAGACAGTAACTGCGTACCAAAAATAAAGCCCAGCCCAGTCTGCTGTTCCGTTCCAGAACATTCGCACTAAGCGGCCCAGCTAAAAAGTGGTGAACGCACAGAAGTCACGCTCTTCTCGGGCTCTCGACGTCTCCCTTCCTGCTCCTCTCTCCCGTCAGCTGAGAATCACCTCCGGCGCCACCAACCCTCCTCGTGTCGATCGCGTCTGTCGGGAACGACCAGCCATGGTAAGGTTTTCGCGTCTCTCCTGCCTATTCTACGATCCGTGCTGCCTGCGCATGCAAATTTTCCCATTTCTGAGGTTGCTCACCTGCGTGCGTTCGCCTTGCCATGCTGCTGAGATCTGTATTGTCTTGGCGCTAATTGGGGTTAGTGGTCTCTAGGATTTAGTGACGGGCCGGTTGTTAGTGGGTCTGTCCTATCGGATTGGTGGGGGTTTGCCGATGTGATGCTGAGGGTGCTGAAGCCTAGAACCACTAAATTCACAGCAGAAATGGATTGTTGGATAGGGGTTCAGGCTGGAATAGTATGCAGTCTCACAGCAGAGTTACATGGGGGCAACAATATATCCCATGTTAACCCACAAAAAAAAAACAATATATCCCATGCACCCACCTTCTATGGTGTCAATTTGGGCATTAAAATTATGAAATTAGAGGACACCCTGCGCATTGCTGAGGGCTATTGGCCTGAAGGGCTGCACAATTGGAGAACCACAAAGAATCCATCAAACAGATAACACTTTCGAATCGATGATTTCTCAGGTTACAAGCGCTTGTATTCGAAAATAAGAAATTTCATCACATTCTTAAAAAAATTGCGAATAGCAGCTGAATGCCCAATTGCTAATGAGGAAGAATAATGACCCGGAGTGATAGTTGCATCCTTTGAGGATTGCAAAAGCCACATGACAGTGGATAAAAAACAATTTCTTCCACTACGAAAGATGATCAATGGTAACCAATATTTAGTGGTATCGGCAATTACAAGTGTTCGAGCTCCATCAGAAGATGATCAATGGTAACTTGAGACAACGGAAGCGGCAAAAAAACACTATCAGTAACTAGTGGGTAGCAGGTTAACCCACACAATTGTGTGGCTACTGGCTAGTATGTTGTTTGTTTCTTAGACCCATATAGTGAGCTATACATGTCTGATATCTAGAAAGATATGTAGAATTCCAGTATTTCAAGTATTTGGTATGATAAAATGCTCAATTTGAATCCGAACTATTAAGAGAAATTGTCATTTTCTCTCCTTTTATGATTAGAATTTTACCTCTTTTCATGATGTTGGCATCCTCGTCTGTGCTGTGTCGCCAGTTGTTGTACAGTTTGATGGCAAGTCCACCTGACAGTGTTGCAGTGATAGCATCACTCCGCTCACGGCTGTTAATGTATCTTCTTCGTTGAAACATGCATGCTTCCCTTCTGCTAATGGTTGCAATTTGTTGACGTCGACACTTTCTCAGAGATATGTTGTCTTGGCACATGACAACAGACTTATGAGTCTGCAACGTTGATGAATACTTGAATCCCTCTTATTTCAATATTCTCTCTTAAATCCTTGATCATTTCCTTTTGAGTCCAGTCTGTTGGTTCCTGTGTGTTGGTAGTGCGTGCCATACTTGCGTTTTTCCCAGATCTATTTGTGGTCAGCCAGTATTTGTGCACTCTCACATCTTCATTGTTGTAACATGTAAGGAGGAGTGCTTGCTTTTTTATTTACGGTGTAGAATTTCATACCATAGAACTGTATGTCTGTTCTTACTTGAGGATAGCCTTTCTCAAAAGTTAAACCCAATAAGTGCTGGATTACTGTGTATTTATTTAAGCAACTAAACTTGTGTGTATATTCATAATATGGTTCCACCAACATAATTATGCAGTGTTCATCTTTCTTATTGTCTCTGATTAATCGGAGAATTTCATCTTAGAGTGAACATGGAAGGTTTTTTCAACTTTTACCGATGGTATAAATTTGTATAAACACCAAGTAGAACTAAAAAAATTGCTATGAAAAGTTTGACACGTCAAGTTTATTCTTGCTTTGTTGAAGTTTATTCTTGCAACCGAAACAACTTCAAACGAAATATTAGTGTGTCGTGGTGACTTGATTACAGCTCAGTTCCCGCGCTTTTTGCACAATTAGTGTTTTGAGGCCACAGTGCAGTATCATATATACAGAAACTTAATTTCACCATGAGTCCATGACCATATTGCTGATCCATTGGGTAGATTCTGGATCACATTCCGAATGCTGAGGCATAGACTCATTTAGCTGCTCACTTACATTAGTTACGTATAGTTTCTTGTATTTTTCAGGCTGGGAAGCTAATTGCAAACCTTATTGTCATGGGCTCTGGGATTATAGGAAGAGCTATGCTTCAGGCATACCGAAAAGCACTTGAAAGTAAGTTTCTTCCTTATGAGCTTTGTTTTAACCCACACTTAAAGATACCTCGACCTGGTTGTATCTAGAGGACAGAAATGTATGGGAGCTCATGAAAGCTATAAAATTTTGCTCACTGATCTGGAATAAGTTTAGCTGAAAACAAGTAAAATGAGACGATAATTTTGGATTATGCTTATAAATCGTCAGGTTTTTAAACTGAGTTATTTGTTCTAACGAACTTATTTAGTTTCAGTTGTCTTGTTTTGGCATTTTTACAGTAAGATACAGATGTTTGCATTCAGGTTCTTGTAGCTTTTGGTGTGTTATAATGTATCCTAGTTTCTTAGTTTTCTCATAGTATTTCACATTTCCTTTGCTGGGTTGTAGTCTCTGGTGTGTTGCAACTTACAAGTTATGTCTCAACTCATCATTATCTAATTTTCTTTTTCACTGATGCTCATCGCTGTCTAATTTGTAACGACAACCCAGATATCTGTATACATGGGTTTCTATATTCAGGAGGTTTAACCTTATCAAAACAAATTTGAACATTCTGTCATGGTTTTCAAGGCGTCCGCCTAGGCGTCAAGGCGCCCCCCCTTCGCCTTAGGACGCCTTAACGCCTTAAAAACCATGCATTCAGTGCTTATTCTTGGAACGCGGACTTGGTGCACTCGGGCACCAGTGAGCCCTTTTTTATTTTTCTGAAAATGGTACTTTTGAGTTTCAAAATATTCCAATTTTTGTACATAAATGCATATACATTGTATGTATATTTGTCCAAGTTTAGGTAGAAAACACGTTTTATTTTGCGTTACAGAAAAATACCGAAATTGTGGATGTATAAAGTAGAAAATATCCCCTATTTTGTCCCGAGTTTTATCTTTATTGTGTAGCCTAAAATACAACTTATTTGTAAACGAAATTTGATGTGTATGTAGGAAAACTCTATGCGAATCTGTATATTTTTTTTTTGCAGGATTTGTTGAAACACAAAAGTACTATTTTCGAATTTTTCAAAAAACGGTCTCACTAGTGCTCTGGAGCCACTAGCAATTTCTGGTATTCTTGATCTTAAGTTATCTCCCAGATAAACTAAAATAGTGAGCTTCTTGTGCCATCGAACCCATGACCTACTGCTCTAGCAATTTGGCTAAGTTGAAATTTGGTCTTTCCCGAGAATAAAGAGGATTGTGTTCTAAGCTTTCTTGCCTCATCATACATTTAGTGTCTACTTGCAATTTACTAAACCTGTGATTTAGAGAAAGACATGCGTGTAGCTGTACTTAGAATTTTCTTTAAAACTATCCTTCCGTTTGTTTACTTTCGTGTGTGTGAACATTAAAAATTTTGAAATCGGTTTTGGCAACCTCGTATTTACTTACATTCTTGAATGTACAAATAGGTCATGTCCTTATTTATTAGCTTAAAGATACTCTGATAATATATCAGAAAAGTGTGTACTTATCATGGGAAAATGTGTGACTCCATAAAAAGGAAATGGGTAAATAATTAGGCATCACAATTTAGTGATATTCCCTTGCATATGGTGATCAGAACACATTATGCTTCATGTACTGGACTAGTAATAGATAAAGATTGGACGTAGAATATCACTTGTTTATCAGTGTCATAAGAACAGTATATGTATGTGCTTTCAGTCCCGCCTTATGAACGTAAGATATATCCACACTTCTTCCAGAATGATAATTTTTTGGTAAAAGGGAATATATTAATACCACCCGAATGAGTTTGTATGGGAATGAATATTACCTGCCAAATCTTGTTTCGGTACAATTTCCGTAGAGGGAGCAGAAACTTATTTTATGTATATGCACCTCCTTATGTAGTATTGCTCCTGTATTCTGCTAGATGCAAATAAAACCGGTGTGGCCCATGAAGCAATAAATAATATCCGTAGGGGCAGCAAGACAATGACCGAGCAAGAAGCGAGGCAGATATTAGGTGTGACTGAGCAGTCGACATGGGAAGAAATTGCACAGGTCTTCTCTTATCTTCACTTCTGTTCTGTACAACTCGCACTGTTTTCATGCGTAATCCTGACTACAACCTCTTATCAACCGAGTCCAATGCAGCGGTATGATAAGTTATTCGAGAGAAATGCAACATCTGGGAGCTTTTACCTCCAATCGAAGGTTCACCGAGCCAAGGAGTGTCTAGAAAACGTGTACCAAAACAGCAAGCAAGATGGAACTCCAACTTAGAATTTGTATCTTAAAGGTCATCTGTCTAGCTACACTGTAACCTACAGTATATTTTTTCTCCCCCTCAAGGAAAATGTACATACACTGCTGTTGTATCATCAATAAGAATGCAGCACAAGGCACGGTGAACAAGGAAACTAAATTTATGAGCTACCATTTAACTCTTGCACGACATTTGAAGTTACTTTTGTTTTGTAATCGAACTCTTGCACGACATTTGAAGTTATTTTTGTTTTGTACTCGATTTGATGATCCCATGAACCCATATGGTGCTCGCACTTTTGGTATATTTGATATCCATTCACGTGGAAATAAAACCATTTTCTCTCATTTGTTTTCCCATACCAGAAGGTAAGAAACAGCAAAGCTACACCCAAAATACATCCACCAACTACTTATTACACACTTCCAGCCCACGCCTAGAACAATTTTTTTCACTCCCAGCAACACAAGCATGGCGCAAGTTTTGATCCCCAAGACCACAGTAGGAGTAACCATTTTCTCTCATCAGTTATGGCAGCAGCAGCAGCCAGGAACGCAAATTTGGTTTTAACAATGCAAAGCGTATTCGTCTGTTCTGGCGATGGTCCAGTGGTTGGCAACATTGCCGTTAGGCTGCCGAACGGAGCAGATTTTAAATGGTTTGGTGTCAATCAGCTGCTGAATTCTAGTACCAAACACTACAGCAGTCAGCACTTAGCAGGCACTATCTGTCACCGATCCGAGACTTTGACGTCCCAGTGGCCTGATATTTTCCCCAGATGAGCTTTCAAACAGCGCCGATCTGAACTAACAAGAGTTGTGGTGAGCCAATCCAAGCGACGGGCAAACGGAAGGTGGATGCGTTGAATTGACATGGCACATGGAGCAAGCGCAGTGAGTTGAATATGCAACGCACATGGATCATGGAGAGTACCGGTAGCGAGCACAGCAGTGCTCGTTTTTATTTATTTATTTATTGTAAATGGTACTTTTGGAGTAAAAAACCATTTATTTTTTAACAGGAATAGGTATAAATTTGTGCAAAGTTTCGGTAAAAATGCCTTTATTTTGGGATAAAGAGAAATAACAAATTTGTGCTTGTATAAAGTAGTACAAAAAATCTTATATTGTGCCAAAATTTGTCTTTTGAAACGAAACTTGTCGCATACGTAGTAAATTTGTATTAGCTGTATGCTTTTTTAGCAGAATTTTATGGGGCCTGGAAATATGTTTTTTTTTAAATAGCTCACGAGTACCAATGTGCCACAACGAGTTTTCCTGATACATCTTCACCTATATTGTTTGTTTGATGCGAATCCACTCAAGCTTCTCAGAAAAAATCCTTTCTTTTTTCGTGAAATGATTAACAGACCAAAGTCATGTAGGATATGAATATAAACTTTCTACTGATGTTGCACTGTTAGAATCTGTAAATCTAAGAGAATACATTACAACCATATAGTCTCAATTGATCGAGATTTTTTTTACTCCCAGTTGATCCAAAAAAGAGCAACTCTAGTTTACAAAAAGTGTAACTCCATCTAGTTGCATTTTTATGAGGAAAAATAAGTTGTATCTTTTACTAATTAAAGTGTCGTTGAACACATCCATTAAACTGCAATTGTACTTTTTTTCACTTAGTTGCACCTTTTTTTTCTAAAAAGTACAATGAAACTTCAGTTGCACTTTTGAATATGCACAATCTCAGTCGTCCGAGATTTAGCAAAATCTAGGAACCCATTAGCTTAATTCATTACCAATTGGCAACTGGCCTAAAAGGCATGGATGAAAATATCACGAAAGTATTGAGACATTTGAATATTAGGAAATTTTCTAATTTTGGTTGTTTAGTTTGGAGGAATACAATTATTTTCACTTCCCTTTGTTCAATACCTCTGAATCAAAATGGATGATATCATCATCGAAGGAAAATATCATGAGAAGTATTCACGTGTGTACGCGTATTTGTTGTACTTGTTATGTCTATCTCCACTGCTTCCTACAAATCGGTCTTTTGAAATACTCAGTTAGTAGGTAAATCATAATAATGCTAATGGAGTTCTCATATGAGCCAAAACCTACATGGTGTACTGATGCCCCTCGCCTGTCCGGCCGTTTCGACCGGTACTAATGCCACGTTAGTACCGGCCGGGACTGATAGTCTGGACGAAAGGTCCACTATATTGGATTTGCATACCGATTTGGTATAACTGCCAAAGCGCACTATTTGCGGCCAAATAACATAAACTTGATACTGTACTAAAACACAACACAAAAATCTGTACGAAAACCCAACCCAATAACCACATGCTCATTTTTATCTCTTAGGGCACGTACATTGGGAGTCGCTTAGGTAGCCTCTTAGCAAAATAAAAATAAATAGGGAAAAAAGCATATGTCGCTAGCCTCCTGATTCCCCATCGAGCGTCGCTTATCCAGTCGCTAACGTGAGTAAAAAAAAAGCGCAAGCGTCTTGATTCCCCATCGGGAGACGCTAGTGCTGGCCGCTTTCCGCCACGGACAGCTGAACCTGTCGTCCTCGCTGCCCATCTCGCTCACTGCTCCAGCTCCTGCTACCGGCCACCGACGGCACCGCCTTGGCCGACCTCCTCCCTCCGTGCTGCTTCTACCACTCAGCTCTCCCGTTCCTCTTCCCCAACAGCGGTGCCCTCCACCACCACCAAGAACAGAGCGGAAAGAGAGGACCATGGCGGCAGCGGAGGGCGAGAGGTGAGTGGGCCTGGCGGTGGACTTCTCGGAGGGGAGCCGTGGGGCGCTCAAGTGGACGGCGGACAACCTGCTCCGCACCGGCGACAGCCTGCTGCTCCTGCACGTCATCAAGGACCCCGACGACGAGCAGGGGGAGACCCTCCTCTGGGAGAAATCCATCTCTTCGAATCCTCGATTGATTGGCCGGGAGCGATTCGTTCGCATGGCGGTGATTCGGCGGATGTAGAGGCGGGATTGAGGTACAGCTTGGGCGGGGACAGAGCTCCTGGGCGTCGGAGATTTATATGGAGAATCTGTTTGTACTACGTTACTTGTGGAGAGTTTCCACCGGATCTGTTAATTCTGTTGGGATTGGCTGAACGATCGCTAGCGCCCGGCGCTCGTAAATTCAGATCGTGGAAGAAAAAAAATTCCAAGCGCTCGACGCAAGGAGTTGAGTCGACGCTAGCTAAATTCCCAGACTCGGCCAGGACTTTCACGTAACCGCTGGGATTGCAATCCTAGCGTCGATCTAAGAGTCGCCCATTGTACGTGCCCTTAGGAACACATAAAAAATTGCACCTTCGTGTTAAACACGACCCAAAAAAAAAGAGGCTGGATCAAAATCCTCACTGACACGATGGGCTCACAGAGCTAAGCGGTGGCGAAGCTTTTCGCCGTGCGTGTGAAGCGCGAAAGCGGCCCACCTCTCAGAGGCGGGGAGCATCGGAGCGCGCGGAGCCGATGATGATTGTGACGGCGCGCGGGCGTCTGAGTTGTTCATCACCTACCCTCCAAGACTTTCCACCCACCTGATCACACCAACAGCAACAGCTACGCACAACACAACACAACCCACGAACAATTTGATAGGGCGACCCATTTCTTCCTCCCCGGAGACACACGAGGAGAACGACGACTCCTCTCCTCTCCCTCCCCACCTCTCTTCGTCTCCCAGTCGAAGATCTCGGCGGAAGCGTCGCATATCTCTCGCGCGCGCCGGGCGGACGATCTCGCGGGGAACAAGGATCGACGCGCGCCAACTGATCGAGCAAGAGGTACGTCCGTTCGTTTGTCCTGATGAAGTTTTTTCAATCCCATCCGCGATAGAGCGTGTACTCGCTGTTTACGATCGAAGATGGGAAGGGACGGCGCGTTCATGTGCTTTGATTCTGCGCCCCCGCATGGGGCGTCCCCCATAGGCGGCGGCGCGCTATCGCTGCACCTGCGGGGGGTAGCGATACGGCGTAGCTGTTTACGATCGAAGATGCAGGGGACGGGATGTTCGTGTGCTTTGGTCGACCCGAGCACGGATTCTCAGCGCGGCCCGATAGGCGGCGGCGGCGCTATCGCTGCTTGTCCGGCGACGTCTTTTCCGTCCGCGCGTCCGTGTTCTGGTTTCTTGATCCTGCTGCGCCGCTAGATTGGACAGGGCCGGCGCGCGGCAGGAACGGCGCCGCCGGCTACCCGACCTTCTCGAGCGTGCGCCGCGAAATAACTTGGCCCTTGCACGTGGCGTCGGTCGGTGACTGGCGTGGCGTCGGCGCACTGACTGGCCAGAGGTCAACTTCCCCCATTTGTCCCTACGCGAACCATCGTCGGCCTCGGCCCACAAGCCACAAGTGACGTGCACCACCTAATTCGTGGCCGATGTCGCCGTCCGTTCGGCCGGAAATATCTCCGCCTGTTTCCTCTTCTTCCGTGGTATTCGGGTGGATCGGCTTAAACTCTACGTGCCCCCACATGTCTCTTTTTTCCCCATTTTGTTTCCTCGCACTGGGTTCCACGTCCGATCTCGAGATTGCCTTGCATGTGTTTCCGCACTGCGTGTCTGTCAGGTTTGACTTTGCGGTTACTCCCCACCCCAGCTGAGCAAAGTCACCGTCAAGAAACTAAACTTCAAATTTCCATTTTTCAAGCTAGTACAGTACCAAATTACCAACAAGTGGGTGATCAATCCGATTGTTTTAAGGTTGTGACACAGCTGAGTCGATTCATTTGGTTCAGTGCTGTCCTGTCCAACAACACTCTTTGAGTACTCATTAGCAGATTTACTTCGGTGACCTGACAACTGACATCTCAACAACACTCTTTGTGTGTAATATTCATCAGCATCTTCCAGTAATCGAAGTGCCAGTCCATTCGATGCTGATGTGCCAACGAACGAGCGCTGGCTGGTCATCACTCATCAGTACGAAACACTCAAACTGACACTTCAAACTCCAAGGACCACTACTATTTTGGCTATTACGTATTTGCCACCGTCTGTTCTTATATATATGCTTGCGTTGTACTTCTAGGTACACGGAAGCTTCCACCTTCTAAGAAAAATTAACGCTTAACAGATGAAGCCACGTGATGAAATTAAATTCGAGTAACAGCATGAACGTGGTTTCGCACGTTTGCCGCCGAGACATGTCAACGCTCGATTTCCAATGCCGATCTCACGTGTTTCCTTCATATAGTAGTGTTCAGTGGTACAAAAATTAGTCAACCTAACGGGTTCTTACTTCCTACTCTTATGCATTGTTGTTAGCTTGTTTGGAGACATCCTCTTCTGTCACACACATAGCTTCCACTTCACCATTTGGGGCTTATTGCTCAACCAGGGAGGACGCGTTCATTGGAAGAGAAGATGTCGTCGGACGGCGGGAGCTCCCACACGGGCGTCCTGGGCGCGCTGGGCCTCTCGGTCACGTCGTCGGTGGCCATTGTCATCTGCAACAAGTACCTCATGGGCAAACTTGGATTCTTATTCGGTCAGTACTACTTTCAGGGTTTTCAGGCATTTGATCTTCTCGTGTACAGA
The DNA here is from genome assembly GCA_026929855.1 of Poa annua. Lineage (NCBI taxonomy): Eukaryota > Viridiplantae > Streptophyta > Magnoliopsida > Poales > Poaceae > Poa > Poa annua. The sequence continues at coordinate 36,079,177 of CM049438.1, forward strand.
AAAGTTTTTGATTTCTGTGTGATTGCAATTTGGGAATGAAGCAACGACGCTGACGAGCTGGCACCTGCTCGTGACCTTCTGCACGCTGCACGTCGCGCAGCGCCTGCGCTTCTTCGAGGCGAAGCCAATCGATGCGCAGACAGTCGTCTCGTTTGGGTTGCTTAATGGGATCTCCATTGGCCTCCTCAACCTTTGCCTTGGCTTCAACTCGGTTGGCTTCTATCAGGTAAAGCATGCATCCTTCACTCCACTTCGCCGGACGGCTGGCCCCAAGCATGAACACCATTTCATCTTACTTTTTTACTCATGAATTCGATGTTTTCTTCCGTGCTACAGATGACCAAGCTGGCCATTATACCCTTCACCATAGTCTTGGAAACCATCTTTCTGAGCAAGAAGTTCAGGTGCTTCTCAGATTCCTTCTCACATTTCAGAACCTCATTTGACTGGTGACCCTGTAACAAGTTCAGTCCTCATGCTTCACAACCGTTGACTGTGCAGCCAGAGCATCAAGGCCTCTCTCATGGTCCTCCTCCTAGGAGTGGGCATCGCATCGGTCACGGATCTCCAGCTCAACCTCCTCGGCTCGATCATTGCAGTCCTCACCATCGCGGCGACGTGTGTCTGCCAGATTGTATCCTTGCTCTGCCTACTCATGAACTCTGCTGCAGGCTTACTACACATTTGCAGTTTCTTTGACCCTGAATTTTCATGCCCGTGCCATCTTCCTTGACCTTGAACAAAGCTCACCAACCAAATCCAGAGGAGGCTCAAGGTGTCTTCCACCCAGCTCTTGTACCAGTCCTCGCTGTACCAATCCGCCGTGCTGCTCGTCACCGGACCCTTCGTCGACAAGCTCCTGACCAAGCATGACGTCTTTGCTTTCCCCTACACCTTCGAAGTCGTGGTACGTGTGTGCAGTACGGAGGAGTTAAACTTATCGGGGTAGAAGAAAGTGCAGACGGTACCTACGGCCAGTGTTGAGCTGAATCTTTTGTGGCCCGCAGGTGTTCATCGTGCTGTCGTGCACGATCGCGGTGTCCGTCAACTTCAGCACGTTCCTTGTGATCGGCACGACGTCGCCCGTGACATACCAGGTGCTGGGCCACCTCAAGACGTGCCTCATCCTCTCCTTCGGCTACGTCCTGCTCAAGGACCCCTTCACCTTCCGGAACGTGGTCGGCATCCTCGTCGCCATCTTCGGCATGGGCCTCTACTCCTTCTTCTCCGTCTCCGAGAGCAGGAAGAAGAACGAGATCGGCGCAACGCTGCCCGTCAACACTCAGGTTCATACTCTTGCTGACACATTGGTTTGGTATCTGTATCTCGAAATGGCATATGACTAACCGGCGTGCACTGTCGCAGATGAGCGAGAAGGACTCTGCGCCGCTCCTCGGTGCAAAGACCTCGCCGTGGCAGGAGAGCAATGTGTTAGAGAGCTTCGACGACGTGCCGAGGACGGCGAAGAGCGCATTTAGCCGTCAGCTGAATGCCTAGCTTAGGATTGGTATGTACGGTAGAGCGACAGCGAAATGTATTCTTTTCTCGTTTGGGTTTCTCCTATGATATGATGAAATGTATTCTTTCCCGAGCTTCTGAAGGCGGTGTTGTAGTGTGATTTTAGGATCCGAAACAGTCATAGACAGTAGAGCGGCAATCTCGCAATAATTTTTCCAGAAGTCAGTGTTCTACAGGGGAATACTTCGAATCTTCGATCGAAAACAGGGAAGGATAGTTAGTTATCTACATATAGCACCAAATTTAAGCTGGGCTACCAATTCGGTCCACTATCACCATCGGTAATGAAAGTACCTTTTTTGTTACCACTGAATCATACTCCCTCCGTTTCAAATTAGTGACTTCCACTTATATAAAACAAATGTATCTGAACTTATAACATGTCTAGATACCTCTAGTTTTGTATAAATGAAAATCATCTAATTTAGAACAGAGGGAGTAGATGACTTCTATTTATATAAAAGTGGATGTACCTAGACTTGTAACCATTGGTATCACTTTAGCATATAAATATAAATGCTCCGTTTGGATGTTTATATTGAGAGGGTAGATATTATATTGACACAAATATCCAATATTGTGAATATTGATATTGAGAATATTTTCTGTTTGGATGTGTTAGATATTCGTACATAGACAAGATATTGAGGTTAAATGTCAAATGTTGTTTGGATGGTATAAAAGTGATGAATTGCAACTTTTGACAAATTAAGCATTATATACTTATATTCATACCAAAATTGTACAGAACAACACGGTTTTGTTCTCAAACACATATGAACAAGGTTGCATGACACGGTCTTGTTCTCACATGTCAACCGAACACTACAAAACTAACACAAGATTTAGTACTGAACAAAACACGTCACCAGACAGAACTAGAAAAAGAGAGGAATCAATTTGAATCAACTCAGGTGGTGCTTCAGCTTGGAGAAGAGGAGGTCGTTGGTACTGAAGTTGGTGAAGAGCAGCAGCAAGAGGCGCAGGAAACAAGAGCTTCAGGTCGTCGTCTTGGGGAAGATCAGCAGCAGAAGTTGGGGTCGAGGAAACCCAGCAGCAGAACTCAGGGGATCGATCAGCACCTCTCCAGCAAAGTTGCAACTCCGTGCCGGCCGCAGGTCAGGGGATCGATCTGTACCTCTCCAGAGAAGCTGCGGCTCCGCGACGGCCGCAGGTCAGGAGATTGATCTGTACCTCTCCAGAGAAGCTGCAACTCCGTGCCGGCCGCAGGTCAGGGGATCGATCTGTACCTTTCCATAGAAGCTGCAGCTCCGCGCCGGCCGCAGGAGGCGGCGAACCTGCTACGCCGCCGCCATTAGCTAGGTCGCGCGTGAGAGACGCAGAGGCGCAGGCTCGCGAGGGAGAGAGGATTCGCGAAGCGTTACGCGGTGCGGGGCGAATATCTCCACGATGTCGAGCGGTTGGCCTCGACATTCGCTGGCTTCCTTTTCCCCGTTCCAAGCTCTCGCTCGATATCGTGCAGCAATACACAGATGGAACGCATCCAAACGATCTTATTTCGGATATTCGGACGATCTTATTTCGGATATTCGGGACTAGAGACTCCCGAATGTCTAATATCTAGGCTCAATACAAACATCCAAACGAGGCAAAAAGGATATTCCAACCTAGAGACATGTTGCCATCCCAAACACTGCCACAATCATTCGGGGACAGGACAGATTACAGTTAAGCCTCGGCGGCAAGAATTGAACGATAAAAACCACATTGCACAGGTTCCTTTAGTTTTGGTGCAAATTAATATTGCAACAAAGCAGTCCAGCAGAGATCAGGATGGGAATGGGTCGGGTCGATCCGACGGGTAACTGACCCGACCCACAAAAGCAAGGCCAACGGGTCCTCTGGGCCGGCCTCAAATCAAAAATGGGCCAGCAGAGCCGGTACCTAGTGACCCGATGAGTTTGCAGGGTCGGCCCGAGAAGGAACACAAGCTAGGAACGGAGCTGGCGGCGGATCATCAGGGACGGGGCAACATCGCATGGATGGGCGAAGGTAAGAGGAAGGATGGAAGTGGCTGGATGTCACCGGAATCACGCACGGGTGCTGCCGTCGGCCAGCGGCGGGGAGCGCAGTAGTGCCAGCGGAGGCCATGGAGTTAAGGGATTATCTAGATTTGCGGCCGGCCGGAGATGCGATGGTGGCGGCAGCAGCGGCCAAGCAGCTTTGGAATCACCCGTCCTCTTCATCCAATCTTGGATGCGTTGTTGCAGCTATCGTACCAGATTTCTTGATTGTTGCAGTCGCCGGTGAGTGGCTCGCACGGTGAATCAAGCTGGTAGCGCACGGCCGGCTCGCGCGTGGCCTTGTCGGTCGCTGGTCCATGGCGAGCTGGTCTAGCACTTGTGGTTGCTGTTTGTACGCGTCGGGAGCTGGCAAAGAATGGAGCGAAGCTGCGAGAAAGAATTGGCGGTGCGCGGTCGAAGGTAGTCGAGGGCTCGAGAGGAAGAAGAGCTGAGACCTGAGGATTAATTGGTGGGTCGACCCACGATACCCAATGGTCCAGCAGGGGCAGAAATTCTACTCGGATAGGTCGACCCATGGCTTTCAAAATTGGCCTCGAGGCCGGCGAGGCCAAGGCCAGGGCCAGGTCCGGGCCGACCCAATCCCATCCCGAAGCAGAGATAATAATAGGATGGATGGAACTCCATCTGATCAGTCCAGTCCAACATCAGAGCAGTGCAACCTTGCTTCCAACTAACCTAGCTGCTGGAGGTTCCAATGTTTCAGAGTTCAGCCGAGTTTTAAAGTCCGACTCTTTCAGTTGCTTAATCACATTCAAGTGAAGATCCAAGATGTTTTGAGAAAGAGGAAGCACCAGATGCTGCTAATTTATCCAACCTGTTATTTGTTTTGGCTACCTCGGCTGTTAAGCTTCAGGCCAGGGCATCATCGACTCCACTAGCAGAATTAATTTACCATGAATGGAAGCCAATTGAGGATCGCTTTGAAAAAAACTCCAAGCAATTAAAGGTAAGAGTTTGTCGTCGTCCCCACTTACATACCGTTGTTAGGATTTCTGAAACTCTAAGCAAGTTCCTCATCGTCGCAAAGGCTCCAATCACCCTTGTTAGTCCTCCAATCTCGAGTTCTATGGCATTCTCCGCTTCTCTCTTTACCATGGATTTTCCCATGATGGAAACAGAAACAGAGCCTCCGACGCGATCAAATTCCACCCAATTCAGCAATCTCTAGGCACAAACGCCCATGGGAGATCGCCGACGGAGCCTTTCAGAACCGGACACTCCGGCCAGATCGAGGAGGATAGGTGTCCGGTAGATCTTCATCTTGGCGCAAGAAAACTCTAGGACCGCCAACTTTATTCGAGCACACCAGCAAGCCCCCACGCCAACGATCGGAGCAGCAATAGACAAGACGGTCGCAACAATGCCCAGATCAGGCCATGTGTGGTCTAGATCGAGCCAGGCATGTGGCATAGATCGGACAAACCATCCAGATCGATCAGATCTAAGCACACTGGCACAGTCTCAGACATGCCCGCACAGAGGCGCGTCGTCCGTCTCCACGTTGTCGCTCCGGCTTACTCCAGGCCCCGGCCCGTGAGCCGCACCATCTTGCGCCGCCGTCAACGCCCCACCTCTGCCCGTGAAGCGCCGCCGCGGTGCACTCCACTGCCCATTGTTTTCGACGGAAAGGGCGTTGCCGCCGTGGGTAGCGGCGCTGGCCAGGAGCGCGGGATGGGGGAGTTCCGGGGGGTGGACCATGGGAGCCTTCGGAGTCGTTCAGGCGGGAGCGACTCGGGAGGGAGAGACAACGCGAGATTTGCAGTCGAGCCAACATGAGACCTTTGGGGAGAATTTCACTTCCCTGGCCTCTTCACCAACTAGGTATGCACACAGCCTTCTAAGAATGAGTATCTGAATTTTTATCTTGATAATAATCAAGCATCATCCTCTAGATAAATTGCAGAGTATCAGGAAAGACCTGATCCTAAAGTAGAAATAGGAACCTAAATTCGTGTTCTGAAAACTTAAACCTTGATGTTGGGTTTATACATCCACCCCGCAACCAGTTGAGCTAAGCTGAACTCTTAACCTATATATGAATTAGCTCATGAAAATCCACACGCTTAGAAGGTGAGATTACTAGATTAGCTTCACGCTTGACTTTCACCTAAGAAGTCTGAAACACGTAAAGATTCATTTCCTTTCGGGTCTGAACCAAATTTGGAGTACTCCATCCGTCTCAAAATCTCATATATCTATTTTCTATCAAAGTTGAGACACTTATTTTGAGACGGAGGGAGTACAAAATTTATAGCAAACTAATCGGTTGTGTACACACATGGGGTTAAAATTTAGACATTCAACTGAAGGCCCAAAGATTAAGCAAGTGGAAGAATGTCGATGTCTTAAACTGCGCTATTTATTTATTTTGCTGATTTTAACCTTTTTCTTTTGCGGTGAGATTCGAGAAGCGGTTATACATGTATACATTCTTTGGAACTAAACTTGTCATACTCGCTCCGTCCTTATATAGACGTATGGGTATTTTAAGACCACCGGAAAAGATAGCGCGCACTAGTGCCGCTGCTAACACGCTAGTGTGCTGAGAATTATCTGTTAAAATTATATAATGTTGCACAAATAGCTCGTTGATATACCATGCTAATAGTGTGTTTTAAGGCATGCGCTATTTTTTTATAACACACTATTTTTTCCTTGTTTAAGACAGCTTAAGGATTTTGCAAAAGTAAAGTAAATGCACTGCCACACGCATCAAGGAGGCGCACCAAATTCGGAGTAGTATTTGTTTTGGTTTCCATGTTAGATTAAATCTATGGTTTATAATTTTTGGTAGGCATGCATATAAGTAATCAGGTGTGGTCATTGTAAAAGAGAGTTGAAATTATTTGAGATAGAGAATATAGAAAAGGTCTCATGTTGGGGACACTAATATCGTTTTTTTTTTTGAGAAACACAGTACAACGCAAGCGCTCATATACACGCGCACACACTCACCCCTATGAACGCACGCACGCACACCCTACCCCTATGAGCACCTCCGAGAGACTGAACCGGCGGATCAGGTCTTGAGATTGACGAAGTCACCACAGGCACCTCGCTGTCGACGGGAACGTCGCCTCCCACTGAAGAATATTCCGCCTAAATGAGAAACGCCAGTGTCAAATCTGGGATTTGAACTCGGTGGGCTGGGGGCACAACCACCCTTCTAACCATCTTGCCACAGGCAAGTTCTCAGTGTATTTATTTGCTTTCTTATCCGTAAGAATTTGTTGTGTGTTTCATGGGGTAGATTCAATTTTCTCACCGATCAAAATTATCTATCTTATTGTTTCTTACTTCATAAGATTGAGACTAGGGTCTCTTTGGATTGTAGGAATTTTAAACGATTTTTATAGAATTCCAATCATTAGAAATTTTTCCTATGGATTGACTTTGGTTCAAAAGAATGGTGCTATCAAAATCCTACGGATTGTATTCCTAACTTCATAAGATTGAGACTAGGGTCTCTTTTGATTGTAGGAATTTTAAACGATTTTTATAGGATTCCAATCATTAGAAATTTTTCCTATGGATTTACTTTGATTCAAAAGAATGGTGCTATCAAAATCCTACGGATTGGATTCCTATGCCTCAATTTTATAGAAATTTAAACATCCACTCCAACCTCTTTTTTAGACTCAAGTGCGTAGGATCGAGACATTGTTAATGTGTTTTTACTGCGTTTTATCCAAACGATTATTCCTATAATTTTCCTGTGTTTTACAATGCTCTGTTTTGCATTGACAAACCTGTGGAAATTCGTATGTTTTTCCTATTACTGTATTTTTTTAACCCTGTGATCCAAAGAGGACCTAAAACCCTGCTGGATCATGTTAATCCTCATCAGCCAATGTAGATGCATAGTAAGATGAAGGGCTCTGTATACTATGCTGCCCCCTATTGGGGAAATTATCTTTCGTCACTTGTTAGAACCACGAGCATACATCCGTAAAGACAGTAGTGTGAACATTACAAAATAACCCAGCAGGGGAGATGAAGTTTAGCATTGAAAACCATGTTGTTTCTATATGGTCAGAGCAACCGCTCCCACCCGTACGAGGATTCTATCATAACATTATGCACTCGCAACCAGTTAGCAAAAATGTTTACAACACTTTGAGATGGATACAAGTTTGAAACCATTTGGATGACCGACCATATAAAATTCTCTTCGTGATGACGGAAGAAACATTTTGTATTCCATACCGGTTACGCTTTGCCAGATTGTGTTTGGTTAGAATACCCTTTTAGGAAGATACCATGTAAATACTTAATTTTTAAAGGCACCTTTACTTTAAAATGTGTTTATTATTAATTACTAGCACGTCCAACTGAACTAAACCTCTTTGTACATGGAGTCCACAAAGTTATCATGTATTTCATCAGAATTGGTGTTGTCCTTGCGTCAGTTGGACTAAACCCAATCACCCTCAAAGTGCACTCTATGACGTAAGAAGCACACCAATCAAATCATATATAAATGATCTAAATGTCACGTTAGGATGTGTCGCAGCGCTATTGGAAGGGCTTATATGCACCATTAGACCAGCTTATGGTGTCTAACAAAAAAAACGAACCAATATGTTGGTTCAACTCATATGGAATAGAAAATGATTTGCTACCCAGCTAGACTCAATATAGTCCGTTCACACAAGAACAGAATAGAGAGTAAAACGTATTCTTTTCTTTGAGTTGGGTCCAACCAAAATGTTTAATGCGGTCTAAACATTTAATGGAAAAAATTGCTAAAACATATGGAAATATAGATAAATAAAGTACTTATTCTGAAATCATAATAGAATCTCAGCTCACGTGGAAAATTACCCGGATCCATGATTTTACAGACCGCAGACTGCAAGCAAAAAGTAGTAATGTGTGTGGAATCTGAAGGAGTTGTATTGCAACGGGAAAAAACTCATCGCGGAGGCACTGGTGCTAAAGGGCCCGTGCGCTGCAATGGATACAAACTCCTTGCACTTTCTGTCATAACATAATTTGTGATTTTGTGGCATTACATAATTTTTTAAGAGGGTCAAAAAATAGTATCCGTAACAAGAGAAAAATATGACCTTTTTTGTTGCATCAAAGATCTCTCCGTTTAAAAGAATCTCGGGCTATATTTTCTATACACATCTTAAATACCTCTAAATATGAGAACAAATTAATTCTCTTAAAAATCCGTATTTTATATCCAAAAACGGACATGTGTACATTTAGTTTTCTAGGCACATCTCTTGTTTGGTCCAGCCATCTCACATAGATAGACAAATAAGAACGTAACCCAGTTTCCTTGCAATAAAGGTTGAGGAATGAACTGATGTCGATCATTTACCTAGTGAGAATCTTTATCTTCATCTCAGTTATGACTTACAAGCTCAAATCCTCACTGGTTAATGAGCCTTTGTCGTGGAATAACAATATATACCCCTCTCAATTTCTGTGAAATTAGATGTTGTGGCTCAAATTTCATCAAAAATTTCTCGTGCTTCGGTCAAGATTCTATAGAGATTTATTGATTAACCAGATTAGTGTTACAATCATTGAGCACTAAGTGCTTGGTGCAAGGAGTCAACGGATTTTTTTTTATCAAGGAGTCAACATAATTATTCATCATTCAAGACTGCTTCCAAATCAGATGAGCTCCTCCCCCTCATTGAGCAGTCTCCACAAGCTTGTGCAGAAATTATCTTACCTCTTTGTATGCTCTCAGATCACCAGTGGACTTGGACACTTCGACGACACAGTGCGCCGGTGTCACCCGAATCACCTGCATTCACATCTTATCAGTAGGTAAAATTAGATAGATGACACCACAAAAGCTGTCAGCCATGGAAAAATTATCATTCGTAGTGAAGCTAACATGCGGGTTCAAATCCCACACGTCAACGGTGAATCCAGTGACACTTTTCAAACTGCAAATTCTGCGGTGTCACTATATCCAGCTATAAGAGGATACATATCACGATACTTCACCTCGGCAGAGAGTGTAAGGTCCAGCATGCTTCTTCATAGCAACCTGACGTCCTGAAGTTTCACCTGTGCCAGAATGAGAAACCAGGCTAAGAAAACTTCACCTGTGATATCTCTAGATTTCAAGAAGCTTATGTCTGACAGGTTATGACGATTAACGCCGTCCTGCCCTTGCTTACCTCTGACTATTATTGGGTAATTAACAAATTATCACTTCTCAAAAGTTTCTTTTGAGATTGAATTGCACAAAGTTTGCCAAACTAATCTCTAATCCTAGTAAAAGCCAATTTTGAGGAGCTTCTTCAATCTTCCTCCAAAAATGCACACCTATTTGTGTGAAATTGGTTGCAATGTTATGACTTACAAGCTCATATCCTCACTAGTTTGGAACAGCAGCAGGTTAACCAAAGCTTTGAGATATAGCTAATGTGGAGGCAGCTTCTTCACATAGATCTGCATATTTAAGCGAATTTTCTTGACCTTCTTGTCGCACAACGAAACAGACAAAATATCCTAAAATATTAATGGTTCAGAGTAGGAACTCTGTTGGCCAGCATTTGGTGTCTCAGTATCAAACAGAGCAACATAAAAACGCCTTGCAGGTGCCTATCACCTAAGCATGTCCACTGTAGGAGATCATGTCCAGATTGGTGACAGTTCCAGGCGGGTTCAGAAGGTAGTACCCAGCAACACATGGTAGCCTCCAGGCTCCAGCACATGGGAATCATACGCAGTTGTGCGAAAAAACGAGAGCCGGGGCAGCATAATCAACAGTAATATCACTCCTCATGTGTAGTTTCAGACTCACCTCTGCAGTTTCAGACTCACCTCCATCAGTATTCTGATTCGTGAGCATCACCAAGTTGTCGACGAGATGGACATGCGGCTCTCTACACAACCTCCTCCAGATCTCCACGACATGAACTCGAGGTACCATTCCTTCATTCTTCCATTCGTGAGGAGCAGCCTGAGCTCCTCAATATGAGGTCGGGCACCCAAGAAATCAGCAAAACGAATGACAAAAGCATCATGGTCATCATGCACGGGTATCACGGACCTGAGATTTGGGGCGGGTCAACGCCCTTCTGCTTGGCGAGCCCGACAGCACCGGGCCCCGCCCCGGCGGTGCCGTCGGAGGCCGCGGCGGCACCGACGACCTCCTTGATGAGAAATACGGAGGAGCCCGCGGGGCCGGCGTCGCCGAGCCTGTGGAGAACGCAGAAGCGGTGGTCGTTGACCTAGATTTCGGCGCCGCCGCCTCCGACGGTGTCGTACAGCGCGTTGAGCCCGGAGAAGGAGCACCAGATGGTTGGTAGTTTTACAATCCAGCCCCTGTATCTGGAGTGCGGGTTTATTACCAGAAAATTGGAGGGCTAAAACACAAAAAGACCACGACGTACGTCCTCCCCATAGGCCGTATTATATAGTAATATACCAGTTGAATGCCCGTGCGTTGCTATGGGTTATCAAATAATTTATATATAATAAATAATTTCGAACTATTTCACATGTCCATGCAAGTTTAAATAAATTTGTAGATAATAAATGATTTTGGGCTATTTCACATGTCCATGCAAGTTCAAATCACACCAGTGACGGTCTAATATTGTCTCTCTTAAGTATTGTGTCTTTTCAGCCCTTCCTCACAAGAATACAATGTGTTTCTCACTCTTATCTTCTGCAATATCATATTCCAGCGGTGCATTAGTGCATCACCCAATATAGATGGCTAGGGAGACATGCAAAAATATCAATTTAGTTATGCTCTCATATGCAGTACGAAAATATATTGTGTCAAATTATTCGGATGAGAAGAAGTGCATGCACTGCTCATTATGTTCACTATAGTATGATGGCTGTTGCTGAAGGTAATTTGTTATAATTTAGTAATTAAGTATTCTTTGATACTTGGGAGTTTGTTCACTTCCACCTTGACGCAATATTACAATAAGAAAATGTGTAAATATGGATGAAAAAGGATTGTATTTGAATAAAAAATCGCATAAACCAAGCGCACAACCACGTCACGCCAAATGATTTTCCTGCTTTCAGTACACACTACACACAATAGACTTTTAATATTGTACTCTAATAATTACAAATATTAGGATGAAGTAAAGAGAGATGAACCGTTTTAAGGATGCATATATTCCCTCTTGGGTGCTCTCACATTTAACCGGAATTATTCTGCAAAGAATAAGCAGGGTTCACCCCTCAACAATAATCATAATGACGGAGATTTTGTATAGGAAGGATGACCACTGTTTTATCTAAAAAAAGATGACAATTTCCTATTTCCTCTGAGTATGTAGTATGTACACCTCATGCTACAGCTAGATGATAGAAAAAAAAGTCAAATCAGGCGTAGAGACAGAACAGCCGTCTCTTTTGCAGTCCAGCTAAAGGAAATCAAGAACCACATCGTCATTCCGGCTTTTCGTTCTCTCTTCGAATTCATCATAGAACGCCAATTACATCTCAATGTTATCCTATAGAAGTTGGAAAAAATAAAGAATCAAGAAGCACGCATGATTAATCCTACTCTTCTTAGAAGAAGTAGTGTTCAAAAATTAGAAGATGAGATTGAAATGATCTGATGAGTGATGACGCACCTGTTCCCGGTGTATGGTGAGATGAAAAACGCAGAAATGCATCGCCAGGATTAGGTGCAAAAACAGGTAATGCTGAAATTTGTACGGCCTTGTCCTTACAAAAAAAAACATAGTCAGTCAGCTAAAATAAAACGTGTCAAGAAAAAATTGAGTCAAAGATTTTTTGTAACTCTGCAATCACTTAGCCCCAAGAATTAACAGCTCCTTGCAGACAAACAACTCTTTCAAGATGGATCAGCTCTCTGCATTTTTTTCTGCTGCATTTCCCACGATGGATCAGTACATGCCACGGTACACTTGAACTGACAAAAAAACAAGCTAACACACCAGATGAGCAAGTGAGTAACTCGATCTACCGTTTAGTACTCATTAAACGAGAACTTGAGTTCCTCCGTGTCAGATAATAGAGGGGTAATTCCATTCTGCAACTCAACATATCAAACCATCAAGAGAGACATACCATTGTTGAAAGGCAATCTAAGGTGTAGGGTCTAGCTTCGGCCAACATGTCCCAATAGTAAAATATACTGCAAGCTGCCGATACAAAGAAAAAAATGCTAAGATAGCGAGAAACTCTGATGCCCAATTCAGGTGTAGGCATAGTTCATAATCTAGTGAGTGGGAGAATGTCACCATGGTTTCTCGACATCTGCAGTCACACAATGTGTGTGTTGCTCCTCAAGCCAGGCCCATGTTCTTCATCACCGTGCCCTTTCATAATCAGATAGGGAGTGGGAGAATGTCGCCATGGTGTCTCGACATCTGCAGTCACTCAATGTATGTGTTGCTCCTCGCGTAGGCCTGTGTTCTTCATCGCCGTGCCCACGCCTGTTGCATCACACCATGGTCCTCATCTCTGCCGCATCACACCATGGTCCTCATCTCTACCGCAACAAGGCTCTACGCGAACCAAAACTCAGTCAACGCAGGATTGGTGCAGATTTCTCTGAACCAGTAATAATTCCAATACAAAATAAGTAGGTAAACACTTTAAGCAGATTAACAAGTGCAAAGAAGATGATTTTTTTTGGTAATTGAACATTTCTTATCCAATAATACTTTAAGAAATGATAACTACCCGGAGTTTATCGAACATTGTAATGCAAATCTGAAAGAAATACCGAGTATATAAGCATTAAGAGCTTCATAGGCAACATGAAAAGAAAAGCACCTGGGAGTCCCGGGAGTTCTCAGAAGACCCTAAGGAGATTGTGCAGCCAGCTCTGCTGCTTCATTGTATTTTGTTTGCGCAAACAATTCCTGAAATTTTTGCAGGACCTTCAATTCAGAATATTCAACGCTTAGTCTCCACACATAACAAATGAAACACGGGAAGGACGTCCACGGCAAGCCGTCAGAGCCAAGCTCTCTTCTTATTGCTTAAGAAAACAAAGAAACCACGTTCAGTTACCATATATATGTTTTAATGACAAATGAGGAGGATCGCGCAAGGCGCTTTGGGAGGATCAAACGTCAAACACGTTGCCTGCAGATGCAGAACTGTGAAACAGGAAGGCGATGAGCATGCCATGCGCTGACGGAAGGGGATTTGAAAGGGAGGAATTCAGGCCAGTGGGATGCTGCCGCTCACCTCCAACCTCCTCCCATGCTGCTCACCGGGATGTCACCGCATCAGCCTCCACTGTCGATTCCCTCCGCCACGAGGCCGTTCCGCTCCTGTGTGCTGCCTGTAAGAAAGAGGGAGAGATGAGGCGAGAGAGCTCGGACGTGGAGCAGACAGGCCAGGAGTCCATACCGAGTGCGAGGACATTGCCATGGATTGATACTAACACTGATGAACATGGGAGTGTGACCTTGGCACCATGGACTGATACCAACAATGATGAACATGGGACTGCGACCTTGACGAGGATGAAGACAATCTGGCGGCTATTTTCCTCTCCAACACTTCAGGCAAAACTTGCCGTCGGTGAAGGCATGTCAGTGGAGGTGAGTAAGCTGCATAGGAACAGAGATGGTGTATCGTACATGGTGAGGAAATATAAACTTCATTCAGGTGGAGAAGATACGTTCGAGGTGTCGCGCCATAGCGGGTGATTAGGGCGTGGTCGATCTCAGCGGCGTCGAAGGCCATCTTCTCATCGGTGAGGAGGCAGAACCAGGGGAGCCCCATCTGGAACTCGGCCTTCTCGATCTTCAAGTGAATCATCATGGCCTGCCTCAACCGCGGATTCTCACGCTGAAACTATCCACCAGTTTCACCAGGAGGCGACGAAAGACAGGGGCGTCAACTGGAGGTGGGGACACATCGGCCGGGGGTTCCATTCCTCCAACAAGAGGAGGGAGATGTCTCCATAGCGGATCAACGCAGTGGCGGCGGGTCGGTGGCAGGGATGGGGGTACTATCGAGGACGGGAGGTCTGCCTTCCTCGAGTCGCTGCGTCGAGGCTCGTCGGCCGCCGCCGCCTAGGCTTTGTACGCGGACAAGCTTTTTCTTCCGGGTAAGGAGATCGAAAGCCAGGAAACCTTTTGTTGGGTTTAGTTGGGCTTGGCCCATGCGCGTGCCGACGATCGAGCAGGCGAGGCAGACCATCGGCAGACGAAGGCAAACGAAGGAGTTTGACGTACGTACGTTGAACTTAAAGACTAGTAAAATGCCTACGGGCGATTTTTTTTTTACAATATAACTCGTGCTATAGCAAAAAAAAATATGTTGCTTCTCCATAACTGTTGACTCCATTACCAAGACCGACAAAATTAACAGCCGATTTTCTCTCGCTTGTGACCATCATCCTTTTTAATAAATTTAAACCTACAAACCAACCGAATCTGTCCGTTGTAATGGGAGAGAAAAAGCTATGTATATACCTCATCGCTTGATATGGTTAAACCGCCATCACCGTTTGTGCGGTGCGTGAGTGTCGCCACCTCGACAACAAGCTCGTTCGTCCTCCCAATCATCTTATGATTTGCTTATTACAATGTTTTCAGCAAAATTATGTCTAAAATGTGATTTAAATCTAGTAGGGTGAGCAGAAGTCAAAACTACATGAACCTTGCCGATATCGACAAGTCATACATAAAATATTCCACGATGTCGAGAAGAACACCGGAATGAGAACCTATATCACAACGACATAAAGGACACCTTCCAGGGATAGAAGACAATAGTAGACCTCGTATATTTCTTGCTCCAAGAATTTTTTGGTACATGGTAATTATGTTGTAAACAAACAACATCGTATATTTAGTCTTATCAATGGTGTAAATCTGTAACCCTGGAATCTTGTGTTTTTTGAATTCGGTGTCTCAAAAAAATTGAGCTATGTAGACCGTTCAATATAGATTTCTTGCTCTAGTCTGTTCACAAGAATTTTATTGTACATGGGTAATTATGTTGTAATCAAACAACATCGTATATTTAGTCCTATCAACGGTGTAAACCTGTAACCCTGCAATCTTGTGTTTTTTGAATTCGGTGTCTCAAAAAAAGGTACATGATCTGTAGTAAGACGGCTTTGCTTAATTAACAATCAAAACTGAATGAATATGCTTTGCCTATCAGAGGTACCTAAGAGAAGAAGGAACAACAACATCCAAGCAGAGTCCTACCATTCTGAATAGGCCCAAAATTTGCTCCGTGGTTTTCAAGTTGTTTTTATCAGTGCTTGTTGAAATGGTAATTTGAGAACCTAGCAGATCTTCTTGACCCTAGTTTTCATTTCAACTTTGTACATAGATCGGCTAATGTGGTTGCCCAACTATGTGCTAAATTTGCTTCTGTTGACAGGCATACGTGTGCTTAAGTAAACAGGACACCAAGTTTCCTTCCAAACTGCCCACAGCATGATTTTGACTCTGCTATTAATTAATCAATGAATGAATGCTCTTGATTCGGGAAATGAAAATGCAATTGATTTGATAGTCAGAACAATGAATACATGATATCCACACCCGCATCGCAAACCCCAATCGAACCAGCAATCCTTTCAACAAAAAATGGGCTATGCTTTTAAAAGAAATTAGGTCTATCAGAAGTTTTATGGCTGCGAACATCATATTCAGTTATCAAGTAATTAGGTTACATTGATAAAGCTTTCTGCAAATTAATCTGAAGAACCTGTCATCCTCTGAATGACCAATACAGGGGCGTATAACCTGAGAGTTTCCAGAAGGAACATGTTAACCAGCTTGAGTTGACCTTCCTCCCCAATCTCAGAGACAGAGGACCTGGGAGCTCGATGTGCTCCTTCCGGCTACGGGAAAGGACCTTGGAGCTCGATCTGCTCTGCAGGCCTGGAGAGGACCTGGGAGCTCTATCTGATCCTGCCGGCGGTGGGGGAGAACGGGAGATGACCTGGAAGATCGATCTGCTCCTGCCGGCGATGGGAGAGGACATGGGAGCTCGTTCTTCTCCTACCGTTTCCACCGTCTCCATGGACGCCGGCCTGAGCTCGCGCCTCCCTTCTCAGGTGAGCCGCACCTCGCTCTCTTCGCTCTGCCGCCAAGCCCAGCCTGCTCGTCTCGTCTACGCAGCACAAGCGCGTCGCCGTGGACCTCAGCGACACCGAGCGGCTCAACCTGCAGGATACGGAGATCCTCTCCGACCTCAAGCCGCGCGTGCCCGCCGCAGGTGGCGCATCGACCTCAAGCCGCGCGTGCCCGCCGCAGGCGGCGCATCTTTGTCGAGGGCGACGCCTCCGGGAAGACGAGAGTCACGGGCTCACGGCTGCGTGGCTGGAGTTGTGGTTGACCGTTTTTCTCATATGGGTACTGCGGGTTGATTTGGCAATTTCTAAGGGGGTAGATTGCAAAAACGCCGCGACGTACCATCCTCACCTTAAACCGTATTATATCTACTAGCAAAATGCCCGTGCGTTGCAACGGGCTATAATTTTTTTCGCAGTATAACTTGTGCTATATAAATGTTTTATATGCCCTATTTTCATAAATATTTTTCCATTACCATGTTGACGAAATTAACAACCGAGTTTTTCTCACGTGGGACCATCATCTTACAAATAAAAAAAACCAATGAATTTTAAACACTTTAATCAACTCCTTCTGAAACTTGACCATGCTCTCTTCCGGCAATAACAGAGCCATCTGATTTTCTCATGAACCTGTAATCCTGTATTGATTTGCTGCCTGGTGTTGCCGATGTGTAGTCAAACCCTCCAAGTTCTACGTCGACAGAGCGATATGCCTAAACTCTAGGTTTGTTTTTGCGAGGCCGTGCCATCTTAACACTGGAGCTCAAAATGCTACGAAAATACATTCTCACTATCTTGCCTTTACATGTTTCTCATCATCTGGTTAGTGTAGTCCAGTTATTTGTTGAGATACCACTCTTTCCCTTACCCTTTGTTCTTCTTTCCCTCAACTTCACAATAATTCTTTAAGGAATTTTTTTTTCCCGTTGATTGTGCAACTTTTCCAATCTACTATTTCCGATAGCATGTAATGAACTTTTTTTACCATCAAATTTTACACTTTTGAAATATTAAATGTATTAGGGAATATGACCATGCCTTGCTATGCTTTGATTGTTGTTTGGGCATGATTCGGTCTCGAAGGTTACCGCGTAGGATACTCTACCACAATATCCATCGACCCATGAACATTTCCTATTCTTCTCTACTTGGCCATCCTTATCGCAAATCTAACTAAAGTAGAAAAAATGGCGCATATCCATTTGCACCGATATTCACACTATATTTCACCGATCTATATTTTAAATTTCTTGTAACAACAAAATCAATATAACTCAATAGTACACACACAATATTATTAATTCATATAACAAATAAGAAGTACATACATTTACAAAATTAGGAATGCAAATATGATTTAATTTGATTTAATATGCTATATTTTAAAGCGTTGATATTTCTTTCGTGTAGAACACCACACGGAGCTCCATCGAGGCTGCAACTCGGCCCTCAAAGGATCAATGAAGAGTGTGGTGGTTCTACTTGAGAAGAGCTTCGGCACGACATAGTTGAAAATGTACAAACCACGCTTGAGTATATGTCAGCTCCACAATACTAATGTCTGAATATTTAGACCGACCCATCAAAGACACAAGCAGCTGGCGTGCATTGGATCGGAGCTCCAAAGTAAAGCAGCAACATGTTCTGCGCAATGGCATGGTGGACAGTTGAGGAAGGCAGGAAGCTCGTATTGTTTCTCTGCCTTAAACGGCCGGGGTATGAGCTGAGCTCGCGACGGAGAAGCCAGTAGCGAACTTGGAGAGAGCGACTTCGCCAAGAAGCTGGACAGGGCGGGAGGTCGTGAAGCGCGTGGCCGCCATCCTGAAGGTAGAGCAACGCAGCAGGCACATCGTGCAACTGCGCGCCAGTTTCTCGTGCACGCCGGCATTAAGGAACTTGAGGCTGTCCAGGCCCGCGGTAGGGATGCCGCGGGGAGCGACCTACCCGCCGCCGTGGGGCTCCTGCAGGGTTGCTACATCGCTTGCACCTCGGCGAGGAGGCCCGTTGACGGAGGCGCACGGAGCCGCCGAGCACTGAATGGAGCATGATCCCTTCTTCTCCCTCCGCCTAGAATCCTCCACGATCCGCTCCTGGAGTGCCAATGGAGTGATCGCCATGTTCCTGATTCTATCCTACTCCCGTGTCACCGGCCAGAGATCATGATGTTCAGGTTGCGCCCGTCCATGGTTCCTTCGTGCTCGTCGGTGCCCTTGTTCAGAAGACCGATCCTTCGCTACGCCACGGTCTGGGATCACCGGCTCCTTGGCTTGGTTTCGTGTGTGCTCAGTTGCCCGTCTCCTCTCTCCTTGATATATGACCTAGATTCGCTTCTGATTTCCTCAGATCGATACGAAAATACGATTCCAGATCGATCTTCAAATGTGATTCACCTCTCTCCCTGACCTATGTGTGGTTTCCTTTATCGATTGACAGACTGTCTTTTTAGCGAGGAGAGGCGCCAAGCGCACGACTCCGATTTCATTACCGATCACGATCGTTACCGGTTTGGGCGACCTACTGATACGATACGCACGACGTACCAACCACAACGGACGAAGGAAGAAACACAAGCCGTATTATATAGTAGAGATCTTATTGTTTCGTCCGTCATGAGTTTACCCTTTTACCCTCCCACCGGATAAGATATTACAGGCACTGCCACCGTCAAGTCAAAATAACGATTCGACTCGTCCGTATCGACTTAGTGGGCCAGGAAGCTTTCCATCCCCTCGGTCGCCAGGGTCATCCTCGCGCTCCTCCGCTGTGGCAGCCGCGCTGCGGAGATCTGCCAGCAGCAACCTCTCCGCCCTGCTGCGCGCCGAGGAGAACGACGACCCGCCGCCCGTTCCCGATTCCTCTGCGGAGCTGCCCCTGCCGGCGACGGCCTGGCCGCCATGAACCGGCGCGACGGAGGACGCGAGGTAGCAGAAGGATCTTGCTCCGCCTGCCCCTCGGCGGTGCCGGCGGCTGCCGCGTCTGCGCCTGCGAGGAGGGTGACGACGATTCAAGGCGACCCGTCCTTCTTGGCTTCTTCTGGTATACCGCAGCCCGGATGCTGGGGTACCGCGCTTGACGCCGGCGGGAAAACACCCCCGGTAGACATCTCTTGCTCCTGATTCTACGCCACGCGAGCTCTCCTGCTCCTGCTCTGATCCCAGAGGGCTCCATGCATCCTCACACGGGTTTCGCCACAGTCCATGGGTGTCGCGATGGAGGTCGTCAGAGCCGGCAGGTCCTCTGCCCCCATCGTTCACTGAACTTTTCTACGCGAGATACACTGCCCTACGCCCTTCACGCACACCACTCTGAACTTGTCACGCGCGCCGCTCGCTCGGAACCTCCCCGCCACGCTGCTTTGAATCTCTCGATAAGGTACTCTGGATTAGTGTAGTAGTTAGCAGTCCTGACAACGTTTACCAATCACTTGGCCCAGCTACTTGCCTATATCAATCATCAACAACGCAGCTAGCTCCATTGTCTGATGGATACTTCCTCTACAGCTGTTGTCCAGCCAAAATATCCACGGACGACAGCCTCGTCGACCGCGCCTTAATCTTTAGGATATCTGACAGAATGTATGACTCCGGATATCTGAAGAACTGAATTATCTTAGATTGGTCGACGCCCTGGTACGATGACACTCCAAATTAGCACCACATTTCATGATGATGGTGATTTTTTTTTGAAAAACCGATTCAAAATTCAAATCTTGGTGTGAACTCAAACATGACAGGTCTGAGCTAAATGGGGGCTGCCGGTTAGAATGAATAAATTTTACCTCCTTTGTGTTGTTTGGATTGACATGGTAGCTAGCCTAGCCATGGAAGTTAACGGTTGGAATAGCATGTTCTAAATAAGGAGTCATTGGACCTCACGACTTGTTGCTTCTATAAAACTTGGGTGAGGCTGGTTTTGAACTTCTACTGAACCTGCGGCTGTGGATCCGATCCCATGCCTCCTTCAAATTCCTGCATTTTGCTTTTACACTGGTCATATGGTGTATTTTTTCTCCCTCCTACAAAAATAGATATGATGAATGTATTATATGTCATTGCACTATTCTGATAAATGTTTGAAAATTAAGAAAAAAAGCAATACCATAAAGTTTGAATTTTTTGGTTAAATTTGAAAGTAATCCTAAACATTAGAGAATTTGAGAAAATGTTCACGAAAAGCTTGTGGAACTTCATATTTTACCCACCTCGTTATGTCATTTGTATAATTTCGATAAAACAGTTTGAAAAATATATCCAAATGACAGTGCGTAAACATAGAATTTCTACACTACAAGTTAAAGTGTAGTAACACACACCGAAAAGTTCATAAGCAAATGAAGGCAGTTCACATATTCTGTTTTTATAGGGCAGAAATCATACCCATTGAAATCATATATATAAGTTTTGATGACCCAAATCAACAGCTGGAACGCGTAAAGTGCAATGATAGGAATCAAATTCTTTTCAGTATAACACATTCAATTAGAATCAACCCGTTGCAACGCACGGGCAAATTTACTATTTTCTAAAATAACAGGATCGCTAGAGCTTGGCGGCCGGAATTCTCCGGTTTGCCAAAAGAGCTATAGTAAGAAGAGATGGGTGCTATTTAATATGACATAAACTGATTGTGGAATTAAGTTGAATCTTGCCGCAGTATACGCCTTATAGTGTATCGTACAATTTGCAAGGCAGGCACCTTATGTGAAATAATGTGAAGTTGTCTTTGACATTCTGGAGGAAACACAAATTGTCTACTGTGAAGCCGCATTTTAATCACCCGTTGCAACGCACGGGCACATTTACTAGTAGTAGATAATATAGAGAAGAGATAGAGATCATACTTGATTACTGTATAAAACTGTGGTTGTTGTCCGGAATTTTATGGAGCATAGATGCCAAGTCGAGGTGTACAAAACCCACGTCCAGGGAATTGTATAATACTCCATACAACTCACCACACGCCCCTATATTTTAAATTGAAGAAGTCTGAAACATATAGACCTGAGTTGTTTCCGTGGAGCGTTTGCTGGTAGGACAAGCTGACGTCGGGGAGCAGAAGAACTTTCCCATCGGTGAGGCATAGACAACTAGTTGAAGATTAGGGCAATTTCACTGAACCCTAAAAATCAGCCCATGTGTTTGTTTAGCTTAGGTGGACAAAATGAACGCCGTCTAGACTGAGACATGATTCAATTTTGCTTCGTTTTGCTCCAAACTATCTCTAAACGCCGGTTGGTAGGACAAGCTGACGACAGGGAGCGGAAGAACTTTCCCATCGGTGAGACAGAGACAACTAATATAGTTAAAGATTAGGGCAATTTCACTGAACCCTGAAAACCAGTCCATGTGTTTGTTTAGCTTACGTGGACAAAATGAACACCGTCTAGACTGATAGTCTGATACATGATTCAATTTTGCTTGTTTTGCTCCAAACTATCTCTAAACTTGGGGCCGGTTTGGTGCCAAACAAACATTACACACGACCTTGTGTCCGAGTTCAAATCCGTTCTGACCCACCAGTCTCCTCCATCAATTCCCATCTTTCCCATTTCCTCTTCCCGTTGTTGTTACGGTCACCCAAACCTTCAGCGGACCATGCAAAACGACGTACTCCCTCCGTACTAAAATAATTGTCTTAAGTTTGGCTAAAAGTGAATGTATCTAGTCATTTTCAAGCATACACGGTGTACACTGGAGCTAAAAAGAAGAGCCATTAGAGAGCGAACAACGAGAAGGGTCAAGAGAGCCCTTGAGGCGAAGCAAGTCACTGTCACCCAACCCTTGGCCTCCCTCCGCTTACAAAAGAGGGACCGAATTAGCCCAATCTGATTAAGGCCCTCTTTAATTGGACGATTTTCATATGAATATTGGAGAATTTCCATGCATAGAAAGTTTTTCTAGAAATCTATTTGGATTAAAGGAATGACACCTCCAAAATTCTTATGGATTGTATTCGTACACCCTAATTTCACAGAATTTTCAACATCCATTTTAACCTCTTTTTTACACTCATTCGTGTAGGATCGAGATATTTTTCTGTGTTTTTTATGTGTATCATCCAAATGACCATTCATATAATTTTTCTTAGTTTTGTAATACTCTATTTTGCACCTACAATCCTATCAATTTTCTGTGTTTTTTAATTCCTCTGTTTTCCAATCCTATAATCCAAAAGGCCCTAAACTTGTTAGCAACTTAAGTTTTTTCTTTAGGCTATGCATGCAACTAGTCATTGGGGGCAGAGGGAGAAATCACGACTATGACACATTCGAAGAGGCGGGCGGGTAGGGAAGCTACTAGCATCGTGAAGCCTGAAACACGGTGTGAAGATTTCTGTCTCCCAAGCTCTCGTAAGGCCGTAATCCCTTTATTTTTACCTTTTAAGTTTTTGAAAATTATGAAGAAGAAATTGTCCTACATGTTCTCAATTATCCCATGAAGTTGCGAAATCTCAGTTTGAAACACTTTGCACTCTTTAAAAAAAAAACGAAAAATGTATAGATCTAAGTAGAGTAAACAACGCATAGTTTCAAATATCTATTTTTTCATTTTTTGTGTAGCTTATAATACAAAGAATTGTATATTGTGATTTTTTCCAGCTTATAAATATGTTTGAAGAAAAATTAAAATAGAGGGTTTGCTCTCTCTCTCTCTAACCATTTTCTTGGGCTGAACAATCAGCTCCCATCTGTTGGTGGTACTAGTAAATTTGAATAAAACATCGTGATCAGCCATGTCGTGCGAGATGAGGCATGAGAGCGAGACAACATAACTTTGAACGAGACCACATCCAGTCATCAACCTCTTTGCCGCCTCCTCTTCTTCCTCCTTTCTCCTTTCTCCTTTCTCCTTTCTCCTTTCTCCTTTCTCGTCCAACAGAGACGCGGACGCGCACCGCGCACGCCAGAGCTACGAATCAAAGAGAGAGGGAGAGAACCAAATCTCAGCTACCCGCTCGGCTCGCCACCGCAACAAAACAACAGCTCATCCACGACGCCCAATAATCCTGAAACGAAACTTATAAAAGACGGCGGGGCCCAACCTGAGACCAGGACCCACACGGCGTCTCTCTCTGCGTCCAAATTCAATTCCACTGCAACCAACGAACAAAACAGGACAAAAGCGGAAAGTGGGAGAGGCCCGAGCCTACAAACCACCGGCACCAGATGAGATGAACAGAGGAGGAGCCAACAAGCCGCGGAGGACGAGGAGCGCAGTTTAAAAACTTTGCTTGCGCCCACAGGAGATTCCCGGCTGCCGGGTCGGTTTGGGGCCAACCAATCTGCTTAGATTCCCGATTCTGCGCCGGCGGAGGAGGCCAATGGGAGGGCCGGAGGCGGTCGTCGTGGCGGAGGCCGCCGCGCCGGCGGAGACCGGGGGCGAGGTGGGGCGGATGGAGGGCTGGCTCTACCTGATCCGATCCAACCGCCTCGGCCTGCAGACCTCCCGCAAGAGGTACTTCGTGCTCCAGGACTCCGCGCTCCGCTGCTTCAAGGCCGCCCCGGCGCCGTCCACCTCCGCCTCCAGCCTCGAGGTATCCGCCGTCTGCTTCTGGGTGCCGTTTTTTTTTCGGGCGAATTTCTCGCGACATTATCGGGGTTCTGTACGATCCTAGGCCGCTCGGAAATTTGTAATTGGATTTTTTAACCCGTGGTCTGATGATCCTGAACTGGATTCGCCACCAACGCTAGTAATAATAATAGTAATTCCGGAGGGGAAGGAGTTGGTTTCTGTTGGAGTATTATTTTAACGGCCGGTAGCCGGTAGGTGAGATGAACCATCAATGCTTTCTGCGTGCCGCCATGATTACTTTTGCGCGTGCTTCAGGCCGGTAGTACTGGTACTATTGTTCCTCAGAACGGATCACCTACAGTGTCGCACCTAATCCGGTGCCACATATCCGCGGTGTTTCTCTTAGTATGGCATGTCCTTGTGATACGCTTACTTCAAAGCGAGTAATGTCTTGCCTAGACAGGAAGGACTACGCAGCTGTACGCAATGGATTAGGAGCAAAACCATAATCTCTGTCGCACTACGCCAGAAATTAGGTTAGCGTTGCTTAGAGCCAAAGAGTTGTTTTCTGGATTTACAAGCTACGAAGGTGTCTGAGATGGCCCTCTGCCTGAGCAGCTTTCTAGTGGCGGCCTCTATTTCTATCAAACGAGAGCTTATAAAGGATGGTATTTGGGGAACATGATGAGCAATTGGACTATGGTGGTTGCCCTGTTTGCCTGACGTGTCTGCATATGCTCAGCTGATTGTCAATTTTGAGTGAAGACAGTAGGTACTTTTCTATGTATCCGAGTTGTGCTTAACTATGAAGCACACTGATCATTGCAGGGAAATTTAAACTTGAATGGCATATTGATTATGCATAACTCTTTGTATTGCATTTAAAAAGTAATCTGAGTACTGATCCTATGCCATCATTTTTCAAACAAACTTCGGTTACTCTGCTTGTACATTCGTTTGAAACATGACACTATGTATTTTTTTTCCTTTTTTCTTGGGGGTACAGGATCCTATTAGAAGTGCAATAATTGACTCTTGTATACGTGTTACAGACAACGGGAGAGAAAGTGTTCATAGAAGTGTAAGCTCATTTATTTTTTGTCTTACATTCTTACTTACAAATATATAGAACAATACCTTGAACCTATTCATCATCATTTTGTTGACAGGTTTTTTACATATTCACGCTTTACAATGCTTCTAACCACTATGATCAGCTGAAGGTAAGTATTGGTGTTAACTGTTATGTCACATGCCTGACATTGGAGCTAACTTTCTTCTTTGGTTGTCATACAAAGATTTTTTTGATTAACTGATGCTTTTCAGTTGGGTGCTAGAAGCTCAGAAGACGCAGCAAGGTGGATCAGGTGCTTAATGGAGTCTGCACTAAAGGTCGGTGTTCTGATTATTTTCATCATTGTCATTATGTTCGGAAAAGCAATAACATAATTTCTTTACTAGAGCAGTCTCCAAGAAAAGATGAGCATATTGTTGCTTGTTCACATAGAAGATGGCAGGCTTTCAGGTAATATCCACAGTAAATTTGTTGATTATTTAGTGTGTGCACTGGGGGTGCATGTCTTGGTTTCCTACTTGTTAATGGTCGTACAATTAGTTCTTTTTTACTTTAGTAGACCCCCGTTTCCCATTGGCTGCACCTTTCTTTTATCACAAACTTGTCTTTGTCACAGAAAATGAGACACATAATCTACTGGGTACTACCAGATTTATGAGCTACTCCCTCCGTTTTTTAATATAGGATGTTTTAGGTGTTCCACATATTGTCTAGATGCGTACTAAAATGAGTGAACATACACACTAAACTTGTCTAGATACATTTGTGTATGTGTGAATGTGGACAAATGCTAAAACATCTTGTATTAAAAAACGGAGGGAGTAGCAAACATCGATAAACTGTTTTCCTCTTATCTGTAGCCAGCCACCCTGTTTCCTGCAAGTTCGAATGCCATGGGTCTTGTATTCGATTGCAACATGCTGTTAGTGCTTACACTAGATTTGTTCCCAGAGTTGTAGAGCTAAGGGAAATAATGATATCTCACTATAGCTTATGAGAAAAGGTAATGCATATGCAAGGGTGGAGGCTTGAGTTTTGCGTTACCTAATTATGAATCTTAGAAAATTCTCAAATAACTCATGAAGTCATAATTTATCATGATCATATCTTTATAAAATGTTATCAAACATCAGCACATGCTTTCATGTATTACTTGTATGGTTGTACTACATGGATGCTTTGATATAGTTTGGCTGCTGGTTGTTACAGTTTTTTTTTTCATTGCTCCATTCTTCCAGCTTTGGGGTAGAAAATTCATTCTGTATAATATTTGTGTTGATCAGTCTTTTAAGAAGATGATATCCACGCCTGTTCTATTGGCTAATTAGCTATTACATGATTGCAGATTAAGCCGCCGCAGCAGCCGCATGCATTCAATAGGTAAGTATTGTGTTCTTATACTTTGTGATAGACAAGTAATATTAGCTAACCATTTATGGATGCTCTTAATAGAGCGTTAGTATTTGTCACTAGATTTCTTTCCTTGAAAAAATAAATCTCTTTGTGTGCTTTGGCCCCTGATTTTTCTGTTTCTGTGAAACTTTTACCAGATTGGACAGCATTATCGTCTTCTAATAACGATCCCATGGCATCTGATGTTATTGCACCTTCTGCGTGGACAATATTTGGCTGTACAAATGGTAAGTGAATTGCCTTCCCTTCTCTATTATATGATTAAAATGAGAGTCAAAGAAGCCAGCATGTTAGCTCCAAATGTATCGGTGTATGCAGGTTGAGAGCATAGTACAGCAGTATACAATGCATATGTCTTACAGCCTTAAGTTAAAAAACTACAAAATTTAGCCCTTCCAAATTTCCATTTAGATCAATGCAACCAGAATTGTCATGATCTGATTGTCTTCTACAACACGGGACAATCTTTATAGTATTTTTAATTCACTTGTCTCTAGAAACAAAGAGAGAAATGTTTCTTTCATACTATTGTGCAATGGGGTATATAGGCAAAAGAAATTGGAGACGTCTTTCCTCATACATCAAGATGTGAGTAGTTTGAAATTGTTCCGCAGAAGGTTACACAGATGTATGAGTCTGGAAAACCAGAGCCATATTGCAATTATGAGGGATCTTAATTTGATTGTTTCGTACAGTACACATTCTAATGTTATCAAACTTAGTATACGATTTTTTTAGCGTATGATGGAAATGATATGATAAACTTAGCTAGCCACACTTTTGCAAGCAATATAGTTATCAATGAACTTTTGCTAACTTCCGACTTCCTGACATTTAGGATTACGTTTGTTTACTGAGGCAAAGGATGGTGGCTCACGTGGGAAGGTACTTCTTGGTCTTAACAAATTATTTTTTGGATGAGTTATTCAATTCACAGTGATTTTTCTTGTTTCCCCAGTATTGGGATGATCATCCGGCTATAATGGCAGTTGGTGTTGTTGATGCGAATAGTGAGGATATCTTCCAGACTTTAATGTCTCTTGGTCAATCAAGATCCGAGTAAGATATGCGTTCCC
Organism: Poa annua; assembly: GCA_026929855.1. Lineage (NCBI taxonomy): Eukaryota > Viridiplantae > Streptophyta > Magnoliopsida > Poales > Poaceae > Poa > Poa annua. The sequence goes on from CM049438.1 coordinate 36,106,851, forward strand.
TATTAAAAAGTTTTTACTTTTCCTATTTCGGGACTCTATTATTTGGTCGGCTACTCCAACCAAATGCATAAATTGCTCCGGAGTAGGGAAACTGGACGGAAGAAAAGTATTATTACAACAATACCAACTTTGGTACTGCCTTCTAAGCAGAAATATCTTATATGTGGTTTTTTCTGCTTTCAAATCTTCCTGACCTAAATATAAACTATGCATGTCATCTTACTAAACGTATGACATTACTCCATGAAAATCTATGTGAACTCATTCTTTTTCCACCAATTAACCAATGAGAGTTTTTTTAGGTGGGACTTCTGTTTGAGGGAAGGACGGGTAGTGGAGCACCTAGATGGCCATTCGGACATAATCCACAAGAAATTAAGAGGGGACTGGCTACCATGGTCTGGGACTGGATCTATCTTGTTTTCTGCATGCACGCTTTATCGTTAAGTTATAATATTATATATGATATTTAGTTTTCAGGGGAATGAGAAAGAGAGATCTATTACTTCGACGATATTGGAGGAGAGAAGATGATGGAACTTATGGTACTATTGTTGATATAATATGATAAATAATCTGCTTGTCATGATCTTGACCTGACACTTCTCTTCTTTTTCAGTTATCCTGTACCACTCTGTTTTCCACAACAGATGCAATCCTGAGAAAGGCTACATCCGTGCATGTCTTAAAAGTAATGTATTCTTGATTTTTCAGTTATCTCTGTGAGGGGCAAAACTGATTGATGTCCTTTGTTTATCATGACCTAAGATCTGGTTTTATATAATAGGTGGAGGATATGTAATATCACCAGTTAGTCAAGGAAGACAATCAGTTGTGAAGCATATGCTTGCTATAGACTGGAAATTCTGGAAGTCATATCTCCTTGCCTCATCTGCAAAATACATCACCATACGTATGCTAGGAAGAGTAGCAGGCATGTTTTTTTGATAGATCAATGAATTTTTGCTCGTTGTAGTTATCAATTCTACTTATCCTCAGTGTTCAGTAAGCTAATTTACATTTGTTTCCAGCCCTACGAGAGTTCTTCCGAGCAAAAAACGGAAACTGTGCTTGTACTGAGTTCTCATCGGGTGAGCTGACGAGGGATATGGGACTGCCACAGGGTGAAAATGAGCGACTAAAAATAGAAATGCAGCCAGCAAATGGGAGCAAAAAGTTTGAGGATACTACAGAAGGATCACTGGCTGGTTCTAACCGGCACTTAAGCTCTGGTTCCCTTGTTCAACTTAATGATGCAACAGATGAGTTTTTTGATATCCCAGATGAATCAGAATATGATCAGAGAGAAGCCATGTGGTCTTCGGATGAGAGCACACAAGCTGCGGTGAGTTCCTTACATATAGAGCCTTGCATTTGTGTTTGCATGACAGCAGGTTCTTACATACTTATTTTACTGTGTCAAAGTTGTAACATGACACAGTTTGCTCATACTGCCTCTGTTTTTATTTACTTCACGTTCTTAAGTCAAAGTCAAACTTTGTCAAGTTTGACCAATAATATAGGAAAGTTTATCATCATTCATAATGTTTGGTCTAATCATACACATTTTACATTATACACGTTGATATTTTCTCTAAAATATTGGTCAAACTTAACAATGTTTGAGTTTGACTAAACCCAGAACACGAAGTAAATAAAAATGGAGGGAGCACTTCAAAAGATAAAGCACTTATAGTCATCAATAAGTACTAATTATTGCAATTTAATAATCACAGTAAATATTAATTTCATGATGTTAGCATAATTCAGGAAACCAGGGCAGAACTCCGAGATCGATTTTTATATTCATGTGCTTAATATTTGGCATGACATGACAGGACCAACGGCATACTAAATTGTCCAGTGCTGCTGTCTTCGTACGAAAGTTGCATGATCTTGCAGGTTTGTTACAGCTGCTTTGGTCTACAGTTTTCAGTATTTTAATTTATCTTTTGTTCTAATTATTCTCAATTTTTATATTCTAGTCCAAAAGAGAGGGTATGTTGATTTACAGGGAGCTGCAGATGTTGATAATGGGCCATGTTACTATGGACATACTCTTCCTAAAGATTCTAGCTGCACAATGCCTTCTAGTTGGTCCATGACAGATCCTACAACATTCTTGATACGGGGAGAATCCTATCTGCTTGATCGTCATAAGGTGGCTTAGTAGTACTGTTTTAATTCTAATTCACTAGGCTAGGATACAATGCAAGTCTTCGATATGCAGAATATTAGGGATCATATATTTTGCAATGATAGTCATGTTCCACTAATCCGGTCAACATGTTGACATTCTGGGTTGGTGTGCTTCACTAACCATAATGATGAAAGTATATCTGCAATTTTGACAGATAAAAGCAAATAATACGCAAATGCAAATGGTAGGTGCTGACTGGATAAAATCTGATAAGCGTGAGGATGATCTCGCTGGTCGTCCTGGGGGACTAGTCCAGGTATATTTTACTGGAGCCAGTTCTTTCCCTTCAAATGCAAAAGAACAAAAAATTCACAACCAATTTTCTTGCAGAAATATGCAGCACAGGGAGGCAACAAATTTTTCTTCATTGTAAATATACAGGTGAGATTTATTCAGCTTTGTATATGTATGGAGTCTTCGTATACCTTCTTACTTATAATCCTGATCGGTATTCAGGTTCCTGGTTCTACCACGTACAGCTTGGCTTTGTATTATATGATGGATACCCCATTGGAGGAAGTACCCCTACTTGAGGCATTTGTAAATGGAGATGACACATTCAGAAATTCGAGGTTCAAACTCATTCCTTATATCTCAAAGGTACTTATTTTCTCCTACGAGTTCTTTTTCGTGTTAAACAGAAATACCATGGTTTATGATTGGAAATTCTGAATGTGTCAATTCAGGGATCTTGGATTGTAAAGCAGAGTGTGGGCAAGAAAGCTTGTTTGATTGGTCAAGCACTAGAAATCAATTATTTTCGTGGAAGCAACTATATCGAGGTATGTCCTATGCATGCCAGTAGAAATCAGCTTCTTTGGTTCGATTCTGCGGATCATTGATAAATGAGCGCATGCATATTTTGCGCATTTACTTTGTTCAGGAAACAGTCTATGTCGAGTTATGTTCTGCTTGAATGGTGTAGTCGCTATTCATAATTGCTTCAGTCTCGGCCAATATTATTTGTCTTTTACTTCTTTGAATTTATTTCAAGATTCCTCCATGGAGCAAAATCCGACCGAACTATTATGGAAGCTAACTGTTGGTTTATCACAATCTACAATAACCCTAAACATATATTCTAGCGGTCTTTTTCAATCATAACCTGCTAACATTTTGTTTGTGACATATCGAATATGTGTTTACCGATAGTGCAGTTGCAATATTAAGCTCTAATGAACAACTTGAAATGCAACATTTTCAGCTTGGAGTAGATATAGGCTCATCAACCGTGGCACGAGGTGTAGTGAGCCTTGTGCTTGGGTACTTGAACAACCTGGTGATTGAAATGGCCTTCTTGGTACAGGTAGTTGTTGTAGCATCCCTTGCCAGTTTTTGTCAGATACATTCTTGTTCTACTCAAGATTGAGAATGGACCTGATCATAAGCATTTTTCTTCCTTGCCTTATGCAGGGCAACACGCAAGAAGAGCTCCCCGAGTTCCTTTTAGGCACCTGCCGGTTGAATTACCTCGACGCCTCCAAAGCCATATCGCTAGACGAATGCTGATCTCTGGAGGAGGCGTCGGCTTGACCCCAATTCTTTTCCGAAGCCTGAGTACAGCACACAAAACCAAAAGGCTCAAGTCATTCCTTGTGCCGGGCATACATTCCTTGCCGCCCAAAGAAGTTGGGCCTGGATTTGCCGCAGCATTGTACATCCATTCACTTCATTCATTTCTCCTTTGCTGAGAGATAGTATTGCGTTGTAAAATGATGGTTGCAGTCTACCACGGAGTACCTACAAAGCCATCCTCTGGCCGACAACTCGTCATCAAGTAAAGATTCAGGCAGAAGAAAAATGTATTCTAACCCTGACCCCGTGTCGTTCATTCTGAATCTAATCTGGGATCAGAAATCATCAGATCCAAAACCATATCATCCCATTACTGGACGTTGACCCTTCACCTGAGAGTGATGGCATCTGCCATGATTCTATCCGAGGACTAGGAACTACCCCGAGACACTCGTCCAGAATCTAAAGGGACTCTGACGACAACAGTGATTATCTTCAGAACACCCTACCATTGTCAGTGTTTTTTTGGAATTGTGTCATGGTCAGTCTGTCACTCACTCACGGACCGCACACTTCACTTTTGTTATCACTCGGGACGGAAGGAAGAAGCAGGAGTAGTGGAGTTGGCATTTCTTGGTCCTGACGGGCTCGAGAAAGGACAGCGGTGGGGAGAGAAAATGATGGTGTCATCATCAGAGCCAGTTCATCGTGATCATGAGTTTAGGATCACTGTGCCTGCCTAACCGTGTATGCCAAACGCTGCATCGCTGCAACTATGTCATCTGATGTGTAGGCCAAACGCTGCATCGCTGCAACTATATCATCGGAGTAGTAATTCTGTGTGAAACGCAACGCGTTGTGGAGGCTTAGACAGGATTCTTAATGCCATTGACCTGGGCAGATCCCCATGGCGCATGGCGCGTCGCCGGCGGCGGCGGCGATCAGGTCGGGTCGGTCGGCCGCGCTGGTGGCTCCGTGCTGGCGGTCAGCGAGTCACGTGCAGGCGAGGCTGTGTTCTACGCCTCTGGGCTCTGGGTTTGTTTGCCGTTGCAACGCCGCATTTGCTTGTCGCTGGATCGGATCATCCGCTGTGCCGCCGACTCGCAAATCTGAACTATTGACGACACTCACATCCCATCTACTGTACTAGTGATGTAATGAGACTCACAGAAGCTGCATCAAAACATGTCCACTACCCCAACTCGTCGGACACCATATTTACACGGAAGTAGAGTAGATAGAAGCCTTCACGTGTTCTTTTTACAACATTCACACGAGTGTTGTCTCTATACAGAATCAAAGTTTAAGAAGTTTGCTCGTAAGTTTTCTAGTAACATCATGCAGCGTACTATGTGAATGCGTTGTACTGCTGCTATGTCAAACTTAAGATTGGCATGGTTGTGGGCAACCCTGAAATTGAGATGCCAGTTCCGAGAGTGATGTTCCCTAGGTTTTGCTCAGAAATTACGCTAATCGATGGTCTGCCATGACATCACCGTCATTGAACACATCCCATCGCACAATACAGGGCATCGAAGGCATTGCTTACGATTAGTTGGCCCGTTGAACAACACGAAGCTGTTCGGTCAAGATTACAGATCCCAAGATCCTCTTCTTAAGGCGCTCGTTGAAACTCTGTCGCTGCTTCTTCTTTATTTGCTGTGCTAACCAAAGAAAATTATGATCCCAACAAACAGTAGACCGAACTGCCTGGAGACCAAAGAAGATCGTAATCACGTCGAAAATATGGAACGGAACAACAACGTTGCGCTCCGTTCGGTCTTCAGAAATTAGACTTGCCATTTTGAACAAACTTAAGTGCTCCGGCAGAACAAATTCAAAAACTGCAAAGTTACTCCATATAAATACTCCTTAAAACAAGCTCATTGACGTTTAACCTGGATTTTGTCGTTCAACAAGCTCATTGACGTAAGGGTCTGTCTGGTTCAACTTTTGCAACCAACTTTTGCTGTGGAAAAGTTGAACGCTAACCAAACGAAAAAATCTCGCAGCAGATTATTCCAACGTGACCTGCTTCCTCGCTCCATAATCCGTAGCCGCTCAGACCCTGCACGGTGAAAACCAATTTATAGCTAAAATTACCCATGTTGCCATTAATAAGTGGAAAATGGTTCGTTATTATACCCTCAGCTCCCTCGTCGCGACTGTTCTTCCGTCGTGATTCTGTCGCCTTCCGTCCGCCTGAATCTGGCTGCTATTAGGCTGCCTCCAAACCTGTGCCACTTGAACGTCCCGCGCCCTCGCATCTCGGTCGGCGGCGCCGGCCACCAATCTAGGATCTCATTGGAGGCTTGGAGCCGTGCTCACAGCAACTCGTGGTCGTGGAAGAGATGCTCCAGCTGGTGCTCTCACCGGCGAAGGGGCCAAGCCACGAGTGTTCCGGCAAGGTCCGAGCAGCTCCTAAGATAATCTCCGACGAGGTTTTGGCGAGGTCCGGCGATAATCAAGATAACTGGAGGTGGTCCACTGCGGCTCCGGCGAGGTCTGACCAACTCCGGCGAGGTCCGGCAGCGAGTATTCAACGAGGATCAAGGTGGCTGGAGACGGTCCGACGCTGCTTCAATAAGGTACGACGTGTCTCTACCAGTCTCCGAGACGTGACTGTCGGCAATGTGTGCCCGGCGAACTACGACGAGGTTCAGAACAATTCCGTTGACGTTCCGACCAACTCTGACGATGCTCCAATGAGGTATGGCCAAGAGCGAGGTGACGTTCCGACCGATGCACGCGATGTTAAGCAATAAAATGAGAGAACCAACGAGGAAAAACAGAGACGCCGCAGAGCTCAGTTGTGTATGGCAATCGGTGAGAGATGTGCGACGATGCACCCTGTGGTTACAAGAGGCCAGACGAGAACAGCAGCGTGTGCTCTCCTCCGGTCCCTACTCCGGATGTCGTCGGTTTCTCGCAATAGCTACAGGGAGCGATCGGCCGGTTGTCGTGTGGGGGGCGGGTGCGGGTGTCTCACGGTATTCATGCAAATACAACGGACTTTTCTACCGTATAGCCATTTTACCTCCGCAGAGCCTTTGTTTGCGTGTGTTGGGTGGCGACTTGGATGAAGACTGCACGGGTAGGGAATTCGTCGACCCGACTGGATCGCCTTCGGGCAATGCGAAGGTCGATCTGATTGCTACGCCAGACAACGGCCCCGGAACAGGTTGATTTTGGTGGCGACTTGGATGAAGACTATGCGGGTAGAGGGTTCGTCGACCGATCGCCTTCGGCTAACGCGAAGGTCGATCTGTTTGTTACGCCGGGGCGGCGACCCTAGAGCAGGTGGTGTGTGTTTGTAGCGTTTGGTGGGTTGCGCCGTGTGGATGGTGGGTCGCCTCGCTTGTGCGGATTTTTTTCCCTTTGTATAGTCTGTGTGGTTTCTGGACCCGGTTTCCCTTATAAACTGGACCACCTTTTCTATCTAATCGAGCGGTGGATATCGTCCACCTTAAACTAAAAAAACCATTGGACCACTATGTTCTTGTATCGTCTGATGGGAAACGATCGTTTGGATTATATGAGCGAGGTTTCTCTTTACTAGGAGAAGACATGTCACATGTTTTGTATTAAAAATATATCGGGTGCATCTACACACAAATACGTGTAATAAGTGTCGCACTTTGTTATTGTCTTTTTTATATTAATATAAAAACCGTATATACCATCTTGATAGAGAGGGGGGAGGCACGCCTCTTGTAGTTGGTATATGCCGCGTGCGTTGGTGTTGACGCTTTGCACAATTCACAATAAAATGGTGATTGAACTGTTGTTCTTCGACGTGCTTCTAACACTATGTTTAAATTTTTGATTTTTTTTTTGTAGTAGCACCCGCTATATTGGTAGCGAGACAAGGGGCGGCTAGATGACATGCTCAATAGTCTTCTTCATCTAGCCGTTGAGCGACGGCTGCTGTCGCGTTCTTCCCTCCCTCACCCCAGCCCCTTTTCCCCACATCTTTGTGTTCTCTCTTAGCTATATTCTTGTTGTTGGGTGTACTTGTGTTGCTGCCCTAGCGAACTCCTCTATCGTCCGGACCTGTATGAACTTGTTTGACATGTTGCTTTATTTATAAAATGGTCGAAACTTAGTTTCAAGAGAAAGTGACTTTGTTCATAAACATTTTTTTGTAGTTTTTTCAGCGTCTTCTTTTGGTAGTTTTCTACTTGTCTCTTTGGTTTAGGAAAGCTTGCTGACCAGTTTCAAGGTAATTCGGAAGAAATGAGAATCAAGCCGACCTTTTTTCTTCTCGCTGGTCTTGCTCGTCACGAACGTGTATGGTATGGACGACAACGACATAACTAAAAGACAAATACTCGGTGCAATGCAATACTACCAGACTGGAGTATGGTTTTGTCGCCGGCTCCGACCTACTGGAACAAGGTGGGTCCACTCCAACAGTACGTCTATCCCTAGCGCAAAACAAGACAGCGAGGGGTGACGTAGACTGGCTCGTGTTGAGGGGTCGCGTTCGATGACACGGTGGGGCCACGTGCGCTTGGAAGGGCCTGCGTTCGCTGACGTCGCGCTAGCTGGGTGGGTCCACGGACTACTGTGCTCGAGCCAGTGAGCATGGGACAGACGGTCGTAGCCCGCAGATGATCCGCATGGGCTATAGGTACTTTGGTTCTTCGCTGTGCTCGGTTGGTACGGGGGCAGGCTAAACTAATTTATTTTATGACGATGAATTCGGAAAGGCATTTTTGGCTCTGATGAACTGGAGTAAGGTTCTTCGCTGTACTTGATTTGATCAGTGTCTTGATACATCCTACTTTGATAAATGTGTGTTATGTAATTTGAAACGGAAGGGGTACATCTTTGTACCTTTTCTCGAACGTATATTATGACTTGTATCAGAACGTATCCGAGCATCTATACTTGTACTGGTACAACGAAGGTGGTTGTCTTTGGTCCAGCGCCTAGCTAGCTAGTAGCTATAGCCTATAGGTTGCGTAAAAAAAAGCTATAGCCTATAGGGGTGAAACTTCGTGTTTTTCATATTTTCTTGGGGAATCATACACAAGAGCATTTGGCCTCCAAATCGGTGTCCGGCATCCCCAATTGGGTCTACTTGGGGTGCCGGACATGTGTCTGGTCAATATTTAGAGTCCGGCCACAGCGGCACTCCCCAAAGGTCCACCCTCAACGGCGCCAAATTGTCGAATATCTTGCGAGTGACATGAAATTTAAGCAATTCAAACTTAAACGATTGAAATTAAACTAAACTAAACTAAACTAAACGATTGGAATTTAAGCTCTAATCTAAACCTTAAGCTAAACCCTAGTCTAAACTCCGCCGCTCTTGCCTGCCTCGTCGTAGTCCAGGGACGCCTATCCTGCCAGGGAGGCCTTCTGGCTCTCCTGAGCTAGGCGTGAGCGGACACGCCTCTCCTGCGGGAGCGCGCTCGCCGCCCGGCGCATGTCATCCCTGGCAGCCTTTACAGTTGCCTCGCGCGCCCGGTTCAGCTACTCCTGAACCGCCTGCTGGGCGGCCTCCATCGCGGTCGGATTCTCCCGCTCCGCGGCCACGGCGTTGAGGTCCGCGAGGGAGGCCTTCAGGATGGCCATGAAGGCGCGGCAGCGAGCGTCTCGCTCCGTGGTCTCGAGGGAGGCCTTCAGGATGGCGGTCTCGACGGCGTCGCCAACCGCCTCGTAGCCGAGCCTGAACTGGTTGGCCGCCTGATGCACTCGGTGGTGTTGTTGGGAAAACCCAACAGGAAGGTGTAAAGTAGTGCAGCAGCAAATTTCACTCAGTTATGAAACCAAGGTTATCGAACCAGTAGGAGATGAATAACACGTCTGAAGGTCTCCCTGGCAATGACGTCAGAAAACAGCTTGTTGAAAAGGGAGGTGGAACCTGCACAACACAATCAAACTACTTTGCCCTAACTGTTCGAAACAGTTAGGTTGTCAATCTCACTGGCTTGATGTAACAAAGGATTAAACGTATGTGTGGAGGATGATGTTTGCAGAGAATGAAAGTAACAGTTTGCAGTTGGTTGTATTATCAGTTTAAAGAAAAGGACCGGGGTCCACAGTTCACTATTGGTGTCTCTACATAAATAATAATAATAATAATAATAATAATAATAATAATAATAATAATAATAATAATAATAATAATAGCATACATGTGGGTAAACAAATTACAGCTGGGCAATTGACAGAATAAATAGCTGCATAATTATGCATATACTAATGTCATGATGTCTAGTGTGAGATTCATTTGGGCATTACAACAATATACATAGACCGTTCCAACCGCATCTATGACTAATAATCCACCTTCCGGTTAGCGTCCGCACCCCTTTCAGTATTAAGTTGCAAGCAACAGATTATTGCATTAGGCAAAGTGTGTAATGTAAGTAATACAATTATCCTTAGACAAAGTACTACTGTTTTATCCCTAGTAGCAACAGTACATCTACAATCTTAGAGCTTGCTGTCACTACCCCAGATTAAATAGAGACATGAACCCATTATCGAGCATAAATACCCACTCTTGGAGTCACAAGCATCTACTTGGCCAGAGCATCTACTACCAACGGAGAGCATGCAAGATCGTAAACAACATACAACATGATATATTATGAAGCAAATGACATAGTATTCAATATCTATCGGATCCCAGCAAACATGTAGCATTACATAAAGATGATCTTGATCATGATAGGCAGCTCACAAGATCTAAACATGATGACACAATAGGAGAAGACAACCATCTAGCTACTGCTATGGACCCGTAGTCCAAGGATGAACTACTCACGCATCAGTACGGAGGCGGGCATGGTGATGTAGAGCCCCCCGGTGATGATTCCCCTCTCCGGCAGGGTGCCGGGAAGAGCTTCTGAACCCTCCCGAAATAGGGTTGACGACGGCGGCGGCTCCGTAATGTTTCGTGGAAAAGTGTTCGGGTATTAGGTCTTGTATTGTCGGGGGGTATTTGTAGGCGAAAGAGCGAAGGCGGTGGAGGCCCGAGGCCACGTCACGCGGTGCTGGCGCGGCAGGGGGGAGCCGCGCCCCCACCTCATGACGGCGCCTCGGTGCCCTCCTTCGTTTCCTCTTCGGACTTCTGGAACGTGTCGGGAAAAATGGGAACTTTGTCATAAAAACAGTCCAATTCCGAGAATATTTCCTTAAGTGGTTTCTGAAACCAAAAACAGCAGAAAACAGGGAACTGGCACTGTGTCATCTTGTTAATAGGTTAGTCCCATAAAATACATAAAACAACACAAAGTGTATATAAAACATGTAGCAATTGGTATAATATAAGCATGGAACGTAAGAAATTATAGATACGTTTGAGACGTATCACCGCCTGCTCGGCGCGCCAGGTGTCGAAGGAGTTGACGGCGACCACCTGGTCGGGCCACAGCGGCGGCGGCAGCTCCTGCTCCGGTGCCGGCTCCTGCGCCTGCTCCGGCGCCTGCTCCGGAGGCGGCTCCTGCCCAGGGTAAGGATCCTGGGCCGGCTCCTGCTCCAGCTGCTCCTCCACGTCGATGCCGTCGACGGGCTCCTCGTCGACGACAGGATGGAGCGCCTGCTCCGGCTGCTCCTCCTGCCCCAGAGGGTGAGCGCGGCGCGCTTCCTGGGTGATGGTGGACCAGGTGGTTTGGAGGCGGCGAGGCATGGTGGACCAGGTCCTTTGGAGGCGGCGAGGCTCGGGGCGACACTACGGAGGCGGCGAGGCTGCGGGCACGACGGAGGAGTGTTGGTGTGGTGAGGCTGCGGGCACGACGGAGTGTTATATAGGCGGGGAGGGGGCGGGAAACGGAGGGGCGGGAAGCGGTGGCGCTTGGCGGGAAGCGGCGGGTGGGTGAGCACGCATCGCGTCGGAGTTATGTGGCGGCGACGCGATTCGGCCACGCCGACGCTTGGGAAGCCGGGAAAGCCTGGGCGCCGGCGTAATTGCGAGGCGTGCCGCAGACGCCTCGCCGTCTCGTCGCGTCGTCGCCTGCAGAAACGCGTCGCCATTACGCGGGCGGAACGGCCTCCTGCACGGCGCAATTTACAACACCTCCTCGCGCCCTATGTCTATGACGGGTGGGACGCTGTCGGAGGCCATGTCCGGCACCGCCAGGAGGGCTTCCAAGGGGGTGTCGGACACAAAATCGCTCGGGGCGAGGCTTTGAGGGTGACGCTGGTGGCGGTTTTTTTGTGTCCGGCCCCCCAAAGGACCTTTGGGGGTCCTTTAGAGGCCCCCGGTGGAGATGCTCTAAATACATAAACCATGTAAACATATATGGTAGAGTAAGACGAGGACGTGAAACATAAAGCTTATGTTTGACAAGACGAAGAGACTACTTGGAGAATGTAGGAAAATTCAAGCAAACCAACAAACTTATCAAGTTCCTACAATGAACTAAAATAGAAGGAGATATCATAATAATATTATATAATAACATGCATAATTTATAATCTTAGCAACATTAAAAATCCTACTGGCCCTAGCAACATTAAAAACTAGGAACAACTCGACAGGGAGGTAATATACAATTACATAAGGCCTAAACATGGTCGTTTCAGTTTTTCTATTCAAAAATTGGGTTTGTGTCTAATGTTCCCGCTATTTTTTGAGGCTGGCGGGAGGGAAACATCGCGTAGTAAAAAACAGAAAAAATTATATTATCGGAAAGGGATTTTGAATTTTCGTAGTCGTTCCGGTAGGATTTTCTGTTATGTTTCTGTTTCCATACTTCCATTTTGCTTTCGTTTTTTCCGCACAAAAGTCAAGCAAATTATATTCTTTAGTCATATCCTAACTAATCCCTCCATTTTTAAATATAAGATGTTTTAGGTGTTACACATGTTGACTAGATTCAAGTAAACCAAGTGCATACAAATACACTAAAATGTGTCTAGTTACGTGTGGATACATATGAACGTGGAAAACACTAAAGCATATCTATACCTACTAATAAAGGGAGGAAGGCTTCCCTGGTTTGATTGGTCGTGCGGCCCACCGTTCACTGTCTATCGTTTTGTAGAAACCCCCCCAGAAACAGGGAAATCAACCCGCGGTCCATACGGCAACGGAGCCTTCATGGTTTCGTACGTCGGAGGGACTTATTCGCAATTTCCGGAAAAACCTGCGACCTACTTGCAAAAACGCCTTCTCTATTCACTCGACCCGCACCTCTCTCTCGATCTCCTTCTCCTCTCCTGGCGATGCCGCCGCCACCTCCCTCGGTACGGGCGTCGTCGGCCGTCTCCCACGCCGCTGGTCGCCGCCAGAGGTCATGCCCTCTTTCCCCTCACACTCACTCGCCCGCTCTTTTCCCCTCTCCCCCTCTCGTTGACCTTCCTCCACGCTCGGCCAAACCTTAGCTTCACCGGCCGCGATGCCACGCCATCGATTCCAGCCTCCTCCGACGAATCTGACGATGCCATCAGCACCGCCTCGCTTCCCTCTCCATCGTCCTCCAGCCTCGCGTCCCGGGAAGCTCGGAGTCAAGCGGATCGAGCCGTCTTCCCCGACTCGGGCCACCGCCTTCTCCACACGGTCACCGCCGTTACAGACCTCCGCCACGTTTGTGGAACTCGTTGCAAAGCACATGCGTTTTTCCTAATTATATTTAAAAGGGAGAAGGGAGTAAGTCAAAACCCCTAACTGTTCGGAAAATGGACGTCATACATACTCCCTCCCTTTTTTAATATAAGATGTTTTAGTACTTGCCTAAATTCAGGGGCGGAGTTGCGTACCAATGGTATAGCACCGGTCCAGTTGACCAGCCAAAGAGCATATGTGCATTTGATTCGTAGCATAAAATGCAAACTCCATAGGGCTCCATAGGGCAGCACCATTACTAGAACTCATTCATTCACATGTATCTACATGTACAGCCGGCCTACTAATATACATCTCTTAGAAATGGCCTGGGTTCAGCCAAAATGCAGCACAAAGGAAAGCCCATCATTGCCACGATCACACATTGCACGAACGTAACAAGCGACTCCCGACCGAACCCTTTCCAATCGAACTAGACAATGTTGCCACCGGACCTCCGCTCGCCGCCTCGCACGCCTAGAACCTGTGTCGCACTTCCCCACTGTGCAATGCTTGTTTGGACTCCCTCCCCAAGTTGTTGCAGCCTACCTGCCGCGCTGCCACGTCGCCTCCCCCTCCCAGTCTCTTCTCTCAGCGTCCCCTTTACAGATCTTCTGTCGTTGCTCGACACCTCCAGCTCCGCAGCTCCCTTACGCGCGCGACATAAGCAAAGAACAGAAGAGCCTGGAAGGGTGAGCTAATTTCTAAATTCTGATTATTCTTTGAATTTTTACGAATTGAATTGAGTAAGTCATTTGTTGACTTCATGCTGTAGGAATAGAAGACAATTTGATTTCATGTTGTAGAAATAGAAGATGGAGAGCTTTTCATCCTAAGTCTCCATACCAAAATGAATCGGCAAAAAATAAGCTCCTCAAACCGAAGAGACCCCTAAGCTGAAGCGAGTACCCAAATCATCAACAAGTTGAAGTTATATGTTCATATTTGTAGTCCTACAAAGAAATCTGCTGTTACATGTTTTTTTTTTTTGGCGCTTAGTTTTCAAGTTGCTTGCCAAATTTCTTAAAAAAACATGCACTCGTGCGAAGTACAGCTGGCCGGAGAGGCGGAGACGTTTGCGAGCCACGCACAAAGACGAGTAAGAGATTTTTTGATTTCAAAGCAGCAATTCCAGCCCGTGGCCGGAGCGGAGACGTGTCCGGTGGGAGTGTCGGATCATGTGATGGGACGACGACTTTTTTTTCCTGGGCGGTCGGCCAGTTGCGCACGGCCGGCCTCGGCGGACGGTGCGGTGCGGTGGCATCTCCCGCGCCTCCCGCTCTCGGATCCAACAAGAGAGACGAGAAGGAAAAAACCACGACAGGACATCATTCGCACGCAAGTGAGAGCTAGCACGTCAGTCACACACTACCGAGATCGACCGCACTCCCGATTGACCTTCACGGCTAGACAAAATGAAGTAACGAAACCATAGCCATGGGCCATGGCGCAGTGGTCGCCAGCTGCAGCGGCGCAAGAGAGGCCAGCTGCTGCTGCTGCGGCGTTCGACATGTCCCAATCGGTGTTCCGGCGCCACGGCTGGCTCTGAATTCCCGGCGATCGGTTTGCCTGGCCCCGCGCCGGAAAGAGAGGGGTATGTATGGGAGTTGAGACGAACAAGGCACGAGAGTGGCAAGATTCGCCCATTTCGGGATCATCATGCAATCAGTTGTTGTTGCCAACTTATCTTACGGAGACAGACACAGATGCACTTCGTCCTCTTCTTTGCCCTGCCCCCGGAAGAAACAATTACGGTGGTGTGGTGTCGTTGCTTTGCTTGCTCCGGAAGAGACGAGGATATGGTGCACTCACAAAAATGTGATGAGGACCTTTGTTTCCTTTCTTTCTTCTGGGTCCCCATTGCTGCTTCTTGTTTGGAGAGATGCCTTCTTCAATTGTCAGTCATGGAACGTGATGAAGCCGCGATTTTCATTTCCGTTGGTTGTGGTTGCAGACGAAACAGACGCAGCTGCATTTCTTTTGTTGTACTACTACTCCCTTCGTTCCATTTTAATTGACTTGCTATTCACTGCATGTGGATGTATCTGTAACATGTCTAGATACATCCATATTTGGTGGATAGCAAGTTAATTAAATTAGAACGGAGGGAGTAGTATAGTAGAAATAAAACAACACTTACCCCTTCTATAAAAGTAAGACACGCAATTACGTACTCTCCAAAAAAAGAAATAAAACAACACGAAAACTCACTATTCCACCTCTCTTGTCACCACTTCCTACACTCCACTCGAAGACATCGTAGCCGCGGCGGCCCACCGACAGCAAACAAAGCAAGAACAATGGCCCACGCCCATTGATCACCGACATGTCGGCCCCACTTCTTCCCGGGACCCGCTAGTCATCCATGCCCAACCGAGAAGAAGCGCTGAGGTCTCGCTGTTCGCTGTTGGTGCCGGCGCAGACGATCCGGCCAGTGGGCCCGCGGTTCCACTCGGCTACTGCAGCAGCGAAGCGAGCGCCTCCTATCTAATGGCCGGGAACACATCCAAGAACTCTAGCCATAATTCCGAACCACTGTGCCGCTCGCTCCTCGTCCTCTCTCTCTCAAGAACACGGCAAAAAATCGGGCCTTTTCGGTTCCTCTCCTCCGGACGCCAGAGATTTGATATTGCTCCGTAGTAGTAATTTATTTTGTTTTGGTTTGACCGGTGGATGAAGCTGCAAGGGCCGAGGGAGGAGGGGATGCGCCGGCATGGCCTGATGTAGATTTCCCTCTTTTCTGCTTTCCAAGACATCTCTCTTGCAGAGCTCTGCGCTAGCCGCAGGACTTTCTGATCTGCCAACTGGAGGCAGGCCATGCGCGCCGGACAAACAGGTACTGCTCTGCTGCTGCTCCCTTTTTCTTGCTTTTCATCTTTCAATCCTCTTGCCTTGCTTTGCTTTGCCTCCGTCGTGATTGTGATGGATTGCGTGTGGGAGTTTGTTTTTTTTGGGTGGTGGAGGAGGAGGATGCGAATTGATTGATGCAAGTCATGGCAGGTTTGCTGCGCCGGGAGTGATCGCGTTTCGTCGAGATGAAGGAGGAGAGGTGCCTGGACCCGCAGCTGTGGCACGCCTGCGCGGGCGGCATGGTGCAGATGCCGCCGGCGCGCTCGCGCGTCTACTACTTCCCGCAGGGCCACGCCGAGCACGCCAACGGCGGCGGGGCCGCGGAGCTCGCGGCGGCGGTCGGCCCGCGCCCGCTCCCCGCGCTCGTGCTCTGCTCCGTCGCCGGGGTGCGCTTCCTGGCTGATCCGGAGACGGACGAGGTGTTCGCCAAGATCCGCCTCGTGCCGGTCGGCGCCGCCGGCGAGGCTGTTGCAGGGTTCCGGGAGCAGCCCGAGGGGCTTCTCGGCCCGCTCGGTGGTGGCGGCGATCCCGCGGATGCGCGCGAGAAGCTCGCCTCCTTCGCCAAGACGCTCACCCAGTCCGACGCCAACAACGGCGGCGGCTTCTCGGTGCCTCGCTACTGCGCCGAGACCATCTTCCCCAAGCTCGACTACAGGGCTGACCCGCCCGTGCAGACGGTGCTCGCCAAGGACGTGCACGGGGAGGTCTGGAAGTTCCGCCACATCTACCGGGGCACCCCGCGCCGCCATTTGCTCACCACGGGATGGAGCACCTTCGTCAACCAGAAGAAGCTCGTCGCCGGGGACTCCATCGTCTTCCTGCGCACCGAGCTCGGGGAGCTCTGCGTCGGGATACGCCGAGCAAAGCGGGTTACCTGCGGCGGCATGGAGTGCATATCCGGCTGGAACGCACCAGGCTATGGTGGCTTTTCGGCCTTCCTCAAGGACGAGGAGAACAAGATGATGAATGCCACTGGCCCCGGAGGGTATGTGAAGGGCAGGGGGAAGGTGAAGATCGCAGACGTCGTCGAGGCTGCCAGCCTTGCGGCCAACGGGCAGCCATTCGAGGTGGTGTACTACCCAAGAGCTAGCACGCCGGAGTTTGTTGTCAAGGCCGCCTCCATGCAGGCCGCCATGAGGATCCACTGGTGCCCTGGGATGAGATTCAAGATGGCGTTTGAGACTGAGGATTCCTCAAGGATTAGCTGGTTTATGGGGACCATTTCTTCTGTTCAGGTTGCTGATCCCATCAGATGGCCAAATTCACCGTGGAGACTTCTTCAGGTTCGCTTCATCTCATGATATTCATAGTTGCATTTCATCTTCTTCTTTTTTATAATGCATATAGTTTACTTAAATTCCATGGAACTGCACTTGATGGATGGACTGCACTAATGACTATCGTTTGCTGTTTTCCAAGTGTCAACATGACATTAGTGTAAAAACCTCTCACTGAGATGCCTTGATTGGTGGTAGAATTTGAGGTCGCATATAAAATATGTCCAAAATACATTATTTTGCTTTTCCACAGTATTGCCAGAAGATACTCAAACCCCTCCTATGTAGAGTATGTATTAACCAATGAATTAGTTAAACAGATAGCTAAGATTTCAGCTGGCCGATGAATTGGTGAAACAGTCAGCAAAGATATTAGGGATCCACAAGTGCTAGTTATGAAAGGAAAGGATTGTGGTCCTCTTGTAGCTTTATTATTGGTCTTCCAAATTTGGATTGTCATTTTGCTTGCTCTATTAAGCATCGAAATTTCATAGTGGGTTCCTAAAATTTGTATCTTCTTGTCAATAGTGGGTTCCTAAAATTTCATATTCCTTTTATTAAGCATCGAAGTTTCTTAGTTGCTCAAATGTCATAGCTTAATTTCCAGTCTTTAGCGTTGGACACGAAACATCCAAAAGGCATGGGAATACTTGGCAAACTTCAAACTAGAAGTGGGATTGTTGAGCACAGAGCACGGCTATAACTAATTAACGCAGATAAGAAGCTACTTTTCTAATGACATTAACCTAGGATAGGGAATAACAGTACATCAATCTAATATGTATTAAAGTTGAAAACTATTACCTAAAAAAAGCAACATCATCTTTCATATTTTTTCAGTTGGTCATCTGGACAGTATAAGATATTATTACAACCATTATACTCCTGTATTGGTCATAGTAACATCTTGTATTATGGGACCGAGGGAGCAGTTGAGAACTGGGATCAGGGTCTTCATTGCCAGCAGCTTCATTTCTCGTCATTCATATGTTTGAAAACCCATCTATCAAGACTACATGATAGTTCTTTCACAGTATTTTCTTACGAGTTTACAGCCAAAATCCTACAGACACATGAGGAAATGCAACAAAGTAATTTATAGGAAAATTATACTGCATAGCAGTTTTTAATAAGTACCTTACACCGGTACTGTGAGAAATAAAACTTCACCCCCCCCCCCCCCCCCCCACCCTACACACAACAAAACGTCAAAGCCGATGCTAGTTTTTTGAAAAAAATCTTATGCTTGTACAGCCAAAATCCTGCAGGTATTTCATTAGTAAATGCAATAAAATAGTTTCTAGGAAATTAAAAACGTGGCCAACGGGGGAATGATCCCTCCCTTGACTTTACGTTGTTAGGTAGGTGAGATGCCCGTTTTACTTAGTGTGCCTCAGCGCAGCCATTTTAGGCGCTGCTGGGACTCGAACCCGGGCCGGCTAGGCGCACACTCGCTGCCTTTGCCACTGAGCTAGCACTCAGTTCTCTAGGTTATAGGAAATTGAACTGCATGTAATTTAATCAATACCTGATACTTGTACTAGTATGAGTAATAGAACTTCAAGTGTGGGGATTAAATCAATATATCGTCGATGTACTTTGACAATGATCCATGTTTAAACTGCTTGTGCTGAAGATACCTGGTCCTCCCTCTACTTGAAAGTACTACCTTACATTTTTCTTATCTCCGTGATCAGTCCCGTACTCCAACTAAAGGGTTTTTCTGTTTGTACCTCAGGAAATAGACGTTGAACTAATGAAATTGGGGGCAGTGAATTGTGTCTTACTAGTAGTGTTTAAGTGAGATATTTGAGGTTAATGTTTGCAACATTAGCATCAGATATAGCAATATGAAAGTGAGTCATCAATTGTAGTTGGTTGCCTTCATGGAGTTTTACCTCGATGACCACAGCAAGTCTTTTTATTGACATGGTTCATGGTTGCGAAATTCTTGCAGGTCGCATGGGATGAACCCGACTTGTTACAGAATGTGAAATGTGTCAGCCCATGGCTTGTGGAGCTTGTATCAAGCATTCCACCAATCCATTTGGGACCATTTTCTCCTCCACGAAAAAAGTTACGGGTTCCCCAGCATCCAGATTTCCCATTTGATGGTCATCTGTTTAATCCCATTTTCCATGGGAACCCACTTGGTCCCAGCAACAGCCCCTTGTGCTGTTACCCGGACAACTCTCCTGCAGGCATACAGGGAGCCAGGCATGCTCAATTTGGTTTACCATTGACAGATCAACAGCTTAATAAGCTGCACCTTGGTCTGTTCCAAGGTGGCGGTTTTAATCGGTTTGACGCTCTAACTCCGTCTTCCCGGATACCCAAGGGATTTGTGATCGGCAGCACACCCGCCCATGACAGCGTCTCTTGCTTGTTGACGATTGGTACACCACAGAGCACAGAAAAATCTGATGACAGAAAGACACCACACATAATGTTGTTTGGAAAGGCTATTCTTACTGAGCAGCAGATAAGTTCAAGTGGATCAAGAGAGACACTTTCCTCTGGTGCTACTGGAAATAGTTCTCCTAATGGCAATGCAATGAAGGCAGGAAACATATCGGATGGTTCTGGTTCATCAATTTGCATTGGGTTTTCATCCCAGGGTCATGAGGCTTCTGACCTTGGATTAGAAGCTGGACACTGCAAGGTATTTATGGAATCGGAGGATGTTGGTCGCACCATTGACTTGTCAGTGTTTGGTTCATACGAAGAAATGTACGGCCGTCTGTCTGTCATGTTTGGAATTGAGAAAGAAGAAATAATAAGCCATCTCCGTTACCGTGACACGGCTGGTACAATCATGCATACTGGTGGATTACCATTCAGGTGAGATGCCCTCCTTATAATATCTGCAGCATTCTTTAACTCATGTACAGTATATATCTTCATCTTAATGTACTTATATGTAGTAATGCTGAACATATATCTAATCCATTCTGTACATGTAACAGCGACTTCATGAAAGTAGCACGGAGGCTGACAATTATAGCCGGCGAAAAGGGAAGACTGCCGAAACCCCTCATCGACTGTATGGTTCAGCAGGTGTGATCCTCGACGGATTTGAGCATGAATTTCGTGAAGAACTCCTAAACCTAGAGCGAAGGACCCATTTTCTATATGTATTTAGTGTTCACCGGTGCTGTTAAGCAGAACTGTATCATTGGAACAATCTTGTGGATTGCTTTTTCATGTGTATTTGTCCCGCGCTGTTGGGCGGTCCTGTGTTAGCTGTTTGCTCAACAATCATGTGGATTGCTATCCTGCCCTTAGTTTGTCGTCAGCCACTGTGTTGTACTAATCGGTAGTGATGTTATTCTCTACGTGGAAGTGCTCCTGAACAATGTCTTGGACGAATATGCTTGAAATAAAGTAAGTTTTCGGTTTGGTTGTGTGGGATATACACTAGTGCCTAGGGACATAATGAATTAACGCATGTGATCAGATTTTTTGGTGTTCTTTTTCGTTTTACATTTTGCCATTTTTGCCAGTGCATCTTAATTAGTCTTTTCTCTGCGTGTTTTAATGGTTGTTTGCGTTCGTTGCATTAGTATGAAACTGATGTGTACATAATTTTTTTTGAACTGTTAGATGTGTACATAATGGATTCTGTGTATACCTGCTCAGTTCCAAATTATATTACTATGTCTTAGATATGGACTAAATACGGATAGAAGTAAGTAAATATATACGGTAAAACGTGTCTAAATAAATTTGAATCAGAGAAAGGTTGAAACATTTAATATTTCGCAACAGAGGTAGTAGAAGATCGGCTCTGAAAAAATGTTTTCTGATGATTTGGTTGAAACCTCGTGTGTATGTTAGGAGAGTCCCGGCCATTATACATGGAGATTAAGTTACATCTCATCGTCTGAACCCTGCAAGAATATATTTTTTCTGCAACATGTATGCGCGAAGAAAGAATCTGAATTTCTCGCGCACGTTGACAAGTTTGCAAAGGCAGGCTTGGTAGTACGATGTAGTACCGTCATGTGCTCGTCGTTACTTCCTGGAAAGCTGAAAGTCTCCCCTTCATAAGTAACTTTAAATCGTCCAGCTTTCAAAAAAAAAACTTTAAATCGTCCAACGAGCGTCGACCTGATCGAGGCTATCTTGAGTGGCGTAAGACTTAGGAGTATCATAGCTGTATAATGCATGATATGTTGAAAAATATATGGCGTGTCATTATAATTAATAATGAGAAAGGTGATAGTGGTATCGTATAAGTCTACAAGATAACAACTATCATACCACATATGTTGCTATCCAATATAAAAGTAGTAACATAAACTAAAACTAGTATCATATATCTACTATGTGTACTAGTTTATGATACTCCCTACTATCACTTGCCTAAACCCTATACGTGTGATCTATCTAGTTTTAAGCAGCATGAGGTTATCATGCACTCAGTGCAACCGCAGACGTGTGATGGATATATCGCGTGAAGAAACGAAATGACAGTGTTGAGGGTCGAGTCTTAAAGCATCTCTAGCAGTGCCCTTAAACACCCTAAACCCGCAAAATAACTGTCATTGTTCAGCCCCCCGTAAAAAATGTAAGCGGCCAGTGACCGTAAAAGAGATCGAACCGAGAAACTTTTTACGGACGTCGTCGTCCGACCCCTATATCTTTGGTTTTCACGGTCGAACCTAGCGCGATCCTCATTCCTCTACCATTTTTGCAGGACAAAACTTTCCTCCTTCTTTCCCGCTTCCGCGTCACGCCGTCGTCGATCTACCTTCCCAACCGCTCCCCGCCATCGCCACCATCGAGCGAAATGAGGCCATGGAACCCTCTGAGCTCCCCAGCCACTCCCCGGCAGTCGTCCCTGAGGTCCCGCGGCCGCAACAGCCGGTCTCCGTCGCTCCAGCAGTCCATGCGGGGTCGCCGGCCGCCGCCGCCTCCGCTCTCAAGAAGAGGAAGCGCTGGGGGACGCTAGTCGTTTCGATGGCCGACACTGGTGCTCACGCTAGGGCCTTCTCCGCCCAACACCCGTCGGTCAGCAACAAATCCCCACCGCACGACGGAAGAAGTCGAGGACCGGGCCTAAAAAGGCGTCGCCAGGCGTGGTGAAGAAGTAGCAGCAGCGCCCCATTTCTCTTCAACCTACGTTGCCGGTGGCCGGAATTGCCACTCCACAAGCTCTCGAGGATGTAGCTCACAACGCGTTCGACGAAATGCCCCCAAGGTATGAAGCCCAATCGGTCTCCAACTCATTCTTACAACTTCTGAATGATACCAAGGTGTGCATCACCGAGCCGCGGCGTACGATTTGGATGAAGAGGAGGAGGATGGCGAGAAGGAGGATGAGGAGGCATTGGAGGAGGTCGATCAAGCCGTGTATGATGAGGCCCGTGAACTACACCGAGATCGATGACACTTGCTTGGTTCGTGCATGATCAGAAGTGTCTCTCGACGCGATCCATGGCACCGACCAGTCGGGGAAGCGTTATTGGATTCGGATTGAAGACAAATTCTTCCAACTCATGCCTCGTGTTGCACACCCGATGACCCGCTCCTATCGATCACTACAAGGTCGGTGGGATGTGATCAAGGTTACTTGTAGCCGATGGAGTGCATCACTTGAGCAAGTACGGTTGCACCTCCAAGCGGTGTGAACATTAATGAATATGTGAGTGGGTCTATTTTGCATTCTTTTTTGGGATGTGATGGAACATATGTGAGTGAATCTAACCTCTATTCTTTTGTGCGTTTGTTGGAAGGACTTGCAATGGAGAGGTACAAGATGATGGCAGGCTCCAACGGAAAGCCATTCGTGCTCCATCATTGTTGGAAATTGCTCGAGCATATGCAGAAGTGGAAATTCAAGGACTAAGAAACAAAACCCAAAAAGGGGGAAATGCTTGGATTGAATGAGTGAGGATGAGGACGGAAGAACAAAGGAGGGCCGGATGGAAACAAAAAGGCAGGAGAGTGGCTTAAGGTTGAGAAAGAAGCAACCAACTTGGCATCCAAGATTTGATGAGATCGTGAAGTCCAAGGAATCAATGGCATGAAGACCTTGAAGGTAAAGATGATCATGAAAGAGAAGAAGAATGAGATGAAGCAAACAAAGTGGAATGCAATTCGTGACTTGGAGGAAAGGAAGATTGCACTTGAAGAGAGGAAGGCCAATGCCGAGCTCCTTGCCGAGGAGAATTGTACAATGATGATGGATCCAAACTCCATGGATGCTTACACACGGGATTGAGATTGGTGGGAAATGAGGAGGCTCGAGATCATCACAAGGAGAAGGCAAGTCATGGTGGGGGGGGCTACCACTTCGGCTCCGGTGAGTGGAGGTGCTCCGGCTCCGGCTAGTGCTGCGGAGGATGGTGCTACAGTTTGAGCTCGCCTTGCATGTACTTTGCGTATTTCTTTAGGTGGAGTTGATGCGAACATTGTTGTGCTATTTCATCGAACACCTGTGTCGCATGTTGTAATATGTCAAACTTGATACGTCGTTTTGTTTTACAGCCACGATATTCAGTTTTGTGGTTTCAGTTTGCGGCAACTGCTCGTCGTCGGCCCTCGTGGCCATGGAAATTATATTTTCGGCGCGCGCGTTTAAGGTTCAGATTTAATGACACCGCTAGATTGGGACGTTTTTTTTTTAGGGTAGCAGATCTGGAAATTTCTCGCCTGCTGGCCCGTAGAGAGGCAGTATGCAATCATACGAGTCATGGGCCGGGTTCTTCATACGACCTATGGGCGCCATCCAGTTTTGATTTACTGGATTGGATTTTGCTTAGAAACCAACTGGGTTATTGGGACGAAGTTATCTGGGCCGGTTTCGGAACCACTTCACTAAAATGGAGTACGTACTCCATTTCAGACTCGGTTGTACAGGCCGTACTGCGGTAGATAGCCCGACTGGGTAGTACGGTCCAACTCCGGTGTACAGGCATGTTCAATGTTAGAATTGCCAGAGTGTCGCCGCTGCTGTGAATGAAAAATGAAACGATCTCACGTGAGATCTGGAAAAAATAGCGATTCTATAAGCACGAGAGCATGACACGGTGGCAGACGCAACGCAAGCCATCATGGCCCGTCGCCCGTCGTTCTTGGCTGAGCACACCGTTCGTTATGCGTCGTCTTCACCAATATCTCGTGGCAGAAGGGAAGGTAGATTGAACTCTCTATAGGACTCCGGCGTGCTGCTGGACTACAGCGAAAAGGGCAGGCAGTTGTGACACCTTTGACGTCGTTGTTCCAGCAAAGTGTCTCTGCAATGTATCTCTACTTTTGCACTGTCCCTATAACGATGTACCAGTGCTACTACTGCCCTTCTGGTACTTATTGCTGGAGTATAAAAGTAGACGGACGGTAGATTTTTCTCTTTTTCTTCATTAGGTTGGACGCATCTTAGACATCTTCAGCTGTCCGACGCAAATTACGACCAAATCGTGTTCGATTTGATCCGTTTGTGTCAGACCGCGGACAGGAAATGGACTATGTCCACCCCCTTACCCGTTTGGGTCACGCCCCATCCCATCGGCCCGACACATATTGGGCGTTCGTCTTTTTTATAAATTCTATGAATTTTATTGCATTGTCTTCGTTAGCAAAAGGGCAGAAAACTTGCATTGTGCATTACAAATTAGGGCAAATTGGGACCAAATCGATCACGCGTCGCGTTGTGAAATGATGGCACGACGCTTCATCACCCAAACCTTTTGGTTCTCGGCCATGTTGGTGGTGTTCACGAGCATGATCTCCCTCTCCTCGGCCATGATCTTGGCTTCGGCCTCCTTGGCCTCCGCCTTTGCCAAGATGTCTTGTGCCTTTGCTAATCTCTCTTCAACTTCAATTGCCTTCTTTATGAGGTCATAAAATTGAGTGGAAGTGGTCTCTTTCTCGTGGCGCTTCTTCTCCTCCCTCGCGGCAAGGGCCTCCTCCTTGTTGGCCATGTACCCCTTCAAGGTCTCGGTTAGTGCAAGAGCGGCGGTATCCCTCTTCATGTCCAATGTCGAGGCTGTGTGTTCCCTTGGCCTTCGAGAAACAGCGGGCTTGTCGCCGCCCTCATCTTCTGCCCCCCCCCCCCCTTGCTTCTCGGCCAGCCGCCGCCCCTGCCGCTTGGCGTTCTCCACGCGCCCCTCCTCCGTAGTCGGTGGTCTCTCCTTCTTCCCCCTGACCTTGGTCTTCGCAGTGGCCGTGCTGGCGGGCGCGGAGGCCGCGACAGAGCCGGTCACGACTACGTCGGCGGCGGCGGTGTTCTCTATCGGCGCCGGAGAAGGGTTTTGAGGTTGGGGCGCGGGGAAATTTGGCAAATGGCAGGAGTGGGAGTGGTATTTGCGCCACTGCCAGGCGGGCCAGGCATATAATGGGGCGGACAGCGTAATCCGTCCGCGGCGACGCAAACCGCGCCCAAATTTGGGCCGCGTTTGTGTCACCGCGTACAGCTCGGACAAAATGCGTCGGACCGTTGAGCTGGGTTTTTCCCAGCTCCGATCATTTTCGGACCAAAACGGTCGTCCGCTGTTCAATTTGCGTTGAGCCGCCCTTAGTCAGTCATAAGATTGTTGTCTGCTTGAAATTATGAATTACGTGCTCTAAATATATATATGCAGCAGTGTACCTTCGCATGCACTAGAAGGAAAAGGCACGCGTCGCCGCGCCCGCTTATTCTCTGTCGATATTAAGGGAGCTATTTAATTAAAAAAATACTTCTAATAATGATCACAATGCTTGCAACATTATATATGTTCCTTGAGAAATTTAAAAACATGACTCCGTAAGCGACCAACACAGACACACTCCATGTCTTGGCGAAAAGGACATGTCCCTTCTCCTTCAAAGAATTGACCTCTTGAATTTTTTGGACAGACATCCTGATCCGAGTCCTCAGCAAGAACACATAACGTATTCCATTGCATCAGACACACATAATGACAACGAAAATGCTCGAGAATGGAAGAATAGCCTGGAACCTCTTGAGTTTTTCATGCTGAAGTGTCAGCATTGCGTCAATACTATCCCTCATGAGTGCCTTCCTCTTTAGCAACTTTCTTGGGAATGTCCTAAAACATACACAAGACGAACTCATAAGATCAAACACAGGACAATAAATACCAGTAGTACACCATGAATCATCTGATGTATACACACACTAACCTGATAATTTCAAAGGTGTTCCCAAACAGCACCTAGAGATCTACATTGAGAGAGCAGGTAAGCTAATTAAGCACATTAAGCAAGAATGCTCATCATGCAACTACATAGAGAATGACATGGTTCTCTCACCCTTAGTACCTACATACAGAAATCTTAGAAGCATAAAACCACTTAGTGCCCCAAATGATACACGCCATTCTCAATTCTAATCATCCAGAATGTAAACTCGCTACCGTTTACACTTTTTTGTGGTTTATTTGGAAGGCCAGAAACAATGTTATATTTAATAGGAAGCAGGGAAGACCCCATCAGATTTATGCTGAGGCTAGAGAATAGTGCAAAACTTTGCACTAGAGCAGGAACACAATGCAGATCCGCAACAACAGGACTATGATGCCACTGCTATCCATGAGTGAACCCAGAAATTTGACAATCCTATTCCAGTGGGCACTCATTGCCAGCTCACATACCCAAATTTTAGTCTTCGCTGAAGAAATGCTAATGTTATGCGCTCAACACGCTATTGGAGCCATCAGAAAACATATCTGAAAGACTTAGAGGTGATATCTCTTTATTCATACTGTCACAAATTAAACAAAATATCTTTTCAGTTATTTTTTTATTAAATAGTATAGCTTGGTACCGAGCATCAACCTGTGACATGCTCCGTCATTGCCTAAGCACTTTCAAAAGGATATATGACTGCTTGTAAGTTTAAACATGTATGACACATTTTAGGCACATAGAGGTGTTTTGTTTATATGTCAAAATTGCAAAATTCATCATCTGATATTCTAAAAGGAATTGATGTCTTTTCCCGCCTGATATCAAGAACTTAGTAGTCATGAAAGCTGTGGATAGAGCACAGATCACCTGGATTAAGAACTTAGTAGTCATGAAAGCTGACAGCAAGGCCAAGCAACTGATAGTATCCCTTCTTATCCGGGTTGAAATTTCCAAATTTCAGGTTCAGACACTTCATTTCCTCAGATGATTTGGAGAACTTTATTGTTTCATCAGATATACTTCACCTGCATCACCATCATGTCAATCTAAGCAAGATGAACCAGAGAATCAGTTTTAAACAAAACCACAACACTTGTAAATATACAGCAAACTATAATCCATTAATTAAAATTCACCATTCAATGAAGTGAGGCAATCTCGCCAGTCCATTTATTTACATTCACCATTGAATGAAGTGAGAGTGTGAGACAATTGCGACACCGGCGCAACTGCCCAAATCAAGTATGGATCTTCATGATGACGGAAAAAGGAGACAAACTTTGTCATACTTGGAAATTTCATTAGTATGCCGAGCAATCTGGTGATGGATTCCAGCAGGATCATATATGATATCAAGAATAATAATAAAGGAGAGAAGCCAGAGGAGACCATACCTCCGTGGCTCCGTCCTGTGCGACCTGGAGTTAGGGCGGATGTCGGCAACAACAACTCGGGTAGGGAGACGACCAGTAGCAGCTCGGGGAGGTACTTAGCCTGTAGATCCGGTGGGTCGTCTAGGAAATCCGGTCAAGGAAGGATCGAATATTCAACAGGGAGGTCTCGTGGCGACCGCGAGCTCCATGGCAGCGCTGCCGAGCTCAACGACGACCAGGAGGTCATGAAGATCGTACAGGGAGGATTAGGGGGGGAGGTGAGTGGGAGGGGATGAGGGGAGGAGAGGCCGGCGGTCGGAGAGGAAACCAGGCGGTGTAG
Organism: Poa annua; assembly: GCA_026929855.1. Classification (NCBI taxonomy): domain Eukaryota; kingdom Viridiplantae; phylum Streptophyta; class Magnoliopsida; order Poales; family Poaceae; genus Poa; species Poa annua. The sequence goes on from CM049438.1 coordinate 36,135,103, forward strand.
TGGTGATGCTCGCCGGTCAGGTCCGGCAATTCCAACTCCGGCGCTCGTCTGGGAGAAGGGAGAGAAGTTCCTCCAGATGTGCCGCCGCCGCATTTAAGAGGACGACCTGCTGCCGCCGCGGCGATGACCGGCTACTACGCGCCGTTACGCGCCATTGGGGCGAGGAGCTGGAAGGGAGGAGGAGGAGGCTCGTGGCGGCGGCAATGCGTAGCGAGGAGGGGCGGGGAGAGCGCGGCCGCGCGGGTCTCGAGTGGGGATTGGAGGAGGGAGGACGCGGTCAAAGGCAAAATCTTAGAACGTCGGTATCTTAACGTTGCGTGTCATTATTTTACTGGTGCGGGCAGACGAACGAGGAAACCGACCTATTTCTACTCACTGACATGTAGGGGAACGTTAGAAGGATGTGTCACTGAAATGCGGGAACATGATAACGATGAACCACAGCACGGGAGCTTAGGTTTGGGAAAGATGCTTCGAAGGAACGAAGACGTCGTCCACGGCAATAAACAATGGTCCATTCTTTGCTTCCAAGGTTCCAATTTTCTTATGGCCTTTGCCATGGATGAATGGGCATGCTTGGATGGGCCTAGGATTCTTTGGACATGGCTACCCTACCCATTGCTACGTGCATGCACCACCACTCGATCGCCATGGATGCGTGTGTAGCAATCAAAGGCGAGGCATGCCTGCCTATATGGGGCAGATAGAGAAGACAAAACTCAAAAGGAAATGTACCTCTTCTTAGTCGTCAGGGTACACCCTGCAATCAAAGACAAAAGGCAGGAGGGTCCTCTCTGAGATGGCCAAAAGGGAAAGGAAGAACAAGAATAATGTGTTGTGAGAAGAAAGAATTTTGTTTTCGGTTCTTGTGGTGCAGCGCATCAGACAATCCATATAAGCTACGAAAACATGCATCAGGCCATGAATGGTCTCTAGCTAGGAAAGCATTAGGGTTCCCACTCGGTTCCCAAAAGGGGACTGATCGTCAAACAGTAGGAAAATTCAACTATTAAATGAGCTATTTTCTATCTACGTTCTTTGAAAGAGCTATACCGACCGGGTTATATTGACTTGTTTTAGTCTGATGTAATATTGATAGTTACTAAAGTCTAAACTAGCTGTACCGACCGGATTTTGATCTACGTTCTTTGAAAGAGCTATACCGACCGGGTTATAGACCAAAATATGTCTAATGTTTACTGTGATATTTGGAGTTATTAAAGGCTAAACTTGCCTTGTTTTAGTGCTCAAAGATCAAAAATTAACTTATTTCATTAGTTGAGGATCCAGAATATATTGTTCCTAAAATAAAGTTATTGTAGTAGTATATTACGCTCTTGTTGAGTGATGTGTTTTGCGTCCAGGCTTTCAATGATTTCAGTATTCTAAGAATTCGAAAATAATATTTGAAGTCTTAAATATACTAAAAATAAATAAAGATGCATACACATGTAATCTACATATCTGCAAAGGTTTACCAGATAATACAGTTTATTTCTAAACTACACAACTATCACATAACCGTGGATTAAAAAAAGAAAAAACTCTTTATTTTTTCTTTCAACGTTTGCCTTTTTGTGCGGATCACATCCAGGGGCGGGCCCACCTCAATTCAAGCACCTCAATTCAAGGGTATTCAGTTGAATACTCAAATGTTTTGGTAAAATATTAATATTAATGTTTTCTAAAATGTAAATAAAAAGATATACTACGTTCTATTTAAAGATTTTTTGGAATAGCTCAATGGTTCGGTACAAATAGCTCAATCCTTAAGTCCAGGGTTCAAATCTTAGCAGTATTATTTGAAAACATTTTTTTGCATATATATGACAAGTAGTGCATATTTTTCTTTTATAATCATTTATTTCGTGTATTATTATCTATCTATCTATACTTCTTATAAAGCAAAATCCCACTAAGATGCATTAAATTAGTCTATATCTACATTCAAGGTGTCCACATCACCCACTATTTGAGCCAATCATTTATACATGTCATCACCACGTCATCCACTATTTGAGACATTTATTTATCCATGCCATCCATATTCTTAGTGATATATCAAAACATGCAAGTTATTCAGGTTATAAATTCTTTTAGCCGTTCAATTTTCACATCATCAATTTTTAGCTTTTAAATATATGAACACTCCACATTAATTAAATTTAAATCTTTGACTAATCAAATCTTCTATATTACCAAGAACTTTTTGCATCAAATATTCTTTCTTCATAATCTTATAATTTCTTTTAAGGTCCCCGCTGCAACGCGCGGGGTATCTTTCTAGTTATTTATAATTTTGAATACCCACTCTCAATATTCTGAGCCCGCCCCTGATCACATCTAAAAATATATCCATGCAAATTTGATCGTACATATTAGTGATGTATATACTTGTTTGTTTTTTTTCAGAATTTTATAGATTATTTTTTAACATATTAGTGATTGTACACGCGATATAGAGACATAGCTAATTCAGTGAATGCATATTCGCAGAAAAGAAGAAAATATCAGTGAATGCATCACATTTAATTCACAGCTAGGGACGCTAGTATGCATGGTCACGGTAGGGGTCCAACGGGTGAGATTTGTCATGCCGGGACCATGGATGCCTAAAACGCATTGATGTTGAAGGTGATCAACGTGTCCATAAATACGTAGACGTACGCAAATACAATGAACTTGACATCTCTCGGTATGTCCGATGGATTTGTGGGGTGCGCTGTAATGTGCATGTTGGTTCTTTCCTTGCTTCACCCGCTGCAGCTACAGACGGCGAGTTACCGCGTTTTCGTCCGACGAAGTTGTACTCGTAGCACAAGATATATACACATATATGAACTTTAAATTAATATATATCTACTCATCTATTGGAGGTCGACGCTGCTGCTATGGACACGCACGGCTCTAAAGCGTTTTCCGTCGACAAGCAAATCCATATGCATGGATCGGACCAATCACTAATCTCTCCCCTTCATTACACGATATTATGTATATTTTTTCTGGCTAATTTTTCTTCTACATGTATGGTTACGATCGGTGGTCCATTACAGCCAATCCATTTTGTTTTCTGGCTAATACTTCTTCTAGCGCCACGCCGATCAGGCGTTTCGACTACTGCGCAGCGACCAGCAGATGGAACGGACATTGGTGTCGGCCGCGCGTACCTAATAGACTGTCGACTCGGAAAGCAGCGACATACATACACTGCGCGTCTTCGTCGGCTGCTCGCCAAACTCTAAACCAACGCACAAACGGACGTACCTCAGACTCGGGGGCTGACGCTTCGTCATTGACAACAACAAGAATTTCATCGACACACCTGTATCTTCGTCGATTCTGATGCCTTTCTCGACTTCGCCTCGCCGACTCGACAAGACGGATTCGAGGGCTGGGCGTTGCAGTCGCCGTTTCGACTCCGCCTGGCCAAACACCGCGCCACTCCGCCTCGCCGACTTAACAAGACGGACTCGGGTGCTGGGCGTTGCAGTCACCGTTTCAATTCCGCCTGGCCAAACACCGCGCCACTCCGCATTTTTTGACTCCGTTTCGTCGGGTCTACCACATCTCAGAGATAAGTTTAAATTTATAGAAATTCATTTAATTCAAAGTATTATATTTGCTTGCATTAATTGGCATGTAAGGCATTATGCAAAGTATTAGCTGTAACAATTGCGGGTCAATATGGCTATTTTATCTCTTACAACAAATTAAATTATTCGTTGGCCGAAACCCGCGTCGGTGGATATATTGGATGATCAGCTGAATTTTTTAAAGTCGGTTCATAACCCGCATCGGATATTCAAAGTCGGGTACTCTAAAACCCGCGATGGAATTTTCTAAAGTCGGGTCAAAACCCGCATCGGATATTCAAAGTCGGGTTCTTTATAACCTGCATCGAAATTTATTGGAGTCGATAAACCCGCATCGGATTTTTTTTAAAAAGTCGGGATATCTACAACCCGCATCGGATATTCAAAGTCGGGTTCTTTATAACCCGAAATTTATTGAAGTCGGGTTATCTACGACTCGCGACGGATTTTTTAAAGTCGGGTGACCTGCATCGGATTTTTTGAAATCAAGTTCTCTGAAACTCGCATCGGACTTCTCAAATAGTTGCACCCTTTGCTGCGTCGACTCCGCACGCCGCCTGGATTATCTTTCGGCTAAAACGCCGCACCCAATGCCGCGTCGACTCCGTCCGCTGTCTCGACTAGTTATTCTGCCGCGTTGATTTCAGCCGCCGCGTCGATTAATTATTCCGCCGTGTCGACTACGTCCGCCGCATCGACTATCAGCTATCTACAAGTTGCACCAGTCGCACTCGACGCTCGGGGGCTGCGGCATAACAGTTCATTCAACAAGTCACTCCAGTCGCACTCGACGCTCGGGGGCTGCGGCATAACAGTTTGTTCAACAAGTCACCCAGTCGCACTCGACGCTCGGGGGCTGCGTCGACTCCGGTCCGCCGCATCACTCTATCCACTGCGTTACTCGCTGTGTCGACTCCGTCCAGCATCTCTACTACGTCGAATCGATAAGTTTTAATTTATTGTATTTCAGTTTATCGTCATGATCATACTCTTTTATTCCAAAAATATTATATTCGTTTACACTAATTGGCCGATTAGCCATTGTTTCAAGCTAGCGTACACAGATACAAAGACGAGTTGAGCATCTCCTCAGTCGCTTCATACTTCAGCAATTTACTGCCATCGGGAGGGCACCTGCAACATTTTGGACTAGGATTTCGAGCCTACGCTCAATTGCAAGCAATTAAACATAGTCTTGGGGGCTACTCCCATCGGGAGCGCTGCCCGCGCACCCGATCAATTGAGTCGACGATCAGCGTCAGTCGAAGATGAAGCATACTCGACGGATCGAAATCACTCGAAAAATATCTGGAGCAGCTAGCTCACATTTGCAGTCGAAATTCGGTCGAATACCTCCCGGATCATATTCAAAAATATAAATAATAATTCCCGGGATGTTTCAGCCGAGACTGGTCCTCGGATGCTGTACAAAAAGGTACAAAGGTAAGACCTGAATAATGCCGGGTGGCCCATACAAGCTATGTGGACCTGATAATTTCCGTGGCAGCAGGCATGATGCAAAATCCCGGCGGACGCGCCAAGGGTACTCTAAATATGGCCGGGTTCTGACCAGTAAGTCCAGACAGGCGTGAGTCGAACTTGAACGGTCTTACCGGGTTCGAGCCAAGGGGCTCAAATCTGTGTAGGCTAGAAAAGTATTTCGCCCGAGTCGCGAATTCACTTGACCCCGATCCGTCGGTTGAATCAGGCCTACTATGTCATCCATCCCACATAAGACGAAACAGATATAAACAAAGAGTCTCGAGTCATGAGATCTCGCATTATGTTCCTTAACAGGACAGGAAGTATAAAGGAGCGAGCGCCTGATAAAGGCGAATTGCAGTAACTGACTTTGATACATCAATCTTTTTACTATATTTATTCGCAGGATATGAGGAACCAAAAAACAGAAGATAAAATACATGGGATTAGAACAATTTGAGCCTATGCCCGACTCTGCGAGTCGCACATAGTCCCGGGGGCTACTCCCATCGGGAGCGCTGGCCGCGCACCCGATGAGCGCTGATCGCGCAACTGACGCACTCGAAGTATTACAAGGGCAGAAGCACTCGAAATACAACCAAGACAGAAGTACTCGGTGCAGTACCGACTGAAAACTCCATCCAACCATCAAGCATAACGTGCACCTGAAGATTTATGAAGTGATGAGTCCCTGCCCGACTCTTTAAGTCGACCAGGCACTCGGGGGCTACTGACGTGGGTATACCTTCCGGGTACCCCCACTATAACGTATACTGAAGATGAGCCCCACCGGGTGGCCCAGCGAAGCCCAAGAAGCTGCTAACTTGAAGGACAAGAAAAGGACTCTCAGTTTGTATTCTATTATGACTCTCATGTAAAACCCTCCTGTCTGCATATATAAAGACATGGAGGGCAGACAAAAAGATAAGCCAACAGATAGACAGAAATAGCAAGGCGACATCGCCATAGTCAATAGACAGATAGATCGCCGGACAAACCCCGGCGAGACCACCATAGCCATCACGGCCACCATGTAATCATCATCAATACCAGATCAGACAAGCAGAAGTAGGTATTTACCTCACCATGAGGGGCCGAATCTGGGTAAACTATTTGCTTGTCAGCCGTCCGGAACCACCAGCCGCCATACTCCTCTCTCTATACGAAACCCAAGGTGCCTAGCCGAGGGATTTGCCGGGTTTACGCCCATCAAATATACTCCACGTGTATATGTGGATATATTTTAGTGTAAGTTTCACATGCATGTTAAAACATCTTGTACAGTATGTTATATTTTGATATGGAGGGAGCAGCTTGTAATCTGCAGTTGGCGAGTCCACGGATGGCATCAGATAATCAACGTGATCGGTCGGATTGTTGTGTCATACAATAACCGTCGTCAGATGCAAAGCAAATTAGGGCATGTATAATGATTTTATCTTAGCAATGTCACATAAGATAATTGCTGAGTTAGAGTAGGAAGAAATAAGAAAAAAAAATCTCTTATCTTGATGATCTCTTAGCAAACAATTGCGTCACCATAAATTTAGGGATATTTGATAACAAAGATATGACTAAAAAATAAGCCATTGTACATCATGTTTTTTCGTAATATCTTAATTACGTGACAGGTTTAAGTTAAGACGGTCTTGTCAACAATTGTACATGCCTTTACAGCAGTAGTTTGTACGGGAAATTTGTTCAGTAATAACAGCAAATTAAATAGAGCAATCATGTGCGGGCACATCGATAGTTAGGAGCCTGAAATGGAAAGCTAACACCAGTTGTTCTCTGCAGAATACTCGTAGTTCATGTCACTCATGGCCCCGTCTGAGCAATAAATATACTATTTTATGCATAGTTTATTTTGTTCTGATTGAAAAGACTCGAAGAAACTAGCTTTGAGAACATGGTGAGATTTGAGGACAAGGAGGGCCCCACGTGTAGGATTGATAATTCCACAAAGCATGGACGAACCGAAACTTGGAAAACATGAAAGGAAGCCTGAAGGGCCCTACAATGTTGGGTGATTTGCTTAGATCCGTCCATCTTTTCCTTTTCCTTTCTTTGAAGAACTGAACTTTGATCGAGCTACAAAACACATGCTCGACGTACGGAGAAAAATGCATAGAGCCTGCATGCCGCGATCGCATCGTCCGACAGCACCGTCGTCCTGTCCGAGCTCGACGAGTCACGCGTTCTCCGTTTGTAGCTCGATCGTGTAGGTATTTTCTTGTTCGTCGCAGATCTATTCTCCGTGGAGAAAGAAAAAGACTGACGAAGAAGAAGAAGAGAGAATGGCCTGAAAGGAGATTAAACATGTCGTCAAAAAAGAGAGCTTAAACATGGCTTGGATGTAGGGGAATGTACGTTTTAGTCCAAGGACAGAAGAGAGGGGGTCCTAGAGCAAAGATAGACATGACACTTGAGACGACCTGATCCCCTTTTGGCTCCGACTAACCACCACCCGGGTCGCTTTCGTCTTAATTTTGCCGGCCTCAACTCCATCCGTAACCTCGGTGCGTATACGTGAGTATCGTAACTGCTTTTAATTTTCTACGCCTAGGAGAAAGCCAGGCAGGGGGAGGACGAATCGATGAGAAGCTGAGAGCAAAGCAGCCGTGATCCCGTGCCGTACGCCCGGGATTAACAAGTCGGACCCACGCTCGTGTGCAAACCGTCTTACTTTAACTAATCATCACTCCATGGTTAGCATGGCAGGCATCGTCGTCTCCGTTTCTCGCGTGACTATTTGGTCGACACCTTGAGATAAGATAGTACTACTGCATACTAGGGAGAGAGAGGTATTTTTTTTTTTTTGCTAAACATGGCCTTTTAGTGAAACTAATGATGTATATGGCCCTTTTGTGAAACTATTTTTAAATCTAACCTCTCGAGGTCGGCGTCAAATAGGTCGGTGCCGACCTTATACATGTCTATAAGGTCGGCACCGACCTATTTGACGCCGACCTCGAGAGGTCAGATTTGAAAATAGTTTCACAAAAGGACCATATACATCATTAGTTTTGCCAAGAGGCCATTTTTTATGGAAAATAAGAGAGAGAGTTCTTCCCCTGGCCCATCGCCAGCACGCATTCTCCCCGTCCTCTCGCTGCATGCACCGGACAAATTGTTCTTACATGCTTCGCTCTGCTATTTTGGCATCAGGAATTCCGGATGCAATGATGCATGGTAGGAGATCGATCATGTTGTTCGGCTCAGCAGAAACGTCTAAATTTAGGGGGAAAAGTAAATAGTATTTTCTAAAATATATTCAACAAGTAATACACAGTTTTAGACGATTTGAAAAATAGCATGTTGTTGGCAAGTGTAACGCCGAAAGTGCGAATTACAGCAGGGCTAGGGGCCTGGTTTCGCCCTTTTCAATCAAAATGAAACTCACCCAACCCTGTGATAATTTAAGATAAAATTGTACTAATGACTTACGTCCGGTGCCAAGCGAGGCTTCTGAAGACATCCACGTCGAATTGACTGTGTGGGTGTGGACCACGTGCCGCTGCCAGGTAGGCCCGATAGGCAAAGCAGAAAGGTATCACGATTTGTTGACCTCGCCTCACTCGATCTCCTTGCACGCGTAGGAACAGCTAGCGCTAGGGTTAGGCTGCCCAGCCACCGCCCTCCCCCAACCTCCTGCGCCCCGCCGGTAGCCCTCCGTCGGCCGCCTCCCAACGTCCTGCGCGCCACCGGACTACACCGGCTCCGCCTCCCAAACACCAGTGCGTCGGCCACCGCTCTCCCCCAACTTCCTATCCGCCGCCGATGTGCCCCCACATCGCCTCCCAACCTCCTCTGCACCGAACGACCACGAGCTTGCCGTGTCAGGGAGAGCGCGTGGGCGTTGCAGCTATCGCTAGAGGACCAAGAGAGGCAGCCATGGTGGCTGAGTGGTGGCGGTGGAGGTAAGGTACATGATAGTTGGGGTGAAAACGATGGGTAGTGAGCACTTCCACTGTTCCACACCTCGCCCACCTTGCCGGAGAAGTAGAGCTGGAGCAGTTTGTCGCGGACCATGGAAAAACGACGACATTTCTGCAGCTGTTTGGTTTACTTCTTTTAGGAGAATTCAGTTGGTCAAGTTCTCCCGCTTGGTGACAAAGGTAAGATGTTAAATGAGTAGTATATATGAAATATGTGAGTCGACGAGTAGGTTCCATTCCCGTGATTGATTTTGATTTTCGTTGACTCTTAAGTTTTTAATTTTGGATCAAAATTCCTATATTTTTGATGAATTTTATCAAATTTGTCTCACTCACTCAACCATTTGAAATTTTCTTTTCACCTTTCTATACAACTTTTACGTTGTAACCTTTTTTTTACGTACGTATTGATATTTTTCCTCTATTAATTATGTGTGTTTTACTATGCATGCTACATAAAATACGTGTATATATCATATATCCGTCGAAACAAATAACAACAAAAAAGTTGCCGGGAAGGGTGAGATACATCTACTCGTGAAGAGAAATTTCAAACGATTGAACGAGTGCAACGAATTTTACAAAATTCATCAAAAAATGTGCATTTTGATCCAAAATTAAGAAGATACACTTGACGGAACTTGAAACCAATCATGGAAATAGAACATACCCGTCTACAGGCATATATTACATAAATAATTTATCTCAAATTATCACACGGTTAAGTGACTTTTATTTTAATCAAGAAAAATAACATGTATGTTGCTCTTTTGGCATCGTGATGCCGAAGCCACGCTTTTGGCCTAGCCCTGCCGAAAGTAGACCTTCGTCAGTACCCTTGCCGATCGGGTGTTATTTTTCAAATTGTTCGAAACCGTGTGCTACTTGTTGAATAAATTTTTAAAAAATATTATCTTTAAAAATTCTAGTTTTAGAGCATCTCTAATGACGTGACCAACGGAGCCCCTGGCAACGGTGCTAGTGTCGGCACATGCTATTGGGATAGCCGATGCACGTTGTCGTCCTATTGAGAGTGGCTCGCCCCATCAGTCGCTTTCAATAGATTTGGATCAAACTTAAATTAAAACGACACTATGGTCTCAAGGCGAATAGTGTCGGTGAAGTTCGCACATCCAAAAAGGTCCGACGATCATTTTACAAAATGGCGAATGCATGGAAATCAATTGATCATCTCCTCCTACGTCTCCATGTCTTCCCAGCCCGGGCGTACCAATGGCTCTGGCTCGGAGGGTGTCGCTCTCGTGATTAGCTCCCCTGTCATGCCCATCGGGGGTGTTGGCTCCGGCGGCAGAAGACCATCTCACGCAAGATGCAATGCTGATAGAGCACAAACTAAGCCCTCAGCGGTGGTGTGTAGGCGGAGAGGTCGGTGGTCAAAATCTTGGAGTCCTCCTTTATCTTCTGGACTACGGGTTGTGACGCCTTTGACGTTGCCTGGATTCTTGGCGTGTAGGCTTTGCATGATAGTTGTTTGCACCTTTTCTCTCTTGACGGTGAGCCTTTCCTTTCGACGGCGACCTTCTCCCTCTGCATGAGGATCTTCTCGCCATGTTTGCTACACCGGCGAGCATCCAACGTCGAGTAAGAACGTCGGGGAGTGAACGAAGGTCTAGTCGGAGCTCGGGCGCACCATTAGGGGCATGTATGAGTCCGTCCTGGGAGAATATGCTCGAGCAGAAGCTGAAGCAGCTTCCCTCGAGACGCCAGAGCCTGCTACCGAGGACTCGAGGAGGCGCCGCCACGTAGACGTTGTAGGGTTTAGATTAGAGATGAATAAATTTAGATTTAAATTTGTATGAGCTTGGATCAAAGTTCTATTTTCATTTTACTAATTTGGTGTCGCTCTATTTTTTTTATATCCGTTTGGTTTAGGGGACACCGTTGGGACAGAAGCGACGAACATATGTGCAACAAAGAGGACTTAACTGGGGCCGGACACGAATTTGGCCACCGAGATGCTCTTATTCAAGCATGATCGAATGGTTATACTGCTTCTAATGTTTATCTAGCAGCCGTTTAATCAGATCTAGATGACACTAAACAAGGGTGGTCACTTGTCAAGGAAAAAATAAGGTAATGAGATGATGGTGCCATCAAGAAGTTTTCGACGAACGCGAGTGCCAATTTGGTAATCGGCAGGCGCCGCCGACATGCATGGGCCAAAAGAAGGGATCAAGGGAAGCAAATGAGATCAAAGCTGGAAACAAGCCACCCGCTAGCTTGCTTGCTGGTGTGCAAGCCTAGACCACAGACTCTTCGCTGTGTCGGTTGCTGATGCTATCTTCTTACGGTATTTTTTAAGGATACGTCTCAGCAGACGTATCGGTTTCAAGAAGGAGAGGCCAAGCGGCTGATTACAACGCGTTTCGGCACATGTGCTCGAGGGACGCCCAACCGAAAAAAAGGAAAAGAAAAAGACCACTCGCCAACCCTCCACCTCTCAACGGGACCTAGACAATCCCTAAAAAGACCTGCTGCCAACCAAAGCACTGCTTCTGCTTCCACCATTTTGGTCGCGGCCTCCACCGATGGCGCATGCCCCTCGAAAACGACATTGTTTCTGTGTCTCCACAAGCACCAACAGACAAGGGCAAAGGCTGTCCACAAGTCTTTAGCCTCTCTCCCTCTGACCTCCTTCGAGGTAAACCATTCCACGAGAAGGTCACCGTGCTCTGGTACCCAGTCAGCCTTCCCCCACATCCTCAAGAAGGAGGACCAAACCTGTCGAGATAGGGCACAACCTAGCAGGAGATGATTGATGTCCTCCTCCTCCTGATCGCAGAAAGGGCAGGATGTCGGTCTAGGTAAGCCTCTACGGCCCAAACGGTCAGCCGTCCAACACCTATTCTTTAAGGCCAACCAGAGGAAGAATTTGCACTTGTTTGGGGCCCGCGATTGCCAGATCTACAAGGCCCCCGCCATCCCGGTTTTGCCCTGGAAGAGAGCCCTGTAAGCCGAGCGCGCAGAGTATTTGTGGTTTGCCTCCCAGTTCCACCGGAACTCATCGGCAACACCCTCAGAGAGGGAGAAAGCCGCCACACTGTCCGAGAGGGACAGCAGTTCGCCGAGCTCACGCGCCTGAAGGTCAGGTGGGACGTCCTCCAGCCATCCACCAGCGAGACCCTGACTGACAGTCCTCGAGTCACGGGCCCCCTTGGAGACTCTGAGGAGGATGTGTGGAGCCAGATCCCGCACACGCCCCCCAGGCAACCACCTGTTACTCCAGAAAAAGGTCGCAGTCCCGTCGCCCACAACCGAGGACGTTGCCGCCTGAAACAAATGCCGGACCGTGCGGGGAACTTGGATGTTGAACTCCTGCCACGGCTTCGCGTCATCCGTCCGACTGAGCCAAAGCCACCTCGCCTGTCTTTTACGGTATCATTTTTACCTTTCCTTCCTCCTCGCTCCTAATCCTAGTAGGCTCCGGGAGAGTGTTTTTTTTTTGCATTGCTTCAGCTTTACTCCTCAAAGTGGCAGGACAGCCAGTAGAATAGCCCACCTCGCCGTCCCACCGGCACTATACAGATGTCACGCTCTTTTTTCACGTTAATTATCGCCAAACATAAGCCGCTAAATTTTTGCTTTTCAAATATAAGATTGTTCAAGCTAGTGTAGCCGCATAGTTTCATCAACTTTAAAGAAAATAGCGCATACGTTTACGTACGTGCACCATCGGACGATCAAGTCAGCCCAAAGACAACGACCACTCCGTACTTGCGTAACGATATCGACCAATGCATTGCGTAGTGCGTACCAAATCCACAAGGAGTAACAAGCTACAGTAGGATACTAGTCTGTATTTGTTTGTTACCCTGGAGTCCAGTACAGTTTCCTTTCGATATGAGGCCAAGAGATATTTTCTTCGGCAGTTGGGGTAGATCGAGCAAAGCTCTGGTTAGACTAGTCTTTAGACCGGTCACAGCGGTGAGTAACATCGTTGTCACGTAGGACAAAAAAACTGATGTGACAAGCATTTAACGAGAAAAGAGAGGATAGTGGTAACATAGCTAGTTACCGTAACATCACATATCACAAGACATTGTGAGTCTATAACCTAATAAATAGAGGTTTGCATGACACCACATGTTTGTTACTACCCACTATGGAGGTGATAACGTAACCTAGGATAACATGTATGTTACTGCTCTATGTTACTGTCCATTGTGACTAGCCTTAGTGGGAGTAACATATGTAGTAACATAAGTGTCATATAAGCAAAAATGATGATGTGGCGAGTATTTAATGAAGAGAGAGGTGATGGTGGTATCATAGGTAGATACCGTAACATAACGGATTTCGATACCATTCTATAGCCTAATAAATGCATGATTATATGATACCATTCTATGATACTCCCCGCTATATAAACACTGTCTAGCTTACTGTTGTTCGATGCATTTCTGTGCTCTAGAAAATAAACAAAAAAGGGCCGTAAAATAAACAAGTACTACTACTTGAGTCTGCACAGACCACAAAAGGCACTGTTTAGGCAGAGGCGACTAGACTTGACCTGGAGGGTAAAGATGGCCGCAGGCTAGGCCACACTGGCCACTGTCGTAGGGAGTAAAAGGCGGCGGTGTTTATAACCGCAGTAAATACTTCACCACCTCGTCTCTATCACTCACCGTACGCGCGCGAGACCCTTCTATCCTGCTGTCACCACGTTTACGTGTCACCTTTTTTTAAGAGGCTGACGTGTACAACCGGTTCACTTGGTGGATCTATGTCAGGAGTACATTTGTTATATCTTATTTAAACGGTGAGAGTGCATAAAACTGTCTCAAATTTCGTTCAGCTCAGAAGCATAATACACTGAAAATTACATAACCGACAATTGCGTGTGAGCAATAGCCGGAAGAATTGGGCGGTGTGAAGAGTTATGAGTTGAGTTCTTTCGAAACCTAGTAGTCTCATATTGTCGTGATCGTTTTACCTGGTGCGCAGTTGTGAGTAAATCCATTCAAATCTCTTGATATATGGAAAAGCCTATGGTTCAGTGGGGCTGCGAGTTGCTGGAATTATAAAAATTGGTGGCGGATTGCCTAGAATACCGAAGAGCAAGCACCAAATGGTTATGTTTTTCGGATGCGCTCAACTGAAGGGCGCACCAAGGGTAGTTTCATGATTCACTTATACAAATGAGTAGTAAGGATGGAATGGATAGGGCACAGGGCGGGTAAAGCAATATCATACTATGCCCGTGTAGTCAACGGTTAAAAAACTATATCCATACCCGTATCCACGGATATAAAACTTTACTCGTACCAATACCCGTTGGGTACCCAACGGTAGATCACATATTACAAATGTTATATATAATTCTACACACATTGTTAAAACTAAAACATTTATCTCAACTCGATAACTCGACAACATATATTTGAGTATATGACAACTATCTCAATTTAAATTACAATTGATGACTTTATAATAGATTCACAAGCTTATGAAATGAATGTGGGACCTCCATGTGTAACGTATAAGACGGGTAGGGTATGGGTATACCAACGGGTACGAGATTATACTCGTGCCCTCCCACGACCTAACGGATAGTACACGGATACTAACCATAGGTATAAAATTGTACTCGTACCCTACATACGGATGCGGTACCCACTGCTATTCATATCGTGGGTGAAATTACGGCCCCCTCCCAAGCCCTCGGTAGCCTTGTCCTATTACGGCCGCTAACCGGGTCCACACCCACAACTTGCGTGGCTGGCAGCTGCATGTACCTGGCCTTTAGGCCCACGCCCTTAATCAACCACGACGTGGGAGCTAAGTGCAGACTATCCAAATATGTGGCTGGTTTCTAAATTTTTAACTGAAATGATGGGTCGACATCATTTTTATCGAAATAGACGCTAAAATTTGTGAAAACCCGTCAAAAACATTCTCGCACACCATAAACACGATAACTGCTTAAGCACATCCACCTAATATGATTACCAACACAAGTTGCATACGCCATCTAAACAAGAGTTCAGGGGCAGAGCTAGGAATGTTTAATGAAGGAGGCTAATGCATGATTTTCCCTCTTTTCAATTGTTAGGGAGGGCCAAAGTGATAAAGTCAACAATTTTGAGGGGATTTTAGGGACAGAACTAGGGGGTAAATAAAACATTTCATGTTAGGTGCGCCAGGGCCCTTTCTCCACCACTTCAAGAGTCATTGTCGACATTGCCTACCGATATCGGCCAGTTTGACAAAACTGACCTTGAGGCAAAACTTCAGCTCAAAATGAACCCAATCTAATCTTTTAGCCACATGTAACCTATTGTATTACCCCTCAACATAGTGGCGGTAGGATTAGCTGGACTACCGCCTATACTGCTGGCGGTAGACGTTCTGTAGGATTAGCTACGCTAGCGCTATCACAAAGCTGCTACGCGTCAGGGAAATTGGGAAAAGCAGGGAGCTGGACTACGCGTCAGGGAAACGACTCCGTCGTTGTATGTTATGCATGCTAGCTGAAGCTTGGAAGTGTGCCATTGTGTGCCCGGCTGGCTGCCTTAGGGCATCTCGAGCCGTCCCCGAGCGCCCCTACAGGAGGCCTTTTTAGCGCCGGCGCAAGTAAAAACCCACCAGCCGCCCCCCAGAAGTCGATTTAGCGCCGGTCGGCGCCGTTTTTCGCGCCCTTTCGTGCCGGCGAGCCAGGCCAAACCCAGCGCCCTGGGTTCCGCTTGGGGGGCAGAAGGCGTGCGCGGGCCAGACCTGTCGCCGAGAGAATGCGATTTCCCTCCATACTTTGATCTTTCCCCCATTTCTCCCCACATATATCTCTCCCTTCCCGCCCGATCCCGGCATTTCTCACAGTTCTGGCCGCCATGGCTCCCGCCAAATTCACAGGACCCCGAGCCGCCGCCGCCGCAGCCGCCGTCATCCCCGCGACCTCCGCCACCGCCTCCATGCCCGGCAAGAAGAAGCGCAAGCCGAGAGCGCCGAAGGAGAAGCCGCCGGGCATGAGCAACAAAGATTGGATCGTCGAGCAGATGCGTCTGAAGGCGGAGAATCTCCAGCACCGGGAGAGGGAGACCAAGCAACGGCAAAGGGAGCTGGCCGCGCAGCTGGCGGAGGCCGCGGGTGAAGCCGTGGCCGAGAAAGAAGAGGGAGAGGAAGCGGAGGCGCCGAATGAAGAAGTGGAGCCGCCAACTCCGGCTGGAATCAAGCCTCGGCTGCGACCGCATCCCCAGTTTGTCGGTTGGAGCCAAGCCTCCGTCGCTTCGCCGTCGCCGTCGCCGCGCTGGAGCGCGTCTCCGCGGTACTCTCCGGGGTGCGCCGACGCCGAACCCCATGGCGGTTTCAACCCCAACCTCACCTTCCCCCCATCATCCACCCATGATGTACGTCAGTTCGCCGGGCTACGTGCCTTCGCCGCCACCTCGCCGTTCCCCCACTTTCGCCGCGCAGTCCATGCTCGGGATGCACCAAGACAGCAGCTTCACCATGGACGAGATCATCACCACGGGCTCGGCGGCGGCAGCGGCGGCCCCGGGCTTCCTGTCGGTCCCGGGCGGGGAATTTCTCGCGGGCGGCGGGTACGGCGGCGTCACGGAGGAAGCGGAGGCGGAGGAAGAAAGAGATGAGACGTAGGCTGCCCAGGGGGCGGGCGAAGGTCTGGCCAAGGAAGGCGACACGGGCGGCCGTCGTCCCAGGAAGGGCAAGGGTGCCGCGAACCCAAAGCCGCCCGTCGAGCCTCGCATCAAGTGGACGACCAGGGAGGACATCCTCCTCGCCGAGGCATGGAAGGTGACCACCATGGACACGATCATCGGCGCCAACCAGCCCCTTGACAACTACTGGAAGCGGGTGAAGACGGCGTACGACGAGCGCCGGATGATCGATCCCGACTACGCCAGGTGCGTTACGGAGCGCGGCCAGAAGGCGATGGCCAACCATTGAGCGGTCATGCAGGCCGCCTGTAATAAGTGGCATGGCATACAGGAGGAGGTTGCCCACAGGCCGAAGAGCGGGGCCAACCGGGAGATGGAGATCGCCCGGATGCTCGAGGCGTACAAGGACGACGTGAACACGGACTTCAAGTACCTCCACGTCTTTCTCGTCATCGACGGGTGCTAGAAGTGGACGGAAGCACGCCGCTCGCTGGCCAAGGGCGGCAAGGACTATGCCCCGGACGAGGTGGCTGCAGGTGCGTCTGATGGCCGTCCCCCAATGAGCAACAAGAAAGCCAAAGCGGCGAGGGAGGCCGCGCCGGCATCGACGAAGCTCCAGGCGTCAATCGACACCTGCATCGCCGACGCCCAGATCCACGCCGCCAAAAGGGAGGAGACCTCCAAGCAGAGGTGGGCGGCGGTCATTGACAACTCCAAGGTCAAGATCGACCTCCTGAGGACCGGCACCGAGGCGAAGAAGAGGAACCACGACCTCACCTTCCTCGTGAGGGGCGATCCGGACGCGATGGACCCCGAGGTGAGGGCATGGTTCATGGCGCAGCGCCGCCTCATCCTCAGCGACATCAGCCAGCCGGACACCACCCCGATGGGCGCGGCCTGCGACAGCCCGACAAGCTCAGCCACTCCAACCGAGACGCCGGACGTTCAGCCTGCAGCCACTACTGCTGCGACGGCCATCGACCTGGAGGACGCCGCGCCCGTCGTCGACCTCGAGGCCGCCGAGGATGTCACTCCAAGATCGGCGCCAGTTCCGACCACCGCGCCCATCTTCGACGTCGACTCTGACGCCGCGCCGGCCTCTGCCTGATCTGTCGAATGTGGTCGTGATCGCCCAACTGTGGCGTTTTTTGTATGATTGCCCAACTGTGGCCGCTGTGATTGCCGAACTCGGGCTGTTTTTTGGGGGCGGGAAGAAGAACTCTTAAATTTATGTTCCATGTGTTTTTTCTTGGGGCGCCGAACGGCTGGTGAAATCGCCCCCCCCCCCCCCCCAGGTTTTGGTCCGGGCCGGCGTTAAGGCTAAAAAGCGCCGAATCGAAACCTGGGGGGGCCGAACGACTAGAGATGCCCTTAGAGTATTTCCAACATTCGCTGGAAACTTGTCGCGCACAGAATAAACGTTGTTTGCCACTCACGAGGTGAAAGAGCATTTTCCCTAATGTGTGGTTTTGGTAATTGATGACAACCTCTATGGACTAATGTTTGCATTAAGATATCTTTATAGATCGTGTCCATGGGAATGGTGGAGTTCATGTGTTGGACTCTAGAAGCTTATTTGATGACCAATGTCCCATTCAAGGATGTATATGATGGATGGTCATGTGCTGGGTTGAGCATATTGCAAGTATGTCTTGAAGGAGTCAAGACATCATATTAGCAAAGAAAGATTGGAAGATAAAAGGTTGATCAAGTTGTTGATCAACACACAAAGCTACAAGATGTCCCAAGTGGGATCATGTATCTCTTGGGATGGTAAGCATTGTCCATATAGCTTTATGAACTAACCCATGATAGATGTGTGTGTGGTATCTTTATATGAGGTTAGGTATCTTCCCATGGGCTTGCATCAAATGAAGATTTATATAGCTCGTGGAGGATGACGTCATGTGGTGATCGTCATCAAGTATAAGGTGTGCAAGACCAAGAGAAGCTCTTGAAGATATCCTATGCTTGGAGCTTGCAATGGAGGCATGAAGACGAAGCTAAGCGAGACTCTCCCATAATGGAGTATGGGGGAGTATTTGGAGAAGTCTTCATCAAGCATGTGCTAGCAATCGCAATCAAGAAAGGTGATCCACTTGAAGAGATCAAGATAGTTTTCATCTAGCTCAAGTGGAATGCTCAAGGCAAAGGTATGATCTTGATAGAGCTATAGGATAGAACGGCGTACTATCAAGAGGGGCTCTCAAGTGAGTAACTTGATCGAATCGTTGTGGAGAGCTCAAACCTTTGCATACTTGGCATATCATATTTCTTGGTTCTTATTTTGCTTTTATGGTGGTGAGGAACTAGAGCTTGGCTCATCTCCATGTCAAGCTCTTGTTCATCGAAAACGGTTTTACTTTGGAAAACTTGTTCGGTTTTCGGTGGCGGAAATATTGCCGGTTCAACCGTGAGGAAAGTCCCACACCTTGCCATGTGTGGTGATTTTACTCTATTTATGGGATGCAATATTTTCACTTTTTGTAGCCTTCTCCTTGTCGGTACCTTTCCAACGGAGTTGGTCTCACCTCATTCGGAGTTCATTTGCAAAAGTTATAGCTGTGTTTTTGGTGTTCGGACAGGCCCGGTAGTACCGGAGAGTTTTGTTCCGGTAGTACCGCAGTAAGCCGGTAGTACCGGGATCGCTGCGGTACTACTCTCTGAAGTTGGTTTTTCGGGCGTTTTGGCACGGATGGCCCCGGTAGTACCGGGGTTGGAGCCCAGCACTTGGTTTTACTTTGGAAAACTTGTTGGGTTTTCGGTAGCGGAAATATTGCCGGTTCAACCACGAGGAAAGTCCCACACCTTGCCATGTGTGGTGAGTTTACTCTATTTATGGGATGCAATATTTTTGTTGGGTGCTTATCGTCGCTATCTTTCCAACAAAATTGGTCTCACCTCATTCGGAGTTCATTTGCAAAAGTTATAGCTGTTTTCGTTTCGGTGTTCTGCTGAACCGGATTATTGGGGCCGGATATTTCGCTCTACCGGAATATCCGGTTTCCCAGCTCGTCCAAGAAAACGGCTAAGGAAAGAAGGAAAAGAGGTGCTGGACTCAACCGGAAATTGTGGTCGGATATTTTGATGACCCGGAATTTCCGAGTTGCCCTCAAAGAGCCTCGCGAAAACGGCTAAGGAAAGAATTGTTTTCGGCACTGACTCCTACCGGAAATTCAGCTCGGAGATTTTCTTTGACCGGATATTCCGGGTGACCGGAATTTCCGAGTCTCACTTAAACCGGAATTTCCGAGTGTCGACTCAGCCAACGGCTATTTTTCCTGGAGGGGTATAAATACCCCTCCCCTTCTTCTTCCTTGCCCAATCCAAGGAAGTTGAGAGGAGATCTAGATCTACAATCCTACCAATCCATCTCTCCTCTAAGTGAGGGGAACCTAGTGGATCTAGATCTTGGAGTTCCTTTGTGGTTCTTCTCTTTGTTCTTCCTCTCTTCTCCCCCCATAAGCATTAGTTGCTTTTGGTGGGATTTGGGAGTGAAGGATTTGATTCCTTTGTGGTTCTTCTCTTTGTTCTTCCTCTCTTCTCCCCCCATAAGCATTAGTTGCTTTTGGTGGGATTTGGGAGTGAGGGATTTGACTCCTTTGTGGTTTTCTTTGTTCTTCCTCTCTTATTCCCCCATAAGCATTTGTTGCTTTGTTGGAATTTGAGAGTGAAG
Organism: Poa annua; assembly: GCA_026929855.1. Taxonomy (NCBI): domain Eukaryota; kingdom Viridiplantae; phylum Streptophyta; class Magnoliopsida; order Poales; family Poaceae; genus Poa; species Poa annua. The sequence continues at coordinate 36,155,426 of CM049438.1, forward strand.
GACTTGAGCACTTCGTGTGCTCTTGCCATTGCATTTGTATCGGTTTGAGCCCTCCACGAGGATTCGTGGTGGTGAAATTCGTGAGCTTGTTACTCTTGGGTCATTGGACCCTAGACGCCTTTTGTGGCCAAGACCTTTTGTGGTCAAGACCTTTTGTGGTCACTTGGGAGCCCCCAATTAAGTTGTGGGTGTGTGCCTCAAGACTTGGGAGCCCCCAATTAAGTTGTGGGTGTGTGCCTCAAGATTGTTGTACGGGATTCGATCTCCGCCCCAAAGGGGATCAATAGTGGAAGGTGAACTCGCAAACTTTTGTGGTTGAGTTCATCAGGAGAAGAAGGTGAGCCTTGGTGGCGTTGCGGCTAACCTGTTGTGGTTGCGCACACCTCTCCAAACGAGACGTACACCCTTTGGGTGGAACTCGGGAATACATCCTCGTCTCCGCGTGCCTCGGTTATTTCTATACCCGAGCTCTTTACTTATGCACTTTACATTGTGATAGCCTTCGTGCTTGAAGTCATATATATATCTTGCTATCACCTTGTTACTTGTATTGCTTAGCATAAGTTGTTGGTGCACATAGGTGAACCTAATATGTTTAGGTTGTATGCTTGCTAAAGTAAAACACTAGTTTTATTCCGCCTTTATCAAGCATACCGGAAGTTCCGGTCCATCTTGGCTCGGAAATTTCGGCTCCCCGGAAAAAGTTTTAAATCGCCTATTCACCCCCCCCCCCCTCTAGGCGACATCTGTCCGTTCACGAGGGCGTATCGCACGCTCCAGCAGACGTGGAAAAATGTTGTGCGCGGTAAAAACTTTCTCGCATGTCAATGCGGTGCACGCTGCGTCATATATATCGCGACGCGTCTAGCGCGTTGAAAAGACACACGCACACCAATTGTCACCGTTTTCCCTCCCGCACGTAGTGAAAAAAACCACCGCTTCCGTAGCGCTTCCGCCGTCACCACCACCATGCTGCCGCGTCGAAGGAACAACTCCGGAGCGTTCGCACACGGCCGAGCAGGACCTACCATGCGGAGATCTGCTCCGGCGACGAGCGCATCTCCCTGACACGTTCGAGGCGTCACACGAGGCCAACCGCGCCTACGACAGAGTGGCGTGGTGCCTTGACCGGCCACGCCGCGGCATATTGTATAGATTAGTGGATTACCTAAACATTTATTATACGATAATGTCTTGGTAAAACATAATACTCACTCTGTTCAACAAAAGATGTCACAGTTTTGATCAAATTTGGATATATCTATACACTAAGTCATGTCTAGATACATCCAATTTTTGATCAATTTGAGACATCCTTTATTGGATGGAGGGAGTATATTATAAAAGTGTCGCTCCGAGATCTAGTTGGTGACGAAGCCGATGAACTCTATGGAGTACTCATGGATCGAGGTATAGTTTGATGACACGGAAAGTAGCTTCGTCCATGCTTAACAGTCAGAACTATATTTATATACCGAGAACCATGACTTTTTTCTTAAAGATATCCAACAGCGTTGTTAAACCCAACAAAGTTTAATTGAATATAATATTTTCTTTCAAACAAAACTGCCTTTTTGAACTAGTCTGTTTGACCTATTTAAATTTTAGTTATACAATTGTATTTAAAAAAATATTTATTAACTCGGCAGATAATTTTGGTCGTTTAATACAAACTTATTATAATCCTTTTGCACAAAACAAATTCTTTTTTTTGAGTAAAAACTATTTTACTAAGCAATATACATATTTTTATTTTGTTAGATTTTAGGCGTTTCTTTACTTGTTTTTTTAAGTTGCCTTGAGATTTTATAAGATTTATTCCATTTCTTTACTTACACATATATTTTTTCTTATAAGAAAAGTGAACACTGAAACTAGCTAACAAGTTGCTAGAGCTAGCTGGCTGCCCCAACACACACACACTAGCAAACTGCACGAAACACTCCATGCCCTGCATCCACGCAGACGCTCTAGGCTCTATCCGGCAGTCAGTCCAGTGCCATGATTATGTGCGCGCGTAGCTTTGGAGCAGGCGGTAAGACACATACGGTACCGCCTGAAGGTTCGGCGGTAGGCTACCATATCAGCACGGTCAAGTATTACCTGATCATCGTGGACCCTGGCGGTAGCACTGCTAAGTATACCGCCTACATGTTGAGCGGTAGTAAAACAGGTTAGATTTGCCTAAAGAATTAGACTAGGTTTATTTTTAGCTGAACTTTTGTCTCAAGGCCAGTTCCGTCGATTTGGCTACCGATATCACCGTCATCACTACCCCACAAACCAACAACTCTGAAAATCGCCTAAAAAGTCCTTGCCGCAGCAGCCTAGTGAAACCCAAGTCGACCCATGTCAAATAGAAAAATCACCGAGCTTGTTCGTGGAGGATTTAATGACTTCAATCCTATTTCTTTATCGAGGTTGTTCGATTTAAACTCCACGAATACGCGGCTGGTTCATACTCCATGAGTTTAGTATGACCATTTGAACTTCTGCATGCTTGTAATCTTTCAGATAATTTTCCGCAGTTGTTTCTTGCAGTGTATCTGTACTATAGTGTACGGTAATAGATTCCTTATTTTTAATCATGTCAACTTACCATGTTAACTCAACTAATTCCAATGCTTTTAAGACTATAATATCTAACACGCGTTCTAACCCAGAGCATTTTTGGAACATTCATACACTACTATTCCTGGCGGAAAAGAAGCCAACTTAGGACTATCTATGCAACTATCGGCCCGTAGATTTTTCCACCCGTCACGCTGGATTTTTAGCGGGATCTCCACGGGTCCGTAAATTACCGGCCGTACGAAGCTGAAAGGCCAAACCAATCGAGGCCTTATGACAAATATAAATGGAATACCTTTTATTTTGAAGAGGTTGCATATTCTGAGTTGCCTTGTCACTTTTAAATAATGTTCTTAAATGGAGCCCAAATTCTTGATAAGATACCTTTTGTTAGTCTGATGGAAATAGAAAAAAATTGAAGAACATATATAAAATTACAAATGGAGAGAGCACAAAGATAAAAGAACATGGTGCCTCATTTGTGGTTTTGATAATTAACGATAATCCTTGTTAACTAATGTTCGCATTGAGTTCTATTTGTATTGTTTGTCCATAGCCAATGTGTTTGAACTCTACGTGTTGGATAAAGGTTGGTTGTCATATATATAATCATAATCATCCAGTATATAACTTCGAGATCACTAATTAAAATGGCTATATTTGGTATAATCAAAGAATAGTATCATGTGATGACCAAGGTGTTTAGTTGTGATTAAATAAAATGGTAACCATAGTGTTGTGAATATTACAAATATGCCTCAAACAACAAAATTGTGTGAGGTTTCATGTTTATCTTTAAAACAACATTATAATGAGATAAAGTGCAAAGATGTATTCACATTTTTTTTGCACGAAAAAGATGTATTCATGTTGATCAACACATAAAGCTGAAAGATGTACTAAGTGGGTTCATGCGATCTCGTGGCATGATAAGGAATTATCTATATAGCACTATGAACTATCCACTAGTGGAAAAAGGGCTACTAGTGGCGCACCAAAAAGCCTTTCTGTGGCGCACCCAGGAAAATGGGGGGTGCGCCACAGAAATCTCGCCACTAAATTATATTTCTGTGGCGCACCCCCACGGTGCGCCACAGAAAGTGGCACATTTCTGTGGCGCATCCTTCCTAGTGCGCCACAGAAATTTATCAGTGGCGCATGCTTGTACTGTGCGCCACAGAAATAGGTGCGCCACAGCAAAGTTTGGCCATGCGCCACAGAATTATGTACAGGAATTTTCATATTATTTCTACCCGCTGTACAAATACAGGTATATTAACGAAAATACATGTATATATTACAGGATTTAAACACACAGAATAGAAACATGATATATTTGACACATCACATTACTTAGACACATCACATATAGTTACAAATGCCGAATCTTACACAAGTCATGATACAAATGGAGCTCGAAATACAAAAGTTCATCATTTCATACATATAGAGTTATCAAATAAAGTATATCGGCGATGATGGTGAGGAAGATCAGCGGGAGAGCACGATCACGTAGCCTAGTTCTGCATCGGCGCCGGGAACGGTTTGTACATTTCCTTCGTCGTCCACGTCCTGGTGTCCTGCTGCAATGCTAGGCGTTCTTCGATCTCCCTCTTAGTCAAACCTGGAGATGGATTGGTAAGTATCAGTTAATAACATAAATAGAGTGTGAATAATTCATCTAAGTGCAATAAAGAAAACACTTCTTGCGAGTGAGGCAAGCAGCTAGCTAGGCGCAGTTTTGTAATACATCCTACCTCTAGGGTAGTGGAGGGGCCCTGCGGTTGCCATGACATCCTGGAGGATGATATGTGATAACTTCATCTGGGTGCGATGGAAGTCTTCTCTAAGATCAGCATCAGAGATTTCCCCCATATTTTTGGTCCATTCCCGGAGTTTATTTGGAAACCTCATGGCATCTGCTTCCTCAACATACCATTTAAGTTGATGGATGACGTAGAACCCCTCCTTCACGCTCTCAGAGTCCTCCTTGATGCAAGGGAAGTTGGTGACATGCCTGAACTTGTGTGTCTTGTTCTTGTTGAAGAATTCACAGTTCTTTTCGAAGGTGCCTCCATTACGGGCGTAGATCTCGAGAGCCTCATCGAGAACACTCTTTATTCGGGTGTAGTCTTTCTCTATAACCGAACTCCCCGAGTCGAAATAAGTGGCAATGGACCACCTCGGGTTTACGGCGATGAGTACTGCGTACTTGTCCCTGCTTAACACAATTCAAACGGAATGTAGGAAATTCATGATAAGCAATGGAACGACTCTATGGGAAAACATAAGTTACGACATCGACGAGCGGACGTGTACTTACTTGCAAAAGAAAGGCACAAGATGGCTGGTCTTGCTCATGTTTTTCAGCATGAAGCTTTGGAGGTACTCCCTCGCCATGATCCGTCTCCCTGATCCTTCAACCAGCTGGCTGTCACGCATGTAGTAGGGATCCGCTATCGCGACATACGGGTTTGTCTCTCTCTTGATCTTCACCGCCAGATTGAGCGCGTATAGACGGACCAAGTTATAGTCCAGCCGTCTAGAGTGAAACAGCTTGAAGACGTCCTCGAAGGCTATAAAGATTACATCCGCAGGGGCTTCATCGACAAAGTTCACGCCCTTTGGCACCTTGCACGTGAACACCGGGTAATTTGGGTCCTCGTCATTAAGAAGGATGCCCTCTAGCGTCAAGATAGCATCATGCAAAGCTTTCATGGATTCTTGTGCGATGCGGAGCAGCTTCGGAGGCAGTATCGGTTTACCAGCTTCATGCATTCGGGTCAAGCCATCACGACGTGGTGGAACCATTTGTTCATCCCGGACAGTCCTAGGAGCTGGCTGGCTCGCAGAGGCACCTGGCTTACTTCTCTTCCTGTGCTTCTTCTTCACCTCTGGGGATTGCACATCTTGAATCGACTTATGCAGTGTGCCAGGGCTGAAAATGTTAGCCTGTTCAGCTTGATCGCCGGCCTCCGGAGGTGTGTCTTGAGATAAACCATGGAAGTTCAGGCGCTGCGAGCATGAAGTGGGACGAATAGGCATAATGCGGGGGCCGCGGAAGTGTTCGTCATCCAAAGGAGGCATGTATGAACCATCCAAGGCGCTAGTGTTGAGGAAGCCATCGACGTCGTCGCCATTATTATCATCATCATGATCATCGTCGATGACTGGAAGTTGAGGCGCAACGGCTTTGTCTTTGGCTTGTTGCGGTGCAGACGCTCCCAACAGTATTTGGTGCCGGCTTGTGGTGGCGACGACCGGCGCTTCCTTCCGGGTCCTGGCAACGGGTGCTTGTGGCGCCGGCTCGTTCACAACAGGTATATGTGGCGGCCTCGGCGAGGGCCGAACGGTAGAGTGCCTAACCTTTTGTTGCGGCTTCGAGGTGGCGCCGGAGGTGCGTCTGACCCCCCCAAGACGAATTTGGCTCTTCGGCCATTCCATGAGCCACTTGACGCAGGCTCCAAGGACCATGTGCTCATCCTCGGCTCCCGGAGGTTGCATTGGGGGATCGATGTGTTGAAACTGAGGCAATACCTCATCCAACTTGATTCTCAGCACGGCCTCGTTCATGCGTTGGTTGTGCATTAGGCTACTCTTTGCTTGTATGATCGTGCCCGTAGCAACATCCACTAACTCGCCGCCGGCCCGCACCGTATGCAGGAGTATGCAAGGCGTGTCCTGAGAGTCAACACATGCATGTTGGGCATCATGAGATGGCAGTCATCAAAGGCATAGTTAATTATAGAAGATGTCGTGGACTAACTAGTTAGTTACCTTGTCGATTGCGTTGAGCTCCTCTAATGTTGATACAATGGCGCCGGTGGTGGCGGCCGGCGTCTCATTCTCTGGCGCCGGAGGTTGCATGGGGGGCTCCTGTGCCTCGGTAGGGGGCGCCTGTGGCACAGTATGGAGCGGCGGCTCGGCAGCGGTGTTGGCCGGCGGGGTCACCATCTGGTCCGGCGGGGTCACCATATGGCTGGAGGTGCTGCCGGCGTAGCTGGGCACGTGTATCGGCCCCTGTCGACCTGCCGCATTCCAAGCAGCTATACCCTCCATGAACCCAGGGGGTAAGAAATCCCGGATCCCCTCCTTCACTAGCTGGCTCACAGTGCTGGAGTCCACTTTCTCCTGCTCCAGTGTTTCCACCTTCTTCCTTAGCTCCAGAACCTCGGCGCTATCCCTACTCGGCTTCCTCCTCTGCCTTCTCTTCTCGCCGCCGTCCGTGCTATAGTACTGGAGGAACTTCATGCTCGTACCAAAGCCGGACACACGGCCTGCTGACGTCGGCGCCGCCGTCTTCTCCCTCTCCTTGTAAACGTTCATCGCCCTGTTGAAAGTACTGTCCCAGGGCTCCGTCGAATCCTGGGACGACGGGCCGGCCTCAGCATCAGCCTTCAACTCGTCCTCCTGCAGACAATGCAAATTAAGGTGAACCCATGCATGTAGAAAAATATGGCTACGCGGTAAATTAAATTCCTTACCAGCACTTTCTCAAATCTCTTCACATCGTCATCGTCCGTAACGAATTCCCCCGTGTCTTTGACCAGATAGTAGCGGGACCGGACAAAGTTCCGGACCTGCTCGTCCGCGATCTTGTGCCACGGGTTCTCTTTCCCTAGTCTCTCAACCTCGGCATCCTCCTTGTCCCAAATGGGCTGTTTTCCTCGGTAGCCACCGCTTCCCAAACGGTGGTTACCTAGGTTCAGGTCCCGCATTTTCTTCCCCCACTCGGTCCATTTTTTAGACTCCTCAGTAGACAAGGACAACTTGAATGCGTCGAAGTCTTCTTTGTCGAGCATCGGGTCTTTGGTTTTTATCTCTTCCCAGGTTTCACCCTTTTCAATCTTCCTCCTCACCCTGCATTTCCAGCTGCTCAAGGCGGTGCTCATCTTCGTGATGGCTAAACTGTCCACCTTTTTGTTGAACGGCTGCGGGAACGTGTATCGTTGGTGAAGCTTCTTGATGAGGGTCTTGACCAGAGCCTCATTCTGCGTGCTTCTGAGGTCCTTCGTGTTGATCGACACGGTTTCCCGGAGGATGCACCCTAGTTGCATGCCGTATCCTGCGGCAAGTCTCGCGGGCTGCAATGGGAGGCCACTTGGCGAGACCTCAGTGAAGACGTCTGTGACGTTGCCGAGTGCTTGCGGTGTCCGATCCCTCCTTGGCTTCTTTTTCTTCTGCGCGGGCGGGTTGCTACCATCGGCCCTGTGGTCCTCGCCGCCATCGGTGGTGGTATCGGCGTCCTCATGGCCGCCACTAGCATCTCCATCGGTGGTGGTGGTATGCTCCTCATGCTCGCCGCCACCACCAGTAGGATTTTTCGCGGCCTCCTCCAACTCCTGGGACAACTCCCAGAAGGGCTTGTTCGCGTCTCCAGCATCTTCATCGCAGCTCATATGCTTAGAAGTGCCAGCCCCCGACATGTTTGCACTGCTATAATTAATAAAACAAATATAAGTAAAAAATCACTTAATTAAATACTAAGGTACCCCGGCCATTGCATTACCCCATATGTCCCTTTTTTAGCAAAGTCATGCTAAAATTCACGAAAAATTTCGGCATAACCTTTGCTAAAAAAGGGACATATGGAGTACCCGAATTTGCCGGAACGGAAGTTAATCAACGTTCCGGCAATCTCAAGGGCCCCACGGGGTACCTGCAAACATTCCACAAGCACCTCCACATTTTGCATTTGTGCAACAACAGTGCACAAGAACATCCACAAAAACAGTGCACAAATGCTTTCAAACACATATCATATTAAATTTAAATGCTTTCAAACACAAAAACAGTGCAAAAAACAGTGCACAAATTCATGCTTGAATGCTTTCACAAGTGCATTCTCACAGTAGGAAGCATTTACAAAATTGAACACTAGGATCTAGGAAGCATTTTCACTTGTGCATTTTCACAAGCACCTTCGGTGCGGTAAGGGAGGGAGGGAGGAGGGGGGGGGGGGGGGAGAGAGAAGCACCTCGGGGAGGGGAGGGAAGGGAGTTCGAGGGCGGTGCGAGGGAGGGAGAGGCCGGCGTCGCGTGGGCGTCGCCGGTGTGCCGTGCGTGCGGGGGAGGGAGAGGCCGGCGTCACGCGGGCGGCGGCGACTCTTCTTCTTCGAGGCCGAGCGCCACGCAGGGATGGGTAGGGTTGGGCGGGGGCGCGGGGCGCAGGGGAGGTCGCCGGCGACGAGGGGGGGGGGGTGCGCAGGGATGGGCGGGGGTGGCCGGCGGCGGCGAGTTGGGGGCAGCGACGGCGGCGCGGTAGCGGTTCTTCCTTCGCGAATTGGATAAGTGTGAGAGGCAGGCGTGGGGGCGGGCCCACGTGTAAGCGGCATCAAAGAAATTCTGTGGCGCATCCACGGAGGGATGCGCCACAGAATGTTTTTGCTGCCGCTTACATGTGGACCCGCCCCCACGCCTGCCTCTCCCTTCACAATTCTGTGGCGCACGGATCCACGGGTGCGCCACAGAATTATAAGATGCTGCGGCGCATATTAGTGTGGGTGCGCCACAGAATTATGTCACATCTTTTTTTTATATAGTTCTATTTTTATAGTTATATTTTTGGTTATATTTAAAGAAAGAAGAAACACACATATTTTAAGGAAAAAACAAACACACAATTTTTTTGCCACATATATTAATACACCAAAAAAGTATATATATTTAAAGATTAATTCATGATATACACATGCATATAAATGCTTGCATTGTCTCACACACACCAAAAAAGTCTTCTTCTCTCATCTCACATGTGTACACACGCACAAAAAGTAATACACCAAAAAAGTCTTCGTCGATCCCGGCTGGTTCCGAGAGCTAGCTTCTCTTCTTCTTTCCCTTCTTCGCGGTTGAATACTTTAGGCCGGGCACCTTGAGATTTCTTCGCGTGAACGGACAACCTTTAGTAGGTAGGGAGGTCTTCCTTGTGTTTTTGCTCGTAGTCGGCTTGTCGAAGAACTTGTCGAATTCCTCCTCGATCTTCGGATCACCGTCCAAGTCTTCCTCGTTGGCGTCTCCGTCCATTCCGATGATGCTGCTCTTGCCCCTCCTCACTGAAAGGACAATGATGTCGCCTAGAGGGGGGGGGGGTGAATAGGCGGTTTAAAACTTTTCCGGTTTAGGCTTGATAATTGCGGAATAAAACTAGATGTTTAAATTAACAAGCCGACAACCTAAATAAACTAGGCTCACCTATGTGCACCAACAACTTATGCTAAGCAAGACAAACAACAAGGTGATAGCAATATAGAATACTTCAAGCACGAAGGCTATCACAATGTAAAGTGCATAAGTAAAAGCTCGGGTATAGAAATAACCGAAGCACGCGGAGACGAGGATGTATTTCCGAGTTCCTCCTTGTTAAGGGAGTACGTCTCGTTGGAGAGGTGTGAACCGACACAACGGTTCAACAACCACAAAGGTTTCACCTTCTTCTCCGATGAACCGCACCACAAAGGCTTGGTTCACCTTCCACTATCGGAATTCCTTCGAGGCGGAATCCGGAGCCTTTCAACAACAATCCGAGGCACAACCCACAAAAGGATTGGGGGCTCCCGAACGGCTTTCAACAACAATCCGGGGCACAACCCACAATGGGTTGGGGGCTCCCGAACGGCTTCAAGTGACCACACAAGGGTCCAACCACCACAAAGGCGTCTAGGGTCCAAGGACCCAAGAGTAACAAGTTCACAAGTTTTCAACTTCCACGAATCCTCGTGGAGAGCACACCGATGCACCAAATGCAAAAGGCAAGAGCACAAGTGCTCAAATCCTTCACTCTCAAATTCCAACAAAGCAACAAATGCTTATGGGGGAATAAGAGAGGAAGAACAAAGAGGAGATGCACCAAGAACTCCAAGATCAAGATCTACAAGGTTTCCCTCACATAGAGGAGAAATCGATCGGTGGAAACGTAGATCAAGATCACCTCTCACTTTCCCTCAAATATTAGCAAGAACCATGGGAGGGATTGAGAGGAAGAGCAAGCTTTACAAAGGGCAACAATGGAGGAGAGAGAGGAGAAAGACTTGCTCTAGAGCTAGTCAACCATTGGGGAAGAAGGCCCCTTAAATAGCTCAACTCAAAAATCCAGCCGTTGCAGCACTTCTTGTTCCGCAAGTGCGGTAGTACCGGCCTAAAGCCCGGTAGTACCGGCCCTGCGGTATCTTCGTCAACGCAGAAAACCGAGCGCGCGGTACTACCGGGGAAAAATACCCCGGTACTACCGGGCCCAAGTGCTGGGCTCCAACCCCGGTACTACCGGGGCCATCCGTGCCAAAACGCCCGAAAAACCAACTTCAGAGAGTAGTACCGCAGCGATCCCGGTACTACCGGCTTACTGCGGTACTACCGGAACAAAACTCTCCGGTACTACCGGGCCTGTCCGAACACCAAAAACACAGCTATAACTTTTGCAAATGAACTCCGAATGAGGTGAGACCAACTCCGTTGGAAAGGTACCGACAAGGAGAAGGCTACAAAAAGTGAAAATATTGCATCCCATAAATAGAGTAAAATCACCACACATGGCAAGGTGTGGGACTTTCCTCACGGTTGAACCGGCAATATTTCCGCCACCGAAAACGCAACTAGTTTTCCAAGGTAAAACCGTTTTCGATGAACTAGAGCTTGACATGGAGATGAACCAAGCTCTAATTCCTCACCACCATAAAAGCCAAATAAGAACCAAGAAATATGATATGCCAAGTATGCAAAGGTTTGAGCTCTCCACAACGATGCGATCAAGTTACTCACTTGAGAGCCCCTCTTGATAGTACGCCGTCTATCCTAAAACCCGGTCTCCCACTAACACCATGAGACCGGTAAAATAGAAAACCTATCAAGATCATACCTTTGCCTTGCGCATTCCACTTGAGCTCGATGATGACGATCTTGACTCTCTCAAGTTGAAACACCTTTCTTGATTGTGCTTGCTAGCACATGCTTGATGAAGACTTCTCCAAATGCTCCCCCATACTCCATTATGGGAGGGCCTCGCTAAGCATCGTCTTCATGACTCCTTTGCAAGCTTCAATCAAATGATATCTTCGAGATGCATCATATTGATCTTGCGCTTCATCTTCTTCTCTTGATATGTATGATGGCTTGGGGTAAAACATGATTGATCACTCAATCTTCTTTTCCAAGCCATACTTGCAATAAGCTCAACTCTTCACATGACCATTCTTCATATAAACCCTTGAGTAGAGCATTGATCATCATGTAAACTACTAGAGTCCAACACATGAACTCCAATCTTTTCCTATGGACAAGATCTACAAGTATATCTCAAATCAAACATTAGGCCATAAGGATTGTCATTAATTACCAAAACCATGCATGGGGACAACCATGCACTTTCACTCACGACAACACGGCTAGGCTTTGACGGGTCGGTAATGAAGAAGCATTGCTCAACTTGGCTAGCGAGTACCCATGGCTCGTTTTTCGCGCAGGCTTTCTTCGATTTGGCATCGGGTATTACCATGGTGGTGAAATACCGGCCTTCTTTCACGACGTCCTTGGCCCATCTTACACGGAACATTGGCACCAACTCTCCACAGTAGTTGAGCTCCCATATCTCCTCGATCTTTCCGAAGAATCTTTCCTTAACAGTAGCCTCGTCATCACCGTAGGATAGCATAGTTACTCCTGAGTTTTGATATTCACTATTCTTGTCCTTTTCCTCGGTGTAGAATGTGTAACCGTTGATGTCGTACGCCTGATAGGTCCTTACGTTCTGTCCGGGGCCCTGTGATAAGGAGAATATGAGTTCTTCATCTTCCGTAGATGGCGTTATGTTCGCTGCTTGAAACAGTTGCCTTTTCTTGAACCAACGTGTGAAGCTGGAGTTGTGCTCTTTGGATACGTCTCCATTCTTCCTCTACCGACCCAGCTCGATGTAATTCTGCCCGATTAAGCTCTTGTGCTCCTCCACCCAAGGTTCGATCAATTGTAAGTGTTGTAGCGCGACCCGGTGAGCCCCGTCGAGGTCTTCTCTACGACCATGAACGCCGACAAAGAGTGAGCGGCAGCCCTCGCGGTGACCAACTCCACCGAGCCTGCCGAGGTGCTTCCTGGTGGGCAGACCAACATCCTCGTTCTCGGTGCTTAGATAATTCTGGCAGAAGGAGATGCACTCGTAGGTTAGAAAGCCCTTGGCCATGCTTGCGTCCGGACGGGCCCTGTTGCGAACGTATCCTTTCATGACACCGTTCTGCCTTTCGAACGGCATCATGTAGTGCAGGAACGTCGGCCCGAGCTGCTTGATGTCCTCAACGACATGGAGAAGGAGATGCACGCAGATATCAAAGAAAGAGGGTGGGAAGTAAATCTCGAGCTCGCATAGTATCAGCACGATCTCTTCCTGTAGCCTGTCGAGCTGCTTCACGCCGATCGACTTCCTGTTGATGACGTCGAAAAAGTTGCATAGGGCAAGCAGCGTATCTCGGACGTGATCGTCCATTATCCCTCGGATCGCAACGGGAATTATCTGCGTAATCAGCACGTGACAATCGTGAGACTTCATCCCGGTGAACCTCTTCTTCGTTGCGTCCAGATATCTGCTGATCTTCCCCGCGTAACCGTGAGGAAATTTGACTCCTACGAGGCACTTGTAGAACTGCTCGAGCTCCACCGGACTCATAGTGTAGCAGGCAGGGGGAAGCACCACCGTGTTCTTCTTTGCCCTTTTGCGGCGACCTTGAGTCCCTTCCGTCTGATCATCATCAGCGTCATCGTCGTCATCACTGTCGGGTGCCTGTAGATCTTTCTTGATGCCAAGCCATTTCAGATCGTATCTTGCTCTCGTCCCATCCTTGGACTTTTCTGGCATGTTGGAAAGAGTGCCAAGTAGACTCTCGGTGACATTCTTCGTAATATGCATCATATCGAGGCTATGGGGCGCTTTAAGGACCTTCCAGTACGGCAAGTCGTGGAAAACAGACCTCGCTTTCCATACACCCAGCAGGGGATCAACCCTCGGTCGCTTCTTTCCAGGAGCAGGGCACTCCACCCAATTTCTCAAAAGCTCGTCGATTTCAGTGCCGGTCCTCTCGTGCGGGGCTCTTTCGAGCTCGTTTTCACCATCGAACAGGTCACCGCGTTTCCTCAACGGGTCATCCATGCGAAGCCACCGTCGAGCACCTGGGTACACGGTTTTTGAAGACCCATCCCTTGGTAGCTGGAGATGCGGGGTCCCATCCATGCACCTGACACATGCACAGAATCCGTGGCCTACCTGGGCTGATACGTATGAGCAACCAGGATAGTCCTGCACCGTCGTGAACAAGGCGGCTCTCATGTCGAAATATTCTCTAGTGTAGGCATCCCACGTACGGGCTGGCGTGTCCCACAACGTGGCTAACTCCTCTTTCAACAGTGTGAGATACAGATGTATGTCGACACCCGGTTGTTTCGGCCCCTGGATGAGAATGCTCATGTGTATGTACCTTTGCTTCGTGCACAGCCAAGGGGGAAGGTTGTAAGGCCATACAAACACGGGCCAGGTGCTATGCGTGCTACTCTGGTTGCCGAACGGATTGAGTCCATCGGTGCTCATACCCAGCCTGACGTTCCTTGCGTTGCCTCCGAAATTTTGAAAGGCGTCCAATGCTTCCCACTGGAGGGCATCTGAAGGGTGTGACAGGATCCTTCCCTTCTCCGGATCTTCTTCGGGCTTCAACCTTTCCGCGTGCCATTGCATTAGCTTTGCTTCCTTATGGTCCACAAAGTACCGCTGCAGACGGGGAGTGATAGGAAAGTACCATACCACTTTTCGAGGAACTTTCTTGTTAGCACCCTTGTACCGTCATTGGTCGCACACCGGACATTTGGTTATGTCCTTGTACTCTCCCCGGTAAATTGCGCAATCATTGATGCAGGCATGGTATTTGACGTGCGGTAAGTCAAGTGGGCACACGACTTTCTTGGCCTCCTCGATGCTTTTTGGCAATGTGTTCCCCTCGGGAAGACGATCGTGCATGAATTTCATGCTCTTCGTGAAGCTCACGTCGGTCCACTTGCTTTGCGCCTTCATCTCCAGAGCATCAAGCGTTACTTGCAAGCGCGTATCCTCTGGCCGGCACCCAGGATACAACGGAGTCTTCCCGTCGATTTCCATTTGCGCCAGTTTGGCTTTCTCTCTGGCGGTGCTCGTCTCCTGGAGGAGCAATTCTTGAACATGAGAGTCCCGTAAGGCCGACATTAGCGTGTTCTCCGTGTTCGCGTCTTCTCCACCGCCATCTCCCCCATGGTCATCATGATCATCTTGTCCGCCGACATCTCCTTCGTCATGATCATCTTGTCCGTCGACATCTCCTTCGTCATGTCCGGGCGCATTTGTTGTTTTTGGTGTCTGGTTCAAGCCTAGCATGAAACCTTGCCTAAGCAGGTGATCCTCCAATTGTCCGGAATCAGGGTCGATCCATCTCTCGAGTTTACATTTTCGACACGGACATCTTATCTGGCGCCTGTTACACTGAATCATTTCCGCCTTCGCTTCTTCCTTGTATCTACTGATTTGACCGGATCTCATCATGACGACCATGGTTGCCTACGCACGGGTTACATAGAGCACACAACCAAGAAACGTTATTTAGAACCGCAACATATGCACACACACATACACACATGCATGTTCGACGGAAAATTTTGACATGACTTCTCCTAATAGTCGGACGTATGGGTGGTGCAAAAATTTGCCGAAATGGAAATGAATCAACATTTCGGCAAACATACATGCACCACGCCGCCGCAAGAAACAACAAAAACAACAAACATGCATATGCATGTGTCCACATACACCGATGGCCATACACCCGGCGCCCCATAAATGATCGGTGGCCATATACACCGAGATGGCATATACACCGGCCGTAAACCGATGCCATACCACCGCACAAGCATGCACACCACAACAAAAAGAGAAGATGTCTCACCTAGTAGATTGGAGCTCCTCCCGGACCTTGATCGTGTGATGTGTGTTTGGAGAGAATTTAGTGGACAAAAAGAGGAGGAGAGAGTATATATGAAGCCTCCCTACGTACTAATCAATCTCTATGGAACAAAATATGTTTTAACCTACTAGAAATGGAGAAATAATGGAGAAAGAATGGGGAGAATTGGGTGAGAAAGAGGAGAAATACGAGCTGTGTGAGAGAAGGGGAAATGTTGCAAATGAATCTGAGATTTTAGTGCATTGAATGCTTTTGTGGGCCCTGGTTGACACTTTGTGGCGCACCAAATAATATTTTTGTGGCGCACCTGTCACATGCGCCACAGAATGTGGCAAGCCACATTCTGTGGCGCACCAAAGTCATGCGCCACAGAAAAGGCACATTCTGTGGCGCACCGTCCAGCATGCGCCACAGAATGCCAACTTTTTGTGGCGCATGCTGGACGGTGCGCCACAAAATATCTATTTCCTGTGGCGCATGGGAGGGGTGCGCCACAGAAACTGACCCGGATTCCGAAATTCGAACTGGCTGGCGGGGACCACCTAGTTTCTGTGGCGCATGCTCCACAATGCGCCACAAAAAAGAACATTTCAGTGGCGCATGTTTATATTGTGCGCCACAGATGTTTGTGACGCACTGGTTTGGTGCGCCACTAAAATTGTTTTGTGGCGCATGGGCCTAGGGTGCGCCACAAAGGGTGCATCCCACCTATAAGCCTTTTTCCACTAGTGATCCCAAGATCCATGTGCGTGGTTTATATGTGGGGTTAGCTATCTTTCCATGGGATTGGATAAAAGGAATATTTGGTGTAAACATGATAGTCATAGATTGTGATGTGCAAGTTTAAAAGAAACATCTCGAATAGATCACATGATTGAAGCTTTCCACCTATTTATAGATAATGGTCAAGTGAAGTTTTTCCTAATAGAGCTTTCCCACAGTAGAGTATGGGAGAGTAACTTGCGTGTCTTCAACGAACAAGACTACAATAAAGAAAGGGGTTTCAACTTGAAAGATCAAGATCCTTATCATCTAACTCAAATGGCACATGCAAGGCAAAGGTACTACCTTGGTATGTTTGTTTAACCCGTCACATGATGTTTTAGATCTTTGTTGGCACGATCTTAAAAAAAAATAAGATCATCGTCATCTAACTCAAGTTGTCAGTCACATAGTTTAGACTCCTATATGTTGTCTTTGTGCCCGATAAATTAAACACTAGTTTTATTCTGCATTTATTCATATGAAAATCAAGACGAAATATTATTTGTTCAAATCGCCTAATAACCCCACCCCCAATGATATGTCAATCTTTCACTTTAAATTTGCCATGAAGCGTCTAGAAATTTGACACAAAAATCCATGTTAGGAAAACCTCTACCTAAGTATAATGGTCATGCCCAGGCTGGGCAGTATGATTTTCCCACAATTCTAACTATACCCGTGTGTTCTCACTCATTTAAACTCATGGTTTACACTCACTTTTCACCATTTTTACTATGCTGAATATTTTTTATTATCCCTTGCAAGTCTTCAAATTGTCTCGATTCTTTGGGATTTAGTGGGAGAGATCCACATTAGACCTACACAAGGGAAGCCCGCCTCGATCGACCCAACCCGACCTATTCCAGGTGGGGCCTCTATCTGACTTTGAGCCTAAAAGGAAGGCTCGTGCTTCATAGATGGACGTCTTAAGAAAGAGGCATCATCTGAGGCCTGAGGCTTATTGGGATTTTCCATTTATGAGTCGGATTGAGCCAAAAATTTGAGCCTGATAGCCGATGTAGGCCAAGGTTTTTTGAAGTAGCATATTTAGGCCCACTCCAGTCCAATATATGACCATGTATAATCTAAATCCACAATCCTGCCAAACTGATAGGTTCCACCGTTCCAATCCTTTCTAGACCTGGTTACTCCTCTATTCATTGCCCCTACATGGAAGAAGAGTCTTGAAGTTTGACCTTGGTAGCGTGGTGCTCCCAAATATTTGTTAGGAGCCTACAATTAAGTTGTGAGGTTAGTTTTGAAGACCCTATTTGTAAATGTTTTGCACCTTCAAGGGCAACACATAGTGGATCGTACTACCACCTTGGTGGATATTCTAGGATAAAGTGTGAGCCCCGATGATACGTCCTATATATATTGCTCACCTAGTTGCATGTTATAGAGAACTATATCTATATCTTGTTAAGAAAAAAGAAATATTTGTAATTGCCTATTCACCTCCTCTTGTTGATATCTGTGATACTGCCAACATCGACGTTGTTGCGAGTTACACCAAGAGGGGAAAACAAGGAGAACAATGAGACAATTCTAACATAGGTAGGGAAAAGTGGGTAAGTGATTCTCCTCCACACGATCCATTTTAAAGCAGACACGATCCCATGACTGTGTGCCCGGTCTCAAAGGTATCGTACATACCTAAAACTTACCATATTCCATCCAGGAGCATGGGCACCGGGGAGCACCTATTAATTTACCTATATATATATATATATATATATAGGACAATGAGAGACATATAATGTATATTTCTATAGAAATAAAAATCACAATGATTAAAATAGCCGCTTGGATTGCAAGAAATGTAGAGAGCAAGAGAATAAAGTGGTGAGCCAGATTAGATGTTTGGCCAAGCAAAAAAGTGGTGATTTTTTGTAAGAAGTTTATGTGGAATGGCATCCATTTTTTATTTTTAAAAATAAGTAGCAACTCTTATTTCATTCACAAGTATAGGCGCCCTCTTTCTATTAGGCCTTAGTTTGATATTAGGATTTTTTGGGAAAATTAGTAGGGCTAATCCTATAAGGATTGAGTGAATCCCTCCTCCTTTTATCCAATCCCATTAAATTTCCATTTATTCTCAGTCCACTAGTAAGTTGCCTCCGTTCGGAAAAGGATGTCTAAAATGGATGTATCACTAGGGAGTAGGTATTAAGAAACATATACTAGTTTGATTTTGTTTGGGAAAAAGGTGGGATAAAACCGGCAACATTTAGTCCCCGTTTGGAACATAGGAAGTAAAAACGTAGGAATAGGAAAAACATAGGAATTGAGGTGTCATGTTTTCTGAATTGAAAAAACACAGGAATTATAGACATGGGAAGATTGAAACATGAGGGTGAGACCTCATGTTTGTTTTCCTCCAAAATTCCTATGGAATAGCCTATCTTATAAGAATTTCAAAAGAATCCAAATTTACTATTCCTTTGTTCTAAACAGCACCATAGGAAATTTTCCTGTACGATTCCTATTCTACAAAATTCTTATGGAATTCCTGTGTTCCAAACGGGGCCTTAGGCATATAAAGGTAAGGTGCGGAGGAGGTACAACCAAACAAAACATGAACAATCTTCAAATTAGTACTCCTACGTTCTTCCTCAGTGGAGATTTGATGCTCCCGAAATCTAGAATTGAGACTTGTAAATATATCATTGTGCAGTGTAAAGACGACTTTCCGATTTTTCGTTAGTTATTACAGGTGTGGCGAAAAACCAAAGCCGTGATCATGTCACCATTTCCCCGGGAAAAGCACCGGTAATTCTGAATTGTCAAAGCCGAGGGGGTCAGCGATATGTCACGGGGGAAATAACGCTGTCCTGTCAGCGCGACAGTGACGATGCGAGTACGGCGAACCACTGCACGCGGGTCCCACTCCAGACCTCCATGGACCGAGTTCACCCACCTACTTCGTCCTCCTCCACAGCTTTCTCCATCTCCTCTCACTGCCTAGGCTATCGTAGCTGTAGCTCCAGCCCCCTAGCTCGCAGTGCCGTTGTAGAGTAGTAGAATACGACTAGACGCTATACTGCCACTCCCGCGACCGCGCGCTCCTGCTCGACTCTCTCTCTGGCCTTTAAAGCTGTCACCTTTTGCCAGCCCCTTCGTATTTGCTGTATAGTCTCTCTCCCCCCCTCTGTCCCTCTCGCTGTGCTCGTTCGATTGCCTTTAGGTCGGACAGACGCGAGCTGAGCGAAGAGAGAGAGAGAGAGACGCCAAGCTCCGACCGGATCCGGGAGTTCGGCCTTCGAGCTAGCAGACAGGTTGCCACGGCGGCGGCGGCGGAGGAGGAACCGAGGAGGAGGAGGTTCATGGACGTGGATCCGAGCGCCGCCGCGCGGGGCGGCAGGCTGTGAGCCGCTCACCGGCGGCGCGCCGGCTGGCCGGCGAGGGCGTCGGCGCGCGTGTGTGCGTCGAGGTAATTTTGGTCTACGCGCCTCTTTTGGGACGGCTCTCGCCTTTGCTCAATCTGCTTACCCGCGTCGCCATTGCACGTTTTGAGATTTTTTAAAGGATTTTTAGGTTTTTAAAAGTATTTTTCGTGTGCCTAAAAACATTTCTACGAGATTATTATCTGCTATAAATTTTCTAGCTGGAGCCTGGAAGCCGTAAAAAAACGCGGATTATTAAACTGCTGTTTCCCTGCGGCTAGTTCCGCCCTTGTGATTCTCCAGCGAAATCTTGCGATTTTGCCGCCCGCATTTCTTTGTTCTGCAGCCGCTGCCTTCCCCTTTCCCCCATTTCAGATACTGAGCCAAAAGCCGCCTCCTTTGCGTGCTTTTCCACGCTTCGTTGTTTAAGGGATGAGGGATCGCCCCAACCGCTCGTTAATCACCTCCCGCTTTTTCCCCAGGTCAAAATTTATTTTAACCGGGTGAAATCTCTCCCAGGTTGTTCTGCTCTCGAAGATCGCTGCGAGGAAGGAAGCCAAACATAGAGCCTAACGATGGCGGCGGCGGTGGCGATGCGTTGCGCGAGCGGGAGCGGCAGCGACGGCGGTGGAGGTGGGTACGACAAGGGTGGGACGGACTCGGGCAAGTACGTGCGGTACACGCCGGAGCAGGTGGAGGCGCTGGAGCGGGTGTACGCCGAGTGCCCCAAACCGACCTCCACGCGCAGGCAGCAGCTGCTCCGCGAGTGCCCCATATTGTCCAATATCGAGCCCAGGCAGATCAAGGTCTGGTTCCAGAACCGAAGGTGAGCATGTCAGACAGCCGCGGCGGCGGTGCTTTGCTTTTTTTGTGCGGTTTGTGGAAGTTGTTGCATTAGGCTGCATGAGAGTGTAATGGTAGTCGTGCTGTGCAAAATTAAGTAAAGATGGAACAAATGTTGTGGGTATGCTAGTCTGTTGCTGCTCAGAGGATATGCTCTATCTTTTACCGTACATTTTAAGTCTGTGTATATTAGTTTTTCCCAATCTGGGTAGGTTCTGCTTTCAAGCATAATTAAATCGTTGTGTGTTTTTTCCCCTGGTTGCAGGTGCCGTGATAAGCAGCGGAAAGAGTCTTCAAGGCTTCAGGCTGTGAACAGAAAGTTGAGTGCGATGAACAAGCTTCTCATGGAAGAGAATGAGCGTCTCCAGAAGCAGGTGTCTCAGTTGGTTCATGAGAATGCATTAATGAAGCAGCAGCTGCAGAATGTAAGCCTTCATTTTTCTTGTTTTACACACCATGCATGACACACACTAGTGTCTGACCGTGGTTACCTTGTGCTCACAGCCTTCATTGGCCAATGACGCAAGCTGTGAATCAAATGTGACCGCTCCTCCAAACCCTCTAAGGGACGCAAGTAACCCTGCTGGGTATGTGATTTTTGTTACTGATTTCTCAGTCTCCGCAACTGGCGGGATTCAATTTCCTTTTAATTATTTTCAAGAAATTGTTATATCATCTTCTTTTCATGTTCTTTAGACTCCTTGCAATTGCGGAGGAGACCTTGACAGAGTTCCTCTCAAAGGCTACAGGGACTGCTGTTGATTGGGTCCCGATGCCCGGGATGAAGGTCAGTTGTCAGTTTTGGAGGTTCTTTTTATTCCAAGACTAATGCTAAGTGTATCTAACCGCTCATTATTTCTTCTTACTGTCATTAGCCTGGTCCGGATTCGTTTGGTATTGTGGCCATTTCACATGGTTGCCGCGGTGTTGCTGCCCGTGCCTGTGGTTTGGTGAATCTAGAACCAACAAAGGTACTGTTTACTTCCAACTTCGTTTGGAATGGCTGTTGTTTGTTCCAAAGACAATTATGTGGAAACCGTCATCATCGGGAATTAACAATGTTTGGTTTATCTTATATAAGGTGTGTTTCTTAAAACGATGCCAATGCTCAGATAGTACTTTGCAATAGCTGGCTGTGCATACTTATTCTATTTCTAATTCAAGCATAAACATATTTTATAAGGACAATTAGTCACGGAATTTTGGAGTTCCAATGGTATTTCTTTTTATTAAGGCCTTGATAAATACAACTTCTGCTGCAATTTCAGTTTGTTTGAAGAATACTCTTCTCAAGGCATGAATACGAATCCTACCATATAATTCTTTCACTCTAGACTTCTGCAAACACATTGTTATGTAAAGCATATCCTCTGGAGTTTCTAAAATTAGTGTGCCTTGTAGATTGTGGAGATCTTGAAAGACCGCCCGTCTTGGTTCCGTGATTGTCGCAGTCTTGAAGTTTTTACAATGCTTCCAGCTGGAAACGGCGGGACTATTGAACTTGTTTACATGCAGGTTAGTATCATATCATTGACTGCCACTTAATTTGAACAATAATATGGTTTTCTCTAGTTCTGGAACCTGTATTGCCTATACTATTTCTTATTCTTGGTTTCTGTATTCAGATGTATGCTCCAACTACTTTAGTTCCTGCACGTGATTTTTGGACACTAAGATACACAACAACAATGGAAGATGGCAGTCTGGTGGTGCGTATGAATTTGAACGTTTTCTTTATGCTAAGTTACAGTGCAAATTAGCACCGATATAGCTGTTTCTTTTGCTTACATCCCTGTATGCCATAGGTTTGTGAGAGATCTTTGAGTGGTTCAGGTGGTGGTCCAAGTACTGCCTCAGCACAGCAATTTGTAAGGGCTGAGATGCTCCCCAGTGGTTATCTAGTCCGCCCATGTGACGGCGGGGGGTCGATTGTCCATATAGTGGACCATCTCGACCTTGAGGTCAGAATTGCTGAATTTACTCTCTACTTAGGTGTTGACTTTCTTGCATCAATGTTCACCATCATGTTTCCTTCTAATTTAGTTTACTTATATCTTTACAGGCTTGGAGTGTTCCAGAAGTGCTTCGGCCGCTCTATGAGTCGTCTAGGGTAGTTGCTCAGAAAATGACTACTGCAGTGAGTTCTTTGTTTCTTACAACATATCCTGATCTCCTGTTACCTTCATTCATGTAAGATGGTCACTTCCTTAGGACTCTTGGCAGCTCACCCTAGAATTATGATGCTCATTACCAACAGCATCTGTATTTATGGGGGCGAATGGCTATAACCGAGTTCCAGTTTTAGGTACTCTAGTGCCTCGACATATTCCTAAATTTTCTAGATAATAAATAGTGTTATATTTCATAATGGAAGCTTTCTTTGCCCCGGCCACTCCACCGAGATGATGCATGTAACCTAATTTTACAACGTTAATTACAAATCACCAAACATTGGCCTAACCTGAAGTGGGATAGGCCACCAAAGGTATCATAAAAAGGAATATGACGTGCCACAAAGAAAACTCTAATGGCTTAGAACAAATCACTGGCACAACATTTAAACCGGGACATAATGGTAATCCAGTCCAGCTTCTTTGCGCCAAGCTCCATCGGCACCCTGTGCTGGACCTTCTTTTTTTTTTTTTTAGAAAGGGGCACCCCAGCCTCTGCATCAATCGATGCATGCGGCTTTTATTTTATTAATTCAAAGCATCTTACGGTGTCTTACAGAAAATACTGTGCTGGACCTTCTGTAACAATGCCCATCACTACAGCAAATTAGTACACAATAGTAGCACCTGCATAGAAGACTGGACTTTCCTTTTATTGTTGACAACTTCATTTCTGCATAGGCAAATAGAAGATAACAAACATATGACTAGGAATGCAGAATGCTTCACCAAAATTGGCAGATTTACTTAAAAGTGATCAACTGACTGTTGCGCTGATTTATATGCACCTTTAAGGCACCTTTAATTTTGTACCTTAAGTTTTGGCATGCGCCGTGAAAAATAACGACCTCTTTGCATCTTTAGACTGCTGGATTGATCTGTAGATTCTTGTTTGGTGCTGACTTATTTCTTGTTTCAAGGCATTACGACACATCAGACAGATTGCTCAAGAAACTAGCGGGGAGGTTGTGTATGCTTTGGGGAGGCAGCCTGCTGTTCTGCGAACATTTAGTCAGAGGCTTAGTAGGTGAGTTCTGGCAAATATACTGCTTCTTTTGCTTGCTTATGTCTTGGGTCTGTTGTTTATTTTAACACCATTTTTATGCCCCTTCAGAGGATTTAATGATGCTATAAGTGGTTTCAATGATGATGGTTGGTCTGTCATGGGTGGAGATGGCATTGAAGATGTGATCCTTGCTTGCAACTCAAAGAAGATTAGGAGCAATAACACTGCTCCCAGTGCTTTTGAAGCCCCTGGAGGTGTTATATGTGCCAAGGCATCAATGTTACTGCAGGTGAGGATGCGACGATTACATGTAACTTAATTAGTATTCCCATTGATACACACTTTGTACACATCAGTGCTTTTGAAGCCCCTGGAGGTGTTAAGTTTGTTAAACCATCAGCGCTTAAAAATTGCTGATACAAAAGTTTCCCTGGGTGCATGTATTTAATACCCTCTTAATACATAAGAAGAAAAAACCCTCTGGCGAGAAGTGTAAGAATTGCTGAACTTCGCCGCAAGACGCAGAATCAAAACATACCTTGCTCCATACTTGTATGCTTGCACCTTGTAAATAATCTGATCACATGCATTTGGCTTACCTGAAATCTAGGATTGGTTTTCTTGACTTAGTAAACTCTGATACATTGTAGAATTGAATGTTATCTCAATTCTTAATTGACTGATATCATTTGGCTTAATCTAAATTCCTGTCGGTTATTTCAATTTTCTAACTTTCTGTTGTTTGGTTTACCAGAGTGTCCCACCAGCAGTACTGGTTCGGTTTCTGAGGGAACATCGGTCTGAATGGGCTGATTATAACTTTGATGCATACTCGGCTTCAGCACTAAAAACAAGTGCATGTTCACTTCCTGGGTTGCGTCCTATGAGATTTTCTGGGAACCAGATCATCATGCCACTTGCTCACACGGTAGAGAATGAGGAGGTATATTCGCTAGTCTTTGCATGTACGATTGTATGACTTTCTATGTGTCATTAACATGAATTAGCATCTCTTTGAGACATTTTAGATTCTATATGTGTTAGCTATCTATCTGTGTATCTATTGACTTATTGTGACTAATGCCGTGGATTATCCTTGGTTGTGCTGTAATGTTCTATTCTCTTGTCAATTTCCCTTTTGATGACTCTTTCAACCTTGGTTGTGTTGTCACGTTTTATGCTCTTCCATCGTTACTATTCCCTTGGATATGTGGCTTTGTGCAACTTTCCTTTGTTAGTGGTGCAACTGATCCGTAGAATAGCAGTAGGTTGTTGACAAGTGAGCTTTATAGCAAGGCTATATCATTTGAATAATAGACAACGTATGTTAGTACAGTATATGTTGAATGGTTGTATGATATTTTTCTTGATTGTCGTAATAACAAGGCTATATCAATACTTCCATATGCAGATTCTAGAAGTTGTTCGTCTTGAAGGGCAAGCACTTGATGAGGGTCTTTTATCAAGAGATATCCACCTGCTTCAGGTAACTGAGAACTCGTTGCTTTAGTATCAGATGTTATATTATCTGATCGATCATCAGTGAGTAGTATCAAAGACACATCGCTTAATTGACATGACACATTACTTACTTAATTGGATTTTTTTTACTACAATGCTAGTAACGTACAGTAAAATGACAAGAGCTTCTGATAAATTTCTGAACTTGATTGATATTTCAGTTCTGCACTGGAATAGACGAGAAATCAATGGGATCCTGCTTCCAGCTTGTCTTTGCACCAATTGACGAGCTTTTCCCTGACGATGCTCCGTTAATATCTTCAGGCTTCCGTGTTATACCACTGGACATGAAATCAGTTGAGTGTTTCGTTTCTCTCATCTAGTTCTAGTGAAGTCTGGGATGCATTTTTGCTCCCGCTTAGGTCACTGCGAGTATGATGTATCTTTTGTCCTGTCATAGATTGTTGCATATCTGTCCTTTTACACGATGCCTCCATTCAGATTTGAAGTGCACTGTAACATACTTCCACATCATACAAATGTTTCTGAAAATTTAATGTTGAAAGCCATTTCATTCCAGTAGGATGATACTCATTAGGCCCAATCTTCTGTTTTTTCTTTGTTATATGTGGTTTGATTTGCAGCTGCTCAGATTTTAATCATTAATATCTTCCACAGGATGGTGCACCCACTGGTAGAACATTAGATTTGGCCTCTAGCCTTGAAGTTGGTTCAACTACAATGCAAGCCTCAGGAGATGCATCTCTTGATGATTGTAATCTAAGATCAGTGCTGACAATCGCCTTTCAATTCCCTTATGAGATGCATCTTCAAGATAGTGTTGCAACTATGGCTAGACAGTATGTCCGCAGCATTGTTTCTGCCGTGCAGAGAGTGTCGATGGCTATCTCTCCCTCTCGATCTGGCTTGAATGCTGAACAGAAGATAATTTCTGGCTTCCCTGAAGCTGCAACACTTGCTCGCTGGATATGCCAAAGCTATCAGTAAGTAAACTTATCAGTGATCAGTTTTGTATCACTGCTCTGGTCTATCTGTTATCTTTTATGGGTAAGGAGTATAAATAACATGCAAGTAGATGCCAAAAATCTGTACTAAAAATTACAAAAAATAACAATATTTACAGGTTCCATTTGGGGGTTGAGTTACTTAGACATGCAGATGAAGCTGGGGAATCATTACTGAGAATGCTCTGGGATTATGAAGATGCTATTTTGTGCTGTTCTTTCAAGGTATTTTCTCTGTTCAAATAGATCTATGCTCTTAACATTTACAAACATTTTGTGCCATATTTGGTTACATAAAGTCAAGTTTATCAAAACTAGTCAGCCTTAGGGATTCACTCTAGTTGAGTAAGTTGGTTAGGGCTTAGTCTGGTCTTCCCTTAGAAGCTATCTTACTTTTACTTGGCAAGACCAAATTGTGTCTTTTCTTTCTCACATGCGTGCGTTATATTCTTCTTTCAGGAAAAGCCTATATTTACTTTCGCTAATGAGATGGGAATTAACATGTTGGAAACATCTTTCGTTGCTCTACAAGACCTCTCACTGGACAAGATATTTGATGATGCTGGTAGAAAGGCGCTATACTCGGAGATACCAAAATTGATGGAACAGGTATTCAGTAGCTTCTTTCAAGATGTGAATGATAAAATTCAAAACAATACTTAATTTTTCTTGCGCGCCACCTCAGACATATTTTCAACTGCACGCCCTAATCAGGGACTACCAGACTTTTCAACCTTGCCATAAAATTCTTGGAAGTGCCACAACATGTTTTGATTCTGTTGTCTCGTTCTTTTATCTAACTCTAGTCAACCTCTTGAGAAGTGATCAAATTTTCTTTTTAATCAAGTCAATTCCTTCATTATGCGGACATGGTGTTTTGGCCCATAGGTCTAGATGCACCCGTTTTTTCTAGAAAAGGGGAAAGCCCCAGCCTCTGCATCGATTGACGCACACAGTTTTTCTAGATGCACCCGTTCAATAAAATATTTTTAAATACTTCTTAAAATGTCAACAAATTGCAATAAAAAATCATATATGCAGCTGCATGTTCTATGTTTGCACAAAAAGTTTCGTTAAAAAATTACATTGTTTGTGGCATGGGTAAAAAGACGAATAAATGTTCGTGAAAACTTATTTGGAGCACCGGAATTTGTCTTTTTTACACATGCCACAAAACATGGCATATCTTCACGAAACTTTTTGTGCGAACATAAAAATATGTGGGCGTATGTCCGAAATTTTTGTTTAGAATTTTTTGACATTTTGAAATGCCATTTTTGAATAGTGGGTGCATCTACACCTATGAGCCGAAGATGATTTCCCTTCATTAGACAATTTACACATGTTCAATCTTTTGCTCTCGTGCCTTTAGATTTAGAAGGCGGAAGATCTAATAAACATTCAATCAATCTGTTCAGGGCTATATTTACCTGCCAGCTGGTGTGTGCTTATCCGGCATGGGCCGCCATGTCTCCTTTGAGCAAGCTATAGCATGGAAAGTACTTGGTGAAGACAACAATGTGCACTGCCTTGCCTTCTGCTTCGTCAACTGGTCCTTCGTCTGATCCTTTTGTGTGCAGTTCCATTTTTTGCTTTCTCTGCAGGAGAACTGTCTTCTCTGTTAGTTTACGTGATGTTTTAACTAGTTTCTAGGTTTGAAAAGCCGGCATCTGTAAAATTTCTGCCTAGTGTAGATCTTCTCTCGTCTCCACTAATTTAGCCAGGCAAGAAGCTGGCTGCTGTCTGTCGAATTGAGGTACTAATTGAATCCCGAGCAGTTTGTAACTTGTACTTCTATTTATATGATGGAATGCTAGTAGCAGAATTTAGTTGGCTAGCGTTTAATTATTTTCAGTTTGGTCATTGTTATCTAGCCTTGAAATTGTTCATTCAACATGTATTCAGTTGCTACATAGCTGGCATTTCCGAGATCCTGCGAAAGAAAGTGAAGGCCAGCACCCTGATTTATTGTGCTGACGATTGCTCCACAGCCCCATTTCTTACATGGAATTCCCGGTTGTTTTGTCCTCTGAGATCCTCCCTGCTCCATACGACGCTGCTGCACCGATACCTGCAATGGATCATGGGTTATGCCACTGCATTTTTTGGCTATTCGAGAAATGCCACTGCGAAGTTCATATTTTGAATACAAACAACTGCAATTATCTGTACAATCCATCGACGCCGTTATGCCCAACACTCACACTGGTCAATGCACTCATGTATTCTTGTCATATATACGTATTCATGGTGACCCTACCTGAACTGCTTTAGGCTGGATAGACTGAAATTTGAAAGCGTAGAACTTAGCAGCCCTATAATCAGTTAATCACCATCTTTCCAAATAAAGCTACATTCATCCGTACCAGACACATTAAGATCCACCATCAACAGAGCCTCCTCAAGAATCTGAAACTCTTTAGAAGCTCTTTGAGAGAGAGGCATATGAAATTCTTCAAATCTATCTTCTAATAGCATCATCCCCTTGACCGAAATCTTATCATTCTTTGCAAACGAAAACAATCTAGCAAATCTCTGCCCCAAAGGAATTCTGGAATCATCAAGCTCCCATTCATCAACCCAGAACATAACAGTCTCACAAAAATGTTATAAGCGATAGACATTAAAACTATCAAAAAAAGAAAGATCAACACAATGGCACACCAAATTTAACGTGGAAAAACCCTTCCTACGACGAAAGAGAAAAAAATCACGGGCATAGACCAGCAAATTTTCACTATGATGGGGTGAAGTTACAAACAACGGGATATACATCTTATAATTTATCCTAACCGACGGCTTATAAAAGGTATATATAACGGTGGAACCCTAATCTAAACCGGTAACAACTCTCTACCGTACCACGGGTAGCTTTGTCTTTATATGAATTAGGATCACATCAAAATAAAATAAAAAACCACCCTCGGGCTTAGCCACAGCTCAATGGCTATCCATCAACTTACAGACATCCCACCACCAATATGATCCAATTATGAGCATGTGGAACGATCCCTTCATAACAAATTTCAGCCAAGGAACCTCTTTCTTATTGTAAAACTTATGCAAGAATTTGAGCAATAGAGCTTCATTTTGATACTGAAAGTTCATGCTGAATGAAGAGATTTTCTTCCGCAGGCACACACCAAGTGGTTCTCTCCTGCGCAAGTGAAGGTCCAGAATGAGTACGTAGTTTTTCTTCATTTTTGGCGTAGTTTTTCTTCATTGTATGTGGATTTGCATTGAACAACATTGCGCTCGGCCTCTACGGAAGAGGTCTCCCCGTGACTGTATGTTGTCATGCGACTAGTTCATTTGTGCCCGTAAGCCGACTCACCACTGGCCCTCTAAGGCCTCTTTGGATCACAGGGTTGAAAAACACAGGAATAAAAAAAAATAGGAATCCCACAAGTTTGTCAGTGCAAAACAGAGGAATTTAAAACGCAGAAAAACTACAGGAATAATTGTTGGGATAATTGCTTCTGTGTCTCGGTTCTCTCTAGTTTATCCGTCTGTGCCATACCCGCGTAGTTTCTCTCGTCTGTGCCCCGTTTGGCTCGGAAATCGGCCAAACGCTCCGTTGCCCTCTGGTAACCGTCTGACTGGTGGGGTCGGCCTGTCGCGGCTCGGTTAGGATTTCCTGGGGTCGGAGCGTGGGGTCGGCGTGGGGCCGGGGCACTTGTTTAATCCTTCGCTACCACTGATGGGGCCCAGGTGATCTTTCTCCCTACCTCACTGCTGCCGCCGAGAGAACCCCCGAGGAACCCCCAAGAACAGAGCAATAGGAGTTGGATTGAGGGCGGAGAGCAGGGTGATTGAAGGCGCAAAGGACCTCCATCGCCATCGCCATTGTCGTCGCCCGCCCGTCTCCCGTGGACCGTCGAGAAGGAGGGACAAGCAAGGAGCTCCATCGTCATCGCCATTGTACGGCCGCCTTCGCTGTTTGGGTTTTTTTGGTCGCCGGCGGTTCCAGCTGCAGTTCATCAACCCCATTTCGATGGTCAGTGCTATCTTCTCTACATGTTTCATTTTCTTGTTTGGTGCATTATATGTGAGTAGATTTGATTTTCTATTTGGCTTGCGGAATGGGGAAAACCCCAGGTTCCGCCTGTTTATCTGATTTTAAATTTCATTTGTTAAAATAGGATTCCTATAGCGATAGCGATGGCGTCGATTACTGTGCTATGTGCCTTTACGAATCAACTTTCTGTCACACACTAACTCGTCGTTCCAATACTTTCAAAGTCCCGATGAAACACGGTTACAAAAGGGCCGTTGTAAGTATTGCCTTTCAAATTTGAGGGAATGTCATTTGTTTTTCCTTCAATGAGTGTCTTCATAGTTTCTCCGGTTTTGTATTACATGTAGATTCTGCCATGCCCTTTAAGATATCTTCTAGAGAGCCAGCCAATTGGTCCTCATAAGAACTGGATGGAGGCTAGGTGTCCGAACGGAGACCAGTACTTCTTCTACCTGGATAGGTGGGTATTTGAAAATGAAACAGATCAGAGCTATCTCGGTAAGCGGCTAAGTGGTAGCCTGAACATCCATCAGTACACGGAGATCTGTGGAACGCAGTGGAGAGCACTATGTGAATGCTACGGCATCGAGGAGGGCGATGTTGTCAAATTCACTTGGAATGCAGATCAGCATTTGTTCAATGTTGAAGTGACTAACGAGCACAATGCTGCAAAACCTTTTGTGCAACACACGGGTATGCTCGTTTGTGTTCTTTTTCTTACACATTGAGTAGTTTACAAGTTTTCTGAATGTCTTCCTCTCTTTGATCAGAGTTAAAGCAGATTGACGGATGCTGCAAGCCAGCCCTCCTATCGACCATATTTGAGGAACCGAGAGATGTCACCTATTCAGAAATGAATGCGATATCTCTCGCTTTATTCAAAGATGCCACGAAGGAGTTGGAAGAGATCCCTCAGTTCTACGTGCGCAGGATTGAGAATGATTCTCTAGATGTCGTTTCTCTGGTATTCTGATACGATGCTCATGTTCTGTCATTTGAATGATCCCTCAGTTCTGTCATTTGAACTATTCTGATATGATGCTCATGTTATTTTGATAGCATCTCAAGATTCAGGTACTAGATGGCTATAATGTTATTCCATCACGTGATCTCATATTACGTCAAGTTCAAGGAAATTCTCGTCTTTTGGTGAGAGACGATGTCGAGATCTTTGGATCATATCGAGTGGTCAACGACATGGTTTACATCGAGTTCACGGAGAACTGGGATCTATTCTGGGAGCAACTGCCGATTCGCTTTGGTGATCTCTACGTTATCAAGGTGATCTTCAAGGAGGAGTACATCGAGCTGACATTTGAGAAGGTCAGCGAAGACGTCGAGTAGTCGGACGAAGAGATCAGCGACCCCGACGAAGACATCGAGCAGTCGGACGAAGAGATCAGCGACCCCGACGAAGAGATCGAGCAGTGGGCTGACGAGATGATGTCCGGCTTTGAAGACGTAAAAAAAGAGACTGATTAATATTACTATTAGTTGTATTTTGGGTCGGATGTAGTTTGGTCGAACACCTTATGGGCGTGCTCTGGGCATGAACTGGCGCGCTCTGGGCGCGTTCTGTGTGCGCTCTGTGCGTCACCGTAATTATATTATGATGGATAAGCTTGCCTCCGGTCATTTATTTCAACCTTTTATGTTGCAAGTCCAAAACCAATTCTCTTTACTCTTGAGTTCATACGACATAGTTTGAGAAACACAATTGATACATGCATTTCTCGTCAGATGTATGTAGACCTTGTTTATCAACTTGAATCGTTAGTATATGACATAAGACGACTATGTGCGCAGGATTTTCCATTTTTTTTGAATGTTTTTGAATTTATTATGCTTATTTCAAATTCGGTCAAACCTAAGTTTGACCAACATTTAAACAAGTTTCTGAGATGAAAATTGAAAACTAAGCATGGATCCTTCTTAGTCACTCCAAAATGAAGCTTTTGTGAGGTTTTTGAAAATTTCAAGTTGCAATTCCAAAACCACTTCTCTTCAACCTTAGACCTCATCGTTTGAGTTTTGTGATATCACATGAGATCCATACCCTTCTCATTTTGAATGTATGTAGACCATGTTTTTCAACTTGAGTCGTTAGTATATGACATATGAAGACTATGTGCGTCGGTTTTTCATTTTTTCGATAATTTTTGAATTTATTATGCTTATTTCAAATTTGGTCAAACCTAAGTTTGACCAACATTTAAACAAGTTTTTGACATGAAAATTGAAAACTAAGCATGGATCCTTCTTAGTCACTCCAAAATGAAGCTTTTGTGAGGTTTTTGAAAATTTCATGTTGCAATTCCAAAACCACTTCTCTTCAACCTTAGACCTCATCGTTTGAGTTTTGTGATATCACATGAGATCCATACCCTTCTCATTTTGAATGTATTTAGACCATGTTTTTCAACTTGAGTCGTTAGTATATGACATATGAAGACTATGTGCGTCGGTTTTTCATTTTTTCGATAATTTTTGAATTTATTATGCTTATTTCAAATTCGGTCAAAACTAAGTTTGACCAACATTTAAACAAGTTTTTGACATGAAAATTGAAAACTAAGCATGGATCCTTCTTAGTCACTCCAAAATGAAGCTTTTGTGAGGTTTTTGAAAATTTCATGTTGCAATTCCAAAACCACTTCTCTTCAACCTTAGACCTCATCGTTTGAGTTTTGCGATATCACATTTTGAATGCCCTTCTCATTTTGAATGTATGTAGACCATGTTTTTCAACTTGGGTCGCTAGCATCGATCCTTCTTAGTCACTTGAAAATGAAACTTGGACACTATCAAACTTTTCAAAACCCCGTTGAGTGCCTCCAAACCCCATTTGAACAATGACCGTCGATTTAACCCTAGCGCTGAACTGCAGCCGTTTGATCGTCCTCTAGAAGGAATCTGGCAGACTAAATTTCAAAAAAAAAAAGAAGGAATCTGGCAGACTCGGGGCGATCCGCGAGAGGCTCATTCTGCGATCTGATTGGCTGTAACCCGTGTAAGAAGCTCATTCTGCACAATCCGTTCGATGTGTTTGAAATGAGCTTCAAAGGTAGGGTAAACGGCCCCATTTCTAAGCAAAAAGGGTTGGTGGACTCGCACCGCCGCATGTGACAGTTACACGCTCACCGCGGACCCACCATTTGCCTCCTCTTCACAGACAGAGCATCCATCCTCTTTGTACGATCTTCTTCTTCCTCCTCCTTCCTCTTCTTCCTCTCCGGCGACGAAGGGCAGCAGCAATGGCGAGCTCCTCCAGTTCAACCCTTCGCCCCGTTTGGCCAAGGCAGCTTGAGGTGCCGTTGCCGTCATGTCCTAAATGCTCACGCACGGATGCACTGGAACGTTTGACTAGTAAGAAGGAGAATGCCAACAAGTGGCGCGAGTATTTGAAATGCCGGAGCCTGCCACATAACGTAAAGATCTTTCTCTCGCATCCTTTTGCTTTGATTTCTTCAGTGTTTTCAATTTCTTGCTCAGATCTGGGATTTAGGGTTCAGGTTGAGTTTTTCAGGAGTTGGAACCATGCGGCCATTTTCAGTGGTTGGATGTATACGTTATGCAGCTTAGACGGGATGGAAGGTTGCCGCGCGACCTTCCTCTGCCGTCTGATATGGAGATTGCGCCCTCTGCTCCGCCGATGGGCATCGTTGCTCCGCCGATGGGGTCTGACATGGTTGCTCCTCCGATGGGGCTTGAGGAAGTGAGAGGCGAACTGAAGAAGTTGAACAAGAACTTAAGGCAGATGAATGATCTGAAGAAGTAGGCTAATCTGATAGCTGCAGGATTTTATCTCTGTATAGTTGCTCTAGGATTTGTTTATCTGCTGATTGTCAGTCGTAGTTAATTAATGCGATGTAAGCATAATTATTTGGACCAACCGCTTATGATAAACCAGTCGTCTCATTTGGACCAACCGCTTATTACTAATCATCTCTACCGAAACTATCTACAGTTTTAGGGGCAGATCTATAGACCAACACGTATTTTACACTAGAAATTGCTTATATTTTTGGGACAAATTGGGACAAATGACTAATCATCCATACCGAAACTATCTACTATTTTAAGGGCAGATCTATAAACCAACACGTATTTTACACCAGAAATTGCTTATATTTTTTGGGACAAATGACTAATCATCCGTACCAAAACTATCTACAATTTTAGGGGCGGATCTATACAGCAACACGTATTTTACACCAGAAATTGCTTATATTTGTTGGGACAAATGACTAATCATCCGTAAAAGCATTGAAAGAAGAGGGTCCGGGCCCGGTTAAACCCTGCTCATTTCAATGCTTTACAATAGGCTTGGAATGTTCTGATATATAAAGAGGTCGCGCACACAGCCAACTAGCGAGGTGGGACTAAAAAACAACTCAACAACACAGCGGGAGACGTGGTAAGTTTGAGCCGCGCCGCACACAAGCCGACCCCAGGAAATCCCAAACGAGCCGCGCCAGGCTGACCCCACCAGTCAAGCCACGTGACGGTTGACTAGAGGGCAACGGAGCGTTTGGCCGATTTCCGAGCCAAACGGGGCACAGACGAGAGAAACTACGCGGGTATGGCACAGACGGATAAACTAGAGCCAACCAGGGCACATAAGCAATTGTCCCATAATTGTTTGGATGAACGCAGGAAAAACACGGGAAAATTGCCTCGATCCTACGCGCTTGAGTCGAAAAAGAGGTTGGAGTAGATGTTTCAATTCGTATGGAATTGAGGCATAGGAATCCATTCCATAGGATTTGGTATCACCATTCCTTTGAATCAAAGGCAATCCATAGAAAAAATTCCTAAGAATTGGAATCTTTTGAAAATCAGGCCTAAGAAGATGGGCAGAAGTCAACTGATGATGGTATGTATGCATGCAACTATTCCTGTTGGGTTGAGTGCCCGTAAGCCAACTCGTGCTAATCCTAGGGGAAGATTAAGACCACTAGCCAGAGCTCAGCGTGTCTAACCAATTGGTATCTCAAGTCTTTTTTTGTACAGAATTTTGTGTGGCATCTGTTTGCATACAACTAGCCAGAGGTAAGAGTGTGACATGCCAAATATACAAGTTCCTTGCTATATGATTCTTTTCCAGTGTCCAAGCCTTCAGCTGTTTGGGAAAGTGATCATTGCTGGTTTTTTTTTTGTCACCAAGTGTATAATTCATGATGGACTTTGGCCTGGTGGGTTTTAATCTTGTTGTAGGATTTTCTAAATGGGCTTCCATGTTTTGTTTTTTTCCTAGTTTGGTTTTAGATATGATCTAGTTTGATCAATGTGGGTTTTAATTTAACTGGGCTTTTGGTCATATTGACCCCTAATGTAAATATAGGTCATATCTTTAAATTTTTGGCTGCTTTCCAAAGTATCTAGCTATATTGTAGGGATAACTTGTTGGATTTATCTCAATGGATCCGTTAATGTTGCCTTGGTTACCTTTGCAACTATTTAAATCGATAATTTGTTGCATTGTACCATGTTCCCTCTCATGTTGCCTCAAGACCCAAATTGACCCATTTGATCCATGTCCTTATTGTTTTTTCTTTAAATGAGTTTCCCTCTAACAACTATTTAGGAAATTAATACAATTTCTTAATTGCCTAACATCTAGATCCAATATCAAATGCCTCGTGATAGGATGATGTCTACATTTTATGTAGAACCCAATTATTTTGGTCTTTCTTGTTTATTTTGCAGGTGAAGCTTAAGTTTAGCATATGTGTTATATTCTATATTTCTTCGTACAATTTTTGTTTGGTAATATTGGAAAAGTTGTATCATTCCAAATGTACAGAATTATGAGAATAATAAAGATTGTTCTTTCATCCTCGTTACCGTTGTCTCATTTCTTATATATTATCTCATTCTTTTTATTTTTTCTTAATAATATTTAGTTGGAAATGAATTTCCATTTGTTCAAAGTCATTTTGTGTGATTATCTTATCATGACACATAAGTTGTCTTTTCTTTTAAATTTGCTTTCGGTTCAATTTTTTCCAAACTTAAAATGAACAAAGTTGATGTCAAAATTGTCGCACTTAGATGAACTCATCGACGTAGAGATTTTGGAATCACTTTGTCGTCGTTAATAATAATAATAATAATTTCCAAGACTCCATATGTATGAATTCAATGTGCAAACTAACCTCTAACCTCCCGTTAGTCCAAATAACGGTATGCAAATCAAACACTGTAATAAAAATTTGCATTACATTTAATGCAAGTGTTGTATTCATGCCACCATGTTTACGAGAGAGACGGGTCATGTGAGCCCATAAATTTTGGTGCACTTTTCGTTACAAGAAACACATTTTACATTAATGCATTTCATTTTATCTTTTAGTCATTAAATAGTCCAAAAAAAAATCATCTACTGCATTTGGATTTTTAGTTTGCATCTTAGTTTCTCCATCAACAACACTCTTTTTAGCACCATTGTATTTTTTACTAATATTTTGTTTAATTTGTTTTCATATTGTTCTAATAAACCGTGTACCTAAAAACCGCCTCCGTTGAGTTTGGGATACCAGATAATTTCTTCTCATTTTCTTAGGCGTTCCTGGAGAGGAAGTAGGAGACCCAACATGTCCCTTTTATCGAGTCATCTTTGTGTTGGGGGGGAAAGAACCACTTGATACAACACTTCACGCTTAGAGTTCTGATGAGGTATATGTTATAAACGATAGGCAACAACACGATGAACAAAATGAAAATTCAACACAACGGGGACACGAGATTTAACGTGAAAAACTCTTCCAACAACGGAACAGAAAATCACGGGTGCCAGCCATCAAATCTTCACTATGATCGGGTGAGGTTACAAACACAACCGGTGGCTTACAAGATGTATATATGGTGGCATAACCCTAGGTCGGCTACGGTCTGACCCGGAAACGACTCGTATTGTACTGCGGCCTCGCTTCACTCGTCCAAAGTTAGCTTTATTTTCATATGAATTTGGATCATCGCAAAATAACAGTATACACATAGTTTGTTGCCATCAAGACCAACAACTCGGGAAGAGCATTCCGTGAACATCACATTTGGTGGAGATTTTTTCCATTACCATAACGATTACGTCGCTCTTTCATAGAGGAGCATGCCCCCTGGTGTAATGTTCACCAAAGGACACTGAAAGAGCATGGTGCCCCCATGTGTGGTTTTGGTAATTAATGACACTCCTTAAGGACTAATGTTTGCATTGATATATCCTTATAGATATTGTCCGTAGGAAATGATAGAATTTCAAGTGTTGAACTCTAGAAGTTTATATGATCACCAAGGTTCTACTCATGGGTTTATATGAAGAATGGTCATGTATAGAGTTGAGCATATTGCAAGTATGTCTTGAAGAATAAAAGTAGCATGGATATTAATGTTCACCTTCAAGACATCATCTTTGTGAAGAAAGAAGAAACTAGCAAAGAGTGGATTCGAGTTGATCAACACACAAAGCTAAACGATGTACCATGTGGGATCATTGGTCCAATGGTATGGTAAGAAATTGTCCATATAGCTTTGTGAATTAACCCATGAATATGTGTGTGTGGAGTATCTTTGTGGGGTTAGGTATCTCCCCGTGGGCTTTCAACAAAAGGAAAATTCCATATAGCTCATGTAGGATGACGTCAAGTGGTGGTCATCATCGGGATAACGGTCAAGTGAAGATATGTCTAAAAGAGCTTCTCCCATATTGTATATGGGGGAGCGATTCGCAAGTATTCACCAAGCAGAGCACAATCAAGAAAGGTGATCCAACTTGAGGTGATCAAGATCGTCATCATCTAGCTTAAGTGAATTGCGCAAGGCAAAGGTATGACTTTGATAGGTTTCGTATTTACCGATCTCATGGTGTTAGTGGGAGACCGGGTTATAGGATAGATACCGTACTATCAAAAGGGGCTCTCTAATGAGTAACTCGATCGTATCGTTCGGAGAGAGTTCAAACCTTTGCATTATTGGCATCATCTTTCTTGGTTCTTATTTGACCTTTATCCTTGTGAGTTTGATATGCTTGTCGTGCTCTTCATGACAAGCCCAAGTTTTTCGAAAATGGTTTACTCTGAAAAACCTGTTGCGTTTTCGTTGGTGGAAATATTACCGGTTTAACCGTGAGGAAATTTCCACACCTTCTCATGTGTGCTGAATTTACTCTATTTGTGGTTTGTAATATTTTCAACGAAGTTGGTCTCATCTTGTTTGGAGCTTCCATCCAAAAGTTATCGCATTTTTGGTGCCTGGCAGAAATCTTGCCTGACGGTAGTACCGCTCCTCCCTGGAGCTGTACTGCTACATCATGTTGGTATCTCGCCCCGTGAGGTAGTACCGGGGAAACGACCGTGCCTTCCAGGCAGCGGTACTACCACTGGTACTACCGCTCGAGGTACCGTCAGAAGGATTTTTGTATCTGTATTCCCTACGGTACCCCAGCGGTAGCGACCACGTACTACCCTGGGAATACTTTGATTTAGTTCGAAATACCCCGGCGGTAGTACCGCCGCTCATCACCGGTAGTACCGCTCCCTGGTGCTTTGTCGGTACCGTTAGGATGCCAGTAACTTTGGTACCGCTGGTTCCCAGCGGTAGTACTGATGCGCACAAGAACTGTAGATAACAGTCACTTTTCGGGGGTCCTATTTGAGGGGATCTTCTTCCCCATTGACCCCCAACTCTTGAGCTTGTATTTACCCTCCATTGTTGACTCTCTTGAGCTTGCTTATCTCTCAATCCCTCCAATGATTCTTGCTCCTTCTTGAGGGAAAAGATAGACGAGATCTAGATCTACTACTCCACCAATCAATCTCTCCTCTAAGTGAGGGGAGCCCATTGGATCTAGATCTTGGGATTCATTTATTGTTTTCCTTGTTCTTCCTCCCATATCTCTCCTTAGCATTAGTTGCTTTGGTGGGATTTGAGAGAGAAGGACTTTGACCACTTTGTGTGTTCTTGCCATTGCATTAGGTGCATCGGTTTGAGTTCTCCACGGTGATACGTGGAAGTGAAGTTTGAGAAGTTTGTTACTCTTGGGTGCATTGTGCACCCTAGACGGTTGGTGGGTTTCGGAGTAGAAGCTCCGGGACGTTGTTGTGGGTCTCCAATACAATTGTGGAGACCCCCATCCTTGTTGTAAAGGTTTGGTTAATGCCTAAGAAGTCGACCTCATAGTGCAACGAGCTAGTCCCTCGCAGGAAAGGCTCACAGAGATAAGGGTGAAGCACAACCGTGCTATTGGAGTGCCTAAGCGTCCCCACGCCTCTCCAACGTAGACGTATGATGGGCGTAAAGATAATACGCTTAGGTTGAGCTCCAAGTGCAGAGTTTGTAGATGTGGAAGACTTGTTTTAAATGGCTGAAAATGAAAAGTGCTTAAAAGTTGTTGGAAAGGTGTTTCTTATAATAAAAAATGGACTGGGGTTCATGGTTTCACAAATGCACTCTCTCTTTAATAAAGTGGTAGATAATGGAACACAAGAATTGACATATTAGATTGCAACATAAAGTTTTCATGACAAGTTACTAATTATATGGGCATCACGTCCTAACATAGAGATCTTTTGGTTATTAATCTCTCTTATACTCCACCAAGATGCGAACTAAATCATAACACCCTAATAATTAAGATAGATCGGAGTATAGCTTTAAGTTCTATGACATGAAGTTAAAATAAGAACACGCTAGATCTAGTCATGTAGAAGTGGCATGGTCACACCCAACATCCCCGGTAGCAAGGTATTTCTTTTTATCCCTAGTGAGGCAACAAAGTAAGGTAAAATACCCAAGTGGATCGCGGAACTTTCTCTCACGTTCACCGCACTAGCCACCCCCCGTTACTCCAACTAATGCACGCGTTCCACTCACATGCCCTCATACATATGTTGGATCAAAACACATAAACAAGAACGGGGTACATAATATGCATCTACTTTCATAACTTAGACAAAACAATTGCAATCTCAAACATATATCAACTCATAAAAAGATCCACCACAAATGTATTACATAGATGACCGTAATCATGTTCGACAGCTCATACGATGCTAATTAGTGAAGCTGAAGAGAGAGGAGAGATAGATAAGTTACTTCCACAAACCCATAGTCCATGGCTGTACTACTCCTTCTTCATCATGGAGACGGTGGAGAAGTCTTTGGAGAAGATGGAGACCACGCCGGCAGCGCCCCGCCGGAGTTTTCCCCTCTCCAATCTGCAGCTCCAGGTCTCTGTTTCGTGGTTTTGTGTTTCTGCGGCGCTCCCTTCCGAAAGCCATCGGGGGAGTATTTTTATAGTCGTTTTTCGGTCAAGACGAAGGCACGTGGACGAAGATCGACGACATCGGAGGCTCGAGGGCCAGGATGGTGGGCCCCACGCGGCCAAGGAATCTGGCCGCGTGGGCCACCCCCTTTTGGTCCTCGGGTGTCCAGTTTTGTTGATCCTTGGCTCGTACGTTTCCTTCCTTCCAAGAAATGATCTCCGTGAAATCTCAGGTCATTTGGACGTCGTTTGGGTCCCTGAAACATCAAAATATAGCAAAATAGGGTTTCTGACGGTGCAGGGTTGATTCCAGAAAAATAGGGAAACTGTGAAATATTCCCAAAATCAATATAAAACAATGATATAACCCTTATATGATGCAAATATGATTGAAATATAAGTAATACAATGCAAAGTTCATGTATGCATTTTACATGCATCAACGTACTTCCTTTGGGAAGGGACTACGGGAAACATCTCCTTATGTCCACCATTGCGGTTACTAGATGACCTGTTGCGCAACTGCGCAACTACCGGAAGCAGGACAATATTCTTGCCATAGCATTCCTTTGTTTCGATACCTATAATTGATGTTCCTTTTTAGTTTGGTGATAGATGGAACCGGAGTGTCCTCCATGCAATACTTAGTGTGAGGTACGTAATAAGCTGAACATTTATCTATGCGCGTATGAAATATTAACTAAAGTATATTAAAATAGTGAAAGGAGAGAAAAAAATGCATGCTCTAAATGGGCATCCTACTACCCGTTCTTTTATTAC
This sequence comes from Poa annua, assembly GCA_026929855.1. Taxonomy (NCBI): domain Eukaryota; kingdom Viridiplantae; phylum Streptophyta; class Magnoliopsida; order Poales; family Poaceae; genus Poa; species Poa annua. Next base: position 36,196,671 of record CM049438.1, read on the forward strand.
CGACTATTTGTATGCTACATTTTGCCTCCTTGGACAGGATTCTCATTCTTATTCCACCCTTCTTCCGCAAGGGTTTTTAGAGGTGCCTCTTCTCCATCATAGCGATGGGGCTTCGGGATCCCGACATTTGCGATGTAGATCTTGGTTGTTAGAGGACGTTATGTAGAATGAAGGTGAAGCGGATTCTGTGGAGCGCGCGGTCTGGGCTATATATGGTGGAAGCGGGGGCCTCATTGCCGCTTCGTTTCCTGCATGCGAAAGATGAGTGCCTTGGCCGATTTGAATAGACCTAAAAATATGTAACGCTTTCACAACCATTATTAGGACAGGTTTAGTTTGTTGCTCTATATTGGTATTTAAGGGCGAGACCATCGGAATAAGATGAATTGTTGTCTCTGTCGCGTTTGTACTTGTACTGATTTTGGTAGGCTATGTTTGAGCCTATGGACATTATTTGGAACACGCGAACTTTGTCTTAAATCATGTCATTAACTGGGGTAAGGACACCTTTGATGGTAAAGAGAACCAGCACGAAATATCACACACTCTATTGACGTCTATAGGTAGAAAATCTATGTTACGTGAAACCATCTAATTAGTAATGAATCTAACATCAAATAGCACTGAGAATGATAGAATGCAGGTAAGTTAAATTCAACCCTTGGCACATTGTTTAACACGATAGATAATAGCAGTAATTGGTTTATATAGTGCTAAATATTGTCATATATCTATTACAAAATATAGTGAGGAGAAGCCACACAGACATTTAACTACGGTTTAGTCTCAAGATAAACGGGTCTTCAAAGGCTGCATGTTAAGGTTGAGGTGATTGGACGGGGTACTCGAATACAAAGAGACGGACATCACTCGCTTGAAGTAATATGAACATCCAAAAGTAAATTAATCAACACCATTGGAACCCTGCAAGTCAATAAAGTAATGTCTGCTTGAGAATTTAAATTGGAGACCGCATACATCGTTGAAAGCCAAAGAGGATCATGTATTCTAAACGGATCATCTATACCTGATGCGAACCTGGAGTCCTATTGTCTAAGACTTGTCTTGCTTGGAAGATGCGCTAACAACCTGCATTCTAAATTGTTTCGTTGTCATTTACTCGTTTTCTTTTATACTAAACCGGTTTCGGGTAGGTAATTGACAGTTGTTTTCAGTTATATGACAAATTGCATTCTATGTTGCTTGGTAGGATCTCAGTGATTAATAATTTTGTAACACGCATAGGATTTTCAAATTGCATTCCATGGTATTTTGTATCTATATTTTTTGTTAGATGGATATATTATGAGCTATAGGATTTTCAAATTGCATTTTGATGTATTTATTGAATCAAAAATATAATTAGTAGAAATATTTGAAGCAACTAATTTTCTTTTGACATGTTAAGCTCAGCTAGACACTAAGACCTAAAAGATCCCGGGCGGCATGGTTCACATTTTTCAAGTCATTTGTATTTTGTATTCTAAACAGGTCAAGGGACGCAACATAAAAAAATTTATTTCTAAAAAGAATGGCACAGTTAAACCAACACGGTGTTTTGTATTTTAAACCGCACATTACATCTTAAAAAGAGATTGTACCACCAAGTTTTTTGGTTGAATCTTTAGTGCGTAGTATCATGACGATTAATAATTTTGTAGCACGCATAGATGTACACAAGGTATGCAGTATTTGGCATCTAAATTCTTTGGTTAGTGATATATTTATGAGCCATATTATGCTCAACTTTCGTCTCCATGTTTCTGTTCCTTCCCCATTTCACATTGTGTTCATTCGCTTTACCACAAAGAGGCAGATGCCACCCGCTTCAAGCAGCTTGAACATCAAAATGTGAACCGATCATTGCCATCAGGGAAGTATTACCGATGAGTTATATTCATAGGAAGAACAAATAATCCTGCAAGAAACTGTATGCAGTTGACCCGCTGCACCACTGTCGCAAATGCATGCCGCAAGCAAGATTGCAGTTCAGAAAAGTAGCAGACTGAGATGAATAAAACATAAAAGTATCACAGAGTACATTCTGAGATATAAGCAGCAAGTTGCTTGAAACCCAACTAAGTTAACAAAAAACAGAATATTACCAGTCCAAAGTTGATAAGTGTACAAAAATACTATCAAACCAAAATTGAGAAGTGAAGGAATATAAACCCAACTAACTTAAACTGAAATGAGTTCCCCATGTTTCTTCATTCGGCTATTAATTTTCTGAACCACGCATCAACTCCACACATAAACAGTGCATAATTTAGACATCAATTCAGGAAACTATTGTTGGTACCCTCAAGCACAAGGTTTAACCTTGTTTACTTGAAGATGCATGACTCTATTTTTGGGGTGCTTGTTGAAACTCATACAGACGGCTCGCCTCCTCGATGAAATATGCCATCCCATCGCATCGAAACACCTCCCTCCAAAAGAGAAGAAGCAAAAAAATTAGTAGAGACAGGCTGGTCTAGGAACGTAGTAACATATAAATCAACTTGTCTAACAATATGCAATAGCTGATCTGCTCTGCTTTGACTATCTTCAGCACTGGTGCGAGGACTCCGACGACAGCGATGGGTAGCCGAGACATTACAAAGATAAAACACTTGGCCTTCTAGAAGAACAAACCTGTTCAAAGGTGGTTATTTCTGACCATTTCTTCATGCCCAATCATTTCTCTGACAGCGACAAACAACCACTTCAAATATCTATGATATAGACGCGCTAGGTAAAGCATCGATAAAGACCAATCAGCATGAACAGTTCTTGGAGGGTTCCTAAAAAGATAACAATAATTGGTTCTGTTTCAATTTTCATATATAGCAACTTTCGTAGAATAACGCTAACAATAATATTCATAGTTCATTCATGGCATTTTGTGCATATATAGCTAAAACAGGAGCGATCAAATCATTTCTTTCTTTCAATGGTTTGAACACATTGTCCCTCCACCCACTGATTGAACAATAAAACTGAGCTTTGACTAATTTCCAATTTTTTTTTGCACTGTCTATGTTGTTCTATTTTGATCACTGAAGCAAACAAGAGACAAACTAAAATCCATATCAAGCAACTAACTGACATGAATTGATTAACCTTGCAAGCTAGTTCAGGTTGAAGCTTGCAAGTTTCAAGTTCACACTACACAGCGTACTCATGGATAATGTGAGTTCACACCGCAGCTCCCCTGTGACCTACACAATCCTTCACAAAAAATGGCAATGGAAAGAGCAGAGAGATGCACTGAGGGGAGAGCATCGAGGAAGTAGCAGTTGGTGGGAGGAGGAGAAAAACGAACCAAGGTGGGAGGAGGAGAAAAACGAACCAAGGTGGGAGGAGGACGCTCAGACCATCTTCTCCCCTGATGCACCCGCTTCCATCGCCGCTCCGTGCGTTCACCTGCCACGCTCATGTCGGCCCAACACTTTTGTCGACGCCGTCCGCCGCTGCCCTGCACAGCCAGCACCACCTTGCTCGACGGCCACCGCCGCCATGCCTGGCCTGCCCGCCGCCGCCACCATGCCCGACCGCCCGCCTCAGCCATGCCCGACCGCCTCTCCCAGCCTGGTTGCGGATTTGCTGCCGCCGCTTTCTCGTCGTGTAGGAGGAGGAAAAAGGGATTGGGGAGGGAGACAGGAGCTGGGATTGGCTAGGGTTTAACCGGAGGCTGGCTGGTTTTGTCCCAAGCTACGGCGTACTCATGGATAATGTGAGTTCACACTGCAGCTCCCCTGTAACCTACACAATCCTTCGCAAAATTTATATGGGAGAAATAAATAGATAACCATTTTCATATCCAAATGCACCATGTGATAGAAAAATGTAGGAAAAAGGAAATGAAATGTTTCCATGACAACATAGAGAAAACACACACCAAACATCTAAATTGTGCTGCCAAGTTAGCCGCTGGGCCATTCAAGCACACAACCACATCACCAGGCCCTCCCACCCATGCCAAGCAGAGAGAAAAGATATTGACCCAAGCATCATACCTGAAACATTAAAAAGTAAGGAAAATTAAGCATAAATGATATGCCATGAAGTTCTTAATCCAGATACTTGTGGAAACAACTGGATTAGAAACAAACAGAAAAAACAATATATGCATGGGCATGAATCGATACGATAGATAAAGCCTGAACTTGGTCTATGATATGCTAACTCAACTTAACATGTTGTAGCAAGCACAAACAAAGATGGAACGGCCAGCATCTCATAAATCATACATGATAACCAAGTAGTCATTACATATAAAGTTGTTCGAACTACGTGGGTTGCATATGGATTCGGGCAATGCTCAAGTCAAAGTATAACCTGGATTAGTAATTTGCAACTTCACACTATAGAAGGTCATTCATCACACATTTAATACTGATTTCAGGAGTTATATTTATCTAACGAGCCATACAGCAAGAGGTTGAATATGCAGAAGTTTATAAACACACACAGATGAACCATCGCAGTTCCATAGCACATTGTCCGGATAAATTCAAAATAGGCTAGCAAAACAAACAAATGCAACTAGAAATTAATGCATGTGAGAATGATATTCATATGTTAGAAAGATAAGATTCATGAAGAGCGAGCAAATTACCATTTGATTCATGAAGAGCGAGAAAATAACCTCACCCTGTTTGAGAACACTACCTACATATCATGTAACCTGGAGTTTTTTTCCGAAGTCCTAGCATGGTGAAGCAAAAAAGCATTAGGCAACAAATAAGATAACTATTATACCACAGTAACTATGATCCGCCTAACACAACAAAAGTGAGAAATTGATGCCCCACCTTAGAGCAGCTAACAAACACATCTCGCAGCCTATAGAAAAAGGGCAAGGAACCTACAGCCAAAAGTGTAAAGCATAAAGCTATCTGTTAGTATAGAGAGAAAATAGCAAAATAAATACCAACGCAATATAAAGAAAAAAGAAAAGTACTGTATACATATCATGATAACAGGAGTAAGGGATAGAGCCCCTATCCACAAAATGTACTATGATTTAAGCTACATAAACAATAAGAACGCAAGTATCCTAGTAGATCTTGAATTACACGCTCTTAGAAATTACAAAGAAATGAGCACAATCAAGCAGATCACTAATTTTCTGAAGGGTAAGGAAATGTGGCTAAATGATGCATCCATCTTTTGCTAGGACTATTCAATTCAAGCTCTTCTTCCCAAGAGGTGTCCAAATAAATTTAGAGGAGATATCTTAATGGAAACACAATTTAGTGTACTGAAAGCTTATCCATAGTAAGACCATGCTCTATCATTCTATCTACATCAACACTATTCGGACGCGGAAATGTGGTTCACAGCGGAGAAATCTATGATCATACCACCAGATTAACTTAAATAATATGACCATCGATATAAATGCATACCAATTAATGGATTAAACTTGAACATCTAACACCAATCTTATTCAAGAAGCATAAAAACTGAAATTTATTAGGAAATGCATATCTGCATTCAAGATGAATGAATCAAAGAGAGCACGTATTAACTTAGGGCTAGCATCTTTGCTAGAGTGAAGCACATGCCTGTGTCACAATAGCATCCATCCAGATATAAATAAGCACATTAATACTACCAACCTAAAAAAATGCTCTCCTCAGTTAATTAGAGGTTCATATACCGGACAAAAGAGAAAGGGACCAGAGCACATCACACATTATTTCATATATGGATAGTGAAGAAGGATCAGGAGGGAAACAAGGTCTGTGAAAAGCTCACATTGGCGCATTGGTATCATCTGCGCTCGCTGGAGCATCTTTAGATCATTGATCTTGATGTTGAACAGTTAGCCAACTCCCCACTTTATTCTGCTACATGAGACCTATATCCAAACAACATAAGTAAGTACAAAAACAGTGCCATTAATATACACATATGTGGAAGAGATCTGTCATGCTTTCCTTCAAAACTGCCCATCATCCATTTTAAGTCCTAAAGTTGGAAAAGGGAAGCACTATATAACACGGTCTACACTATATGATATTTTATAATGTTTTAAAAAAGTTGCATCGAATTCACAGTGAGAAAACACTTAATCACAATTTTTTTTTCATAGAAGCATCACCGATATCATCTTCTATAGAAGCATCACTTAATCACACCTAATCACATAAAAAATAGCACTATAATCTAACCTGAACAATTAGAAACAGCAGTCGGGAAGCTTGAGACAATAGACTTTTTTAAATCATTACCTTACATATGAGATAAATGATGTCCATTTCCAGAACTATGAGCATATCCATCAGATGCTCTCCATGAACCTGCAAGAACCAGATAGCTGAAACAAATGCCTCATACTATACATTATGGTATTTAAGTGCCAAGAGCCTATAAGTTGGAAGTAAATTATAAATGGATGCATTAAAGCAAATGAAACTGTGAGATGAGCAGGGGAAAACTTCCAAGCAGAATAAATGCATAATAGAGTGGTCCAAACAACATAGTAATACTTAACATTCATACATGATCAATCAAAAGGCTCTTTATGGACTGAGAGCACAACAAACAATCTTGCAACCATGAAGTTTGAAAAACAAGACAATATGCTACTGCAGAACTGAATAAAAACCATATAAAACATATGGAAATATACCTAATGCTAACCCTCATATGTGCAATCCAGGTACAAAAGAGAAATATATAACCAATTAGCTAAATAAAAAACCATATAAAACATATGGAAATATACCTAATGCTAAACCTCATATGTGCAATTCAGGTACAAAAGAGAAAATATATAACCAATTAGCTAAAATGCCAAGCAATAATATACCTGACTTTGTGTCAACTAAAACCATTGCAGCATACTGGAACTCGCCGCAAGACAGAATAGATCAATTATAACCACAAATAGCACTAATATGACAGGAAGACGAAGAAGAACATGCAAATTAAACTAATATCAAGGTGCCAAACTGTACCTGGCCTAGGGTTTTCATCCACGCTTCTTTGGCTAACAATATCCATTTGCCTCTCCGTCCCCTATTTGCGCCACCACAGCCGCCTGTACCACCACAAAAAAGTGGGGACGGGATTGAGGGAAGAGAGCCACAATCTGAGAGAGACGGCTGGGAGGAGCTCACCATGGCGTCTCAGTCGTGCTTGTCGTCGCTTCCCAAGCCGAACCGTAGTCTTGGCTGCTGCTCCCACCGACGTCGCTTCCAAACACTCCTTATCTGTGGCTCCCTGCTTGCTCCCTACCTGCTCCATCATATGGAGAAACCCAATCCTACGGGGAAGAAAACAATGATTAGATCGATCTAAATTGGTAGGAAACGAACTGGAGTTTTTTGATCCCAAAAATGGCAATGGAAAGAGCAGAGCTGAGGGGAGAGCAGCGAGGAAGTAGCAGTTGGTGGGAGGAGGAGAAAAACGAACCGAGGTGGGAGGAGGACGCTCAGACCACCTTCTCCCCTGATGCACCCGCTTCCATCGCCGCTCCGTGCGTCCACCTGCTGCACTCATGTCGGACCAACAGTCTTGTCGACGCTGTCCGCCGCTGCCCTGCACAGCCAGCACCAACTTGCTCGACGGCCGCCGCCGCCGCCATGCCTGGCCTGCCCGCCGCCATGCCCGACCGCCCGCCTCAGCCATGCCCGGCCGCCTCTCCCAGCCTGGTTGCGGATTTGCTACCGCCGCCTTCTCGTCGTGTAGAAGGAGGAAAAAGGGGATTGGGGAGGGAGACGGGAGCGGGGATTGGCTAGGGTTTCACCGGAGGCTGGCTGGTTTTGTCCCACGCGAGTTCACCCACCGAGTGGGCAAAACTGATCGACGCGGACGAGCTATTCTCGCCCACTGATTCGCGGGCCCAGCTCGTACCTCGCCCCACACTGTCATGCACAAACCAACCAACATGAAGTAAAAGAAAATCTACCGCATCCAACGGCTGTGGTGAAAAGTGGGATGGAAACTTACTATTCATTGGGCAATCGGACGGCCCAGAGTCGCCAGGAGGGGCAAATGGCCTGAGAAGGAGGGTAGGCTCTCAACCTTTATAGTAGTAATTTCTATACCGAACCTTTATTATAGCCATCGAGTTTGAAGTTATCTATCTTGATATCACTTAGTTGTTTATCTAGTTTCCGCTGCACTTTATACCTTGTTTGTATCACATAAGTTGTCATCATCTAGTTGCACATCTAGTCAACCTTGTGCTATCTTGCTTAGTCTTAAAAGAATAGAAAAAGGTTAAAATTGTTAGTAGCCTATCTCCCCCCCCCCCCCCTCTCTAGTCGACCCAGTTTGTCCTTTGCATGTTATCCAGAAGACTCCCCTACGTTAAACCCTTGTAAGGCATGAGCGATGGTAGCAGTAGAATGCTACTGCCTCATGATTTCATGTAGGTTCGGAAGTCTAAAACCACACCTCAAATCAGTATGTGCCGAACATTGGAACCTCAGACATCAGTGTTCAGTTCATCTTTTCCCTCTTTCTCGTCTCATTTTACACTCTCCTTTCTTGCTTTTCCGCTCCGGAGTCTGCCTCCTACCATCATAATACTAGGGAGGCTATTTGGGGTTATATAGCTCGATCGGATACAGGCCCGTTCATTGCAGCAGCAGCCGGGAAGTCGCACAATATCACAGATGCTTTGCAAGACGATACAGAGACATGTGTTGCTGCTGTCAAAAGTGCTGCGACAATTGGCCTTCACCGAGTGCAATTTGAGTCGGATTGTAAAACACTGGTCTCCGCCCTACAAACGATGAAACTTGATCTTGCTTGCTCATGTGGGGGTGCTGTTAAAGGAAGCCCGGAGTGGATGCATCAGCTCATTTGAATCTTTCGCTTTCATTTTTACTCCTAGGGGCTGTAATAAAGTGGCACACACCCTTGCCCAGCATGGCCTGTGCACCTAAGTTGAATGTGAAGACACTGCCCCTGTCTTTGTAGCAGATTTGGTTGCCAGCGAGTTAGCTGTGTGATCAATGTTTTCCTTAAAAAAAACTCACGAGTTTTCTCATTTAACTCGTTGAACTCATTAAAATTGTTAAAATGTATTATACTCCATCCGTTTAGGTGTGTTAGGCCTCTCACAAAAAAAATTGTTCAGAAACAGAAGAGAAATAAGGCCCGAAACATTAATTAGCATAATTAATTGGAAGTTACAGTCTTCTCTCTCCTCACCAAACTGTAGCGCTGCCTTCCTTTCTCCTTGTTTTGTGGTGGTGTAAAACGTCTTGACCAATGGATGGTGTACGGTTCACCTGCCTAGTTAATATGCTAATTAATGGACCATTCCTATTTGATCGCTCATTGGAGGAAAGAGTGGAATGACAGAATTGCTAATACGCCAGTCGCGCTGCGTTTTGGTAAAGCCCTCTAAGACTAAGACTAGACTAGTAACATACACATGTTACTAGACTATGTTACTACCCTCACAGTCATGTTACTAGACTATGTTACTACTCTCACAGTGCAAAGTAATATAGAGGTATTGTCATATGTAGTCTCATTTATTACTCTATACACACATTTTGTCTTGAAAACTGTGATGTGATGGTAACTAGCTAAGTTACTCCATTTGTCTCTCTCCTCATTAATTACATGCCACATCATCTTTTTTGTCTAGGTGGCATCTATGTTACTACCTTAGTTACTTCCATTGTGACTAGTCTAAACGGAGGGAGTAATTAATTATAGATATAATTATTTGGGTATTTATGATGCAATTATCACGACAATCATAGATAATATGACACTATCAAGTAATATCTAGTCGTTAAACTATAATAATATAAAAAAATGTTTACAAAGACAAGAATACATTTAACAACTTTTTTTACCGAGTTAAACGAGCTAAGCGAGTAAACGAGTAGCTTAGAACTCGGCTCGCTTAACTCAAACTCGTTTATCGTCTAAAATAAAAACTCGGCTCGACTCGTTTAACAACCAGTTTAAGCCAAGCCGAGTTTAACTTACAAGTCTCAAGTTTTAAGTTGGACCCAGACCAGCACCACTTCCAACCCACGACGTTCAAAGACTCTTCCGATCAGGCGGCCCTCTTCTAAAATCTCCACCGACCTAGACTGTCGTGCAACATGAAGTTCCCTGAAAATATCCTTTAAAATAGACGCACATTGAAGTAAGAACACCGTTGGTTTCTTAGCGTGCGTTTGGTTGTAAGAATTAAGTGGGGTGGGATGGTTAAGATTATCCATGTGTTTGGATGTAAAATATGAGGGTGGAAAGGTTCACAGCAAAGGAATATATCTTAAAGATGCTGAACCAATTGATTCATCCAAATCGGCCGCACCATCCGGTCCACCCTTTCTAATCCGGTTGCCCATTGCTAATCTCGCTGAGCCCCGCTACCGCAGTCTCTCCCGGCCCCGTCTCTCCTAGCCCCAGCCGCCGTCTTCCCCAACCACGACCGCCTCTCCCCCAGCTCCGGCTGCTGTCTCCCCCAAGCCCGGCCGCCGTCTTCCCCAGCCACGACTGCCTCCCCCCCAGCCCCAGCCGTCGCTCCCAACGGTTGCCACAGCCTCGTGGCCCCACTTTCCCTCAGTCCAAGCGCCGCCGCTCCCAACGGTCGCCACCGCCACGCTCCACGTCTCCCCTGGCTCCGACGGCACCGCTCCCCTCAGTTACCACCATCGTGCTCCAATGTCTCCCCCAGCTCCGTTGCTGCCTCACCGCTTGACTGCTGGGTCACCGGCGATCTCCCCAAATTCGAGCACGTCATGGCACGGCGGCGTCGACATGGGAGGGCACATCCACGACGCCGTTGGGCTCTTTCGCACGGTGAGCCACGGGATCCAGTTCCTGGCCGCCTTGAACACGTTAACCCGTGCTTTGTTAATCTAACTGCAGTTTAGAGCCTGTTAACCCATTGGTATTAAGTTAAATGCAACCATCCATCCGGGGCAATGGGGTCCAAATTGGAAATTTGAGGAAAAGAAATATTATGCTGAACAAGATGCTGAATGGATTACTGTTTCAAAATCCAAAAAAGCAAAAACAGTGTTTGATAGAGTGGTGTTTTCAAACAACGAGAAAAAATCTTCGAAAATTAAGTTTTCGATAGATTAATTTTCCCAGGAGATAATTGCATGGTGAACGGTAATACCGCCGCAATAAAGCCCTCAGTTAAGAATTTATCCTTTACCCGAGTCTTGACCAGAGAAAATCAAGCCAACTTTAATGTGGCTAATAATTGGAAATGGATTCCAAAGGCAGGATCTGATTTATTCAAAAAAAAGGAAAAATTAGCTGGCCTTTTCCGATTTCCTTCCTTCCCTGTGCTAGATTCGGCCCATTGGCCCAATAATTGTTTCCAAACTTGGTTCAAGTGTTATGGCCCATGGGCGCAATCTCAGGAAGTTGCCTCTTTTCGAGAACTCGCCAGAATCGCAGAGTATAGAGGGGGACTCCCCGTCTCCTTGGTCTATAGTAAACCCCCAACCTCGAGCTCGTCGCTGGTCAGAGAAAGCGGAGAGGGCAGAGCAATGGCGAACATCCCAATCGACCCGCGACCGTATGTACCTAGAGGGTTTCAGATTCAGCAAGTTGAAGGCCGAAATGGAGTGCATCGGGTGGTAGTGCCTCGCCGTCCGCGACAGCATGAAGATATGGCGATTGCCACCATTACCCCCATGCCGCCAGGTCAGGTACCGTTCATGAACATCGTGGATGTGTTGCAGGATTTCTTTACCAACCATGCTCAAGTTATTTATCGAGATATCCAGCAATGCCCCTTTGGTGCGGCATATGTTCAATTCGCTCACCCGAGGGACAGAGATAGGTTGATTAGGGAGAGCCCTATTGCTTTTGATGATGTGTTTGTCTCCTTCACTAAGCACAATCAAGGTTCCAATTGGCGGCGTGCCTATCTGAACAGAGAATGCTGGGTTATGTTAGTTGGTCCGCCGCTTGATAACATCAACGATGACATTGCTGCTGCTTTTTGTGACATTGGCAAGCTCATAAGCTGGGAGAAAGACCCAAGACACAAAGCAAGGATCTTGGCCAAGATTAGAGTCACCGAGCTTACTGACATTCCTAAGAGCATTAGATACACCGAAGGAGAAGGGCCTGAGAATGAGTCCTGGACATGTTCGGTGGAGTTGCTGCAGGAAACTTTACTTGGGGCAGGTCCACCTGATGAAGACCCATTGCCAGATGAAGGTGTGTGTTGGGGGGATCATAACCCGGTAGGCCCACCGACCTAGAAGACAAGCCGGCCTCGTAGAAGCCTGGGCCGGATTAGGCGTAAAGACATGGGCCGGGTCCCACGTAAGCCGGTGCGCGACGTGTGCCCTGGCCCACAAGCTAAGAAGGATCCAGAAGACTGGAGACCAAGTACAAGACGGAGTCCAGATAAAGAAGGCGAAGACTTAGAGGACTTAGAATAGAGTCCGGGTACGATTGTAACCCGGATCCCCACTTGTACCTCCAGCAAGACTCCCACCTATATAAGGGGGTCTCCTGGTTCCTAGAGAGACAAGTCGAAAGCCCCAACAATACCTAGTTCTAGAGGTTGTAATCGAGACCCGGAAGCTAAGGCGCCGAGTCCTCGAAACCCCATATCAATAAAGCAAAGCAGGAGTAGGTCTTTACCTCAAGAAGAGGGGCCGAACCTGGGTAAACCCTTGTTTCCCCACGCCACGCTAGACAAGCTCCCGATGTCAGAAGTCGCTATGTCCCAATACTCAAGATTTCACCCGGAAACATCTGTCGTGACAAACCCACGACAGTTGGCGCCCAGCGTGGGGCCTGCGGCCAAGAACATCAGTTTTGTTGGAGAAGCGCGGCGCGGTATGGAAAACCTAGCTATCGGCCAGATCTACACGCTCCCAGGAGGGGAGCGGATCGTGGACGACTTTGGTTGGAAAGAAGAAGTAGATCAGCTGGAAATCGGATCTAGGATCGTCTTTGGTCAGATCGATGTTTTCGTCGGCGTAATCCGGTCCACCGGATCCGGCTCAGATCAGTATGAGCCGGAGTACGAGTCAGAGTCCGGGTCAACTACTATGGCCCAGACGGATGGAGAAGAGTCTGTTGGATCACCAGAGTGCGAAGTCATGACCGTAGAGGAAGAGGCGGCGATTCAAGCTTTGTAGGATTCTATTGCTGCACCAATGAACATGTCAGATCTGGACACAGATACCGAGTCAATCTTACCGTTGTTTGAAGATTGTTGGGGATATGGACTTGAGAAAGAAGATCACCCGGCGCCCCCAGGACCCGTGCGTCACATGACGGTTCACGTTGTAACCACGGCTCAGCCGACTGATGGGAGGACAACCTCCGTTAGTGACGAGACAAGTGCAGAGAGAACCGCCAGACGGGATAGAGAAATTTGGGACCAGGGTCAGCTCGGCATGCCACCTGCGGCATATGCACCACCCAACCCCAATACCGGAGCAGTTTTACCGACTTTCAGCGCAGCAATTCGGACACACCCCCCAGCACCTGGAACGGCTTTCACAAGTCCTATCCTGGTGAATACCCCTGTTCCGCTGCCAAATCCACAAAATCAAGTCCCGCCACCTGCGGGAAACGACCAGGCGCTTGCCGGTACATCAGGAAACCCGGCGCAGCACTTGGGAGAAGTAACAAACAATAACTCGGCGATACAGAGAGAACTGGAAGACCTAAGGCAGGCCATTGCAAGAGCAAACCAGGAGCGCGCGGATGAAACCCGACGCGTAGCAGAGAAAGAGCGGCTTTTGGCTCAGCAGGAACAGAGGTTACAAGACGAGAGAAACGCTCTCCAGAGAAGGAGGGACGAATTCACCGTAGTACAGAACAGGAGGCGCGGAAGCCGGCTGCATCTGCCAACCGGAACAAACGCCATAGTACCTCAAGTCCTCGAGTACCAGACAACACCCAACGCACCCGCGCCCGTGGTGGCGGCTAACCCTGTAGTGGGAGCCGGCAGGCCGCAGGCCGGGTTACAAGGAGCACAAGCTAGAGGAAACGCGGGAAGCCCGGCTGAACCAGCAAGTTCAGCAACACAACCAACAAGTGATGCAGCAACAACAGCCGGCGGCCGCACCCCAGAGGGTGGTCGCGCCGGCTATGTCCGCGGCACAGTCAATAGTCAACAGCTCAAGAGCAAGACGCGCAGCTGCAGCGGCAGCGCCTCAAGGAGCGGGAGCCGGAGCCGGAGGAGCCGGAGCAGGAGGCGACATACCCGCCGTATCTTCGCCTGCGCCGGGTCATGGAGGAGGCACATCATCAAACTTGACAGGACCAAAGTGTTTATCTGATGCGATCAGATCAGAGCCGTTTCCAGAAAAATTCAAAGAACCAACCAAGATTGTCAACTATGAGCCGAACATGAACCCAGAGACGTGGTTGAGCAGTTACGGCATGGCCATGGACATGAAGAACGCAACACCAAACCTATGTGCCCGTTACATGTATCTCATGATGGCGGAAGGAGCACCCAAGATATGGTTAGACCGGCTTCCACCACGCAGTATCAACTCTTGGGAGGAGTTAGAGGCGGCATTCATCAAGAATTTTGCTGGAACATGCAAGAAGCAGTACTTCGAGGCGGATTTAGATCGCTGCGTCATGAGAAAAACCGAGTCAGCAAATCAATGGATGTCCAGAGTTACAGAGATCCTGCATTCATCAGTCAACATCTCACCGCATACAGCCATATTATATATGGAGAAAAATTGTTGTTTTGTTTCCTTGACACAGAAGCTTGGACGTATGAAGGAAGACCCGGCTTGTAAGGATATCACGATAGGAGAAGTGGTAACGACAACCAATAAATACGCAGCCACAGACAAAAGGCCGGGTGAGACAGAGGAGCAACAGAGGAACAACCGGGCAGGTGGAGGCCGTAACCCAAATCAAAATCAGAACAATGGAAATCAGAACGGGAATAACAAGCGTCCATATGAGGGCGGAAATTCAGAGTTCGTGGGAACAACCCAGGCGACGGGTTACAGAGGGCCAAGACCCGGAGGCAATTTTAGGGGAGGTCCTTCGAGAGGACCAAACGTCAGCGAGATGTACAGCATGCTGTGCCCTAAACACAGCAAGAACGGAAGACCATCAGGTCACTCGCTAGCTCAGTGTGCCGATATAAGAGCCTGGATGAGGCACGAACAAGAGATGCAGAGGAATCCGGGAAACTTCGGAAACAATGGTAACTTTGGAAATAATGGAAACAACGGGAACAATGGTCACCCGGCGGGACCCGGACAGGGGGCTGGGTCGAACGGACCGCCAAACAATAATGCCGGGTCTAGTCAACAGCAGAATCAAGTCATGACCGGATATCAGCAGAACCCGAAGGAGCTTCACAGCCAGGGCCAGTATCACGTCTTCACCACAAGTACATCCAGGAGAGAAAAGAAATTACAAGCTCGAGCCGTCAATGCAGTGGCGTCAGCCGTTCCAAGATTCCTGAAGTGGTCCGAACA
The DNA here is from genome assembly GCA_026929855.1 of Poa annua. Lineage (NCBI taxonomy): Eukaryota > Viridiplantae > Streptophyta > Magnoliopsida > Poales > Poaceae > Poa > Poa annua. Next base: position 36,212,090 of record CM049438.1, read on the forward strand.
GACAGTTACATGGAGCAGGGAAGATCATCCGCCAGCAGTGGAGCATCCGCGTCTCTTAGCCCTCGTTGTAGCACCACAGGTTGACGGGTTTTCTTTAAACAAGGTCTTGATGGATGGAGGAAGCAGCATCAACATTCTGTATCTAGACACATTCAAAAGGATGGGTTTAACTGAAGATCACCTGACTCCAACTTCAACGATCTTTCATGGCATAGTTCCAGGGAAGTCGGCACACCCAATTGGCCAGATCAACTTAGAGGTGGCATTTGGTGTGAGCAAGGAGCAGTTCAGATCCGAGTTCTTGAAGTTTGAGGTTGTTGATTTAAAAAGTCCGTACCATGCTCTGTTCGGTAGGCCGGCTTACGCCAAGTTCATGGCTAGGCCGTGTTACGTATATCTCAAGCTGAAGATACCAGGACCTCAGGGAATAATCACAATCGAAGAAAGCAAAGATATGGCTATAGAGTGTGACAATGGAGATGCTATTATGGTAGAGCAGGCTTGTTCAGAAGAAGAGCTCAAGTACTACAAGTCTCAAGTAGACCCGACCGACAAACGTGTGCTGGAAAAGCCGGCTCACGAGGAAGAAAAGAAGAAATTCAACTCTGCTCAAGATACCAAGATGATTGACTTCGTAGAAGGGGACTCCTCCAAGCAGTTTTCGGTAGGAGCCCACATGGACCCGAAATAGGAAAGCGCGCTCATCAAGTTCATCCGTGAGAATCGGGATATCTTTGCATGGTCTCCTTCAGACATGCCGGGTGTACCGAGTGAACTTGCTGAGCACAGCTTACATGTTGATCCTAAGGCAAAGCCGGTTAAACAAGGATTACGTCATTTCAACACGGAGAGGAAAAAGATCATTGGAGAAGAGATTGCCCGTCTGCTCGCAGCCGGGTTTATCATGGAGGTCCACCACCCGAAGTGGCTGGCAAACCCGGTCCTAGTCTTGAAGAAAAACGGAGAGTGGTGCATGTGCGTGGATTACACCAGCTTGAACAAGGTTTGTCCAAAAGACCCATTTGCATTGCCTCGTATAGATCAGATTATCGATGCCACAGCCGGCAGCGAGTTGTAATGTTTCATGGACGCATATTCCGGGTATCATCAGATCAAGCTCAATGTGGACGACCAGGAGAAGACTTCGTTCATCACCCCCTTTGGTGCTTTCTGTTACAAAACCATGTCGTTTGGTCTCAAGAATGCAGGTGCCACTTATCAGAGATGCATCCAGAATTGTTTTCAGAATCAAATTGGTCGCAACGTGCACGCTTATGTCGACGATGTCGTGATCAAGTCGCAGAAAGCCGGGTCACTACTTGGCGACCTGACTGAGACCTTCACCAACCTACGCAAGTACCAGATGAAGCTAAACCCAACCAAGTGCGTGTTTGGAGTACCAGCAGGCATACTGCTGGGTTTCATAGTCTCAACGAGAGGAATAGAAGCAAACCCGACTAAAATCAAGGCCATCATGAACCTTAAGAAGCCGGAGTGCATAAATGATGTCCAGAAACTGACGGTTTGCGTCACAGCCCTGAGTCGGTTCATTGCGAGGATGTGAGAGAAAGTACTTCCACTTTACAAGCTGCTGAAGAAGTCAGACAAGTTTGTTTGGGGTCAAGAAGCGGATGACGCCTTTGAAGATTTGAAGAAAACATTATCAATAGCACCAGTTCTAGCGGCTCCCACGAGCAAGGAGGCGATGTTACTATATGTCTCGGCTAACTCACGAGCCGTCAGTGCCGTGGTCGTGGTGGAGCGTAAAGAAGAAGGAAAAGAGTACCCAATTCAAAGGCCGGTTTACTATGTTAGCGAAGCTTTGACAGAGTCAAAACAGAGGTACCCGCAGTGGCAAAAGTTACTCTACGACGTCTTCATGGAAGGCCGGAAAATGCCCCACTACTTCCAGGAGCATCCCATCACGGTGGTGAGTTCTGCTCCTTTGGCAGAAATCATCAGAAACAGAGAAGCTACAGGCAGAATTGCGAAGTGGGCCATCGAGATGGGGCCTTATCACATCAACTACGAGCCAAGGACAACAATCAAGTCACAAGCCCTAGTTGATTTCGTCAATGACTGGACAGAGTTTGACCCGTTACCGCCGGCACCAGGCGCGAAGCATTGGGTTATGCACTTCGACGGGTCAAAACAGTTTGAAGGATCTGGAGCCGGCTTTGTTTTAACTTCACCAAAAGGAGACAAGTTGAGCTATGTCTTACATATACACTTCGAGCCGTGCACCAATAACATCGCAGAGTATGAGGCTCTGTTACATGGTCTGAAAGTCGCCAAAGAGATGAACATCAAGTGGATCATGTGCTATGGAGATTCCGACCTTGTCGCTCAACAAGTGTCAGGAACTTGGGACAGGAAAGACGCCAACATGGCGGCTTACAGGAGAGAGGTAGACCGAGTAGCCGGCTTCTTCTCAAGCTATCAAGTTGAGCATATAGATAGACGAAAGAACGAGGCAGCTGACGCCTTATCAAGACTCGGCTCTAAGAGAGAGCCGGTGCCTCCAAATGTGTTCCTCGCCGAGTTACATCATCCATCAGTCAAGCTTCCAACAGAAGAGGAGTTAGCAATTCCTGATGACCCGGATTCATAGTTAGTTGCCGCCTTAAATCAGACTCCATCATGGACAGAGCCGTATCTGGCTTACCTATTGAGAGAAGAGCTACCACAAGACGAAGTGCTGGCACGGCAGATTGTGCGCCGGGCTAAGGGATACGCCATCATCAACGGAGAGTTGCACAAGAGGAGCGAGTCTGGAGTGTTCTTGCGATGCGTCTCACCAGAGAAAGGCCGGAAAATTCTTCAGAAGATCCACTCAGGGAACTGCAGACATCATGCATCCATGATACGTCTCAAACGTATCTATAATTTCTTATTTCCATGCTTATATTATACCAATTGCTACAAGTTTTATATACACTTTATATGGTTTTTATGCATTTTCTGGGACTAACCTATTAACAAGATGCCACAGTGCCGGTTCCCTGTTTTCTGCTGTTTTTGGTTTCAGAAAAGTTGTTAAGGAAATATTCTCGGAATTGCACGAAACAAAAGCCAAAGTCCCTATTTTTCCCGACACTTTCCAGAAGTCCGAAGAGGAAACGAAGGAGGGGACCGAGGAGGCCACACCACATGGTGGCGCGGCTCCCCCCTCTGCCGCGCCACCACATGGTGTGGGCCCCTCGGGCCTCCACCGCCTTCGCCCTTTTGCCTACAATTACCCCCCGACGTGAAAACCTAAACAGCCCGAACACTTTTCCAGAAACCCTTACGGAGCCGCCGCCGTCGTCAACCCTAGTTCGGGAGGGTTCAGAACCTCCTCCCGACACCCTGCCGGGACGGGGAATTGCCCCCGGAGCCATCTCCATCAGCTCCACCGCCATCTCCATCGCCGTTGGTGACTCCTACGATGAGGAGTGAGTAGTTCTCCCCTGGGGCTGCGGGCCCTACCGGTAGCTATGTGGTTTATCTCTCTCTCCCATGGTGTGATCTTTATGTGATCATGAGCTTTGTAATCTAGTTGAATAGTAGATGCTACTCTTTATATATTATGCACTCTAGAGGTTACTTAAATATGAACTCCGGAGTCTCCATGGTGTAAAGTTGACAGTGTGTGCATCGTGTGTGACTCCCTTATGACGTTGTGGTGTTTGTTTACTCAGACTTTGGGGTGTGCTTTTATGGCCCTACACAATAAATGGTGTTTATCATCCAACAAGAGAGTGTTTGAGAGTTGTATTTATTTTTCAGCTTTGATGTCATTGTTGAGAGTGTCCACTAGTGAAAGTATGATCCCTAGGCCTTGGTTCTAAGCATTGAAACACCGTTTACAACAAGTTTTGCTACATGTTTGCTTGCTGCCATTTTTATTTCAGATTGCAATTACTACTTATAATCATCCATATTACTTGTATTTCACTATCTCTTCGCCGAACTAGTGCACCTATACATCTGACAAGTGTATTGGGTGTGTTCGGGACACAAGAGACTTCTTGTATCTTAATTGCAGGGTTGCTTGAGAGGGATATCTTTGACCTCTACCTCCCTGAGTTCGATAAACCTTGGGTGATTCACTTAAGGGAAACTTGCTGCTGTTCTACAAACCTCTGCTCTTGGAGGCCCAACACTGTCTACGAGAATAGAAGCGTGCGTAGACATCAAGCTATTTTCTGCCGCCGTTGCTGGAGAGGTAAGCGTTGGAAGGTATCTCCTTTAGATCCTGCAGTTAAATCTTTTTGTTTCTTGTTTTTATTTTTACTAGTTAGGCTTAATGGAAAACAACAAAAAAATTAGAGAGCTCTATGAAATTTATCTTGAGTTAGGACATGACGTGTTTGAACAGAAAATTAAAAAACCTATGGAAAATTATTTGTGTGATGGTAGCAATGTTATTAGTATGAATTCTTTGAACACCGTTATTGCTAATGCTATGGAAAAGTCTAAGCTTAGGGAAGCCGTTGTTGATGAATATGTTATTCTTAGTCCCCCAAGCACGGAGGAGAAAATTTACTTTGATGATACTATACCTCCAATATATGATGATTACAATGATGAATATGATGTTTTCAGTCCACCTACTATTGAGGAGAAAATTAATTATGATTACAATATGCCTCCTATATTTGATGATTATGGTGATGAGAATAATAATGATAGCTATTTTGTTGAATTTGCTCCCACTACAATTAATAAGAATGACTATGCTTATGTGGAGAGTATTAATACTTTTATGCATATGGATCATGATAAGAATGTTTCATGTGATAGTTATATTGTGGATTTTATCAATGATGCTACTGAAAGTTATTATGAGAGAGGAAAATACGGTTGTAAAAGTTTTCAAGTTACCAAAACACCTCTCTTTATGTTGGAAGTTTTGAAGTTGCATTTGTTTCATCTTTCTATGATAGTTGCTTTATGTTTCAATAATTTATCCTATTACAAGATTCCTTTGCATAGGAAGTGGGTTAGACTTAAATGTGTTTGATGTTTGCCTCTTGATGCTCTCCTTTGTTTTTCAACTCTCATTTTTATGAGAGCATCATAAAAATCTCCTTGCTTAGCTAAAAGGCATTAAAGAAAGCGCTTTTGGGAGGCAACCCATTATCTTTTATTTTCAGCTTTAGTCAAGGAACATGCCTACCTCTGTAGCAATTCCTTTGTATCTTTACTTTATTGCATTGTTGTGTCAAGTTAAGCCTCTAGTAGAAAGTTGATGCTAGATTTGGATTCCTGCGCAGGAACAGTTTTTCTGCTGTCCACCGTTTAATTCGTAAGAATTCACAGAAAAATCGAAATGACCTGGGATTTTTTTGTGTGTGATCCTCAGATATGTATGCAACTTTCATTACTTTTGAGTTTTCTGATTTGAGCAAGTTAAGTGCCTCGAAAAAATTCGTCTTTACGGACTGTTCTGTTTTTGACAGATTCTGCCATTTATTTTTCATTGGTTCTTTTGCTGTTTTTGAATGGATCTTTTTGTTCCACAAAATTCCAGTGGCTGTATCTAATGTCCAGTACCAAGATAATGATTGTCTCCATGCAGAATATGAGAAATTTTGATTATGCACTAACCCTCTAATGAAGTTTACTTTGAGTTTGGTGTGAAGGAAGTTTTCAAGGATCAAGAGAGTGGATGATATGATGTGATCAAGAAGATGAAAAGAGCCTAAGCCTGGGGATGCCCCCGTGGGTCACCCAAGCATGTTTTAAGAAGACTCAAGCGTCAAAGCTTGGGGATGCCCAAGGTATCCCCTTCTTCATCAACAAATTATCAGGTTATCTCTAGTGAAACTATATTTTAATTCTGTCACATCTTATGTGCTTTACTTGGAGCGTCTGTTTGTTTTTATTTTTGCTTTGTTATTTTTGTTTTCTGAATAAAATGGATCCTAGCATTCTTGTGTGGGAGAGAGACACGCTCCGCTTTTTCATTTGAATACTCCTATTCTTCACTTACATTTGTTGAGTATTCTTCTATAGCTACTGCAATACTTTCAGCTCTTATTTTTCATGCACCTCTTGTTCAGAGCTGTTAGTTTTCATATGTTATACTCTCTTGCTTCATTGTTAAATACTTGGAGAGTTTATGTTTAAATAAGTTGATTGGTGTTTGGTTGGAAACAGAAAATGCTAAATGTGGTAAATGGTATAAAGAAAAGAAACATGCTCTTATGAATTGTTATCTTGTATGTTGTGGTACTTGGCAATTGTTTTGAGCTCTCAAGTAGATCGTGTTTAAGCTTTTACATCATGTAGTTAAAACCCATTAATGGAGAACTACCGTAGAGCTTGTTGAAATTTGGTTTGCATGTTTGGTATCTCTAAGGTCTAGATATTTTCTAGTAAAAGTGTTTGAACAACAAGGAAGACAATGTAGAGTTTTATAATGCTTCCAATATGTTTTTATATACGTCTTGTTGTCATAGTTTATACTTGTGTTTGCTTCAAACAACCTTGCTAGCCAAAGCCTTGTACTGAGAGGGAATGCTTCTCGTGCATCCAAAATGCTTGAGCCAGAACCCATGCCATTTGTGTCCACCATACCTACCTACTACATGGTATTTTCTGCCATTCCAAGTAAATACTTCATGTGCTACATTTTAATTCAAAACTTATTATCCCTTATTTGTGTCAATGTTTATTAGCTCATGAGGAAGTATGTGGTGTTTTTGATATCAACCTTGTTATTTGCTTTTAGACAGACTTTCACAACCGGACTAGTGGCATATACATCCGCTTATCCATTAACTTTGCAAAAAGAGCTGGCAAATGGGGTGCCCAGTCCCAATTAATTACAACTTTAACCGCTGCAATCTCTTCACATGGTTTTTCAAAAATTTATGCTTCAAAGTGTTGTACATTTTAATATAGACACTCCTCCATGGTATGTGATTGTTGGAAGGCACCCGAGGATTTGGTTAGCCATGGATTGTGTATGCAATGGTGGAGAGGAGTGTCAAACCAGTTTTTAAATATACATGTGTAAACAAAAGAGATAAGAGGCATGATCTACCTTGCTGGTAGAAATAACGTCCTTCATGGGAGCCGCTCTTAGAAAGTCTGGTTGACAAGGGGGGTAGAGTGCCCATTACCATTCGTTGACAACAACAAACACCACTCAAAAACTTACTTTTATGCTCTCTATATGATTTCAAAAACCTATAAAAAACCAAGAAGCTCTAGCACATGCTTGTATCCTTGCTTCCCTCTGCGAAGGGCCTTTATTTTACTTTATGTTGAGTCAGTTTACCTACTTCCTTCTATCTTAGAAGCAAACACTTGTGTCAACTGTGTGCAAAAACTCTTATATGCTTACTTATTGCACTTGTTATATTTCTTTGTGTTGACAACTATCTATATGATATACATGTTCAAAGTTGAAAGCCAATGCTGAAACTTATATCTTCCTTTGTGTTGCTTCAATGCTCTTTTACTTAGAAACTATTGCTTTATGAGTTAACTCTTATGCAAATCTTTTTTATGCTTGTTTGAAAGTCTATCCATGAAAAGTTTTTACTTATATGATGTAGTCGTTTACTCCTTGTTTATTTGTTAGCAAACTATAGACCATTGCCTTGAGTCACTTCATTCATAACATGAGCCTTACAATATTATATGATCAAGATTGTGTGAAAGCATGTCACTTCACAAATTATATGTTGTTATTGTTTTACCTACTCGGGACGAGTAGAACTAAGCTTGGGGATGCTTGATACGTCTCAAATGTATCTATAATTTCTTATGTTCCATGCTTATATTATACCAATTGCTACATGTTTTATATACACTTTATATGGTTTTTATGCATTTTCTGGGACTAACCTATTAACAAGATGCCACAGTGCCGGTTCCCTGTTTTCTGCTGTTTTTGGTTTCAGAAAAGTTGTTAAGGAGATATTCTCGGAATTGCACGAAACAAAAGCCAAAGTCCCTATTTTTCCCGACACTTTCCAGAAGTCCGAAGAGGAAACGAAGGAGAGGACCGAGGAGGCCACACCACATGGTGGCGCGGCTCTCCCCTCTGCCGCGCCACCACATGGTGTGGGCCCCTCGGGCCTCCACCGCCTTCGCCCTTTCGCCTACAAATACCCCCCGACGTGAAAACCTAAACAACCCGAACACTTTTCCAGAAACCCTTACGGAGCCGCCGCTGTCATCAACCCTAGTTCGGGAGGGTCCAGAACCTCCTCCCGGCACCCTGCCAGGAAGGGGAATTGCCCCCGGAGCCATCTCCATCAACTCCACCGCCATCTCCATCGCCGTTGCTGACTCCTACGATGAGGAGTTTTGGTGTTTGTTTACTCAGACTTTGGGGTGTGCTTTTATAGCCCTACGCAATGAATGGTGTTTATCATCCAACAAGAGAGTGTTTGAGAGTAGTATTTATTTTTCAGCTTTGATGTCATTGTTGAGAGTGTCCACTAGTGAAAGTATGATCCCTAGGCCTTGGTTCTAAGCATTGAAACACCGTTTACAACAAGTTCTGCTACATGTTTGCTTGCTGCCATTTTTATTTCAGATTGCAATTACTACTTATAATCATCCATATTACTTGTATTTCACTATCTCTTCGCCGAACTAGTGCACCTATACATCTGACAAGTGTATTGGGTGTGTTCGGGACACAAGAGACTTCTTGTATCTTAATTGTAGGGTTGCTTGAGAGGGATATCTTTGACCTCTACCTCCCTGAGTTCGATAAACCTTGGGTGATTCACTTAAGGGAAACTTGCTGCTGTTCTACAAACCTCTGCTCTTGGAGGCCCAACACTGTCTACGAGAATAGAAGCGTGCGTAGACATCAATCCACAAGATCAATGGTAGCCAAAGGTTACAGGCATGGATTCTTCTGGCTGACTGCTTTGGCAGACGCAGAAAACATAGCCCGTGTTTGCGATGGATGTCAGCGATACGCAAGGCAGATTCACGTTCCGGCTCAAGATTTGAAGACCATCCCAATAACATGGCCCTTTGCAGTCTGGGGCATGGATATGGTGGGACCTTTTCAGACGTCACCCGGCAAGAAAACTCACCTCCTAGTTGCAGTGGACAAGTTCACAAAGTGGGTTGAAGTACAAGCCGTCAACAGTTGCACAGCAGCAACATCAGTTAAATTCCTGAAGAAGATCATATACCGCTTCGGCTATCCTCACAGCATCATCACAGACAATGGGACAAACTTTTCACTTGGAGAGATGCAGATATTTTGCAAAGAGAACGGCATCCGGCTTGACCTTGCTTCAGTTTCACATCCCCAGTCAAACGGACAAGTAGAGAGGACAAACCAGGAGCTGCTCAGAGGCATCAAGCCAAGACTCCGAGTTCCGTTGATACGGGCGGCCGGATGTTGGGAAGAAGAACTACCATCAGTCGTCTGGAGCATAAACACAACCCCGAACAGATCTACAGATTTCACTCCTTTCTTCATGATCTATGGGGCAGAAGCCGTGTTACCCAGCGACATCCTTCATGATTCTCCAAGAGTTGCAAACTACGTTGAGACAGAGAACGAGCAAGCGCGGCAAAACTCAGTTGATATGCTTGAGGAGGCACGAGAGTTAGCTCTGGAGAGATCAGCCATATATCAGCAAGACCTGAGGCGTTATCACAGCCGCCGGGTTAGATCAAGAACTTTCCAGGAAGGAGACTTAGTCTTACGACTAGCCCAGAACAAGACCGGCTTTCACAAGCTGACTCCCCCATGGGAAGGTCCCTTCGTGGTCAGCCGGAACTTGCATAACGGGTCTTACTACTTGGTGGATATCAGAGAAGAAGCCACAGTGACAGGAAACAATACAGACCATACAAGATTCCCAATGCTAGAGAACGACAGGCCCTGGAACATAGCAGAGCTCAGACCTTACTACATTTAGGTTTTGCGAGCTCCCGGATGAGAGAGCTCCACCTTTTTATATCTTTACAGTTTAAAAGCAGCAGGTTTCAGACGCGCTCTTTTTCTTACCAGGGTACCTAAGGGGACTGGAAGGTTTTTAATGAGGCGGCTTGCTAGCTATGTACATATTATATGATCAATGAAATGAGGAAGGCACCTCTAAAAGAAAGAGTATTGTCTTTTCAGTTCCTTATTTTACATATGATCAGGGGTCTTGGGGGCTTACTAACTAACAAAGTTGCAAGCTTTGATCTCAAGACTCGGCAAAGACGCCACAGTTATTCTTGGTTATACTTGCCTGCTAGCTTGATGTTATTCTCACATGATATTTGACCAGATGCTAAAGTCCGGCTTTCAATCTGACTATGAAACCCATGGGGACTTAGCAGACCCTGATTGCTCAGGAGTTTTATGCACAGATGTCAAGAGAAAACCGGCTTTGCAGAGAGCTAAAGAAACCAAAAGGGTCATCGAAACCAACAAGACTTGCAGATTTCCCAAAAGGTGAATTTCTTAAATAAGCAAAGTCTTAAAGGCGCACGAAGGCGCACCAAAACAGGTATAGCTAATAAAAGTTTCAGCTAACCTATTACATGCCATTTAGGCCAAAAGAATATTGTTCGAGGACACCAAAAAATATTCCCAAGTATTACAACCGGGTTATACTGCCGTGCCAGTTGAAGGAGGAACAGCTGGAGTCTTGAGGAGCTTGACTCGCCAGCCTTCTTCTTGGATTTCTTCCGGCTCACACCTTAAGCGTCTTCCCAGCAAATCTCAAAGACACTGGGGAACTTGGCCTCAGCAACAGGCGGACGAGGAGGAGCCGGCACAACTGGAGTCCCTGAAGCCGGAACAGTGTCCGGCTCAACAGGCAACGGCGCGCGGTAGCTGGGATCCATCTTCGACGTAGCCGGGTCCTTTGGATATAATTTTTTACCTTCGGCACTATAAGCAGGTTGGAAGGAGCTTAGGCTTAAAGTATCCATAAGAAGAGTGGCATGGTGCCGGGTTGTCTCGTCAATCTTGGTAATATCTTCGCGCGTGAGAGGAGTCCCATCACTCTTAAGAGAAGGCCATCCCTGAGTGAGCAGCTGTGTATCAACGGTCGGGTAATATGCTTTTGTCAGAGCAAGGATGCGCATTGCGGCTCTTCGGGCAGCGGACCTTTTCCAGCTATCAATCCAGGCCGGCAGCACGTTGAGTTGTTGCAGGAACTTGATCTGGGTAGTCGGAGGCTTCTCCCATCCATGATAAGACATCATTGCTTTGCCAGCGCCATAATATAACTGCTGCACGAGCGTGTAAGCAGCCTTCAGTTTCATTTCCGGCTCAAGCTGGCAGATGGGATTCCAGGAGCCTGAGATCCTCTGAACTTGGGCCTTGGCCTTATTAACATCTTACTGTCTTATCAAGATACCCAGGAAGATGATGCACAACCACAGCTATCTCCTGAAGCTGAACACCATGACTCTGACAGTGAACAGTTCATGGACTTGGAAGGCAATGCAGTGATAATGGTGCCACCTGGAGAAGCCCATATTCAGCTGGGCATGGTGCAGACTTATTTTCCTGTGGAAAATCACAACACCAATTTCAGTGAGCAAGGAATGCTTCTGTAGGATAAATACTTTGCTCCACACATTGACAGAGCCAATGCATCTGCTGAGTATGCTAAGATACCTGTAAGTTGGTTTAATTTCATTACTTTGATGCTCTTGACTCCTGAAATATTCAATTGGGCTAGAAATCTATTAAAATCTCAGCTTTGGGCAATTCTTTGTGAAAGTGACGAATCTGAACAAGTGTTCACATTCCATATCCCTGATAAATGCTTAACTGATCAGGCCCCTACTTATGAAATCAAGGAAATTCTTGTGGAAGAAGCACAAGAGGAGGAGATTGAGATGACCCGCAGTCCAGTTGAGCCACCACCTGCCCCTGTCAGGAAAAGGAAGGGCAAGGCACCACTTGTGGAGACTGAGGTAAGAAGAAGTCCCAGAATAAAATAATGCAATGCTGGCTTCAAAAGGAATATTGCTTGTGCTGATAGAAAATGCTTTCCTTGCAATGTTGTTCCTCCTAAAATTAAACCTAAAGTGGTAAAAAACCTTGCATCCTCTTTTTGCAAGGTTAATGAGAAGGAGTTGGACAGAAAGGTGACCAAGAAGAAAACACAGAAGGAGAAGAAAGGAAATGCTGGACTGGATGGCAGCCAGCAGGACAACCTCAAGAAAAATTAGTTTCCAATGATTAGTAAACTCTCAGGAGTCTGTGGTGATGGGTTGGTCAGTTTCTTGTTGTGTAAACTGTCTGTGAACCTTATTTTGTGTTCTGTGGTTGCTGAGCAGTGTCTGAATTATGGCCTGGTTGTAAAAGGCTTGATATCTGCTGATCTGTCGGTAATGATGTTGGTGGTTTGCCTAATCAGTTTGAGATACATGTTACTGGTGATGATCTCCTTTCTATAATGTCGGTGGTGGACTACTTTTGCACTGTGTGTGGATTGATCTTAATGATCTTGACTTGTGTGAGATGGATGATGTTGCTACTGCTCATATTCTGTGTGATATGGTTGGTGATCGTATTGATGATTTCTTTGCAACAACTAAAACCTCTGCGGCCTTTGTTACATACTCAGCTTTATTATGTTATGAGTTCTCTATGTGTCCACGTTTTTAGCTTGCTCTGGCTGTGGTGTTGGCTTGCTCTGTGTGCACTATGTGTATTCTGTTTTAGCATGTTATCGTCGTGGTTCTTCATATTGTTCACTGTTGCCACATTTCTGAAACATACCCCAATTGTTTACCAATGGATCACAACAGACTATGGAAAATCATGAACTGGAACATTAGAGGGATTAATTCCGAGGGAAAGTGGTTGGCCCTCTTCAACAAAATAGATGAATGTGGCTGCGATATTATTTGCCTACAGGAAACAAAGAGAGAATCTTTCGATCTGCAATATATTAAAAAATTCTGCCCCAAGAAATTCAACAAGTTTGAGTACTTACCCTCTGTGGGGGCGTCTGGTGGCATTATCATAATGGGGGTGTCTTTTCTGGTGAAGTAGCATTCCAAAATGAGTTTTCTCTGTCGGTGAAATTAACCTGCAACATTTCCCAGGATTCTTGGATTCTGACTAATATTTATGGGCCTTGCCAAGCTGAGAGAAAAGCTCTTTTTATTGATTGGTTTTCAAATATTGATATGCCCGACGACACCAACTGGATTATTGTGGGAGATTTCAACTTTATTAGAAAGCCTTCTGACAGAAATAGGCCAGGGGGAGATGTTAATGACATGTTGATCTTCAATGAAGCTATCAGTAATCTTTGCTTAGTGGAATTACCTCTAAAAGGTAGAAAATACACTTGGAGTAATATGCAACAAGATCCTCTCCTTGAAAGGCTTGATTGGTTCTTTACTTCAAATTCTTGGACAATCTCTTATCCAAATACACCGGTATATCCTCTGGTTAAACCAACTTCTGATCATGTGCCTTGTGTTATTTCTATTGGTACAAAAATCCCCAAAGCAAAGATCTTCAGATTTGAAAATTACTGGTTGCAGCACAGTGATTTCAAGAGCATTGTGGAAAATGCTTGGAATATTCCAGTGGGATTCACAGATAGTGCTAAAAGAATTAATGCACAGTTCAAGAATGTTAGAAGAGGCCTGAAGATGTGGGCAAAAAATCTCCCATGTCTGAAACAGCTAATTGAAAAGGTTAATGAAACAATTGAGTTACTTGATATGCTAGAAGAAACCAGAGTGCTAACTGAAATTGAAGGAGATTTGAGGGACTTGCTGAAGAGCCATGTAATGACTTTATTAAAAAACCAGAACACCTATTGGAAACAAAGAGGCAAGATTAAGTGGGTGAAATTAGGAGATGAGAACACCCGTTTTTTTCACACAAGAGCTACAATCAGTTACAGGCACAATTACATTGCTATGCTTCAAAATGAGAATCAGGTGGAGGTCACCGATCATGAAGGCAAAGCTTCAATTCTATGGAATGCTTTCAAGAACAGAATGGGTATTCTGAACAGATTCAAATGCACTTTAATCCGGAGGAGATATTTGGGGAAAGACTGTCGTCTGACTGTTTTCAGCAATTAGAAACTCCTTTCACTGACACAGAAATCGAGGATGTGATCAAAAGTCTCCCAAATGACAAGTCACCAGGTCCAGATGGTTTTAACAACGAATTCTTGAAAAGTTGCTGGTCAATAATTGTAAAGAACATTAAACAATTCCTACAAGACTTTTATGATGAAAAGGTCAACTTGGAAAGCATCAATGCTTCCTATATCACTCTCATCCGAAAGAACGACAACCCTCTGAATGTTAATGATTTTCGGCCTATTTCACTTCTCAATGGGGTTTTAAAGCTGCTTACAAAAATCTTGGCCAACAGATTGCAAAAAATAATTTTGAAGCTGGTGCATAAGAACCAAGAAGGTTTTCTGAAGCAAAGATGTATCGAAGACTGTCTGGGTTGGGCTTTTGAGTATCTTTTCCAATTCCACAACTCTATAGAAGAAATGCTGATCATGAAATTGGACTTTGAGAAAGCCTTCGACAAAATTGAACATTCAACTATCTTACAAACTCTGAAGGCAAGAGGCTTTGGTGCAAAGTGGATTAAACGGATTGAAATGATTTTAGCAACTGGTTCTTCCTCAGTTCTGCTAAATGGTGTCCCTGGAAAGAAATTCTATTGCAAAAGAGGTGTGAGGTAAGGCGATCCTCGCTCACCTCTTCTGTTTGTCCTGGCTGCTGACCTCCTGCAATCAATCCTTAATAAAGCACTTCAACAACAAGTTCTTTCTCTGCCTCTACAAGGACTTTCCTGTAATTCAGTATGCTGACGACACCCTGGTCGTGATTAAAGCTGATGCTAATCAGATCATTGCTTTAAAAGCCTTGCTGCATACATTTGCCGAATCAACTGGCATGAGGGTCAATTATGCCAAATCAAACATGGTCCCAATCAATATGGATGATGAAAGGCTAGGTCACTTTGCAAACACTCTGAATTGCCAAAAAGGGAGTCTCCCATTTACCTACCTGGGTCTGCCACTTGGGACCTCAAAGCCCTCTCTGGAACATTTTTTTACCTCTTGTCACCAGAGTGCAGAGAAGACTCTGTAGTATTGCAGACTTCCTTAATTATGGTGGTAAATTACTCATGGTTAAGTCTTGCCTGGCATCCCTGCCTATATTCTTTCTCAGTAGCTTTGAAGTCTCTCCAACAATTATCAAGCAAGTTGAAAAATATATGAGGCACTGCCTTTGGAGAAAGAAAACTGAAGATGTTCAATCCAAGGGATAGGCTATGATTGCTTGGAAAAAGGTCTGTAAACCCAAAGATCAAGGTGGGCTGCGTGTGCTGAATTTAAGAATCCAAAATAATGCTCTCTTGCTTAAAAACTTGCACAAATTTTACAACAAACAAGATATTCCTTGGGTGAATCTTTGGAATACCTATTACCACAATGGTAAATTGCCTGGAAACCACACTGAGGGATCTTTCTGGTGGAAGGCACACATCAAGTTGATTGACCTTTATAAATCTATGGCCAAATGTGAGCTTGGAGATGGGCATTCAGTATACTTCTGGTCAGATCTTTGGAATGATCAATGCCTTCCGCAAAAATTACCTCATCTGGTCTCTTTTGCTAAGAATGATGAAGCAAATGTACATGACACTGTTCACACTGAAAATTTGGAAGATTTGTTTCATTTGCCCCTCACCCAACAAGCTTTCTTGGAGTACTCAAAGCTACAACAAATCTGCCAGCAAGCCAGGGAAAATGAGGGTGAAGATAACAAAGATAAATGGATTTATATATGGGGAAATGGTAACTTCTCAGCCAAAAGGCTTACAAACAAATGGTGGGATTTCAGCAAACTTTACCAAATTTTAAATGGATTTGGGATTCTTCTTGTCAAGCCAAACACAAAGTATTCTTTTGGCTACTAATGCATGATAGATTGAACACAAGAAACCTGCTGGCTAGGAAGAACTTTCAGTTACAGTCCTACAACTGTGCTACATTCCAATGTGCACAAGAAGAAACTCTAATGCATCTATTCTGGACATGCCCTTTTGCTTCAAATTGTTGGGACTTCATCTGCCCCCAAAGTGTCAGAAATCTGGCTGTTCATGAAGCTTTTGAAGACATCAAAAACAAGCTGAAGGTCCCTTTCTTCATGGAGATCATTATTCTTGCTTCCTGGGGCATTTGGATTGTCAGAAACAACAAGATTTTCAAAAATCAAGACCCCAGCTTTGCTGGTTGGAAAGCAGTATATCACCAGGAACTACACTTGCTATCTCATAGAATGAAGAAGAAGTTTGCGCAACAATATTGAGATTGGTTATCTAACCTAACATAGCTTATGTTGTAAATTGTTTTTAGGCTCTGTAATTAGGATTTTTTTGTTGTACTCCTTGTACAGTGACTGGTTGAGTTAATCGAAAATGGAAAATTGCAGTGGGGGTTTTCCCTCACTGTTCAGCCTCAAAAAAATGCAACCATCCCACCCACTTCATATCCCTCAACCAAACGGAACACCAAAAATGAATTTAGGACCATCCCGCCCACAAAATCTGGGCCATTCCATTCCATACACTTTCCGACGATGCCTCGAGCCATTCTATCCACTGCTATGCGTCTTACTTACCAGCCCAATATTTCTTTTTTTGGATGGACTAGTAGTCCACATTAGAAGCGATAGTGAGAAACTTTTCATACGAGTCGAGATCAAACCAGTTACCCACGACCTCATCATCAACCTTTTATCGTTACTATAGTACTATTATGAATACAAAGATCAACTCTTCCCCAATAAATAAACAATCAACCTTTAAAAATGTTTAGTTAATTTAATTACTATACTTTTTCTTAACTGAACTTTTTGAAATGAAATCAACTTTGTCACTTGTCCCACCGATGGAGGCCTCGCAGCCTACATGACGACGCTACTCGGGCATGGCATGCTAATCGAGACGGGGGCAGCAGCAATAAATTCCATTTTGATGGCATTCGTATCATAAATTGGCGCCTTCCTGTTAGCTGGCCGTCCACACTGTGTGCATCAATTGCGTACTGTCCCCTTCCCTCCAATTATTAGCCCCGTTTCTTCTTCTTCTTCTTCTTTCTCCCAAGGGTTTCATCAGTTGCGGTTGGCACAGCGGTGTAGACAATGTTGCCTTCCATTTCTTTTCTACTCCGTATAATATTATTTCTCCGACATCTCAATCACCTCCGTCGAATTGATTGCCCGAAAAAACACAAGCAAGAATTGGAAGTTAATGAGGCTGTTGCAGGCCTGTACATACCTGTACTCAGAAAGCTTAGCTAGCTGCCCGATCCAGGAGCTTGAATGCTCGTACTGGGGCGCGTAAATGGCATGGCCCGGTGTCACCTCACCATGACCACCTCCCTTCCCTTGTAAACCGCGAGAGGATATGCGATGCAAGATCCAACGGTGATTTGTAGCTATACAGGTAGCTTGGGAAGATTATAATTGGCCATTCGGCCGCCCTTGGACTGGGAGCGTCGTCGTCGTTACGCCCTGTCATCTTCTTGATCGTACAGGCGGAGGCGCGCACCAGTGACCAGTTTCCGGGGGCTCCGCCACATGAAACCCCCGTTAGCAATAATAATCTTTCCATATTGTGTTGAGTCCAATTAGGAAATAGCTTAGTAATAGTATCGGCAAGCTTTGCCATACGTGTATATGGCCTAGTCTGATTCGGCTACTACTAGTTTACTAGTTGAGTACGTACGAGGGTTAGTCCTAGCCTGGTTTGAACTGTTAGCTTATTAGTAATGTTTGAGTTCGAGTAGAGTTAGGATACTACTCTAGTCCGTGTACGAGTTGAGTTGTGTGGCCTGTTGGTTCGTGTATATATACACGACTGGTTGTGTAAGAAGTTGTACCGTGAGCATTGAGAAGAAATAAAGAAAAAGAACGAGCACGATACGTGCCCTTGGCGAAAGATTGTTCGTGCGTGTGTGTTCTTCTAGTTTGATGTGATCGATTCTGTGGGCGAAAACCCAACAATTGGGTGATTAGTCTAGATCACAGGGAGCACGAGGAGGCGACAAGTCAAGATTAAGGAGAGATTGTTAGCGATAATAATCTTTCCATATTGTGTTGAGTCCAATTAGGAAATAGCTTAGTAATAGTATCGGCAAGTTTTGCCATACGTGTATATGCCCTAGTCTGATTCGACTACTACTAGTTTACTAATTGAGTACGTACGAGGGTTAGTCCTAGCCTGGTTTGAACTGTTAGCTTATTAGGAATGTTTGAGTTCGAGTAGAGTTAGGATACTACTCTAGTCTGTGTACGAGTTGAGTTGTGTGGCCTGTCGGTTCGTGTATATATACACGACTGGTTGTGTAAGAAGTTGTACCGTGAGCATTGAGAAGAAATAAAGAAAAAGAACGGGCACGATACGTGCCCTTGGCGAAAGATTGTTCGTACGTGTGTGTTCTTCTAGTTTGATGTGATCGATTCTGTGGGCGAAAACCCAACAATTGGTATCAGAGCCAGGTTGAATATTTGAAGTCACGCTTGTCCCGGGGAGGCGACCCGACTAGCGCCTCGGGGCGGGCGACCGTGTAGAGACGGAGGGCATGATGTCGTCATCGAGGCGGCAGGCGATTATCGTTCAGCGGAGCGACACGAAGGGACGGCTGAGGGCTGTCGTCGGCAAGATGGGTGACGGTGGACGATTTTTTTATAGGAGTGGTGGTATCGAGGTGTGGTGCTGGGAGTCTCGTCAAGATCGTCGCAGGAGGAGTTAAATGAGTCAAGGAGTCATGGACGTGCGAGTTGGCGGTCGTGGTTGTGTCCAAGTGCTCGTCTTGGTGAAAGCTCGTTACAGTTGAAGCGCGTCATGGATGAGGTGTGCACGGTGTTCCGTGAGTTGTGTCCATGTCCCCGTGGAGCGTCCTGGTTGCGGCCAGTGTGGATTCGGTGCGATGACCGAAGGCGGACGGTAGTAGTATGCTGCCGTAAAGCGATGATGTGTGCGACCAGTAGAAGAAGAAGCTACTGCAAGCAAGTACAAAGAAGTATGGTGCGAACCGAGTGCGAGGATGGCTAGCAATGGCGGTGGCACAAGAGGTGCGAACCGAGTGCAGGCAGGAGCCGAGCAATGGCGGTGGCAAAACATGACAGACCCTGTGTGGTCATACTTAATGTACGGACATGACAGTCAATGTGTGACGTGAAGCTGCGGTGACTAGTCTAGATCACAGGGAGCACGAGGAGGCAACAAGTCAAGATTAAGGAGAGATTGTTAGCAATAATAATCTTTCCATATTGTGTTGAGTTCAATTAGGAAATAGCTTAGTAATAGTATCGGCAAGCTTTGCCATACGTGTATATGCCCTAGTCTGATTCGGCTACTACTAGTTTACTAGTTGAGTAAGTACGAGGGTTAGTCCTAGCCTGGTTTGAACTGCTTATTAGGAATGTTTGAGTTCGAGTAGAGTTAGCATACTACTCTAGTCCGTGTACGAGTTGAGTTGTGTGGCCTGTTGGTTCCTGTATATATACACGACTGGTTGTGTAAGAAGTTGTACCGTGAGCATTGAGAAGAAATAAAGAAAAAGAACGGGTACGATACATGCCCTTGGCGAAAGATTGTTCGTGCGTGTGTGTTCTTATAGTTTGTAGTTTGATGTGATCGATTCTGTGCGCGAAAACCCAACAACCCCGAAGCCGGCGACGCGCGCCCGGGCGGGTCAGTACGCTATAGGGAGGTCAAATGCTAGCTATGCTACACACAGATATGAGTACTCCCCGGCCATGCCAACAGACATGCTCGGCTTGCATGATGCAACGCAGTTCCGCAGCAACGGTAAAGTGCATGCGATGCCTTTGCTCAGGCGCCGCCGTCTGACGCCCTGAGCGGCGGATGCACGCCGCGGAGAGGCCCCGATGATGACAGCTCCTACTGTATCTTTATCACGCAAATCTGGGTTATACTCCAAAATCACATCATAGCGTGCAACTTGGTGGTCTTGAGTCTTTGATCTAACTTGGTCTGGTTCGACGTCAGTCGCGTAACGGAAACTAGCGGTCCCAGATTAGGATTGGGACGGACAGGACCAGCCGTTAGCCCTTCACGGAGTCACGGCCCCACTTCGGGTTTTGCACTGTTTTCAGTTTTGATTTGTACGACGCAGAACAGAAACTAAAATTTTAAACATTTTTCATTCATGTGAATAAACAGACCAACATTACACGGTGATCACCGAATTTAACCAAAATGCGACGTCGGTGTCACCACACGACTATCAAAGCTAGACCTCACCCTACCCGGGACGACGGCGGCTCCGCACCGTTCACTCCTCTTCTCCTTATGGGCGCTCGTCCTTCTTCTCCTTATGGGCGCGCTCGGCGTTGTCGCCCTGCTCGAGGAGGATTACATCGATGTCCTCGTCGTGACGACGCTTCGCCATGATCTCCAGCTCCGCCGCCACCGACTGCTTGTAGATGATGGCACTGATGACGTTCAATGCTTAGTTCGGGATGAAGTTCTCCTCGGCAAAGGCCTGATCGAAGGTGGCGGCGTCGTAGCCGTCGAGCATTTCCTCTGGCTCCTCCCTCCTCTGTCGCCGCACCAGCGCGCCAGAGGAGCTCCCCCCGTTGGAGCCGCTTTGCGCACCCGCTGAGATCCCTCGCCGCGCATGGCTGCAGCGTCGCGCCGGTCGAACATCACATTCCTCATGAAAGAGGATTAAGGGCATCTCCAACGACATCCCCAATATTTGTTCGACGCATGTTAAAAATTTGTCTGCTTTGGGGTACCGGATACTTGTCCAGCTAATCCCAGGTTGTTGCCCACACTAGTACCGAAACGGCTGCCCTATCTTTCCATGTGTATGAATTTCTATCTAAAGCACATGAAAATGAATGCATAGTCCAATAATGTAATAGTTTAAACATAGGAAAATAGAGGTATTACAACTACTCAAATTTAAATACAATAGGAATTCAGAAAATTCGTCTGACACACTCGATTTTGGATCAACAAGGGTGTCCCGACAGTCATAAGCTCATTCATGAACAAATTGGCATTGCGCTCACTCTCGATGATCATCTTACACAACCGTTCATGATCTCATATCTGCTCAAGTGACCAACATAGAGAAGGGTACCCGATAGTCACAAACCGGGCTTGGAGCTTAGCAAATACTCGATCCCATCTTTCCGGACACTGCTCTAGCAAAAGTTTACCTCAACAACAGGGTCACGGATGGTCTTAACAATTATCGACCTATAGATGTCATCTGCTAGGTAGTATCCCTTGTGTTACACTCATGGTCGACGGTGATCACATACTTGCAGTCGGGCCGGCGGCAAGTCTAGCAAACACGGAGAGCGTTGCAGGCTTGCGGCATGTTGATGTCACCGTGAGAATCGATCTTGCCGAAAAAATACGTGCCAAATCCATATGTCATAATCTGCCACAACCTCAACTACAACGCTGCAGCCTCCAACATGTCCTTCCTTATACACCCCGTGCCATGCGAATGGTCAATTCTTCCATTTTCATTGCATGCATTCGATGTTCCCAAGCATCACGAGCAATCCTCTCGCTTCACGTTGTGCCATGAACCGAGCCATGTCGTCTGCATTTGTTTCTCTCGGATACTTCATCCGGAACACTGTATTCACTGCCTTGCAAAATCTGTACGTGGCTTTAACTGCTGCGGATTTGGACATATGTAGGTAGTCGTCAAAAACTTCCGCGGAACATCCACATGCTAGGAAGAGACCGTACAAAAACATTGTATTTCTGCATGTATAAGAATCCAAAAAGACCAGTACAATCTTTTTCAGCTCGAAGTTTTTTTTTGAAACGTCCTTTTTCAGCTCGAAGTAGTCATTGTAGTCTCGAACACCCTGAACAATGCTCATGAACACTCTCCTCTACATCGACGAAATTTGAAATCATTGTTTGCCCGGGTAAGCAAAAATAGTAGTCGTAAAGCAACATATGACATGTTATTCTGAACCGCTTCTTGTTGACCATCTCCCCTTTCCTCGACCCTCCAAGTTTGGGAGTGGCATTCAACTCGGAAAAAATTCTTATACGACCTTGCCTCCGGCGACCCATCGGTGGACCACATTTACCACCGTAGGATGTGATCAAGGGAAAGAAACGCAGGTGATCTGTTGGGTTTTGAGCCACGTGTGGATGGTCCAAGGCTGGTCTCCCCACTAGAGGGGTCGTATAAGATTTATTTCCATTCAACTTCGCCTATGCAAGCCATAAGACTCTTCATCATCATCAATGTTGGCCTCCTGTTCCATTATTTCAAGAAACATAATATCATCGACTCTATCCATATCCTATTGAATAATAGTCAATAAACAATGGAGTTACAGAATAAATCTACAACAAAGAAAATGACTTTGGTAAACAACCGAACACCTGTGGGCGGGCGAGAGTGAGGCGCCGGTAGGTTAAGCTGTTGCGGCGCTGAACGACGATTGGCGACAGCAAGAAGGGGCAAGAGGTGGCGACGAGAAGGTGGTTGAGAAATGGCGACGGCAAGGATGGTGTCGCGAATCACCAGTCAGGAAAACCGGAGTACGGGGTCCTATGCTGTTCTATGTTTGTGATAGGGCTTGTCTGGCTGCTGTCCAGCGCCCCGAGCAAGCCCCCAACTTTGGAGGGTGGGTCAAGGTGCCGGATAGTGCCGGTGAAGATGCTCTAAGCAGAGTAAAGTTTACTTCCATTATATCATCTAGTATCTTCCTCTGTAGTAGAAACTGCACACCAGAACAGAGTATAGCAGAGCAGGGGATTTGGTAATGGTGCATCACACAACCATCAAAGCATGGAAAACATAACAACTGACATGCTGGGTCGACTGTAATAATTACTAAATTAAGGATGTAATTGCCACCTCATAACCCTTCCCTAGAGGCACACAGAATCGACCTCATCATTGGGAGTGTCAATCAAACCAGATCGACCACCAACTGCCATATCCAGGGAAGTATATAACCATCTCCAAGCAACCGGGCAAGCTGTGCCTAACCACTGCATCATTTGTTTCTGAACAAAAAACTAGGTGTCCCTACCAGAATGCAGCTTGCCCAGGAGCCTCTAATCTGAACCAACGCATTGAAAACTAAACAGAAAGGGATGTGCACAGGAGGCAGCTAATTACAAAATCTGAGAGAAGTTGGAGATCATGGCTTGCAATGTACTCGAAATCATTTTATCTCTAGATGCTTGATGATGTCCTCAGCTGCTTCAGCGTCCACTAGGTCGTTGTGCACCGCCTCACTGTTCTCTGCATCAGCAGCCGTCGACTGGCTTGCTGGAAGAATATCTGCTGAGGTTGCGCATTCAGCAGCCACGGTCGAGCCAGCAGCGGGGCATGGGACTTCACTGGTGGCTACCTTTAACGCGTCCTTGACTTCAGCTGGAGCATCGATCTTAACCGGAAGCCTAGTTGCAGGCATTGGCACTGCCAGAGGTGCACCCTTGCCAAGTGACAGTGGTTCCTTTGGAGGTTGGCGCTGCACATCCTTCATCTGAATGGGCATCACAGACGACTGCGACCCCATAAACAGTTGGTGTTGCGCATCCTTTACCTGAACAGGGATCGTAGATGACATCGACTGCTTGTGTTGCACATCCCTCAACTGAACAGACATCACAGGTCTTGGACGCTGAACAGGACCCGAGGGAGCAAAGAGTGGAGAAGCTGGCCTGATGCGAACTGGGGATGCCATCCGAATCGGCGGTGGGTTGCTCAGCAGAGGAGGAAGTTGTTGTGTGCGTCCACTTGGAGGTGGGAGAGGTGGAGCAGAGAACACAGGGATAGAACTCCTCATTGTCACTGGAGCAGCCATACTATGGCAAGAGCTACGGTAGTGCCCAACTGGGACATATGGCGCTGCCTCCGCTGCCGGAAACCTCGACCTTGAATTAGAGGTGTCCATCGGCCAAAAGGATGATTGTGACGCTCCATCAGTCGCTACTGGTGACTCTGGTCTGGATCTTGATGTAGACTTTGGCCGGAATAGAGGAAGAATCTTCGAGTAACTAGACTGAGAGGATTGAGTAAAAGAAGGCTTCCTCTCTGGTTGCATGGGAAATTTCTTGGGAAATGGGGAAGCATAAGGATTATTGGCCATAGCCATCTTTTCCTTCAGGCGATAGTTGAGGAGAGCCCGGGCAATCCTAATCTGCTCCTGCTCATCATTGTTATCTGATTCGTTGGTCGAATTTGCTTCCTCACGTGCCACTGTTCAGAGAAGAACAATAACATGAGCAAGTGCAGATGTGTAATGAAAAATACTACCAATCATCATGCTGATCAGAATCACATCAAACAGGTAGAGATACTTCAATTTATTGGTCCACATAGCCCGAAAGCTCTACTAAGTTGAACGACAATATGGCTTTTCAAATGCACCTAGTTACTTAGCAAGATTATAACTTAGAAGGAATGTAAATCATCGGTACACTAGACCTAAGTATATTTTTTAGGATCACAAAACTTTCGTTTGTTTTTGGCTAACAAGGTTGGTCCACATAGCCCGAAAGCTCTACTAAGTTGAACGGCAATATGGCTTTTCAAATGCACCTAGTTTGTTAGCAAGATTATAACTTAGAAGGAATGTAAATCATCGGTACCCTAGACCTAAGTATATTTTTTTGGATCAAAATTTCGTTTGTTTTTGGCTAACAAGGTTGGCGCAGAAGATATAAGTAACAAGTGATACTATTCTCTGTTCCAACGCAGTACAAATAATTTTGGAAGTAAAAAAAACATATTAGTAATACTCACAATGTTTCAGTGAAGCCCAGGCTGCCGAAGCAGCATTTTTTTCAGCTTGTTTCTTATTCTTAGCATGATCACCTGTAAATGTGATCCCGGCTAACTCTACTGTGCATGTGAAAACTGGCAGATGACCAAGGCCAGACCGCTCTGTTGTATATGATGGCAACGGTGCCCCAACTCTCTGGGCTACTTCCTGTAAAAGGTTTTTGTAAACCCCTGTTTCATCCTGTTTAACAGAAATGTACCACCAGAAGTTAGTAAAGTAACAGATCAAGGAGTAAAGTTATGGATAGATGATGCTATTTGCAAGGTAAAAAAGAAATCACAGAAAAAGTTTATGGAACAGACAGTGATCTGTTGATCGAGCTTGAACAGAAGTAATCACATAAAAAAGGAAGACGTTCAGAATTTAAAAAAAAGATGACTTCTGAATTAAGACATTACTGGTCTATCTAATACTTCAACTGGAAGGATTACAATTTCTAAGAGGTTTGATTCGAAAAAATAAATATATATAAGAGGTTTAAATAGAAAGTGGTCTTTGAGTTTGCCTGTGGCTAATTAGGCAGAGGAAGTGAAAATGATAGAACGTCTATTAATCAAACTGAGGAACACGGGTCGTTCCCAAAACCACATAGATAGATTCTGTATAAAAATCAACGAAGAACAAAAGCCAATAATTCTCATAGATTTGTGTTAAAAACCACGGATATAAATAGTAGCATTCGAATCAACATCTAAAAGAATTGAGGTAGTTGACGCGAAGCTCACTTAGACTAAGGAGTCAGAGAATTGTATAGATCTTAAGAGGATTTGTTCTAACCATTAAATTAATAACATCATATGTTTTCAACTCTGTAGGAAAAATGGCGAATACTGAATATCCATCTCATATAGAGTCCAAAGTTTTTGTGGAAGCTTGCACATCTTTTTATGTTTTTATTTTCAACTGATCCCCTGACCATTTCTGCAGCAAAATATTGTTTAATAAACATGTCCCGACGAAATACCCATCCAGCAACCATTGCTTAAACCAATTGCTTTCATAGTCTAAAGTCTGGAAGGTCAAACCCTAAATGCAGTCAACAACGAGGAGCGTTCAACGTGCCTAACATTTGACAAGCAATATTATTCAGAACAAGTAGACATCTGCTGCTATTTAGAACAGGAACTACCATGTACTAAGTATTCTGGTGAAAATCATCATCATCATTTTTCCAGATCATGGACAATCAGCGACTACCTAGTGTCAACCCAAATCACGAAATTCTATAGAGCAATCCCCGTGCGGAGACATCCAGCTACGAACATGTCTGCGGTCGCTCTCAGCCCGCACCAGGATGATATTGCCTAAAAGGCAGGGAGCAAAGCGAGTAGCACCAGCAGCAGCAGCGACACCCACCCACATCCTCCCGGAGCCCAGACATAAAGAAGCAACCAAAGCACCGCACTAGGGAAACGGCGGCAGCACCATGGCTGCCCTGACCAGACCATACACACACAAGAACAGCACCACCGTAGTGGTAAAGATCGGCAACTCATTCACGGTGGCACCACCACCACCCCCTTCCTTCGCCTCTAGCTCTAGTGCCCCATTGTGGGCTGGGTGGGGGCCTGCCCGCCACTAAATCCAGCGGGCCCACCTGCATTGACCTGCGATGCCGGGTTAGGTGCGGGCGGTCTCCCATTCAATTTCCCCCACCCACTCCCACTCCCCCGCCATTAATACGCACCACCGTAAAGACCAGAACCCAATCTACACCCTGTTACAGTGTTACTAGTAGTAGTACTAAGTACATCCCCCACAATTAATCCTTCCGGCTAATCTAATCTAATCCCACAGTCCAAAGCACACATCCCGTTCGCTCCCAGCGAGGTCAAACATAGCGCAGTGTGCCCTTCGCTTTTATTAGTCGTCGCAGTATACTAGTACGTGTTCACATGGCATCTTCCTGCCGTCCCGTGCGTACCGGGAAGGCTAGTCTTTACTACAACTCGGTTTTCGTTCCGGGTCAGGTTCAGACGGCGCGATTTTTACTCGCCCACTCACTCCATTAATGCGACATTACTGGCCAGGTTTTGGTTAATCAACCACTGCCACTGGAGATTCGTGGGAGTTGGGGCCAGAGAGAACCCTAGCGGCAGCTCCGATGAGCAGGCGTCGATTA
This sequence comes from Poa annua, assembly GCA_026929855.1. Taxonomy (NCBI): domain Eukaryota; kingdom Viridiplantae; phylum Streptophyta; class Magnoliopsida; order Poales; family Poaceae; genus Poa; species Poa annua. Next base: position 36,239,013 of record CM049438.1, read on the forward strand.
AAAACTAATGGTGAGCAATCAATGTGGTGTTACTCCAAGTACAGTACCGTCGTCGTTACGTCGAGAGGACCCATTTAACGACGGATTAGTAATTAAAAAATGGGGATTGATGGGCCGGTCGGAGTAGTACGAAAAATTAAGTCGCTTAATTGTAGTTAGTACATCACGTAGAGTGGGAACTAAGCTCTGCTCATTGATTAGGGTAAAATTCATGGACCTTTTTTTGCAGGAACTGCTCCAACTGCAAAGGTATGATGAGTTTATACTGTAATAAACTGGAAACTGAAAATAACCGAACTAGTACTTCCACAGCAACCTTTATACTCAACGAATCCTCCTTGTGAGAAGAAGAAAGAGAGCCGAATATTTTGACGCAAAAAGGTTTCAGAACTTTTCGTGCTGACTGCTTACTCCGGCTTCGTTCATGCCGCTGACGAGCCCCAGACCCCCAAGCTCCAAACGAGACAAACTCTCGAAGCTAAGCAACTACAGTACTCGGTTTGTTCTTTTTTTTCCTGGGGGGAATACGTACTACGAATCTGATCGAGCTGCAAAGAACAATACAAAGGAAACCGCGTAATCGCCCGCATTTCGCTAGAAAGTAGAGACACAATTCCGGCTTAGGGTTATTTATATCTTTTGAGCTGCACATTGATATTTCGTGTTTTGGTTATGTAAACTTTAAGTACTTGACGCAGTAACTCTGGATTATTCGGCTGTGTGCATCACTCGATGCAGAGGCTGGGAGTAATAAAATTCCCTTTTCTAAAAAAACATGGCTAATAACTGACGCGAATTCCTCAACGAAGAGCTGGCAGAAAAATGGTTGCAGTAGTCGTATGCAGGATCGGTAAACCCTGCCGAGAAGCTAAGCAGATCCCCAAATTCAAACACGAACAGCAGCCAGAGAGACGTATGTAGTAAGAATAAACGCGAGAAGCAGCCACAGAACAAATCAAGCAAGCGAAGCAGCTAGCAGAGGCCGGAGGGAGGGGGTGGGAAGATGGAATGGGATAACGACGCGGGGCGTACCAGGATGCGGGCGGCTAGGGAGTAAGAGGGGCCGCGCCGGGCGAGCGCGGCGAGGGCGACCTCGGCGGCGGCATGCTCGGCCTGCCGGAGCGTGGTGAAGAACCCGGGGCTCTCAAACTGCTCGCCGTTGAAGGTGACAGCCGCCTTGAACCGCGGGGCGTGGTCCGGCCCCTCCCGCAGGCACGTGTACGCCGGCAGGTTGAAGCAGCTCCGCTGCGCCAGCTCCTGGAGCTGGTTCTTATACATCGCCGCCGGCCGCCACTATTACCCAACCGGCCACCGCTCCCTCGACTCCCACCGCTGCTTCTAATGCCGGCCGCCGTGGCCGGAGATGGCGACACCGAGAGATCTACCCAGAGGAGGAAGGGGGAGAGGACCGGAGGAGAAGTGTGGAGTGCGAGGAACCGGAGGGGGGCCGATTTATATTTTTCTTTGGCTTTATTTTTCGGAGGGGTTTAATGCTGCTGCGCTGCAGTTATTAGCATGGCTGGAACTGGAGGATGACAGCAGGGACCCAAGACACGTCTCGCTTTTATTGCTCACTGCTCTCAAGGGAAATGGGAAGACTGGGAGTGATTTGTCATTTATCTCATCAAATTAATATTTCGATTTTACGAATGATAAATTTGAAAATCTTTCTCCGTTTCAGATTAAATGACTTCCATTTATATAAAAATAAATGTATCTTAACATGTTATTAAAGTTTAGATACATTCACTTTTCAATAAATGAAATTTATCTAATTTGGAACATCTAATATAAAACGGAGAAAATATTTCGTATCAATTTTTTTGCCAAAAAAGTATATTGCATAATCTTTAGAAATTAGGTTGCTTATTTGGTTTTGCTTCCGTAAATATAAATTCTTTTAAAACACTGGCGGCCAAATGGCAATATTGCATCAATCTTTGGACGAGAGAGCGACGAGTGGCAACACACCAATTGGCATGCCACGCGTCAATACATAAAGAATGTTTTTATAGTGATTAATGTTGCAACGTCATATATTCAAAATAAACTATAAAATGGTAAATATAATTCTTTCATGTTACTGATTCACTGTTTAATGTGTTAGGTTGATATTTTGCAGTCACTAATGATATATTAATGTGGTGTTATGTGAAGATCCTTAAAAACTCGGGCAGAATATATTTTGAAGATCCTTAAGAAATCGGGCAGAATGCGTCGAACATGTTTGTGTATTATGAGGTGTAACCAATTATATATTTGTGCTTTCTCTCAAGACATTAGTTCGTTTTCCGAGCGAGAATGGGTTCAGCGTTTCTGGAAGAACATTTATTAATCCTTTTGTTTTATGTGTTAGTCATCAACGCTAGTGATATATTAATGTGGTGTTATGTGATGCATGTTTTTAAAGTGACTAAAACATAAAGGAATCGACGTCAAAAATAAGAAGGAAAAGTTCTAATAAAAAAACCGGATGTTCTGGTCCCTGGTTGGGTGGAATATCCGACCTCCAAGGCTGGCCAAATTGGAAAAAATGGCTAAGCACAGAGCGGTGTGGCTCTCTAGAATGCACCAGATTGGGCCGGATATTTCTGTAGAGGCCGGAAATTTCCGACCCCAAGTTTGCCCAAGAATTTTGGCTAATGAAAGAAGCGAGGGCGTGCGCGGCACTCTACAATGGACCGGAGATTTCTGTGTAGAACAGAATATTCGGGAAACCGGAATATCCGGCCCTACTTACACCGGAATATCCGGCCTCCCAGTTTCGTCAACGGCTAGAAATATGAGAGGGGTATAAATACCCCTCCCTTCTTCAACCTTGGGCAGCTCAACCAGATGTTAGCTATACGAGCAGATGTTAGTTATACGGGTGAATTGGCTGTTTCGAGCGCGTAGCAATGCGAGATAGAAGATTGAGATTGCATGCAATAGCTATAGGTTAGTGAAAGTAGGCACGAGTGGAGGGCACTAGTAGCCTTATCACGTCAAGTAGCTTGCTGATGTATGTAAAATACATACATGAATTTTACATTGTATTACATGATATTTCAATCATATTTGCATCATATCAGGTCTATATCAATGTTTTATTATGATTTTTGGAATATTTCACAGTTTTCCTATTTTTCTGAAATTAACCCTACACAGCTAGAAACCCTATTTTTCTATGTTTTTACCTTTCAATGACCCAAATGACGTCCAAATGACTTAATATTTCACGGGGATCAGTTTTTGGAAGTAAGGAAACGTATGAGGCAAGGATCAACAAAATTGGGAGCCCGAGGAGGAAAATGAGGGCCCACGCGGCCAGATTCCTTGGCCGTGTGGGGCCCCCTCTTTTACCCCTCGAGACTCCGATGACGTCGATCTTCGTCTCCGTGCATTCGTCTTGACCTAAAAATGACTATAAAAATAGACTCCCGACGGCTTTCGGAAAAGAGCGCCACAGAAACACAAAACCACAAAACAGAGACCTGGACCTGCAGACTGGAGAAGGAAAACCCGGCTGGGCGCTGCCGGCGTGGTCTCCATCTTCTCCAACGACTTCTCCACCGTCTCCATGATGAAGAAGAAGTAGTCCACCCCTAGACTATGGGTTTGTCGAAGTAGCTTATGTATCTCTACTCTCTTTATCTTCACTAATTAGCACCGTATGAGCTGCTGAACATGATTACGGTCATCTATGTATTATCCTCTGTGGTGGATCTTTTATGAGTTAATATATGTTTGAGATTGCAATAGTTTTGTCTCAGTTATGAAAGTAGATGCATATTATGTACCCCGTTCTTGTTTACCTGTTTTGATCCAACATGTGTATGAGAGCGTGTGAGGGGGAACGTGTGCATTAGATGGAGTGACGGGGGGTGGCTAGTGCGGTAAGCTGACAACGGAAATATCGCATTCCACTTGGGTTTTAACTTTACTTTGTTACCTCACTAGGGATAATGAAAATACCATGCTACCGGGGATGTTGGGTGTGACCATGCCACTTCTATGTGACTAGATCTAGCATGTTCTTATTTTAACTTCATGTCATAGAACTTAAGGCTATACTCTGATTTATCTTAATACTATGGTGTTTTGATTTAATTCACATCTTAGTGGAGTATAAGAGAGATTAATAACCAAAATATCTCTATGTTAGGACGTGATGTCCATATAATTATAACTTGTCATGAAACATTGTGGCAATCCAATATGTCAATTCTAGTGTTCTATTATCTACCACTTTATTAAAGAGAGAGTGCATTTCTGAAACCATGAACCCCGGTCCAATTTTAATCATAAGAAACACATTGCCAACACTTTATATCCACTTTTCATTTTCAACCATTTAAAAATCCGAAAATACAAAAATACTTTTATTGCTTGCATTCACAATACAAAACCCAAAAATATCATCCATTATTGTTTCCACCATCCTTGCATATTCATTTACCATCATTGCATCTATCCAACTAGTCCCATGTCAACAACACTTTTCTAGCACCGTTGCATTATTATACATATCATTGCACAATTATTTCTTGTTTTGCATTTATTTTATTTTCATACTTTATTCACACCTTGTGCTTGACAACCACTTGGTGAGGTTAGGGCACAATTTTTTTTTTGTTTTGTAGGTTTGCCAAGAGAAGGACGAGAAGATATATCATTCACACACAGTTTCCTGAGAGTTCGATATAAACCCCCGAGTCACCCTTGTGGGGAAAAGAAGCTTCCCGTGCTGCATCACTTTACTCTGAAGTCTCAACCGCACATCACTTGCTATCCGAACAACTACGATATACGCCGCTTCGATACAACTACGCCTATCGTCTTACGGCCAATACCACTTTCAGATAGAGTCGGGCTTCTATCAAGTACTGGAGGCAAGCTCGTCAACTAGTACATAGCCATAGCATAGCTATGATGAGTCCAAGGTTTACGACCTGAAGAGCACCTACAGATGAGCCACCAAATCGAAGAGATCTCCCCAACCTCCCACCCAAACTCGTTGAACTTTGGAGGATTGAAGGAGAAGACCTTGATCTACATCTTCACTGAAACGATTTGCATTTCCCCTCATCCACTTGAGGGATTCGAGACTGTGATGATTCGAGAGCCTCTAATTCAATTGTGGATGTGTGCCCCGAGCTTGTTGTAAAGACTCCGGTTTTCTCCTTGAAGGGGACCGATAGTGGAAGGTGAACCAATCTTTCGTGGTGCGGTTCATCGAAGAATAGGTGAGTGATACGTCTCCAACGTATCTATAATTTCTTATGTTCCATGCTTATATTATAACAATTGCTACATGTTTTATATACACTTTATATCATTTTTATGCATTTTCTGGGACTAACCTATTAACAAGATGCCACAGTGCCAGTTCCCTGTTTGCTGTTGTTTTTTGTTTCAGAAAAGCTGTTAAGGAAATATTCTCGGAATTGGACGAAACAAAAGCCAAAGTCCCTATTTTTCTCGGAACAATCCAGAAAACCGAAGAGGGGGAGAAGGCGGAGACCGAGGCGGCCTCACCATGTGTGGGCGCGGCCCCACTTCTGGCCGCGCCGGCACATGATGAGGGCCCCTCGGGGCTCCACCGCCTTCGCCCTTTCGCCTGCAAATAGCCCCCAATGAAATAGGACCTAAGCCCCGAACACTTTTCCACGCAACATTACGGAGCCGCCGCCGTCGTCAACCCTAGTTCGGGAGGGTTCAGAAGCTCTTCTCGGCACCTTGCCGGAAAGGGGAATCATCACCGGAGGGCTCTACATCACCATGCCCGCCTCCGGACTGATGCGTGATTAGTTCATCCTTGGACTACGGGTCCATAGCAGTAGCTAGATGGTTGTCTTCTCCTATTGTGCTATCATGTTTAGATCTTGTGAGCTGCCTATCATGATCAAGATCATCTTTATATAATGCTACATGTTGTGTTTGCTCGGATCCGATGAATATTGAGTACTATGTCATTTGCTTCATTATATATTATGTGAGTGCGTTATTTATGATCTTGCATGCTCTCCGTTACTAGTAGATGCTCTGGCCAAGTAGATGCTTGTGACTCCAAGAGGGAGTATTTCTGCTCGATAGTGGGTTCATGTCTTCATTTAATCTGGGGGAGTGACAGCAACCTCTAAGATTGTGAATGTACTGTTGCTAATAGGGATAAAATAGTAGTTCTTTGTCTAAGGATAATTGTGCTACTTACATTACACACTTTGCTTAATGTAATAATCTATTGCTTGCAACTTAATACTGAAGGGTGCGGATGCTATCCGGAAGGTGGATTATTAGTCATAGATGCAGTTGGATAACGGTCTATGTATCATGTTGTAATGCCCAAATAAATCTCACACTAGACACCATAACTTGTACATGCATTATTATGCAGCTCTTTATTTTGTCAATTGCCTAGCTGTAATTTGTTTACCCTCATGTATGCTATTATTATTTATGGAGAGACACCGCTAGTGAACTCTGGACCCCGGTCCTTTTCTTTAAATTTATAATACAACCTACTGCAATCCTGTTCTTTCATTCTCTGCAAACAAACACCATTTTCCACACTATACATCTAATCCTTTGTTACAGCAAGCCAGTGAGATTGACAACCTCACTGTTAAGTTGGGTCAAAGTATCTTGGTTGTGTTGTGTGCAGGTTCCACGTCAGCTACACGCCACAAGACTTTTTTTGACGCCGTTGACACGTCCCGAAGAGCATTCATCTCCTACTGGTTCAATAACCTTGGTTTCATAACTGAGGGAAACTTGCTGCTGCACTGCTTCACACCTTCCTCTTGGGGTTTCCCAACTGCTGAGAAGAAGATCTTCAACTCATTCATCAAGCACTTTTTCTGGCGCTGTTGACGGGGAGACTGAAGCACTTCTGCGAGGGGAGTCTCTCACTTCCGATCTTTTTATTTTGTTATTGTCTTGCTTAGTTTATTTTTATTACTGTCTTGTTTGCTTATTATCAAAAAATACAAAAAAAAAAATAGTTACTTGCATTTATATTTTTATTTCGGTTTAGATTTAATTTTGCTAAAATGTTGCTCCCTAAGTACACCTTGGAAGACCTGTCAGTAGGTAGTGGTTTTATAATTGGAAAAGAGAACATTGAAGAATTCTTTAATCATGTTAGTAAGCATAAAGATCTTGAGGACAGATCCATAGCAGAACTTGCTCCAAAATATGAAACTGCTGCAGCTTCTTTAGTTCACATATTAGAGGCTAGGTTTGTTAACCTTCACCCCATAATGCAGCAAATGTTTCTTAACCTTCATGATGTTAATTTCATTATGGAAACCTTGCTTAAACAATTTGGTGATGTTACTATAGAAGCTAGGAAAGTCTTTGATCGTTTTAATATGCTAGGCTCATGTGTAAATGTTATTAATGCACTTGAAAAATTGGGGAAAACCGAACCTACAAAGGGGGAAGAAATTAAAGTACCAATACCTGTTAAACTTGTAGCTATGCTTGAAGCCTTGGAAGAAAATTTTAATTGGATTGTCCCTCAAAACCAATTTGATGAATGTAGTTAACCTAAAAGTAATGAAAGAGTAACCTCTGAACCTTATATAGATAAAATACAATGCATCGTTGAGAGGATTTCTGTTCTTGATTTGGATGCCACTTGAGTTACACTTTTTGTGCATAGGCGGTAAAGAAAAGCGCTTATGGGAGACAACCCACTTTTTATTCCTGTTATTTTATTTTACATTGAGTCAAGGAACATGTCTACCTCTGTAGAAATTCCTTTGTATTTTTATTTTATCGCATTGTTGTGTCAAGTTAAGCCTCTAGTAGAAGGTTGATGCTAGATTTGGATTTCTGCGCAGGAACAGTTTTCTGCTGTCCACCGTTTAATTCATAACTCCCTACAGAAAATTCGAAAACACGTGAAATTTTCTGTGCGCGATCCTCAGATATGTACGCAACTTTCATTAGTTTTGAGTTTTCTGATTTGAGTAAGTTAAGTGCCTCGAAAAAATTTGTCTTCACGGACTGTTTTGTTTTTGACAGATTCTGCCATTTATTTTGCATTGCTCCTTTTGCTGTTTTTGAGTGGATCTTTTTTGCTCCACAAAATACCTGTGGCTGTAGCTAATTTCCAGTAGCATGTGTAATAATTTGTCCATGCAGAATATGAGAATTTTTGATTATGCACTAACCCTCTAATGAAGTTTATTTTGAGTTTGGTGTGAAGGAAGTTTTCAAGAATCAGGAGAGAGGATGATATGATGTGATCAAGAAGATGAAAGAGTCTAAGCTTGGGGATGCCCCCGTGGGTCACCCAAGCATATTTCAAGAAGACTCAAGCGTCTAAGCTTGGGGATGCCTTGGGCATCCCCTTCTTCATCAACAAACTATCAGGTCATCCCTAGTGAAACTATATTTTAATTCCGTCACATCTTATGTGATTTACTTGAAGCATCTGTTTGCTTTTATTTTTGCTTTGTTATTTTAATTTTCTGAATAAATTGGATCCTAGCATTCTTTAATGTTTATGGCGAAAGCTGAAAGCCTCAGCAATTATCTTTTATGTTTATGGCGAAAGCTGAAAGACGCAACACTTATTGTTTTATGTTTATGGCGAAAGCTGAAAGCCGCAGCTGTTAGGTTCTACTCTCTTGTTTAATTGATAAATGCTTGGAGAGTTTATGTTTAAATAAGTTGATTGTTCTTTGGTTGGAAACAGAAAATGCTATATGTGGTAGATGGTATAACGAAAGGTTACATAATCTCGTAGATCATTAAATTGTTTCACTTGAATCATTGATGCTGTTTTGAGATATTAATATGCTTAATGGTAAACTTGATGGTTTAGTAAAGTAAAATGATGAATGGTTGGTCTATAAAACTTGAAGCTGTGCCACACTTAAATATCCAGTTGATAGCATAATGATATATGACTTCTAATGTTAAAAGCAACCGTAATGACTTTGTGTTATGCGCTACGGTCGGGGTCCCAACAGTGACTTATTCATTTGCCACAGTCCCTCATGGAGTGATTTTCATTATGCCTTGTAAGATCATATTTCTAGTTGGAGTCTTTTTACTTGTGAGTTCTAAGCTACGGTTTTCATGGCACTTCCACCACCATATTTGCTAGAGCACTTTTGAGGAGGCTCATCATTGGAATATACAAGCCAAGTTCTATGATGTAAACTTCCCCACATAGTTATGCAAGTAAAACATGAAAACTCTCTCATATGGAGTAAAGGTGCTAAACATGAGCACAAATGATGACTATGAATACTACAAGTGCTATAATATGAGCACAAGTGTGGATAAAGAGTAATAATGTTGCCCCCTTTTTATTTTTCTCTTTTTTTTCCTTCATTTTTCTATTTTTTTAACTTTTTCTGTTTCTCTTTTCGATGGACTCCATGGCTCTTTTCACTTTTAGGGGCAAACATTCTAATATGACAACACACTTTTGATACAAGTAACTCATAAGGAATAAAACATAGTGTATGAAACGGTGCCTCTGCCAGTGTAGCAGGATATGCAATGATCTAGCGTAACATGGGTAAAACCACACATCAACTATAAAGAATCATGCAAGGCAATATATAAATAATAAATGACAACAAGTCATGCAATGTAAGATGGAAGTTGCATGGCAATATATCTCGGAACAGCTATGTAAATGCTGTAGTAGGTAGGTATGGTGGGTGTTTTGAGGAAGATATTTGGCTTATGTGTAGGAGAACATGATGAAGATCTCCCACGAGTTTTGGATGTACCCGCGAAGTATGCACCAACTCTCAATGTGAGAAAGGGCAATGCAAAGTACCGAAGAGGCTAGCAAATATGGTGGTGGAAGTGCCATGAAAACTACAACTTAGAACTCACGAGTAAAAAGATTCCAACTAGAAATATGATCTTAAAAGGCATAATGAAAATCACTCCATGAGGGACTGTGGCAAATGAACAAGTCACTTTTGGAACCCCGACCGTAGGCGCATAACACAAAGTCATTACGGTTGTTTTTAACATTAGAAGTCATATATCATTATGCTATCAACTGGATATTTAAGTGTGGCACAGCTTCAAATTTTCTAGACCAACCATTAATCATTCCACTTAATAAACCATCATGTTTTACCATTAAGCATATTAATATCTCAAAACAACATTAATGATTCAAGTGACACAATTTAATGATTTACAAGATTATGTATCATTTCATCATACCATCTACCACATCAAACATTTTCTGTTCTTAACCAAACACCAATCAACTTATCTAAAAATAAACTCTCCAAGTTTTTAACAATTAGATATGAGAGTATAACATAAGAAAACTAACAGCTCTAACAAGATATGCATGAAAAACAAGAGCTAATAGTATTGAAGTAACATATAAAAATACTCAACAAATATAAGTGAAGAATACGAGTATTCATAAGAAAAAGCGGAGCATGTCTCTCTCCCACAAAGGAATGCTAGGATCTATTTTATTCAAAGAATGAAAATAATAAAAACAAAAACAAAAACAAACATACGCTTCAAATAAAGCACAAAAGATGTGTCGGAATTAGAATATAGTTTCACTAGAGAGGACCTGATAGTTTGTTGATGAAGAAGGGGATGCCTTGGGCATCCCCAAGCTTAGACGCTTGAGTATTCTTGAAATATGCTTGGGTGACCCACGGGGGCATCCCCAAGCTTAGGCTCTTTCATCTTCTTGATCATATCACATCATCCTTCTCTCTTGATCCTTGAAAACTTCCTCCACACCAAACTCAAAGTAGACTTCATTAGAGGGTTAGTGCATAATCAAAAATTCTTATATTCTGCATGGACACAATTTCTACCAATGCTACTGGATATTAGCTACAGCCATTGATACTTTATGGAACAAAAAGATCCATTCAAAAACAGCAAAAGAGGCATTGCAAAATAAATGGCAGAATCTGTCGAAAACAGAACAGTCCGTAAAGACGAATTTTTTAGAGGCACTTAACTTGCTCAAATCAGAAAACTCAAAAGTAATGAAAGTTGCATACTTATCTGAAGATCACGTAAAAAAAATCGCAGGTCATTTTGATTTTTCTGTGAAGTCTTACGAATTAAACGGTGGACAGCAGAAAAACTGTTCCTGCGCAGGAATCCAAATTTAGCATCAACTTTCTACTAGAGGCTTAACTTGACACAACAATGCAATAAAATAAAGATACAAAGGAATTGCTACAGAGGTGAGAATGTTCCTTGACACAAAAAAATAAAATAACAGAAATAAAAAGTGGGTATCTCCCATAAGCGCTTTTCTTTAACGCCTTTCAGCTAGGCACAGAAAGTGATATTCAAGTGCTTCAAAGAGATGAAGCATCAACATCATAATTTGTACGAATGATAGAATCAAAAGGTAGCTTCATTCTTTTTCTAGGGAAGTGTTACATACATTTCTTGAGTGGGAATTGGTATCTAATATTTCCTTCTTTCATATAAATAATAGCACCCACAGTTGTAAGAAAAGGTATTCCCAACACAATAGGACAAGATGGGTTGCATTCGATATCCAAGACAATAAAATCAACGGGGACAAGGTTATTGTTAACCATGATAAGAACATCATTAACTCTCCCCAAAGGTTTCTTCATAGCATTATCAACAAGAAAAACATCCAAATGGCAATGTTCCAAAGGTGGCAAGTCAATTTTTTGGAAGAAGTAGAGGAAACATTGCCAACACCAATTATGTTACCATTAGTAGTAGGAGGTTTACTAGCATGTGAAGTAACTTTATTTTCAGTAGTAGTAATAGTATAAACTCTAGCCATATTATCCTTTTTAGGTAGTTCTTCTTCTCTTTCCCATCTAGCACGTAATTCTGCCATCATTCTAACATTATCATCAATTCTTACTTGGATGGAATTAGCAGTGGCAAAGGGATTATCATCAATATTCTCAGGTTTAGCAGCATTTTATTAATCAACGAGGATTGTGCTTCAGATTAGAGGAAATACAAGTTTCAGCATTAATAATTTTTCCTTGCAGACCCGAAATCTCTCTATTTTGTTTTTCCATTTCATAACTAATATTTCTTAGCATATCAGATTGTTCCTCCATAGTTTTAGTGAATACTTTATTTTTCTCATATTGAGTTTGCATAAAAAATTTAGTGGCTCTTTCAATTTCTAAAATCCTTTCCTCACTAGGCATTTTACCATAGGAATTAGCATAATTATTACCATTAGCTGGAGGATAGGGCTTGTAGTCGTTGTTACCATAATTGTTCCTATAGGCATTATTGTTAAAATTATTGTTTTTAATGAAGTTCACATCAACATGCTCTTCTTGTGCAACCAAAGAAGCTAAGAGAACATTATTTGGATCAATATGAGATTTACCATTCACAAGCATAGCCATAATAACATCAATCTTTTCACTCAAAGAAGAGGTTTCTTCAACAGAATTTACCTTCTTACGTTGAGGAGTTCTTTCAGTATGCCACTCAGAATAATTAACCATCATATCATCTAGAAGTTTTATTGCAGCCCCCAAAGTGATGGACATAAATGTACCTCCAGCAGCCGAATCAAGCAAGTTCCTTGAAGAAAAGTTCAGTCCTGCATAAAAGGTTTGGATGATCATCCAAGCAGTCAATCCATGGGTAGGGCAATGTTTAACCAAAGATTTCATTCTTTCCCAAGATTGAGCAACATGTTCATTATCATATTGTTTAAAGTTCATAATGCTACTTCTTAAGGAAATGATCTTAGCAGGAGGATAGTATTTTCCAATAAAAGCATCTTTGCATTTAATCCATGAATCAATACTATTCCTAGGCAATGAAAGAAACCATTCTTTAGCCTTTCCTCTCAAGGAGAAAGGTAATACTTTCAGTTTTATAATATAACCATCTATATCCTTATACTTTCGCATTTCACAAAGTTCAACAAAATTATTAAGATGGGCATCAGCATCATCAGAACTAACACCAGAAAATTGCTCTCTAATAACAAGGTTTAACAAAGCAGGTTTGATTTCAAAGAATTCTGCTTTAGAAGCGGGTGGAGCAATAGGAGTGCATATGAAATCATTATTATTTGTGCTAGTGAAGTCACACAACTTAGTATTTTTAGCAGTACTCATTTTAGCAAAATAAAAGCAAAAACCGAAATAAATAAAAGAAAAACCGAAATAACAATATTAATGCAAGTAACTATTTTTTTTTTGTATTTTTGATATTAAGCAAACAAGACAGTAATAAAAATAAACTAAGCAAGACAATAACAAAATAAAAAGATTGGAAGTGAGAGACTCCCCTCGCAGAAGAGCTTGATCTCCCCGGCAACGGCGCCAGAAAAATGCTTGATGCACCGGTGTGGTGTTGTTGGGAAACCCCAAGAGGAAGGTATGAAGTAGTGCAGCAGCAAATTTACCTCAGTTATGAAACCAAGGTTATCGAACCAATAGGAGATGAAGGCGTTTCTGAAGGTGTCAACTGTGTTAGGAAAATGCTGGCGCTAAGTTGACGAGGGAGTGTGAAAGTCTTCTGAACAGAGGTGCTTCTTCTCCCTGCCAACGGCGCCAGAAAAATTGCTTGACGTGGAACCTGCACACAAAACAATCAAGATACTTTGCCCAACCTTAACAGTGAGGTTGTCAATCTCACTGGCTTGCTGTAACGAAGGATTAAACGTATGGCGTGGAAAATTATGTTTGTTTGCAGAGAATGAAAGTAACAGGATTGCAGTAGGTTGTTTTATCAATGTAAAGAAAAGGAACGGGTCCACAGTTCACTAGTGGTGTCTCTCCATAAATAATAATAGCATACATGCGGATAAACAAATTACAGCTGGGCAATTGACAGAATAAAGAACTGCATAACAATGCATATACAAGTCATGGTGTCTACTGTGAGATTCATTTGGGCATTACAACATGATACATAGACCGTCATCCAACTGCATCTATGACTAATAATCCACCTTCAGGATAGCATCCGCAACACCATCCAGTATTAAGTTGCAAGCAACAGATTATTGCATTAAGTAAAGTGTGTAATGTAAGTAGCACAAATATCCTTAGATAAACAACTACTGTTTTATCCCTAGTAGCAACAGTACATCTACAATCTTAGAGGTTGCTGTCACTCCCCCCAGATTAAATAGAGACATGAACCCACTATCGAGTATAAATACCCCCTCTTGGAGTCACAAGCATCTACTTGGCCAGAGCATCTACTAGTAACGGAGAGCATGCAAGATCATAAATAACACACTCACAAGATATATTATGAAGCAAATGACATAGTACTCAATTATTCATCGGATCCTAGCAAACACAACATGTAGCATTACATAAAAATGATCTTCATCATGATAGGCAGCTCACAAGATCTAAACATGATGGCACAATAGGAGAAGACAACCATCTAGCTACTGCTATGGACCCGTAGTCCAAGAATGAACTACTCACGCATCAGTCCGGAGGCGGGCATGGTGATGTAGAGCCCTCCGGTGATGATTCCCCTCTCCGACAGGGTGCCGGGATGTAACATCCCAAATTTCTCAAAAATTTAAAACTTTGCATTCATGCATCATTCATCATATAGGCATGGCATTTAAATCACATAAGGAATAATTTAAAATTTAATTATAAGTTTGAATAAATTTGTATTCCATAAAGAGGTTTATTTGAACTCCTTATATTATTCTTTATTTTATCAGATTATTTATTTGGCAAAATGCTATCAAAAAGTTCTAATTTTAATAAGCTTTCTAAAACATATTTTTATGAATTTTTCTGAAATGTTTTAGTTGAGTTTAAAAATCATTTTTGAAATCAGGTTTTGAAAACAGAAAATGATTTGACAAAAAAAGGAGAGAGAGAGAGCAACTGAGCCGGCCCATTTCTATTCGCCGCTCTCGCGCTGCGCCACGGCCCAGTAGCGGTCCAGCATCCAGCCCGCGCAGCTTTCCTTCCCTCTCACCTCGCTGACGGGTGGACCCCACCCCGCGTCTTCAACCCCCTGCGCGAAGAGAGCAACAGAACACGAGTTTATCCCGAGTTCCACTCCGCGTCGAATCCATCCAAACCGAGCGGATATTGATCTTATCGCACTCCCTCTCTCGCCCTTAAATACCCCGCCATACTCTCCCTCGGCTCCACCAGAAATCCGAGCATCGACGCCACCGGGCTGCCCGCAATCGGAGTTGGCATCCCGCCATTCCCGCCGCCGTGAAGCTCACCGTACGGGATACTCCGGCCACCCCGGATCCTCTCTTCTCCTCCCCTCGTTTCCTTTCATCTTTGCGCATGTTTCTGACATGTTCGTACATCCGTTTGCGCAGCCAATCCTCGCCCTCGTCCGCGACCGACGCCGCCGCCCGCATCTTCAACTCCGACGAGGGATTCCCGGCGAACGACGACGCTCCGCAGACCAACGCCTCGCCATCGATCCCGCCTCGACGTCCCGCTACGTGTGGTACTGCTCGTTGTCCCTCTCCCTGTTTCCTGCGCTAGATCGCGCGACACCGGCCATGGCTCCGCCGCAACCAGAGCATTTCCGGCACACCGGCGCCGCCCGGTTTTGCCTTTTGAATCGGGAGCGTTGGATCTAAATCCGACGGTTTCCTTTTTTTTTTCATATCGAGCGATTAATCTGGCACGTTCGTTTTAGTTAGATCGGATGGCTTCGGAGCCGATACGCGCCGAATCGGTATCGACCAATCAGATCGCGCCGTGTGGCCGTTTTATTTTTCTATTTCGGCTGGATTTTGTAATTAAAACAGAAAACGATTAAAACTTGCAAAATTCATAACTTTCAATCTGTTTATCCAAATTTGGTGAATTTTATATCCACGGATAGCCCTGGTCATGTAGTTTAATTCTATATCATTTGTTTTTCCTTTTGGTATCATTTAATTCGAGTAATTAACAGATGGGTATTTCGGCCATTTAAATTCATAACTTAATTAATAAAAATGCTTTTCAAATAAATCCAATTGTTTTAGAATTGTATTAATGTCCTCTGTCCAGAAAGTGCAACTTGAGTTGTTTTTGAAACTTTTCATAAAAGAATTAAATAATTTGGTTGTAGGACTTAATTTAGCTATATTTGTTCTCAATATTTTACTATTTAAATAAAATAATAAAATACTGTTCATTGCATTTCATGCATCTAATAAACAGAGGAAATAAAATTGTAATAAGTTTGTTTTGTGATGTTCATAGCATATCATGCATGCATACATGTTTATGTCTTGATGTTTTAATTGATGTATTGTGTGTTTATTTATTTTATGTATTGTTTGTTGTTAGATTGTGAAGAGGAGGAAGGATTTTCTTGTGATTGTTATTCTTGCTGTGCTTGTTCATCCTGTTACCAAGGCAAGTGACATTCATGAACCACCCATTATTTTTCCTATATGCATTAGTAGAGTTTTTGAGTAGTATGCATGATAGGAAAGTTTTGTTATTATTTCACTATGCTAAGTTTTTTTATGCTATGCTATGCAAAGTCTCCTAGTAGTGTGTAGCCACCCTCTACCATGTTATTGCAGCCATTTAAAAGGTTTTATTAGATGCTTAGCAATGCTATGAAAATATTTACATGTTTTTGTTGTGGAAAGATTTCTAAGTGTTAAACTTAAAATGCACACCTGGGTGGATTGGTTGGTATGGTTTATGTTGAGTGGCTATCTGGGACTGTGCTTGTGGTTGTCTTCGCCTAGGATGAATTTTATTCTACTTAGGGCCATGAGCACGGTGGTTTTCACCCAAAAGTGCACTTGTGGTTGCCACCCAGGAACAAAGAGATTACTAAGTCCCTCCAAGTTTAGATGCTTCCCGTGCTGCCTTTTGACAATGGGCTCTGTCTTGAACAACTAAGTTGTGAGAGTTCAACCTGTCAGCTTGACAAGCAGATGTAGAATTTTGATAGGTGGAACGGGTCTTGCTAGTATGGTTGAATTCTTCTTCTGAAAGTTCTTGTCTCAATTCTCTCCTTTCCTTAATGCACTCCGCGTGTATAGGATGTCTGGGTTAATTGAGTCTAAAGGTGAAAGTGCACAAACTCTGCAGAGTCGACAATCTGAGTACTTAGCCGTGTCCCCGGTGATGGACAACTTCGAGCAGCTGGACAAGGATGGACGGAAGAATCTCAACACTGTTTTCATGAAGTAAAATTTTGACTAAGGAAAGAAATTTTGGTACACTTGGGCTTCATCCCTTGGTGCCAAGTCTTTGAAAATAAAAGTGCTTTACAAAAGATAGGAGAAAACTTGCTTTCTGCAAATAGCCTACAACTCCACCAAGCCAAATACTCATGTAGTTTAGACTTGTCATTCTATATCCACCATAGTCACTTGCCAATACTTCATTGTATTGACCTCCTTCGGGGGCTGCATATTCCAATGTGCAGGTACTTCAGATGAAGAATAAATTATGGACTCGAGTCTACACCCAACATGTCTGCCTGTGGCGCATGCTTGAAGATGAGGCTCATTGCTTTTGTGTTTCTGTTGTGAACTCTGAATATTATCGCTAGCCTTCATGGTTATGCAACTTGTAATAAAGCTATACTTGGCTATTTTTGGATCTCGTTGTAGTAACTTGATACTTCTGCAATGATACTTTAAATTTTGTACTGTGGTGCTGGCAGTGATCCAGGGACTAGCACTTAACACAGGTGCTCTATCTTTAATAAAGGATGGGGCACTACAAAATGGTATCAGAGCAAAGTGTTGCCTGTAGGTTCGAGCCTTTAGGATTGGTTAAGCCCCTTTTTGATCATAATATTACCATCTTTGAAGTATGTTGGATCCTAGCGGCATAGTGAGATGAAGCGGCCCGGAGACTAACCTTACATGTCCGCGTACATGAGACCTGTTCCACAATCATAAGTGGCTGGCCGGGTGTCTGTCTCTCTCACTATAGTGAATATCCAATTTACAAAGAGTTGTTAATAATTGTGATCACCTCGTAGAATAGAGCTAGTATTTTCTCTAAGTACTTATTTACATCATGACTAGTACTTCTTGCCTTATGCATTCTGTTTTGACAATTTTACTCTTATAACTTAAGGATGTCGTTCTTCAAGTATCAAACCACGGAGGACTTCAAGGCCATGCGTTTCGGGAGATATCTTCTAGAGTTAGTGGAACTGCTGGCGCTTCCAACACCCTTCATCAAGGCAAGTCAGCTGAAGCACTTGAACAAAGATGGCTTATGGGGAGTCCGACTTATGCAACGCGGACGCCAGACTGAACCCAAGACCGAAGATATCCAGATCAAGTCGATTAGTGACTCCTTGGAGAAAGGACTCAATCTCGCCACGCAGGAGTTGATAGGACGTCTTTGTGGGCAATTCCAGGAGGAGTTGAAGGACCACTATTTTTCTATCCTAGGCCGACGTGATGAAGATGGAGCACCCTTCCTTGTAAATGAGGAGGATAAAAGCCAACCAGATCCCTTGCACCCGTATCTTCGGGACTTAGAAATTCACCTCTGGGAGCTAGAAGATGATAGGCGCGAAGAGCTGCTGAAAAATGATGAGATCATGGCCCAAGTCAAGGAGACTCAAAAGAAGATTGACGCCCAAGAAGAAGTGACCAAAGCTCAGGAGGAGAAATTCAAGGCTCAAGAGAAGAAGTTCCAAAATCAAGAGAAGAGAGTCAAGGACAAGAACAAGGAGATTAAGGACTTGAAGACTGAACTTCAGAGCAACGACGTCGAGTTCGCGGCTGATCGTGATCTAATTGAGACTCTGCGCCGTGAAAAGAGGATGCTACAAGAGAAGAATGAAGCCCTAGAGAAGGAAGTGATAGAGACTTTGCGCCGCGAGAAGACAATGCTACAGGAGAAGAATGAAGCCTTAGAGAAGGAAGTGAACGAGTACAAGGAGATTCTCATGAAGGAAGGCATCATCATTGAGGAAGTCGAAGAAGATGAAGGAGATGTCATGGACGAAATTTAGACTTAGTAGTTGGACCACCATGTTTTATTCCTCGTTTAGCTCGTCGTTTTTAAACATTGATCTCCAACTTGTGGTATGACAATGTTAGAATGTTTTGGTTTGCAAACTTTGTCGTTTTATTTAATCTACCAACTATGCCTTTTTCCGGATTGCTAAGAAAGAAAAGTTTTAAGTTGTTTGTTAGTTGTTGATTGCTTGACTTGTTGTGTTGTGCATGGGTAGGATTTTTCCTTCTTTTAGTTCTATCTATCTTTTACTCATCCATGCTGAAAACCCCACAGATGCCTCCACGTCGTGATCCCGACAACAACAATGAGGCTATGCAGCAACTGATGGCCGCTCAAGCTCAGTTGATGACTATGATGACACAGTTCATTGCAGCAACCAACAACAACCACAACCCACCGCCACCGCCACCACCACCACCTCAAGTGGACAGGCTTGCTAGGTTTCTAAGGCTTAGGCCTAATAAGTTCTCCTCTGCTACTGAACCTATAGTGGCTGATGACTGGCTCCGCTCAGTCAACAAGGACTTAGTGACTTGTGAATGCTCTGAGGCAGAGAAGGTGAGGTTCACCGCACACCTGCTGGAAGGACCCGCTGCACTGTGGTGGGAGACTTACCAAGTGACTCATCCTTTGGAGGGCATGACTTGGGATGCTTTCAAGGAGGGATTTCGTAATGCTCACATTTCCTCTGGCATAATGAATCTGAAGAAGGAGGAATTCCGCAGCTTGAGGCAGGGAGGTAGAACTCTAAAGGAGTATATGGATGACTTCTGCACGCTATCAAGGTATGCACCAGAAGACATTGACACTGATGCTAAGAGGAAGGAAAAATTTCTCAATGGACTTAGGGGAGAACTGAAGATACCCTTGTCTGTGGCTTATGCTCCCAACTATCAAGCTCTGTTGGATCAAGCAATCACTTTGGACAACAATATAAGAAAGGAAGAGAACAGGAAGAGAAAGTTCAGTGCAAGTAAGGTTCATTCTGAAGGAGCACACAAGAGGCACCACACTTCGGAAGGCAGTGGACATAAACCATGGAATCACTCCAACAACGGTAATGGTCAAAAGCATCATGGTCACAACCATAGTGGAGGATATAAGGGAAACAATGGAGGATACAAGGGGAATAATGGAGGATTCAAAGGAAACCATCACCATGGCCATAATCATGGAAATGGTCATCACCGTCCCAACTATGAAGGGAAGGACTTGTCTCAGGTGATTTGCTTCAAATGTAAGAAGACGGGACATTATGCAACTGACTGCCCAGAGAGAAAGGCTGATGAGATTTCCAAGCCCAACCCTTTCCAGAAGGGACACGTGAATCACATCAATGTGGAAGAAGTACATGATGAACCCGATGCTGTGATTGGTACGTTCTTGCTTAATTCATTTCCAGCATTAGTCTTATTTGATACTGGAGCATCGCATTCATTCATATCAAGAGCTTTTGTAAACAAACATGGGTTAGCCGAGGAAAGCATAGGAAAACCTATTAGAGTGAGTTCACCTGGTGGAGAAATGATAGTGAATTCTGGGTGTAGACAGTTAGACTTGAGGATTGGAAAATACCATTTCCCAACGGATCTAGTCATCCTAGAAACCCAAGGCTTGGATGTTATTATAGGCATGGATTGGATGACTCGTTTTGAAGGAATCATAGACTGTGCAAATAGAGTTATCACTCTCACCACCCCAGAGAAAAAGAAGATTAGGTACAGATCAACTTTCGAACTTAAGAAAGTTAGGTTAAATTCTCTTAAGGGGGTTAGCCTTGGTGATGTACTTATTGTCAAGGAATACCCAGATGTGTTTCCAGAGGAACTACCGGGAATGCCACCCGATAGAGATGTAGAGTTTCTCATTGAACTAAAACCGGGTACTGGACCAATAGCTAAGAGACCCTATCCGATGGCCGTCGATGAACTGAAAGAGCTCAAGAAGCAACTGGAGGAACACATTCAGAAAGGATTTATTCGTCCAAGTTCATCGCCATGGGGAGCACCAGTCTTATTTGTTCAAAAGAAAGATCATACACAGAGGCTAGTCACGGACTATAGAGATATAAATGAGCAAACTATCAAGAACAAGTACCCGCTACCCAAGATTAATGAACTTTTCGATCAATTGGAAGGTGCCTGTGTTTTCTCAAAGATCGATCTTCGATCAGGGTACCTCCAGATGAAAGTTAGAGAAATGGATATACCAAAGACTGCATTTGTTACCAGATATGGCTCTTATGAGTACACTGTAATGCCCTTTGGATTAACCAATGCTCCAGCCTATTTCATGAATATGATGAATAAAGTGTTCATGGATTTTCTGGATAAGTTTGTAGTAGTTTTCATCGATGACATTTTAATCTACTCAAAAAGTCACAAAGAACATGAAGAACATTTGCGGCTGGTATTGCAGAGACTACGGGAACATAAATTGTATGCCAAATTCAGCAAGTGTGAATTTTGGTTAGAACAAGTCGGATTTCTAGGTCATGTGGTGTCCAAGGAGGGTATAGCAGTGGATCCTGAAAAAGTTTCAGCGGTAACCAATTGGGAGCCACCAAAGAATGTGGGAGAAATTTGTAGTTTTCTTGGTCTAGCAGGATACTACCGAAGATTCATTGAAAACTTTTCCAAGATTGCCAAGCCCTTGACGGAGTTGCTGAAGAAGGAGAAGAAGTTTGAATGGACTGAGGCATGTGAATCCAGTTTTCAGGAGTTGAAGAAACGTCTAGTTTCAGCCCCAGTTCTATGTTTGCCTGATTTAGAGAAGGAATTTCAAGTGTATTGTGATGCTTCACGCCAAGGTCTTGGAAGTGTATTGATGCAGGAAGGCAAAGTGGCATCCTATGCCTCCAGACAACTCAAGAAACATGAAGTTAACTATCCTACACATGATCTCGAGTTAGCCTCAGTAGTACATGCCTTGAAGACCTGGAGACACTATCTGATGGGAAAAAGATGTGAAGTTTTCACTGACCACAAAAGTTTGAAGTATATTTTTACTCAGAAGGAGTTGAATATGAGACAGAGAAGATGGTTGGAACTTATAAAAGATTTTGATCTAAGCCTACAATACCATCCTGGTAAGGCTAATGTAGTAGCAGATGCCCTGAGTCGCAAGGTGTATGTGAATGGCCTCACGGCAGGGAAATACCCGAGGATTTATGCAAGGCATTCAAGGACCTCAGATTGGAAGTAGTATCAGAAGGTTTTGTAGCCTCATTAGTAGTACAACCAATTCTGATGGACAAGATACGCGAAGCTCAGAAGGGAGATAAGGATATAGAAGAAATCAAAGTCAATCTGAGAGCCGGAAAAGCTAAAGGATTTCATGAAGATGAGCAAGGAACACTCTGGTATGAAAAACGTGTGTGTGTGGCCAAGGATCTTGATCTTAGGAAGTTAATTCTGCAAGAAGCTCATGAGACCCCTTACACCATTCATCCGGGAAATACTAAGATGTATATGGATGTGAAGGAGAGATTTTGGTGGAACAACCTGAAGAGAGACATAGCAGAATATATCGCAAAGTGCGATGTGTGCAGTCGAGTAAAAGCAGAACATCAGAAGCCGGCAGGACTTTTACAACCTTTGAAGGTGCCGGACTGGAAGTGGGATTCTATTGGAATGGATTTCATCACAGGATTACCAAGGACTAAATCGGGTTATGATTCTATATGGGTTATTGTTTGCCGTCTCACAAAAATAGCTCACTTTATACCCGTGAAGACCACATATACCAGTGCTAAGTTAGCTGATATTTACATGAAGAGGATTGTGTGCCTTCATGGCGTTCCTAAGAGTATCGTGTCTGATAGAGGAACCCAGTTCACGTCGCATTTCTGGAAACAGTTGCATGAATC
Source organism: Poa annua (assembly GCA_026929855.1). NCBI lineage: Eukaryota > Viridiplantae > Streptophyta > Magnoliopsida > Poales > Poaceae > Poa > Poa annua. The sequence goes on from CM049438.1 coordinate 36,261,810, forward strand.
ACTAGGAACCAGATTGGAATTCAGCACGGCTTTTCACCCACAAACGGATGGTCAGACTGAGAGAGTAAATAAGATTTTGGAAGATATGTTAAGAGCTTGTGCGCTCGATTATGGATCTAGCTGGGATGATAATCTACCTTACGCCGAGTTCTCCTACAATAACAGTTATCAAGCAAGTATTGAGATGGCACCGTTTGAAGCCTTGTATGGAAAGAAATGCACTACCCCTTTGTTATGGAGTGGTGTCGGGGAACGGAGTTTCTTTGGACCTGATATAATTCAGGAGGCTGAAGAGAAGGTTAGACTGATCAAAGATAGATTGAAGATAGCTCAGTCTCGACAAAAGAGCTACGCAGATTCCAAACGTAGAGAAGTTATTTATGAAGTTGATGATAGAGCCTATCTCAGAGTTTCACCACTGCGTGGTGTAAAGAGGTTTGGAATCAAAGGGAAGTTAGCACCACGATTTATTGGACCATTCAAAATCCTTTCTCGCAAAGGTGAAGTGGCATATGAGTTAGAACTGCCAGAAATTTTGTCTGCGGTCCATAATGTGTTCCATGTCAGCCAGTTGAAGAAATGTCACCCCGAGATGATGGGAGCCCCATTAAAGGATACTGTACCCCTCGAGGAAGTACAATTGGAGAGTGATTTAACCTATGAAGAGAAGCCCATAAAGATTTTACAAACAGCAGAAAGAGTCACCCGTACCAAAATCATCAAGTTCTGCAAGGTTCAATGGAGTCACCACACCGAGGAAGAAGCCACATGGGAACGGGAAGATAATCTTCGAGAAGACCATCCTCACCTATTTGCTGACCTTTCCGAAGCTCGAGGGCGAGCTTCCTCTTAAGGGGGTTAGTTTGTAACATCCCAAATTTCTCAAAAATTTAAAACTTTGCATTCATGCATCATTCATCATATAGGCATGGCATTTAAATCACATAAGGAATAATTTAAAATTTAATTATAAGTTTGAATAAATTTGTATTCCATAAAGAGGTTTATTTGAACTCCTTATATTATTCTTTATTTTATCAGATTATTTATTTGGCAAAATGCTATCAAAAAGTTCTAATTTTAATAAGCTTTCTAAAACATATTTTTATGAATTTTTCTGAAATGTTTTAGTTGAGTTTAAAAATCATTTTTGAAATCAGGTTTTGAAAACAGAAAATGATTTGACAAAAAAAGGAGAGAGAGAGAGCAACTGAGCCGGCCCATTTCTATTCGCCGCTCTCGCGCTGCGCCACGGCCCAGTAGCGGTCCAGCATCCAGCCCGCGCAGCTTTCCTTCCCTCTCACCTCGCTGACGGGTGGACCCCACCCCGCGTCTTCAACCCCCTGCGCGAAGAGAGCAACAGAACACGAGTTTATCCCGAGTTCCACTCCGCGTCGAATCCATCCAAACCGAGCGGATATTGATCTTATCGCACTCCCTCTCTCGCCCTTAAATACCCCGCCATACTCTCCCTCGGCTCCACCAGAAATCCGAGCATCGACGCCACCGGGCTGCCCGCAATCGGAGTTGGCATCCCGCCATTCCCGCCGCCGTGAAGCTCACCGTACGGGATACTTCGGCCACCCCGGACCCTCTCTTCTCCTCCCCTCGTTTCCTTTCATCTTTGCGCATGTTTCTGACATGTTCGTGCATCCGTTTGCGCAGCCAATCCTCGCCCTCGTCTGCGACCGACGCCGCCGCCCGCATCTTCAACTCCGACGAGGGATTCCCGGCGAACGACGACGCTCTGCAGACCAACGCCTCGCCATCGATCCCGCCTCGACGTCCCGCTACGTGTGGTACTGCTCGTTGTCCCTCTCCCTGTTTCCTGCGCTAGATCGCGCGACACCGGCCATGGCTCCGCCGCAACCAGAGCATTTCCGGCACACCGGCGCCGCCCGGTTTTGCCTTTTGAATCGGGAGCGTTGGATCTAAATCCGACGGTTTCCTTTTTTTTTTCATATCGAGCGATTAATCTGGCACGTTCGTTTTAGTTAGATCGGACGGCTTCGGAGCCGATCCGCGCCGAATCGGTATCGACCAATCAGATCGCGCCGCGTGGCCGTTTTATTTTTCTATTTCGGCTGGATTTTGTAATTAAAACAGAAAACGATTAAAACTTGCAAAATTCATAACTTTCAATCTGTTTATCCAAATTTGGTGAATTTTATATCCACGGATAGCCCTGGTCATGTAGTTTAATTCTATATCATTTGTTTTTCCTTTTGGTATCATTTAATTCGAGTAATTAACAGATGGGTATTTCGGCCATTTAAATTCATAACTTAATTAATAAAAATGCTTTTCAAATAAATCCAATTGTTTTAGAATTGTATTAATGTCCTTTGTCCAGAAAGTGCAACTTGAGTTGTTTTTGAAACTTTTCATAAAAGAATTAAATAATTTGGTTGTAGGACTTAATTTAGCTATATTTGTTCTCAATATTTTACTATTTAAATAAAATAATAAAATACTGTTCATTGCATTTCATGCATCTAATACACAGAGGAAATAAAATTGTAATAAGTTTATTTTGTGATGTTCATAGCATATCATGCATGCATACATGTTTATGTCTTGATGTTTTAATTGATGTATTGTGTGTTTATTTATTTTATGTATTGTTTGTTGTTAGATTGTGAAGAGGAGGAAGGATTTTCTTGTGATTGTTATTCTTGCTGTGCTTGTTCATCCTGTTACCAAGGCAAGTGACATTCATGAACCACCCATTATTTTTCCTATATGCATTAGTAGAGTTTTTGAGTAGTATGCATGATAGGAAAGTTTTGTTATTATTTCACTATGCTAAGTTTTTTTATGCTATGCTATGCAAAGTCTCCTAGTAGTGTGTAGCCACCCTCTACCATGTTATTGCAGCCATTTAAAAGGTTTTATTAGATGCTTAGCAATGCTATGAAAATATTTACATGTTTTTGTTGTGGAAAGATTTCTAAGTGTTAAACTTAAAATGCACACCTGGGTGGATTGGTTGGTATGGTTTATGTTGAGTGGCTATTTGGGACTGTGCTTGTGGTTGTCTTCGCCTAGGATGAATTTTATTCTACTTAGGGCCATGAGCACGGTGGTTTTCACCCAAAAGTGCACTTGTGGTTGCCACCCAGGAACAAAGAGATTACTAAGTCCCTCCAAGTTTAGATGCTTCCCGTGCAGCCTTTTGACAATGGGCTCTGTCTTGAACAACTAAGTTGTGAGAGTTCAACCTGTCAGCTTGACAAGCAGATGTAGAATTTTGATAGGTGGAACGGGTCTTGCTAGTATGGTTGAATTCTTCTTCTGAAAGTTCTTGTCTCAATTCTCTCCTTTCCTTAATGCACTCCGCGTGTATAGGATGTCTGGGTTAATTGAGTCTAAAGGTGAAAGTGCACAAACTCTGCAGAGTCGACAATCTGAGTACTTAGCCGTGTCCCCGGTGATGGACAACTTCGAGCAGCTGGACAAGGATGGACGGAAGAATCTCAACACTGTTTTCATGAAGTAAAATTTTGACTAAGGAAAGAAATTTTGGTACACTTGGGCTTCATCCCTTGGTGCCAAGTCTTTGAAAATAAAAGTGCTTTACAAAAGATAGGAGAAAACTTGCTTTCTGCAAATAGCCTACAACTCCACCAAGCCAAATACTCATGTAGTTTAGACTTGTCATTCTATATCCACCATAGTCACTTGCCAATACTTCATTGTATTGACCTCCTTCGGGGGCTGCATATTCCAATGTGCAGGTACTTCAGATGAAGAATAAATTATGAACTCGAGTCTACACCCAACATGTCTGCCTGTGGCGCATGCTTGAAGATGAGGCTCATTGCTTTTGTGTTTCTGTTGTGAACTCTGAATATTATCGCTAGCCTTCATGGTTATGCAACTTGTAATAAAGCTATACTTGGCTATTTTTGGATCTCGTTGTAGTAACTTGATACTTCTGCAATGATACTTTAAATTTTGTACTGTGGTGCTGGCAGTGATCCAGGGACTAGCACTTAACACAGGTGCTCTATCTTTAATAAAGGATGGGGCACTACACGGGAAGAGCTTCTGAACCCTCCCGAACTAGGGTAGACGGCGGCGGCGGCTCTGGAACGTATCATGGAAAAGTGTTCGGGTGTTAGGTCTTGATCTGTCGGGGGGGTATAAGTAGGCGAAAGGGCGAAGCCGGTGGAGGCCCGAGGGCCCCACACCATGTCCCGGCGCGGCAGGGGGTGGACCCGTGCCGCCACGTGGTGTGGGCGCCTCGGTGCCCTACTCCGTCTCGTCTTCGGTGTTCTGGATTGTTCCGACAAAAATAGGGACTTTTGGCTTTTATTTCGTCCAATTCCGAGAATATTTGCTTAACAGCTTTTGTGAAACCAAAAAACAGCAGAAAACAGGTAACTGGCACTGTGGCATCTTGTTAATAGGTTAGTCCCAGAAAATGCATAAAAACCACATATAGTGTATATAAAACATGTAGCAATTGGTATAATATAAGCATGGAACATAAGAAATTATAGATACGTTGGACACGTATCACCCATGTTACGCTAGATCATTGCATCTCCTGCTACACTGGCAGAGGCACCGTTTCATACATTATGTTATATTCTTTTTCGGTAGAACATTATGTTATATTCATTATGAGTTATTTGTACCAAAAGCGTGTTGTCATATTAGAATGTTTGCCCCTAAAAGTGAAAAGAGCCATGGAGGCCATCGAAAAGAGAAACAGAAAAAGAGAAAAAAATAGAAAAAAGGAAAGAAAGCGAAAAATAAAAAAGGGGCCAACATTACTATTCTTTATCCACACTTGTGCTCATGTTTTAGCACCCGTAGTATTCATAGTCATCATTTGTGCTCATGTTCAGCACCTTTACTCCATATGAGAGAGTTTTCATGTTTTACTTGCATAACTATGTGGGAAACTTTACATTATAGAACTTGGCTTGTATATTCCAATGATGAGCCTCCTCAAAAGTGCTCTAGGTCTTCATGAGCAAGAGAGTTGGATGCACCCCCACTAGTTCCATTGGAGAGCTTTCATACACTTATAGCTCTATGTGCATCCGTTGTGTGGCAATCACTACTCCTTGCATAGCTTCGATTATAATACTTCCTCTTGTCTAATGATCACTTTCAGCTTTCTGAGACTTTGTCCGTTGGTCTTCCAAACCCCCCTTAATGTTCTTTTAGCCACAACATCCTGGTGCCAGGAACCAACGCTGAACGCTTGCTTGCTTTTAAGTGAACAAATAGAGAGATGATTTTCTACGTGCATATTTTTATTGCTTGACTTGATCCTAACATAAAGTTGTCATGAGTGTTTGCTACATTAGATGATTATACTGTTGTTGTTGAAGCTTAAATTATCTTTAATATCTACTATGCACGGTTGATTGTTCTTTAGTACTGATTCATTGAAAGTTTTAATTTGTTCTTCCTACTTGTTTATACATCACTCATTTGATATCAATATAAACTACAACTCCTATTCATTTGATCTCAATTTACATGCATTACATTATTATATGATCAAGATTGTGTGAAAGCATGTCACTTCAGAAATTATTCTTGTTATTGTTTTACCTACTCGGGACGAGTAGAACTAAGCTTGGGGATGCTTGATACGTCTCCAACGTATCTATAATTTCTTATGTTCCATGCTTATATTATACTAATTGCTATATGTTTTATATACACTTTATATCATTTTTATGCATTTTCTGGGACTAACCTATTAACAAGATGCCACAGTGCCAGTTACCTGTTTTCTGCTGTTTTTGGTTTCACAAAAGCTGTTAAGGAAATATTCTCGGAATTGGACGAAACAAAAGCCAAAGTCCCTATTTTTCTCGGAACAATCCAGAACACCAAAGAGGAGGAGAAGGCGGAGACCGAGGCAGCCTCACCATGTGTGGGCGCGGCCCCACTTCTGGCCGCGCCGGCACATGAGGAGGGCCCCTCGGGGCTCTACCGCCTTCGCCCTTTCGCCTACAAATACCCCCCGACGAAATAAGACTTAAGCCCCGAACACTTTTCCACGAAACATTACGGAGCCACAGCTGTCGTCAACCCTAGTTCGGGAGGGTTCAGAAGCTCTTCCCGGCACCCTGCCGGAGAGGGGAATCATCACCGAATGGCTCTACATCACCATGCCCGCCTCCGGACTGATGCGTGAGTAGTTCATCCTTGGACTACGGGTTCATAGCAGTAGCTAGATGGTTGTCTTCTCCTATTGTGCTATCATGTTTAGATCTTGTGAGCTGCCTATCATGATCAAGATCATCTTTATGTAATGCTACATGTTGTGTTTGCTCGGATCCGATGAATATTGAGTACTATGTCATTTGCTTCATTATATATTATGTGAGTGCGTTATTTATGATCTTGCATGCTCTCCGTTACTAGTAGATGCTCTGGCCAAGTAGATGCTTGTGACTCCAAGAGGGAGTATTTATGCTCGATAGTGGGTTCATGTCTTCCTTTAATCTGGGGGAGTGACAGCAACCTCTAAGATTGTGAATGTACTGTTGCTAATAGGGATAAAACAGTAGTTCTTTGTCTAAGGATAATTGTGCTACTTACATTACACACTTTGCTTAATGCAATAATCTATTGCTTGCAACTTAATACTGAAGGGTGCGGATGCTATCCGGAAGGTGGATTATTAGTCATAGATGCAGTTGGATAACGGTCTATGTATCATGTTGTAATGCCCAAATAAATCTCACACTAGACACCATGACTTGTACATGCATTATTATGCAGCTCTTTATTTTGTCAATTGCCCAGCTGTAATTTGTTTACCCTCATGTATGCTATTATTATTTATGGAGAGACACCACTAGTGAACTGTGGACCCCGGTCCTTTTCTTTAAATTTATAATACAACCTACTGCAATCCTGTTCTTTCATTCTTTGCAAACAAACACCATTTTCCACACTATACATCTAATCCTTTGTTACAGCAAGCCAGTGAGATTGACAACCTCACTGTTAAGTTGGGTCAAAGTATCTTGGTTGTGTTGTGTGCAGGTTCCACGTCAGCTACACGCCACAAGACTTTTTCTGACGCCGTTGACACGTCCCGAAGAGCATTCATCTCCTACTGGTTCAATAACCATGGTTTCATAACTGAGGGAAACTTGCTGCTGCACTGCTTCACACCTTTCTCTTGGGGTTTCCCAACTGCTGAGAAGAAGATCTTCAACTCAGTCATCAGTGAGCCCTTTGTGGCGTTGAGCAAGCCTGTTGTGGCGAAGCTCACATCCCTCCAACGAGACATTCTCACGTAACAAGGAGAAACTCAAAAGTACATCATTGTCACCGGCTCACCGCGTGCTTCCACCGGTTACTTCTATCCTTTACCGCTGTTGGGGGAATCATAACCCGATACGCCCATGAAGAGGGAAGCGTAACCCGCCAGACAAGAGGCTTGGGTGAGGTTACACCGCACTCCACATGAGCAGGGTTACACTTGGGCCGGAGAGCCGTCATCAGGCGAGACCCGTTGATACTCTGAAAGCTTGACGGTGATGATGGTGCCAGAAAATAGTCTTGCTGATCACCTGCGTCAAGAAAAGAATATGAGTTAGGTTGAGACTCCAGGTGCAAAGTGTATAGTAAGGGAAAGACTAATTTTCCCCACGAGGGTGACTCGAGGGTTTAATATCGAACTCTCGGGGAAATGAACCAAAAGTTGTTGTCTCCTTATCCTTCTTTATGAAACCTACAAAACAAAGTAAGTTGTTTTGTGCCCTCAACCTCACCAAGTGGTTGTCAAGCACAAGGTGTATGTAAAAGATATTGAAATAAAAAAATGCAAAACAGAAATAAATATGCAATGATGGTAAATAAATATGCAAGGATGGTATCAATAATAATGGATGATGTTTTTATGTTTTGTATGATGTTTGCAAGATATAAATGTATTTTTGTATTTTCGGCTTTTTAAATGGTAGAAAATGTAAAGTTCTAATAAGGTGTTGGAAAGGTGTTTCTTATGATTAAAAATGGATTGGGGTTCATGGTTTCACAAATGCACTCTCTCTTTTATATAGTGGTAGATAATGGATTGGGGTTCATGGTTTCACAAGTTAGCTACAAGTCCTAATGCTAGTACTATAAACATAGCATTTACTACTCATATTACAAATGCTCTCATTAAAGTTAGGGAAGAGAAATTAAAATTTGAAGCTTCTATCCCTAGGAAGTTAGAAGATGGTTGGGAGCCCATCATTAAAATAAAGGTGAATGAATTTGATTGCAATGCTTTATGTGACCTTGGTGCAAGTTTCTCTGTTATGCCTAAAAATCTCTATGATATGTTTGATTTGCCACATTTGGAACATTGCTATTTGGATGTTTTTCTTGTTGATAATGCTTTAAAGAAACCTTTGGGGAGAGTTAATGATGTTCTTGTAGGAGATATGCCCTAGAGGCAAATAAATAAGTAGTATTTATCGCATTATCTCATAAAGTTTATAATATGTTTTTGTGTTATGCTATAACTGTATTAATCGGAATTATTAATACACGTGTAATACATAGACAAGCAGAGTCCCTAGTGAGCCTCTATATGAACTAGTCCATTGGGCAACAGTTGATCGAGATTCCCGATCAAGGACAATGACGTCGGTTGACAATGGGGTCATCTTATTGGTAGAATAAGGTGATGGACATACGCAAAGTATTGCAACAAGATCGTATTACGATGTTTGTCATTTGCAATAGATAAGTAATATGATAGCTTATTCCTTAGACCGTGAGATCGTGCTGATTACTACTTCGTAGGAGTACTTTGAGAACATCAAATGTTGTGTCTTACATAGCATGACAATAACGGTGTCCATCTTGGGTATCCCGAAAGAGTATGTTAAGATGTAAGGATCAAGAGCGGGATTTGTTCATTCTTGTAAAGGAAAGATACTCTGGGCCCACTCGGTGAGATTGCATCTATATAGCTGCGCAGCTTATGACTAGGTCATGGAGATGTAATATCACAGACGAGTTAATAACCTATGTCGGTAACGAGATGCAACAGGACATTGGATGTCTACGATCACATCTCGGACAAGGTAGTATCGCAGAGACAAAGGGAATGAATATCATGTTTATGGTTTAACGACGATATTCGTAGAATGCACGGGGACCGTCATATGCATCCAGGTATCCCTGGCGGTCATTGGCGAGCGAAGGGTCTCGACCATGTCTGGAGTGTTCTCGAACCGTAGCGTAACAAACTTAAGGTCTTAACGACACCTGGAGAAGGTTCTGGAATATTATAGGATTTTATTGGAGAGAGAGAAATGATCCGGAAAGAGTTCCGGTGGTCCGGAAGGAGTTCCGGGGAGGTCTGGAATGGTTCCGGGAATGTCCGAAAGATGTTCGGGTGGTTCGGAAAATGTTTCGAAGTCACGGGATATTAAATTATATGTAAATATATTAATTATGAATTAATAGTATTTTATATTAATTTAATTATTAAATAATAAAGGAAAAAAAGGGGGCAGCCCACCTAAGTGGGCCAATTGTGGCCCACTAAGGTGAGCCGCACCAAGCAAGGAAAGGGGGGGGGGGGGGCTTGGGCCCCTAGTCCGAATTGGACTAGGAGGTTCGGCCGGCTCCCCCCCTCCCTCTCCTTTAGTCCCACATGGGGGAGGCAAGGTGTTTGCACACCCCCTCCCCCCTTTATATAGCAAGGCATATTAATTGGATTAATAACACAGAAAATACAATTAATATTGTACCAAGCCGGCCGAGCTGTTTCTCCGCCCGCTTCGCCTCCTCTCTCCACCAAAGCTATACCGTCGGGCACCGTTGCCCTGCGGGATTCCAGAAAAGTTCTACCCCTGCGATTTCAGCTGGATCTGAATGACCGGGGGTTGTTGTTAAGTTCCGTATGTTTGCGAGTGCTCGGAGGCGCCACATTTGAGGAGCCAGGGCGACGTCGTCTCGCCCACCCAGCAGCCCTGTCGCTGCCCTGCCGCCGGCACCACCCCCCCTCGGCTGCCGGCGCCACGCCACCTTCCGCCCGACGCCCGTTGACGCAGGTCATCGTCGACACCCCGGCGTCATCGTCTACATCATCGCGGCAAGTTCTCCGTGACCTCGAGGTCCGCTACGTACGACTTCATCGTCAACGCTTGTGCGGGAGCGTAATCCCCGCTATCGGTCTACATGGAGGTAATGTAACCCATTCCGCCACCGTTATCACATGTACTAGATAGATAGATCCTGGCTAGTTAGGGCGTTCTTACGCTAGAAAAATTATTGTTTTCTGCAACGGAACCCCTTCAGTGGTATCAGAGCCGATCTATGCGTAGTAATGCTGGTACGGTTAGAACTCATGTTGAATGAGGACGTCTTTCTTATATTTGCTACCCTCTAGCGTGCACTTGCGATGCCTTCGGTATTGAGTTGATGAAGCGGCCCGGACCGACTTTACGCGTACGCTTACGCGAGACTGGTTCCACTACTGACATACGGCTTGCACCGTATATGTGGCTGGCGGGTGTCTGTTTCTCTCTCTTTAGTCGGCAAAGCATTTTCAATGGAGGGCCCGAAAGGGATGCTTAAACATGCAATTATACGATTGACGTTGTGGTACAAAGTTCGTAGGTAGGGAAACGGTTCTCTTACGAATAAGCCTATATGCCACGTAAAACTTGCAAAACTAAATAAAGGTAGAGGCGTCTAACTTTGTTTTGCAGAGGCGTTATTTTATGTGACATGGTTACGGTAAGTTTGATATTACTCGTACTGTCGGAGGCAATGGAGGGCACCGTAGACTCGGAGCCATGCCGGGGCGCCCGGGGCCAGGCACATGGCGCCATGGAGGTCCAGGCGCATCGACCATGTCACATCGCACTTCATTGCATCTTTATTGTGTGCTGTTGTGTGTGCATCCTGTTGATTGCTTATATGTTAGATATACAACGGTAGCAACTTAAATAGGATGATCCCTAACAAATACCAAAAGTGTGTTCTCCCTCGTTGCGCACCACCAAGAAAGTTCTACGTTATGAGGCAGGCCGTGACGATCGGGTGTCAGACATATCGTCGTTCGCATACAGTGGGTGTAAGCCATGTTGCACACGCAGGGTCTTCGAGGTTTGATTGGCGAGCCTAGCATATGCAGATATGGCCTCGGAACACGGGAAGATCGAAAGATCGAGCATGAGTCACAGAGTTGTTATGATCGACATTTTATGTCCACCTTTGAAGCTGTGCCGCCGGCCGTGACGATCGGGGGTGGTATAGTGGATGGGGGTCGTGTAATCGCTATTATTATTTTAGGGATAATAATTTTAGTGGAGTGTGTTTGATAATATGATTATAAAACTAAAACTCACATATGTTATAAACTTTACCTTACCTCTTTTGCGATCACATCTGTAGACGGAACTATACTTCGGTTACTTCCTTAGGAATCCAGATTCCACCCTAGAAGCCGACGGGTCCAACTTCATCAGATGGTACAATGGTTTTAGAAACATTCTCCAACACAACAACATCCTATATGTCCTCGATGAAGCGTTAGGAGAAAGACCAGATGATTCTGCTAGCGAGGAGGAGGAAGATGAATTCCGTAGGCGTCGAGACATATTCATAGAAGTGGAGATCACCATGACCGTATGCCTAGCACCTGAGTTGAAAGAGTTGTTTCAACACATGGAGCCATATGTCATGATTGATGCGATCAAAACGCACTTCAAAGATGAATTGAGGCATGAGCAATTCAGGCAGCTTAGAAAGTTCCAGACCATTCACATGGAGGAGCATACCTGTCTGAAGACTCATTTGAAGAGATTGTATGACATCTATTTCAAGCTGACAAATGTCTACGATTACTGGATGGCGGATTCATGGGCTATTCAGACTGTGCTGATATCTCTGCCTCCAAGCTATGAGAAGCATGTGCGTGAATATGTTTTGAAGGCAGACAAAATGAACTTTTACAAGTTCGTGTCCGAATTCAAATCATTGGAAGTTGATTCCATCGAAGGAGAAATCTTCGACGCTACAGGTATATATTTGATATACAGAATTGTGAGTGTATTCAACACTTGATATGTGATAAAGTATCTGATACTTGTTCTGTTTATGAAACAGGCCCTGATTATTACTTATCTGTGGCGAATAATGATGTGACCCGGCACTGAAGATGACAATCAAGAAAGTTGATGACCAGTGGTGTTCACGTCCTCAAGTTATCATAGTTATCATTAATAGTTTTGATAAGACCATTTTGTAATAGTGAGAAAGTGTGTTTAGTGTCTTGATTGTTACAAGACAAAGTTATTCATATATGTAATAAGACAAGTTCAGTTGTTTTATGTTATGAAACAAAGCAGTTGTTTTATATTATGAGTAATTTGTATCACATCTCAATTACATTATGCGTATGATATACATTTATAATAGCGGGAATGATAAAATTATGTGTCCAAGGAATAAAAGATTTTGTTACTAGAACAAACACCATTGAATTTCATCATAAAGGCAATGTAAGAAGTAATAGATACTTTTGATCTATTTAAGTATTACATGTGCCGAATTGATTGAGTTTAAAATTAGTATTGAAGTGTCAATACGAAAGGGAATTAATTAAGAGTCATATCGGATGATTGTTAAATTAATTATATGGTGAATTTTCCTTGATCCGAATTCTTCTATGATTATTGGTAAATAAGTGTATTTGCATAATAAATCATGAGTCTGAAATTTATTTGATAAAAGATCAAATGGGGTTTTTCAGAAGAAAGATTTGTGAATATCGTATTCGCAAGATTCGATCAAAAGGGCAATATTTTTGAATTATGGTTTCAGCACAAAAGACTTGTGGAAATTCGTTTCACAATATTATAATATCATATATGGTGATATGTGAAGTATTATAATCATACTCTATTTTAGATAAAGTGTGGTCTTTCAGAATCTGTCTTAGAATCTCTTAATATGTTCGAAACATTATAGTCGATGTCCACTTTAGAAAATAGATGTTTTTCAACAGTAATTCGTGTGATCGACAACAGTGTCGTTATATAGAGGATTATGCGATAATTCAGAATATACACGAATAGTTCTTTGTGGATTACTCACATTGGATGAGAGTGTATTCCAAAACCCAATAGAAACAAAACTTGTATTGTTGTCTATGTAATTCCGAGGAAAATATGATTTTTCGAATTATGGTTAATGGAATAAAATTAGAAGCTTGAAATAAGGTGTCAGACCTATATTCATAAAAGTAGAATATTGGAAAGTGTTCCAAAAGATATATGTCTACAAATGAAAATTTGATGATTAAGAGTGAAGGAGACTAGAAAATTGTTTTCTGCTTGCAATCCTCTTCGTGAAGATCATAATATTTTCATGAAAGAAGCTTCTAAATAAAGTGCTGTTATATTTAATATTGCTGTCAGGTCACAGCATAATATTAAGTGTTTTAGATCTTGTTGACAGATCAAGGTGCACCTTATGAATACAAAGAAAGTTGAGAAAATATCAGAATACGAACAAAGGCTTTTGAGCCTGAAAATCCAATTACATTTAGAAAGGATTAAAACAGTAAATGTTGCTATAATTCCTTTTGGAGAAATAAGATTTCTTGATCATCATATAAAGTGTTATATGAGAAATGTAACTATAAGAAAGACGTGAAAGCATATTTTGTCAAGAAATGTGTCTTGGACAAGATCAAATTTGTTGACTACATTGATGTAGACATGCTTGAAGTCTGTGGGATTTGTATTAATGGAATACTGTAGTTTGTATTGAATTCGAATTGATAAGAGATCAATGATTTTGGTTTGACCAAAATGTCGAAATAAATTATGAATTTAAGTGGGAGTCAAAGTTAGTTCACTCGGGTAGAATATGTAAAGGACATATTTTTTGAGTGGGAGCTTAGAACCTCATATGTGTAGATGACACAATTTTGAGTGGGAGCTCGCGTTCTCAAATGCGTGGAGACATAATTTGAGTGGGAGCCGAATTCATCTTGTGTAAATGACACATTGTGAATTGTACCAGTAGAATTAATGAAGTTGTGAAACTATTTGAAAGTTGGTGTCTATTTGGAATAGAACGGAATTTTAAATAGTTAGTCGAGTTGTTTTGGATTATGTCTGAGGAGTCAGAATAGATTAAAATCAGAGGATGGTCCTTGGAAATCCAATTATTCATTAAGAGTAATGATACACGGTAATAGTGGTTGTATGATATGTTGGTCTATTATGTGATATTAGACATTATACAGAAACCATATTATGTGCTCGATAAAATATGACCCATGTTCTTAAAAGAAGAACAATTATGAAAGTAAATTTAGAATTTACTGGAAGTAGAAGTGTATTAGTTATTAGATTGACATTGGAGTGTCAAGTCTTCAGAATAGGTGCGGAAATATATAGATATCGCGAGATTGTAAATGTTACAAGGAGTTCTCTATGACTGAGTGTGTTTGCAAGGCAATTATCTGGTTAACAGAATCAGAGTAAGCGCTGGGAAACAGAAGTCTCGCTTAGTTATGGTATTTGTATATATATATGTTATTAGATAACATGATGATATCAAACAGGTTGATATCAATGGATCGCAAAAGAATGCACAATTATGAATTGTACAGATTGTCAGAGTAACACTCTTCCACTAGCAAGCATCATCATATAACGCTTATTTGATAAGGGGTTTTGATGAGGTAAAATGCAACTAGTTTATTTGTACTCTAGTGCAAGTGGGAGACTGTAGGAGATATGCCCTAGAGGCAAATAAATAAGTAGTATTTATCGCATTATCTCATAAAGTTTATAATAGTTTTTGTGTTATGCTATAACTGTATTAATCGGAATTATTAATACACGTGTAATACATAGACAACCAGAGTCCCTAGTGAGCCTCTATAGGAACTAGTCCATTGGGCAACAGTTGATCGAGATTCCCGATCAAGGAAAATGACGTCGGTTGACAATGGGGTCATCTTATTGGTAGAATAAGGTGATGGACATACGCAAAGTATTGCAACAAGATCGTATTACGATGTTTGTCATTTGCAATAGATAAGTAATATGATAGCTTATTCCTTAGACCGTGAGATCGTGCTGATTACTACTTCGTAGGAGTACTTTGAGAACATCAAACGTTGTGTCTTACATAGCATGACAATAACGGTGTCCATCTTGGGTATCCCGAAAGAGTATGTTAAGATGTAAGGATCAAGAGCGGGATTTGTTCATTCTTGTAAAGGAAAGATACTCTGGGCCCACTCGGTGAGATTGCATCTATATAGCTGCGCAGCTTATGACTAGGTCATGGAGATGTAATATCACAGACGAGTTAATAACCTATGTCGGTAACGAGATGCAACAGGACATTGGATGTCTACGATCACATCTCGGACAAGGTAGTATCGCAGAGACAAAGGGAATGAATATCATGTTTATGGTTCAACGACGATATTCGTAGAATGCACAGGGACCGTCATATGCATCCAGGTATCCCTGGCGGTCATTGGCGAGCGAAGGGTCTCGACCATGTCTGGAGTGTTCTCGAACCGTAGCGTAACAAACTTAAGGTCTTAACGACACCTGGAGAAGGTTCTGGAATATTATAGGATTTTATTGGAGAGAGAGAAATGATCCGGAAAGAGTTCCGGTGGTCCGGAAGGAGTTCCGGGGAGGTCTGGAATGGTTCCGGGAATGTCCGAAAGATGTTCGGGTGGTTCGGAAAATGTTTCGAAGTCACGGGATATTAAATTATATGTAAATATATTAATTATGAATTAATAGTATTTTATATTAATTTAATTATTAAATAATAAAGGAAAAAAAGGGGGCAGGCCACCTAAGTGGGCCAATTGTGGCCCACTAAGGTGAGCCGCACCAAGCAAGGAAAGGGGGGGGGGGGGGGGGGGCTTGGGCCCCTAGTCCGAATTGGACTAGGAGGTTCGGCCGGCTCCCCCCCCCTCCCTCTCCTTTAGTCCCACATGGGGGAGGCAAGGTGTTTGCACACCCCCTCCCCCCTTTATATAGCAAGGCATATTAATTGGATTAATAACACAGAAAATACAATTAATATTGTAGCAAGCCGGCCGAGCTGTTTCTCCGCCCGCTTCGCCTCCTCTCTCCACCAAAGCTATACCGTCGGGCACTGTTGCCCTGCGGGATTCCAGAAAAGTTCTACCCCTGCGATTTCAGCTGGATCTGAATGACCGGGGGTTGTTGTTAAGTTCCGTATGTTTGCGAGTGCTCGGAGGCGCCACATTTGAGGAGCCAGGGCGACGTCGTCTCGCCCACCCAGCAGCCCTGTCGCTGCCCTGCCGCCGGCACCACCCCCCCTCGGCTGCCGGCGCCACGCCACCTTCCGCCCGACGCCCGTTGACGCAGGTCATCGTCGACACCCCGGCGTCATCGTCTACATCATCACGGCAAGTTCTCCGCGACCTCGAGGTCCGCTACGTACGACTTCATCGTCAACGCTTGTGCGGGAGCGTAATCCCCGCTATCGGTCTACATGGAGGTAATGTAACCCGTTCCGCCACCGTTATCACATGTACTAGATAGATAGATCCTGGCTAGTTAGGGCGTTCTTACGCTAGAAAAATTATTGTTTTCTGCAACGGAACCCCTTCAGTTCTTATTATGGTTAACAATAACCTTGTCCCCGTTGATTTTATTGTCTTGAATATTGAATGCAACCCATCTTGTCCAATTGTGTTGGGAAGACCTTTTCTTAGAACTTTGGGTGCAATTATTGATATGAAAAAAGGAAATATTAGATGCCAATTCCCACTCAAGAAAGGTATGGAACACCTCCCTAGAAAAAAAATGAAGCTACCTTTTGATTCTATCATTCGAACAAATTATTCTGTTGATGCTTCATCTCTTGGAAACACTTGAGTATCACTTTCTGTGCCTAGCTGAAAGGCGGTAAAGAAGAGCGCTTATGGGAGACAAACCACTTTTTATTTCTGTTATTTTATTTTATATTGAGTCAAGGAACATGTCTACCTCTGTAGCAATTCCTTTGTATATTTATTTTATCGCATTGTTGTGTCAAGTAAAGCCTCTAATAGTAAGTTGATGCTAGATTTGGATTTCTACGCATGAACAGTTTTCTGCTGTCCACCGTTTAATTCATAAATCCTTACAGAAAAATCTTAAAACCTGTTATTTTCTGTGCGTAATCCTCAGATATGTACGCAACTTTCATTAGTTTTGAGTTTTCTGATTTGAGCAAGTTAAGTGCCTCGAAAAAATTCGTCTTTACGGACTGTTATGTTTTTTACAGATTCTGCCATTTATTTAGCAATGCCTCTTTTGCTGTTTTTAATGGATCTTTTTGTTCCATAAAGTATCAGTGGCTGTAGCTAATGTCCTGTAGCATTGGTAATGATTGTGTCCACGCTGAATATGAGAATTTTTATTATGCACTAACCCTCTAATGAAGTTTACTTTGAGTTTGGTGTGGAGGAAGTTTTTAAGGATCAAGAGAGAGGATGATATGATGTGATCAAGAAGATGAAAAAGCCTAAGCTTGGGGATGCCCCCGTGAGTCACCCAAGAATATTTCAAGAAGACTCAAGCGTCAAACCTTGGTGATGCCTAAGGCATCCCCTTCTTCATCAACAAACTATCAGGTCATTTCTAATAAAACTATATTTTAATTCTGTCACATCTTATGTGCTTTACTTGAAGCGTCTGTTTGTTTTTTATTTTTGCTTTTGTTATTTTCATTCTCTGAGTAAAATGGATCCTCGCATTCCTTTGTGGGAGAGAGACACGCTCCGCTTTTTCTTATGAATACTCGTATTCTTCACTTATATTTGTTGAGTATTCTTGTATGTTAATTCAATACTTTCAGCTCTTGTTTTTCATGCATCTCTTGTTTAGAGATGTTAGTTCTCTTATGTTATACTCTCTTGTCTCATTGATAAATACTTGGAGAGTTTATGTTTAAATAAGTTGATTGGTGTTTGGTTGGAAACAGAAAATGCTAAATGTGGTAGATGGTATAATGAAAAAGATATACATGCTCTTATGGATTGTTATCTTGTATGTTGTGGTGCTTGGCAATTGTTTTGAGATCTCAAGTAGATCATGAATAAGCTTTTACATCATGTAGTTAAAACCTATTAGTGAAGAACTACCGTAAAGCTTGTTGAAATTTGGTTTGCATATTTGGTATCTCTAAGGTCTAGATATTTTCTAGTAAAGGTGTTTGAACAACAAGGAAGACAATGGAGAGTTTTATAATACTTGGAATATGTTTTTATATACGTCTTGTTGTCATAGTTTATACTTGTGTTTGCTTCAAACAACCTTGCTAGCCAAAGCCTTGTACCGAGAGGGAATTCTTCTCGTGCATCCAAAACCTTGAGCCAAAACCCATGCCATATGTGTACACCATACCTACCTACTACATGGTATTTCCTGCTATTCCAAGCAAATACTTCATGTGCTACCTTTATTCAAAATTTATTATCCCTTATTTGTGTCAATGTTTATTAGCTCATGAGGAAGTATATGGTGTTTTCGATATCAACCTTGTCATTTGCTTTTAGACAGACTGACGAGGATATACTGAACGGGTACCCCTTCGAGTGGGTACCTGGTGCACGTGATGACTAAAACCCAATTGTCAATAGACAGACGAAGCCCATCAAGTAAGGCCCAAGACGAAGATTGCTTTCCAAGTTAGGCATAGTCGGTTATAGTTTCCATATCTGTAATATTAGTCGATTACGTACCCGAGACCTGGTCCCCCCATATAAGGGCCAGGAGGGCGGCCGATCAAGGACACGCTGATCCAGAACCACCAAACCCTAGCGAGATCGACATCTCGCGGGACATTGTAATCACATCATATTCCACAATCAATACAGACAGGCAGGAAGTAGGGGTGTTACCTCAGTCGAGGGCCCTGAACCTGGGTAACTCCCGCTTGTCTGCCGACGAATCTACTAACACTATGCGTTCTCTACCACATAACTCTAACCCTAGGCTATCAGTCGAGGGTATTGACGGGGACACCCCTCGTCAATTGGCGCCGTCTGTGGGAAGGGATAGTGTTGGACCCATGGATTCATCGGGTTTAGCTTCAAACGGCAACTCGCCGACAACATCTAAACGGCCACACGCCGGCAATTTTGACTGGCGTCGAATCAGCAGGCGAACACTCGCCAACTTCGCAATCAACCTCGCCAAGGAGGATCAAGCCACACTCGCCAGGAGCACTAGAAATCTTCTCTAATCTCGACTCAGGTTTTGATCTAACTATCGGAGAACATGACTTTTTCGTCGATAAGTTTGGTGTGCAGGACTTGACCGAGGTGAACAAGGAGCAGTCGACTGCGATCACATCTTCAGCAGACAAAAAAGCTACCTAATCACAGATCGACTCGATCCCACCGCCCGAGTCCCCAATCTCCTCCATGTCAACACAAGAGTTTAACAAACTCATGGCAGAAGAGTTTCCAGATGATGAGGGCCAGTCCACCTATCAGGGCAAGGCAGTCGAAGAACCATCTACTGAGGCTACATCACCAAACAGCCTCGGAGCAAATCAATCACAGATCAAATCGATCTCGAAGATAGGATCTCCAATCAACTCCATGACAACCCAAGAATTCAACGATCTCGTGGCACAGGAACAGCTAGAGGATGAGGTACAGTCTGACTTTCAAGTCAGCACAGTCGAATATATCACTCCACTCGACAATGCACCCAATCATACGCAATCAGAGGACGCGGAAGACAGCATCTACCTCGCCGACTTCGCTAGGCCAAGGATCCAAGCGGATCACGACTCCTTCTCCGACTACGAAGATCATTCTGAGCCAGCACTCGAGGCATACGTCAATACCGACGTTCAAATCAGCAAAAGCAATAACTCCGACATGAGTTTGGACGATGAAGTTCAAACAATAACTAGCATCTAGAACACAAACACATGCCCACTGGTCACACCACGACAGGTTTACGTCGCAGAACCTCGGCGGCTGCTGCCAGTCGAAGGCCTACTGAATTTCCCTGTGAAGTTACATTCCCAGATGGTATAACAAAGTTAAACATCACGACGGAGATGGCGGCAAAAGTGTACAAAATCATCACGGACGGCACGATGATGCCAAAAGATGCAACTCACGATGAGATGATGACATATAACTATTTCAACTGGTAAGAAACAATGCGACTGAAGCAGTACCGAGCAATACTCGATTGGTACAGCAAGAGGACTCAAAGAAAATCTCAAATAAAAGCAACCGGGTTGCCTCCCGTAAAGCGCTTTCTTTATAGCCATATAGCTAGGCTTCTTACTTGATATTTATTGTGGACGAAGCTCATGAGGGAGCTTGAACTTTGGTGTGTCCCTCTTCCTTGGGAAGTGCTCCATGCACTTCTTGTGTAGGAACTGAAACTTCACGTTCCCTTCCTTTGAATCAATAATAGCACCTGTAGTACGAAGAAAAGGTCTTCCAAGAATAATAGGACTAGAGGTTTTACAGGTGGATAATACTTCTTAATGAAAGCTTCTTTTAAATCATCCCAGGAATTAATACTATCAGTAGGTAGTGAATGCAACCATTCCTTAGGTCTACCTTTAAGTGAAAATGGAAATAACTTCAGTTTTAGAATATCACTTTCCACATTTTTAAATTTCTGCATATCACATATTTCAACAAAATCATGAAGATGCATAGAGGCATCCTCCATAGCACTACCACCAAATTGTTCCCTAGTTATCAAGTTCAACAAACTAGGACTCACTTCATAACTCTCAGTTGTTATCTTAGGTGTACCAATAGGCCTAGCAATAAATTGATCATTTGAACTGTTTGTGTAGTCACACAACTTAGTTCTTTCCCCCATTTTAGCAAGTTTTTATGTATTTTTTTAATTTTTAATGCAAAACTAAAAATAAAATAACAAACCGAAATATAAAAATGACAAAACAAAACAAAATAAAATGCTTTGAAGGTAAAAAGATGGGTAAGATGATGCTCACGTAGGTGCAACCTCCCCAAGCTTAGGTGTTTGCACACGTTGGTGATGTTGACTTTGTTGTGAGATATCTTTTCAACTTGTTCAGCAACAGCACCAGAAGATCTTGCACAGTTGATGAATACTTGTGGGACAACTCTTTACTTGCCCGCTTCCCCGGCAACAGCGCCAGAAAATAGTCTTGATACTCTGAAAGCTTGACGGTGATGATGGTGCCAGAAATAGTCTTGCTTATCACCTGCATCAAGAAAAGAATATGAGTTAGGTTGAGACTCCAAGTGCAAAGTGTATAGTAAGGGAAAGACTAATTTACCCCACGAGGGTGACTCGAGGGTTTAATATCGAACTCTCGGGGAAATGAACCAAAAGTTGTGGTCTCCTTATCCTTCTTTATTAAACCTACAAAACAAAGTAAATTGTTTTGTGCCCTCAACCTCACCAAGTGGTTGTCAAGCACAAGGTGTAAGTAAAAGATATTGAAATAACAAATGCAAAACAGAAATAAATATGCAATGATGATAAATAAATATGCAAGGATGGTATAAATAATAATGGATGATGTTTTTGTGTTTTGTATGATGTTTGCAAGATATAAATATATTTTTCTATTTTCGGATTTTTAAATGGCAGAAAATGTAAAGTGCTAATAAAGTGTTGGAAATGTGTTTCTTATGATTAAAAATGGACTGGGGTTCATGGTTTCACAAATGCACTCTCTCTTTTATATAGTGATAGATAATGGAACATAGGAATTGACATATGAGATTGCAACAAGACCAGTTATTAATAATATGGGCATCATATCCTAACATAGAGGTCTTTTGGTTATTAACCTCTCTTATACTCCACTAAGATGCGAACTAAATCATAACACCTCAGTAATTAAGATAAACAGAGTATAGCTTTAAGTTCTATGACATGAAGTTAGAATAAGAACATGCTAGATCTAGTCATGGAGAAAATGGCAAGGTCACCCATATCCCCAGTAGCATGGTATTCCTTTTTATCCCTAGTGAGGCAACAAAGTAAGGTAAAATACCCAAGTGGATCGCGGAACTTCTGTCACTTTCACCGCACTCACCACCCCCCGTTACTCCAACTAATTCACACGTTCCCCCTCACACGCACTCATACATATGTTGGATCAGAACACATAAACAAGAACGGGGTACATAATATGCATCTACTTGCATAACAAAGACATAACAATTGCAATCATCATAACATATATCAACTTAAGAGATCCACCACAAAGGTATTACATATATGACCATAATCATGTTCAACAGCTCATATGGCACTAATTAGTGAAGCTCAACAGAGAGGAGAGATGCATAAGTTACTTCCACAAACCCATAGTCCAGGGGTGGACTACTCCCTCTTCATCATGGAGACGGTGGAGAAGTCGTTGGAGAAGGTGGAGACCACACCGGCAGCGCCCCGCCGGAGTTTTCCCCCTCCAATCTGCAGCTCTAGGTCTCTGTTTCGTGGTTTCTGTGTTTCTGCGGCGCTCCCTCCGAAAGGGCTCGGGGGACTATTTTTATAGTCGTTTTTAGGTCAAGACGAAGCCAGGGAAACGAAGATCGACGGCATCGGAGCCACGAGGGCCAAGATGGTGGGCCCCACGCGGCCAAGGAATCTGGCCGCGTGGGCCCCTTTGTTTTGCTCCTCGGGCTTCCACTTTTGCACTTCCTTCGCTCCTACGCTTTGTTCCTTCCAAAAAAATGATCTCCGTGAAATATTAGGTCATTTGCGCGTCGTTTGGGTCCCTGAAACATCAAAATATAGAAAAAGGGGTTTTCTAACAGTGCAGAGTTAATTCCAAATAAATAGGAAAACTGTGAAATATTCCTCAAAACATTATAAAACATTGATATAACCCTTAGACGATGCAAATATGGATAAAATATAAGTAATATAATGCAAAGTTCATGTATGCATTTTACATGCATCACCCGTCACCAGGGGAGACCCGTCACCAGGCGAGACCCGTCACCAGGCAAGACCCGGTATCAGGCGAGACCCGGTATCAGGCAAGACCCAGCACCAGACGGGCTCTCAGGAAGAGTCCGCACTGAGCGAGGACTTAGGAAGACCCAGAGAAGGAAGGACACGGCAAGACCCTGTGTCCTTGTACAGGACGGAGTCTCCAAGTTTGGAAGTCACGGAAGGACCTTGAAGGACTTAGAATAGGACTCCAACTTCGAGGTGACTTGGTAGAACTTGTACAACCAGGAGACCTGGCACCCATATAAGCCGGCTCCTAGGTCATAGAGAGGAGGGCCGAATAAGACAGACAAAATAGAGAGAGCTCCAGAGATAGAGCTCTCACACCGGAGTCATCTAAACCCGGCGATCGCCATTGGCGCACCATGTAATTGAGATTATCTCCATATCAATACAAGAAGCAGAAAGTAGGTCTTTACCTCCATTGGAGGGGCTGAACCTGGGTAAATCCTTTTTCCCCGCAAGAGCTAGACAATCTCTGAAGACCAGAAAGTCGTCATGACCCCGCAATCAAGTTACCTCCGGGTAACATCTGCCGTGTCAATCCCACGACAGTTGGCGCCCACCGTGGGGCTCGAACTCACGTCCAGCTCTAACGGGACATGGGATGGGGCGATCACATTGTGACTTGCAACTGCGATGATGACATCGAGAAGGAAAGACACCACATTATATGTTTCCGCTATTTCTTGTATCATGGTATATCAATCAATACAATCTGCCTGACAGGATAACATCCATGGCCGACTGATAAAAGCAAACCATAATGGCAACAAATTAAACTTAAAAGTGGTGCTTAATGGAGGAGACATTTTACAGTTTGTTAAGGTTGAGCAAAAGAAATAATTTGGAGATGGAATGTAGAAAGACGACATTTTGTGTTTTAGATAGTGTGGTATACATATTTCAAATCTATATTATCATAATGATTTACCTTTAGCGGCTAGGACATGTCTATTCAAATTCATTGCAACAAACGTGAAACAACGTCATGTTATAACTTACGTGTAGCAAAGTACATGCAAAGTCTGAAAAAAGGAGTCCAAGAATGGAGAAAAAGGAGTCAAAATGCTCAATCAACGCCTACTTGGAGAAAGTTTATTACTCCCTGTATTCATTAATGTAAAATATTTTAGCTTTTCTTTAATTCGTATGCATGTAGTCGTATTTTGATAGGCAATATTAAAATAACTAAAGGTGTTAGATTAGTGAGCGGAGAGATGGGGTATATAAAACATGGTACAGTTTGCTATGGAAGCTATGGGTGCGTTCGGTAGCCTGGTTCTCCTTGACTCGCATCCGTGGGGCAAAAATCGGTCTGTTTGGTTGCATGAGCCCTCTGGCGTTACTGCATGTCACGATTCTTATAGCACCGTTGGGCTAGGCCCGGTATGAACGCTCGGATCGACCGTTTCCAGTGAGCCAGCCAAATAAGTCACCGAGGAGATGCAAAAGTTGCACGAGCGGCGACGCAGCCAAAAGATGGCGCAAGCTCCCTGGCGTAGGAACAAAAAACGAAAAGGGGGGCGGGAAGGATTTTGTCACCTCCCGCCGGCCCCCTCCTCTATTTCTACCCCCCCCCCCCCCCCCCTCCCGGTCGGCAAGCAGGAAACTGGCACGAGCTCATCTCCGGTCGGCGACGGCGGCGGCGACTGAAGCTCAACTACACCTTCTTCGTGCTGCAGCTCTTCTTCATCTCCAGCGATGATTGTAAGGAAAACACTCACCTCTGGTTGCTCTTACCCAATTATATGTTGCCATGCTTAGTGTTTCTTGGAGAAGATGTTGTATGGTTTGCATTGAACAGATTTGCAAGTAGATCAGTTGATGTTGCTAAGGTTAGTGTTAGATTCTGGATAAGATGTGTTATGGTTTGCATTGAACACGTTAGCAAGTAGCTCGGTTAGATCTTGGAGAAGATAGTGTTATGTTTTGTTTTCAACACATTCCCCACTAGCTCGGTTAGTGTTAGATCTTGGTTATGTCGTTAATACAGTTTAGATTGAACGATCTATGTACTACGATCTGTGTAGGACTCCTTCTGCGACGACTTTATCCAGGCCCTTGTCTGCGTACCGGACTCGAGTCTGATCCAGTCGCAAGTTCCTGATTCACAGCCGGAAGTCAACACTGACCCTGTCGGTAAGAGGGCTAGCTCTGCCTAAGCTAATGGCTAAGATGGCGATCGAGGTGGCGATGGGGATGGTGGCGAGGAGGTAAGCAACGAGGGCATCCGCGCTGATGGTGATGACGACGATTACGACACGAGCTCATCGTCGGTGAAGCTTGGAGAGGAATCCGACTAGCCGGCGATGAGCTCTCTGCGTCTGCGCCGGCCTGCTGCATCTCACGTCTAGTATGTTAGGGCTTTTGACTGCTTTTGTTAAATCTGCAAGTTCCATGTGCTTGTTTAGGTTGGGCCGAGAAACTCTCGTAACGAAGAAGAAACAATCCTAATGTGCTTTTGTTATGTGCTATAGTTTGCTTTTGTTAAAACTCTTGTTATGCTCGTTGCTCGGGGTCGCCGGTTGGGGGGGGCGCCGCTATGGCACCCGCCCAGCAAATTCGCGGATATAGGTTCGACACCCCCGAAGGGTCCAATTAGGGGTGCCGAACACATATTTGATGGTTGCCGTGGAGATGATCTAACGTGTGGATCGTACCTTTGGTGCACAGAGCCGACGTGAGAAATCACCGAACCACCTTTGGGTGGAGCCACCTACCCTGCGTTCGCACAACGGTCGTCGGCGAAGCAAAGTCAGCATGAACATGAAGCAGTAGCAGCAGCGTCGACGTCCCGTTGCCTGAGAGAGGACGAGTCGAGCGTGCGTCGTGAACTCATCGCCGGCGTCATCTCGTTGGACTGCTGCAGCATCCTGGTACGTCACGCGCCACCGCTGTGTTGACCGGATGTGCGTACGCCTCGTCTCTTGCGATCGGGAACGGGAAGGCCGTCCTAGTCATGTACAGCCATAGGATATGGGTTTGTGTGTTCTCTAACTCTTGTTGCGTTGACTATACATTTTTCTTCTCTTGCGAGCGTTCTAACTTATTTCTCTTCAAACGGAGGCATGGAGCCGGAAAGTCATTTGGGCTCCCAGGATAAAAGCGATCTCGCCTTTCTCAAAAAGAAAAATTCAATGTATTTAACAGTTTAAAAAAATCTGAAGCATGTTCTCAATGATATATTCGCTAAGTTTAGAAAATATCAACCCAAAAGACAATATGTTTTAAACTAGATAAAGATGACAAAATTAAAAAAATTAAACTACACATTGTCACTATATACAGATCTGTATTTTGAAGTGAGACTTTGCACATTGTAGGGTGTATCCTTGAGAAAATGTATGCCTTTTTTCAGATTTTTACGAAAGTCTTTTTTTTCTAATATAGTAAGATTGTTGGAACTCGTAGCGCGAAATCTCCACTCGGCATGGAGGGC
Organism: Poa annua; assembly: GCA_026929855.1. Classification (NCBI taxonomy): domain Eukaryota; kingdom Viridiplantae; phylum Streptophyta; class Magnoliopsida; order Poales; family Poaceae; genus Poa; species Poa annua. Next base: position 36,288,252 of record CM049438.1, read on the forward strand.
CATGAAACCCGAAATATTTATATTCTCCTACGATCTTAACCTCATTCAACACATGTCCCACTTTTTTCATTGTGAGCATGGACCTAATGGATAGATGATGGGCCGCTACCGAATGGACAAATTTTAGCAGGCCTCAACGGGGGAAATCCGGTAGCATGTCATAACAAAAGTCCAAGCCACCGTTAGGCACTTGAAGCCCAACCTCAACAATGTCACCGCTATAGGGGTTCTCCATTTACTGTATCGATTAGAGCATCTCTAATCAGCTACCCTATCTTAATGCAGCAGTTTTGAGCGACGCGGCAACTGTTTGCTGTCATCGGCTGATCCAGCAGCTGCCGCAAACTGCATCACCGCAGCAGCGGCTATTTAAATGTAAATCAAGTATTTCAGCATATTTTTTTAATGTAATTAACCATTTCAGCACATATAAACATAAGCAAACAATAGTTAACTACGAAATCCACATAGCATAACATTCAAATGACATAGTTCCAACAACATTAACAACTAAAACAACGGTAGTTTATAGTTCAAAGCAAATATGCAAATATGATGACAATGAATCAGTCCTCATTGACATCGTCAGTGTTGTTGTTGTTGCTTGGGTCAACCTCCACGTTGGAGTCACCAACAATGTTTTGAGCAATTTGAGCATTGCCATCACCGTTGCCGCCACCAAAGTTTGCACCCATACCATCACCGTTACCAAAGCCCGCACTCATAGCATCACCGCCACCATAGATTGCACACATGCCACCACCACCCGTGACACCAGCACCCATCAAGCTTCATGCCGGTGCCTTTGAGACATTCCGTCGAACATCTCATCTGCGGACGACGGGACGCCGTGTTCTGCAGCTCCACTGTCGATGCTGCCGTCTCCTGGACGGACGGTGGCGGCATTTCCTCGTCCGCCGCAGTTGTGGCCTTCGCCCAGCTGACCACCGCATTCGGCTTCTTCCCCCTCTCGCTGGCAGTCGCAGTCGACTGACGCTTCGCGGCGGTGCTAGTGGCAGCAGGATCCCTCCGCATCTTTACCGCGGGCTTGGTGGGGCTGGCTGGCTCTGGCTCAATGCGGCGGCGATCGGCCGGGGCTGGATGAAGGTGCCGCGGCCGCAGGGGACGTCGCCGATGGTGCGGGAGCGGTGGAATCACCGGCATGAGGAGGAAAATGGGAAGATCGACCTTGGGATACAGAAAGCTACATTTCGACTTTTTTTTTTGAACTTAGTATATTGCATGTATTCACCGAAATACAGCAAGGAATACAAGCACACGCAGTACACGGCAAGTGGGTCCCAAGCCCCAGCCCAACAGCAGAAAAGTCCACAGAAACAAGAAAATAACAACTTGGTCCCCAGGACCTAATCCGCTGAACACGCCGCCGGTCCGCCGCCACTCTGCTCCACCGCCGAAGACGCCGGAGAAGAAGGCCGACCACCGCCGATCCTGGAACGAGGCGCAGCTCCACACATGTAGGCGACCGCAAGAACCACCCGAAGCACAGCGACGAGATCTATCTCGATGAACGAGCACGGCCAAACCACGACCTCCTCCAAACCACCACACAAACTCCGGCCACCCTGCGCCGGAGGCCAGCAGACACCACTGCAGTCTCCAAGAACATACCTCACAACCCCACGTCGCCGCAGGAGAAGACGAAGACGCCGCGACAGCAGGGACGGAGGGAGGAACACCCAACACACGCACTCGCCGGCATCGCCTCGACGAGCACCCAGGGGACACGAACTCCACAGCCTCCCCGGCGAGAACATCGCCGGACCGGAGAAAGGAGGGGGAGACCTTATTCTCCATAACCGCCGCCACCGTCTCCGATCCGATGCCGCCGGTAGAGTGCACAAAAACTAGAAAAACTAGTCCTAGACTACTCGCACGGACGAGATGCAGTGCTTCCCTCCGCCTCGCAACGCCGGAACGGCGCCGGAGACGGAGGGAAGCGGCGGATTCGCCGGCGAAAGCTCGGTCGCCTTCTTTTTCGCCTCTCGTAGACTTCCAGTTCGAAGTAGTAGTAACGGAAAGGAACATGTTTAGGAGAGCTTTTTTTACGTCTTTCTTCGCTGAAAGTCAGTCAATGTCCTGGCTTCAATGAATGAAGACGGGGGCGTCCATGGCGTTCCTCTGGTCGGCGACCTTGAGGTGGTGCGGCGGAAGGCGGGGCGACGTGCATTGGCGGGAGTTTTCAACTGGCGGTTGCTTGCGCGCGCTAGTGGGGAGAAGAGATGCAGCACTGCCGCTTGTGCTGCAACTATGCGCCTCGGTACTGAAAAATTAGGGCACCAAAACCGGATGCGGCAACTGTTAGAGGCTGTTTTTGCCCGACGCTGCCACATCCGACAGTTATTCGACCAAGTGCCCTATTTTAAAGCAACTGTTAAAGATGCTCTTAGCCGGACTGGGATCTGTGACTTGGCCATGGCATGTCATGCTGTAGCTGTGACTTGGCCATCGCATGTCACGCTGTAGCGTGGCCGCGTCACATGTACCATTCAAATATAATCCAAAGGACTGCAGCAACCCAAAGCAAAAAACGCTCTCAACTTACCTTCCAACATTCCATGCATGATGCATCCACGAAGCATAGCAGAATGGATTGCTTCGGACTTGATCAGAAACTAGAAAATACAAACATCAACCTTCCTGTAATTTGACAAATTCAGGACAGCGACCCAAATTGCAGTCTGTACACCATTCAACACCTACTTTGATAAATAGCAGTCCTGCATACTGTACCAAATCATCATTATTCAAATTCAGACGACCCATTCATTGCAACAAATTCAGAAACACTTGTTGAAATTTGGTGCCACTTTCCATTGAATTCAGAAGCTCTTAACATTCAAATTCTATGCCAGCAAATACTAGAACAGAAACAAATTCTGAGTATAGAAATTTGGCCAGTTCACCTGTACATTTAGGCCACAAAATGCTATAGTTAGCTCCAAAATGTAGGGGCCGACCTGGGCCGTGGCCCTGCCAGAACTTTTGTTAAAACTCCTACACCTCTGTTATGTGGCGTCGTCCATTAGCACATTCAGGCCCACTAAAAATCAAGCACCAAGCAGGCCGACAGCTTGCAGCAATTCAGGTTTTTTCTTCCCAAGATATCTGTTTTGTTTTGCAGCTAGCTCCAGAATCTTTTTTTTGTGAGTAATTTTTTAAAGCACTGTTTAAGATTTACCGTTGTGTCTGGTATATAAGATAAGCCGGCCGATATGTCGATGAACTAGTCGATTCACCCTTTATCTTGTCTCGACCGATAAACGATATCCCCAACATTGGTTAAAAGTATGGAAAGTGAGAAAATAAATTTATAAACAACTATAATAAATTAAATAGTAGTAAGAACCTCCCACAGTTAAAAAAACATAATGTTATATTGTTCTTCGAATTTGATTGGCAAAATTCACGCCATAACGGAATATTCTCACCTCACTCGATAAACATATGTACTATTATTCTACTTTCCTTTCATGTCACACACAAAATCATTAGGAAAAGGGTATTTGATAGTGAAATAACACATATCCACACATTTAACAAACCGTGTTAATGTTGCACCTCGAGTTTTACACGATAATTGGCCATGATAACTCGCATATTTATCATCTGATGGATGTATTATATAACATCTCACCAAATATACGTATTGTCGGTGTTTTGTTTCCGACTATATTATATACTCCCTCTATTTCATAATATAAGTCTTTCTAGACGTTTTCTACATACTTGTATCAGACATGTTTTAGTGTAAGCTTCACATGTCTAGATACATGTGTGTGGAAAAAGGCTAAAAATGCTTATATTTAGAAACGGATGGAGTATATACCATCGGCGAAGAAGCATGTGGGGTTGGTTGGAACTATGGTGCTATGGTTCCCCGGTGTGGTGTGACGACATGAGAGACTTTGGTTAAATACATGATCCAGTTTGTAGAGATGCTAATGTGTGTCTGCTTGCTGCTAGTATTACAATATTTTCCCTCCGCATTCAAATGTAATATGTTTTTAATAAGATATGTATCTATGTCTATATCACTATATGTATGTGGACATATCTTATATTAAAATATCTTATATTACCTCTATATATTAAGCACCCAAATTTCCAGGCCCTCCCGTCGCTCCTGTTAGTGTTCCTATGAACAGTAACGAACGGTACCGCACGTGATTTTCAGAAAAGCCCCTACGTTTTCCATATATCGCGAACCGGTCCCAGAAATAAAACAGCACCTTAAACCTAGAAGCCGAATAATCTCATTTCATTTCCCACCCACCTCCGTCTCGCCCCGCCGCCGCCCAGCTCCCGGGCCCGCGCCGCCCTCCACCCGCGGCCGCCCGCATCGCCTCCAGCCCCGTCCCCGGCCGCCCGCGCCGCCCTCCAGCTCGGCCGCCCGCGCCGCCCTCCAGCCACGGCCGCCCCGAGAGCGCTGTATGTGGCCTCGCCAGCCAACTCTGGCCGCGCCCGAGAGTTTCCCGCATGGAGATCATCCTCGACGGCCCCGTCACGGCCGTCCTGCGCAGCCCCTCCTTCCCCTCCTCCTCATCTCTCCCCGTCCGCACCAACAAATTCCATGTTATGAGCTGCCTGCTTCCTTAGGGAGTGGAGCTTAGCTCAACTGGTTGGGGGAGTGGATGTACAAACCTAACACCCAGGTTCAAGACCTCAGGGACGCGAATTTAGGTTCCTATTTATAATTGAGGACCAGGCCTTCCTGATACTCATGCAATCTATCATGAGGATCAGACTAGGTTATAAACCAAGATAAAAATCCTGATACTCATACTTAAAAGGCTGTGTGCATCCCTAGTTGTTGCAGAGGCCGGTGATGACCCACAAGTATAGGGGATCGCAACAGTCTTCGAGGGAAGTAAAACCCAAATTTATTTATTCGACACAAGGGGAGCCAAACAATATTTATAAGTCTTAACAACGGAGTTGTCAATTCAGCTGCACCAGTGAATAGATTTGCTCGAGACAGATTATCAGCAGCAACAGTTTTATAGCAGTGACAGTAGTGAAATAACAGCAGCAGTAGAGTAACAACAGCAGTGATGATTATAGTAGACAGCAGGATTAAAATATTGTAGGTATAGGGACGATTGAACGGGCGTTGCATGGATAAGATAATTCATATAATATCAAGTCATGGGCATTTGCAGATACATAAGATAAAGCATCCAAGTACAAAGTAACCATAGGCATGTGTTCCTATTTAGTTGTGCGTGCTCGCAATGAGAAACTTGCACATCATCTTTTGTCCTACCAGCCCGTTTGCAGCGGGGGCTCAAGGGAAACTACTGGTAATTAAGGTACTCCTTTTAATAAAGTATCAGAGCAAAGCATTAACATTCCGTGAAAACATGTGATCCTCACATCACAGCCATCCCCTACGGTTGTCCCAATTGTTATCACTTTGGGGCCTCGGGTTCCGGACAATAATATGTGCATACAACTTGTAGATATGATCTAAAACAATGATTATCCTCATGATACAATAACATGTTCAGATCCGAAATCATGGCACTCGGGCCCTAGTGACAAGCATTAGGCATAACAAGTTGCAACAATGACGTAAAGTACTAACAACGGATACTAGGCACCATGCCCTAATGATATTACAGCTATTACATGAATGATCTCATCCAATCCCTACCATCCCCTCAAGCCTACAGCGGGGGATTACTCACACATGGATGGGGGAAACATGGATGGTTGATGGAGAGGCGTTGGTGATGACGATGTCGATGATCTCCTCCAATTCCCTGTCCCAGCGGAGTGCCAGAACGGAGTTTCTGACCCCGAAATAGGGTTCACGATGGCGGAGGCGCTCTGGAGGTCTTTCGGGAAAAGTGAACAGGGTAACGTCGTTTTTAGGTCAGAGGGGGTATATAGCCGAGAGGGGGACGCGAGGGCGTGGCCGAGTCGGCCACACCATATGGTGGCGCGGCCAAGGGCCCACCGCTCCACCACGTGGTGTGGGCGGCTCGCTGCCGCGCTCCGTCTCATCTTCTGGCTCCGTAGTTCTCCTGGGAAAATAGGGGCTTTTGCATATTTTCTGGGTATTTTCCTAAAAGTTGAATTTCTGCACAAAACAAGACACCAGGGCAATTCTGCTGAAAACGGTGTTAGTCCGTGTTAGTTGTTTTCAAAACACACAAATAAGAGGTAAAACAATAGCAAAAGTGTTCGGGAAAGTAGATACGTTTTGGACGTATCAACTCCCCCCCAATCTTTAGCTTATTGCTTGTCCTCAAGCAATTCAGTTAATAACTGAGTGCGATAAAAGAAACTTTCACGAACACATTAGCTTCATATGATGTATATATTCTCACTATGTGGACAAATGCTTAGGCTATTCATAATAAGATATATGCAAATGGTGTTACCTAATGGCTATGTAAACTATGAAGAGATACCAATCATACCAATAATAAATAACATGAAACATATCAATTCACAGGATTGTAAAGCTCATAATAAAGTATGATAAAGTGGTATCTCGCTTGCCCGAATGTGTACAGCAGAACATAAATGCCCAGGCACCTCTGAAGTTCAAGAGAGGACTAGAAATAAAGATATCAAAGATAAAAGCATCGAAGTTATACCCCAGTTAACAGTATTCTGGGACAAGCACATTACACTAAGAATGACAACTATGCTCTCAAGAAGGTGCTCACAGAGAGGATGGTGACTCAGCAATAAAGTAAAAGATTGTCCCTTCAAGGAGGGAAGCAGGGATTTAACATGTGCTAGAGCTTTTCATTGTTTTGAAAACAGAGGCAAAATTGTTTTTGAGAGGTGATTGATTTGTCAACGAATGGCAATAGAGTTCCTGTTATCTTCCATACTAAGCAAGTTGAGAGCGGTTCCGATTTATTTAAAAACAAGCATTTATCATATGCATTTTCTTATATAACTTGACACTCCTCCCAACCTTTGCTTTTCACAAACCATGGCTAACCGAATCCTCGGGTGCCCACCAACAATCACACATCATGGAGGAGTGTCTATTTTTTCCTTTCTCAAATCTTTTGGAATATTATAGTGGTCTTACCAACTCTTTGCAATATTAATGACAAGCAGATGAAGCATGCAAGTCGATGGTTACTTAATTAGTATGGAAGATACCAAGCCCAACTACTACTTCCTCATGAGCTAAAACAGTGTCACAAAATGAGAAGTGTTTGAAGGTTTTAAAGGTAGCACATGAAAATTTACTTGAATGGTTTGAAATGTCATACATAGGTATTTATGGTGGACTCTTTGGGATAACTTGGTTTCAGGGATTTGGAAGCACACACATTACATGCTCAGTACAAGTGGAGGCTAGCAATAGACGGGGAAGCAACAATTCAAGAGAGCAATAACCGTCATAATCATGCTTGCAACAAAATAAAATTAACGGAGACATAAAAGTGATACTAGAACTCTGAGGCAAAATAAATCATCAAGGCTTAATTGACTCTTTGTTTTCAGTCATATACATGTGTGAGCATGTGCCAAGTCGATTCAAATGAATTATTCAAAGGAGGATACCATAGTGTCATACTCTTTTATGAACAGAACAATGCAAGCAAATATCCATAAAACATGCCATCTATTATTAATAAATTGGGATTGATCATAAGATAACATGAACTACTAAGCATCCACCAATCGACATATACCTTATGCGAACCATCTAAGCATGCTCACATGAATGAGTATATGTACAAAAATGAAAACAAATAGAGTTCATTACCAGCCTCTTACCCAACTCGAATTGTCATAGATCATCATTATTGCCCTTTTCACTTGTGTGCTTGAAAGATATGAAATAATAACCAAGCTCCACGGAGTCACGGAAGGTGATGAACTCTGAAATAAACTATACAATACCGAAAAGAAACAACAAATATTTTTGGGTTTTCGGATTTAGAAACTGAAAACAGAACAGTCCGTAAAGACGAATTTTTTCTAGGCACTTAACTTGCTCAGATCAGAAAACTCAAAACTAATGAAAGTTGCATACATATCTGAGGATTACGCACAAACAATATCAGGTCATTACGATTTTTCTGTGATTTTTTATGAATTAAACGGTGGACAGCAGAAATCTGTCCCTACGCAGAAAAACAAACAAACAAAGCAAAATATTTTTGGGTTTTTGCATTTTGAACCGATTTAAACAACTAAGCAAACTAATACTAGAGACTTAAATAAACAAGCAAGAGAAATAACAGAAATATTTTTGGTCTTTTTGAGTTTTGGAAAGTAATTAAAGCAAAACATGAAACAATCAAAAGAAAACGAAACATCGATATACAAAGTACCGAATGATAATGATATATAGATGAGTGAGCTATCGGTATCCCTCCCCCCAAGTTTAGGTTTTTGGCCTAAGTGAGGATCAACCCCATGGTGCCCATGATGAGGCGTCTCCGTAGTATGACGAAGAACTTTCGCCCTGATACGAACTCGAAGACGCACCAACGTAGTGCGCGGTGTAGTCCTCCTCGGGTGTCTCCTCAATGTCGTGCTGTCCGTAGAAACCCAGCACGCTCAGCCGCTCGTCCAACTCCACCTTCGAGAGCGACCACGGCCTCCTGTCAAGACTGAACAAACCGGGCTGCGGCAAAGGGACTTCCCTCTCGTCCCTATCAGTAAATAAAACTCTATAGACAAGCCTTCCTGCACTAGAGTTAGCAGTAACAAATTGATGACCTTTCATTGCACCAAGGTCAAGCCTGCAAGGGGTTAGTAACTAATCACTAGGATCAATATGAAGGTTCAGACTTGAAACAATACGTGAGGCAATAATCCCTCCATAAATAGGTCCCTTAGCAGCTAAGCGACGAGCAATGAGAGACCCAAAATTATATGTAGTGTGACCAGTAAGTGCAGCAGCAAGAAAAGCAAGATGATAGTTTGAAATGTTGCTAGTGTTCTTGATACGTCTCAAACGTATCTATAATTTCTTATGTTCCATGCTTATATTATACCAATTGCTACATGTTTTATATACACTTTGCATTGTTTTATGCATTTTCTGGGACTAACCTATTAACAAGATGCCACAGTGTCAGTTCCCTGTTTTCTGCAGTTTTTGGTTTCAGAAAACCACTTAAGGAAATATTCTCGGAATTGGACGAATTTAATACCAAAGTCCCTATTTTTCACGGGAGGTTCCAGAACACCGAAGACCTAACGGAGAGGGGCCACGAGGCCCCCAGATGAGGTGCCGGTGCGTCCCCACTTCTGGCCGCGCCAGCACCTGATGACGGGGCCTCGGCCCTCCACCGCCTTCGCCCTTTCGCCTATTTAAAGCCCCCGACAATACAAGACCTAAAAGGCCGAGCATTTTTCCACGAAATATTACGGAGCCGCCGCTGTCGTCAACCCTAGTTCGGGAGGGTTCAGAAGCTCTTCCCGGCACCCTGCCGGAGAGGGGAATCATCACCGGAGGGCTCTACATCACCATGTCCGCCTCCGGACTGATGCGTGAGTAGTACATCCTTGGACTACGGGTCCATAGCAATAGCTAGATGGTTGTCTTCTCCTATTGTGCCATCATGTTTAGATCTTGTGAGCTGCCTATCATGATCAAGATCATCTTTATGTAATGCTACATGTTGTGTTTGCTGGGATCCGATGGATATTGAATACTATGTCATTTGCTTCATAATATATCATGTTGTGTGTTGTTTATGATCTTGCATGCTCTCCATTGCTAGTAGATGCTCTGGCCAAGTAGATGCTTGTGACTCCAAAAGGGAGTATTTATGCTCGATAGTGGGTTCATGTCTCTATTTAATCTGGTGTAGTGACAGCAAGCTCTAAGATTGTAGATGTACTGTTGCTACTAAGGATAAAACAGTAGTACTTTGTCTAAGGATAATTGTATTACTTACATTACACACTTTGCCTAATGCAATAATCTGTTGCTTGCAACTTAATATTGAAAGGGGTGCGGAGGCTAACCGGAAGGTGGATTATTAGTCATAGATGCGGTTGGAACGGTTTATGTATATTGTTGTAATGCCCAAATGAATCCCATACTAGACATCATGACATTAGTATATGCATCATTATGCAGCTCTTTATTTTGTCAATTGCCCAGCTGTAATTTGTTTACCCACATGTATGCTATTATTATTATTTATGGAGAGACACCACTAGTGAACTGTGGACCCCGGTCCTTTTCTTTAAACTGATAATACAACCAACTGCAAACTGCTTTCTTTCATTCTCTGCAAACATCATCTTCCACACCATACGTTTAATCCTTGTTACAGCAAGCCGGTGAGATTGACAACCTCACTGTTGAGTTGGAGCAAAGTTTCTTGATTGTGTTGTGCAGATTCCACCTCCCTTCAACAGCACTTTTCTGGCGTCGGGGAGACCTTCGTTGTATTCTTCATCTCCTACTGGTTCGATAACCTTGGTTTCATAACTGAGGGAAACTTGCTACTACGCTCATCACACCTTCCTCTTGGGGTTTTCCAACTCCTCACACCCGTGAGCATCAAGCAATTTTCTGGCGCCGTTGCCGGGGAGATCAAGACACATCTGCAAGGGGAGTCTCTCACTTCCCAATCTCTTTACTTTGTTTTTGTCTTGCTTAGTTAAATTTTATTTCCTGTTTTGTTTGCTATTAAATATCAAAAACACAAAAAAATAGTTACTTGCATTAAATTGTTTATTTCGGTTTGTTATTATGTCTAGTTGTTTATTTGCTATCAATGGCTTATCTCTATGAAACTAGATCTTGATGGCAAGGTTGCTCCACGGAAAATGAACGAAGATATTATAGGAATTACCGTTTGTCACAAAAAGGGATGTACTTATGGAAATTGTTAAATCAACTAAAGGAATATGCTAGAAATTTATGCTATCTATTTGGCAAAACTTTTTGCTTTAATGAATCTGATTGTCATAGGAAGTCGAAACACTTTCCTTTCCAATGTGCTTGTGATGAAAATGAAGCATTAGCTTCTTATGTTAAAGGTTACTATAATGCTTATGAGGTAGAAAGGATGGAAGAATTTATTATCTTTAAGGGTGCACTTGAAATTAGTTCTTACCTTGAGCATAAGATTGATGCCCCTTATAAATCTGAAAGTCTTGCTATACTTAAATATTGTTTTGATAACTATAAGAATGAAAACTCTTATATTACTGAACATGTCAAGAGGATTTTTCCTCATACAGAAGAAACCGTTGTCTTGCAGGAACCTATAGAACAAGAAATTGCTGAATCTGAAAGCTCATTAGATGAAAAAGAGGAGGAGAGTGAAGAACAAAAGGAGGATCTACCTCCTAAAGATAGTAACTCTTTAACTCTTACATTATTTGATTGCCCTCCATGCGTGTCTAAGGAGGAAGTGTGCTATATTGTTGAATGTCATGAATCTATTGAAATATCTACTTTTGATAAATTTGAAAAAAGCATGTTCCTTGACTCAAATAAAATGGAAATAACAGAAATTAAAAATGTGGTCCCTAATGTTATATATGATAATGCTTTAGATGATGGTCCTATGCTTATCAATAATCCTCTATGTATAGAAGTTATTACTTATTTATGTGAGAATAAAAATGATAAAATTGCTTCTTGTGATGGTACTCTTACTCATGAGAGTCCTACTTTGTTCTTGAATTCCCCTAATTACTCCATGGAGGAGAAATTTGCTTATGTTGAGAGATACTTATGTGGTTTGCAATTGTCTCTAGTTCCAAATCTTTGTTGCAACCATGATCTTAAACTTGATATTGATCTTAGTAACTATTTTGAAAGAGGAAAGCATGCTAATGAATTCCAAAATAAATTTAATGATCCTCTTTATGTGCCTATATTATCTAAGTTGAATGATTCTTGTGGTTATATGGTTGAATTTATTTCTACTACTGAAAAATATTATGAGAGAGGAGAATATGGTTGTAGAAGTTTTCATGGTACTAAAACACCTCTCTATATGCTAAAAGTTTTGAAGTTACTCTTGTTTTATCTTCCTATGCTTGTCACTTTGTTCTTTGTGAATTTATTTATGTACAAGATTACTATGCATAGGAAGTGGGTTAGACTTAAATGTGTTTTGAATTTGCTTCTTGATGCTCCTTTTGCTTCATTTTCTATCTTCATGAGAGCATCATTAGAACTATCAAGCCTAGCTAAAAGGGCATTAAAGAAAACACTTTTGGGATGCAACCCATTATCTTTTATTTTCAGCTTTAGTCAAGGAACATGCCTACCTCTGTAGCAATTCCTTTGTATCTTTATTTTATTGCATAGTTGTGCCAAGTTAAGTCTCTAGTAGAAAGTTGATGCTAGAATTGGATCTCTGCGCAGGAACAGTTTTCTGCTGTCCACCGTTTAATTCGTTAGAATTCACAGAAAAATTAAAATGATCTGGGATTTTTTGTGCGTGATCCTCAGATATGTATGCAACTTTCATTAGTTTTGAGTTTTCTGATTTGAGCAAGCTAAGTGCCTCGAAAAAATTCGTCTTTACAAACTGTTCTGTTTTTGACAGATTCTGACATCTATTTTGCATTGGTTCTTTTCATGTTTTTGAATTGATCTTTTTATTCCATAAAATTCCAGTGGCTGTAGCTAATGTCCAGTACCATGATAATGATTGTCTCCATACAGAATATGAGAATTTTTGATTATGCACTAACCCTCTAATGAAGTTTACTTTGAGTTTGGTGTGGAGTAAGTTTTCAAGGATCAAGAGAGAGTATGATATGATGTGATCAAGAAGATGAAAGAGCCTAAGCTTGGGGATGCCCCCGTGGGTCACCCAAGCATATTTCAAGAAGACTCAAGCGTCAAAGCTTGGGGATGCCCAAGGCATCCCCTTCTTCATCAACAACTTATCAGGTTATCTCTAGTGAAACTATATTTTAATTCCGCCACATCTTATGTGCTTTACTTGGAGCGTCTGTTTGTTTTTATTTTTGCTTTTGTTATTTTTGTTTTCTGAATAAAATGGATCATAGCATTCTTGTGTGGGATAGAGAGACGCTCCGCTTTTTCATTTGAATACTCCTATTCTTCACTTATACTTGTTGAGTATTCTTCTATAACTACTGTAATACTTTCAGCTCTTATTTTTCATGCACCTCTTGTTCAGAGCTGTTAGTTCTCATATGTTATACTCTCTTGCTTTATTTTTAAATACTTGGAGAGTTTATGTTTTAAATAAGTTGATTGGTGTTTGGTTAAGAACAGAAAATGTTAAATGTGGTAGATGGTATAACTAAATGATACATAATCTTGTAGATCATTAAATTGTGTCACTTGAATCATTAATGTTGTTTTGAGATATTAATATGCTTAATGGTAAACATGATGGTTTAGTAAGGTGGGATAATTAATGGTTGGTCTAGAAAACTTGAAGCTGTGCCACACTTAAATATCCAGCTGATAGCAAAATGATATATGACTTCTAATGTTAAAAACAACCGTAATGACTTTGTGTTATGCGCTACGGTCGGGGTCCCAACAGTGACTTGTTCATTTGCCACAGTCCCTCATGGAGTGATTTTCATTATGCCTTGTAAGATCATATTTCTAGTTGGAATCTTTTTTCTTGTGAGTTCTAAAGCTGCGGTTTTCATGGCAATTCCACCACCATATTTGCTAGCCTCTTCGGTGCTTTGCATTGCCCTTTCTCACATTGAGAGTTGGTGCATACTTCGCGGGTACATCCAAAACTCGTGGGAGATCTTCATCATGTTCTCCTACACATAAGCCAAATATCTTCCTCAAAACATCCACCATTCCTACCTACTACAGCATTTCCATAGCTGTTCCGAGATATATTGCCATGCAACTTTCATCTTACATTACATGACTTCTTGTCATTTATCATTTATATATTGCTTTGCATGATTCTATATAGCTGATGTGTGGTTTCACCCATGTTACGCTAGATCATTGCATATCCTGCTACATTGGCAGAGGCACCGTTTCATACATTATGTTTTATTCCTTATGAGGTCCTTGTATGAAAAGTGTGTTGTCATATTAGAATGTTTGCCCCTAAAGCCATGGAGGCCATCGAAAAGAGAAACAGAAAAAAAAAGAATAAAAAGGGGGTAACATTACTACTCTTTATCCACACTTGTGCTCCTGTTATAGCACCTGTAATATTCATAGTCATCATTTGTGCTCATGTTTAGCACCTTTACTCCATATGAGAGAGTTTTCATGTTCTACTTGCATAACTATGTGGGGAACTTCACATTATAGAACTTGGATTGTATATTCCAATGATGAGCCTCCTCAAAAGTGCTCTAGGTCTTCATGAGCAAGCAAGTTAGATGCACCCCCACTAGTTCCATTGGAGAGCTTTCATACACTTATAGCTCTATGTGCATCCGTTGTGTGCCAATCACTACTCCTTGCATAGCTTCGATTATAAGACTTCCTCTTGTATAATGATCACTTTCAGCTGGGTGAGACTTTCTTCCGTTGGCCTTCCAAACCCCCCTTATTATTCTTTTAGCCACAACATCCTGGTGCCAGGAACCAACGCTGAACACTTGCTTGTTTTTGAGTGAACAAATAGAGAGATGATCTTCTACGTGCATATTATTATTGCTTGACTTGATCCTTTCACAAAGTTGTCATGAGTGTTTGATTCATTAGATGATTATATTGTTATTCTTGAAGCTTAAATCATCTTTAATATCTACTTTGCACGGTTGATTGTTCTCTAGTACTAATTCATTGAAAGTTTTACTTTGTTCTTCCTACTTGTTTATTCATTACTCATTTGATATCAATATAAACTACAGCTTTTATTCATTTGATCTCAGTTTACATGCATTACATTATTATATGATCAAGATTGTGTGAAAGCATGTCACTTTAGAAATTATTCTTGTTATCATTTTAACTACTCGAGGACGAGTAGAACTAAGCTTGGGGATGCTTGATACGTCTCAAACGTATCTATAATTTCTTCTGTTCCATGCTTATATTATACCAATTGCTACATGGTTTATATACACTTTGCATTGTTTTATGCATTTTCTGGGACTAACCTATTAACAAGATGCCACAGTGTCAGTTCCCTGTTTTCTGCTGTTTTTGGTTTCAGAAAACCGCTTAAGGAAATATTCTCGGAATTGGACGAATTTAATACCAAAGTCCCTATTTTTCACGGGAGGTTCCAGAACACCGAAGACCTAACGGAGAGGGGCCACGAGGCCCCCAGATGAGGTGACAGCGCGGGCCCACTTCTGGCCGCGCCAGCACCTGATGACGGGGCCTCGGCCCTCCACCGCCTTCGCCCTTTCGCCTATTTAAATCCCCCGACAATACAAGACCTAAAAGGCCGAACACTTTTCCAGGAAACATTACGGAGCCGCCGCCGTCGTCAACCCTAGTTCGGGAGGGTTCAGAAGCTCTTCCCGGCACCCTGCCGGAGAGGGGAATCATCTCCGGAGGGCTCTACATCACCATGCCCGCCTCCGGACTGATGCGTGAGTAGTTCATCCTTGGACTACGGGTCCATAGCAGTAGCTAGATGGTTGTCTTCTCCTATTGTGCCATCATGTTTAGATCTTGTGAGCTGCCTATCATGATCAAGATCATCTTTATGTAATGCTACATGTTGTGTTTGCTGGGATCTGATGGATATTGAATACTATGTCATTTGCTTCATAATATATCATGTTGTGTGTTGTTTATGATCTTGCATGCTCTCCATTGCTAGTAGATGCTCTGGCCAAGTAGATGCTTGTGACTCCAAAAGGGAGTATTTATGCTCGATAGTGGGTTCATGTCTCTATTTAATCTGGTGTCAGTTGCCCAGCTGTAATTTGTTTACCCACATGTATGCAATTATTATTATTATTTATGGAGAGACGCCGCTAGTGAACTGTGGACCCCGGTCCTTTTCTTTAAACTGATAATACAACCAACTGCAAACTGCTTTCTTTCATTCTCTGCAAACATCATCTTCCACACCATACGTTTAATCCTTGTTACAGCAAGCCGGTGAGATTGACGACCTCACTATTGAGTTGGAGCAAAGTTTCTTGATTGTGTTGTGCAGATTCCACCTCCCTGCAACAGCACTTTTCTGGCGTCGGGGAGACCTTCGTTGTGTTCTTCATCTCCTACTGGTTCGATAACCTTGGTTTCATAACTGAGGGAAACTTGCTACTACGCTCATCACACCTCCCTCTTGGGGTTTTCCAACTCCTCACACCCGTGAGCATCAGTTCTCCCTACCAAGCACACTAGTAGCAATATAATAAGCAAAATATTTAATAGCTGGGAACTGAATGTTCCTTATCTTGCCACGTTGTGCTCGGCGAATATCATCGTTCGTCACCTCCCGGTAAAGCTGCATCAACTCAGTCGGGTCCCCTTGGATTCTCTTTGTTGTCCCTGAGTATTCAGTACCTATCACAGAACAAAAATCGTGCAAAGACATAGTGATAGCCATATCATAAATTTTAAATGAAACCGTTGGCTTGAACATTTTATTGTTAAAGGTGAAGCTCTCAGCAATTTTTTTGGTGAGCCTGACATATTGAGGACTCTCATCCAACATGTATGTAGTCAGGCCTACCCTCTGCACAAGAAGCAACAAATCATCAAGTATCCCTGCACCACGCATAAAGTCAGTGCATGGGAAGGAAGATGAGTTTGGAAACCCATCATCCCTCTCATCTCCAATGCTTGGTGCCAAGATATTCTCATTGTAAGATTGCCTAATGTGAGTAGTTGATCTTGAGGGCCTTGATACCCTTGGTGCATCACTCTCAAAGAGATCTCCAAAGGTGTGGTTATGCATCTTCCTTTTCTGAAAATTTTAACAAATGTCATAAAAATTGATTTTGAGTCAACTAAATGAAGGGAACTACTATTGTGATTTGCTAGAGGCTTAACCATGCATCAAAACTAGTTATGCCAACTTAGAACAAGCATTTAAACTCACTTAACATGACACCTACAGCAGCAAAATACTCAAAATATAATCGACCAAACAAAATTCTATATGGATATTCGGAGGAGTCACATACCGGAGAGCAAATACCCCAAAGCTCAGCAGCAAAGATGGGCTGAGGAAGGAGATCGAAAATCCAGAGCAAGAACAGCAAGAACGCGATTTTTCGAATGGATGTGTGTTTGGTCGGGAGAGAGAACGCAGGGGGAGGAAAGGGAGTAAGTGGAGGGGCTAGGTGGGCCCACACCATGCCCAGGCGCGGCCAAAGGCCTGCCGCGCCACCATGTGGTGTGGGGGCATGGTGGGTCCCCCTGGTCACTCTCTGGCACTCCCAGGTACCCCTCGAAAAATAGGAATTTTGGCATAAAAATTTTAAAATTCTGAGAATTTTTATTTCTGGACATTTTCTGGTATTTAAGATATTAAATTCAATGCATGAAAAGATTTTTCCAAATCATATTCAACTAAAACTATGCAAACTAAATAGTATTACAGTAGGTAAAACAAAGATGAGAGGAAAAATGTTGTTTAGCACCTCCATGCATTTAAAACATATTTGTTAGCAAGGTTGATCAAGTCTTGCAACCCATTAAATTTTATATGACACAAAAGGTTTCAAACATTGTGAGACACTCATGTTACCTTATATTATATTGTTATGGATCCACTAATAAGATTTTGATATCCTTCTTCATATTCATATATAGGACAATCAAGACTCCCACTTTGATAGACTTCAAATTAGTAATTATATTAACTCCAAATACTTTATCCACTCTCTTGGGGAAATAAACAGTGTGCTCTTTATCATTGACAATGAAAAATACTTTTCCTTTATTGCAATCAATAACAGCACCTGCAGTGTTTAGAAAAGGTCTTCCAAGAATAATAGACATATTTTAGTAACAAAGTAGGTACGTTTTTTAATATCATCAGAAAATATACTACTCAAAGTAGAGACCTCATTCATGTGTTCTACAGCACTTTTATTTTCAGTTCCACAGAAAGGTTCTTTCTCAACAATAGCAATGTGTGCTAAATCAAGAGAGAAATCATAATCTTTATCTTTAATGTTTATGGGAGATGTAGCAAATTTAGCATCAGGAGATGATTTATATCTAATAGCACGTTTTAGAAGAAGATTTTTAATATTACTTATACCAGTAGTAGCATGGCATTCATCAATAAAATCATCATCAATTTCCACATATATTTCATCAAGATCATCATCAACATTACTCGTGAACTCAGGCGAATTAACAGGAGTATTAGCATTTTCATTAGGAATTTCAGCATTTTCAAGCTGTTTAGATCTAGCAATTGTAGCATCTAAAAAGGGACCTAATGAACCAGTTTCATCAAGAACAGTAGAAGCATCATCATAAGTAATTTCAGATTCAGTAGGAGAAACAGTGCGTGAAGCCTGTGGTGGTGTAATAAGCTTACTCAAAACAGACGATGAATCAAGAGCAGCAGCGGTACTCAGAGTTGTACCTTCTTGTAGTGGATGGTATGACACGAACCCTTTCATCACCAGCTCTTCCCATGATGAATAAATTCCAGCGAACAATATCACACTCAGGTGAACTTATAAATAAAGCTATGCTCCCCGGCAACGGCGCCAGAAAATAGTCTTGATAACCCACAAGTATAAGGGATCGCAATTGTCTCGAGGGAAGTAAAACCCAAATTTATTGATTCGACACAAGGGGAGCCAAAGAATATTTATAAGCCTTAACAGATGAATTGTCAGTTCAGCTGCACATGTGAATAGACTTGCTCGAGACAGATTATCAGTAGCGACAGTTTTATAGCAGTGACAGTAGTGAAATAATAGCAGCAGTGAAATAAGGAGAGCTGTAGTGATTATAGTAAACAGCAGGATTAAAATATTGTAGGTATAGGGATGGATGAACAGGCGTTGCATGGATAAGATAATTCATATAATATCAAGTCATGGGCATTTGTAGATACATAAGATAAAGCATCCAAGTACAAAGTAACCATAGGCATGTGTTCCTATTTAGTTGTGCGTGCTCGCAATGAGAAACATGCACATCATCTTTTGTCCTACCAGCCCGTTTGCAGCGGGGCCTCAAGGGAAACTACTGGTAATTAAGGTACTCCTTTTAATAAAGTACCAGAGCAAAGCATTAACATTCCGTGAACACATGTGATCCTCACATCACAGCCATCCCCTCCGGTTGTCCCAATTATTGTCACTTTGGGGCCTCGGGTTCCGGACAATAATATGTGCATACAACTTGTAGATATGATCTAAAACAATGATTATCCTCATGATACAATAACATGTTCAGATCTGAAATCATGGCACTCAGGCCCTAGTGACAAGCATTAAGCATAACAAGTTGCAACAATGACATAAAGTACTAACAACGAATACTAGGCACCATGCCCTAATGATATTACAGCTATTACATGAATGATCTCATCCAATCCCTACCATCCCCTCAAGCCTACAGCGGGGGATTACTCACACATGGATGGGGGAAACATGGATGGTTGATGGAGAGTGTCGAGGAATGAACTCCCACGTAACAGGGGTAGTCTCGCCCCGGGGAGAGGTTCGAAGGGGGGCTGAACACGGAGGTCAAACAACCCTCGATGCACGCCGTGACGTTGCTCGCGGTGCTTGGAGCGGAACTGCACGACAGAGAGTGACACCGGCCCTTACCCAGGTTCACGGCCCTCAAGGTGAGGTAAAACCGCTACTCCTGCTTGTCTGGATTGCACTGTGGTGACTGTAGTACAACTAGCCTCTGGGCCTTGAGAGGGTCCGGAGGTGGAAGACGCTATTGAGCTCGGGATCGAATTCCGGATCCAATCCCCCCTCCTACGGAAGTGCCCCTTCTCCTTAAATAGTTGCCCCGGGCCTCATCCCTGCGACCTGCGCAGTGGACGGGTTCCCACATGGCCACAAGCGCCGGAGCGGGGTGCACTACTGCTCGCTCGTTCATGGACTCGGTCCATGGTCGCAAAGCCTGCCTTCGTGGCAGAGCAGCTGTCTCCTCCGTCCTTGGACGCGGCTCTTCCGTGTTAAAGCGGCGCGCTGTGGCCGACAAGGTGCAGACTTTGCAGAGCGTCTCGCAGGCGCGGCAGAGACCGTGGGGAATGCCCACAGTGACGTCGTCGTTGGAGCGTTGTGCCGGCCAACTGCGTTATCACCAAAGACGAAAGCTTCGTTGGCGGCGCAGGGGACACAGAGCTTTGTTGACCCCTTTTATCACGGGAACGGCAACTGTGACGCTGTTGCTGTCGTGCGCGCAGGCGCGCGCGTCACCCTGCGGCCGCAGCAGAGCCCATGTGCGCTCTGCAGCGCTTCCTTGGCCGTGAAGTATCCCCTCAGGGGCCTGAGGCTCTCGAGGGGGAGGAGCCGGGCTGGCTCCCTTAAGAAGGGGAGAGCCCTCAAGTGGGACACCCTCGGGGGGGGGGGGGCCTCCTTCAAGCCTCTGTCGGCGCCTCAGGTCCCCTCCAGGGGTTTCCGCCTCGGGGGGGTTCCCCAAGCGGTTTGCTTGGTCCTTAGCCGTTTCGTAGATGCAGTTGCGTGCGCGGTCCGTCTAGTATGGGCTCTGCACACCCTAGAATCCACTGGGCTGACAGAGAGGCGTTGGTGATGACGATGCCACGCCGACGCCGCCACCTATCTCCTGTACTTCGAGCAGCTCTTCACAGCGCTCGAAGGCCCTACCGCGGAGATCCGCGACGTGGTCGAGGAGGAGTGCCGTCAGCTTCTGGCGGTGGCGGTGGACCGCATCTTCTCCAACCTCGTCCACCTCCAGCCCGGGTTCGACCTCGCCACGGTGACCGAGCCACTGGAGGGGGACGCTGCGTGGAAAGCCTCCAGCTCCGTCCGCGACCAGGTGGACGACTTCTGCAGCCGCTTCAGGCGGGCCGCTGCAGAGGAAGGCGGCGAGGGGAGCGAGCCCGAGGAGGAAGAAGAGAGCGACCAGGACGACGCTGAGGCCTCCGACTAACCTCCTCCTGCAACGCGTCGCGCTTGTAGCGCTTTAGGGGCGTTTGCCCGTTAGAGAATTTCATTTTCCACCTTGTAATTTACTTCTTCACTTTGTAAACATTTTGCTATCGATTAAATGTGCGCTCCCTTCGAGGGGTCTTTGCTTCATCTCAATGCCTTTCTCGCTCTGCGTCGTTGGACCCTTCCCCTCGCGCTATGACTCCTGCCGCTGCGGTATGCTCGAGCAATGACTCGGCAAGGCCGGGGGGAGTTTAAGGCTTGGGGAGGTAAGAGCCCTCAAGTCGCGATGCTGAGGGCCCCCCTTTGACGCGCAAGCAGTCCACAGAGAGTAAGGAAAGAACCACTTGAGGGACGCAGAGTGCTCATGAGAAAAAAAAATGCGAGGATTCCCTTGAGGTGGGCGAGAGACTTAGCTTCGCGAGGCGTTTTCCCAGTGTGGGCCTTCTCTGGCGGAGTTCTCCCCTTCAGGGGCCGAGGGTTCTCCTCCGCAGGCCTGGTGGGGACTTTCGCTCTCTGTGGATGTTAGAGGGGCGAGCCGAAACGCTAGATCACAGCATCAGGGACTAATGCGCGCTTATAGGTCCCCTCAGGCGTTCCTTGCGAGGAGAGAGAGTACCAAGGTCCTTTGAAGAGATGGCGTGCTTGGGAGGGCCTGCCCTCTAGCCAGAGCTCGGATCCTTGGGTTTTGCAGTGCTGCTGGTGTGTCATTTGAGGCACTGGCACCGTACTCAGCCCCCGCTCGCGAGGTACGCATGTGGAGAGATATAAGTGCCCATTTTCAATAAATGAAATAAAGCTGGAATAAACTCACCACCAAAATATTACATAGCGGCGCCGTAGCGCATAGTTCACTTGGAACGAAAATGGCGCCAGAGCGCAAAGTTCACTTGGAACGAAAATCGGTTCATTACACTTGGGTTTGCCAAGCTAACGTTCCTTCCATGTCGAGGCATGGGGACCACCCATTAGTGGCAGAGGTTCACTGCGGCCTGCGGGGGCTCGTTTGCAGGAGAGCTCGGAGGGCTGGGCCTCGGGAGAAGCTTTGAGAAGCTTGGAGGTGAAGCCGTGAGCTTCCCTCTAGAGACAAAAAATGCCTGGCGTGACTGTGATCACGGGTAGAACTTGCGCAGATGCGCGATGTTCCACGGGTTCTTGACGGGGATGCCGTCTTCGGTCTCGAGGCGTACTGCGCCAGGCCTGGCGACGTGGGAGACCCTGTAGGGGCCTTCCCACATCGGGGAGAGCTTGTGGAGACCTTCCCTGGAGAGGATTCGCCTGAGGACGAGGTCGCCCGCTTCAAGGGTGCGTGAGCGCACATGGCGGCTGTGGTAGCGTCGCAGGTCTTGCTGGTACCCTGCCGCCCTGAGGGCGGCCTGACGGCGCAGTCCCTCGAGAAGCAGCAGGTCGTCGTTGTGGAGGCCCTCTTGGGTGTCCTCATTGAAGGCAAGGACCCGTGGCGATCCATGCTTGATTTCTGCGGGAAGGACCGCCTCGGCTCCGTAGACCAGAGCGAACGGCGTTTCGCCTGTAGGCCTCGAGGAGGTTGTGCGTATGGACCAGAGCACTGAGGGGAGCTCGTCAATCCAGCCCTTGCCGTGGCCCTTAAGGATGTTGAAGCTTCTGGTCTTGAGGCCCTTGAGGACTTCTGCGTTTGCTCGCTCGGCTTGACCGTTGCTGCGTGGGTGAGCTACCGAGGCGAAGCAGACCTTGATACCAAGCTTGTCGCAGTAGGCTCGGAAGATGCCGCTGGTGAATTGCGAGCCGTTTGTGGGGACCCCGGACTAGCTGTCCGAAATACCCGATTATGTTTAACACAACGATCCCATGATCAGTCTGTCGTTGCACATAATCCGAACTGAATACCAAAGTTTACATCCATTCAATACCGGAATAAGTCTTACATAACAGGTCATATAGACCAAGTCTTACACAGGTGCCTTCTAGGGCCAAATCAACATAAGCAGCGGAACTTAAACGTAGTAGACATCCAAAAGCTAACGATGACCCGACAGGCAGTCGACTTGAGAAGATCCTTAGTTGGCGTAGATGTCGCCATACTCCTCCTGGGCGTAATACTCTTCCAAGTCTGGCTACGACAATAGCCAGAGGCAAGCTAGTATGAGTACATTGGAATGTACTCGCAAACTACTCCAACATGAGTGCACTAGTCTCAATTTTATTTCATATTCTTAATTTATTTAACTAAGACATTTCTATATCTTTGCTGAAGAAGATAAGGAGATTATAACTATTCTTAGTAACTCATGTGTATTAGTTTCTTCAAAACTCCTCCTTTTTCCAACCATGGTCCATCATGGTACCAAGTCTCCAACAACCTCATACCACATCCGTTGGCATAGGTGTATGGATCATTCCACCAACTTCCTTTCTTTTGAAAACACAATTCTTTTTCAAAACTTGCACCTGGTCAAAGTAGGGCCTTTCAACTGTCCATATCCGAGGACTCGGCTATTCGAATAGTTTTAACCCTCTGCAGAGGTAGCACGCTTTTCCCACACCCATCCGATAACTCATCGTGTCTGCCACGTCTCGCCATACCAGGGGTATGCGAAGTTGAGTCACCGACCCTAGTCTGTCCTTTGCTCATGCTAGTATAGGATCCTGCCCCTATGATACTTTCCATCGACACTTAACCCAGCCCGTCGGAATCTAAGTGTGAGGACTCATAGGTTTTATCTGGCGGTGTATAGGGGACATCCTTCTATCCTCCTCCTTATCTACTCATAGAGTTTGAGCGAGGACCCAGGTCAGGGGTAGGTCACCAAACCATTCCCTCATGCATAACGGAGTCATCTCCGTTGATGCAGTGTCCCATACTAATAAGAGCAAACTATATGACTAAGCCCTTTCCCATATGTGGGTAAATGTGGTCGCACAGAGTATCGGCTGATCGACGTAAGTACTAAGACACAATGTGCTTTTTCTCAAAACCATCTTTCTCCACTTCTTTATTTCAACACCACATCTTGGTGTTCTATATCC
Source organism: Poa annua (assembly GCA_026929855.1). NCBI lineage: Eukaryota > Viridiplantae > Streptophyta > Magnoliopsida > Poales > Poaceae > Poa > Poa annua. Next base: position 36,312,225 of record CM049438.1, read on the forward strand.
ACACAAGGTTTTCAAAGGAGTTTTGAATAAAACAATGTTGGTTTTCCCATCCTATAGTTTTAGCATATATTCCTATATAGGGTGGCAAAATATCTTAGGTATACTTTTGAAAATGGGTTTTTGTAAACCTTTGCTTTTTAAAAAAAATGACTTTGTAATCTAGATGCATATATTAGGTGCAAGCTCAGAGAGTAGCTTGCCTTGCTCGACAAAGTGGTCTTGGTCTTGGTCTTCAGGCTCTCCAAATCCTTCCTCCTCGATATATCCGACAACGTTCTCGTCTACTATACAATCAAGCAAATACAAACAATCACTAACCTATTCCATCAATCACCACAGCAGTACAATCTTAATTGCCCTAACTAACCACTTCATACATCAAACAACACAATTTGGTTTCAATTTAACTGATTTAGTTATTATTCACACATATCTTAATTTGGGCAGAAACTAGTTGAACATGTTTAATTACATAACCTAAGTTCTGTTGGTCACAAAAATACAAACTAAAATTCTACAGAAAGCTAATGATGTGTAGAAGATGATCCAATTGGATTTGAGTCATTTGGAGTTACCAAACTCCCTACACAATGTTTTGAATCCAGAAGCTAATTAATAAGGTTTTGGCTATCATTTAAATTATGTTCATCTAAAAATTAAACCCTTTTAGGGGTGACTAACCATGGTTAAATGTGACCTAATAAAATTAGTTTCACCTAATTTGGATTAACAGAGTATCAGAAACAAACAAGTTTAGGATTTAAACCTTTTATGGTATTTTGAATAATGTATTTTTATTATTCACCCAAATGGAGTGAAACCAATTGGGTTGGATAGATAATTTCATAACCTATCCAGAACAGTTTGATTTGTTCCATTTGGAGTTGTAAATCTAAAGTTATGAATTTTCTAAAATTGAGTTCAGTACTGGTTTTTGAATTAAATCTAAATTCGAATAAATAACCCAGAGTGGATAATGTTGAAAACCCTGACGGGTGGGGCCTACTGGACAGTGACTCAGCGTGCGCGCGAATTTAATTAAAACCCTGACGGGTGGGGTCGGCCCGTCAGTGGCTTGCTACGCGAACCGGTAAGTTACCGTTGGATCTTGATCCAACGGTCACGATCGGACGCGCCGGCGACGACCAAAAACTGGCGGCGCCGAGGCTCCGGCGACGGCGAGGTACACGGAGAGCTCACCTCGAGGCTCGGGAGAACGTGCGGATGGTCCAGATCGACGGCGGCGACTCGGGGAAGCTCGCTGGACGAACGGCACGTGCTGGGGCGGCTTCTATCGACGGCGGCGAGCAGCTCCTCCTCCGCGGCCGTGCTCCAACTCCGGCGAGCCTGCTACGTCGTTCCTGGGCACGAACCAGAGGGGAAAAGGGACCGGGTGAGTGAGGCGGTAATGGGGAAGAGGATGCGAGCCAGAGAGGAGAGAAAGGAAGGCCAGCACGGCCTGGCCGTGGTCGTCGTCTACCTCGGACACGGCGAGCTCGAGGAGACCCACGGACAGCCGGGGTTTCACGGCGAAGGCTCCGCCCTCCAGGCGGTGCACGAGAGGGGGTGGTGTGAGGGGGAGAAGCGGTGGAGAGGTGTGGAGAAATGGGGTGCTCGGAGGGGGCTTTTATAGCGGCGGGCCGGCGCACGGTGGACGCGGCGCAGGGGGCACCCGAAGGCGTGCCGGCTCGCCGTAGGGTTGGCGCGGGTGTGGCTAGGATGCGGGATGTTCAGGGGACCGAATGGGCAAGGAGGGGAGGCGTGGCGCGCTCAGGCGAGGTCGTTGGGGGGTCCGGGTCGTGGAGCGCGTCCGGGCGGCGCACGGCGTGCGCGGCGTGTCGCGGACACGGCGTGTTCGGGCGGCTGCTGGCGCGTGCTGCTGCTGCGCGAGGGAACCAGGAGGTGAGGGAGTGAAGGGGAGGCACAGCGCGGCCGGCACGGCGCGGCGTCGTCGTAGCCACAGTGCCGACCACGGCGACGTGCGCGTGGCCGTGCTGTCGCCAGCTCCTCCACGGCGACTCCGGCCACCATTTCCCGCGTTCTTGGTTGCTTCGTGATCGTGGAGATGAGGTGAATCCAGTGGATGCCTTAATTTGATGAATTAAACCCGCAATCGCTCGATTTGATCCGTGACTTGGTTCGGTTTTGGGAAGAACATGTGATGCTCAACAAGTGTTTGTTGAATTGCATGAACCAGTACAGTGTGTAATTTTTGATTTTTATTTTCATAATTTGCTTCTCCTATTCTTGTCTAACTTCATGGTATGGTTTGATTATATTGGAGGCAAGTGGCACATAGCACTTTTTTGATGATTTGAATATTTAAAGAAAGAATCATAAGTGGAATTTAAGTTTTTGAAATGGATAAATTGAAGAGGAAAAACTTGTGGAAATCAAATAGGAGTGTTTATAATATTACTCCATTGATTTTGGGTTGAGATAAAAATAGGTTTCTTATTTTGGAAAATATGGTGACAGGTGTCACATGGTGTTATAGTTTTGGAAATTTTTGTTTTGTTTATTTGCTCTCTTTCAACTTGGAAATTAGAGCTAGAATTCAACAATCTTGCAAGCAATGCCAACAAACAATAATCAAGAAATAAACATACCCTAATTTTTATAAGAAAAGTTTTTGTTGGCCCACATTTTTGCATTAATAATTTATATTAATATTTGGGATGTTACAAATCCTTCCCCCCTTAAAATAAATCTCGTCCCGAGATTTGCTAGGTCTGGGTACTAAAGAGGTTCGGGAATTCACTTCTAAGATAGTCCTCACGTTCCCACGTGGCTTCATCTTCAGAGTGGTTAGTCCACTGGACCTTGTAGAACTTGATCGCGCGCCTTCGGGTAAGACGAACATCTTCGTCGAGAATCTTGATGGGTCTCTTACGGTAGGTCAGATCTTGATTCAGATCGATGGAATGATGGTCGATATTTTTGAAAACATCAGGCTGGTCAGGAACTTCAAGACACTTCCGGAGCAATGAAATGTGGAAGACATCGTGGTAATCTGCTAACTCTTGAGGCAACTCCAGTTGATAAGACACTTCACCACGACGGGAAAGGATCTTAAAGGGTCCAATATATCTTGGTGCCAATTTTCCTTTGACATGGAAACGTTGCATTCCTTTAAGAGGTGTCACTCGGAGATAGACATAATCTCCGACACTGAAGGTGACATCACGACGCCTGTTATCAGCGTAGCTCTTCTGACGGGATTGGGCAGTTTTGAGACGCTCACGGATAAGTTGAACTTGTTCCTCGGCCTCACGGAGAGTGTCTGGTCCAAACAATTTGCCTTCTCCGGTGTCGGACCAATTCAGGGGCGTACGACACTTCCTGCCGTATAGGGCTTCAAAAGGTGCCATTTGCAGACTAGACTGGTAACTATTATTGTAGGAGAATTCTGCAAATGGAAGGCAATCTTCCCACTTGGATCCATAGGATAGAACACACGCGCGAAGCATGTCCTCCAATATCTGGTTTACTCTCTCAGTTTGGCCTCCGGTCTGGGGATGATAAGCTGTGCTAAATGCTAACTTGGTTCCGAGGGCTTCGTGCAGGGCCTTCCAGAACCTTGAGGTGAATTGTGTGCCTCTATCCGATACAATCCTCTTAGGCACACCATGCAGGCTTACTATTCTGGAAATATACAGGTCTGCTAACTGATTTCCCCGATAGGTGGTGTTGACGGGAATAAAATGGGCAACCTTGGTTAGTCTATCAACGATGACCCAAATTGAGTCATGACCTCGGTTGGATCTTGGAAGTCCGGTGATAAAATCCATTCCAATCTCATCCCACTTCCACTCGGGAATCTTCAAGGGTTGAAGCAATCCAGCGGGTCGCTGGTGTTCAGCCTTGACTCGCTGACAGATATCACACTTGGCCACAAAAACACCAATCTCTCGCTTCATTCCGTGCCACCAAAATCTCTCACGAAGGTCTTGGTACATTTTGGTTCCGCCGGGGTGGATTGAATAGGGGGTCTCGTGGGCTTCCTTTAGGATTAACTCCTTAAGTTCCGTGACATTAGGGACACAGATACGACCCTTGAATCTCAACACTCCTTCAGCATCCTCGGTAAAACCAGGCGTTTTACCGAGAGAAACCTTCTTCTTGATTCCTTCTATGCTCTCATGACCTTTCTGGGCTTCCTTGATTTGGTCTAACAGGGTTGGGGTTAACTCTAGATTGGCGAGATAACCGCGGCTAACAAGCTCTAGTCCAAAATCCTTGAACTCCTTGAACAAGGCTGGCTGTTCAGCTTGGATCAAGGCATTTAAGGTGCAGGGCTTGCGACTAAGGGCATCGGCAACTACATTAGCCTTCCCTGGGTGGTAATGGATACCGATATCATAATCCTTGATTAATTCCATCCACCTTCTCTGTCGCAGATTTAACTCCTTCTGGGTGAAGATATACTTCAAGCTCTTATGATCAGTATAGATCTCGCAACGATGTCCCGCAAGATAGGAGCGCCACGTTTTCAGAGCAAGAACAACGGCGGCTAACTCCAGGTCATGGGTTGGGTAGTTCTCTTCATGCGGTCGCAACTGCCGAGACAGATACGATACCACCTTGCCTTCTTGCATCAGAACGCAACCAAGTCCGAGGCGTGATGCATCGCAGTACACGTCGAAACTCTTGGTGACGTCTGGCATAACCAGGACAGGGGTGGAGGTCAATCTCTTCTTTAATTCCTGGAAACCCTCTTCACACTTCTGAGTCCATTCAAACTTCTTGTCCTTCTTCAGCAGTTGGGTCAGGGGTTTGGCTATACTGGAGAATCCTTCAACGAACTTGCGGTAGTAACCCGCTAGTCCGAGAAAGCTTCGGATTTCGGTCACACTAGTTGGGGCTTCCCAGCTCACAATGGCTTGGATCTTCTCTGGGTCAACAGAAATTCCTCCCGCAGACACAACATGTCCGAGAAACGCTACTTCACTGAGCCAAAATTCACACTTGCTAAACTTGGCATACAACTGGTGTTCTCGGAGGGTTGCTAAAACTAGACGCAGGTGTTCAGCATGCTCTTCTTCGGTTTTGGAGTAAATAAGGATGTCATCGAGGAAAACTACCACGAACTTGTCAAGATACTCCATGAAGATCTTGTTCATGAGATTCATAAAATAGGCTGGGGCATTGGTCAGACCAAAGGACATTACGGTGTACTCAAATAAACCGTAACGGGTGGTGAAGGCAGTTTTGGGGATGTCTGTCTCTCGGATTTTTAATTGATGATATCCCGACCGAAGATCGATCTTGGAAAAGACTCGGGCTCCGTTCATTTGATCGAACAGATCCTCGATCTTTGGAAGGGGATATTTGTTCTTAATGGTCACATCATTTAGCTTGCGATAATCCACACACAGGCGTGTGGTACCGTCTCTCTTATCCACAAAAATAATGGGTGATCCCCAGGGTGAAGCACTTGGGCGAATAAGTCCTTTGCTGAGCATATCTGCTAACTGCTTCTTCAACTCAACCAATTCTTCCGGATTCATCCGATAAGGCCTCTGGGATATAGGGGCTGTTCCGGGGATAAGTTCAATGATGAACTCAATATCCCGGTCTGGCGGCATACCAGGCAATTCTTCAGGGAAAACATCTCGGAACAAGTGAACAACACGGATCTCATCTAGGGTGGGTCGAGCTATGCTCTCATGGCATCCTGGTCGGGGTCGACTGGTTTCCGACACATACTCCACTTCTACTTCTTTGTCGGTGGTGAGGGATATAGCTCTTCTGGCGCAGTCAATTCGACCACGGTACTTGGCTAGCCAATTCATACCCAGTATGACATCTATTCCTTGGGTTCCTAAAATGATTAAGTCGACTAGGAACTTTTCCCCCTTGATTTCAAGGGAAATGTCCGGGCAATACGACTTGGTATCTATGGTGGATTCTGGGATTTGGATGACCATGGGTTTGGGTAGGAGGTTTCCGACTAAACCTCCCTTAGCAACAAATTCTTGGGTAACAAAAGAATGGGTAGCACCGGAATCAAACAGAACAGTTGCAGGTACTGAGTTGACAAGGAACGTACCCAGCACAACATCTGGCGCATCCATGGCCTCTTCAGCATTGATGTGGTGCAGACGTCCCTTGGCAACAGCAACATTTCCGCGGGATGCGGGGTTCTTGCCATTCCCATTACGACCTTGGCCATTGCTAGGTGCTGGTGTATCGGGGCGTGGACCATTCTTCTTAGGATTGGGGCATTCTTTGGAGTAGTGACCCATGGTGGCGCAATTAAAGCAGACAACATTAGCATTGCGGTTGGAGTTGTTAGAGTTCCCTCCGGGACGGGGGTTGTCATTGGGACGGTTGAAACTGTTTGGGTTGTTTGGGCGATTAGGGTAATTGGGGCGTGTGGTTGGTGGCGGTCGATAGGCTGGCTTGGGGTTTTGTGGGTAGGTGCGAGGCTTCTGGCTGCTCGAACCTTCCTGGGCAATCATCCTCCTCTTACGACCTTCAAACATGGACTTGCGCTTGGTCTCCAACTGGATGGCCTTGTCCACAAGTGACTCCAAATCAACAAAGTCATGGATAACCAAAGCACACTGCAGCTCATCATGAAGTCCGTTCATGAAACGCTCCATCTTCTTCCTCTCGGTGTCGGTGTCATCAGGAGCATATCGAGACAAGTCAGTGAACTCATCCAGGTATCCGACCACATCTTTACTTCCCTGCCGCAACTTGCGGAATTCATCCTTCTTCCTTTCAATGAGTCCACCGGGGATGTGTTTCTTGCGGAACTTCTCCTGGAACTCAACCCAGTTGATAACATAGCCAGCTTGCTGGAGAGCCTTGGTAGCTTCCCACCAAGACCGTGCAGGTCCCGCCAGATAGTGGGTTGCATACAGCACTTTCTCAGGTTCGCCCACGGCTGCAACTTCCAGGTTGTTGTTAATGGTGCGAAGCCAATCATCGGCCTCTAGTGGGTGAAGTCCCTTGGAATAGGTGGGTGGGTTGGTTTTCTGAAAATCACTCAAAGTGGATCGCTGATTTCCTTCACCATTGCCATTGCCATTGTGGTGGTTGTTGTTGTTGTTGTTGTTGTTGTTGTTGTTGTGTGCGGCAGCGATCTGCTGCAGGGCAGCGATATGAGCTTGACGCTCTGCCCGAGCAGCTTGGCGTTCCTCCATAATAAGCGCAAGAAGTTGGGCGGTGGTTGGTTCCGGTGGGGGTGGTGGTCCTCCATCCGGGTTGGAGCGACGAGTGTCCACCATCCTGAAGAACACCGGGTATAAGGGCAAGGCAAAAGGGTCTGATTAAGGGGGATAAAGGTTGGTTTCGCATAGTGGTGGATTACTTAAGGATTATGTGAAAAATACTTTTCATAGACTAACAAGACTAGCACACTGATATAGCACAAGCATCACATCAAAGGGTTCATCACATCAAGCTTACATCCTTGCTTTTTTTTTTATTTTTTTTTTTTTTTTAGCTAAGGCACATGGTACAAGTTCTCCAAAAGAACTACTACTCCTACTAGTTTAGCGATAGGGGGTGATCCTAATCCTGCGGTAGTACTCAAGTCACTCGCCTACTGAGGTGGAACCTCAGGCTCGGATACGTCAGCGTCAGACTGGTAGGGTGGCTCCTCTGGGTCTTCCTCCTCGTCATCCTCCTGCTCATAGTCCATCTCCTCCAGATAGTCGTCATCGTCACTGAGGAAAGCGTTGTTCTCCTTGCGGAGATCCTCGCCCTCCTCCTCCATCTCGTCAGTACGGAGCTCCAAATCCTCGATCAGCCCGTCCTGCTCTGCCACCTTCTTGCGGAGCTTCGCTATGGTCTTCCTCATCTGGGTCCTCTTCTTGAGAAGAGCGACCTTCTCCTCCTTCAGCTGTGCCTCACTCTCGCGACTCTCCTTGAGCGAGAGGCGCTCAAAGTGAGACCGAAGTCTAGCGCACCTCAAGTCCTCCTGGGTGCGAAAGAGCATAATCTCCATGTCCAGGATGTACTCTCCGAACGTCGGGTGTAGAGGGGACTGAATAGGGTGTCCGTCGACGGTGCGCCTCCCGTAGAACTGGAAACGAGAGTTCACCAACTCCGCCTTGTGCTCCTCACAAAGCCGGGATAACATCCGCTGCATGGAACGACACAGGCCGTCGTCCCAGTGGACGTCCATGGTGGTAAAGATGAGTGTCCTGGATCCGGGGGACTTGATGTTCCCGCGAACAGACGCCTCGACCAACCAAGACAAGTTCCCGTTACCGGGAGTGTCCACCTGGGCTCCCTTAAACTCAGGAGTGGGGCGACCTAACAGCTTGGTCAACTCGAACAGGTCCTTCTCGAACATCAACTTGCCGTCCTTCTCAAGCTGAACAAACTTGGTGAAATGGACCGCCATCTACAATTTTTAGTCAAAATTTTAAATTAGTGAGATGACATGTGTATCAAAATTTTAAATGTAGTGAGGCAACAAGTGAGCAAAATTTTAAGTTTAATAGAGTGACGAGTGTGCCAAAATTTTAAGGGTATAGGGGAAAACATAATATTTAGTGAGATCAAAATTTTTCATAAGTGAGAGGATTAGAGATAAGCATTTTTCGAAAATACTTCATTCCTTTATCCTTTTAGAATTTAACTTTTGTAACTCCTACCTAGCGACCATGCTAAACTAAGGTTTCTAAAGTCGAGATGGCTCTGATACCAGGTCTGTGGGGACCCCGGACTAGCTGTCCGAAATACCCGATTATGTTTAACACAACGATCCCATGATCAGTCTGTCGTTGCACATAATCCGAACTGAATACCAAAGTTTACATCCATTCAATACCGGAATAAGTCTTACATAACAGGTCATATAGACCAAGTCTTACACAGGTGCCTTCTAGGGCCAAATCAACATAAGCAGCGGAACTTAAACGTAGTAGACATCCAAAAGCTAACGATGACCCGACAGGCAGTCGACTTGAGAAGATCCTTAGTTGGCGTAGATGTCGCCATACTCCTCCTGGGCGTAATACTCTTCCAAGTCTGGCTACGACAATAGCCAGAGGCAAGCTAGTATGAGTACATTGGAATGTACTCGCAAACTACTCCAACATGAGTGCACTAGTCTCAATTTTATTTCATATTCTTAATTTATTTAACTAAGACATTTCTATATCTTTGCTGAAGAAGATAAGGAGATTATAACTATTCTTAGTAACTCATGTGTATTAGTTTCTTCAAAACTCCTCCTTTTTCCAACCATGGTCCATCATGGTACCAAGTCTCCAACAACCTCATACCACATCCGTTGGCATAGGTGTATGGATCATTCTACCAACTTCCTTTCTTTTGAAAACACAATTCTTTTTCAAAACTTGCACCTGGTCAAAGTAGGGCCTTTCAACTGTCCATATCCGAGGACTCGGCTATTCGAATAGTTTTAACCCTCTGCAGAGGTAGCACGCTTTTCCCACACCCATCCGATAACTCATCGTGTCTGCCACGTCTCGCCATACCAGGGGTATGCGAAGTTGAGTCACCGACCCTAGTCTGTCCTTTGCTCATGCTAGTATAGGATCCTGCCCCTATGATACTTTCCATCGACACTTAACCCAGCCCGTCGGAATCTAAGTGTGAGGACTCATAGGTTTTATCTGGCGGTGTATAGGGGACATCCTTCTATCCTCCTCCTTATCTACTCATAGAGTTTGAGCGAGGACCCAGGTCAGGGGTAGGTCACCAAACCATTCCCTCATGCATAACGGAGTCATCTCCGTTGATGCAGTGTCCCATACTAATAAGAGCAAACTATATGACTAAGCCCTTTCCCATATGTGGGTAAATGTGGTCGCACAGAGTATCGGCTGATCGACGTAAGTACTAAGACACAATGTGCTTTTTCTCAAAACCATCTTTCTCCACTTCTTTATTTCAACACCACATCTTGGTGTTCTATATCCACACAAGGTTTTCAAAGGAGTTTTGAATAAAACAATGTTGGTTTTCCCATCCTATAGTTTTAGCATATATTCCTATATAGGGTGGCAAAATATCTTAGGTATACTTTTGAAAATGGGTTTTTGTAAACCTTTGCTTTTTAAAAAAAATGACTTTGTAATCTAGATGCATATATTAGGTGCAAGCTCAGAGAGTAGCTTGCCTTGCTCGACAAAGTGGTCTTGGTCTTGGTCTTCAGGCTCTCCAAATCCTTCCTCCTCGATATATCCGACAACGTTCTCGTCTACTATACAATCAAGCAAATACAAACAATCACTAACCTATTCCATCAATCACCACAGCAGTACAATCTTAATTGCCCTAACTAACCACTTCATACATCAAACAACACAATTTGGTTTCAATTTAACTGATTTAGTTATTATTCACACATATCTTAATTTGGGCAGAAACTAGTTGAACATGTTTAATTAGATAACCTAAGTTCTGTTGGTCACAAAAATACAAACTAAAATTCTACAGAAAGCTAATGATGTGTAGAAGATGATCCAATTGGATTTGAGTCATTTGGAGTTACCAAACTCCCTACACAATGTTTTGAATCCAGAAGCTAATTAATAAGGTTTTGGATATCATTTAAATTATGTTCATCTAAAAATTAAACCCTTTTAGGGGTGACTAACCATGGTTAAATGTGACCTAATAAAATTAGTTTCACCTAATTTGGATTAACAGAGTATCAGAAACAAACAAGTTTAGGATTTAAACCTTTTATGGTATTTTGAATAATGTATTTTTATTATTCACCCAAATGGAGTGAAACCAATTGGGTTGGATAGATAATTTCATAACCTATCCAGAACAGTTTGATTTGTTCCATTTGGAGTTGTAAATCTAAAGTTATGAATTTTCTAAAATTGAGTTCAGTACTGGTTTTTGAATTAAATCTAAATTCGAATAAATAACCCAGAGTGGATAATGTTGAAAACCCTGACGGGTGGGGCCTACTGGACAGTGACTCAGCGTGCGCGCGAATTTAATTAAAACCCTGACGGGTGGGGTCGGCCCGTCAGTGGCTTGCTACGCGAACCGGTAAGTTACCGTTGGATCTTGATCCAACGGTCACGATCGGACGCGCCGGCGACGACCAAAAACTGGCGGTGCCGAGGCTCCGGCGACGGCGAGGTACACGGAGAGCTCACCTCGAGGCTCGGGAGAACGTGCGGATGGTGCAGATCGACGGCGGCGACTCGGGGAAGCTCGCTGGACGAACGGCACGTGCTGGGGCGGCTTCTATCGACGGCGGCGAGCAGCTCCTCCTCCGCGGCCGTGCTCCAACTCCGGCGAGCCTGCTACGTCGTTCCTGGGCACGAACCAGAGGGGAAAAGGGACCGGGTGAGTGAGGCGGTAATGGGGAAGAGGATGCGAGCCAGAGAGGAGAGAAAGGAAGGCCAGCACGGCCTGGCCGTGGTCGTCGTCTACCTCGGACACGACGAGCTCGAGGAGACCCACGGACGGCCGGGGTTTCACGGCGAAGGCTCCGCCCTCCAGGCGGTGCACGAGAGGGGGTGGTGTGAGGGGGAGAAGCGGTGGAGAGGTGTGGAGAAATGGGGTGCTCGGAGGGGGCTTTTATAGCGGCGGGCCGGCGCACGGTGGACGCGGCGCAGGGGGCACCCGAAGGCGTGCCGGCTCGCCGTAGGGTTGGCGCGGGTGTGGCTAGGATGCGGGATGTTCAGGGGACCGAATGGGCAAGGAGGGGAGGCGTGGCGCGCTCAGGCGAGGTCGTTGGGGGGTCCGGGTCGTGGAGCGCGTCCGGGCGGCGCACGGCGTGCGCGGCGTGTCGCGGACACGGCGTGTTCGGGCGGCTGCTGGCGCGTGCTGCTGCTGCGCGAGGGAACCAGGAGGTGAGGGAGTGAAGGGGAGGCACAGCGCGGCCGGCACGGCGCGGCGTCGTCGTAGCCACAGTGCCGACCACGGCGACGTGCGCGTGGCCGTGCTGTCGCCAGCTCCTCCACGGCGACTCCGGCCACCATTTCCCGCGTTCTTGGTTGCTTCGTGATCGTGGAGATGAGGTGAATCCAGTGGATGCCTTAATTTGATGAATTAAACCCGCAATCGCTCGATTTGATCCGTGACTTGGTTCGGTTTTGGGAAGAACATGTGATGCTCAACAAGTGTTTGTTGAATTGCATGAACCAGTACAGTGTGTAATTTTTGATTTTTATTTTCATAATTTGCTTCTCCTATTCTTGTCTAACTTCATGGTATGGTTTGATTATATTGGAGGCAAGTGGCACATAGCACTTTTTTGATGATTTGAATATTTAAAGAAAGAATCATAAGTGGAATTTAAGTTTTTGAAATGGATAAATTGAAGAGGAAAAACTTGTGGAAATCAAATAGGAGTGTTTATAATATTACTCCATTGATTTTGGGTTGAGATAAAAATAGGTTTCTTATTTTGGAAAATATGGTGACAGGTGTCACATGGTGTTATAGTTTTGGAAATTTTTGTTTTGTTTATTTGCTCTCTTTCAACTTGGAAATTAGAGCTAGAATTCAACAATCTTGCAAGCAATGCCAACAAACAATAATCAAGAAATAAACATACCCTAATTTTTATAAGAAAAGTTTTTGTTGGCCCACATTTTTGCATTAATAATTTATATTAATATTTGGGATGTTACACCGTTGTCAGTGATGATGCGGTTGGGCACGCCGAAGCGGCAGACCAAGCTTCGGATGAACTTTACCGCAGCCCCAGCTGGTATGGTGCGCACCGGCTCAACCTCGGTCCACTTGGTGAACTTGTCGATGGCCACGAGGAGGAAACGGTAGCCCCCCTGCGACTTCGGGAAGGGGCCCAGGATGTCCAGCCCCCAGACCGCGAATGGCCAGGAGAGCGGGATGGTCTGAAGCTCCAGTGCCGGCTGATGAATTTGCTTGGCGTGGAATTGGCAGGCGTCGCAGGTTTGCACAATGGCGACCGCATCTTGAAGCACCTGAGGCCAGTAGAAGCCGCTCCTGAAGACCTTGCCTGTGAGGGTGCGCGCACATGAGTGGTGGCCGCACTCCCCGCTGTGGATGTCCTTAATCAGCTCTCGGCCTTCCTCAGGAGGGACGCACTTGAGCGCGACACCATTTGGGCGCTTGCGGTAGAGGTTTTCCTCGAGGATGCAGTATGACTTTGCTTGTCGAGCGACTCGCTCTGCATCAGCATCTTCTTCAGGGAGGATTCCTTTCACCAAGTAGTCCTTGAGCTCATCAATCCAGCCTGAGGCCTGGTGGGTTGCTGTCAGCAGCAGACGCTCCCCTGTGCTGGGACCGCAATCAGGCGCCCCAGACTCAGGAGGTGGTGGGAGCGCTTCGCCTGCGCTTGCGGCTGTGGCCTCTCGAGGCTGCTTGATGGATGCCTTGGCGAGCCTCTCTTCGAAGACACCGGCCTGCTGGGGTTGCCTCCGCGAGGCTCGCTTGGCGATGTCGTCGGCCTCTTGGTTTTCTTTCCTCGGGATGTGCATGAGCTCCATGCCCCTGAAGTGCTTCTCAAGCTTGCGGACCTCTTCGAGGTATGCGGCCATGTGGTCGTCTTTCGGCGTGTAGCTCTTGTTGGAGAAGTTGACGAGCAGCTGTGAGTCTCCCTTGACGAGTAGGTGCTTGACGCCTAGAGCGATGGCGGCCCTTAAGCCGGCGAGGAGGCCTTCGTATTCGGCGATGTTGTTGGAGATCTTGTCGATTGTGAAGCACAGCTGGACAGCATAATATAGCTTGTCACCCTTGGGCGAGGTTAGGACGACGCCTGCTCCGCCATTGCGGCAAGCGAAGGCTCCATCGAAGTGCATGGTCCAGTGGCTGGGCGCCGCGTCTCCCGAGGGCTCGGCCTCTGCCTCACGAGGCTCCTCAGGGCTTGGGTCAGTCCATTCGGCGACGAAATCATCCAGCGCTCTTCCTTTTATGACCCTCGTGGTGTCGAAGCGCAAGTTGAAAGGCTGCAGCTCGATGTTCCATCCTGCGACACGATCTGTGGCGTTGGGGTTGCGCAGGATTTGCTCCAGGGGGAAAGCGGTGACCACCGTGATGGGGTGGCCCTGGAAGTAGTGTCTCAGCTTCCTGGAGGCGATGAGGAGCGCGACGAGGAGCTTCTGCTGCATTGGATACCGCTCGCGAGCGTCCCGCAGCACCGTGCTGACGAAGTAGACGGGGTGCTCGACGAGGGTTGTCTGAGGTGGCGCAGCATCGGCCCTCTGTGGGGGCTCTTCAGGGCTCCTGTCGATATCTGCCTGCGGAGGCCTCTCGACAGGGGTTGTTGGAGCAGGCTCGACTTGAGGCGATGGGCCTGGCCGTGGGTCTGCGGAGGCTGCTCCTGCGACGGGGCCTTTGTCGGGGGGTTCCGGGCTTGGAGTGGCAGTGCTCTTCTTGGGGAGGACAGGCTCTTCCCTCTCGACCACCAAGACGGCGCTTGCTGTCTGAGGGGTGGCTGAGAGGTACAGCTTCAAGTGCTCGTCTGCCCTGGGGGCCACCAGGACCGGAGGGCTAGCCAGATACTTCTTTAAATCTTCGAAGGCCTTATCCGCCTCCGGGGTCCACTTGAATGTGCCCGACCTCTTCATGATCTTGAAAAATGGCAGGGCTCTCTCGCCGAATTTAGAGATGAAACGACCGAGGCTGGCCATGCAGCCCGCAAGGCGCTGCATTTCCTTGAGTCGGCGAGGGGGCTGCATTTGTTCTATGGCCTTGATCTTGTCAGGATTTGCCTCTATGCCGCGGTGGGACACGAGGAATCCGAGGAGCTTGCCTGAAGGGACCCCGAAGACGCACTTGGCGGGGTTGAGCTTGATGTTCACCTTTCTCAGGCTGGCGAAGGTTTCCTCGAGATCCCTCAAGAGGGTGTCCCCCTGTCGAGACTTGACCACAATGTCATCGACATAGGCCTCAGCATTTCTGCCCATCTGAGCCCCCAAGGCTATCCTCATGAGCCTCTGGAAGGTGGCCCCGGCGTTCTTCAGGCCAAAGGGCATGCATGTGTAGCAGTACACACCACAGGGGGTGAGGAATGCCGTCTTCTCCTCGTCCTCTTTAGCCATCTTGATCTGGTGATAACCAGAGAAGGCATCCAGAAAACAGAGGAGGTCACAGCCAGCGGTGGAGTCCACGATCTGGTCTATCCTCGGCATGGGGTATGGGTCCTTGGGGCAGGCCTTGTTGACATCGGTGTAGTCGATGCAGAGTCGGCCTCCTCCAGCGGGTTTAGGGACGACCACGCCGTTGGAGAGCCAAGTGGGGTGCGCGACTTCGCGGACGACATTTGCCGCCTTGAGTTTTTCTACTTCCTTGATGATGAAGGCTTGCTTCTCGGGGGCTTGCTTGCGTGCTTTTTGCTTGACGGGGCGTGCGTCTGGACACACGGCTAAGTGGTGCTCGATCACCTCCCTTGGTACGCCGGACATATCTGACGGAGTCCACGCGAACATGTCAGAGTTTGCCCGAAGGAAGGCGACGAGCGCGCTTTCCTATTTGGGAGGCAGGGCAGCGCCTATGGTGACGCTAGCCCCCGAGCCTTCAGCCCCCGAGCTGGTGGTGTCCAGCGGCACCTTCTTCGTGGCGGCTTGCTGCTGGGAGAACACCTGCTTCTTCTTCTTGGGCCTCTCGAGAGGCTCCATGTCCTCGTCAGCCGGGAAAGCCATGGCGGCTGCCTTGTAGGCGCTCTCGACAGCGCGCGTGGCGTCCAGGACATGGCCATGGACGGCGATGGTGCCAGCGCTGCCGGGAATCTTGACCATGTTGTAGGCGTGATGCGTGACGGCCATGAACTTTGCGAGGGCGGGGTAGCCGAGGATGGCGTTGTACGGCAGACCAATGTGCGCGACGTCGAAGTCGATCAGCTCCGTGCGGTAGTTCTTCTGCGTGCCAAAGGTGACCGCGAGGCGGACTTGCCCCAGGGGCTCGATAGACCCACTGGTGACGCCCGTGAACGGCCTGGAGGGCATAAGCCACTCGTAGGGCACTTGAAGCGTCTCGAAGGTCTCGACAGAGATGACATTCAGGCCCGCTCCCCCGTCGATGAGCGTCTTGGAGACGGTGATATTGTTGATGGTGGGGGAGCAGACCAGGGGGAGGGTTCCAACGGTCTTGGTCGACTTGGGGTGGTCCTTGGCGTCGAAGGCGATGGTGTACTGGGACCACTTGAGGGGCCTGGAAGTCTCGGTGCTCGGGAGCGCAGCGTTGAGTTCGCGGGCGAACTGCTTGAACTGATTGTTCGACTTGGGCGCTTGAGCTCCGCCGAGGATGCAGGCCATGGCGCCTCTCGGGGCCTGGTAGCCTCCATCTTCCTCGTCGGGGAGGTTGTTGTTCTTCTCGGCGGCGTTGGCTTGAGTGCCCGACGGCTTCTGGTAGCCGCCATCGCGCCTGCCCTTGAAGTCCCTGCGGTAGCCGCGACCTCTGCCGCGGCCTCCGCTGCCTTCTCCCCGCTCGTGTTCCCTGCTCAGCCTCTTGAGGTCGAAGCAGTCGTCTGTAGCGTGCCCGCGCCTGTTGTGGTAGACGCAGAATGGACGGTGGTCCACTTCTTTGTCGCCGCGCTCGGGGGAGCCCCTGCGGGAGCCCTTCGCGTCAGGCTCTGCCGCGAGGACCGCGGTGGCCTTGCGCTTGGGCTCTTCCTTCTTCTTGTGGCTCTTGGACCCCTCGCCGGGGTCGTCCCCCCGCGCGCTCATCTTGACGAAGAGGAGTCCCTCTTCAGCCTTGGCGCACTTGTCCGCCAGATCGAACAGCTTCACCACAGAGGTGAGCTTGTCGTGGATGCCGAGCTTCTCGAGCATCCTGCGGTTCGTGACGCCCTCGCGGAAGGCAGCGATCACCTGGGTGTCGGGGATGTTTGGAATTTTGTTCCGCACCTGGCTGAAGCGCTGGATGTACTTGCGAAGAGTTTCATCCTTCTTCTGCACCACAGCGCGCAAGTCGTTGTGGGTGAGTGCGCGCTCGTACGTGCCCTTGAAGTTGGCGACGAACTGCCTGCAGAGCTCCTCCCAGGAGTCGATGGAGTCCTCGGGCAGGTTGAGAAGCCAGGACAGAGCGGAGTCCCTGAGGGCGTGGGAGAACCAGTTGGCCATGACCTTGTCGTCGCCCCCTGCAGCCTGGATGGAAGTGGTGTAGAGCTGCAGGAACTCGAGAGGGTTGGTGGACCCGTCGAAGCCCTTGGGGAGCGCTGGCCTGAACTTCTGTGGCCAGACCACACGGCGCAGGGCGCGCGTGAAGGCCATGCAGCCTGAGGCATAGGTGGCCGTTCCTCCCTGGAGGGCCCTGCGGTTTTGCTGCCCCGCCTGACCGAGCTCCTCGACGAGGCGGTTTTGGAGGTCGCGACGTCGCTCCATGCCTACACGCGCGTCAGGTGCGGTGCGCTGCACGATTTGGCAGTCGTGCGGCGAGGAAGCATGGGAGGGAGCCCGCTGTGCCACGGCCGGGGGCGGTCCCGGCGGCGGTGGTGGCGCACCTGGTGCGGCCGTCCCTGCACGGCCGGAAGGCACGATGGAGCGCGACGGAGCAGGGCGTGTGGTTGCGATGTCGACGAGGTGGTGGAGGCGGTCCAGCCACTGGTCGTGCGCTTCGGCACTTGGCCGGTAGCGGAGGAGCTCCTGAGCCATCAGTAGCGCGGTGTGCGGGGCGGGCTCTTGATGCTCCCGCGTGGACACGCTCTGGCGCCGGGACGGGTGCGAGGACTCAGCGTCCCCGCCGCGCTCGGAGAGGTCCTCGTCGTCACGCTGGTCTCCTTCGCGGTGCTCCTCGCTCTCCGGCTCTTCCACGCGCGGGCCGGTGCCAGCGCGCTCGGTCGTGCGGGGGCGACCACGGCGGCCGCGGGTGGGGGCAGTGCCGGGCTCGGTGTGAGCTCTCTCGGAGGTGCGCCTGTTGGCGCGCGTCGCGCGGGTGTCCATCATGGCGCGGAGTTCGGAGGTTGAAGACGCGCCTCAGCCCCCTACCTGGCTCGCCAAATGTCGAGGAATGAACTCCCACGTAACAGGGGTAGTCTCGCCCCGGGGAGAGGTTCGAAGGGGGGCTGAACACGGAGGTCAAACAACCCTCGATGCACGCCGCGACGTTGCTCGCGGTGCTTGGAGCGGAACTGCACGACAGAGAGTGACACCGGCCCTTACCCAGGTTCACGGCCCTCAAGGTGAGGTAAAACCGCTACTCCTGCTTGTCTGGATTGCACTGTGGTGACTGTAGTACAACTAGCCTCTGGGCCTTGAGAGGGTCCGGAGGTGGAAGACGCTATTGAGCTCGGGATCGAATTCCGGATCCAATCCCCCCTCCTACGGAAGTGCCCCTTCTCCTTAAATAGTTGCCCCGGGCCTCATCCCTGCGACCTGCGCAGTGGACGGGTTCCCACATGGCCACAAGCGCCGGAGCGGGGTGCACTACTGCTCGCTCGTTCATGGACTCGGTCCATGGTCGCAAAGCCTGCCTTCGTGGCAGAGCAGCTGTCTCCTCCGTCCTTGGACGCGGCTCTTCCGTGTTAAAGCGGCGCGCTGTGGCCGACAAGGTGCAGACTTTGCAGAGCGTCTCGCAGGCGCGGCAGAGACCGTGGGGAATGCCCACAGTGACGTCGTCGTTGGAGCGTTGTGCCGGCCAACTGCGTTATCACCAAAGACGAAAGCTTCGTTGGCGGCGCAGGGGACACAGAGCTTTGTTGACCCCTTTTATCACGGGAACGGCAACTGTGACGCTGTTGCTGTCGTGCGCGCAGGCGCGCGCGTCACCCTGCGGCCGCAGCAGAGCCCATGTGCGCTCTGCAGCGCTTCCTTGGCCGTGAAGTATCCCCTCAGGGGCCTGAGGCTCTCGAGGGGGAGGAGCCGGGCTGGCTCCCTTAAGAAGGGGAGAGCCCTCAAGTGGGACACCCTCGGGGGGGGGGGGGCCTCCTTCAAGCCTCTGTCGGCGCCTCAGGTCCCCTCCAGGGGTTTCCGCCTCGGGGGGGTTCCCCAAGCGGTTTGCTTGGTCCTTAGCCGTTTCGTAGATGCAGTTGCGTGCGCGGTCCGTCTAGTATGGGCTCTGCACACCCTAGAATCCACTGGGCCGACAGAGAGGCGTTGGTGATGACGATGGCGATGACCTCCTCCAATTCCCTGTCCCGGCGGAGTGCCAGAACGGAGTTTCTGACCCCGAAATAGGGTTCGCGATAGCGGCGGCGCTCTGGAGGTCTTTCGGGAAAAGTGAACAGGGTAACGTCGTTTTTAGGTCAGAGGGGGTATATAGCCGAGAGGGGGACGCGAGGGCGTGGCCGAGTCGGCCTTACCATATGGTGGCGTGTCCAAGGGCCCACCGCGCCACCACATGCCGTCTCATCTTCTGGCTCCGTAGTTCTCCTGGGAAAATAGGGGCTTTTGCATATTTTCTGGGTATTTTCTTAAAAGTTGAATTTCTGCACAAAAACAAGACACCAGGGCAATTCTGCTGAAAACAGCGTTAGTCCGTGTTAGTTGCATTCAAAACACACAAATTAGAGGCAAAACAATTGCAAAAGTGTTCGGGAAAGTAGATACGTTTTGGACATATCAGCCGGGGAAGTGAAATTCTCCCCCAAATTTTGTAGACAATCCCCAACAAGTGGCAAACTAATGGCCCCAGACGCGACGGCAAGCTCCTGAGGATGTCCCGTGAAGAGTTCGGCTTCGCCAGCGACGGGAGTATCATTCTGCCGTGTGACGCGGCGTTTATATGGGAAAATCTCAACAGAAGTATACTGAGGATCTGATAATGATGGAGGCGACTGAGGAGGCGACGGATGCGACGGCGGCTGTGGCCGGGGTATCGGCCGGGGTCTCGCCGTCCATCGGCGTCAGCAGCAGCGCGGCGGCTACCGCGACGGAGATCGTGCGTTTGGGGGAGCGACCAGGGTCGGAACTTCCTCGTTCATTGGGGGAGCGACGGAGACTAGGTTCGAGCTCTATCGGAGGCAGGTTTTGGTGCCTCGCCTCGTCGGAATCGGACGAAAATGGAGCTGACGATGACGACGATTCGGTTGCCGCGTCGCCGGGAAGTGGCAAGTATCTAGATTCCACATTCGAGGAGGAATGTCAGACGCCGGTGGCGACCGCCGGTGGATCACTCATCTCGTCGGGGTCACGGATGGATCGGAGACTAGATAAACGACGTCAACAAAGGTTAGCACTGTTAACGTTTCTATCAAGTGGTTCGGATGATGCAGGTACTCCGGTGAGGCCAACGATCGTGAAGAAGACGGCGGCGCTTGTCTCGCCGGGAGTGAAGAAGACGGGGAGAGCGTTGAAGATTCCGGTACAGCGGCATCGTTCTTCACCATGGAAGATGGAGCCGGAGAGTGGATCAAAGTTTGCCGGCGTCGGAGATCATCGACGGAGGTGAGTTCGCCGGAACGGCGATCCAGAATTTCCGGATCGAATTCAAATTTTCGAAAGCAACGGGACCAGGTGGGCATCGGCCCGGCCAGGCCCGGTCTGCATGGAAGCCCATCGCTTAGGATGGGTCCAAGCTCTGAAAAAAGAAAAAAACAAACCCGATGAAACCCTAATACGCCTGGAGTTAGTCTCCGAGGAGTCTTTGGGTTTTTCTGGGCGCGTTACTCTGGGTCTGTCCCTGGAGACGGCGGCGGTGACACCATGGCGTACCGTGGTGGCGGCGCTGGCGGAGCAAGGGATTTTGGCCGCGGCGGTGGTGCACCGCTAGGGCGTGGAGGTTTCCATGGAGCTGGGTGCGCCAGCACTTTCGAGGTGGGCGGCCCAAGCGGAACTGCTGGCAACCAAGCGGCACCACCGTGATTTGATCAGCACCAGCAAGCCTTTCGTGGCGGATTCAACGCAGGAGCTGGCTTCGTGGCGTGAGGACGGGGTGGTGGTTTCCATGCCGGCGGTCGTGGTTGCCGTTTCGATGGGCATGGTCGCGCCGGATACGGCTATGAAGATCGCGACCACGATTTTGCCGCTCGCGGCTATCGTCACGAGGATGGTGCCTTCGGGTACGCTGAGGGAGGCTATGGGGCTCCGAACGGTTACAATGCGGGATGCGGTCGTGCTTACGACCGTGGTGTCCGTGGACGCTTTGGTAATGGAGGCTACGGAAACGGGGAGGGGGGGGGGCGTGGTGCTGCTTTCGTGCAGCCCGCACCCTCTACAGTGGCGACGGCAGTGCCTCATGTGGCGCCGGTGGTGCATGCGGCGCCAGTGGTGCAGGCCGCACCAGTGGTTGCTCCTGTGATCCCTATGGCCGCTGCTGCGACAGTCACCGCGCCGACGGTGGCGGCTCCAATGGTGGTTGCTGCGGTTCCTCAGGCCGCGCGGGCGGTGCTGGTGCAGCCAGCGCCTGTCCCTGTTAGAGGGGCATTGCAGACGCAGGAGACGGTCTCTGCTGATCAGTTGGCGGCGGCTTTGGCTACGACAGCTCCGAAGAAGGGGAAACGATGCTATAGATGTGGGGTGGCAGGACACCGATCAGTTGATTGCTCGGTGGACATCTGTGTGATATGTGAAGGACCTGCGCATGGAGATAAGAGCTGCCATTTGTTGACGGCTCCAAAGCCCAGGATTTTGGTGTATGGGTATGCTCATGAGGAGCTCCTTTTTTTGCATATCCATGCACGGCATCATACAAGCCTAAGATGGAAAATGTTCGGTTAGCATCTTTGGTGGTGACAGGAGGTGAGATGGATATCCCTAGTATCGTTACACAGCTATAGAGGTTAGTCCCAACAGAGCAATATGTGTGGGAGGTGCGACGGATAGGACACAACTGGTATCAGGTGCAGTTTACCAATAGGAATGACCTTGAGAGGCTGAAGATATTTGGACTAGTTCAGGTGCCAAATAGCTCTTGTGAGCTAACGTTTGATACTTGGGCTCAAAATCCACAGCCGATGAACTCTTTACCAGAAGTTTAGCTGAGGGTTTCAGGCATTCCGAGACCTCACATTGGTGATTTCCTTGCTCTTTAGGCTGTGGGTGATATGTTTGGTATGACATTGGAGATTGATAAGGCGTTTACTAGGGAACACGATGTACTCAGAATTCGGATATGATGTGTGAATCCTAAGAAGATCCCTATGTGTTTTCCTCTGTTTATTAAAGATGGCTTTAATGATCTCTCTTTCGTGCCGATATGGACATACAGATGAAGGGAGATGATGAGGAGGATGAGGATGATGATGAGGAGTTAGGAGATGATTTCGCGGATGCTGTGGCAAAACTTGGTTATAAAGGACAAAAGGGTACTTCTTAAAAAACTACAGTGGACACTTCAGCGACTTATAGGGGGGATGTCTCTACCTCACAGCCACCTGTTTCGGAGGTGAAGGCAGGGGTGGTGTTCTCTCCGCAGGTGCGCAGCGCGTTTAATAGTGCAAGAAAGGAAATTAGGTGGATGATGGGTGGCGATAAGGAGGTTGACGCTTTGGCTGGGAGCGCCGAGCGAGCTCTTATTGGGGGCGACGAGGAGGTGACCATTGCTGCTACTGTAGGGCAGGGCACGGTCGGCCATCCCATGACCCCCTCTGCACCGACGGATGGAGTGGAGAGGCTGGACACGCTGGCTGTTCCTTTCTTCGGAACGGTGCAGCAGGAGATTAGAGCATCATCTACTTCGGCAATGACAAGTGCTTCTAGTCCTTCAAGCCCCACAGGCGGTGGGGCTGTTTTAAGCTGTGATATGGCTGCCTGTTTTTCTCCTAGTACCCCAGGCGGGGGTGTTAGTACGAGAGAGATGGGGCATCCCTGACGTTGAGACATTGGGGCTGCGTTCTAGCGGTCGAATTCGAGCTCAGCACAATGCGGATGCCACTCAGATGGAGAGGGCGATGGCATGGGCTGAGAGACGACACTCCTTGCCAGGTATGAATTTAGATAAAAGTTTTTCCATTCTGTGTTTTTCCGATAAAGAAATAGTTGAGAGAGCGTCTAAGTTGGGGGTTTTCTTAGGATCAAATGATTTATCAGCTTCTGTTTCGGCTTCTTTAATTAAAAAATCTGAGTTAGAAAGATTTGTTACTATTTTGCAACATAATCTAAAGGATAATTATGACGAACACCTGCATAGCCTGATCATGAATAAGGCTTCATGCCTTACTGAAGATGTAGAAGAGGATGATATTTCTAGATCTTTAGAGGATAGAACGGATTTTTCGATTCAGTCTGAGAAGGTCAAACGAACTAGGAAAAAGAGGGTATATTCGAATAGCAACAAGCGTAGAAGCGCTAGGATAAAACTTCAGATGCATAATTTAAAAGGGATATTTTGGAATAGTGTGGGTTTTCGTGACCCCGGAAAGCATTTGTTTGTGCAAGAATCTATTAGAGAGAGGAAATTAGATTTTGTCGCTTTGTCGGAAACGGGAAGATCTAATTTTTCCACCCCTTTCTTAACACATTTAGCGGCGGGGCAAGACTTTAGCTGGTTTTGTCTACCTCCGAGAGGGAGGTCGGGGGGGGGGGGTGCTAATTGGTGTGAATACGGCAACTATTCAAGTCAAAAATGTTGATGTTGGGGATTTTTGCGTAAAACTATACTTTAAATCTAGATGTGATGGTTTCGAGTGGGTTTTGGTGTCTGTCTGTGGGGCGGCACAAGATGAGCATAAACCGATGTTCTTATCAGAGTTAGTCCGTCTATGTGGAAATGAACCATTACCGATGTTGGTGGGTGGGGATTTTAACATTCTGCGGAAACCTGAAGAAAAGAGCAACGACAAGTACAATGCACGTTGGCCAATAATGTTTAATGCTATATTATAAAGCCTAGAGTTGAAAGAGATTGAACTTTCGGGTAGACAATACACTTGGGCTAATAGAAGAGAGACGCCTACTTATCAAAAGTTGGACAGAGTCTTAGCTACGACTGAATGGGAACAAAAAATTCCCTTTAGTTTCGGTTCAGGCCCTAACTCGGGCAAGGTCGGACCATACTCCCCTCTTTGTGGACTCGGGGGTACAAGCACATTTAGGTAATACATCACGTTTCTCTTTTGAACTTTCCTGGCTTAGGATGGAAGGTTTTTATGAGATGGTGGCGACTGAGTGGGCTAATTATGTCAAAGGGGACTCTCCTATTGAAATATGGCAAAATAAAATTAGACATTTGAGACGTTACCTAAAGGGTTGGGCAAAAAATCAAAGCGAAAAATATAAGAAGGAGAAAGAAAGATTATTAAAAATTATCGATGATCTAGACATCAAAGATGAAAGCACACCTCTTAGTGTGGGTGAGCGAGATGCTTTGAGAGATGCCAATGATAGAATTTGTTGTCTTCAAAGAGACGAGGAAACAAAATGGGCGCAAAGGGCTAAGGTTAAATATATACAGGAAGGTGGAAATAATACGAAGTATTTTCATCTTATTGCAAATGGAAAACATAGGAAAAAGAAGATTTTCCCAGTTAGAACAAGATGAAGGAACCATAGTGGGTGACACGAATTTAAAAGTCTATATCTCTGATTATAAGAAATTGTTTGGGGAATCCGATCCTAATGATGTCATAATGGATGAAAATATGGTCCATGATATTCCGCAACTTACTCAAGAGGAGAATGATATTCTTACAGCTGATTTCTTAGTGAAAGAAGTGTACGAAGCTATCTCTCAAATGGAACTCAATAAGGCTCCAGGGCCTGATGGATTTCCAGCCGAGTTCTATAAAACGTTTTGGGAGGTCATCCGAAATGATCTGATGGCCCTCTTTGTGCAATTGAAACAGGGACACTTGTCCTTGTTTAAATTAAATTTTGGCGTCATTACGCTGTTACCGAAAAAAGAAAATGCGGTTCAGATTCAACAATATAGGCCAATTTGTTTGCTTAATGACAGCTTCAAAATCTTCACAAAAGTAGGTACTAATTGTATTACCGAAATTGCACAAAAGATAATTAGGTCGACACAGTCGGCTTTCATGCCAAGGAGACACATTTTAGAAGGTGTGGTTGTCTTACATGAAACCATTCATGAGCTTCATAGGAAGAAAATGGATGGAGTTATCTTTAAGATTGATTTTGAGAAAGCGTACGACAAAGTAAAATGGTCCTTTCTCCAACAAGCATTGCGTATGAAAGGTTTTGCACAAGAATGGTGCAACTGGATTATGCAATTTGTTCAGGGGGGGGGGAGTGTCGGGGTTCGGGTGAATGATGACATTGGTCATTATTTCCAAACCAAAAAAGGCCTAAGACAAGGAGATCCTTTGTCTCCAATGTTATTTAATAGAGTGGCGGATATGCTTGCCATCTTAATTGCACGGGCGAAGGAAGATGGACAAATAAATGGGCTCATACCTCATTTGGTTGAGGGAGAGTTATCTATTCTTCAATACGCGGATGACACTATTTTATTTATGGACCATAATCTAGAAAAGGCGGTAAACTTGAAACTCATCCTTTGCATTTTCGAACAGCTTTCGGGGCTGAAAATAAATTTCCACAAGAGTGAAATCTTTTGTTTTGGGAAGGCAAAAGAGGTGGAAGATCAGTACCGACAAATCTTCGGATGTGAGTCGGGGTCTTTACCTTTTAAATATTTGGGAGTTCCGATTCATTATAGGACACTCCGAAATGATGAATGGCAACCGGTTGAATGCCGCTTCGAAGGTAAGCTCGGTTGTTGGAAAGGGAAGATGTTGTCTTATGGGGATCGGCTGGTACTTGTTAACTCGGTTCTAACAAGCCTTCCGATGTTCATGCTATCCTTTTTAGAATTACCTAAAGGGGTGAGGAAAAGGTTAGACTTCTATAGATCTCGGTTTTTTTGGCAAAGTGAAGAGAATAAGAGGAAATATAGATTGACAAAATGGAACATTTTTTGTAGACCAAAGGATCGGGGAGGTTTAGGGGTGGAAGTACTTGAATTAAAGAATAAATGTTTTCTTAGCAAATGGCTTTTCAAACTTTTAAATGAGGAGGGTGTGTGGCAGGAGCTGTTACAAAATAAATACCTCCAAAGTAAAACTTTAGCTCAAGTAAAAGCTCAACCTACTGATTCACCATTTTGGAAGGGTCTAATGAGAGTAAAAGATGACTTCTTTAGTAGAGGGTCAGTTGTAGTTGGCAATGGGGGAAACAACAAGGTTCTGGGAGGACACTTGGTTGGGTAACTCTCCATTGCTAAATCAATATCCGGTATTGTATAACATTGTGCAACACCAACATGTTTCGGTTCATGATGTGATGCACAATGCGCCCCCACTGAATATAGGATTTAGAAGGGCCTTGGTAGGAAACAAGTGGGATATGTGGTCTCATTTGTGCCTTAGATTGATGCAAGTGATGCTGAATAATGTTACTGACTTTTTTAAATGGAATATGAACCAAAATGGGCAATTCACAGTAAAATCGATGTATGAGGACCTGATGAATGGTCATACTACATATCTACAGAAGTATCTTTGGAAACTAAAATACCGCAAAAGATTAAAAAAATTATGTGGTTCCTACATCAAAAAGTCTTGTTAACGAAAGATAATCTGGCTAAAAAGAATTGGCAAGGTAGCTTACATTGTTCCTTTTGTGGGAATGATGAGAGTGTTGACCATCATTTTATTTTCTGCCCTTTTGCGCAACTTGTATGGCGGGTTGTCTTCTGTACTTATAATATCCCTCCCCCTACTAACATCACAAATATGTTTGGGAGTTGGTTGAGGGGGATAGACAAAAAGATCAAAGATAGGACTCGTATAGGCGTCTCTGCTATCTAATGGTCTATTTGGACTTGTCGAAATGATATTGTGTTTAACAGAAAGGATAATTTTCATGTTCTACGGGTTATTCACATGGCGGTACACTGGATACAGTTATGGGCTTTCCTGCTGCCTTCGGACCAGCGGGGCCTTATGGTGGCTGGGTGCACGAGACTACTGCGCGTGGCACAGGAGTTTTTCTCCTGACATTCGTGGCAACATATTAGTAGGTTTTCGTAGTCTTTCTTTTGAGTGTCATTGTCGGTTGAGGCTTGTCTCGATCTCTCTGTGTTTTTGAGATGTAACCTTATTTAAGATACTTGTGAACTCTGTAATAATCGGCTGTGTGCATCAATCGATGCAGAGGCTGGGATTAATAAAATTCCCTTTTCTAAAAAAAAACAGGTGCAGAGAAACGATGGGATGTTTTTCGACGGCGCCGGTGTCGACGTCTGGATCGGGATCCCGCAGGCCTTGCTCTTCGTCTGGCCAGATGTGGATGGCTGGGACAAGGTCATTTTTCTTGATTCATTTGTAGTATGATTCTAGCATTTACCCTGTACAAAAGCAAGGTAATATACTTCAGTTATCCATTTTTTTATCATAGTCATTTGTTGTATATGAAAATGGATCTTCATCACAGATATAAGCATTTAGAAATTTCCTCCAATTTTAACTACGCTATCCATGTTTCGTTTGTTCATTTTAACATTATTTATGATGTTTCCTTTGCAGTTCTAGAGTTTAGATTTTATAAATGACACAAATAGAAAACAATACTAGAGAGTCCATTTAGTGTTTTCCACATTTATAGAACAGAGTTGTACACATTTGTTATGGTCCAAACATTGTTGGCTAAATCTGTCTTCACAAAAATAGTACATATACATTTCACCTGTGTGTAGCAAAACATATTATATATGATATTTCCTTTGCAGTTCTAGAGTTCAGGTTTTATAAATGACACATATAGGAAACAATACTAGAGATCTACATTTAAAGAACCGAGTTGTATTTTACAATGTGGCTATTTTGTAGGCTGTACTAAACCTACCTTGCTTTTGGTGAAGACTTACTTTTTATGATAACTAGCACAGTTTTGTGTAGCAGGACACGGCAGAAGCTGTAGAATGTCAATTTTTACGGTGCCTACGAAGTTTCTTTCTAGCTAAGCATGTATAATATGCCTTACTTACTCTGATGCTACCTTTACCATTTTAAGTGCATCAATACGAATTACAGTACTACATTCTCAACTAATTTAAGGCGAAACTGGAAACATAAAGGAAGTCCCAGTTTGACAAAGGGTATGTTTGGTCCAATTAAACTGTATGAGTTCTTCCTTCAGTTAGTTGTGTTCTTTTGAAAAGGGCAGAAGCACATTTGCTTTAGTAGCTGACATAAACTGAAGACAAGATGTACCTAACCATACGAAGATGATTTCTGTTACCACCAGATTATTTTGTTCTTATCTTTTGGCAGCTGCTGGATCTCTTTTTTCAATGAGTTAATACGGAAATCCATGTGTGTATGCGGACTCCAACTTATTGCCATTTTTACATCTCTTTTATTAGGCAACCATGACTATGAAGTACTGGAGACATCGAGTGGATGATTCACACAAAGCAGGAAAATTTCGGGCAATGGTTAATGTGTCATCAAATGGTGATATGTTAGAATATAATCATTTAGAGGTTGCATATGAGTACATTTCTATAGGTGTTACCTGTTCTCATCGTTTGTTATGCTTTTTCTTATGCTTTCTTTCTTTTTAGAGCCTCCTTCCATGCCGGCCAGGGATGAAAGCGATCATGTGACTGTTTTTTTCAAGGAGATTAATCCATGTAATATTCATGTTTCCGCTATTTAATCAATATCTTCTTCTAATTCAAATTTATGTAGCTGCAATTGGCGATAACTTGCCTGTACATCACACTGCCCCTCTTAATTAGAAGTGGATACTTAAGTAGTGGGATAAGGAACTACTATGCTATTTTATTGTCCACAAATACTATATGTTCTTTATGTTTATATCAAGAGGTAAATTTATTATTTCACTTTGATATCTGGACTTTCACTTGCACGCTTCATCCCAAGATCATTATGGTATGACTTGATGCTAACTACCAATATTTAAAATTCAAAAAAAAAAACTACTAATATTTACCATTGAAAATTTACTCCCATTTTTCTTCTTCTGATTTCTCACTAAGGGCGCGGCATGTCGCCGCGCCAAATTCACCTAGTTTTAATAATACGGAAGGAGTATATATGGACCCGAGTTTATATTCCACTTTTGGACGGTTAAGGCACATGAATCGCGTAAGAAAGTGTCGCCAGCAGCAATCGATAGAGAAAAGATGAGCATCTCTGATTCGTCAGCATTTGTTGGGGATCACGAGCCCTCCACCGTGCCAGCCACAGCCAAGTATAGTACTGAGTACTGACCGACGGACCATACGTCCCACTAGCATGCACCGCGGCGCGCCGTCGCGTCCGACGCTCTGGCGTACGGAGCGTGGCGTTCCATTGATGCACCGCGTGGAGCACGAGAAAGCTGCACCGGCCCGGTGCGCGCGCGCTCTCCGACATGGTTGCTCCGAAAGCTAGCTCAGATAAGAATGATATCCATGCTTAGTTAACAGCAAAGCTCGCGCCTGCATGGCCAGGCTAGGCGAGACCGATCGCCGTGGCCACCGGCCCCGCCACATGGCCGGCCGGCGCGCACGTACGCTCCTCCGTCGGGGCTCGCGACCACCGCAGCAAAAGGTGTGTCGGCCGGAGAGCTGCGGCAGGCACCAACCGCGACGCGATGTGGCGCCCAATTATCCACTACTGCATGCTGGTTCAGTTCAGAGAACAGGAACCGATGCCCGGCGGCCGGCGCGCGTGCGGTGGCGGAAGCCCCGTGCATGTCGGCACACCATCTCATTGGTGGTCTATTACTGTAATATGTTGCCAATCCTTTTTCTTTGCTGATCTCGAAATATGCTGTCTCGTCTCGTGGGAGCGAAGACCGTACGTGTGCCTGTGCACTCTTGGCGATTCGAGCCGCATGCACTTTCAGTTTCAGCTGCATGCGCTTTAAGCTTGGCGAATCTGAAATCAACTGGCCACCATACTCGGCAGCCACCATACTCCTAGTGCTCTTCCTTTCTGTACTTGTAGAGGTTGCAAAGCAACTTCCTTCATGCTGAAGCCACCGGGTAGAATACATTTCACCTCCATCCGTCGATCCATCAAATATCAATCACTCTAGCATCATGCAGTCTACTGTCTAGCTAGTACGTACGGTGCTAGCATATGTGTCAATCCATCACAAATGACGTCGTACTCTCTTGCCGAACGATAATGCTGAGTGGTACGGGTTGATTGGCACCGGTAACTTTTGTGGAGCCATCAGGATGACATAACAAGTTAGATGCGTGGCACTTTTCAATCCAGTGGCCCGCCTGTCAGTAGAAATGCGCAGCGCGTCCCCCCTCGTCGTCTCCCCGAGAGAGAAGGCCGGAGGCTCCCCCCCCCCCCCCCCCCCTACCACCAGCGCCCCTCTCCTCCTAGCTCCCTCGCGTCGCCGCCGGCGTGTGCCACCGGGCCTTGCCCTCGTGGTGCCGGCGGCGGCGGACCGGCTTCTCCCCGCGCTTGGTTCCCCATCTCGAGTGGCGGCGGCCAGCGGCGGTGCTCTTCGGCGGGCGGCGGTTCCGGCTGGAGGCGGCTGCTGGCGATGACGCGCCGGCCTCTCCGTGCGACAGTGCTGTCCCTTGGCGGCGACGAGCTCGCTACTCGCGGAGCTGACCGCACGGCCCAGATCTGGGCCCTTTGGGCTCGATCTGGGTTCGGCGGGCCGGTCGGCTCCCAAGGTGGCGTCTCTTCCTGGAGATAGAGATGGAGGCGGCGGTGACTGGGTGGCGATGACGTTGCAGCCCTCTTGCTGCAGCACGGTGGTGAAGTTCAACAGGTCAATTTTTTGCCCGACCGGGCCGTCAACGGCAACCTACGTGCTGCAGCGCGACATGGACTTTACGGACCCGATCTGGGTCTGGCCGTGCAGGCGGCCTGGTTTGTCCCTACTGCGTCCGGTCGGCACCCGCCATTGGCGGTGGAGGGCGTCCTCCAGGTGGTAGTGATGTTGCCGCCCTTTGATTCTAGTGTTGGCCTAGTGTATTTATGCTGCCGCGTCCGGTGGGCTACCGCGTCAGCGGTGGAGGCAGTTCCCTCCCGTGTGGCTGCAGAGTTGTCAATCCCGGAACACCTGGCGTCTCAGTTCTCCGTTTCTAGGCCTCGCATCGGTTCACAGTGAGACGACGACGGTGGTGTGCAGCCTTTGGTGGCGCATGTA
This sequence comes from Poa annua, assembly GCA_026929855.1. Lineage (NCBI taxonomy): Eukaryota > Viridiplantae > Streptophyta > Magnoliopsida > Poales > Poaceae > Poa > Poa annua. The sequence goes on from CM049438.1 coordinate 36,343,136, forward strand.
GCTGGATGGCGGTGATGGGCGGAGGACTACGGATCATCTGGGGTAGTGGTTCTTTAGGGGTCGGGAGAAATCCTTGTCTTCTTACGACATCGACATGGCGACACCTACGGATGTCGTCATTCCTTGTTGAAGGGTGTCGTGTGTACGGGGGAAACCCTAGAACATGTCCGGGCAGCAACGTCGTCATCGTCGCAGTCCTTCTTAAAGGTGGTGCTTGGTACACGATGGTCTGGAGCTCTGGGCTCGTGGTGGGTCTTTCGGTGGGCGCAGCGGATGTATGTCATCTTAGTTTTGTCGATCTTCCGTTGTCGGCATTCCTTCTTTTTTTTGTTTCTCTTGATTTCTCATTTTGGCTTCACTATGCTAAGGCCCCAGCAATTATTTCGGTTGGTTGCTATATTTATATAGCGGGACGAAAGTCTGTTTCGTGGAGTAGAAATGCGCATACATGACTAGTTAGATCAATTATGTGAAGCCGGGCGTCTACATCTTACTCCATCAGTCCATCTCTACATCTTCATCGCAAGCTTTAAAAATCATTTGTAATGTTTGCACACGCCTGAAGGTTCCGCTTCCACTTCTCCCTCGTTTGATTGCTAGACAGACGTCGAACAAAGGTCGCCGCCTCTCCTGTCTCCTCTACTGTTAGGCTGGTGGCGCGGATTAGGGAACTTGTACTAAACGTGAAGCTGGCAAACAACCCATGTTATTCCCGTTAGGTTTCAAGGTGTCAGTTGTTTGTAGCGACAGATGGACTGACAGCGCCGACCTAGCGATCCGTAGCTCGGCCAAGCTGGGTCACAGCCTTATCGTGCCACCGCTCTTCCATTCCTCCGCAAGCTGCACTGCAGTGGAAGGAAGAATCACTGACCGGTGGCGTGTTCCGTTAATAATGGAGACGAACACATTCTTCAGGTAATTAAGCTCACTCACTCATTGAGTGAAGAAGCTCAGCAACTGTGCAGAGCGTGATCCACATCTACCTACCTGCATATGTTGAGCTTGATTCCTTCACTTTGGAGCTTGAAAACATTTGCTTTCGCGACGACGCCTTTTGAGCTGCAGTGGTCCACCAATTTCACCATACCTACTGGTTAGCAGAATAGCAGCAGTACTGGCTCGCATCTTTCCGCTCAAGGGAAGGAAGCGAGTGGGATTGCTTCCCCACTGTCGACGACGACAAGGACAAAGCTTTCCTAGCTCGGTGAGCAGCACAGCCCGCCCCGGACCGCCACGTCTCGACAAAGTAACAAAGGCTGGGTCAACTCGATCGATTCCTCCCGCCGCGGCACCTACCGCCTATGCGATAGATAAAGATAAATTACGATCGAGAGCGTCCGTATCTCGCCGGCCATCGCAAGTCCAGGTTGTCCAGTCCAGGGAAACGCGGCGTCCCGCCACCACACCACACTGCGGGCTGCGGCGGAGTATTAAACAACGCCGTCAAATCCACAACTACTGCTCCTGCGGCGCTTCGTTCCTTTCTCTCTCTCCCTTGCCTTTCCTACCCTTTTCTGTTGCCCGTCAGGCTCAACTAGTTGTGCAGTGACCACGACGGGCACGTATGATCTACCGCGTCCGCGACGAGAAAGAGAGAGAGAGGGGGGGTCGCTCTCATTTGGCCAGACGCGGCAACCGAATGGCGCCCTAGCCTCTTTCCGGTTTCAACGGGCCTCTAGACCTTTCCCTTTCATTACTCTCGCCGTCGCTTATCTTCTGTTTACCTCCCCGCGAATATACCCCTCACAACCAAGGAAAACGTTCTACAAGGGGAGGTCCGTTTGAGGATATTCGACTAGCACATTGTAGAAGGTGCCAACTGCCAAACCATCCGATCCAGAGCCAATACTGATACGAACACTATACGACTCATGCCAAAAAAAAAAAAAAAAAAAACCAGCGGACCGATTTTTATCGGTAAGCAGCAAGTTCATACAATATATACGGCTAGATATTACAACTAGAACATAATCTATACGTAAACAAACCAAAAGGGTGGTCGCGCGCCACCGCACTGGTTGTCGGATCAACGCCGAAGGTCGCTTGGGAACATGTGAAGGCGGTGCTCCTCCCCCTCCCACTTCTAGCGGACTGCTGCTTGCTCGTTGCTTAACTGGAACCCAGAAGCGAATGGTAGACGTTAAACAATTCGACCTACTGGTGGTCTCTCGGTGCGAACGGCAGAGCGCGTCGACTTCTGTCGGATGCGCTCCAAGAGCTCGTCGTCGTCGGTGATTGCAGAAAGCTCGTATGCATCAACATCGTCGGTGGTGAGCGCGATGGCCATGTCGGTGAGGTCGTTAGTATCAGAGTACTCCACGTTTACCAAGACCGGTAACGGCGAACCCTTCGCCGCATCGCTGAGGCCAGCACCACCCGGAGGATGCGTACCGTCGTGGCCAACACCGTCAAGGGGAGGTGCATTGTCTTGGCCATCAGCCCATCACCCATAAGGGGGAGGCGCACCGCCGTCGTCGGAACCACAGGATCCGTGCTCCATTAGCACCGGAGGAGGGAGAAATTTCTCGTCGATGTCTAAACCTAACGGTGGAGGTGACTGTTCGAGCCGTAAAAAGGACCAAAGCCATACGTCGGCATGAGCTCTTGAGTGATACGTGCAGTATGTGCTTCGAAGTCATACATGAATATTTCCAATTGTTTGACAAATATACATGAATCTTTCAACCAAATGCAAATAAAGTAACCATTTGCATTTGGGATTAGTTAGCTTCATTTACATGAATCTTGCCGCTTGTCCGCGGGTATTCGTTCAACCTAGGTAGGTGCCTTCGCTCTTTGGTTGGAGGGGGGGCATATTCCTGCTACTATAGGAGGTGCAGTACTTTTTGCGGTTAAGTAAGCAAACGGGCGAACTAACTACGTAGTTAATGCGAAGTGTCGACATTTCGCCCACATCCGCCAATCAGCGGCCCTCCCACTTTCCCACCCCCAATCTCTCTCTCTATCTTTCCTATCCATTTCGCATTCGATTTGTTTACGGTTTTATTCTTCCTCGCACGTCCAAATCTGTCCCCAACTCCCCCGATAGGGTGACTAGCCTTTTTTTCTAGTCCGCTTTGCCAATAATCTCAACAGCTAACACACTCTACCTAAAACTATTTTCTTTCTTTCTCATGTACTAGTACAGTACCATCTCGCACCAACCAGATTTCATTTCTCTGCAGATGCCACATGATTATATCAGTTGTTAACCAGGAAGAATTGGTATAAGTAGATGGCAAGCACATGGCAATAGCTAGCACTGGTAGTACTAATCAGCTTGTTAACGATTCTTTTAGTAGTAGTACATCGAGCAAGCCTCTCCTGGGAAAACTGCCAAAACCAGAGGCTAAACCAATCTCTCTCTCTCTACCCTCCTCATCGTCGGTCGATCACAAACTAGTTAAAAAAAGGAGAAAAAACTCATCAAATCAATTCAAACAGCTACCGTAATACTACTAGGAAGATGGGACGAACGATCGATCGCCGTGTTCGTCCAAAGGCGGACCGGGACCAGGATATATCGAGGAGGATCAGTCCTGGAATCCGGTCTTCTCCCAGATGGCGTTGCGTACGCGGCGGAGGTCGCGGCCCTTGAGCGTGCGCCCGGCGCCCTCGCGCACGGAGAAGGACGCCGCCGCGCGCTCCCGGCACATGAGCTGCTCGTGCGGCGGCACCCACCCCGCGCCATCCAGGTACGAGTCGCCGCGGTCGTCCGACGGCCACCGCCCCGCGCCGGCGCTGCCGCCCCCGCCGTACTCCGCGCCCAGGATCTTGGACCAGTCGGGGATGTTCACCGGCATCGACGCCGGCCCACCCCCAACGCCGGCTGTGTCCCCCCGCGGCGCCGCCACGGAGCGCGGCTTGGAGGCCTTGGAGCCGGCGGGCGTAAACGACGCGGAGAGGGCGCTGCGCCCTCCGTACGTGTCGACCGGCGAGGAGGACGCCGCGGCGCCGCCCGCGCCCCAGATGATGTCGGCCTCGTCGAGCTCCAGGCACGGGTCGGCGGCCGCGTGCTGCATCTGGCGCGCCGGCGCGAAGAGGCGGTGCGCGGAGACCATGGAGAGGCTGCTGCTCCGGCCCGCCATCGTGCTCGTACCCTGCCGGTGCCGGTGTGTGCGGTTAGTTGGTTGGTTCGCGATTCGGCGGAGGCAGGCAGGCAACGTGTGTGTGCAAAGAGAAAGTGCAAAGAGAAACCGCGAGCGATGGCGTTTTGTTGTGTTGAGTTGTTCTCGCAACTGGCGGATTTTATAGCGGCGGGAACAGGAAGAAGGGGACGGGAGTGGAGTATGTGGATAAGGTTAGTTTTGCGCAGTTACTTCAATGGGAGCCTAGGTTCCACATATTTACGGCCTCTGCCATGCCATTGTTGATGGATGCCAGTGTACTCCCGCAGTACCGTTTCGTCGTTTGCGACTGAGTTGTGGCTCCGAGCTCGCCAAGGAAGGAGCCGGAAATGGCAGAGGCATGGGCGCGGTGTGCAACAACATACTGATACATGCCTCTGCTGCCGATCCAACGAACCCATGAGATCCTGTCCTCTTCCAAATGCGTAGGCAGATCACGGACGTGCGTGCGCAGATCGCACCATTTCGCTCCTTCTACAACTGATTTTGTTTCGCCCCCCTATAGGGAGGGGACTCACTATGGGTGCATGTATTCTCTGCCCGTTTGGAGAGCGAAAATAAGAAAATGTCGGCATAATATTGTCGATAACAAAAATAATATGGTCCGACATAACTTCTTAATTTCCAATTTAGATAATTGGATTTGCACCAAAGGAAACCAGAAATTCCATATACCATAGAAATACAGGATATAAAAGCTATATCCTATTCATTGGTAGTAATCATGGATACTTCCAAATTTTTTGTATTTTATTTGTTTGAAGTCATGATCTGAACGAGTCGCACATACACCCTAGCACATGTTCCTCGACGCTGAGGGCATCCTTTAAGCGCGGCCGTTTTTCTAGCATTTCGTATTGGCTGTCTTGCGTTTCTAATAAGTTGTTTAACCGTTGGCATATTGTATGTGTATAGAAAAAAATGGATTGGTTTAGATCCATCTTAACCTAATGATTGATCATCATGAAGTCTTTCTATTTCTATTTTATATTAAATCGAAGAAAACCCTAATTTGGGTCTGAAATAACTTTACAAAAAATCCGGACACTACCAATCCTTAAACATTTCTGGAAACCACATGGGATCAGTTTCGCAGTGGTCGTCAATCATTTCATCCCCTACAATATCGACAAGCCCATAAGCTTTGGCTTCCTCTGCTGACATAAAAACATCCATTTCCATGTCTTCGGATACAACCCAAAAAGGTTTGCCTGTTCTTAGTGCATAAACTCTTGTGATCATTTCGCGAACTTTGTGTAACTCTTCTACTTCTAGTAAAAATTCTGGTGTCCTTGCCCGATAATAAGCACTAGCGGGTTGGTGAAGCATAATCCTCGCATGAGGGAATGCTATACGCTTGGTGGGTTCTCCTCCAATCAGAATGAGGGACGCCATGGACGCAGCTATTCCGAGGCATATTGTATATATATCGGGTGTCACCGTTTGCATCGTATCAAAAATAGCCATTCCTGAGATTAGCCACCCGCCGGGGGAGTTTATAAACAAAAAAAATATCACTAATTCCATCTTCTATACTGAGATATACCATGAGACCCGTAATATGATTCGTGATCTCGCAACGAATCTCTTGACCTAAAAAAAGTGTCCTTTCTCGATACATAACATTGTATAAGTCAACCCAAGTCGCTTCTTCATCTCCGGGAATCCGGTAAGGTACTTTTGGAACACCAATGGGCATATTAGATTTATATTATTAAATTTAAGTAAGAAAACTACATTTTAATATGGAAACGTAAGAATGGAAGAGAAATAAAGAATCCGAAGTTTATTGTCTTCATTTTTATTCTTATTCTATATGAATACTATAGATTCTATTAATATGAATAGTATAGATTATATTAATACGTAGATTGAAATAATACTTAGATGAAAGATTATAGATATAAAGAAAGTAAGACAGATAAAAAAAAAGGAATCGGCGATTCGAATGATAAACAAATGAGGGGTAGGGATCTATTCTTCGTTTTTTCCAAATTGGGCAAGTTACCCATTGCATATTGGCACTTATCGAGTATAGAATAGATCTGCTTCTCTTTCTTCTTATGAACAGAATGGGCTTCTTATTTTTAATGGAATGAAATAAATATTAACGCTTTCTGACACGGAATCCCCTAGAAGGGTTAGGTACATAGGATATGGATAGTCTTTTCCAATGCGATAAAATAAAACGACATCGTGTCTATTTTTCTTTGCTAAAGGGGTATTTCCATGGGTTTGCCTTGGTATCGTGTTCATACCGTCGTATTGAATGATCCGGGTCGATTACTTGCGGTGCATATAATGCACACAGCTCTAGTTTCTGGTTGGGCTGGCTCGATGGCTTTATACGAATTAGCAGTTTTTGATCCCTCTGATCCTGTTCTGGATCCAATGTGGAGACAAGGTATGTTTGTCATTCCCTTCATGACTCGTTTAGGAATAACGGATTCGTGGGGTGGTTGGAGTATTTCAGGAGGAACCGTAGCAAATCCGGGTATTTGGAGTTATGAAGGTGTGGCAGGTGCGCATATTGTGTTTTCTGGCTTGTGTTTCTTGGCAGCGATCTGGCATTGGGTCTATTGGGACCTAGAAATATTCTCTGATGAGCGGACGGGAAAACCCTCTTTGGATTTGCCCAAGATCTTTGGAATTCATTTATTTCTTGCAGGGGTGGCTTGCTTTGGCTTTGGCGCGTTTCATGTAACGGGTTTGTACGGTCCTGGGATATGGGTATCCGATCCTTATGGACTAACTGGAAAAGTACAAGCTATAAATCCAGCATGGGGTGCAGAAGGTTTTGATCCTTTTGTTCCGGGGGGGATAGCTTCTCATCATATTGCTGCGGGTACATTAGGTATATTAGCGGGCTTATTCCATCTTAGTGTCCGTCCGCCTCAACGTCTATACAAAGGATTACGTATGGGCAATATTGAAACTGTACTTTCCAGTAGTATCGCTGCTGTTTTTTTTGCAGCTTTCGTAGTTGCTGGAACTATGTGGTATGGGTCAGCAACGACCCCAATCGAATTATTTGGGCCTACTCGTTATCAGTGGGATCAGGGATACTTTCAGCAAGAAATATATCGAAGAGTTAGCAATGGTTTAGCCGAAAATCTTAGTTTATCAGAAGCTTGGTCTAAAATTCCCGAAAAATTAGCCTTTTATGATTATATTGGTAATAATCCGGCAAAAGGGGGATTATTCAGAGCAGGCTCAATGGACAATGGGGATGGAATAGCTGTTGGATGGTTAGGACATCCTGTCTTTAGAGATAAAGAAGGACGTGAGCTTTTTGTACGTCGTATGCCTACTTTTTTTGAAACATTTCCCGTTGTTTTGGTAGATGAAGAGGGAATTGTGAGAGCGGACGTTCCTTTTAGAAGAGCAGAATCCAAATATAGTGTTGAACAAGTAGGCGTAACGGTGGAGTTCTATGGTGGCGAACTTAATGGAGTAAGTTATTCTGATCCTGCTACTGTAAAAAAATATGCGAGGCGTTCTCAATTAGGGGAAATTTTTGAATTAGATCGGGCTACTTTGAAATCAGATGGTGTTTTTCGCAGCAGTCCAAGGGGTTGGTTCACTTTTGGTCATGCTACCTTTGCTTTGCTCTTCTTTTTCGGACACATTTGGCATGGCGCTAGAACTTTGTTCCGAGATGTTTTTGCTGGTATTGATCCAGATTTGGATGCTCAAGTGGAATTTGGAACATTCCAAAAAGTGGGAGATCCAACTACAAGGAAACAGGCAGCCTGATACACATTGTTATTGTATCTTTGACCTCTCCTTTTTGATTTGACATGGGAAACAGCTCCCATCCTTTCTTTGACTCTTTTTCTTTCTTTATATGGGAAATTCTCCCAAATGACAAATGAATAGGTGTGGAAGTTATAATTGTAAATAAACCACGATCGAATGTATGGAAGCATTGGTTTATACGTTCCTTTTAGTTTCTACTTTAGGGATAATTTTTTTCGCTATCTTTTTCCGAGAACCACCTAAGGTTCCACCAACTCCAACTAAAAGAATAAAATAATTTCATTGAAGTAAGAAGTCTCCCAGATGGGTCGACTTCTTACTTCAATTAGTCCCCGTGTTCTTCGAATGGATCTCTTAATTGTTGAGAGGGTTGCCCAAACGCGGTATATAAGGCATACCCAGTAAAGCTTACAAGTAAACCAGATATGGAGATGGCGACTAAAGTTGTTGTTTCCATTTTTATAGAATTTTAAGATTACAATGGATCTACGAAAAGATCGTGTATTTACAACTACAACGGAATAGTATACAAAGTCAACACCAATGATGAAATAGAATTTATGGCTACACAAACCGTTGAAGATAGTTCTAAACCTAGGCCAAAACGAACTGGTGCAGGTAGTTTATTGAAACCCTTGAATTCGGAATATGGGACAGTCGCTCCGGGTTGGGGGACTACTCCTTTTATGGGGGTCGCAATGGCTTTATTCGCTATATTCCTATCTATCATTTTAGAAATTTATAATTCTTCTGTTTTACTGGACGGAATTTTAACCAATTAGGTTTCTACTAACTAAAACCAGGAAGTCATAGTTTTCCATCCAAAAAAGCCTTTCTAGTTTAAGCTTTACATTTCTAGCCATTATGGTAGTTCGACCGCGGAATTTTTTTGTTTCGGTATCTCTGGAATATGAGTGTGTGACTTGTTAGAATTGATCCTATTGATAATACATAGAAAGGGCCTGTTATCTCTATCAAGATGATTCTAAATTCGTCAGATATTATTTATTCTAGTATCTGGAACACGAAATAGATAGAGCGGATAAAAAAAAATGGAACTATGATTCATACTCACTATTAAGACCTCGCAACCAGACTGAAAAATTCAAGTAGTTTTTAAATAAAAAAGAAATTTTCTTCCTTCCAATTTTGTTTGCCCAAAAGACAACTTTTTTTTCTCTCGATTTTGTCGAATCAGTACACTGATTACCTAAATGATTATCAAGTGGTTCTTATTCGAAGAACCTTTGCCTTTTGTTTAGCTTGAGACTCAATCATCGTGGCTCTAGTATGAATCTAAGGTTTTAATTGAACTGATTCATAGGATCGCAACAAGATAATTTCTATAATTACGATTACGCACAAAAAAAACAAATCCAAAATAGGGAAGAGAAAAGTCAAGAGGCCTCTAATGACCGGCATAAGGGAAAGGAAGAAAGACAGATGAGCCAACTTGATATTTTTTGGCATTCTCATCACAAAGAATATATTCCGAATTTTTCTTATTTCATATCTTCACGGCGAATCGACCCAATCCAGTGGCTGATGAAGTTTTGAAACTTTTTTCTAATTTCTAATATTCGTTGAAAATTTGTGTGTTTCTGCTTGAGCCGTACGAGATGAAATTTTCATATACGGCTCTTAGAGGGGGACTTGGCATGAGCTTACCCTTCTCGAAGTTCATGTTAGCCAACGAGGTCCCCACCTCTTCTTCGTCGACTTCGACGATAGCCTCCAATTTTTAGGGGGTGGGGGGTGGGAGCAACAAATCGATGTTATAAAATTCGTCCTCCTATACTGATATCAAGGGAGCACCAAGAAAATGGTTAATTATGGTCTATCATCTATGGCAGGCGTATAATAGACGAAAGAAAAAATATCATGAAAGAAATACAATGTTAGCGTCAGTAGGGTCGACAAGAGTAGAGTGGTCGGCTTGGGCGTGGTTGAGATCATAAGGATGTTGCACTTTTATCTTCCTAGAAACATGTGGCTTCGTGCGTAGGGAATCCTGTAGGTTGGGGTAAACATCCACAAGCCAACGATGATGGAATCAAAATGTTTCCGACTTGGATACTGCAAAAGGAGGCGCAAGATTAACTAACTGAAATAACAGATTGTTGTATCCGCGAATCGGCAATAAAGTACCGCATGGTTTAGCGTCGATGGGTAAGTTTACTCCTTCATGTGTGTCGATGTTGATCAAGTGTTCTTGTATGAACTTTATTACCTCCTGAGTGAACTAATCATGTGTTGTGTTGCGCCAATGCAGGGGCATTTGATGATTGGCGACTTGACTAGAGTGAATTCATCAAATCATGCATGTGAGTTGAGTCATTCTCGTTCGAAGTGGTGGCCCAACTCGGCTTATGTCAATGAAGATCACGTTGTAGTAAAAGATCGGGTATTTTATATACTTATATCACCCTTTTTTGCATATATCTTGTAGAAGCAGCAATACAAAAATAATGTTACCTTATATCATTGTGTGCACATCATAAAATGTATTTTAATCGCCTTAGAGAGACATGTAGACATGTTGTCGTAGCTGTAATTCAAATAATAAATTGTACACATGAAAGGGCGGAAGTATTTATCGAAAGCACATGCAACTGCCATTGGATCCAAGTAGATGCCGCAACATTCCTCTAAGGGGAAGTTTGACACCCCTCATTATTATGAATTTCATTTTAGATTCCATATCAAATATGTTTGGCTGTCATGGAATTGAATTGGAATTTTAAAGAATGATTATGCTATGTTAAGTCAATTTATGTCCCTAATGTTGTCATTTCTCTGAAATTCATTACATTTTGCCAAATAAAATCATGCCAAACGATGATAAAAACAAACAAACAAAAATCTTACAGTGGAGGAACTTGTATGAAAATAATAAAATGCCTGGCATAATATGGTCGACAACAAGAATAATATGGTTCGACATAACCCGAAACACAAATAACGAGATTAAGGTTTGCTCACATTTCTCCCAATTTGCATCAAAACTCGGAAGTGTCTGAAACCCTTGTTTTTTCTCGCGGATCCGGTGAGAACAACAACCGCTATAGAGATTGACATGTCAATTGTTTTGTTTTGTATACGTTGTATTGATTGTTTGGGTCTTATACATTCCTCTTCGATAGATTGTCGACTTTGATCGAGCATGAGCTTAACCTTCTAGAAGTTCATGTTAGCACTTAGCCGGCGAGGTCCTCTCCTATTCTTCGTCAACTTCGACGATAGCCTCCAATTTTTAGGGGGCGAAACAACAAACTGATGTTATAAAATTCATCCTATACTAATATATAGGGAGCACCAAGAAAATGGTCAATATGTTCAAATGGTCTATCATCTATGGCAGGCGTATAACAAGGGAAATATAAACAAGCGTGACAGAAATACAATGTTAGCGCCGATAGGGTCGAGAAGAGTAGAGTGGTCGTCTTGAGCGTGTCTGAGATCATGAGGATGTTGCACTTTTCTCTTCCTAGTAACATTTGGCTTCATGCGCAAGGCTGAGGAAACAGATCTTCTGGAGTTGCTCGAGGGACACCGGTAGAAAGGGCTACACATGAAGTTGCACCGCTTTCGGCAAGAAAACTATGAATGAAAGGAAAAATACACGACTCATGTAGCCACTAGGGTGGTGTAGCGTCCATCCAAAGACTGTGCTGCCATCAATGTTACCTAAATGTACCTCCGACAACATACTCTAATCGCATACGACCGTAAACATATCAGAGTTCACAAAGGGGCGAAAGAGTAGACCTCAAACAGAACTAACGCGTACACCGGTTAATAACGTGTAAATGAGATAAGAGACGATGACATTTGTTGATAGCATTATCCACCAAAGGACGACAACCGTTCCTAGCCTAATTATGATCCTAATAGAAGGAGAGGGCGCGCTTTGCCGCGCCCGTCATCATTATTTGCAATAATTTGATTCGTTCTTTTATGTTGGGTAGGGTCCTGACTTGGTATTTCATGGGAAGGCTCATATTTCTTTACTTCTTTACCTATATACTAATAAATTATATTCATGATATTTACGCCATTTGTGATAAAGCATCTTTCACTGGATGTCTGAAAAAACACAAATTTTTTTTCTGATTTTTCACTGCCAGAATATGTATTAGTCCCGACTATCTAAAACCGAAACTACAAAAAAACATATGTTATCCATATGCACATGAAAGATTCTTTTGACTACAAACTTCGAAGCAAGCCAAACAATGGCACATGACAATCTTAAAAGTACAAACTTATAACATGCGTGATCAAGCAATGTGAAAATTTGTTTGAATTTTACATTAAGGTACATGTTATTCACACTCGTACTGAGATAAACATTCATCATATTGCCTCAGATTACCAACAATAATTAAACCAACTAAATAGGTACACACGTTTATTTCTGCCACACAGATATGTTTGTTGCCTTCCAGTTGGATACAAAAATCTCGAACCTCCATGTTCTCGATGTTATACAGAAAATTGTTGAGATCAACATATAGAGGTACGTTCCCCTAAAAACATATAGAGGTACACAAGAACAAAGAAACTTATCAAAGTGCTACATCAGTAGCTGTCTTGATAGGGCTTTTCCTAGATTTAAATCCAGAAAGAACCCAAACCCTTTCTGCTTGGCTCTTGTCACCTGGATGGATAGAGCAAGCCAACCATCCATTGGAAGCTATCTGGTAATCTGACCACATCCATAAATATTAAAATTCTGCTGCCATAATTATATCCTCCAGTATGTATTTGCATTTTGAGTACATATTATGTAATGGAAAATGTAACAGAAATCCTACTTGTCATACTTCTCCTCCAGTATGTATTTGCATTTTGAGTACATATTATGTAATGGAAAATGTAACAGAAATCCTACTTGTTATACTTCTGGCTCCCAGAGAATATCTCTACGTGCTGACAAATTTCATGATTAGCTTTTAGTTCTTCAGAACCAATTAGAACCTGCATGCATAATGTCAAATTGCAATTTTCTCACACATAACACATATGGCAGTATGGTAGTATGTAATGAATCAACTAAAAAATTATTTATGAGCTACAATGTTCACCTTGTATGGGTGAAACGGAAAATTCCTTGCTAGCAGCTCAACTTCCTTTGGCCAAGTAGCAGTCCAATAAAGTGTTTGGCGATCAGGACGAATCAAAAACAAAAAACAACCTTTTGACGTCTTATTGTTTTTACACTTCTGAGTACTGGGAAAAGGAAGAGGTGTACCTGAGAAACGATTTTTCTTAATCTGAGGTTCAAAACCGATGTCTAGCATTCGATGTGCCTCATCTGAACAAGGTAAGTGACCCTCCGCAGATTTGTATGATGTGATTCAATCATATCAATTATCATGTTCTGTTAAGAAAAGTTGATTGAACATCTTAGCAAGAAAATAGAGTTCATGATAAGAAGTAAAACTAATGGCGAAGTCACTAATAGTATGAACTGTGCATGCATATATGTAGTTGTTAATTAGAATGTCTACAACCCACTGATCCAACTGAGTTGTTGTTTACAAAGTTAATCAGGGTGTGGCGGTAAGCATAAAATGAATGTAGTATGGTTGGCCATTTTTTTATGTACTATCTGGTGCTGGTAATATAAGGAAGCCTTGAACTTTCAAGCTACTGACATAAATAAAAAATATGCTGCAAAACGCATCAAGGAAATAAGAACTTACATCGTGCAATGGACCATCTGAGCAACCACTGTGAATATAAACATTTCCACAGCAATGAACCATCTAAGGAATATTAGATAAGAGTGTCCATCATCTTATCTTTTATATATGCTCCAGGGCACAAAAGGAATTCATCCTGTTAGGCTGCAGCTGGAAACGGACATGAGATGAGGGTCTTGTGCCCCTAGAGCGTCACCGTCTTGATCGCACTGCCGACTACCATGTCATATCATGATCACCCCCTGATCACTGCTCCTAGCATGGCCACCACCAAGGCACACATCGCCAGCAACTGTACCAGCTCGCGCTGCATTACTCTGAACCAGGCAAGCGCCATTGCCACAACTTGTCCAGGTAAGGAGGAAGAAAGACATGCACACAATTTCATAGATGCAAAAATGATGGAGATAAATAAACATATTAATTAGCAAAAAAGAACATATGAGTAGATGTACAATGATGGAAAGCCGAAAATCCCCTCGTTACCTATGAAGATATTAGTCTATCACACTATCCTCCATGACCCTGTTTCTGATGAGAGGCAAAGAGCAGAGTTAATAGCCAACTCCTTCGTAACTATAGAAACTTCAGAAAGCAGTGGAACAAAATTAAGGATTGCCCATCAGTTGGACATAATAAATTACATCTTACCTTCTTCAGGCAGGAATTCTCAATGTCCTCCTTTCCACCAATTATCTGCTCACTGTACCTTCGTATCAGTTAAAGTTCAGAATATCCATTATAAATTTTCAAGGTTCATTGATCATGTACCAAAAATGTTTGACACACAAAGCAATTGATTAATTCTCAGGGTTAATTGATTATATAACCTACATTTGTAATTTAATTTTCTCAAGAATCGTGAAATAATTGCAGACCTTACTATCTACCAAGCATCGACAAAATTCGTGCAGCAGGATTAACATGTTATAGATGACATCTCTATAACCTAACAGTACCCTCGTGCTCTCTTCTTCAATGGAGCTCATGGCGGACCACATTCACCAGACCAGGGCTGCTGTAGCCGTAGGTTGTGGGAAGAGTAGGCACTATCGAATTTAGTTTCCATCCAGAGAAAAATTCAACACCAAAATCTTTGTTTATGCCAATGATCTTCCCTTTTAAGTTTGGAAAAACAGAAAAAATCCTCAAGACAAGTGAAGACAACCTGAAATTGAAAAATGAATGCTTTATAAGTGAACACAATATTAGTATGAACATGCAACAATAATGAGAAGGTTACAATTATCAGGGTACAACTATAGACCAACTAACATTCTTCTTGTGTGCTTAGACCTTGAGATATTTTAATTCCAGGCAACAACAGCAGAAATAAGTCCAGAAAGACCACATGAAGAAAAAATAAGTGCAGAAAGAACACGTGAAGCTGCTGGTACCTTCGATGGGGGAAATTGACGACAAACCACCACGATAGGCACGTAAGCCGGCCAACTATAGCAAGATAGTGCTAGAATTCAGGTTTCCACGGTAAAGAACGGATTTCGGCAGACTGGACACAATGGAAAATGGAGAACAAAGGTGTATTTCTCAGAAATTAACACCAAACAAGTTTGACCTGCTATTTTTTCGAAACCATGAATAAAATCATTCTAGGGGTTTAATGTGAAGAAGAGAAAGAATTATTTCTCACGAACTATAACTAAACTTGTACCTGCTCATTTTGTGAAAGCATCACCAAATCATATAACCACAAGCTTCCTATGAATTATGTTCCTTTTGTTGACTCTAGAATCTAGATGATTATTGTGAACCAATTTTCCCAAGCAGCATGAAAATGGGAACAACGAAATAAAATCAATCTGAAAAGTCATATTACAACTACCAGCATCTATGTTGCAACTCACAATCTTTTGTTCAGGCTAGAAAAACTTAGAAGAATATAATGCTTTATGAACCTATCATTGTACAATTAATTCGTAGTTTAGATTTGATCATTTGACAAAGAACAACATATGAAAGTGAAACTACACTCTTCATATCTAATTTAAGTTACTTTCTTATGAAGAGCTGAGGCCTAATCTATCGTTAAAATACGCAACCTTATCCCACAAAACATACATCATAATTATAAATATCAATACATGGTTCCCACTTGGAAACTTTATAGACGTACATCCCCAAGAGACTAAAATTACCAGTATCGCTGCTGCAAGCCTTGTTGTAGTAGCATCCTCCCTTAGTTGGCATCCCTGCTTCTCCCCACCAAGCATCCAAAAATCAGATAGGATCACCATGGTACACTGAATCAAATGGTACCGCAAGCTGACTATGCCCAAAACAAAGAGAATAGGTGAAATTAATAATGATGCAGAGAGCAGGAGCACGACCTACAGGGCGCCATTTTCGTCCTCTGCAGCACACAAGCAAAAGGGAAGGACATGATGTACAGCGCTGCCGCATCACGTCCCCGTCGGCGGCAAGGCCTAGCGGCTTCCTGCAGCTCCTACATCGCCTGCTCCGACCGGCTGCTGCGCGCTATCGGGGAGCAGGGCTGCCACCGCTCCTCCCCGGTCAGGCCCGGCAGTTCCAGCCTCCTCCACCCATTTGAGAGAACGGAGACCGATTCCTCCAGTTGCGCGCCGCGGCATCGAAGGATCCGACCTGCTGCCGCCGCTACGGGGCGACGACCGGCTACTGCGCGCCTTTGGGACGAGGATCTGGGGAGGAGGAGCAGACCTGTGGCGGCGAACGTGTGGGGCGAGGAGGGTGCGGGACTCGATTGGGGATTGAGGGCCAACGGCAGAAACCGACTCACATGACCGACCTTCCCACACAGCAAACAGAGAACCAAATACCTGAAGCCGGAGGGGCACAGACAGATGGGACCAAAATCCACGCAGTACCGGTAGCATACCTGATTTCTCCCCACACGTCACTGAGAAGTGGGACCGCCCCGAGGATGAACCACAGCTCTGCATTTTCAGGGAGCTTAGTTTTGGCAAGGGATACTTGCTCATTAAAAGGATGATGTTATTATGGCGAAATCTTACGACCACGATAAAATTAGACCACGGAATTACTCAGATGACTCATCTATAGTTAGAAATGGATGCATCTAAACAAACGAAAACATGTCTAGATACATCCGTTTCTACCTAGTCTAAATACGTCATCTAAATCCGAAGGGAGGGAGTACAAATCGACATGTAGACGTGTTGCCGCCATAGCTGAAATTCAAATAATAAACTGTATAAATAGAAGGGCGAAAGTATTTTTCGAAAGCGCATGCAACTGTCATTGGATATAAGTAAATGCCACAACAATCCTCTAAAATGATCCATGGGAAAAACAAACAAAAAATCTTACAGTGGAGGAAGTAGAATGAAACTCTTTTCCAAAGAATCGCATCTAACATCGTTCTGTGCCAAGAATTTTCAACGGCACTAGGTACGAGCTGTGAGCCCGGCGGCAATTATTACCGGCCACGATCATCATTGCACACACACCCTCCCTCCCTTCCGTGAGACCCACTTTTGCATTGATTCCCATCCGGCCCACCCGGAACGGACGGCTCCCTTGCAAGCATCCCTTCATCCGACGGCCAGCTGCCGTCCTTCCAGACAGAAACGGATAGCTTTGATGTTGCTGTGCGAGCGAGGGACGTTCCCGTAACTTGGCAGTCATGGGGCAAGCACGGCAGCTTTGGTGGTTTGTCGCTTTTGGCCCTCGTCGCTCGCCTGTCGCGACGCGCGTCACGTGGCACACCGACGCGGCGGACGACGCCTGGCGAGCCGCGAGAGGCTGCTGCGACGACCATCACGTGACGCGGGGCCCGCCCGCAAGGAGGCTCGACTGTCGCTGTCGCGCCCTACGGTACGGTGCCTGAAGGATCCGATGGTAAAGAAGAGGGAGAGAGAGCGGTGTTGCGTGGAGGGGAGCAGCGTCCGTGCAGGATACCGCCGGCGTCGGGTTCGTCGTATTGCTACCAGCTACTAGTAGCTAGCTAGAGCCTAGAGCTATAGCCTCGCTCAGTGCGTGCACTCGTACGGCAAACCATTGACATTTTGCGTTTTGTTTTGGGAGCCGAGGCAGTAGCACGATAAACTGCACCAAACTGACAGAGAGAGAGAGAGTAGCTTTGCATGAATATTTGAATCATCATAAAGTATTTTGAATCTCTTCGTCCTGTCCACCGTATGTGTTTCCTTAAAGAATTTGTTTACGTACGTGTGCCAACTGAGAGAGACTCGCTAGGTCAAACGAGGTTCTTATACTGTAAATCTCTGCAACGAGCAACTCAT
This sequence comes from Poa annua, assembly GCA_026929855.1. Lineage (NCBI taxonomy): Eukaryota > Viridiplantae > Streptophyta > Magnoliopsida > Poales > Poaceae > Poa > Poa annua. The sequence continues at coordinate 36,360,992 of CM049438.1, forward strand.
TTTGACCAAGATACCCGAGTAGACACTAATATACTGGTTGTACTAACTCGTGCACGCGTGAGGTAGATAAAGCATGGTTAGTACGGGCCACCTACCCATAGCTAATTAAACCCCAAGAAACGTTGAGTCGTTCAACACTTGTACGCTCCTGAAAGAACGAGCTGTTCGATACCAACGTGCCTGAGTAGCTATTTTACCTCTCAAGAAAATATACCACTGTAATATACGGCCGGTCACACTCGCCGTAAGAGCTGAATCACGGATGTGGCCACCCCAAAAATAATGGCGTCCCAGCGAGGCAGCGATAGTGACTCGTACTACCAAGTTAGTAGTAGTACGTCCGAAAATTGAATCGGCTACAGTCGCGCGCGCGCACATCGCTAGCTAGGTGCATTGCACTGCGCAGCAATGGATTACGTTTACGTACCCGTAGGCCGTAGCCTTGGCGGGCGACTCTACGCCATTTTTTTGTACGACCTTCACGCGCGCGCCGCGCGCCGCGCGCGGCCCCAAATGCGTTGATCCAGTCCAACACACCACGCAAACTGAACTACTAGCACCGACGGCTCAAGATTTGGCAGATTGTGGTGGACTCAGATCGTCTCCAACCCGATCCCACTTCCATCCATCCGGAGGACAACACCCGCAAACAAACAATTGGATTCCCCATCACGGATCAATATGTTGGAGAGTGATTCCCAGAGTTTAGGGGTGTTCACACTCTGAAGAGAAGTTCGTGAAGGAGACTGAACACGTTGGTCTACAACCCTCAATCGGCACGGCGACGGTGCTCGTCGAGCCTGAAGAGGGACAGCACGGCAGAGATGGACAGCGGCCCGTACCCAGGTTCACGGCCCTCAGGAGGAGGTAAAACCGCTACTCCTGCTTGTCTGTATTGCACTGCAGAGATTACAGTACAATGAGCTTGCCGAGGGCTCCCGTATGGCAGAGTGGAGCTCGAAGAGGGAAGCTAAGGTCTTCTTCCTCCTTGAGCGAGTGCAACTAAGACTACGTTGCTGTAGGGCGTCCAAGTTCTCAATGATCGATCCTTTGCTATGGTGGTGCTCCTCCTCCTTTTATAGGCATCTCGGGCCTCATCCTGACGCACTGCGCGGCGGAAGGGTCCCCACATGGCGACGAAGGAGAGGAGCGGGATGCACCGCTCCCGGGATGTCCATGGACTCGGTCCATGGTCGCAAAGCCTGCCCGTGACGCCAGAAAGCCACCGTCCACGTATGACGGCCAGCTGGTGCTGCAGAGATCGTGGGGGTGCCCACGGTGACGTCGTCCTTGGAGCGTAGCGCCGGCCAACTGCTTTATCACCAAAGAGGAAACCCTCGTAAGCCGGCGCAGGGGACACAGCTTTGTTGACCTCCTTTAATCACGAGAATGGCAACTGCGGCGCCGTCGTCACCGCGCGCAGACGCGCGCGTCACTCTGCGGCCGCGACAGAGGCCATGTGCGCTCTGCGGCGATTGCTTCGTAGCGAAGTGTCTCCACAGGGCCTGGGCGGCCTTGCGGAGGGATTTGCGTTGACCCCTCTCCAGGGGAGGGGGCCTTGTAGAGGGGCAGCCTCGGGAGAAGCCTCTTCAGACCTTCGCTGCTCCCTCCAGTCCCCTCGAGAGACCTTTCCTCTCGAGGGTCTCTCCAAGCGCTCTGCTTGGTCCTTAGTCGTTTTCGCCAATACTGTCGCGTGCGAGGGCTGTAGAGAGTGGGCTCTGCACACCCTGGATCCCACTGGGCCGACAGTAGCCCCCGGGCCCATGACGGGCACGGCGAGGCCCATCGGGCCCAGACGAAGCGTCGTGGGTCCAAAATGTCCGGCCGGCCCGAGACACGCGTCGATCGGTGGTGAGTTTGCGGCGACTCGGTTTCTCCGGCAGAAACGTGCGTCGTGGGGGGTCCCACCACGACCACGCCTTGGTAACTGCCCAGACGGGGCATAAAGCTGCGCGCCGGTCCGAACAGCAGTTACTACTCCCATTCCGCGCATCCAATCTTCTCTCTCTCGTTCTCCTAGCCTTCCCTCTCCGGCGAACTCCTTCTTCTTCCTCGTCCTTGCGCTTCCTTCTCCTTCCCCGACGATGGGTGGACCGAAGGGCAAGGCGGCGATGGGGATGCTCCCCTCAGACGCGCAGGGTGAAGAGGCGCTCGGCCCCGCCCTGATCGGGGAGCGCGTCAATGCGACGGCGCTGGACAAGATCCGGCACTTGGTTGCCGGGAAGACCAACGAACATGGCGCCAGCGCCATCCAGGCCGCCAAGCTCGGCCGTCTCCCGGCGGGGTTTTTGCCCATTTTCCTCCACACCGTTTACGCCGGGATGAGGTACAGTCTGACTATCAAGTCACCACAGTCGAACACATCGCGACACTCGACACTGCACCCGACTACAGGCAAGCGGAAGACACGGGCGACAGCATCTACCTCGCCGACTTCGCCGGGCCAGAGATCCAAGCGGATCACGAGTTCCTCTCCAGCAACGAAGACGATCCTGAAAAGATACCCGAAGCAAACGTCAACACCGACGCTCAGATCAGCAACGACTCCGACATGAGTTTGGACGACGACTCCGAGCCCATAACCGGCATCGATAGCGCATACACATATCCCCCGGTCATACCTCGGCAGGTCTACGTTGCGTTCAGCGCCGAAACCTCAGCGGCAGCAGCTAGTCGCAGACCTACAGAATTTCCTTGCACAGTCACATTACCAGATGGCGTGACGCCATTAACTATCACAGCAGAGATAGCAGCAAAAGTTGACAAAATCATAAAGGACTGCACAATGATGCCAGCAGATGCAACCCCAGAGGAGGTGATGACATACAATTATTTCAATTGGCAAGAAACAATGCGATTAAAGAAATACAGAGCAACACTAGAAGAACGCAGAAAGCAGGCTAGCATCTCGAGTATGCGGAGAAGGTAGCTTTCCCTTAGCTCCACAGGGGCAACGGAGCGCAGGCATAGATCGAGATTCGCCAGCATCCCAGAAGGAGAGAGATCCGGAGTCACTCGTAACTTAGAACATTCGTTCATGACCCTGGACTCCGAAGGCGTACTAGTACCCAAAACAGCTGAAGGTGCCTTGATATCACTTGGAGCATACCTCAAGGCGACAGCACCTCCAGCAGGCGATCCGGCCGAAGAACTACATCTTCAGCAATTAAAGGCGCTCGCACTCGCGGCAAAAGGACTCCAGACGGAGAAGCACAGAGAGCGCAGCAGAAGCCGTTCACGAGATCGTCGCAGTCGAAGCCCTCGCAGGAGTGGCACACGAAGATACTCGAGTCGTCGCCGTTCACGGAGCAGGTCTAGGAGATCCGCCAGCAACGATTCGAGTGACGGTCGCGATACAGGACCTTGCGGAGCACGATGCTTCACACGGCGAATCCGCGACGCCAGGTTGCCCAAAAGGTTCGGGTTACCAACAACGCCGAAGTTCAACTGCAAACAAGAGCCGTCAGGCTGGCTCGAGGACTACAAGCTCGCAGTCGTGTGCCAAAGGGGGACAACTACAACAGCACTGCAGTACATACAGCTGATGCTTGAAGGCACAGCTCGCGACTGGCTCAAAGCATTACCCGAAGCATCATACGACTCCTGGGATCACTTTCGGGAGGACTTCATCAAATATTTCGATCCTCTGTGTGAGCGGCCCAAAACATTCGAGGAATTACGGGCTTGCAAGCAAAGGTCGGACGAACCAATTCGAGCATACATCAGGCGATGGACTGCCATCCGCAATTCAGTCGGCACAATCTCCGAAGACAGAGCCATGGACGCCTTCACCATGGGGGTCCTCAGAGAGGACTTCAGAGAAGCACTCGGTCGCCAAAAGCCAAAATCCATGGCAGAGCTCATGAAAATAGCAACCGAGTGGGCAGACGGCGAAGATTCCATAAGGACCAAGCGCCCACTTTCCCCACATGACCGTGAGGATCGACGTAATAGTCGAGACCACCACGACAGGGATGATAGAAGACGAAGACGCAAAAGTGGTTACAGCGACAACGACAAGGTAAAATTCGTAGCAGCGGGTTTCTCACAGGACAATCACGTCCAGGACGACAGACGACCAGAAGATCGCCGCGACAGTCCAAACGATAGTCGCCGCGACAGTCGAGGAGATGATCGCCGAGACAGTCGAACGGACGACCGACGAGGCAGTCGAGACCGCGATCAGCGTAGCGGTGGATACCGAAGGCAAGAGTGGCGTAAACGCACAGATGCAAAACCAGAGAAAACATTTCAAGAGAAGATGGATGATTACTGCAGGCTGCACCTATTCAAGGGAGATGATGGAAGGCTAGTCTCCAACCACACCATGGGGAACTGCCGAGAGTTCGAACAAATAGCGGCGGATTACATGACGAGAATCAGAAGGACCGCACCCTCGACTGCACCACCAGCCTACATCGCGCCACCACCAACACAGCCAGTCGCGGCATTACCACCCCCACCACCATACAACCCAGGAAACCAAGTCGCGGGAGCCATACATCACATACCTCAAGCAACGGAGGAGCAATACCCAAAGCCCCAGGGACAGATGTTCATGATTCAAAAAGGGTGTCCCTCCAACAGGCAGCAAAAGATCCACACTCGACACGTTAACATGGCGGTTATGGCGCCTCCAGCCATACCAGACTTCTTGCGGGGATCTGAAACCGCAATAACCTTCAATCGAGAAGATCACCCACCATCTGTCTACCGACCAGGCCACGCTGCCCTGGTACTCGACGCTCAGATTGGTGGATACACCATGACCAAGGTCTTCATGGATGGAGGCAGCGGCATCAACATCATCTTCGCCGATACACTTCGCCGGATGAATAGGTCAGTCGAAAATTTACCCCAGTCCACAAACACTTTTTATGGTATTGTCCCAGGTAAACCTGTTCTCCCAGAAGGCACGATACAACTCGACGTCACCTTCGGCGACACAAACCACTTCAGAACCGAGTCGATCGAATTCGAAGTCGTCGACTGGAAGTCACAATACCATGCCATATTAGGGCGCCCCGCATTTGCTCGATTCATGGCGGTGCCACACTACGCATACCTCAAGTTGAAGATGCCAAGCCCGAAAGGAGTCATCATAGTCAACGGAAACTTTCAAAGGTCAGACGCTTGCGACCGCGACTTCAGCAAAATCTCCGAGACGTTCGGTATGGAGCAAACCCTCGAAGAGCTCTCGCTCACCAACGACCCAACATACATGCCTGAGCAAAAGAAGCAGGCAGTCGACAAGGCATTCAGCGCCGCAGATGGCATAAAAAAGCACCAGGTACACCCGACTGATCCAGCCAAGACAGTCAGGGTGTCCACAAGCCTGTCTCCTGCATAGGAAAGCGCGCTCGTCGAATTCCTCCGTGAGAACTGGGATATATTTGCATGGTGTGCAGCCGACATGCCAGGTATTCCCAGGGAATTCGCCGAGCACTCCCTCCAGCTTAATCCAGGAACTAGGCCAGTCAAGCAAGCAATACGTCGTGTCTCCGGTCCCAAAAGAGAGGCTATAGAGAAGCATGTAGAAAAGTTACTCAAAGCAAACTTCATTCGAGAAATCAAAAAATCAGAGTGGGTAGCCAACCCTGTGCTAGTCGAGAAGAAGAAGACAGGAGCAACTAGGATGTGTGTCGACTTCACAGGGCTCAACAAGTGCTGCCCCAAAGATCATTTTCCACTGCCACGTATCGACCAAATCGTCGACTCCACTGCGGGATGCGAACGTTTATCCTTCCTAGATGCATACTCGGGGTATCGCCAGATACGGATGAAAGTCGAAGACGAGGAAAAGACAGCCTTCACAACTCCACTCGGAGTATATTGCTACACCACAATGCCCTTCGGGCTCAAGAACGCAGGTGCCACCTACCAGCGTATGATGCAGAATTGTTTGAAGACGCAAATTGGACACAACGTCGAGGTTTACGTAGATGACATCGTCATCAAGTCAAAAGAAGAAAGCACACTACTCGCAGACTTGCGAGAAACATTCGACAATCTCAACAGGTACAACATCAAACTTAACCCAGACAAGTGTACTTTTGGTGTTCCGGCCGGAGAGCTTTTGGGGTACTTGGTGTCTGCCCGAGGAATAGAAGCGAACCCGGAAAAGATACAGGCCATATTAACCATGCAAAGACCTAAAAAGCTCTACGAGGTACAGCAGTTGACAGGTCGAATAGCAGCGCTCAGTCGCTTCATCAGTAAACTGGGTGAAAAGGCATTACCACTTTATCGACTGATGAAGAAGGCAGACAAGTTCGAATGGACAGATGAAGCTGAAGCAGCCTTCAAAGATCTCAAACGGATACTCACAAATCCTCCCATCCTGGCGGCACCCAAGGAGAGGGAACCGTTATACCTTTACGTTGCAGCCACAAATAGAGTAGTAAGTACGGCCTTGGTAGTCGAGCGCATGGAGGAAGGAAAAACTCAGAGCATCCAGAGGCCAGTCTACTACGTCAGCGAAGTCCTGTCCCTGTCAAAGCAAAGATACCCGCACTTTCAAAAGCTAGCGTACGCTGTCTTCATAACATCCAGGAAGCTACGCCACTACTTCACGGAGCACCCGATAACGGTGGTCAGTAAATCAGCAATTGGAGATATACTCACCAATCCCGACGCAACAGGGCAAGTAGCAAAATGGCTCATCGAGCTCGGGCCACTGGGAATAACATATGACCACCCGAAGGCCATCAAAGCACAAGTCCTACCCGACTTCACAACGGAATGGATAGAATCTCAGCTGCCAGGAATCCCTGATGTGTCCAACTCATGGACAATGTACTTCGATGGGTCTAAGAAGAACGAAGGCGCGGGTGCAGGCGTCATACTCATATCACCTAAAGGCGACAAACTCAAGTACGTGTTGCAGATGGACTTCGTACGACCATCCAACAACGAGGCAGAATATGAAGGCCTGATCCACGGCATGCGAATGGCTAAGGCATTGGGGTGCACTCGACTTATGATATACGGTGACTCAAACTTAGTCGTACAACAGACAATGAAAGCTTGCGACGCCATAGCCGACAATATGATCGCATATCGTGACCTCTACAACACATTAGAAGGTGACTTCGATGGATGCGAACTACGACATGTTGGGCGAGAAAGCAATGAGGAAGCGGACATACTAGCCAACATCGGCTCGACTAAAGCACAAGTCCCACCAGGCGTCTTCCTGGAGCGAATCCAGCACAGGTCCATTAAGAAGCAGCGGCCCCCATCGACCTCGACTGCCACATCCAAAGACAAAGCGCCCAGCTCAGAGGATCCGCCAGTCGAAGTGCTACTATGCCAAGACGATCAGGTAATACCAGCATGGACTCAACCCTTCCTAGCATACATGCTCCGCGACGAACTACCAGACGATGCAGCAGAGGCTCGACGAGTCACTCGACGCTCCAAAGCATACACCATCATCAACGGTGAACTCTACAAACGAAGCATCTCAGGTATGTTCCAAAGGTGTGTGGAAATTGAGGATGGAAAAACCATACTTCGCGATATTCATGCAGGAACCTGTGGGCATCATGCCGGCAGTCGATCACTCGTAGCCAAAGCCTTCCGAGCAGGATTTTACTGGCCTACAGCACTTAAGGACGCAGAAGACATTGTCAAAAGGTGCATCGGGTGCCAGAAATTCGCCACCAAGCCTCACGCACCCGCATCAGCACTCAAAACCATACCATTGGCTTGGCCTTTCGCCCAGTGGGGGCTCGACATGGTTGGACCACTCAAAAAATCATCACCTGGAGGACACACTCACCTGCTGGTGGCAGTGGACAAATTTACGAAGTGGATAGAAGCAGTCCCAATCGCAAGCTCGACTGCCGCTACAGCAGTCAATTTCATAAAAACTATCGTCTATCGATTTGGCGTCCCAAACAGCATCATCACGGACAACGGCACAAACTTCACAGCCGAGGAATTTCGTTCCTTCTGCAAAGAGTGGAACATTGCGCTCAACTACGCATCAGTCGCGCACCCACAGTCTAACGGACAGGTTGAAAAAGCCAACGGTCTCGTCTGCACGGGCATTAAGAAAAGACTACTGGTACCACTCAAAAGGGCCGCAGGTGCTTGGGTCGAGGAGCTCCCGGCAGTACTATGGAGTTTGCGCACAACCCCAAACGCCTCGACCCAGTTTACTCCGTTTTTTATGGTCTACGGCGCAGAGGCAGTACTGCCACCAGAGGTGAAATTCAGCGCACCAAGAGTCGAGATGTACGACGAGGACGACGCGAACGAGTCACTCGAAGACTCGATGGATCTACTCGAAGAATCACGCAACGCGGCCCTCGCTCGCACAGCAGTCTATCAACAGGATCTCCGCAACTACCACAGTCGACGGCTCCGCCCCAGAACATTCATGGTAGGCGACTTGGTACTCCGGATGAAGCAGAAGAAGGTGCACAAGCTCGCATCACCATGGGAAGGGCCCTTCATTATCACGGAGGTCATCGACGGTGGTGCCTATCGACTTAAGCACGCCCAGACGGGAGAATTATCAAATAACCCATGGAATGTGGCGCACTTGCGTCGCTTCTATGCCTAGATGTCATAGTCGATCAATGTAACAGAGCATAAATGTCGGAAAGGCCAGCAGGTTTCAGACGCGCTCTTTTCCTTACCAGGGTACCTAAGGGGACTGGAAGGTTTTTAATGAGGCGGCTTGCTGGCCAATATCTGGAATAAAGAAAGATGTTCTTCTTCGCATAATTTACTATCATAAGTCAAATCACTCTCAACCCGAAACACTCGAAGACTCGGGGGCTGGGTCTTTGTCATAAACAGCAAAGCTCAGCCACACTCGAAGGCTCGGGGGCTGGATACATACGAGCTTACATAAACATCTTACTATTCACACCCCACTCGAGGGACTCGGGGGCTGTATAATTACACAAGTTACATAGGTTCATCCTTCACAGGCAAGCTGGAGTCGATAAGCTGGTCGTGCAAACGATCCACAAATACTTCCGCTGAAGCCGCAGTCCTGTCCAAAAACTTCTGCTCCAGACGCGAGCCAGCTGCAGGTGAAGAAATGCGAAAAGTAGGATGTTGACTACGAATATATCCCATGACGGCGTTGGCTCCAAGGACAACTCTTCGAGTCAAAGCCTCCCGGATAGGAGTTGCAGACTGGAACAGATCAACCAACGCATGAATTCCTTGCGGCTGCGGCCCCTCAGGAAACAAGAAGTGGTTGATGCGCATAAACGCCGCCCGGCAACGCTCGAGTAGGACCGCGCCGCGAAACACTCGATCCTTAAGTGTAGCAAGTTCGCGGGCGCGATGCCTGTCCGCCCAAAAATGCTGGTGGCCGGAGACCGGGTTATCAGTCGCGTTGTCCAGACGCTCGTTAACCCGTTCCACCTCTTCTTTGAAGTTATGAACAAAAACTGCAGACGAGCAGCTATCAACAGGCTATAAAGAAGACATAAGAAGATCACAAAGGCGATCGTCTGATACATACCTTCAAGCTGCCTGTTCGAGTGCTCGACTTCACCAAGCACATATTCTTCACGCTGGGTGGCGAGAGCAGGTTTTGCCTTAAGGAGTTTCAACTCCGTTTGAGTGGCTTTTAGTTCCTGCTCTAGAGTAACCACTCGCTTCTTCGCATAAGCCAAAACCTTGGCATTATTTCTCGCTTCGGCGGCTGCTCGAGTATCCGTGCACGGCTGGGAAGCTTCAGCCGAATTGGTATCGTCTGGCTGGCAAACGCATAATCATATATTTCAGACGAGGGCACGAATCAAGACAAGACAACAGAAGCCAAATACATAGTGAAAGATGCATCATAGGGTCCATAGCATAAACAAAGCAGGAAGTGAAGTACCCATGATGGATATCAAATCTTCATTACATAAATTCAAAATCAAAAAAGTCTAAGTACGAGACACGGACTCGGACCTAGCCCTACGCGACTTCGGCATAGCAGCAACAACAACAGATCTGCGCTCCATGGTGTCGATACATGTACGCGATAGTCGCGTGGCGGCCTCGGTCACACCCTTCAAAGACAAAGGCTGCCCATCTGACCTTTTCGGGAAGTCAGACAGGACAGCCTCATAATCGGCAATAACGCCGTTACCAAGAAGGAGCTTGAGGGTAGACTCCGAGCCGCGTACCGTCAAGTCGCGTGCAAACTCCGCCACAGTCGACGAGCCGGGGCCCAGTACGTCTGCAAAACCTTGCGCAGTAGCAGGAACTTCGCTCGACGGAAGCACCTCCTTAAAGACAGCGCCAAGGGTGCGAGTGGACGTATCCAGAGAGCTTTTGGCGTGTTGGATGGCAACGCTCAGCTTCTCAATGGCACGGTCGAGTGACAGGTCTTCACTCGTCTTGCCCTTGGAGGTAGATGGGGCTGCAGACCCTTCACAATTTCAAAAGAAAAAAGATACAAAAATCAACACAAGGACCAGCAAATAAAAGTGTGAAAGGTAAACACAAAGACTGCTAACCTTCCATCACACGCGCAAGATCGGACACCTGAGCCGCATACTCCAGCTCGCGGGAGGCAGCCGAGCTCAGCGCATCGTCCAGATCCTTCTTCGCAAGCGACTGCTGGTTGGCAAGTTGTCGTTCCAGATCCTTCAATCGCTGCTCCAGCTCGGACGATCGCTTCGCGATGGTGTCCCTCTCACCTGAGTTAGTTAATTCCAAGCTCAGTCGCAGAAGACCAAAGGAAAAAAGCGAAGCACCTCAAGAAGAAAGTCATAAAGGTTACGGCTTAATCCGTCGAGGTGGGAGCGAAGAACGACCCGTTCCTCCTCCGACTGCACAAAGGCCTTACCAGCCGCGACAAGGTCACGGACGGCAGGCTTCGAAAGGATTTGCAACAGATATCAGCAAGATTAATGATTCAGCATAAACACATAAAACGTGAACACACTTACATGATCAGTCCAGGAGGGAGCTGCAGAAGTGGAAAGGTTTGCAGTCGAAGCAGCAGTGGGTGGCGTCAAAACTGTGGTAGTCGCCTCAACCACCAAGGTGGTCTTAGCGACATCCAAGTCGGCACGAGGGGAGGCAACAGTCGACTCCTCCACAAAAGGAGGAGATTGCACCCGATCGTCACTGGCGCTGCTGCGGCAGTGTCAACGAGCTTAAGGCAAAGTATGAAAGCAAGCGAAAGGCGAACATAGCAAAAATGCTTCATAACTACGTACCTGTGTTCGCCCTCATCTGAATCCGGCTCAGCGTCGAGGCAGGGGCCTCCGAAACTCAGGCGGCCAGTCGAGTGCGACGGGGAGCGTCGAGCCAGAGGGGATACGTCCTTCGCAGGCGAGGAGTGGCCAGAATCCTCCAGGTCCCGTCGCTCCGCACTCCCCGAGTGAGAACTCGAAACCTCCTGTCGAGGAACACGACGACGCTTGGCAGCAGGCTCAGTCGCAGAGTTGCCACCCTCACGAACCTGGTTCACCTCCTCGGTTTCTGTTTCCTCTGTGGCGGAGGTGTTAGCCGAAGGAGGGGGAGTAACGGTTTTCTTCCCCTCATCTAGCAGAGCTGCCTCATCGGCAGGACCAGACTCGGGGAGGGGAGGAAGAGAGGTGGCAGTCGAATGGCCCTGATCGCAAACAAAAAAACGACACTCAAAAGATATGTACACCAGAAACCAAGGACGGCAAAAACAGCACAGTCAATAATATTTACCTCAGGGAGGGCGTTCTCCAATCCAAAAGGAGCGACGGAGGAGTTGAAGTCGATAACTTCGTCGGCCTTGATGCTGGTGATGTATTTCACATGCGCGTCCAGCTCATTGGGCGACAGCTCCACATTGCTCATTCGAGTGGCGTCGAGCGGGCCTTCATATCGCCACATCGGGTGGGAGCGTTGCTGCAGGGGCCACACTCGACGCTTGATGAAGGTGCTCATCGACTGGACACCGGTAACGGTGCCCAGCAGCTTGCTGATCTTGACCATAAGGGGAGCAGCTTCTTCCTTCTCCTCAGTCGAGAGAGAATGCTCCCACGCCTTTGTCTTCAGCGGGGTCCTCCCAATCGAGAAGGCCGGGAGCACGTCCTGGTCGATGGGGACGTAGAACCACTTGTTCCTCCATCCTTGGGCAGAATCGACTGCCTTGAGGTTGAAGTAGTGGTAGTCGCTACGGACCTGAATGCCCACCCCGCCAAGCGGGCACACACGCCCGTCGCGGACCATATGGCGCACTCGGAAGATGGACTTCCATAGTGCCCAGCTAGGGGATACCCCCAAAAAACACTCGCACAAAACCATGAAACAGGCAATGTGCAAAATGCTATTGGGGGTGAGATCATGGATCTGTACCCCATACGCGTACAGAAGCCCGCGCACAAAATCGTGCAGCGGGAGGGCAAAGCCGCGGGGCAAAAATTCAGCGAAACAAACACGCTCGCTGGCGCGGGGCTCAGGAAGTACCTCCTTGTTGGAGGGCGCGCGGGCGGCGAGCTTGTCGGCCGGCGGGAGCAGGCCCGTATGGCGGAACGCCGCCAGCTTCTTCTCAGTGACGGCGGATTTCGCCCAGTCACCGGGAATCTTCTTCAAAGCGGCGGCGGGATTTCCCGTGGAGGCCGCGGCGGCCGCAGCACCCTTCCTCTTCTTGCTAACATTGGCGGAGGAAGAGGGGACGGCGGCGCTCGTGTTCTTCTTCGGAGCCATGGCGAGCAGAGGAGGAGCATGAGCAAAGGCAAAGGGAGCGCGCGCGCGAGGAACAGGAGGCAAATGGCAAGGAAAATTAATCTACGACGGTGAGATCTGTATTTACCATGGTAAAAGAAACAATCTCGGCCGTTCGTGCATAATCGCCAAGCCACGTGGCGTTATCGGAGAGAAACCGTCGCAGGCCACAACGCCCACTACGCACGAAAAATGAGGAAGTCATGATCACGTTCGCGGATATTTCGCCACGTCCGGTCAAATCAGAACTGAACCGGCGTTCACCACGGTCAAGAAAGCGGACCCACAATGACACGTCCTGTCAAAGGTCTGCGCGCACGCCACGGTGGTCACGCATGACATCACTCAGTTGGCACATGGGTGGAGTGCAAAAGTAATAATCGATCTGCTAGTCGACTGAACCAATGACAGGCAATCATACAAAAGTCTCTCGATTACTCATACCAAAGTGATAGTCGATATGTTAGTCGACTGATCCAAGTACAGTCAAATATACTCCCATCGGGAGCGGATAAAATTTTCTTCGACTGGCATACGCCAAAGTCACGCAATCCTTCAAAGGACTATCGACTAAGTTAAAAGCAAACACTTCGAGTATCTTCAAGCGCATTTCATCGGGAGTGGGGGAAAATGTCTTCGACTGACATTTTCTTTCACGCTCATTGATTTGAGATTATCCTTCATTACGAGTAATAAAGCACAATCTCGGGGGCTACTCCCATCGGGAGCGCTGTCGCGCACCCGATGGATTCAAAAAAGCAAAAAGGCATAAACTCAAAGAAATTCCCGAGTTACGTCAGTCGATGACAATTCGGATGCTGCATGCATAAAATGCAAAGGTAAGACCCGCCGATCAGTCGAGCTGGGCTGAGGACCACTCTGGCAGTGTTAAGTCCTTAATTCTTTTCCGTATCAGCAGATGCGATGAAAATCCCGGCGGACGCGCTGGGTAGCAAAGTTAAGACTGCAGAACGATTCAGTAAGACCTCAACGGCCCGAGTCGAGTCTGTCCAGTGTGTTCCAGGTTCGAGCCCGGGGACTCGAATTTGATTGAAGACTAGTAAGGTTTTGCCCAAGTGTGCAGTTAACTGGTCTTGACTTATCGAGTAAATCCAGGCCTACTAAGTCAATAATCCTTTGCCAAAAACATAAATTCATAGTCGAAAGACAATACAAAAAGTACGATATCAAACACAAACATATGACGTGCACTGTCGAGTGAGTCCATGCCTGATTCTCCGAATCAGCCAAGCACTCGGGGGCTAGTGACGAGGATATACCGAACGGGTATCCTGTCGTGTGGGTACCTGGTTCACGTGATGATTATAGCCCAATTGTCAATAGACTGGCGAAGCCCATCAAGGAAGGCCCAAGACGAAGATTGCTTTCCAAGTTATTCGTAGTCGGTTGTAGTTTCCATACTTGTAATCCTAGTCGGTTACGTACCCGAGACCCAGCCCCCCTATATAAGGGCTGGGAGGGTTACCGATCAGGGAGACGCACATCAGAACCTCCAAACCCTAGCGAGACGAACTCTCGCTGGACCCTTGTAACCATCGCATATCCGCAAGAGCAATAACAGACAAGCAGGAAGTAGGGGTGTTACCTCAGTCGAGGGCCCTGAACCTGGGTAAATCCCGCTTGTCAGCCGTCGAGTCTACCAGCACTACGCGTTCTCTACCTCAAAACTCTAACCCTAGGCTATCGACTATGGGTAATGATGAGGACACCCCTCGTCATTCGCCTACTTGTGCGAAGCCTACTTGGGGGTGCAGCCTTCGGTGGCCCTCTTCAGGAGTTTCTACGCGCTCCGGAACTCCGTGAAGCTCGAGCGGACGGGATGCGTATCCTTCCGCATTGTGGACGGCATGGGGGACGTCTACATCCCAATGTCGTGGAGCGGCGAGAAGCCCGTCACGGCGGTGGTGAAGAAGGTGGACGATTTCAGGCAGAAGTGGTTCCTCATCGGCGTCAAGTCGCATAGCTCCTTCCTCGACACCCCGGAGGCGCCGCCTGTGAAGAATACCCATTGGGGCAAGCAGGTCTTCCAGGGCCCGCTGATAGCCGACCTCGTGGGCCGCATGAAGATGCTTCGGGAGAACGGCCTCACCGGCCAGATGATCGCGGAGGACTTTGTGAGCCGCCGCATCGCGCCTCTACAGGCGCATAAGAAGCCGATGTGGATGTACTCGGGCCCCTCCGACCCGATGCGACTCCACCCCTGCGACCATCGCCCCGCCGTCGTCTCCACCATCATGGGCGGCCTCTTCATCAACCCGGACGTGCCCGTGGCGGTTGCCGCGGAGCTGAGGCCTCTCCACCAGCTCAACCTGGCCGCGCGCCTGGCGGTGCTGGAGCAGATGCCCACGTTCACCCCGCTCGGCCTGGCGGGAGAGGAGGAGGACGAGGGGCCCATGCCTATGGCCAAGGGGCAAGACGCCGCGGAGTCGCCCTACACATCAGACGCCGAGCAAGGCGGCGCGGCGGCAGGGGCGATCCCCTCAGCAGGCGGGGCGAGCTCGTCAAAGGCCGCGCCCCCTACGGAGGAGGTTTTCGAGCTCTCGTCCAGCGACGACGAGGAGGCTGAGGCGGGGCGACAGGAGCCCCGGTCCAAGGCGGCCCACGACAGGCCTGCTGGGGAGCCCCCGAGCGCTCCCCTCAAGAGGAATGCTGAGACGGCTCCGGAGGGATCCGGAGCCCGGGCCACGCCTTCTTGGCGTTCGTCTGGCATGGCGTGGGTTGACACCCGCGCCAAGAAAACTGGGTAAGTGCTTTTAACTTGGTTTTCCTTCTTCAGTATTTGCTCGTCTGCTCCCCTCTGACAAGACTTCTTGTTCTCTGGTAGTGACCCGGCGCCTGCGAAGCGCCGAAGGCTTCGGAAGGCGGCGGATGTGAAGAAAACCGCTCCGGAGGCCGCGGCAGAGGCCGCAGCAGAAGAGGCCTCAAGGCCTGCGGAGGAGGTCCATGCAGGGCCTCACGGGGATGCGCCTCAGGCTGAGGCGACCGCGCCGCCTCCGGAGGAGGAGCGCCCTGAGGAGCAGGCGGAGAAGGCGCCCGCTCCGCCGCGTGCTGCGACTCCGCCAGCGCAGCAGGAGGCCGCGGCAGGCACTACACCGGCCCCGAGCCCGCAAAAGGCCGACGGGACGGTGGGAGCAGATCTTCCGCCGCCCCCGCCAAACACCGCGGCGGAGGAGGAGGCAGCGGCTGCGGGGCAGGCCTCTCCTGCCTCGGAAACCCATGAGGAGGCGCCGCTTGAGCGGGATGACGCCGGCGCAGAATGCGGGCGCTGAGGCAGAGGACTCGCCGCCGAGCCCCCAGGCCCGCGCGGGGGCCTCCTCCTCCAAGCTCGACGCAGGCGCAGGGCCCTCCGCGCCGCGCGGGACTTCTCAGGCGCTTGTCCCCGGCAGCTGGGACTGGAGCAAGGGGCGGCGTGACGTCCCCTTCCGCTTGGTGAGGGAGTCTCTGGACGGGCTGGAGGCTCACCTCGCCCTCGAGGACAGGGAGCTTGCCCGGCAGCGGGACGAGCTCTCGGTGGCCTGGGCCGCCTTCCACGCGGCTGTGGAGGCTCGTCGGCAGAGCGACCTTGCTCTGCAGGCGGAGCGCGAGGAGGCTCTGCGCTTCGCCAAGGAGGTCCGCGAGGGCGCTGTGCGCGAGGCCGAGGAGACCCTGGAGCCCGTCCAGGCCGAGCGCCGGGCAGCAGAGGATGCTCTGGACGCGGCCAGGGCGGAGTGGGAGGCAATGGAGCACTCGCTGGCGGACAAGCACCGCGAGCTCGCCCAGCTCGAGGCCAAGATTCTCGCCGACTCCGAAACCGTGCGGACCTCTCTGGAGGCGGTCCGCGCGAGCTTGGAAGCCAGGGGCCAGAGTCTGGGCGAGCGCGGGAGCGACCTGCGCCGGCGCGACGAGCAGCTGGCGCTGGCGGAGCAGGAGCTGTCAGGGCAGCGCGCCGCCCTCGAGGCCCGCGAGGAGAGCCTGGCCGAGTCCCTCGTCAAGCACGAGCATGAAGTGGCCACCCACAAGAGGCACGTGGAGCGCTTCAACTCGAAGCTCGCCGAGCTGAAGGCGGAGGCCGAGAAGGAATTCCAGGCCCGGGAGAAGGCGTACCGCGCCGCTGTCTCCCATGACTATGATGAGAAGTTCAGGAAGCAGGAGAGTCACTTCAAGCGGAAGCGCGGTGAGGACGGCGCCCGGATCTACCAGCTGGAGGAGATGAACGCCACCCTGAACGCCCGGGTGAGGCACGAAGCGGATCGCCGCCGCGTCGCTGAAGAGGCTCGCGAGCACGCGGCGCAGGACCTCGCCTCCCTCATGGCGGACATGGAGGAGATGAACCAGCGGGTGGGCCCTGCTGTGGAGAAGGCGGTGGAGGCTGCCGAGAGCGCCCAGGCGGCGCGGGTGCTCTCGCAGCAGCGGGGGCGCATGTTCCAGTCCCTAGTGGCTCGGGGCAACGAGCTTGCCACGAAGCTGGGAGCGGAGGCGCCGCCCGTCCCCGTTCAGGGCAACTCCGACGCCGCCGCGTACCTCGCCTACTTTGAGCAGCTCTTCACGGCGCTCGAGGGCCCTGCCGCGGAACTCCGCGACGTCGTCGAGGAGGAATGCCGCCAACTCCTGGCGGTAGCGGTCGACCGCATCTTCGCCAACCTCCAGCGCCTCCAGCCTGGCTTCGACTACTCCACGGTGACCGAGCCTCTCGAGGGAGAGGTGGGGTGGAAGATCTCCAACTCGGTCCGTAACCAAGTTGACGACTTCTGCAGCCGCTTCAAGCGGGCCGCGGTGGAGGATGATGACGGCGAGGAGGGCGGCGACGAGGAGGACAAGCCAGAGGAAGAAGGGTCCGGGGAGAACAACGACGGGGCTTCTGCCTGACTTCCTCCTGCAATGTAATGCGCTTGTAGCGCTTGTCGAGACGTTTGGCTCAGAAACTTTACTCCATGGTCTGTAACGTACTTTATATTTTTAAGTATATGCTACTAGATTTGTGTGCGTCCCCTCGAGAGCCTTTTGCTTCAACTCCATGCCTTTTATCGCTCTGCGTCGCTAGGACCCTGCTCCTTGCGCTATGACTCCGCCGCTGCGGTATGCTCGAGCAATGACTCGGCAAGGCCGGGGGGAGTTTAAGGCTTAGAGAGGTAGGAGTCCTCGAGGCGCGATGCTCAAGGGCCCCCCTTTGACGTGCAAGCAGTACATGGAGAGTGAGGGAAAAGAAACGCTCGAGGGACAAAAAGTGCTCGTGAGAGGGATGAAGAGACTCTCTTGGTGTGAGCAGGGAACTTAGCTTCGCGAGGCTTTTGCTCTGTGTAGGCTTTCCTTGGCGATGCGTTTTCCTCCAGGGGCGGAGTTTTCCCTCCGCGAGCCTGGAGAGGCTTTTGTTCCCTGTGGAGGTTAGAGAGGCAAACCCAGACGCTAGAGCATGATAGTAAGGACTCATGCGCGCTTATAGGTTTCCTCATGGGTATCTCGCGAGGAGAGAGAGTACCAAGGTCCTTTGGAGAGGTGTCGTGTATCTGGGAGCATGCCCTTTAGCCAGAGCTCGGATCTCTTGGATTTTGCAGTGCTGCTGGGGTGCTCTTGAGGCACAGGCACCGTACTCAGCCCCCGCTCGCGAGGTGCGCATGGGAAGAATATAAGCGCACATGCAAAAGTAAATGACGAAAGTAAACTTGCCATCGAAATATTACACAGCGGCGCCTCAGCGCAAAGTTCACTTGGGAACGAAATGGCGCCGTAGCGCATAGTTCACTTAGGAACGAAATGGCGCCGTAGCGCAAAGTTCACTTAGGAACGAAAACGGTTCATTACACTTGGGTTTGCCAAGTTAACGTTCCTTCCATGTCGAGGCATGGGGACCACCCATTAGTGGCTGAGATTCACTGCGGCCTGCGGTGGCTCATTGGCAGGAAAGCTCGGAGGGCTGACCCTCAGGAGAAGCTTTGAGAAGCTTGGAGGTGAAGCCGTGGGCTTTCCTCTAGAGACAAAAAATGTCTGACGTGACAATGATCACGGGCGTGACAATGATCACGGGTAGAACTTGCGTAGATGCGCGATGTTCCACGGGTTCTTGACGGGGATGCCGTCTTCAGTCTCGAGGCGTACGGCGCCAGGCCTGGCGATGTGGGAGACCCTGTAGGGGCCTTCCCACATCGGTGAGAGCTTGTGGAGGCCTTCTCTGGAGAGGATTCGCCTGAGGACGAGGT
The DNA here is from genome assembly GCA_026929855.1 of Poa annua. Classification (NCBI taxonomy): domain Eukaryota; kingdom Viridiplantae; phylum Streptophyta; class Magnoliopsida; order Poales; family Poaceae; genus Poa; species Poa annua. The sequence continues at coordinate 36,379,858 of CM049438.1, forward strand.
CGCCCGCCTCGAGAGTGCGTGAGCGCACATGGCGGCTGTGGTAGCGTCGCAGGTCCTGCTGGTACTTTGCCGCTCTGAGGGCGGCACGGCGGCGCAGCCCCTCGAGAAGCAGCAGGTCGTCGTTGTGGAGGTCCTCTTGGGTGTCCTCGTTGAAGGCAAGGACCCGTGGGGATCCGTGCTTGATTTCTGCAGGGAGGACTGCTTCGGCTCCGTAGACAAGGGCGAACGGTGTTTCACCCGTGGGCCTTGAAGAGGTTGTGCGCATGGACCAGAGCACAGACGGGAGCTCGTCGATCCAGCCCTTGCCGTGACCCTTGAGGATGTTGAAGTTTCTGGTCTTGAGGCCCTTGAGGACTTCTACATTTGCTCGCTCGGCTTGACCATTGCTCCGTGGATGAGCTATCGAGGCGAAGCAGAGCTTGATGCCGAGTTTTTCGCAGTAAGAGCGGAAGATGCCGCTGGTGAACTGTGAGCCATTGTCGGTGATGATGCGATTAGGCACTCCGAAGCGGCAGACCAAGCTCCTGATGAATTTCACCGCTGCCCCGGCTGGTATGGTGCGCACTGGTTCGACCTCGGCCCACTTGGTGAACTTGTCGACAGCCACGAAGAGGAAGCGGTAGCCCCCCTGCGACCTCGGGAAGGGGCCCAAAATGTCCAGCCCCCAGACCGCGAACGGCCAGGAGAGCGGGATGGTCTGGAGTCCCAGCGCCGGCTGATGGATTTGCTTGGCGTGGTACTGGCAGGCGTCGCATGATTGGACGATGGTGACTGCATCTTGAAGCACTTGCGGCCAGTAGAACCCACTCCTGAAGACCTTGCCTGCGAGGGTGCGCGCACACGAGTGGTGGCCGCACTCTCCGCCATGGATATCCTTGATCAGCATTCGGCCTTCCTCGGGAGGGACGCATTTTAGCGCGATGCCATTTGGGCGCTTGCGGTACAGGTCTCCCTCGAGGAAGCAGTAGGATTTTTCCTGTCGAGCGATTCGCTCTGCTTCCGCATCTTCCTCAGGGAGGATCCCCTTCACCAAGTAGTCTTTGAGCTCGTCAATCCAGCCTGTTTCTTGGTGAGCCGCTGTCAGCAACAGACGCTCCCCTGTGTGAGGACCACAGTCGGGTGCCCCAGCCTCAGGAGGTGGTGGGAGTGCTTCGTCCGTGCTTGCGGCTGTAGTCTCTTGAGGCTGCTTGATGGAGGCTTTGGTGAGCCGCTCTTCAAAGACGCCGGCCTGTTGGGCTTGCCTTCGCGAGGCTCGCTTGGCGATGTCGTCGGCCTCCTGGTTCTCTTTCCTCGGGATGTGCATGAGCTCCATGCCCCTGAAGTGCTTCTCGAGCTTGCGGACCTCTTCAAGGTACGCGGCCATGTGGTCGTCTTTAGGCGTGTAGCTCTTGTTGGAGAAGTTGACAAGCAACTGGGAGTCGCCTTTGACGAGTAAGTGCTTGACACCCAGAGCGATGGCGGCCCTTAAGCCGGCGAGGAGGCCCTCGTATTCAGCGATGTTGTTGGAGATCTTGTCGATTGTGAAGCATAGCTGGACGGCGTAGTAGAGCTTGTCGCCTTTGGGCGAGGTCAAGACGACGCCAGCCCCGCCATTGCGGTAGGCGAAGGCTCCGTCAAAGTGCATGGTCCAGTGGCTGGGCATTGTGTCTCCAGAGGGCTCGGCCTCTTCTCCCCGAGGCTCTTCAGGGCTTGGGTCAGTCCATTCGGCGACGAAGTCCGCCAGCGCTCTTCCCTTGATGACTCTTGTGGTGTCGAAGCGCAGGTTGAATGGCTGCAGCTCTATGTTCCATCCCGCGACACGGTCTGTGGCGTTGGGATTGCGCAGGATCTGCTCCAGGGGGAAGGAAGTGACCACCGTGATGGGATGGCCTTGGAAGTAATGTCGCAGCTTCCTGGAGGCGATGAGGAGAGCGACGAGAAGCTTCTGCTGCATTGGGTACCGCTCCCGAGCATCCCGCAGTACCGTACTGACAAAGTACACGGGGTGCTCGACAAGGGATGTCGAGGGAGGTGCAGCGTCGGCTCTCTGTGGAGGCTCTTCAGGGCCCTTGTCGAGATCCGCCTGTGGAGGGGTCTCGGCAAGGGTGTTGGGAGCAGACTCGACTTGAGGCTGTGGGCCCGGCAGTGGGTCTGTGGAGACTTCTCCTTTGGCGAGATCTTTGTCGGGCGGCTTTGGACTTGGAGCGGCAGTGCTCTTCTTGGGGAGGACCGGCTCTTCCCTCTCGACCACCAGGACGGCGCTTGCGGTCTGAGGAGTGGCTGATAGGTACAGCTTCAGATGTTCGCCTGTCCTGGGGGCCACCATGACTGGTGGGCTGGCCAAATATCTCTTCAAGTCCTCGAAAGCCTTGTCCGCTTCAGGGGTCCATTTGAATGTGCCGGATCTCTTCATGATCTTGAAAAATGGCAGGGCTCTCTCGCCGAACTTGGAGATGAAGCGGCCCAGGCTAGCCATACAGCCTGCTAGGCGCTGCATGTCCTTTAGCCGGCGAGGAGGCTGCATTCCTTCTATGGCCTTGATCTTGTCAGGGTTCGCTTCTATGCCGCGGTGGGACACGAGGAATCCGAGGAGTTTGCCTGAAGGTACCCCGAAGACGCACTTGGCGGGGTTCAGCTTGATGTTCACCTTGCGCAGGCTGGCGAAGGTTTCCTCGAGATCCTTCAAGAGAGTGTCTCCCTCGCGAGACTTGACCACGATGTCGTCGACATAGGCTTCTGCGTTACTGCCCATCTGCGCCCCTAAGGCTATCCTCATGAGCCTCTGGAAAGTGGCGCCGGCGTTCTTCAGGCCGAAGGGCATGCACGTGTAGCAATACACACCACAGGGGGTGAGGAATGCTGTTTTCTCCTCGTCCTCTTTAGCCATTTTGATCTGGTGGTAACCAGAGAAGGCGTCCAGAAAACAGAGGAGGTCGCAGCCGGCGGTGGAGTCCACGATCTGGTCTATCCTCGGCATGGGGTATGGGTCCTTGGGGCAGGCCTTATTGACATCTGTGTAGTCGATGCAGAGTCGGCCTCCTCCGGCAGGTTTAGGGACAACCACGCCGTGTGAGAGCCAAGTGGGGTGCGCGACTTCGCGGACGACATTTGCCGATTTTAGCTTCTCTACTTCCTTGACGATGAATGCTTGCTTCTCGGGGGCTTGCTTGCGTGCTTTTTGCTTGACGGGGCGTGCGTCTGGACACACGGCTAAGTGGTGCTCGATCACCTCCCTTGGTACACCGGACATATCTGACGGAGTCCATGCGAACATGTCAGAGTTTGCCCGAAGGAAGGCGACGAGCGCGCTTTCCTATTTGGGGGGCAGGGAAGCGCCTATGGTGACGCTAGCCCCTGAGCCCTCAGCCCCCGAGCCGCTGGCGCTCAGCGACACCCTCTTCGTGGAAGCTTGCTCTTGAGAGAACATTTGCTTCTTCTTCTGGGGCCTCTCGAGAGGCTCCATGTCCTCGTCAGCCGGAAACGCCATGGCAGCTGCCTTGTAGGCGCTCTCGACAGCGCGCGTGGCATCCAGGATATGACCATGGATGGCGATGGTGCCAGCGCTGCCGGGGATCTTGACCATGTTGTAGGCGTGATGCGTGACGGCCATGAACTTCGCGAGGGCGGGGTAGCCGAGGATGGCGTTATACGGCAGGCCAATGTGGGCGACATCGAAGTCGATCAGCTCAGTGCGGTAGTTCTTCTGTGTGCCGAAGGTGACGGCCAGCCGGACCTGCCCCAGAGGTTCAATCGAACCACTGGTGACCCCTGTAAATGGCCTGGAGGGCATAAGCCACTCGTAAGACACCTGAAGAGTCTCGAAGGTCTCGACAGAGATGACGTTCAGGCCTGCACCCCCATCGATGAGCGTCTTGGAGACGGCGATGTTGTTGATGGTGGGGGAGCAGACCAGGGGGAGGGTTCCAACAGTCTTGGTCGACTTGGGGTGGTCCTTGGCGTCGAAGGCGATGGTGTACTGGGACCACTTCAGGGGCCTGGAGGTCTCGGTGCTCGGGAGCGCGGCATTGAGCTCGCGGGCGAACTGCTTGAACGGGTTGTTCGACTTGGGCGCCTGAGCCCCACCGAGGATGCAGGCCATAGCCCCCCTTGGGGCCTGGTAGCCTCCATCCTCCTCGTCAGGGAGGTTGTTGTTCTTCTCGGCGGCGTTGGCTTGCGTTCCCGACGGCCTCTGGTAGCCGCCATTGCGTCCGCCCCTGCCGTCTCTGCGGTAGCCGCGGCCCCTGCCGCGGTTCCCGCTGCCTTCTTCTCGCTCGCGCTCCCTGCTCAGCCTCTTGAGGTCGAACCAGTTCTCGGTGGCGTGGCCACGCCTGTTGTGGTAGACGCAGAACGGACGGTTGTCCGCCTCTCTGTCGCCAGGCTCAGGGGAGTTTCTGCGGAAGTTCTTGGCGGCTGGCTCCGCCGCCAGGACAGCGGTGGTCTTGCGCTTGGTGAACGGACAGATGTCGCCTAGAGGGGGGGGGGGGGGGGGGGGGTGAATAGGCGATTTAAAACTTTTTCCGGGGAGCCGGAATTTCCGAGCCAAGATGGACCGGAAATTCCGGTATGCTTGATAAAGGCGGAATAAAACTAGTGTTTTACTTTAGCAAGCATACAACCTAAATATACTAGGTTCACCTATGTGCACCAACAACTTATGCTAAGCAATACAAGTAACAAGGTGATAGTAAGATATATATATGACTTCAAGCACGAAGGCTATCACAATGTAAAGTGCATAAGTAAAGAGCTCGGGTATAGAAATAACCGAGGCACGCGGAGACGAGGATGTATTCCCGAGTTCCACCCAAAGGGTGTACGTCTCGTTTGGAGAGGTGTGCGCAACCACAACAGGTTAGCCGCAACGCCACCAAGGCTCACCTTCTTCTCCTGATGAACTCAACCACAAAAGGTTGCGAGTTCACCTTTCACTATTGATCCCCTTTTGGGCGGAGATCGAATCCCTTACAACAATCTTGAGGCACACACCCACAACTTAATTGGGGGCTCTCAAGTCTTGAGGCACACACCCACAACTTAATTGGGGGCTCTCAAGTGACCACAAAAGGTCTTGACCACAAAAGGTCTTGGCCACAAAAGGCCGGCCACAAAAGGCGTCTAGGGTCCAATGACCCAAGAGTAACAAGCTCACAAGTATCACCACCACGAATCCTCGTGGAGGGCTCAAACCGATGCAAATGCAATGGCAAGAGCACACGAAGTGCTCAAGTCCTTCACTCTCAAATTCCAACAAAGCAACAAATGCTTATGGGGGAATAAGAGAGGAAGAACACAAGAAACCACAAAGGAGTCAAATCCTTCACTCCCAAATCCCACCAAAAGCAACTAATGCTTATGGGGGGAGAAGAGAGGAAGAACAAAGAGAAGAACCACAAAGGAATTCCAAAATCTAGATCCACTAGGTTCCCCTCACTTAGAGGAGAGATGGATTGGTAGGATTTTAGATCTAGATCTCCTCTCAACTTTCCCTAAAGAATATGCAAGAATCTATGGAGGGATTGAGAGGGAAGTGAGCTTTCCAAGGTCAACAATGGAGTAGGAGAGAGAGGGAAAACGTGCTGCCTTGGTTGTCCAAGGGAAGAAGAAGAGGGGGGGTATACCCCCCAGAAATTATAACCGTTGGACCCAGATTTTAGACCGGAAATTCCGCCCGAAAGTGAAATTTCCGAGCTGAATTTCCGGCTCCGTCCAGAGCCACTTTTCTGAGAAAAACTGTGCGAACCGGAAATTCCGGTCAGTCCGGAATCGGAAATTCCGAGTGCCTGAAAACTGACAGAAACAACACAACGAAAACTACAATAACTTTTTCATCCGGACTCCGTTTTCGATGATTTTCGGCTCGTTGGAATCGTTACAACGAGCTCTACTTGAATGTGCATAGAAACATCATAGTCCATCATGTGAGGATAAAACCAAATGGGGAAAGGTTAAACTTTCCTAAAACATGTAAACCGGTAAAACCTCCAATATCAAAAACGCAACAAGTTATTCATATGAAATCCGTTTTTGATGAACTAGAGCTTAGTATGGAAATGAACCAAGCTCTAAATACTCACATGGATAAAACACAACAAGTTTTCCAAAGAAAGACCATTTCCAAAGAACTAGAGTTTGACATGGAGATGAACCAAGCTCTAATTCCGCACAAGCATAAAAGCCAAATAAGAAACAAGAAATATGATATGCCAAGTATGCAAAGGTTTGAGCTCCCCACAACGATGCGATAAGGTTACTCACTCGAGAGCCCCTCTTGATAGTACGCCTATCTATCCTATAACCCGGTCTCCCGAAAACAACGCGAGACCGGTAGAAAAGAAAACCTATCAAGATCATACCTTTGCCTTGAGCATTCCACTTGAGCTAGATGATGACTATCTTGATCTCTTCAAGTGGATCATCTTTCTTGATTGCGCGTGCAAGCACATGCTTGATGAAGACTTCTTCAAATACTCCCCCATACCCATAATGGGAGAGTCTCGCTAAGTTTCGTCTTCATGTATCCATAGCAAGCTCCAAGCATAGGATCTCTTCGAGAAAGCTTCTCTTGGTCTTGCGCATCTTATCCTTGATGACGATCACCACATGACGTCATCCTCCACGAGCTATATGAAATCTTCATTTGATGCAAGCCCATGGGAAGATACCTAACCCCACATAAAGATACCACACACACATATCATGGGTTAGTTCACAAAGCTATATGGACAAGTGATTACCATCCCAAGAGATACATGATCCCACTTGGGACATCTTGTAGCTTTGTGTGTTGATCAACAACTTGATCAACCTTTTATCTTCCAATCTTTCTTTGCTAATATGATGTCTTGACTCCTTCAAGACATACTTGCAATATGCTCAACCCAACACATGACCATCCATCATATACACCTTTAGATGGAACCTTGGTCATCAAATAAGCTTCAAGAGTACAACACATGAACTCCACTATTTGCATGGACAAGATCTATAAAGATATCTCAATGCAAACATTAGTCCATAGAGGTTGTCATCAATTACCAAAACCACACATGAGGGAAAATGCTCTTTCACTTGGTCTCTTCGCGCTTCTTGTGGCTCTTGGATCCCTCAGCCAGGTCGTCCGTCCGCTGGCTCATCTTGACGAAGAGGAGTCCCTCCTCAGCCTTGGCGCACTTGTCTGCGAGGTCGAACAGCTTCACCACAGAGGTGTGCTTGTCGTGAATGCCCAGCTTCTCGAGCATCCTGCGGTTGGAGACGCCCTCTCTGAAGGCGGCAATGACCTGCGTGTCGGGGATGTTCGGGATTTTGTTGCGCACTTGGCTGAAGCGCTGGATGTACTTGCGGAGGGTCTCATCTTTCCTCTGCACCACAGCGCGCAGGTCGTTGTGGGTGAGCGCGCGCTCGTATGTGCCCTTGAAGTTGGCGACGAACTGCCTGCAGAGCTCCTCCCAGGAGTCGATGGAGTCCTCAGGCAGGTTGAGGAGCCAGGACAACGCGGAGTCCCTGAGCGCGTGGGAGAACCAGTTGGCCATGACCTTGTCGTCTCCTCCTGCAGCCTGGATAGAGGTGGTGTAGAGCTGCAGGAACTCGAGGGGGTTGCTCGACCCGCCGAAGCCCTTGGGGAGGGCCAGCCTGAACTTCTGTGGCCAGACCACGTGACGCAGAGCGCGGGTGAAGGCCATGCAGCCGGTGGCGTACGTGGTGACTACGGCCTGGAGAGCCCTGCGGTTCTGCTGGCCCGCCTGGCCGAGTTCCTCGACGAGGCGGTTCTGGAGGTCCCTCAGGCGCTCCATCCCCACCCGCGCGTCAGGCGCGGTGCGCTGCACGATTTGGCAGTCGTGCGGCGAGGAGGCATGAGAGGGAGCCCTCTGTGCCGCGGCCGGAGGAGGTCCCGGTGGTGGTGGGGGTGCATCCGACGCGGCCGTCCCAGCGCGGGTAGAGTGGTGAACGAGGGAGCGCGACGGAGCGGGGCGCGTCGTCGCGACGTCGACGAGGTGGTGGAGGCAGTCAAGCCACTGGTCGTGGGCCTCCGCGCTAGGCCGGTAGCGGAGGAGCTCCTGGGCCATGAGAAGCGGGGTGTGCGACGTGGGCTCCTGGCGTCCCTGAGAAGACGCGCTTTGGCGCCGAGACGGACGCGAGGACTCGGCATCGTCGTGGCGCTCCGGGGAGGCGTCCCTGTCATCGCGGTGGTCGCTGCCACGGTGATCCTCGCTCTCGGGCTCCTCCACGTGCGGACCGGTGTTGGCGCGCTCCGTCGTGCGAGGGCGGCCGCGGTGGCCTCGAGTGGGGGCGGTGCCGGGCTCCGTATGAGCCCTGTCCAGTGCGCGTCTGTTGGCGCGTGTCGCGCGGGTGTCCGTCATGGCGCGGAAGCGGATCGAAGGTTGAAGACGCGCCTCAGTCCCCTACCTGGCGCGCCAAATGTCGGAGAGTGATTCCCAGGAGTCTAGGGGTGTTCACACTCTGAAGAGAAGTTCGTGAAGGGGACTGAACACGTTGGTCTACAACCCTCAACCGGCACGGCAACGGTGCTCGTCGAGCCTGAAGAGGGACAGCACGACAGAGATGGACAGCGGCCCGTACCCAGGTTCACAGCCCTCAAGAGGAGGTAAAACCGCTACTCCTGCTTGTCTATATTGCACTGCAGAGATTACAGTACAATGAGCTTGCCGAGGGCTCCCGTATGGCAGAGTGGAGCTCGAAGAGGGAAGCTAAGGTCTTCTTCCTCCTTGAGCGAGTGCAACTAAGACTACGCTGCTGTAGGGTGTCCAAGTTCTCAATGATCGATCCTTTGCTACGGTGGTGCTCCTCCTCCTTTTATAGGCGTCTCGGGCCTCATCCTGGCGCACTGCGCGGCGGAAGGGTCCCCACATGGCGACGAAGGAGAGGAGCGGGGTGCACCGCTCCCGGGATGTCCATGGACTCGGTCCATGGTCGCAAAGCCTGCCCGTGACGCCAGAAAGCCACCGTCCACGCAGGACGGCCAGCTGGTGCTGCAGAGATCGTGGGGGTGCCCACGGTGACGTCGTCCTTGGAGCGTAGCGCCGGCCAACTGCTTTATCACCAAAGAGGAAACCCTCGTAAGCCGGCGCAGGGGACACAGCTTTGTTGACCTCCTTTAATCACGAGAATGGCAACTGCGGCACCGTCGTCACCGCGCGCAGACGCGCGCGTCACTCTGCGGCCGCGGCAGAGGCCATGTGCGCTCTGCGGCGATTGCTTCGTAGCGAAGTGTCTCCACAGGGCCTGGGCGGCCTTGCGGAGGGATTTGCGTTGACCCCTCTCCAGGGGAGGGGGCCTTGTAGAGGGGCAGCCTCGGGGGAAGCCTCTTCAGACCTTCGCTGCTCCCTCCAGTCCCCTCGAGAGACCTTTCCTCTCGAGGGTCTCTCCAAGCGCTCTGCTTGGTCCTTAGTCGTTTTCGCCAATACTGTCGCGTGCGAGGGCTGTGGAGAGTGGGCTCTGCACACCCTGGATCCCACTGGGCCGACAGCATAGCCTCACTTTTGATCCTCCGCTCCGTTTCACTCCCCTCCCCGTTCTCTTCCCTCCGCTCCACCTTGGCCCTCCCTGCGGAGCAGAATCTAAAGCCGAACTCTACTGGGATAGGTTTGTGGTGGAGGTTTCTAACCCCACGCTAGACGATGAGCTCGCACTCCGTCGCTCGCTGGGGGATAAGAGACTCGCGCCTCCGGCTTATTAGGGTGAATGCCACAGGCTGGGCAACTTCGTGTCGCTGGTTCGTCCATGTTCATCGTATTTATCATCATTACATCTATTTAAGATGATAGTTAAATTATGATACTTGTGGTTCAATGCCGAACCGAAAGCTATCGAGACGAAGTTCCTGCTTCGTCCATGATAATCAGTTATTGTGCAAATCTTGGTTGATCACAAGTATGGATTCCGTTGATGCAACAAAGATCTTGGATTTTTGGACAAAAATCCCCCGAGTTTACCATGAACAACCACATAAAATATACACCACAATCACCGAGGGCTATCTCCGCCATAGATGGGAATGTATCCAATGCATGCACCTAGATGTGGGGAGCGTGACCAAAAATTTAGAAACAAAAGAACAAAAAACGATCACCTCCAAATTCTCGAATGAGGGGCATATGCGTGTAGTTCTGAAGGCGGCAGCGATGAAGGAGACCAGCAACATCGGGATGGGCCCGTATATCAGAGGCCAAGTTGACTTCATTGTCGTCGCCGACATCGTAAGAGGCGCTTTTAAATTTTACTCGTCCCGAAAACTACCTTTCGCAGCCGGCTTTTTCTTAGGAGGCGAATTATCTTAAATAACCGTCTGAGGGTCGCGTTTGGTAATCTGTTCTTTTTAACAGGTAGAACCGTCTCTGTTCACTAACTGTAATACTGAGTTTTCTACTAGTACCGGTGTTATGACCAAGTGCAAAATATAAAGTTCATTCCCTTCATTTTATTATTCGCTTCACTTGTATGTATATGTTGGTTGATTCGTAGTTTGCTAGACGGAGTCGCCACTATTTTGTACCATCAACTTGAGAGAAAGCCATCTAGCTTGGCTCATCCTTGGAGCATATGGAACGGGTACCTGCTCCGGAAAATGACAAGCAAAAGGGCAATTCCGGTGATGACAAGTAGAGCCACAATATCCAAGGTGTAATTGACTCGTTCCTAAATTTATGTTAAATATGTGATGTATTTAAGATATATTTGTGATGACTTTCAGATTCGTGATGAATGTATGTGCACTTTTTTTTTGAAAAAAAGTGCACTTGTTTTTTTTTTATGGTTGGGATACCATGCGGATAAAACGGGGTTGCCTAGTCCCTAACCGTGAACACGTCCATCCGTTATTATGGACATGTAGAGGATCAAATTTGCTTAGCCTAGTTGAAGACGCTGTGATGCAGGATGCAGCAACGCTTGTCACAAACCTTCTACTCCAGCAAAGGAAACAACCTATATCAAACGGGACGATGCTAGAATTCTAGTCTAGACAATGTCTGTATATTAAATACGAATTCAGTTTGCTTGATTCCGGAGCGGAGATAGATGCTCCCTAGCCCCGCGGCGAACACATGTGCAGGGCGGTGAGAGGGATGCATGATGCGGGCGTGCGCATCGCCAGGTTTACTATAACCACCAATTTGCAGAAGGCATCGCTTGTTCCTCAAGAATATCGCTGGAGCACCATGGCCAATGCCGCTGAGGATTATTACTACAACTAAGAAAATGTCTTCTCTCGCCTCTGCGCCGGAAAAGGGAGACATGCACAACGGGAGAGAGGAAGCTGCTTGGGCAAATCTCAAGCTAATGAGTTAGTTACCCGATGTCTCAGAGAAATTGCACATATGAACCGCCGGTGGTTGTCGATCTATGATTGGAGAAAGCCAAATAAAAGGCTCACCTGATTCAGGTGTTCAAGACTGCAGGCTAAACAGTGTGGAAGTGATCACATGGGGCAAGGCTGTCCGTTCACGCATCTGCAAGAAAATGAACACTCCTTCATTGGGTTTAAGCTAGCTTTGTAGTGGAAATAGAGTATTGTCGTGGTTATTAATATAAGCACCAGCTGTCTTAGCTCTGAGAACAAGGAAGTGGAGAGCTGGAGAATGGGAGAGAGGGATTAACAATGCGAAGTCGCCCTTTGTTTAAGCCCGAGATTCGCAGTAGATAATGTTATTTGCAGTGCCAGGAAAGCAAGGCGAGGCAAGTGTCACCCTGATCGATCTTATCCTGTGATTGGTCTTTGAGCGCTCTATTTCTTTTTGAAACAGTTGAGCACTCTATTTTATTTTAGTTCACCAGATGAAGTTGCACTACCTTGTACGCCATGAATAGTAGACTGTAGGATGGATTATTACTCTCCAGAAATAAGAACATGAGCCGAAAGGTAGCAGGGTGGCACGACTCATATGCTCAGCAGTACCGGGTACTCAGGTTATGCTAGCAGGTGTCAGACACTGGGTAATACCCCTTTTCTTTGCTATATTTCTTACATTCTTAGTGTATCACACCCCAACACTCTAGGTTAAAACTTTGTGTGACTTATAAATGACTTAATTTTGCTCCGGATCCTCACCTTTAGAGTCAGCAGCCAGCCTTTCGCAGTATTATATGACCTTGTGAAATCTTTTTTTTTGAACAAAACGGGCAACATTGCCTCATTTTATTTAAAAAGTAGAAGAGAATTGACCAGTTTATTTGCAGGGGACCGGCCGAAAACCCGTACAATGCACCAATATCGTCATGGAACACGACCACACTGGGCACACCACCACAGCCAACCCGGCTACCCACACGAAGCACAAACACACAAGGAGACCGCGTCGAGGTTGCCACGAAGCTTCATCGTCATCACTCCTCCGTGAGCCAGCGACTCCGACTTCACCTGCAGCTTCCGAAACGGAGCCTCACACAAGCGCTGGAGCCCATGCCGGCCTATGCCAACAATTGGCCACACGCGCCAAGGACAGACAGCTCCGAATCTGACGACGAGCTTCACAAGGGAAATATGCTGAACTTGCGCCGACCGAGAACTCTGCGAAGCCACCGGTGGCTGGTCATCGTCGCCACCTGGACCCTCCACCGCAGCTCCGACTCCACAGCAACACAACGGAGCAGAAGAACCCATCGGACACGCCGAGAGACCCGACTACCAAAGCCCAGCCGCGACCCATCTTCAGCTCAAAGCATCCTCTTTGCCAAACTGCACACTTGGACCTTGCACAGCTGTCCGACAACAAGCCACCTTCAACGAAACCCCCAGGCGACTCCGAGCCGATGCCCCCAAGAAGGTAAGAGACGCAGAAGCGCCTCCATCGGCCGATCCCAGATCAGAGGTTTCCCTCCGGAGTCAAGGCCGCAGGAGGAGGAGTGAGCACCACACATGCCGATGCTTCCAAGGAAGTCGCGACACCCGCGGGCGTCACCACCCGCGGGCGTCACCACCAGCAGCTCCGGCAGGAACCGGAGCAAGAATTTCTTCCGGTGATGCTCAACACAAACTCCACCAAGAAACGACCGCCCACAAACCACCGCCACCGACGCGTCGAAGCCGCCGGCCAACAAACCCTGCCGAGACAGCCCTGCACCACCAGGCCGAAGACGCCGGCGCAACACTTAGCGCAGCACCCGCCTCTCGCCATGCCGCCAGCCGGCCGACAGCACATCGCCACCACCTCTTCCACCTCCCGCTCTGCCAGCACCACCGCACCCACAGATCAGCGCCTGCAGACCGCAGAACGCCGCTGCAGCGCTCCCGCAGGCCGCCGTCACGCCGAACCTCGCCGGCCCTGGAAGCCCAGATCGGGCCCATCCGGGCCCGCGCCGCCACAGGAGCCAGGAGCACCGCCGGACGCCGCCTGCTCCGCCCTCGCCATAGCCGTCTCCTCCTCGAGCCTCTCCGCGGCGCCGGCCGCCGGCTCGCCACCGGACACCGCCGCTGCATCATCGCGCCCAGGGCGCCGCGTCCACCGCTGCTCTCCCCACGGCCTTCGACTTCGGAGGCGGGGGGCCGCCACCACCGCGGAGAAGCCAGCGGCAGTGGCGGCGGGGAAGGGTGGGAGGTGGGGGAGCTAGTGGCGCCGGCGGCGGTTTCCCCCGGGGCCGCCCGCGCGGGGCGACGCGGGGGTCGGGAGGGAGAGGATAGTCCCCTTCGTCTATATGGTGAAACAGCAACTCTACCTTGTGAAATCTTGAGCACCGATGTTTTCAGTGTGTGTGGATAGCATGTCATGAATCCACCATTCGGTTATATGCCGATATGTATTTTAATTTGCAGAGCCGTCATTGTAATCAAGCAGTATTTTCCTTGCATTATCGGCAAGTCAGCACGCACTATATAGACAGAAGCAACTCTTCCAGTGATACAAATGAACAGTGTGATGCTGCGGTATTATAGATGTGTTTTGCACTTCTTTGGAGGAATAAAGGTGTGCGACTTTACGTGCCACTGCCATACCAGTAATAGCACAGATGTTATTTCGGTGCTCTGGTTTCCTCAGTGAAAAAGAAGAGATGCTTTGCAGAACAGAAAGAGAAGACACCCTTGGTATGAAAATGGGCTTCTCGTGGAAATGGTTCTGGACCAACACTTTCGGAAACCCAAATATCTAGCTGATCCTTTTGCTATGAAACCCGTAAGTTCATGGATTTATTGGGGGCATCTTGGGACCGCCTATCTATCGCTTCAAGCGACTAATCGTTCTACTCGCCCGCACTAACCCGCCCACGCGCTACACGAGCCTGGGCCCTAGCCAACCCGCGGACCAGCCTAGCTAGCGCCCAGCGAAAAAACTGTATTTTGTTTTTCTGTTTTCTTCTCTTAGTGGAAAATCTACTATAAGTTTTCAAAATCTGTATGAAAAAATGTTCCAACTCGAAAACGATCATATTTGAAAATTTTACTTTTGGGTCATGCAGAATAGGGATTTTCTCGACATGGAGAAATATAAGACAACCAGGGTGGTCCATGGGTGGTAAACCCAGCTGGCTTACCGGGCGACACAGGAGGCTGAAGCATGAGGCAAGAGCCAAGCCGGCCTAGGAGAGCCACAAAGGAAGTCCATACAGCGACCGCCTTAGAAAGCAAGTCACGAATCTCCAGGAAGCCGTGAACGCAACTTTAGATCGGTTAGGCAAGAGCCAAGCCGGCCTGGGTGTTAGTTCAGGACTGCAACTTTAGATCGGTTAGGATTTCCCTCATAATAAGCCGTGAACGCAACATCTTTATAAGCCGGCCTCCAAGAAGGTTAAAAGGATACACTCTCACAAATTTCATTGTACCATGTATATATAATTTCATCTAGTGAGTTATAGAATAGCGTACGATCTTGACATCATTGTAAGATCTGAAGCTTGGTAAAATCTTGTGTGCAATCTTGTCACCGGAAGCACCTACATACTTCCCCACTTCTATCTTTGACGTATCGCTCAATAGTTCAGGTCTGTAAGGACGATACCTCGACATATACTTATTATAAAAGTTTTTAAAAAATGTTCAGATTTAAAAATATTAAGATTTTAAAATATTAATATCTGAAAAAATCAATTGTTTTAAATTCAGATTTGAAAAAAATATTGATTTAAAGATGGTCAAATTTTTGAAAAATATCCATTTTAAAAAATGTTCAGTTTTTTCAACATAATGAATTTCAAATACTTAGTATTAACAACATGGTGAGGTTTTTTAAAATGTCGAGGTCGAAACGTGTTCTGCTTTTTGTAGATTGTTTAAAAATAATAATGTGATACCCGTAAAAAAACAGTAAAAATGCAAAAGAAAAGAAAAAACTTCCTTAATTGGACGACCTAAGAGGACGACACTGGCAGGCGACACGGTGCTTCGGGCTCGCGTAGAGCAATATATAGTGCTCGCAGTCCATCTACTCAATTTGCTGGAAGATCCTATAAGCGGCAAATTCCAGAGCGTATATGATGTATGTAACGGTTTCGGCCTAATTACAGGTCGGAAGACTGTTTTTTCCCATACTTGCTAGTCAAAAAGACAATTCCCCCTTATAGGTTTCGCGTTTTTGCAAATTCCTGCTATGTATGTACGCATTTTTTTTTGGAGCCATTTGATCATAGAATGTTACTTCATTTCAATTGTATCCGATTATAAGATGGTTTAGATATTTTATGGCAAGTTTCAAACTAGTAAAGTATATCCTTAGGATAAAGAAGAAAAAATTGGCTAAGGAAACTCGTAAGGAAAGTTTCAACGAATCGTTTAATTAAGTTTGAGCGAGTTTTCAGAAGTGTTATAATTTTGAATAAATAGAAACAATATGTAAAGTCGAACAATGAATATCGCATTTAAGAAAAGTTCACGAGATCTAAAAAGATTTTAATTTGTATCATTTTACGTTGAATTTTTTAGATGCATACTAAAGAGCTTCATACAACCGACAACAAATGTTTCACTACCGTGGTACCTTTTTTTTCCAGAAAATCTTGAAATTTATATTAATTTTCCATTTTTATAAATAGGATTGATTAAAGAAAATTATTTTTTGTTGCAAAATAAATATTCATTCATGCTAAGCCCATAAACATTTTTTTCAAACCTGGGAACATTTTTTGAACTCGTGAACAAACATTTTTCAAACATGCATGTGAAGAATTTTTCGAACCGTTGAACTTGAAAGGTGAGCCTAGTAATTATTTATTTGTATCCATGATTTTTATTTATTTATGGGGTCATATGAACATTTTTAAATGTAGAATTTTCAAAAACATTCAAGGTAGAGAATAATGTTCACCTACACCAAATTTAAAATTTAATGTATTTCCAAATTAATTTTCATCTCAAAAAAGTATTATTATATGTAGGATGATGATGGATAATTTAGAAATGAAAAAGAATAAACAAAGAAGGAAAAGAGAATACAGAAATGAAAAAGAAACATCAAACACAAAATGAAATAGAATAGAAAAATGAGAAACCAAAAGAGAAAGCCCAAAACAAATTCATATGTAATGTATAGAAAAAATATTCATGGATAAAAAAATGTACGTATATATGAAGAGAAATGCTTGTATTTTTTGTACATATAGAAATAGTGTTCTTACAAATATCATGTATTACTAGAAGTCAAAAGAATATTTTGCGAGTGATTTTGATTTTATATACAGACTTAATCAACTCAGTACATCGCGCCCGTCGCAGTAGTAATTCAGCTACAAACTTGTTGTACGACTACACAGAAAAAGTACAAAACAAAGAAAAAGTACAAAATACAAAAAGTACACATAAACGTGTTGTACGACTAGTCGACTACTGAAAGGGCATGTCCCTACTTAAGATTTTGGTTAAGATGACACTCGAGTTAGTGAGAACTAATGCTATCTCTAAAGTGTATTCGCAGGTTTTAGTCCGCTCTTATGATGATGGTTGGAGATTGGAGGCCCCTCATTTATGGATGATCAAGTGACGGTGTTGTTTATAACTTTCTCTATTTACTTCTTGAGTCAATAGGATCACCGCACTATTAAGAGGGGTAACTTGTTGTTTTCATTGGGGATGAACTCTTACAACTCTCTATCATATCCCATTCCATACACATCCTTAGCCTCCACAAAATATGAGAGAGTTAGATATATTTGTCTCTTGAAATATTGATCACGTTCAGGAAAATGGTCATCCGGTATGGAATCCGGTTTATACCGGATCTGGTACCGGATGGACCCGGAATGAATTCCGAGTGCAAACCGGGCGAGTCCAGGGACTAGCCGGTTTGCACCCCGGAATTCATACCGGATCCATCCGGTACCCAGTCTGGTGTAAACCGGGATCAATACCGGGCGAACCGTTTTTCCTGCGCAAACGGTCAGATTTTAAGAGCCAAGTATATAAGCCCACCTCTTCTTATCTAAGAAGTAAGTCAACCAGTTCCAAACACGAAAAAGGCCAAGCTCTCTCTCCTCCATTGTTGTTGACTCCAAAAGCTTCAAGATCTCTCTAGCCCTCCACTCAAACTCAAATCCCTTTGGTGAAAACCAAGAGGAGGTCTAGATCTTTGATTCCACCGAGCCAAAAGTGATTCCCCCTTGAGTTCATCAAGTTGCTTGTTACTCTTGGGTTTTGTTGAAACCCTAGGCGGCTAGGATCGCCCGGAAGCTTCCGGGTTGTGGTACTTGCTTCGGGAAAGTTTGTAAAGGTTCGGAGGCCGCCTCAAGGCCTACCAATAGTGGATTGAGCTCTTTCTTCGTGGAAGAGGCTCAAGGAGAAGAAGGTGAGCCTTCATGGCACTCGGGTGTCCTTCGTGGTATCCCGCATCTCTCCAACGTGACGTACTTCTCTTTCAAGAGAAGGAATACGGGTTATATCTTCGTCTCCGCGTGCCTCGGTTATTTCTATCCAAGCTCTTTCACTATTGTTGTTTTAATTGTTATACCCTTCGTGCTTGAAGTATTGTATTGCATCATATAGGTTGTTTCATCTAGTTGTTAGGTACATCTTATTTATCCGCATAGCCTAAAACTTGTGAAAAGAAAAGTAAAATTTCTAGAAACCTATTCACCTCCCCCCCCCCCTCTAGGTTACCATCGCGTATCCTTTCAATTGGTATCAGAGCCAGGTTACTTTTTAAGGGCTTTACCGCCTTAAGAGTAAGATGATGGCTAACCCAGAGGAGGTTGCAAGGAAAGCCGAGGAGGACCGATGGGCCTCCCGTGAAGCTACCCTTGAGGAACGTGTGAACAAGAAGTTCGAAGAGAAGTTCGAAGTACTCGTGGCTAACGAAGTTGAGAAGAGGTTGGCCGCCTTATCTCCCTCCCTTGACACTAGCTCTAGTGCCAACGGAAAGACTAAGGATGGCGATCTCCCCTCAACTAAACCTAGCCCCACGTACGGCGCTCTTGGTCATATGTATACTCCACCTCCTATCACATTGCCAAATATGATTAATGGTGGTGCCCCACCCATGTATGATGGAACTCACTTTTCCTTTTGGAAATCTTCTATGGAATCTTATCTTCGCAGCATGTGCGAGGAGCTTTGGGATATTGTTGAACAAGGATATATGCCCGAGGATGCAAATACCTTGACACCCCATGAACGGGTGCTAAGGCAACTCAACTCAACGGCTCGTGACAAGATTCGGTGTGCTCTTCCAAAAGGGCTCTACAATCAAGTTCACCGCATTGACTCCGCCAAAGAGTTGTGGGATAGGGTTGTGATTCTTCAAGAAGGAACATCCATCACCCAAAAGACCAACTATGAATATGCCAAGAGGGAGATGGATTTGTTCGTGATCAAGGATGGTGAGAACCTTAGAGATGCCTACTCAAGACTTGATGTCCTTCGGGTGAAGATCCAAGGTCTTGGGTGTGACAAATACAATGATGGATTCGATGTGAATGATGAATTTATCAAGAACAGGATTGTTCAAATAGTTGCTCCCGATGACAAGCAAATGGCTCTCATGATGCAAGTCTTGGATACCAAGAAGAGTATGTCTCCCGATGATCTAATCTCCTTTTTCATTGCCAACCAAACTATGGTCGATCAAGGAAACCAAACAAGACAACTTGTCCGTGCCATGAACACACCAAATATTGCTTTGAAGGCCAAGGTGACTCGTGTTGTTGAGGAAGAATATGAAGATGTTGAACTTAAAGAGATGACTTCAACAAGTGAGCTACCGGTGGATCTTGCCTTCTTTGCTAGGAAGTGGGGCAAGAACTTCATGAACAAGAATGCAAGCTCCCCAAAGAACACAAGAAGAAATTGCTACAATTGTGATCAACCGGGTCACTTCTCCGACAAGTGTCCCTATGAGAAAAGAGAAGACAAGCCTAAGTATGACAAGGAGGCAAGAAAGAAGCTCCTCCCCAATCCCATCAACAAGAGAAGAGAAGTCAAGGCTTTTATTGGGGCCGAGTACATGTCCGATGATGAGGAGAAAGAGGAAGATGCGCAAGTTGGAGTGGCCTGTTTAGCTCATGCCAAACCCGGCTCCTTATTCACATATGACTATACCAAAGACTACGCATCCCCCTCCAAGGCTACCCCCAAGTGCCTCATGGCAAGGTTGACAAGGAAGGATGAGAATGATCAAGATGAAGTAGCTGAGTTGGAGTATGGACTTGAGTCTCCACTCCCCTACGACTACACCAAAGACTACACCTCTACTTCCAAGAAGAACTCCCACAAATGCCTCATGGCAAAGGGAGCAAAGGTGCCTACCCTTTCAAGTCCTCCTATCTTTAATGCTAGGCCACCTCTACCTTCTCATGAGATAGATGATATTGATGAGGATGGAAATGCTAGAATGCTTGCCTTACATAAAGTTATGTGCTCCCTACGTGGTGATGCTCTATCTCAATTTGAGTACTTAATGGACACCGTCTCTTCACGTGACGATACCATTGAGGAATTTGAATCCCATATTGATGATGGGAGACGGAGATTCAACCTCCTTAAGCAAGAGCTCAGTAATGAAAAACATAACTCGTTTACTCTATCGCAACAATTGGAAACTTATAAACTTGACAAAGCTAAGGACGATGTTGATTCTATTGATAGGGCACTTGAAATGTCTCAAGTACTTGATGCATCTAAAAAGGAACTTGAGGTTGCTCATGCCTCTCTCACTAAGGACCTTGAACACCTTGAGAACGCCCACAAGCTTATCAAGGATGAGTTCATGAAACTTGAGGAGAAGTATGACCAACTTCGAGCTACTTATGACAAGTCTCTTGGCTCTTCAAGTGCTCCCATTATTGTTGAAAATATTGCTTGTACTTCTAACCCCTTGAATGGTCAAGCCTCACTTGTTGAGGAAAATGAGAAGTTGAAGATGCAACTTGAGAAGGAGCGTCTCATATATATTCAAGGTGAGAAGTCTCTAAATGAGATTCTTGCTAAACAAAAGATGAGAGTCCCACATCAAGGCGTTGGTTACAATTCAATGAACAATGACAAGAACAAAGCCAACCCACCGAAGAAGGTGAACTTTGTGCGTGAAGGGCACAAAGAGGTTGGCAAAGGCAAGAAAGTTGTGGTTGAAAAGAATGTCCCTAGGGGCAATCCTAACCAACTTTTTGCGGGAGAATCTAACCCATCCTATGTGTTGTGTAAGAACACAAAAGGGGATGTTTATGCTAAATTTATTGGTCCTCGCAATGCTTTTAGGTGGTACTCTATTTGGGTACCCAAATCTCTTATTACTAATGCCAAGGGACCCATTTCTCAATGGGTTCCTAAATCCAAGAATTGATTGTGTGTAGGGATATCTCTCCGGTGGCCCTAAATGGGTGTTTGATAGTGGATGCACTCATCATATGACCGGAGAAAAGGAGTTGCTTGAGCGTTTCATTGATGACTTCAACCGCACCTCCTACATCACCTTTGGGGATAACACAAAGAGAAAGGTATTGGGATACGGCAAGGTGGCAATCACGAAAGATGTGTCTCTCGAGAATGTCATGCTTGTTGAATCCCTTGGCTACAATTTGCTTTCCATTAACAATCTTACAAACATTGGTTATGATTGCTATTTTACTAAGGATAAGGCGATGGTCTTTAGGAGTGATAATCTTAAATTGGTCTTTGTTGGGCATATTGAGGATGGGTTTTACGTGGCCGATTTCTCGCAAGAGAACCCCTCTTCCTCAATATGTCTAATGGCCAAGGTTGACAAGGGTTGGCTTTGGCACCGCCGGCTAGGCCATGTCAACATGAGAAATCTTAAATTACTCCTAAAAGATGATCACGTTATTGGACTAACCGATGTTGACTTTGAAAGAGATCGTGTGTGTAGTGCTTGCATAGCCGGGAAGCAAAAGGGAAAGGCTCACTGATACGTCTCAAACGTATCTATAATTTCTTATGTTCCATGCTTATATTATACCCATTGCTACATGTTTTATATACACTTTATATGGTTTTTATGCATTTTCTAGGACTAACATATTAACAAGATGCCACAGTGCCAGTTCCCTGTTTTCTGCTGTTTTTGGTTTCAGAAAACCTGTTAAGGAAATATTCTCGGAATTGGACGAAACAAAAGCCAAAGTGACTATTTTTCTCGGGAGGTTCCAGAACACCGAAGACGAGAAGGAGTGGGGCCGCGAGGCGCCCACACCATAGGCCGGCGCGGCTCCCCCCCACCGCAGCCGCGGGAGCACGTGGTGTGGGGCCCTCAGGCCCCCACCGCCTTCGCCCTTTCGCCTACAAATACCCCCCCGACGTGAAAACCTAAAGACCTCGAACACTTTTCCAGAAACCCTTACGGAGCCGCCGCCGTCGTCAACCCTAGTTCGGGAGGGTTCAGAACCTCTTCCCGGCACCCTGCCGGAGAGGGGAATCATCACCGGAGGGCTCTACATCACCATGCCCGCCTCCGGACTGATGCGTGAGTAGTTCATCCTTGGACTACGGGTCCATAGCAGTAGCTAGATGGTTGTCTTCTCCTATTGTGCCATCATGTTTAGATCTTGTTAGCTGGCTATCATGATCAAGATCATCTTTATGTAATGCTACATGTTGTGTTTGCTGGGATCCGATGGATATTAAATACTATGTCATTTGCTTCATAATATATCATGTTGTGTGTTGTTTATGATCTTGCATGCTCTCCGTTGCTAGTAGATGCTCTGGCCAAGTAGATGCTTGTGAGTCCAAGAGGGGGTATTTATGCTTGATAGTGGGTTCATGTCTCTATTTAATCTGGGGGAGTGACAGCAACCTCTAAGATTATAGATGTACTGTTGCTACTAGGGATAAAACAGTAGTGCTTTGTCTAAGGATAATTGTATTACTTACATTACACACTTTGCCTAATGCAATAATATGTTGCTTGCAACTTAATACTGAAAGGGGTGCGGACGCTAACCGGAAGGTGGATTATTAGTCATAGATGCGGTTGGAACGGTCTATGTATATTGTTGTAATGCCCAAATGAATCTCACACTAGACATCATGACTATAGTATATGCATCATTATGCAGTTCTTCATTCTGTCAATTGCCCAGCTGTAATTTGTTTACCCGCATGTATGCTATTATTATTTATGGAGAGACACCACTAGTGAACTGTGGACCCCGGTCCTTTTTCTTTAAACTGATAATACAACCAACTGCAAACTGTTACTTTCATTCTCTGCAAACATCATCTTCCACACATACGTTTAATCCTTCGTTACAGCAAGCCAGTGAGATTGACAACCTCACTGTTTCGTTGGGGCAAAGTAGTTTGATTGTGTTGTGCAGGCTCCACCTCCCTTTCCATCAAGTAATTTCTGGCGTCAAGGGAGACCTTCAGACGTGTTCTTCATCTCCTACTAGTTCGATAACCTTGGTTTCATCACTGAGGGAAATTTGCTGCTGCACTACTTCACACCTTCCTCTTGGGGTTCCCAACAACACCACCGAGTGCATCACTCACCCCTCCAAGAGCATCGTCACCACCTATAGGCCTTTGGAGCTCCTTCATTTGGATCTCTTTGGGCCTTCCAACTATGACACTCTTGGCGGGAAGAAGTTTGGTCTTGTGATTGTGGATGATTACTCAAGGTATACTTGGGTGTTCCTCCTCAAGTCCAAGGATGAGACCCAAAAATGCTTCATCGACTTTGCCACACAAGCTCAACGTCAATATGATGAGAAGATCGAGGCAATTCGAACCGACAATGGTACCGAATTCAAGAACTACACCATGCAAGACTTTGTTGGTTGGGAAGGCATCAAGCATCAATACTCTTCACCTTACACACCCCAACAAAATGGTGTTGTGGAGAGGAAGAACCGAACAATCATTGAGATGGCAAGAACTATGTTGAATGAATTCAACTCACCTTACAACTTTTTGGGTGAAGCCATTGCCACCGCCGTTCATGCTACAAACCGGCTCTTCCTCCACTCCTTCCACAACAAGATCGCCTATGAGCTTCTCACCGGGAAGAAGCCCAACGTCAAGTACTTCCGCGTCTTTGGGTGCAATGCTTCGTCAAGAACAAGAAAGAGAGGCTTGGTAAATTCGAATCTAGAACTATTGAGGGTATTTTTGTTGGATATGCATCGGATTCCCACACCTATAGATTCTACAATAGTTCCTCGGGAACGATTGAAGAATCTTGTGATGTGGAATTCGATGAGAATAATGGCTCCCAAAAGGAGCAAGTTGTTTCACGTGATGTAGGTGATGAGGATCCTTCTCAAGTCATTAAGGCAATGGGCATTGGGCACATCTTGCCTTATGAGGCTCATCAAGCTCAAAAACAAGATCAAGCTATTGATGGAGAAGGACCAAGCTCAACCCCATGGATAATGACTCAACTCAAGTGGAGCCTAGCTCAACTCAAGAAGAGTCAACCTCAACACAAGATGAGCCACCACCTACACCACAAGTTCAACAAGAATCTCACGAGGAGAATCATGTCCAAGAACAAACACCAAGCCCTCAACCCATTGATCTCTTTCGAGAAGAAGAACAAGATGGACCTATCTCACAAGATCAAGGTCAAGTTGATCCTCAAGAACTAGAACGTCTAAAAGGAGAGTTTGTTAATTACAAGGGCATCACAAGAAACATCAAAGATACAAGAAAAGCAAGTGGGATGCAAGTCAACAAGATACTTGGAAGCATCTCAAAGGGAGTACTCACTCGTAGAAAGTTAAATCACTTAGCCAACTTTAGCAAGCATCACTCGTTTATCTCTCGTTTTGAACCTCTTAAGGTACAAGAGGCCTTGCAAGACCCCGATTGGATCATGGCTATGCAAGAAGAACTTGAGTGCTTCACCCGCAATGAAGTATGGTCACTCGTGGATAAACCTCAAGATCATAGGATCAACGTCATTGGAACCAAATGGGTGTCCAAGAACAAGCAAGACGAGAATGAAGTTGTCATTCGAAACAAGGCAAGGTTAGTGACGAGGGGTGTCCCCGTCAATACCCTCGACTGATAGCCTAGGTTAGAGTTATGTGGTAGAGAACGCATAGTGTTAGTAGATCCGTCGGCTGACAAGCGGGAGTTACCCAGGTTCAGGGCCCTCGACTGAGGTAAAACCCCTACTTCCTGCCTGTCTGTATTGATTGTGGAATATGTGGTGATTACAATGTCCAGCGAGATGTCGATCTTGCTAGGATTTGGTGGTTCTGGATGAGCGTGTCCTTGATCGGCTACCCTCCTAGCCCTTATATGGGGGTCTCGGTCTCGGGTACGTAACCGACTAGGATTACAGATATGGAAACTATAACCGACTATGCCTAACTTGGAAAGCAATCTTCCTCTTGGGCCTTCCTTGATGGGCTTCGTCAGTCTATTGACAATTGGGCTTTAGTCATTACGTGCACCAGGTACCCACACGAAGGGGTACCCGTTTGGTATAACCTCGTCATTAGCCCCCGAGTGCTTGGCTAATTTAAAGAATTGGGCATGGACTCACTCGTAATTGCACGTCTCATGTCTTTATGCTTTATGTCATGTGTTTGATATTGTCTTTCGACTATGACTTTTATGCTTTTGCCAAAGGATTATGACTTAGTAAGCCTGGATTTTACTCGAAGGATCAAGACCAGTTAACTGCGCATTTGGGCAAAACCTTACTAGCCTTCAATCAGATTCGAGTCCCCGGGCTCGAATCCGGAACATACTGGACAGACTCGACTCAGGCCGTTGTGGTCTTACTGATTCGTTCTGCAGTCTTAACTTTGCTACCCAGCGCGTCCGCCAGGATTTTCTACGCGTCTGCTGACACGGCAAGATTTAAGGACTTAGCACTGCCGGAGTGGTCCTCAGCCCAGCTCGACTGATCGGCGGGTCTTACCTTTGCATTTAACGCATGCAGCATCCGAAATGTCATCGACTGACGTGTATTCGGGAATTATTTTGAGTTTTTGCTTTTGACTGAGACAAGTCACTTTCCGATGGGAGTAGCCCCCGAGATTGTGCTTTATTGCATGTAATGAAGGATAATCTCAAATTTGTTTTTTCTTTATTTTAGCTAGTCGAAGAAATTCTTACCCGCTTCCGATGGGAGTATACTCGACCATCTCTGTAGCAGTCTGTATAGTCAAGTGGCTTTTGAATTTTTGTCTATTCTTGGAATTTTTGGTTCTATGACTAGTCGAGAGACTTCTGTATGCTCTGCGTGTATCAAGTCCAGTCGATTTACCGCTCGACTGTCTCTTTATGTTTTTCGATTGTACTGCCAAATGTATGGCGTCATGCATGACAGCCGTGGCGTGCGCAAGGCTTTGACAGGACGTGTCACTGTGGGCCCATCTCTTTGACCGCGGTGGACGCCGGTTCAGTTCTGATTTGACTTGACGTGGCGAGATTTTTGCAGGCGTGATGATGATTTCCTCGTTTTGCGTGCGTAGTGGGCGGCGTGGTCTGTGACGGTTGCACTCCGAGGGCGCCACGTGGTGTGGCGATTTTGCACGAACGGCTGTGATTGCCTCTCGCCCGAGGTAAATATGGATCTCGCCGCCGTAAATTATTTTACCCTGCCATTTGCCTCCTTCATCCTCTGCTCTTCCTTCCTCTTCGCGCGCGCTCTGTTCTTGTTCCTTCGTTCGCCATGGCTCCAAAGAAAAGTACTAGTGCTGCCGCTCCGGCCTCCTCCACCGCCGCAAGCAAGAAGAGGAAGAGTGGCACGACTACGGCCGCTGCCGTCAATCCCTTCGTCATCCTGAAGAAGGCCTCGGGGGACTGGGTTAAGTCCTCCGTGACGGAGAAGAAACTGGTGGCGCTCCGCAAGGAAGGGTTGCTGCCCCCAGCCGACAAGCTCGCCGCCCGTGCTCCCTCCAACAAGGAGGTTTTCCCGAGCCGCGCTCCGGCGAACGGGTATGTTTTGCGGAGTTTCTTACCCGTGGCTTCGCTCTCCCGCTGCACGATTTTGTGCGCGGGCTTCTTTATGCCTATGGGGTACAGATCCACGATCTTACCCCCAACAGTATCTTGCACATTGCCTGCTTTATGGTGATGTGCGAGTGCTTCTTGGGGGTATCCCCTAGCTGGGCGCTCTGGAAGTCCATCTTCCAGGTGCGCCATATGTGTCGGGCCGGCCGTGTGAACCCAGTCGGAGGGGTTGGCTTCCAAGTGCGAGGCGACTGCAAGTACTTCAATTTGAAGGCAGTCGAGTCCGCGCAAGGATGGAGGGCCAAGTGGTTCTACGTCCCAATCGACCAGGACATACGCCCAGGGTTCTCGACTGGGACTACCCCCTTGAAGACGAAGGCCTGGAAGCATACTCTCTCGACTGAAGAGAAGAAGGAGGTTGCTCCCCTTTTGAAGAAGGTCAACAACCTGCTGAACACCGTTCGGGGTGTTCAGCTGATAAGTACTTTGTGAAGCGTCGTGTGTGGCCTCTTCAGCAATGCGCCCACCCCATGTGGCAATATGAAGGTACACGTGACGCGACCAGGATGAGCGATGTGGAGTTGTCGCCGAATGAGCCGGACTCCCATGTGAAGTCAATCACCAACCATAAGGCCGACGAGGTCATTGATTATGACTTCTCCACCGCTCCATATGATATGATGAATGCTCTTCCTGAGGTGAGTGTTCTAGACTTTATGTTATGCTTTAAGTTTCTTGCCCTTTTCCTCTTGTGGTGCGTTTGTCTCACGTTTGCTCTGTTTCTCCTCTTTTGCAGGGGTATTCGACTGTGACTTCACTTCCTCCTCTTCCTGAGGCCGGTTCTGCTGACGAAGCGACTGTGATGGATGAGGAGGAAAAATCTGCCGACTCCTTACCCGAGGCGAGCTCTTCTTCTTCGGACGGAACCGAAGTCGAGGAAGAGAGCGAGGGCCAGAAGGATGGCGAGTCTGCCTCTGCGACAGTCCTCAAACATCATCGGGTGCTTCGTCAAGAAGTTTCGAGCTCTCACTTGGGAGATGGCGGGCGCGCTGAGCTGGCGGATTCCGGCACTTCTTCACCTGTGAAGAATCTCCACTGGCTCAGTGTTCGCCACCACCCGCGACTGGGTTGATTGATTTTGGAGGCCCGTCCTTCAATGTTGACCCCAGCTCAGACGAGGATGATCACAGGTGCGTATGTGGGTTTGTGTTTCCTGTTTTTTTTTTTTTTTGATCCTAGGCCTTTGCTTGCTGCTTTGACTTACCTATGCTGCCACTGTTCCAACAGCACCAGCGCCGAGCAGGTCCACGCCCCCCCCAACTGTGGAGGAGACGATTATGGCTTCTCCCCGCGCTGAAATTGCTGCAACTGCTTTGGTGGTTGCAGCAACTACTGCAGGTTTGACACCACCTGCGGCTGCTTCGGCTGCAGGCCCGTCTACATCATCTACCTTCTCCTGGACCGAGCATGTAAGTCATTCTGTTTTGTTATGACTTTGGGTGTATCAACCCTTATGTTTAATATATATGGTGTATGTCTCTTGTGCAGCCTACCGTAAGTGGCCTTGTCACGGCTGGGAAGGCTTTTGTGCAGTCGGAAGAAGAACGGGCCGCCCTCCGCTCTAGTCTGGAAGAGCTGAGCCGTAAGTCTCTATACTTTGTTCTTTGAGTTGTGTAGTCCTTGTTTGCTTTTTGAAGTCCTGCGACTGAGTGTTTTGATAATCCCAGGCGACAAGATCGCCGTCGAGAAACGACTGGCGGATGTGGAAAAGAGTCTCGCCGCCCAGCAGTCCCACATGGAGAAGGAGCTTGATAAAGTTCGGAACTCCGCCGCCGCCCGGGAGGAAGAGCATGCCAAGCGACTTCTAGGCCTTGTGAATGTTATGGAAGGTTAGTTGGTTTCTGTTACGCCTTCATCCTCCTTTGCTTTATTGTCTTCGTCTTCTTTCTGAGACTATTCCTTTGTAAATTTATGAAGGTTCTTCTTCTTCTGCTCTCGATAATGCGGCGAGTGACAACCTGTCACTCTATCGTGTGATCGGGCAGTTAGGCGCAGCTATCCAACATGCCAAAGGTTCTTTGGATACGTCCACTCGAACCCTTGGCGCGGTCTTCAAGGAAGTGATGCCGTCGACTGAAGCTCCTTCTACCGCGCAAGGATTTGCAGATGTGCTGGGTCCTGGCTCGGCGACTATGAAGGCCTTCGCGCGTAACCTGACGGTACGCGGCTCGGAGTCCACCCTCCAGCTTCTACTTGCTAATGATGTGACTATCGACTACGAGCGCACCCTGTCTGACTTCCCGAAGAAGCCATACGGGAAACCTCTGCCGCTTAAGGGAGTAGCTAGACGCGCCGCGCAGCTCTCTAAAGTTTGCATCTACACTATGGAGCGTAGAGTAGCTGCATGTGGTGTGAAATCGAAGTCGCGTGGGGACAGATCTGAGTCTGTATCCCGTAGCTAGCCAGCCACTTTTTATGTCTTGTAATCTTAACTTCCACACGATGTGTGTGCTTTTGATACTTTTGTAATGTATGATATGAGCTTCTTGATATGCCTACTTTTTCATATGTTTGTCTTCTGCTTCGAATTGTTCTTGTGTCCGAGTGTTGCGATCATGCTTTTGACAGCCGATTGACTCCAGTCCGGCGGAGGTTTCTAAGTCGCAGTTTGATCCTTCGGCCTCCGCCATAGCAG
Organism: Poa annua; assembly: GCA_026929855.1. Classification (NCBI taxonomy): domain Eukaryota; kingdom Viridiplantae; phylum Streptophyta; class Magnoliopsida; order Poales; family Poaceae; genus Poa; species Poa annua. The sequence goes on from CM049438.1 coordinate 36,408,828, forward strand.
CAAATGATGCCAGGGTCTTGGCCTTTGCAAAGAAACGGGTGGTGAAGCTGGAGCAGGAGTTGAAAGCCGCTCAGGCTGAGCTGAAGATACTCAAAGAAAGACCAGCTCTCGCTACTCAGCGGGAGGCGTATGTGCTTGGAGAAGTCGAACAGGCAGCTCGAAGGTATTAACCAGTCGATTGCCTTTTTGATTGTGCGCAGTTTCCTCTTAGTTCTCCATTTCGAATTTTGCTCGTCCACAGTGTTTGTTGATAATTTTGAAGATGAAGCGGAGCGGGTCGAAGAGCGTTTGGATACCGTGACTGATGACCCCATCACCGTTCATCAACACTTGTGGGCTGACAAGTACCATGCCACCAAACTTGCGACTCTGAAGGATCGAGTGTGGCGTGGTGCTATTCTACTCGAGCGTCGCCGGGCAGCCTTTATGCGCGTCAATCATTTCCTGTTTCCCGAAGGGCCGTAGCCTCAAAGGATTTATGCGTTGGTGGACATGTTCCGATCTGCGGATCCAATCCGGGAAGCCATAACTCGAAGGGTTGTTCTTGGAGCCAACGCCGCTTTTGCCTATATTCGTAGTCAAGATCCAAAGCAGCGATTTCTTTCACCTGACTTTGGATCTCGACTGGAGAAGAAAGACCTGGAGCGGACCGCCGTGGCGGCTGGCAAGCTGGTAGATCGTCTTCATGCCCAGGTGATTGATTCTAACCTGCCTTTGAAGGATGAAGACGTGTAGCCTGCGCGATGTGCAGCCCCCGAGTCCATTCAGATAAGGTGTGTGTATACGTATAGAATATGATTGTACTAGCGTCCAGCCCCCGAGCATGTCGAGTGGGATATGTAGCACTATAACATTTGTGTAAGTATGTATGCTTCTAGACCCCGAGCCTGTTTGAGTGGGCCGTATGAAGATTACCCCATGTATGATTATGAAGGAACCATTTGCGTTTTGCAAGTATGCTTTGTAATTGACCGAGTTATGATATCCAGCCCCTGAGTGAGTCGAGTGGATTGTATGAGGTTTACGTCGTGTACGGTTTATGAGCAAACAAGCTGTGTTTGCGAGTGTGCTTTTGTAATTAATTTTTGAGATCCAGCCCCCGAGTCTACGGGTATGGCGGGGTTTTGTTGTTATGGCTGAGACCCTGTCCCCGAGCGCTCGAGTGGGTTATGAATTTACTGAAATGTAAGTATGCAAAAATATATATGAAGAAACCTCTTCTTTATTGCAGATACTGACCAGCAAGCCGCCTCATTAAAAACCTTCCAGTCCCCTTAGGTACCCTGGTAAGGAAAAGAGCGCGTCTGAAACCTGCTGGCCGTTTTGACATTTATGCTCTGTTACATCGACTGGATATGATATCTAGTTATTGGAGTGACGCGGACTGGTCACGTTCCCTGGACCACGTAGTGTTCTTTTCATCTATACCAGCCTTGATTTGCTTGTGTCGTCGTTGACGATCTTTGTTATGGTGAAGGGTCTTCCTCTAGTAGATGTAGACTTGTATCCATTCTCCCGTGTTAGTCGAAGTATCAGACTTTCTCCGAAGGACGGTCTTGTCCATGGCCGTAGGATGTGATCTTCTGTGCGATACTCGAGTGGTATTGCTGCCTGTGCGTCGTGAACCATGGCGGATTGTGTGTCTTGGATCAAGGCGTTCGTTGCCTGTGGTGCTAGCTTGTTCTGGGCGGCTGCGCTGATTTGGTTATCTGCCTTATGAGCATGCCCATTGGGCTGTGCATGCCCAGCTGACGACCAGTCGAAAGTGGTACTTGTGAGAGATGCTCAGTTTGTACCGACTGTGAGGTTGATGTTGCTGCTGATGATGATGCTGCCTGGAACACCTTAGCTCGCGGATCTTCCTGGTCAGGCTTTTTGTGCTTGGTAATGATGATCGCAGTAGGCAGTGGGTGCCATTTTTTGATTGACCTATGCTTGACCTGCTTGAAGAAAATGCTCGGCGGAATTTGTATTTTTGCCGACCCAATGTTGGCCAATCTGTTTGCTTTTCTGTTGCTTGTTCTTCCCACCTGCCATAACTAGCATCTGCTGAATCTTTCTTTTAGTATGCTATAGAGATCTTGATATGCGGCCATCCTGCCCGTTTTGGCTTTATAGGCTGTCATCGTGTTTTGTACGATTATGCGGGAGTTTCTCTGGACCACCAATTCGGATGCCCCAAGTGTTCCGGCCACTCGCATGCCATGGAATAGGCCTTCATAGTCTACTTCGTCGTTTGATGGAGAAGCGAAATCTATCTGCAAGACATAACTAAGTTGTTCACCGTTGGGTGGTGTGAGTATGATACCTGCGCCTGCGCCTTTGATTTTCTTTGATCCGTCAAAGTTCATCATCCAAGTTTTAGGCTGGCTTGGTACTTCTGTCAGTCAACTGTCTTCTTCTACTGCTTGTTCGACTGACCAGACTGCATTTACTTCCTGATTGGCGACCGTGACTGTCTGCTTTTTACGTTCTGGCGTGACTGTAGGATCGTTCTTGAGTAGACGTTCGTCCTGTGTGTTTTCCATCCCGAACGCCTCTTAGATTTTGCTGAAATCTCAGTCGCAGGCATCTGACCTCTGAAAGTTTCCATTGACTGTGATGATTCTTTTTGGACCTGGCATCTTCAGTTTGAGGTATGCGTAGTGTGGTACAGCCATGAATCTGGCGAATGCAGGTCGTCCTAGTATGGCGTGGTACTGTGACTTCCAGTCGACGACTTCGAACTCAATCGTCTCCGTTCGGAAGTGCTTCGCGTCACCAAATGTGACGTCGAGTTGTATCGTGCCTTCTGGGAGAATGGCTTTGCCTGGAACAATGCCATGGAAAGTGTTTATAGACTGGGGTAAGTTCTCGACTGACCTGTTCATCCTACAAAGTGTGTCGGCGAAGATGATGTTTATGCTGCTGCCTCCATCCATGAAGACCTTGGTCATGGCGTATCCTCCGACCTGAGCATCGAGTACCAGAGCGGCGTGGCCTGGCCGATAGACGGATGGTGGGTGATCTTCTCGACTGAACGTGATTGCTGTTTCGGAACCTCGCAAGAAGTCGGGTATGGCTGGTGGCGCCATAACCGCCATGTTAACATGTCGAGTGTGAAGTTTTTCTGCCTGTTGGAAGGACATCCTTTCTGGATCATGTACATCTGTCCTTGAGGCTTTGGATACTGCTCGTCTGCATCTTGCGGTATGTGATGTATGGCTCCTGCAATTTGACTACCTGCATTGTATGGTGGTGGGGGTGGGAGTGCCGCGACTGGCTGTACTGGTGGTGGGGGTAGTAGTTCCGCGACTGGCTGTACAGGTGGTGGTGCAATGTATGCCGGCGGGGCAGTCGGGGGTGCATCCCTTCTGAGTTGTCTCGTGTAGTCTGCCACAATTTGCTCGAACTCTCGGCACTTTCCCATGGTATTGTAAAGGCCCCCCTTTTATTATAAGGTAGCGACCTCCTGTGTATCGTGCTAGTCCCTGGATCGACTTACTAGCACACACAGTTTAAGATGAAATACCATAACATTGCATCAATATTCATTACACGATGATCCATTAATAAAAGGGTTCGATACAAGGTGCATAGCTCAGGGCTAGCTCAAACCAAAGTAAACACACAGCGGAAAGCAAATGGATAAAGTGAGCTCCATCTTCATCATGTGCCACAGGCAAGGCATGTTGGTTGGAGACCCGCGACCCTATAAATCCTTACTCCTTGTCAGACGGACCTGCAACGGTGAGTTACAGCCCAGATTCATTGGGTCGGCACAATTGAATTGTGGTGGCAAGATTCACTAAGAAGATTTTAAACAATTTTATTGGTTCTAAGCAAATTATTTAATATCGTACACGTAATAGAATTCCGAGTTATTTCCAACCCTTTCAAGGACACAATGTTCCCGTGGTGTTTCCACTCTTTTCTAAAAGATATCTCCGAGTACTCCTTCACTCCAATTTCCAATCCATTTCAAATGACACACCATATCTCCGGGGGAACCATGCCGTTTTCAAACACCATGACCTTGTGGTACTCATCACCTCTTGTGAGGATGCACCGTGACTCCGTGGTGATCCACGTTGTTCCAAATGACACACCATGACTCCGTGGTGGCCAGATCGTTTAGAGACACCGTGACTCCTTGGTGCTCATCGCCATTTGTGAGGATGCACCGTGACTCCGTGGTGATCCACGTAGTTCCAAATGACACACCATGACTCCGGGGTGGCCAGATCGTTTAGAGACACCGTGACTCCGTAGTGCTCATCGCCGTTTGTGAGGATGCACCATGACTCCGTGGTGATCCACGTCGTTTCAAATGACACACCATGACTCCGTGGTGGCCAGATCGTTTCTAAGGACGAAGTTGTGGTGTTCCTAAACATATCTAGCTAGCATAGCTACTCAAACAACACCACGATAGCAACAAGGATTTCGAGCCAAGTAAATCATGTGACTATCCTACCTGGTTTCATTTCATCAATGAACGTGATAGTTCATCCTATTCAACCATTGCACCATAACATTTAACTGCTCATTACTTGTAAAATTATCAAAGTGAACTTGCCTTGTCAACCGCGAGAGTAAGCTGAATTATCACATCAACAAGAATGGCACTCCAGACAATCTAACAAAATGAATAGCACTCAATCAACATACAAATCAAACGCATGCACCATACATGGAAAAATGATATGTAGGTTTAAATGAAATAAACATCTTTACAATGTGATAAATAGCTTATTAGTTCTCTGGTTGCTAAAATAATGCATAATGACATTGGCAAAATTTAATGCAATATTATTATCCGAAAACATTTTTAAATCATTAGAGGGTTTGCATGAAAAATTATTACTCTTATAATTTATTGATCATATATATTAAGTTTTATGTTCTCTGGACAGGGGATGTAATTTAATACATTTAGCAAAAGGATTCACTTTAAAAATAATTTTAGAAAACAAGTTATGAATTAAATGGCCGAAATTCTTCTATGCAGATTATTAAATTTTAACAGATGCAAAAAGGAAAACTAATGATGCCAAAATAATCTACATGAGAAGGGCTTTCCAGGGACATAAAATTTGCTAAATTTGGAGTTATGGTTTGAAAGTTATGAAATTTTGAAGTTAGAAATGTTTTATGTTTTATTTATCAATTTTCAGACGGAAAAGAATTAAATGCGGCGACGTGGCACAACCTGATTGGCCCGTACCGGTTCGGAATTAAATGAAACCACAGCTGACGGATCTCGATCCAACGGCCTGGATCTAGGCGACCTAAAGTGAGCGGCGCGGTTCACCGGCGATGACTCCGGCCGCGGCGGCGCCATGCTCGGCAAACACGAGCTCGACGGAACGGAGGGGGCCGGGCTGTGCGGTTGGTACCTGGGAACGAAGAGGGTGGAGGCGGAGCTGACGATGTGGTCGCGGTCGTCGGGGAGCTCCTCGTGCGCCGGCAATCGCTCGCCGGAGTTGCGGCAGCGGGCGGTGGGATTCGGTCGATGACGGTGCGGCCGTTCTGGAGTGCAAGAGAACGCGAGAACGTGTCAGTGGGGTGCGCAACGTCGAGGGAAAGCGGAGGGGAGAAACGAGAGGAGCAGAGGGATACCGAGCTCGCCGGAATCGTCGACGCACGGCGGCGGCCAACGGCGGTGCGGCGGACTCCAGTCGCTGCGGCCTGTCGGCGTGAGAGGGACGCGCGTGCTAGGCGAAAATGAGAGGAGGGGGAGGGGATTTAAAGGCGCGGGTCAGCGGACCGTTGCTCGGCTCGGGGAAGTGGGGTGGTGGTCGACGTGGGCGACGGCGTCGCGTCGTGGGCGTGCGCTGCGCTCGGGCGGTTGGAGACGAAGGCGCTGACGCGCGGGACCCGCCTGGCAGTAAGAGGAGGGGGAACGCGGGCACTTGGGCTGTTGCTGGGCTGGTCTGCTTCGCCTCGCGTGGGAGGTAAGTGCTGGGCTGGGATGGGCTGGCCTCGCTAACTCTTTTTTTTTTGTTTTTTTTTTTCCGTTTTCTGTTTTTGTTATTTCTTTTATATCTTTTATTTTGTTTATCCAAATGACATCAAACAGTTTTCTAAAAATTTGTAAAACTCATATGTTTCATTTAAAACTTTTATACACATGTTTTCATTATATTTCAAATTGTAAATTTAAAATAATGCGATTGACACTTTTGCATATTTAAAAATATAGTTTACTCAAATATTTCATGTCTTATTAAAATCCACAAAATATCCAAATTAGTAATAATGAATAAGAAATATATATATACATAAATTTTAAGCAATATTTCCAAGTTCAAACTATTGAATCAAACTCATATTTTAAAGAAATAAATATACCTTAAATAATTCAAAACACTTTGCAACTATGGGTGTTGGGTTTGATTAATATCTAAATCATTTATATAAAGCTCAACCCTCAAGTTTGAAAATAAAATATTATTTGATTCACTTGGTATCATATTACTTTTGAATTAGTCATAATAATTCTTTTTTGTTTGAATTTCTTGGTTAATGATGATTTTATTTTAATAAGAAATAAAAGTTTTAAATTTTAGTGATTTTAAACATTCCAAAATTTTGGGATGTTACAGACTACCACCCTTAAAAGGAATCTCGTCCCGAGATTCGGAGAGGCTAGAAAGAAAGATGGGTTATGGGTCAACTGGTCTTTAGGCAGCTAGGTGGGCTACCACCCTTAAAAGGAACTTTTGTGGGTTGTCCTAGACTCTTATCTCATCTTTCGAGGTACCTCAGGTGGGAGGGCTACAACTTCAGTTGTTAAGTGTTGCTTCGTCATCCTTGACTCAAATATATAGCCGGTACTAGTGTTTGAGAAATATTTGCACTGAAATTTAACTGATTAAGGACTTACGGTTCACCACTTCACGCTCCTCGAATACTTCTTCCACATTGACATGATTCACATATCCTTTCTGGAATGGGTTTGGCTTATTCCCATTGTTGTTTCCAGCATTCTTCTTCTTTTCTGGACAGTCTGAGGCGTAGTGCCCCAGTTTCTTGCAATTATAGCACAGCACCTGACTAATATCTTTCTTGACGGATTGATTTTGGTGATAATGACCATTGTTTTCTTCATTGTTGTGCCCATTGCTTTTGTAGTCACCACTGCTTCCCTTAAATCCTCCACTTTGGTTATGATTACCGTCTTCATGTTTGTGGAAGTGGTAATCACCAATTCCCTCATAATAAATGTGTCTCTTGTGCGAAGGTTCAGAGTGGTACTTGCTTGAGTTATGCTTCCTCTTTCTATTTTCGGCTTGTATCTGTTTGTTCTCTAAGATAGTGGCCTTGTCGAGCAGTGACTATTAGTTGGGTGTGTAGACGACTAACAATTGAATGGCTAACTCATCATTCAGACCATCCAAGAATTTCTCCTTCCTCTTGGCATCTGTGTCAACATCGTCTGGCGCGTAGCGTGCTAGATTGTTGAAATCCTCTATATATCCAGCAACCGTGCGGTTTCCTTGACGCAGATTTCGGAATTCTCTTTTCTTCAAGATCATTACACCAGTTGATATATGTGCAGTACGGAAACCTTCTTGGAACAACTCCCAGGTGACATCCTCAATTGGGTGGGTGATCTGATAGTTCTCCCACCAGCTGGCTGCAGGCCCTTCCAGTAGATGTGCCGCAAATCTGACCTTCTCTGCATCCGTGCATCCAATTGTCACCAGATTCTTATTCACAGAGCGTAGCCAGTCATCTGCTACCACTGGCTCTGAGGCGCTAGTGAATGTTGCTGGTCTCAACCTCAGAAATCGGGTGAGCATGTCGCCTTGAGGGGGTGGTGGTGGAGGTGGGTTGTTATTGTTGTTGTTGTTCGCCAAGATCTGTGTCATCACCTGCATCATCTGGGCCAACATCTGTTGCATCCCATTGTTGTCGTTACCATTGGTGTCTTCATTGTTGTTTTTGCGGGTTTCTCGACGAGGAGGCATCTGTTGGTTTAGCATATATAAGCAGAGATAGAGAGATCTAGGAGGAGAAAACTCTACCCTCACAAACAATCATGACAAAGGGAACACAACAAACATTCATAAAACAACATCCTAATTGTTTAACCAATCGACAAGATTCAACCACAAACAAGAAAACAATCTAGTATCGACATACCACCTAACTTGGTATGAACGATACACTAACACGATATCGTTGTTCTAATTAAATGGTGGTCTCTAGTCTAACTCCTTGTTGAGTGCTTCAGGTTCTTCCACTTATTGGATATCTTCAAAGTGTTTGCCGAATCCTGGTTCTTCAATGGTCTTCTAGAACAAGAGCAGATATTTTCAGAAGGTTGATAGTAGACGAGAGTATAGGGAAAAGGTAAAATGAAATATATTTTTATTTTAGAAATCTGAATAAAAATATATTTTCAATCCTATGGTCAAAACCTATTTCTATCCAAACTTAGGGTCACGAACCTACAGGCAACACAGTGCTCTGATACCATCTGTAAAGGCCCCCCCTTTTATTATAAGGTAGCGACCTCCTGTGTATCGTGCTAGTCCCTGGATCGACTTACTAGCACACATAGTTTAAGATGAAATACCATAACATTGCATCAATATTCATTACACGATGATCCATTAATAAAAGGGTTCGATACAAGGTGCATAGCTCAGGGCTAGCTCAAACCAAAGTAAACACACAGCGGAAATCAAATGGATAAAGTGAGCTCCATCTTCATCATGTGCCACAGGCAAGGCATGTTGGTTGGAGACTCGCGACCCTATAAATTCTTACTCCTTGTCAGACGGACCTACAACGGTGAGTTACAGCCCAGATTCATTGGGTCAGCACAATTGAATTGTGGTGCAAGATTCACTAAGAAGATTTTAAACAATTTTATTGGTTCTAAGCAAATTATTTAATATCGTACACATAATAGAACTCTGAGTTATTTCCAACCCTTTCGAGGACACAATGTTCCCGTGTTGTTTCTACTCTTTTCTAAAAGATATCTCCGAGTACTCCTTCACTCCAATTTCCAATCCATTTCAAATGACACACCATATCTCCGGGGGAACCATGCCGTTTTCAAACACCATGACCTTGTGGTACTCATCACCTCTTGTGCGGATGCACCGTGACTCCGTGGTGATCCACGTAGTTCCAAATGACAAACCATGACTCCGGGGTGGCCAGATCGTTTAGAGACACCGTGACTCCGTAGTGCTCATCGCCGTTTGTGAGGATGCACCATGACTCCGTGGTGATCCACGTCGTTTCAAATGACACACCATGACTCCGTGGTGGCCAGATCGTTTCTAAGGACGAAGTTGTGGTGTTCCTAAACATATCTAGCTAGCATAGCTACTCAAACAACACCATGATAGCAACAAGGATTTCGAGCCAAGTAAATCATGTGACTATCCTACCTGGTTTCATTTCATCAATGAACGTGATAGTTCATCCTATTCAACCATTGCACCATAACATTTAACTGCTCATGAACATTACTTGTAAAATTATCAAAGTGAACTTGCCTTGTCAACCGCGAAAGTAAGCTGAATTATCACATCAACAAGAATGGCACTCCAGACAATCTAACAAAATGAATAGCACTCAATCAACATACAAATCAAACGCATGCACCATACATGGAAAAATGATATGCAGGTTTAAATGAAATAAACATCTTTACAATGTGATAAATAGCTTATTAGTTCTCTGGTTGCTAAAATAATGCATAATGACATTGGCAAAATTTAATGCAATATTATTATCCGAAAACATTTTTAAATCATTAGAGGGTTTGCATGAAAAATTATTACTCTTATAATTTATTGATCATATATATTAAGTTTTATGTTCTCTGGACAGGGGATGTAATTTAATACATTTAGCAAAATGATTCACTTTAAAAATAATTTTAGAAAACAAGTTATGAATTAAATGGCCGAAATGCTTCTCTGCAGATTATTAAATTTTAACAGATGCAAAAAGGAAAACTAATGATGCCAAAATAATCTACATAAGAAGGGCTTTCTAGGGACATAAAATTTGCTAAATTTGGAGTTATGGTTTGAAAGTTATGAAATTTTGAAGTTAGAAATGTTTTCTGTTTTATGTATCAATTTTCAGACGGAAAAGAATTAAACGCGGCGACGTGGCACAACCTGATTGGCCCGTACCGGTTCGGAATTAAATTAAACCACAGCCGATGGATCTCGATCCAACGGCCTGGATCTAGGCGACCTAAAGTGAGCGGCGCGGTTCACCTGCGATGACTCCGGCCGCGGCGGCGCCATGCTTGGCAAACACGAGCTCGACGGAACGGAGGGGCCCGGGCTGTGCGGTTGGTACCTGGGGACGGAGAAGGTGGAGGCGGAGCTGACGATGTGGTCGCGGTCGTCGGGGAGCTCCTCATGCGCCGGCAATCGCTCACCGGAGTTGCGGTGCGATTCGGTCGATGATGGTGCGGCCATTCTGGAGTGCAAGGGAACGCGAGAACGTGTCAGCGGGGTGCGCAACGTCGAGGGAAAGCGGAGGGGAGAAACGAGAGGAGCAGAGGGATAGCGAGCTCGCCGGAATCGTCGACGCACGGCGGCGGCCAACGGCGGTGCGGCGGACTCCAGTCGCTGCAGCCTGGCGGCGTGAGAGGGGCGCGCGTGCTGGGCGAAAATGAGAGGAGGGGGAGGGGATTTAAAGGCGCGGGTCAGCGGACCGTTGCTCGGCTCGGGGAAGTGGGGTGGTGGTCGACGTGGGCGACGGCGTCGCGTCGTGGGCGTGCGCTGCGCTCGGGCGGTTGGAGACGAAGGCGCTGACGCGCGGGGCCCGCCTGGCAGTGAGAGGAGTGGGAACGCGGGCACTTGGGCTGTTGCTGGGCTGGTCTGCTTCGCCTCGCGTGGGAGGTAAGTGCTGGGCTGGGATGGGCTGGCCTGGCTAACTCTTTTTTTTTGTTCTTTTCTTTTTCCGTTTTTTTTTTCTGTTTTTGTTATTTCTTTTATATCTTTTATTTTGTTTATCCAGATGACATCAAACAATTTTCTAAAAATTTGTAAAACTCATATGTTTCATTTAAAACTTTTATACACATGTTTTCATTATATTTCAAATTGTAAATTTAAAATAATGTGATTGACACTTTTGCATATTTAAAAATATAGTTTATTCAAGTATTTCATGTGTTATTAAAATCCACAAAATATCCAAATTAGTAATAATGAATAGGAAATATATATATATATACATATATTTTAAACAATATTTCCAAGTTCAAACTATTGAATCAAACTTATATTTTAAAGAAATAGATATACCTTAAATAATTCAAAACACTTTGCAACTATGGGTGTTGGGTTTAATTAATATCTAAATCATTTATATAAAGCTCAACCCTCAAGTTTGAAAATAAAATATTATTTGATTCACTTGGTATCATATTACTTTTGAATTAGTCATAATAATTCTTTTTTGTTTGAATTTCTTGGTTAATGATGATTTTATTTTAATAAGAAATAAAAGTTTTAAATTTTAGTGATTTTAAACATTCCAAAATTTTGGGATGTTACAGGTATGGATAGAGGTTAGCCTTAAAGTAGCTGCATCTTTGAATAGGTGTAGTCTGCACAGATCCTCCATCTTTTCTTGGAACGACTTCTCTGGTTTTGCATCTGATCGCTTGCGCCATTCCTGCCTTTGGTAGCCGCTGCTACGCTGGTCGCGGTCTCGACTGCTGTGACGGTCATCTGATCGATTGTCGCGGCGGTCGGCACCTCGAATGTCACGGCGATCGTTATGTCGCCTATCCTCCTGGACGTGATCGTCCTGTGAAAAACCAGCTGCGACAAATTTTACCTTGTATTTGTCGCCGTAGTCGCTCCTACGTCGTCGCCTTTATCGTCTCTGTCGCGACGATCTCGACTGTCGCGTCGATCTTCATGGTCATGTGGGGAAAGCGGGCGTTTGGTTCTGACGGCGTCCTCTCCGTCCGCCCACTCAGTCGCTATCTTCATGAGTTCTGCCATGGATTTTGGTTTCTGGCGACCGAGTGTCTCTCTGAAGTCGTTTTTGTAAACTCCCATGGTGAAAGCATCCATGGCTCTATCTTCAGAGATTATGCCTACTGAGTTGCGGATAGCAGTCCACCTTCTGATATATGCTCAGATTGTTTCGTCTGACCTTTGCTTGCAAGCTCGTAATTCGTCAAATGTTTTGGGTCGCTCGCACAAGGGGTCGAAGTATTTGATGAAGTCCTCCTTGAAGTGCTCCCAAGAGTCGTAAGATCCTTCGGGTAATGCCTTAAGCCAGTCGCGGGCTGTGCCTTCGAGCATCAGTTGTATGTATTGTAACGCCGTTGTGGTCGTTCCTCTTTGGCATATTACTGCCCGCTTGTAGTCCTCGAGCCAGCCTGAAGGTTCTTGCTTGCAGTTGAATTTCGGCGTCGTTGGCAGGCCAAATCTTTTGGGCATTCTGGCCTCACGAATTCGTCGGGTGAAACATCGCGCCCCGCAAGGTCCTGCATCGTGATTATCTCCCGAGCTGTTACCTCTGGATTTGCTCCTTGATCTGTAGCGACTTGAGCTTCTTCTCGCACTGCTTCTATGGGGACTACGACTGCGGCGATCTTCTCGCACTGGATTCTGCTACGTCTCCTCCTGCTCCCCGACTGGAGTCCTGTTGCTGCCAACGCCAGTGCTTTGAGCTGTTGGTGATGTAGCTCTGCGGCTGGATCATCTGCTGGAGGTGCTGTTGCCTTGAGGTATGCTCCAAGTGACATCAGGGCACCTTTGGGTGTTTTAGGCGCTAGAATGGCTTCCGTATCCAATGTGAGGAACGAGTTCTCTAGGTTGCGAATGATTTCTGATCTTTCGCCTTCTGGTATATGTGACAACCTAGATCGGCGCCTCTGTTCAGTTGCGCCCGTAGAACTGAGAGACAACTGCCTCCTTCGTGCACTCGAGATGCTAGCTTGCCTCCTTCGCTCTTCGAGTATTGCTCGGTATTGCTTCAGTCGCATTGTTTCTTGCCAGTTGAAATAGTTATATGTCATCGTCTCATCGTGCGTTGCGTTTGTTGGCATCATCGTGCCGTCCGTGATGATTTTGTCCACTTTTGTCGCCATCTCCGCCGTGATGTTTAACTTTGTTATGCCATATGGCAATGTGACTTCACAGGGAAATTCAGTGGGCCTTCGACTGGCAGCAGCCGCCGAGGTTTCTGCGACGTAAACCTGCCGTGGTGTGATCAGAGGGCATGTGTTTATGTTGTCGACGCTAGTTCTGGATTGAACTTCATCGTCCAAGCTCATGTCAGAGTTACTGCTTTTACCAATCTGAGCGTCGATATTGACGTATGTCTCGAGTGCTGGCTCAGGATGTTCGTCGTAGTCGGAGAAGTGATCATGATCCGCTTGGATCTCTGGCCCGGTGAAGTCGGTGAGGTAGATGCTGTCTTCCGCATCCTCTGGTTGTATATGATTGGGTGCAGTGTCGAGTGGAGTGATATATTCGACTGTGTTGACTTGAAAGTCAGACTGTACCTCATCCTCTAGCTGCTCTTGCGCCACGAGATCGTTGAGTTCGTGGGTTGTCATAGAGTCGATTGGAGATCCTGTCGTCGAGATCGAGTTGATCTGTGCTTGAGTTGCTCCCATGCTTTCTGATGATGTAACTTCACTTGATGGTTCTTCGACTGCCTTGTCCTGATAGGTGGACTGGCCCTCGTCATCAGGAAATTCTTCTGCCATGAGTTTGTTAAATTCTTGGGTTGACATGGAGGAGGTTGGGGACTCGGGCGGTGGGATCGAATCGATCTGTGATGAGGTAGTTTCTCTGTCTGCTGAAAATGTGATCGTGGTCGACTGCTCCTTGTTCACCTCAGTCGCGATCGAATCGGTCAAGTCCTGCACACCAAACTTATCAACAAAAAAGTTATGTTCTCCGATAATTAGATCAAAACCTGAGTCGAGGCTAGAGAAGATTTCTTGTGCGTCTTGCGAGTATGGCTTGATCCTCTTTGGCGAGATCGCTTGCGAAGTCGGCGAGTGTTCGCCTGCTGATTCGACGCCAGTCGAAGTTGCCGGCGTGTGGCCGTTTGTAGATGCTGTCGGCGAGTTGCCGTTTGAAGCTAAAACCGATGAATCCATGGGTCCAACACTATTCGTTCCCACATACGGTGCCAATTGACGAGGGGTGTCCCCGTCAATACCCTCGACTGATAGCCTAGGGTTAGAGTTATGTGGTAGAGAACGCATAGTGTTAGTAGATCCGTCGGCTGACAAGCGGGAGTTACCCAGGTTCAGGGCCCTCGACTAAGGTAACACCCCTACTTCCTGCCTGTCTGTATTGATTGTGGAATATGTGGTGATTACAATGTCCAGCGAGATGTCGATCTCGCTAGGATTTGGTGGTTCTGGATGAGCGTGTCCTTGAGCGGCTACCCTCCTAGCCCTTATATGGGGGTCTAGGTCTCGGGTACGTAACCAACTAGGATTACAGATATGGAAACTATAACCGACTATGCCTAACTTGGAAAGCAATCTTCGTCTTGGGCCTTCCTTGATGGGCTTCGTCAGTCTATTGACAATTGGGCTTTAGTCATTACGTGCACCAGGTACCCACACGAAGGGGTACCCGTTTGGTATAACCTCGTCAGTTAGTGGCGCAAGGGTTTGCACAAATAGAAGGTATGGATTTTGATGACACCTTTGCGCCCGTGGCTCGCCTTGAAGCTATTCGTCTCTTGCTTGCATTTGCTTCTTTTCATGAATTCAAGCTTTATCAAATGGATGTGAAGAGTGCTTTTCTTAATGGTCCTTTGAAAGAGGAGGCATATGTTTCACAACCCCCGGGTTTCGAGGACCCCAAATTCCCCAACCGTGTGTATAAACTCCATAAGGCGCTCTACGGTCTCAATCAAGCTCCACGTGCTTGGTATAAGCACCTTAGGGATTTTCTACTCAAGGATGGGTTTGAAATTGGGAAAGTCGACTCCACCCTTTTAACCAAGCGGTTTAAGGGTGGTGGTATTTTCATATGCCAAATCTATGTTGATGATATCATATTCGGTGGTTCTTTTGAACGCCATAACAAAGCTTTTTCCGAGTTGATGACTAGGAAATTCGAGATGTCCATGATGGGAGAGTTGAAATACTTCCTTGGATTCAAAGTGAGACAACTAGAAGAAGGAACCTTCATCTCTCAAGAACAATATGTGAAGGACATGCTCAAGAAGTTCGGTATGGTTGGTGCTTCTATTGCAAAGATGCCCATGGCGACTAATGGACAACTAGGGGCATGTAAGAAGGAGAAAGATGCGGACATAAAGGTATACCGTTCTATGATTGGCTCTTTGCTTTATCTTTGTGCATCTATACCGGATATCATGTTTAGTGTTGGAATGTGTGCTCGTTTTTCAATCCGCTCCGAAGGAGAGCCACCTTGTGGCGGTCAAACGGATTTTTAGGTACCTTGTTCTCACTCCAAGTCTCGGGCTTTGGTATCCAAAGGGATCTACTTTTGCTCTCCATGGCTATTCGGATTCCGATTGGGCCGGTGACGTGGGCATACCCTCCGGGCACCCCACTATTGGTATACCTGGTTCAGCCCAGACGAAGGCCCACCGGGTGACCCAATGAAGACCAAGAAGCTGTTAAGGAAATAACTTGAAGGACAAGACAAGGACTCCTATTCGTAGTCTACTAGGACTCTTGTAAACCCTCCCTGGCTCCCTATATAAAGCCAGGGAGGGGCACCCCCATAGACAGATCGCAACATTATAGCCACAACATAGACACAATTAGATATAGCATAGAGAGATCGCCTCTCATCATATCGCCCTTGCGGCCACCATGTACCTCATATATCATCATAATCAGACAAGCAGGAGTAGGTCTTTACCTCACGATGAGGGGCCGAACCTGGGTAAATCCTTGCTTGTCAGCCGTCTGGAACTACCAGCACGCACATCTTCTCCCTCAAAATATACCTAGGGTACTCGACTCTAGGATTGCCGAGGACATCCCTCGTCAATTGGCGCCGTCTGTGGGAAGAACAGCGTGCTGGATCGCGGTTTCGGCGGCTCAGTCGTCTTCATCGTCAAATATTCATAGACAAAAGCGACCAGATCGCATCTACCGGCGGCGTTCCGTGCATAGTAGATCCAATCTAAGTCACATCGCAGGCGACGCGACCAGTCGACAACTTCGTCAGTCGATAACTCCTCATGTGGCGACAAAGTAGTCGACAACTTCATCAGTCGATAACTTCGTCAGTCGACAACTCCTCATGTGGCGGCGGCGTTCCGAGCATAATAGATCTCATCTACATCACATCGCAGGCGACGCGACAGAATCCATCATCCGAGAAGAAAATCCAGATCACATGTGGCGGCGAAGCAGTCAACAACTTCTTCATGTGGTGGCAAAGCAGTCGACAACTTCGTCAGTCGATAACTCCTCATGTGGCGGCAAAGCAGTCGACAACTTCATCAGTCGATAACTCCTCATGTGGCGGCAAAGCAGTCGACAACTTCGTCAGTCGATAACTCCTCATGTGGCGGCAAAGCAGTCGACAACTTCGTCAGTCGATAACTCCTCATGTGGCGGCAAAGCAGTCGACAACTCCTCATGTGGCGGCGGCATTCCGAGCATAATAGATCTCATCTACATCACATCGCAGGCGACGCGACCGAATCCATCATCAACAAAACAGTCGACAACTTCGTCGGGTGACGGCGGCGGCGACTTTCCATGCTGACCGCGACTGATCCAATCTTCATCGACCACAATGGCGACTCACCGTATCAAGATCAGCGCACGGGGGCTCGACGACGACGCTGTCCACGTGTATGGCTGAGCCGATCCTATCTACAAGAACAATGACTTCAAATCTATATCAACAAAGGCGCCGACCGTCACCACGGATCAGCGCTCAAATCACAGCTCATATGCACAGATCGATCCAGTCTTGGCTGCTGCATCCTCGTCACCGGCCGGCTTCCACGGTTCATAAATTCACCCGGAGATCTAAGAGACAACCCGCACAGCAATCAGGAGGACTGAGAAGATCCGTCGACCTGACGAGATTTGTTACGCAAACTTAGTCTGGAAGACGAATTGGATTAGCAGTCCAATGCAGCTCGGGTCACGATCCGTTTACAGATTGAAAAATAAAAAGGCAGGTCACATACTAAAAAAGAAAGAAGCCCAAACCGAGTGCTACTCTGCTAGCACTCACGTGGATAAAAATAGTCGCGGTGATTCAATACTACTGTACTCGTATATGGATGGAAAAAAGGCAACTCTCCAGTCGCACACCTCGCAGGCTCCAGCCTCGCCAGTCGCCACCGCTTGCGGCCGTGGCCCCCTCGAGTATCAGGTGCTTTCCTTCCTGTTTATTTACTTCATATATGGTTATACAAATTAAATTTTATGATACGCAAACCTTTTGTATTTGGCCTGCACTATTTTTGCATATCAATTTTGCAAGATCAAAATTTGCCTTGCCCGCCTCGGCGAAACGGCGCATCAGTTTCAACTGCATGTACTCGACGGACTGGCGACTGACGGTGGCGGCACATGGTGTGGCGACACTACGCATTTTCGACGGGCGTCCAAAAAACCGCCATCAACGCGGAAAAAGGCGTACCTCACGCTCGGGGCTGTCGATCAAATCATCAACAACAAGAGCGCGACAGCCCGCTTCAACCTCGACCACCTTCGACTCGCGACCATCGCAGCCGCATCAGTATCGACTAGAAACTCACTCGGAAAATTTCGACGCCCGCGCCTCGACAACAACTTCATCGAATATCACAACAACGATCGCGCCTGCGGTATCGACACAAATAGCCTGCCCCCTAGAAGAGCGTATATGCACTCGGGGGCTGGCGCTTCGTCATCAACGGCAAACAACAAAACTTCATCGCAGCACTCGACATGGAGACTCTCGTGCCCTCTTCGACTCCGCAACATCGACTCCGCATCGCCCACTCGACAAAAAGGACTCGGGGGCTGGACGTTCGGCCGCCGCATCGACTTCCTCTTCAATAACAAAATCTCTACATCAGCTCCGACTGCGCATACTTGACATATCGTCGACTCGGGAAGAAGATGGCATAAGCACACGTGTGCCTAAGCTCGGGAGCTGGCGATTCAACGTCAACAACAACAACAGCAACAAGTTCATCGACTCGGGAGCAAGGCGATGCCCGCGGATTCCTCAACACCACCACAAACCCTCAGGGCTAGCGCTTCGACACAAAAAACAAAAATCAACTTCACCGCTGCACCCGATAGGTGATTTGAGTGCCTTCTTCAACTCTACTCCGCCGCGTCGAATCCGGTCCGCCGCGTCGACAACTTCGCCGCACAACTCCGCCGCGTCGACTCCGGTCCGCCGCGTCGAACTCTTCGCAGCACATTACGCCGTGTCGACTCCGGTCCGCCGCGTCGAACTCCTCGCCGCACAACTCCGCCGCGTCGACTCCGGTCCGCTGCGTCGAACTCTTCGCCGCACATTACGCCGCGTCGACTCCGGTCCGCCGCGTCGACCTCTTCGCCACACAACTCCGCCGCGTCGACTCCGGTACGCCGCGTCGACCTCTTCGCCGCACAAACTCCGCCGCGTCGACTCCGGTCCGCCACGTCGACTCCGGTCCGCCGCGTCGACTTCTTCGCCATACACTACGCCGCGTCGACTCCGGTCCGCCGCGTCGACTTCATCGCCGCACATTACGCCGCGTCGACTCCGGTCCGCCTCGTTGACTTCATCGCCGCACATTACGCCGCGTTGACTCCGGTCCGCCGCGTCTAGTTCTTCCGACTGAAGACTGCAAGACGTGGCCGCCCCAGATGCTCGGGGGCTGCGCCGCATGAGTTGTGACAAACTCACTTCGGCCGCTCCCGAACACTCGGGGGCTGCGCCACACAGGCTAAGAAAATTACACAAAACATCGGCTGCACCCGAAGACTCGGGGGCTGCGTTATGCAGGTTGGCTACTCAAAAAAGTCTCAAACTCACTCGACAATAAGGAGGACACTCGCCATCGGCTCGAGTGCTACGCACCCGGCAAATATCTATGTCAGAAGATGCAAAGAGTGGAACACTCACAAAAATACTCGACAGACAGATAGCAAGATAAAGGCAAATTGAGCCTATGCCCAACTATAAATAGTTGCACATAGCCTCGGGGGCTACTCCCATCGGGAGCGCTGTCGCGGACCCGATAGATTCTAAAAGCAAAAAAGGCAGTCGATTAAGAGACTCGCCTCAGTCAAAGCAAAACTCAAAAGAATTCCCGAGTAACGTCAGTCGATGACGTTTCGGATGCTACATGCGTAAAATGCAAAGGTAAGACCCGCCGATAAGTCGAGCTGGGCTGAGGACCACTCCGGCAGTGCTAAGTCCTTAAAATTTTCCGTGTCAGCAGACGCGATGAAAATCCCGGCAGACGCGCTGGGTAGCAAAGTTGAAACTGCAAAACGATTCAGTAAGACCTCAACGGCCTGAGTCGAGTCTGTCCAGTATGTTCCAGGTTCGAGCCCGGTGACTCAAACTTGATTGAAGGCTAGCAAGGTTTCGCCTAAATGTGCGGTTAACTGGTCTCGACTCATCGAGTAAAACCAGGCCTACTAAGTCATACTCCCTAGGCAAAATAAACAAAGCATTAGTCGATGTGTTTCCGACTCAGCATGCATAATCGAGGCATTCTCGACTCAAAAGTACATAGCAAAGTTCATGCAAAATATCAGTCGACGACTTACCGACTCGGCAAAGCACAATCGAGACAATCTTATACACATAGCCAAATGAGCAAAGAGTCAGATGGTGAAATACAACTGCAAATGAGTTCCTGCCCGATTCTTCGAATCGACCAGGCACTCGGGGGCTACTCCCATCGGGAGCGCTGAGCGCGCACCCGATGAACTACTAGACAACACAGCAACAAATAACATGAAAGCTGCGCACCTTCTTGGACAGTGCAAAATTCATCGACTAACTCCCATCGGGAGGGTACTCGCCATCGGCTCGAGTCACACAACGGATTTATCAAAGTCGGGTTCTCTATAGCCCGCACGGATTTTTTAAAGTCGGGTTTTCTAATAACCCGCACGGATTTTTAAAGTCGGGTTTTCTAATAACCCGCATGGATTTATCAAAGTCGGGTTCTCTATAGCTCGCACGGATTTATCAAAGTCGGGTTCTCTATAGCTCGCACGGATTTATCAAAGTCGGGTTCTCTATAGCCCGCACCGGATTTATTATTATTATTGGATTTCATACACATATACAGGATTTCTCATAAATGATTTAAGCTCACGAAGAATGAATAATTCAGTCATCATATGGTCATTGATTACGCCTACTCGGCATACTGTTTTGAGTCTCTGCCCGATACTTCGAATCGACCAGACACTCGGGGGCTAATGACGTGGGCATACCCTCCGGGCACCCCACTATTGGTATACCTGGTTCAGCCCAGACGAAGGCCCACCGGGTGACCCAATGAAGACCAAGAAGCTGTTAAGGAAATAACTTGAAGGACAAGACAAGGACTCCTATTCGTAGTCTACTAGGACTCTTGTAAACCCTCCCTGGCTCCCTATATAAAGCCAGGGAGGGGCACCCCCATAGACAGATCGCAACATTATAGCCACAACATAGACACAATTAGATATAGCATAGAGAGATCGCCTCTCATCATATCGCCCTTGCGGCCACCATGTACCTCATATATCATCATAATCAGACAAGCAGGAGTAGGTCTTTACCTCACGATGAGGGGCCGAACCTGGGTAAATCCTTGCTTGTCAGTCGTCTGGAACTACCAGCACGCACATCTTCTCCCTCAAAATATACCTAGGGTACTCGACTCTAGGATTGCCGAGGACATCCCTCGTCAATTGGCGCCGTCTGTGGGAAGAACAGCGTGCTGGATCGCGGTTTCGGCGGCTCAGTCGTCTTCATCGTCAAATATTCATAGACAAAAGCGACCAGATCGCATCTACCGGCGGCGTTCCGTGCATAGTAGATCCAATCTAAGTCACATCGCAGGCGACGCGACCAGTCGACAACTTCGTCAGTCGATAACTCCTCATGTGGCGACAAAGTAGTCGACAACTTCATCAGTCGATAACTTCGTCAGTCGACAACTCCTCATGTGGCGGCGGCGTTCCGAGCATAATAGATCTCATCTACATCACATCGCAGGCGACGCGACAGAATCCATCATCCGAGAAGAAAATCCAGATCACATGTGGCGGCGAAGCAGTCAACAACTTCTTCATGTGGTGGCAAAGCAGTCGACAACTTCGTCAGTCGATAACTCCTCATGTGGCGGCAAAGCAGTCGATAACTTCGTCAGTCGATAACTCCTCATGTGGCGGCAAAGCAGTCGACAACTTCGTCAGTCGATAACTCCTCATGTGGCGGCAAAGCAGTCGACAACTTCGTCAGTCGATAACTCCTCATGTGGCGGCAAAGCAGACGACAACTCCTCATGTGGCGGCGGCATTCCGAGCATAATAGATCTCATCTACATCACATCGTAGGCGACGCGACCGAATCCATCATCAACAAAACAGTCGACAACTTCGTCGGGTGACGGCGGCGGCGACTTTCCATGCTGACCGCGACTGATCCAATCTTCATCGACCACAATGGCGACTCGCCGTATCAAGATCAGCGCACGGGGGCTCGACGACGACGCTGTCCACGTGTATGGCTGAGCCGATCCTATCTACAAGAACAATGACTTCAAATCTATATCAACAAAGGCGCCGACCGTCACCACGGATCAGCGCTCAAATCACAGCTCATATGCACAGATCGATCCAGTCTTGGCTGCTGCATCCTCGTCACCGGCCGGCTTCCACGGTTCATAAATTCACCCGGAGATCTAAGAGACAACCCGCACAGCAATCAGGAGGACTGAGAAGATCCGTCGACCTGACGAGATTTGTTACGCAAACTTAGTCTGGAAGACGAATTGGATTAGCAGTCCAATGCAGCTCGGGTCACGATCCGTTTACAGATTGAAAAATAAAAAGGCAGGTCACGTACTAAAAAAGAAAGAAGCCCAAACCGAGTGCTACTCTGCTAGCACTCACGTGGATAAAAATAGTCGCGGTGATTCAATACTACTGTACTCGTATATGGATGGAAAAAAGGCAACTCTCCAGTCGCACACCTCGCAGGCTCCAGCCTCGCCAGTCGCCACCGCTTGCGGCCGTGGCCCCCTCGAGTATCAGGTGCTTTCCTTCCTGTTTATTTACTTCATATATGGTTATACAAATTAAATTTTATGATACGCAAACCTTTTGTATTTGGCCTGCACTATTTTTGCATATCAATTTTGCAAGATCAAAATTTGCCTTGCCCGCCTCGGCGAAACGGCGCATCAGTTTCAACTGCATGTACTCGACGGACTGGCGACTGACGGCGGCGGCACATGGTGTGGCGACACTACGCATTTTCGACGGGCGTCCAAAAAACCGCCATCAACGCGGAAAAAGGCGTACCTCACGCTCGGGGCTGTCGATCAAATCATCAACAACAAGAGCGCGACAGCCCGCTTCAACCTCGACCACCTTCGACTCACGACCATCGCAGCCGCATCAGTATCGACTACAAACTCACTCGGAAAATTTCGACGCCCGCGCCTCGACAACAACTTCATCGAATATCACAACAACGATCGCGCCTGCGGTATCGACACAAATAGCCTGCCCCCTAGAAGAGCGTATATGCACTCGGGGGCTGGCGCTTCGTCATCAACGGCAAACAACAAAACTTCATCGCAGCACTCGACATGGAGACTCTCGTGCCCTCTTCGACTCCGCAACATCGACTCCGCATCGCCCACTCGACAAAAAGGACTCGGGGGCTGGACGTTCGGCCGCCGCATCGACTTCCTCTTCAATAACAAAATCTCTACATCAGCTCCGACTGCGCATACTTGACATATCGTCGACTCGGGAAGAAGATGGCATAAGCACACGTGTGCCTAAGCTCGGGAGCTGGCGATTCAACGTCAACAACAACAACAGCAACAAGTTCATCGACTCGGGAGCAAGGCGATGCCCGCGGATTCCTCAACACCACCACAAACCCTCAGGGCTAGCGCTTCGACACAAAAAACAAAAATCAACTTCACCGCTGCACCCGATAGGTGATTTGAGTGCCTTCTTCAACTCTACTCCGCCGCGTCGACTCCGGTCCGCCGCGTCGAAAACTTCGCCGCACAACTCCGCCGCGTCGACTCCGGTCCGCCGCGTCGAACTCTTCGCAGCACATTACGCCGTGTCGACTCCGGTCCGCCGCGTCGAACTCCTCGCCGCACAACTCCGCCGCGTCGACTCCGGTCCGCTGCGTCGAACTCTTCGCCGCACATTACGCAGCGTCGACTCCGGTCCGCCGCGTCGACCTCTTCGCCGCACAACTCCGCCGCGTCGACTCCGGTACGCCGCGTCGACCTCTTCGCCGCACAAACTCCGCCGCGTCGACTCCGGTCCGCCACGTCGACTCCGGTCCGCCGCGTCGACTTCTTCGCCATACACTACGCCGCGTCGACTCCGGTCCGCCGCGTCGACTTCATCGCCGCACATTACGCCGCTTCGACTCCGGTCCGCCTCGTTGACTTCATCGCCGCACATTACGCCGCGTTGACTCCGGTCCGCCGCGTCTACTTCTTCCGACTGAAGACTGCAAGACGTGGCCGCCCCAGATGCTCGGGGGCTGCGCCGCATGAGTTGTGACAAACTCACTTCGGCCGCTCCCGAACACTCGGGGGCTGCGCCACACAGGCTAAGAAAATTACACAAAACATCGGCTGCACCCGAAGACTCGGGGGCTGCGTTATGCAAGTTGGCTACTCGAAAAAGTCTCAAACTCACTCGACAATAAGGAGGACACTCGCCATCGGCTCGAGTGCTACGCACCCGGCAAATATCTATGTCAGAAGATGCAAAGAGTGGAACACTCACAAAAATACTCGACAGACAGATAGCAAGATAAAGGCAAATTGAGCCTATGCCCAACTATAAATAGTTGCACATAGCCTCGGGGGCTACTCCCATCGGGAGCGCTGTCGCGGACCCGATAGATTCTAAAAGCAAAAAAGGCAGTCGATTAAGAGACTCGCCTCAGTCAAAGCAAAACTCAAAAGAATTCCCGAGTAACGTCAGTCGATGACGTTTCGGATGCTACATGCGTAAAATGCAAAGGTAAGACCCGCCGATAAGTCGAGCTGGGCTGAGGACCACTCCGGCAGTGCTAAGTCCTTAAAATTTTCCGTGTCAGCAGACGCGATGAAAATCCCGGCGGACGCGCTGGGTAGCAAAGTTGAAACTGCAGAACGATTCAGTAAGACCTCAACGGCCTGAGTCGAGTCTGTCCAGTATGTTCCAGGTTCGAGCCCGGGGACTCAAACTTGATTGAAGGCTAGCAAGGTTTCGCCCAAATGTGCGGTTAACTGGTCTCGACTCATCGAGTAAAACCAGGCCTACTAAGTCATACTCCCTAGGCAAAATAAACAAAGCATTAGTCGACGTGTTTCCGACTCAGCATGCATAATCGAGGCATTCTCGACTCAAAAGTACATAGCAAAGTTCATGCAAAATATCAGTCGACGACTTACCGACTCGGCAAAGCACAATCGAGACAATCTTATACACATAACCAAATGAGCAAAGAGTCAGATGGTGAAATACAACTGCAAATGAGTTCCTGCCCGATTCTTCGAATCGACCAGGCACTCGGGGGCTACTCCCATCGGGAGCGCTGAGCGCGCACCCGATGAACTACTAGACAACACAGCAACAAATAACATGAAAGCTGCGCACCTTCTTGGACAGTGCAAAATTCATCGACTAACTCCCATCGGGAGGGTACTCGCCATCGGCTCGAGTCACACAACGGATTTATCAAAGTCGGGTTCTCTATAGCCCGCACGGATTTTTTAAAGTCGGGTTTTCTAATAACCCGCACGGATTTTTAAAGTCGGGTTTTCTAATAACCCGCATGGATTTATCAAAGTCGGGTTCTCTATAGCTCGCACGGATTTATCAAAGTCGGGTTCTCTATAGCTCGCACGGATTTATCAAAGTCGGGTTCTCTATAGCCCGCACCGGATTTATTATTATTATTGGATTTCATACACATATACAGGATTTCTCATAAATGATTTAAGCTCACGAAGAATGAATAATTCAGTCATCATATGGTCATTGATTACGCCTACTCGGCATACTGTTTTGAGTCTCTGCCCGATACTTCGAATCGACCAGACACTCGGGGGCTAATGACGTGGGCATACCCTCCGGGCACCCCACTATTGGTATACCTGGTTCAGCCCAGACGAAGGCCCACCGGGTGACCCAATGAAGACCAAGAAGCTGTTAAGGAAATAACTTGAAGGACAAGACAAGGACTCCTATTCGTAGTCTACTAGGACTCTTGTAAACCCTCCCTGGCTCCCTATATAAAGCCAGGGAGGGGCACCCCCATAGACAGATCGCAACATTATAGCCACAACATAGACACAATTAGATATAGCATAGAGAGATCGCCTCTCATCATATCGCCCTTGCGGCCACCATGTACCTCATATATCATCATAATCAGACAAGCAGGAGTAGGTCTTTACCTCACGATGAGGGGCCGAACCTGGGTAAATCCTTGCTTGTCAGCCGTCTGGAACTACCAGCACGCACATCTTCTCCCTCAAAATATACCTAGGGTACTCGACTCTAGGATTGCCGAGGACATCCCTCGTCAGCCGGTGACAAAGTAGATCGGAAGGCTACCTCCGAGGCTTGCCATTTTATTGGCCGGTCATTGGTGAGTTGGTCATCCAAGAAACAAAACTCCATTTCCCTATCCACCGCCGAAGCCGAATACATCGCCGCGGCATCTTGTTGCGCTCAATTGTTGTGGATGAGGCAAACCTTGCTAGACTATGGTGTGTCTCTTGGTCTGGTGCCTCTTCTATGCGACAATAAAAGCGCAATAAAGATCGCCCATAACCCCGTCCAACACTCCCGAACCAAACATATAGACATTCGCCATCACTTCCTACGTGATCATGTCGCAAATGGTAACATCTCCCTTACTTATGTGGGGACAAATGACCAATTGGCAGACATTTTCACTAAGCCTTTGGATGAAGCTCGGTTCGTTAAATTGAGAGGAGAACTCGGTGTCCTTGATCCTAAAAACTTGGTTTGATTTACTTGCACTATTTCCTTTACTAGGCTTGTTATCTTGTGTAGGTGCACCGCATATGTAGGGATAGCATCTTACCATGTCTTGGCATGATGCATACCTATGTGTGCTATATCATAAAGGTCTAATATCAAATGGACCCAAGCATGTCTCTTCGCGTTACCAATGATATTTGTGCTCTAACATAGGGGGAGAAATCCCCCGCCAACTCGCCTCTCATATTTGGTGTTTTACCCTTCAACTTATTGGATTTGCATTTCTTAGTTCGAAACATGTTACTTGTTGCTCTTTGGATTCGCTTTCTTTTTCCAAGAAACATGTGTAGAACATTTTTACATCTTATCTTGTATCTCTGCTGTCTACCGTGCCTATCTATTCACTCTATGCACAAGTCATCTTGATATCTAATTATTTGGAGGGTTGTGGTACTTGCTTCGGGAAAGTTTGTAAAGGTTCGGAGGCCGCCTCAAGGCCTACCAATAGTGGATTGAGCTCTTTCTTCGTGGAAGTGGCTCAAGGAGAAGAAGGTGAGCCTTCGTGGCGCTCGGGTGTCCTTCGTGGTATCCCGCATCTCTCCAACGTGACGTACTTCTCTTTCAAGAGAAGGAATACGGGTTATATCTTCGTCTCCGCGTGCCTCGGTTATTTCTATCCGAACTCTTTCACTATTGTTGTTTTAATTGTGATAGCCTTCGTGCTTGAAGTATTGTATTGCATCATATAGGTTGTTTCATCTAGTTGTTAGGTACATCTTATTTATCCGCATAGCCTAAAACTTGTGAAAAGAAAAGTAAAATTTGTAGAAACCTATTCACACACCCCCCCCCCCCCCCCCCAGGTTACCATCGCGTATCCTTTCAACTACACAGAAAAAGTACAAAGTACACGTAATTGAGAGTAGATACTACACAACACTAGGAGTACAACTTAACACAACACGAACTACAAAATTACAGAGATACAGGTTGTACAACTATACAGAACAGAAAGTACATTAGTACACATACACAGATTGTACTTCTACACATAACAGAAAGTACAAACTATACATAACCGGGAGTAAAAAAATCATATTTGGAAGAACCCAATTTTTTAGAAAAACTAAAATATTAAGACTTAAAAATGTTTAATTTTTTAACGAATGTTCAGTTTTTGAAAATGTTCACATTTGGAAATGTTTAGAGTTATGAAAATAGTCAGTTCAAAATATCTGATTTTAATAAAATGTTAAGACTTTTGAAAAATTCAGGTAACTAGTGTTTATATTTTGAAGATTTTTAAAAATAGTAATATGGTACCCGGAAAAACAAAAAAGAAAATATGCAAAAAAAAAAACCCCCCCGAATGGGTAGACGACTTGCTTGTGAGGCGGTGATCCAACTCAAAAAATGGTCAAGGAATACAATAATATTGACCTACACCAAATAATTGTTTTCAGGTATAGAAGTACTGATATCAAGAAGAAAATGTATGATCTAGAAATGAAACTGAATAAACAAAGAAAGAAAAGAGAATATAGAAATAAAAAAGAAACATGAAACACAAAACGACAGTGAAAAGAAAAGAAAAAAATGAGAAACCAAAACAGAAAACCGAAAAAAGTTCATACGTATAGAACTAAATATTCATGGAGAAAACAAATGTCCGTATCTATAAAGAGCGTATCTATGAAAATAAATATTTGTACATATAAAAATAGTGTTCCTCAAAATAGCATGTATTGCTAGAAGACGATTTTTTTTTGCCAGTGACTTTGATTTTCATATACAGACTAATCAACTTCGTACATCGCGGTAGTAATTCAGTACAATCATCTTTTCGGCAGTGGATCTTATGGGTGGGACCACTCATCATCAGGCCGGCCATTGCCACGCTTAGCACGAGAAGTATTGAGAGGGAGTGCTCTCAAGGGGCTCTTTCAAGGGCAGCGTGTGAGTGGCATCCTGGATCCAGCGACGATCAGCCATGCCTGGATGGCTGGATTCAAGTGCACGGAGACACAATGGGATCATCCGAAGGATGATCATGTTCACATCCTCAAAAGATGGATAAAGTCAATCTTCTATTCAATCCTTTCGGTATAGGACCACGTACTGTTGCCTCAAACTTGTTTCAATAGATTTATACACTGGTTTTTCCCATTCGATGACTCTGGGTACCTAATTGTGCGGAAGAACCTAGCCGCCACCTGTAGGGCCGGGCCCAACCTACTCCCGCTTTGCCGCCGCCGGAGGGGGCGTCGGCAAAGCCATACGCGCCCTGGGGAAGGTGGCGATGGGCGGTTTTCCTCTAGCTCGTGTTTTTTCGGCGCAAGGTGGCGTGGACAGGCGAGGAGGCGCGACGGATCTGGGGCGCGACGGTAGCGGCGCGGCGGACGCGAGGCTGAAGGGTGCGGCGCCGCTTTTGCTGTTGGAGGTGTGTTGCAGGCGGGACCGATCTAGGCTTGCAACCGGCCGAGGCTATGGGCCGTCGTTGCGGCGCAGCAGGGAGACGGCGCGGCAGCAGGCGTGCTGGCCGGCCAGGCTGTGGAGTGCTCCCGTGAAGACGATGCCGGGACGGCGGCCCCGGAGCTGCAGTGCAGGGGCGGTGGGGCATGTCAGTTGGTCGGTGCAGGAGGTGCTGCGGTGACTACGGCATGCAGTGGGGCTCGGTGGTCGACGACGGGACTTCCTACCATTTTGCTGCTCCCCGAGCTTCACGGACGGGTCGAACTCCGGGTGAAAGCCTTGCACGGACTTTGGTCGGTGTCAACGACGACGGCGCCTCCGTGCGTCGTTATCTTTCTTTTGTGCGTCGACGTGGAGTTTTGATCTGGCCCGACGTGGAGTTGTCCGATGATCTACGGGTGCAAACCAAGCCCCGTCGGTTGCGGGCAACGGTGACGGACGCGTCACTACCTTGTTGGAGACGTCGCCTTGGAGTTATTGGCTCTTGCGGTGCGGCAGCTTCACGGTGAATGGGAAGATGGCTTCGTGGTAGGGGGAGGCGAATCCCGGGGCGGCGTCCCTGGACGGTGGTCAACAACGAGGCGGCGGCCTCCTGTCTCATGGCGGTATTATGAGGCAGGGTCGTTCCCTTGTGTGGGTTTGGGTGGCGACTTGGAGCGGCGCGGGCAGTGAGTTCATCGACCCGCGGTTGGATCGCCTTCGTACAATGCGAAGGTTTATCTGGTTGCTACGTCGGGGCGGCGGCCCGGATTTGCCGTGGCGTTTTGGGGTCCACGCGTAGTTGTCTGGTGAGCTCCGTGTGGCACTGCGGCTCGTGTGTAACTTTGGTGCCGAGTGGTGTATGTAGGGGTGGCGGCCCCGAAGCCGCAGGTGTGTGTTTGTGGCGTTTAGTGGACTTGGGTCGTGTGGGCGGCGGGTCTCGCCTGTGTGGTTTTTCAACCATGTTTTCCTTATAAACAAGTCATTTTATAACTTATATGGTTTTTAGACCCGCGGTTTTCCTTATAACTTATATGGTTTTTAGACCCGCGGTTTTCCTCATAAACTGGGTCACCTCTTCAATGTAATCGAGTGGAATCACCTTAAACTTCAAAAATATAGTGCGGAAACCCCAAATGAACCTCGTGCGGGTCCTTTTTTTTCATGATTTATTTTCAGCGCTTTAAAGTTACATTCTGAAATAATTCTAGATGTAGCCCATTATGAATATTCTACCCCAGAAAAATCTCAAGGTGAAATGCACATTATTTTTGGTGTCGCCTACGTCAACTCGGGGTGGAAGACGGGGATGAGAAGAAACAAAAGTCGAGAAAGATGGGGAGCATTGCGCGCAAAATCGAGCGAGCGCTCGCTTAATACTATAAAATAATTCCGGCTACCGCGGGGCTGCACCTGTAAGTTTTCAGAATAGTGTTTTTAATCCATTGCTCTCCAAAGCAACGTGCAGTAACACTGGAAATAAATTCAAGCAGACTTTGTGTGATACTTTAAATCTTGTTTACTTCGTTTTTGTTGTTTCTTTCACTTCTAATTGTGTAATCAACCTGAGAGAATGCCATTTAGATTGGCACATTGTTCAACCATGTTGAAGGCGCACTAGTGCAGAACAAGCAATTGGTCTCGGGCCGTAAAGGCTCGTTGTCCCGGTCTTGCACCCGGGACAACGTGTTCGGGATAAAAGGAGGTGGCCTTTTGTCCCGGGCACGCCACGACCCGGGGCCAAATGCCCAACCACGTGGGACGCGGAGCGAGCGCCGCAGGCCTACCTTTTGTCCCGGTTCGTAATACGAACCGGGACAATGTTTTTTTTGTTTTTCCTTTCCTCTCTTTTCTGTTTCATTTTCTGTTCTGTTTTTCTTTTTCTTTTGTGTTTTGATGTCGATATTACTATTTCATTTCAAACAAGTTGCGTTAACATATTACACGCTACTAAAAAGTATAGAGGATATTACTATTTCATTTCAAACAAGTTTCAAACAAATAGTACTCCGAAACTAATATTTACAACCGGGGAGGCACTAATATTTACAACCGGGGAGGCACTACTTTCGAGCTGCTTTAGTACTGCATTCGCCCTTGCTCTTCAGAGCTGCTTGAGTACTGCATTCCGCCCCCCTCTGAAGCACATAGTCCATCAGAAAGCCTGACAGCTCCTCCGCAATTGGGAGTAGACGGTCTTTTGCATCTAGGCGGTTCCGGATGTTTTCAAACTGTAAAGGAGATATCAACAACATTATTATATTAATCATCAGAAAAGTGAACAAAATTGAAGAAACAAGTTTGAATATATTCTTTACGTACAGATTGCCATTCATTTCGCCGCTCATTGATGTGTGAACGCATGAACTCGCAGATATAGAATCCACATAAATTAGTGCCTTGTTGCTGCGTCGCACACTTTAAGAGAGAATATGATAGGATTCAATTAAATAATAATAGAAGATACTAAAAATGGTATTAGGAACTAGAATATTTAAAGAGATGCGCGGACCTAGTTATGACTACTTACCTCTTCTTGTTTAAAAGTTAGATCCTTACGCACACCCTGGTGGAATCCGGTGAACTTGTCCCAAACCCTGTACGGTATAGAAAATGATTAAATAAGTTATTAATTTCCCTATATTAGAACGGCACAGGCCACAATAATGATTGAAATTACCTCTGGAGCATTAGTTGCAAGTCGATTAACTTCTCAATCGGTTTGCCTAATGAGTCGTATATGCATACTTTTGCCCGTTCAACCTCGATCTCAAGCAGTATCCAGTGATATCTGCGCATGTTTATATACGTCAATAACTCATCAATTACACTTAACATGGAGTAAGCAAATTATTGAATATGTACAAGACAGTAATTAAAAAACTCACTCGAAGTTGTAAGGAAATAGTATGTAGGTTTTGTAATATTGCGGCATTAAATATGAGAGCAAAAGCTCCTCCGTAATCTCTAGGTAATTTAATATACCACGATGATGAACTCGATTTGGGTCAATGAACCCAATGTTATTATCAACTCCAAGCTTCCGAGCTTGTATAACCTTCAGTCTGCATAATAATATAGTAGAAAAGAATATAGTGATAAGGATAATTACAGGCAATGAAAAACAAGCTAAGCTAGAGAATTAATGACATGCATAAATTAATCACTTACAGACAATAGGCACTGACGATAGATTTGTCGAGGGCGTCAAAATTGAATAACTGGAATAATTCTGGGAGCTCAATATGAAGCTCATCATCACCTGGGCCCTAATGAGACTTTTGAATTTTTGCATAGATATAATCTCCATCATTATTGGCCGTGTAAGACATGTACCAATCATGTAATTGGTGCATTCTTGCTGGTAGGAGGCGCAGGTGAGAAGAGTCAATCAGAGGTTGCCCTCTAACATATTGCCGCGCCAATTCCCCAAACCCGATAGTGCCGCCCGATTGTAAGGTGCGAAGGGCTGAAACAGAGATACCTATTTCTTGAGCTTGCTTCTCAATTTCTGTCTGTGCACCGCTGGCGTACACTCTGAGCGGGGCGACCGATTGTCCCGCCTGCATTCCGAGCTGGGAAACGTCTCGCTTCTGTGTTGCACCCGCAGCCCGTCTTCGTTCCTCCCGCACTCTTCTAGCGTTACGCACCAGAACGCGTACATAGTCATCGTTCATGTTCATCTGATACTGCGATGGCTGCGTAAGAAATTCATAGGCCCACTGTATCGCTTCCGGAGAATATACCGGCTTTGGCGGAGACTTCTTCCGTTTCAAGGATAACTTGGTAGTAGGAGGCGGCGGAGGAGGCGGCGGTGTCATCTTCCTCGCTTTCTTACCCGAACCGCTCTGCAGAGTACTAGTCGACGCTGCGGTGGACTTCCGCTTATTTTGCGGCGGCGGAGTTGGCTGACGCGGCGGCAGAGATGGAGATGGACTGGCGCCTTGGTCGTTGTTGTCGTTGTCGGGGAGGTCCGGACTGGCATGTGGACTGGGAGGGGGCTTGCTTCTAGTGCAAGTTTGCTTTTGCAACAAGTGTGGGAACACGATGTATTCCTTCTTCCATAAGCAGGTAGTCTTGCAGGCATATCTCAATTCAATCTCGTCTTCTCCCGTAGGGTAGTCCAGTTTTATTCCCTCATATCCCTTCATTACCTCATCAACCGCGACAACAGCATAGCCATCTGGAATCGGGCGACAATGATAAGTTCCATCTGGTTTGTGTGGTACGGCAAAACCGTCCGCCACCTTCACAGTTATGTTCAAGCATGGCACATGTAGCTCGCACAGTTCCTGCTGACTGATACAATCCACGGGGTGACAAGTACCCGAGGGGGAACCTGGGCGAACGAGCTCCGTGGAAGCCACACTGCTTCTCTGCATAGATTTTGGACCAGGAGAAGGATCTTCGTGCGTCTCAGATTCGCAGGAATTCCGTGGACGCCGCCTCTCAGCCTTGAGCTCAGCTATCTCCTTCTCGTGCTCTGCTAATTTATCTTCTAGCTTCTGCATCCGGTCATTCGCAATGTTCTTCTTTATCGCTCGGCTTCTATAAGTCCCGACATCTAAGGGAAACCCAATCTTCCACGGAACGGAGCCGGCGGTTCCTCGTGTTCGTCCACTGTGTTCAGCGTTCCCAAGGGCGCGCGATAGCTCGTCATTCTCTCTGTTTGGCTGGAACTTGCCTTCCTCCACCTCCTTCAGTACGTCTCTGGTTTTTTTGACAGGGTCTAGTCCGTGGTCCTCGTTAAAAATACATTCCCCTGTTTCTGTGTCCAACTTTCCACCAATGCCATAGAACCAGTCTTTAAGCCGTTCGGGCCAATCCAATGTCTCGAACTCTATATTTTTAGCCGCTAGCTCATCCTCCATTTTCTCCCACTTAGCCTTGGCCGTCCGATAGCCACCTGACCCCATAACATGGTGATATTTCTTCTTTGTTGCATTTTTCTTATTTATCTCTGACCTTTTCTTAGCTTCTGTCGATAGCTTGTACGCCTTAAAATCGTCCCACTCATGTTTTATGTTTTCATAGATCCCGACGAATTCTGGAGTCGTACCTTCAGTTACCAACTTGTTTAGCCTTTTCTTCCAGCTGCGGAACAGTTCTCCCATCTCCATCAAAGCCCAGGCCTTGCATTGGTTCTCTATAACAGGGTGATCTTCATCCTCCTCTGCTGGTAAAGTGAAATTCTTCATGAGCTCGGCCCAAAGGCGTTCTTTGTCTGCATTGGGGACATAAGTAACCCCCTCTCTTGGCACCAGTGGTTGATTCCATTCCTGAGTCGTGATGGGGATCTGGTCCCTTACAATGACTCCGCACTGACTTACAAATTTTTTTGCGTGCTGGACGGGAGCAATCGGTTTGCCTTTTGCATCGATTACTTCAATGTGGTACTTTTGAGTCCCGGTCAGCTTTTTTGTCCCGCTTCGTGGCCCGCCTCGTTTCGTAACATCTGACTTGGCGGATGTTTTTTTGCTCGATCCGGAGGGCTAAAACAAGAAAGAAGCGGTAGTTAATATATGTATATACACAAATCAATTAACGCATCTATTCAACATAGACGAACACCGGAGGGCTAATATATACCTCGCCGGACGACTTTCCAACAGCAGAGTCGGGGACGTCTATTTCGTCGGAAGGCCCCTCCAATCCATCACCGGACTCGTTCGGGAACTGTGCGGTGAAATCGTCTTCTTGTTCATGGTCTCTACCGGGATCCTGTCCCTCTACAGGACCTTCGCGGATGATGTTCATCATGTCCTCTTCTTGTTCATGGTCTCTACCGGGCTCCATAGTTTCTGCAATTTATTAAGACAAATTCACATCTTCATTTCTATTTGCACATCGATTAAAGTATCATATATATTATTAACCATGAAGGTGGTGGAGAAGTCGAACAATGTTATTTCCATAGTTAAATATCGATTAAATATCACTAATATAGTCGAATAATCCATTTAAAGCAACAATATTACATCTCGAACAATTCATTTACATTTTCTTGCTCGTCTTTAACAGTTGCGCACTAGTCGAACAATGTCGGGGTTCCGAGAGAGTGGCGGCTTCGAGAGGGCGGCGGCTACGACGCGGTGACCAATTCGAGTACCTGCACGCAACAAAAATATGTCACTCCGAATAATTGCAATAATATTCCAACACATTACTACATTGAAAATTTAACTACCACAAATTCAAAAAAAAAATACAAACACAAATTATTTCACAACTAACTACAACTAAACAATTATTTCAACACATTACAATAAGTTTACCTAGACTACAACTATTTCAAAACAATACAATAAGTTTACCTAGACTACAACTAAACATCAACAAACTTAACAATTATGCAATTCTAACAATTCTAATTCTAACACATTGGAATAATATCACATTTGCAATGATATTGTTCTAATGAAAAGATTAGCTAATTTTGTCATAGAACTTTATTAATATCTAATTTGCATGCATATATAAGTTTTTTGCATACTACACATAATAATATGTTTTTTTTTCATAGAACACATACAAATACCTACAACTAACTATAACTTACTAACCCTAAACAGTAGGAAAATAAATTAACAATAAGGATAAATCATCCGTGACGTCAGCATGACGTCACGGACGCAATCTCGCTCGAAATCGAGCAATCGGCCGGCAGCGGCGGCGTGGGCAACGGCAGCGGCGACGCGGGCAACGGCAGCAGCGGCGGCGTGGGCAACGGCAATGGAGGCGCGCGGGCTCTGCGCTACGGCGGCACGGACGGAGGCGAGGGCGGCGAGAGGGCACATGCGAGGGCGGCGAGGGCACATGCGAGGGCGGCGGCTCGCGCGTGGGGAATAGAGAGAGGGAGGAGGGGTTCCGCGCGCGCGAGGCTCACCAAGTCGCCGGCGGAGTCGAGGACGGAGGCCGGAGTCGAGGTCGGCGAGGGCGGCGGCGACGGAAAATTTCGGCAGCGTAACGGCAGGAGTGAGGAATTGCTCCGGGTTGTGGCTCGAACCGCGGATAAGTGTCGCTTATATAGGCAACCCCCCATTTGTCCCGGCTGGTGGCTGGAACCGGGACAAAAGGGGGGTCTTTTGTCCCGGGTTGAGCCACCAACCGGGACAAATAGCTAATTTTCGGCCGCCTCGGCTTCGCGCCTTTACACCCCCTTTTGTCCCGGTTGGTGGCTAGAACCGGGACAGAAGGGGTATTTTCAGTTTTTCTTTTCCATTTTCATTTTCGAAATAATTTGAATCTGATTTTGAGTAGCTTTTGTATATTTTTGAATTAGACAAAACTTTCAATATGAAAAGTGTTTGAATTTGACTAACTAATACAAAACTATTTTCTGTTTTCTATTATAATTATTTTAAGTACTTTAAAAATAGTTTGAATATGAATTTGAAGAAATTTTGTATATTTTTAAATTTGACAAAACTTTCAATATGAAAAGTGTTTGAATTTGACTAACTAAGACAAAACTATTTTCTGTTTTCTATTATAATTATTTTAAGTACTTTAAAAATAGTTTGAATATGAATTTGAAGAAATTTTGTATATTTTTAAATTTGACAAAACTTTCAATATGAAAAGTGTTTGAATTTGACTAACTAAGACAAAACTATTTTCTGTTTTCTATTATAATTATTTTAAGTACTTTAAAAATAGTCTGAATATGAATTTGAAGAAATTTTGTATATTTTTGAATTTGACAAAACTTTCAATATGAAAAGTGTTTGAATTTGACTAACTAAGACAAAACTATTTTCTGTTTTCTATTATAATTATTTTAAGTACTTTAAAAATAGTTTGAATTTGACAAAACTTTCAATACGATCGGTGTTGGTGGGATTCTCTTTAGTCCCGGTTGGTGGCTGGAACCGGGACAGAAGGTCTGTTTCTTCCCGCCTTATTTCTTCCCACCCTCCGCTTCCCGCCCTCTGCTTCCCGCCCTCCATCCCCGACGGCTGGAGGCTGAGCACCGGAGGCGTGCCCACACTATCACTTCCAAACCGGGACTAAAGAAGCACACGGATCGTGTGTTTCTTTCAAGCACTTGTGAGCCGTTAGATCAGGGGTGTGTTTCTTTCAAGCACTTCATAGCCGTTAGATCAGGAGTGTGTTTCTTTTGTCCCGGGTTGAGCCACCAACCGGGACTAAAGATACCTCCCCCTGGTGATGCTATAAATAGGTGCCCACACCTTCAGAACAATCCAGGCAAAGGCAGAGGACTCCTCTAGGAACCAGCTTCTCGAAGATGTCCTTGTGAGCATACTTAGGACATCTTCGAGAGGCTGGGCTTAGAAGCATTCTCTTGTGAGGTAGGAGGAGGAAGCATACATGTTTAAGCTATGTCAACACTTAGTGTAGTTCATTTGATATACAAAACCACCGTCTGGCACTCACGAACCACCGTCGGCGGATCCATTTGATATGCAGGTAACAAAAACATCTTCTTCACATAAAATGTTTAATACATTATTACAGGGTCGGAACCATGGAGCATCTTCTTCAGGGTCGGAACCATGGAGCATCTTCTTCAGGGTCGGAACCATGGAGCATCTTCTTCATTCAACTTGATGATTGGGTCAATGGTCACTACGAAGGGCGGGATTTCATCAAAGTTGTTATAATCATTTGACATGTCTGTCTTGTCCTCCACCCTCACGATGTTTATTTTTCCTGAAAGAACTATGTGACGCTTCGGCTCATCGTATGATGTATTCGTTTCCATATTTTTTCTTTTTTTCGGTCTGCTAGACATGTCCTTAACATAGAAAACCTGAGCAACATCATTGGCTAGGACGAATGGTTCGTCTCTGTAACCAAGATTGTTAAGATCCACTGTTGTCATTCCGTACAGCTTGTCTACATGAACCCCGCCTTTCAGATTGACCCATTTGCACCGAAACAGAGGGACCTTAAAATAAAGTCCATAGTCAAGTTCCCATATCTCTTCTATGCAACCATAATATGTGTTCTTCTGCCCATTGTTGTTTGTTGCATCAACGCGAACACCACTGTTTTGGTTGGTGCTGTTTTTATCTTGGAATGTCGTGTAAAATGTATTCTCATTTATCTCGTACCCTTGGAAAGTAGATACAGTCGTAGATGGTGCCCTGGCCAACAAGTATAACTGTTCTTCAACATCTACTTTATTCCGGATATGTGTTCGCAACCAACCGCCGAAAGTCGCCATGTGTTTACGTATAATCCATTTCTCAGACTGCCCCGCGTGTAGGGAGCGTACAATATTCTTGTGTTCATCGATATACGGTGCCACAAAGGTAGAACTTTGTAGGACTGTGTAGTGTGCTTCAGTGAAAGAATGCCCATCCATACAAATTATTGATTTCTTTCCTAGTGTGCCTTTTCCACTCAGTCTCCCCTCATGCCGTGATTGTGGAACACCAATCGGCTTAAGATCAGCAATAAAGTCAACACAGAACTCAATGACCTCCTCTGTACCATAGCCGTTGGAGATGCTTCCTTCTGGCCTTGCACGGTTATGAACATATTTCTTTAAGACTGCCATGAACCTCTCAAAAGGGAACATATTGTGTAGAAATACAGGACCGAGAACTTGAATCTCTTCGACTAGGTGAACCAGGAGATGCGTCATAACATCGAAGAAGGATGGGGGGAACACCAACTCAAAACTTACAAGACACTGGACCACATCACTCTGTAACCTAGGTAGAATCGCCGGATCGATTACCTTCTGAGATATTGCATTGAGGAATGCACAAAGCTTCACAATGGGTACTCGAACATTTTCCGGTAGAAGCCCCCTCAGTGCAATCGGAAGCAATTGTGTCATAATCACGTGGCAGTCATGAGACTTTAGGTTTTGAAATTTTTGGAGTCTCACATTTACTATCCTCTTTATATTCGACGAGAAGCCAGACGTGACCTTGATACTGCTCAGGCATTCAAAGAATATTACTTTCTCTTGTTTGGTAAGAGCGTAGCTGGCGGGGCCTTCATAGTGTTCGGGATTTAGACCGTCTCGTTCTTTCATACGTTTCTGGTCCTCCCGTGCTTCCTCTGTGTCTTTTTTCTTCCCGTACACGCCCAAGTGGCCTAGCAGGTTCACGCAAATATTCTTCGTCACGTGCATCACGTCGATTGCGGATCGGACCTCTAGGACCTTCCAATATGGTAGCTCCCAAAATATAGATTTTTTCTTCCACATGGGTGCGTGCCCGTTAGCGTCTTTCGGAACCTCTAGTCCTCCAGGACCCTTTCCAAAGATTACTTTTAAATCCTTGACCATATCAAATATTTCTTCACCAGTACGGTCGACAGGCCTCCTGCTGTGATCAGCCTCACCTTTAAAATGCTTGCCTTTCTTCCTTGCGGGATGCTTGATCGGAAGAAATCGAAGATGCCCCAGATAAACACACTTCTTACATTTATCCAAATATATACATTCAGTCTCACCTAAACAGTGTGTGCATGCATTGTACCCCTTGGTTGTCTGTCCTGAGAGGTTCGCAAGAGCCGGCCAATCGTTGATCGTTACAAAAAGCAAAGCTCGTAGGTCAAATTCCTCCTGTTTGTGCTCATCCCACACACGTACACCTTCTTCCCGCCACAACTGTAAAAGTTCTTCAACTAAGGGCCTGAGGTACACATCAAGCTCGTTACCAGGTTGCTTCGGGCCTTGGATGAGCACTGGCATCATAATAAACTTTCGCTTCATGCACAACCAAGGAGGAAGGTTATAAATACACATAGTCACAGGCCAGGTGCTATGACTGATGCTCTGCTCCCCAAAAGGATTGAAGCCGTCTGTACTTAGACCAAACCTTAAGTTCCTTGCGTCATCTGCGAAGTCCGGAAACTCTCTCTCAATTTTTCTCCACTGCGACCCATCAGCGGAGTGTCTGCACATCGCGTCTTTCTTACGGTCCTCTTTGTGCCATCGCAACAACTTGGCATGCTCTCTGTTTGTGAACAGACGTTTCAACCGTGGTATTAGAGGAGCATACCACATCACCTTGGCAGGAACCCTCTTCCGGGGACGCTCGCCCTCAACTTCACCAGGGTCATCTCCTCTGATCTTATACCGCAATGCAGTGCATACCGGGCATGCATCCAAATTCTCGTACTCACCGTGGTAGAGGATGCAGTCATTAGGGCAGGCATGTATCTTCTGCACTTCTAATCCTAGAGGGCACAGAACCTTCTTTGCTTCGTACGTACTGCCGGGCAACTCGTTAACCTTTGGAAGCATCTTCCTAATTATCTGCAGCAACTTTCCAAATCCCTTGTCAGTCACACCACACTCTGCCTTCCACTGCAGCAATTCCAGTGTGGTACCCAACTTTTTCTGACCATCTTCGCAACTTGGATACAACAATTTCTTGTGATCCTCTAACATCTGCTCGAACTTCAACCTCTCCTTTTCAGTTCCGCACTCTCTCTTTGCATCAGCAATGGCCCGACCAAGATCGTCAGCGGGCTCATATGGTGCCTCTTCATCTTCAGCTTCCCCCGTTGCAGTATCACCGTAATCCGGGAACATAGGATAGTTGTCATCATCATCTTCTTCATTATCTTCCATCATAACCCCTTCTTCTCCGTGCTTGGTCCAACAATTATAGCTGGGCATGAAACCGTGCCGAATAAGGTGGCATTGAATGGTTCTCGCCTCTGGGTACTCGGTGTTATTCTGACAGTCCACACATGGACAACACATGAAACCATTGGTACTGTGGGCCT
This sequence comes from Poa annua, assembly GCA_026929855.1. Taxonomy (NCBI): domain Eukaryota; kingdom Viridiplantae; phylum Streptophyta; class Magnoliopsida; order Poales; family Poaceae; genus Poa; species Poa annua. The sequence continues at coordinate 36,449,158 of CM049438.1, forward strand.
TGGCTACCTCGAGAAATTTCTTCAAGCCCTTCATGTACTCGGCAGTGCGTCGGTCACCGTACATCCATTGCCGGTCCATCTACATTATATAATTAACTATATCAAGAACCATTACAGAACATCGAGAAATAACCACTGAACATGCACTGTATCAATTAATGATGAAATGACAAAAAAATAACCTCGATCGAAAAGAAAGATAAAACTTAAGTGTGCATCAAATCATTTTGGGAACTCTCTCGAACATTTCATCGAACACCTTGTGTGCATACTTCAAAAAAATAAACTAGCACACACCTCCTACCATAGTAAAGAAAAAAATGCCTCCAATGATCTTGGGAGATGGAGGCTGCGGAGTATATATAGGCATCCACCTTTTGTCCCGGTTCCAGCCAGGCACCAGCCTTTTTGTCCCGGTTCGTGGCTGGAACCGGGACAAAAGGTGGTCTTCCGACGCGCGTGGAGGCTGCAGGCACCCATCTGTCCCGGTTTGTAATGCAACCGGGACAAATGGGGCATATCTCTTTGGTCCTATTGCCTGTTCTCTACTAGTGGCGGCACCCATTCCGGAAAATGACAAGGATAGGGAAAATCCGGTGACAAACAGAGTCATCATGACTAACAAAAGGGATGATTGATTCGTCCCCAAATTTGTGATTACTTTGTATAAATTTGTGTTAAACTCTATGTGCACGTGTTTACATATTTTTTAGGGTTTAAAATGGGGATTGTGATTGCGAGAGTCGATAAATGAGGTTGTCCGGACCCTATATATCCACGGACATATAGGGGGTAAAATCCACTCAATCCGGGTTGTGATAAATGAGGTTGTCCGGACCCTATATATCCACGGACATATAGGGGGTCAAATTCACTCAATCCGGTTCGAGATGCAAGTTTTCAGAATTGTGTTTCTGACCCTTTGTCTCCAAACGAATTCATAGCAATATGCCGTGACACTAGAGAATTCATTCAGGCAGGCTATGCATGATAGTTTCTGGAGATGCACGGTCCTCCGCTGCCGCAGGCACGGCCTGCGCGCCTGGAAATTAAAGACGGAGGAGGAGGAGTAAAGGCGACGGCAACGTGGGGGCATGGTGGTGCCGCTCGCACGCCTGTTCAATTGCTCTCGGTTCCTCGCGGCGGTGCATGCGTGCGCCTTGCTCTCGAGTAATATCCAGTAGCACGTCTGGATGGATGGGCAGCCATGGCGACGAATCGGAGGCTATTTTCACGCCCCTGCTGTATTTCTGCAGGCGAATGGAATCCTTCCCGGGATTCAGTTCAAGTGTTTGAGTTTCTTGGGGTAATACGTAGATCAAGCTGTGCCTGTGCGGTTTACCACCTCAGTCCTCAGGCCTAAATAAGCGATGAGCGTAGACTGAACTTAATTAGGCGTAATCAATCTAGTATATGTTTTTAGGTTTTATCATCTCTCGGTGGCAAAGGATGCATTCATCATCTGTTTACGTAAAGCAAACAGAAAGCTGCTTGAAAGGCGTCTAGTAAAATAAACGGTGTTCTGAAATGCTTGTTGGGAAAGCTATGATTGAGCCTCTAGCTAGTCTGGTTTGAATAAACAAGATTAGTGAAGGTTTGTGTCTTACTCTCGATCATACCCTATGCAGCATGGACATGAGGACATCTCCTGCATTTGTAAAGCCGATCAGAGAGACTCGGACATCATTCCATCCCTCCACACCTCCTCATCATTCTGCTCCCCTTTCGCCTCGCTCTCGCCACCACGATCGAGAGTTGAAGTGGAAGCAAAGCCTTGACATGCTTTGCTCGCTCGCGTACTCCTAGTCCTACGTACCTAGCTCGCGGATCGTCGTCTATATAAATAGACAAGGGGCGTGCGAGGCATGCGCTCACCTCCACACACTTATGTGACCTGCAAGATCAAGCAGCTTGGCTAGAGAACATGGAGATGGCGGTGTTCGCGGTGGCGTTGGCAATCGCTCTCCTGCTCCTGCCGGCCGGGGAGGCGCAGGAGAGGCGCCCCTCGGAGGCGCACCCGCACGGGCTGCCGTTCGAGAGCCCGCTCGCCCTGTCGCCGGCGGCGTACGAGTTCTTCCACCCCAGCGAGCGCGTGGCCGGAGTGCCCGCGCTCGCTCCGCGCGTCGGGCAGCCGAGGGGGTCGGTGCTGGTCCGGGGCGATGGCGCGTCGGCTGCAAGCGTGGCGAGGGCCAACCAGGAGGAAGGGGGTGTGGCGCCGGCGAGGCTTGTTCGACGCGGTGGTGCTGTTCGAGCGGGCGTGGTGGCAGGCGTGCTCGTCGGCGCCGCAGTGGTAGTGGTGGCCGCTCTCGGGCTGGCGTACGCCGTGGCGCGGCGTCGCGTGGGCGTGGCGCACGGCGACCCTGAGTCGACGGGCGCGCCGAAGTCGAGTGCTTGATGGGCTTGCTAGGCCCGTATGGATGCGTGTACTAGTAGGGGATAATAGTTGGGGAGTTTTAGGTTGGCCTACCGACCTAGAGAGTTAGGCCATTCAGGTGGGCTGGATGTAAATTAGGTACTGTATGTTTTGTGGTTCCAGCCGAACTACCCAGGATGCGGTTATAAAAAAAGACGGGAAATGGTAGCAGTAGCACGATCGCGCTGTGAAGAATCACGTAATAAAAACCCCAGAGGAAACTTTTTTTCAAATCTCTAGCTTTTGCTTGATATCATACTAAGTGTTCAATTTTCTGACTACTCCATCTGAAATCCTTTCTTGGTAAGTGCTTTAACAACCGCACGAATCAAAATTCCAAACTAAGTGTATCCTGTCCAATCATTTCAAGGGAAAACTAAATGTTAAACTGACATGCTCCATATTGCTAGGCATTGCACATATTAACTAGATACACATTTGATAGGTAAATATGCACATTATAACATGTCTAGATACATGTAAATCTAGTTAAAAGGTAAAACATCCAATATTAGAAAACAGAGCGAGTAACTCTTAACTTACAGCGTGCCCATGTCCCCCGGGAGCAAGGGTAACATGAAGCGTGCAGTGCAACTAGTCTGCTCAGAGTTTTTTTGTGTGGAACTAATTGCTTGCTATAAGAGTTCTTCAACCATCTGAAGCAATAAACGCGACGACCTCCCCATTTTAGTCGTGTACATGAACCAACTTCTAAACGCGTGCCTTCCTAGTTTTCTCCATGAGATGATAATGCTTCTTTCAATAGCTTTTCGTTGAAAATACGGGGATGTCATACACAAACTATACATCTCCCCAGCTTGCCGTCTCACACCCCTAAGAAAAAATACCACTCCACACTGCAATCATAGTCTAGAAATATGACAAAAGCGATATCATCATTCTTCAAAGACTACTGCCACACAACACGACTTGGATTAGGACTTAGGAGGCATCTAAGATGTCCGGTGACAGCCACACCTCCACGACCAGAGCCTATTACGCTCCTGAACAAGTTGCATCACGGAGAAGACCTATATGTCGCCTACAGAGGAGGTACTGTTTTAAAATTATTACGCATTTGGTTTAACCTGGTGTGCCTTAAACTAGTGACGGTATGGATGTTGTCTTTGGAATGTCTTTATGAATGTTGGTCCGAAATGCCTTTAAAAACTGAACTTTCTTTTGTAAACATAGACTTGAGCTAAACTGTCGCCGCCCATCCAATTGGTAAGAAGCGGCAAGTAATTATGGTAGTTTACATCTACTTCATTCAACAAACTTTGTTGAGTGCTGTTGCTTATGCTGTACTTATGGATGCTTATTCTTTCTCTAATCCACGATCTACTGTTGATGTATTGCGAGTACAAATAAAGTACTTATCTGGTTTATTGACGTGGCCAGATATTGAAGTTGTTGTGTTTGCTATAGACCCTGAATATGAGAACATGGTGTATAACAGCCAGCAGCATCCGCATGGTTATGGATTCCTGATGTCGCGATGTTTCACGCTTGTAGCTTTACTATACGATGCATTGCTGCCAGAACATAACAGATTCGACAATGAAACACTTTACCAGGGTGTATCCGCTGAAGCTATGATACATCCAGCGGGACAATGTGTAGGAGGAGGGCAACATTGATCCATTTTACTATTATCCTCCTCACGCATTTTTAAAGCAAAAGAAAGCATTGTGTTCAACCAGTGGTACCGAGAAATGGCAGAGCACACATGTCTTAATTTTAATTTAGCATGACAACGACATGAACCAGGAGTAGTGCTTCACCATCAGTGCTTGATTTACCATCCACGAGAGCTAAGATATACAACAAGCCGGCCAAGGGTCTCATCAACTGCCTTGTTCCACACGTGAGCCAATTCAGCTGAGCTCCTTCTACCAGCGGTTTCACTTGTCTGCAGAGGGTACATAAGGTTTAGTTATTGAGGGCGTTCCTTGGAAACTAAAGAATTACTACTACATGCAACAAAGACCTGTAACAGTTTCCATCAGAATAACTTCCCTTTGTTGCCATTCTCAAGCTGTGGTTATTAAGATATATTCCATCGCCAATTTCACTATAAATATAAATGCTGCAAGTTTTAAGATGCGATCTTGATACAAAAGATAACTGTAATATGATTTTGCAATGAGTCACCAATCTTTACACCCATATCATGGCATTTCTTTATCAACACAGAGCAAATAGTACATGAGGGACTGAGGACCCCAACAAAGCAAGGTTGGCTACTACCCCAAGAGCCAGCCTGGCAACTAAGACAACTTCTAATGATAAAGAACAAGCCACACAAACATCTGTTTTTTCTAGAGCAAACACCTTTCATACTCCTCTGATCCAGAATAATTGTCGCAAGCAGTGTACGTTTTTGGTGCTAATGTGTTGATTCTTGGCGACACTTAAAACAGACCGGAGGTAGTATTTTATTTGAACAAAGCGTCAAAGTAAAGGCAAGTCTTGCAGCAACAAAAATTAAATTACAGTGCAAAAACAGGGCCAAATTAAGCTAACCTAAGAGCAAAAAACAGAAACCAAAAAGGAAAAAAAATAAACAAAACTGGTCACTGTCCTAAAAACTGTACAGCAGGGACAGAAGCTAAGCGGCAACCGCCTCAGCTCTTAGGCTCAGGCGAGACCATGGTCCAAAATATATTGATCTAAGCTAGAGTGTGACACATTATTGCTTGGAAGACTAGTTAAAGACTAGCATTACGTTCCAACCGGGCAGGCATAATAACTGAATTGCGTACCTTCACCTGATCTACCTCAAGAATTAAATTTGTGTTGGCAAACACCAGTCCGTGAGAGCCATATGGTCACGAGAGTTGACTTTTCAGTTTTCTTATGTAAAGTACTGAGATAATAAGAGCATCCACAGTGTTGCCAAAAGCTAAATATGCCACGTAAGAAATATGGCATTGGTGTTAAATTGTCAAATTTTTCACAATGTATAGATTGCCAAAAATTTCTGACCAAGGGCCCACAGTAGGTTCTCTCTCCTCTCAAAAGGTATAGATTCCACTCACTCTCCACATATTTTATTGATTGGCAAGAAAATGGAGCTAGCTCTTCTAGTTGCTCCCATGCCAAATTTATTTGACTTTAGCGCTACTCCACAATGTAGGGAACCGGCTCCTATAGCCAAATTCTCTATTTGGCACTCAAATTTGGACACATTGTGGATGCCCTAAGTGGAAGGAAAGGGGAAAAAACAAACGCACATACACCAATTTAGTAAAATTGCTTTATTTATAAAGCGTACATTTAAATTTGCAAGTTTGATGTAGTCAACATTAAGAACTTGGAAGTTTGATGGGATCAACATTCATGATTTGTAAAGTTTGATGGAATTCACAGTTACAATAGTTACTATTGCATTCCACCCGCACCCACCCCTCCGACGGCATAGCAGATCTTAACGAACTAGAAAATTAATTGTAATATCAATGTAGCTCAATTTCTCTTTGTTTTATAATCACACAACGATTTACAGATGCATGATAACACAAATTAGGGCCCATAATGTCAACTTTTATTTTACTGTGTCTAGACCCAGTAAACTAGAAATCATGTATGGGGTATTATGACTCAACGAACTAGTTTTCGATTTCCAAACTATAGCTAAGGTTCTTCATTTTGGCAAGCTTATGTTTTTTCATCCAGAATCAAGCTCATGTTTAAATACTTGAGGAACACACTAACCACTCACCCAATTCAAGATAAATAATAATCTTATGTAAAGTATTTAGATAGTAAATGGAAGAAAAGAGAAAGAAACAAGTGCAAGGGCACCAAATTAAGTCAAAAAAAAATGTTTACGGTGTACATTCACAATTTGGATTTTTGATGGAAGTGATAATCACAATTTGAGAGTTCAGTGGGATCAATGTTCATAATTGTATGTTTGATGAAATCATGTTTGAAACAATTCCAAGTCACAGGAGTTAATATTGCATAAGCCCACCCCCATCAATGGCACAGCAAGTCTTAAGAGCATCTCCAGCAGCGGCTGTATTCGTAGCGCGCGCTGAAAAAACCGCTTTTTTAGCGCGCGAGATGGCAAAAAATTGCTACAGCAGCAGCTGTAAAATAGCCCGCGCCCAAAAAATATTTCCAGCATGCTGCATATGCGCAATCAAAAGCCTCAGATATAGCGCTCGCGAAACAGCACGCTGAAACGACGAGGCCACACGCGCGAACCCAACTGCCGCGGAAACTTCCGGAATCGCTCCCGCTGCTTGTCGCCGGTGAGAGGAACAGCGGCCGCCCGCCGGAATCGCATCGCCGCCGCCGCCCTGGCCGGAAGCAGCAGAGGAGCAGCAGCTCGCCGTTCTTTCCCCACCGAAGCCACCTGCCGTCGAGCCCGCTGCATCGCCGCCGTCGAAGGAGCGATTCCGGCGTCCTCACCGAAGGAATCGGGCTGGGACGGTCCCAGCTCGTCGATTCCGTCCGTTTTTTCCTCGATTTCGTCACCTCCGCCGTCGCGAGCTTCCGCTCTTCTTCCGGCCGCCATGGCTGCAGATGCGGAGGGAGCTCTGCTCGTGCCGCGCAATGGGGCGACTTGTAGCAGCCTGAGGGCGGCGTCGCGGGGGTGTAGAGCGGCGAGCTGGTGACCATCTTGTTCCGCTCCGGTGAGTCCGCGCGCCGCGTCTTCATCGTCTACACGACCTCCGTCATCGAGTTCATGGCAAGGAGTTTCGCTCGTGTGCTGCGGCTTACCGTCGTAGCAGATGAGCGACAACGGCAGCTCGTTCGGCCGCATTCGCGTGTCGCTCAGCCCCTCAGTGTACTTGCTCACCTCCACCTGCATCCTGTACATCATCCCGTGGACTGGAGTTTATCACAAATCGGAGCACAGCACTGGCAACAACAGACGTGCACTAGTGAGGCGAGAAGGACCGGAGCTGAATTTTGAGGAGCCGGCTGCAGAAGCTCTTGACGGCGTCCCTGATCTTGATCGTGCGCGATTTTTTGTGTGTATTTTCAGTCAATTTTTTTGTCCTATTTGATCTTCTCTTCAACCACATATGTGTAAAAGGTTGTTTTTGGCGCTGTATTTTAGCGCGGCTGGTGAAGCATTTTTTGCGTGCTCTATTTTTTAGCGCTTCTGCTGGAGTTGTTGCTTGTTTCGCGCGGTAAACATGGATACAGCACGCGCAAAACGACTTTTACAACGCCAAATTTTAGCGCCGCGGCTGGAGATGCTCTAACAAACTAGAAAAATAATCATGACACCAACATAGCTAACTTTCTCTTTCTCCTATAATTACACAAAAATTTGCAGATGCATGATAACACAAATTAGGGCATGTTGCTGTGTTAGACGCTCTAACATGAAATCATGCACATACATGGTATCTTTACCATACAAAATAGTTTTAGATTTCCAAATTCTAGCTGCATGTTCTTCATTTTGGGAACACACAAACTATTCACCTTACTGGGGTCATCAGCTCAATAGCATATTCACTATTTTCGTTAGGGATTTCACACAATCTTTCAATGCCAACAATACCACAATATATATGACAATATTAATTTCTTTGGATCAGAAACACAGTGATATTTACACTGTTTACAGAAATTACGTTAAAACTTGCCCCCATTCAACCTAAACTACTCAGCTTTGTTTGTGTTCCAATTTTTTGTCTGTGGTCTGTAAGTGTTCCACATGGTATACCTGATCCAAATAGATGAACCAAAGATCACAAGGACTCTTCAAGAAATCATGCCCATACAAGGTATCTGAACTAAACAAAAGAGTTTTAGCTTTCCAAACTCCAGCTAAAATTCTTCATTTCGCAAGCTCTTTTTTTAGAATCAAGCTAATGTTTAAATACTTCACGAACACATAACCCATTCACCTACTGGGGACGTCGTCTCGATAACATATTCAAAATTTAAGTTAGGGATTCCCCATAATCTTTCAATGTCAACGATACATCATCATTAACCTCTTTGGATAAGAAACAGAGTGACATTTAATGTCTAGGAAGAAGAAAATGCATGAAAACTTGCCCACATTCTTCATAAACTACTGAGCTTGGTTTCTGTTCCAATCTATTTATTGTGTGGTCCCACATGGTATTCCTAGATGAACCAAAGAAACGAGTGATTTATTCTCAAGATCATTTCAATATCACGAGGACTCGTCAGGATAAATAATAATCTGTACCTAGCTGGGCTTAAAGGCTAGAGCTTCTCTGCTAATGAAGAAGTTCCACGTAATAATAACAGATCATAAAAATAGAAACTTTGGCAGCTAGATTAATAAAAATCGACATCAGCATTCTGATAGTTAAAAGATGTTCCTTGGGCACTGTTCCTATGGCATCGCAAACCGCTTCAACAGTTCATAAATGCAGGAAAGAAATCGATTGAATCGAACAACATGCTGACCTGGTAGGAGAAGGACGGCCCCCCTGAGGCCTGGTCGGCGTCGGCGAGGGTGCGGTAGATGGCGCGGCGCTGGTGGAGGACGAAGCCACCCATGGAGACGGAGCCCAGGGCGAACCCGAGGAGGCGCTCCTGCGCGCAGATCCACACCAAAACCAAACGAAAACGAACCGAATCAATCAGTTGGCCAACCAATCGAACGGTGCCGACGCGGGGTGGATTCGAGAGACGCCAATCCCAAAAAAGGTTACAGGGCTCGTGTTCAGGACGGGGTTACCTGCGCGAGGATGCTGATCATCGCGGTGGCGGCCGCCGGCGAGACACCGAGAATTTGGGGTAGTTTCCTCTTTCCTTGTACGGTGTCCGCGGGCCTTGACGCTGTGTCGCCGATGCTGCGTCTACTGGTCTTCAAGAATGGAGCGTTACCATGACCTCGCAGCCAGCCCAAACAAGGCCCGTTATGGTACAGCCAACAGCCGGCTATAACAAATTATCACGTCATAGCCAACTATATAATTAATTAACATAATTAATTAACATGTATAATAGCTAGATATATAAATGTGTTATTTTATTAAAATATGGTTCACCTCCCACACTTTATAAAGTGACTGGGAGCACGTGTTAGATCTGGCTCTTGCATAAGAGTCCACTCCCCTTCTCTTCTCTTCTCTTCTCTTCTCTTCTCTCCTCTTCTCTCTCCTCCATGTCATCCAATAAGTATTCCCTCCGTTCTGAATTAATTGACTCAGATTTAGTGTAAATCTGAGTCAATTAATTCAGAATAATATTTTAATCCTTACAGTCTGCCCAATAATATTTTAATCCTTATAACCTGCCCTTATTGTACTTGTTCTAAGCTGCATACTCTGACTGAGAGCATCTCTAGCCGTTTGGATCATTTTCCCAGTTTCGAATAGTAAAATAACGCCGTTTTTCCATCCAATCGCGTCTTGAGGCTAAAAATATCGGACTGGCCTTGTTTTTTCATCCGGCGAGTCCAGGCTGAACCTAACTTTGAGGTGGGGGGAGGGTGTTGGGGCTCCGGCGGAGAGAAAAGACAGCGTGGGACAGACCTGTCGACGGAGCAACACGCTTTTCCCACCCCGGCTCGCCTTCCTGCGACACATTTTCCCTCGCCGCCATGTCGCCGCCGGCACCATCCATTCCCCTCCGCCGGAAAAAAAACCAGAAGGTCGGCCACCACCACGATCCATCTCGTCGTCAACACCACCCCTCGCTCCTCCGTCGTGTCTCCAGCCGCAAAGCAAGCCTTCCGCCCCAACCCCGTCGCTGCCTTGTGCCCCACCCGTAGGGTGTTCAGCGTTTTGTCTGCTTCGTCATGGACACCGACGACGAGGAGATTCTCGCCGATCTATTGGAGGAGGAAGTTGCCACCGAGGTCGAGCATGAATAGAACTTGATGATCCTCGCCTCTATCGCCGGCCTCATTGCCCAGCAGGCACAACCGCGGCGATGTGGCTCGAAGCTAGGTCACCATAAGGCAAAGCCGAGACAGCGAATGGAGTCCTACTGCATGCTCTACGTCGACTACGTCGTCAACGATCCAATTCAGGGCAAATGACCGGAAGCTCTTCCTTGAGATTGTGCATTCCATCCAGGAGTTCGACTACTACTTCAAATGCAAGAAGGATTGCACCGACATGGTTGGATTCACCTCACTCCAGAAGTGCATAGTGACGATGAGGATGCTTGCATATGGTGCTTCTGGTGATGCACAAGATGATTATCTATGCAGGTACGAGTCCATTGTTGTTAAAATTTTGAACAAGTTTTCCAGGGTAGTGTTGAAAGTGTTTGACCCAAAGTATCCGCGAACACCCAATACGGAAGACACTGCTCGGATCCTAGCCATGAATGAAGCAAGAGGATTTCATATGATACTTGGAAGTATTGACTGCATGCACTGGTCATGAAAGACTTTTATTTTCTTGGCAGAGATGTACGAAGTTCACAAAGGATATTGCTTGAGATAGTTGCTACACATGATCTATGAATTTGGCATTCATTTTTTGGCTTTGGCATGCTAGGATCTCACCACAACATCAACATTTTGCAGTGCTCCTCCATCTTTGCTAAGTTTGTTGAAGATCATGCTCCCTGGTGAACTACATGATCAATGAGCACCATTACAGAAAGAAATACTACTTGGCTGATGGCATCTATCTAAATGGTCAACATTGGTGAAGATCTCAAACCTTGTGCAAAGAAGCGTGAAAGCTTAGTTTTCTAAATGCGAGAGGGTTACAGGAAGGATGCGAGGTATTTAGGGCACTTTAATCGTTGCTGTTGTTTTGTACCCTACTCTAAATTGGTCGAAAACTCACACGTGGGAGGTGATGAATTGTTGTGTTATCTTACACAACATGATTATTAAGAGCGAGCGTGCTGAGCCGGTGATTCACACTGAACCATTATTTTTACAGACGTTTGATCACCAGGTAACATGAGCACACTTTCTCGTTTTACGTCACGACATTTGAGATCCAACTTCAGTACGATCTGGTGTACCATCTATGCAGGTTTAAAGGCACTGTCTAATTTAATTTTAATGTGTTGCAATTTATGTATCGAAACATATGAAACTATTTATATAGTTTTATATATGAAACTATTTATATAAGAGTTAAACGCACCAGAGGTCATCAAGTTGCGCGAAAAGTAAGGATTGGTCACCAAGTTGGAAAAGCTCAATAATTGGTCACCAAGTTGTGGATTAGTCAATCTTTAGTCATTCCGTCACGGTGGGCGTCAAGTCGCTGACGTGACAGTTTGATTTTTTACAAAATGCACCCTATAACTTTTTTTTTCCTATTTATTCATCCATGTAGAACTCCTTGCCGCCGCGAGCGGGGAGCACGACTTCCGGCGAACCCGTCGTGGTCGACGGAGTGAGCACGCTCGCGGCGACCACGACGGGTTCGCCGGAAGTCGTGCTCCCCGCTCGCGGCGGCAAGGAGTTCTACATAGATGAATAAATAGGAAGAAAAGAAGTTATATGGTGCATTTTGTAAAAAATCAAACTGCCACGTCAGGGACTTAACGCCCACCGTGACGGAATGACTAAAGATTGACTAATCCACAACTTGGTGACCAATTATTGAGCTTTTCCAACTTGGTGACCAATCCTTACTTTTCGCGCAACTTGATGACCTCTGGTGCGTTTAACTCTTATATAAACTATGTAAAAAATCTATGAGCATGTAAATATCTGTGTCAAATTTAGGTGAAATTGCCGGCGGGTTCGGCGCGCGCTGAGAATGGGCGCCCAAAGACGAGATTATGCTCCGGCGCCTGGGTGAGTGGGTGGCCATTTTTGTGTCCGGATCTCGGCCCGTGGGGCGCGTGTCACTCCTCGTCGTCGACTGCTCGACCGCCCATCGCGCCTCCGAGCTCCACACGGCCGTGCTCCGCGCGGGCCTCGACAACGACTGGGCCATCGCCTTCCGCCTGCAGCGCGCCTACGCCGCGTCAGAACACTCCCTCACCCTCCTCCGCTGCACCATCTTCTACACCTCGGCCATCCGCGCCCACTCCTCCCGCGGCCTCAGCCTCGCCGCGCTCGCGCTTCTCTCCGACATGCTGTCTGACGGCCTCCTCCCCACCGCCCACACCCTATCCGCCTCCCTCCCCGCCTTCCGCGGCCTCGCCATCGGGCACGCCCTGCACGCGTACGCCTTCAAGCTGGCCCTCTCCAGCGACTCGTACGTCGCCACCGCGCTGCTCGGCATGTACGCGCGGGCGGGGGACGCCGCGGCCGCCCGTGCGCTGTTTGACGAGATTCCGTCGTGTCCGTCACAGCGATGCTCACCTGCTACACGAACATGGGTGCGCTGCACGAAGCGCGCAGCCTGTTCGGCGGCTTGCCCACAAAGGACTTCATCTGTTGGAACGCTATGATTGACGGGTACGCGAAGCATGGGAAGCCCAACGAGGCGCTCCAGTTGTTCCGCCGGATGCTGAGATCGAGTGTTGACCCTGATGAGGTGACCGTCGTGCTGGTCCTGTCCGTGGTTGCACAGCTTGGCACGGTGGAGTTAGGGAAGTGGCTTCATTCCTATGTCAAGAACAGCACGCCTCAATGTCAGAGTGGGCACGGCACTCGTTGACATGTACTGCAAGTGCGGAAACTTGGAGGACGCCGTCGCTGTCTTCCATGGCATCGGTGACAGAGATATTGTTGTGTTGATTGGAACGCCATGATCAATGGTTATGCAATGCACGGAGATAGCACAAGGGCACTGGAGATGTTTGCACAATTGAGGGAGCAGGGCCTCTGGCCGACAGATATCACCTTCATTGGCTTTCTCAATGCTTGCAGTCATTCCGGGCTGGTGTACGAGGGCCGCAAGTTCTTCCAGTCAATGGAACACGAGTACGGCATTGATCCTAAGATCAAGCACTATGGTTGCATGGTGGACCTTCTTGGTCGTGTGGGGCTCATAGAAGAAGCATTCCATCTTGTCCAGAGCATGACATGTGTGACACTGTCATGTGGGTGTCACTACTTGCAGCATTCTTAACAGGAACATGACGTTAGGCGAGCAGATTGCTGACCATCTTGTCGCCAAGGGGTTAGCCAACTCAGGGATGCATATCCTCCTCTCCAACATCTATGTTAAATGGGAAGAAGTGACACGGGTTCGGTCAATGATGAAGGCTAGTGGCATCCAGAAAGAGCCTGGTTGTAGTGCCATTGAGATAGACCGCAAGGTATACGAGTTCGTTGCGGGGGATATGATCCATCCCCGCACCGATGAAATATATGCCATGCTAGACAAGATGAATGGCCTTGTGAAGGAGCATGGACATGTTCCACAGACTGAGCTAGTTCTGCATGACCTGGACGAGGCGATGAAGGAGAAGGCACTTGCAGTCCATAGCGAGAAGCTCGCCATTGCATTTGGACTGATAAGCACGGAGCCTGCAGCGACAATCAAGATTTTCAAAAACCTACGAGCATGCTCTGACTGCCATGCAGTGTGGAAGCTGATATCGAAGATCACTTGCAGGAAGATTGTGTTCAGAGACAGAAAGATTCCACCATTTTGTCAACGGGTCCTGCAGTTGTGGAGATTACTGGTGATCCCGAGATGGCATCTCAAAGTTTATGCACACTAAATAGGGCTACTGACATTTCTGCTGTTTGTTGAGATACAGACTGTGGTGATATGTGAACTACAATCACTTTGCAAACTGCGGTGTGAGCAACCAAGAGTCCATTCTACACACACTTAGATCTACCCTTAAGGTTGTCAACCATAAAATGTGTACAAGTATAAATGTCACTTAGGGAAAGTTGGGGAGATTTCCTGATGAATCTTATTCTTTCTATTAGTGAGTCATCATTTGTGTCTTAGATTGTGGGCAAAAAAGCATCCATCATTCTCTGCAGCTCTCCACTTTTCTATAATTGCACTCTTAATTGTGGGCTGACATTTTGCCGTGACATTGCTCATGTATCTAGGATAATTATTCTCTTTGGATCGCATGGCTCCGAGGTCTGATTTCTTTGTTATGCTTGACAAACTCGAGCAAAATTGTATCAGTTCTCTGTTTACAGTATTTTGGGTAGTCAAAGTACTGTATGAATTAGCCCAGATTACCTTTACTCAATAAAGTACTGTATGATTTTTGGTTTGTTGGTAAAATATATTTTGACAGTATTTTCTATGCATTGTTATAGCAGTATGCAACCCTTTCCATGGCACTTTACACATTTGGTAGGTGGCAGTTAAGCTGATGAGCCTTTTCTCTGATGCACGTGCACACTGATTTAGTTATTTGAGAAACATTTGCTGTTTCCGAGCTAGCAAATTTGTCTCCATAGCTCAGAAGGAGCACTGCCATTCTATTAGAGGGGATGAAAAAGTTTCACACATAAGAGACCGAAAAATAAATGTACAGCTAGGCATTTGCCTAAGCGGAAAAATAGAAAAGGCAGAAACAGATCAGATAAGCCACCATCACTGTTGATCACTCTCGAGTAGGCCATCTTCCTTGCGTTAACAGCCTGATGAATCAGTAAGGAAACGTTCCTTAGATCACTTCAGAAAATCTCGAAGACCCGGCTGTTCCTCTGTCACTGGATGTCTGGATGCGCCACCCCGAGTAGGCGAGCACTCCGTCTCCTGAAGCCTCGGTTTGCACCACCAATCTCTGAAAGTATCATTGCCAAACTGTTGTGCCGATGTTTAAGAAGCAACCAGCAGAAAAACCTATGAGATTTTTGTGAGTAGTCACCATTCACCGTCCATCATGCTCTTACATGCTCCTGGTATCGAAAGCATTGTTCATGTCTGAAATCAGAGAAACTCATTTTCTTGATTTGCGCCCTCTGACCGAGTTCTTTCAGTTTTTTTCAGAGCTAACAACTAAGAACACATACGCAATCAAATCCTTAGTACCTTATGAATAATGATGGTACTGATCTGCTATGGATCCATCGAATGATTAACCTTGGTTGGTGCAGATATCCCAGATGTTGGGTTTTCGCCTGACGACCGCCGATAAATTCAGCTCCTGGGAAAGATGCGTGTAGTATATGTTACCGCCTGAAATTCTTCCTCAACGTGCGCGCATTGGGTCTAGCTGAACATCGCGAACGCGCAGTGGCAGTCCAGGCAGTAGCGCATATCGTTCGGGCAGCTCCTGCTAGAATTTTTTTGGCAATGCTTCCCGATCCGAGTATGAGGCGTATTTTGGCAAGTTCTTTTTCCCAATAACGAGTATGAGTCGAACTCGGATAGCAGAAACGCGTCCATCGTACTGATCATGGGAAGTTCCTGTGTCCAATTACTTTGGACTGAGCTTGGTATCCAAGCTACCGCACTTAGCTGCCTTCGAGTCGGACTCCATGTCTCCATCGATCCAATGGAAACTTCAAACGCGCTGCCGCCATTGCCACCGACTACCGAGTTACAGCTCTGGCATCCCTCTGCTGCTTGACATTCACGCATCCCTGTCCCACTCCGGCTGCACCTCGGCGACCTTCCCCACTCCATATAAGCCTAGTGCCGCCCTGCAATTTGGACGCACTCTCTCGCTCAACCCTCCTCCCTTCCGTAGCCAGCAGCACCATGCCCGCTCTCATGGCGCAGCGCTCGTCCGCGGCGCGGAACGAGATCCGTCGTGAGTTGGACCACCGCAGGAAGGCCATCAACGTCGCCAAGGGGAGAGTCGTCAAGAAGTCCTCCGCCGCGCCGCCGCTGCCGCGCCTCATCCCGTCCGCCGGCACTGCTAACCAGAGGTTCGCCAACGCGTCCTCTGTCAAGAAAGGCTCCTCTGCCTCGCTTCCGATCCCACGCGTGCTCATCCCGACCGGAGCACCCGGCGCGGACAGGAAGATCGTCTACATGGACCTGGGAGAGGCTCCAAAGAGGTTAACGATGCCACGCCGAGAAGCACCGATTCCGAGGTTCACTATGAAGGCGCCCAAGCTCACTGCCTCGACGGCGTTGATCCCGCGCGCACCAGCTGCCGTCACGAAGCTGTCCGCGAGAACCGAGCAGGAGCACGAGACAACCGGAGCTGAGACGAAGTACACCAAGAAGCCCTCGTCTGCACCGATCAAGAAGGGCATGACCGTGAAGATGCGCACGCCGGCGGGGACCCTGCCAACGGGGCAACGTCTCGTCATCTTGAACCATGCAGTCGTCGTCTCCGATGTCGAGGATGGCTACGTTGAAGTGGTCTACAAGGGCAAAGCTCAGTACTCTCCGATGCGGATCGCCTTGGACCAGGTGAAGGCCATGCCACCCACCAAGTGATGAAGTGGCGCCTTCCAGCCGGCCACCAAGTTTCTTGAGTGCCTAGTATTTGTTCTTTGCTTAGCTAGTCAAGGATGAATCATCCCAATGTAACCCTCCAAGTCCGGGATCATGGACTTCTATGATGTAATTAAACTCTGATATGAATGAAATGTATCATTTGCTTCAAATTGGTTTTGTGCCTTCAGTACCATATAGACTTCTCTGCAGCTCTGATTGCACTCTTGATTGTGGACTGACATTTTGCCGCGACCTTTCTCATGTATCTGGGATAATTAATGTGTATACCGCATGCCTACTAGAGCTGATTTCTTTGTTATGCTCGACAAAATGGAGCAAGTTTCTATCAGTTCACATTATTTTGGGTAGTCCAACTACGGCATGAATTAGCCCAGATTACTTTTACTCAATTAATTATGATATTAGTTTGTAGGTAAATTATATTTCCACAACTTTTTTAATGCATTATTATAGCAGTTTGCAACATTTTCCATGGCATTGGCACTTGACACATCAGGTAATTGCAGCTAAGCTGATGAGCTTTCCTGTGATGCACATCCCGACTGATTTGAGAAACGTTTGCTGTTTCCGAATTAGCAAATTGGTCCCCAAAGCTCGGACAGAGCACTGCACTGTGTACAGGCATTTGTCAAAGCGTGAAGAAGCAGAAACAGATCAACCACCATCATTCTTGATCACTCTCGATAAAGGCATCTTCCTTGCGTTTACAGCCTGACGAATTAGGAAGGTTACATCATTTTAGGAATTCTGGAAGACCAGGCCGTTCCTCTTTCCTGGATATGCCACGCCATGTAAGCAAGTACTCCATCAAAATCCTGAAGAACCGAGCTAAACATTCGAATGTCCTTTATGCCGAGGCCCCCAGGATCTTTTGAGCGACAAGCATGCAACAATTGACGAGGATGGTGATAGACTGACAGTGACGCTACCTGTGCAGTCCTAGGAACCCCTTCAAAGGAAGGCACGAATACATTTGTTGATCTTGGAGGCAACCTTGTCTAAGATGAATTGCTCATCCGCGAGTCTCAATCTCCGGCCTTGCTAAATTCTTCCCGGCTAAAATCACCCGCAGTTTCCCTCCGAAGAACTTAAGTTTTACAGAATTGAACATTTAACGACATTGCCCGTTGAACACTTAACAACATTGCATGTTCCGTTGGTGACATAGAATGTAATAAAACCTTTATTCACGCTGAAAAATTATTTTATTGCATCCCGACTTGAAACATTATAAAGACGGCAAGTTGGAAACAAACATCCAATTCCTCTACAGTTTGTAACAAGGTATGGTGGACCGATGCACAAATATTCCTTCAGAAAGGAAAAAAGATACAAGTATCAAGAATACAAGATATTAATCTCATCTCTTTGTACACCTTTTTGTGGTGTCTTTGGAAAGCTCGGAACGATGCTCTTATTTGCCGGAAACTTTGTAGGCCTACTCATGTGTTCGCTTCAGCAAACACAATAATTCAAGCCACCAAACTAGAAGCTACAGGCTCCTCTGAAGATCACAATCCAACTCCGGGGGCAAAATCAGAGGAAACAATAGATGTTGTTGCGCAATCACAGGTTGTTCCTTGCCAACAGATGACTTCCTTTCCAGGAGCTACAGTTATAAACGGATAGGATAATTTCCACACCATATCCGATTCCGAAACCGTTTTAAACAATCCATATCCGGTTTTAAGAAATCCGACGGATAAGGATATCCGATTCCGAACTTGACACCCGGATATGGTATAGGATATGGTACGTAAAATAGACTAAAATATGGATTATCCGAAATTTAAATAGGATTATCCAATGGTTTTAAACCGAATAATCCGGTTTTCTACCAAAATGTCTAACCTAATATAGCATAATTTGCAACTAGTGAGTTGTCGAGTTTGTCCATTAAACAAACATGTCACTTAAATAGTCATTATAAAGACTATGAAGTACAAGTTTATTAGTTAGTAGGTTATCGAACAATCATTTTTAGTTGTATGGTTTGATAATTTACTTATGCGCATATCTATCCGATTAATTTTTTACCTCTCCGAATCCGGCCCGTTTCCGTTCCCGAATCCGCCATCACGGATATCCGACTCCGAATCCGCATCCGGCAATTATCCGCTCCGATCCGATGAAAAATTATGGTAAAGGATATGATAAAGGCAAAATCCGATCCGATCCGATCCGTTTACACCCCTAACAGTTAACGACATCTCCAACATCTCAGGCACAATCATCTACTCTGATGTTGCATAGTCTCCAGAATATAATGGCCAGCCGATGCGTGCAGGCATAGGTATCTACATGCAAATTCATGGTGACAGGCTTTGCTCCCTGGTTAGCATCTTGGCCATGCCGCCACCAGTTTCATCAGGAATCCAAACCCAAGCGTTTCGGCTGCTGCTTGCCGTCAAACTTGTGGAAATACTACATATCCAGCAGGCGACCTTTCTGACGGACAATGCCATCTTAGCAACAGCAGCTGCCGCTCGTGATCTTCTCCACACTCTAGGAAACTGGGCAATAAGACCACAACTTGCCAATATGATAGCATGCATTTCTTTTGATGATTTGAAGGTGTTTCTTATATAAAGGTGTCTCAATTTTAGAGCTGATCATCAAGCTAGATTTGCTCTTAAGCTTCATGGTAGACCTTTTATCTTTCAGATGTTTAGGTACATGCAACAGATCTTGTCGAAATGCAGGTGTAATTGCTCTGTCTTGCGTGTCCCAGTGCAGGCTCCTCCTTGTAAAATGCGGCTAAATCAATGAAGTTCTTTGTGTTAAAAAAAGATAGTACTAGGGGCCGAGGCTAAGCTGCACCATTGCTAAACACAATGGTCGTCGAGGCCACACTACATTTTCATTCTGTTCGAGCAAATGCTCGTTCTTTGAAAGAAAGAAAAAAACGACTACATCACCACATAGTGTCCACTGAATACAGGTGCTGCTTATATAATTGACGAAGTTACCGCAAATGCCTCATTCGTTAATGAGCACATCGCTTTTCAATAAAAATATATTTCATGACATACACATAAGCTATAAGAACATTAGGGCACCAACAACGTGAAGATGGATGGGCTAGCAAACAACAAAGTCTCGAGATAACACACAAAGTATGCTGGGAATACCAGCTTAAGATTACAGCACCAGGTCAACTGTCAGAATGTCTTTAGATAACAACAAAAGCTAACAAGGAGCAAGATAAACTTAGGGCAGAGCTGTATAGCTAAGCTGCTCCACAAGTATCAATCAGCCGTTCACAAGCCCACACCCTGGTTAACTACGCAAAGCTTCAGCCTCCCAATTAGGGCATATGTAGACTACAACACTAAGAAAGGATTAACCAAGAGGTCTAGGACATCTTTATCTCTAATAGCAACCACGAGCTTGAGAAAAATAAATATCAGGGGCTGCATATATATACATTGTTAGGGCGTGATTTCATTGTAATCAGCAAGCTTCAAAATTGAGCTCGTATTCGTGGAGCAGCATGTAAGAACTACCGGCTACCAAAAGGAGAATCCAAACACTGACGCAAACTTAGTGCCTCTATGCTATTTACAGGCCTAGCTATACCCCGGGATGGTACCCGCTGGGTGCCATGTTCTCCATCCTTGGCATGCTTCTCCGTGAGCCAAACTCCTGGCAGCACTCGAGAGCTAGTCGAAGGGCAGTGCCCAAGCCGAGAACGATAAGAACACCTGAAAACATCAGCAAGTTAAGTCAGATGAGCATTCTACATGTGGTACCTTCGATTGTGTACCAATGTACAAGTAGGCACCGAAACTGAATAAAACAAACTAATCTGAAGTATAAGTTATAACAAACATATTGATAAAGTAGCTACATGTGCAATCATATTGAGTGCTGATGGAAGAGAGGAGTTCCCGTTCCCAACAAAACATAATCTGGTTTTCTTATTCCAAATGTAATTAGTACAATCATTTCCTAACAGCATTTTTCATTTGATTTCTCTGCCACATGCATTGACACTACACGTTACTCCTAGAAAATATGAAATCTTTGCAAGAATCTGTATCCACTAGTACTTCTGTTCTGTGTTCTGTCTTCATTTGTATTTACACGTGGACCCTAAGCCATTAGATTACTAGAGGCGCACCTGACATTCTTTGAATATAAACATCAGTTGTGGACGTGTGGCTCTATCTCCGTGGACGACTTGTTGCAATATTGCTCCTACCGACTAGTCTATATTTCTTTAGCAGGGACCAAGTGTTGCTGGGACAAAAACTTGGTGACATACAATCTAGACTGTATAGTGTGATAATTTCTCAATGAAATAGGTCAATATTCATTTGTATGTTCCCACAGAACATACTGACTTGCAAGGTAACTCATTCTTATTCTGTGTCAATTTCCAAGTCAACAAAAGGCAAGTTGTAACAGAACATAAAGGGCAATTAGGATATGGTACACCGAAATATTGTTTCATACCAATTATAATGTTCACAGGAAGTGCAGAAACACCAAGAGAAACGGATATCAGCACATCCAATAAGAGACCACCAATCAGAATTGCAAATGCAACCCAGAGTGGGCTAAACCAACCCTGCATACACAAAGAAAGAGCGTCAAATATGAAGCAGAAACATTGTGCAAGTTCTGCACAACTGAAGACTTGCACATGTTGATTAAATTAGTAATCCATTTCTGGAGCCAGATATTAAAATCAGTGTATTTGTTTCTTTTTTTCTTATCCAATCACAAAAATACCCTTTCATGTCCTCCTCGGCCCCTTCCATAAGCTGAATCAACCCTCCAAACCCAATAACTTGTCTGCTCAATGAAAACAAGTAAAATTTTCACTACCAGGAAGAGGAATCTGATTTAATATTTTGAAGCATAGTGGCCACTACAATTTCATGAGGTCTTGAGTTATTTAACTGTGGTAAGGAGATACTCAAACGTGCAGCCAATGCTAAATATTCTTCAAACTTCAGACTTTTTAAGTATTGTAAACACGTCTTGAAACTGATATAAGGTCTAGATTGAAGACTTACACTTGCTTGCGTCTCTGGAGGGGGTATATTGATAGCAATCTGCCTGTGAAGAAAACAACTTCAATAAATCAAAATAATTATGAACAGGCAAAAACCGTCTAAGAATAGGACTTACTGGCATATCTCACACTTGTTTGAACCTCTAGTACGGAACCAGACATCAATACATGTGCGGTGAGCTTTTGAAAGATCACCTCGACATCTGCATCCAAGGTCTACCAAAGGTTCTTCCGACTTTTGCTGACAAACTCTGCAGTGGAAGTACCATGTATTAAACCTTCAGAAAAAAACTGGTATTTGGAAGAAAAGTTTTGCTGTGGGGCTTTTGCCTCACAGTTCAGGGTAATAAAAAAACAAAACCTTCAGAAAAATAAAAAGAGCAAACGCATAACAGGAAATGTAATCTTTTAGGATCTTAAAGATACATACATTGACAAAAGAATGGCCCATTCTTGTTCAAAAACAAAGACCGGCTTATTGGTGAACAGTTTCACAAGGGCCACATGTTGCTTATAAGGAAAATGCCAACCACATAACCGGGTGGCACTGAGGTGTCCACCAGTAGAACGTATTCTAGACCAAGCTCGTGCTGCCATGCTGTTGCGGCTACTGTTAACTTTACACCATTTAAGAAAACATTTCACTAATCAGTCTGAGAGACCAATAGTCTTTGTCACCAAAGCATTGTGTAATGCTTCTATCATACCAATTACTGAAGCACAACTCCCAAGCAATGCTAGAGGCTATTGCTTTTAATAAAAATAAATAACAGAGTTCCTTTTAACAGTTACTTTACTGGAAACACTGACGGTTGTAAGAAAGTACACGGGAAGGTTTCAGGCCAATGTATCATAAGTAACCAGAATAAGGCATTAAAATCCTCAATGGATCATAAGAAACATCACTATCACGACATAGTGTTCCCTTAGATAGCTATGATTTTAACATCATGAACCAGGGTGGCTTAAGACTGCAAGGCACAATAGGAATGGAACGAATGTGTTACTGGAAAAAATCAAAACATGGTTTGCCTCTCTTTATTGCGTGCTGAGCTGTTATGTGTTATACACGTACATTGGTAAACTAATCAGCATAACTCTGGTAGGAGTAGTAATTATCATACATCAGCATGCCACCTTACCTTAATTTAACTCATGTCAGCAGCCATACAGCAGCTGAATAGCATTTTAGGTTCTGATAGCTAAGAACTAAACAAGGCAGACCAATTTATTGAAGCCATCTGCAAGCAATAGTGCTTCCCTAGTCTATACTAGTAAATGCACTCATTATAGTACTCCCTCTGAATCAGACGTATCTAGACATGTTTTAGTGCTAGATACATCCTACTCTCTTTGTTCCGGTTTAAGTCTTGCGCGTGTATCTAGGTCATCAATTTGACCAACTTAATATGGAATATGTATTGCGAAAAATATATCATCAGAAATTTCAGATGTTATATTTTTTCAATAATTTTTGCTTATATAATTTATTTTATATAGGTCAAATTGACGACCTAGGTATTCACGCAGGACTTATAAACTGGAACAGGGGCAGCCACAATTAATATGGATCGGACGGAGTACATAAGATCTTACATCCTGAAAATTGAACAACTGAGCCATGAGGATTGAGCTCAAAGTTGCTTTCACTTTTGGCTACATCAATTAAACCAATCATTTGGTTGTTTTAAAAAAAACTCCACGGAATTCAGAAGCTTAACCTGCCATGCCTCCCACAGATTACAAGTTAATAGGGATCAAGATTAGGGCTAAACAGGGAATTAAGCATATCACCCCTTCACCGGGAAATGTCAAATCACATCCACGGAATTTATACCATGCTAGTTTGATAAGTCAAGAATTAACCACCTAAAATTGCTTTGTCTTTGGTCTCATTTTCACATCATAAACTGCAGAGCACTGTACCAGCATCCTAGAAATTACCAATGCCACTCTAAAGCTACACCAGAACTACCAAGCAATGACATTCACCCCACTAGGTAGATGAAGAAAATATGCAGCAACATACTGACAAATTAGCAATTAACACCTTCATGGTTTTGGTGCTCAATGCTCATATGTGCTAACTGATTCCAAGTGAGTATTGCTCATGTAGAGAGCGAAGTAGGATAACAACATACCCACTTGTCATGATCCATGTTCTAGAATCTCCACGAATCAGACACGAGAAACACGTCAGACTATCAGAGTACCCATAGCATAGGTAGTACAAATTTACATTGCATAAGTCTTAATTTTGCCTTCAGGTTACTATATATACGTACATAGACTTCATACAAGATGAGCTGCCAAAAAACCCCATATTCCATTTACAGAGGGAACGGCAAAGCCCTTACTGCAATTCGACCACGAAATGGCCTGTAGGTAATATATACGGTAGCAACCACACAAATCGGAAAGAACCTCAGCTAGCCACGAAAGTTTCCTATCCCCTCACTACCATTTAGCAATTCAGAAAGCTCTTGAGCAGGATCCAACCAAACATCCACCGTTTTGACAGGAGC
Organism: Poa annua; assembly: GCA_026929855.1. NCBI lineage: Eukaryota > Viridiplantae > Streptophyta > Magnoliopsida > Poales > Poaceae > Poa > Poa annua. Next base: position 36,473,341 of record CM049438.1, read on the forward strand.
AGGACAAGAGAGGCACCACCAAGAAGTGAAGAAGAGCATACCTGCATTGCTCGTCGTCGAAGCTGTCGGATCTCGCCAGGTCCGCCTCCTTTGCGGCCGCCAAGGCGGCCATGGCGCTGCCGTCCCCGCCCTCGAGAGGGGACGGGGAGGCCTGGGCGGCACCCTTGGGCTCGGGCGTCACCTCCTCCGGCTGCGAGATGACGATGGTGAGCACCGACACAGGCGCCGGCGCCTCAGCCGCGGCCGCGGGCACCGAACCCGGCACCTCAGCCGCGTCCTCGACCACCACCTCCTGCTGGGGCGGCGGTGGCGGCTGCTGCATGGGCAGCTGATGAGGCATGCCCGTGCCGGTCTCCGATCCGGCGGCTGCGCTCGACATGGGGTCGTCTGCGGCTCTTGGTCGCGTGCGAGAGGTGGTGTTTTTCCTTTCGGGCAAAGAGAAGGGGAGGTGCGGGGGCCGCACCTAGTCCTGCGGCTACTGGCTGCGGCGAGGGTCGGGGACTGGTGAGGGGCCTACGCCGGCGAGGGGGGAGATGGGGATGGGTGGGGTGGGGAAGCTGCGGCCTGTGGGCGGATAAGTACGTGTGTTTGTGCGGAGTGGGAGTGACACTGACGGGCTGGGCGAGGGCGCTTCGGCCGCGGGTGTCAGTGAGACGGCGTGGGAGAGTAGTGAGTGAGTTGCTGCTCGTTCGGACTTCGGATCTGGGACCGAGAGAGGTGCCGGATCTGGGCTGTGAACTATGTTTAGCTTGGTTCAGGTAGGACTCTTGTCGAATTTCCCGAAAGAAATCTGCCGTTTCTTCTATATCGACACTAGGTGAACCTGCACGGTTGCACAACAGTTATACATGATCATATGTATAACATGCTAACTCATATTTTCTAAAGGTAAACTGTAAAACGAGACGCTCGACTCGATTTTTAGACTTCATCGTAAATCGCGGGTACTTGGCCCTAATTAAGATCAAATGTTGCTACACTGTCATGGTTCAGCCATTTTTCGACCATCTTTTCCTCGCTATCTTGATTCCGACCAATTTTCGGCTAAATCACCACCAAATTCCGGCTTTTCGAGCTAAGGGGCCGCAGAGCACTTGCATGGTTGAGCTCCACAACCAAGCGAACTTCCGACCTCCATGGTTGAATTACTCCGCGGCCGAGGAACAACACGGAAAACACGCTCCGCCACTGGTCGGCTATACAAATGAGGCAGGGCTCCGCTGGCGTGTCTTTAGGGTTGTGATGGGCCTTAGTGAGCTCCTTCATCTTACTCCCTCATTTGTTGAGAATAAGGTATTTAAACTTTGTTGAAGCTTAAATCTTGTAAAGTTTGACAAAATTTGTAGAAACATTTGTCAACATTAATATGAAATATATTTTCATTATTATATGTATTATTATAGTTGTTGACAGTTTTTTTCAATAAATTTGGTCAAAATTAAAATATTTAAGTTTGCAAAAAAATTACACACTTTGTTCTCAGCAATAGAGGTAGTAGTTGGTTGTAAACTTACAAGTACACATTCTGTTCAGATTGCTCATCACTCAAATACTTATCTCTATATCTTATTGCCAATGGAAAAGGGACTAAAAGGTTTTTAAATAAATAATGTTATCTTCTTGTGATGCCTCATAAAGCACTTCACAATTAGTTTAAATGAATAAATGAAGCGTGCCATCGTCGGGCCTATTTTGGCTTACCAGTCACCACTCATACTTTTTAATAAGAAAAAGTTATTTCTCTATAAAGTACTACTCCCTCATTCCGAGAATCTATTTAGCGGACTTATCTTCCCTCAGTCTGTGACCATATATTTGTCTTCTAAAATCCTTCCTTTTCATATATATGTACTAATTTTATAGATAAATAATAAGTACAAATCATAATCAAAGTTGTAATCTTTATACCAACAAACAAACAAAAATGACGCCTATATTTTGGAATGAAGGGAGTATGAGAGTATGGTCCTTCAAGTGTCCAAACCTTCTAATATGGTCGGTTATTTCAGTAAAAACCATTCCCAGGTCGCATGTTCACATGTGTGGTAGACTATTCAACATTATAATGGTTAACGTTAGAGACAACCTATAAGTGAGTAAATATAATCCAGAGGATTTTATTACAGAAAATCAGCTCATTATAAGAACATGGAAAATATATTTCCTATGGAATATCATAGATGTACAAATCACTAGTATTAAAAATGATGGTTTAAGAATGCTAGAAAATAAACATTTTGAGTTTTACGGAAATCCATTTTTTCAGAAAATTACAAATAAGATGCGTTAAAAATTCCTAAAATTGGAACCTATATATATGTTTCATTCTTTTATTATATTTTGCTGTGTCTTGTGTTACTTCGATTTATTTTCTAGTTTTTAAAATGCTTATGACAACTGGAGTGGCTTTTAGAGATTGTTGACTAGTAATATGTAAAGAATAGATAGCAAGAATAAAAAAATGTAACATTAGATACGTCATGAAGCATGTTTTCATCCATAAAAAACATTCAAAAAAATTCAAATAGTATATTATAGATTTCTATAGTAACATGATGATATAGTCATTAGAAATGTGTGAATTCAGATGTAGAAGGAATATTCGTTCTAAGAAACAACCAAGGCCCAAGTGGCCACATAACGGTTCCATGCCAACTTTTATGTCCAAATTATCTCAATGTTTGGGACTGATAAACCTATATAAACAACAACGAATATCAGATACCATATCATAAAAGAACTCTCAATCGGTGTCACCCAGAGTTATTTTTCTCTCGGTCGACTTTTTGTTCCACCATGCAGACGAAACAATCATCTTCTTGGAACCGGGTGATCGGTCTATCACTCAATGAAATTTCTGTTTCATTGTTATGAAGCCCTGTCTGGTCTAAAGATAAGTTTTGATAGCAATAATTTAACTTGCTGACAGAGGGCCATCTCCTCAAGACAGCTTCTAGCCTCATATTTTGATTTCCTCCCACAACAAAGTTAAGAAAGAGTTGGATTGTTGGAAACTAGTTCCAATGAGATGCAGAAATGTGCTCATTGATTCATGTCTAAGTAATATTCCTACCTTTGATATGGGCCTTTACTTGCTGACAGAGGGGAATCACTGTTAGATGGATATCCATCGAGCAAATTCGGGTGAAACATGGGTTACTTATCTTTACTATTAAATGGGAGTTGGTGGTATGGTTCAACCACAAGTGAAAAGTGGAAATTTTCTGCCGGACTCGCGATCGCTAAAATGGGCCAGGCCCAACAAACTCAGTCGCGCGACCACCTCTTCCACAATTGCTAAAGGTCTAGACTCCACCCGCGCCTGATTCACACCGGCGACCGACGAATCGAGGCCTCTAGGTGTCGATTTGCTCGCTGCTACTCGGCCTTCTTCTATTGGCGACCCAGTGCCTCTTCTCCCCCGCCCCCGCGGCACTACTGGAATTCTGGGCAGCGCAGCGGTGGGAGGTGGTGGGATCCAGGGCGGCACACTGCTAGGACGCGAACCACTGGCGCCGGAGTCAGAGCCGGGAGTCGTGATGGAGCGTCGCCCCTGCTCCGTTTTCTCTCGCCGTCGACCCCTGCTCCGTCCCGTCCCTCCATCGTCTTCCTCTTGCAGCAGCGGAAGCGACGTTCGTCGAGATCTGCCTTCGTCGAGATCTGCCGCTTCTGCTTGCAGTTACAACATGGCAGCAAGAGAATCCGCCACCAGCGCCCCGACCACCTCTACTCCACCAAGTACAACAGCCGCACCGACCTCCTCCGCCTGTTACTCAAGCCCTGCCTATGCGGCTCTGCCCTTGGCTTTGCGCAAGCTACTTTCACTTTGCGAAGTACACTGGCCAAGGCGAGACGAGGCAGCCACGACGGACGTGAACCACTTCATTGAGTGCAAGTGAGCTCTTTTCTAGCTTTCTTCCGTCACCATCTTTCCATCACGTATTGTATTTTGTTTTCCAAAAAAATTCAGTTAATTTAGTGTTATAGGGGAAAGAAGCTGGTGGATTTTACTGTGTCCGTGTGAATTAGTTTAGCAGCACATGGGAAAGAGGATTAGAGGCCGCAAGGGTAGAAGAAAAGGTGATAGGAATTGGGTCGATTCATATTAACATTGTCTGTGCATGGATAAAACAAGATAAAGGATCTTTTAACTGATGGTTTAGTTGATAGCGAAACACAACTCCTAAAAGATTTTTTTACCAGTGCAGATTCCTCTTGCTCTACATGACTTGTAAGTATCATGTCTTGAAGTAAATCTGTATTCATCAGGGGTCTGCTAAGGTATCTATTTTAATGACAATTAATCATCTCTATCTGATGGTGATCTAACAACTGGGATTATGATTGGTGAGCCTCTGATGACATGGAAAATTTGCAGACCCTATTCTCCTGGTTACTCCTCTACAAGTAGGAAGTGAGGTACTTTTCACATATCTCTGAATTTCATCAGTTTATGTATGTGTCTAACTTTATATGTGTGACCGGTCTTTGTCCATCTTTAAGGTTATTACTTGTTTGTTTCTCCTTTGGAGGTGTGACATATTTTCTTTTGTCTCGCTGAACACAGATAACTCGAGAAAGAAGCTCCGTTAGACAACCGAGGGGTGAAGGTGACTTATCCGTGTTAGCTTGCCTTTAATAAAGAGAAAAAACCTATAATATGACCAACATGTGAAGGAGGAAGGTGAACATCATTTGAACCAATTTCATGGAACTAGGCACTTATCCAATAGCTTTGTTTGAGGCAAAATAGAAGTCAGAAAATCATTTAGCTAGAAACAGATGCTATCTTCTTCAGTTTGGCTTGGCATATTATTTACCTGCTTCTCCTATGTTTTTTTTTATATAAATCATATCTCATTCCAATGTGCTCATTTTTACAAATATTGTGGCAGGAGCCAAAAGGGGTATTTATATTGCATCTGGTGGTAGGCCTTGGGTTTGACATTCAAAGGAAAATAAACTTCAGGGTATTTATATTGCTTACTGTATATGCAATGCTTACTGTCTACATGTGCATATCTATACTATTACACCCAAATTAATTGCGTACGTGTTGCCATGTATCTTGGCATAGTCAGAAAATGATGGTTAATGAATTATATAAGTGGCGTCTAGGCCTTATTTGAGTATAGCTTTGCTTATGTATATGCTAACATGATTTATGAGATATACATAGAGATCTAACTAAACAGAAGTTTCTACAACAATTAGGCCCTGTTTGGCATCAAAATATTTTTAAAGTATGCAGCGAATACTTCAGTTTCTAAAAATAGTGAAGCATTAAATAATTTAAGGTGTTTGGATCCGATAAATAATGTGGTTTTCAAACTGAAGTATTCTACAAAAGTGTAGTTTTTTTTAAAGTATTGTAGAAAGAGGTATGGACCTATTTATTTCCAAACTGAGAAATGAGAAAAACTGAAGTATTTGTTTGCCAGGCGTTGGAGTACTTCGGTTTTGAGATACTTCAGTTTAGAAAATACTGAAGTACCAAACTACTTTGCAATTCTGCAGTTTAGTAATTATTATACATATTGAAATCTTCCAGTTCGTTTTAATTTGGATTCCCTCATTAATTCAGATATAATGTGCATGTTAATTTTGTCTATGGAGTTGTTGTGCTTTGATATGTGCAGATTGCAGTCACAATGACGAGCTGGTCGACCATGCCAGCAAGGCAAAATGGACAGAAAATAAACGGAAATCATGTGAGTGTCGTTGAAGTGAAAGCATGGAACTGATTTTTCTGACCGTCATCGCCCTTTGTCTCAGTTTGCATTACAAGAGAATTCTGAAAGATCAATGCTGATTATGCATTTTTGGGTGTGCAATCCTTGAACGGATTAGCTTCCTCTGCGTCCATCACCGGTGGGGAGAGGTGCATCATCTTACATGGAGAGTATGCGAGGGATTCCATTGTTTGTGGTTATGTGGTCAAATTAGTTTATTTTCCTTCCTCCGTTGCTGGTAATTATTGTAAAGAAACATTTTTTGCTAAAAAAGTAGAAAGAAGCTTTCATGTGTACATCTGAATTAAGCAGCCTACTACTAATTATTTTGCAAGCTACAATTTCGTTATTTCTGCAACTAGGATTCTCCCTTTATTTCCGATTGAGATACATTCTAGATTCTTATTTCAATGGGAATGGAGTTATTTCTGCAAACAAAAATTGTTCTGGGCAAATTTTTAGATAGTTTTACTCAGCAAGTGGTCATGTTACCTTTTCCCTGTTTGTGGTCATTGCGAAGGAATATTAACACACGCTTGTCCTGATTGTACAGGAGATGCTGATACCTAGCTTTACTTGAGGACTATACCAGGTTGGGGTGTGTCTATTTCTTGCTTCCCAAAATCTGGTTTCAACTCATCCACACCAGGTCATGAGGTAATAATGGTATATCAGGAAGGCATATGCTGCGATGCAATAAGCAAACTCCACTTTTCTTGCATTCTCCCTTATTACATTCAAATGCATTGTTGAATTAGCTGACATCATAGTTTCTGAGTGGATAAAGTAAAGCTTTAGCTCTGATTTTTTTAGATTAGTCATCATTATACCTTTAATTAAACATTGAGTACAAATACATGTTCTCTTATTTTGTCAATGTTGACTCGTGTTATACTTTTATACACCTCTCATTTCTGATGGTTTGTTCCAAATGCCACTGCTGCCATCGGACTGCAGAAAGGACAAAAAGGCAAGTACAACAAAGTTGGTGCATGATTTGGCTCTCTAACAGTTTTCCAGAAGACAATGAAGTGTTCAAAATCCGCGTCATATTTCAAGATCTATATTCCCAACCAGTTTAAGAATTTTGAAATCATGTGGTTCCAATTCAACATACTTGAGTAAAGATATTAAAATTAAGGCGCAACCAACCCTGACTGCAGGTGATGGCAAAGGTCACTACTCACAAGTACTGTATTTGAGAATAGGGAAGTGGATCGCAGCAGATTATATTTTAGCTTGGTATATGTAAAAACTCTTCTTTGGAAATTTAGATACACCTTTGATTTGTAAAGTAATTATTTTGAGGACAAACAAGACTGTCAAAAGAATATGAGGCCATTTGAAAAAAAAGGTTTACCAAATTTATTTGGCACACTGTTTTTGATTGGTTGGGTGTATTATAATTAATAAATATGTGAGGTAGTTGGCTTATATATTTTACTTGCACCGTATGTTTGGTGGGAAGGAGTGAAAGAACAATTTTTTAACAAGCACATGCATAATGAAACTTTTGATGAATGTTGCTTCTGTAGTTTTATGTTATCACATAGCAACACTAAGGTCTTGGGCTATCGGAAACTACAACTGTCGTTCAAATTAAGCTTTAGAAAACGCATCATGCAGCAGCAGTGACATATTGTGGAGTAGGATACTACGTAGTAGAATGGTGGCTCTGTTAGATTAGGGTGGCTACAAAGCCCAATAACATCAACGAAAGAAAAGTAGGACGATCCGTAGCAACGCACGGGCATTCAACTAGTAACTTATAAGGTTGGTGATGGATGTAAAGTGAGCTTCTGAAATGATGTTTGGCAGAAAAAAAACACCGTTGATGGTCTTGTTCCCCACAATTCATGACTGTTAGTGATCGACCAGAATATTCGGTGCACATGTGATTAGGCCAGATTGGCCAAGTGAGCCTTTTTGCAAACTCTGTGGAGGGCTTCAAACGGCGTCCCATCTGATTTTTGGCTGTCTGTTGTCTCATTTTCTTTGGTGGTGTGTGGACGATCTCTCATTCATTTGCATGGAAATATCCTGGAGCTTCTTAATTGCATCGTCAATTTGGGCTGGACCATTTTTTAGCCGCTTACTGGTCAATTTAACCGGCTAGGAATGATGTGTTGCTCAAGATTGTTTCTTCACCTCTTAATGACATGTTCAAAGTGATGTATTTTATTCCACAATGGATGTTCATATTACCAGCAAAGCGTGAGGCGAGCTGGAAGGGAATAATGGAGCAATTGAAGACGTCCGGCAAGCATATAACTTACTTATCTATATCCAAAGAGTGATTGGATAACCTTTATCGTTCATCAGTTCATATTTTCACTATAAGAAAATTGCTTATAACTGACAGGTAATGACCGGCCGATCACAATAGAGCCACTCCGGTGATTTGTTGGGATCAGATGGGCAGAGATAATCACCGGCGTCGAACAATGTCCCCGCCGGTGCTATTATCTAATCACTGGCATGTCTCGTTGTGCGGCATGCCGGTGATATGTGGGTTCAAAAAACATCCCCTTCTCAAAAATAGTATCGGCATGGGATACGTCAACCACGTCAGTAATGTACCGATTTATCACTGGCATGGGATTAGAAGGACACGCCGGTAGTACAAGTGTCATTCAGACCCGACTAATCAGTTGTGTGGGATTAGAAAGACACGCGCGGGTAATAGCCTTTTTGTTACTGGTGAGTCGTCGTGCTTCCACGCCGGTCATGGCGTCGCGAATTCTATACATCTTGTGACCATATTTTCCCACCACTTTTCTTTTCTTATCCTCTTCTTTCTTGGCTTTTTTATTTTTATTATCCTCCCCTCTCTCACCTAAAGGTAAAAAAGCTCTCCCCCTCTCGTCCTCCACACACATTCTCTCTCCTCCACTCACTCTCTCTCCTCCTCCCTCTCTCCTCCATTCACTATCTTAGTTGCTCAACCCCCACTCTCTCTATCTAATTAATTGAGCTTTATCTCTAGGTCTACTTATGAAGGATACAATGGATTGGAGCTAGAAACTTGGGTGCTCCACTATTTGTGATAACTTCTCTCATCTCTATCTCGTTTATTAGTTCCGCATTTTTTTTGTGTTGGAGCCAAATTTGACCATGGATTTGTGCTCTAACTTGTACATGTGTTGGAGCCGAAATGTTGGCATGGATTTGTTTTATATCGTGACAATGTTTTGGTTAAACGGTGTTCCGTCAAATTTCGGACACTCAATACGTCCAACTTTTAGCAAAGGACAAAGAAAAGAGTAAATGATAATGTGTTGGGGCACCCAGCGGATGTTTTGCAGCGGAAAAAAGTTGACTATATACACAAAGATTTCAAGGATGAGGTCAGGAATGTGAGGTTGGGTCTGAGTAAGGATGGACTAAATCCCTTTGGCAACCATAGCACCAATCCTAGCACATGACCTATGTTTGTATGTATGTACAACTTGCCACCTTGGTTGTGCATGAACAGGAAATATATACACATGGTTATGGTAATCCAAGGACTGACGTAGTCAGGTAGCGATATTAACATGTACATACAGCTGGTAAAGGAGGAGCTAGACACGTTGTGGGATAGGAAAGGTGTCAGTACATGGGACGCATTCGAAAAGAAATATTTCTATATGAGAACCATGTTGATGACGACGGTGCAAGACTATCTCTGTTTAGGATATGTCTCTTGCTAGGTGTGCCACGGACACTACGGATGTGTCAAGTGTATGGATGAGAGAGCCTTCCGTCAGCTGTCGAAAAAGGGTTCATGTAAAACCATATACTTGGGGCATCGAAGGTGGCTTGAACCGAATGACGAGTGGAGAAAAAGAAAAGATGTGTTCGACAATACAATTGAGATCCGAGGACCGCCTCGTCAGAGAAAAAAACATATTATTGATATGCTTAATAGTTGGGAGGATTGCTCTTTGCCGGGAAAGAAGCGAAAGGCTCCGGAGCCGCTTTGCAAAACATGGAAAAGAAAGTATGTTTTTTGGGACTTATCATACTGGCCACTCCTTGATACACCACATTCTCTTGATACAATGCATATTATTAAGAACGTGGTGATGGGCGTAACGATAATACGCTTAGGTTGAGATCCAAGTGCTGAGTTTGTAGATGTGGAAGACTTGTTTTCCCCACAAGGGTGACTCGAGGATTTATATCGAACTCTCGGGGAACTGTGTGTATTTATCTTATCCTTCTCTTATGAGACCGGCAAAACAAAACGATAATAAATGCAAAACAATAATAAATATGCAATGATATGGATGATAATGCAACGGTGCTAGAAAATAAAGTGGTAATGCAAAGATGGTAAATAAATATGCAAGGATGATAAATATGAGTGGTGATAGTGTTTTTGGGTTTTGTATTGTGAATGCAAGAAATAAAAGTGTTTTGTATTTTCGGATTTTTAAATGTCTGGAAATGAAAAGTGCTTAAAAGTTGTTGGAAAGGCGTTTCTTATGAATAAAAATGGACCGGGGTTCATGGTTTCACAAATGCACTCTCTCTTTAATAAAGTGGTAGATAATGGAACACCAGAATTGACATATTTGATTGCAACAAAGTTTCATGACAATATATAATTATATGGGCATCACGTCCTAACATAGAGATCTTTTGGTTATTAATCTCTCTCATACTCCACTAAGTTGTGAAATAAATCAAAGCACCGTAGTATTAAGATAAATTAGAGTATAGCCTTAAATTGTATGACATGAAGTTAAAATAAGAACATGCTAGATCTAGTCATGGAGAAGTGGCATGGTCACACCCAACATCCCCGGTAGCATGGTATTCTCTTTATCCATAGTGAGGTAACAAAGTAAGGTAAACACCCAAGTGGATCGTGATATTTCAGTTGTGAGCTTACCATACTAGCCACCCCCCGTTACTCCATCTAATGCACACGTTCTCCCAAACAAGCTCTCATACACAAGTTGGATCAAAACACGTAAACAAGAACGGGGTACATAATATGCATCTACTTTCATAACTGAAACAAAACTATTGCAATCTCAAACATATATTAACTCATAAAAAGATCCACCACAAAGGTATTACATAGATGACCGTAATCATGTTCAACATCTCATATGGTGCTAATTAGTGAAGCTCAAAGAGAGGAGAGATACATAAGTTACTTCCACAAACCCATAGTCCAGGGGTGGACTACTCCTTCTTCATCAAGGGCTAAGCAAGGAGACGAAGATCGACGACATCGGAGGCTCGAGGGCCAGGATGAGGTGCCCCACACGGCCAAGGAATGTGGCCACGTGGGCCCACCTCTTTTGGTCCTCGGGTTTCCACTTTTGTTTATCTTTGGCTCGTACATTTCCTTCTTTCCAAAAAATGATCCCCGTGAAATATTAGGTCATTTGGACGTCGTTTGGGTCCCTGAAACATCAAAATATAGAAAATAGGGTTTTCTGCCAGTGCAGGGTTAATTCCAGAAAAAAAAGGAAACGGTGAAATATTCCCAAAATCAATATAAAACAATGATATAACCCTTATATGATGCAAATATGATTGAAATATAAGTAATACAATGCAAAGTTCATGTATGTATTTTACATACATCACGTGGGTGAGAGTGTGTTTGGCACATTGTTCAATATGCTGGAAAAGGGTAAAGATGGACCAAAGTCAAGAACGGATTTGGAAGAAATAGGCATCAGGGGAGATCTTCATATACGTAAGAAGCAGAAGGATCATGATGAGGAGACAGCCGACACAAGCCAAAAGGTGACAAAAATCAAAGATCATATCCCCCGCTTGCTTCACTCTAAGTCCAGAGGAGTTGAAACAAGTTTCCGAATGTCTTTAAAACATCAAAGAAACAACCAGCTACTCGGGATCCATACGCCTGAGACACACTCCTTGACCTATGTAATGTTTTGGACGTTATATCTCGAAAATGCATCAGTAAGAAGCGTCTCAAAAGGCTACAAGAAGATATCATTGTTATACTATGTGAGCTTGAGATATACTTCCCGCTTGCGATGTTCGACGTGATGTTGCATCTGTTAGTCCATATTGTTTCAGAGATCGAAGATCTTGGAACTGCATTTCTACGCAATATGTTCCCATTTGAAAGGATGAATAGGTGAGTGAAGGGCTCTGTTCGTAATAGGACACATCCGAATGGAAGCATCGTTCATGGTTATCTAACTGAGGAGTGCATATCGTTCTGCAACAACTTCATGAACATCCAAAATCCTATTGGTGTGCCCGCCAGTAAGCACTTTGACAAGCTACATCAGCACAGTCACTCGACTCTAAAAGAGGAGATGCATGTGGTCCATCTAAACCAATTTGACGACTTTTTACGAGCTCACACAGCAGTGTTACAACACTTGGAGGTGCTCGATCATTTTGCGGACATGCACAAACATATAATTACTAAAAATTATGCAAGTATTGGGCAGAGGAAGACGGAGAATCAAATCAGTAAAGAGCATAGCCAGAGTTTCACGGCTTGGTTGAAAAAGACCGTCAGGGAAAATCCTCCGCCAGCGAGTCATGTAAATGCAGAAACCATTTACTCCTTATCACAAGGACCCACACACAATATCATGTCTTATCAAGCTCATGATATCAACGGATTCACATACTATACAAAGAACAAAGACAAAAATATTGTGTATAAGAACTCTGGGGTACTACGGAATCTTGGACCGGTGGTGTAAAGCGAAGATACTATGTAAGGATGGAAGAAATCTGGAAACTTGACTACACGGGAATCTATAGGGTGGCGATGTTTGTCGGAGGATGATTCCCACGAGATAGGGATAGTCACACTCTGAAGAGTTGTTCGAGAAGGGGACTGAACACGTTGGTCTACAACCCTCAACCGGCACGGCGACAGTGCTCGTCGAGCCTGAGGAGGGACAGCACGGCAGAGATGGACAGCGGACCGTACCCAGGTTCACGGCCCTCAGGAGGAGGTAACACCGCTACTCCTGCTTGTCTGTATTGCACTACAGAGGTTACAGTACAATGAGCTTGCCGAGGGCTCCCTTCTGGCAGAGCGGAGCTCAAGGAGGGAACTTGAAGGTCTTCTTCCTCCTCGAGTGCGCTTGGCTAACCTACACAATGGTGGAGTGCTCAGGGTCTGAATGGTCGATCCCTTGCTACGGAGGTGCTCCCTCTCCTTTTATAGGCGCCCCGGGCCTCAACCTTGCGCACTGCGCGGCGGAAGGGTTCCCACATGGCGACGAAACGGAGGAGTGGGGTGTACCGCAGCTGAGTTGTTCATGGACCCGGTCCATGGTCATAAAGCCTGCCCGTGGGGCAGAAAAGCCACCGTCCGCGCAGGACGGCCAGCTGGTGCTGCAGAGATAGTGGGTGCGCCCACGGTGATGTCGTCGTTGGAGCGTAGCGCCGGCCATCCGCTTTATCACCAAAGGGGAAAGCTTCGTAGTCCGGCGCGGGGGACACAGCTTTGTTGACTCCTTTAATCACCGGAATGGCAACTGCGGCGCCGTCGTCATAGCGCGCACACGCGCGCGTCACTCTGCGGCCGCGGCAGAGGCCATGTGCGCTCTGCGGCGGTTGCTTCGTAGCGAAGTATCTCCACAGGGCCTGGGCGGCCTTGTGGAGGGATTTGCGTTGACCCCTCTCCGGGGGGGAGGGCCTTGAAGAGGGGCAGCCTCGGGAGGAGCCTCTTCAGGCCTTCGCTGCCCCCTCAAGTCTTCTCGAGGACCTTTCCTCTCGAGGGTCTCTCCAAGCGTTTTGCTTGGTCCTTAGTCGTTTCGTTGATACCGTCGCGTGCGAGGGCTGTGGAGAGTGGGCTCTGCACACCCTGGATCCCACTGGGTCGACAATGTTTGATACGTCTCAAACGTATCTATAATTTCTTATGTTCCATGCTTATATTATCCTAATTGCCTACATATTTTATACACATTTTATATTGTTTTATGCATTTTCTGGAACTAACCTATTGATAAGATGCCACAGTGCCAGTTCCCTGTTTTCTGCTGTTTTTGGTTTCAGAAATCCACTTAAGGAAATATTCTCGGAATTGGACAATTTTTATACCGAAGATCTTAGAATTCCAGACACGTTCCAGAAGTCCGAGGGGGAAAAGGAGACGGGCACCGAGGCGCCCACCTCAAGGGGTGGCGCGACAGCCTCCTTGGCCGCGCCAGCACCTGAGGTGGGGCCCTCGGGGCTCCACCGCCTTCGCCCTTTCGCCTATATAAACCCCCCGAAACCCTAAGGCAGAGTACCCGAACACTTTTCCACTTTTCCTCACGGAGCCGCCGCCCTCGTCAACCCTAGTTCGGAAGGGTTCAGAACCTGTTCCCGGCACCCTGCCGGAGAGGGGAATCATCACCGGAGGGCTCTACATCACCATGCCCGCCTCCGGACTGATGCGTGAGTAGTTCATCCTTGGACTACGGGTCCATAGCAGTAGCTAGATGGTTGGCTTCTCCTTTTGTGCCATCATGTTTAGATCTTGTGAGCTGCCTAACATGATCAAGATCATCTTTATGTAATGCTACATGTTGTGTTTGCTGGGATCCGATGAATATTGAATACTTTGTCATTGCTTCATAATGTATCATGTTGTGTGTTGTTTATGATCTTGCATGCTCTCGTTGCTAGTAGTTGCTCTGGCCAAGTAAATGCTTGTGACTCCAAGAGGGGGTATTTATGCTCGATAGTGGGTTCATGTCTCTATTTAATCTGGGGCAGTGACAGAAAGCTCTAAGGTTGTAGATGTACTGTTGGTACTAGGGATAAAACAGTAGTACTTTGTCTAAGGATAATGCTATTACTTACATTACACACTTTGCTTAATGCAATAATCTGTTGCTTGCAACTTAATACTGAAAGGGGTGCGGACGCTAACCGGAAGGTGGATTATTAGTCATAGATGCGGTTGGAACGGTCTATGTATATTGTTGTAATGCCCAAATGAATCTCACACTAGACATCATGTCATTAGTATATGCATCATTATGCAGCTCTTTATTCTATCAATTGCCCAGCTGTAATTTGTTTACCCGCATGTATGCTATTATTATTATTATGGAGAGACACCACTAGTGAACTGTGGACCCCGGTCCTTTTCTCTAAACTGATAATACAACCAACTGCAAACTGTTACTTTCATTCTCTGCAAACAAACATCATTTTCCACACCATACGGTTAATCTCTTTGTTACATCAAGCCGGTGAGATTGACAACCTCACTGTTGAGTTGAGGCAAAGTTTCTTGATTGTGTTGTGCAAGTTCCACGTTGGTGATCGTAAACGGCACCACCAACAACCTTCAGACGTGTTCTTCGTCTCCTACGGGTTCGATAACCTTGGTTTCATCACTGAGGGAAATTTGCTGCTGCACTACTTCACACCTTCCTCTTGGGGTTTCCCAACAACACCACACCGTGAGTGCATCAAAGAATTTCTGGCGCCGTTGCCGGGGAGATAGGAGCACCTCTGTGTCAGCAAGTCTTGACTCCCTGCAACAGCACTTTCTGGCGCCGTTGCCGGGGAGATCAAGACACATCTGCAAGGGGAGTCTCTCACTTCCCAATCTCTTTACTTTGTTTTTGTCTTGCATTTTATTTTATTATTGTCTTGTTTGCTTAATATTAAAAACACAAAAAAATTAGTTACTTGCATTATCATTTTTATTTCGGTTTTGCTTTAATATTGTTAAAATGGGAAGTCCTGAAGTTGAAGTACGTTCGTTTAGGCAACAAGGAGGAGAAAGTTTGAAAGATGCATGGTATAGGATAAATGATGCTCATAAAAAATGCACTAAAAAACATTCCACTTTAATCCTTCTTAGGAATTTTTATGTTGGTATTTCTAGTTGGTATAGGTATGTTCTTGACACTCTCACGGGGGGTAATTTTCTTGGTACTTCTGCTTTGGAGGCCTGCAATTTAATTGAGAGTTTGGTAGGATCACCACCACCTACTAAGGAAATTAAAACTGAGATCACTCTGGAAGATATTATTAAAAGGTTGGATTCTATGGAGAATTTGTTTCTTGCTAATGTTAGCAAGAGTAATGGAGCAATAGAAGATATTAATGAAAGAGTCACTGCTTTAGAAACTAGTAACACCCTTGATACTCATAACCATAGAATTGATGGATTAGAAGAGGCTATGGAAACTTTAAGTTCAACTTTTTCCTCTATTAAAACTAAGAAAGAGAAAGCTTTTGTGGGGAGGGAGCAAAAGTTCATCTATATTCCCAAACCGAAACCCCCTAGTATGCCTAAAAATGATGGTAGTGATTTACGTAATATGACACCTTCATGGATACCTAAAGCACCTATTACAACAAACCATGTCTTGGATGAAATTATTGGTGTTGATGCTTCTTCTTTTGGAAACACTTGAGTTTTGCTTTCTGTGCCTAGCTCAAAGGCGTTAAAGAAAAGCGCTTATGGGAGACAACCCAATTTTTATTTCTGTTATTTTATTTTGTTGAGTCAAGGAACATGCCTACCTCTGTATCAATTCCTTTGTATCTTTATTTTATTGCATTGTTGTGCCAAGTTAAGCCTCTAGTAGAAAGTTGATGTTAGATTTGGATTCCTGCGCAGGAACAGTTTTCTGCTGTCCACCGTTAAATTCGTACGAATTCACAGAAAAATGAAAATGACCTGGGATTTTTTATGCGTGATCCTCAGATATATATATGCAACTTTCATTAGTTTTGAGTTTTCTGATTTGAGCAAGTTAAGTGCCTCGAAAAAATTCGTCTTTAGGGACTGTTCTGTTTTTGACAGATTCTGCCATTTATTTTGCATTGGTTCTTTTGCTGTATTTGGATGGATCTTTTTGTTCCATAAAATTCCAGTGGCTGTAGCTAATGTCCAGTACCATGATAATGATTGTCTCCATGCAGAATATAAGAATTTTTGATTATGCACTAACCCTCTAATGAAGTCTACTTTGAGTTTGGTGTGGATGAAGTTTTCAAGGATCAAGAGAGAAGGATGATATGATGTGATCAAGAAGATGAAAGAGCCTAAGCTTGGGGATGCCCCCGTGGGTCACCCAAGCATATTTCAAGAAGACTCAAGCGTTAAAGCTTGGGGATGCCCGGGCATCCCCTTCTTCATCAACAACTTATCAGGTTATCTCTAGTGAAACTATATTTTAATTCGGCCACCTCTTATGTGCTTTACTTGGAGCGTCAGTTTGTTTTTATTTTTACTTTTGTTATTTTTGTTTTCTGAATAAAATGGATCCTAGCATTCTTGTGTGGGAGAGAGACACGCTCCGCTTTTTCATTTGAATACTCCTATTCTTCACTTATACTTATTGAGTATTCTTCTATAGCTACTGCAATACTTTCAGCTCTTGTTTTTCATGCACCTCTTGTTCAGAGCTGTTAGTTCTCATATGTTATACTCTCTTGCTTCATTGTTAAATACTTGGAGAGTTTTATGTTTAAATAAGTTGATTGGTGTTTGGTTAGGAACAGAAAATGTTAAATGTGGTAGATGGTATAACTAAATGATACATAATCTTGTAGATCATTAAATTGTGTCACTTGAATCATTGATGTTGTTTTGAGATATTAATATGCTTAATGGTAAACATGATGGTTTAGTAAGGTGGAATGATTAATGGTTGGTCTAGAAAAGTTGAAGCTGTGCCACACTTAAATTTCCAGTTGATAGCATAATGAAATATGACTCCTAATGTTAAAAGCAACCGTAATGACTTTGTGTTATGCGCTACGGTCGGGGTCCCAACAGTGACTTGTTCATTTGCCACAGTCCCTCGTGGAGTGATTTTCATTATGCCTTGTAAGATCATGTTTCTATTTGGAATACTTTTTCTTGTGAGTTCTAAAGCTGCGGTTTTCATGCCACTTCCACCTCCATATTTGTTAGCCTCTTCGGTACTTTGCATTGCCCTTTCTCACATTGAGAGTTGGTGCATACTTCGCGGGTACATCCAAAACTCGTGGGAGATCTTCATCATGTTCTCCTACACATAAGCCAAATATCTTCCTCAAAACATCCACCATACCTACCTACTACAGCATTTCCATAGCTGTTCCGAGATATATTGCCATGCAACTTTCATCATACATTACATGACTTGTTGTCATTTATCATTTATATATTGCTTTGCATGATTCTATACAGCTTATGTGTGGTTTTACCCGTGTTACGCTAGATCATTGCATATCCTGCTACACTGGCAGAGGCACCGTTTTCATACACCATGTTTTATCCATTATGAGATTCTTGTACCAAAAGTGTGTTGTCATATTATCATATTAGAATGTTTGCCCCTAAAAGTGAAAAGAGCCATGGAGGCCATCGAAAAGAGAAACAGAAAAATACAAAAAAAAAGAAAAAAGAGAAAATAAAAGAAAGAAAGAATAAAAAGGGGGCAACATTACTACTCTTTATCCACACTTGCGCTCATGTTATAGCACCCATATTATTCATAGTCATCATTTGTGCTCATGTTTAGCACCTATACTCCATATGAGAGAGTTTTCATGTTTTACTTGCATAACTATGTGGGGAACTTTACACTATAGAACTTGGCTTGTATATTCCAATGATGAGCCTCCTCAAAAGTGCTCTAGGTCTTCATGAGCAAGCAAGTTAGATGCACCCCCACTAGTTCCATTGGAGAGCTTTCATACACTTATAGCTCTATGTGCATCCGTTGTGTGGCAATCACTACTCCTTGCATAGCTTCGATTATAAGACTTCCTCTTGTCTAATGATCACTTTCAGCTGTGTGAAACTTTCTTCCGTTGGCCTTCCAAACCCCCATTAACATTCTCTTAGCCACAACATCCTGGTGCCAGGAACCAACGCTGAACACTTGCTTGTTTTTGTGTGAACAAATAGAGAAATGATCTTCTATGTGCATATTGCTATCACTTGACTTGATCCTTTCACAAAGTTGTCATGATTGTTTGATTCATTTGATGATTATATTATTGTGCTTGAAGCTTAAATCATCTTTAATATCTACTTTGCACGGTTGATTGTTCTCTATTACTGATTCGTTGAAAGTCTTGCTTTGTTATGCCTACTTGTTTATTCATTACTCATTTGATATCAATATAAACTACAGCTTTTATTCATTTGATCTCAACTTGCATGCATTACATTATTATTTGATCAAGATTGTGTGAAAGCATGTCACTCCAGAAATTATTTGTTATCGTTTTACCTACTCGAGGACGAGTAGAACTAAGCTTGGGGATGCTTGATACGTCTCAAACGTATCTATAATTTCTTATGTTCCATGCTTATATTATACCAATTGCCTACATGTTTTATACACATTTTATATTGTTTTATGCATTTTCTGGAACTAACCTATTGACAAGATGCCACAGTGCCAGTTCCCTGTTTTCTGTTGTTTTTGGTTTCAGAAATCCACTTAAGGAAATATTCTCGGAATTGGACAATTTTTATACCGAAGATCTTAGAATTCCAGACACGTTCCAGAAGTCCGAGGGGGAAAAGGAGACGGGCACCGAGGCGCTCACCTCAAGGGGTGGCACGGCAGCCTCCTTGGCCGCGCCAGCACCTGAGGTGGGGCCCTCGGGGCTCCACCGCCTTCGCCCTTTCGCCTATATAAAACCCCCGAAACCCTAAGGCAGAGTACCCGAACACTTTTCCACTTTTCCTCACGGAGCCGCCGCCGTCGTCAACCCTAGTTCGGGAGGGTTCAGAACCTGCTCCCGGCACCCTGCCGGAGAGGGGAATCATCACCGGAGGGCTCTACATCAACATGCCCGCCTCCGGACTGATGCGTGACTAGTTCAACCTTGGACTACGGGTCCATAGCAGTAGCTAGATGGTTGTCTTCTCCTTTTGTGCCATCATGTTTAGATCTTGTTTGCTGCCTAACATGATCAAGATCATCTTTATGTAATGCTACATGTTGTGTTTGCTGGGATCCGATGAATATGGAATACTTTGTCATTGCTTCATAATATATCATGTTGTGTGTTGTTTATGATCTTGCATGCTCTCCGTTGCTAGTAGTTGCTCTGGCCAAGTAAATGCTTGTGACTCCAAGAGGGGGTATTTATGCTCGATAGTGGGTTCATGTCTCTATTTAATCTGGGGCAGTGACAGAAAGCTCTAAGGTTGTAGATGTACTGTTGGTACTAGGGATAAAACAGTAGTACTTTGTCTAAGGATAATGCTATTACTTACATTACACACTTTGCTTAATGCAATAATCTGTTGCTTGCAACTTAATACTGAAAGGGGTGCGGACGCTAACCGGAAGGTGGATTATTTGTCATAGATGCGGTTGGAACGGTCTATGTATATTGTTGTAATGCCCAAATGAATCTCACACTAGACATCATGTCATTAGTATATGCATCATTATGCAGCTCTTTATTCTATCAATTGCCCAGCTGTAATTTGTTTACCCGCATGTATGCTATTATTATTATTATGGAGAGACACCACTAGTGAACTGTGGACCCCGGTCCTTTTCTCTAAACTGATAATACAACCAACTTCAAACTGTTACTTTCATTCTCTGCAAACAAACATCATTTTCCACACCATACGGTTAATCTCTTTGTTACAGCAAGCCGGTGAGATTGACAACCTCACTGTTGAGTTGGGGCAAAGTTTCTTGATTGTGTTGTGCAGGTGCCACGTTGGTGATCGTAAACGGCGCCGCCAACAACCTTCAGACGTGTTCTTCATCTCCTACGGGTTTGATAACCTTGGTTTCATCACTGAGGGAAATTTGCTGCTGCACTACTTCACACCTTCCTCTTGGGGTTTCCCAACATCACCACAACGTGAGTGCATCAATGTTCCACGTCAAATGGGTAAAGATAATCAAAACTTAAGATCATGGTTTAATTACCATGACTATACCTGAAGCACAACCAATTTGTGTAAAGAGAAATGTGAAAGGAATCACCGCCCAAAATGAGCCATGGGTTTTTGGTAAGGAAGTTGCACAATGTTTCTTGATCAAAGACCCGACAGGACCGAGCCATGTAGTTGTGAGAAGAGGCAAAAGAAGTATCAATGGGCTAGATGATTTCGAGAACGAGGAAGATTTTCACCAGTTTGACGAGCCTAAAGAAGAAGACGACTTCGATGACCCATACACCCCAAGAAGAAGCAGAACAATATTACCTTCTTCTAAAAAATTCAATCCCTCCATAAGCTAGTAATGCTACAAATAAGAGAAAGAAGACCGTGAAGAAGATGAGCTAGCATATCATCATCGATTGAGAAGCTTTTGTGTTTGTAAGATCGTACTTCATTAATGTAACATCGGCTGACTTTTTGTAATATGAGCATATTTTGCATTGTAACTTAATTAATTAAACATGTTGAAATCATGTTTTAGTCATATTGATGCAATATCCACTTCTTTAAATTTTGTGATTTTGTATCAATTTTAATAGCTAAATTTCTTGTTTAATCCCTCACAAAATCCCCTCTTCTTTCCCCCAAAAAACCTAAATCTCAATTCGAAAACAGCATCTCGCCCCCGTCCACGTCGTCCACCGTGTCGTCCTCGTCGCCGCCGCGCCGCTCCGTCCTAGACCCCTCCGCGCCGCCCCGTACCCATCCCCGTACATGTCTCCGTCCACCACGCCGTCCTCGTCCTCGTCCCCATCCGCGTCTACTGCACCGCCCCGTCCTCGTCCCTGTCTACCCTGTCGCGCCGCCCCAAGCATCCCCTTCGCGCCGTCCTCGAGGTACTCCGGCCTCCTCCTCCTCTTCCTCTTTGATGCAATAAGTCAAATAGTTGATGTTAATTTTCTTTGACACCTTTACCGTAGGGGAGAACCGCTAAAGTGTACATTTTCGATTAATGGGGTGGAGAAAACCAAAGGTTTTTCCAAGGGAGTTTTACATCAGAGTACAAGTTTAGGGGGGGAGGAAATGAAATAACATAGAATTAATCGAGTACATTAAGTAAAGGTGTCAAAAACCCAAGTTATGAGCGGCTGCACAAGGGCAGCGGGCAGCCGGTGTTGGTGAAGGAGAACATCCGCCTGAAACCTCACTTTCCAGCGTTCCATAGACGGAGGAATATTATTGAAGATAAAATCATTTCGCGTCTTCCAAATGTTCCAGAGAGCACAAATGCTTATATCCATAAAGCACGACCCCAAGAACAGACTTTTGCCTTGAGTGAATCTAACCGAGATGGGGTCTGCAGTATGCCATGTGATATTGAGAAGGGACCAGCATTCAGTGGCGAAAGGGCATGAGAAGAACAAATGGTCTCTTGTCTCCAGGACATCCAAATTGCAGAGAGCACAATTGTTTCCATAGTCCACGTGCCAGTGCTTGCGAAACATCAAATCCTTTGTGTTTAATCTATCCATTTGAAGCAGACAGGCAAAGACCCTTAGTTTGGGCATGCACTTAGATTTCCATATGGCTTGCAGTGCCTTATCCTATCTGAGCGAGGAGAAAAGAAACTGGTAGAACTTTTTTGGGGCGTAGCTAGCAGATCCCCAAGTGAAATGACGAGCATCCACCACCAATGGATCAATTGGAACATCATCAATGAGTTGCTGCATCTCCTCAAATTCCATGAATGCCTGTTCAGAGAGGGGCAAACTGAAAAGGTTTAAACGTCCAGTCGAGGTTTTGACCGCCTGAATTGAGATATCTTCATTGATAGCGAAAGAGAACAAGCGATCAAATCTGTCACAAAGGATGTCATTAGTATGCCATCGATCCTTCCAAAAGAGAGTGGTTGCCCCATTGCCCACGTCTGAGGTGGTGATATTACGGTAGACATCAACAAGACTGAACACATCTCGCCACCAAAACGACCCACGAACAGACTGAGCATGAGGGGGAGAGGCAGTATCATATAGCTGCCAAACCAGCTTCACCCAGGGGAGATCCGCATGACTGAAGAATTTGTGCAAATGTTTGAGCAGCAGAGCCTTGTTCTGCAATTCAAGGTTCATAATGCTGAGCCCACCGTACTTCTTTGGTCGACATACAAGAGACCAAGCTGCCAAGGAATGAACCGAAGTACTGTCTTCCTCCTTAGCCCAAATACAGTGCCGACGAGAGCGATCAAAAAGCTTCAATATAGACTTGGAATCTTAATAGTGCAGAGGAAATAGATGGGTAAAGCTGAAAGCACTGAATTAACAAACTGCAATCGGCTGCCATAATCAAAAAAATCACACACTAGCATTAAGTTTACGTTCCACCTGATCAACTATCGGGGAAAGATCCTGTGCTGTAGGCCGTGCAGTTCCGAGGGGCAATCCCAGGTAAGTGAACGGGAGGGAACCAACAGCACAGCCGAAAGTGGCAGCAAGAACCGAGAGCCTAGCATCATCGATGTTAACTGGCATGAGGCATGATTTAGAAAAGTTAACTCGCAGCCCAGTAGCATCCGAAAAAGCCTGAAGGAGGTTCTTGAGCGCAAGTAACTGAGTGGGGCACGCTTCAAGAATTAGAAGGGTATGATCTGCGTATTGCGCGATAGGAAAATCTGCGTTAGGAATAGGGAGGGTTGGGGTGATCTCACCCGAGCTGGCTAAGTGATTTACCATGGATTGAAACAAATTACCACCCGCCACAAAGAGAATGGGTGAGAACGGATCGCCCTGCCGAACACCTCTCTTACACGCGAACTTTTTTCCAGGGGAGCCATTGAGTAGGACAGAAGAGGTACCCATAGAAAAAATCATCCGCACCCAATTTAACCATCGATCATCAAAACCCCAACAACGTAAGATACTGAGAATGGCCTGATGTTCTACAGTGTCAAATGTTTTGGCAAAGTCAAGGTTTAAGATAACAACCTCCTTGCGAGCTTGCTTGCATTGGTGAATATATTCGTAAGCCCAAGCCACACAATCCTGGATTGTACGGGTTTTAAGGAACCCATATTGATTCTTGTGAACAAGCGAGAGAATTTTCTGCTGTAGTCGATTGGCAAGAATCTTTGTTAGCAACTTCAGGCTAGAGTTCAGTAGTGAGATGGGTCTGTAGTCATTAGTAGTGGCAGGCGACTGAATCTTAGGAATCAGAGTAATATATGCATCAATGATGCTCTGCAGGTTCACAGAACCCTCCCAGAACTGATCACAAAGTCTATAGAAATCGAATCGAATTATAGGCCAGCAGGGTTTGAAGAATAAACCTGAGAAACCATCGGGTCCACCAGGAGCCTTATCAGTTGGTAACTCCGCCACAACCTTGTCAATTTCCTCTCTAGTAAAAGGAGAAGATAACTCTTCTAAGCCAGGATGGTTGCTGATATAAGCGAAAAAATTGAAGTTAGGGTTTATCGGTGTGGAGTAGCCAAGACGCTCTTTAAACGAGTTCCAAAGAATCCCCTACTTTTTCAGAGTGCTCCGTAGAAACTGAACCATCAGAGCGAGTAAGGCTAGCAATCATGTTGTTACGGTACTGAATAGTAGCCATCGAATGAATTTTTTTTGGTGTTTTCACCACCGAACTTTGCCCACCTGAGGGTACAGCGTTTTTTCCAATATTCTTTCTTGCACGCTAGCAGGTGCTGGAGCTTCTGTTTGACAACATTTCTAAAGTTCCATTCAGAGATATGCAACGTGCGAACTTCTTCTATATTGTCCAGCTTAAGGATGGTGGCATTGCAGTTATCAATTAAATGACTAAGAACCGAGATACTCGTACTCCAGTTCCTCAACCCTTTACGGAGAAGCTTGAATTTAGCAGAGAGGCATCTAGCACCGTCACCTGGACAATTAATATCCCAAATGCGACGGACAACATTGATGCATGTAAAATGCATACATGAACTTTGCATTGTATTACTCATATTTGCATCATATAAGGGTTATATCATTGTTTTATATTGATTTTGGGAATAATTCACACTTTCCCCATTTATTTGGAATTAACCCTGCAGAACCAGAAAACCCCCTTTTCCATGTTTTTGACTTTCAGGGAGCATACGACGTCCAAATGACCTAAGATTTGACGGGGCCCAATATTTGGAAGGAAGAAAGAGTACAAGCCAAGAAAGAGCAAAAAAGGAAGTCCGAGGCGGATTTTGGGTGGGCCCATGCGGCCAGATTCCCTGGCCGTGTGAGGCACCCCCTTTTCCCCCTCGTGGCTCCGATGCCGTCCGTTTTCGTCTCCGTGGCTTCGTCTTGACCTAAAACAGACTATAAAAATAGTCCCCCGTTGAGTTTCGCATCACGGCGGCGGAGAAACACAAAACCACGAAACAGAGAGGCAGACGGCTGTCGCCGGAGAAGATCGGAGCGGGGAAACGCTGTAGGAATCACCTCTGGAGGGCTCCACCCCCCTCCGGCGTGTTCATCATCAACATCTACATCAAGATCATCTCCTCCAACATCTCCACCATCGTCACCATGACCATGTGTGAGTAGTTTCCCTCGGGGCTGAGGGCTCGTACGGTAGCTATGTGGTTTATCTCTCTCTCCCATGGTGTGATCTTTATGTGATCATGAGCATTGTTAAGTATGGCTGAATTCATATGTAATGTTTATGCTACTCAAGTGATTTTATCTAGTTCTCACAGTCATAGTGACAACACGGTACCGAGGTGACAGTGTGCGTATTTGTGAGTGACTATGAATAATTTTGATATTTATCATGGCCTATTCTTGTGGAATTGTGGTGTTTGTCTAGTACTATCTTGGGGTGCTCTTAGTGACATTGGGGTTCCCTAGATGTGGAATGCAACTTTGAGGTGTGCTTTTGTAGCCCTACACATAGTACTCTTGTTTTATCAAGAAGGAGAATAATCCCGAGTAGCACTTACTTGTGTTCAGTTATGCTAACATGTTGAGAGAGACCACTAGTGAAAGTATGATCCCTAAGCCTTATTTCCAAGCATTGAAACACCGTTGTCCATTGTTCCTATAAGAGAAAACCTTTGTCTTGTCCTCTTGCATTGAAGAGGATTGGGACACTTTTTACATTCTTGTTTTGTTACATTAAACTTCCATTTATTAAAACAACCATCTTGTTCTTTAAACTTGTTTAGTGCATAATCAACTAAAACTTGTGACACTTTAGTTGTAGAGAATAGATAACTTTTCCTTCTTGCTCCTACGCATCGATACCCTACTTCCACATTGAGAGGTACTACAGTGATCCTCTGCTCTTGGGGGATATCAAGTACTTTTCTGGCGCCGTTGCCGGGGAGAGTAGCGCTTAAGTTTTTATTCTTGTTTGCACTAGATATTTATTTTCAGTTTTGCATATACTCTAGTTTACTTTTAGTTTTGCATTTAGTTTAGTTTTACTTTCAGTTATCTATATATCAAAAACACAAAAAAAAATTATAAAATGGAAAACAACAAAAATATTAGAGAACTTTATAATATCTATCTTGAGTTACGACATGAAGTGTTTGAGGTGAAAATTAAAAAATATATGGAAATTTATTTGCATAATAATCATGTGAGTGGTAATACTATTGGTATGAATTCTTTGAACACCTTTATTGATAATGCTACGGAAAACCTTAATCTTGGGGAAGTTTGTTTTGATGAATATGATATTTTTAGTCCCCCAAGTTTGGAAGAGAAAATTTATTTTGATGATACTATGTCTCCTATTCATGATGATTACAATGATGAATATGATATTTTCAGTCCACCTATTATTGAGGATAAAGTTTATTATGATTATGATATGCCTCCTATATATGATGATTATAATGATGGTTATGAATGTTTTACTCCCACTATCACTAATAAGAAGGATTTTACTTATGTGGAGAGTATTAATACTTTTATGCTTGTAAATCATGAAAGACATGCTCTATGTGATAGTTATATTGTTGAATTTATTCATGATGCTACTGAAAGTTATTATGAGAAGGGAAAACATGGTTCTAAATATTTCAATATTATTACATTCCCTCTTTTTAAGTTGAAAGTATTGAAATTGCTCTTGTTTTATCTTCCTATGCTACTTGCTTTGTGTTTCAATGATGTATTTTCTTACAAGATCCCAATGCATAGAAAGTGGGTTAGACTTAAATATGTTTCATATTTTTATTTTGATGCTCTCTTTTGCGTTTCAATTCTTATTCATATGTGAGCATCATTAAAACTATCATGGCTGTCCAGAAAATAGATTCCTGATCTTTACTGCGAGAAATGTATAAAATCATAGAAAAGGAATTTTGACTTGATATTTTATGAAAGCAATATTCAGTTATTAATACACATTTCATTAGTTCAAAGTTTTCTGATTTGAGCAACATAAGCGCCTATGAAAATTCACTCTTTACGGGCTGTTCAGTTTTTGACAGATTTTGTCTTTATTTTGCAGTGCTCTCATTACTTGTGTTTTGTGTGGTTCTTTTGATCAAGGAGCAATACACAACCGTAGTAACAGTAGCTAATGTTTAGACTCAACTCATTATATGTCTTTGCTGTACCTATGTGGATTTAATTTATGGAGACACTAGCCCCTCTAATCAAGTTTTATGTTGAGTTTTGTGTAAAGAGAATTTTCAAGTGGAAGAGTTGAGGGTGACGAACAAAGATCAAGAGGGACAAACACTCAAGCTTGGGGATGTTACCCCTAGGCTCACTCTACATATATCAAGTAAGTACAAGAATTCAAGCTTGGGGATGCCAAGCCACCTCAATCCAACCATCTTGATACCAAGTAAGTAAGCCTATCTATATGGCTATAAAGAAAGCGCTTTACGGGAGGCAACCCGCTTGTTTTATTTTTTATTTTCTTTGTGTCCTCTTGCTGTAAAAAGGGGCTTAGTTTTCAGTTTAGTTTCTGGAATTTTCAATAAAGTGCCAAGTTTTACCCATTTTGGTTTGAAAAAGTTGCTCATTGTATTCGGAGATTTTATTCCAGCACGAATCTGTGCACGGTATGATTTTTCATTTCTATTCTGTAACTCCGAATGAGCTGAAATTTGAACTATAGTTGCAACTTTTCATCCTCTGTAAGAGTGAATGTTTTCAGATTTTTTCGACATATTTAAGTGCGGTAAAAAAATACGTTTTGCTGCTGCTGTTTTTCTGAACAGATTCTGTCCCATTTTGTTTTATGCATTCTTTAAGCTTTTAACTTGAATCTTTTTGATCCAATTGAGTTTATTAGAAGGAATACAACATTATACACTTTATGGACATGTTTCTTATGTTTGTCTAAGGATTTCATACAGCAAGCAATTCTATTGTTTTGTGCCTACTAACGTCACCCCACAGAAAAGAAATGGGAGAAACGGTATTTTGAAGTTTTTCTCACAGGGATTAGAGGAGATGCACCAAGAGATATCCAAGGATGGTGAAGACCATAAGCTTGGGGATGTGAAGACAGCCCCACTGAACCAACATACTCTCGGTTTGCACACGTCTAACTTCTGTTTTTCGTTCATTGCACTTTATCGCATAAACTTGGAGCGTTCTTTTTGTTCTTTTTATTTTGCTTTGGTTATTTGTTTGAGACCACCACTTTTCATTTATGTTATGAGAGAGCTGCTGGAAGTTTGGGTTGAATTAAGTTGGATGCTATAAAAAAATTGGGAAGAGGATGTTTGAGTTGATTTAAAAAGATACATATAGTTGCATGATTTATGTGCTTGTTATTTGTTAATGAGTATTAATTTGCAAGTGTCTTATGAAGAGTTATGTCTTATTCATGTTTTATATGCTGAATGATGCTTTACTTTGTTTAACATGAAATGGTTAGCTCTATGGACAATTATGCATGCATTTAGATGGTCAACTTTCTCCCTCTTGCTAGCCCAAAAATTCCAACAAGTAAAAAGCTTGTTTTCCAACACCTTCAACCAAAGTTTTTCCAGTGAGTCCACCATATCTACCTATTAGCTAATATGCTATTCCAAGTATGTTTACCATGTAATATTGTTTTATCTATGCTTCCAAATTAAGATGCTTATGTCATTGGGATTGTCATGGGTAAAGTTGGTTAAAAAGCTCTCACGAACTTGATGCACACATTACTTTTATTGCACTTAATAAACTTTACCCATTGTGATTAAAATTATGATGTTTTTTGCTTGACAAAGGTCTTTGGTTGGGAGTTAGCTCATATGTGCTGTCATATGGCAAGCTTTCAACGTGTTTTGTATCTCATTTAAGTTGATATCATGTTCTTTTGTTGATGGATGCCTAACATTGCGTGAAATGAAGATGGAAACTTAGTAAGTTCGGGCGAGTGGTATTATTGGCTAGAGAGACACCTGTGGCGGCTAACCTAAACCATGTGGTCCATGGTGGAAATTTGCAACATACCCATAGTGGAGGAATCTATGATACATCTCACAAACAGAAAAAGCATTTACAAGAAAATAACATTGGTAAAGGGAAGAGATGTTGATATGTCCACTGTTTGCTTGCTTTGTCATTTGGACATGTGCCCATTTCCATATCCTGGGGCAAAGGGTACCCGGGGTGATACTCTCTATGATGCCACTTTTACTCATGATGACTGTAACCTTCACTTGCTTTGTGGCCCAAGTTGAGTAGCCAGTCGGAGAGGTTTTTGTTTTCAAGGGGCATGAGGCTTTTGACCCATACTTTGTCAAGCACATAACTCATATTTGCTTTCACTTTCAACTATTAATCACTAAAGATGCTATGATAGGGGTAATGAGAACTTCACACCAATGGAAACTACATGGCAAACATTAACTTAAGTTGAAGCATTTGGAAGCTAGATGATACTCTTACATGTTATTCCTCTACTTATTTATCTATCTTTCCAAAGTGTCCACCTTTTATATTCAGATTTCTATGAGAATACTCTATGACCAACTTAGGATATCTTTTTACTTTTTCATTTATGCATTCATTTGGTCCATAGAACTTTTCTTTCATGTTACACTTTGTGAATTATCATTGAACATATTTGTCTTGAATATTTGATATCTCTTGATAATATATCTTGTATGTTGCTACTCATTATTAAGAATGAACCATTTGACTCTATGTAGCAATAACAATCATCTTTGATATCCTTTGTTAAGTAATAAAATGCAAAGTCCATGTTTAGTTTTATCACCTTCATACTCGAGGACGAGCATGGGTTAAGCTTGGGGATGTTGATGCATGTAAAATGCATACATGAACTTTGCATTGTATTACTCATATTTCAATCATATTAGCATCATATAAGGGTTATATCATTGTTTTATATTGATTTTGGGAATAATTCACACTTTCCCCATTTATTTGGAATTAACCCTACAGAACCAGAAAACCCCCTTTTCCATGTTTTTGACTTTCAGGGAGCATACGACGTCCAAATGACCTAAGATTTGACGGGGCCCAATATTTGGAAGGAAGAAAGAGTACGAGCCAAGAAAGAGCAAAAAAGGAAGTCCAAGGCGGTGGCCGCGTGAGGCACCCCCTTTTCCCCCTCGTGGCTCCGATGCCGTCCGTTTTCGTCTCCGTGGCTTCGTCTTGGCCTAAAACCGACTATAAAAATAGTCCCCCGAGGAGTTTCGCATCACGGCGGCGGAGAAACACAAAACCACGAAACAAAGAGGCAGAAGGCTGCCGCCGGAGAAGATCTGAGGGGGGAAACGCTGCCGGAATCACCTCCGGAGGGCTCCACCCCCCTCCGGCGTGTTCATCATCAACATATACAGCAAGATCATCTCCTCCAACATCTCCACCATCGTCACCATGACCATGTGTGAGTAGTTTTCCTCGAGGCTGAGGGCTCGTACGGTAGCTGTGTGGTTTATCTCTCCCTCCCATGGTGTGATCTTTATGTGATCACGAGCATTGTTAAGTATGGCTGAATTCATATGTAATGTTTATGCTACTCAAGTGATTTTATCTAGTTTCCGGTGTCATAGTGACAATACGGTACTGTCGGCCCAGTGGATTCTAGGGTGTGCAGAGCCCACTCTCCACGGACCGCACGCGCGACAGCATCTACGAAACGGCTAAGGGCCAAGCCCACCGCTTGGGAAGCCCCCCGAGGCAAAAACCCCTGGAGGGGACTTGAGGCGCCACCGGAGGCCTGAAGGAGGTTCCCCCCGAGGGCGTCCCACTTGAGGGCTCCCTCCCTC
This sequence comes from Poa annua, assembly GCA_026929855.1. Lineage (NCBI taxonomy): Eukaryota > Viridiplantae > Streptophyta > Magnoliopsida > Poales > Poaceae > Poa > Poa annua. Next base: position 36,504,104 of record CM049438.1, read on the forward strand.
TGAAGGGAGCCAGCACGGCTCCTCCCCCTCTAGAGCCTCAGGCCCCTGAGGGGATACTTCGCGGCGAAGGAAGCGCTGCAGAGCGCACATGGGCTCTGCAGCAGCCGCAGGGTGACGCGCGCGTCTGCGTGCGCGACAGCGACAGCGTCGCAGTTGCCGTTCCCGTGATAAAAGGGGTCAACAAAGCTCTGTGTCTCCTGCGCCGCCAGCGAAGCTTTCCTCTTTGGTGATAAAGCAGTTGGCCGGCACAATGCTCCAACGACGACGTCACTGGCGGGCACTCCCCACGGTCTCTGCCGCGCCTGCGAGCCGCTCTGCAAAGTCTGCAGCTTGTCGGCCACAGCGCGCCGCTTTAGCACGGAGGAGCTGCGTCCAAGGACGGAGGAGACAGCTGCCCTGCCACGAAGGCAGGCTTTACGACCATGGACCGAGTCCATGGACCAGCGAGCAGTGGTGCACCCCGCTCCGCCGCTCGTCGCCATGTGGGAACCCTTCCACTGCGCAGGTCGCAGGGATGAGGCCCGGGGCAACTATATAAGGAGAGGGGGCACTTCCGTAGAAAAGGATCCGGAATTCGATCCCGAATTCGATAGCATCTTCCACCTCCGGACCTTCTCAACGCCCGGAGGCTCGCTGTACTGTAGTCACCGCAGTGCAATTCAGACAAGCAGGAGTAGCGGTTTTACCTCACCTTGAGGGCCGTGAACCTGGGTAAGGGCCGGTGTCACTCTCTGTCGTGCAGCTCCACTCCAGGCACCGCGAGCAACGTCGCGGCGTGCATCGAGGGTTGTTTGACCTCCGTGTTCAGTCCCCCTTCGAACCTCTCTTCGGGGCGAGACTACCCCTGTTACGTGGGAGTCACTCCTCGACATTTGGCGCGCCAGGTAGGGGACTGAGGCGCGTCTTCAACCTCCGAACTCCGCGCCATGATGGACACCCGCGCGGCGCGCGCCAACCGGCGTACCTCTGAGAGAGCTCACACCGAGCCCGGCACTGCTCCCACCCGTGGCCGCCGTGGTCGCCCTCGCGCGGCTGAGCGCGCTGGCACCGGCCCGCGCGTGGAGGAGCCAGAGAGCGAGGAGCACCGCGGCGGAGACCAGCGCGGCGACGAAGACCTCACCGGGCGCCGTGAGGACGCTGAGTCCTCGCACCCGTCCCGGCGCCAGAGCGTGTCCACTCGGGAACACCACGAGCCCGCCCCGCATACCGCGCTGCTCATGGCCCAGGAGCTCCTCCGCTACCGGCCAAGTGCCGAGGCGCACGACCAGTGGCTGGACCGCCTCCACCACCTCGTCGACATCGCAACCACGCGCCCGGCTCCGTCGCGCTCCATCGTGCCTTCCGGCCCTGCTGGGACGGCCGCGCCAGGCGCGCCCCCACCGCCGCCGGGACCACCTCCGGCCGCGGCGCAACGGGCTCCCTCGCATGCTTCCTCGCCGCACGACTGTCAAATCGTGCAGCGCACTGCGCCTGACGCGCGAGTGGGCATGGAGCGACGCCGAGACCTCCAGAACCGCCTCGTCGAGGAGCTCGGTCAGGCGGGGCAGCAAAACCGCAGGGCCCTCCAGGGAGGAATGGCCACCTATGCCTCCGGCTGCATGGCCTTCACGCGCGCCCTGCGTCGTGTGGTCTGGCCGCAGAAATTCAGGCCAGCGCTCCCCAAGGGCTTCGACGGGTCCACCAACCCTCTCGAGTTCCTGCAGCTCTACACCACCTCTATCCAGGCTGCAGGGGGCGACGACAAGGTCATGGCCAACTGGTTCTCCCACGCCCTCAGGGACTCGGCGCTGTCCTGGCTTCTCAACCTGCCGGAGGACTCCATTGACTCCTGGGAGGAGCTCTGCAGGCAGTTCGTCGCCAACTTCAAGGGCACGTACGAGCGCGCACTCACCCACAACGACTTGCGCGCTGTGGTGTAGAAGAAGGATGAGACTCTTCGCAAGTACATCCAGCGCTTCAGCCAGGTGCGGAACAAGATTCCAAACATCCCCGACACCCAGGTGATCGCTGCCTTCCGCGAGGGCGTCACGAACCGCAGGATGCTCGAGAAGCTCGGCATCCACGACAAGCTCACCTCTGTGGTGAAGCTGTTCGATCTGGCGGATAAGTGCGCCAAGGCTGAAGAGGGACTCCTCTTCGTCAAGATGAGCGCGCGGGGGGACGACCCTGGCGAGGGGTCTAAGAGCCACAAGAAGAAGGAAGAGCCCAAGCGCAAGGCCACCGCGGTCCTCGCGGCAGAGCCTGACGCGAAGGGCTCCCGCAGGGGTTCTCCCGAGCGCGGCGACAAAGAGGTGGACCACCGTCCGTTCTGCGTCTACCACAACAGGCGTGGGCACGCCACAGACGACTGCTTCGACCTCAAGAGGCTGAGCAGGGAACGCGAGCGAGGAGAAGGCAGCGGAAGCCGCGGCAGAGGTCGCGGCTACCGCAAAGACGGCAGGGGTAGGCGCGAAGGCGGCTACCAGAAGCCGCCGGGCACTCAAGCCAATGCTGCCGAGAAGAACAACAACCTCCCCGACGAGGAAGATGGAGGCTACCAGGCCCCGAGAGGCGCCATGGCCTGCAACCTCGGCGGAGCTCAAGCGCCCAAGTCGAACAATCAGTTCAAGCAGTTCGCCCGCGAACTCAACGCTGCGCTCCCGAGCACCGAGACCTCTAGACCCCTCAAGTGGTCCCAGTACACCATCGCCTTCGACGCCAAGGACCACCCCAAGTCGACCAAGACTGTTGGAACCCTCCCCCTGGTGTGCTCCCCCACCATCAACAACATCACCGTCTCCAAGACGCTCATTGATGGGGGAGCGGGCCTGAATGTCATCTCTGTCGAGACCTTCGAGACGCTTCAAGTGCCCTACGAGTGGCTTATGCCCTCCAGGCCGTTCACGGGCGTCACCAGTGGTTCTATCGAGCCTCTGGGGCAAGTCCGCCTCGCGGTCACCTTTGGCACACAGAAGAACTATCGCACGGAGCTGATCGACTTCGACGTCGCCCACATCGGTTTGCCGTACAACGCCATCCTCGGCTACCCCGCCCTCGCGAAGTTCATGGCCGTCACGCATCACGCCTACAACATGGTCAAGATTCCCGGCAGCGCTGGCACCATCGCCGTCCATGGCCATGTCCTGGACGCCACGCGCGCTGTCGAGAGCGCCTACAAGGCAGCCGCCATGGCTTTCCCGGCTGACGAGGACATGGAGCCTCTCGAGAGGCCCAAGAAGAAGAAGCAAGTGTTCTCTTAGGAGCAAGCCGCCACGAAGAAGGTGCCGCTGGACACCACCAGCTCGGGGGCTGAAGGCTCGGGGGCTAGCGTCACCATAGGCGCTGCTCTGCCTCCCAAATAGGAAAGCGCGCTCGTCGCCTTCCTTCGGGCAAACTCTGACATGTTCGCATGGACTCCGTCAGATATGTCCGGTGTACCAAGGGAGGTGATCGAGCACCATTTAGCCGTGTGTCCAGACGCACGCCCCGTCAAGCAAAAAGCACGTAAGCAAGCCCCCGAGAAGCAAGCTTTCATCATCAAGGAAGTAGAGAAGCTAAAGGCGGCAAACGTCGTCCGCGAAGTCGCGCACCCCACTTGGCTCTCCAACGGCGTGGTTGTCCCTAAACCCGCTGGAGGAGGCCGACTCTGCATCGACTACACCGATGTCAACAAGGCCTGCCCCAAGGACCCGTACCCCATGCCGAGGATAGACCAGATCGTGGACTCCACCGCTGGCTGTGACCTCCTCTGCTTTCTGGACGCCTTCTCTGGTTATCACCAGATCAAGATGGCTAAAGAAGACGAGGAGAAGACGGCATTTCTCACCCCTTGTGGTGTGTACTGCTACACATGCATGCCCTTCGGCCTGAAGAACGCTGGAGCCACCTTCCAGAGGCTCATGAGGATAGCCTTGGGCAGAAACGCCGAGGCCTACGTCGATGATATCGTGGTCAAGTCTCGAGAGGGGGACACCCTCTTGAGGGACCTCGAGGAAACCTTCGCCAGCCTGAGAAAGGTGAACATCAAGCTGAACCCCGCCAAGTGCGTCTTCGGGGTCCCTTCAGGCAAGCTCCTCGGATTCCTCGTGTCCCACCGTGGCATAGAGGCAAATCCTGACAAGATCAAGGCCATAGAGCAAATGCAGCCTCCCCGCCGACTCAAGGACATGCAGCGCTTGGCGGGCTGCATGGCCAGTCTTGGCCGTTTCATCTCCAAATTCGGCGAGAGAGCCCTGCCATTTTTCAAGATCATGAAGAGATCGGGCACATTCAAGTGGACCCCTGAGGCGGATAAAGCCTTCGAGGACTTAAAGAAGTATCTGGCTAGCCCTCCAGTCTTGGTGGCCCCCAGGGCAGGCGAGCACCTGAAGCTGTACCTCTCAGCCACCCCTCAGACCGCAAGCGCCGTCTTGGTGGTCGAGAGGGAAGAGCCTGTCCTCCCCAAGAAGAGCACTGCAACTCCAAGCCCAGAACCCCCCGACAAAGGCCCCGTCGAAGGAGCAGCCTCCACAGACCCACTGCCAGGCCCACCGCCTCAAGTCGAGTCTGCTCCCCCCACCCCTGTCGAGATGCCTCTACAGGCAGATCTCGACAAGGGCCCTGAAGAGCCTCAGCAGGGGGCTGACGCTGCGCCACCTCAGGCAACCCTCGTCGAGCACCCCGTCTACTTCGTCAGCACAGTACTGCGGGACGCTCGAGAGAGATATCCAATGCAGCAGAAGCTCCTCGTCGCGCTCCTCATCGCCTCCAGGAAACTGAGACACTACTTCCAGGGCCACCCCATCACGGTGGTCACTGCCTTCCCCCTGGAGCAAATCCTGCGCAACCCCAACGCCACAGATCGTGTCGCAGGATGGAACATCGAGCTGCAGCCATTCAACTTGCGCTTCGACACCACGAGGGTCATAAAAGGAAGAGCGCTGGCTGACTTCGTCGCCGAATGGACTGACCCAAGCCCCGAGGAGCCTCGCAAGGCAGAGGCCGAGCCCTCGGGAGACACGGTGCCCAGCCACTGGACCATGCACTTCGATGGAGCCTTCGCTTGTCGCAATGGCGGAGCAGGCGTCGTCCTAACTTCGCCCAAGGGTGACAAGCTATACTACGCTGTCCAGCTGTGCTTCACGATCGACAAGATCTCCAACAACATCGCCGAGTACGAAGGCCTCCTCGCCGGCTTAAGGGCCGCCATCGCTCTAGGCGTCAAGCACCTACTCGTCAAGGGAGACTCTCAGCTGCTCGTCAACTTCTCCAACAAGAGCTACACGCCGAAAGACGACCACATGGCCGCGTACCTCGAGGAGGTCCGCAAGCTTGAGAAGCACTTCAGGGGCATGGAGCTCATGCACATCCCGAGGAAAGAAAACCAAGAGGCTGACGACATCGCCAAGCGGGCCTCGCGAAGGCAGCCCCAGCAGGCAGGCGTCTTTGAAGAGAGGCTCGCCAAGGCATCCATCAAGCAGCCTCGAGAGGCCACAGCCGCAAGCGCAGATGAAGCACTCCCACCGCCTCCTGGGTCTGGGGCACCCGATTGCGGCCCCAGCACAGGGGAGCGCCTGTTGCTGACGGCAACCCGCCAGGCCTCAGGCTGGATTGATGAGCTCAAGGACTACTTGGCGAAGGGAATCCTCCCGGAAGAAGATGCCGATGCAGAGCGAATCGCTCGACAGGCAAAATCCTACTGCATCCTCGAGGGAAACCTCTACCGCAAGCGCCCAAATGGTATCGCGCTCAAGTGTGTCCCTCCTGAGGAAGGCCGAGAGCTGATTAAGGACATCCACAGCGGGGAGTGCGGCCACCACTCATGTGCGCGCACCCTCGCAGGCAAGGTCTTCAGGAGCGGCTTCTACTGGCCTCAAGTGCTTCAAGATGCGGTCGCCATTGTGCAAACCTGCGACGCCTGCCAATTCCACGCCAAGCAAATTCATCAGCCGGCACTGGAGCTTCAAACCATCCCGCTCTCCTGGCCATTTGCGGTCTGGGGGCTGGATATCTTGGGCCCCTTCCCAAGGTCGCAGGGGGGCTACCGTTTCCTCTTCGTGGCCATCGACAAGTTCACCAAATGGACCGAAGTTGAGCCAGTGCGCACCATACCAGCGGGGGCCGCGGTGAAATTCATCAGAAGCTTGATCTGCCGCTTCGGCGTGCCCAACCGCATCATCACCGACAATGGCTCGCAATTCACCAGCGGCATCTTCCGAGCCTACTGCGATAAGCTTGGCGTCAAGGTCTGCTTCGCCTCGGTAGCTCACCCACGCAGCAACGGTCAAGCCGAGCGAGCAAACGCTGAGGTCCTCAAGGGCCTCAAGTCCAGGAGCTTCAACATCCTCAAGGGCCACGGCAAGGGCTGGATCGACGAGCTCCCCTCCGTGCTCTGGTCCATACGCACAACTTCCTCGAGGCCTACAGGCGAAACGCCGTTCGCCCTGGTTTACGGAGCTGAGGCAGTCCTCCCCGCAGAAATCAAGCATGGATCGCCGCGGGTCCTTGCCTTCAACGAGGACACCCAAGAAGGCCTCCACAACGACGACCTGCTGCTTCTCGAGGGACTGCGCCGTCAGGCCGCCCTCAGGGCGGCAGGGTACCAGCAAGACCTGCGACGCTACCACAGCCGCCATGTGCGCTCACGCACCCTTGAGGCGGGCGACCTCGTCCTCAGGCGAATCCTCTCCAGGGAAGGTCTCCACAAGCTCTCGCCGACGTGGGAAGGCCCCTACAGGGTCTCCCACGTCGCCAGGCCTGGCGCAGTACGCCTCGAGACCGAAGACGGCATCCCCGTCAAGAACCCGTGGAACATCGCGCATCTGCGCAAGTTCTACCCGTGATCACAGTCACGCCAGGCATTTTTTTTGTCTCTAGAGGGAAGCCCACGGCTTCACCTCCAAGCTTCTCAAAGCCTCTCCCGAGGCCCAGCCCTCCGAGCTCTCCTGCAAATGAGCCCTCGCAGGCCGCAGTGAACCTATGCCACTAATGGGTGGTCCCCATGCCTCGACATGGAAGGAACGTTAGCTTGGCAAACCCAAGTGTAATGAACCGCTTTTCGTTCCAAGTGAACTTTGCGCTCCGGCGCCATTGTCGTTCCTAAGTGAACTATGCGCTACGGCGCCGCTATGTAATATTTTGGTGGTGAGTTTATTTCAGCATTATTTTCTTTATTGAAAATGGGCACTCATATCTCTCCACATGCGCACCTCGCGAGCGGGGGCTGAGTACGGTGCCAGTGCCTCAAATGACACACCAGAAGCACTGCAAAACCCAAGGATCCGAGCTCTGGCTAGAGGGCAGGCCCTCCCAAGCACGCCATCTCTACAAAGGACCTTGGTACTCTCTCTCCTCGCAAGGAACGCCTGAGGGGACCTATAAGCGCGCATTAGTCCCTAGTACTGTGCTCTAGCGTTTCGACTTGCCCCTCTAACATCTACAGAGAGCAAAAGTCCCCGCCAGGCCTGCGGAGGAAAACCCTCGGGCCCTGAAGGGGAGAACTTCGCCAGAGAAGGCCTACATCGGGCAAAAGCCTCGCGAAGCTAAGTTTCTCGCTCACCTCAAGGGAATCCTCACTTTTCTCTCATGAGCGCTCTGCGTTCCTCAAGTGGTTCTTTCCTTACTCTCCGTGGATTGCTTGCGCGTCAAAGGGGGGCCCTCAGCATCGCGACTCGAGGGCTCTTACCTCCCCAAGCCTTAAACTCCCCCCGGCCTTGCCGAGTCATTGCTCGAGCATACCGCAGCGGCAGGAGTCATAGTGCGAGGGGAAGGGTCCAACGACGCAGAGCGAAAAAGACACTGAGATGAAGCAAAGACCCCTCGAGGGAAGCACGCACTGAATTGATAGCAAATTGTTCACAAAATGAAGAAATAAATTACAAAGTGAGAAATGAAAGTCTCTAACAGGCAAACGCCCCTAAAGCGCGACAAGCGCGATACATTGCAGGAGGAGACTCCAGGAGGAGATCAGTCGGAGGCCTCGGCGCCGTCCTGGTCAATCTCTTCTTCCTCCTCGGGCTCGCTCCCCTCGCCGCCATCCTCTGCAGCGGCCCGCTTGAAGCGGCTGCAGAAGTCGTCCACCTGGTCGCGGACGGAGCTAGAGGCCTTCCACCCAGCGTCCCCCTCGAGTGGCTCGGTCACCGTGGCGAGGTCAAACCCAGGTTGGAGGTGCACGAGGTTGGAGAAGATGCGATCCACCGCCACCGCCAGAAGCTGGCGGCACTCCTCCTCGACCACGTCGCGGATTTCCGCAGCAAGGCCTTCGAGCGCCGTGAAGAGCTGCTCAAAGTACAGAAGATAGGTGGCGGCGTCAGCGTGGCCCTGGGCCGGAACGCTCGGCGCCTCCGCTCCCAGCTTCGCGGCGAGCTCACGGCCCCGTCCCGTCAAGGACAGGAACATGCGCTCTCGCTGCTGCGACAGCACCTGCGCCGCCTTGATGCTCTCCGCTGCCTCCACTGCTTTCTCCACGGCAGGCCCCACCTGCTGGTTCATCTCCTCCATGTCCCCCATGAGGGAGGCGAGGTCCTGGGACATGTCCTCACGGGCCTTCTCGGCGGCGCGGCGGCGATCAGCTTCGCGCTTCACTTTGGCGGCGAGATTGGCGTTTGCCTTCTCGAGCTGTTGGATCCGGGCGCCGCTCTCGCCCAGCCTCGTCTTGAAGCGATCCTCCTGCTTGGAGAACTTGTCTTTGTAGTCCTGGGAGACTGCGGCGCGGATCTCCTTCTCCTTCTCGCGGAGCTCCTTATTGAGCTCGTCCTTCCGCTCCGCAAGCCGCGTGTTGGCTCGCTCCACGTTCCCCTTGTGGGCGGCCAGCTCGCGCTCGAGCTTGCTGAGCGCCGTGGCAACGCTGTCTTCGCGGGCCTCAAGGGCCCTGCGCTGTCCTGACAGCTCCTGCTCCCTGAGCGCCAGCTGCTCGTCGCGCCGGCGCGCATCCTCCTCGCGCTCGCTCAGAGCGCGCCCGCGGGCCTCCAGGCTCGTGCGGAGCTCGTCAAGGGCGGACCGCACAACCCCGGCGTCCGCGAGGATCTTCTTCTCGAGCTCGACGAGCTCGGTGTGCTTCGCCGCCAGCGAGTGCTCCACGGCCTCCCGCTCCGCCCTGGCCGCGGCAAGGTCCTCCGCCGCGGCTCGGCGCTCAGCTCTCAGGGGCTGAAGGAGTTCCTCCGCTTCGCGCATGGCCCCCTCGCGGACCTCCTCGGCGAAGCGCGCCGCCTCCTCGCGCTCCTCCTGCAGAGCCTGGTCGCTCTTGCGGCGGGCCTCTACGGCCGCGTGGAGGGCAGCCCAGGCGTCAGCAAGCTCATCCCGCTGTCGGGCGAGCGCCTGGTCCTCCGTGGCCAGGTAGGCCTCGAGCCCCTCCAGAGACTCCCGTACGAAGCGGAAGGCGACATCGCGGCGCCCCCGGGCCCAGTCAAAGCCGCCCAGAGCGAGGCCCTGGGACGGTCCGCGAGGCGCAAAAGGTCCCGCACCAGCGTCCGGCTCGGTGGCAGAGGCCCCCGCGTGGGCCTGGGGGCTCGGGGGCAGGTCCTCCGTCTCGGCGCTCGGTCTGGGGCCTCCAGTGCTTCCCCCCTCGGGTGGCACTTCCCGGTTCGCGTCCGGGGCAGGAGCATGGGGCCCGGTCCTCGCTGCTCCCTCCTCCTCCGCAGTGTCCGGCGGCGGCGGTGGAGTATCTTCCCTGCGGGACTTAGGAGGGCTCGGCGCCGATTTGGCACCCGCTGGAGCCCCTGGCTGCGCTGGGGGGGTGGCTGCGCGGGGTGGAGTGGGTACTCTCTCCGCCTGTTCCTCCACCCGCTCCTCCTCGGGCGGTGGCGAAGACGCCTCCGCCTGGGGCACCTCCTCCTGAGAGCCTGCGGTGCCCCCCACCACAGGCCTCGAGGCCTCCGCCGCCGCGGTCTCGCCGGCCTCGACCTCCGGTCCAGCCTCGGGGGTGGCCCTCTTCACATCCACAGCCTTGCGAAGCCTGCGGCGCTTCGCAGGCTCTGGGCCGCTGAGATAAAAGGAAAAGATCGGTCGAGAAGAGCACGCAAGCAAGACTCAGAAAGGAAGAGCAAAGGCAAAAGGATCTCACCTGGCTTTCTTGGCGCGGGTGTCTACCCACGCCATGCCTGGCGAGCGCCACGAAGGCACGGCCCGGGCCCCCGCCTCAGGGGCCTCCTCGGCTTTCCTCTTGTGGCGAGCGCTCGGGGGCTCCCCGGCAGGCCAGTCATGTGCCGCCTTGGTCCTTGGCTCCTGGCGTCCCGCCGCAGCCTCCTCGCTGTCGCCAGAGGAAAGCTCGTGGACCTCCCCAGCCGGGGGCGCAACGCCAGAAGAGCTTCCCGCGCCCGCGGAGCTTCCCACGCCGGCGGAGGGCTCCACCCTCGTCTCCGCGTCGCCCTGCTCCGAGTCGGATGTGCTTGGCGACTCGGTGGTGTCCGCTGGCATGGGCTCTTCCTCCTCCTCTTCCCCCGCCAAGCCTAGCGGGGTGAACGCGGGCACCCGCGCCAGGGTGGCCCGGCGCTTGTCCGGGACCTCAAACAGGGGCCGTATCGCCACATGAACCCTCGCGGGCACCTCCGGATTGACGAAGAGGCCTCCCAGGATGGTCTCGACGACCTCGGGGCGATGGTCGCTCATGTGCAGCCGCAACGGGTCCGTAGGCCCTGTGTACGCCCACATCGGCTTCTTGTGCGCCTGAAGGGGGGCGATGCGGCGCCTCACGAACGCCGCCGCCACCAGCTGGCCGGTCAGGCCGTGCTCGCGAAGCGCCCTCAGATGGCCCACGAGGTCGGCCAGCGCGCGCCCCTCCAGGGAACGCTTGCCCCAGTGGGTGTTCTTCACGGGCGGCGCCTCGGGGACCTCGAGGAGGGAGCTCTCCGAGGGAACGCGGATGAGGAACCATTTCTGCCTGAAGTCATCCACCTTCTTCGACACCGCTGTCACGGGCCTGTCGCCGCTCCAGGCCATGGGGATGTAGACGTCCCCCATGCCGTCCGCGATGCGGAAGGACACGCAGCCCGACCGCTCCTTCTTCGCAGTGTTCCGGAGCGCGTAGAAGCTTCGGAAGAGAGCGATCGAGGGCTTCACTCCCAAGTAAGCCTCGCACAAGAAGGCGAATATGGAAAGGACGAGGATGGCGTTGGGGTGGAGGTGCAGAAGGTGGATCTGATAGAACTCGAGGACGGCCTCGAGGAAGGGAGAGTATGGCGGTACCAGCCCAGCGAAAAGAGTCTGGAGGAAGATGGGAAAGTAGCCTGCGGGGAAGCGACCGGTCCGCGCAGGCAGAATGGCGCTGGCGCCGTGCTCGTTGTGCTTCCCGGCGACCAGATGCTGGATCTTATCCAGCGCCGCCACGCTGATGCGCGCCCCGACCAGGGCGGGGCCGAACTCCGCCTCCTCCTGTGCGTCTTGGCGGGCCAAGGCCGCCGTCGTCTTGCCCTTGGATCCTCCCCTGGTCGGAGAAGGGCAGGAGCACGGAGGGAGCGAAAGGATGGAAGGAGTTGGCCGGAAGGAGGGAAGATTCGCCGGAGATGGGAGTCTAGGAGGCGGAGAACTGATGGACTGGATGGACAAGACTGGACGGGGTAATGACTGCGGCTCGGACCAACGCGCAGCTTTAAACCCCGTCCGAACAGTTACCAGGGCACGATCGTGGTGAACGTGGCGAGCGTGGTGGGCCCCCCCCCACTACGCACGTTTTCGCCGGAGGAATCGAGTCGCCGCAAGTCCACCACCAGGTGACGCGTGTCCCGCGGCCAGCCTGCAGTTTTGGGCCCACGACGCTTCGCCTAGTCCCAATGGGCCTCAACGTGCCCATCATGGGCCCGGGGGCTACTGTCGGCCCAGTGGATTCTAGGGTGTGCAGAGCCCACTCTCCACGGACCGCACGCGCGACAGCATCTACGAAACGGCTAAGGGCCAAGCCCACCGCTTGGGGAGCCCCCCGAGGCAAAAACCCCTGGAGGGGACTTGAGGCGCCACCGGAGGCCTGAAGGAGGTTCCCCCCGAGGGCGTCCCACTTGAGGGCTCCCTCCCTCTGAAGGGAGCCAGCACGGCTCCTCCCCCTCTAGAGCCTCAGGCCCCTGAGGGGATACTTCGCGGCGAAGGAAGCGCTGCAGAGCGCACATGGGCTCTGCAGCAGCCGCAGGGTGACGCGCGCGTCTGCGTGCGCGACAGCGACAGCGTCGCAGTTGCCGTTCCCGTGATAAAAGGGGTCAACAAAGCTCTGTGTCTCCTGTGCCGCCAGCGAAGCTTTCCTCTTTGGTGATAAAGCAGTTGGCCGGCACAACGCTCCAACGACGACGTCACTGGCGGGCACTCCCCACGGTCTCTGCCGCGCCTGCGAGCCGCTCTGCAAAGTCTGCAGCTTGTCGGCCACAGCGCGCCGCTTTAGCACGGAGGAGCTGCGTCCAAGGACGGAGGAGACAGCTGCCCTGCCACGAAGGCAGGCTTTACGACCATGGACCGAGTCCATGGACCAGCGAGCAGTGGTGCACCCCGCTCCGCCGCTCGTCGCCATGTGGGAACCCTTCCACTGCACAGGTCGCAGGGATGAGGCCCGGGGCAACTATATAAGGAGAGGGGGCACTTCCGTAGAAAAGGATCCGGAATTCGATCCCGAATTCGATAGCATCTTCCACCTCCGGACCTTCTCAACGCCCGGAGGCTCGCTGTACTGTAGTCACCGCAGTGCAATTCAGACAAGCAGGAGTAGCGGTTTTACCTCACCTTGAGGGCCGTGAACCTGGGTAAGGGCCGGTGTCACTCTCTGTCGTGCAGCTCCACTCCAGGCACCGCGAGCAACGTCGCGGCATGCATCGAGGGTTGTTTGACCTCCGTGTTCAGTCCCCCTTCGAACCTCTCTTCGGGGCGAGACTACCCCTGTTACGTGGGAGTCACTCCTCGACAGGTACCGAGGTGACAGTGTGGGTATTTGTGAGTGACTCTATGAATAATTTTGATATTTATCATGGCCTATTCTTTTGGAATTGTGGTGTTTGTATAGTACTATCTTGGGGTGCTCTTAGTGACATTGGGGTTCCCTAGATGTGGAATGCAACTTTGAGGTGTGCTTTTGTAGCACTACACATAGTACTCTTGTTTTATCAAGAAGGAGAATAATCCCGAGTAGAACTTACTTGCGTTCAGTTATGCTAACATGTTGAGAGAGACCACTAGTGAAAGTATGATCCCTAGGCCGTATTTCCAAGCATTGAAACACCGTTGTCCATTGTTCCTATAAGAGAAAACCTTTGTCTTGTCCTGTTGCATTGAAGAGGATTGGGACACTTTTTACATTCTTGTTTGTTACATTAAACTTCCATTCATTAAAACAACCGTCTTGTTCTTTAAACTTGTTTAGTGCATAATCAACTAAAACTTGTGACACTTTAGTTGTAGAGAATAGATAACTTTTCCTTCTTGCTCTTGCGGATCGATACCCTACTTCCACATTGAGAGGTACTATAGTGATCCTCTGCTCTTGGGGGTATCAAACATCCATAAAACCAGGCATTTTAATCCAGTGATTCTCAAATATGCAGATGGAGGCCTTTGGAATGCTGGTACTGTTGGGGTTTCGCAGCAGATAACAAAAATTTATGCAGCTAGCGTTCCCCTTTTGCCTAGATCTATCTATCTAGTAATGCGGTAACGGAAAGCAATACAGAACATACCCTCGTAGACCGGATGCGGGATAACGTTCCCGCACAAACGTGGATGATGTAGACGTACATAGCCGACCTCAAGGTCGCGATGATCTTGACGAAGCTCGAAGGGACGCCTCCCTCTCATGCAGCGCGTAGCCGACCCGAGGGTCTTGATAAGCCACGCATGAACCCAAAGATCTTGTGAAGCCACACACGAGTCTGGACGTGAGTATGAGGTCCACAAGTGTAGCCCTCCGAGGGAGTCGCACACATACGGTGTACAACGATAACTCCCGATTTCTCCGATCCAGCAGAGTTGCGGAAGTAGATATTCTAGATCGGATCTGGCAGCACAACGGCGTGCGTATGGTGGAGAACTCTCCAAACCAAACCACTCCCAAGTTCACGTCCACACATATGGAGGAACACCATTTGGGGAGAAGAGAGGAGAGGAGAGGAGAGCTCCCCCCAAACAATGGGAGTGAACTTAAGGGGAAAGGTGTGAGAGAAGGGGTGGAGGGGCTCCTCTATTTATAGGAGGGAAGGGGCTGGCGGCTAGGTCAAGGGAGGAGGTGGCCGGCTGGACCCTAGGGCCCATGCGCACCCCCAAACCCTAACCCAATTCGGCCAAGGCAAGGGCCAGCCTTGGGGGGCAAGTTTCCCCCATATGGGCCTTTCTCCCTTAGCAGAAGGCCCATTTAGTGGGCTCCTTTGTTAAATACGAATTTAATCATTATAAATTCATTAAAATTAATATTAATTCATCAATTAACATTAGTTTAACATATCTAACATATTTATATCATATATAAAATATTTGCTCTCTTCCGGAACTTTTCCGAAACCCTCCGAACCACCTTCGGTTCTCCGATACGACTTCGGATTCTCTCCCGGAACTTTTCTGGTGCTTTCTCTTTTCTACTCCGATGATCCTGATAATTCCAAAAACATCTCCTAGTGCCATTGCACCCTTAAGTGTGTTACCCTAGGGTCGGGGAATACTCCAGACATGATCGAGAAACACTTCTCCGACCAATGATCACCAGGGGACTCTGGATAGCCATAATGATCCCTGTGCATTCCACGAAAATCTTTTCTCCAAAAGAACTCGTTGATCCCCAAACAGTAAGACATGTTCCCTTGTTCTATGATATCTACAATATCCGAGATTTGACCGTCGGTATCTCTATACCTAGTTTCATCTTGTTATCGATATTGCTCTTTACTCGTTCTCGTGATATTCCATCCCTTTGTGACCTAGCCACGGGCTAGCATGGATGTAACATCACCGAGTGGCGCCAAAAGTATCTACCCCGTCACACGGGTGAACAAATCCCGGTCTGATGCGTATGCCTCAACCTACCCCTTTGAATGCCCAACAGTGACCGTTCTCATTGCTCCAGCACTAAGCAACTTCTGGTGCCATCAAAGCATTCTCTGGGAGTACTGATTAAATACCATCTCACGGTCTAAGGAACAAGTCACTACGTTTTCCTAAGTTATTGCAACAGTGAACAACGTGACTCGATCATGTTGCACTACTTGCTTTGGGTAATGTCCATCACATCATTCTCTAATGATATGACTCCATTGGCGAATGTCATACGATGACACTTGATCGGAAACCTCGATCAACAATCGACATTTGGACTAATATATATAGAGGCTACTAGGGACTCTGTTTGTTAATATATCACACGTGTATTAACGTTCCTATTAATACAGTTATAGCATGATATAAACTAATTATGAACTTTCGGAAATATGTGAATAATACTACTTATTATTTGCCTCTAGGGCACATTTCCAACAGTCTCCCACTTGCACTAGAGTACAAATAATCTAGCTGCATTTGTTAAATATCATAGTCACATATGATCATGTCATAATCCTATATTATGATCATGCTTGCTCATGGAAGATGTCTTGTCTAAGGCCTGTTCGACACGGCCCTAATCTCTAAGATTCTTGTGTTCTTTGCAACTTGTAAAAATCACCTAATTTGACATTTACCTCATCATCTCATGATGAGACATAGTATGTGTTTGTGGTAGAGTGAGACTTTGTTTCCTTGTGTTTACCATGACACTTGTGAACCTGTTTCACATTTGTCATACACACTAGGAGATACACTCAGCTGAGAGACGAACTTCTCAAACCATACATCATACTTGCCTATATTGAAGTAATCTTATACTTCTATATCGATGTAAATTTACTGGACAGTGCATCGAATGCAACTGCAAAGTCTAACCACGCTTCTATCTACTCATGGCATTAATTGGTGTGAGATTTTCTTTCTTAAGTCAGTAAATCTCGCACTTGCGGCCAAGCTTACTTCCCTTTAGAAATATGTCCTCAGTTTCTCTCTAGAACCTGTAGGACGAACTAAACTTGTGTTCAACGATTCTCAAATCGTTCTAGAACATTGTATTCTTGGGTTACAACATGTCGGTATGCACACAACGTCGTTTTTAGATGACGTAAAACGTGGCACACCTATCAATCACAGTTGTATGTTGAGATTTTAATCTCATACATGCCTAATAATCAAGAAAACTCTTTCTTAAAATATTCGATTCTGTACAGATCAGAATTGGCTTTTAATCCGACTTAAAAAATTGCTTTTTAACATATTGTTCTATCTCCATAGATCTCAATATTTAATACTAATGCAACTTCATCTTATTCATTAATAACTATTAATACCAACTACGTCATTCATCGTATGTCTTATACATACAAGAATGCCATTCAGCTCCCACTCAAATATGTCATCCACATATCAGAATAGGGAACAAACTCCCACTCAAATATGGCATCTACATATGAGAATAGAGAACAAGCTCCCACTTAAAATATGTCCTCTACATATGATACAGGGTAGCCAATTTGCTCCCACTCAATTTCTTGCAAATGTAGGTCTTCTCATTATTTTGGACAACTCCAAAAATCCTTTGATCGTCCATCAGATGAGAATTCCAGCTTTTGAGATACTAGCATCCCCACGATTTACAAAATCTGCTTGTTGTAACAATTACAACCCTTGTTCTATCAGATATTGAAGTAATTGCAGTTTTGATGATCGTCTATCAATTGCCAGTTAAAATCCAACGGACTCAAGCATCACTACATTCGTAGTCAAACTTTTGAATTTATCATGATACACTTCACAATAAATCGAGCTTTCTAGGTCCTCCTAAAAGTTTCATATCTTCCCTTCAGCGTTGCGCTTGATTTGAAGATTAAGTATTATTCATACTCAATAAGATCAAGTAACTCTTACTTTGCAATCTAATATACAATCTTATATGTAACTTAACATAGGATTTCATAACCTTCAGTTATATCTCGTTCATAGGTTCACCATCGCTTCTTTGTAGTTCGTAGGTATGTCATGTTCCATTAACATGACAGGTGAATCAAAATTTCGCAACCTGGCAGAATGCATTCACAAATCACACTTATCTCAGTAAGAGCTATAATAGAAACTTCTATGATCACTATCATACTTTTTCTCCTCTGACCGTGGAGTTAGGTTCCAGAACACATTCCGTTGCGCTACTCAACAACTGGAGGTAAGGTCCATACCTTGATTTAGCTTCTACTTTATCCTATCAACACTTTCGCCGAAAAAACACTTTCTCGGGAAATACCAACTTAGCAATACAACTTTGCTCCATTGGTTCAAGTTGTGAAATATGTATTCATAGTTTCCTATGAATACTTTACAAAGATATTTATCCGCTATAATTCTGAATTATCTCATAACTCATAGTTCCGCGAACTTAAATGGATTCCTATTAAAATTGAGTGTCTACTATTTTAAATGACAACTCTAAATAATAATACTAACATCGTAAGAGATTTATTTAGACAACACAATATCCAATATGGCATGATTATAATGTTTGAAACAAGTCAACACATTAAAGTGTTTCAAATATTCATAATCTGTGAAACAATACTGACATGTCTTTTATATGCCAAAAGATAACTCAAAAAATACTTGTCACTTTGATCAATATCACAGCAACCCAATTTCCCTGTTATTTCCTTATCCTCCTTCATGCTGAAAATGCTTTGATCATATCAAATAGTTTCAGACTTGTATCCCATTTAGCAAATACACATATTCACTAAAATATACAATGAAGTTCACAAAATAATGATATCCACTACTTGTTGGAATAATACATCATCATGTACAATATTTCAACAATCCATCGCATTCTGTTTTACTAGAATATGAAGTTTTCGTCATCTCACCTAACAGTGATGGCTTTGTGCACGTCAAGAGATCAAAATATCCAAAGACTTCATGATTCATCAAAATGAATATGCACACAACCAAGTATGACTTTAACAATAGTGTCATTCAAAAATGATGTCATTATAAATTTCAGATATCTTGCTTCGGCATTTTAAGGTTTATAAATGTTCAAACTATCATTAAGATTAAATAAGAATAACTTAATTCATAATCAAAACGTGACCATATATAAATTACTCATAATAGTTGAACAAATGTCTTGTTTCGATCTTATATGAATAATTGTCTCGCTTAGATGCAAGACACACTTATAATGTTCACATACTCAACGATTATAAAACTTTATTCAAATCCATTAACCTAAATGACAAGGTTGATACAGAGGGAGAGCACCACTCGCAATCAACATCTTGGTTGCCATCAATGCGCATAGTCACCTCATCTCATCCACCTAACTCTCAAGCAGTCATCTCTGTTTTCACAAAACAGGCCATGCACCGCATGAGTGTTTTATAAGGATAAACATTCATAACTTGTATATCCTATATACACTTTCCGTTGATAACTTCCCCTGCAATTGGTTCTATCTCTAGAGTTCTCAACTAAGCTATTACATGAAAGGTGAACGATTCCCCTTGCATGACATAGCCCATGACGATATCTTCGTAGCTGGGAGGAAGCAGAGCAACGTCCCTAACTATCGCGAAGTTTTCTGTCATCTAGTAGTCCCAATTTGTCTCAAGGCACTTTATGCATCCCATACATCGTTGCCAAGTGATTCTCCAAGCAGGCGTTCTCTTCCATTCATATGGAGAGGAACTCGTCCAATTGCTAATACTTCTCCATTTAGCTTGCGCTATTAATTACTGCCTTAAGATCATCCAGTATGACATAAACAACATGGTGATTGAGTTGTACTCTCAACTGACGTACCATGGAGCGAAGCATTGTTCTTTGGACAACGATGAGCAAGACATGGTGAGTCCAATACTCACATTCCTCTTGCTCATTCGTAAAGTCATCAAACATATCTCTTAGCGGTTCTTATATATTAGTAGTATGTCAAAACTAGTGAGCAAACCCTTTGAGCTTTGATACTAATCGATGAAATTTGACCCAAAATAGTTTTTGTTCTACACCACATATTAACTAGCCAAGATAGATATATACTACAGCGAGGAGACAAGATTTACAAGGATATTTGTAAAGACACGTCTTAGACTAAATTCATAATAGGAGTTCAATCAATCAAACAATCAAACAAAAAACTCCCACTCAAAACAATATCCCTAAATTGTTTTAGTGATCACACGACCCCCATTCACTGCACCGCCCCTGATCGTCACAGCCGACGACACAGTTGCAAGGGTAGACATACCAGTGTCGCTCACATCTCTATGTGACTCATGCTCGATCTTTCGATCTCGTGTTCCGAGGCCATGTATGTACATGCTAGGCTCGCCAAATACAACCTTGATGTTCTGTGTGAATACATGGCTTTCACCCACTGTATGCGAACTACGATATGTGTAACCCCCGATCGTCACGGCCGGTTTCATACCAAAGAACTTTATTGGTGGTTTGCACATCAAGGAAGAACACTCATTTGATTTTTCTAAGAGGGATCATCCTATTTAATGCTACCGTTGCGTATCTAAATACCAGCAATTAAAACGATGTATATAATTAATTATCATCGTTATGATATATGTGACATGATATGGTGATCATCACGGCGCCAAGCCCCGGCACCCATCGAGGTTTCCTTACTACAACATAGTAACAAAAGTACATCTACTTTTAAACCATAGCCATATCAAGTTACACTAGCCCACCCTCAAAACAAAGTTAGACGGTTCTAATTTTTCTTTTTGCAGTTTTACGTGGCTGCTAGGGCTTTCGCAAGAATAACCGTTCTACCTACGAACTTTCAACCACAACACGGATTCAATGATTGTCTCTATTACACTCCTCTCGGGGCCCTTCGTTGCAAATGCCATATCAACTATTGTAAGAGAGATAGTGAACGGGAGTT
Organism: Poa annua; assembly: GCA_026929855.1. NCBI lineage: Eukaryota > Viridiplantae > Streptophyta > Magnoliopsida > Poales > Poaceae > Poa > Poa annua. The sequence goes on from CM049438.1 coordinate 36,523,986, forward strand.
GACCACCTAGAGGGGGGGGGGGGGTGTGAATAGGTGGTGACCAATTTTTATATCTCTTTCAGTTTTAGGCTTGCAAAATGTAAATTGTCTAGATGTGCTACTAAGTGAAAAGAAGTGCTAGACAATAAGAAAACAAAGCAAGAAAGATAAATAGATAAAACCGTAAAGGAGAGAGGAACGAGACAACCAAAGGAATACGCGGAGACGGCGATTTTATCCCAAGTTCCACCACATTGGTGTACGTCTCGTTGGAGGGGTGTGAGCAACCACAAAGGTCAGCTCAACGCCACAAAGGTCTCACCCTATTCTCCGATGAATTCGACCACCAAGGTCCGAATCCACCCTTCCACTAAGGACTCCTTTAAGGGCGGAGAAGATCCCGTACAAATCCGTGAGGCACACACCCACAACTGAATCGGGGGCTCTCACCAGGACCACAAGAGGTCAATTCCACAAAGGATCCACAAAGGAACTAGTAGCAACAAGTATGAATCTAGTTATCCACAAGGGAAGGCCTAGATTCGAGTCCCCTCAAGAAATAGAGGGGGAAAGTGAAATCCCTTCGGTGATGATGTAGATCGGGGGCTTCTCCTTCGGATCTCCAAATATCAATTGATTTGGTTGGCTAGATATGAAGATCCATGAGAAATGAGCTTCAGCAGCAATGGAGGAGAGAGAGTATGAAGCTTCTAACTGCTCTTGGAGAAGACGAAGTCCTTAAATAGTCCCCCCCCCCCACCCCGAAATCGAGCCGTTGTGTGCTGAAAAATCCCTCAACGGTACTACCGCTGCTGCTGGGATAGCGGTACCAAGGCGAAATCTCTCGTCAGTTCCAGCGGTACCCAGAGAGGAACCGCTGGGGCCAGGGCAGTGGTACTACCGCTGGGTACTTAGCCGTTTGAACGGGGAAGCACACCAGCGGTACTACCGGAGTGGTACCGCCTGATACCGTGACCTATGCAGGGGACAAAATAAATTCCAGCGGTACCACCAGCGGTAGCTGGCGGTACTACCGCTACTGCTTCCCAGCGGTTCCAAGGCATAAGTACTCTTCAGCAACAGCGGTACCTGGTGGTAATACCGTTGCTGCCAGGCCAGCGGTACTACCGCTGAGCCAGCGGTACTACCGGAGTGCTACGACCTGGTACCGGAAGGTATGTAGTAGGTTATTCAACATCCCAGCGGTACTACCGCCGAGACAGCGGTACTACCGCTAGACAGTAAAACAGAATTCCCACACAGAATCCAGGGGGAAACTATCTCCTTTTTCAACTCTTGATCAAACCTATAAACTCTGCAATTACTTAACAACTCAATTAGTCCTGTTGATGTGTTGTCAACAATCTCTAAAACCAATTAGAGAGGAGATGCACTTTCAGATAGACACCCCCAAGACACATATATGGAACAAGCCGCATGTCAAGTGTGGAACCAGTCTCGCGTAGGATTACGCGTAAGGTCGGTCGGGGCCGCTTCATCAAACAATAACGCGATATGAACGAGTACACGTGGAAGGGTAACAATAACAAAACAATGCCCACATCCACGATGTGTTCTAACCATACCAGCATACTACGCATAGATCAGGCTCTGATACCACTGTTGGGGTTTTGCAGCAGATAACAAAAATTTATGCAGCTAGCGTTCCCCTTTTGCCCAGATCTACCTATCTAGTATTGCGGTAAAGGAAAGCAATACTGAACATACCTTAGTAGACCGGACGCGGGATAACATTCCCGCACAACGTGGATGATGTAGACGTACGTAGCCGACCTCAAGGTCGCGATGATCTGTACGAAGCTCGAAGGGACGCCTCCCTCCGATGCAGCGCGTAGCCGACCCGAGGGTCTTGATAAGCCACGCATGAACCCAAAGATCTTGTGAAGCCACACACGAGTTCGGACGTGAGTCTGAGGGCCAGAAGTGTAGCCCCTCCGAGGGAGTCGCACACATACGGTGTACAACGACAACTCCCGATTTCTCCGATCCAGCAGAGTTGCGGAAGTAGATATTCTGGATCGGATCTGGCAGCACAACGGCGTGCGTATGGTGGAGAACTCTCTAAACCAAACCACTCCCAAGGTCACGTCCACACATACGGAGGAACACCATTTGGTGAGAAGAGAGGAGAGGAGAGAAAGAGAGGAAAGCTCCCTCCAAACAATGGGAGAGAACTTAAGGGGAAAGGTGTGAGAGAAGGGGTGGAGGGGCTCCTCTATTTATAGGAAGGAAGGGGGTGGCGGCTAGGGCAAGGGAGGAGGTGGCCGGCAAGGGCCTAGGGCCCATGCGCACCCCGAAACCCTAACCCAATTCGGCCAAGGCAAGGGCCAGCCTTGGGGGGCAAGGTTCCCCCATATGGGCCTTTCTCCCTTAGCAGAAGGCCCATTTAGTGGGCTCCTTTGTTAAATACGAATTTAATCATTATAAATTCATTAATATTAATATTAATTCATCAATTAACATTAGTTTAACATATCTAACATATTTATATCATATATAAAATATTTGCTCTCTTCCGGAACTTTTCCGAAACCCTCCGAACCACCTTCGGTTCTCCGATACGACTTCAGATTCTCTCCCGGAACTTTTCCGGTGCTTTCTCTTTTCTACTCCGATGATCCCGATAATTCCAAAAACATCTCCTAGTGTCATTGCACCCTTTAGTGTGTTACCCTAGGGTCGGGGAATACTCCAGACATGATCGAGAAACACTTCTCCGACCAGTGATCACCAGGGGACTCTGGATAGCCATAATGATCCCTGTGCATTCCACGAAAATATTTTCTCCAAAAGAACTCGTTGATCCCCAAACAGTAAGACATGTTCCCTTGTTCTATGATATCTACAATATCCGAGATTTGACCGTCGGTATCTCTATACCTAGTTTCATCTTGTTATCGATATTGCTCTTTACTCGTTCTCGTGATATTCCATCCCTTTGTGACCTAGCCACGGGCTAGCATGGATGTCACATCACCGAGTGGTGCCAGAAGTATCTACCCCGTCACACGGGTGAAGAAATTCCGGTCTTGATGCGTATGCCTCAACCTACCCCTTTGAATGCCCAACAGTGACCGTTCTCATTGCTCCAGCACTAAGCAACTTCTGGTGCCATCAAAGCATTCTCTGGGAGTAGTGATTAAATACCATCTCACGGTCTAAGGAACAAGTCACTACGTTTTCCTAAGTTATTGCAACAGTGAACAACGTGACTCGATCGTGTTGCAATACTTGCTTTGGGTAATGTCCATCACATCATTCTCTAATGATATGACTCCATTGGCGAATGTCATACGATGACACTTGATCGGAAACCTCGATCAACAATCGACATCTGGACTGGTATATATAGAGGCTACTAGGGACTCTGTTTGTTAATATATCACACGTGTATTAACGTTCCTATTAATACAGTTATAGCATGATATAAACTAATTATGAACTTTCGGAAATATGTGAATAATACTACTTATTATTTGCCTCTAGGGCACATTTCCAACAGGTACCAATTGAAACAACACATGGCGTGTGATCGGATGTGGGGCGAGCTAGGGGACGAACAGTGGTGTTTGGGAATTTTAGGGTCCAAGAATGCGACGTGAAGAACCAATCTAATTGAACAAGCAAAGGATCAGATTTCATATTGCTCCATGTGTAGCTACGCCCTTGATGCCCACAAGTATAGGGGATCGCTGAAATCTTCGTTGGGAAGTATTACCCAAATTTATAGTTCGCCTCAAGGGGAACACAAGAATACCAATAAGACTTTAGCAATTGAGGCGTCACTCTCAACCACACATGTATATCAATAAACATGCAGCAGTGATAGTGATGGCAGTAATATGATTCAAGTAAGCAAAATAAAACAGTAGTAGTAACAAAAGGGTTTCCCAGTTTTCACCGGAAAGAGTGAAGGTGTAACTCAGAGATTTAAAACGTAGGCATGAGGTGACAGCGGGGTGCTGCATGAATAAGATTGATCATATAATAAGATATAAATAGCAATGGGACTTATCTCTAACTCCGATATATGTAGGTATGTGTTCCGTAAATAGTTGTGCTTACTAACCAAGAGAATTTGTACAACATCTATTGTCCTACCTGCCCATTTCAACGGCGCCAACTTGGAACTACAGGTAATTAAGGTCTACCCTTTCGAGTAGACTGGAACAATGCATTAACACTTCATGAACACATAGAATCCTCAAACTAAAACATCTCCCCCTTGTTTTCCCTATATGTCACTTTTACGGTTCGTAGGTTCAACATAATAGCAGGTAATACACTTTGCAGATAAATACCAAACTCAATTATATGATGGGGCAAAATAAGTTCAGTACTGAAATCATGCCACTCGGGCCCTAGTAGCAAGCATTAAACATAGCATAAGTGCATCAACACAATACAAAAGTATCCTCAAGATAAACCCCTAAGATCTCGAACAACGGGTATCATTAAATGATCAATCTCATCCAATCCCCATCCACCTCATATGCCTACAGCGGTCTACTCAATGATACCCACAAGTATAGGGGATCGTTGAAATCTTCGATGTGTAAGTAAAGTATCGATCCCACGAGGAGTAGAAGGTATAAGTGTTTATCCTTTCAAATAAGAGTGTCACTATTGTTATTCTCTATGCACTAGAAAAAGTAAATGATGCAAGTGTTTTGGGTTTTTGGTGTAGAGTTTGCAATAAAGAAAAGCTGAAAATAAAATACGACAAGTGAAAGCTCTCAAAGAGAGAAAGCCCAATCCTCTATGCAGCAAGAGGACAAGCTCAACTGTTTGTTTCTTATGTGTGAAAAACGTTCCCAAGGGATACATGGATTTCATGGCATAGATATTTCTAGAACAACAAGGTAAATATTTTGTCAAGTTTTAACCTTCTTTGGACGGAGCCATAGTTTAGGTAAAGCTAAATAAATAGACTAAACCCTCTTATGATGGATCATGTGGCCAAGTAAATGACTACACAAGAGTTATTACGACATAAAAGTCCCACCATAGCATTACACTCTAAGGTCCCCGATATTAATCCCCTCCTAATGAAACTTCATGTATTAGACCATAGGTTTAGTTGTCAACTCCCAGGTCCGACCCAATACATTACATAGTGTGATCACCTCATGCATTTCTCAACATATGCGTGCACTCATATATTGTACAACAAGACAATCATCAAAGATAAAGACTTGACCAAATACTCAAACATGAATTGTGAAATCATTGCCAATCCATCCTATGCCCCCAGGAACATGAGAGAACTACTCACAACGCAAAGACATGATATGATTCAATGGCATAAGTGGTACAACACAATCTGAAAATATAATCTCCCCACAAAACAATGACAAGTAGCAATTCACACACATGTAGAACAGTACTTAGACAATAGCTAGGGTTCGAACATCTCGAACTATGAGGGGTATGAAGTGGATCACGAATATGGTGATGGAGATGGTGCTGGTCTTGACGGTGGTGTTGATGGAGACTCCGGAGGGGGGATGGAGGAGCCTTCCGGAGGTGATCCGGCGGCGTTTCCCCCCTCCAATCTTCTCCGGCGGCAGCCTTCTTTCACTCTGTTTCTTTGTTTCGTGTTTCTCCGCCGCCTCGTCGCGAAACTCCTCGGGGGACTATTTTTATAGTCGGTTTTAGGTCAAGATGAAGCCACACAGACGAAAACGGACGGCATCGGAGCCTCGAGGCTCCAGATGGGGTGCTCCACGTGGCCAGGGAATCTGGCCGCATGGGCCCACCTCTTTTGGGCCTCAGGCCTCCTCTCGTGATATTCCTTGGCTCCTACTCCTTCTTCCTTCCAAAAAATGATGTTCCCGAAGTTTCAGGTCATTTGGACATCGTATGCTCCCTGAAAGTCAAAAACATGGAAAAGGGGGTTTTCTGGTTCTGTAGGGTTAATTCCAAATAAATGGGGAAATTGTGAATTATCCCCCAAAATCATTATATAACATAAATATAACCCATATATGATGCAAATAAGTTGTAATATCAAGTAATAAAATGTAAAGTTCATGTATGCATTTTACATGCATCAACATCCCCAAGCTTAACCAATACTCGTCCTCGAGGATGAAGGTGATAAAACTAACATGGACTTGGCATTTTATTACTATCAAAGGATATCAAAGATGATTATTATTGCTACATAGACTCAAATGATTCATTCTTAATAAGGAGTAGCAACATACAAGATATATTATCAAGTGATATCAAATATTCAAGGTAAAGATGTTCAATGATAATTCACAAAGTGTAACATAGAAGAAAAGTACTATGGACCAAATGAATGCATAAATGAAAAGTAAAAAGATATCCTAGGTTGGTCATAGAGTATTGTTATAGAAATCTGAATATAAAAGGTGGACACTTTGGAAAGATAGATAAATAGGTAGAGGAATAACATGCAAGAGTATTATCTAGCTTCCTAATGCTTCAACTTAAGCTAATGTTTGCCATCTGGTGCCCATTGGTGTGAAGTTCTCATTGCCCCTATCATAGCATCTTTAGTGATTAATAGTTGAAAGTGAAAGCAAATATGAGTTATGTGCTTGACAAAGTATGGGTTAAAAGCCTCATGCCCGTTGAAAACAAAAACCTCTCCGACTGGCTACTCAACTTGGGCCACAAAGCAAGTGAAGGTTACAGTCATCGTGAATAAAAGTGGCATCATAGAGAGTTTCACCCCGGCTACCCTTTGCTCCAGGACATGGAAGTGGGCACATGTCCAAATGACAAAGCAAGCAAACAGTGGACATCTCTACATCTCTTTCTTTACTCATGCTTTTTTTCTTGTAAATGCTTTTTCTGTTATGAGATGTGTCATGGATTCCTCCACTATGGTTATGTTGCAAATTTCCACCATGATCCACATGGCTTAGGTTAGCCGCCACAGGTGTTTCTCTAGCCAATAATATCACTCACCCGAACTTACTAAGTTTCCATCTTCATTTCACGCAATGTTAGGCATCCATCACCAAAGGAACATGATATCAACTTTCATAAAGAATAAAGTGCAATGTTGAAAGCTTTCCACGTGTCAGCACGTATGAGCTAGCTCCTAACCAAAGACCTTTGTCAAGCCCAAAACATCATAATCTTAATCACAATGGGTTAAGTTTATTAAGTGCATAAAAAGTAATGTGTGCATCAAGTTCGTGAGAGCTTTTAAACCAACTTAACCCATGACAATCCCAATAATATAAGCATCTTAATTTGGAAGCATAGATAAAACAATATAACATGGTAAACATACTTGGAATAGCATATTAGCTAATAGGTAGATATGGTGGACTCACTGGAAAAACTTGGTTGAAGGTGTTGGAAAACAAGCTTTTTACTTGTTGGAGTTTTTGGGCTAGTAAGAGGGAGAAAGTTGACCGTCTAAATGCATGCATAAGTGTCCATAGAGCTAACCATTCCATGTTAAACAAAGTAAAGCATCATTCAGCATATAAAACATGAATAAGAAATAACTCTTTATAAAACACTTGCATATTAATATTCATTAAAAAGCATATGAAGCATGCAACTATATGTATCTTTTTAAATCAACTCAAACATCTTCTTCCCAATATTTCTAATAGCATCCAACTTAATTCAACTAAAGTTTCCAGCACCTCTCTCATAACATAAATGATAATGGTGATCTTATGAAAAGCAAAACAAAAATAAAACAATAAAAGGACGCTCCAAGTTGATACGATAGTAATGCGTTGATATAAAACAGAAAATAGACGCGTGCAAACCGAGAGTGTTTGGTCCAGTGGGGTGCCTTGACATCCTGATACGTCTCAAACGTATCTATAATTTCTTATGTTCCATGCTTATATTATACCAATTGCTACATGTTTTATATACACTTTATATCATTTTTATGCATTTTATGGGACTAACCTATTAACAAGATTCCACAGTGCCAGTTCACTGTTTTGTGCTGTTTTTGGTTTCAGAAAAGTTGTTTTGGAAATATTCTCGGAATTGGACGAAACAAAAGGCAAAGTTCCTATTTTTCCCGACACGACACGGAGTCCGAAGGGGAGACGAAGGGGGCCGAGGAGGCAGCCACACCATGTGGTGGCGCGGCTCTCCCTCTGGCCGCGCCACCATGTGGTGTGGGCCCCTCGGGCGGCCACCGACGTCGCCCTTTCGCCCATATATTGCCCCCGACAAAATAACCCTAGATCAATCGACCTTTTCCCGAAAAGAGTTCCGCTGGGCCGCCGCCATTGAAGACAAGTTTCGAGGGACAGAAGTCTCTGTTCCGGCACCCTGCCGGGACGGAGAATTGCCCCCGGAGCCATCTCCATCAACTCCACCGCCATCTCCATCGCCGTTGCTGACTCCCACGATGAGGAGTGAGTAGTTCTCCCCCGAGGCTGCGGGCTCTACCGGTAGCTATGTGGTTTATCTCTCTCCCCCATGGTGTGATCTTTATGTGATCATGAGCTTTGTAATCTAGTTGAATAGTAGATGCTACTCTTTATATATTATGCACTCTAGAGGTTACTTAAATATGAACTCCGGAGTCTCCATGGTGTAAAGTTGACAGTGTGTGCATCGTGTGTGACTCCCTTATGACGTTGTGGTGTTTGTTTACTCAGACTTTGGGGTGTGCTTTTATAGCCCTACGCAATGAATGGTGTTTGTTATCCAGCAAGAGAGTGTTTGAGAGTAGTATTTATTATTCAATTGGGATATCATTGTTGAGAATGTTCACTAGTGAAAGTATGATCCCTAGGCCTTGTTTCTAAGCGTTGAAACACCGTTTCCAACAAGTTCTGCTACATGTTTGCTTGCTGCCATTTTTATTTCAGATTGCAATTACTACTTATAATCATCCATATTACTTGTATTTCACTATCTCTTCGCCGAACTAGTGCACCTATACATCTGACAAGTGTATTGGGTGTGTTGGGGACACAAGAGACTTCTTGTATCTTAATTGCAGGGTTGCTTGAGAGGGATATCTTTGACCTCTACCTCCCTGAGTTCGATAAACCTTGGTGATTCACTTAAGGGAAACTTGCTGCTGTTCTACAAACCTCTGCTCTTGGAGGCCCAACACTGTCTACGAGAATAGAAGCGTGCGTAGACATCACATCCCAAAGCTTATGGTCTTCACCATCCTTAGATAGCTCTTGGTGCATCTCCTCTACTCCTTGTGAAAAACTTTCAACACAAAATTTTCTCCCATCTATTTTCTGTGGGGTGATATTAGTAGGCACAAAACAATTGAATTGCTTGCTGCATGAAATCCTTAAACAAAAGTGTAAAACATGTCCAGAAAGTGTATAATGTTGTATTCCTTCTCATAAACTCAATTGGATAAAAAAGATTCAACTTAAAAGTTCAAAGAATACATAAAACAAAATGGGACAGAATCTGTCCAGAAAAACAGCAGCAGCAAAACGCATTTTTTTACCCCACTTAAATATGTCCAAAAATTCTGAAAACATTCACGCTTACAGAGGATGAAAAGTTGCAACTATAGTTAAAATTTCAGCTCATTCGGAGTTACAGAATAGGAATGAAAAATCATACCGTGCACAGATTTGTGCTGGAATAAAATCTCCGAATACAAAAAGCAACTTTTTCAATCCAAGATGGGTAAAACTTGGCACTTTATTGAAAATTCCAGAAACTAAACTAAAAACTAAGTCTCTTGTTACAGCAAGAGGACACAAAGAAAATCAAAAATAAAACAACCGGGTTGCCTCCCGTAAAGCGCTTTCTTTATAGCCATATAGCTAGGCTTACTTACTTGGTATCAAGATGGTTGGAGTGAGGTGGCTTGCATCCCCAAGCTTGAATTCTTGTACTTACTTGATATATGTAGGGTGAGCCTAGGGGTAACATCCCCAAGCTTGAGTGTTTGTTCCTCTTGATCATTGTTCATCTCCCTCAACTCTTCCACTTGAAAATTCTCTTCACACAAAACTCATCATAAAACTTGATTAGAGGGGTTAGTGTCTCCATAAATTAAATCCACATAGGTACATCAAATACATATTATGAGTTGATTATAAACATTAGCTACTGTTACTACGGTTGTGCATTGCTACTTGATCAAAAGAACCACACAAAACACAATTAATAAGAGCAATGTAAAATAAAGACAAAATCTGTCAAAAACTGGACAGCCCGTAAAGAGTGAATTTTTAGATGCACTTACGTTGCTCAAATCAGAAAACTTTGAACTAATGAAATGTGTAATAATAACTGAATATTGTTGTAGTCAAATATCAGCTCGAAATTCCTTTTCTGTGATTTGATACATTTTTCGCAATGAAGATCAGGAATCTGTTTTCTAGACAGCAAATCACTATTGTTTGATACTACCTCTCAAAAGAGGTTTATTCTTGCCATAAATATGAAACATAAGATACAAAGGTGAAGTTACAGTATTAAACAAGCACCTTGACTCAAAAACTGAAAACCAAAATGAAGAAATCAAAAAGAAGCAAAAAGAACCAAGAAAGGTTCAAGAGAAACAAACAAAGAAGAAAGAAAATATTTTTTGTTGTTTTGATTTAGCAAAAAGGCAAAAAGAAGAAGCAAATATATACAAATTAAACACTCTTTTTATTTGGTTTTTGCTTTGGGAGAAGTTTTAATGATAGAGACTTTGCAATGGTTCCATTGGCATGAACAACACATGTTCAAGGTCGACCCCAACTTCTCCATTACTCATCTTTCTTATTTACTTTCCCAAATTTTATATAAAGTGAAAATCTTAAACTAAATGCTAGAAAACAGTAGGTAAAGTTATTTTGCATGTTCTCAAGATATAAAGGTGTGCACAAACTAAATAGGAAATAAAAGCATAAAGAGCACACCACAAAACATTAAACCATTAACTTTTAAGTCTAACTCCTTTCCTATGCATTGGCATTTTATATATGAATAAATAGCAGCAATTTGGTGGTAACCAATGCATGTAATTATCAGTAGGTTGCATTATAAATAGCATAGAAATGTAGGGATAAATCTTTCTTCTTTTCTCATAATAGTTACTAGTAGTGGAAGCAAATCTCACAAAACAATTGTTGGATTGGTGCAACTTTGCAAATTTAGGAATATAAAGAGGATTATTAAAACTATCATGTGAGCTATTAGCTTGTTTTCCTCTCTCATAATAGTTGCAAGAAACATCATAAACATGGTTGTTGTGGGTGGAATGGTTATTAGTGAAAGATAATTCCAGCCCACACAAGTACCTTTCAACATATAAAAACTTCTCCTCTATGGTGTGAATAGGAGAACTCAAAGATAAAGTAGGTCACAAGCAGCAAGTATATCATTTTTATCCTCACATAAAGTAGTAACAAGTTCTAAACATGGAGGATTATCAATAAGCATAGGACCATCATCTAAAGCATTATCATAAAGCATATTTAAGCAACACTCCTCATTATCATTCAAAAGTTCACTAGTAGCATTATTAAAAAGTAAAGGAGCATTATTAGTTTCATCATAATAGCATGGGTTATCATATAGGATCATAGAATTTTCAGTTTCACACACATCATAGCATGGGTTCTCATAAATAACAACAGATTTTTCAGTTTGAGTGTTACTAGCATAAAACATGTCTAAACCATATTCCTCATCATCTTTAAAATTATTATCAATAATTATCTTATTAGGCATAGGTTCACATTCCTCATCATCATCAGAATCATAAAAGCAAAGTTTATCATCAGCAATATTTCGAAGGTTACCCTCAACCATAGGTGGTGAAGGTGGAAGTTCCCTCTCTTCATTCTCTAGTTGTTCATCATTTCCATCATCTTCTTGGAGTTGCATGGGTATCCCCAAGCTTAGGTTTTTATCCTCTTCTTCATATTCTTCCTCTTCCAAGCATATATTTTCATCATCTTCTTCCTGCAAAACATCAGTACTTTCTTGGGAAGCAGTGTCCTCCCATTCATAGTCAAGAGCATAAATATTTTCAGAGAACTTGGCTAAGTAATGTTTAAAAATAAGTGTGACCTCCTCTCCAAATCTCTTAACACTAGGACAAGTCTCATTTTCATTAGCAAATCTTTGCAATTCACAAGATGCATAAAACGCAAAAAATTCCTCTACTTGTTCTATTCCTAAATGAGCATAATCATTAGTATTGTAAGATGCTATGACACGTTCTTCATGGAACTTACATTGAAAAAAGAAGTGTCTTTTTCTATGTTTAGAGCAACAAGTTTTATTATTATGGAATAAAAGCCACTCTTCAGCAATATAATTCAATCTTTCCATGAAACCTTTTAGTATTATCCCTTCTTTTGACACTCTAAATTCCTTAGCAATTTTAGCATCTTTCGCGTACTTAGATAAAAAATTAAATATGTCTGGACATATGGCCTTACCAAAAATATGTGTAGTATTTTCCATTTTCTAGTTTTTTTGTGTTTTCGATATATAGAACTGAAAGTAAAACTAAACTAAATGCAAAACTGAAAGTAAACTAGAGTATATGAAAAACTAAAAAATAAATATCTAGTGCAAACAAGAATAAAAACTTAAGCGCTACACTCCCCAGCAACGGCGCCAGAAAATGTCTTGATACCCACAAGTATAGGGGATCGTTGAAATCTTTGATGTGTAAGTAAAGTATCGATCCCACGAGGAGTAGAAGGTATAAGTGTTTATCCTTTCAAATAAGAGTGTCACTATTCTTATTATCTATACACTAGACAAAGTAAATGATGCAAGTGTTTTGGGTTTTTGGTGTAGAGTTTGCAATAAAGTAAAAGCTGAAAATAAAACATGACAAGTGAAAGCTCTCAAAGAGAGAAAGCCCAATCCTCTATGCAGCAAGAGGACAAGCTCAAGTGTTTGTTTCTTATGTGTGAAAAACGTTCCCAAGGGCTACATGGATTTCATGGCATAGATATTTCTAGAACAACAAGGTAAATATTTTGTCAAGTTTTAATCTTCTTTGGACGGAGCCATAGTTTAGGTAAAGCAAAATAAATAGACTAAACCCTCTTATGATGGATCATGTGGCCAAGTAAATGACTACACAAGAGTTATTAAGACATAAAAGTCCCACCATAGCATTACACTCTAAGGTCCCCGATATTAATCCCCTCCTAATGAAACTTCATGTATTAGACCATAGGTTTAGTTGTCAACTCCCACGTCCTACCCAATCCATTACATAGTGTGATCACCTCATGCATTCCTCAACATATGTGTGGACTCATATATTGTACAACAAGACAATCATCAAAGATAAAGACTTGACCAAATACTCTAACATGAATAGTGAAATCATTGCCAATCCATCCTATGCCCCCAGGAACATGAGCGAACTACTCACAACGCAAAGACATGATATGATTCAATGGCATAAGTGGTACAACACAATCTGAAAATATAATCTCCCCACAAAACAATGACAAGTAGCAATTCACACACATGTAGAACAGTACTTAGACAATAGCTAGGGTTCGAACAATCTCAAACTATGAGGGGGGATGAAGTGGATCACGAAGATGGTGATGGAGATGGTGCTGATCTTGACGGTGGTGTTGATGGAGACTCCAGAGGGGGGATGGAGGAGCCTTCCGGAGGTGATCCAGCGGCGTTTCCCCCTCCAATCTTCTCCGGCGGCAGCCTTCTGTCTCTATGTTTCTTTGTTTCGTGTTTCTCCGCCGCCTCCTCGCGAAACTCCTCAGGGGACTATTTTTATAGTCGGTTTTAGGTCAAGACGAAGCTACGAAGACGAAAACGGACGGCATCGGAGCCTCGAGACTCCAGATGGGGTGCTCCACGCGGCCAGGGAATCTGGCCACGTGGGCCCACCTCTTTTGGGCCTCAGGCCTCCTCTCGTGCGCTTCCTTGGCTCCTACACCTTCTTCCTTCCAAAAAATGATGTTCCCGAAGTTTCAGGTCATTTGGACATCGTATGCTCCCTGAAAGTCAAAAACATGGGAAAAGGGGTTTTCTGGTTCTGCAGGGTTAATTCCAAATAAATGGGGAAAGTGTGAATTATCCCCCAAAATCATTATATAACATAAATATAACCCATATATGATGCAAATAAGTTGTAATATCAAGTAATAAAATGTAAAGTTCATGTATGCATTTTACATGCATCACTCACACATGGTGATGGTGGAGGAGCTCATGGTCGATGGAGATGAAGGCGGTGAAGATGGCGGTGAAGACGGCCTCCGGATCCCTCCTCCAGAGGAGAAATCCTGGATCAATCTGGCTCCGAAAACGAAGATCGTGATGATGGCGGCGCTCTGTTTCGCGAATAGACCTCCCCCCTAGGTCATCAAGTTTTTCATCTATATGAAGGGGTACGCCAAAGCCGAAGGGGAGGCAGCGCTCGAGGCTCCAGATGGGTGGGCCCACGCGGCCAAGGAATCTGGCCGCGTGGGCCCCCCCCTTTTGGGCCTCGGGCACCCCCTCGTGTCCATCCTTTGCTCGATGTCCTTCTTTTTCCATAAAAACTCGCGTGGTATTTTTCTCCGATTTAATTTCCTGCAAAAATATACAGAAACAAGACTTTACTAAAAACAGCGTCAGATTCTGCAGTTTTAATAAGGTATGGGAACACTCCGGAGCAAATAATGATGCAAAGTGATTGGAAAAGTAGATGCATTTTAGGTGCATCAGCCCTTTGATAGGAAGCTCTACAAGGCCCAAATAACTAATGATTTCATTAAACGTTGCTATGTCAGTGAGATTAGCCCCTGGCTTATTCCTGCTATCAGAGTAGCGACAGAAATAAAAATCTCCCAAAATGAGCCATAAGGTATCATCCGCCACATCCAGACGAAAGAGCCAAGCAACGAAGTTCTCCCGATCCACTCCCTCACAAGGACCATACACATTGACCAGAATGAAAGAGTCAGCCGAGGAGGAGGAGGTGAAACACACAACAATAGCAAAACTCTCTGAGAGAAGAACCTGTCCGGTAAACTTGCTACTCATCCAGACAACGAGTAACCCACCCGAGGCCCCATCCGAAGGCACATATGCAAACTGATTAAATCGCTTAGGAGCAAAAGATTTAATAAACTGCGAATCGATCACAATACATTTAGTCTCCTGAAAGCATAAAATGGAGGCAGCGCTCTCCTCAATTTTATCACGCATAAACGGCTACTTATCCGAATGATTCATCCCACGGATGTTCCAACACAAAATATGCCAAAAGAGTTTAGCAACTGACGCGGAAACCGACATATGAGACATTGTTCAGATAAATAACTGAAAGTAAAATAAGGATCGTGCACAAAGCAGGATCGAAGTAGATAGCGAGATTAGATCTCACGATCCTTCAGAAGCCTGGCAACAGTGAGCTCGAGGGGGTCGATGTCACACTCCTCCACCCCGATACGCTGCATCTCTGCAATCTGAAGAATAGCAGGCGCCACAACCTTCTGAACCTGAGTCTTCTTGGCTCGAGTATATGTGTATGACAGAGACTCCAGTTTGTAGCCATCAGGGTTGCGGCGAGGAGAACGATGAACCACAGTGCCAACCGCCGGAGCAGAAAGAGATCTCTTATGGTGGGTAGAGGTAGAGGCAGTGGTGGAGCGACCAGATGAAGCAGACTCACTATCAGAAGCCGTGTCAACAGAAAATGATAATTCTTCTGATGCCAGGGGTAGCAACAGATCAGAGTCCATGAAGTCGAGCGAGAAAATCAGGTTCAAACCCAGGTGGGCCACTTCCGGCCCAATAGTGAAAGCCAACCCATCAGGCATAGACCAAGAGTGCAGCATAGAATTCAGAATACGCACCTTCAGGTGATTGAACAAGTTCAGAAGTTCAGAGGCAGCTTGTCCCATGGCAATCTGCTCGGAGGAGAGGATCGTCTTGGTGTGAACTTTGATGTGTAGCCATCCCAGAAAATGAAGAAAAGAAGGCCATCTTGGAACATCGAGCAGAATTGGGTGACCTCCATCTTGAACAAGTGCAACCAAACCATGATGGTTTATCGCACCATTGAGAATCTGCTCAGCTGCGAGTTCAACTTCTGCGACATGATCATTCCACATAGCAAGTGCATCATCAGACATATTTCTTACCGGAAGGATCCCATCCATCATGGATGGTCCGGTGTGTCCATTAATTTCACGGATGCTTTCTCCAAAGAACTCAGGAAGTGGAGGAGGGGCCTCTAGTCATTTTGGCCATCCATTAGGCTGAAGAAGGACAGGAGCTGGCGCATCCTGAGCAGCAGCTTCATCCCAGGCCTGATTGCCATTCTGTTGGAGCCAGTTCTGCACCTGAAAATTGATATGATGGTCTTTAGTGGACAGCAGGTTCGGCAACAGGATGTGGCGTCGTGTTTTGCATGGGAACAGGGTCCTGAGTGGACAGCAGGTTCGGAAAAGTATGACGACCATTTAAGATGTACACATGCACAAACCATGAGCGACCAATTCCTCCCAGATTGCCAACTTATTTCACACCCAAGCTGTGCGGAACCAGTGCCAGATCGTTCACCCAAGCGTGCACTAGAACACGGGCTTTGCGAACCCCAGGACGGTGCCAGTACAGAAGTTTACCAAAACGGGACACAACTTTGTTCACATAATAATCTGTCTGGTAGTCAATTGGAAACCCAAGCAACATGATCCAAGCCTCATACTCAAAAACAGGGAAGCGCAGATTGATTCCCTCATTGTGGCGGACAACCGAGAAAGTGGAGGTCTCATCTAACGGGTGCGGGCTATCAATGACGAGCTGATCTCTAATTACCGGTGAATCAAAAGCAAGTAAACCCACAGCCCAAGGATAAGTTTCCGGGTCGCTGGCCCCAAGCTCAAAATCATCACGAAGTATACGCACAATCTCAGCTAAAACTGTCTCCTTCTTGTGATCAGGGATAGGGGGGTCGACAGTTACCATAGCATAGTTGTCGTGAGCAAGCGGCGGAGCGTCCACCACCACCATGTTGCGCTGCAATCTGTGAACCGAACCGTACTCGAGCTCCATCGGCCCAGGCATGAACGGGAAGGGATTCGCAGCAAAGTTCGCCATGGCGGCGCACGAAGTGGGAGCAGCAAGGGGGGTGGGCGGCGGGAGCAATGTGCCAGATTCAGGTGATGAAGGTGGCGTCGCAGCTAAGGGAGGCACGTTAGTTGATGCAAAAAGTTGTAGTTTAGATGTTTAAAAAAATGTGTTAGGTGTTTTAGGAAATGGTTTATATTTAGTTACACTTTTTAGATGTTAGTTGTTAATACAGATGTTAGAGAGCGATGTTAGTTGTTAATGTAGAGGTTTTATGAAATGTTTTAGGTTTAGATGTTTTATTCTATCAAAATTGTTAATTTTTTATAATTATTTGAGTGCAGTTGTTGATGTTAGAGGCCGATGATTTAAACGATATCACATTATTAAAGGAAAGAAAATAATCTACAAGACCTTGCACTATATATAAATTGAATGCTTGTATTAGTAGTCGGTCTTGTTGTGAGGACCCCTCAGACTACCTGTCCGAGATGTCCACGTTATGTAAACAGATCACGATCCCAATGATCAGTGCATCGCGATCACATAACCAACTGGTATACAAAGTTACATCATACAGACGTACATACAAATCTTACACAAATAAATAGTGGTCACATGACCAAGTCTGCAGTCATCGTCACACAGGACGGAATTAACTACGATATAGCGGAAGCTGGCGGCTAGCGTCCGCCCTCGTCACAACCAGACGCATTCCCACAGAGCAGTTGACCGGTGACACTCAGTTGGCGTAGTCGTCGGCGTTCTTCTCGTCCTCATCGTACATCTCCTCGTTGTAATCTGGACATTTGAATATCCAGGACACAGCCATATGAGTACATTTACGTACTCGCAAAACCACCTCTAGGCTTAAGTTTTCATGGTAATGCAATAAAAATGTTTTCATAAACTGGGATGGCTGCTATTTACAACTATAGGGTTTAGTTTTCGCAAAGATGCTTTCGACATAGAGATTACGACATCTCTGTATCTTTGTTGAAGAAAATATTTAGAGAAAGAAATCTCTCTTGTAGAAATAGCATCTACTATTCCCACGTTGTGAAACACTTTTGTAAAACTTTTTCCAAAACACTAGGATGGGGATACCCCTTTTTCCTTCCTTGAGGTCGGACTGATTGTCTCCCCGAGACCAACCATCCTTACTCAACTTCTGTACCTCCCAGGTACCTCCGTGTTTCCTCCGAAAACATCTTTCTTTTGAAAATATGAAATTGCCCATACGCCTAGATCAGTGGCCTTTCCAACCGTCCTTTGACCGCGGACACGGCTATTCGAATAGATGTACACTCTGCAGAGGTTGCGCACTTTACCCACACCAAACGGTCATTCCGCCGTGTCTGCCACGGCCCGTCATACGACCGTATGCGGGGGTCCGGATAACACGATCAAAGCTCTCCACTATGCCTTCCCTAGTACAGAGGACTCCCGATAGGTTTATTCCCCCCGGCACCGTGTGCTCCACTAGACCCCTGGTGACGAGGGGTGTCCTCATCAATACCCATAGTCGATAGCCTAGGGTTAGAGTTATGAGGTAGAGAACGCGTAGTGCTGGTAGACTCGACGGCTGACAAGCGGGATTTACCCAGGTTCAGGGCCCTCGACTGAGGTAACACCCCTACTTCCTGCTTGTCTGTTATTGCTCTTGCGGATATGCGATGGTTACAGGGGTCCAGCGAGAGTTCGTCTCGCTAGGGTTTGGAGGTTCTGATGTGCGTGTCCCTGATCGGTAACCCTCCCAGCCCTTATATAGGGGGTTGGGTCTCGGGTACGTAACCGACTAGGATTACAAGTATGGAAACTACAACCGACTATGAATAACTTGAAAAGCAATCTTCGTCTTGGGCCTTCCTTGATGGGCTTCGCCAGTCTATTGACAATTGGGCTATAGTCATCACGTGCACCAGGTACCCACACGACAGGATACCCGTTCGGTATATCCTCGTCACTAGCCCCCGAGTGCTTGGCTGATTCAGAGAATCAGGCATGGACTCACTCGACAGTGCACGTCACATGTTTGTGTTTGATATCGTACGTTTTGTATTGTCTTTCGACTATGAATTTATGTTTTTGACAAAGGATTATTGACTTAGTAGGCCTGGATTTACTCGATAAGTCAAGACCAGTTAACTGCACATTTGGGCAAAACCTTACTAGTCTTCAATCAAGTTCGAGTCCCCGGGCTCGAACCTGGAACACACTGGACAGACTCGACTCGGGCCGTTGAGGTCTTACTGAATCGTTCTGCAGTCTTAACTTTGCTACCCAGCGCGTCCACCGGGATTTTCATCGCATCTGCTGATACGGAAAAGAATTAAGGACTTAACACTGCCGGAGTGGTCCTCAGCCCAGCTCGACTGATCGGCGGGTCTTACCTTTGCATTTTATGCATGCAGCATCCGAATTGTCATCGACTCACGTAACTCGGGAATTTCTTTGAGTTTATGCCTTTTTGCTTTTTTGAATCCATCGGGTGCGCGACAGCGCTCCCGATGGGAGTAGCCCCCGAGATTGTGCTTTATTACTCGTAATGAAGGATAATCTCAAATCAATGAGCGTAAAAGAAAATGTCAGTCGAAGACATTTTCCCCCACTCCCGATGAAATGCGCTTGAAGATACTCGAAGTGTTTGCTTTTAACTTAGTCGATAGACCTTTGAAGGGTTGCGTGACTTTGGCGTACGCCAGTCGAAGAAAATTTTATCCGCTCCCGATGGGAGTATATTTGACTGCACTTGGATCAGTCGACTAACATATCGACTATCACTTTGGTATCAGTAGTCGAGAGACTTTTGGATGATTGCCTGTCATTGGTTCAGTCGACTAGCAGATCGACTATTACTTTTGCATTCCACCCATGTGCCAACTGAGTGATGTCATGCATGACCACCGTGGCGTGCGCGCAGACCTTTGACAGGACGTGTCATTGTGGGTCCGCTTGTTTGACCGTGGTGAACGCCGGTTCAGTTCTGATTTGACCGGACGTGGCGAAATTTCCGCGGACGTGATCATGACTTCCTCGTTTTTCATGCGTAGTGGGCGTTGTGGCCTGCGACGGTTTCTCTCCGATAACGCCACGTGGCTTGGCGATTATGCACGAACGGTCGAGATTGTTTCTTTTACCGTGGTAAATACAGATCTCACCGTCGTAGATTAATTTTCCTTGCCATTTGCCTCCTGTTCCTCGCGCGCGCGCTTCCTTTGCCTTTGCTCTTGCTCCTCCTCTGCTCGCCATGGCTCCGAAGAAGAACACGAGCGCCGCCGTCCCCTCTTCCTCCGCCAATGTTAGCAAGAAGAGGAAGGGTGCTGCGGCCGCCGCGACCTCCACGGGAAATCCCGCCGCCGCTTTGAAGAAGATTCCCGGTGACTGGGTGAAATCCGCCGTCACCGAGAAGAAGCTGGCGGCGTTCCGCCATACGGGCCTGCTCCCGCCGGCCGACAAGCTCGCCGCCCGCGCGCCCTCCAACAAGGAGGTACTTCCTGAGCCCCGCGCCGGCGAGCGTGTTTGTTTCGCTGAATTTTTGCCCCGCGGCTTTGCCCTTCCGCTGCACGATTTTGTGCGCGGGCTTCTGTACGCGTATGGGGTGCAGATCCATGATCTCACCCCCAATAGCATTTTGCACATTGCCTGTTTCATGGTTTTGTGCGAGTGTTTTTTGGGGGTATCCCCTAGCTGTGCACTATGGAAGTCCATCTTCCGAGTGCGCCATATGGTCCGCGACGGGCATGTGTGCCCGCTTGGCGGGGTGGGCATCCAGGTCCGTAGCGACTGCCACTACTTCAACCTCAAGGCAGTCGATTCTGCCCAAGGATGGAGGAACAAGTGGTTCTACGTCCCCATCGACCAGGACGTGCTCCCGGCCTTCTCGATTGGGAGGACCCCGCTGAAGACAAAGGCGTGGGAGCATTCTCTCTCGACTGAGGAGAAGGAAGAAGCTGCTCCCCTTATGGTCAAGATCAGCAAGCTGCTGGGCACCGTTACCGGTGTCCAGTTGATGAGCACCTTCATCAAGCGCCGAGTGTGGCCCCTGCAGCAACGCTCCCACCCGATGTGGCGATATGAAGGCCCGCTCGACGCCACTCGAATGAGCAATGTGGAGCTGTCGCCCAATGAGCTGGACGCGCATGTGAAATACATCACCAGCATCAAGGCCGACGAAGTTATCGACTTCAACTCCTCCGTCGCTCCTTTTGGATTGGAGAACGCCCTCCCTGAGGTAAATATTATTGACTGTGCTGTTTTTGCCGTCCTTGGTTTCTGGTGTACATATCTTTTGAGTGTCGTTTTTTTGTTTGCGATCAGGGCCATTCGACTGCCACCTCTCTTCCTCCCCTCCCCGAGTCTGGTCCTGCCGATGAGGCAGCTCTGCTAGATGAGGGGAAGAAAACCGTTACTCCCCCTCCTTCGGCTAACACCTCCGCCACAGAGGAAACAGAAACCGAGGAGGTGAACCAGGTCCGTGAGGGTGGCAACTCTGCGACTGAGCCTGTCGCCAAGCGTCGTCGTGTTCCTCGACAGGAGGTTTCGAGTTCTCACTCGGGGAGTGCGGAGCGACGGGACCTGGAGGATTCTGGCCACTCCTCGCCTGCGAAGGACGCATCCCCTCTGGCTCAGCGCTCACCGTCGCACTCGACTGGCCGCCTGAGTTTCGGAGGCCCCTGCCTCGACGCTGAGCCGGATTCAGATGAGGGCGAACACAGGTACGTAGTTATGAAGCATTTTTGCTATGTTCGCCTTTCGCTTGCTTTCATACTTTGCCTTAAGCTCGTTGACACTGTCGCAGCAGCGCCAGTGACGATCGGGTGCAATCTCCTCCTTTTGTGGAGGAGTCGACTGTTGCCTCTCCTCGTGCCGACTTGGATGTCGCTAAGACCACCTTGGTGGTTGAGGCGACTACCACAGTTTTGACGCCACCCACTGCTGCTTCGACTGCCCACCTTTCCACTTCTGCAGCTCCCTCCTGGACTGATCATGTAAGTGTGTTCACGTTTTATGTGTTTATGCTGAATCATTAATCTTGCTGATATTTGTTGCAAATCCTTTCGAAGCCTGCCGTCCGTGACCTTGTCGCGGCTGGTAAGGCCTTTGTGCAGTCGGAGGAGGAACGGGTCGTTCTTCGCTCCCACCTCGACGGATTAAGCCGTAAGCTTTATGACTTTCTTCTTGAGGTGCTTCGCTTTTTTCCTTTGGTCTTCTGCGACTGAGCTTGGAATTAACTATCTCAGGTGAGAGGGACACCATCGCGAAGCGATCGTCCGAGCTGGAGCAGCGATTGAAGGATCTGGAACGACAACTTGCCAACCAGCAGTCGCTTGCGAAGAAGGATCTGGACGATGCGCTGAGCTCGGCTGCCTCCCGCGAGCAGGAGTATGCGGCTCAGGTGTCCGATCTTGCGCGTGTGATGGAAGGTTAGCAGTCTTTGTGTTTACCTTTCACACTTTTATTTGCTGGTCCTTGTGTTGATTTTTGTATCTTTTTTCTTTTGAAATTGTGAAGGGTCTGCAGCCCCATCTGCCTCCAAGGGCAAGACGAGTGAAGACCTGTCACTCGACCGTGCCATTGAGAAGCTGAGCGTTGCCATCCAACACGCCAAAAGCTCTCTGGATACGTCCACTCGCACCCTTGGCGCTGTCTTTAAGGAGGTGCTTCCGTCGAGCGAAGTTCCTGCTACTGCGCAAGGTTTTGCAGACGTACTGGGCCCCGGCTCGTCGACTGTGGCGGAGTTTGCACGCGACTTGACGGTACGCGGCTCGGAGTCTACCCTCAAGCTCCTTCTTGGTAACGGCGTTATTGCCGATTATGAGGCTGTTCTGTCTGACTTCCCGAAAAGGTCAGATGGGCAGCCTTTGTCTTTGAAGGGTGTGACCGAGGCCGCCATGCGACTATCGCGTACATGTATCGACACCATGGAGCGCAGATCTGTTGCTGTTGCTGCTATGCCGAAGTCGCGTAGGGCTAGGTCCGAGTCCGTGTCTCGTATTTAGACTTTTTGATTTTGAATTTATGTAAAGAAGATTTGATATCCATCATGGGTACTTCACTTCCTGCTTTGTTTATGCTATGGACCCTATGATGCATCTTTCACTATGTATTTGGCTTCTGTTGTCTTGTCTTGATTCGTGCCCTCGTCTGAAATATATGATTATGCGTTTGCCAGCCAGACGATACCAATTCGGCTGAAGCTTCCCAGCCGTGCACGGATACTCGAGCAGCCGCCGAAGCGAGAAATAATGCCAAGGTTTTGGCTTATGCGAAGAAGCGAGTGGTTACTCTAGAGCAGGAACTAAAAGCCACTCAAACGGAGTTGAAACTCCTTAAGGCAAAACCTGCTCTCGCCACCCAGCGTGAAGAATATGTGCTTGGTGAAGTCGAGCACTCGAACAGGCAGCTTGAAGGTATGTATCAGACGATCGCCTTTGTGATCTTCTTATGTCTTCTTTATAGCCTGTTGATAGTTGCTCGTCTGCAGTTTTTGTTCATAACTTCAAAGAAGAGGTGGAACGGGTTAACGAGCGTCTGGACAACGCGACTGATAACCCGGTCTCCGGCCACCAGCATTTTTGGGCGGACAGGCATCGCGCCCGCGAACTTGCTACACTTAAGGATCGAGTGTTTCGCGGCGCGGTCCTACTCGAGCGTTGCCGGGCGGCGTTTATGCGCATCAACCACTTCTTGTTTCCTGAGGGGCCGCAGCCGCAAGGAATTCATGCGTTGGTTGATCTGTTCCAGTCTGCAACTCCTATCCGGGAGGCTTTGACTTGAAGAGTTGTCCTTGCAGCCAACGCCGTCATGGGATATATTCGTAGTCAACATCCTACTTTTCGCATTTCTTCACCTGCAGCTGGCTCGCGTCTGGAGCAGAAGTTTTTGGACAGGACTGCGGCTTCAGCGGAAGTATTTGTGGATCGTTTGCACGACCAGCTTATCGACTCCAGCTTGCCTGTGAAGGATGAACCTATGTAACTTGTGTAATTATACAGCCCCCGAATCCCTCGAGTGGGGTGTGAATAGTAAGATGTTTATGTAAGCACGTATGTATCCAGCCCCCGAGCCTTCGAGTGTTTCGGGTTGAGAGTGATTTGACTTATGATAGTAAATTATGCGAAGAAGAACATCTTTCTTTATTCCAGATATTGGCCAGCAAGCCGCCTCATTAAAAACCTTCCAGTCCCCTTAGGTACCCTGGTAAGGAAAAGAGCGCGTCTGAAACCTGCTGGCCTTTCCGACATTTATGCTCTGTTACATTGATCGACTATGACATCTAGGCATGGAAGCGACGCAAGTGCGCCACATTCCATGGGTTATTTGATAATTCTCCCGTCTGGGCGTGCTTAAGTCGATAGGCACCACCGTCGATGACCTCCGTGATAATGAAGGGCCCTTCCCATGGTGATGCAAGCTTGTGCACCTTCTTCTGCTTCATCCGGAGTACCAAGTCGCCTACCATGAATGTTCTGGGGCGGAGCCGTCGACTGTGGTAGTTGCGGAGATCCTGTTGATAGACTGCTGTGCGAGCGAGGGCCGCGTTGCGTGATTCTTCGAGTAGATCCATCGAGTCTTCGAGTGACTCGTTTGCGTCGTCCTCGTCGTACATCTCGACTCTTGGTGCGCTGAATTTCACCTTTGGTGGCAGTACTGCCTCTGCGCCGTAGACCATAAAAAACGGAGTAAACTGGGTCGAGGCGTTTGGGGTTGTGCGCAAACTCCATAGTACTGCCGGGAGCTCCTCGACCCAAGCACCTGCGGCCCTTTTGAGTGGTACCAGTAGTCTTTTCTTAATGCCCGTGCAGACGAGACCATTGGCTTTTTCAACCTGTCCGTTAGACTGTGGGTGCGCGACTGATGCGTAATTGAGCGCAATGTTCCACTCTTTGCAGAAGGAACGAAATTCCTCGGCTGTGAAGTTTGTGCCGTTGTCCGTGATGATGCTGTTTGGGACGCCAAATCGATAGACGATAGTTTTTATGAAATTGACTGCTGTAGCGGCAGTCGAGCTTGTGATTGGGACTGCTTCTATCCACTTCGTAAATTTGTCCACTGCCACCAGCAGGTGAGTGTGTCCTCCAGGTGATGATTTTTTGAGTGGTCCAACCATGTCGAGCCCCCACTGGGCGAAAGGCCAAGCCAATGGTATGGTTTTGAGTGCTGATGCGGGTGCGTGAGGCTTGGTGGCGAATTTCTGGCACCCGATGCACCTTTTGACAATGTCTTCTGCGTCCTTAAGTGCTGTAGGCCAGTAAAATCCTGCTCGGAAGGCTTTGGCTACGAGTGATCGACTGCCGGCATGATGCCCACAGGTTCCTGCATGAATATCGCGAAGTATGGTTTTTCCATCCTCAATTTCCACACACCTTTGGAACATACCTGAGATGCTTCGTTTGTAGAGTTCACCGTTGATGATGGTGTATGCTTTGGAGCGTCGAGTGACTCGTCGAGCCTCTGCTGCATCGTCTGGTAGTTCGTCGCGGAGCATGTATGCTAGGAAGGGTTGTGTCGGCCCAGTCAGGACCGGGGTACACACGGCCCACTCCCTACAGGCCTCGCCCGCGGGTAACTTCGGCAGAACGGCTGAGGACTAGGCTACCGCTTGGAGTGATCCTCAAGAGGCATCCCCTCTCGAGGCCTGAAGAGGACGCCAGGGCCTGAAGAGGACCCTGCGCTTCAAGAGACTCCCCAGGCACAGCCCGCCTGGAGAGGAGTCAGCAGAAAACCCCTCCACAGGCGACCACGGCCCTGTGGAGACACTTCGCGGCTAAGCAAGCGCTGCAGGGCGCACATGGCCCCTGCAGCAGCCGCAGGGTGACGCGAGCACCCCAGTTGCCATTCTGGTGATAAAGGAGTCAACAAAGCCGCGCCGCCTGCGGCAGGACAGCCAGAACTTTCCCCTTTGGTGATAAAGAGGCTGGACGGCGCAACGCTCCAAGAAGATCGTCACCGTGGGCTCCACCACGGCCTCTGCTGCGCCAGCGAGCCGCCCTGCACCGCCTGCAACCTGTCGGCCACGGCGCGCTACTTTAGCACGGATGGACCGCGTCCATGGACGGACGAGCTGCGGTGGACTCCCGCTCCTCCATGCGACTGGCGTGTGGGAGCCCACCAGCACGAGGACGGAGCCCGGGGCGCCTATAAAAGGAGCAGGAGCTCCCCCGTAGAAAAGGAGGGAAGGGCCCAATCACGCACGGGCACCCAGAACACATAGGATAGCCAACTGCTGAAGGAGGAAGACGACCATTGTGTCCCTCCCCAGGCACCAAGCTGCCTCGAGAGAACCTTCGGCAAGCTCGTTATCCTGTAACCTTCACAGTGCAATACAGACAAGCAGGAGTAGCGGTTTTACCTCCTCTCGAGGGCCGTGAACCTGGGTACGGGCTGGTGTCCATCTCTGGCGTGATTGTCCTCCTTTAGGCTCGGCGAGCACCGTCGTCGAGCCCCTCGAGTGTTGTTAGACCTCCGTGTTCAGTCCCCTCTTCGAACCTCTCTTCAGGGCGAGACTACCCCTGTTACGTGGGAGTCACTCCTCGACATTTGGCGCGCCAGGTAGGGGACTGAGGCGCGTCTTCGACCTCCAACCTCCGCGCCATGATGGACACCCGCGCGACGCGCGCCAACCGGCGTACCTCTGAGAGAGCTCACACCGAGCCTGGCACTGCTCCCACCCGCGGCCGCCGTGGCCGCCCCCGCACGACCGAGCGCGCCGGCACCGGCCCGCGCGTGGAGGAGCCGGAGAGCGAAGAGCACCACGCAGGAGACCAGCGCGACGACGCGGACCTCTCCGAGCGCCGCGGTGACGCCGAGTCCCCGCACCCGTCCCGGCGCCAGAGCGTGTCCACGCAGGAGCACCACGAGCCCGCCCCGCACACAGCGCTGCTCATGGCCCAGGAGCTCCTCCGCTACCGACCAAGTGCCGAGGCACACGACCAGTGGTTGAACCGCCTCCACCACCTCGTCGACATCGCAACCACACGCCCTGCTCCGTCGCGCTCCATCGTGCCCTCCGGCCCTGCAGGGACGGCAGCGCCAGGTGCGCCTCCACCGCCTCCAGGGCCGCCTCCGGCCGCGGCACAGCGGGCTCCCTCCCATGCTTCCTCGCCGCACGACTGCCAAATCGTGCAGCGCACGGCGCCTGACGCGCGCGTGGGCATGGAGCGACGTCGGGACCTCCAGAACCGCCTCGTCGAGGAGCTCGGTCAGGCGGGGCAGCAAAACCGCAGGGCCCTCCAAGGAGGAACGGCCACCTACGCCTCTGGCTGCATGGCCTTCACGCGCGCCCTGCGTCGTGTGGTCTGGCCGCAGAAGTTCAGGCCGGCGCTCCCCAAGGGTTTCGACGGGTCCACCAACCCTCTCGAGTTCCTGCAGCTCTACACCACTTCCATCCAGGCTGCAGGGGGCGACGATAAGGTCATGGCCAACTGGTTCTCCCACGCCCTCAGGGACTCCGCGCTGTCCTGGCTACTCAACCTGCCTGAGGACTCCATCGACTCCTGGGAGGAGCTCTGCAGGCAGTTCGTCGCCAACTTCAAGGGCACGTACGAGCGCGCACTCACCCACAACGACTTGCGCGCTGTGGTGCAGAAGAAGGATGAGACTCTTCGCAAGTACATCCAGCGCTTCAGCCAGGTGCGGAACAAGATTCCGAACATCCCCGACACCCAGGTGATCGCTGCCTTCCGCGAGGGCGTCACAAACCGCAGGATGCTCGAGAAGCTCGGCATCCACGACAAGCTCACCTCTGTGGTGAAGCTGTTCGATCTGGCGGACAAGTGCGCCAAGGCTGAAGAGGGACTCCTTTTCGTCAAGATGAGCGCCCGGGGGGACGACCCTGGCGAGGGGTCCAAGAGCCACAAGAAGAAGGAAGAGCCCAAGCGCAAGGCCACCGCGGTCCTCGCGGCAGAGCCTGACGCGAAGGGCTCCCGCAGGGGCTCCCCCGAGCGCGGCGACAAAGAGGTGGACCACCGCCCGTTCTGCGTCTACCACAACAGGCGTGGGCACGCTACAGACGACTGCTTCGACCTCAAGAGGCTGAGCAGGGAACGCGAGCGAGGAGAAGGCAGTGGAAGCCGCGGCAGAGGTCGCGGCTACCGCAGAGACGGCAAGGGTAGGCGTGATGGCGGCTACCAGAAGCCGTCGGGCACTCAAGCCAACGCCGCCGAGAAGAACAACAACCTCCCTGACGAGGAAGATGGAGGCTACCAGGCCCCGAGAGGCGCCTTGGCCTGCATCCTCGGCGGGGCTCAAGCGCCCAAGTCGAACAATCAGTTCAAGCAGTTCGCCCGCGAACTCAACGCTGCGCTCCCGAGCACTGAGACCTCCAGACCCCTCAAGTGGTCCCAGTACACCATCGCCTTCGACGCCAAGGACCACCCCAAGTCGACCAAGACTGTTGGAACTCTCCCCCTGGTCTGCTCCCCCACCATCAACAACATCACCGTCTCCAAGACGCTCATCGATGGGGGAGCAGGCCTAAACGTCATCTCTGTCGAGACCTTCGAGACGCTTCAAGTGCCCTACGAGTGGCTTATGCCCTCCAGGCCGTTCACGGGCGTCACCAGTGGCTCTATCGAGCCTCTGGGGCAGGTCCGCCTCGCGGTCACTTTTGGCACGCAGAAGAACTATCGCACGGAGCTGATCGACTTCGATGTCGCCCACATCGGCTTGCCGTACAATGCCATCCTCGGCTACCCTGCCCTCGCAAAGTTCATGGCCGTCACGCATCACGCCTACAACATGGTCAAGATCCCCGGCAGCGCTGGCACCATTGCCATCCATGGTCATATCCTGGACGCTACGCGCGCCGTCGAGAGCGCCTACAAGGCAGCCGCCATGGCTTTCCCGGCTGACGAGGACATGGAGCCTCTCGAGAGGCCCAAGAAAAAGAAGCAGGTGTTCTCTCAGGAGCAAGCCGCCACGAAGAAGGTGCCGCTAGACACCACCAGCTTGGGGGCTGAAGGCTCGGGGGCTAGCGTCACCATAGGCGCCGCCCTGCCTCCCAAATAGGAAAGCGCGCTCGTCGCCTTCCTTCGGGCAAACTCTGACATGTTCGCGTGGACTCCGTCAGATATGTCCGGTGTACCAAGGGAGGTGATCGAGCACCACTTAGCCGTGTGTCCAGACGCACGCCCCGTCAAGCAAAAAGCACGTAAGCAAGCCCCCGAGAAGCAAGCTTTCATCGTCAAGGAAGTAGAGAAACTCAAGGCGGCGAATGTCGTCCGCGAAGTCGCGCACCCCACTTGGCTCTCCAACGGCGTGGTTGTTCCTAAGCCCGCTGGAGGAGGCCGACTCTGCATCGACTACACAGATGTCAACAAGGCCTGCCCCAAGGACCCATACCCCATGCCAAGGATAGACCAGATCGTGGACTCCACCGCTGGCTGTGACCTCCTCTGTTTTCTGGATGCCTTCTCTGGGTATCACCAGATCAAGATGGCTAAAGAGGACGAGGAGAAGACGGCATTCCTCACCCCTTGTGGTGTGTACTGTTACACATGCATGCCCTTTGGCCTGAAGAACGCTGGAGCCACCTTCCAGAGGCTCATGAGGATAGCCTTGGGGGCTCAGATGGGCAGAAATGCCGAGGCCTATGTCGACGACATCGTGGTCAAGTCTCGAGAGGGGGACACCCTCTTGAGGGATCTCGAGGAAACCTTCGCCAGCCTAAGAAAGGTGAACATCAAGCTCAACCCCGCCAAGTGCGTCTTCGGGGTCCCTTCAGGCAAACTCCTCGGATTCCTCGTGTCCCACCGTGGCATAGAGGCAAATCCTGACAAGATCAAGGCTATAGAGCAAATGCAGCCTCCCCGCCGACTCAAGGATATGCAGCGCTTGGCGGGCTGCATGGCCAGCCTTGGCCGTTTTATCTCCAAATTCGGCGAGAGAGCCCTGCCATTTTTCAAGATCATGAAGAGATCGGGCATGTTCAAGTGGACCCTTGAGGCGGATAAAGCCTTCGAGGACTTAAAGAAGTATCTGGCTAGCCCTCCAGTCTTGGTGGCCCCCAGGGCAGGCGAGCACCTGAAGCTGTACCTCTCAGCCACCCCTCAGACCGCAAGCGCCGTCTTGGTGGTCGAGAGGGAAGAGCCTGTCCTCCCCAAGAGGAGCACTGCAACTCCAAGCCCAGAACCCCCCGACAAAGGCCCCATCAAGGGAGCAGCCTCCACAGACCCACTGCCAGGCCCAAATGGACCGAAGTTGAGCCAGTGCGCACCATACCAGCGGGGGCCGCGGTGAAATTCATCAGAAGCTTGGTCTGCCGCTTCGGCGTGCCCAACCGCATCATCACCGACAACGGCTCGCAATTCACCAGTGGTGTCTTCCGAGCCTACTGCGACAAGCTTGGCATCAAGGTCTGCTTCGCCTCGGTAGCTCACCCACGCAGCAACGGTCAGGCCGAGCGAGCAAACGCAGAAGTCCTCAAGGGCCTCAAGACCAGGAGCTTCAACATCCTCAAGGGCCACGGCAAGGGCTGGATCGACGAGCTCCCCTCCGTGCTCTGGTCCATACGCACAACTTCCTCAAGGCCTACAGGCGAAACGCCATTCGCCCTGGTCTACGGGGCTGAGGCAGTCCTTCCTGCGGAAATCAAGCATGGATCGCCACGGGTCCTTGCCTTCAACGAGGACACCCAAGAGGGCCTCCACAACGATGACCTGCTGTTCCTCGAGGGACTGCGCCGTCAGGCCGCCCTCAGGGCGGCGGGGTACCAGCAAGACTTGCGACGCTACCACAGCCGCCATGTGCGCTCACGAACCCTTGAGGCGGGCGACCTCGTCCTCAGGCGAATCCTCTCCAGGGAGGGTCTCCACAAGCTCTCGCCGATGTGGGAAGGCCCCTACAGGGTCTCCCATGTCGCCAGGCCTGGCGCAGTACGCCTCGAGACCGAAGACGGCATCCCCGTTAAGAACCCGTGGAACATCGCGCACCTGCGCAAGTTCTACCCGTGATCACATTCACGCCAGGCAATTTTTGTCTCTAGAGGGAAGCTCACGGCTTCACCTCCAAGCTTCTCCCGAGGCCCAGTCCTCCGAGCTCTCCTGCAAATGAGCCCCCGCAGGCCGCAGTGAACCTCTGCCACTAATGGGTGGTCCCCATGCCTCGACATGGAAGGAACGTTAGCTTGGCAAACCCAAGTGTAATGAACCCATTTTCGTTCCAAGTGAACTTTGCGCTCAGGCGCCATTTTCGTTCCTAAGTGAACTATGCGCTACGGCGCCGCTATGTAATATTTTGGTGGTGAGTTTTATTCCAGCTTTATTTCCTTTGTTGAAAATGGGCGCTTATATCTCTCCACATGCGCACCTCGCGAGCGGGGGCTGAGTACGGTGCCAGTGCCTCAAATGACACACCAGCAGCACCGCAAAACCCAAGGCTCCGAGCTCTGGCTGGAGGGCAGGCCCTCACAAACACGCCATCTCTACAAAGGACCTTGGTACTCTCTCTCCTCGCAAGGAACGCCTGAGGGGACCTATAAGCGCGCATTAGTCCCTTGTACCGTGCACAAGCGTTTGGGTTCTCCCCTCTGACATCTACAGAGAACAAGCGTCTCTACAAGCCTGAGGAGGCAGCAGGGAAAAACCCTTGAAGAGGACCTCCTCGCCAGGCTAAAAAGCCTCTACAGGGCAAAAGCCTCGAGAAGCTAAGTCCCGCTTCTGCAACTCGAGAGCCTTTCCTCTCCAAACGAACGTTTGTCCCTCGAGCGATTTCGTTCTCCCTTACGATTCATGGACTACTCGCACGTCAAGGGGGAGCACTTGGGCATCGCGACTCAGGGCTCTTACCTCTCCAAGCCTTAAACTCCCCCCGGCCTTGCTGAGTCATTGCTCCAGCATACCGCAGCGGCGGAGTCATAGTGCGAAGAGACGGGTCCTAGCGACGCAGAGAAAACATAGACATATACAAGCGCTCAAAGGCGCGACAAGCGAGGCTCAGGCGGAGTCCGCGCCAGCACGCTCCTCTTCAGCGTCTTCCTCCTCGGCAGGGGCGTCCTCCTCCTCGCTGTCCTCCACAGCCACCTCCGCACGCTTGAAGCGGTTGCAGAAGGCCTCCACTTGCTCGCGGAGGGCGTTGGAGACATGCAGGACCTCTCCGGCCGGGCGCGCCTCGGTCACCGTGGAGAGGTCGAAGCTGGGCGTAAGGAGCTTGAGGTTGGTGAAGATGCGGTCGACCACCACCTCCAGAAGCTGGCGGCTCTCGAGCTCTATCACCTCGCGGAGGTCGCCGGCGGGGCCCTCGAGGGCCGTGAAGAGCTGGTCGAAGTAGACCAGGTACATCGCAGCATCACCGCGACCGCGAGCCTCGGTAAGCGGCGCTTCTGCGCCGAGCTGGGCCGCGAGCTCGTTGCCTCTCGCTACCAGCGCCTGGAACATGCGGTCCCGCTGCTTCGCGAGTACGAGAGCCGCCTGCGCGGTGTCCACGGCCTCCGTCACCTGCTTGGCTGCAGAGCCCGCCTGCCCCTCCACGTCCTTGACGAGGGCGTCCAGCTCCAGGGCAGCAGCCCGGCGGCCCTCTTCAGCCTGGCGGTAGGCATCCTTGGCGCGCTGGAGGCGGACCTCGAGCTTGGAGTTGGCTTTCTCAAGCTCCGCGATCCGCTTGGCGTCAGCAGTGTGCTTGGCTTTGAAGCGGTCCTCTTGCTTCTTGGCCTTGTCGCGGAACTCCTGGGAGATGGTCCGCCTGAAGTCTTTCTCGCGCTCCGCGAGGGCGGCCTCCGCCTCCTTCTTCTTCTCAGCGAACCGCAGCTGGAAGCGCTCCAGGGTTTGCTTCTGGGCGGTGACGTTATCATCGTGCCGCTGGAGCGCTTGGGCCAGGTCCCCCTCACGCGCCTCGAGCTCTACCCGCTTGGTGGCCAGCTCGCCCTCCGCCTGGAGCCGCTGCTCGTCGCGCTGCTCCACGTCTTTCTCCCTGAAGGCCAGCTGCCGCTCTCGCTCGGCTAAGCTCTTGCGGTCCTCCTCCAGGGTCTCCTGCGCAGCCCGGTGGGCGGAGAGGAGTTGTGACTCCAGCTGGGAGACCTCGCGGCGCTTCTGCTCCAGCGAGCCCTCCATAGCCGCGCGCTCAGCCTTCACTTTCGCGAGGAGATCGGCGACCGCATCGCGCGCGTCCTGGAGGGGGGCAAGGAGCTCGTCTGCGTCGCGGGCGGCTCCCTCTCGGACCTCCTTGGCAAAGCGAATGGCCTCCTCGCGGGCGGCCTGGAGCGCCTGATCCTCCTGGCGCCGGGTCTCAACCGCGGCATGGAAGCGCCTCCAGGCCTCCGCGAGCTCGTCGCGTTGCTGAGCAAGTTGGGCGTCCTCAAAGGCGAGCTGCGCCTCCAGGCCCTCCAGAGACTCCCTCACCACGCGGAAGGCCACCGCGCGGTGTCCCTTGCTCCAGTCCCAGCCGCTCAGGACCAGGCCGCGTTGCGAGGAGGGCCCGGCCCCGGCGTCGAACCTTGAAGATGAGGCCTCTGGGCGTGCCTGGGGGCTAGGCTGCTCCCGGTCCTCCGCCGCACCCAGGATGGTCTCGCCGCCCTCGTCGCCTGGTCGCGTCGCCTCTTGCGCCTCGCCCCCCGCTGTGGGGCGTGGCGGAGAAGGGGGAGCTCCCCCTGCGGAGGCGCCCGCGCTTGGCGGGCCCTGATCTGCCTCGGCCTCTGGTTGCGCGGGAGGCGTAGCCGTGCGAGGTGGGGTGGTCCCGCGTGCCGGAGTCGGCTCGCGCGGCGGCGTAGCCGCGTGAGGCGGTGCGGGAGCTCGAGGAGGGGTGGCCGACCGCTCTTCCTGCACCTCCACCTCTAAGGGCATGGGGGACGGTGCAGCGGCCTCCGCCTGAGGCGCTGCTGCCTCCGCCAGGAGCTCAGTTGCCTCCGACTGAGGCGCCTCTCCGGCTGGGCCTGCCGTGGCCATCTTCCCAGGCCTCGCGGCCTCTCCAGCCGCGGCCTCAGCCGCGGCTCCCTTCACCTCCGCTGCCTTGCGAAGCCTACGGCGTTTCGCAGGCACTAGGTCGCTGAAAGAACCGGGGGGCGAGTGTCAGAAATATGAGAAGAAGAGTGCAATAATCAAGCGTTTAGTAATTGAAGGAACTTACCTGGACCGCTCGGCCCCGGTGTCAACCCACGCCAAGCCTGGCGAGCGCCAGGAGGGCTTGGGCCTGGCGTCTGGCCTCTCCAGAGGCGCCTCGGCTTTCCTCTTAGAAGGAACGTCGGAGGGCCTCGCTCCAGGCCCGTCGCAGGCCGCCTTGGACCGGGGCTCGCGACGCCCCAGCAAGGACTCCTCGTCAGAGGCCTCCCCCGCAGACTCCTCCTCCGCCGCGCGACGCGTGGGCGCCCCCGCGAAGGCGCCTTCGTCGTCACCCGACGAGATGTCGCAAATCTCGCCCGCGTGGGGCCTGGCCCTCGAAGAGGCCTCCTCGCCCCCCGCGTCCTCCTTCTCGCCCGCCGCGTCCTCCTCCCCGCCAACCGCGGCTTCCTCCTCGCCTTGTCCGGCTCCTGAGGCGGAGGGCGTCTCTGCCTCCTCCGCATCATGCACCACAGGCACGGGCACCACCTTCCGCGCCGGGCCCGCCGGAGTGTACGGAGGAACCCCCTCCAGAACGGCCAAACGCTCGGTCATGTTGTACTGGTGCAGAGGCCTGAGGGAGATCGGGAGTTCCTCCATGGCGGGCACCGCGGGGTTGATGAAGAGCGCGGACAGGACGTTGTCGACGGCGTCCTTGTCGTTGTCCTCGCGATGAAGCCGCATCTTGTCATTGGGGCCGGAATACATCCACATCGGCATCGCGTGCGCCTGGAGTGGGGCGAGGCGGCGCGTCACGAAGTCCGCCACGACGATTTGCCCCGTGAGGCCTTCCTCCCGGAGGTAGCTCAGGCGGCCCGACAGCATCACGTTCTGCGCGCCGCAGAAGGTGGCCTTGCCCCAGTGCGAGTTCTTCACGGGCGGCGCGTCAGGGACCTCAAGGAAGGCGCTTGGCTGCTCCACGCCAACGAAGAACCACCGCTGACGGAAGTCGTCCACCTTCTTCGTCACGGAGGTGATGGCCTTGCCCTCGCTCCACGACATGGGGATGTAGACGCTCCCCATGCCGTCCACGATGCGGAAGGAGACGCATCCTGAGCGCTCGTTCTTCGCCGTGCTCCGGAGCGCGTAGAAGCACCGGAAGAGCTCCACCGTGGGCTCCACGCCTAGGTACGCCTCGCAGAGGTAGGCGAAGACGGCGAGGATCAGCACCGAGTTGGGGTGGAGGTGCAGCAGTTGGATCTGGTAGAAGGCCAGCACCGCCTCCAGGAACGGAGAGAAGGGCGGCACCAGGCCCCGCCGAGACGCAGTGCTGGAAGACGGGGAAAAACCCTCGCGGGCGTTTCCCGTGCGCCGCAGGCTTGAGTGCGGTGGCGCCGTGCTCGTTGGTCCGGTCCGCCACCAGGAAGCGGACCTTCTCGAGCGCCTTGTCGTTGACGCGCACGCCCAACAGTGCCGCGCCGTACGCGGCCTCAGCGGGCGCTGCTTGCGATGAA
Organism: Poa annua; assembly: GCA_026929855.1. Classification (NCBI taxonomy): domain Eukaryota; kingdom Viridiplantae; phylum Streptophyta; class Magnoliopsida; order Poales; family Poaceae; genus Poa; species Poa annua. The sequence goes on from CM049438.1 coordinate 36,559,468, forward strand.
GACCCCGCGGCCGCCTTGCCCTTGTTCTTCGGCGGAGTCATCGTCGGAGGGAAGAAGGGAGCGGCGCGAGGGGAAGTTGGAGGAATCGGAGAAAAGGGCGCCGGATTGCAGGAGCGGAGAGCTCTGTGCGGTTGGCGTCTGCGAGAAGGAGTGGGAGTAGTAACGGCTCCCTGCTCCGGCGCCGGGGTTTTTATGCCTCGTCAAGGAGCAGTTACCGGGGCGTGGTGGGACCCCCCACGACGCACGTCCCGTATCGTGCGCAACCGTTGCTCGCCGGCGTGACGCGTGGCTCGGCCCGGCCTGCAGATGTTGCCCCACGACGCTTCGCCTAGACCCAACGGGCCTCGTCGTGCCCATCGTGGGCCTGGGGGCTACTGTCGGCCCAGTCAGGACCGGGGTACACACGGCCCACTCCCTACAGGCCTCGCCCGCGGGTAACTTCGGCAGAACGGCTGAGGACTAGGCTACCGCTTGGAGTGATCCTCAAGAGGCATCCCCTCTCGAGGCCTGAAGAGGACGCCAGGGCCTGAAGAGGACCCTGCGCTTCAAGAGACTCCCCAGGCACAGCCCGCCTGGAGAGGAGTCAGCAGAAAACCCCTCCACAGGCGACCACGGCCCTGTGGAGACACTTCGCGGCTAAGCAAGCGCTGCAGGGCGCACATGGCCCCTGCAGCAGCCGCAGGGTGACGCGAGCACCCCAGTTGCCATTCTGGTGATAAAGGAGTCAACAAAGCCGCGCCGCCTGCGGCAGGACAGCCAGAACTTTCCCCTTTGGTGATAAAGAGGCTGGACGGCGCAACGCTCCAAGAAGATCGTCACCGTGGGCTCCACCACGGCCTCTGCTGCGCCAGCGAGCCGCCCTGCACCGCCTGCAACCTGTCGGCCACGGCGCGCTACTTTAGCACGGATGGACCGCGTCCATGGACGGACGAGCTGCGGTGGACTCCCGCTCCTCCATGCGACTGGCGTGTGGGAGCCCACCAGCACGAGGACGGAGCCCGGGGCGCCTATAAAAGGAGCAGGAGCTCCCCCGTAGAAAAGGAGGGAAGGGCCCAATCACGCACGGGCACCCAGAACACATAGGATAGCCAACTGCTGAAGGAGGAAGACGACCATTGTGTCCCTCCCCAGGCACCAAGCTGCCTCGAGAGAACCTTCGGCAAGCTCGTTATCCTGTAACCTTCACAGTGCAATACAGACAAGCAGGAGTAGCGGTTTTACCTCCTCTCGAGGGCCGTGAACCTGGGTACGGGCTGGTGTCCATCTCTGGCGTGATTGTCCTCCTTTAGGCTCGGCGAGCACCGTCGTCGAGCCCCTCGAGTGTTGTTAGACCTCCGTGTTCAGTCCCCTCTTCGAACCTCTCTTCAGGGCGAGACTACCCCTGTTACGTGGGAGTCACTCCTCGACAGGTTGAGTCCATGCTGGTATTACCTGATCGCCGTGGCATAGTAGCACTTCGACTGGCGGATCCTCTGAGCTGGGCGCTTTGTCTTTGGATGTGGCAGTCGAGGTTGATGGGGGCCGCTGCTTCTTAATGGACCTGTGCTGGATTCGCTCCAGGAAGACGCCTGGTGGGACTTGTGCTTTAGTCGAGCCGATGTTGGCTAGTATGTCCGCTTCCTCATTGCTTTCTCGCCCAACATGTCGTAGTTCGCATCCATCGAAGTCACCTTCTAATGTGTTGTAGAGGTCACGATATGCGATCATATTGTCGGCTATGGCATCGCAAGCTTTCATTGTCTGCTGTACGACTAAGTTTGAGTCACCGTATATCATAAGTCGAGTGCACCCCAATGCCTTAGCCATTCGCATGCCGTGGATCATGCCTTCATATTCTGCCTCGTTGTTGGATGGTCGTACGAAGTCCATCTGCAACACGTACTTGAGTTTGTCGCCTTTAGGTGATATGAGTATGATGCCTGCACCCGCGCCTTCGTTCTTCTTAGACCCATCGAAGTACATTGTCCATGAGTTGGACACATCAGGGATTCCTGGCAGCTGAGATTCTATCCATTCCGTTGTGAAGTCGGGTAGGACTTGTGCTTTGATGGCCATCGGGTGGTCATATGTTATTCCCAGTGGCCCGAGCTCGATGAGCCATTTTGCTACTCGCCCTGTTGCGTCGGGATTGGTGAGTATATCTCCAATTGCTGATTTACTGACCACCGTTATCGGGTGCTCCGTGAAGTAGTGGCGTAGCTTCCTGGATGTTATGAAGACACCGTACGCTAGCTTTTGAAAGTGCGGGTATCTTTGCTTTGACAGGGACAGGACTTCGCTGACGTAGTAGACTGGCCTCTGGATGCTCTGAGTTTTTCCTTCCTCCATGCGCTCGACTACCAAGGCCGTACTTACTACTCTATTTGTGGCTGCAACGTAAAGGTATAACGGTTCCCTCTCCTTGGGTGCCGCCAGGATGGGAGGATTTGTGAGTATCCGTTTGAGATCTTTGAAGGCTGCTTCAGCTTCATCTGTCCACTCGAACTTGTCTGCCTTCTTCATCAGTCGATAAAGTGGTAATGCCTTTTCACCCAGTTTACTGATGAAGCGACTGAGCGCTGCTATTCGACCTGTCAACTGCTGTACCTCGTAGAGCTTTTTAGGTCTTTGCATGGTTAATATGGCCTGTATCTTTTCCGGGTTCGCTTCTATTCCTCGGGCAGACACCAAGTACCCCAAAAGCTCTCCGGCTGGAACACCAAAAGTACACTTGTCTGGGTTAAGTTTGATGTTGTACCTGTTGAGATTGTCGAATGTTTCTCGCAAGTCTGCGAGTAGTGTGCTTTCTTCTTTCGACTTGATGACGATGTCATTTACGTAAACCTCGACGTTGTGTCCAATTTGCGTCTTCAAACAATTCTGCATCATACGCTGGTAGGTGGCACCTGCGTTCTTGAGCCCGAAGGGCATTGTGGTGTAGCAATATACTCCGAGTGGATTTGTGAAGGCTGTCTTTTCCTCGTCTTCGACTTTCATCCGTATCTGGTGATACCCCGAGTATGCATCTAGGAAGGATAAACGTTCGCATCCCGCAGTGGAGTCGACGATTTGGTCGATACGTGGCAGTGGAAAATGATCTTTGGGGCAGCACTTGTTGAGCCCTGTGAAGTCGACACACATCCTAGTTGCTCCTGTCTTCTTCTTCTCGACTAGCACAGGGTTGGCTACCCACTCTGATTTTTTGATTTCTCGAATGAAGTTTGCTTTGAGTAACTTTTCTACATGCTTCTCTATAGCCTCTCTTTTGGGACCGGAGACACGACGTATTGCTTGCTTGACTGGCCTAGTTCCTGGATTAAGCTGGAGGGAGTGCTCGGCGAATTCCCTGGGAATACCTGGCATGTCGGCTGCACACCATGCAAATATATCCCAGTTCTCACGGAGGAATTCGACGAGCGCGCTTTCCTATGCAGGAGACAGGCTTGTGGACACCCTGACTGTCTTGGCTGGATCAGTCGGGTGTACCTGGTGCTTTTTTATGCCATCTGCGGCGCTGAATGCCTTGTCGACTGCCTGCTTCTTTTGCTCGGGCATGTATGTTGGGTCGTTGGTGAGCGAGAGCTCTTCGAGGGTTTGCTCCATACCGAACGTCTCGGAGATTTTGCTGAAGTCGCGGTTGCAAGCGTCTGACCTTTGAAAGTTTCCGTTGACTGTGATGACTCCTTTCGGGCCTGGCATCTTCAACTTGAGGTATGCGTAGTGTGGCACCGCCATGAATCGAGCAAATGCGGGGCGCCCTAATATGGCATGGTATTGTGACTTCCAGTCGACGACTTCGAATTCGATCGACTCGGTTCTGAAGTGGTTTGCGTCGCCGAAGGTGACGTCGAGTTGTATCGTGCCTTCTGGGAGAACAGGTTTACCTGGGACAATACCATAAAAAGTGTTTGTGGACTGGGGTAAATTTTCGACTGACCTATTCATCCGGCGAAGTGTATCGGCGAAGATGATGTTGATGCCGCTGCCTCCATCCATGAAGACCTTGGTCATGGTGTATCCACCAATCTGAGCGTCGAGTACCAGGGCAGCATGGCCTGGTCGGTAGACAGATGGTGGGTGATCTTCTCGATTGAAGGTTATTGCGGTTTCAGATCCCCGCAAGAAGTCTGGTATGGCTGGAGGCGCCATAACCGCCATGTTAACGTGTCGAGTGTGGATCTTTTGCTGCCTGTTGGAGGGACACCCTTTTTGAATCATGAACATCTGTCCCTGGGGCTTTGGGTATTGCTCCTCCGTTGCTTGAGGTATGTGATGTATGGCTCCCGCGACTTGGTTTCCTGGGTTGTATGGTGGTGGGGGTGGTAATGCCGCGACTGGCTGTGTTGGTGGTGGCGCGATGTAGGCTGGTGGTGCAGTCGAGGGTGCGGTCCTTCTGATTCTCGTCATGTAATCCGCCGCTATTTGTTCGAACTCTCGGCAGTTCCCCATGGTGTGGTTGGAGACTAGCCTTCCATCATCTCCCTTGAATAGGTGCAGCCTGCAGTAATCATCCATCTTCTCTTGAAATGTTTTCTCTGGTTTTGCATCTGTGCGTTTACGCCACTCTTGCCTTCGGTATCCACCGCTACGCTGATCGCGGTCTCGACTGCCTCGTCGGTCGTCCGTTCGACTGTCTCGGCGATCATCTCCTCGACTGTCGCGGCGACTATCGTTTCGACTGTCGCGGCGATCTTCTGGTCGTCTGTCGTCCTGGACGTGATTGTCCTGTGAGAAACCCGCTGCTACGAATTTTACCTTGTCGTTGTCGCTGTAACCACTTTTGCGTCTTCGTCTTCTATCATCCCTGTCGTGGTGGTCTCGACTATTACGTCGATCCTCACGGTCATGTGGGGAAAGTGGGCGCTTGGCCCTTATGGAATCTTCGCCGTCCGCCCACTCGGTTGCTATTTTCATGAGCTCTGCCATGGATTTTGGCTTTTGGCGACCGAGTGCTTCTCTGAAGTCCTCTCTGAGGACCCCCATGGTGAAGGCGTCCATGGCTCTGTCTTCGGAGATTGTGCCGACTGAATTGCGGATGGCAGTCCATCGCCTGATGTATGCTCGAATTGGTTCGTCCGACCTTTGCTTGCAAGCCCGTAATTCCTCGAATGTTTTGGGCCGCTCACACAGAGGATCGAAATATTTGATGAAGTCCTCCCGAAAGTGATCCCAGGAGTCGTATGATGCTTCGGGTAATGCTTTGAGCCAGTCGCGAGCTGTGCCTTCAAGCATCAGCTGTATGTACTGCAGTGCTGTTGTAGTTGTCCCCCTTTGGCACACGACTGCGAGCTTGTAGTCCTCGAGCCAGCCTGACGGCTCTTGTTTGCAGTTGAACTTCGGCGTTGTTGGTAACCCGAACCTTTTGGGCAACCTGGCTTCGCGGATTCGCCGTGTGAAGCATCGTGCTCCGCAAGGTCCTGTATCGCGACCGTCACTCGAATCGTTGCTGGCGGATCTCCTAGACCTGCTCCGTGAACGGCGACGACTCGAGTATTTTCGTGTGCCACTCCTGCGAGGGCTTCGACTGCGACGATCTCGTGAACGGCTTCTGCTGCGCTCTCTGTGCTTCTCCGTCTGGAGTCCTTTTGCCGCGAGTGCGAGCGCCTTTAATTGCTGAAGATGTAGTTCTTCGGCCGGATCGCCTGCTGGAGGTGCTGTCGCCTTGAGGTATGCTCCAAGTGATATCAAGGCACCTTCAGCTGTTTTGGGTACTAGTACGCCTCCGGAGTCCAGGGTCATGAACGAATGTTCTAAGTTGCGAGTGACTCCGGATCTCTCTCCTTCTGGGATGCTGGCGAATCTCGATCTATGCCTGCGCTCCGTTGCCCCTGTGGAGCTAAGGGAAAGCTGCCTTCTCCGCATACTCGAGATGCTAGCCTGCTTTCTGCGTTCTTCTAGTGTTGCTCTGTATTCCTTTAATCGCATTGTTTCTTGCCAATTGAAATAATTGTATGTCATCACCTCCTCTGGGGTTGCATCTGCTGGCATCATTGTGCGGTCCTTTATGATTTTGTCGACTTTTGCTGCTATCTCTGCTGTGATAGTTAATGGTGTCACGCCATCTGGTAATGTGACTGTGCAAGGAAATTCTGTAGGTCTGCGACTAGCTGCTGCCGCTGAGGTTTCGGCGCTGAACGCAACGTAGACCTGCCGAGGTATGACCGGGGGATATGTGTATGCGCTATCGATGCCGGTTATGGGCTCGGAGTCGTCGTCCAAACTCATGTCGGAGTCGTTGCTGATCTGAGCGTCGGTGTTGACGTATGCTTCGGGTATCTTTTCAGGATCGTCTTCGTTGCTGGAGAGGAACTCGTGATCCGCTTGGATCTCTGGCCCGGCGAAGTCGGCGAGGTAGATGCTGTCACCCGTGTCTTCCGTTTGCCTGTAGTCGGGTGCAGTGTCGAGTGCCGCGATGTGTTCGACTGTGGTGACTTGATAGTCAGACTGTACCTCATCATCTAGAAACTCTTGCGCCAAGAGTTTATTGAACTCTTGGGTTGTCATGGAGCCGACTAGAGATCTTGACGGCGAGATCGAGTTGACCTTTGACGACGTAGCTTCCATGTCTGCGGTATCTGTGACCATAGTAGATGGTTTTTCGACTGCGCCTTCCTGATGGGTAGATTGTGCCTCATCCTCTGGGAATTCCTGCGCCATGATCCTGTTGAACTCTTGAGTTGACATGGATGAGGTTGGTGATGTCGGTGATAGGACCGGATCGATCTGCGATGAGGTATCTTCTTTGTCTGCTGGTGATGCGATCGCAGTCGATGGATCTTCGAGTGCCTCCATTGCGATCGCGTCGGTCAAGTCCTGCACACCAAGCTTATCGACGAAAAAATTGTGCTCTCCGATGGTTAGATTAAAACCTGAATCGAGATTAGCGAAAACTTCCTGTGCTTCTGATGAGTACGGCTTGATTCTTTTTGGCGATGCAGCTTGCGAAGTTGGCGACTGATCGCCTGGTGCTTCAACGCCAGTCGAGATTGTCAGCACGTGGCTGTTTGCTGATGTAGTCGGCGAGTTACCGTTTGAAGACGAAACCAGCGAATCCGTAGATCCAACACTACCTTTTCCCACAGACGGCGCCAATTGACGAGGGGTGTCCTCATCAATACCCATAGTCGATAGCCTAGGGTTAGAGTTATGAGGTAGAGAATGCGTAGTGCTGGTAGACTCGACGGCTGACAAGCGGGATTTACCCAGGTTCAGGGCCCTCGACTGAGGTAACACCCCTACTTCCTGCTTGTCTGTTATTGCTCTTGCGGATATGCGATGGTTACAGGGGTCAAGCGAGAGTTCGTCTCGCTAGGGTTTGGAGGTTCTGATGTGCGTGTCCCTGATCGGTAACCCTCCCAGCCCTTATATAGGGGGCTGGGTCTCGGGTACGTAACCGACTAGGATTACAAGTATGGAAACTACAACCGACTATGAATAACTTGAAAAGCAATCTTCGTCTTGGGCCTTCCTAGATGGGCTTCGCCAGTCTATTGACAATTGGGCTATAGTCATCACGTGCACCAGGTACCCACACGACAGGATACCCGTTCGGTATATCCTCGTCACCTGGTCTCTCTTGGGACGCCACACCGCCACGGCAGGGGACCCAACGTAATCGTCCGGCTGCGGGTCCCTCCGCTTGTGTATTGCCTCATACAGACGACAACCCGGCTTCGAGGGCATGGCCCTTATAGAGTGTGAGATCCTCCGTACTAAAGAAAACAAGCTTCCGGCTAAGCCCTACCCATGTCAGGTAATGTGGTTGCACGGGTTAATTGTTCGGGCGGCTGCTAGGGCAGTACTTTGTTTTTCAAAAACATCTCCACCTCAAAGTCATTACGATTGCTTTTAACATTAGGAGTCATATTTCATTATGCTATCAACTGGAAATTTAAGTGTGGCACAGCTTCAAGTTTTCTAGACCAACCATTAATCATTCCACCTTACTAAACCATCATGTTTACCATTAAGCATATTAATATCTCAAAACAACATCAATGATTCAAGTGACACAATTTAATGATCTACAAGATTATGTATCATTTAGTTATACCATCTACCACATTTAACATTTTATGTTCCTAACCAAACACCAATCAACTTATTTAAACATAAAATTCTCCAAGTATTTAACAATGAAGCAAGAGAGTATAACATATGAGAACTAACAGCTCTGAACAAGCATGAAAAACAAGAGCTGAAAGTATTGCAGTAGCTATAGAAGAATACTCAACAAGTATAAGTGAAGAATAGGAGTATTCGAATGAAAAAGCGGAGCGTGTCTCTCTCCCACACAAGAATGCTAGGATCCATTTTATTCAGAAAACAAAAATAACAAAAGCAAAAACAAAAACAAACAGACGCTCCAAGTAAAGCACATAAGATGTGGCCGAATTAAAATATAGTTTCACTAGAGATAACCTGATAAGTTGTTGATGAAGAAGGGGATGCCTTGGGCATCCCCAAGCTTTGACACTTGAGTCTTCTTGAAATATGCTTGGGTGACCCACGGGGGCATCCCCAAGCTTAGGCTCTTTCATCTTCTTGATCACATCATATCATCCTCTCTCTTGATCCTTGAAAACTTACTCCACACCAAACTCAAAGTAGACTTCATTAGAGGGTTAGTGCATAATCAAAAATTCTTATATTCTGCATGGAGACAATCATTATCATGGTACTGGACATTAGCTAGAGCCACTGGAATTTTATGGAACAAAAAGATCCATCCAAATACAGCAAAAGAACCAATGCAAAATAAATGGCAGAATCTGTCAAAAACAGAACAGTCCGTAAAGACGAATTTTTTCGAGGCACTTAACTTGCTCAAATCAGAAAACTCAAAACTAATGAAAGTTGCATATATATCTGAGGATCACCGACAAAAAATCCCAGGTCATTTTCATTTTTCTGTGAATTCTTACGAATTTAACGGTGGACAGCAGAAAACTGTTCCTGCGCAGGAATCCAAATCTAACATCAACTTTCTACTAGAGGCTTAACTTGGCACAACAATGCAATAAAATAAAGATACAAAGGAATTGCTACAGAGGTAGGCATGTTCCTTGACTCAACAAAATAAAATAACAGAAATAAAAATTGGGTTGTCTCCCATAAGCGCTTTTCTTTAACGCCTCTGAGCTAGGCACAGAAAGCAAAACTCAAGTGTTTCCAAGAGAAGGAGCATCCAAATCAATGCAAGAAATCCTCTCAACTATGCATTGTATTTTATCTATATGAGTTTCATAGATCCCTTTTTCATTACTCTTAGGTTTACTACATTCATCAAAGGGGTTTGCAGGGACAATCCAATCAAAATTTTCTTCCAAGACCTCTACACATGAGCCTAGCATATTAAAGCGATCAAAAACTTTCCTAGCTTCTTTAGCAACATCACCAAATTCTTTAAGCAGGGTTTCTAGAATAAAGTCTTTCTTTTCAGCATTTTCAACATTATGAAGATTAAGAAACATTTGTTGAATTATGGGATGGAGGTTAACAAACCTAGCCTCTAGCATGTGAACCAAGGAAGCTGCAGCAATTTCATAATTTGGAGCAAGTTCTGCTATGGATCTATCCTCAAAATTATCATGCATACCAACATGGTCAAAGAATTCTTCAATATTATCTTTTCCAATTATAGAACCAGTTCCTACTGGCAGGTCTTCCAGGGTGTACTTAGAGAGCAACATTTTAACAGAAATAAAGCTAAAACCGAAATACAAAAATTAATGCAAGTAACTAAATTTTTTGTGTTTTTAATAATAAGAAGCAAACAAGATAATAACAAAGTAAATAAAATGCAAGACAAAAACAAAGTAAAGAGATTGGGAAGTGAGAGACTCCCCTTGCAGATGTGTCTTGATCACCCCGGCAACGGCGCCAAAAAGTGTTGTTGCAGGGAGTCAAGACTTGCTGACACAGATGTGCTCCTATCTCCCCGGCAACGGCGCCAGAAATTCTTTGATGCACTCACGGTGTGGTGTTGTTGGGAAACCCCAAGAGGAAGGTGTGAAGTAGTGCAGCAGCAAATTTCCCTCAGTGATGAAACCAAGGTTATCGAACCAGTAGGAGATGAAGAACACGTCTGAAGGTTGTTGGTGGCGCCGTTTACGATCACCAACGTGGAACCTGCACTGCACAATCGAGAAACTTTGCCCCAACTCAATAGTGAGGTTGTCAATCTCACCGGCTTGCTGTAACAAAGAGATTAACCGTATGGTGTGGAAAATGATGTTTGTTTGCAGAGAATGAAACTAACAGTTTGCAGTTGGTTGTATTATCAGTTTAAAGAAAAGGACCGGGGTCCACAGTTCACTAGTGGTGTCTCTCCATAATAATAATAATAGCATACATGCGGGTAAACAAATTACAGCTGGGCAATTGATAGAATAAAGAGCTGCATAATGATGCATATACTAATGACATGATGTCTAGTGTGAGATTCATTTGGGCATTACAACAATATACATAGACCGTTCCAACTTCATCTATGACTAATAATCCACCTTCCGGTTAGCGTCCGCACCCCTTTCAGTATTAAGTTGCAAGCAACAGATTATTGCATTAGGCAAAGTGTGTAATGTAAGTAATAGCATTATCCTTAGACAAAGTACTACTGTTTTATCCCTAGTAGCAACAGTACATCTACAACCTTAGAGCTTTCTGTCACTGCCCCAGATTAAATAGAGACATGAACCCACTATCGAGCATAAATACCCCCTCTTGGAGTCACAAGCATTTACTTGGCCAGAGCAACTACCAGCAACGGAGAGCATGCAAGATCATAAACAACACACAACATGATATATTATGAAGCAATGACAAAGTATTCAATATTCATCGGATCCCAGCAAACACAACATGTAGCATTACATAAAGATGATCTTGATCATGTTAGGCAGCTCACAAGATCTAAACATGATGGCACAAAAGGAGAAGACAACCATCTAGCTACTGCTATGGACCCGTAGTCCAAGGATGAACTACTCACGCATCAGTCCGGAGGCGGGCATGGTGATGTAAAGCCCTCCGGTGATGATTCCCCTCTCCGGCAGGGTGCCGGGAGCAGGTTCTGAACCCTCCCGGACTAGGGTTGACGACGGCGGCGGCTCCGTGAGGAAAAGTGGAAAAGTGTTCGGGTACTATGCCTTAGGGTTTCGGGGGGTTTATATGAAGGGGATCGCAGGCAGAAAACAAAAAATTTCCTAACAATGATAACCTTAAACTAGCCATCATCTATACTATGCAGATATAGTAATACGGAGGAGATCGATATACATACCCTTGTAGACCGAAAGAGGGGATTACGCTCCCGCACAAGCGTTGTCGATGAAGCCGACGAAGACGACCTCGAGGTCGTGTAGAGGAAGAAGACCTCCGAGCACCACTAGCGTGGCACCTCGCAGGGATTCACACACGTTCGGTGAAGACGACGACCTCCGGGCTCCGATCCAAGGACGAGCAGCGGAAGACTGGGACCGGAAGACCAGCAGCACGGCGGCGTGCGTATGTGAAGGAGATATGCCCTAGAGGCAAATAAATAAGTAGTATTTATCGCATTATCTCATAAGTTTATAATAGGTTTTTGTATTGTGCTATAACTGTATTAATCGGAATTATTAATACACGTGTGATACATAGACAACCAGAGTCCCTAGTGAGCCTCTATATAAACTAGTCCATTGGGCAACAGTTGATCGAGATTCCCGATCAAGGACAATGACGTCGGTTGACAATGGGGTCATCTTATTAGTAGAATAAGGTGATGGACATACGCAAAGTATTGCAACAAGATCGTATTACGATGTTTGTCATTTGCAATAGATAAGTAATATGATAGCTTATTCCTTAGACCGTGAGACCGTGCTTATTGCTACTTCGTAGGGGTACTTTGAGAGCATCAAACGTTGTGTCTTATATAGCATGACAATAACGGTGTCCATCTTGGGTATCCCGAAAGAGTATGTTGAGACGTAAGGATCAAGAGCGGGATTTGTTCATTCTTGTAATGGAAAGATACTCTGGGCCCACTCGGTGAGATTGCATCTATATAGCTGCGCAGCTTATGACTAGGTCATGGAGATGTAATATCACAGACGAGTTAATAACCTATGTCGGTAACGAGATGCAACAGGACATTGGATGTCTACGATCACATCTCGGACAAGGTAGTATCGCAGAGACAAAGGGAATGAATATCATGTTTATGGTTCAAACGACGATATTCGTAGAATGCACAGGGACCGTCATATGCATCCAGGTATCCCTGGCGGTCATTGACGAGCGAAGGGTCTCGGCCATGTCTGGAGTGTTCTCGAACCGTAGCGTAACAAGCTTAAGGTCTTAACGACACCTGGAGAAGGTTCTGGGATATTATAGGATTTTATTGGAGAGAGAGAAATGATCCGGAAAGAGTTCCGGTGGTCCGGAAGGAGTTCCGGGAAGGTCTGGAATGGTTCCGGGAGTGTCCGAAAGATGTTCGGGTGGTTCGGAAAATGTTTCGGAGTCACGGGATATTAAATAGTATTTAAATATATTAATTATGAATTAATTATATTTTATATTAATTTAATTTTAATTAAAAAGGAAAAAAAGGGGCATCCCACCTAAATGGGCCTAGAAAGGCCCATGGGGGGGGGGGGCGGACCGTACCAAACAAGGAGTGGGGGGGCCCAGTCTGAACCGGCCAAGGGTTGGCCGGCCGAACCCCCCTCCTCCTCCCTTTAGTCCCACATGGGGGAGGCAAGGTGTTTGCACACCCCCTCCCCCCTTTATATAGCAAGGCATATTAATTGGATTAATAACAAAAAAAATACAATTAATTTTGTAGCAGGCCGGCCGAGCTGTTTCTCCGCCCGTTTTGCCTCCTCTCTTCACCAAAGCTATACCGCCGGGCGCCGTTGCCCTGCGGGATTCCAGAAAAGTTCTACCCCTGCGATCTCAGCTGGATCTGAGTGACCGGGGGTTGTTGTTAAGCTCCGTATGCTTGCGATTGCTCGGAGGCACCACATTTGAGGAGCCTGGGCGACGTCGTCTCTCCCACCCAGCAGCCCTGCCGCTACCCTGCCGCCGGCGCCACCCCCCCTCAGCCGCCGGCGCCAGGCCACCTTCCGCCCGACGCCCGTCGACGCAGGTCATCGTCGACACCGCCGCGTCATCATCTACTTCGTCGCGCCAAGTTCTCCGCGACCTTGAGGTCGGCTACGTACGACTTCATCGGCAACGCTTGTGCGGGAGCGTAATCCCCGCTATCGGTCTACATGGAGGTAATGTGACCCGTTCCGCCACCGTTATCACATGTACTAGATAGATAGATCCTGGCTAGTTAGGGCGTTCTTACGCTAGAAAAATTATTGTTTTCTGCACCGGAACCCCTTCAGTGGTATCAGAGCCGATCTATGCATAGTACTGCTGGTACGGTTAGAACTCATGTTGAATGAGGACGTCTTTCTTATATTTGCTACCCTCTAGCGTGCACTTGCGATGCCTTCGGTATTGAGTTGATGAAGCGGCCCGGACCGACTTTACGCGTACGCTTACGCAAGACTGGTTCCACTACTGACATACGGCTTGCACCGTATCTGTGGCTGGCGGGTGTCTGTTTCTCTCTCTTTAGTCGGCAAAGCATTTTCAATGGAGGGCCCGAAAGGGATGCTTAAACATGCAATTATACGATCGACGTTGTGGTACAAAGTTCGTAGGTAGGGAAACGGTTCTCTTACGAATAAGCCTATATGCCACGTAAAACTTGCAAAACTAAATAAAGGTAGAGGCGTCTAACTTTGTTTTGCAGAGGCGTTATTTTATGTGACATGGTTACGGTAAGTTTGATATTACTCGTACTGTCGGAGGCAATGGAGGGCACCATAGACTCAGAGCCATGCCAGGGCGCCCGGGGGCCAGGCACATGGCGCCATGGAGGTCCAGGCGCATCGACCATGTCACATCGCACTTCATTACTTTATGTTGATATTGTGTTGTTGTGTGTGCATCCTGTTGATTGCTTATATGTTAGATATACAACGGTAGCATCTTAAATAGGATGATCCCTAACAAATACCAAAAGTGTGTTCTCCCTCGTTGCGCACCACCAAGAAAGTTCTACGTTATGAGGCAGGCCGTGACGATCGGGTGTCAGACATATCGTCGTTCGCATACAGTGGGTGTAAGCCATGTTGCACGCGCAGGGTCTTCGAGGTTTGATTGGCGAGCCTAGCATATGCAGATATGGCCTCGGAACACGGGAAGATCGAAAGATCGAGCATGAGTCACAGAGTTGTTGTGATCGACATTTTATGTCCACCTTTGAAGCTGTACCGCCGGCCGTGACGATCGGGGGTGGTATAGTGGATGGGGGTCGTGTAATCGCTATTATTATTTTAGGGATAATAATTTTAGTGGAGTGTGTTTGATAATATGATTAAAAACTAAAACTCACATATGTTATAAACTTTACCTTACCTCTTCTGCGATCATATCTGTAGACGGAACTATACTTCGGTCACTTCCTTAAGAGTCCGGATTCTACCTTAGAAGTCGACGGGTCCAACTTCATCAGATGGTACAATGGTTTTAGAAACATTCTCCAACACAACAACATCCTATATGTCCTCGATGAAGCATTAGGAGAAAGACCAGATGATTCTGCTAGCGAGGAGGAGGAAGATGAATTCCGTAGGCGTCGAGACATATTCATAGAAGTGGAGATCACCATGACCGTATGCCTAGCACCTGAGTTGAAAGAGTTGTTTCGACACAAGGAGCCATATGTCATGATTGATGCGATCAAAACGCACTTCAAAGATGAATTGAGGCGTGAGCAATTCAGGCAGCTTAGAAAGTTCCAGACCATTCATATGGAGGAGCATACCTGTCTGAAGACTCATTTGAAGAGATTGTATGACATCTACTTCAAGCTGACAAATGTCTACGATTACTGGATGGCGGATTCATGTGCCATTCAGACTGTGATGATATCTCTGCCTCCAAGCTATGAGAAGCATGTGCGCGAATATGTTTTGAAGGCAGACAATATGAACTTCTACAAGTTCGTGTCCAAGTTCAAATCATTGGAAGTTGATTCCATCGAAGGAGAAATCTTCGACGCTACAGGTATATATTTGATATACAGAATTGTGAGTGTATTCACCTCTTGATATGTGATAAAGTATCTGATACTTGTTCTGTTTATGAAATAGGTCCTGATTATTACTTATCTGTGGCAAATAATGATGTGACCTGGCACTGAAGATGGCAATCAAGGAAGTTGATGACCAGTGGTGTTCACGTCCTCAAGTTATCATAGTTATTATTAATAGTTTTTGTTAAGACCTTTTTGTAATAGTGAGAAAGTGTGTTTAGTGTCTTGATTGTTACAAGACAAAGTTATTCATATATGTAATAAGACAAGTTCAGTTGTTTTATGTTATGAAACAAGCCAGTTGTTTTATATTATGAATAAAGTTTTCACATCTCAATTACATTACTTGTATGATAACGTGATTTACATTCATAAAAGCGGGAATGATAAAATTATGTGTCCAAGGATAAAAGATTTTGTTACTAGAACAAACACCATCGAATTTAATCATAAAGGCAATGTAAGATGTAATAGATACTTTGATCTATTTATAAGTTGCATGTGCCGAATTGATTTAAAATTAGTATTGAAGTGTCAATACGAAAGGAAATTAATTAAGAGTCATATCGGATGATTATTAAATTAATTATATGGTGAAATTTACTTGATCCGAATTCTTCTATGATTATTAGTAAATAAGTGTATTTGCATAATAAATCATGAGTCTGAAATTAATTTGATAAAAGATCAAATGGGGTTTTTCAGAAGAAAGATTGGTGAATATTGTATTCGCAAGATTTGATTACAGGACAATATTTTTGAATTATGGTTTCAACACAAAAGACTTGTGGAAATTCGTTTCACAAAATTATAATATCAGATATAGTGATATGTGAAATATTATAATCATACTCTATTTTAGATAAAGTGTGGTCTTTCAGAATCTGTCTTAGAATCTCTTAATACGTTCGAAACATTATAATCGATGTCCACTTTAGAAGATAGATGTTTTTCAACAGTGTTTCGTGTGATTGACAATAATGTCATTGTATAGATGATTATACGATAATTCAAAATATACACGAATAGTTCTTTGTAAATCACTCACATTAGTTGAGTGTATATTCCAGAATCCAACAGAAACAAAACTTGTATTGTTGTCTGTATAATTCCGAGAAAATGTGATTTTCGAATTATGGTTTATGGAATGGAATTAGAAGCTTGAAATAAGGTATCAGACCTATATTCATAAAAGTAGAATATTGGAATTTGTTCCAAAAGGTATATATCTACAAATGAAAATTTAATGATAAGAGTGAAGGAGACTTGAAAATTGTTTTCTGCTTGCAATCCTCTTCGATAAGATCATAGTATTTTCATGAAAGAAGCTTCCAAATAAGGTGTTATTATATATTAATATTTGCTGTCAGGTCACAGTTTAATATTGAATATTTCGGATCTTGTTGACAGATCAAGATGCACTTTATGAATACAAAGAAAGTTGAGAAAATATCAGAATACGAACAAAGGCTGTTGAGCCTGAAAATCCAAGTTACATTTAAAAGGGATTAAAACAGTAAATGTTACTATAATTCTTTTTGAGGAATAAGATTTCTTAATCGTCATATAAAGTGTTATATGAGAAATGTAACTATAAGAAAGACGTGAAAGCATATTTTGTCAAGAAATGTATCTTGGACAAAATCAAATTTGTTGACTACATATGTAGACATGCTTGAAGTCTGTGGAATTTGTATTAATAGAATACTGCAGTTCGTGTTAAGTTCGAATTGATGAGAGATCAATGATTTTGGTTTGACCAAAATGTCGAAATAAATTATGAATTTAAGTGGGAGTCAAAGTTAGTTTACTCGGGTAGAATATGTAAAGGACATATTTTTGAGTGGGAGTTTAGACCCTCATATGTGTAGATGACATATTTTGAGTGGGAGCTCGTGTTCTCAAATATGTGGAGACATAATTTGAGTGGGAGCCGAATTCATCTTGTGTAAATGACACATTGTGGTTTGTACCAGTAGAATTAATGAGAAAGATGAAGTTGTGAAAATATTTAAAAGTTAGTGTCTATTTGGAATAGAACGGGAATTTTAAATAGTTAGTCGAGTTGTTTTGGATTACATCTGAGGAGTCAGAATAGATTAAAACCAAAGGATGGTCCTTGGAAATCCAATTAATCATTAAGAGTAATGATACGCGGTAATAGTGGTTGTATGACATGTTGGTCTATTATGTGATATTAGACATTATACAGAAACCATATTATATGCTCGATAAAATATGACCCATGTTCTTAGAAGAAGAACAATTATGAAAGTAAATTTAGAATTTACTGGAAGTAGAAGTGTATTAGTTATTAGATTGACATTGGAGTGTCAAGTCTTCTGCATAGGTGCGGAAGTATATAGATATCGCGAGATTGTAAATGTTACAAGGAGTTCTCTATGACTAAGTGTGTTTGCAAGGCAATTATCTGGTTAACAGAATCAGAGTAAGCGCTGGGAAACAGAAGTCTCACTTAGTTACGGTATTTGTATATATGTTATTAGATAACATGATGATATCAAACAGGTTGATATCAATGGATCGCAAAAGAACGCACAATTATGTATTGTACAGATTGTCAGAGTAACACTCTTCCACAAGCAAGCATTATCATATAACGCTTATTTGATAAGGGGTTTTTGATGAAGTAAAATGCAACTAGTTTATTTGTACTCTAGTGCAAGTGGGAGACTGAAGGAGATATGCCCTAGAGGCAAATAAATAAGTAGTATTTATCGCATTATCTCATAAGTTTATAATAGGTTTTTGTATTGTGCTATAACTGTATTAATCGGAATTATTAATACACGTGTGATACATAGACAACCAGAGTCCCTAGTGAGCCTCTATATAAACTAGTCCATTGGGCAACAGTTGATCGAGATTCCCGATCAAGGACAATGACGTCGGTTGACAATGGGGTCATCTTATTAGTAGAATAAGGTGATGGACATACGCAAAGTATTGCAACAAGATCGTATTACGATGTTTGTCATTTGCAATAGATAAGTAATATGATAGCTTATTCCTTAGACCGTGAGACCGTGCTTATTGCTACTTCGTAGGGGTACTTTGAGAGCATCAAACGTTGTGTCTTATATAGCATGACAATAACGGTGTCCATCTTGGGTATCCCGAAAGAGTATGTTGAGACGTAAGGATCAAGAGCGGGATTTGTTCATTCTTGTAATGGAAAGATACTCTGGGCCCACTCGGTGAGATTGCATCTATATAGCTGCGCAGCTTATGACTAGGTCATGGAGATGTAATATCACAGACGAGTTAATAACCTATGTCGGTAACGAGATGCAACAGGACATTGGATGTCTACGATCACATCTCGGACAAGGTAGTATCGCAGAGACAAAGGGAATGAATATCATGTTTATGGTTCAAACGACGATATTCGTAGAATGCACAGGGACCGTCATATGCATCCAGGTATCCCTGGCGGTCATTGACGAGCGAAGGGTCTCGGCCATGTCTGGAGTGTTCTCGAACCGTAGCGTAACAAGCTTAAGGTCTTAACGACACCTGGAGAAGGTTCTGGGATATTATAGGATTTTATTGGAGAGAGAGAAATGATCCGGAAAGAGTTCCGGTGGTCCGGAAGGAGTTCCGGGAAGGTCTGGAATGGTTCCGGGAGTGTCCGAAAGATGTTCGGGTGGTTCGGAAAATGTTTCGGAGTCACGGGATATTAAATAGTATTTAAATATATTAATTATGAATTAATTATATTTTATATTAATTTAATTTTAATTAAAAAGGAAAAAAAAGGGCATCCCACCTAAATGGGCCTAGAAAGGCCCATGGGGGGGCGGACCGTACCAAACAAGGAGTGGGGGGGCCCAGTCTGAACCGGCCAAGGGTTGGCCGGCCGAACCCCCCTCCTCCTCCCTTTAGTCCCACATGGGGGAGGCAAGGTGTTTGCACACCCCCTCCCCCCTTTATATAGCAAGGCATATTAATTGGATTAATAACAAAAAAAATACAATTAATTTTGTAGCAGGCCGGCCGAGCTGTTTCTCCGCCCGTTTTGCCTCCTCTCTTCACCAAAGCTATACCGCCGGGCGCCGTTGCCCTGCGGGATTCCAGAAAAGTTCTACCCCTGCGATCTCAGCTGGATCTGAGTGACCGGGGGTTGTTGTTAAGCTCCGTATGCTTGCGATTGCTCGGAGGCACCACATTTGAGGAGCCTGGGCGACGTCGTCTCGCCCACCCAGCAGCCCTGCCGCCGGCGCCACCCCCCCTCAGCCGCCGGCGCCACGCCACCTTCCGCCCGACGCCCGTCGACGCAGGTCATCGTCGACACCGCCGCGTCATCATCTACTTCGTCGTGCCAAGTTCTCCGCGACCTTGAGGTCGGCTACGTACGACTTCATCGGCAACGCTTGTGCGGGAGCGTAATCCCCGCTATCGGTCTACATGGAGGTAATGTGACCCGTTCCGCCACCGTTATCACATGTACTAGATAGATAGATCCTGGCTAGTTAGGGCGTTCTTACGCTAGAAAAATTATTGTTTTCTGCACCGGAACCCCTTCAGTATGGTGGAGAGAACTCCTCCTTGGTGCAACTCCAACAAGGGAATCACGTGTTTGAAGGAGAAAAAGAGAGAGAGAAATTGGTGTGTTTAAAAAGCCAAGGGAGCATCCATATATATAGGAGAAAGGGGGCTGCCAGCCTTGCTGGCCGGGCGGTGTGGGACTAAATCCCACACCCGCCCCTCCTCCTTGATGCGCTGGCCCTAGCTGGGCCCCATGTGCCCCCCCCCCCCCCCCATGGGCCTTCTCCCCATGGGAAGGTCCATTTAAGGTGGGCTGCCTTTAAAAAATCTGAAAAAAATAAATAAAAATGTATTTAACTATTAATTACACTAATTAATATTAAACACACTATATATAATTTATTCCGGCTCCGAAAACTATTTCGTCGATGTCCGATCTCCATCGGATCTTTCCCGGGACTTTCCCGGTGCTCTCTTCTAATTTCTCTTCCGGTAAACTTGTCAACTCCCCTTAAGTGTGTTACCCTAGCGGTTCGAGATCTCGCCAGACATGATTGAGACACCTCTTCAATCAATGACTAATTCGTGGACCTTGGATACCCAGAATTAATCCCTGTGAGATAATGAATAACTTTGTCGTTCGAACCTGGACGTCGAGTCTTAAACCTTTTGCCATGGCGATACTTAGTGTGTCCGAGACTCGTTCATAGATATCGCCATACCTAGCTTGATCTCGTTACCGACAACACTATCTTCTACTCGTCCATGATATTATGTCCTGGTGACCTAGTCACATGCTTGCAAGCTCATTTGACATAATCTCACCGAGTGGGCCCTAGAGTATCTATCCTGCTATGCGGACTGGCAAATCCCGCTCTTGATCCCTCGTCTCAACATACTCCCTTCCGATACCCGAGAGGAACACCTTTATTGTCATACTATTAAGACATGACGTTTGATGCAATCAAAGTATCTTTCAGGAATAGCAATAAGAGTTGATCTCACGGTCAAAGGCGTAATGACTACATCCTACAAATATTGGGTATGTCTATCACATCGTTCTACCAACGATATGACTCCATTGTCAACTGACACCATGTCACATGATCGGGAAACCTCGATCATCAATTGCACAATGAACTAGTCAAGTAGAGGCTACTAGGGACCTGGTTGTCTTACGTATCACACGTGTATTAATGTTTCCGCTTAATACAGTTATAGCATGACACAAAGACGTATTATGGACAAATGAGATATGATAAATAAAACACTTTATTAATTGCCTCTAGGGCATATCTCCTTCAGTCTCCCACTTGCACTAGAGTACAATTTATTCTAGATTACAACTTGGTAAAAGCCTAACACCCATAGCATTTTGGTGTTTTACATGCTTGTCAAGTAGGAGAGGCTTTGTCAGAGGATCTGCCACATTCAGATCCGTATGCACTTTGCAAATCTTCACATCGCATTCCTGTACATACTGTCGTATCATATGGAAGCGTCGGAGAATGTGTTTGGCAGTTGAGTGAGACCTTGGTTCCTTCGCGTTAGCAATAGCACCCGTGTTGTCGCAGTAGAGGGTCACAGGGTCTTGCGCGCTAGGGAACACTCCAAGCTCAATGATGAACTTCCTTAGCCACACAGCTTCATTCGCGGCTTCAGAAGCAGCGATGTACTCCGATTCCATTGTAGATTGGGCCACTATGGGTTCCTTCCCACTCCTCCAGCTTACAGCGCCTCCGTTCACCTTAAAAACGTATCCTGTTTGTGACTTAGAGTCATCTGGGTCTGTGCAGAAACTTGCATCAACGTAGCTTGTTACGCCAAGTTCTTCTTCACAGTCACCATACACAAGGAACATTTCCTTTGTCTTCTTGAGATACTTAAGAATGCTCTTAACAGCTACCCAATGATCCTTTCCAGGATTACTTTGGAACCGGCTCGTCAAGCTAAGAGCCAATGCTACATCAGGTCGAGTACTTAACATGGCATAGATGATCGATCCTATGGCTGAAGCATAGTGATGTTTAGCCATCTCGGCTCTATCATGTTCCGTCACCGGACACTGAGCCTTGCTCAATGTTTTATTCTTGATAACCGGTAGAGAACCTTTCTTTGCCGTCTCCATACCGAACCGTTTCAGTATTTTATCAAGATAAGTACTCTGACTCAACGCTAATAGACGTCTTGATCTATCACGATAGATTTTAATGCCTAAGACGTATGCAGCATCTCCTAAGTCCTTCATTGAAAATTTACTACTTAAATACTTCTTCACGCTATTCAGAAGATCCACATCATCCCCTATTAGTAATATATCATCCACATATAGTACTAGGAACACAACTGAGCTCCCACTCATTTTCTTGTAAATACAGGTCTCTTCCATATTTTGGATAAATCCAAAACCTTTGATCACCTCATCAAAGCGAAGATTCCAGCTCTGAGATGCTTGCTTCAGTCCATAAATGGAACGCTGAAGCTTGCATACCTTGCCAGCATTTTCTGGATCGACAAAACCTTCAGGTTGTACCATATACAACTCTTCCTCAATGTTACCATTTAGGAACGTTGTTTTGACATCCATCTGCCATATTTCATAGTCGTAATATGCATCAAGTGCTAGCAAAACCCGAATAGACTTTAGCATCGCTACCGGTGAAAATGTTTCATCGTAGTCAATTCCATGAACTTGTCGGAAACCCTTTGCGACAAGCCGAGCTTTATAGACGGTCACATTACCATCAGCATCAGTCTTCTTCTTAAAGATCCATTTATTCTCGACGGCCTTGCGCCCTTCGGGAATCTCCATCAAAGTCCATACTTTGTTGTCATACATGGATTCTATTTCGGATTTCATGGCTTTAAGCCATTTCTCGGACTCAGGGCTTGCCATAGCCTCTTTGTAGTTCGTAGGTTCGTCTTGTTCAATTAACATGACGGTGCAAACCATGTTGCCGTACCACTCAGGAGCGGTACGAGATCTCCCAGACCTACGAAGTAAAATAGTATTCTCGACATTTTCTCCCACTCCATCTGTGGAGGACGTTTCCGGAACAGTTTCCGTTGCGCCACTCGGAATTTCGAGTTCAGGATCAACGATCTCGTCGAGGTCTATTTTCCTCCCACTTACTCCTTTGGCGAGAAACTCCTTCTCGAGAAAGGTGCCGTTCTTCGCGACAAACGTTTTGCCCTCGGCTTGGTTGTAGAAGGTGTATCCTATGGTTTCCCGCGGATACCCTACAAAGACGACTTTCTCCGATTTCGGTTCGAGTTTGTCGGGCTGTAGTTTCTTAACATACGCCTCACAACCCCAGATCTTCAGAAACGACAACTTAGGTTTCTTGCCATGCCATACCTCATACGGTGTCGTTGCTACGGATTTGGACGGAGCCCTATTTAAAATGAATGCGGTTGTTTCTAACGCATATCCCCAAAAGGACACGGGCAAGTCGGTAAGAGACATCATAGACCGGACGCTATCTAATAGGGTACGATTACGTCGCTCGGACACACCGTTGCGTTGCAGTGTTCCAGCCGGCGTAAGCTGCGGCACGATGCCACACGCCTTCAAATGTGTGCCAAACTCAAATATTCGCCACCACGATCGGATCGAAGGTTCTTGATTTTCTTGTTGAGTTGATTTTCAACTTCACTTTGAAATTCTTTGAACTTTTCAAATGTTTCAGTCTTGTGTTTCATCAAATAGATATACCCATATCTACTCAAGTCATCGGTGAAGGTGACAAAATAACGATAACCATTGCGTGTCGACACGCTCATCGGCCCACACACATCTGTATGTATGACTCCCAATAAGTCCGACGCCCGTTCCATGAAACCATTTAACGGTGTCTTGGTCATCTTGCCCATGAGGCACGGTTCGCATGTGTCGAGGGATCCAAAATCCAACGAGTCTAAAAGTCCATCGGTATGGAGTTTCTTCATGCGCTTTATACCAATATGACCGAGACGGCAATGCCACATATACATGGCGGTATCGCTACTAAGTTTAATCCTCTTGGCATCAATGTTATGGATGTGAGTACTACGATCGAGATTCAACAAGAATAAACCATTACTCTCGGGAGCATTAACATAAAAGATATCATTCATCGAAATAGCACAACCACTTGATACTGAATCGAATGAATATCCGTCTTGCAACAAGCAAGAACCACTTATAATGTTTACACTCAAACTTGGTACAAAATAACACTTATTTAAAACCAAAACTAATCCCGATGGTAGATGCAGAGGGAGTGTGCCGACAGCCACCACGTCAACTCTTGATCCGTTGTCGGCGCGCATCGTCACCTCATCCTTTGCCAGGCGCCGTTTATTCCGTAACTCCTCCTGAGAGTTACAAATATGAGCAACAGAACCGGTATCAAATACCCATGTGTTACTACGGGCGCTTGTAAGGTACACATCAATAACATGTATATCAAATATACCTTTCTCTTTTCCGACAATCTTGCCGGCCTTCTTATCTTCTAGATACTTAGGGCAGTTGCACTTCCAGTGATCATTGCCTCTGCAAGAACAGCAGTTGCGTGCCTTTGGTTTGATGGTCACTACCATCTTGTCCATCTTGATTTCCAATTCGGCCATGTCGAGCATCATCAGAATTTCCGACAGGGATTTTGATGTTTCCATCATGTCGTAGTTCATGATAGTGTCCTTATAGCTAGGGGGCAGTGACAACAGCACCCTATCAATAACCAGCTCTTCTGGAATCACATATCCCAGATCATTCAGGAGTGATGACCCACAAGTATAGGGGATCGCAACAGTCTTCGAGGGAAGTAAAACCCAAATTTATTGATTCGACACAAGGGGAGCCAAAGAATATTTATAAGCTTTAACAGATGATTTGTCAGATCAGCTGCACCTGTGAATAGACTTGCTCGGGACAGATTATCAGTAGCAACAGTTTTATAGCAGAGACAGTAGTGAAATAATAGCAGCAGCAGAATTAAGACAGCGATTGTGATTACGGTAGACAGCAGGATTAAAATACTGTAGGCATAGGGACGGATGTACGGGCGTTGCATGGATAAGATAATTCATGTAATATCATAGCATAGACATTTGCAGATAAATAAGATAAAGCATCCAAGTATTTATTAACCATAGGCATGTGTTCCAATTTAGTTGTGCGTGCTCGCAATGAGAAACTTGCACATCATCTTTTGTCCTGCCAGCCCGTTTGCAGCGGGGCCTCTAGGGAAACTACTGGCAATTAAGGTACTCCTTTTAATAAAGTACCGGAGCAAAGCATTAACATTCCGTGAACACATGTAATCCTCACATCACAGCCATTCCCTCCGGTTATCCCAATTGCTGTCACTTTGGGGCCATCGGTTCCGGACAATAATATGTGTATACAACTCATAGATATGATCTAAAACAATAATTATCCTCATGATACAATAACATGTTCAGATCTGAAATCATGGCACTCGGGCCCTAGTGTCAAGCATTAAGCATAACAAGTTGCAACAATGACATAAAACACCGATAACGGATACTAGGCACCATGCCCTAACGATATTACAGCTATTACATGAATGATCTCATCCAATCCCTACCATCCCCTCAAGCCTACAGCGGTGGATTACTCACACATGGATGGGGGAAACATGTATGGTTGATGGAGAGGCATTGGCGATGACGATGGCGATGATCCCCTTCGATTCCCCGTCCCGGCAGGGTGCCGGAACGGAGACTTCTGGTCCCCGAACTAGGGTTCGCGGTGGCGGCGGCGTACGGAGATGTTTCTGGCGAAAGTGGATACCCCCCGTGCGTTTTTAGGTCAGGAGGGTCTTATAGCCGAGAGGGGGCCGCGAGGAGGCGACCGAGGCGGTCCCACCTGGTCCTCGCGCGGCCAGGTCCTTGCCGCGCGGGCAGGGGGTGACGCGGCCTCGTCGCTCCCCTCCGTTTGATCTTCGTGGTTCCTGGACTCTTCGGGTGAGAAAACGACTCCCAGGTGTTTTTCGGTGTTTTTCTATAAAGTTGATATTTCTACATAAAAACGAGACACCAGGGTAATTCTGCTGAAAACAGCGTTAGTCCGTGTTAGTTGCATTCAAAACACACAAATTAGAGGTAAAACAATAGCAAAAGTGTTCGGGAAAGTAGATACGTTTTGGACGTATCAACTCCCCCCAAGCTTAGCTTATTGCTTGTCCTCAAGCAATTCAGTTAACAACTGAGTGCGATAAAAGAACTTTCACGAACTCATTTGCTCATGTGATGTAAATATTCTCATTATGAGGACAAATGCTTAGACTATTCATAACAAGACATATATAAACGGTGTCACCCAATAGTTATGTAAACCATGAAAAGATGCCAATTATACCGATGATAAATAACATGAAACATATCAATTCACAGGATTGCAAGGCTCATAAGAAAGTATGATAAAGTGGTATCTCGCTTGCCCGAATGGAACAGCAAAACATAAATGCCCAGGCACCTCTGAGTTTCAAGGGAAGACTAGAGATAAAGATATCAAAGATAAAAGCATCAAGATTACCCGCAGTTAACATATTAAGGGACAAGCACATTACACTAAGAATGATAATTATGCTCTCAAGAAGGTGCTAAAAAAAGGATGGTGACTCAACAATAAAGTAAAAGATATGCCCTTCATTGAGGGAAGCAGGGATTTAACATGTGCTAGAGCTTCTTATCATTTTGAAAACAGAGGTAAAATTATTTTTGAGTGGTGGTTGTTTGGTCAACGAATGGCAATAGAGTTCTTGTTATATTCCATACTAAGCAAGTTGAGAGCGGTTCCGAATTATTTTTAAAACAAGGCACTTATAATATGCATCTTTATATTCATTCATTTTGATAGCTTGACACTCCTCCCAACCTTGCTAACATAACCATGGCTAACCGAATCCTCGGGTGCCCACCAAACAATCTCAAACCATGGAAGAGTGCCTATTTTATTTTCTCAAATCCTTTTTGATATTACAATGGTCTAACCAGCCCTTTGAAAAATTAGTGACGAGCAGATGTAGCATGCAAGTCAATTACTTAATTAGTATGGAAGATAACAAGCCCAACTACTACTTCCTCATGAGCTCAAAATAGTGGCACAAATAGAGAAGTGTTTGAAGGTTTTAAAGATAGCACATGCAAATTTACTTGAATGGTTCGAAATTGCCATGCATAGGTGTTTATGGTGGACTCTTTAGAATAACTTGGTTTTCAGGGGTTTGGAAGCACAAGCATTTTCAGCTTAGTACAAGTGGAGGCTAGCAAAAGATGGGAAAGCGACAATTCAAGAGAGCAATAACCGTCATAATCATGCTTGCGACGAAATAAAATTAACGGAGGCATAAAAATGATACTAGAACTCTGAGGCAAAATATGTCATCAAGGCTTAATTGACTTTTTGTTTTCAGTCATAACATGTGTAAACATGTGCCAAGTCAATTCAAATGAATTATTCAGAGGAGGATACCACAATGTCATATTCTATTATGAGCAAAACAATGCAAGCAAATATCCATAGAAACATGACATCCATCATAAATAAATTGGAAACGATCATAAGAGAACACGAACTACTAAGCATCCACCAATCGACATATACCTTATGCGAAACATCTAAGCATGCTCACATGAATGAGTATATGTACAAAAATGAGAAACAAATAGAGTTCATTACCAGCCTCTTACCCAACTCGAATTGTCATAGATCATCATAATTGCCTTATCACTTGTGTGCTTGAAAGATATGAAATAATAACCATGCTCCATGGAGTAACCGAAGGTAATGACCTCTGAAACAAACTATACAAAACCAAAGAGAAACAGCAAATATTTTTGGGTTTTCGGATTTAGGAACTAAAAACAGAACAGCCAGTAAAGACGAATTTTTTCGAGGGCCTTAACATGCCCAGATCAGAAAACTCAAAACTAATGAAAGTTGCGTACACATCTGAGGAACATGCACACGAAATTTCAGGTCATTCCGATATTTCTGTGAAGAGTTATGATTTAAACGGTGGACAGCAGAAATCTGTCCCTGCGCGAAACAGCACACAACAAAGCAAAATATTTTTGTGTTTTTGCATATTGAACTGAAATAAATACTAGGCATATTAATACTAGATACTAAAACAAACCAGCAAGAGAGATAACAAAAATCTTTTTGGTGTTTTTGGGTTTATGGAAAGCAAACAAAGCATGAACAAATGAGAGAAAGAAAGAAAACAACAACGAAACATGGATATACAAAGTACCGAATGGTAATGATATGTAGATGAGTGTGCTATCGGTATACCTCCCCCAAGATTAGGCTTTTGGCCTAAGTGGAGATCAGCCCCAATGTCCCCATCCGTCGGTGCCGCGGGGGTAGGTGGAAGAGCTTTCCCCGTAGTATGAGCTCGAGGACGCGCCGGCGTGGTATCCGGTGTAATCCTCCTCCGGTGGCTCCTGCACGCGGTGCGCTTGGTGAAAACCCAGCATGCTCAACTGCTCATCCAACTCCACCATCGAGTACGACCACGGTCTCCTGTCAAGACTGAACAAAGAAGGTTGTGGCAAAGGGACTTCCTTTTCACGACCGTTAGCAAAAACGACCCTAAACACAATGTTCTCCAAAGTGGAGCTGTTAGTGACAAATTGATGACCTTTCATTGCAGCAAGGTCAAGATAACAAGGAGCAAGTTGTGTATCATTAGGATCAATATACAGCCCCAAATATTCAACAATGCGTGAGGCAATAATACCTCCAAAAATGGGGCCCCTAGCAGCTAAACGGCGAGCAATCAAAGTACCAACGTTATACGGGAATCCACCCTTAAGTGCACCCGTAAGAAATGCAAGCTGCAAGTTAGAAACATTACTAGTGTTTTCCCTACCAAGCACACTAGTGGCAATGTAGTAAGCAAAATACTTGATAGCGGGGAATTGGATGTTCCTTATCTTGCCGCGTTGTGCGGAGCGGGTATCTTCGTTGGTCACCTCCTGGTAGGTTTGTGCCAACTCCGGTGGGTTCCCAGCAATCCTCATCGATGTCCCCACGTCCGCTGTACCTATCACCTCACAAAATTCCTGCAAAGTTAAGCTAACAGGCCTATCATATATCTTGAAAGAAATGGCTTTCCCATAAGACTTGGAGTTAAAAGTGAAAAACTCAGAAAAAGTCTTGGTGAGCCCATAGTATTGAGGCCTCTCATCCATCCTGTAGGAGGTCAAGCCTACACTCTCCACAAGAGTTAGGAAGTCCTCAAGTAAACTTGCAGCACGAAGGAAATCATTACATGGGCGGGACGCGGAGTTTGGAACTCCCGCATCTCGCTCATCTCCAAACGTTGGTGCTAGGATTTCCTCGTTGTAGGATTGCCTAACACGAGTGGCAGCCCTTGGAGGCCTTGTCCTCCTTTGGAAATCTTCCTCAAACATGTCATCAAAGTCATGGTTATGCATCTTCCTTTTCTGAAATTTTTGACAAACATCATAAAAATCGATTCTTAGCCAACTAAATGAAGGGAAACTACTATAGTGACTTGCTAGAGGCTTAAGCATGCATCAAAACTAGTTATTTCAACTTAGAACAAGCATTCAAACTCACTAAACAAGATATCTACAGCAGCAAAATACTTCATATATACACCACTAAACAAAATTCTACTTGGATATTCGGAGGAGTCACATACCGGAGAGTAGATGCACCAAATTTCAGCAACAGAAATTGGCTGAATGTGGAGATCGAAATCACAGGAAATGAGCAGCAAGAACACGAGTTTGAGCTATCCAAAAGTGGTTTTTCGGGCAAGAGGAAGGCAGGGGAAGGAGAGAGAGCAAGTGGGGGGGCCTGTGGGCCCCACACCATGTGCTGGCGCGGCCTAGAGGCTGCCGCGCCACCATGTGGTGAGGTGGCCCTGTGGGCCTCCCTGGTTGCTCTCTGGCACTTCCAGGTCCTTCCTCGAAAAATATGATTTTTGATATAAAAAATTTAATTTTCTGAGAAACTTTATTTTTTTCATTTTCTGGTATTTTGCATTATTAAATTCAATATTGAAAAATTATTTTCTAACAACAAATTCAACTAAACATTGCAAACTAAATAACATTACAGTAGGTAAAACAAGAATGAGAGAAAGAAAATTGTTTAGCTTCTTTATGCATTTAAAATGCACTTGTTAACAAGGTTGATCAAGTCTTGCCACCAAATGAATTTTATATGACATAAAAGATTTTAAACTATATGAGACACTCATGTTACCTTATATTGAATTGGTATGGATCCAATCATGAGAGTTTTGTATTCTTCTTTATATGGGCAATCAATACTTCCCACTCTAATAGATCTCAAATTGGTAATTGTATTAACTCCAGGCATTTTAACAACTTTCTTGGGAAAATAAACAGTATGCTCCTTGTCATGAACATTAAAAGTAACTTTTCCTTTATTGCAGTCAATAACAGCCCCTGCAGTATTTAGAAAAGGTCTTCCAAGAATAATAGACATATTATCATCTTCAGGCATTTCAAGAACAACAAAGTCAGTCATAATTAAACAATTGGTAGTTATTTGAACAGGAACATCCTCACAAATTCCAACAGGAACAGCAGTAGATTTATCATCCATTTGCAAAGATATATCGGTAGGTATCAATTTATTAAGGTAAAGTCTCTTGTAAAGAGAGAAAGGCATAACACTTACTCCAGCTCCCAAGTCACATAGAGCAGTTTTAACATAATTATTTTTGATAGAGCAAGGAATAGTTGGAATACCTGGATCACCCAGCTTCTTTGGAACTTCGCCATTAAAAGAGTAATTAGCGAGCATAGTAGATATTTCCACATTAGGAATTTTCCTTTTGTTAGTCACAATATCTTTCATATATTTAGAATAAGGAGGCAACTTAATAGCATCAGTCAAAGGAATTTGCAAGAACAATGGTTTCATCCAATCACAAAATTTATTATAATGTTCTTCCTCTTTTGTTTTAAGTTTCTTAGCAGGAAAAGGCATTGGTTTTTGGACCCAAGGTTCTCTTTCATTACCATGTTTCTTAGCAATAAAATCTTCTTTAGTGTACTTTTTATTTTTAACATGCTTTTCAGGTTCCTCCTCTAATTCTTCTCTATCCGAATTAGCATTTTTATCATTATCATTGTTATTAGCATCATCATTGTTGTGTTCATTACCACTTTCAGTTTCAGCATCAGAAACAGATATACTATTAGGATCATTAACAGGTTCAGAGGATTCTACAACAGTTTTATGTTTCTTTTTCTTTTTCCTAGAAGGAGTACTAGGTTCATTAACTCGTTGAGAATCTTGTTCAATTCTTTTATAATGTCCTTCATGATACAAAGGTTCTTGAGTAGATTTACCACCTCTAGTTATTACTTCACAAACAAGTTTTTCTTTAGCTATAGAGGCATTCGCTAGCAATTCTTTTTGCACTTTAGTGAGTTGATCTATTTGAGTTTGAACCATATGAAAGTGTTTAATGAGCACTTTAACATCATTAGAAGTTCTATCAACAATATCATGCAAATCACTAATATCACGAGAATTTTCCATTAAATGATTCTCTATTCTCATATTAAAATTGCATTGCTTAGTAATAAAAGTATCAAATTCATCTAAGCATTGAGCAGGAGGTTTAGAGTAAGGGATATCTCCATCATCAAACCTTTGGAGAGAGTGTACCTCAATTATGGTTGAAGGAGGAATTGGCTTACATAATTCTTCAATAGGAGGTAAATACTTCACATCTTCAGATTTAATACCACTCTCCTTAAGAGATCTTTTAGCTTCCTTCATCGTTTCTTCATTTAATTCAATCATACCTCCCTTCTTCGGTGTTGGTGGTGGTGTTGGAGTAGGTTCAGGAATATCCCAATCATCATTATTCTTGCATATCATGGCTAATAATTCCTCAGCCTCTTCGGGAGTCCTTTTCCTGAAAACACAACTAGCAAAACTATCCAGGTATGTCCTAGATTCAGCAGTTACTCCACTATAAAATATATCAAGTAGATCATTTTTCTCCAAATCATGGTTCGGCTGGCCTCTTAAAATGGAACAAAAGCGTGTCCAAGCTTTAGGCAATTTCTCATCTTCATCTTGATTAAAATTATAGATTCTTAACAAAGCATCATGTTGAGCACTAGCAGGAAAATATTTTTGAAAGAAAGCATCAAGCAAACCCTTAGGACTAGTGATGGAACCAGGAGACAAATTATTATACCAGGTTTTAGCTTCTCCTTTTAATGAAAAAGGAAATATGTTAGCAACAAAGTAAGTGCGTCTTTTAATGTCCTCAGCAAATATTCCACTTAAATCAGACAATACATTCATGTGTTCTACAGCACTTTCATTTTCAGTTCCACAAAAAGGTTCTCTTTCAACAATAGCTATATGAGCCAAATCAAGAAAGAAATCATAAGCTTTATCTTTAATGTTTATGGGAGATGTAGCAAACTTAGCATCAGGAGATAATTTATATCTAACAACACGTTTTTCAACAAGATTTTTAATAGCACTAGCATCTTTAATAGCATTAATTTCTTCAACAAGAGCATCATCAAGATCCACATACATATCATCACGCTCATCATAAGTATCACGTGTAAATTCAGGTGAATTAACAGGTGTTTCAGCATTTTCATCGGCAATTTCAGCATTTTCAATTTGTTTAGATTTAGCAATAGTAGCATCTAAAAAGGGACCTAATGAACCAGTTTCATCAAGAGCAGTAGAAGCATCATCATAAGTAATTTCAGATTCAGCAGTAGTAATCCTATCATGTCGAGCATCATCAGAATTTCCGACAGGGATTTTGATGTTTCCATCATGTCGTAGTTCATGATAGTGTCCTTATAGCTAGGGGGCAGTGACAATAGCACCCTATCAATAACCAGCTCTTCTGGAATCACATATCCCAGATCATTCAGGAGTGATGACCAACAAGTATAGGGGATCGCAACAGTCTTCGAGGGAAGTAAAACCCAAATTTATTGATTCGACACAAGGGGAGCCAAAGAATATTTATAAGCTTTAACAGATGATTTGTCAGATCAGCTGCACCTGTGAATAGACTTGCTCGGGACAGATTATCAGTAGCAACAGTTTTATAGCAGAGACAGTAGTGAAATAATAGCAGCAGCAGAATTAAGACAGCGATTGTGATTACGGTAGACAGCAGGATTAAAATACTGTAGGCATAGGGACGGATGTACGGGCGTTGCATGGATAAGATAATTCATGTAATATCATAGCATAGACATTTGCAGATAAATAAGATAAAGCATCCAAGTATTTATTAACCATAGGCATGTGTTCCAATTTAGTTGTGCGTGCTCGCAATGAGAAACTTGCACATCATCTTTTGTCCTGCCAGCCCGTTTGCAGCGGGGCCTCTAGGGAAACTACTGGCAATTAAGGTACTCCTTTTAATAAAGTACTGGAGCAAAGCATTAACATTCCGTGAACACATGTAATCCTCACATCACAGCCATTCCCTCCGGTTATCCCAATTGCTGTCACTTTGGGGCCATCGGTTCCGGACAATAATATGTGTATACAACTCATAGATATGATCTAAAACAATAATTATTCTCATGATACAGTAACATGTTCAGATCTGAAATCATGGCACTCGGGCCCTAGTGTCAAGCATCAAGCATAACAAGTTGCAACAATGACGTAAAACACCGATAACGGATACTAGGCACCATGCCCTAACGATATTACAGCTATTACATGAATGATCTCATCCAATCCCTACCATCCCCTCAAGCCTACAGCGGTGGATTACTCACACATGGATGGGGGAAACATGGATGGTTGATGGAGAGGCGTTAGCGATGACGATGGCGATGAT
The DNA here is from genome assembly GCA_026929855.1 of Poa annua. NCBI lineage: Eukaryota > Viridiplantae > Streptophyta > Magnoliopsida > Poales > Poaceae > Poa > Poa annua. The sequence continues at coordinate 36,592,969 of CM049438.1, forward strand.
CCCCTTCGATTCCCCGTCCCGCCAGGGTGCCGGAACAGAGACTTCTGGTCCCCGAACTAGGGTTCGCGGTGGCGGCAGCGTACGGAGATGTTTCTGGCGAAAATGGATACCCCCCGTGCGTTTTTAGGTCAGGAGGGTCTTATAGCCGAGAGGGGGTCGCGAGGAGGCGACCGAGGCGGTCCCACCTGGTCCTCGCGCGGCCAGGTCCTTGCCGCACGGGCAGGGGGTGACGCGGCCTCGTCGCTCCCCTCCGTTTGATCTTCGTGGTTCCTGGACTCTTCGGGTGAGAAAACGACTCCCAGGTGTTTTTCGGGGTTTTTCCATAAAGTTGATATTTCTGCATAAAAACGAGACACCAGGGTAATTCTGCTGAAAACAGCGTTAGTCCGTGTTAGTTGCATTCAAAACACACAAATTAGAGGTAAAACAATAGCAAAAGTGTTCGGGAAAGTAGATACGTTTTGGACGTATCAAGGAGCTGAACGCTACCAAACATATTGGCTAAGTGCTCGCTTATGTCGCCGTGCTCTTCCATCTGGACTGAGAAGAAAAGCTTGGTAGCTTCAAACCTCTCATCCATGACTTGTGGTGCAAAAACAACCATGAGTTCCGTGATTATCTCATAAGCACTCTTGTTCTCAAAATGGTTTTGCAGGTCAGACTCCATGGCAAAGAGCATGCCACTCTGGACGAAAAAGGAAATCTCCGCCTTAGACTGGTAGACGTTCCTAACATCTTCTGAGGCAGTGTTTGCTGGCTGATCACCTAAGGGGCCTTCAAGAATGTAAGCCACCTTATGGGCATTTAGAAGGGACTTCAAGTCGCGGAACCAGGACACGAATTTCGACCCATTGGTCTTAAGCTTTTCTTTCTCAAGGAACATGCCTAGGTTAAAGGTGGGACGAGACATCTACAATGGAATTTGCACAAACATAAGACTTTGTCCATAAAATTTTGAGTTCTAGTTTTAGAAAATAACTATAAGAACTCCCACTCAAAACGAATATCCCTCTAATCGCTTTACTGATTACACGACCCTAATCCATTGTGCAACCCCTCATCGTCAGAGCCGGCAACACAACTTCAAAGGTAGACATCGAAATGTCAATCACAACAACTCTGTGACTCATGCTCGACCTTTCGGTCACCGTGTTCCGAGGCCATGTCTGTACATGCTAGGCTCGCCATAATAACCTTCAACGTATACGCTTGTGCAAACATGTCTTACACCCACTGTATGCGAACGACGATATGTATTGTCGGCCCAGTGGATTCTAGGGTATGCAGAGCCCATACTAGACGGACCGCGCACGCAACTGCATCTACGAAACGGCTAAGGACCAAGCAAACCGCTTGGGGAACCCCCCCGAGGCGGAAACCCCTGGAGGGGACCTGAGGCGCCGACAGAGGCTTGAAGGAGGCCCCCCCCCCCGAGGGTGTCCCACTTGAGGGCTCTCCCCTTCTTAAGGGAGCCAGCCCGGCTCCTCCCCCTCGAGAGCCTCAGGCCCCTGAGGGGATACTTCACGGCCAAGGAAGCGCTGCAGAGCGCACATGGGCTCTGCTGCGGCCGCAGGGTGACGCGCGCGCCTGCGCGCACGACAGCAACAGCGTCACAGTTGCCGTTCCCGTGATAAAAGGGGTCAACAAAGCTCTGTGTCCCCTGCGCCGCCAACGAAGCTTTCCTCTTTGGTGATAACGCAGTTGGCCGGCACAACGCTCCAACGACGACGTCACTGTGGGCATTCCCCACGGTCTCTGCCGCGCCTGCGAGACGCTCTGCAAAGTCTGCACCTTGTCGGCCACAGCGCGCCGCTTTAACACGGAAGAGCCGCGTCCAAGGACGGAGGAGACAGCTGCTCTGCCACGAAGGCAGGCTTTGCGACCATGGACCGAGTCCATGAACGAGCGAGCAGTAGTGCACCCCGCTCTGGCGCTTGTGGCCATGTGGGAACCCGTCCACTGCGCAGGTCGCAGGGATGAGGCCCGGGGCAACTATTTAAGGAGAAGGGGCACTTCCGTAGGAGAGGGGATTTTGGATCCGGAATTCGATCCCGAGCTCAATAGCGTCTTCCACCTCCGGACCCTCTCAAGGCCCAGAGGCTAGTTGTACTACAGTCACCACAGTGCAATCCAGACAAGCAGGAGTAGCGGTTTTACCTCACCTTGAGGGCCGTGAACCTGGGTAAGGGCCGGTGTCACTCTCTGTCGTGCAGTTCCGCTCCAAGCACCGCGAGCAACGTCGCGGCGTGCATCGAGGGTTGTTTGACCTCCGTGTTCAGCCCCCCTTCGAACCTCTCCCCGGGGCGAGACTACCCCTGTTACGTGGGAGTTCATTCCTCGACATTTGGCGCGCCAGGTAGGGGGCTGAGGCGCGTCTTCAACCTCCGAACTCCGCGCCATGATGGACACCCGCGCGACGCGCGCCAACAGGCGCACCTCCGAGAGAGCTCACACCGAGCCCGGCACTGCCCCCACCCGCGGCCGCCGTGGTCGCCCCCGCACGACCGAGCGCGCTGGCACCGGCCCGCGCGTGGAAGAGCCGGAGAGCGAGGAGCACCGCGAAGGAGACCAGCGTGACGACGAGGACCTCTCCGAGCGCGGCGGGGACGCTGAGTCCTCGCACCCGTCCCGGCGCCAGAGCGTGTCCACGCGGGAGCATCAAGAGCCCGCCCCGCACACCGCGCTACTGATGGCTCAGGAGCTCCTCCGCTACCGGCCAAGTGCCGAAGCGCACGACCAGTGGCTGGACCGCCTCCACCACCTCGTCGACATCGCAACCACACGCCCTGCTCCGTCGCGCTCCATCGTGCCTTCCGGCCCTGCAGGGACGGCCGCACCAGGTGCGCCACCACCGCCGCCGGGACCGCCCCCGGCCGTGGCACAGCGGGCTCCCTCCCATGCTTCCTCGCCGCACGACTGCCAAATCGTGCAGCGCACCGCACCTGACGCGCGTGTAGGCATGGAGCGACGTCGCGACCTCCAAAACCGCCTCGTCGAGGAGCTCGGTCAGGCGGGGCAGCAAAACCGCAGGGCCCTCCAGGGAGGAACGGCCACCTATGCCTCAGGCTGCATGGCCTTCACGCGCGCCCTGCGCCGTGTGGTCTGGCCACAGAAGTTCAGGCCAGCGCTCCCCAAGGGCTTCGACGGGTCCACCAACCCTCTCGAGTTCCTGCAGCTCTACACCACTTCCATCCAGGCTGCAGGGGGCGACGACAAGGTCATGGCCAACTGGTTCTCCCACGCCCTCAGGGACTCCGCTCTGTCCTGGCTTCTCAACCTGCCCGAGGACTCCATCGACTCCTGGGAGGAGCTCTGCAGGCAGTTCGTCGCCAACTTCAAGGGCACGTACGAGCGCGCACTCACCCACAACGACTTGCGCGCTGTGGTGCAGAAGAAGGATGAAACTCTTCGCAAGTACATCCAGCGCTTCAGCCAGGTGCGGAACAAAATTCCAAACATCCCCGACACCCAGGTGATCGCTGCCTTCCGCGAGGGCGTCACGAACCGCAGGATGCTCGAGAAGCTCGGCATCCACGACAAGCTCACCTCTGTGGTGAAGCTGTTCGATCTGGCGGACAAGTGCGCCAAGGCTGAAGAGGGACTCCTCTTCGTCAAGATGAGCGCGCGGGGGGACGACCCCGGCGAGGGGTCCAAGAGCCACAAGAAGAAGGAAGAGCCCAAGCGCAAGGCCACCGCGGTCCTCGCGGCAGAGCCTGACGCGAAGGGCTCCCGCAGGGGCTCCCCCGAGCGCGGCGACAAAGAAGTAGACCACCGTCCATTCTGCGTCTACCACAACAGGCGCGGGCACGCTACAGACGACTGCTTCGACCTCAAGAGGCTGAGCAGGGAACGCGAGCGGGGAGAAGGCAGCGGAGGCCGCGGCAGAGGTCGCGGCTACCGCAGGGACTTCAAGGGCAGGCGCGATGGCGGCTACCAGAAGCCGTCGGGCACTCAAGCCAACGCCGCCGAGAAGAACAACAACCTCCCCGACGAGGAAGATGGAGGCTACCAGGCCCCGAGAGGCGCCATGGCCTGCATCCTCGGCGGAGCTCAAGCGCCCAAGTCGAACAATCAGTTCAAGCAGTTCGCCCGCGAACTCAACGCTGCGCTCCCGAGCACCGAGACTTCCAGGCCCCTCAAGTGGTCCCAGTACACCATCGCCTTCGACGCCAAGGACCACCCCAAGTCGACCAAGACCGTTGGAACCCTCCCCCTGGTCTGCTCCCCCACCATCAACAATATCACCGTCTCCAAGACGCTCATCGACGGGGGAGCGGGCCTGAATGTCATCTCTGTCGAGACCTTCGAGACGCTTCAAGTGCCCTACGAGTGGCTTATGCCCTCCAGGCCGTTCACGGGCGTCACCAGTGGGTCTATCGAGCCCCTGGGGCAAGTCCGCCTCGCGGTCACCTTTGGCACGCAGAAGAACTACCGCACGGAGCTGATCGACTTCGACGTCGCGCACATTGGTCTGCCGTACAACGCCATCCTCGGCTACCCCGCCCTCGCAAAGTTCATGGCCGTCACGCATCACGCCTACAACATGGTCAAGATTCCCGGCAGCGCTGGCACCATCGCCGTCCATGGCCATGTCCTGGACGCCACGCGCGCTGTCGAGAGCGCCTACAAGGCAGCCGCCATGGCTTTCCCGGCTGACGAGGACATGGAGCCTCTCGAGAGGCCCAAGAAGAAGAAGCAGGTGTTCTCCCAGCAGCAAGCCGCCACGAAGAAGGTGCCGCTGGACACCACCAGCTCGGGGGCTGAAGGCTCGGGGGCTAGCGTCACCATAGGCGCTGCCCTGCCTCCCAAATAGGAAAGCGCGCTCGTCGCCTTCCTTCGGGCAAACTCTGACATGTTCGCGTGGACTCCGTCAGATATGTCCGGCGTACCAAGGGAGGTGATCGAGCACCACTTAGCCGTGTGTCCAGACGCACGCCCCGTCAAGCAAAAAGCACGCAAGCAAGCCCCCGAGAAGCAAGCCTTCATCATCAAGGAAGTAGAAAAACTCAAGGCGGCAAATGTCGTCCGCGAAGTCGCACACCCCACTTGGCTCTCCAACGGCGTGGTCGTCCCTAAACCCGCTGGAGGAGGCCGACTCTGCATCGACTACACCGATGTCAACAAGGCCTGCCCCAAGGACCCATACCCCATGCCGAGGATAGACCAGATCGTGGACTCCACCGCTGGCTGTGACCTCCTCTGTTTTCTGGATGCCTTCTCTGGTTATCACCAGATCAAGATGGCTAAAGAGGACGAGGAGAAGACGGCATTCCTCACCCCCTGTGGTGTGTACTGCTACACATGCATGCCCTTTGGCCTGAAGAACGCCGGGGCCACCTTCCAGAGGCTCATGAGGATAGCCTTGGGGGCTCAGATGGGCAGAAATGCTGAGGCCTATGTCGATGACATTGTGGTCAAGTCTCGACAGGGGGACACCCTCTTGAGGGATCTCGAGGAAACCTTCGCCAGCCTGAGAAAGGTGAACATCAAGCTCAACCCCGCCAAGTGCGTCTTCGGGGTCCCTTCAGGCAAGCTCCTCGGATTCCTCGTGTCCCACCGCGGCATAGAGGCAAATCCTGACAAGATCAAGGCCATAGAACAAATGCAGCCCCCTCGCCGACTCAAGGAAATGCAGCGCCTTGCGGGCTGCATGGCCAGCCTCGGTCGTTTCATCTCTAAATTCGGCGAGAGAGCCCTGCCATTTTTCAAGATCATGAAGAGGTCGGGCACATTCAAGTGGACCCCGGAGGCGGATAAGGCCTTCGAAGATTTAAAGAAGTATCTGGCTAGCCCTCCGGTCCTGGTGGCCCCCAGGGCAGACGAGCACTTGAAGCTGTACCTCTCAGCCACCCCTCAGACAGCAAGCGCCGTCTTGGTGGTCGAGAGGGAAGAGCCTGTCCTCCCCAAGAAGAGCACTGCCACTCCAAGCCCGGAACCCCCCGACAAAGGCCCCGTCGCAGGAGCAGCCTCCGCAGACCCACGGCCAGGCCCATCGCCTCAAGTCGAGCCTGCTCCAACAACCCCTGTCGAGAGGCCTCCGCAGGCAGATATCGACAGGAGCCCTGAAGAGCCCCCACAGAGGGCCGATGCTGCGCCACCTCAGACAACCCTCGTCGAGCACCCCGTCTACTTCGTCAGCACGGTGCTGCGGGACGCTCGCGAGCGGTATCCAATGCAGCAGAAGCTCCTCGTCGCGCTCCTCATCGCCTCCAGGAAGCTGAGACACTACTTCCAGGGCCACCCCATCACGGTGGTCACCGCTTTCCCCCTGGAGCAAATCCTGCGCAACCCCAACGCCACAGATCGTGTCGCAGGATGGAACATCGAGCTGCAGCCTTTCAACTTGCGCTTCGACACCACGAGGGTCATAAAAGGAAGAGCGCTGGCTGATTTCGTCGCCGAATGGACTGACCCAAGCCCTGAGGAGCCTCGTGAGGCAGAGGCCGAGCCCTCGGGAGACGCGGCGCCCAGCCACTGGACCATGCACTTCGATGGAGCCTTCGCTTGCCGCAATGGCGGAGCAGGCGTCGTCCTAACCTCGCCCAAGGGTGACAAGCTATATTATGCTGTCCAGCTGTGCTTCACAATCGACAAGATCTCCAACAACATCGCCGAATACGAAGGCCTCCTCGCCGGCTTAAGGGCCGCCATCGCTCTAGGCGTCAAGCACCTACTCGTCAAGGGAGACTCACAGCTGCTCGTCAACTTCTCCAACAAGAGCTACACGCCGAAAGACGACCACATGGCCGCATACCTCGAAGAGGTCCGCAAGCTTGAGAAGCACTTCAGGGGCATGGAGCTCATGCACATCCCGAGGAAAGAAAACCAAGAGGCCGACGACATCGCCAAGCGAGCCTCGCGGAGGCAACCCCAGCAGGCCGGTGTCTTCGAAGAGAGGCTCGCCAAGGCATCCATCAAGCAGCCTCGAGAGGCCACAGCCGCAAGCGCAGGCGAAGCGCTCCCACCACCTCCTGAGTCTGGGGCGCCTGATTGCGGTCCCAGCACAGGGGAGCGTCTGCTGCTGACAGCAACCCACCAGGCCTCAGGCTGGATTGATGAGCTCAAGGACTACTTGGTGAAAGGAATCCTCCCTGAAGAAGATGCTGATGCAGAGCGAGTCGCTCGACAAGCAAAGTCATACTGCATCCTCGAGGAAAACCTCTACCGCAAGCGCCCAAATGGTGTCGCGCTCAAGTGCGTCCCTCCTGAGGAAGGCCGAGAGCTGATTAAGGACATCCACAGCGGGGAGTGCGGCCACCACTCATGTGCGCGCACCCTCACAGGCAAGGTCTTCAGGAGCGGCTTCTACTGGCCTCAGGTGCTTCAAGATGCGGTCGCCATTGTGCAAACCTGCGACGCCTGCCAATTCCACGCCAAGCAAATTCATCAGCCGGCACTGGAGCTTCAGACCATCCCGCTCTCCTGGCCATTCGCGGTCTGGGGGCTGGACATCCTGGGCCCCTTCCCGAAGTCGCAGGGGGGCTACCGTTTCCTCCTCGTGGCCATCGACAAGTTCACCAAGTGGACCGAGGTTGAGCCGGTGCGCACCATACCAGCTGGGGCTGCGGTGAAGTTCATCCGAAGCTTGGTCTGCCGCTTCGGCGTGCCCAACCGCATCATCACTGACAACGGCTCGCAATTCACCAGCGGCATCTTCCGAGCCTACTGCGACAAGCTTGGTATCAAGGTCTGCTTCGCCTCGGTAGCTCACCCACGCAGCAACGGTCAAGCCGAGCGAGCAAACGCAGAAGTCCTCAAGGGCCTCAAGACCAGAAGCTTCAACATCCTTAAGGGCCACGGCAAGGGCTGGATTGACGAGCTCCCCTCAGTGCTCTGGTCCATACGCACAACCTCCTCGAGGCCTACAGGCGAAACGCCGTTCGCTCTGGTCTACGGAGCCGAGGCGGTCCTCCCCGCAGAAATCAAGCATGGATCGCCACGGGTCCTTGCCTTCAATGAGGACACCCAAGAGGGCCTCCACAACGACGACCTGCTGCTTCTCGAGGGACTGCGCCGTCAGGCCGCCCTCAGGGCGGCAGGGTACCAGCAAGACCTGCGACGCTACCACAGCCGCCATGTGCGCTCACGCACCCTTGAAGCGGGCGACCTCGTCCTCAGGCGAATCCTCTCCAGGGAAGGTCTCCACAAGCTCTCCCCGATGTGGGAAGGCCCCTACAGGGTCTCCCACGTCGCCAGGCCTGGCGCAGTACGCCTCGAGACCGAAGACGGCATCCCCGTCAAGAACCCGTGGAACATCGCGCATCTGCGCAAGTTCTACCCGTGATCACAGTCACGCCAGGCATTTTTTGTCTCTAGAGGGAAGCTCACGGCTTCACCTCCAAGCTTCTCAAAGCTTCTCCTGAGGCCCAGCCCTCCGAGCTCTCCTGCAAACGAGCCCCCGCAGGCCGCAGTGAACCTCTGCCACTAATGGGTGGTCCCCATGCCTCGACATGGAAGGAACGTTAGCTTGGCAAACCCAAGTGTAATGAACCGATTTTCATTCCAAGTGAACTTTGCGCTCTGGCGCCATTTTCGTTCCAAGTGAACTATGCGCTACGGCGCCGCTATGTAATATTTTGGTGGTGAGTTTATTCCAGCTTTATTTCATTTATTGAAAATGGGCACTTATATCTCTCCACATGCGTACCTCGCGAGCGGGGGCTGAGTACGGTGCCAGTGCCTCAAATGACACACCAGCAGCACTGCAAAACCCAAGGATCCGAGCTCTGGCTAGAGGGCAGGCCCTCCCAAGCACGCCATCTCTTCAAAGGACCTTGGTACTCTCTCTCCTCGCAAGGAACGCCTGAGGGGACCTATAAGCGCGCATTAGTCCCTGATGCTGTGATCTAGCGTTTCGGCTCGCCCCTCTAACATCCACAGAGAGCGAAAGTCCCCACCAGGCCTGCGGAGGAGAACCCTCGGCCCCTGAAGGGGAGAACTCCGCCAGAGAAGGCCCACACTGGGAAAACGCCTCGCGAAGCTAAGTCTCTCGCCCACCTCAAGGGAATCCTCGCATTTTTTTTCTCATGAGCACTCTGCGTCCCTCAAGTGGTTCTTTCCTTACTCTCTATGGACTGCTTGCGCGTCAAAGGGGGGCCCTCAGCATCGCGACTTGAGGGCTCTTACCTCCCCAAGCCTTAAACTCCCCCCGGCCTTGCCGAGTCATTGCTCGAGCATACCGCAGCGGCAGGAGTCATAGCGCGAGGGGAAGGGTCCAACGACGCAGAGCGAGAAAGACATTGAGATGAAGCAAAGACCCCTCGAAGGGAGCGCACACTTAATCGATAGCAAAATGTTTACAAAGTGAAGAAGTAAATTACAAGGTGGAAAATGAAATTCTCTAACGGGCAAACGCCCCTAAAGCGCTACAAGCGCGACGCGTTGCAGGAGGAGGTTAGTCGGAGGCCTCAGCGTCGTCCTGGTCGCTCTCTTCTTCCTCCTCGGGCTCGCTCCCCTCGCCGCCTTCCTCTGCAGCGGCCCGCCTGAAGCGGCTGCAGAAGTCGTCCACCTGGTCGCGGACGGAGCTGGAGGCTTTCCACGCAGCGTCCCCCTCCAGTGGCTCGGTCACCGTGGCGAGGTCGAACCCGGGCTGGAGGTGGACGAGGTTGGAGAAGATGCGGTCCACCGCCACCGCCAGAAGCTGACGGCACTCCTCCTCGACCACGTCGCGGATCTCCGCGGTAGGGCCTTCGAGCGCTGTGAAGAGCTGCTCGAAGTACAGGAGATAGGTGGCGGCGTCGGCGTGGCCCTAAGCCGGAACGCTTGGCGCCTCCGCCCCCAGCTTCGCGGCGAGCTCACGACCCCGTCCCGTCAAGGACAGGAACATGCGCTCCCGCTGCTGCGACAGCACCTGCGCCGCCTGGATGCTCTCCGCCGCCTCCACTGCCTTCTCCACAGCAGGCCCCACCTGCCGGTTCATCTCCTCCATGTCCCCCATGAGGGAGGCAAGGTCCTGGGAGATGTCCTCTCTGGCCTTCTCAGCGGCGAGGCGGCGATCAGTCTCGCGCTTCACCTTGGCGGCGAGCTTGGCGTTCTCCTTCTCGAGCTTTTGGATCCGGGCGCCGCTCTCCCCCAGCCTCGCCTTGAAGCGGTCCTCCTGCTTGGAGAATTTATCCTTGTAGTCCTGGGAGACTGCGGCGCGGATCTTATTCTCCTTCTCCCGGAGCTCCTTGTTGAGCTCGTCCTTCCGCTCGGCAAGCCGCACGTTGGCTCGCTCCACGTTCCCCTTGTGGGCGGCGACCTCGCGCTCGAGCTTGCTGAACGCCGAAGCAACGCTGTCTTCGCGGGCCTCAAGGGCCGTGCGCTGTCCTGACAGCTCCTGCTCCCTCAGCGCCAGCTGCTCGTCGCGCCGGCGTGCATCCTCCTCGCGCTCGCTCAAAGCGCGCTCGCGGGCCTCCAGGCTCGAGCGGAGTTCGTCGAGGGCGGTCCGCACCACCCCGGCATCCGCCAGGATTTTCTTCTCGAGCTCGAAGAGCTCGGCACGCTTCGCCGCCAGCGAATGCTCCACGGCTGCCCGCTCTGCCTTGGCCGCGGCGAGGTCCTTTGCAGCGGCTCGGCGCTCAGCCCTCAGGGGCTGAAGGAGTTCCTCGGCTTCGCGCAAGGCCCCCTCGCGGACCTCGTCGGCAAAGCGCGCCGCCTCCTCGCGCTCCTCTTGCAGCGCCTGGTCGCTCTTGCGGCGGGCCTCTACGGCCGCGTGGAAGGCAGCCCAGGCGTCGGCGAGCTCGTCACGCTGGCGGGCGAGCGCCTGGTCTTCTGTGGCCAGGTAGGCCTCGAGCCCCTCCAGGGACTCCCGCACGAAGCGGAAGGCGACGTCGCGGCGTCCTCGGCCCCAGTCGAAGCGGCCCAGAGCAAGGCCCGGGGGTGGACCGCGCGGCTTAGAGGGTCCCGCACCCGCATCCGGCTCGCCGGCAGAAGTCCCCGCGTGGGCCTGGGGGCTCGGGGGCCGGTCCTCCGCCTCCGCACTCGGTCCCAGGCCTCCTGTGCTTCCCCCCTCGGGCGGCACTTCCTGGTCCGCATCCGGGGCAGGCGCGTGAGGCCCGGTCCTTGCTGCTTCCTCCTCCCCCGCGGTGTCCGGCGGCGGTGGAGGAGTATCCTCCCTGCGAGACTTGGGAGGGCTCGGCGCCGACTCGGCACCCACATTAGCCCCTGGCTGCGCTGGAGGGGTAGCTGCGCGGGGTGGAGTGGGTATCTTCTCCACCTGTTCCCCCACCCGCTCTTCCTCGGGCGGTGGCACAAATGCCTCCACCTGAGGCATCTCCTTCTGAGAGCCTGCGGTATCCGCCCCCTCAGGCCTCGAGGCCTCCGCCGCCGCGGTCTCGCTGGCCTCAACCTCCGGTGCAGCGTCGGGGGCGGCCCTCTTCACGTCCGCGGCTTTGCGAAGCCTGCGGCGCTTCACAGGATCAGGGCCGCTGAGGTAAAAAGAAAAAGATTGGTCAAGGAAGAAGAGCAAGCAAGCTGGGCTCAGAAAGGAAAGGAAAAGGCAAAAGAATCTCACCTGGTTTTCTTGGCGCGGGTGTCTACCCACGTCATGCCGGGCGAGCGCCATGAAGGCACAGCCCGCGCCCCCGCCTCGGGGGCCTCCTCGGCTTTCCTCTTGTGGGGAACGCTCGGGGGCTCCCCGGCAGGCCGGTCATGGGCCGCCTTGGTCATCGGCTCATGGCGCCCCGCCGCAGCCTCCTCGCTGTCGCCGGAGGAAAGCTCGTGGAACTCCCCTGCCGGGGGCGCGACGCCGGAAGAGCTCCCCGCGCCCGCAGAGCTTCCTACACCGGCAGAGGGCTCCACCCTCGTCTCCGCGTCGCCCTGTTCCGAGTCAGATGCACCTGGCGACTCGGTAGTGTCCGCGGGCATGGGCTCCTCCTCCTCTTCATCCCCCGCCAAGCCTAGCGGGGTGAACGCCGGCGCCTGCGCCAGGGTGGCCCGGCGCTTGTCTGGGACTTCATACAGAGGCCGTATCGCCACGTGAATCCTCGCGGGCACCTCTGGGTTGACGAAGAGGCCTCCCATGATGGTCTCGACGACCGCGGGGCGGTGATCGCTCAGATGCAGCCGCAGCGGATCCGTAGGCCCCGTGTACGCCCACATCGGCTTCTTGTGCGCCTGCAGGGGGGCGATGCGGCGCGTCACGAACTCCGCCGCCACCAGCTGGCCGGTCAGGCCATGCTCGCGAAGCGCCCTCAGGTGGCCCACGAGGTCGGCTATCGCATGCCCCTCCAAGGAACGCTTGCTCCAGTGGGTGTTCTTCACGGGCGGCGCTTCGGGGACCTCAAGGAGGGAGCTCTCCGAGGGAACGCGGATGAGGAACCACTTCTGCCTGAAGTCTTCCACCTTCTTCGACACCGCCGTCACGGGCTTGTCGCCGTTCCAGGCCATGGGGATGTAGACGTCTCCCATGCCGTCCGCGATGCGGAAGGATACGCAGCCCGTCCGCTCCTTCTTCGCAGTGTTCCGCAGTGCGTAGAAGCTTCGGAAGAGAGCGATGGAGGGCTTCACTCCCAAATAAGCCTCGCACAAGAAGGCGAAAATGGAGAGGACAAGGATGGCGTTGGGGTGGAGATGTAAAAGGTGGACCTGGTAGAAATCGAGGACGGCCTCGAGGAAGGGAGAGTAGGGCGGCACCAGCCCAGCGAAAAGAGTGTGGAGGAAGATGGGGAAGTAGCCGACGGGGAAACGTCTGGTCCGCGCGGGCAGAATGGCACTGGCGCCGTGCTCATTGTGCTTCCCGGCGACCAGGTGCTGAATCTTATCCAGCGCCGCCGCGGTGATGCGCACCCCGACCAGGGAGGGGCCGAACTCCGCCTCCCCCTGCGCGTCTTGGCGGGCCGAGGCCGCCGTCTTCTTGCCCTTGGATCCTCCCATCGTCGGAGAAGGACGGGAGCACGGAGGAAGAGAAGGAGGGGAAGATTTGCTGGAGACGGGAGTCTAGGAGGCGGAGAACCGATGGACGGGATGGACAAGACTGGACGGGGTAATGACTGCGGCTCGGACCAACGCGCAGCTTTAAACCCCGTCCGAGCAGTTACCGGGGCACGGTAGTGGTGAGCGTGGCGGGCGCGGTGGCCCCCCCCCCCCCACTACGCATGTTTCCGGCGGAGAAGCCGAGTCGCCGCAAGTCCACCTCCAGGTGACGCGTGTCCCACGACGCTTCGCCTGCAGTTTTGGGCCCACGACGCTTCGCCTAGTCCCAATGGGCCTCGACGTGCCCATCATGGGCCCGGGGGCTACTGTCGGCCCAGTGGATTCTAGGGTGTGCAGAGCCCATACTAGACGGACCGCGCACGCAACTGCATCTACGAAACGGCTAAGGACCAAGCAAACCGCTTGGGGAACCCCCCCGAGGCGGAAACCCCTGGAGGGGACCTGAGGCGCCGACAGAGGCTTGAAGGAGGCCCCCCCCCCCCCCCCCCGAGGGTGTCCCACTTGAGGGCTCTCCCCTTCTTAAGGGAGCCAGCCCGGCTCCTCCCCCTCGAGAGCCTCAGGCCCCTGAGGGGATACTTCACGGCCAAGGAAGCGCTGCAGAGCGCACATGGGCTCTGCTGCGGCCGCAGGGTGACGCGCGCGCCTGCGCGCACGACAGCAACAGCGTCACAGTTGCCGTTCCCGTGATAAAAGGGGTCAACAAAGCTCTGTGTCCCCTGCGCCGCCAACGAAGCTTTCCTCTTTGGTGATAACGCAGTTGGCCGGCACAACGCTCCAACGACGACGTCACTGTGGGCATTCCCCACGCTCTCTGCCGCGCCTGCGAGACGCTCTGCAAAGTCTGCACCTTGTCGGCCACAGCGCGCCGCTTTAACACGGAAGAGCCGCGTCCAAGGACGGAGGAGACAGCTGCTCTGCCACGAAGGCAGGCTTTGCGACCATGGACCGAGTCCATGAACGAGCGAGCAGTAGTGCACCCCGCTCCGGCACTTGTGGCCATGTGGGAACCCGTCCACTGCGCAGGTCGCAGGGATGAGGCCCGGGGCAACTATTTAAGGAGAAGGGGCACTTCCGTAGGAGAGGGGATTTTGGATCCGGAATTCGATCCCGAGCTCAATAGCGTCTTCCACCTCCGGACCCTCTCAAGGCCCAGAGGCTAGTTGTACTACAGTCACCACAGTGCAATCCAGACAAGCAGGAGTAGCGGTTTTACCTCACCTTGGGGGCCGTGAACCTGGGTAAGGGCCGGTGTCACTCTCTGTCGTGCAGTTCCGCTCCAAGCACCGCGAGCAACGTCGCGGCGTGCATCGAGGGTTGTTTGACCTCCGTGTTCAGCCCCCCTTCGAACCTCTCCCTGGGGCGAGACTACCCCTGTTACGTGGGAGTTCATTCCTCGACATGTATGACACCCGATCGTCACGGTCTGCCTCATAACGTAGAACTTTCTTGGTGGTGCACGTTGAAGGGAGAACACTAATGGTATTTTGGAGGGATCATCTTATATTACCACCGCCGTGTAACTAATATATATAAATATATATATACACACAATATAAGATGCACACAAAACATCAATATGTAATGCGACGTGACATGAGTCCTTGCGCCGATGGTCTCCTTCGCGCCCACAGTTTATAAACAATTTAATAAACCTACCTAGACCATATCACATTGCCCCTGCAAAATAAAGTTAGACGCGTTCTACTTTATCTTTTGCATATTTTACGTGGCTTGGGGCTGTCGTAAATAGAACCGCTTCATACCTACGAACCTATGACCACAACAATGATCAAATAATTGCATATTTATTTATCCCTCTTGGGCCCTCCGTTGAAAATGCAAAGCCAACTAATGAGAGAGAGATAGACACCCGCCAGCCACATATACGGTACAAGCCGTATGTCAGTTGTGGAACCAGTCTCGCGTAAGCGTACGCGTAAAGTCGGTCCGGGCCGCTTCATCAACTCAATGCCGCAGGCAATGCAAGTGCACGCGAGAGGGTAGCAAATAAAAGAACGATGTCCCCGTGATAAACACGGGTTCTAAAAGCGTACAGCTATATCTACGCATAGATCGGCTTTGATACCACTGAAGGGGATCGCAGGCAGAAAACAAAAAAATTCCTAACAACGATAACCTTAAACTAGCCAGGATCTATACTATGCAGATATAGTAATACGGAGGAGATCGATATACATACCCTTGTAGACCGAAAGCGGGGATTGCGCTCCCGCACAAGTGTTGTCGATGAAGCCGACGAAGACGACCTCGAGGTCGTGTAGAGGAAGAAGACCTCCGAGCACCACTAGCGTGGCACCTCGCAGGGATTCACACACGTTCGGTGAAGACGACGACCTCCGGGCTCCGATCCAAGGACGAGCAGCGGAAGACTGGGACCGGAAGACCAGCAGCACGGCGGCGTGCGTATGGTGGAGAGAACTCCTCCTTGGCGCAACTCCAACAAGGGAATCACGTGTTTCAAGGAGAAAAAGAGAGAGAGAAATTGGTGTGTTTGAAAAGCCAAGGGAGCATCCATATATATAGGAGAAAGGGGGCTACCAGCCTTGCTGGCCGGGCGGTGTGGGACTAAATCCCACACCCGCCCCTCCTCCTTGATGCGCCGGCCCTAGGTGGGCCCCATGTGGCCCACCTAGGCCGGCCGGCTACCCCATGCGCACCTGGGGGGGAATTCCCCCCCCCCCCCATGGGCCTTCTCCCCATGGGAAGGCCCATTTAAGGTGGGCTGCCTTTAAAAAATCTGAAAAAAATAAATAAAAATGTATTTAACTATTAATTACACTAATTAATATTAAACACACTATATATAATTTATTCCGGCTCCGAAAACTATTTCGTCGCTGTCCGATCTCCATCGGATCTTTCCCGGGACGTTCCCGGTGCTCTCTTCTAATTTCTCTTCCGGTAAACTTGTCGACTCCCCTTAAGTGTGTTACCCTAGCGGTTCGAGATCTCGCCAGACATGATCGAGACACCTCTCCGATCAATGACTAATTCGTGGACCTTGGATACCCAGAATTAATCCCTGTGAGATAACGAATAACTTTGTCGTTCGAACCTGGACGTCGAGTCTTAAACCTTTTGCCATGGCGATACTTAGTGTGCCCGAGACTCGTTCATAGATATCGCCATACCTAGCTTGATCTCGTTACCGACAACACTATCTTCTACTCGTCCATGATATTATGTCCTGGTGACCTAGTCACATGCTTGCAAGCTCATTTGACATAATCTCACCGAGTGGGCCCTAGAGTATCTATCCTGCTATGCGGACTGGCAAATCCCGCTCTTGATCCCTCGTCTCAACATACTCCCTTCCGATACCCGAGAGGAACACCTTTATTGTCATACTATTAAGACATGACGTTTGATGCAATCAAAGTATCTTTCAGGAATAGCAATAAGAGTTGATCTCACGGTCAAAGGCGTAATGACTACGTCCTACAAATATTGGGTATGTCCATCACATCGTTCTACCAACGATATGACTCCATTGTCAACTGACACCATGTCACATGATCGGGAAACCTCGATCATCAATTGCACAATGAACTAGTCAAGTAGAGGCTACTAGGGACCTGATTGTCTTACGTATCACACGTGTATTAATGTTTCCGCCTAAGACAGTTATAGCATGACACAAAGGCGTATTATGGACAAATGAGATATGATAAATAAAACACTTTATTAATTGCCTCTAGGGCATATCTCCTTCATTATATAGGCGAAAGGGCGAAGGCGGTGGAGCCCCGAGGGCCCCACCTCAGGTGCTGGCGCGGCCAAAGAGGCTGCCGCGCCACCCCTTGAGGTGGGCGCCTCGGTGTCCGTCTCCTTTTCCCCCTCGGACTTCTGGAACGTGTCTGGAATTCTAAGATCTTCGGTATAAAAATTGTCCAATTCCGAGAATATTTCCTTAATTGGATTTCTGAAACCAAAAATAGCAGAAAACAGGGAACTGGCACTGTGGCATCTTGTCAATAGGTTAGTTCCAGAAAATGCATAAAACAATATAAAATGTGTATAAAACATGTAGGCAATTGGTATAATATAAGCATGGAACATAAGAAATTATAGATACGTTTGAGACGTATCAAGCATCCCCAAGCTTAGTTCTACTCGTCCTCGAGTAGGTAAAACGATAACAAATAATAATGTAATGCATGCAAGTTGAGATCAAATGAATAAAAGTTGTAGTTTATATTGATATCAAATGAGTAATGAATAAACAAGTAGGCATAACAAAGCAAAACTTTCAATGAATCAGTAATAGAGAACAATCAACCGTGCAAAGTAGATATTAAAGATGATTTAAGCTTCAAGCACAACAATATAATCATTTAATGAATCAAACAATCATGACAACTTTGTGAAAGGATCAAGTCAAGTGATAGCAATATGCACATAGAAGATCATTTCTCTATTTGTTCACACAAAAACAAGCAAGTGTTCAGCGTTGGTTCCTGGCACCAGGATGTTGTGGCTAAGAGAATGTTAATGGGGGTTTGGAAGGCCAACGGAAGAAAGTATCACAAAGCTGAAAGTGATCATTAGACAAGAGGAAGTCTTATAATCGAAGCTATGCAAGGAGTAGTGATTGCCACACAACGGATGCACATAGAGCTATAAGTGTATGAAAGCTCTCCAATGGAACTAGTGGGGGTGCATCTAACTTGCTTGCTCATGAAGACCTAGAGCACTTTTGAGGAGGCTCATCATTGGAATATACAAGCCAAGTTCTATAGTGTAAAGTTCCCCACATAGTTATGCAAGTAAAACATGAATACTCTCTCATATGGAGTATAGGTGCTAAACATGAGCACAAATGATGACTATGAATAATATGGGTGCTATAACATGAGCACAAGTGTGGATAAAGAGTAGTAATGTTGCCCCCTTTTTTTTCTTTTTTTTCTCTTTTTCTCTTTTTTCTTTTTTTTTTGTATTTTTCTGTTTCTCTTTTCGATGGCCTCCATGGCTCTTTTCACTTTTAGCGGCAAACATTCTAATATGATAATATTACAACACACTTTTGGTACAAGAATCTCGTAATGGATAAAACATGGTGTATGAAAACGGTGCCTCTGCCAGTGTAGCAGGATATGCAATGATCTAGCGTAACATGGGTAAAACCACACATCAGCTGTATAGAATCATGCAAAGCAATATATAAATGATAAATGACAACAAGTCATGTAATGTAAGATGAAAGTTGCATGGCAATATATCTCGGAACAGCTATGGAAATGCTGTAGTAGGTAGGTATGGTGGATGTTTTGAGGAAAATATTTGGCTTATGTGTAGGAGAACATGATGAAGATCTCCCACGAGTTTTGGATGTACCCGCGAAGTATGCACCAACTCTCAATGTGAGAAAGGGCAATGCAAAGTACCGAAGAGGCTAGCAAATATGGAGGTGGAAGTGCCATGAAAACCGCAGCTTTAGAACTCACAAGAAAAAGTATTCCAAATAGAAACATGATCTTACAAGGCATAATGAAAATCACTCCACGAGGGACTGTGGCAAATGAACAAGTCACTGTTGGGACCCCGACCGTAGCGCATAACACAAAGTCATTACGGTTGCTTTTAACATTAGGAGTCATATTTCATTATGCTATCAACTGGAAATTTAAGTGTGGCACAGCTTCAAGTTTTCTAGACCAACCATTAATCATTCCACCTTACTAAACCATCATGTTTACCATTAAGCATATTAATATCTCAAAACAACATCAATGATTCAAGTGACACAATTTAATGATCTACAAGATTATGTATCATTTAGTTATACCATCTACCACATTTAACATTTTTTGTTCCTAACCAAACACCAATCAACTTATTTAAACATAAAACTCTCCAAGTATTTAACAATGAAGCAAGAGAGTATAACATATGAGAACTAACAGCTCTGAACAAGAGATGCATGAAAAACAAGAGCTGAAAGTGTTGCAGTAGCTATGGAAGAATACTCAACAAGTATCAGTGAAGAATAGGAGTATTCAAATGAAAAAGTGGAGCGTGTCTCTCTCCCACACAAGAATGCTAGGATCCATTTTATTCAGAAAACAAAAATAACAAAAGCAAAAACAAAAACAAACAGACACTCCAAGTAAAGCACATAAGATGTGGCCGAATTAAAATATAGTTTCATTAGAGATAACCTGATAAGTTGTTGATGAAGAAGGGGATGCCTTGGGCATCCCCAAGCTTTGACGCTTGAGTCTTCTTGAAATATGCTTGGGTGACCCACGGGGGCATCCCCAATCTTAGGCTCTTTCATCTTCTTGATCACATCATATCGTCCTCTCTCTTGATCCTTGAAAACTTCCTCCACACCAAACTCAAAGTAGACTTCATTAGAGGGTTAGTGGATAATCAAAAATTCTTATATTCTGCATGGAGACAATCATTATCATGGTACTGGACATTAGCTAGAGCCACTGGAATTTTATGGAACAAAAAGATCCATCCAAATACAGCAAAAGAACCAATGCAAAATAAATGGCAGAATCTGTCAAAAACAGAACAGTCCCTAAAGACGAATTTTTTCGAGGCACTTAACTTGCTCAAATCAGAAAACTAAAAACTAATGAAAGTTGCATATATATCTGAGGATCATGCACAAACAATCCGAGGTTATTTTCATTTTTCTGTGAATTCTTACGAATTTAACGGTGGACAGCAGAAAACTGTTCCTGCGCAAGAATCCAAATCTAACATCAACTTTCTACTAGAGGCTTAACTTGGCACAACAATGCAATAAAATAAAGATACAAAGGAATTGCTACAGAGGTAGGCATGTTC
This sequence comes from Poa annua, assembly GCA_026929855.1. Taxonomy (NCBI): domain Eukaryota; kingdom Viridiplantae; phylum Streptophyta; class Magnoliopsida; order Poales; family Poaceae; genus Poa; species Poa annua. Next base: position 36,612,709 of record CM049438.1, read on the forward strand.
CTTGACTCAACAAAATAAAATAACAGAAATAAAAATTGGGTTGTCTCCCATAAACGCTTTTCTTTAACGCCTTCGAGCTAGGCACAGAAAGCAAAACTCAAGTGTTTCCAAGAGAAGGAGCATCCAAATCAATGCAAGAAATCCTCTCTGTCGGAGGGTGACTCCCAAGAGACAGGGGGTGATCACACTCTAAAGAGTAGTTCGAGAGGGGGACTGAACACGTTGGTCTACAACCCTCAACCGGCACGGCGACGGTGCTCGTCGAGCCTGAGGAGGGACAGCACGGCAGAGATGGACAGCGGCCCGTACCCAGGTTCACGGCCCTCAGGAGGAGGTAACACCGCTACTCCTGCTTGTCTGTATTGCACTGCAGAGGGTACAGTACAATGAGCTTGCCGAGGGCTCTCTTGCGGCAGTGCGGAGCTCAAGGAGGGAAGCTAGGGTCTTCTTCCTCTTCGAGTACGCTAGGCTAGGCTAAGCTATGGTGGAGCGTTGATTGCTCGGTTTATCCTCTTTGGGGTCCGATCCTTTGCTACGGAGGTGCCCCCTCCCCTTTTATAGGCGCCCCGGGCCTCATCCCTGCGGCCTGCGCAGCGGAAGGGTTCCCACATGGCGACGAAACAGAGGAGCGGGGTGTACCGCTGCCGGGCTGTCGATGGACTCGGTCCATGGTCGCAAAGCCTGCCCTGGTGGCAGGCAGACCACCGTCCTCGCAGGACGGCCAGTTGGTGTCGCAGAGGTCGTGGGTGCGCCCACGGTGACGTCGTCATTGGAGCGTAGCGCCGGCCATCCGCTTTATCACCAAAGGGGAAAGCTTCGTAGTCCGGCGCGGGGGACACAGCTTTGTTGACTCCTTTAGTCACCAGAATGGCAACTGCGGCGCCGTCGTCATCGCGCGCAGACGCGCGCGTCACTCTGCGGCCGCGGTAGAGGCCATGTGCGCTCTGCGGCGGTTGCTTCTTAGCGAAGCATCTCTACAGGGCCAGAGCGGCCTTGTGGAGGGATTTGCGTTGACTCCTCTCCAGGGGAGAGAGCCTTGTAGAGGGGCAGTCGCGAGGGAAAACCTCTTCAGGCCTTCGCTGCCCCTTCAAGCCCTCTCGAGGGCTTCTTCCCTCGAGAGTCTCTTCAAGCGTTCGGCTTGGTCCTTAGTCATCTTTCGATACTGCTGCGTGCGAGGGCTGTAGAGAGTGGACCCTGCACACCCTGGATCCCACTGGGCCGACAGTAGCCCCCGGGCCCATGATGGGCGCGGCGAAGCCCACCAGGCTCCGACGAAGCGTCGTGGGTCCAAAGTGTCCGGCCGGCCCGAGACACGCGTCGATCTGTGGCGAGTTTGTGGCGACTCGGTTTCTCCGGCAGAACGTGCGTCGTGGGGGGTCCCACCACGTCTTGGTAACTGCCCAGATGGGCATAAAGCCTGCGCGCCGGTCCGAGCAGCGGTTACTGCTCTCATTCTGCGCGCCCGGCCTTCTGCTCTTGCCCTCCTAGCTTTCTCTCACCGGCGAACTCCTTCTTCTTCCTCGACCTTCCGCATTTTCTCCGTTCTCGACGATGGGTCCTGCGAAGGGCAAGGCGGCGATGGCGACGCCCCCCTTGGACGCGCAGGGAGAAGAGGTACTCGGCCCCGCCCTGATCGGGGAGCGCGTCAATGAGGTGGCGCTGGACAAGATTCGGCATCTGGTCGACGGGAAGACCAATGAGCACGGCGCCAGCGCTATCCAGGCCGCCAAGCTTGGCCGGCTTCTGAAGGGATTCTTCCCCATCTTCCTCCACACCGTCTACGCCGGACTGGTGCCTCCCTACTCGCCCTTTCTGGAGGCGATCGTGGAGTTCTACCAGATCCATCTCCTCCATCTTCATTCCAACTCCATCCTGATCCTCTCCATCTTCGCCTATCTGTGCGAAGCCTACTTAGGGGTGCAGCCTTCGGTGGCCCTCTTGCGGATCTTCTACGCGCTCCGGAGCTCTGCGAACCTCGAGCGGACGGGGTGCGTCTCCTTCCGCATCGTGGACGGCATGGGGGATGTCTATATCCCCATGTCGTGGAATGGCGAGAAGCCTGTCACGGCGGTGGTGAATAAGGTGGACGACTTCCGGCAGAAGTGGTTCCTCATCGGCGTCAAGTCGCTGAGCTCCTTCATCGACGTCCCGGAGGCGCCGCCCGTGAAGAACACCCACTGGGGCAAGCAGGTCTTCCAGGGCCCGCAGATCGCAGACCTAGTGGGCCGCATGAAGCTTCTCCGGGAGGGCGGCCTCACCGGTCAGATGATTGCGGAGGGCTTCGTGAGGCGCCGCATCGCTCCTCTACAGGCGCACAAGAAGCCGATGTGGATGTACTCGGGCCTCATGGACCCAATGCGGCTCCACTGCTGCGACCACCGCCCCGACGTCGTCTCCACCATCATGGGCTTCCTCTTCATCAATCCGGACGTGCCCGTGGCGGTTGCTGCGGTACTGAGGCCTCTCCACCAACTCAACTTGGCCGCGCACCTGGCGGTGCTGGAGCAGATGCCCACATTCACCCCGCTTGGCTTGGCGGGGGCGGAGGAGGACGAGTGGCCCATGCCTGTGGCGAAGGGGCCAGAAGCCGCGGAGTCGCCCTACGCATCAGACGCCGAGCAAGGCGGCGCGGCGGCAGGGGCGAACCCCTCAACAGGCGGGGCGAGCTCGTCAAAGGCCGCGCCTCCTACTGAGGAGGTCTTCGAGGTCTCGTCCAGCAACGACGAGCGCCCCAGGATGCCCCCCTCGCGCCCTGCGACGGAGGGGGAGGCAGCGACGAGGAGGAGACTGCGGCGGGGCGACGAGAGCCCCGGTCCAAGGCGGCCCACGACAGGCCTGCTGGGGAGCCAACAGGCGCTCCCCTCAAGAGGAAAGCGGAGGCGCCTCCCGAGGGGTCCGGAGCCAAGACCACGCCCTCGTGGCGCTCGTCAGGCATGGCGTGGGTTGACACCCGCGCCAAGAAAGCTGGGTAAGTGTTTCTAATTTGGTTTTTCTTCATCGATCTTTGCTTGTCTGCTCTCCTCTGACAAGTCTTCTCGCTCCTTGCCAGCGACCTGGCGCCCGCGAAGCGCCGGAGGCTCCGCAAGGCTGCGGAGGTGAAGAGAGCCGCGCCAGAGGCTGCGCCAGAGACCACGGCAGACGAGGCCTCGAGGCCTGTGGAGGGGGACCCCGTAGGCCCTCTTGAGGATGTGCCTCAGGCTGAGGCGGCTGCGCCGCCTCCGGAGGAGGGGCGCTCTGAGGAGCAGGTGGAGAAGGCGCCCACTCCACCACGTGCTGCGACTCCTCCAGCGCAGCGGGAGGCCGCGGCGGACGTGACGCCGAGCCAGAGCCCGCCAAGGGCCGCCGAGGCGGGGGGGAAGCTCCTCCGCCACCCCCGCCAAGCCCTGCAGCGGAGGCGGACACGGTGGCTACGGGGCAGGCCTCTCCTGCCCCCGAGGCTCATGATGAGGTGCCGCTCGAGGAGGGCGACACCGGGGCGCGGGCGTTGAAGGGGAGAGCTCGCCTCCAAGCCCCCAGGCCCGCGACGCTGCCGGGCTCCGCGCAGAGGCTTCCTCTTCCAAGCTCGACGCAGGCGCGGGGACCTCCGCGCCATGCGGGGCTTCGCGAGCCCTTGCCCTCAGCGGCTTGGATTGGAACAGGGGACGCCGTGACGTCGCCTTCCGCCTGGTGCGGGAGTCCCTGGACGGACTGGAGGCCCACCACGCCCTCGAGGACGGGGAGCTCGCCCGGCGGCAGGATGAGCTTGCGGGGGCCTGGGCCGCCTTCCACGCAGCCGTGGAGTATCGCCGGCAGAGCGACCTGGCTCTTCAGGCGGAGCGCGAGCAGGCTCGGCGCTTCGCCCAGGAGGTCCGCAAGGGCGGCGTGGGCGACGCTGAAGAGCTCCTGCAGCCCCTTCAGGCCAAGCGCCAGGCAGCGGCGGACGATCTGGCCGCGGCCAGGGCGGAGCGGGAGGCTGTGGAGTTCTCCCTGGCGGACAAGCATCACGAGCTTGTCCAGCTCGAGGCCAAGATCCTGGCCGACTCCGAAGTCGTGCGGACCTCCCTGGAGGAAGTCCGTGCGACCTTGGAGGCCCGAGGGCAGAAGCTGACCGAGCGCGAGAACGACGTGCGCCGGCGCGTCGAGCAGCTACTGCAGGCGGAGCAGGAGCTGTCGGCGCAGCGCACCGACCTCGAGGCCCGGGAAGGGAATTTGGCCGAGGCCCTCGGCAAGTTTGACCGCGATGTGGCCACCCACAAGAAACATGTGGAGCGCTTCAACGCGAAGTTCCCCGAGCGGAAGGAGGAGGCTGAGAAGGAGTTCCAGGCCCGGGAGAAGGCGTACCGCGCCGCTGTCTCTCGTGACTACGACGAGAAGTTCAAGAAGCAGGAGAGTCGCTTCAAGAAGAGGCGCGGTGAGGACGCCGCCCGGATCCACCAGCTGGAGGAGATGAACGCCAATTTGAACTCCCGGGCGAGGCGTGCAGCAGACGGCCGCCGCGTTGCCGAAGAAGCTCGCGAGCGCATGGCGCAGGACCTCGCCTCCCTCATGGCGGACATGGAGGAGATGAACCAGCAGGTGGGCCCTGCTGTAAAGCGGGCAGTGGAGGCTGTCGAGAACGCCCAAGCCGCGTGGGTGTTATCTCAACAGCGGGAGCGCATGTTCCAGTCCTTGGTGGCTCGGGGCAACGAGCTCGCAGCGAAGCTGGGTGCGGAGGCACCGCCCGTCCCCGCTCAGGGCAATGCCGACGCCGCCGCGTATCTCGTCTACTTCGAGCAGCTCTTCACAGCGCTCGAGGGCCCTGCCGCGGAGCTCCGCGACGTCGTCGAGGAGGAATGCCGCCAACTCCTGGCGGTGGCGGTCGACCGCATCTTCACCAACCTCCAGCACCTCCAGCCCGGCTTCGACTACTCGACGGTGACCGAGCCTCTCGAGGGGGAGAAGGGGTGGAAGATCTCCAACTCGGTTCGCGACCAAGTCGACGACTTCTGCAGCCGCTTCAAGCGGGCTGAGGCGGAGGGCGACGACGGCGAGGAGGCTGGCTCCGAGGACAAGCCCGGAGAGGAAGGGTCTGCGGAGGAGGACGACGAGGCTTCTGCCTGATCCTCTCCTGCATTGTAATGCGCTTGTAGCGCCATTAGGAAACTTGGCTTAGAGACTTTTGCTTCGCAGTCTGTAACAATATATTTTTAAGTATATGTTACTAAGTTTGTGTGCGTGCCCCTCGAAGGCCTTTTGCTTCAACTCCATGCCTTTTTTCGCTCTGCGTCGCTAGGGCCCTTCTCCTTGCGCTATGACTCCGCCGCTGCGGTATGCTCGAGCAATGACTCGGCAAGGCCGGGGGGAGTTTAAGGCTTAGAGAGGTAGGAGTCCTCGAGGCGCGATCCTCAAGGGCCCCCCTTTGAGAGTGAGGGAAAAGAAACGCTCGAGGGACGAAAAGTGCTCGTGAGAGGAATGAAGAGACTCTCTCGGTGCGAGCAGGGAACTTAGCTTCGCGAGGCTTTTGCTCTGCGTAGGCTTTCCTTGGCGATGCGTTTTCCTCCAGGCGCCGAGTTTTTCCTCCACAAGCTTAGAGGGACTCTTGTTCCCTTCGGATGTTAGAGAGGCGAACCCAAACGCTAGTGCATGGTAATAAGGACTCATGTGCGCTTATAGGTTTCCTCAGGTGTATCTCGCGAGGAGAGTAAGTACCAAGGTCCTTTGGAGAGGTGGCGTGTTTTTGGGAGCATGCCCTTTAGCCAGAGCTCGGATCCCTTGGATTTTGCAGTGCTGCTGGGGTGCTCTTGAGGCACAGGCACCGTACTCAGCCCCCGCTCGCGTGGTGCGCATGGGGAAGAATATAAGCGCACATGGAAAAGTAAATGATGAAAGTAAACTTGCCATCGAAATATTACACAGCGGCGCCTCAGCGCATAGTTCACTTAGGAACGAAACGGCGCCTTAGCGCATAGTTCACTTTAGAACGAAATGGCGCCTTAGCGCATAGTTCACTTAGGAACGAAATGGTTCATTACACTTGGGTTTGCCAAGCTAACGTTCCTTCCATGTCGAGGCATGGGGACCACCCATTAGTGGATGAGACTCTCTGCGGCCTGCGGTGACTTGTTAGCAGGAGAGCTTGGAGGACTGGCCCTCAGGAGAAGCTTTGAGAAGCTTGGAGGTTAAGCCGTGAGCTTTCCTCTAGAGACAAAAAATGTCTGACGTGACAATGATCACTGGCGTGACTATGATCACGGGTAGAACTTACGTAGATGCGCGATGTTCCACGGGTTCTTGACGGGGATGCCGTCTTCAGTCTCGAGGCGTACGGCACCAGGCCTGGCGATGTGGGAGACCCTGTAGGGGCCTTCCCACATCGGCGAGAGCTTGTGGAGGCCTTCTCTAGAGAGGATTCGCCTGAGGACGAGGTCGCCCACCTCAAGGGTGCGTGAGCGCACATGGTGGCTGTGGTAGCGTTGCAGGTCTTGCTGATACTTTGCCGCTCTGAGGGCGGCACGGCGGCGCAGTCCCTCGAGAAGCAGCAGGTCGTCATTGTGGAGGTCCTCTTGGGTGTCCTCGTTGAAGGCAAGAACCCGTGGGGACCCGTGCTTGATTTCTGCGGGGAGGACTACTTCGGCTCCGTAGACAAGGGCGAACGGTGTTTCTCCCGTGGGTCTTGAAGAGGTTGTGCGCATGGACCAGAGCACAGATGGGAGCTCGTCGATCCAGCCCTTGCCGTGACCCCTGAGGATGTTGAAGCTTCTGGTCTTGAGGCCCTTAAGGACTTCTGCATTTGCTCGCTCGGCTTGACCATTGCTCCGTGGATGAGCCACCGAGGCGAAGCAGAGCTTGATGCCGAGTTTTTCGCAGTAAAAGCGGAAGATGCCGCTGGTAAACTGTGAGCCATTGTCGGTGATGATGCGATTAGGCACTCCGAAGCGGCAGACCAGGCTCCTGATGAATTTCACCGCTGCCCCGGCTGGTATGGTGCGCACTGGTTCGACCTCGGCCCACTTAGTGAACCTGTCGACGGCCACGAAGAGGAAGCGGTAGCCCCCTTGCGACTTCGGGAAGGGGCCCAAAATGTCCAGCCCCCAGACCGCGAACGGCCAGGAGAGCGGGATGGTCTGGAGTCCCAGCGCCGGCTGATGGATTTGCTTGGCGTGGTACTGGCAGGCGTCGCAAGCTTGGACGATGGTGACCGCATCTTGAAGCACTTGCGGCCAGTAGAACCCGCTCCTGAAGACCTTGCCTGCGAGGGTGCGCGCACACGAGTGGTGGCCGCACTCTCCGCTATGGATATCCTTGATCAGCATTCGGCCTTCCTCGGGAGGGACGCATTTGAGCGCGATGCCATTTGGGCGCTTGCGGTACAGGTCTCTCCCTCAAGGATGTAGTAGGATTTTGCCTGTCGAGCGATTCGCTCTGCTTCCGCATCTTCTTCGGGGAGGATCCCCTTCACCAAGTAGTCTTTGAGCTCGTCAATCCAGCCTGTTTCTTGGTGAGCCGCTGTCAGCAACAGACGCTCCCCTGTGTGAGGACCACAGTCGGGTGCCCCAGCTTCAGGAGGTGGTGGGAGTGCTTCGTCCGTGCTTGCAGCTGTAGTTTCTTGAGGCTGCTTTATGGATGCCTTGGTGAGTCTTTCTTCAAAGACGCATGCCTGTTGGGCTTGCCTTCGTGAGGCTCGCTTGGCGATGTCGTCGGCCTCCTGGTTCTCTTTCCTCGGGATGTGCATGAGCTCCATGCCCCTGAAGTGCTTCTCGAGCTTGCGGACCTCTTCAAGGTACGCGGCCATGTGGTCATCTTTAGGCGTGTAGCTTTTGTTGGAGAAGTTGACAAGCAACTGGGAGTCGCCCTTGACGAGTAAGTGCTTGACGCCCAGAGCCATGGCGGCCCTTAAGCCGGCGAGGAGGCCCTCGTATTCAGCGATGTTGTTGGAGATCTTGTCCATTGTGAAGCACAGCTGGACAGTGTAGTAGAGTTTGTCGCCTTCGGGCGAGGTCAAGACGACGCCTGCCCCGCCATTGCGGCAGGCGAAGGCTCCATCGAAGTGCATGGTCCAGTGGCTGGGCATCGTGTCTCCAGAGGGCTCGGCCTCTTCTTCCCGAGGCTCTTCAGGGCTTGGGTCAGTCCATTCGGCGACGAAGTCCGCCAGCGCTCTTCCCTTGATGACTCTTGTGGTGTCGAAGCGCAAATTGAATGGCTGCAGCTCGATGTTCCATCCCGCGACACGATTTGTGGCGTTGGGGTTGCGCAGGATCTGCTCCAAGGGGAAGGCAGTGACCACCGTGATGGGGTGGCCCTGGAAGTAATGTCTCAGCTTCCTGGAGGCGATGAGGAGAGCGACGAGAAGCTTCTGCTGCATAGGATACCGTTCCCGAGCGTCCCGCAGTACTGTACTGACAAAGCAGACGGGGTGCTCGACAAGGGTTGTCGAGGGAGGTGCAGCGTCAGCTCTCTGTGGAGGCTCTTCAGGGCCCTTGTCGAGATCTGCTTGTGGAGGGGTCTCGGCAGGGGTATTCGGAGCAGACTCGACTTGAGGCTGTGGGCCTGGCGGTCGGTCTGTGGTGACTGCTCCTTTGGCAAGATCTTTGTCGGGCGGCTTTGGACTTGGAGTGGCGGCGCTTTTCTTGGGGAGGACTGGCTCTTCCCTTTCAGCCACCAGGACGGCGCTTGCGGTCTGAGGAGTGGCTGATAGGTACAGCTTCAGATGTTCGCCTGTCCTGGGGGCCACCATGACTGGTGGGCTGGCCAAATATCTCTTTAAGTCCTCAAAAGCCTTGTCCGCTTCAGGGGTCCATTTGAATGTGCCGGATCTCTTCATGATCTTGAAAAATGGCAGGGCTCTCTCGCCGAACTTGGAGATGAAATGGCCCAGGCTGGCCATACAGCCTGCTAAGTGTTGCATGTCCTTGAGCCGGCGAGGAGGCTGCATCCCTTCTATGGCCTTGATCTTGTTAGGGTTTGCTTCTATGCCGCGGTGGGACACGAGGAATCCGAGGAGTTTGCCTGAAGGTACCCCAAAGACGCACTTGGCGGGGTTCAGCTTGATGTTCACCTTGCCCAGGCTGGCGAAGGTTTCCTCGAGATCCTTCAAGAGAGTGTCTCCCTCGCGAGACTTGACCACAATGTCATCGACATAAGCTTCTGCGTTTCTGCCCATCTGTGCCCCCAAGGCTATCCTCATGAGCCTCTGGAAAGTGGCGCCGGCGTTCTTCAGGCCGAAAGGCATGCAAGTGTAGCAATACACACCACAAGGGGTGAGGAATGCTGTTTTCTCCTCGTCCTCTTTAGCCATTTTGATCTGGTGATAACCAGAGAAGGCGTCCAGAAAACAAAGGAGGTTGCAGCCGGCGGTGGAGTCCACGATCTGGTCTATCCTCGGCATGGGGTATGGGTCCTTGGGGCAGGCCTTATTGACGTCTGTGTAGTCGATGCAGAGTCGGCCTCCTCCAGCGGGTTTAGGGACAACCACACCGTTGGAGAGCCAAGTGGGGTGCGCGACTTTGCGGACGACATTTGCCGCTTTTAACTTCTCTACTTCCTTAACGATGAATGCTTGCTTCTCGGGGGCTTGCTTCCGTGCTTTTTGCTTGACGGGGCGTGCGTCTGGACACACGGCTAAGTGGTGCTCGATCACCTCCCTTGGTACACCGGACATATCTGACGGAGTCCAAGCGAACATGTCAGAGTATGCCCGAAGGAAGGCGACGAGCGTGCTTTCCTATTTGGGAGGCAGGGCAGCGCCTATGGTGACGCTAGCCCCGGAGCCCTCAGCCCCCGAGCCACTGGTGCTCAGCGACACCTTCTTCGTGGAAGCTTGCTCTTGGGAGAACATCTGTTTCTTCTTCTTGGGCCTCTCGAGAGGCTCCATGTCCTCGTCAGCCGGGAATGCCATGGTGGCCGCCTTGTAGGCGCTCTCGATAGCGCGTGTGGCATCCAGGATATGACCGTGGATGGCGATAGTGCCAGCGCTGCCGGGGATCTTGACCATGTTGTAGGCGTGATGCGTGACGGCCATGAACTTCGCGAGGGCGGGGTAGCCGAGGATGGCGTTGTACGGCAGGCCAATGTGCACGACGTCGAAGTCGATCAGCTCAGTGTGGTAGTTCTTCTGCGTGCCGAAGGTGACGGCCAGCCGGACCTGCCCCAGAGGTTCGATCGAACCACTGGTGACCCCTGTGAATGGCCTGGAGGGCATAAGCCACTCGTAAGGCACTTGAAGCGTCTCGAAGGTTTCGACAGAGATGACGTTCGGGCCAGCACCCCCATCAATGAGCGTCTTGGAGACGGTGATGTTGTTGATGGTGGGGGAGCAGACTAGGGGGAGGGTTCCGACAGTCTTGGTCGACTTGGGGTGGTCCTTGGCGTCGAAGGTGATGGTGTACTGAGACCACTTGAGGGGCCTGGAGGTCTCGGCGCTCGGGAGCGCAGCATTGAGCTCGCGGGCGAACTGCTTGAACTGGTTGTTAGACTTGGGCGCCTGAGCTCCGCCGAGGATGCAGGCCATAGCCCCCCTTGGGGCCTGGTAGCCTCCATCTTCCTCGTCAGGGAGGTTATTGTTCTTCTCGGCAGCGTTGGCTTGAGTGCCTGGCGGCTTCTGGTAGCTGCCATTGCGTCCGCCTCTGCCATCTCTGCGGTAGCTGCGGCCTCTGCCGCGGCTCCCGCTGCCTTCTTCGCGCTCGCGCTCTCGGCTCAGCCTCTTGAGATCGAAGCAGTTCTCTGTGGCGTGGCCGCGCCTGTTGTGGTAGACGCAGAACGGACGGTTGTCCGCCTCTTGTCGCCAGGCTCGGGGGAGGCTCTGCGGGGGTACTTGGCGTCTGGCTCGGCCGCTAGGACAGCGGTGGTCTTGCGCTTGGTTTCCTCCCGCTTCTTGTGGCTCTTGGACCCCTCGGCCGGGTCGTCCGTCCGCTGGCTCATCTTGACGAAGAGGAGCCCCTCTTCAGCCTTGGCGCACTTGTCAGCGAGGTCGAACAGCTTCACCACAGAGGTGAGCTTGTCGTGAATGCCCAGCTTCTCGAGCATCCTGCGGTTTGTGACGCCCTCCCTGAAGGCGGCAATGACTTGCGTGTCGGGGATGTTCGGGATCTTGTTGCGCACTTGGCTGAAGCGCTGGATGTACTTGCGGAGGGTCTCATCCTTCCTCTGCACCACAGCGCGCAGGTCGTTGTGGGTGAGCGCGCGCTCGTAGGTGCCCTTGAAGTTGGCGACGAACTGCCTGCAGAGCTCCTCCCATGAGTCGATGGAGTCTTCAGACAGGTTGAGGAGCCATGACATCGCGGAGTCCCTGAGGGCGTGGGAGAACCAGTTGGCCATGACCTTGTCGTCTCCTTCTGCAGCCTGGATAGAGGTGGTGTAGAGCTGCAGGAACTCGACGGGGTTGCTTGACCCGTCGTAGCCCTTGGGAAGGGCAGGCCTGAACTTCTGTGGCCATACCACGCGGCGCAGAGCGCGGGTGAAGGCCATGCAGCCGGTGGCGTACGTGGCGGTCCAGACCTGGAGAGCCCTGCGGTTCTGCTGCCCCGCCTGGCCGATTTCCTCGACGAGGCGGTTCTGGAGGTCCCTCCGGCGCTCCATCCCCACTCGCGCGTCAGGCGCGGCGAGCTGCACAATTTGGCAGTCGCGCGGCGAGGACGCATGAGAGGGAGCCCTCTGCGCTGCAGCCGGAGGTGGTCCCGGCGGTGGCGGAGTCGCATCCGGCGCGGCCGTCCCAGCGCGGCCAGAGTGGTGAACCAGGGAGCGCGACGTAGCGGGGCGCGTCGTCGCGACGTCGACGAGGTGGTGAAGGCGGTCAAGCCACTGGTCGTGGGCCTCCGCGCTAGGCCGGTAGCGGAGAAGCTCCTGGGCCATGAGAAGCGCGGTGTGTGGCGTGGCCTCCGGGCGTCCCTGAGAAGACGCGCTTTGGCGCCGAGACGGATGCGAGGACTCAGCATCGTCGTGGTGCTCCGGGGAGGCGTCTCTGTCGTCGCGGCGGTCGCCGTCACGGTGATCCTCGCTCTCGGGCTCCTCCACGTGCGGGCCGGTGTTGGCGCGCGCCGTCGTGCGAGGGCGGCCGCAGCGGCCGCGAGTGGGGGCGGTGCCGGGCTCCGTATGAGCCCTGTCCGCTGCGCGCCTGTTGGCGCGTGTCGTGCGGGTGTCCGTCATGGCACGGAAGCTGATCGAAGGTTGAAGACGCGCCTCAGTCCCCTACCTGGCGCGCCAAATGTCGGAGGGTGACTCCCAAGAGACAGGGGGTGATCACACTCTGAAGAGTAGTTCGAGAAGGGGACTGAACACGTTGGTCTACCACCCTCAACCGGCACGGCGACGGTGCTCGTCGAGACTGAGGAGGGACAGCACGGCAGAGATGGACAGCGGCCCGTACCCAGGTTCACGGCCCTCAGGAGGAGGTAACACCGCTACTCCTGCTTGTCTGTATTGCACTGCAGAGGGTACAGTACAATGAGCTTGCCGAGGGCTCTCTCGCGGCAGTGCGGAGCTCAAGGAGGGAAGCTAGGGTCTTCTTCCTCTTCGAGTACACTAGGCTAGGCTAAGCTATGGTGGAGCGTTGATTGCTCGGTTTATCCTCTCTGGGGTCCGATCCTTTGCTACGGAGGTGCCCCCTCCCCTTTTATAGGCGCCCCGGGCCTCATCCCTGCGGCCTGCGCAGCGGAAGGGTTCCCACATGGTGACGAAACAGAGGAGCGGGGTGTACCGCTGCCGGGCTGTCGATGGACTCGGTCCATGGTCGCAAAGCCTGCCCTGGTGGCAGGCAGACCACCGTCCTCGCAGGACGGCCAGTTGGTGTCGCAGAGGTCGTGGGTGCGCCCACGGTGACGTCGTCGTTGGAGCGTAGCGCCGGCCATCCGCTTTATCACCAAAGGGGAAAGCTTCGTAGTCCGGCGCGGGGGACACAGCTTTGTTGACTCCTTTAGTCACCAGAATGCCAACTGCGGCGCCGTCGTCATCGCGCGCAGACGCGCGCGTCACTCTGCGGCCGCGGCAGAGGCCATGTGCGCTCTGCGGCGGTTGCTTCTTAGCGAAACATCTCTACAGGGCCAGAGCGGCCTTGTGGAGGGGTTTGCGTTGACTCCTCTCCAGGGGAGAGAGCCTTGTAGAGGGGCAGTCGCGAGGGAAAACCTCTTCAGGCCTTCGCTGCCCCTTCAAGCCCTCTCGAGGGCTTCTTCCCTCGAGAGTCTCTTCAAGCGTTCGGCTTGGTCCTTAGTCATCTTTCGATACTGCTGCGTGCGGGGGCTGTGGAGAGTGGGCCCTGCACACCCTGGATCCCACTGGGCCGACACTCTCAACTATGCATTGTATTTTATCTATATGAGTTTCAGAGATCCCTTTTTCATTACTCTTAGGTTTACTACATTCATCAAAGGGGTTTGCAGGGACAATCCAATCAAAATTTTCTTCCAAGGCTTCATGCATAGCTACAAGTTTAATTGGCATTGGTACATTCATTACTTCTCCCTTTTTAGATTCAGTTTTGCCCAATTTCTCTAGTGTTTTGATGACCTCTACACATGAGCCTAGCATATTAAAGCGATCAAAAACTTTCCTAGCTTCTTTAGCAACATCACCAAATTCTTTAAGCAGGGTTTCTAGAATAAAGTCTTTCTTTTCAGCATTTTCAACATTATGAAGATTAAGAAACATTTGTTGAATTATGGGATGGAGGTTAACAAACCTAGCCTCTAGCATGTGAACCAAGGAAGCTGCAGCAATTTCATAATTTGGAGCAAGTTCTGCTATGGATCTATCCTCAAAATTATCATGCATACCAACATGGTCAAAGAATTCTTCAATATTATCTTTTCCAATTATAGAACCACTTCCTACTGGCAGGTCTTCCAGGGTGTACTTAGGGAGCAACATTTTAACAGAAATAAAGCTAAAACCGAAATACAAAAATTAATGCAAGTAACTAATTTTTTTGTGTTTTTAATAATAAGAAGCAAACAAGATAATAACAAAGTAAATAAAATGCAAGACAAAAACAAAGTAAAGAGATTGGGAAGTGAGAGACTCCCCTTGCAGATGTGTCTTGATCTCCCCGGCAACGGCGCCAGAAAGTGTTGTTGCAGGGAGTCAAGACTTGCTGACACAGAGGTGCTCCTATCTCCCCGGCAACGGCGCCAGAAATTCTTTAATGCACTCACGGTGTGGTGTTGTTGGGAAACCCCAAGAGGAAGGTGTGAAGTAGTGCAGCAGCAAATTTCCTTCAGTGATGAAACCAAGGTTATCGAACCAGTAGGAGATGAAGAACACGTCTGAAGGTTGTTGGTGGCGCCGTTTACGATCACCAACGTGGAACCTGCACAACACAATCAAGAAACTTTGCCCCAACTTAACAGTGAGGTTGTCAATCTCACCGGCTTGCTGTAACAAAGAGATTAACCGTATGGTGTGGAAAATGATGTTTGTTTGCAGAGAATGAAAGTAAAAGTTTGCAGTTGGTTGTATTATCAGTTTAAAGAAAAGGATCGGGGTCCACAGTTCACTAGTGGTGTCTCTCCATAATAATAATAATAGCATACATGCGGGTAAACAAATTACAGCTGGGCAATTGATAGAATAAAGAGCTGCATATTGATGCATATACTAATGACATGATGTCTAGTGTGAGATTCATTTGGGCATTACAACAATATACATAGACCGTTCCAACCGCATCTATGACTAATAATCCACCTTCCGGTTAGCGTCCGCACCCCTTTCAGTATTAAGTTGCAAGCAACAGATTATTGCATTAGGCAAAGTGTGTAATGTAAGTAATAGCATTATCCTTAGACAAAGTACTACTGTTTTATCCCTAGTAGCAACAGTACATCTACAACCTTAGAGCTTTCTGTCACTGCCGCAGATTAAATAGAGACATGAACCCACTATCGAGCATAAATACCCCCTCCTGGAGTCACAAGCATTTACTTGGCCAGAGCAACTACTAGCAACGGAGAGCATGCAAGATCATAAACAACACACAACATGATATATTATGAAGCAATGACAAAGTATTCAATATTCATCGGATCCCAGCAAACACAACACAACATGTAGCATTACATAAAGATGATCTTGGTCATGTTAGGCAGCTCACAAGATCTAAACATGATGGCACAAAAGGAGAAGACAACCATCTAGCTACTGCTATGGACCCGTAGTCCAAGGATGAACTACTCACGCATCAGTCCGGAGGCGGGCATGGTGATGTAGAGCCCTCCGGTGATGATTCCCCTCTCCGGCAGGGTGCCGGGAGCAGGTTCTGAACCCTCCCGAACTAGGGTTGACAACGGCGGCGGCTCCGTGAGGAAAAGTGGAAAAGTGTTCGGGTATGTCGGCCCAGTGGATTCTAGGGTGTGCAGAGCCCACTCTCCACGGCCCTCACACGCGTCGATGCCGACGAAACGACTAAGGACCAAGCGGAACGCTTGGAGAGCCCCCTCGAGGGGACTTGAGGGGGCAGCGAAGGCCCTGAAGGGGCTCCCCCTGAGGCCGCCTCCCGGCAAGGCTTTCCCCCCTTGAGGAGAAGTCAACACAACTCCCTCGGCAGGGCCTCCCGGGCCCTGCGGGGATACTTCGCCACGAAGAAACCGCTGCAGAGCGCACATGGCCTCTGCAGCAGCCGCAGAGTGACGCGCGCGTCTCCGCGCGATGACGACGGCGCCGCAGTTGCCGTTCTGGTGATAAAAGGAGTCAACAAAGCGTTGTGTCCCCTGCGCCGCCACCAAGGCTTTCCTCTTTGGTGATAAAGCGGGTGGCCGGCGCAACGCTCCAACGGGGACGTCACCGTGGGCACCCCCACGGCCTCTGCAGCACCAGCTGTCCGCTCTGCAAAGACAAAAGCTGCCCTGCCACGGAGGCAGGCTTTACGACCATGGACCAAGTCCATGGACACCCGAGCTGCGGTGCACCCCGTTCCTCCGCTTCGTTGCCATGTGGGGACCCTTCCGCTGCGCAGGACGCAGGGATGAGGCCCTGGGCGCCTATATAAGGAGCAGGAGCGCCACCGTAGAGAGGAGATCGAAAAACGAACCGCGTACCCGTGTACACCCTACCATAGCCTAGCCAAGCTTAGCGAGCTCGAGGAGGAAGAAGAGCTTGCCCTTCCCCCTCCAAGCTCCGCATAGCCGCTCGAGAGCCCTCGGCAAGCTCATTGTGTTGTTCCTACTGCAGTGCAATACAGACAGGCAGGAGTAGCGGTTTTACCTCACCCTGAGGGCCGTGAACCTGGGTACGGGCCGGACTCCATCTCTGTCGTGCTGTTCCTCCACAGGCTCGTCGAGCACCGTCGCCGAGCCGGCCGTAGGTTGTTGACCAACATGTTCAGTCCCCTTCACGAACTTCTCCCCCGAGAATGGTTATCCCTGTTCCGTGGGAATCACACCTCGACATTTGGCGCGCCAGGTAGGGGGCTGAGGCGCGTCTTCAACCTCTGGCCGGCTTCCGCGTCATGGCGGACACCCGCACGACACGCGCCAATAGGCGCGCAGCTGACCGGGCTCACACAGAGCCCGGCACCGCTCCCACTCGTGGACGCCGCGGTCGTCCTCGCGCAGCCGAGCGCGCCAACACCGGCCCGCATGTGGAGGAGCCGGAGAGCGAAGAGTACCACGGCAGCGACCACCGCAATGACAGGGACGCTCCCCCGGAGCGCAACGACGATGCCGAGTCTTCGCATCCGTCGCGGCGCCAAGGCGCATCCTCTCAGGGACGCCCAGAGCCCACGCCGCACACCGCGCTCCTCATGGCCCAGGAGCTTCTACGCTACCGGCCTAGCGCTGAGGCCCATGACCAGTGGTTGGACCGCCTCCACCACCTTGTCGACGTCGCCACCACGCGCCCCGCCCCGTCGCGCTCCATGGTCCAGCACTCCGGCCGCGCGGGAACGGCTGCACCAGATGCGCCTCCGCCGCCGCCAGGACCGCCTCCAGCTGCCGCGCAAAGAGCTCCCTCTCATGCTTCCTCGCCGCATGACTGCCAGATCGTGCAGCGCACTGCGCCTGACGCGCGTGTGGGCATGGAGCGCCGCCGTGACCTCCAGAACCGCCTCGTCGAAGAGCTCGGCCAAGCTGGACAGCAGAACCGCAGAGCTCTCCAGGGAGGAATCGCCACGTACGCCTCTGGCTCCCTGGCCTTCACCCGCGCTCTGCGTCGCGTGGTCTGGCCGCAGAAGTTCAGGCCAGCCCTCCCCAAGGGCTTCGACGGGTCCACCAACCCACTCGAGTTCCTGCAGCTCTACACCACCTCCATCCAGGCTGCGGGGGGAGACGACAAGGTCATGGCCAACTGGTTCTCCCACGCGCTCAGGGACTCCGCGCTGTCCTGGCTCCTCAACCTGCCCGAGGACTCCATTGACTCATGGGAGGAGCTCTGCAAGCAGTTCGTCGCCAACTTCAAGGGCACGTACGAGCGCGCGCTCACCCACAACGACCTGCGCGTTGTGGTGCAGAAGAAGGATGAGACTCTCCGCAAGTACATCCAGCGCTTCAGCCAAGTGCGCAACAAGATCCCGAACATCCCCGACACTCAAGTCATCGCCGCCTTCAGGGAGGGCGTCACCAACCGCAGAATGCTTGAGAAGCTGGGCATCCACGACAAGCTCGCCTCTGTGGTGAAGCTGTTCGACCTCGCGGACAAGTGTGCCAAGGCCGAGGAGGGACTCCTCTTCGTCAAGATGAGCCAGCGAGGGGACGACCAGGCTGAGGGCTCCAAGAGCCACAAGAAGCGCGAGGAGACTAAGCGCAAGACCACTGCTGTCCTGGCGGCAGAGCCAGCCGCCAAGAGCGCCCGCAGAAGCTCCCCTAAGCCTGGCGACAAGGAGGCGGACCACCGCCCCTTCTGCGTCTACCACAACAGGCGCGGCCACGCCACAGACGACTGCTTTGACCTCAAGAGGCTGAGCAGGGAGCGCGAGCGAGGTGAAGGCAGCGGGAACCGCGGCAGAGGCCGCGGCTACCGCCGCGACAGCAGAGGCGGACGCGGTGGCAACTACCAGAGGCCGGAAGGCACTCAGGCCAACGCCGCCGAGAAGAACAACAATCTCCCTGACGAGGAGGACGGAGGCTACCAGGCCCCAAGAGGGGCTATGGCATGCATCCTCGGCGGGGCTCAGGCGCCCAAGTCGAACAACCAGTTCAAGCAGTTCGCCCGCGAGCTCAACGCCGTGCTCCTGAGCACCGAGACCTCCAGGCCCCTCAAGTGGTCCCAGTACACCATCGCTTTCGACGCCAAGGACCACCCCAAGTCGACCAAGACCGTTGGGACCCTCCCCCTGGTCTGCTCCCCCACCATCAACAACATCACCGTCTCCAAGACGCTCCTTCATGGGGGAGGTGGCCTGAACGTCATCTCTGTCGAGACCTTCGAGACGCTTCAAGTGCCCTACGAGTGGCTTATGCCCTCCAGGCCATTCACCGGGGTCACCAGCGGTTCCATCGAACCACTGGGCCAGGTCCGGCTAGCCGTCACCTTCGGCACGCAGAAGAACTACCGCACAGAGCTGATCGACTTCGACGTCGCCCACATCGGCCTGCCGTACAACGCCATCCTCGGCTACCCCGCTCTCGCGAAATTCATGGCCGTCACGCACCATGCATACAACATGGTCAAGATCCCCGGCAGCGCTGGCACCATCGCCATCCATGGTCATATCTTGGACGCCACGCGCGCTGTCGAGAGCGCCTACAAGGCAGCGGCCATGGCATTCCCGGCCGACGAGGACATGGAGCCTCTCGAGAGGCCCAAGAAGAAGAAGCAAGTGTTCTCTCAGGAGCAAGCGGCCACGAAGAAGGTGCCACTTGGCACCAGTGCCTCGGGGGCCGAAGGCTCGGGGGCTAGCGTCACCATAGGCGCCGCCCTGCCTCCTAAATAGGAAAGCGCGCTCGTCGCCTTTCTTCAGGCAAACTCTGACATGTTCGCATGGACTCCGTCAGATATGTCTGGTGTACCAAGGGAGGTGATCGAGCACCACTTAGCCGTGTGTCCAGACGCACGCCCCGTCAAGCAAAAGGCACGCAAGCAAGCCCCCGAGAAGCAAGCTTTCATCGTCAAGGAAGTAGAGAAGCTAAAGGCGGCGAAAGTCGTCCGCGAAGTCGCGCACCCCACTTGGCTCTCTAACGGCGTGGTTGTCCCTAAACCCGCTGGAGGAGGCCGACTCTGCATCGACTACACCGATGTCAACAAGGACTGCCCCAAGGACCCATACCCCATGCCGAGGATAGACCAGATCGTGGACTCCACCGCTGGCTGCGACCTCCTCTGTTTTCTGGACGCCTTCTCTGGTTATCACCAGATCAAAATGGCTAAAGAGGACGAGGAGAAGACAGCGTTCCTCACCCCTTGCAGCATGTATTGCTACACATGCATGCCCTTCGGCCTGAAGAATGCTGGCGCCACTTTCCAGAGGCTCATGAGGATCGCCTTGGGGGCACAGATGGGCAGGAACGCTGAGGCCTACGTCGATGACATAGTGGTCAAGTCTCGAGAGGGAGACACCCTCTTGAAGGATCTCGAGGAAACCTTCGCCAGCCTGCGCAAGGTGAACATCAAGCTGAACCCCGCCAAGTGCGTCTTCGGGGTCCCTTCAGGCAAGCTCCTCGGGTTCCTGGTGTCCCACCGCGGCATAGAAGCAAACCCCGACAAGATCAAGGCCATAGAAGGAATGCAGCCTCCTCGCTGACTCAAGGACATGCAGCGCCTAGCAGGCTGCATGGCCAGCCTTGGCAGATTCATCTCCAAGTTCGGCGAGAGGGCCCTGCCATTTTTAAAGATCATGAAGAGATCCGGCACGTTCAAGTGGACCCCTGAGGCGGACAAGGCCTTTGAAGACTTAAAGAAATATCTGGCCAGCCCACCAGTCTTGGTGGCCCCCAGGACAGGCGAGCACCTGAAGCTGTACCTTTCAGCCACTCCTCAGACCGCAAGCGCCGTCCTGGTGGTCGAGAGGGAAGAGCCTGTCCTCCCCAAGAAGAGCACTGCCACTCCAAGCCCGAAGCCGCCCGACAAAGACCCTGCCGAAGGAGCAGCCTCCGCAGACCCACTGCCAGGCCCACCGCCTCAAGTCGAGTCTGCTCCCAGCACCCTTGTCGAGACGCCTCCACAGGCAGATCTCGACAGGGGCCCTAAAGAGCCTCCACAGAGGGCCGACGTTGCGCCACCGCAGGCAACCCTTGTCGAGAACCCCGTCTACTTCGTCAGCACAGTGCTGCGGGACGCTCGGGAGAGGTATCCAATGCAGCAAAAGCTCCTCGTCGCGCTCCTCATCGCCTCCAGAAAGTTGCGACATTACTTCCAGGGCCACCCCATTACGGTGGTCACTGCTTTCCCCCTGGAGCAGATACTGCGCAACCCCAACGCCACAGATCGTGTCGCAGGATGGAACATAGAGCTGCAGCCATTCAACTTGCGCTTCGACACCACAAGGGTCATAAAAGGAAGAGCGCTGGCTGACTTCGTCGCCGAATGGACTGACCCAAGCCCTGAGGAGCCTCGCGAGGCAGAGGCCGAGCCCTCTGGAGACACAGTGCCCAGCCACTGGACCATGCACTTCGACGGAGCCTTCGCTTGCCGCAATGGCGGAGCAGGCGTTGTCCTAACTTCGCCCAAAGGTGACAAGCTATACTACGCTGTCCAGCTGTGCTTCACGATCGACAAGATCTCCAACAACATCGCCGAATACGAAGGCCTCCTCGCCGGCTTAAGGGCCGCCATCGCTCTAGGCGTCAAGCACCTACTCGTCAAGGGCGACTCCCAGTTGCTCGTCAACTTCTCCAACAAGAGCTACACGCCCAAAGACGACCACATGGCCGCATACCTTGAAGAGGTTCGCAAGCTCGAGAAGCACTTCAGGGGCATGGAGCTCATGCACATCCCGAGGAAGGAAAACCAAGAGGCCGACGACATCGCCAAGCGAGCTTCACGAAGGCAACCCCAGCAGGCCGGCGTCTTTGAAGAAAGGCTCGCCAAGGCATCCATCAAGCAGCCTCGAGAGGCCACAGCCATAAGCACAGATGAAGCTCTCCCACCACCTCCCGAGTCTGGGGCCTCTGATTGCGGCCCCAGCACAGGGGAGCGTCTGTTGCTGACGGCAGCCCACCAAGCCACAGGCTGGATCGACGAGATCAAGGACTATCTGACGAAAGGGATCCTCCCTGAAGAGGACGCAGAAGCAGAACGAATCGCCCGACAGGCGAAATCCTACTGCATCCTCGAGGGAAGCCTCTACCGCAAGCGCCCAAATGGCATCGCGCTCAAATGCGTCCCTCCTGAGGAAGGCCGAGTGCTGATCAAGGACATCCACAGCGGGGAGTGCGGCCACCACTCATGCGCACGCACCCTCGCAGGCAAGGTCTTCAGGAGCGGCTTCTACTGGCCTCAAGTGCTTCACGATGCGGTCGCCATCGTGCAAACCTGCGACGCCTGCCAATTCCACGCCAAGCAGATTCATCAGCCGGCGCTAGGGCTCCAAACCATCCCGCTCTCCTGGCCGTTCGCGGTCTGGGGGCTGGACATCTTGGGCCCCTTCCCAAAGTCGCAGGGGGGCTATTGTTTCCTCTTCGTGGCCATCGACAAGTTCACCAAGTGGGCCGAGGTCGAGCCGGTGCGCACCATACCAGCTGGGGCCGCGGTGAAATTCATCAGGAGCCTGGTCTGTCGCTTCGGCGTGCCCAACCGCATCATCACCGACAACGGCTCGCAATTTACCAGTGG
Source organism: Poa annua (assembly GCA_026929855.1). Taxonomy (NCBI): domain Eukaryota; kingdom Viridiplantae; phylum Streptophyta; class Magnoliopsida; order Poales; family Poaceae; genus Poa; species Poa annua. The sequence continues at coordinate 36,634,357 of CM049438.1, forward strand.
CGTCTTCCGAGCCTACTGCGACAAGCTCGGCCTCAAGATCTGCTTCGCCTCGGTGGCTCACCCACGCAGCAACGGTCAAGCCGAGCGAGCGAATGCAGAGGTCCTCAAGGGCCTCAAAACCAGAAGCTTCAACATCCTCAAGGGCCACGGCAAGGGCTGGATCGACGAGCTCCCTTCGGTGCTCTGGTCCATGCGCACAACTTCCTCAAGGCCTACAGGCGAAACGCCTTTTGCCCTGGTCTACGGAGCTGAAGCAGTCCTCCCCGCCGAAATCAAGCATGGATCACCACGGGTCCTCGCCTTCAACGAGGACATCCAAGAGGGCCTCCACAACGACGACCTGCTGTTCGTCGAGGGACTGCGCCGCCAGGCCGCCCTCAGGGCGGCAAGGTACCAGCAGGACCTGCGACGGTACCACAGCCGCCATGTGCGCTCACGCACCCTTGAGGCGGGCGACCTCGTCCTCAGGCGAATCCTCTCCAGAGAAGGCCTCCACAAGCTCTCGCCGATGTGGGAAGGTCCCTACAGGGTCTCCCACATCGCCAGGCCTGGCGCAGTACGCCTCGAGACCGAAGACGGCATCCCCGTCAAGAACCCGTGGAACATCGCGCACCTGCGCAAGTTCTACCCGTGATCATAGTCACGCCAGGCATTTTTTGTCTCTAGAGGGAAGCTCACGGCTTCACCTCCAAGCTTCTCAAAGCCTCTCCCGAGGGTCAGCCCTCCGAGCTCTCCTGCTAACGAGCCACCGCAGGCCGCAGTGAACTCTGCCACTAATGGGTGGTCCCCATGCCTCGACATGGAAGGAACGTTACCTTGGCAAACCCAAGTGTGACGAACCGATTTCAGTTCCAAGAGAACTTTGCGCTCAGGCGCCATTTTCGTTCCAAGTGAACTTTGCGCTACGGCGCCGTCTCGTTCCCAAGTGAACTTAGCGCTAAGGCGCCGCTTTGTAATATTCTATGGCAAGTTTTACTTTCGTCATTTAATTTCGCATGTGCGCTTATATCCTTTACATGCGCATCTCGCGAGCGGGGGCTGAGTACGGTGCCCGTGCCCAAGAGCACCCCAGCAGCACTGCAAAATCCAAGGGACCCTGAGCTCTGGCTAAAGGGCATGCTCCCGGATACACGCCACCTCTCCAAAGGACCTTGGTACTCTCTCTCCTCGCGAGACACCCATGAGAAAGCCTATAAGCGTGCACGAGTCCCTATTTCTATACTCTAGCGTTTCGGCTTGCCTCTCTAACATCCACAGGGAGCGAAAGTCTCTCCAGGCCTGTGGAGGAAAAACTCGGCCCCTGAAGGGAAAAACGTTGCCAGAGGAGACCTACATCAGGCAAAAAGCCTCGCGAAGCTAAGTTTCCTGCTCGCTTCAAGGGAATCCTTGCATTTCTCTCACGAGCACTCTGAGTCCCTCAAGTGGCCTTTTCCCTCACTCTCCATGGGCTACTTGCGCGTCAAAGGGGGGCCCTCAGCATCGCGCCTCGAGGGCTCTTACCTCCCTAAGCCTTAAACTCCCCCCGGCCTTGCCGAGTCATAGCTCGAGCATACCGCAGCGGCGGAGTCATAGCGCGAGGGGAAGGGTCCAGCGACGTAGAGCGAAAAAGACATGGAGTTGAAGCAAAGGCTCCTCGAGGGAAGCACACACGAACTTAATAGCAATTGTTCAAAAGCCAAAGAGTATATTACAGATTGAACAGCAAAAGTCTTTAAGATAAACATCCCTACAGCGCTACAAGCGCACTAAACTGCAGGAGAGGATCTCAGGAGTAAGTTAGGCAGCGGCCTCGTCGTCGTCCTGGCCGGATCCCTCCTCTTCAAGCTCGCTCCCCTCGTCGTCGCCCTCGTCCTCCGCAGCGGCCCGCTTGAAGCGGCTGCAGAAGTCGTCCACTTGGTCGCGGACGGAGTTGGAGGCCTTCCACCCAGCCTCCCCCTCGAGGGGCTCGGTCACCGTGGCGAGGTCGAACCCGGGCTGGAGGTGCACGAGGTTGGAGAAGATGCGGTCCACCGCCACCGCCAGAAGCTGGCGGCACTCCTCCTCGACCACGTCGCGAATCTCCGCGGCGGGTCCCTCAAGCGCCGTGAAGAGCTGCTCGAAGTACTGGAGGTAGGTGGCGGAGTCGGAGTGGCCTTGGGCCGGGACGGTCGGCGCCTCTGCTCCCAGCTTTGCGGCGAGCTCGCGGCCCCGCCCCGTCAAGGACAGGAACATGCGCTCCCGCTGCTGCGACAGCACCTGCGCCGCCTTGACGCTCTCCGCTGCTTCCACCGCTTTCTCCACGGCAGGACCCACCTGCTGATTCATCTCCTCCATGTCCGCCATGAGGGAGGCGAGGTCCTGCGCCATGCCATCACGGGCCTTCTCGGCGGTGCGGCGGCGATCAGCTTCGCGCCTCACCTTGGCGATGAGGTTGGCGTTCACCTTCTCGAGCTGGTGAATCCGGGCTCCGCTCTCGCCAAGCCTCGTCTTGAAGCGGTCCTCCTGCTTGGAGAACTTGTCCTTGTAATCTTGGGAGACGGCGGCGCGAATCTCCTTCTCCTTCGCCTGGAGCGCCTTCATGGCCTCATCCCTCCGCTCCGCGAGCCGCGTGTTGGCACGCTCCACGTTCCCCTTGTGGGCGGCCACCTCACTCTCAAGCTTGCTGAGCGCCGCGGCCAAGCTGTCTTCGCGGGCCTCGAGGGTCGCGCGCTGCCCGGACAGCTCCTGCTCCCTCAGGGCCAGCTGCTCGTCGCGGCGGCGCACATCCTCCTCGCGCTCGCTCAGAGCGCGCCCTCGGGCCTCCAAGCTTGTGCGGACCTCGTCCAGGGCGGACCGCACAGTCTCAGAGTCCGCAAGGATTTTCTTCTCGAGCTCGACGAGCTCGTTGTGCTTCGCCACCAGGGAGTGCTCCACGGCTTCGTGCTCCGCCCTGGCCGCGGCCAAGTCCTCTGCCGCGGCTCGACGCTCGGCCTTCAGAGGTTGCAGGAGTTCCTCGGCGTCGCGCGCAGCGCCCTCGCGAACCTCCTCGGCGAAGCGCGCCGCCTCCTCGCGCTCCGCCTGCAGGGCCTGGTCGCTCTGCCGGCGAGCCTCTACGGCCGCGTGGAAAGCGGCCCAAGCCTCTGCGAGCTCGTCCCGCTGCCGAGCGAGCTCCCGGTCCTCCGAGGCAAGATGGGCCTCTAGCCCCTCCAGGGACTCCCGCACCAGGCGGAAGGCGACCTCTCGGTGGCCTCTGCTCCAGTCCCAGCTGCCGAGGGCAAGGGACTGGGAGGTCCCGCGAGGCGCAGAAGAACCCGCGCCTGCGTCGAGCCTGGAGGGGGTAGCCTTCGCGTGGGCCCGAGGGCTAGGTGGCAGGTCCTCTGTCTCCACACTTGCGCCCTGCGCACCGGCGCCATCCTGTGCGGGTGGCACCTCCTTGCTTGCTTCCGGGGCAGAGGCGGTAGGTCCAGTCCTCGCTGTCTCCTCCTCCTCCGCGGTGTCTGGCGGGGGCGGGGGAGTATCCTCCCTGCGGGCCCGAGGCGGGCTTGGCGCCGACATGGCACCCGCCGAAGCCCCTGGCTGCGCTGGAGGGGTAGCTGCGCGGGGCGGGGTGGGCACTCTCTCCACCTGCTCCTCCACCCGTTCCACCTCAGGTGGCGGCTCAGGCACCTCCGCCTGAGGCGTGTCCCCCTGAGGGCCTGCAGAGGCCTCCACCTCAGGCCTCGAAGCCTCCGCTGCAGCAGCCTCACCCGCCGCAGCCTCCGGTGCGGCCTGGGGAGTGGCCTTCTTCACATCCGCAGATTTGGGAGCCTGCGGCGCTTCGCAGGCGCTGGGTCGCTGGCATAGAGAGGAGAAAATCGGTCAAGAAGAACAAGCAAACAAGACTCGGAAAGGAAGGGCAAATGTCAATGGCTTTTACTTGGTCTTTTTGGCGCGGGAGTCAACCCACGTCATGCCTGGCGAGCGCCACGAGGGTGCGGTCCGGGCCCCTGCCTCCTCAGGGGCCGCCTCAGCTTTCCTTTTGTGGGGAGCGCTCGGGGGCTCCCCGGCAGGCCTGTCATGGGCCGCCTTAGTCCTTGGCTCCTGGCGTCCCGCCTCAGCCTCCTCGCTGTCGCCGGAGGAAAGCTCGTGGACCTCCCCTGTAGGGGGCACGACACCAGACGAGCTTCCCGCGCCTGCGGAGGGCTCCACCTCCGTCTCCGCGTCGCCCTGCTCCGAGTCAGATGCGCACGGCGACTCGGCGGTATCCGCTGGCATGGGCCCCTCTTCTTCTTCTTCCCCCGACAGGCCTAGCGGGGTGAACGTGGGCATCCGCGCCAGGGTGGCCTGGCCCTTGTCCGGAACCTCAAACAGAGGCCTTATCGCCAAGGGAACCCTCGCGGGCACGTCAGGGTTGACGAAGAGGCCACCCATGATGGTGGCGACGACCTCGGGGCGGTGGTCGCAGGGGTGCAGCCGCATCGGGTCCGTAGGCCCTGAGTACGCCCACATCGGCCTCTTGTGCGCCTGAAGGGGGGCGATGCGGCGCTTCACGAACTCCCCCGCCACCATCTGGCTAGTCAGGCCGTTCTCGCGGAGCGCCCTCAAGTGGCCCACGAGGTCGGCTATCTCGCGGCCCTCCAAGGCCCGCTTGCCCCAGTGGGTGTTCTTCACGGGCGGCGCGTCAGGGATCTCGAGGAGAGCGCTCTGCGACGGGACGCCGATGAGGAACCACTTCTGCCTGAAGTCCTCCACCTTCTTCGACACCGCAGTCACGGGCCTCTCACCGCTCTAGGCCATGGGGATGTAGACGTCCCCCATGCCGTCCGCGATGCGGAAGGACACGCAGCCTGTCCGCTCCGTCTTCGCAGTGTTCCGGAGCGCGTAGAAGCTCCGGAAGAGGGCGACCGAGGGCTTCACCCCTAAGTATGCCTCGCACAGGAAGGCGAAGATGGAGAGGACGAGGATGGCGTTGGGGTGGACGTGTAGGAGGTGGATCTGATAGAATTCAAGGACGGCCTCCAAGAAAGGAGAGTACGGGGGCACCAACCCGGCAAGGAGGGTTTGGAGGAAGATGGGGAAGAAACCCGCCGGGAAGCGGCCGGTCCTCGCGGCCTGGATGGCGCTGGCGCCGTGCTCGTTGTGCTTCCCGGCGACTAAGTGCTGGATCTTGTCCAGCGCAGCCGCAGTGACGCGCGCCCCGACCAGAGCGGGGCCGAATGCCTCATCCTCCTGCGCATCTTGGCGGGCCGAGGTCATCGCCGACTTGCCCTTAGATCCTCCCATTGTCGGAGAAGGGCAGGAGTGCGGAGGAGCGAAAGGAAGGAAAGGGAAATGCTCGCCGGAGAGGAAAAGAGTTCGCCGGAGAAGGAGAGCTAGGAGGTCGAGAGTTGGGAAAATGGAGGCGCAGAATGGGAAGCAATGACTGCGATTCGGACCGGCGCGCAGCTTTATACCGCCGTCGGGCAGTTACCAAGGCGCGGTCGTGGTGATCGTGGTGGGGCCCCCCACTACGCACGTTCCTACCGGAGAAACCGAGTCGCCGCAAGTTTATCTCCAAGTGACGCGTGTCACGGGCAGGCCGGACGTTTTGGACCCGCGACGCTTCGTCTGGGCCCGATGGGCCTCGCCGTGCCCGTCGTGGGCCCGGGGGCTACTATCGGCCTAGTGGATTCTAGGGTGTGCAGAGCCCACTCTCCACGGCCCTCACACGCGTCGATGCCGACGAAACGACTAAGGACCAAGCGGAACGCTTGGGGAGACCCCCGAGGGGAGAGCCCCCTCGAGGGGACTTGAGGGGGCAGCGAAGGCCCTGAAGGGGCTCCCCCTGAGGCCGCCTCCCGGCAAGGCTTTCCCCCCTTGAGGAGAAGTCAACACAACTCCCCCGGCAGGGCCTCCCGGGCCCTGCGGGGATACTTCGCCACGAAGAAACCGCTGCAGAGCGCACATGGCCTCTGCAGCAGCCGCAGAGTGACGCGCGCGTCTCCGCGCGATGACGACGGCACCGCAGTTGCCGTTCTGGTGATAAAAGGAGTCAACAAAGCGCTGTGTCCCCTGCGCCGCCACCAAGGCTTTCCTCTTTGGTGATAAAGTGGGTCGCCGGCGCAACGCTCCAACGGCGACGTCACCGTGGGCACCCCCACGGCCTCTGCAGCACCAGCTGTCCGCTCTGCAAAGACAAAAGCTGCCCTGCCACGGAGGCAGGCTTTACGACCATGGACCAAGTCCATGGACACCCGAGCTGCGGTGCACCCCGTTCCTCTGCTTCGTCGCCATGTGGGAACCCTTCCGCTGCGCAGGACGCAGGGATGAGGCCCTGGGCGCCTATATAAGGAGCAGGAGCGCCACCGTAGAGAGGAGATCGAAAAACGAACCGCGTACCCGTGTACACCCTACCATAGCCTAGCCAAGCTTAGCGAGCTCGAGGAGGAAGAAGAGCTTGCCCTTCCCCCTCCAAGCTCCGCATAGCCGCTCGAGAGCCCTCGGCAAGCTCATTGTGCTGTTCCTACTGCAGTGCAATACAGACAGGCAGGAGTAGCGGTTTTACCTCACCCTGAGGGCCGTGAACCTGGGTACGGGCCGGACTCCATCTCTGTCGTGCTGTTCCTCCACAGGCTCGTCGAGCACCGTCGCCGAGCCGGCCGTAGGTTGTTGACCAACGTGTTCAGTCCCCTTCACGAACTTCTCCCCCGAGAGTGGTTATCCCTGTTCCGTGGGAATCACACCTCGACAGGAGGCTGCCGCGCCACCCCTTGAGGTGGGCGCCTCGGTGCCCGTCTCCTTTTCCCCCTCGGACTTCTGGAACGTGTCTGGAATTCTAAGATCTTCGGTATAAAAATTGTCCAATTCCGAGAATATTTCCTTAAGTGGATTTCTGAAACCAAAAACAGCAGAAAACAGGGAACTGGCACTGTGGCATCTTGTCAATAGGTTAGTTCCAGAAAATGCATAAAACAATATAAAATGTGTATAAAACATGTAGGCAATTGGTATAATATAAGTATGGAACATAAGAAATTATAGATACGCTTGAGACGTATCAACAACTCCTGGATACTACCCACGGCAACCAAACACTCATGACCCACTGGATCTCTACAAACATGATGGTCCTAGTCTTACTGGCGGTGTTCCAAACAGGCCATGCCCAATAAGTATACACAACAAGTAAAACAACTATATATCCCGACGAGGATGTACACCTAGGTTAAAGGAGTAAGCCTCCCCTTATAGAGGAAATACTCTAGACAAAAGTATCCTATCAATCTAGGAGATGCTTCAAACAAAAGTTATATTAACACACAAGCAAGCATTAACATTCACAATAACACACTCTCTTGCAAACCTGATGTCAGCCCTAGGACAATTATTAGTAAGTAGCTAAATAAACAACAAAGGCTAGCACTACTAATCACACAAGCTCTAGATTAGGAGTTTAAAACAATGCAATGTCTCATATGATAAAGTACCACAAGAGAAACTAATCCAAGCTTGGACCAAGCAAAAAGGGTACTGGTTGTTTCTTAGAAGATACTAACAAACACAAACATAAAGTCCACATAAACCAGCAATAACCAATATCAAGTACCTATAGCTAGGACATGCATCAGGGACTAAATATATCACCAGTATATACACAACCGATTTAAGTGACATCAATTCAATCCACCACATCTTTATACAAACAGACTCTAAAACATGTGTAATTCTTTAGGCAAAGTGAATTAAACCTAGCACAAAGCATGCAAAGCAACATACAACACTATTTCTAAACAACAAGATATCCTTAACATAGAAGTGAACGTCTGCAAGCAGCCACATAGCACAAGCAAAGGCTTTATCACCTCATTCCACTAAATGAGCTACTGGTTTGATAACACTTTTAGTCATGCTAGGAAATCTCCAAGATGCCCTAAGGCTCTATTAGAAATATTATTCTTTTGTGAAGTTTAAATCATACAAACCATTTGTTTAAGCAAGACCCCTTTTTCTTTTAAACAAAGGCAAAGGTTACTGTGATGAACACATTTTTAAACATAAGGATGAAATTAGAGTGTTTGAAATAAATGGCTTAATTACTTTTATTACAAACATAAAACTTAAACCTATCTTCTAGTGGAATAATCCCCTGTTTTTGAGTAAAAACCATTACTCACAGCATATAGCTCCTAAAAATAAACCCTTTGTCCACCATAAACCTAGTAACCATATAAAGCTATGAAAATTGGATTTGCATCAAAAAGTATTTTTAATAAAGAATTAAAAATCACCAAAATGCCACTGGTGTCAAACTTAAACTTAATAGAACTTTAGTTTAACAAATCTCCTGCATGCATGGATTATATATCTAGGTAGGTATTCTTCTAGGCTTTCCATAGAACTAAAGTTTGCAAGTTTTGGATCTGTAAAACTCAAGTTATTGAGGAAATGGTGGAAAAGATACTTTTTACAAGATTTGATCTACAGCACAAAATAAATCATATTTTTGCAAGAGACCACTTCTGCACGATTAAGGAAACACTCAGGCATCCTAAAAAATTTACCTCAAACCAAATGCATGTCTAGATCTACCAGAAACGAATTGAAGCTAGCTAGTAGATTTTCTGGAAATTAAAACAGGAAAAAGATCTTAAAAGGAAAAAGAAAAGGATGGGCTGGATCTGGCCACGGGCTGAGCGGGCGAGCTGGGCCGGCCCAGATGCGCTACGCGCACAAGGAAACGGCACCGGCCGTCGGATCCGATCTGGAAGGTCCAGATTAGATCGTCCGGGTTCAAAACTGGGTCGTTGATCCGAAGATCGACGGTTCCAGGTCGTCTTCCACCTCCAGACGCAGGGGAAAGAGAGGGAGGGCCAAGCTTCGGCCAGGGCCTCGATTAGCTCACCTAGGGGCTCCGGGAGGAGACAAGGAGGGGTGGAGGAGGTCGCCGAGGGTCGGGGAAGTCCGGGGACGTCGCCGTTCTTGCAGGGGAGCTTCCTAACCAAAGGAACACCGTGGTTGTCCGGCTCGGCCACGGCGAGGCTGCAGCGGCTCCGGCGAACCTGCGAGGAGAAAAGGATGTCTAAGAGGTACACCACGACTAGGTGAGCACGAGTGAAGGAGAAGGGAGGGCAGGGGTCGTCGGAGTCGAGGGATTCGTCCGAGGCAAGCTTGCTGGACCGAGCGGAGGATTCTCGCGTTCCCTGCGGACAGAGAGCGAGAGGGCTAAAGGCTGAGCATGGGATGGTGGAGAAGAAGGAGGGGAACACAATGGACAAGGTGGGGAGAGGGAGAGAGGGACTCGGGATCCTTATCCAAGAGGGTGGACGGCTCCACGGACACGGGCATGGGCAGGGGTGTGTGGGGCAATGGCTCGGGATTGGCCGAAGGAGGCGGTGAGCGAAATGATGAGGGCATTGCAGCACGGCTTGGACTGCTGGCCTGGTGCCGATGGAAGGGAGTTAATTAATGGAGAGGTCTAATTCTGCCCACAAGGTGCTCGACAAAACGCCCAAACGAAAAAGACAAAAGAGAAACAGGGCTGGGTTTAGACATGGTCGAGGGCAATCTGTCCAGATGGTGTGGGAGAGTCCAAGTTGTGCCTAAGACAAGGGCTTGGGAAGAGAGGAGTGTAGGTTAAGGTGTTGAATTGTTTTTGAGATAAATGGACTAGGTCACAAAGCTAAGTTGGATTAGTCAATCCTTTGGTTTGAAAATTATAAAACAAGATGACTTGGTTAGAGGGGATATATGTTCAACATTTAGGGTCAAGAGTTTAAGAAAAAGGGTCATTCAACAACTAGATACAAAAATGGCAAGTTGCAATTCTATAACACATCAAAAGGTCACCTTACAATGAAGCACTCAAAGCAAGCATGAATTAGTGATCAAATATTTTTGTAAAACAGAAAGAATGATATAGGTGGATAGTAGAGGTGGTGAGGATGATGTTAGGTAAGTTGCATTTTCACTTGGAATAAAATAAACCCTAATTGGCATGCTCTAGAAATGCTATAAATTAACAGGAGTGAAGATACATCTTCTACCTTTCAAAAATAGCAACTATAGACATAATAATACAAAAACAACATTACAAGGGGTAACACAATTCATTCATGCAAGATAAGCTAAACAAGCATTTAGATCCTAAGTTAAACTATCCCATAAAATGTTGACACATGCAACACCCATAACAACTACACATTTCAATAAAGCAATTCAACACAAATCTGCTAGGGGGATCAACAAAGGCACATGCCTCTCACATAAATGCACAAGTAAAACAAATAAAATAAGCCCAAGTCAAACACCCACACCATTGGATAAAATTAATCCAACTTACTAAGATAAAATAAATATATTTGTGAGGTGGTGATCAATATGATAATGACAAGATTTTGAAGAAAGGAGGTTAAATCACTTCCTAGTAATAGTTTCCAAAGAGATATTAAATTAGGAGTTTTTGGAATGAAAGTTGCTAAGACTAGCAACACATTAAACTCAAAATATATCAGGACGATCCTTTGTAGTTTTGCAAACATATAGTTTTGGAAATACTTTTATTTTCTCAAATAATTGGTCTTTGGGTATTTGCTAAAATTATAGTTAATAGAGTTTGTTAAACAACTTGACTAGGAGGAGTTATAGGAATCCTTTTACTATTCTTAACATTGACCAAAAAGGGTTATATATGAACAGGTAAAATTCATATGTTGAAATTTTTAAAGGATCAACAACACAAACAACAACCACAAGAGGGCAAACAGTGAAATCAAGAGTAAAACACATACATTAACAAGACATTCCAAAAAGTTTTTGTTGGTTCCAAATTTTGGGTGTGTTAATATTAAGTTTTTCTTGTTTCCAAAATTTGGGACGTTACACTTGTAGGCGTTTTTTTCTTACTTTGGCAATGGTATATGAGGCAGATGTGTAGTTTTATATAATTTAGATGTGTAGTTTTAGGTGATTTAGATGTGTAGGTCTAGGTGATTTTGATGTGTAGTTTTAGATGATTTACATGTGTAAATGATTTAAATGTCCACTAGGTAAATCATATGTTTGTTTAGTTTTGTCTTGTAAAAAATGCTGATGATTACAATATTGTGCCACCATATATCATCAGGGGTGGTGCCAGCGAGCCTTGTGATATGCACAGATACACATCTTGTGCATCCTACTTGGCTCGATGGCACCATCACTGTAATTTGTGTGTACAATCTAAGTATGAGAGGCATGCTTTGCAGTTTTATTTAAATGCGTTAGATGATTATGCTAGTTTAAGATAGATGTTCATTGTCATGTTTACTAGACTGTTGAATGTTTATACTAATCATACAACATTTGATGTAGCAAATGTTTCAATCATGTGATGATTGTGGCTACTTCTAATGTATGAATAAGAAGTTTGAGGTAGTTCTTCCGTAAAAGGTCCGTATACTAAAACGGTATGTTTGTATCCATCATTTGTATTCTATCGAATTTGTTCATTTCTTTACATTGTGTCAGCTTGTTCAATATACGCCAATGATTAGACTACTTGTAATGACACTAATGTCCAACTACTTTTCCTCGGATCATTTCATGCAGGTCTAGATGTGACCTCTTGAACCATGTGGGCGTTCTTCTTACTGATCATATGATGTTCGAGATCCTCCTGAAACGGATGACACTGTCCACTCGGAAGTTCAGAGTTTTGTGTACCAACGAGCCAGGCAGGACGTATTTCAGTGGCACTCGTTGGGAACAACTTGTAGATTACTACAACATGCAACCTACTGATAGGTGCACCTTCACTCTCCAACCAGATAATAAAGGTATATACTTTCAGTATAGGTTCTCTCAGTCGTCCTCTAGCTAGTTCTGAGTCTGAGAACCATGACCCTCGAGAGCTTGACTTTGTGCCTGTGCTTGAGGTGATTCAAAATGATTAGTTAGTTTGGTAGCAGTTTAGTATAAACTATATATAGACTATGACTCTTATATATTTGTTCAATACCGCAACTGTTGACGCAACCACTTATTTGAACTATTGTATTTCGGTTTCTGTTTTACTGTATTCTGATGTATTGCTGAAATTGTTCTATTGTATTCATTTTTCTGTTTCAGCTTTTTTTATTTGAATTTTCGAAATACATTCACTGGTGTGATCTTCCTCGCCGATAACACATAATTTCACCGACGTGGCCTTACGCACACCGGTAATCACATAGATCATCACCGGTGATTACCGGCGTGCGGGTTTCACACTGGTGATTTCAAAAACATCACACCGGTGATTAGCCTTTTCCTTGTAATGTTTGTTTAACTCATTTTTTTACTCCTGCACGAGCTATCTTGCTTTTATGATCAAGAGGCTTGTACTAGTGAATTAATTATTTGTTTACCTTTTTCGCAAGAAAAGTTTTCTTCACCTGTTTGAAACATGTTTTTATCATTTTGTTAAACTTGGTGTCCCCCAACAATAGTGTGTAAGGATGCTATTTCAATATAAAGTCTTTTCTCCAGAAATGGAATTGTGTTTATCGAGAGGTACGAAGAAACTCAGATTTTATCCCGAAGAAACTTAAAACGAATATTTAATTTAAAATTTTAATCTCTTAATCAAATATATTTCTCCAACATTGTCAACATGAACCTTCCGATGTCACAGTGGTAAGACTAGTCATAGTGGGAGTAAAAAAGGTGGTAACATAAATGCCACATAAGTAAAAATGATGATGTGACAAGTATTTAATGAGTAGAGAGGTGATGGTGATATTATAGGTAGATACCGTAACATAGCGGATTTCAAGACAGGATGAGTCTATAGCGTAATAAATGAATGATTATATGATACTACACATATGTTACCACCCACTATGAAGATAGTAACATCATATGCATGATACCAATATGCATGATACTAATATATGATACTCTCCACTATGGCTAGTGACTAGTCTAAGGTACTCCATGTCCCCCAGCTACGGTCACGGGATTGGACGCGCGCAACTACGTCCCTCAATTATTCAGCGTGTAGCACCTATTTTATGGTGCACTAGAATTTCCAGTTTATGTTCACTTAACGAAAGAATCGACCCATACAGTCGTGAAGTCAAGTTATCACCCAATTATTATTCAGTTCCCAGTCTACTTAGTTTAACCTAATTATCTAAATCTCTATTAGTTGCACACAATTACGTCTCATGTACAACACTCAGTGCACGACGAATCACGATGTGGATCAAACGGCTAAGAAGTTGACTAGGAATTAACTAAACCTCAGTCCCCCCTTTCCCCTTTCTCCCCTCTCGTCTCTCCGCCTAAGAGTCGTCGTTGTGGCTTCGGCCCCTCTCCTCTCTCTCCGGCAGCACTGCCGGCCGGGGTAGGGGAAGGAGAGGGTGCCCGGCCTTGTTTATAGTAGTAGGGTTTCTGTTTTGCCCGTGTGGCTGTTTGGCGAGATGCCTTCCCGGAGATGCGCTCTCGCCGGCGCGTGGAGATGCGGCGTGGCTGGAGCTCGCTGCGAGCAACTCCCTATGGTGGGGCTGGATGCTGGCACGGCTCCTTCTAATAAGCGCATTTCGAGCCGGATCTGGCGTCATGTTACTTGTTCCCGCTGCCATGGTGATGGAGGGACGTGCAAGCCGGCCGGATCTGTTGGCCTGCTGGGATTTCCATCCCTGGTGCGTGGGCGCGGCGCCGGGTGGAGGGCCCAGAGCTACCTCAACATGTTTCCATGGTGGGGAGATGCTGAAGGCACTAGTACAAAACAGGCTATCAGTGGCGCACCTTTTTAAAATTCTGTGGCGCACCCCCAGAATTCTCGCCACTAAATTACAATTCTGTGGTGCACCGGCCCGTGCGCCACAGAAAATCCAGAATTTTGTGACACATTGCAAACCATGCGCCAGAGATTATGTTTTTCAGGTTAAAAAAATGCACCGCAGCCACCGCAGTCGTCGGCGTCAGGCTCGTACCCGAGCCCCGCCCACGAACACACACCGTCGCCGGCCACGTCCACCATGTCCGACGCGGACGACGCGCGCGTGCTTTGGCCCCGCTGCTGGCTCGCTCCTTTCTTGGTCAGCCGCTACCACCGAGGGGAAGCGTGGAGGCGGAGAGGGCCGCGGCGGTGTAGGGCTCCTCCATGTCCGACGCTAACGGCGCAACGCTGATCAAGGGCAAGGGCGTGGCCATCGTTGGCGCCAGATCCAGATTTCAGATCTGATAATTTGTATTTGCTATCCGTGGCGCATGCAACAATATGCGCCACAGAATACGTATTTCTGTGGCGTATGGATCAGATGCGTCACAGAAAGTCATGTTTCGTGCGCCACAAAATTCCAAACTTCTGTGGCGTACGTAAAAAATGCGCCACAAAAATTATTTTTGTGGCGCATGCTTATTTGGTGCGCCACAAAAAGTCATCCACCTATAAGCCTTTTACTACTAGTGAGGTGACCTCTGTGTCAACTCCTTCTTCAAGCACGATCAGCCCTGGTTCTTCAATTCATCTGCAGTGATCTGCTGCCTCTTGGCTGGCCTTGGTGGCGAGGGAGGGGAGGAAGATTACTTAGGTGTCGATGTTTTTTGGGGTTGATGTCCTTCTCGGAGCATCTCTGCTCCGGTGCACCTGCGCGACAATGAGCAGCAGATGTTGTCTCTCTCCGACGAGCTCGTGAGGAAGGAGAGCGTGAGCGAGACTACTGGTACCTGCTCCTTTGGTTTGCTCTACTTATGTCCATCTAGTGATTTTAGTGCTATTTTTCTCCTCTTGGCCGGCCGTGGTGGTGAGGAAGAGCGAGAAGATGGACGCGCTGCAACTGCTGGGTCTGGACGGCGGTGGTGTGAGTTCGGATCGACCAGAAGATCTCCTTTGGCGATTACTTCCTGGTTATCGGCTCCCACCATTTCACCCTTTGTGCTCCACTGCCATTTCGCTAGTTGTCAAGCTCCAGTTTATATGTTTGTTGTTGGTCATGATGAATATGCGTTCCTGCTGTTCGAGACATGCCGGAGACGATCTGCAGCGGTTTCTCAGATTTAACTGTCAGGAACCTCAGGTTTGAGCTGGTGTTGGACCAATTGTATCTACAGCTCAATCCCAAACCTCAAAAACGTCTGCCGACTCGATTGTTGGTTGAGCCGCTGGCTCTACAGTTGGCGAGACAACGAGAGGCCCTTGAAAAGTTCGATTGCAGTTGTGTCGTGTCCGAGTTCTCGACGGACCCCCCTAGAAGGATCCGATTGTACTATTTGGTGTATTCATCCCGATTCTGTAGCTTATTTCAGCTTTGTTCGGCTAGGTTCCACAAAGAGGGTGAAAGTGATGATCATTGTATTGTAATCTACAATGATGTTTGTTGTTTCGTGCAAGTCTAGCTTTTTTTAACTTATAAGAGTCTGGAATACTTTTTAAAAAACTAAATGTCTGGAATATTTAGTTGTATAAAGGACGAAAGAGACAAATACGCGTTATCTCGTCATGCAGTGGCGACTAGGAACGAAGCTGGCGTTCGTAAGCAATACTCATTGAAACGAGGGCTTGTTCCTTGTTTTTGTTCGGAATTATCGATACTATACTCTCTGTTTTACCTATTACACATTTTGTCTAGATACACATAAAAATGGGTGAATATGGACACTAAAACATTTTAGATACAAATTTAAATATGTGAATGTGAAAAAAAAGCCTAAAACTTCTTATATTAAAAAAAAATACTAGACAGGAACCCTTTCGTGGTGGTCTGCATCGCTCGGTTCTGACTTCTTGTGGCAATTGCATCGATAGTTCCATAGAAATGGACAAGGAATTCGTCGATCCATTCAATTGCACGTCGGCCTCTACTTCGCGGAAACGACCAAGGAGTTGCGCGCTAGCTGTATAAGTCATGGAGATGGAGTATATATCTTCTTGAACAATTCCGTCTTCTTCGTATAAGTTGCTGTAAACATGGATAATACCTATAAACTCATGGAGTATATAACTCAATTAAGTCTAGCCATACCATCGTGTACCGTGTAGTGCAAGACTCTGATCAACCCCAAAATGAAGCAACCTATATAATATCGAGCCGTCAGCGAATGAGCGGAATGAGAGCATCTCAGCAATGACAGGGAAATACATGATTATTTACGCTTATCTGACTTGGCACCTCATGCGTTGACCAGCCCAGATATATGCGTGTGCGTCTTGTGAGCATATCCATGTCGCTGGTACTAGCTAGCTCAGTACCCTGCCTGCAGCCTGTACTAATCTACACGATCTTGCTTAATTAGGATATATATTAAGTGACTGATCAGGGGAGCGCCCGGCCGGAACCATGGGATTTGTGTACCGGATCGCGAGCCCGTCGGAATACCTAGCGATCACTGGGTACAACATCAATGACGTGAAGCTCGCTAAGAAGGCCTGGATTGCTCCGGGCCAACGATGCGCTCGCTTCGACATCTCCCCGGTGAACTACACCTTCGAGGTGCAGGCCATGAGCGCCGAGAAGCTCCCTTTCGTCCTCCCCGCCGTCTTCACCATCGGCCCACGCGCCGACGACGTGGAGTGCTTGCTCCGGTACGCCAAGCTCATCTCCCCGCACGACAAGCTCTCGCACCACGTGAACGAGCTCGTCAAGGGCGTGATCGAGGGCGAGACCCGCGTGCTTGCGGCCTCCATGACCATGGAGCAGATCTTCCACGGCGCCAAGTCGTTCAAGCAGGCCGTGTTCGAGAGCGTGCAGCTGGAGCTGGACCAGTTCGGCCTCATCATCTACAACGCGAACGTGAAGCAGCTGGTGGACGTGCCGGGGCACGAGTACTTCTCCTACCTCGGCCAGAAGACGCAGCAGGAGGCGGTGAACCAGGCCAAGGTGGACGTGGCGGAGGCCCGGATGAAGGGTGAGGTCGGCGCCAAGGAGCGGGAGGGGATGACGCGGCAGAACGCGGCCAAGGTGGACGCCGAGACAAAGGTTTACACGGTGAAGCGGCAGGGGGAAGGGTCCAAGGAGGAGGCCAGGGTGCAGTCGGAGGTGCAGGTGTTCAGGAACGAGAGGGAGGCGGAGGTGGCGGAGGCGAACGCCGAGCTGGCGATGAAGAAGGCCGGGTGGGAGCGACAGGCGAGGGTGGCCGAGGTGGAGGCGGCAAAGGCCGTGGCCATACGCGACGCGCAGCTGCAGGTAGAGGTGGAGCGGACCAACGCCGAAAGGCAGACGGAGAAGCTCAAGGCGGAGCACCTCAGCAAGGCCGTCGTCGACTACGAGATGAAGGTGCAGCAGGCCAACTGGGAGCTCTACAACCGGCAGAAGGCGGCGGAGGCACTGCTGTTCGAGCAGGAGAAGCAGGCGGAAGCAAGACGCGCTGTGGCGGACGCGGACTTCTTCGCGCGGCAGAAGGAGGCCGAGGCGGAGCTGTACGCCAAGCGGAAGGAGGCCGAGGGGCTGGCCGCCATGGGCGAGGCCCAGAGCGTCTATCTGTCGTCCATGCTTGGCGCGCTTGGCGGAAACTACGGCGCGCTCCGTGACTACCTCATGGTCAGCACAGGCGTGTACCAGGAGATGGCGCGCATCAACGCCGACGCCATCAGGGGGCTCGAGCCCAAGATCAGCGTGTGGAGCAACGGCGCGGCTGCTGGCGAGGGTGACGGCGCGATGAAGGAGATGGCCGGGGTGTACAGGATGCTGCCTCCGATCTTGACCACGGTGCACGAGCAGACTGGCATGCTGCCGCCGGCCTGGATGGGTACTCTCGGTGACGGCACCTCCACGTCCGGCTGAGACCTTGCAGTGAAGCTGCTCAATCTGATTTATATTGTGAATGCGTGTGCAAGTCTGTGGGATACGTCAAATAAGTACTCCGTATGAGTATTTTCATTTCCTTTTTATTTGGTCTGACCCGGTGTAGTAAAACAACTGTTAAGTTCGATTGTGCAATTTACTGTACTCGTAAATAAAGTATAAATCCCCGCCAAAAATAATACTAAAATAAAGAGTAAATAAAACACCAGCTTCAACTCATCATGGACCGTGCATTCCTACCTTTTACCAGCCTGCAAACAACTTTGACATGTTCTTCATTTGGTTAAGACAACTCGTCGTGGAGTTCACTTTTGGTTTAGTACACCCTCTGATCCTATTTAAGTGTCGTCACCAGTTTAGAAATCTGTACGTGCTTTGCTCAGTTTTTGCGTTACTTTTTTCGTATAGGGAGTGTTCATGTTCATTCAGGAAATATAATGGAAGCACGCTTCACTCCCTGACCAGTCTGCGCCACTCTGTTTTTGAGAAAAAGACCACCGATCTAATAATCATCCAAAAAGTAATAAAAATTACAAATAGGTCAATCGACCACCTAGCGACGACTACGAACACTTGAACGAGTCGAAGGCGTGTCGCTGTCCTCGCCCCTCCATCACCGGAGTCAGGCCAAGCTTGTTGTAGTACACAGACGGGAAGTCGTCGAGCTAAGACCACAAAGGGCCAGCGCCCCAGTGCAGTAACCATCACCAAATATGAACGTAGATCGAAATAATCTGACCTGCAACGAAACGGACGAACATGAAAACAGACAATATCCCAAGAGATCCGCCGTACACACGATTCCACGCGTCCTCTGCTAACGCTAGACGCACCACCGGAACGGGAATAGGGCGGGGAGTACCTTATTCTGACACCGGGATGTAGCACCGCTTCACCACCTAGATGAAGACACGAAACTGAAAAAAAAAACAGTAAAGGAAGACCCATCCACCGGCGAGAGGACTCGTCCGCCGCTCCTCCAAGACCTAGGAGGTCATGGAGATGCGGAAGATCGGTCGTGTCGCCGGCGACCGATAACGTATGCTGAAACCTAGATCGCCTCTTTTTTCGATACCGCTTCACGGAGGAAGCAATGTCGAATTACCACCGACAGATAACTTGAATTCTCCGGACCGGACCAAAAAACCCGCACAGCTTGAATATGAGACGAAATCTTCCTCCCAAAATCTACTTTTGATTTATTTATTTATTATTTCAAGTTTGATTTCAAATTTGATTGAGAATCTAGTCTTGTAACTGAATGGGTAATTTTCTGATAACCGTGCTTACACGAAAACCTGGCCCCCCTCTTGTTTTCAATATATGGTAACTAAATCCTGTTTAGGTGAAAGTGATTTCCCAAATGTCTGTGGCAAGATGGTTAGGAGGGTGGTTGTACCCCCAGCACATCAGAGTTCAAATCCCAGATTTGACGCTGGTGTTTCTCATTTAGGCGGAATATTCTTCAGTGGGAGGCGACGTTCCCGTCGACAGCGAGGCGCCTATGGTGACTTCATGAATCTCAAGACCTGATCCGCTAGATCAGTCTATCGGAGGTGCTCATAGGGGTAGGGTGTGCGGGCGTGTGTTCATAGGTGTGAGTGTGTGCGCATGTATATGAGCGATTGCGTTGTACTGTGTTTCTCAACAAAAAAAATCTCGGGGTTCAAACGACGCCTTAGCTAAAAAAAATGCAATCCTCTGTTTTGTTCGTTTTTATCTCTCCTAAGGCTACACTCCCGTTAGTATTCCGTAACTAATAATTTGCGGATCAGCCGGGGACTTTCCGGATGACCGGATGGGCATATCGTGCTTCTTCCTCGCTCATACGGTGGCTAGTAATTTGGACTAAATGGATAAATTGGTTAGACTGAGATTGCGTTCGATCTTAAGAGCAATCTCTCAATCTTAACAGACTACCGTATCTATCTACATCAGTCAACAACCTGCTTGATATAAAGGCCGAAGGGGTCGCCACCCTATTCGTTTGTGTGATCCGATCTAACTACCGTTGCTATTTACTCGTACGTAGACACACTTAGCCTCCAACGAAACTAGGCGGATCAGATCGTGGGAGATGGCCACTTTCCGTGTCGCCGACGCGTCAGAGTACCTGGCCATCACCGGCTGGGGCATCGCCGACGTCAAGCTCGCCAAGAAGGCGTGGGTCTACGTGGGGCAGCAATGCAAGAAGTTCAGCATCTCGCCGGTGAACTACGAGTTCGAGGTGCACGCCATGAGCGCCGAGAAGCTGCCCTTCATCCTCCCCGCGGTCTTCACCATCGGCCCCAAGATCACGGCCAGCGGTGGCGCGGAGGCGGACAAGAAGGACCTTCAGGCGCAGCTCCTCCTCTACGCCAAGCTCATCGCCCCCCTGCACACGTCGAGAAGCCACGTCCATGAGCTCGTCAAGGGAATCATCGAGGGCGAGACCCGCGTGCTCGCGGCGGAACTCACCATGGAACAGATCTTCAAGGGCACAAAGTCCTTTAAGGAGGAAGTCTTTGACAAGGTGCAGGTGGAGCTGGACCAGTTCGGCCTCTTCATCTACAACGCCAACGTGAAGCAGCTGGTGGACGTGCCGGGGCACGAGTACTTCTCCTACCTCGGCCAGAAGACGCAGCAGGATGCCGCGAACCAGGCCAAGGTGGACGTGGCGCAAGCCCGGATGAATGGAGAGGTGGGCGCCAAGGAGAGGGACGGGCTGACCCGGCAGAACGCCGCCAAGGTGGACGCCGAGACCAAGGTGCTTTCGGTGCGGCAGATGGGTCAGGGGCTCAAGGAGGAAGCCAAGGTGAAGGCTGAGGTGCAGGTGTTCGAGAATGCTAGAGAGGTGGACATCGCCGCGGCCAAGGCCGAGCTTGCCATGAAGAAGGCCGGGTGGGACAAGCAGGCTAAAGTTGCAGAGGTCGAGGCGTCAAAGGCCGTTGCCATCCGCGAGGCTGAGCTCCAGATGGAAGTCGAGCGTAAGAACGCGCTGCGCCAGACCGAGAAGCTCAAGGCCGAGCAACTCAGCAAGGCTACCGTGCAGTACGACACGCAGGTACTTACACGTACATATTGACATATACTTGCGTGCATCATGTGCCGAGATCGTTGAAAATTTCCATCTATCTTTCATGTACGTTCATATATGTGTGGCCATGCATGTTAATCTGTGATTGTAGGTTCAAGATTCAAATGCGCTGCTCTACAGTAGGCAGAAGGCGGCGGAGGCTTCGCTGTTCGAGCAGATGCGATCGGCGGAGGCGCGCAAGGCGCAGGCTGACGCGCACTTCTTCGAGCAGAAGATGGCCGAGGACGCGAAGCTCTACGCCAAGCAGCAGGAGGCGGAGTACGTGGCGTCCATGCTCCAGTCGCTCGGCGGCAACTACTACGCTCTCAGAGACTACCTCATGATCGACGGCGGCATGTACGCGGAGATGGCGCGCATTAACGCTGGCGCGGTCAACGGCATGCAGCCTAAGATCAGCATCTGGAGCAATGGCAGCGGCGCGGACGACGCTGGGAAGGAGGCCGCCGCCGGCAGCGCGCTGCAGCAAGTGGCCCGCGTGTACAAGATGCTGCCACCGCTTCTTTCGACGGTGCACGAGCAGACTGGGATACTGCCGCCGGCTTGGATGGGCGCGCTGCCCAAGGACGGCGCCGCCAAGTGAGCTTCGTTTAGTACGTCGTCGATGCGTAGGTGTCTTGTTTTTCTTTGAACTCGTTATAAGTTTTTGGTGCCAAGAATCGTCAGGTTAGGTGATTAGGTTGATTCTCAAAAAATAGTGCTTCCGTTTTGTAGGTACATACATCTGGTTTAAAGAATTGTGATATCAGATGTTTGTACACTAGATTCCTGATGGAGCCATGAGCTGCTAAGTTGAATAAAGCTTTCTGATTCCACGCAACAACAGAAAACTGATGTGTGAGCTCGAGCAAAAATGCGTTCCCACCGTCCCACTCTTCAAGATTCGTGATAGGCATCCGCCATTTACTTGCCGTCTCCAATGCATCAATGATGGATGGTGCGTTGACAAGGAGGTCCAGTTGTCGTTCTTCGGAGGGGTCCGACGTCTGTTCATGCGCAGCCATGGTGTTCAGTTTAGGACAGACTCTTTTCGTTGTTTTTGTAAGGTCTCTCATGGCTGTATTCCGACTAGCCGGTGTGTTCATCTTATCAAGCTTGTCTTTGGGAAGGCATCAAATTCTGCAAATAGTTCCTTTTACATGTAAAACGTTTCAATTTCAATCATGATGTAACCATCCATATATATAACCCATTGTACTTCTATTTCTCTTTTACGATCACAAGCAAGGTCACACGCATGTTTTCTCACCCATTCTGATGATTAATCCATTAATAATTTCGTATCAGAAAAGATGCATTTAAACATAACCCAATGTCATTCATATAGTAAATTCAGGTTAGTTAGGGGACCTACAAAATGGAAATTCAGGTTAGTTAGGGGAAGTAAAAAATGAATCTCGAGCTAAACAAACAAAAATCTTGAACTAGAAACATAAATATCATCAAATAGATCCAGCGAAAATATCGTCAAATCTGATGTTTGTACACTGGCTTCCTTGTGGAGCCATGAGCCGTTTAGTTGAATAAAGGTTTCCATTCCGCGCAAAAAAAAAACTGATATTTGTACACTACAGATCCAGTAAGAAATGTGCACCCACCATCCCACTCTACAAGATTCGTGCTAGGCATCCCGCCATTTACTTTCCGTCTCCTATAGGCATCAACATCGACAAGGGGGTCCACATGGCGTTGTCGTTCTTCGGAGACGTCCGACGTCGTTCGAGATGCGGCTATCTTATTCAGTTTAAGACATACTCTTTTGCATTGTTTTTTCCACGCCAATACCTTGATTGCGGATGAGATTGTAGCTTTGTCCAACCTGTCACGATGGATGAGATAAAAATTGCAGTATTTGACATGGAACCTAATAAATACGCAAGCTCAACATCGTTGGGATTCAGTTTGATGGGATCCAAATAATCTTATCTTGATAACTTCATGTGGTTCACTTCAAGTCAGATTGGGTTTACCAAAAATTCGGGTCAGATTATTTAGGTTATTAAATTTTGGGTTTCTATTAAATAACTTAATAACACATGAGATTTGCTAAAAAAAAGTAGATGAAATTACATACTTGGGAATTAAGGTTACCTAATGTAACACCATGTGTTTTGTAATAAGAATAATATTCGAAATATAAGAGAGAGAAAATTGAAACCAACAGAAACCTTGTTTTGCCTTTAGAGCTTTTGGATTGTGTATCCATTTTGGCCTATATTGACTTATTTGATTTGTTAATATATTCCAAAGTTAATCATAAGAAATACAACAACACTTGCACATGACCACCATGTGAGGTAAAAAAACCAAGAATATTTATACTTTATTTTGCTGAAGCTATTGAATTTGATTTACCTCAAAAAAACTATAATTGAAAAACGTAATTCTTTTCAAAGCATTAAATTATTTAAAAAGGATTTTGAGACGTGTATTATGTAACACCTCTTATTGGAAGAACTGAAAATCAGAGTACGAGAAAAAAATGCGGTTGTGGCATGTCATCGACATGTAGTTGATGGGTGTCAACGGCTCCTCCCATGACCTGCGAGGGGACAATAGGAGGAGGGGAGGTCGAGGAGGCACCACCGAAGGATCAGCAGGTGGCGGAGCAGCATCAACGGCCTCGACCTGCTTCGCCTTCTTCGATCGCGACGAGTTCCCGTCAGGGTCACGCGTCGGCTTATTCACGTCGCCGCTTTGGGAGTGGCAGCTTCTTCCGGGCTGGTCTTGTGCGAGCCTCCACCTGCATTCCTGCTGGCCCCAGGCCTTATAAACGGTTAAGCCCTCTTATAAGGCGGCTATTGGAGATACTCTTGCGAAACAGACCGCCAGCACTAAAGCATAGTATGCTTTTAACAAAACGAACGAAGTGTCAAACATAGAATTCATCCATATGTAGCCATCCACTAGCCATCAAACAGATGGTTGGCTCACAAAATTGATTGAAATTTTGAAAATTGTTTTGTACTCTAAACTTGGACCGCTTCAAGGTAGTAATATGAACAAGGCAAGGAATAACTTGTCTTTTGTATATATATTTGGCATCGTTGTGTTTGTATGTATATAGATCATTTCTGAATCATCTTCTCTCAACATATTTCCTTACTACAGTAGTTCATCATAAGGGATCCGTATTTAGTATATAGATTATTCTCTAAATCATTTCTCAACAAATTTCCTCGCTAGAGTAGTTTATTACAAGAGAGTAGTTTATTACAAGAGATCGTGTCTACCAAAATGATTAAAACTAGTATGATCTACTTTTACCCCTTACAGATCATGTCTAACAAATGGCCTTACTACTGTAGTTCCTTACTACTCCCTTCATGTCTAGATACAAATTAAAATGAGTGAAAATACACACTAAAATATGTTTAGATACATATGGACAAAGGTAAAGCATCTTACATTAAAAAACAGAGCGAGTACAGTTGATATACACACAGTTTTGCCACGTTTGGATTTCTGAAAAGTAACATACGTTGATTGTTGACATATCCAAGCTATTGTTAATAGACACAAAACAGAATGATTAAAACTAGCGTGATCTACTTTTTCATCTATATATATACTAGTAGCCATGCACGTGCAACCCACGTCTCCAAAATATATATTACATTTCTATTTTAATGAGTTTTTTGATAGGAGAATAATCAATTTTATGACTAAATCGTGTAAGGATGTGCGAATACAATCCAAATTTCTGAAGCAATGGCTCGAGGAGGTCATCGACGAGACCATGAACCAGCGTCATGACGCCTCGATCCGCCGTGGCAACAAGTTCTTCCACCTCGAAAAGTCAGGCCTCCAGGTGCAGACCATCCTACTGTATAATACTACAATCGCAGATCAAACTTGCTTGTATAATACTGTGCTACTGCATCTCTCTTGCTCCTGTATATCGTTGATGAGCTGAGGCAGCATACTGATTGTGCTTTATGCCTTTGTTGTGACAATACATGATCTTTGGAACGGAGAGGCTGATGTTACCTTGGATCCAAATACTGAAAGCAAATATGGGGTATTAGCCATTTCAACATATTCTATCAGCGAGGATGACAAATAATTTGCTTATGGGTGAACCGAAAGTGCAGCAATTGAACCACTATTCATGTTATGCACATCGCAGCAGACAGACAGCATGTCCTGGGTAAGTAGTTGCGCCTTAGTAAACTCGTTGGAGGGCTGTGTAAACACTTTAAAATTAGTGTGTGAAGCAGCTGCATGTGGTCTGCTTATCATTGACTCCACCACGGGTGATTTTGTGGCAGGTATCTCCAAGGATGGTCAGACCTCTGAGTGTGCTCTCCTTGCTTTCACTCTTGGTGTGCAGAGAACTTGCTGCTACCACACGGTATGATTTCAGAAGTTATATGTTGCTTGTTTATTAATTAATAGCAGTGCTTCTTTCATGTTTTTGTTCTTTTGAAATGTTAGACATAACAAACGTGAATACAGTAGCACCACATAGTAGGGCAAACAAAAACCTTAGAAACATTCACCTTCAGGTGTCTAACCATTATCTTGTAGAAAAAATAAAACCATTTATTTATTAGGCATGCTGGGCTGAATTTGGCACTCTATAACTCCTACTCACAGGTAAGAACATTCACCTTCAGGTGTCTAGCAATTCTCCTGTGTGATGCAGGCTATGCACTCCCTGGTTGCACGAATTTCAGCTGTTGCTGCTAATAAAAGCAGTGCACATAATGATTGTACAGAGACCTATTGCTATTGGCTACAGAAGCAGTACTACAGGTATAAGCTTCTTCATAAATTGATTCTGCTATAATTTTCTGTGACCTGATGTCTGACTAATTCAAATAGACTGAACCAACTTGCGACAGAGACCACACCTGGCAAAGTAGAATGTGACAGCACATTTGCTGCATGATTCTGCTATAATTTTCTTGCTTCAGAATCCAGAAATACTTGGTAAACTATGTATATGATCAAAACAATTAATTAAACTTATCTTATTGGTTAGGAAGGAGTGACAACTCATGTGTATCATTAGTGGCAGTTCCGTTTACATGTTGCCGTTCCACTCGGTAGGATTCAAATTGGACATCTGGAATAGAAATGACATTTGCATTAATTTTACTTATTGCACAAACCACAATACTAGAATATATTGCATTGGTAACTCAGCATAGCAATGATCTACCTTGCGGGGCAAACATAATAGCTTCTTCATCCTGCTCAATGTCTCCGGCTTGTTATACTGCTCTGAAGGCTATGACAGCTTTTACCTACATGTTTGTATTTTCTTGATAAATATCATGGTCTGAAGGCTATGACAGTAAATTTATATTGTAATACGTACGGTATAAAAGTAATAAAGAATATGATATGTACAATATGGCACATTTTAGAAAACTCACATGCGATGCAAACCAAAAATCATAGATTATAGCGCAGCGGCTATAACCCTTGCCTTGGGATCCCGATTATGGTGAAAGACTCTCGGTGGGTTTGCGGCTGTCTACGAGATGTTACCTGTAATTATAAGTAAACAATTTATCACAACTCCCAACTCAAAAACTCTTATTCAGATACAGATTACATCTAACACTAACAGCTAAAGAAAATACTATTGGACATGTCCGATATGCACGAGGGAAATACCTACAACAGGGTACGAAATTGATTTGAGGAAACAACCACAGAGCAGACACGTGATGAGGATTTCACCTTCCGATAATCCTGTGGGTGTGGCATATCCTCTTGAGGACGCTGGTGCAGACTCCTGCAGATCAGCACACAAAACCAAGGCTCACTCGGCTGTAAATCAGCAAGTACCAGGCAACCGCGAGCTCCGGTTGTGACGAATTCCGGCAGGTTTAAAGGGGACGGGTTGGGCGTTCCTCGGCGATGGGGAGGGAGAAGAATTTGGAGATCTCCTCGTATGGCAGCGCCTGCAACGGCGGCGGCTGCGGCGCCACGGGAGCCGGCACCACCGCTAGTTGTTGATGCTGCTGCTAGCCGCACCATCGCTAGTTGTTGTTGCTGCTGCTAGCGGGATCGATCGAACGCCGATATCGCCAGATCTCAGCACCATCGCTAGTTGTTGTTGTTGCTGCTAGCGGGATCGATCGAACGCCGATATCGCCAGATCTCCAATCCCATGTTTTCGGAGATGGAAACCGCCGGCTCCCTCGCTTCCGTTCCCTCTTCCTTTTCCGGATCCATCGTTACATGTTGGGCCTGCTGCGCTCGGGGCGGAGGAGGACCGAGGCGGCGCTCAGGGCTGGGCGTGGGCGGCGTAAAGCAGGGCCGAGGCGTCGCTCGGGGCGGGGCGGGGCGGAGCAGGGTTCGAGGCGACAGGCGAGAGAAAGCGATGCGAGGAGAGTGATGCGTTTTCGAATGGGTACGCGGACGCGTGGGGCGGGGAAACTGGTAGGAAAATTTCTCTGCCGTCGACAGGACAGGACTAATCTGGGACATTGCTTTGGTCTGGCTCTTTTATAAGTAGTGGAAGAAATTGGCAAGTAGTCTTCTCTTAAGGAAGACAAGCAAAGTGTACACGAGCTGGTCTATGTTTTTTTTGTATTTTCATCGAACCATGATCTATATGTTTTTTTAATTAACCATGATCTTATATGTTAATGTCCCTTACATTACGGCAGTTACTTACAACAATAGTGGGTTCATGTTTGTATGTCATTAAGTTTTCTTTAGTTGGCAAGTGGCTTGCTGATCCCACGACGAATGAAACAGCCCTACCGGAGAAGTTTTAAGCGAATAAGATTCTTCTATTAAATTTTATTTGAACCAATAAACCCTTAGCTCAGGTTCCATACTTGGCACTGATGCATATAGCCTTCAGTATCTAATGTTTTCACATCATCCAGATGACGAGACATAGCCTCACGCATCATCGAACAAGGAGTGTGCCCAGACATTATAACGAGTAAATGATTGCTGCATACCAAACAGATGCCCAATCCGTTCGTTCTCACTTCTAAAGATCTGAAGTTCGATGCCACAAAAGATTTAGCTCGCTAAGGTCACGAGGAACTTTTGAATACAAAATGAAGTGAAACAAAATACAGGACACATGGAAAATGAAGTTTCTTGTTTGCTCATGGCTAGGGAAGGCTGCCAATCTTGAAGG
Source organism: Poa annua (assembly GCA_026929855.1). NCBI lineage: Eukaryota > Viridiplantae > Streptophyta > Magnoliopsida > Poales > Poaceae > Poa > Poa annua. The sequence goes on from CM049438.1 coordinate 36,662,228, forward strand.
AACATGCGCAGCATGAGCAAACATGGGGTCTATGTTGGGGGCAGTGCAAGCAAAAACGAATATCATGTTGGTTTATGATGGGGGGCTAAGAGAATGTGTTAACAAGGTAAACAACACTAGCGTGATTTAGTGTTTGGTGTTCAAGTCTCGTTCACACATTGAATAGCATGAATCTTCAAAGACAGGACAAGAGATGCTCAATGTGCCACAATGTGCAACAAAAGGGCCAATGGATTAGTGGCTGAGCTCAATGTGCTTTTTACGAAGTAACAGAACAAAGGGCTAACCAGCCAAGAACAATTTGCACATACGGAACAATAGACCACAGCAAGCGATCTTTAAATAAAGTATCTCGTTTCCTACAGATTGCGATATGGTTCCAGGAAAAAAGCGTGTTCAGTTTCACCCAGTAAAGTCATGTTTTGTATATCAAGCATGGTTGTAAGAAACAATAGGTCCAAGTGGCCAAGAACAGTTAGCAAACATGACAGCATACTTTAGATAACTTATCTGATTTAATACAGAGAGGAATATGAATCAAGGTTAGATGCATTGCATAACGACACAACAAAATTTGCAGTACATACTGGCATGCGTGTTAATTTTCAACTAGGAAGAAATGGTTTTGTATCTACCGCATGGATGTAGATAAGAAAAAGATATGAACTAGGGACAGTGTTGGCTGTTTGACACAGATTATCTTACACCTTTGTTTGATCCCACCTAGACAATGGTTTGAATAGAAACAAACGTAATGCAAAGGAACATAATTCAAAACAGAGACAGCTCTTAGATTCCAATAAAACCAATACGAACTAGCCACAACAAAAAGATCGAGCAAGTTGAATACTTTGAACGCTAATTGCCTGGGATAGTATGTACTTCAAAAGTAACACTAATCACCAATAAGACCTCATTCAAGTTCAATTACATCAAATCTAAACACACATAATGACATAGTGTAACATTATCTCGAGATATCTGGTGAATTACATAACTTTACTCTGATATTGCCACATTAAACATCAGAAGTCACTGACAATTGGTGTGGCAAATAATCAAATTGAAAAGTAACGTGGCGATTGTTAAATCCCCTTTATTCAGGGTGAAAAAGAGTAACTAAGTGTGCTACGTACAGAAATATGAGACCCCATACTGAAGTAACAAGATATAACTAAACGTAATATGCTATTTGGAGTTCGCAGTACTATCACGAAACATCGTTCAAATTAACAACCTAGACAGAAAAAAGTATCGAGAGTAACTAGCAATGAACAATTCATATTTGCAAAACAAATCACATAAACATCGACACTCAAGAGTAATATATCGAATAATTTAAGATTTAACAGTGCGATAAACAGATCACATGTCCACCATACGCAGATCAAAACACCTCGAATTTAAAGCATTGAGTTCAAAATCATACTTGCCACATAATGAACCACAGATCTAAAACATAGAAAACAAGGTAGGGTAACTAGGTGTTGTGATAAGAGGACGACGATATGACGAGGAACCTAAGAGCGGTTGCCGCCGCGGGGTCCGTTGAACGGCTGGCGGAAGGCCGGGGCGGAGGAGGGGACCTCAGGGGCACGGTCGACGCCGGGGAGATCGCCCATGCCGAGGAAGGCGAGCATCTCCATGGTCTCCTTGTCCACCCGGATCTCGTCGACCTCGAGCGCGGACTTCTCGGGGACGAAGTCCATGCGGCGCTCGCGCTCCTCCTCCTGCAGCTTGAGGGAGATGCCCCGGACGGGGCCGCGCTGGATGCGGCGCATCAGGTGGGTGCTGAAGCCAGCCACCTTGTTGCGGAGGCGCTTGGACTGGAGGATGGAGACCTCCTCGAGAACCTTCTTGTTCGTGTGGAAGTCCAGCGTCATGCGGGAGTAGTACTTCTCGATCACCTGCCTGGAGGTCTTCTTCACGGTCTTGGTGCGGACGCGACCCATGGCTGCGGCGGCGGCTACTCCCTCCTCTTCTCCGGCGGCGGCGGCGGCGGCTTGTTGGTGCGTGAGGTGGCGGCGCGAGGACTAGAGAGTAGGGTTTGTGGGCGATGAGAGAGCGGAACTTCTTATAAGGGGACGGCCTCGCGTGGGGGCTAGGGTTTCGGGGTGGAGGGCGGATTTGAGCCGTTCGTATCACGATGGGCGCACGAGATCGATATAGCCTTTGTTGGGCTTCGAATTGCTCAGGAGCTCTGTTACTTTACATATTTCGGGTTATTTAGGCCCATGGTAAAGCATACTGGGCTGATATCGGGTTAAGCCCTGTCTAGTCAGCTCTCGGCTGAAATGAGATATTTTCCTTCAAAATCCCGTTCTACGCCAGACAAAAATATTTCATAATCCACTCCATTATTTGGGAAAAAACACTCTCCGCAAAATCTTTCCCACCCGACAAAAAACCCTTTTCGAACGAGCTGAGTCTTTTGTTTGTATGACACGAATGAGAGGGTTAGAAACCAAATTTGACCCTTTTCTCTTTATCTTTTATTTCTATGAATAAGACATTTTACTTTATGAAAGAAAAACATAAGGATTTAGTTAATATTCACGAACCCCTAAATTTTTGGGCCAAACTAGATTTGAACTAGCATAAGGGAGCCTAGTCAACAACCCTAGGAGAGCTTGGAGGGCCCATGTGGCTGCCCCCTAATGGGCTTCACCCCAAAGGCAACGCTCGAACCCTCTAACACACCTTTCATATTCCGGTGTTTATCCTTTATAAACTCTGGCACATGGAATGTTTCCTAGTATAAAAGTTTCTAAAAGACTGTCGATGACCGAGGCATCATATGCACTTTTATAGGATATCGGAAACCCTTTTGTGGTCTCTTCGAAACTAATTCACCTCACCGGAACGTTTCCAATGCCTCTCTAAATTATCAGCACGCTATAATTCTCTCACAATAGATTGAACATACTTAAGTGTGTAATCGATTAGGTTCGGCAATGCACGAACTTGATCAAAACAACTTTGGATCAATACCCAATAGCGGAGCAATGGACACCCATGATCGCTCATGTGCATACATAAATATCTTCAAGCGAACCTTTCGTTACTTATCATGCTAATCCATTTACTTATCATGCTAATCCATTTCCTTCACGATACTATATCCCCACGTGAGATGTTGGTATACTTGTGAGCAAACTTTTCCATCACTATACCCGTCATCCTGCGTACCAATATCATTTTGTTTTCCCATCCATATTATGATGTCCTTCCATATTTTAATGTCCTCGTGATCATTATCACGTCATGTCTAGCCAAACGATTGGGTGACATCGTAATATCGATAGGGCCTAGAGTGTATCTCCCCATCGTCGGCACAAGCAAGATCCTGGTAAGAAATTATCCAAATTTTCATACATACGATCTGACATATTTGAAGATCATTGTTATGTTCATGTTGTTATGGTATGACGTTTGATTACAATCAAAGCATGCCTATTGAGTATGAGTTTTACTTGATATTCTCATGTTCAAATGAATTATGCAGATGACAACGACATAACGATATTGCTAGATAACTAATGACGAATATATCTCATAGCAAAGCATATAAGTTGGTTCAGTACCATTGTTCTATCAACAATGTACTCTCGTGGTTGTTGGCAATCCTATTACATTAACAATGCCCGTGATTATAAAAACTTGATCATCACACAACACATGAGCTAGTCCAAAAGGCTATGAACATTTGGTTGTTTATCTCTATCGACATGCTTGTGGATTTTTCTTTGAATATTTAGTCAAGTATTACATCACATCAGTTATAACATAAAGATAGTAATTAATAATGAACATGAGATAAGTAATAACATTTATTATTATCTTTAGAGCATATCTCTTAAAAAAATGTTCTCCAAGCTGAGTACAAAAATGGCATTTCGAGGCCTCCAATATCCCATCTTGTTTCTCTTGATGATAGCATATTCTTTGCTCGGTGTTATATGAAGAGTGTGGATGGTCCAAACAGTTTACAAAGCTTGCCCGTTGTACCAATTACAACCTCTTTTAAACGAATTTTAAGAAGGCAAAAATTTGTTAACCTAATGGACTTAATTTGCTAGTAAATTACCTAACGTACTCAATCATCACTACTTATCGTAGTCAATCTATTGATTTTTTTAAAACATCTTTTATGACAAATCTATTAAAAGGCACGGTTTCAGATTAAAAAACATTAGCGTTAAAAAAACACGAATTAGTCGATAGTGTTGACAAATAATTTTTACAAAGAACATGAAGACTGCAGATAATGTTCGTTCTACTTAGTCAATAGAGTTGAGAAATCCATCAAACAAAACCAGATTACTATAAAATATGTACACGAATGTAGATAACTTTAATTTGATTATTATTCATTATTTCCTGTGTGAAAACACGAATTACACCCAGGAAATGGTTCGCCACCCGTGGTCATGTCGTCCTCCTCCCAGTTGTTTCCCCTACGGTTCTGAATGAGATCGTAATAGTGTCTTCAATGATGTGGAACAAGATCGGCACACAGATTCATGCGTCAAGTTCACTCATTAAAGCAAAATCCTCCCACCTTGTTCTGATGAATGAACTGGACATACGAATCCTTCCGTCAGCAGGTATAGAACTCTTCTTCCATGGTGGTTCCTGATGCATTTTCGGAACGGCGACACCACCTTAGAGGATGCTGATAGCCTCGTGAACCACCTTAGGATCCACCCGAAACATAATGCAGAGAAAGAGAAAATTCATGAAAAAAATGATAAGAAAGGACAATGATCAATGAACAAACTTTTGTGTTTCTAGGAGACTGGAAAAAGTTACTATGGGCTGATTGATTACGAAATAGTTGTACATAATGTCAGTCTTAGTAAGACAGTGGACAAAGACAGCTGATAGCTAGATATAGTGCTACATTTTGTTTTGATACTTTCTCCTATTAACAGTCAACATTTACATACATTTTATTTTGCTTTGTCTATCTAGGAAATATGTGCAGAGAATTATAAAGGGAGAAGGTCCAATTATTGAAGGCATGAGACAACTTTATTTGCCACAGACTGAACCAATGCAGGTACACAAAAAAAACAGACCAAGCTTCGATTTGCCATTTTTATTTTGTTCCTGCCGAGAACACCCCTCCCCATCCAAATAAAACAAGAGCAACTTATTTTTCTTCGGCCTGGGACCATCTCTTTCGTGGTCTTCTCCTCAGAGTCAGGTCCATTAAAATCGTTCAGATCCTCCAGTGACGAAGCCACGAAGGCACAACAGACTCCACAACAAGCTCCTACTTGTTGGGCATGGCACTTGCAGGTACTATTTAATTATACATGGGACACTCGAAATGAAAAAAAAAAAGGAATGATGTTGGAGTCCGAAATCCAAACCGAGTGTACAAATTTAAAGACTACTCCTTGGTACTCTTAAATGTTGATGTTGCGGTGTTTTCAATTGTCTGAAGATGGAATAGGGGCAGCAATCCAATACCACAGAGGAGATGCACTGGCTGCTTTCAACCAGTCCGTTGATGGCATCACTGACCCTGAGATGGCTAAAATCATGGTGGCATCAGATTGCCTGAATCTGGTTCCCAAGCTTCAAGCTCAAGGCAGAGTCAGGTTTTCCGTGGCCTTGCTGCAGAGATCTCTCTTTAAAATTCAGTTTAAGTACATGTTAATCTGTTGGGCCATAGTCTGTAATGACTTTGTTGGTTAATTGAAAGTGTTGTTCGTTCTAAAAAACTCCGTATATGAAATTCTTCTCTATCTAATCGGATAGGTTTACTACTACTTTACTTAATAATACTACACCTTCGGACAGCCTAGGGTACGGGAACTGCTACGGACAAACATGTTGTGGTTTGATTGGCTGCGTGTTGAAAATCCGGACCATGATCTAACAAAGTGAATTCCGTAAACTCTGTCGGTAGGTGTAGCACTGCTCTTACTTACCTTACTGCCAAATGCGTAAATACAGTATCTGACATCTTCATCGCCTAAAATGCGATGTGATCAAAACAATGCATGTCCCTCCGCAAGACTACTTTTCCATGTAGGAAACCACTCAACCTGCTCACTCACTATATATATATGTACACCTTCAGACTTGCTCTAGGTAAGTAAATAAGCGCCACTAGTCGTGGATGTGTGGAATATCTAATTCTCTTCCATCGAACATTTGCCAATAACCAAAGAGAAATTCAGAACACAGCTGCAGCCCTCATGTCGCCGCGTTGCTAGCTCCTCCTATCGTCCCCACATCTCGTGGTAGAAGAATCTTGAGTTCAGACGTTCAAGGACCAGTCGTAGTCCTGGTAGGCGATGCTGATTGGCCCTCCGTCGTTGAGGAGATGCGTGAGGAGCCCGGCTTTGGTCGGGTCCAGGTAGTTGAGGATCCACCTGAGGATGTCCCTGTCCTGCCCGAAATCTGCACTGTACCTGCACAACGCAAGGAAGTCGCCGGTCACGCACAAGCTCTCCCCCATGGAACCCCGGCAGGCACAAAAGACGCACGTACGGAACCAAACCATGATCGAAGACATGACTAGCAGCAGTAAACTGTAACGCACCATTTGATGATCCTGGTGAGGTGGACGGTCCGGGTCTCGATGTCGATCTCCACGCCGCCGTCGAGGAGGAACTCCCTGGCGGCGTGCCGGAGCTCCGGCTCGACTCCCTGCGTGGAGTAGAACCGCACGGTGGGGCTCGACCGCGTCGCGTTGCACAGCGCGAAGTGCACCAGCGGGTTCACCTGCCTCTCCGCCAGCTGCACGCGCGACCAAGATAAGCAAAATGTAAATTGATCCCACCGCGAGCGAGATCATCATTAATTCAGAGCTCATGTACGTACGTTAGGTATGGATGGCAACTGACTGACTGAACTGATGCATCCGTACGTACCTCGAGCCTCTTGTCCGAGGAGGCGAAGGGCCTGACGATGGTGTAGGGCTGCCTGCGGTTGGACCGGAGGATGCCGTTCTTGATGGTGGTCAGGGAGTAAGCGTACCCGCCGACGACGTACTGGAAGTCGGTGAAGAATGACCGCCGGTCGACGGCCCCCGCCGGCGGCTGGCCGCTCCTGATGACGGCGTGGATGGCCATCGCGTTGTGCAGGTTCAGGAAGAACGGGAGCCGCTCCCCGGCCGGGACGGCGAACACGTCCACACGCTGGAGGTCGCACGCCAGGTTCGCGTACCTCCGGAACTCCTCGCTGGCGGCGACGCGGCCGTAGTCGATGCGGCGGCGATCGTCGGAGGCGTAGGCCTCGAGTATGGCCACCATGATCTTGGTCATCCGCTGCCCGACGGCGACCGCAGGCCTGGGCTCGCCGTCGTTGGTGGATCCCCTGAAGTTGTAGTACTTGGGCACGGCGGGGTCGTGCTCCAGGAAGCGGTACAGGTTCTGGCTGCCGTCCTCGAAATCGTTCTCTCTGCAACAAGGCAGGCGTATTCATTCGTGAACAAAATAACAGCATTGAATTGAATTGAAAACTTGGTTGCAATTTCGTTTGAATTCAGATGAAATTAGGATGTTTGATCGATGCGCGTGTGTTTTGCACTAACCTGAAGACATGGTGGATGAAGTGCTTCCTGGCGAGTTCTTTGCCGATCTCCACAGCCTACAAGTAATAAAAATGTTAATTTTTTTATGATTCTTTTTGGATATATTCTGGTCCCGAAATGACATTGTACACAGTTCAAATGCTAAAACAAGTACTACCTCTGTTCTTTTCTTTTTTTTGAAATTAGCTAAAACAAGTAGTACTACCTCTGTTCTAGTATAACGTAAGCTTTTTAGAGTATAAATAAAAGAGTATCAGAACTCCAACGAAAACTGGACGAGCTCGCACGTATACCGTTGAACCGATCGCTTCAACGTGAAGGACCAGCCGTCCTTATCCAAAGCCGCAAGACAAAACACAAACAGTTCGACCGGTACCTCTTTCTAGGTGCGAGACTTGCACCATGACGACAGCGACGGCAACACTAATTTGATTACAAGTAAAAGAAAAAAGATAATAGAGAGATCGGAAACCAGGGGGTCAGAACGCGTGCGTATGTCGTACGTACAGAGTATTTGGTTGGGTCGGTGCGAAACCACCGAGAAGCAGTGGATCACGCACGCACGCCTTATCCTTCGGTGGATCACTCCACTAATGACGAGCCCGACCAAAATCTTTATCACGCCTTCCAGCACGCAGGGCCAATTAGGCGAAACTGTTGCTCACGAAGATTGCACCGAGAGGAAGGATAGATCAGAGGAGGCTGTGATCGATGGTCAGCAACCTGGTCGATCAGCACAAAATCGCACCGCCAGTTATCCGAGTCAACACAGTCAAACATGGGCCCGCCTATAAGTGGGTCGCGCCGTTGGACCCACACAGATCTCTACACTCTGCAAGCGAGTTGCACTACCATTGCCGAATGCCGAGAACAAAAAATACGCACGCTACCTGTGCAGCGCAGGGAAGGAGGCGGTCTCGATTTGGGTGCGGGTCCCGCTGGCAACCAACCGAACCGGCCGTTTACGTCAGGCTGGGTCCCACCGCTTGGCAAGTTCCGTTGAGCTCCTACACGCGTGATCCTACTTTGCGTCCGGCGGGGCACCACGCTTTCACGGATATATCTTTGGTTCCATACACAACCTGAACCTCTAATCATTTTTTTTTTCCGAATTGAAAACCTCTAGTCATTCATCTGCAAGGTTTTTGGACATATAAATCATGGCACAGGATGTAGGATCAATCTCCAAATGCGTCTACCATAGGTTTTATTCTTAACTATGCCCGGATTGTATCCAGGAGACTCTTTGTATTGATATGATTTGATCAATAAAGTGGCTAAAACCTGTTAAAAAAAAGGCTAAAAAATCTCAAAACCCTGCTGGGAACTTGGATGTATGGTGGCATTAGCTCTAATGGAGCCGAGGATCACCTTCCTGATTGCCTAGAAAAATAAATCATGACACAATGATCTGCATCGATGCGATTATAATGTTGTACGATCTAGAAAACATCACCATCCAATTTTAGGATGGATGCGACGTGATTAAAAATGTAGAAGCAAATGATTGCAATATCTTACATTAGGTTGACATTTGGCAACATGACAACAAACCTTAATTAAGCATGATTCAAATATACTCAGTGTTTGGCAAGTATCCAATTGCGACGACTAGATTCTATGCGTTGCAAGCTGAATTCAAGGCGATCGAGGAAGATTGTCCAATGATATTTTTAGATCTTGGTTTGCTGAATTTTTTGGGTTTAGTGACGGAGTTTGATACAAGGGGTACACCTTCTACATTAACTCATCAAGGTACCATTTTTTGCTTCATGAAAAATTGTATATTCATGGATTCATCCATGGTTTATCTGTTAAAGTCTTTTATTAGACGCATGACAAGTTGGGCTAAATAAGAGCACATCCACAGTTCTACGCGGGAAATGAAGGGAGAGGCGTGAGCGGCACGACAACATGTAACGCTGCCAATAACTCCTGATCCATGTTAATCCAATGGAGCCGAGATCACCTCTCGCTGATTGTTCAAAATAAATACTAAATCCTAGCACAATGATCCTTGCGTCGACCGATCGATGCTATCAAAGTTCTGCACGATCTAGACAACATCGTCCAAATTTTAGGATGGACGTGACCTGATTAAATGTACAGTAGAAGATATTGATTGCTATATCTTACGCTAGGTTGGCATTTGGCAACACGACAGCGAAGCTTAATTAAGCTTGACTTAAATATGCTCAAGTGCTCAACGTTTGACAGAAGCTGTACCCATTTGCGCTGACTAGATTCTATATATGCATAGCAAGGTGAAATCAAGGCGATCGAGGAAGATTGTCCAACGATATTTTTAGATCTGGGTTTGCTGAAATTTTTGGTTTAGTAACGAAGTTTGGTACTTATAAGGATGCACACCGGCCTTCTACTTACACCATTTGTTGCTTCATTAAAACTGTTTATTCAGGGTTTATCTGTTCAAGCCTTTTCCTAGACGGATGACAGGTTGGGCTAAATATGAGCACATTCCCTCATGCTTGCACGTGACACTCGTCCCCAACTCTCCTTAAAACTATTGGTACTCCAAAACTAACTAACTATTCATGGCTTCATGATCGATCGGATAAATTAACAACGATCAGAATAAGATCAAGTCAAACGAAGCAGAAGCAATGAGCATTAATCTAATAGTGCAACTGACTCACCTTCTTCCTGCTGCATTCCAAGTGGTTGACGATGCCGTCGACCATTTCGGCACCGGAGAAGCAGTTCTTGACGAGCTTGACCCTGACGAAGCGGTCCTGTATCGGCAGGCGGTGCCGGAGCACCCTCACGATGCCGACCATGGCGTCCTCTTTGATCTCGTCCTCGACGACGTCGAAGCCGTATACGGGCACCCGTGGCGCGGCGTCGGGACACCGCCTCCCGGCGAGCTCGCGCACCCGGCGGTCGAACTCGCCGCTGTTGCGCAGGGAGTTGAGCACGACGAGTCCGCCCAGGAGCTTGTCGTTGAGGAAGATCTGTGGCACGCGGGCGGCGGCGCCGGCCCGGGACGCGAGGTCGGGCTCGCGCTCCGGGAACACGTCGAGGTTGATCTCCACGTAGGGCAGGCCGGACTGGCGGAAGAAGGCGCGCACGGCGGCGCAGTCGCGGCAGCCCGAGCGCGAGAAGAAGCTGGCCCGGCCCTTGATGACGTGGCCTCCGCCCGTCGAGAAGGAGGAGGAGTAGCAGGCGGCGTCGTCCTCCTCCGCGTCCGCCGCGATGGCCTCCTTGAGGCGCACCGTGACCTTGACGTTGGGCAGGTAGATCTCCTGCACGGCGCCGTAGCCGCAGGCGTCGTCGTGTGACGGGGGTACGGTAGGCGGGGTTTCCTTGTTTAGGGACGAGATGCGGCGGTTGATGGCCGAGGAGAGCACGTCGCGGCGTTCGCGGAAGAAGCGGCCGATGGATGCCACGTCCACGACGGCGGCGGCGGCGGAGTTGGCTGAGGCTGACCGCTCGAAGTGGAGACCGCCCTGGTCGTGTCCGTTCGGCGTGGAGGCCGCCCTGGTGAGCCCCGGTGGCGCCTCCGGCTGCGGGAGGTGCGCCGGCGGGCGGAGCACGACGCCCTGCATCATCTTGCGCGCGTAGTAGACGTCCTTCTCCTCGCCGGCGTCGGCATGAGCGTGCGGCGTCGGCGGCTGAACGAGGACGTCCGCCGGATCCTCGTCTCGGGTTGGGGGATCCGGCGGCGGGGAGGCGAGGTGGGGCGGGAGGTGAACGTGGGGCGCGAGGGGCATGGCCACGAGGGTGTCCTCTCCCATGCTTCCTCCTTCCTCGGGGCGGGTCTGGGTTTTACCAAGGAACGAGGGATCGAGCGGAACGGAACGGGATTTGGCAACTCTTTCCTCTTTCCGTTTTGCTGTGCTGCCTTCCCTCTGTGACGGGATTTGGGATTTGGTTTCGATCGAGTGGCGACTGGCGAGGCGAACGAGGAGCAAGGACAGGGGGTTTAAGAACGAGAGGCCCAATCACGACGACTGACATGTGGGTCCGGGAGCAGCGTGGGGGTGCGGGAAGGGTTCAAAGGGGAAGAACAAGTCAGGTCGGGGAAGTCGCCGCGATACAGGGAGTGACGGGGGCGTTCCGTTCTGCCGATTTTGGTTGGTTTCTTTCCTTCTTTTTCATCTCTTTAACAGGGCTGCGTTCCGACGGCAGCACGGCGGCGGCTCCGGCGGTCGTCCGCGGCGCCAGATCGCGCCTGAGATTTTTCTCGCGATCGGGATCTCGGATCAGATGCCACTCCAGTTGACTTGAAGCCACAAGTCAATGTGAGCAGCAGCCTGTGGCTGTTGACTTGAAGCCACAAGTTTATTGGGCGATCCTTCTTGCACGATTACACCTTGATGATGATTTCTTGGAACAGGTCACTGCCACTCCAAAGGCCACCGTCCGATCGGAAACTAATGTTCCTGCCTGTCTGCCCTCGATCGGAAGCGTCTGGCCGGCGAACAACGCACTGCCAAAGGAGTCAGACAGTTCGAATGAATGGATCCCGGCCGGTCATTAATTTTCACGCTATTTACGTACGGACAGCCTCTATCTCGGGTTCATCAGACACCCGGACGAGGCCAGATGCATAGGCATCCCAAACTTAGAGCCTCGTAGGTCCGTCGTCACAGCTCGTCATCACTCATCACGACCACTATATATATCCTCCATGAATTATTTGTATTCCCTCCGTCCCAAAATAAGTGTCTCAATTTTAATAGAAAGTGGATGTATGTAGAATGATTTTGATAGAAAGTGGATATATGTAGAATGTCTACGTACATCCACTTTCTATCAAAGTTGAGACACTTAATTTGGTGGGACGGAGTGAGTATATGCAGCCGGTGAAAGCGTAAGGACAGAGTAATCGGGTCCATTAACACGATCACCGGACTCTTTCAAGATATTTGTCCACTTATTACTTGTGCAATTGGTTCCCAGAGCTGACTCTTTCAAGATCAGCAGCTAAACCCATCGTTAGCTGAAGATATTTGCATCAATAAATAATGCATACCCGTCTACTCAAGGACACTCGTGAAACATCTAATAAAACAAAAGGTCAACGCTTATACATGCTCGCCTTCCTCGACCTGATGATACCGACCAGTGATCATTGGTCGGGTCGGCCGAAAGCAATCTCCATCGTCGAACCGTCCCATCGCATCGAAACAATAAGAGTTATTGAAGCTTAGAAGCAAATCCGAGACCATTTCAATCTGTACAAAGACAGAAAGTTGCGCCACGCTCCACGGCCATGCTTTGCATTGCATGCGTGCGCAAGAACGGTTCAATGTTGGACCTTTCTGAGAAGAGGTTCAATTTATGAGCTGGCAGAGACATCAACACGCTAATTGCTGAAACCACACCTCTTTAATTTGTTTGACTCGTAAAAATGAACTTTAGGCATGTGCGGCTGCGGATATCCGTATGTCATCTGGGATTTTCAGGCTGATGGTGAACTTTTATTTTTCTTACAGTACAAAGGAGAAGGCAGTTCTTATTTGGTACCGTTGCCAAGTGGGAATTTTGTGTATGATATGCCGGCATATCTCCACATGGTGACACCGGCGGTGTTTCTTTTACAATCAGGAAGTTGGCGCATACGAAAAGATCCCACATTTCTGTTTCGACTGTGGGGTGTTAGTTCATGGAGCTGAGGGTTGTACTGTGAAGCAAGAAGAGGATGGAGCTGAGAAACAGTGGGGAGAATGGCTTCGTGCCTCCCCCGGCGCAACATGAAATCACAAAGCTTGAGCCGTCCTACGATGGCAACATCTAGCAGCTATAACAGCTGGTCTTCGGGTACTGATCCAAGACCTCGGGGTGGTATTTCGGTACGTGATGTGCCACCTAGGAGAAACATGGCAAAGGATTATTCTAGCTCCAGTACATCCCGCACTGGCGGCAACGTATCTAGGAGAGAGGTTGTTGAATCGTCTCACTATGAAGGAAGCGATGCAAGAAGGCTGCAGCATGATAAAGGATTCCTGAGGAAGGATATGGATGAGGTTACTAGCCCTCCCAAAGATAAGCGTGCTGGCCGGGAGGAGATGTAGAGGGACAAGGATGCAGCGGTGCAGAGGAAGAATAGGTCCGGGCTTGGTACCTTTGTGCGACGTCCTCGCAATCTGGGTGTGGAAAACTGTGTGCCTCGGGGTGTTGCACCACCGGGCTTCAACAATAAGATGAGGGGCACAAGACAAATTTGGATGCCTGTACCAGTGCAAGTTGTGGGGACTGAGGAAGATACATCGTCTGGGAAGAGGCAGCGAGTGCAATCTGTTTTCAACAGGATTGAAGAAGTAAGGGAGTCTGTGTTTAATAGAATTGAAGAACCTATGATCACATCGGCGGCACCTGCGGAGCAGGCCCGCCGGGAGCAATGAATCTCTTAGCCCTAAACTGCCGCGGATTGGGGTTGGACGCGGCAGTGGGCGAGTTGAGGAACCTGAAAAGGACCTACAACCCAGCGGTGGTTTTTCTGTGTGAGACAAAAGAAAAAGCAAAAGAAATGGACAAGCTGAAATGGAGCTTAGGTTTTTCGAAAGGGGTTGATGTGGACTGCGTTGGCAGGAGTGGGGGGTTAGCGTTATGGTGGAGAGATGATGTGGAGGTGGATGTAAGACCGTGGTGTCAATATTACCTGGATGCCAAGATAACTTCAGATGGGAAAGTGTGGAGATTCTCGGGAATTTATGGGGAGCCTCGTGCTGAGCTGAGACAAAGGACCTGGGAGGCGTTGCGATACTTGCGAAGGCAGGATGATCTTCCATGGCTGCGTGCTGGAGATTTCAACGAGGTTCTTGCCCAACATGAACACCAAGGGGTTAACCCCAGGAATCAGTCCCAAATGACTGCATTTAGGGACTGTCTCGAAGCTTGTTCGCTGGTGGACTTGGGGTTTAAAGGCTACGAGTTTACTTGGAACAATAGAAGGAGTGTGGCGGACAATGTTCAGTGCAGGCTTGATCGTGCAACGGCGACAGCGTCGTTCATCAACATGTTTCCCCTCACCACGGTGGAGCATGTAATCGGACTACCTCGCTCTGTTAATTAATATTTGTGAGGAGAGAGTGGGACAAACGAGGCCGGCAAGGGGTTTCATGTATGAACAAATGTGGCAAAAACATGATGGATACGAGACTTGTGTGCAAACGGCTTTTGAAAATCGGTCTATCGGTACTGGAGGGCTGGATGCACCCTGGGGACAGCTCTGGGGTGTTGCTTCCGATTTAAAGAAGTGGAGTTTTGAGGTATTTGGCTTGATAAAAGCTGAGATAAAAAACTTGAAATCACAGTTGGAGAGCGCAAAATTTGCAGCCAGGAGTGATGGAGGGTCAGCAAGAGTAACCGAGCTGGAGAAAAAACTACATGATGTGTATCAGAAAGAAGAGATTATGTACCGACAGCAGTCTCGTAATGAGTGGTTAAAATTGGGTGATCAAAATACAAAGTATTTCCAGAACAGATGCTCCTATCGGAAGAGGAAAAATACTATCAAAAGGCTTAGGAGACCGGATAGCTCTCTTTGTAATTCAGACGAGGAAATGAGGGCACTGGCCTTGCATTTCTTTCAGCAGCTATATACCTCTGATGGATCATCGAATAGTGAGCATGTACTTAACCTCATTGACAAACTTGTCACAGATGATAGGAACCAACGGCTGGCTAAGGAATTCTTGGACAAGGAAATAACGACAACGTTATTTCAGATGGGCCCAACAAAGGCTCCTGGGCCGGATGGGCTGCCGGCTTTGTTTTTTCAGAGTCACTGGGCTTTGCTAAAACTTGATGTTTTCTGTGCTATTAGAGATTTTTTTGGCAGGAAGGTCGTGTCCTGAAGATTTTAACGATACAATCATTGTTCTTATACCAAAGATTAGCTCACCGGAGGTTTTGTCTCAGTTCAGACCAATTAGTCTATGCAATGTTCTTTATAAGATTGCATCCAAAGTGGCTACAAACAGAATGAAAAGCATCCTGACAATTCTTATATCCGAAGAACAAAGTGCTTTTGTCCCGGGTCGGTTAATTTCAGACAATGTGTTGGTTGCATACGAATGTGTTCATGCAATCCGAACTAGGAAGAGGAAAAAGCCTTTATGTGCGGTGAAATTGGACATGATGAAGGCATATGATCGAGTTGAATGGGATTTTCTCGAGGCTATGATGTTGAAGATGGGTTTTTCTAACCACTGGGTTAGTTTAATCATGTGGTGCGTGAGATCGGTTAGGTTCACGGTGAAGCTGAATGGAACCAAGTCTGAATCTTTTAAACCTTCTCGGGGACTGCGGCAAGGTGATCCCATGTCACCTTACCTGTTTCTATTCTGTGTGGAAGGGTTCTCGGCGCTGCTAAAAAGAGCTCAACAAGACAAGGAGGTTTCAGGGGTGTCTTTTGGCAGAACCGGGCCAACAATCACTCATCTTTTGTTTGCAGATGATAGCATTGTTTTCCTAGAGGCGAGCCCGAGTAATCTTTTGGCCTTGAAGAGAATCCTCCATAAGTATGAGATGTGCTCGGGCCAAAGAGTGAATTTGCAGAAATTGTCAATTTATTTTGGCAAAAGCTGCAATGCACAAACGCGAGGAGATCTGAAAAACATCGTGGGAATTGGGTGTGAGGCCCTGTCGGAGAGGTATCTGGGTCTACCAACTGTGGTAGGCCGTGCAAAAAATGGTTCATTCAAATACCTAACGGATAAAGCAAGGGGGAAGGTGTCGGGCTGGAAGGGGCAGGGGCTCTCTAAGGCAGGGAAGGAAATTCTCATCAAATCAGTACTTCAGGCGGGTACCACATACGCTATTGGCTGTTTTCAGCTTACCAAAGGCCAGTGCGCACAGCTAACATCCATTGGTTCGGATTTTTGGTGGGGAGACACATTGGAGAAAAGGAAAACACATTGGATTAGTTGGCAGCGGATGTGTGACGCAAAACAAAGAGGTGGTATGGGTTTCAGGAACTATGAGGATTTTAATCAGGTGCTACTCGCGAAACAAGCATGGAGGCTGGCCACGAATCCCAATTCGTTATGTGCCAGGGTTCTTCGAGCTCGCTACCACAGGGATAGCGACTTCCTTGACGCCTCATGCCCTAAGAGGGCGTCAACCACATGTAGGAGTATAATGCATGGCAGGGACTTGCTAAAAGAGGGAATCATGTGGCGGATCGGTAGTGGCGAGAGGGTCCGAGTGTGGCAGGATAATTGGATACCACGCTCATCTTTAAAACGACCCTTTGGAGCGAAGGAGAACACGCCACCACTTGTTGTAGTACAGGAACTACTCCTACCGGATGGAGCTGGGTGGAATGAAGATAAGCTAAAGGAGCACTTCTTCGATACGAATGTGACTGCCATACTGAGTGTCCCCGTTGGTAGAGCTGGAACTGATGATTACTTGGCTTGGAACTACACCAAAAATGGGGTTTTCAGCGTGAAGTCTGCGTATCACCTTAAACAACAGTTGAAGAGAGAACGACAGAGTCAAGCAAGCTCCTCTCTGAATCTAGTAGAACACAAGGGCTGGTTATCTTTGTGGTCGGGTCATGTTCCGACAAAGGTAAAAGTTCATTGTTGGCGCCATGTACGAACATATGCGTACACATAAAGTTTTGCATTGGGAGTTTAAAAGATTCCCTACATGCACTGCAAACCTGACAGGGAGTTCAGAAAATATATGTACACGCACTGCTTACGTAACTCAGATTTATTTGCCCCACCGTCAAACATATTCAAACTTCAAAATACGATCAATTAGCCTATCGCCATATCTCGATCGTGATATCTGAAGAATGATCCTTCTTTTTTCTATCGTAGATGATATTTCGCCTTTTCATATCAACCCAACTTCCTTTTTTTTAGATTTAACGACTTCATTTATTCAACACCAGGGCAATATCAAGTACAGTGCTTACAAAACTAGGGGGAACACCCAACCAGGTTTGGGTCAACTTATTCAAACAACCTTCCTTAGCCAAATTATGAGCGTCTTTGTTGCTCGAACGCCTAACATGTCTGATCGACCACTCCTCGAAACCATCAAGAAGCTGCTTCACCTCTTCAACCAAGTGAGCATCGACTGATCTGTCCCAACTTGTGTCCTTCAGTTTTGACACCACCGCCATACAGTCCGTTTCCAGCTCCAGCTTTTTCACCTGCATCTCCAGCGCCAATTGGACAACACACCGGCATGCTAGGAGCTCCTCCCGAGCTGGGTCCGACAACAGAGGGAAAATATGGCACGCCCCTGCCACAAAGGTGCCAAGGTGGTCGCGAATGATCGCTCCGCTGCCTCCGTGTCCTTCCTTCGAGAAGAAAGCTCCATCCGCATTGCCCTTATGTCATCCGATCGCCGGTGGCCGCCAGTGCTCCGCCACCCGCACGGATTGAGAAGGTTGGGTAAGATTCACCTCCTTCCATTCGGCTGTGAGAGACAAAGCTCGTCGCGCGATGCTTAGCGGATCTTCGATCATATCCCTTTCGCGCGCATTGTTCCTGGCTAACCACACTTGGTAGATAGTCATTAGCGCTAGCGCGAGCTCACCTTCATCCACCCGAGTGAAACAATTGAGTAACCAGGTTTGGAGGCCCCGTCGCGTCCTAATGTCACCTGGAGGATCTTTTAACTCGAAGCTTATCATCATCCGAAGGTGATTCCAGACCTGCTTCGCGTGTTGACAATTCCAGAACCGATGAACCAGTGTTTCATCGCGGGCACATGCAATATACTTGACTCCCGGCTTAATATGCCTACGCTAGAGATCTTCTCCCACCGCGAGTCCATTCTTTGCCAACCGCCTACATATATGTAAGCGTCTTCGTTGTGCTTGCAAAAAAACATGCAAGAGGTTGTGGTTTACTGAGATCACGGATCATTCTGCATCCTTGTAAGATCCTTGGATCTACAACCGGAAATCAAGGATCTAGGCAACGAAATTCTCTCAGATTGGAATAGAAATTAGTTTAGCTCATCCTCCCAACCACCCCCGAGCGAGTTCGTCAGCCACGGCACGGCACTGCCGTCCGTCCGGTCCAATCTTCAGTTACAAGCCAGGTTCAACGTAGCAGCTAATTCCCCTCAAATAGCACTCGTACCTACTCCTAGTTACACGGCCCATTGTTAGCCCAAACATGGCCTGCAAGCCAGCCCGGAACCTTCCTAGTCCGATGTGGTCGTACGTTCCTTGCTTCCTGTAGGTCGTCAGGTACTGGTACGCTGACATTCCCCTCCTCTTGAGATTCTTCTTGTCCCCAAGCAGGAGCCAACGGAAGTTTTTGTTGGAGTGCTTCAAGATCTTCCCAGGTCGCCATTTCTTCATCAGCGCTGCTCCACTGTACCAATACTTGAGGAATTGCTCGAATTCCCTGTTGGCGAACTCGACGCTGCAATATAGTCACTGGTACCTGATACAAAGCGTCAGCAAGAGGCAACTGAGGTAGTACCTGTTGGCCAGGGCGCAAACACTGCTTAAGTTGTGATACGTGGAATACTGGATGTATCTTGCTAGACATGGGTAGATCCAACTTGTAAGCCACCTCACCAACACGTGCCAGCACACGATATGGACCGAAGAATTTAAAAGCCAGTTTCTGGTTAGCTCGACGAACCACTGACGACTGCAAGTAAGGCTGCAGCTTCAGAAAAACCTCATCTCCAACAGCAAAGGTACGTTCTGATCTCTTCTTGTCCGCCCGCGATTTCATTCTCTGTTGCATCCTAAGCAAGTGTTGCTTAACAGATGCCATTACCAGTGTTCTTTCTTGCAGCCAAGTCGCCACATCAGCTGAAGCAATGCTAGAAGAAGATGTTACACCAAAGTATCGAGGTTGTCTGCCATACAAGACTTCAAATGGAGATTTTCCGAGTGAGGAGTGCCAATTGCTATTATACCAGAATTCACAGAGAAAATTCACTTCGACCACTGTTTTGGGTGTGCACTAATGAAACACCTCAAGTAACACTCAATTGATTGATTTACCCTCTCTGTTTGCCCGTCGGTTTTGGGATGATGTGATGTGCTCATATTCAATTGTGTGCCAGTTGCTCGAATGACAGCTTGCCAAAAGGTACTAGTGAAAATTGGATCACGATCAGAAACCAGAGTGAGAGGCATACCATGCAGACGGTAGATATTGTTAACAAACAGCTCTGAGACCTTGCTAGCTGTGTAGGGATACTTCAGTGCAATAAAATGTGAGTATTTGGTTAGCTTGTCCACAACAACCAAGATGCAGTCGAATTGGCGAGAAGGTGGCAAGCCATCAATAAAGTCCATTGTCGCCATTTCCCATGGCTCGGAAGGAACGGGCAGAGGTTGAAGCAAGCCGGGCAGCAGCACACGTTCCGGTTTAGCCTGTTGACAGATCATGCACGAACGGACATAATCTTTGATTTGTGATTTCATGCCAACCCACTTAAACAAGGATATGATGCGCTTGTAAGAACCCTGAATGTCCACCCACAGGGCTATCCTGGAATGCTGAGATCAATTGTGTTTGAAGAGGTGCATATGCACCTACCCAGATTCTCCCTTTATATCTCAAAAGTCCATCTCGGAAGGTATAATGTTGTTCTGCATTAGCATCCAGAACCAGTTTTTGAATAAGGCCTTGTGCAAAAGAATCTTCTGAGTAGCTCTGCACCACATTGTCAAGCCACATAGGTTTAACAGTAGAAATAGAGAACACTTCAGACTCTGGATTTGGTTTCCTGGACAAAGCATCAGCAACCCCATTTAATATTCCCTTCTTATATACCACTTTGTACTGAAGTCCCATCATTTTGGTGAAATCTTTTTGCTGCCATTCTGTGTGAAGATGCTGGTCAGTTAGGTGAGTTAAGCTTTTGTGATCTATTCGATGGTGAATTCGCCTAGCTGCAGATAAGGCCTCCATTGCTGCACAACCAAAAGGATGGATAAATGTTCTCTTTCATAAACCGACAGACCCATGTTCCGAGGCCCCAATGAACGACTCACAAATGCCACTGGATGTCCTTGTTGGGAAAGAGCAGCTCCTATTCCAGTGTCACAAGCGTCAGTTTCCACTGTGAAAGGCAGGTTGAAATTGGGTAAAGCCAGGACTGGGGCTGATATTAGTGTTTGCTTCAATGTGACGAATGTTGTTTCCTGTAGATCAGTCCAGATAATCGGAGCTCCTTTTTTTAATAGGGCAGTCAATGGTTGGCTTATGTGGGCATAATGCTCAATAAATTTCCTATAGTAGCCGGTAATGCCCAAGAGAATGGTTGCAATCTTAGCTTCATCAGCTGATACACCCGCTGACGATATGACATGACCTAAGTAGGCTACTCTGTCCTTAGCAAAATCACACTTGGATAGTTTAACATGCCACTGGTCTTTTTGCAACACTTCAAGCACAACTTTTAGATGAGACAAGTGCTCCTCAAGGGTAGCACTATAGACGAGGATGTCGTCAAAGAAGACCAACACAAATTTCCTTAGGAATGGAGCCAAGGTGGCATTCATGGCGAATTGAAATGTGGCAGGAGCTCCAGTCAATCCAAACGCCATTACCTTGAACTCATAATGGCCATTATGAGTTTGAAATGCCGTTTTATACTCTTCACCAGGTGCTAATCGTATTTGATTATAACCAGCCCTGAGATCAAGCTTAGAGAACCACTTTGATCCAGAAAGTTCATCGAGTAACTCATCAATTACAGGTAGAGGATATTTTCCTTTCACTGTTAAGGCATTAAGATGCCTGTAGTCGACTACCAACCTCCATGTAAGGATATTTTCCTTTCACTGTTAAGGCATTAAGATGCCTGTAGTCGACTACCAACCTCCATCGAATAACACTGGGGATGCAAAACCACTACTGCTATGGTTAATGACACCCTGTTCCAGCATTTCCTGTATTTGTTTCTCAATTTCTGTTTTTAAGGCAGGAGCAACGCGGTAAGGTCGCATGGACACTGGTCTGGCTCTTGGAATTAGTGGTATTTGATGGTCATATTGACGCCTTGGTGGTAATTCCGAAGGAGTGTCAAAAACCGAGGAGAACTGGTGCAGTAAAGCTTGTACTCCTGGCAGAGTCTTATCTGATGTTGTTTCTACAGGCTGCACAAGGAACAAGTCCACTAAAGCATGAGTAACTCCAGCTTCTTCTTCTCCATGCAAAACAACCATTGATCCTTCATGTGGAATTGCTATCCAGTTTTGGGCCCAATGAGTGATCATTGGACTGTATTTTGCTAACCAATCGAGCCCAATTATGCCATCATAGCTGTTCAAGGGCAAAATTCTGAATGTATCCACAAACTCATGACCTTGAGAAGACCAAACCAACTTTGTAAAGAATTCTGTAGAGCAGAGGAGAGTTCCACCAGCTACTTTAACATGCGCAGGTTGAGACAATGTTTGCTGACCAGTTAACAGAGCAGCTTTACTTTGATCGATGAAGCAGAAAGAGCTACCTGAATCCAAAAGGAAGGACAGCTTATGACCTTGTATCTGGACTGTTAATTGCATGGTCTTTGGTGATTTCTGTTCGGAATTCATAGCAGCAATTGATAAGTGCATGGCTTGTTGTGCAGAAGGTTGAGCATCTTCATAAACAATGTCCGTATCAGATTCAGAAATCTGTAGGCAATCAAACATCTCTTGCACTACATGAAGTTGAATAGCATTTTTACAGACATGGTCTCTTCCCCATTTTTCTCCACAAATGAAACATAAACCTTTAGCCCGCCTGTAAGCCTTTAGTGTTGCCCATTTGTCATCAGTCGGTGCCCTGTTGTTTTCAGCATTCTTCCTTTCTTCCACTGTTTTAGATACCCAACGAACTGGAGGTTGTGGTGGTGGCTGTGGTATTTGATAATTCCCTGCTTGTGGTCGCCGGAAGTTTGTTGGTGTTGAGGATTGGTAGTGCCCTGAAGACCCACGGTCACCCAGCTCCTCAAACAATAAAGCAAGTGTATAGGCTGTATCCAAATCCTTAGGTTGCTGAATGGCGACTAGAACTCTGACTGTAGGTTTTAGTCCATCTAAAAACTTGGTAGTATAGTGGATTGGATCAGGATTAGTTTCATAAGCTGAGAGCTGATCAACCAAATCAGAGAAACAGTGTACATAATCTTCAATTGTACCGGTCTGCTCCATATGAATCAATCGACGAGCCAGGACTTGATGCTGAATTCTTGTGAATCGACTATGCAATGCAGACACAAACTCTGTCCAAGTAGTATTGGGGAATTTACTTAGGTAAGCTTCCAGCCATGTAGCTGCAGGTCCAACGAACTGGGACGAGGCGTACGAAACCCAAAAGGAGTTTGGTGTTGACCAACGCCGAAAATACTCTTCGCATCGACGTTGCCAAAGCTTGGGGTTCGTTCCATCAAACGAAGGTAATTCAACACGCGGTCCAGAAACGAACGAATTATCAGGAACTCCTTGAGGATAGGGTGCAGTAGGGGAATTTTTTTGGCCGGAGTTCGTACCTCCGACCAGAGGCGGCGTGTGTTGAACACATGCCATCCCCCGGTTTGATGATTCGCAGCGGTGCCCATCAGGGCCGACGAATTTCTCCTCCGGCGGCCTGCCTTGTGACGCCTGGAAGTCGTTCGCCGATTTGCCAGCCGAGGCGTTCGCGACGCGATCCACCGCAGCGGTGAGGTTGGTGATGTCCGCGCGCATAGAGAGCTTGATCTCCTCGAGGTCGACTCCGATGGAGGCCTTGGCGGACTCCAATTCCGAGGTGACGCGGTTCTGAACTCCTTCCATTGTTTCTCCCAATTGCTTGATCTGCTTGTCCGTGCTGTCGACGAACTTCCCCACGGCATCCAGCATCTCCTTCTTGTACGCCAAAAATTTGGCCTCGTAGATCTCGTTGTTCTCGACCTTGAGTAGGTCGTAGAGGATCTTGGATTCCCTAGTTAGGTCCTCCATGGCTTCAGCACGTCGTCGCAACGCGAAGCGCGTGAGACGCGAGTGCGCTGGTAGCTCCAGTACGTAGGATGGCCTGAGCTCTGATACCAAGTGTAAGATCCTTGGATCTACAGCCGGAAATCAAGGATCTAGGCAACGAAATTCTCTCAGATTGGAATAGAAATTAGTTTAGCTCATCCTCCCAACCACCCCCGAGCGAGTTCGTCAGCCACGGCACGGCACTGCCGTCCGTCCGGTCCAATCTTCAGTTACAAGCCAGGTTCAACGTAGCAGCTAATTCCCCTCAAATAGCACTCGTACCTACTCCTAGTTACAAGGCCCATTGTTAGCCCAAACATGGCCTGCAAGCCAGCCCAGAACCTTCCTAGTCCGATGTGGTCGTACGTTCCTGGCTTCCTGTAGGTCGTCAGGTACGGGTACGCTGACAATCCTCCCATTTCCCTTGTAGTTAAGTCATTTCCATGTGCTTGGACCATATATATGTTAATCATACTAAAGCATATGCAGAAACCTATTGGCCAATGTTCAGATATGATCAAAGACATGATCAAGCACATGAAGGTCATGGACCAATGTTCAGATACACCTATTGGCCAAAAACGACATAGCGAGTAATATGAACCCCATACGACATCACCACACAAGCGCGACAAACATTGAGAACACCCTGTGTCGTGTAGTACAAATAGATGAGCTATAGCGAGTTAATCAACACGTGTGAATATCAATTTACGCATATCAGTTTGCATTTCATGCTCTACAGTGAAGGACTACCAATTTCCATGCAAGGGAAATGTAATATTAAGGCATATGTAATGGTTGCTAAGAAAATGTTATGTTATAGTAATTGTGCCACAAGGGAGTATAATGGATTATTTTTAATCTTATCTTCAAAATCGCCAAATATGTGGTGAGAGAGCTGACAAATGTTGGGACTTCCTTTGTCCACAGAGAGTAAAAAAATTATCTGTCCATGAAGCTTTTGAAGACATCAAGGAAAAACTAAAAGTGCCTTTTTTCATGGAGATAATTATTTTGGCTTCCTGGGGATCTGCTTGGTGAGGAATAACAAAATTTTCAAGAATCAAACGCCATCTTTTGCAAGCTAGAAGGCCATTTATTGCTAAGAAATGCAACTGCTCAAACATAGAATGAGGAAAAAACATTCACATCAGTTTGAGGATTGTCTATGTGACAAGTTATTTTGTCACTTGTATTTCTTGTATTTTTTTTATAGAGTGCCTTATTTGCACTGACTCGTGTACAATTGTGATGAGTTAATAGATAATCGAAAATTGCAGTGGGGGGTCTCCCCTACTGTTTTGCCTAAAAAAAAAAAAGCTGACAAAAGACAAACATCTTTTTTCACGTAAATGGGATCCCATTCATCTCACTTATGACAAATTTGCGGCGGCTGAACGAGGACGTCCGTCGGATCCTCCTCTCTGGT
Organism: Poa annua; assembly: GCA_026929855.1. Taxonomy (NCBI): domain Eukaryota; kingdom Viridiplantae; phylum Streptophyta; class Magnoliopsida; order Poales; family Poaceae; genus Poa; species Poa annua. The sequence continues at coordinate 36,687,125 of CM049438.1, forward strand.
GGGGGATCCGGCGGCGGGGAGGCGAGGTGGGGCGGGAGGTGAACGTGGGGGGCGAGGGTCATGGCCACGAGGGTGTCCTCTCCCATGCTTCCTCTTTCCTCGGGAGGGTCGGGGTTTTACGAAGGAACGTGGGGGAGCCGATCGAGCGGAACGGAACAGGATTTGGCAACTGTAAATTTTCTTTCCTTTCCGTTTTGTTGTGTCGTCTTCCCTGTGTGACGGGATTTGGTTTCGAGTGGCGACTGACGAGGCGAACGAGGAGTAGGGACAAGGGGTTTAAGTAAGAGCGGCCGGGCGAGATGGACCAGGGTAGGTGGCTGACATGTGGGTCTGGGAGCAGGGTGGGGGTGTTGAAGGGTTCAAAGGGGAAGAACAAGTCAGGTCAGGGAAGTCGCCGCGATGACGGGGGAGTGCCGCGTGCGTGTCGTTGTTTCATTCTGCCGATTTTTCTGTCGTTTTCTTCTTCTCTTTTCCATTTCAAGGTGGTTTTGTTGCCGTTCCGACGGCGGCACGGCGGAAGCACCTCCTCCGGTGACCGGCCGTCGCGCGCGGTCAGATCGTGGACGAGCTTAGTCGCTCGCCATTGAGATCTCATCTCAGATGGCAGTGGCACTACACCACTCTGAGTTGACCTCATGCATGTAGTACGTGGGGAAGGCGAGCAGAGTTTGGCCGTTGACTTGAAGCCACGAGTTTATTGGTCGATCTTGCACGACTGCACGAGCCCCCTTGATTTGTTTGGAACAGGTCACTGCCTTGCCGCGCCACTCCAAATCCAAATGCGGGGTTTACAGGGTTCCGGACACCGCCAGATCGGCCGGCGCTGCAACAGGCGGCCTTGGAACAACGCACACTGCCAAAGGAGTCAGACGTGTGAGCGTAGTACCGTGGAATAACCGGCGAAAGTGGCGGATTTTCCAAGCTCTAGGCCCATCAGCTCCCGTGCACTTCTCTCCTGCTCCCGCCGATGAAGGCGAAATGAGCTCGCGTGAATGGATCCTGCAGGTCATTTTCAGGCTACGGACGGCCTCTGTCTCGGGTTCATCGGAGGCCAAATGCAGAGGCATCGCGACCTGGAGCCTCGTGCGTCGTCAGAGCTAGCTCCTCATCACTATATATATTCTGCAGCTGCTGGAAGCGTAAGCCGTAAGGACAGAGTAATCGGATGCATCCATCCTTTTAAGTTTTATAACACATGAGCGGATAAACAATTGCGACCATGTCCAGTTACTTGCGCCATTTGGTTCCAAATTTCCAATCCAGGTTAAATGCTGACAACACAGGGCAGGGCAGGGCTGACTCTTTCAAGATCAGCGTACGTAGCTAAACACATCGCTAAGATATTTTCACCAATAAATTATGCGTACCCGTCTATGTGTGACCGAGTAGTGTTGTAAGATTACGCTCAAGGATTATCCATTCCTGAAACTTCTGGCTAGCGCTGAAGAGAATAAATAAGGTCTACATGCACAGAGTCAACGGTTATATGCATGCATGCTCGCCTTCCTCTCGACCTGATGATACCGACCAGTGATCATTTGTCGGGTCGGCCGAAAGCAAGCGCGATCGTCGAAACCGTCCTCGATCGCTTGTAAGCAAGAGTTGTTGAAGCTTAGAAGCAAATTTGAGACCATTTCTCAAAACTGCAAAGACACAGACAGTTGCGGACGCACGCTCCCGAGTCCTGCCCAGTCTCACGGCCATTGCATGCGTGCGCAAGAACGGTTCAATGCTGGACTGGCCACGCCAATCGGTCAAATCGCATCTTTAAATTTTGTTGGTGCTCCTATTAGTATAACATGAACTTTACGAGAGGTGCGGCTGCTGATTCCCGTATTTTATCTCGGGTTTTCAGGTTGATGATGACTTTTTTTTTCTTTGCTTATAACTCCACTCAGGAGTTCGGAGAAGGAATTTTTTTTAAACGAGGCAAAAGACTTGTCATTTTTATTAATTAAGAAGAAGAGAGGTGATCGGTTAATTAGCGGGTAACCGACCGAAAACCGGTACCAACATCCTCGCCGACCGTCATGGAACACAACCATCACTAGGGCACATACGATCACCCTGCCTACCAAAAGCAAACCACCACACATACCGCAGGCGAAGGTCGTCGTCAAGGTTATCCACCAGTGTAATCGTCATCACTCCACCGAGAACGACTATGACTTCATAGAAGAGACGACTTCCAAAGAAGATCACACCAAAGCAACCTTGTGAAATCTACCCCAACCTATGCCAAACAGAAAGATGACTGGCAGCTCCGATTTCGAAGATGAGCTCTGAAAAGGAGATGGTCCGAGTCCACGTCGACGGACGTCGCCACAACCGGACCGCCCACGTAGGTCATCGTCGCCGCTCGAGACACGTCGGTTAGAAACTCCGACTTCGTAGCAGGGAAAGTCAAGCATAGAGACGAGTCGAACACGTCAGAATAAGAGCCGACTAACAAGATCTTGCCACAACCAAATCATCGCTCATCACCGTCGTTGTTGCTGCGTGAGCCACCACGCGGTACCCCACATCCACCAATATCCACCCACTGGTCCCAACGACTGCTGTACACCTCCAAGAATGAACGACGTACAAACAACGCCATCATCCGATCCATGATCTAGGGTTTCCCCCGAAGATGGCGGATCTCGGTGATTCATTCAGGAATGGGATGACACACGAGGTGCCGCCATCACCTGCGCGGAAGCAAGGTTTTTACCCGGGTCTGTCCAAAATTCTCCATCCGCAGCATCAGATCAACCACCCTGAGACCTCATCGCCGTCAACCAAGCAAACACTAAACCCAGCTCACGACTGGTCCAGAAGGCAGAAGTAGGAGGAGCCCCACGACCGGGACTAGCGCCAAGCAGGACAGTAGCAGCCAAGCCCGAGCGAGCCCCACAAAGGGGCGCCGCTAGCACCGTCACCAGATCTAGGTGCGCTGACACCGGAGCTGTCGGGCGCGCACATGCAGAACAGCCCTCGCTACCTGGGGTCGCCGGTCGGGGAGACGAAGAAAGCAGCCGCCGGGATGCCTCGCCCGCCTGCTGAACGCCTCACGCCGCCGCGCACCACGATGTCGCCTCGCCGCCCAAGCGGCCAAGACACTGCCGCCAACTCTAACTCCGGCGCCATCCACGGGGACCGCCGCCGAGCAGGTTTCCAGGCCGCCACCCCGGCGCCCACGCCAGAGAACGCGAGCCCCTCCGCTCAAGGCTCTGCGTGCTTTCCGCTCCCTTTGGGAGACGGGCGCCGCCGCCACCGCGGGGTAAATAATGACGGGGATGGGGATTGACGGGAAGAGGCCTGGTGGCTAGGGTTTGTACCGTTGCCAAGTGTCAATTTTGTGTATGATATGACTGGCAAATTTCTACACGATGACATCAGCGGTGTTTCTCGATAGAGGATTACCATGAGGATTCGATTGATTATCAACCGTTGATATGAAAAGGAGAAATATCATCCACAAAACGTAGAGAAAAAAGTATGAATCATCGTCCAGATATCACGATCGAGATATGGTGATAGGCTAATTGTTCATATTTCGGAGATCTATTATCATCAGTATACGTCACTTACAAACGTGTGCTAAGAAGGCGCAATCGCCTGAATGTTTGTGTGTGGCGCCGTTTACATATGTGTAAGCAGCTTCGTTGTGCATGGAAATAAAAAATGCAAGAGGTTGTTGTTTACAATCACGGATCATTCTGCATTCTCCATTTTCCCCTTTAGAAGCGTCACTTCCATGTACTTGGACCATACATATGTTAATCATGATAAAGCATATGGAGGAACGGAGTCTTCAAAAAACATGGTCAAGCACATGAAGGTCATGGACCAATGTTCAGATGCACCTACTGGCCGAAAACGAAATCACCACAAATTTTAAAAGCTGTTTAGGTTTTTGTGGTTAGGCAACACGCCTCCACCTCTTCTTTATATATACTTGGCAGGGATACAATACGTGTACACATACGCTATATAATACGAGGCGTATTGTGTATGGAGACCGATTCTTAACACGCCCCCTCAATCTAAACCACTACTGCATACAAGGTTTAGATTGGTTCTAAATCGGTCTAACATCTGCCGTGTGGCCGACTTAGTGAAGACATCAGCCAATTGATCATTAGAAGAGGTGAACCTCACCTCCAAGGCGTCATCAGCAACTTGCTCCCCCACAAAATGGAAATCGATCTCAATGTGTTTGGTTTGCGTGAAAAACTGGATTCGCCGTGAGGTAAGTAGCCCCTAGATTATCGCATCATAAAACTGAAATTTTCTATTGGGGCACGCCTAGTTCTGTAAGCAAAGAACTGACCCACATAGCTTCAGCTGCTCCATTTACTAGTGCCTTATATTCTGCCTCGGTGCTAGATCTCGAGACTGTGGACTGCTTCTTCGAACTTCATGAATAAGGTTCGGACCCACAAAGACTGCAAAACCCACGCTCAAAGTGGGTCTCAATTGGGGGTGCCGGACACGAATTTGAATTTGAAGACCCCGGCTCTAAAGCTGCTCATGATCTTACCTCACTTACGCTGCGGGTTCGTTGGCAATTGCTGCGAGCCTGCGACGAACAGGTGCTAATCTCGTGCTTGGATTGGGCTGCCAATGCCTAAAGATGACAGCGCTTCAGATACCTTTGATAGCCTTGTACAGATTCGTGTGGGCAATGGGCAGAAGGTACTGTTCTGAAGGGACTGATGGCTTAACGGAAACTCGATCAAGGACCTGGCTCCTGCCGTCTTTGATCTGATCAGCACGAGGGGTAAGAACCACAGAACGTTGGCAGAGGCTCTCCTGGATAACAGGTGGATCGGAGACCTGACTAAGACGCCATCCCAAGCCACAGCACGGCAGGTCGTTCACCTGTGGGTGATTCTCAGGCGGTTCGACAGGGATGTGGGCGCCGCCATGGTCGCCAACGGGAGTTTATAGTGCCAAATCATTGTACAATGTGCTCCCGGCGGCTGAGGCAATCTGGGACAACGGAGCGACGGTGAAGTGTCAGATTTTCGCGTGGCTTGCGTTGCCGCACAGACTATGGACGTAAGACCGGAGATTCCGTCATGACCTCTAAGATCAAACCTCAACGTGCTTTGTTTGCCTCCAGGAAGAGGACACGGTTGAGCACATTCTCGGCAATTGTGTCTTTGCTAGACAGGTGTGGCACGAGGTCTTCAGGTGCCTGCAGATCGATGCTGTCACCCCCCTCAAACGGAGCAACTCGAGCAGTGGTGGCTTACGACAAGGATGACTTTTACAGCAAAGACAAGAGGGAATTTCGATGCCCTGGTGATGCTATGCGGCTCGAGGCTGTGGAAGAACAGAAACGCCTGGGTCGTGAGGAGGTTGAACTAGCTATGGAACGTGGGGAAACCTCACTGCTAGTATTTGTGAGGAGTTCAGGAGTTGGACTTTTGTTAGGAGAGGTGTGGGTGGAGTGTTTAGTAGGAGAGTAGGAATAGGCTAATTCTTTTTGTTGGAGAAATCTAGTGCAAGGCGCCGCACGCGCGTCTCGTCTGTGCGGCGGCTGCTTTAGGATGTGTGTGACGCATCACGCGCACGTCCTCCCATTCCGTCTCACATTGCCTTCATCTGGATAACCTTTTGGTAGGGTCCACTGTAAGGCAGACCAGACCGAGGACATCCTCGTGACTACCTCTCTCTCCCTGCCTTTTCTCTCTCCGCGCTTGGCTCTTGCGATTTCGGCGGCGACGAGCATTTCTAGCCGCACTGACCACAGTCCGGCAATTCCTTGCAGGTAGAGAGGTTGGTCGTCGCATTCCCCGTCCTGGTTAGTCCCGCATCTCATGGTTTGTTCGAATTCGTGGTCGATTTTGTTGGTCGGGAGCTTGTTGGATTCCGAATCGACCATTGTTGCTGTTGGCGTCAACTTGGTAGGGTTGTTTACACCGGAGGAGAGGCTCGCCGTCGTGGTCCCCTTCGTGTTGAGCTCTGCGCCTTCTGGATTTGATGTTTTGGGTGGTCAATTTCGTCGGTGGGGACCTCGTTCGGTCCCGATTTGCCACCGTTGCCGTCGGCGTCAACGATTTAGGGTAGGCGTTGTTGGTAGCATGTCATTTTTGCTGGTCGTTGATGTAGAATTCTAGATAGACAGTGTTAGGGTTTGGGTTCTGTGGCTGAATCTAGTCAGTGGTGGCCATATATTTGGTCTGGTAGGCTCGTGTTCATATGTACAGGGCGATGATTGATGTTGGTTGGGTGTTGTGGCATGGGCTGGACCTGGGGATCGTGTTTTCATGGAAAACCTGAAAAATAATCGTATATAACATGATAGCTAGGCATGAATTACATGGTAGCCATCAGAGAATAACATGGTAGCTATTAATTGTGTGTATTGGAAATTTAGAGTGTGTCACTAGTTAAATGTTTTGGCAATTCCTCATGTGTAAATAATATGGTAATTGTGTCTAACTAATGTTGTTCAGTGGTCTAGATTTGACCACCGGTGCTGTCGCCGACAACGGGGTAGGGACAGAGAGGCTTGGCGGGTGTTGTTTCTATCGTGTTTAGCCCAACAACCTCGAGAATTTAATGGGATTGTGCTGCTATGTGTGCTTCAGTTTACTACAACATGATGGTTTATGAGGGTTCATGTTGCTGATGGATGGTGCCAGTATAGTATTGCTATATCCTATTGTTGTCTAGATGTTTTTTTATGTTTTTTTTAGTGGTTGATTTCTAATAGGTGTTTTGAGAGCAGCACAACATGTCTGACACTATCGATGTGTTTTTGGTGTGCCCGACATGCGTTAAAATTTGATCATTGTGGCTTGTGTTTTCAACCTGATATGGGTGTTGGTCGTCTCGATGTTTTTGCTCGTGTCTTGTGTTTTTTAATCTGGTAGCCGTGTGTGGAAAATATAGTAGTTGTACTCAGATCATGGTAGATGCGTTATTTTCCTCTAATGTTCGCCTTTTGTATTTCAAATCCTGTTAGCCGTGCATAAATATCCCGATAGTTTTATTCATAACTTGGTAGCTATGTACTCAAATCATGGCTGCTGGCTATTTTCCTCCGGTATTTTTTTTTATTTCTAATCCTGATAGCTATGAATTCATAACCCGGTAGCTGTGTACTCAAATCATGGCATGGTATTATTATCCGCCGACGTCCGATGAGGTCGCGGGAGTGTGAGTCCGTCACGCTGCTTCGCTCTCGCCGTTGGGGTAGCTGTGCCATGAGACTCGTCACCGAGTTTGTCGTCTTACTCTTTTTAGTAAATGGGATTGGCGAGATAAATTTTGAGTCTCAGTGCACTGAGAATTCCTTGATGTTGATATAAAGTTTTTGGTTGGTCGATTAAATAAATGAATTGCTAGCTGTGTAAATATTTTGATAGTTGCTTGGGAAAATTCTGGTAACTGTTTTTGTTGAAACCTTATTCGTAAAAATATTGGTTTGATGTATTACCTGATTAGTTTTGCATAGCAAACATCGAATAATTGTGTCTAAATAATCAGGTAATTATGCCTACATAATTTGATAGTTGTGTCTAAATAATCTGGTAATCTGATAACTGTGTAACTAATTAAGATGGTAACTGATATTGAGACAATCTGATCACTAACCAAACTAGCTGAATATTTTTCACTATTTTGGCACCGTCATGATGTCTTTCATTTGATGTTCCTTAGGGAGCTAAAGCATGAGAAGACTTCTTGCAAGACCTCCAATGGTACATCGTCGTCATGAAGCGCATCTGACCCAAAGTTGTCCAACTAAATTTGGCGAGCTCCAAGGATAGAAAAGCTGGATCAACCACCCCCATCGCAGCCTGAGCTGGCGGTTTGGAAGGTGAAAATCTGATAACTGGGACAACTGTGACGAATTAAATTATTAACCTGGTAGAAACATTTTCTACCTTTTCTTGTGCAATACTAGTGTATATGTAAGGGGCGAGGGCAGTTATCTTGTCGTAGAAACATTTTTGTAACATAGCAGTTAAGAATCTGTTAACTACCTTGAGTTAACCTGGTAGCTATCACAAAATAATATGGTAACCAACCAGAAATAACCTGGTAAGTAGCATCAAGCTCATATTTTAACCTAGTAAAATGACCTTATAACTATGAGCAAATAACATGGCAGCTACGATTGAATAAACTGATGACTATAAGCAAATAACATGCGAGCAAATAACCGGCAGAGGGAAAACCTGATAACTAATTATGTAGAACATGATAGGTAGGAAGAAATAACATGGTAACTGAGTACCATAGTTTTTTTGTGGCACAATCACCATGTTTGTTATTGCAGTCCCGTTAAATTTGCCAGATTATTTTTGCCAAGCTACTAGTTTCTTTGTTCTTGGTTACCAAGTTCTTGTCAATTCAAGGAGCTATATTTTTCCTTCATTTTGCAGGTGTTCTCTTGTATCCCTGTTTTTCTTCAAGTTTTAGCGGTTTTTCATGTGTGTCACAGTGGTTGTGGTGTTGAAATCAAATCGTATCTCTTGTGCCATCATTCTTGTTCTTTCCCTTCAGCCCTGGGTTTTTGAGCACTCGATTCATCCAGTGTTATTCTCATGCCCACAATACCTTCTATCCCGCAATTGAACCTTGTTTCATTATTTTCAGAGGAAGCATTCCATGTTGTTCGTTTTTGGGAAAATGAGTTTTGGTAAATGTTCATTTAATATATGGTATTTTGTCAGTACAAAACTTGGTTACCACTGTCATGCATCCTGGTAACTAGAATGAATTATAATCATAGCCATCGCAAAAGAACAAGGTAGCTACCATGAATTAATCTGATAACTTGTTTAAATTAACATGATAGCTAGCATAAATGAATTAACCTGGTATGAAGCTTTTGAAAGTAACTCCTTTTGCATGATTTAACATGATAGCTGGCATGAATTAACTTGGCAGCTAGCTTGAATTAATATATGATAGCTACCATGAATTAACCTAGTAGTTCTTTTGGAATGTTTGTAATATGATAGCATAAATGATTTAACATGTTTGTAATGAATGTGGTAGTTCTTTTGGAAAACTTGGTAGCTCGTTCTAAATAGACTGGTAGTTGTTTATAATGACCTGATGATTCTTTTTGGGAAACCTGATTGTTGTTTGCCTGATAATTGTTTTGAACAATCTGGTAGATAGATCTAAATAGCTTGGTAGCAGTTTCTTATGAAGCTGACATTTTCGTTTGGAAAACATGGTAGCTAATTCTGGACAACATAGGTTGTTTGTCATGAACCCGATAATTATTTTTAGCAAACTTGATAGTTCTGGTAATTATTTTTGGGAATATGGTAGCTACCTCTATCTGACCGGTTCTTTTGGAAAACATGGTAGCTAGTTCTAAATAACTTGGTAGCTTCTTATAATGAACCTGATAATTCTATTTGGTAAACCTGATAGTTGTCGATTTATGCTTGCATTTGTTTATTGATTTTGATCTTTATTCTTCGTTGCAGGTTTGTCGATTGACGGTCGCGACAATTAGTTCGATGGGGGCGCCGATGGTCGTAGGTCTAAAGGAGGAGGACTACAATTACAAAATTACAACTACATGATGCAGATCTCATGTGTGGTTGGCATGCGTGCAGGATTATGTAATTAGTGGCCATGTGTTACAAGCTGAACCAAAGTACAAGCTGAACCGAATAAGCAGTACATTCAGAAACTATTAAAATTGTTAGGGAAAAAAGAAAAAAACATCGGTACCTAGCGAGGCCCAAATGAGGTAATCCTAGCCCTGTCAGAGCCCATGACGTAAACCTAGCCCAGCTAGTCACGGCTCAGGCGCGCGCTGGCAGGTCGCGTTGACCGCCGCACAGAAGCTACCCGGTGCGGCGCCGAGTCCTGTCCCTTTTTGTTTTGGTGTTGGTGTGTTGTTTACCTTCTCCTTGGCGTACTCTCAAAAAAAGCTTACCTCACTTGTGGATGACCCAAGCAGTAGAATCCAGATTTAGTTGGAGTTCCAACTTCGAAGCATTGCAATTCTAACTCTGTTCCATATATACAGGCTGAAGTGTAAAATATATATATATATCCAGTTTCGAGTCTCAAAGTTCAAAATATGTGTGGAAGACTCACCATTTAAAAAATTAACATAATTCTAATTCTAATCAGCATGTCACCATCTAGAGAAAATAAAACTGGCTGCCCGAAGACAAGGACACGTGTGTGATGCCCTTCCATGAACTCTTGCAAAACGCGGAAATAATCCCAGGTCAGCAGGCCACAAAGCGGGGAGAACAGTGTCAGCATTCTCCAATAAAGCAGAACAAATTCTCAGATCAGATCTAGAGAAAATAAAACTGGCTGCCCGAAGACAAGGACACGTGTGTGATGCCCTTCCATGAACTCTTGCAAAACGCGGAAATAATCCCAGGTCAACAGGCCACAAAGCGGTGAGAACAGTGTCAGCATTCTCCAATAAAGCAGAACAACTAAAATCCTTGACTCTGCCACGTGTAGCTAACAAGTATAATGCTATATTCAAATACAGCTGGAAAGAACTGGATGGCATATTGGCCTAGCACCTTAGCCAACTTTAAGCAATGCTTAAGAAACAATGTCAATATAACATCATTAAGACTAAGATGCTCATTGCTTATACGATAGGCTAGCTGCATGGAGTTCAGATTCCATCAAGTTGTTGGTTAATGTTTTGACTCAGAACTATACAAGCTTAAAGCATCATGTACCGAGCAAAGCATACTAAAGTCTAAAGTAGCATTGTTGGTCTGTCTTTGAGGATATCACAGTATACATTTTTTTCTTTTGAACTGGAATGTCACTGTATACTTAACTTGAACAGATAGCAACAGCAGTGCAAGTACGCTAGAGAAAGAAGTTAACCCTTTGACCTGACAGGCTTAAATCTAATGAAGATGCAACAAACTCACTTTACTGTATCCATTACAACACATGGCAAAATGGAAGCATTGAGATTTGCTGTGTCATTTCTCCACGCAACACAAAAGATATGCTCCCACTGTTCACTATTATGAAATGCTTATAAGCTTCTTATGTTCACTCAATTCAGTCTCTACCTAGTCCACAGTGAAACATCTAGAACATCTTATAATAGTGAACGAAGGGAGTACATTGTATGAAATCAGCTGGGTGCTGAAAAAAAAAATCCTTTATAAATTATGTTTCTTCACTGGTAGCCTGGTAGGTAAAACCAACGCCTTTAAAAAGGGAGAACAAAATGTTGCCAGCAGAACTCCTAAATATTCCCTTCACTACGAGGACTAACCTATCTTCAATCGACAGCAAAAAACCTATAATAATTACTTAAGAAAATCCAATACTTTAGTCTTTTGCATCTTTTTTAAGGAATAACTGAATCTGATTCATTAAAACTTTATTCCAAATTGCACGTCATATGAAACATTCCATATAAAAGGAAAAACTGTAAATTAGCAATGTTCCACTAACTCTTTTCACTTGCAGGTAACACACCTTCTCGGCCTCTAAAACATGGAAGAGTTTCTTTAAAGCTTCAGTGCAAATGGTTCAGTAAGACCTTGGATGTTTGGAATCAAATACAGAGATGTGAACCTAATTTTATTATGCAACTGGATCATACTACTAGTAAGCAAAGTGACTCAAAATGTGAATTATCAAAAACAGAAAATATCAAGTACGAGAGAAAACAAGATTCAAAAAATAAATACCATTTGTCACAAGGGGGTGCAGTACAAAATGAGTTCTAGATCCAAACATTCGCAGTAGTTTTGCAAGGCGTGATACTTAACACAACATACTAGTCCGGAAACTGGTATAGTACCCTATATATGTGCTTGAGACCTAGATTTCTACAGATATTCTCAGACTATTAGTTAGATTATTAGTCTCGAAGTCCAGCAATTTGGTGGATTCCAAAAAAAGATCAAGAGTCAATCCTGCACTGGAACTACAGGACAAAGTGATGCTGAAATCTGATAATATGCAACTCAATATGTTCAGGATAACCAATCTTTAGTGGGAATAAGAATGGAAAAGTCCTTAGATGGGATATAAGAATCTTACAAGATTATTTAAATTAATCACAAAGACAATAAGCAAGAAGTATAATACTATACGTGATACAATATTTATGAGAATCTACAGGAGCAAAATGACAGATGTACAATGACCTGCAAAGTGCTTTTAAGTAGCCTGCAGGAATGAAGCCAAACTAGCCAAAGGTCATACACTCATACTCATACTCCTTTGGAGTTGGCGTGCTATATAAAAGCAGGTCACTTCATTGCATCAGTAGTTTGATCTGAGAGGAGTACAAAGTCAATATCTTTAAGTAGCACCACATCAACTTCAGGGCTAGTCCAACCTGAAGGTTAACTGCAGGCAGAGTGGAAACCATGGTCAGAGGAAAGGTGCGGATGCAACGAATTGAGAACCCTGCCCACAGTCGGGTAACCTTCTGCAAGCGTCGAGAAGGGCTGCTCAAGAAGGCCAGGGAACTCTCGGTGCTTTGCGATGCTGAAGTCGGTGTAATTATATTCTCCTCTCAGGGAAAACTCCATGAACTGGCAACTAATGGGTACGTTTCCAAAGTTCATGCCACGTAGTGATTTTTTAAGTGTATGGCTGCAGTTCTGAGATGCTTTCCTTTTGTTCATAAATCCAAGAAACATGAAAAACTTGGTTGAGAGGTACCAGGAAGAAGTGGTAGGAAGTCAAATGCAAAACAGCGCTCTACAAAGCCAGGTCTACGTATTTACCTTGCAAAGCTTGAAAACATTGTAACATTTGTATCAACTCAAAAGAGATGTATCTAGTAAAAATTCATTTGTGGCAATTAATGTATTAACTATCAAAGTGAGCTACTGGATGAGACTCAGGGTGGATCACATTTAGATGCAATTCAGTGAAGCACAATCTTTTGGAAAAAAAGTAAACTGATTTATTAAGTAACCAAGAAAACATCAAAAAAATATCCAACAGTAAGTAACTGATTTTTCCTTGATAACGATATGAAAGATAACTAATACTCTTCCGCACCATAAACAGGTAGCAGAACCTGGGATTTTCTTCGCAGGGGAAGAAATAGGTCTAGTACAGCAGGGTCTAAGGTAATCTTCCTCTTTACATATCTAACATTGAAATAGAGCACGGTAGCCTAGTGAGGCCTTAGTGCTTGTTAAGAGCCTAACATATGCACAGCTTAGCCCCTGCAATGGACTGCAAACATTTCCATCATATGTGCACCATCTAAGGCTTCGTGTCACCGGAGTGTATCTAACACTGAAATAGAGTATTAGAGTGTGGTAGCCTAGCGAGGCTTTAGTGCTTGCTAAGAACCTAAGATATGCACAGTGTAGCCCCTGCAATGGACTGCTAGCATGTCCATCATATGTGCATCTTGCAATCTACAGGTTATCGACAACCATCTAAGGTTTAGTGTCACCGCAGTGTTGCATGATCACCATATAAAGTAACGTGCATAAGTACAAATAAAGCTTCATGAAGCCTTAAGACGAATCCACGGTCATCATGAAATGACGATCTAGAGCTTAGAACCGAAATTGCTGAAAAGATGGCAAGACTTCAATTGATATTTCAAGCCATTAAGGTTGACATAAGTCAGGATCTCAGATAAAATTGGACAAGACTATGTAGCTGTGCAAAATACTAGCTCTACCATGCAGCACCACCCTCTGTCTCACAAATGCATGTAAAATCATATCACCAAGATTCTCAAGTCTTAAAATTTTCTAACTTGTATCTCCCAAACCGTTAACCTGATTGACCATCCGCTTTCACCATTGTATTCTTCGTGACAAGATTTTTGAAACAAGATCCCATGTTGACATGTTTCGATAACTTTTTTTGTCGTAATGGACAGATTATTGTCAATTACTTACCAGGTTATAGAATAGTGATAACCACTTGGTTACTATATAATAACTTAGTTACCAGGTTAGCGGGTGCCACTCTTGACTAATGTAAGACTTGCATGATAGTAATTCTCGATAGCATCTCGCACTTGTTTTTAACACTTGAATTCTCACTCTCTAGCTTTGCAAACATTGCAATGCCTAAAAACATATGAATTATTACCTGGTGATATACAATTTTATCGTGGTAATCATTCGCTGCTAACGTGGCAACCACGCTACTCTAACCTGGCAGCTTATGGTGGCAAAAAAGTCTGTTCAAAAATAGCACCATGTTATCTTGTTTTCAAACCCTTGTCAAGTTGAACTCGGCAGTTAAGATGGATCGCTTGTGATTAACAGTTTGTGAGATTATCATTTTACAAATTTGGATTTAACAATTAACTGGATGATGTCAGCATGACGTGGGAGATTCTTGAGTGCATATGCCATTGAGAAGGGATGCAGCATGGGAAAACAAAGTAGAATACATATACTACTTCGAATTAACCAATAATATTTCATGTCATTAAGATGAACATAACAGCAACTTAATCACGCATCAATAGAAACCCAATTAAATTTTCCGTTTCCATAAAAACAAATTGGTTTCTGTAATCCAAATTCCAATCAGGCAGACAAATCATAGAAGTGATAGCTTGTGAGAACATATAAACTAACTAATACTAAGGAGGTATAGCCAAGAGGTTAAGATACATTATCAAGAAAAACGTGAAGGTAATGATACATAGAGAACAACATCCGAGCTTGTGTAGTAGCTTTCTTGAATTAAGTGATTCTGAGAGATTCAGTCAAATCATGATGTCCTTACAGTCATTTTTGTGGACTACTCAACCCATACAACAACCTCAATAAAACATTTTGAGTGATAACTAATAAGTGAAGCAATGCAGGTCCACGCATGGAATGGGAGCAGGGGACATGACGCTAGATAAACTGCATACGCTAGAGAAAAGTCTAGAGCAATGGATTTGTCAGATGCGCTCCACAAAGGTAGAAAATCTATTCTCCACTTTTTTTTGTTCTAATTCCTTCATAGTGTGCACTAAACCAGTACGAAATACCTCTCATCAGATGCTAATCATGCAGCAAGAGATACAGTGTCTCGAAAATAAGGTCAGTCTCGATGTCTCATATCATTTTCTTGTTCTTCAAAGGTTCCTTTATTTAATAGATGATTTCTCTCTTCACAAGACAAATAGATCAATCAAATATGGACGGGTAGATTTTGACACTTTCTGAAATTAAAAGAAAAATACTACTATTACTTTGAAATGGAACTTATTGCAAATTCAAAAAAAAATTGATTCACCTTACATAACATACACTCTTTAAGAGAGTTTAAATATATATTTTAACTTCTTAAATTTAGGGTTTTCAATTCAGATTGCCCACATCTTCTCAAGGTAGCAACAAGCAGAATAAACCCTCCATTTATAGGATAAGTCCAGATTACCACCTCTTTTTGATCGGCAAAAGAAAATTTTAACTTCTTTTCTAAAGAGTACACCACAGGCCACCACCCATAAACACGGGTGTGCACTTCCCCTACACATGTTAAAATAAATATTGGAGAATCTACCAGTCTCACTTAAGTCACACTTCATGGGGGCACCAACCACTAGGTGGGCCACAAGCAACCGGAATTTTCTAAATAAATGTACAAATATGCAACTACAATTATATCAAAATGGTTAACAGGTGGCATAACTGATAATCATATCTTTACCTAATAATAAAAGCGCTAAGGCTTCCGCGGTTTGGTTTGGTAAGACGTTAGATTTGCCCCGAGAGTTGTAAATAATTACCCACATGTGCCACCCGTGAGTCAAAATAAAACGATTTGTTGTCTGTTCCTTCATATACGTCATAGTCGTCGGTTTCCTCTCCGGGTCCATCAGGATTAGGTTCCTAGCGGCGCCTTTTGTAACTCCTACAGCCTGGTTTCCTGTATATATGCGTGAGATCGAGGAGTCAAGATCAAAAATATCGGTGACGCAGGCACGAGTCCGGCTGACCCGGTCTTGGCACCCCGACCATGGACTCCCGACTAGGCAGCGTCGAACCTCCACTCCAACGCTGCCAGACTCCTGCCAGCGCGAGCTTTAGGAGACGAAGCTTCACGCTTCAAGCTCCGGTCAAAGTCAGCGGTGGCAGAGGGTGAGGCCGTGACGGCGACAATGAGGGAGCGAGACAAGCTCAGACCTCTTGGACTTGGACATCAAGAGCTTCATGATCATTGGCTGCCCTACGAGCGCAGTGAGGCGAGCATCCAATGGAGTGTGGTAACCGCGAGTGTCGTGGACATGTCCGCGGCTGTGCGTCTGTCGATCAACATGTAGCTGTGTTGGCCATAAGCGCCGTATGCAGGTTCCCCGGCTCACAACGTGTAGCCGTGATGGGCGTTCCAGAAGGACTTGCTTCCAGGTGTGCGGCCGCACGCACGGGCTGAGGGAGGTGGATCTCTCTCTCTCTCTCTCTCAACGGGAAATCGTCTGTCTTCTGCCTCGTGGCTACACGCCCACACATGAGCACGAATAGGAGGTGGTGCTACATTGTGCTCTGTCCTATGGGTGGTGGCCAGGCGGGGCCGAAGGGGATGGTAGACAGCAGCTAGCTAGCTAGATCATGCCGTTGTCACGTAGGGGCTGGAAGCACGGCTTGGCGGCGCTCCCGCCGGCGCGACTGCTGGCCTTTTTGCTGTTAGCCTAGAGGGGTATCGTTCCAGGCGTCCGTCCACTCCATGTGGTTTAGGCAACTTTGGGTTCAGAACTTCACTCTACGATTCATGGATTAGATGCTAGCTCTTCATGTGTAGTGCCCAAGGAAGTGTAAAATTGAACGAAAAAGATTTTGTGTTTCCGGCCATCGTGACTATGCAAGATAAATTCACGTATTATCATCGCATCCAACGTCATCTAACCTAACCAAATGTCTGCGAGAACTTACTTTGTGCGCCTCTGCGACGCAGAGATTTCTTCTCCCTTGCAACGCACGGGCAAGTTTGCTAGTTAGAATGGAAGGGTAATTCTCTCACCCAATAACTTGACTTTGTAGTTTGTCCTTATCAATAACTATTGAACTTTAAGCATCACGCTGACACTCCTCTCTATTTAGAGATATATGAAATATACATTGTGGTATTTCCTTCAAACCACGTAACGCGTGAATACACTTCTTACTGAGAAGTACAGTCCTAAACTGGTAAGACAAACTTATAATTAACACTTACTATTTTTTCCACTAGTTAACAGAAGCACTGTGATATTCATTTTTGTTGGTTGTACAGCCATTGTACATTATTTGTGGTTTAGGGAGATGTTATAAGATGTACCAAAATATGTATTATGATATTTATGTGCTGAAGAGTCTAGTGTAAATGGAAAAAATGCGCAGAAGGCCCTCCCCTACAGTTCCCCTAAAAAATTGCAAAATGTCTATGATATGGTATGTTGATTATCTTTTTCATTTCCAATGTCCAGGTGAAAGAACAGGATGAACTCATGAATATGTGCTCAGTCTTTGTAGGATCTCCATATGCAACACATCCAGTTACCAATGGAAACCGTTTCTTTTCAATCTAGTAGTGTGATCTGTTGTCGTTGTTGTCATTTGGTATGTCTTCAGAACATGCATATTCATAATTTTGTTAATGGGAGTGCAAGTTGTGTTGAATAACCTACATGAACTAAGTTGTGCTCTATCTGGTGGCTCCTGTGACTGCAATCCATGTAGTATTATCTTTTGCAATACAAATGCCTGGAAATTTAATTCTCGTGAAATTTTACTATCATACTCGTGGAAGCCCTGAAAATGCAGAGGTATGCGAAATGAAAAGAATTTTAGGGGGAGTGGGAACACAAACAAGTAAAGATACGCAATGTTGTGCAAGGCGCGTGCAGTGGTGGACTAGACACTAGAGGAGGGAGGAGAAGAAGGGGCGTCACTCACAGGAGCGCGATGAGGACGAAGAGTAGGAGCGCTGCGACGAAGGAGTACTTGAGGGCGGCGGCGAAGATGGAGGCGGAGATGAGCAAAAGCTGCAGCAGCAGCGACGCGCCTGCCCAGACCAGCGCGGCCGTCAGCGCAACGGCCGCGGAGTTGTCCGGCGACGGCGCTAGCAGCTCCCCCCAACGTATCTCCGACAGCGACGGCAGGCGCGGCTTGTCCTCCCCCTTCTCAGCCGGCGGCCCACTGCCGCCGCCGCCTCCGGAGGCCGCGCAAGTGAGCTTGAGTCGCCTGAATCGATTACGAGGCGGCCCCGTCGGAAGGCTGCAGAGCGGTCGAGGACACCGGGTGGGAACCAGGGGCGGAATCAGAGTTCCGATGTGTGCCGCCATGGGAGAGTAGCACGAGGAAAAGAGATTGGGGCAGGTCCGCTAGGTGCACGACGTCACCGATTGCCAACTCTCCCTCGTCCCTTTACGTCCATGCGATTGGAAATCGACAGTCGTGATCCACACCTCCCAAAGAATTAAAACGAGTACAACTCACCGATTGCCAACCCTTCCTCGTACAAAAATAGAAGAACGTTACAACTCTGATCGATTACAGACCAAACGCCTTTAAATCGGGCGAGAGCCGCTGCCGGCTATTACATTAGTTTCGACTCATCGCCTACAACTCGCTGAGTTCCAGAAACACTTCCCTTTCTCCGACGAAAACAGCGGCCGCTCATGGGGCGTCACGACTTCTCGACGATGTTTCTCGTCCTTCTCATGGGCTTCCTCGCGGCATCCCTGGTCCCGTCGTGCGCAGCGATAGAGATCAAGACCAGCGCTACGGAGTGGAGCTTCCGCCTTGTCCTTCCGAGCGGCGTCACCGGTGCCGAGAGTCTGGCCTTCGACGTGCGCGGCCAAGGGCCCTACACCGGTGTCTCTGACGGCCACGTCCTCAAGTGGGGTGGCAGCGCCGTCGGCTGGACCACTTTCGCGCACCACGCCAACTACAGGAAGTACCCACTATGCACCGTGCCCGTGGCGCCGTCGGAGGAGACAGAGAGCATGTGCGGCCGCCCGTTGGGCCTCGCCTTCCATCGGAAATCTGGCGACCTCTACATCGCCGATGCGTACAAGGGGCTGATGAAGGTCGGTCCCGATGGAGGCGAGACCGAGGTGCTCGCCACCGGGGCTGACGGTGTTCTGTTCAACTTCGTCAACGGCATCGACGTCGATCAGGCTACCGGTGACGTATACTTCACCGACAGCAGCGTCACGTATCCACGCAGGTACACAGACAAATCTCAGATTGGTTTTACTACTCGATCGATCGGTAAAAGCTGAAGCTAAATCGTCATTGATGTCTGCCTCCAGGTTCAACACCGAGATAATGATGAATGCAGACGCGACGGGCAGGCTTCTCAAGTTCGACGCGAGGACGAAGCAGGTCACCGTGCTCAAGGACGGCTTGCCGTACCCTAACGGCGTCGCGGTAAGCTACGACAGGACCTACGTGATGGTGGCACACACCGTGCCGTGCCAGGCGCACCGGTACTATCTCGAGGGGCCAAAGGCTGGCCAGTACGAGCTGCTAGCCGATCTACCGGGCTACCCGGACAATGTCAGGCGCGACGGAAACGGCGGCTATTGGGTCGCCCTCAACCAGGAGAAGGGGCGGCCGGACGCCACCACGGCTCCGGTGAAGCACTTGGTCGGTGTCCGGCTCGACGGCAATGGGGTGCAAGTGGAGGAGCTCACGGCGCCCAAGGGCGTGACACTCAGCGAAGTGACCCAGAGGAACGGGACGCTCTGGCTGGGCTCCGTCGAACTCGACCACATCGGCCTA
The DNA here is from genome assembly GCA_026929855.1 of Poa annua. Lineage (NCBI taxonomy): Eukaryota > Viridiplantae > Streptophyta > Magnoliopsida > Poales > Poaceae > Poa > Poa annua. Next base: position 36,706,798 of record CM049438.1, read on the forward strand.
GTTGCATAATTGCTTTACATTGGTCATTACGCTATGTTTTTTTTGGCAAACTAGTACTTACTACAATGTAGTCAGTTTTTGTTAGCAGATAGTAAGATACTGTCATACTTCTAAGTTCTAAGTTGTAGTTAGAGTTTAATTGGTTGGTAGATGTAATCGATATCGTTTTTATCTCAGTTATTAATCTTGGGTGGAAGTTTTCTTGATCTGGAACGATGGCATATGCAGCGCAGCTGCGTGCGTGGAGGCGTGGACACCACACCATAGCTCAAATCTTCACAAATATATAATCTTCACAAATGTACAGTGGAATTCTCAAGCTGGATCTAAGCGCTACAATTTCTGCGGTTTTAGGTAGGTTTGGTGTAACATTAAAATTATAAAAAAGGTTTCAGGTAGGTTTGGTGTAACATTAAAATTATAAAAAATACCCGGATTGTGAATGCAAAACATTGAAAATGGAAGATGGGGGAATGAGGGCAACCAAAAGAGGCATGTAATGTAACCGAGGCATGTAATTGATGCAAAATTCCAGCAACATATCGGACGAAACTCACGTACATAACAAAACCGGACCACTGGCACAAATAAGGTAGGTCAGAGTTCTTGAAAGGGGAGGTCTCTAATGGCACCGCTTAACTTATATCCCTTCACAACAGTAAACATGCATCAAAATCACGACTCTGCCTTCTTCTCTTCCGCGGCCTCCTCAAATGTCTCTCCAGCGACAAGCTCAGGAACATCATCATCGTCGTCAGCCTGAGCAGCACCTGCAGCAGCCTCAATGCCAGAAAGACCACCAGGGACCTGCTTTTGGAATTGCTCTGCAAGCCTCCGCAAGTTGTCCAAGTTATCAGGACCTGGATAGGAGGAATGTTAATTACTCAAATACTCAAGTGTTTGTACAAGATAGTACATTTGGAGACACTAAGTATAGAAAACAACAAACACTAGGTGAAATATTACTTTACTATATAGACTTTAAACTGGGTCCGAATAACATTGTAAATGGAGACATACCAAGTTGGTTGATAATCGATGGCAAAAGATCTTGCAGTTCTGTCCAAATACAGAAAAGGTAACATGAGAACACTGTTATACAATCTTGAAAAACTCCTAATAAAAGTGTGCCCCAAACAGAATAGCTTCCAGTGGATATTGTAGCATATTACATCATTATGAAATTCAAGTACAAAACTACAATTATTTTAAAAACAGATAGTAGAAAACCACAACAAAACAAAACCATGACATATTAATGGAGGTAACATACTCTTTGTCTGTGGAGTTCCACTGACCACCCATGTATTAGCACCAATTGAAGCTTGCACTGTAAGAAACCAGAAAAGGAAAGTAAGAGGGGAGTAGAAAACTAATCCTGAAGAACTCAGTTTATTGTCAAGGGGTCATACCTTTAGGATTCAGAAACTGAATAACCACATCATCCTTAAAGATGTTGACCTCCTCAATACCAGGGATGGTGTTCACTCCTACCCTTTTCAGGGTGCTCTGGAGCCTCTTGTCATCTGTGGTTGTAGTCTTGTGGACAGCCTTCTTCTTCCTAAACCAACACAAAGATCAGCCATGGGGTTCCAAGTTTGCTAGCACCACTCTGGTACGTTTAGCTGACTATTTGCTCCCTAAGAAGTCTATGAGTGACACCATCTAACTTATTTGTCTAGCATAATAATTCTCAGGTTAAACCGTGCAGTGTTCCAGAACATATAGAATGAAACGATGCCAGCAGATGAATTTATGAAAGGAATATCATGCACTCCATTTTAACAGAACAAGAAAATATTATGCATAGCACTGTTTCCACAAATATGCCAAAATGCAGAGGCTTAAGCACAACTCCCGTATATGGCAACATACAGTAAAACTGAAGTGCCTCATTACATCTTGAATATAGATATGAAAATAACAAGCACCTGCGCATGCTACCCTTCCCCCCGGTGCGCACGGCACCTGCCATCTTCTTGAGCTTTTCAACATTCATCTGTACGAGAGACAAAAGGAATCACTAAATACTTCTTTCAGTTATGCAAGAAACAAGCTACCCCGACAAGTAATGTAAAAGACAAGAGTACAGGTCCATGGAAGAAGTTACAGAAAGCATGGAATGAAGCAACTAACATGACGGAACACAGTTGCACACAGACAGGGAAAACCCTAACAACATAAGGTTCAAACAAGTAACCGATGCTTCCGAGCTAATCACCCACACACACTTAGCTTGATAGAATACGTATTTTGTCTTACATAGCTGACAAGGAATATAACTACATCATTTTTACTAACTTCAAACTCATGTCTGCTATGCCACAGGTTCAAGACACTAGAACAAATTCTCCAACTAAACACTACTTGTGATGTAGTAATATTTCTACGCTGCTGAAACCAATCAGCCGCTCCTATGATAAAACGCTGACTGTAGCTGCTAAAAATTATGAAAACAATAGGAATGGCTAATAATCACTGGCTGTAAACGTAAACATATCCACCCATTTCTACTAAGAGCACCATACTAATGCAGCTCTGCTCCTCGAACATCACCGTCACAAAAACGTTACCAGGCTAAGCACATCGCCTAAGTATGACACGGTAAATACCTTCCAGAACTGAAAGGGCTGAGCAACCAAGTGCTAAACATACACAGCAAAAGCGCCACTTTTAGAATCGATCAGAAAACTATGAGCACAAACATTCCACGCCCCGCGCAAGCCAAATCTCACAAAGGCACGTGCACCTTACCTACGCGAGCAAAAGTACAGATCCAATCGCTCCTAGACCAAACAAAACCACGCAAGATACCGCTACTTGATGCTACCGCTAGCGGCATGCGGAAGCAGCTCACCTTGGCAGGGGGGAGGAGCGGGGGCCGCGGCGTCTGCGCCGGCGGCGGCGGAGAGGGGAGGAGAGGATAGGAGCGGGAGAGAGACCAGGGGAGACGGAACGGATAGGGCTCGGGACGGGAGGCTGCGAGACCTTTTTTAGTTTTAGGGTTTTAACACCAGGGGAATGCTGACCGTCCGATCTGCGATGGACGGTGGACGGTGGACGGTTGCCTCTGTAGGGTGCTGCTGGAGTTCAGGGTTCGCCTCGCCGGTGTCGCCGCTTGGTTCTCGCCGCCTGCATCCAGTCTGGGCCCGCTCGTTCATTCAGGTGTGATGAAGCGTGTTGAAGGAACGTGCTCTTTTTTTTTTGAGAATTCGCATGGAACAAGGGTGTGTTCGTTTATGGACCAACCGAAATCGAATGGAACGGTTCCATTCTGGGAGCCCGTTCTTTTGTTTGTTTCTGAAATGGGGTGGAATGGAGTGGTTTCAGAAAAAGGAATATTCACTTAATATGCGGAACTGACCGGTCCGGCCGAATCGGCCGGACAAGGTGGAACGGTACAGTAATGCTGGGCGATTAACTCTAATTTAATCAAGTTTAGCAATAATTAATTAAGATTATGAATAATTAATCAAGTTTAGTAATAATTAATTAAGTTTAGTAATAATTAATCAAGATTAAGAAAATAATTAATCGAGTTTGATGCCGTTCTCATTCCATTCCATTCCACCCCATCCTAGAAGAGAACACAAAAATGGAACGGTTCCGTGACAAATTTTTTGTCCAAAACGAACACAGGAATGGAACGGTTTCCAGTTCTAAAAACGAACACACCCTAAGTGTCTTTTTATACGGCGGACGATTGATAATCAGGCATTTTTTTTGTCTTCCCTTTGTGTAGGTTGATTTCTGATTTTCGAATTATGTGACATCCTAATCACACATCAATTTTCTGAAACATCATTTCAATTTTAGACATGGCACTTTCACATAAAACATAGCTAAAACATTAAAATTTTGCCTACTTAACAAAGTTGAGCACAATCCCACTACAATCACAATTGCTATTTCTTTCCAACTCGTCCCTATCATCTCCTATATGTGAACATTTTCATGTTTTTATCTTGTTTCATCTCTTTGATCAACTCCTTCCGGCGAAATGAGCCTAGCTCAGCTGGTTGGTTCTTTGTGATGGAACCAGCCCACCCAAGTTCAAGTCCCAGACTTGGCACGTGTGCTCGCATTTTCCTGTATTTTTCAGAATTTAACCGGCGCTATGCTTTCAGAGGTAGGTGACGTATCCGTCAACAGTGAAACGCATGTGGTGACTTCGTCAATCTCAAGATCTGTCGAACCAGTCTCTCGAAGGTGCTCGTATAGTTTACGTGCGTGTGTTCATAGGGGTGTCTGTACGTGTGTGGTTGTGAGCGTCTGCGTCTGTACTGTGTTTCTCAAAACAAAAACAAAACTCCTCCAACTCTGCATTCTTCATCTGCAGCTAAATAGCATTCTTCAAAAATTTACCGTCTTACCCGTAGTTTTAATCTGGTTTGTCCTGCTGTAAGGGCGTGACGTGAGGCACTGGTGGTCCATCTCATCCAGGTTTTCATGGAGAAAGATGGATTCAGTAGGTGCTGCTGCAAGATCTTCTAGCAATAAGTGACGTCTGGTCTTTCCCTTGTCACAAAGTGTTGCTGCACTGCTCCCCCTTCTGCCATGTCGTGGTGGCGAGGGGACGGGGCAGCTCGATGTGGTTGCTGATAGGTATCAAACGTATCTATAATTTCTTTTATTCCATACTTATATTATATCAATTGCTACATGTTTTATATACACTTTATATCATTTTTATGCATTTTCTGGGACTAACCTATTAACAAGATGCAACAGTGCCAGTTCCTGTTTTCTGTTGTTTTTGCTTTCGGAAAAGTTGTTCTGGAAATATTCTCGGAATTGGACGAAACAAAAGCCAAAAATCCTATTTTTTTCCGGAAGGATCCAGAAGACCGAAGAGGAGTCGAGGACACGCCACGAGGAGACCACACCACGTGGTGGCGCGGCCCCACCCTTGGCCGCGCCGCCATATGGTGTGGGCCCCTCGGGCGCCCACCGACGTTGCCCTTTCGCCTATAAAATCCACCCGACGGAAAAACCTAAAACACCCGATCAATTCTCCACGAAAAGTTCCAGAGCCGCCGCCGCCGTCAACCCTAGTTCGGGAGGGTTCAGAAGCTCTTCCCGGCACCCTGCCGGAGAGGGGAATCATCGCCGGAGGGCTCTACATCACCATGCCCGCCTCCGGACTGATGCGTGAGTAGTTCATCCTTTGACTATGGGTCCATAGCAGTAGCTAGATGGTTGTCTTCTCCACTTGGGCTATCATGTTTAGATCTTGTGAGCTGCCTATCATGATCAAGATCATCTTATTGTAATACTACATGTTGTGTTTGCTGGGATCCGATGAATATTGAGTACTATGTCATTTCTTCATAATATATTATGTGTGTGTTATTTATGATCTTGCATGCTCTCTGTTACTAGTAGATGCTTTGGCCAAGTAGATGCTTGTGACTCCAAGAGGGGATATTTATGCTCGATAGTGGATTCATGTCTCCATTTAATCTGGGGGAGTGATGCTCACGGGTGTGAGGAGTTGGAAAACCCCAAGAGGAAGGTGTGATGAGCGTAGTAGCAAGTTTCACTCAGTTATGAAACCAAGGTTATCAAACCAGTAGGAGATGAAGAACGCAACGAAGGTCTCCCCGGCGCTAGAAAAGTGCTTGCGTGTGGTTGACGAGGGAGGTGGAATATGCACAACACAATCAAGAAACTTTGCTCCAACTCAACAGTGAGGTTGTCAATCTCACCGGCTTGCTGTAACAAGGATTAAACGTATGGTGTGGAAGATGATGTTTGCAGAGAATGAAAGAAAGCAGTTTGGGGTTGTATTATCAGTTTAAAGAAAAGGACCGGGGTCCACAGTTCACTAGCGGTGTCTCTCCATAAATAATAATAATAGCATACATGTGGGTAAACAAATTACAGCTGGGCAATTGACAGAATAAAGAGCTGCATAATGATGCATATACTAATGTCATGATGTCTAGTGTGAGATTCATTTGGGCATTACAACAATATACATGGACCGTTCCAACCGCATATATGACTAATAATCCACCTTCCGGTTAGCGTCCGCACCCCTTTCAGTATTAAGTTGCAAGCAACAGATTATTGCATAAGGCAAAGTGTGTAATGTAAGTAATACAATTATCCTAAGACAAAGTACTACTGTTTTATCCCTATTAGCAACAGTACATCTACAATCTTAGAGGTTTCTGTCACTCCCCCAGATTAAATACAGACATGAACCCACTATCGAGCATAAATACCCCCTCTTGGAGTCACAAGCATCTACTTGGCCAGAGCATCTACTAGCAACGGAGAGCATGCAAGATCATAAACAACACACAACATGATATATTATGAAGCAAATGACATAGTATTCAATATCCATCAGATCCCATCAAACACAACATGTAGCATTACATAAAGATGATCTTGATCATGTTAGGCAGCTCACAAGATCTAAACATGATGGCACAATATGAGAAGACAACCATCCAGCTACTGCTATGGACCCGTAATCTAAGTATGAACTACTCACGCATCAGTCCGGAGGCGGGCATGGCGATGTAGAGCCCTCCGGTGATGATTCCCCTCTCCGGCAGGGTGCCGGGAAGAGCTTCTGAACCCTCCCGAACTAGGGTTGACGACGGCGGCGGCTCCGTTAGGTTTTGTGGAAAAGTGTTTGGGTACTAGGTCTTGTATTGTTGGGGGGTATTTGTAGGCGAAAGGGCGAAGGCGGTGGAGCCCCGAGGGCCCGTCCTCAGGTGCTGGCGCGGTCAGGTGCTGGCGCGGCAGGGGGGAGCCGCGCCCCACCTGATGACGACGCCTCGGTGCCCTTCTTCGTTTCCTCTTCGGACTTCTGGAACGTGTCGGGGAAAATAGGGACTTCGGCATAAAAATCATCCAATTCCGAGAATATTTCCTTAAGTGGTTTTCTGAAACAAAAAACAGCAGAAAACAGGGAACTGGCACTGTGGCATCTTGTTAATAGGTTAGTCCCATAAAATGCATATAACAACACAAGGTGTATGTAAAACATGTAGCAATTGGTATAATATAAGCATGGAACATAAGAAATTATAGATACGTTTGAGACGTATCAAGCATCCCCAAGCTTAGTTCTACTCGTCTTCGAGTAGGTAAAACGATAACAACAATAATTTCTGAAGTGACATGCTTTCACACAATCTTGATCATATAATAATGTAATGCATGTAAACTGAGATCAAATGAATAAAAGCTGTAGTTTATATTGATATCAAATGAGTAATGAACAAACAAGTAGGAAGTACAAAGCAAAACTTTCAATGAATTAGTACTAGAGAACAATCAACCGTGCAAATTAGATATTAAAGATGATTTAAGCTTCAAGAACAACAATATAATCATCTAATGAATCAAACACTCATGACAACTTTGTGAAAGGATCAAGTCAAGCAATAACAATATGCACGTAGAAGATCATCTCTCTATTTGTTCACTCAAAAACAAGCAAGTGTTCAGCGTTGGTTCCTGGCACCAGGATGTTGTGGCTAAAAGAATAATAATGGGGGTTCTAAAGGACAACGGAAGAAAGTCTCACACAGCTGAAAGTGATCATTAGACAAGAGAAAGTCTTATAATCGAATCTATGCAAGGAGTAGTGATTGCCACACAACGGATGCACATAGAGCTATAAGTCTATGAAAGCTCTCCAATGGAACTAGTGGGGGTGCATCTAACTTGCTTGCTCATGAAGACCTAGAGCACTTTTGAGGAGGCTCATCATTGGAATATACAAGCCAAGTTCTATATTGTAAAGTTCCCCACATAGTTATACAAGTAAAACATGAAAACTCTCACATATGGAGTAAAGGTGCTAAACATGAGCACAAATGATGACTATGAATATTACAGGTGCTATAACATGAGCACAAGTGTGGATAAAGAGTAGTAATGTTGCCCCCTTTTTATTCTTTCTTTCTTTCCTTTTTTTTCTTTTTTTCTTTTTCCATTTTTTTGTATTTTTCTGTTTCTCTTTTCGATGGCCTCCATGAAGGGGATCGCATGCAGAAAACAAAAATTTCCCTAACATCGATAACCTTAAACTAGCCAGGATCTATACTATGCAGATATAGTAGTACGAAGGGGGTCCGGTATACATACCCTTGTAGACCGAAAAGCGGGGATTACGCTCCCGCACAAGCGTTGCTGACGTAGACGCCGTAGCCGACCTCAAGGTCGCGGAGAACTTGGCGCGACGAAGAAGACGATGATGCGGCGATGTCGATGAAACCGACGACGACCTTGAGGCCGTGTAGAGGAAGCAGACCTCCAGCACCACTAGCGTGGCACCTCGCAGGGCGTTACACACATACGGTGAAGCCGACGAACTCCGGGCCCGATCCAGGGACGAGCAGCGGAAGACTGGGACCGGAAGACCTGCAGCACGGCGGCGTGCGTATGGTGGAGAAAAACTTATCCTTGGCGCAACTCCAAACTTGGGAGTCACGTGATCCAAGGAGAGAGAGAGAGAGAAAGGTTGTGTCTCCAAAGGCCAGGGGTACCCATCTATATATAGGAGGCCAGGGGGCTGCCCAACCTGCCAGGCTGGCGGTGTGGGACTAATCCCACACCCCAGCCGGCCAAGGCTGGTGCGCCGGCCCTAGTGGGCCCCATGTGGCCCACTAGGGGCTGGCTGAACCAGGCCCCTCCTCCTGGGGGGGACTCTCCCCCCCTCATGGGCCTCTTTGCCCAAAGAGGCCCATTTAGGGAATTTTGCCTTTAAAAATTCAGGAAAAATTAAAATAAAATATATTTAACTATTAATTACACTAATTAATATTAAATATATATTACATAATTTATTCCGGCTCCGAAAACTATTTCGTCGCTGCCCGATCTCCATCGGAACTTTCCCGGGACGTTCCCGGTCTCTCTTTTCCTATTTTTCTCTTCCGGTAAAATGTCGACTCCCCTTAAGTGTGATACCCTAGCGGTTCGATTATCTGACCAGACATGATCGAGACTCCTCTCCGATCAATGACTAATTTGTGGACCGAGGATACCCAGAATTAATCCCTGCGAGATAACGAATACTTTACCGTTCGAACCTAGACGTCTGAGTCTTAAACCTTTTGCCATGCGATACTTATCGCGTCCGAGACTCGTTCATAGATATCTCCATACCTAGCTTGATCTCGTTACCGACGCTGCTAACTTCTACTCGTCCATGATCTTATGTCCTGGTGACCTAGTCACACGCTTGCAAACTCGTTTGACATAATCTCACCGAGTGGGCCCTAGAGTATCTATCCTGCTATGCGGACTGGCAAATCCCGCTCTTGACCCCCCGTCTCAACATACTCCTTTCCGACACCCGAGAGGGACACCTTTATTGTCACACTTTGTAAGATATGACGTTTGATGCAATCAAAGTGTCTTTCAGGAATAGCAATAAGAGTAGATCTCACGGTCAAAGGCGTAATGACTACGTCCTACAAATATTGGGTATGTCCATCACGTCATTCTCCCAATGACATGACTCCATTGTCAACTGACATAAATGTCACATGATCGGGAAACCTCGATCATCAATTGCACAATGAACTAGTTAGATAGAGGCTACTAGGGACCTGGTTGTTTATCTACCACACGTGTATTAATGTTTCCGCTTAATACAGTTATAGCATGGTATAAAACATATAATGAACAATTGAGATATGACGAATAAACTATATTTATTAAGTGCCTCTAGGGCATATCTCCTTCAGTCTCCCACTTGCACTAGAGTAACACTTAATCTAGTTTACAACTTGGTAAAAGCTCAACACCCATAGCAACTTGGTGCATGCTTGCTTCGTGGAAGAGGAATACAGTCAACAGATCTCACACATTGAGATCTGCATGTGCTTTGCAACACTTCTATGTCAACCAGTTTGACATCATCTCGCATCTTACGATGACGGCGAAATATATCTTAGTCGATGGAGTGAGACTCAGTCCAATCACACTTGCTACTTCTGAAGTTGCCATATATTTCTATACCTTTTATGTAGATTATGCGACAGTGCATTCATATGCGACTTCGCAAGCTAACCATGTCTTTCTTCAAAACAAAGGCCATCTCCTATATGAGATTTCTAGTCGTATGGGTCAGTGTCATAACTTGCATCATCGTAACCGTTTTACGGCAAGTTGTCTTTCCACTCTTACCCTTTACCAGAAAACATATCTTCAGTTTTCACAAACACTGAAGAATATACTTAACATTTGTTCATTGATCCACACAAGGATCACTCTGGAACCCGTTCTTCAACCAAGAACGTGGGTCACACCAAGTCGAGCTTTCAGTCTGATAGAATCTATGTCTGAAGCATAGAGAATGTCGAACATCCTTTTCTTTCATCAGCTATCACTAAAAATGCCAAGATAAACTTAATATTTTACCTAGTCATACAAGCAAGAACCTCTTTCTTCGCTTGTTCTATTCTGAAACACTTCAGAATCTTAACCTAGGAAAATATTCCGACCTAATGTTATTAAGCCCCTTTTGATCTATACAATTATAGATCGGATGCCTAATACTCCTAACTTCATTCATAGAAAATTTAATCACTTAAATAATCCTTTATACTTTGCTAGAGGATCTGTATCATTCTCAATATGTCGTTACATAAAATCAGGAATGACACTTAGCTCCCACTTAAATGCGCCATCCGTATATAAGACCAAGGAATTTCTTTTAGCTCCCACTCAAATATGCCATTCACATATAATATCAAGAAAAGCTACTTAGCTCCCACTCACTTCTTTGCAAATGCAAGTTTCTTCAACTATTTTGGACAACTCCAAAATCCTTTGATCACATCATCAAAGTGAAGATTCCAACTCCGATATGCTTGCTTCAGTCCATGAATGGACAGCTGAAGTTTGCATACATGTTTAGCATCCTCAGGATCACCAAACCATTTCATTGTACTAATTACAACTCTTTCTTAATGATACCATTAAGAAACATGGTTTCCTTATCCATCTATCAATTTCTCAATTTGAAATTATAGTAATTGCTAAACGATCCCGAATAGATTTAGGCTTCGCCACTTGAGACAAAATCTCGTTGTGGTCAACTTTTGAATCTGTCGGAACTGTTTTACGACAAATCGATCCTTATAAGTGTCTATTCTCTCATAAAATTCCATATTCCATTAACAGCCTAGATGCCATCAAGAAGATCTCCCAAGTCATTACCTGGTAATCGTACATGGATTTTATCTCGGATCATATATGACTCATAGCCATTTCTCGGACTTAGGTCTACCATCTCTTCTTCGTAGTTCGTAGGTCTGTCATATTCCATTAACATGACCTTCATAACAAGATTGTGGTATCACACAATGTGAAACACAACCTCGTACGCCTACGTTCTCAGTATGAGCTCAGAGCATCGTGATCTTTATCATCAGCTTCTTTCAAGTTGAGGAGCATGACACCGGAAACACTTTCCGTTGCGCCACTCTGATGTCTGGAGAGGAAGTTCATTAACTTCGTCTTGCTCTACTTTCTTTCCCACTTATACCCTTGGACAAGAAACTATTTCTTTTGCAAGGTATATTCCGGCAACGTTTTTGCCTATGTCGTGAGACATATCCCCCAACTAATTCTTTAGTTACGGTACACTACAAAGATTTATCCATTTTAGGTTTGATCACATCGAAACACTAAATTGCTGAAACGACAATCTAGGCTAAAAGCCATGCCATCACTCATATGGTATTGTCTCCATGGATTTAAATGGTTTCCCTATTATCTAACGTGAATGTTATGTTTCTACCATATGACTCCAATGATCACAATAATTCGATAAGAGATTTATTTACCACACACTATCCGATAGGGTGCGATTACGACGTCCTAACATACCATGACACTATGGTGTTCCATGCGACGCAATTTGTGGAACTATTCTCACAAGTCTTCCAATGATATGCCAACATTATAACTCAAATCTTTATTTCCTCGATCTGTATCGCAGGAATTTGATTTTCTTGTTAAATTTATTTTCCTACTTCATTCTGAACTTGTTTGATCGAATCAAAATCTTCAGACCAACATTTCCTAAGTGGATATCCGTATATCTACTCGGAATATTCATGAAGTCTAGGAAACAAAGACTTCCACTATACGTTAAAATACTTCATTGATTCACATGCACCCATATGCATGATTCTCAACAAGTTATACTCAAACGTTCATTGAAGTTTACGAAATAAAGGTCTCCACTACACGTTAATTACTTCATTGATCCACATACATCTATATGCATGATTATCAATAAGTCATATGACCGCTTTCCGAAAACGGTGTCTTAGTTATCTTGCAAGTGTCAAAAGATCAAATCTAAAGACTTGTAGATCCATCCGTATGGAGTTTCTTCACTGACTATAACATTGACATGACTTAAACGGTAGTGCCACACGAATGTGGTGTCTTTATTAAGTTTGTATCCTTTGGCATTAATATTATGAATGTGGGAGCTTCTACCATCTAAATTCAAATCGGCTTATGATCATTACTTCATAAATATAGGACAACGATTTTGTCACTAACATATATGAACAATTGTCTTGCTAGAGAAGACACACTTATAACGATCATACTAACAGGCGATCATAAAAGAATTTATTCAAATGGTAGATCTAGAGGGAGAGTGCCTATGGCCCTCACAACATTTTGTCTGCCATCATCAACACACATTGTCACCTCATCCTTCTAAGCTACTCAAGCAGTGAATCTGGTTTTCATAAAACATGACTAGTATCAAAAACTTAGTCACTACTGCGAGTACTTGCTTAGGTAAAACATTCATAACGTGTATATCATATATGCACCATCATCATTGATGACTTCCCGGCGATCTGTTTCATCTTCTTGATTCTTCCAACGCAATCAAGAACCATCAAGGTGAACGATTCCCCTTGTATGACATAGTCTATGACAAAGCATTTGCACCTGGCAACGTTGTCTGTCATCCAGTGATCGAGCTGAGCGAGGCGTCTCAATGTCATCAAATATGACCAATGTCATCGAGTATGACCAGTGTCATCAATTATGACTGCCACGTGCTCCTTCAATGCGTGTATTCTCTTCCATCTTGGTTGAGAAGAAAAACAGTCAACATACTGTTAAACTTCATCAACCCAACTTTAGGTGTATCCCGAGTTTAGCGATCATCTCATATGTTCGCGATCTAACAACTCGTACCCACCGTAAATTCTCTATGGGAGAGATCATAGCATACATTGGACTATGATGATATTATTCGCACAAAAACTTGATAATCCAAATTATCCTTTTGTTAGCGGAATCTCCGGGTTTATCTCCTAGCGGGTATTGTATCACAAAGAGCTAATGGTTTAAACAAGGAGTATCCTCAAGCTAAAGCATAAAACTATGAAGTTTGGACCCAACCTTTTAAGTTTCTCAATCGCAGGATTGCGCCTAATTTTTAAAGAAGGCTATCACATTGGTTAATATCTACAAATGTTTTGCAAAATATAAAGACTTTGTTCATTATAAAATAGGGTTCAAGTTTTAATAAAATAAAACTACCAGAACTCCCACTCAAAACGAGTATCACTCTCATCGTTTTAGTGATTACACGATCCTTATCCATTATGCAACCCCTCATCGTCAGAGCCGGCAACATAACTTCAAAGGTAGACATCGACATGTCAATCACAACAACTTTGTGACTCATGCTTAACCTTTCGGTCACCTTGTTCCGAGGCCATGTCTGTACATGCTAGGCTCGCCATAATAACTTTCAACGTAAATGCGTGTGCAACATGGCTTACACCCACTGTATGCGAACGACGATATGTCTGACACCCGATCGTTACGGCCTGCCTCATAACGTAGAACTTTCTTGGTGGTGCACGTCGAAGGGAGAACACAAATGATATTTTGGAGGGATCATCTTATATAACTACCGCCGTGTAACTAATATATACTATATACATATATACACACAATATAAGATGCACTCAAAACATCAAATGTAATGCGACGTGATATGGCCCTTGCGCCGATGGTCTCCTTCGCGCCAGCAGTTCATAAACAATTTAATAAACCTACCTTGACCATATCACATAGCCCCTGCAAAATAAAGTTAGACGCCTCTACTTTATCTTTTGCATATTTTACGTGGCTTGGGGCTGTCGTAAATAGAACCGCTTCATACCTACGAACTTATGACCACAACAACGATCAAATAATTGCATATTTATTCATCCCTTTCGGGCCCTCCATTGAAAATGCAAAGCCAACTAAAGAGAGAGAGACAGACACCCGCCAGCCACATATACGGAACCAGCCGTATGTCAGTTGTGGAACCAGTCTCGCGTAAGCGTACGCATAAGGTCGGTCCGGGCCGCTTCATCAACTCGATGCTGCCGGCAGTGCAAGTGCACGCGAGAGGGTAGCAAATAATAAGAATGTTGTCCCCGTGATAAACACGGGTGCAGCTAGCGCACAGCTATATCTACGCATAGATCGGCTCTGATACCACTGAAGGGGATCGCATGCAGAAAACAAAATTTTTCCTAACATCGATAACCTTAAACTAGCCAGGATCTATACTATGCAGATATAGTAGTACGAAGGGGGTCCGGTATACATACCCTTGTAGACCGAAAAGCGGGGATTACGCTCCCGCACAAGCGTTGCTGACGTAGACGCCGTAGCCGACCTCAAGGTCGCGGAGAACTTGGCGTGACGAAGAAGACGATGATGCGGCGATGTTGATGAAACCGACGACGACCTTGAGGCCGTGTAGAGGAAGCAGACCTCCAGCACCACCAGCGTGGCACCTCGCAGGGCGTTACACACATACGGTGAAGCCGACGAACTCCGGGCCCGATCCAGGGACGAGCAGCGGAAGACTGGGACCGGAAGACCTGCAGCACGGCGGCGTGCGTATGGTGGAGAAAAACTTATCCTTGGCGCAACTCCAAACTTGGGAGTCACGTGATCCAAGGAGAGAGAGAGAGAGAGAGAAAGGTTGTGTCTCCAAAGGCCAGGGGTACCCATCTATATATAGGAGGCCAGGGGGCTGCCCAACCTGCCAGGCTGGCGGTGTGGGACTAATCCCACACCCCAGCCGGCCAAGGCTGGTGCGCCGGCCCTAGTGGGCCCCATGTGGCCCACTAGGGGCTGGCCGAACCAGGCCCCTCCTCCTGGGGGGGACTCTCCCCCCCTCATGGGCCTCTTTGCGCAAAGAGGCCCATTTAGGGATTTTTGCCTTTAAAAATTCAGAAAAAAATAAAATAAAATATATTTAACTATTAATTACACTAATTAATATTAAATATATATTACATAATTTATTCCGGCTCCGAAAACTATTTCGTCGCTGCCCGATCTCCATCGGAACTTTCCCAGGACGTTCCCGGTCTCTCTTTTCCTATTTTTCTCGTCCGGTAAAATGTCGACTCCCCTTAAGTGTGATACCCTAGCGGTTCGATTATCTCACCAGACATGATCGAGACTCCTCTCCGATCAATGACTAATTCGTGGACCGAGGATACCCATAATTAATCCCTGCGAGATAACGAATACTTTACCGTTCGAACCTAGACGTCTGAGTCTTAAACCTTTTGCCATGCGATACTTATCGCGTCCGAGACTCGTTCATAGATATCTCCATACCTAGCTTGATCTCGTTACCGACGCTGCTAACTTCTACTCGTCCATGATCTTATGTCCTGGTGACCTAGTCACACGCTTGCAAGCTCGTTTGACATAATCTCACCGAGTGGGCCCTAGAGTATCTATCCTGCTATGCGGACCGGCAAATCCCGCTCTTGACCCCCCGTCTCAACATACTCCTTTCCGACACCCGAGAGGGACACCTTTATTGTCACACTTTGTAAGATATGACGTTTGATGCAATCAAAGTGTCTTTCAGGAATAGCAATAAGAGTAGATCTCACGGTCAAAGGCGTAATGACTACGTCCTACAAATATTGGGTATGTCCATCACGTCATTCTCCCAATGACATGACTCCATTGTCAACTGACATAAATGTCACATGATCGGGAAACCTCGATCATCAATTGCACAATGAACTAGTTAGATAGAGGCTACTAGGGACCTGGTTGTTTATCTACCACACGTGTATTAATGTTTCCGCTTAATACAGTTATAGCATGGTATAAAACATATAATGAACAATTGAGATATGACGAATAAACTATATTTATTAAGTGCCTCTAGGGCATATCTCCTTCACTCCATGGCTCTTTTCACTTTTAGGGGCAAACATTCTAATATGACAACACACTTTTGATACAAGGATATCATAAGGGATAAAACATGGTGTATGAAACGGTGCCTCTGCCAGTGTAGCAGGATATGCAATGATCTAGCGTAATATGGGTAAAACCACACATGAGTTATATAGAATCATGCAAAGCAATATATAAATGATAAATGACAACAAGTCATGTAATGTAAAATGAAAGTTGCATGGCAATATATCTCGGAACAGCTATGGAAATGCTGTAGTAGGTAGGTATGGTGGATGTTTTGAGGAAGATATTTGCCTTATGTGTAGGAGAACATGATGAAGATCTCCCACGAGTTTTGGATGTACCCGCGAAGTATGCAGCAACTCTCAATGTGAGAAAGGGCAATGCAAAGTACCGAAGAGGCTAGCAAATATGGTGGTGGAAGTGCCATGAAAACCGCAGCTTTAGAACTCACAAGCAAAAAGATTCCAACTAGAAATATGATCTTACAAGGCATAATGAAAATCACTCCATGAGGGACTGTGGCAAATGAACAAGTCACTGTTGGGACCCCGACCGTAGCGCATAACACAAAGTAATTACGGTTGTTTTTAACATTAGAAGCCATATATCATTATGCTATCAACTGGATATTTAAGTGTGGCACAGCTTCAAATTTTCTAGACCAAACATTAATCATTCCACTTTACTAAACCATCATGTTTTACCATTAAGCATATTAATATCTCAAAACAACATCAATGATTCAAATGACACAATTTAATGAACTACAAGATTATGTATCATTTAGTTATACCATCTACAACATTTAACATTTTCTGTTCTTAACCAAACACCAATCAACTTATTTAAAACATAAACTCTCCAAGTATTTAACAATGAAACAAGAGAGTATAACATATGAAAACTAACAGCTCTAACAAGAGGTGCATGAAAAACAAGAGCCAATAGTATTGCAGTAGCTATAGAAGAATACTCAACAAATATAAGTGAATAATAGGAGTATTCAAAAGAAAAAGCGGAGCGTGTCTCTCTCCCACACAAGAATGCTAGGATCCATTTTATTCAGAGAACAAGAATAACAAAAGCAAAAATAAAAACAAACAGACGCTCCAAGTAAAGCACATAAGATGTGACGGAATTAAAATATAGTTTCACTAGAGATAACCTGATAAGTTGTTGATGAAGAAGGGGATGCCCAATGCCTTGGGCATTCCCAAGCTTTGACGCTTGAGTCTTCTTGAAATTTGCTTGGGTGACCCACGGGGGCATCCCCAAGCTTAGTCTCTTTCATCTTCTTGATCACATCATATCATCCTCTCTCTAGATCCTTGAAAACTTACTCCACACCAAACTCAAAGTAAACTTCATTAGAGGGGTAGTGCATAATCAAAAATTCTCATATTCTGCGTGGAGACAATCATTATCATGGTACTGGACATTAGCTACAACCACTGGAATTTTATGGAACAAAAAGATCCATTCAAAAACAGCAAAAGAACCAATGCAAAATAAATGGCAGAATCTGTAAAAAACAGAACAGTCCGTAAAGACAAATTTTTTCGAGGCACTTAACTTGCTCAAATCAGAAAACTCAAAACTAATGAAAGTTGCATACATATCTGAGGATCACGCACAAAAAATTTCAGGTCATTTTGATTTTTCTGTGAATTCTAACGAATTAAACGGTGGACAGCAGAAAACTGTTCCTGCGCAGAGATCCAATTCTAGCATCAACTTTCTACTAGAGACTTAAATTGGCACAACTATGTAATAAAGTAAAGATACAAAGGAATTGCTACAGAGGTAGTCATGTTCCTTGACTCAAGAAAATAAAATAACAGGAATTAAAAAAAGTGGGTTGTCTCCCATAAGCGCTTTTCTTTAACGCCTTTCAGCTAGGCACAGAAAGCAAAACTCAAGTATTTCCAAAAGATGAAGCATCCAAATCAATACAAGAAATCCTCTCAACTATGCATTGTATTTTATCTATATGGGTTTTAGAGATCCCTTTTTCATTACTCTTAAGTTTACTACATTCATCAAAGGGGTTTGCAGGGACAATCCAATCAAAATTTTCTTCCAAAGCTTCATGCATAGCTACAAGTTTAATAGGTATTGGTACTTTGATTACTTCTCCCTTTTTAGGTTCGGTTTGCCCCAATTTTTCTAGTGTATTGATGACCTCTACACATGAGCCTAGCATATTAAAACGGTCAAAAACTTTCCTAGCTTCTTTAGTAACATCACCAAATTCTTTAAGCAGGGTTTCTAAAATAAAATCTTTCTTTTCAGCATTTTCAACATTATGAAGATTAAGAAACATTTGTTGAATTATGGGGTGGATGTTAACAAACCTAGCCTCTAGCATGTGAACCAAGGAAGCTGCAGCAATTTCATAATTTGGAGCAAGTTCTGCTATGGATCTATCCTCAAAATCATCATGCATACTAACACGGTCAAAGAATTCTTCAATATTATCTTTCCCAATTATAGAACCATTTCCTACTGGCAGGTCTTCCAGGGTGTACTTAGGGAGCAACATGTTAACAGAAATAAAGCTAAAACCGAAATACAAAAATTAATGCAAGTAACTAATTTTTTTGTGTTTTTTGATAATAAGAAGCAAACAAGATAATAACAAAGTAAATAAAATGCAAGTAACTAATTTTTTTGTGTTCTTGATATTTAATAGCAAACTAAACAGGAAACTAAGCAAGACAAAAACAAATTAAAGAGATTGGGAAGTGAGAGACTCCCCTTGCAGTTGTGTCGGCAACGGCGCCAGAAAATTGCTTGATGCTCACGGGTGTGAGGAGTTGGAAAACCCCAATAGGAAGGTGTGATGAGCGTAGTAGTAAGTTTCTCTCAGTTATGAAACCAAGGTTATCGAACCAGTAGGAGATGAAGAACGCAACGAAGGTCTCCCCGGCGCCAGAAAAGTGCTTGCGCGTGGTTGACGATGGAGGTGGAATCTGCACAACACAATCAATAAACTTTGCTCCAACTCAACAGTGAGGTTGTCAATCTCACCGGCTTGCTGTAACAATGATTAAACGTATGGTGTGGAAGATGATGTTTGCAGAGAATGAAATAAAGCAGTTTGCAGTTGGTTGTATTATCAGTTTAAAGAAAAGGACCGGGGTCCACAGTTCACTAGCAGTGTCTCTACATAAATAATAATAATAGCATACATGTGGGTAAACAAATTACAGCTGGGCAATTGACAGAATAAAGAGCTGCATAATGATGCATATGCTAATGTCATGATGTATAGTGTGAGATTCATTTGGGCATTACAAGAATATACATAGACCGTTCCAACCGCATCTATGACTAATAATCCACCTTCCGGTTAGCGTCCGCACCCCTTTCAGTATTAAGTTGCAAGCAACAGATTATTGCATTAGGTAAAGTGTGTAATGTAAGTAATACAATTATCCTTATACAAAGTACTACTGTTTTATCCCTAGTAGCAACAGTACATCTACAATCTTAGAGGTTGATGTCACTCCCCCAGATTAAATAGAGACATGAACCCACTATCGAGCATAAATACCCCCTCTTGGAGTCACAAGCATCTACTTGGCCAGAGCATCTACTAGCAACAGAGAGCATGCAAGATCATAAACAACACACAACATGATATATTATGAAGCAAATGACATAGTATTCAATACCCATCGGATCCCATCAAACACAACATGTAGCATTACATAAAGATGATCTTGATCATGTTAGGCAGCTCACAAGATCTAAACATGATGGCACAATAGGAGAAGACAACCATCTAGCTACTACTATGGACCCGTAGTCCAAGGATGAACTACTCACGCATCAGTCCGGAGGCGGGCATGGTGATGTAGAGCCCTCCGGTGATGATTCCCCTCTCCGGCAGGGTGCCGGGAAGAGCTTCTGAACCCTCCCGAACTAGGGTTGACGACGGCGGCGGCTCCGTTAGGTTTTGTGGAAAAGTGTTCGGGTACTAGGTCTTGTATTGTCGGGGGGTATTTGTAGGCGAAAGGGCGAAGGCGGTGGAGCCCCGAGGGCCCGTCCTCAGTTGCTGGCGCGGCAGGGGGGGAGCCGCGCCCCCACCTAATGACGGCGCCTCGGTGCCCTTCTTCGTTTCCTCTTCGGACTTCTGGAACGTGTCGGGAAAAATAGGGACTTCGGCATAAAAATCATCCAATTTCGAGAATATTTCCTTAAGTGGTTTTCTGAAACCAAAAACAGCAGAAAACAGGGAACTGGCACTGTGGCATCTTGTTAATAGGTTAGTCCCAGAAAATGCATAAAACATAAAGTGTATATAAAACATGTAGCAATTGGTATAATATAAGCATGGAACATAAGAAATTATAGATACGTTTAAGACGTATCAGGGAGTGACAGCAATCTCTAAGGTTGTGGATGTACTGTTGCTACTAGGGATAAAACAGTGATGCTTTGTCTAAGGATAATTGTGTTACTTACATTAGGCACTTTGCCTAATGCAATAATCTGTTGCTTGCAACTTAATACTGAATGGGGTGCGGACGGTAACTGGAAGGTGGATTATTAGTCATAGATGCGGTTGGAAGCCCCTAGGTGAGCTAATCGAGGCCCTGGCCGAAGCTTGGCCCTCCCTCTCTTTCCCCTGCGTCTGGAAGTGGAAGACGACCTGGAACCGTCGATCTTCGGATCAACGACCCAGTTTTGAACCCGGACGATCTAATCTGGATCTTCCAGATCGGATCCGACGGCCGGTGCCGTTTCCTTGTGCGCGTAGTGCATCTGGGCCGGCCCAGCTCGCCCGCTCAGCCCGTGGCCAGATCCAGCCCATCTTTTTCTTTTTCCTTTTAAGATCTTTTTCCTGTTTTAATTTCCAGAAAATCTACTAGCTAGCTTCAATTCGTTTCTGGTAGATCTAAACATGCATTTGGTTTGAGGTAAATTTTGTAGGATGCCTGAGTGTTTCCTTAATCGTGCAGAAGTGGTCTCTTGCAAAAAATATGATTTATTTTGTGCTGTAGATCAAATCTTGTAAAACGTATCTTTTCCACCATTTCCTCAATAACTTGAGTTTTACAGATCCAAAACTTGCAAACTTTAGTTATATGGAAAGCCTAGAAGAATACCTACCTAGATATATAATCCATGCATGCAGGAGATTTGTTAAACTAAAGTTCTATTAAGTTTAAGTTTGACACCAGTGGCATTTTGGTGATTTTTAATTCTTTATTAAAAATACTTTTTGATGCAAATCCAATTTTCATAGCTTTATATGGTTACTAGGTTTATGGTGGACAAAGGGTTTATTTTTAGGAGCTATATTCCGTGAGTACTGGTTTTTACTCAAAAACAGGGGATTATTCCACTAGAAGATAGGTTTAAGTTTTATGTTTGTAATAAAAGCAATTAAGCCATTTATTTCAAACACTCTAATTTCACCCTTATGTTTAACAATGTGTTCATCACAGTAACCTTTGCCTTTGTTTAAAAGAAAAAAGGGGTCTTGCTTAAACAAATGTTTTGTATGATTTAAACTTCACAAAAGAATAATATTTCTAATAGAGCCTTAGGGCATCTTGGAGATTTCCTAGCATGACTAAAAGTGTTATCAAACCACTAGCTCATTTAGTGGAATGAGGTGATAAAGCCTTTGCTTGTGCTATGTGGCTGCTTGCAGACGTTCACTTCTATGTTAAGGATATCTTGTTGTTTAGAAATAGTGTTGTATGTTGCTTTGCATGCTTTGTGCTAGGTTTAATTCACTTTGCCTAAAGAATTACACATGTTTTAGAGTCTGTTTGTATAAAGATGTGGTGGATTGAATTGATGTCACTTAAATCGGTTGTGTGTATACTGGTGATATATTTAGTCCCTGATGCATGTCCTAGCTATAGGTACTTGATATTGGTTATTGCTGGTTTATGTGGACTTTATGTTTGTGTTTGTTAGTATCTTCTAAGAAACAACCAGTACCCTTTTTGCTTGGTCCAAGCTTGGATTAGTTTCTCTTGTGGTACTTTATCATATGAGACATTGCATTGTTTTAAACTCCTAATCTAGAGCTTGTGTGATTAGTAGTGCTAGCCTTTGTTGTTTATTTAGCTACTTACTAATAATTGTCCTAGGGCTGACATCAGGTTTGCAAGAGAGTGTGTTATTGTGAATGTTAATGCTTGCTTGTGTGTTAATATAACTTTTGTTTGAAGCATCTCCTAGATTGATAGGATACTTTTGTCTAGAGTATTTCCTCTATAAGGGGAGACTTACTCCTTTAACCTAGGTGTACATCCTCGTCGGGATATATAGTTGTTTTACTTGTTGTGTATACTTATTGGGCATGGCCTGTTTGGAACACCGTCAGTAAGACTAGGACCATCATGTTTGTAGAGATCCAGTGGGTCATGAGTGTTTGGTTGCCGTGGGTAGTATCCAGGAGTTGTTGATACGTCTCAAGCGTATCTATAATTTCTTATGTTCCATACTTATATTATACCAATTGCCTACATGTTTTATACACATTTTATATTGTTTTATGCATTTTCTGGAACTAACCTATTGACAAGATGCCACAGTGCCAGTTCCCTGTTTTCTGCTGTTTTTGGTTTCAGAAATCCACTTAAGGAAATATTCTCGGAATTGGACAATTTTTATACCGAAGATCTTAGAATTCCAGACACGTTCCAGAAGTCCGAGGGGGAAAAGGAGACGGGCACCGAGGCGCCCACCTCAAGGGGTGGCGCGGCAGCCTCCTTGGCCGCGCCAGCACCTGAGGTGGGGCCCTCGGGGCTCCACCGCCTTCGCCCTTTCGCCTATATAAACCCCCTGAAACCCTAAGGCATAGTACCCGAACACTTTTCCACTTTTCCTCACGGAGCCGCCGCCGTCGTCAACCCTAGTTCGGGAGGGTTCAGAACCTGCTCCCGGCACCCTGCCGGAGAGGGGAATCATCACCGGAGGGCTCTACATCACCATGCCCACCTCCGGACTGATGCGTGAGTAGTTCATCCTTGGACTACGGGTCCATAGCAGTAGCTAGATGGTTGTCTTCTCCTTTTGTGCCATCATGTTTAGATCTTGTGAGCTGCCTAACATGATCAAGATCATCTTTATGTAATGCTACATGTTGTGTTGTGTTTGCTGGGATCCGATGAATATTGAATACTTTGTCATTGTTTCATAATATATCATGTTGTGTGTTGTTTATGATCTTGCATGCTCTCCGTTGCTAGTAGTTGCTCTGGCCAAGTAAATGCTTGTGACTCCAAGAGGGGGTATTTATGCTCGATAGTGGGTTCATGTCTCTATTTAATCTGCGGCAGTGACAGAAAGCTCTAAGGTTGTAGATGTACTGTTGCTACTAGGGATAAAACAGTAGTACTTTGTCTAAGGATAATGCTATTACTTACATTACACACTTTGCCTAATGCAATAATCTGTTGCTTGCAACTTAATACTGAAAGGGGTGCGGACGCTAACCGGAAGGTGGATTATTAGTCATAGATGCGGTTGGAACGGTCTATGTATATTGTTGTAATGCCCAAATGAATCTCATACTAGACACCATGACGAGTATATGCATTATTATGCAGTTCTTTATTTTATCAATTGCCTAGCTGTAATTTGTTTACCCGCATGTATGCTATTATTTATTTATGGAAAGGCACCACTAGTGAACTGTGGACACCGGTCCATTTTTTACATTGATAATACAACCTACTGCAAACACTGCTCTCTTTCATTCTCTGCAAACAAACATCATTTTCCACACTAGACGTCTAATCCTTTGTTACAGCAAGCCGGTGAGATTGACAACCTCACTGTTTCGTTGGGGCAAAGTATCTTGGTTGTGTTGTGTGCATTTTCCATGTTTGTTGCTGACACCGGTGTGGCGCCGTGCAAAAAGTCAGCCACCACCAACCTTCAGAAGAGCCTTCATCTCCTACTGGTTCGATAAACCTTGGTTTCATAACTGAGGTAAAACTTGCTGCTGCACTCATCACACCTTCCTCTTGGGGTTTCCCAACTGCTGAGAAGACGATCACCTCCCTCATCAACTCAGCACCATCAGTTGCCTACAATCACGGAGAAGGCCGGGGAAGAGAGGGGTGTTGATCCAGTCACCAGCGAGCGATGGCGTGGGGTAGCCGACAATTACCTCCTTTTTTGGTCTGAGGTGGCGTCACAAGGAGGCTCGCTCCTGCGTCGGCATCGTTCTTCGGCTCGTGAGACGTCCAGCTCTCGCTTTACCCACCGGATATGTTCACCGTGGAGGTGAAAGAGAAGATGGGGAGATGGGGAGACATCCAGCGGTTTCTCTTCGTCTCTGGAAGAGAGGGTGGCGCGTCCTCGTCCATGAAGATATCACCGCCGCCGAAGAAGCCGAGGGACCGACCGTACGTGTCGGTTCCTTTAACGCAGGCCCTCTACGACCGGAACACGCCGGTGCCCCTCGGTGACGTCCACCTCCCCGGCGGCTGGCTCCTGAACGCCAGGAGGGTGCCGGTCCCGCCGGTGCCCTTCCACGGGGAGGCGCGCGCCGCCGAGATTCGACGTCGCCACTCCCTCCTCTTGCCGGACCTCTGCGAGGACGACAAATTCGGCTATGATTCCCGCATGTGGGATCAGCCGACATACGAGCGATACCCGACGCGGCGCTCAGGCCTCCTCGGCGACGGCTACTACGACTACGGTCAGGGAGACAACTGGGTGCCGCCACCGTCGGAGGAGGAGGAGGCCGCATAGGTGGAGGCTGCGCTTCCGGTGGCGCAGTACCAGCCACCAGAGCAGTCGGAGGAGGAGGCCCTCCAGCGGGCGATCGAGGAGAGCGAGCTCCTCGAGCTCAGCTAATGGGTTGGGCTCGGGTGGCAGCTCGCAGCCTCGGCGTCTACCTGATAAGCTTAGAGCTTAACGTGCGGTTGAGACTTCAGAGTAAAGTGATCTAGCACGGGAAGATTTTTCCCCACAAGGGTGACTCGAGGGTTTATATCGAACTCTCGGGGAATTACGCCAAAAGAATTATCTTCTTATCCTTCTTTATGAGACCTGTAAAACAAAGTAAATTGTTCTGTGCCCTCACCCTCACGAAGTGGTTGTTAAGCACAAGGTGTGACTTAGATATGTTAATAAAATAAATGCAAAACAAGAAATAAATATGCAATGATGGTAAATAAATATGCAAGGATGGTACATATGAGTGGTGATAGTGTTTTTGGGCTTTGTATGATGAATGCAAGTAATATAAATATGTTTATATTTTCGGATTTTTAAATGACTGAAAATGAAAAGTTGATCTAAAGTGTTGGAAAGGTGTTTCTTATGATTAAAAATGGACTAGGGTTAATGGTTTCACAAATGCACTCTCTCTTTAATGCATGGGTAGATAATGAAACACTAGAATTGTCATATTTGATTGCAACAAAGTTTCATGACAAGTTATAATTATATGGGCGTCACGTCCTAACATAGAGATGTTTTGGTTATTCATCTCTCTCATACTCCACTATGATGGGAAATAAATCCAATCACCCTAGTATTAAGATAAATCAGAGTATAACCTTAAGTTTTATGACATGAAATTAAAATAAGAACATGCTAGATCTAGTCATGGAGAAGTGGCATGGTCACATCCAACATCTCCGGTAGCATGGTATTCTTTTTATCCCTAGTGAGGTAACAAAGTAAGGTAAAAACCCAAGTGGATCGCGATATTTCAGTTGTCAGCTTACCGCACTAGCCACTCCCGTTACTTCATCTAATGCACACGTTCCCCCACACAAGCTCTTATACACATGTTGGATCAAAACAAGTAAACAAGAACAGGGTACACAATATGCATCTACTTTCATAACTGAGACAAAACTATTGCAATCTCAAACATATATTAACTCATAAAAAGATCCACCACGAAGGTAATACATAGATGACCGTAATCATGTTCAGCAGCTCATACGGTGCTAATTAGTGAAGAACAAGATAGTAGAGATACATAAGCTACTTTCACAAACCCATAGTTCAGGGGTGGACTACTCCTTTTTCATCATGGAGACGGTGGAGAAGTTCTTGGAGAAGATGGAGACAACGACTGCAGCGCCCCGCTGGAGTTTTCTCCCTCCAATCTTTCGTGGTTTTGTGTTGCTGTGGCGCTCTCTTCCGAAAGTCGTTGGAGGACTATTTTTATAGTCGTTTTTAGGTCAAGGGTGAAGCACGGAGACGAAGATCGACGGCATCGGAGGCTCGAGGGGGGAGAGAGGGTGCCTCACGTGGCCAAGTAATCTGGCCGCATGAGCCCACTCCTTTTCCTACCCGGGTTTCCAATTTTGTTGATCCTTGCCTAGTACGTTTCCTTCCTTCCAAAAACTGATCCCCGTGAAATTTTAGGTCATTTGGACGTTGTTTAGGTCTCTGAAAGGTAAAACATAGCAAAACAGGGTTTCTGATTGTGCAGGGTTAATTCCAGAAAAATAGGAAAATTGTGAAATATTCCTAAAATCAATATAAAATAATGATATAACCCTTATATGATGCAAATATGATTGAAATATCATGTAATATAATGCAAAGTTCATGTATATATTTTACATACATCATCACCAACCGCGCCGCCCCGCCGTTGCCACCTCCAAAACATGGGGCTACTATGTGGCCAGGGAGGCGCCTGGGGGCCCTGGCACGAGCCCCAGTCACCTCCGCCTCCTTCGCAGGCTCCGGCGCCGGCAGCCCCAAGGCTGCCGATGGTGCCATGGCCGTTCCCCTAGGACCCGTCGGTGGTGCTCGACCTCACCGGCGAGGACGAGGACGAGTACTAGGCGACAAAGCCCTAATTTAGGGCTATTTTTTATGTTTTTATTTCCTGTTTCTATTTTTCAGTCCAGTTTTATAATATAATCTATTAATAAAAATAAGTTAAGAAATGCGTCGGGCCGCTGGGAGAGCGCGCGATCCAAACGACCAAATGAGGAGGATAAATGACAATTTCTATCCGCGACCCGACGCAAACGGATCAAATCGGATCAGATTTGGTGCCAAAATGCGTCGGGCCATGGAGATGCCGCTTACTCCCGCATGGCTTGGCCACAGGCAAGCCGCCTCCCTCGCGCACAGCCTCTCTCCTCGGCGTCCTCGCACCTTCCCCTTCCTCTCCCTCTTCGGATGCGTCTTCCGAATCCCTTACCGACACGGCGACACCAACTTCCAATCTGGCTCGGCCACAACGCGTCTCTAAAGTAACCCCCGCCGTTACCTAGAGCTGCGACCGAGCTAAGCTTAGCCTCAGCCCCGGTCCCCAAATCGTTTCGACTTTCGTGCGCGTCGCCGGCCTTCGCAGTTGCCGTTCTGCCATCGGGTCGCTGCTCTCTCAACCCCGTCTGCAGTCTTGTCCATCGGTAAGCTTTTTATCACCCACTGAATCCAACTGGATTCTGCAAAGTTTTACTCCTTCTGTTGTGAATTAATTGACTCAGATTTAGTATAACTTGCACTAAATCTGAGTCAATTAATTTAGAACGGAGAGAGTACCTGTGTGCACACCAGTGAATTGCTGGGTATTCATTAAAAAAAAAACTCTCGATGCAATATATGAACAAATAAAATTTGCTCTCATCTGCAATCTACATAGCAAGAAAACAAGGGGAAATTAAAACTTGCATCTAGAGAATTAGATTTACTACTACTACTAGAAAATCTGGGCAGAGCACAAGAAATTCAACCAAATCATCTAAATAGAAATTAGAAATTGAACAGAGGATAAGAGGGGGCAGTCAGCAGTCTACGCGGGGCCAGGGGTGAAGAGGAGGGGAAGGGCCACGGGGTTGAAGAAGGAGTACGTGCCGTCGCCTGCTCGCCGCAGTCGCTAGCTTGACCTTGTGCTGTGTGCGTGAGTGCCTCTGGTCAATGGACAGAGAGAGCAAGTATGCAAGTGAGCAAACACGAACGGCTAGAACTCCAGGACGTGTGCGCTGCTGCCTGCAGGGCTGGACCGTATGGGCCGAATATGTATAAATTGTATTTTGGGTTAGATCTTGGGTATTCATATGAATACAGATGCATATCCCGGCGCCGTCGGTGGTGCACACGCGGCACACCATCTTAGATCCACCCCTTCCCTTCGGACTCAGCTTCAGTGACTTTGCTACCCAAAGTCACCGAGCGACTTTGCCCCATCTCTGCACTACGTTTCAGATCTAACGGATAATATTTGTCCAAATCTAAAACTAAAAAAAAAAGTGTTTAGAAAAAATTGAAAAAAATCCAGTAAATCAAAAATACCTCGCTATATACCTTGGTAAAGTTTCATTCCATTTGGACCAATATTAGGCATTTGTGATTTACTGGATTTTTTCAATTTTTTCTGAACACTTTTTATTTTGAGTTTTAAATTTGGTCAAATCTTATCCGTTAGATCTGAAACATAGGGCAGAGATGAGGGCAAAGTCGCTCGGTGACTTTGAGTGACAAAGTCACTGAAGCTGAGTCCCTTCCCTTCTTGCCTTCACAAAAACACTCACACTCTGTTCTGATTTACCCCGAATTCATAGTTCACTAGAAGGTCTAGGCGCGCATTGCCGCGCCCGCTGGAGTCACCTATGTTTAGGTGTTTATTTGTGAGGTGGCCGTGGGTCGGCTGCTAACGTGCAGTGGCGGAGCTTCAATAGAATTCTTGGGCGGGGCAGGATTTAGCATAACAAGGGTTTTCTTTAAGTTTAGAGTGTTAAATGGCTGGGCCCAACAAGAAATAGGAAGAAGGGGTCATATCTTGGGCGGGCCATGGCCCAGTTTAGCCTTAAGGGAGCTCCGCCCCTGCTAACGTGGCGTACATATTTCTTCTTTTTTCCACACTTGTTAAGCAGGATGGGTCAGGGAAGCGTCAGCTGGAGAGCGCCCCCTAGCTCATCATTTGCTACCAAATTCGTCCTATGTACGGGCAAAATTATGCGATGAATGATATATCATGATTTTGAACTTTTGTATTGGGTAACTACCTAGATAAATAATGAGTGAACTTCAAGTTGATGGCACAAGACTGCTTGAATGAAAGATATGCCAAAGTGTTATAAACAGATTGGTGTATATCTTGCTGTCATCATACACTAACGGCAATATTCAGCTCAGTCAGATAATAGAGAAACAAAGCTGGTGAGACACATAGCTGGGATCAATATTACTCCTGTTAGAGTTAAACCTGAAAAGCTACATATTCCAATAGTGCAGGCAAGGACCAGTCTGAAATGAGCCAAACTTTGGATATTCAATAGGGTAGCGCACCCACAGGCATCTCCTGGAATGTTCATATTTTCAATGCAAAAGTTAACTCAATCGAAAAGTCACCTTGCCTCCCGAGCACCCGTGCTCCCTCTGTTTGGAAATGACCAAAAATAATAATAAAAAGTTTCAGCAAAATCCTTATAAATATCCGGGATGTTTGCAATCATATATACTACAAGCGAGCAAAATCACAATGCGAAATATTTCGTATTATGGGCTCCAATTCTTTTTGGAAATTTGAAACAACTATACTCAGATCTGTACATTTTTCTCATTTTCGTGTACCTTAAAATGCAAAGTATTTTGTATTGTGATTTTGCACGGATGCAGAATACTTTGAGAACATGTACTCCCTCTGTCCAACAAAAGATGTCACACTTTATATCAAATTTGGATGTATCTATACACTAAATCATGTCTAGATACATCCAATTTTTGATCAAGTTGAGACATCCTTTATTGGACGGAGGGAGTATGATTTTTCAGATTTTTTTGAAACTTTTTTTAAAATATTAACAGAGGTAGCACTTGCTCAGGAGCAAGAATCTTCACGCTGAGTTAATTGGTTATGTTTTGGGAGTAGAATATAAAACATGTTATTGTGCATCGAACGCAACAACAAACTAAGATGGGGACCTCCACTTGAAGAAGTTACAAACAACGACCATTCATATAAAAAACAAATTGGCAACCTCATATTACAAAAGGGAAGGCCAACATTTAACTACCTAGCAATTCAGGCAGAAAAGGTCAGACTGTATTGGATAAGAACCCCAATTTACAGCAGCACAAACATGCCAAGAACGTTTCAAAGAAAAAAGAATTTTGTTTTTGGCAAAGGTCTGTTCCAGGCTACTGGCTACCAGAATGACCAATAAATAATTGTATAGGGTCCACCTTGAATAGCAGATCGTCCGGGTCAAAAAATAATTCTTCATGAGAAAAAAGGGATACCATGGATTGTTTAGCAAGTACAGAACAACGAAGGCCTGTTTCAGCCGTCCTGAGTTGGCATGGTCACATTCTTACTGATCATGAACACGTCATTTAGGACATGCCATTGTTGTTTCATCTGCCATTCTGCCATCTGGATAAATTAACACGTGAATCAATCACTAAAACATATTAACTTGTCACCAAGTAAACAAAAGAAAATGACAATCAAAGCAGTGCATATTTACTGGTTTCAGGTATGTTTTGGAGAATTCTTAAGCTTTTATAGCAGCGAATTAGCCATATTATTTGTCACCGAGGACTACTACAAGTGTGACATAGTACTACTACTTTACTTAGAAGGAATGAGGGTATTTCTATCCGGATCAGTAAATTAGCTATGTGTCAGAAGGGGTGAAAGGAACCTTCTGTTCCAAACCTGGTCAGTTTTAAGTCATGTATTCTTACACTTGTTGATAGTTAACTCAAATTTGAGGGATTCTTAACTGCAGTGACTTCCCTCGAATTCCAAGAGATGTATGTGCTTACAGTTACACATCAAAATATATTCGTCATCAAGTGGAGATTCCCGGAACGAATATCTTCACTGTATATGATGCAAAACTAGCCACAGCTCTCTAATCTCAGAAAAATTGTGCGTACTACCAGTTTACTGATTACACGCATAGTTAAGACCTGTGTCAATATGTTCTTGAATCATATGTGGTTACAGCGAAATATCAGGGCTACATGAATAGTTGATAACCAATGTAGGGGAATTACCTCCTAGTTAGGTTGAAGTATGTGGATCTAAACCTCATAACCAAGGGTCGTCCTGGTTGCAAACCTCATGGTTCTTTCAAGTGCCAAAATTGATCAGCAACTTTGCTTTGCTTTGCTTCCTCCAAGTAGTTTTTGCACACCTTTGCTCCCAAGATTCCAAATTCATGTCTTACAAAATTAGACACTTCACTACAGTTTTAATAACTAATTTAGTCAGAGAAAGTCAATACTCTGTGTATACTGTATACACACAAAATCAAACAATAAGTAGGAGTGGGTTGTACTGAAGGCTGCCAAATAATGAAGTGCCAATAATTCCCTTGTAAGTTTGCAGACTCTGAAGGTATCCTAATGCCTTGCTCCATGACATAATCATAAAGACGCGCAGAAGCAGTCAAGCAGTGCCTAACGACCTAATATTTACAAAGGCTTTACTAATTATATTAAGTGCAATAGATTCTCTGACACCGAAGCATCCTAACAAGTAACAAGACTTCATAGCCCTTGGCAAAGGCTAAAATCAGACTATCAGTGAGGTGTGTAAAGCCTGGCAAAAAATACAGTCACTACAGCAGTCTTAGGTGGATCATGCATTCAAGGAAAATCTAGCGTGAGGCCCGCACCAAGAGATTTCATATGTGGCGGGTGCAAAAGCGTAACTTTTCCGCAACAGTGAGAGCATATGTATGCATGCAGTGTAGGTGGTATCATCACATTAATTACCAAATTCGAAAATCTAAAATGATTTATCTTCTAAACCATTATTCCGATTAGACATATGTTTATACCGTTAGATTCGTCTCGATGAGGGATTCAAAACTAAATCCATTGTTAATATGTTTAGATGAAAATAAAAAAATTACACCAGTTACCAGATTGTGGTACTATGGCTATCATATTAATACAAATAATTATCAAGATAAGTATATATCGTTACCAGATGGATTCGAATCACTTGTGACACATCTACAATCTGGTGTGACGAAAATTCCCCATCACATCAGTTAACAGATTAAACATTATATTTTACCAGATTTATCTTGAATAGCTATCATGATAATTATGCATTGTTATCATATAATTTTATTGAGGTTTTTACACATTATAAGGATATGTACAGCTAGTGAGTAAGAGTTTATGTGTTTCTAAGACTAAAAAATAATATCGTTTCACGTAAAGTAGTATCTATCGACCTTATATTGACGTAGAATGGACGTACAGAAACCTGATAGCCAAGTTATTATAATGTGATAAACTAGTTATAATAATCTGGTAATTACTGAAATAAAAAAGTCTTCAAAACATGGCAACATGGGATCTAGTTTTGTATATTTAATCACGACTAATCCAACGGTGAAAACGGATTTTGAATCAGATTAATCATTTGAAAGATAAACCATTTTTATCTAAACAATAAAGGGAATCTAAACGATGTCATTGGTAACGTCACTGCATACATGCATGGAAAGGAGCCGCCGCACGGAGGGAAAAATATGCGGCGCCTCCGTGTAGTCCTGCATTCAATTACCGACCTAGAAAAACAACGTGTGTCACACGGAACAAGCTTCGGCTGAAGCTCTCATATACCTTAGATCTGACAGGCCGGATCATCGAGCAGTGTAACGTTACGACGCACCTATTTCCTGGAGCTTAGATTTGGAAAGGATAAATATAAATATAATGCACTAAAACGTAACCAAGATGGGCCTTCTGTTCATAGTTTTGCTCCAACTATAGCTTGTTGATCATACGTAGGTAATAAAGCACTATAGCTGGTTTATATATCGGGGAACAAAAATGACAACTTTATGGACTGAATCTTCTTATCTGGTTGTGAGGGATAGTAGAACCTAGAAACGGTATTGAATACCACAACAATTCTTATGTGAAGTTTACATGTGTTCAGGACATCCAGGTTCATGTGCCCGGTATATTTGTACTTAACCTGGCATCATGTTTCTGCAGAATCAAAATGGACAGCCATCTAACACGCACAAGAAAAAGACCTAGGCGTTGCTACCACGGACCAGTCATTAAGGAAACGAGAGCAAAGGTTCATCTCGCAGACCTTTCAGAGGATCTTCTGTCTGTGGTTCTATCAAAATTAGCCATAAAGGACGTAGTGAGAACTGGCGTTCTATCCAGCAAATGGAAAGAAATGTGGAGAGTTTGCCCCAAACTAAGATTTGATGGTCTGACAGTAGGAACCAAAAATGTATTTGGGGGAAAAGAGTTTTTTTTTTCGAAAAGGGTAATCCCGGCCTCTGCATCAAGCGATGCACACAGCCATTTATCAGAGCAAAGTAATAGTCTGAGTATCACATCCAAATTACATCTCAAAACGCACAAATGTAAGGAGATGCTCACAGAGCCCACTAAAAAGCGTAAAAGAAGTGACTACTGAAGTCGACTAATATGCCGCCACGTGGGTTGGGAGAAAAAATCTTGTGCCACCATAAGCATGCGCGTGCACCCAGACTCCATGAGGTCCCGCTGGTTCGAATGAAGCAAGAAAGCGCATAGTCTGATCCAGTGCGCCGCCGAATGAATAACCTGTAAAACATTAGAACAATCTTTCTTGTTAAAAACTAAATAATTTCTACAACGCCAAATAGACCAACAAATAGCGGAAACGCCGATACGTATCCTAGCCTTTGTCTTTTTGTCAATCCCATTTAACCAATTCCCAAACATATTGGAAACATTTGTAGGAGGCGGAATGTTATACGTAAAAAAACAACCCGCCATATAAGTTTAGCAAACGGGCACTCAATAAATAGATGGTTTATAGTCTCAGCTGAACCACAGTGGGGGCAATTCAAATCACCAATCCAATTTCGTTTTGCAAGGTTATCTTTGGTTGGGAGTACCTTTCTATCAAGAAACCACATAAATACTTTTATTTTATCTTTAGTGGTATCTTTAACTTCCATAAATAAGTTTTGAGAAATCTTGTATGTCCATTCATTAAATCCTCATACATCGATTTCACTGTGAAGGTCCCATTTTGAGTTAGTTTCCAGCGAAACGAATCTGGATGATCACTCAAAGTAATATCCATCAAACGCAAACATAAATGAGACCACATGTCCCCATTTGTTCCCAGTAAGAGTTCTCCTAAAACTCATATTCAACGGGGGTGCATTATGCATCCCTGTAATTTACTGAGTAAACATTTATTTTTGAGTTCTAGCACTTCCACACCAAGACCGCCCTGGTCCTTTGGCCGGCAAATAATATTCCATTTCGTTAATCTATATTTGCGTTTGTTTTCATCACTCTGCCAAAAAAACCGTGATCGATAAAAATCTAGTCTCTTTCTTACCCCTATTGGTATTTCCAGAAAAGATAGCATAAACATCGGTAGACTTGTTAAAACGGAATTAACAAGTACCAATCGATCACCGTAGGAAAGCATTTTTCCTCTCCAGCATCCAAGTTTGCCTTCGAAATGGCTCTCAACTGGATACCATTCAGAGTTTAAAAGTTTTCGATAAGGAATAGGAATTCCAAGATATTTGAAAGGAAGCGAACCAGTACCACAACCGAAAATTTGTTTGTACTGGTCTTCCTCCTCCTTTGCTTTGCCGAAGCAAAAAACCTCACTCTTATGAAAATTGATCTTAAGCCCCGAGAGCTGTTCAAAAATACATAAGATGGGTTTCATATTTAACGCTTTCTGCAAGTCATGCTCCATAAACAAAATCGTATCGTCTGCATAGTGTAATATCGACAGGCCTCCCTCAACCAAATGAGGGATCAGACCTCCTATTTGACCATCTTCCTTCGCCCTTGCGATAAGAATAGCCAACATATCAGCAACGATATTGAAAAGCATGGGGGATAACGGATCACCTTGCCGTAGTCCCTTTCTGGTTTGGAAATAATGACCGATGTCATCATTAACCCGCACCCCAACACTTCCTCACTGAACAAATTGCATAATCCATTCACACCACTTAGGTGAGAAGCCTTTCATACGCAAATCTTGTTGGAGGAAAGGCCATTTAACTTTATCGTATGCTTTCTCGAAATCAATTTTAAAGATGACCCCATCCATTTTGGGGGAAAAGAGTACACTCAGAAATTCATTGACAATGTTAATGCAGTCATGCAGCAGCATCAGTCCATGGCTGTGGAGGAGCTGGTGATCAGATTTGGATTTGACAGCAGGCTAGTGGATCATATCAATACATGGGTTGATTTTGCTGTATCATCACGGACGAAGAATCTTGCCCTTGATTTAGCGCCAGCCAACTTCCGTGATGATCAGTACAGATTTCCTGTTGAGCTCTTAGACGACGCAAAGCCTATATCAGCTTCGTCATCTACAATTGAGTTTTGCATCATTTAAACTACCCCATCAATACAGCGGTTTCCAAAATCTTAGAACACTTGATTTGCACATGTTACGTGTCACCCGGAAGGATCTTCAAGACATGTTGTCAAATTGCATTAATCTTGAGTGGTTCAGTATGGTTAGATGTCATTTGAATGATGAGCTGACAGTATCTCGTCCATTATCAAAGCTACTATATTTTCGTGTTGTGCACTGCAAGATTACCAAGATAGTACTCAATGCAGTGAAACTCAGAACATTCATTTTTATGGACGTCTGTATCCGATTGACCTTGGGCGTGCTCCAGAGCTGAAGCACACATTTCTTGATTTCTATTCGTCTGTAACTCTTGAGCATGCTTTGACTGTACTTCCTAAAGTGCTTCCAAGTGTTCAGGATCTGACATTGCATGCTCATTTTCCACTTAAGGTTTTTTGTCTCACGCTACACATTAATATGCAAGTCTTTTTGACGGTTTTCTCTCTCGCCATGATCATTTATTGTCTTGCTTTTCAGATGCCCTTGTTGATGGAAGCCCCATGCAAGTTTTCCCAGTTGAAATATTTATATTTGTGGTTGATACTAGATCATAAAGATGCTGGCAACATTCTTTCTCTGGCCTCTTTTCTGAGAGCTGCTCCTTACATTGAAAAGTTAGAGCTGCATGTAAGTATACCCCACTAGATTTCTCTTTACTGTAAGTGTATTGAATAGTTAACCATGAATTAATCCTCTCATCATATTTGCTCTCAAACTTTTGCAGTTTAGTGTTTTTGATTTTGCACATCGGGTCTCGAATCCTATCAAGATCCTTCCACGGTGTCCTCATAACTATCTCAAGAACCTGCACATTACAGGATTTTCGGGAACAACAGCACAACTTGAATTTCTGGTGCACACTGTTGAAAATGGCCATGCCCTGGATATCTTGACGATTAAAGGAGCTGACATGCTTGGCCAGGAACTAGATCATGAAGGGAAAAAGAAATTTGTTTCCCAATTTCAAGAATTAGAGAGAAAATATCTTCAAGGAACGATTTCACCAACCGTGAAGCTATGTATTACTTAACTTAGCACATTTACCAACTTTACTTTACCCTCTGGTTTTATTTTGCAGACCCTTTTGAGGATTCTATATATGTAAGAACTTGTATTCTGTCAAGTAAATGTAACCATGTATCCAGGTTTGCATCAAACTAAAAATGTACTCCCTCCGTCCCAAAATAAGCGTCTCAACTTTGATAGAAAGTAGATGTATGTAGACGTGTGCAGCAGCAATGTATTTGAGGGACAAGAGTACACTCAGATAATTATGACAATGCTAATGTAGTCATGCACTCTAAGAAGCAGAACACCAGTATTTCTAAAAAAAATTAACAAGTACCTGATGAATGGAAAGAATCACGGTAATCAAGGATGCTGTAGTATCATCTGCAGAAGCTGTAGGTGGTCATTGGTGTTCTCCTTAGCCAGTCCGACTGATTAACTTTGTCAGCTAAGAGCATGTACAATGGAAGGTGCTCATGGGAGTTGCTTAGAAAATAAACTGGTTTTTAGTTAAGCACCGGTGCTTATTTGTACTAGACAAATGCTTAACTAAGCACCCCTCCTATAGAAATAGGCACCGGTGTTTATGAAAATGCTTGGTTTATTTTTGTAAGCACCTATCTAAGCGCCTTGCACTGTACATGGCCTAAGCGTGTGTTTGGTTCCAGAAGTCAGGCCCGACCCTGGGGGGGGGGGGGGGGGGGGGCAGCCACCCCGGGCCCCCGAATCCAAGGGCCCCCCCAAATCCCTACTAGTTAGGGCTTAGGGGATACGAAGTGTAAGAGGAGATGGCGCCATTAGAACAGGTCACGAGTTTTATGTACGATTGAGGAAGACGAAGAATCGAAGCGTTATGTTACATGCAACTTTGCATCGTATTGGGCTGGATTTGGGCCTGTATCCTTCGAAAATCTTGGGCTTTTCTCTTTAGTTAGATTAGTGGTGATTAAGTGCGTTGTGGCCCTCCTCTCGCCCCCTCGTGGGCGACTGGGGGGAAACCCTAGCCGCCGCCACCCACCACCCCCCTCCATCCATCTTCCCTCCCTCCGTCGCCGCCAAAGGGTGCGGCTGGGCAAGGCCTAGCCGGCGGCGGCGGCGGCGGGGACTCTTCTCGTCTCCTCGCTCCCTCCCACGCGGATCCAAGGCCGGCGATGGTGGCGGCGGATCGGCTACGAGGGCCTGGACGTGGTACTGTCGGGTACCACGGCGTGGCGTCCTCGACTCTTCGACGACGGCGCGGCGGACGACATGGGATCTTCTTCGGGTAGCTCGACGGCGTGTGGGGCGGGCTGGCCGGTGAGAACCGGGCTCCGTTTTTGGAGCCGACGATGGTGGTGTCCCCGGGCGTCATTACATTGTTGAAGGCATCGTTGCTCCGCCCTCAACCATCTTGTTCCGGGGGAAACCCCAGATCTGGTTTTCCAGATCGGACGATGGCGTCACCTACGGTGTCGTTCACCCTCTTGAGGGCATCGTTTTGGAACATGAATTACCTGGAGGGGGTCAGCTGGTGGAGCGGTGTTTCATCTACCACGTCGATGTCGGTGTGTCTCGGCGGCGTGGCGCTGCGGGGTCTCGATTTCGGGTTGATGGACTCACGCATGGTGGCGCTGTCTGGTATCGTGGCGATGCCGACGGCAGACCGGATTTGCGAGGTCATGATGTTGATCCTTTCTGATGATGGGTTCGTGGAAGACGGCGGCATCGACTAAAGCGTACATGTCGGTGTGCGTTGAATGTTTAGCTGAACTGGTACTCCAGTTTTAGATGATGTGCGTTGGTGTTAGTCACCCCCATCATAGTGGTAGCGACCCTTGTGTCGAGAGGTTGATTTCAGTTTGTTTTCATCATTATACTTTGTAAATCTGGTTGGAATTAATAAATGCGTATGGCTGTGTGCATCTCTCGATGCAGAGGCCGGGGAATCGCACCCTCCTTTTCTATAAAAAAAGTGCGTTGTGGCCGGTTGATAAAAAAACAAGAACGCTACTTGGGAGACCGCGCGCCCATGTGCATGCATGTGCTTAACTCTCCCGCCAAAACAAGAGGAAAAGATTTCCTTCCTCTGCACCCATACAATCTGACGTATAAAGGGCACACAAAAGACTAGTCTAAACTTTAAAAAATGTATAACTTTCAAACCAAACATTCAAATCAAAATCGGTTTTGACCGTAGTGTTCCTCGCGACCAGATCTACAAAACTAGATCCCCATGGAAATGTTCCGATTTTTTTCTTCCAAAAAACAACTTTTTTTTATCATGGTAAAGCAAGTTCATGGTAAAAACATGTTTTACTATCTAGAAGTTGCTTTTAGAAAATATTCATTGGAGTATATAAGTATGGGATATTGTTTTGAATGTCTCATACCAAGGAGCATGATAGTCTCTCATAAACCAACAAGTTGACCATTGCTTGGATTTGAAAACATATCCCCCACTCATACTCACATTATTTATTGTTTATAAAAGAAAGAGCAAATTTATAATACAAAATTTGTTCTTGTCATGGAAATTGCTTTTAGAAATCAGAACATGAGAAAAAGGTAAATGTATATGCTAGAAAAACGTGTCATACACCAATAAATTGCTTTTTGAACAAAAAACAACATCGGAGTAGAAACAAGATTTTCTCTTTAAAAAGCAAGTTTATAGTACAAAGTTGCTTTTCCTGCTAATGTATACTACACAGCTGCTTTTGTCATAAAAACAAGTTTATATTTCAAAAGTTGACTTCATAAAATATTTTGAAAACCAATTGTTATCACGAAAAAACAATTTCTGGTCAAAATTTGCTTTTGTAGAATGAATCGACGAGTTGAAACAAAATTGTATCAATATTTTGAAAATTTATTGTACAAACTTTTATGTGATAGAAGTTGCTTTTAAAAATTAGAAAATGTGATAGTACTATGCATGCCGATAGACAAGATTGTAGTATGCCATTTTTTTTGTTTTTTTTGGACGAAAGCAAGTTTATAGTACAAAAGGTTCTTTTCGTGTTGTTATATACTACATAGCTACTTTTGTGATAGAAAAGGTAGGTTTATATTGCAAACTTGATTTCATAAAAGAAAATTTGAAAAACAATTGTTATCATGAAAAAACACCTTATGGTCAAAATTTTCATTTGTACAATGAATCGACGAGTTGAACAAAATTTATATCACAAAAATTAACTTTGTACTAGAAGCTTGCTTCTCTATCATAAACATAAAAATAAGTATGATAGGCTTGTCTTTAACCTAAGGAATGGCCAACTTCTCAGTGTTGTATGATAGAATATTACACTCCAAAGAAAAATATTGTCTATCTACAAACATAGTTGTATTTTTTCTAAAGTAGCCTCTTTGTTGAAAGCAAGTTTTTACCTCAAAGTTGCTTTTCAAAAAATGAATGTTAAAACATGTTCATATGGGATCTAGTTTTGAAGATCACGTCGTGAGAAACATTATGGTGAAAACCGATTTTGATTCGGCCGCATGGTTTGAAAGTTATGGACTTTTGAAATGTGAAATAATTTTGCAATCAGCGCGCCCGTAATGTCATAGCTTTCAGGGTTGGGTTCTGATAGAACTCTATCCATAGAGACCTCCTCCCTTTGCTCGTATATAGCACCAGGTCGGTCCCATTTCCCAAAGATACTCTATTTTCACCTGCATTCCCTTCAAGTATCAATACATTTCTTCTTTGCACGGAAGCCCCAAAAGCTTTGGATCGTGGCAGCTCACTGTACAGCTCGGTCGTATGCATGCGCCCGACAATCAAAAGCGCACGCGCGCCTTATGTGGTTTCCCGCGTTATGTGGTTTCCAAAAAACAATGGGTGTGACTGTGTGAGGGTCGTAGTCTAGCGTAAGATCTATCAATGCGGTGCAGATGCTAAAAGGTACAATAAAATACACACTTAGTTTTCTTCCATAAAAAAATAAAACGACTCATTTCGCTCTAATTATTGGCAAAAACTGCAAGGCCATACCTAGGTACTACGGAGTACAATTTTTCATCCGATGTGAGTCGTGCACTGGGCCATTCGACTTTCTCAATGAAAGGAGATGGAGATGACCGACTGTGAGTTGAGAAGCCGAGTTCCTGAGAGGAGACTATATTGCGTCCACTTCACCGACGACGAACCGGTTCTAAACACAGTCGACGAGTGATATTCGTAGGATCGATATTGACATACCACCATCATTGACTTCACATATTGTAATGTTTCAAGAAATTTCAAAAAAGAATATTTATAAAAAACTTATAGGATTTTATGGGTATTTCAATATTTTTCTACTTCACATATATAGTTATCATTTGTTTATTGGGCCCCTGAATTTTGTTTCGCCCCGGGCCCCCAAAATTTCACGACCGGCCCTGCCAGAAGTTAAAAGGGATGGGACATGTGTTTGGTTCTACAACACGGGGATGGAACCGCCCACGAACATGGAATATGCGGTGAAGATGCTGAACCAATCTGCTTTCTCAAAATCTACTGGCTCGTTTGATCCACGTGATTACCACGTGTGGGGATCCGTTCCAATCACCACGAAACAGGCTTTCGCCCCGCTATATTAATATAGCAACCAACCGATACAAGCATGAGACCACCGCTGGGGCAAACAACACAGAGCAAGCCCAAAAGAAACAAAAAAAAAAGGAGAGAAAGAAAGCCGACAATAGCGGTACGACGAAAAACAGGGAAGACTCGCAACCGTTGCGCCCTATGGAAAAGTCCCACCACAAGCCTAGCACTCCGAAGCGCCGCGAACCAAGCAGCACCTTCAAGAAGGTGAGCGACGAGGACGACGCTGCTGCCCGAACAAACCCAGAGGGCACATCCTAGGGTTTCCCCCGGTACGCCACGGGGGAGGGGGAGGGGGTACATCCGACACCCTTCAGAAAGGACGGCGACACCCGCAGGCGTCACCGCATCGGTGTCAAGAGTGACCGAGATTTCTCCCGACCCCCAAAGAACCAGACCCCCGGACTCTTCGTCGTGCTCCACCAAACTTGCCACCCACAAGCGCGCGCCATCACGGTCTTGCAATCGTCATTGTCGTCGCACCGTGCTCCAAGTTGCGAGGCCGGAGAGACAAAGAAGAAGGGCCACCGAC
Source organism: Poa annua (assembly GCA_026929855.1). Classification (NCBI taxonomy): domain Eukaryota; kingdom Viridiplantae; phylum Streptophyta; class Magnoliopsida; order Poales; family Poaceae; genus Poa; species Poa annua. The sequence goes on from CM049438.1 coordinate 36,748,513, forward strand.
AGGGGAGAGCAGGATGGTAGCACGCGGGAGGGACCGACCTCCACCACCAACGGTGGTAACCGACCGGATGCAGCAGCAGGGACACACCAGGCCCGCCTGGCCCGGCCGAGTCCAAAATGGACCCGTAAAGTCCCCGCCACCGCACTGCAGCAGGCATGTCACCATCCCCACCACCCTCGTCGCCAGACCCTTCTCTTCCGTCCACCGGAGATGCCGTCCATGGCACCTAGCCACCAAGCGGCCGCTCCAACGCCACCGGGAACACCCGGACCAACATAAGGAGAGCAGACCCGACCGGACAAGACTACCAGCAATTGGGCAGCAGGTGCTACGGGCATAGGTGCAAGGTGCAGCACCAAGAAGAGGTCTGTTGGCGGCTACCCGATCCAGGCCCGCCTGGCCCGGATCTGGAACCCTAATCGGAGAGCAGGGGAGGTCCACGGCCGCCTGCCGCAGAACCATGCTCTGCTGGGAGGGCCACGGCCGGCTGCCACAGCCCCATACGCAGCAGAGCCCAGCAGACCCAGATCGGGCCCGGATGGGCCCAGATCCGGGCCGAGCCGCCCCCAGTCGCCACCCTCGCATCGACTGCGCCGCGCCACTCCGCCGCCACCTGCTGTCGCCCGCCGCCGCACCGACCTCGCCCAACCGTAACCGGACCACCGCCGCCCAGAAAGCACCGCCGCCGGGAGGAACGGAGCCCCGACCCGCCTCCACGCCATCGGGGAAAAGCAAACCGCCGGCGCCACCCAGGCAACGCCCGGCAGCCCTGCCGGCGGCGGCGACGAGGGGGAGAGGAGGAGAGGGAGCTCTCGGCCGGAGTAGGTGGCGGCGCCCCGTCGCCCTCGGGGGGGGGGGGGGGGGAGGGGCGAGGGGTTTTCTTTTTCGGATCCGTTCCAATCTCTCTTCACCATCGTTAATTCCCAATCCAATCGCTAGCATGGAGGACGGCGACCCTGAGCACCGCCGCAATAGGTCGCCGACCTGGAACTTTTTCTCAATTCTCCTGGTCGATTCCACAGTTTCTCCCTGTTAGGAGAAACGCTTAGATCAATTTGGTTGGCGCGGTTTGCAGGGCGATTTGAAAAACTAGTAACAAAGCCTGTTTTGAAGGGAAGCTCGTTTAAAATCCTAACGAACTAATCTGTTATTTCTGTGTTTTTTTGCCAATTACTAGGCACGTTTACACAATTTTGCAGATCAGCTAGCTCTTCGTGCCGATACAGACGCATTGCTGAATCTAGCCACGTCACAGAATGCAGCTGGAAGCTACCCTGGCCCAAAGCAATTAGATAGCCCTCGGCAAAGTGGTGGTGGAGCTTGAAGTTCTTTTCCCTGTCCAAAAGAAGTCCGAAGGTGCTTGATGTTTTACTGCTGAGAAATCAATGTCGGAGAAAAATGGAGTTGAAAGCTTCAGATTGGAGTCATGAAAGTAGTTTTTGACGCTGTCTGATTCTCATTTATGCTTTTCTTTTTATTTCTGTGCACATCGTTTGATCGTGTAAAATAAATGTCAGTTTGAGCCTATCGGGCTGATCTTCTCTGGAACTTAGTCTTAAGGTCCCGCCAGGTTGTTCACTAGCAGTGGAGGTGAATTGGGTTACCTGTCGCTGTAGGATCAGGCTTTTTCTCTGTTTTCTTTGCACCTGGATGCTATCGGTTGGACTAAATTTCGTTGTCCGTTGATAATGAAATTCAATCCGTGAGGATCATGAGGAAAAATGCCAAGGGAAATAGAACAAGCTACGTGACCAATTGCAACAACTCACAATTCTTGCTTTTCTTCGCAATAACCCGGCTTGTGTCAGCGATGGATTCAATGCTAAGCTCTTTGCCGCTCTTCTTCTCATTTCTGCTTTGCTTTGATTTGCCACTGGCCTGACCATCTTGTCTTGGAAAATAGGATTCAATGTGACCAGCGCAGTCAGATGATATTTAGGTACTGACCATATGTAGTAAGAGCTACAGAAAACATTTAGAAAACAATAACAGTACAATCTCCGCTTACGAAAAGAGAGAAAACGAAATCACCCCTGAACAATTTTGGCTCTCTCCTTCCTCCTGGGCCCACGGGTACTGTTCACAACTACAGTAATCTACAGTAACTCATCCCGCACCGTCGCTTCCCGATCCGACGGTCATCCAACGATCACCGCGCCTGTTTTGCACGAAAGCCCCCGGATTCGTCAGAAATTACGTTTCGGGTCCGCACATATAAAAAGCCACCCCGTAACCCTAGAATCCAATCGTTCCCATTTTACCCATCCCAGCTCCTCCCCGACGCGGCCGCATCCACCCTGCCGCCACCGAGCGCCGCTCTCCTCTCCTCCTCCTCGCCCTTTCCATCCTCCATGGATGGAGCCGTACTTAAGATGGCGCCAGTGGGAGGATCTGCAGGGGCTCCGTACGACGGCCACGACGACGAGGTCGCAGCACCCTTCCTTTCCCTCTTCCTCGCCATCTCCATCTCGGTGGAGCTCGAGGTGGAGATGGCACCGGAGGTAGCTGCGGCGACCCTCGACCACGGCGACGAAGACGAGGCCCTGCTACTCTTCCTCGCAGCCCGGGCCGCTAGCCACGCCTTCGCAGCTCGCCTTGGCTTCGCGCTTGCCTGGGCCGCCGGTCGGAGTTTCCTCCGTCGCCCTCCCTCAGCCACCTTGCGATCTAACCGTTAAGAGGTAAGCAGTTCCATCCCCTTCTCTCAATCCGTTCCCTACGATTTCCCGTTTGTGATAAGCTTGCAGATCATGATATTCAATGTACACCTGTGTAACCCGTTGGTATCTCGATGCATGAGGGATGGTAGGATCTCAGAGTTTAAGGCTGTGGTTAGATTTATCTTAATTACTTTCTTGTATTTGCGGATGCTTGCAAGGGGTATAATCACAAGTATGTATTAGTCCTAGGAAGGGCGGTGCATTAGCATAGGTTCACCCACACAACACTTATCGAAACACTAAAGATTAATCATCTATATGAAGCGAAAGCACTAGACATAAATCCCGTGTGTCCTCAGGAACGTTTGGTCATCATAAGTAAACAAACCGGGTTGTCCTTTGCTCTAAAAAGGATTGGGCCACTCGCTGCAATTATTATTGCCGCACTCTATTTACTCGCACTTTATTTACCTGCATTATTAAAAACTCCTAAAAACTTGTCTGCTAGTGTTTACAGTGAAATCCTCATCAAAACTGCTTGTCAGCACCTTCTGCTCCTCGTTGGGTTCGACACTCTTATTTATCGAAAGTACTACGATACACCCCCTATACTTGTGGGTCATCAGACAACCATCTAGCTACTGCTATGGACCCGTAGTCCAAGGAAGAACTACTCACGCATCAGTCCGGAGGCGGGCATGGACATGTAGAGCCCTCCGGTGATGATTCCCCTCTCCGGCAGGGTGCCGGGAAGACCTTCAGAACCCTCCCGAACTAGGGTTGACGACGGCGGCGGCTCCGTAATGTTTTCTGGAAAAGTGTTCGGGTACTTAGGGTTTTCCCGTTGGGGGGTTTAAGTAGGCGAAAGGGTGAAGGAGGTGGGGCCCCGAGGGGCCGACACCACGTGGTGGCGCGGCCAAGGAGGGAGCCGCGCCACCAACAGGTGTGGCCGCCTCGTGGCCCTCCTCCGTATCCTCTTCGTTGTTCTGGATGTTTCCGGGGAAAATAGGGGTATTGGCTTTTGTTTCGTGCAATTCCGAGAATATTTCCTTAACAGCTTTTCTGAAACCAAAAACAGCAAAAAAACAGGTAACTGGCACTGTGGCATCTTGTTAATAGGTTAGTCCCAGAAAATGCATAAAAACCATATAAAGTGTATATAAAACATGTAGCAATTGGTATAATATAATCATGGAACATAAGAAATTATAGATACGTTGGAGACGTATCAAGCATCCCCAATCTTAGTTCTTCTCGTCCCGAGTAGGTAAAACGATAACAAGAATAATTTCTGAAGTGACATGCTTTCACACAATCTTGATCATATAATAATGTATTGCATGTAAATTGAGATCAAATGAATAAAAGTTGTAGTTTATATTGATATCAAATGAGTAATGAGTAAACAAGTAGGAAGAACAAAGTAAAACTTTCAATGAAACAATACTAGAGAACAATCAACCGTGCAAAGTAGATATTAAAGATGATTTAAGCTTCAAGAATAACAATATAATCATCTAATGCATCCAACACTCATGACAACTTTGTGAAAGGATCAAGTCAAGCAATAACAATATGCACGTAGCAAATCATCTCTCTATTTGTTCACTTAAAAACAAGCAAGCGTTCAGCGTTGGTTCCTGGCACCAGGTGAAGGGAATATGCCCTAGAGGCACTTAATAAAGATAGTTTATTGGTTATATTCCAATTGTTCATTATATGTTTTATACCATGCTATAACTGTATTAAGCGGAAACATTAATATACGTGTGGTAGATAAACAACCAGGTCCCTAGTTGCCTCTACTAAGACTAGTTTCATTGCGCGATTGATGATCGAGGTTTCCCGATCATGAGACATGGCGTCTGTCGGCAATGGAGTCATATCGTTAGGTGGAACGATGTGATGGACTTACCCATAATTTGTAGGACGTAGTCATTACGCCTTTGACCGTGAGACCAACTCTTATTGTTATTCCTGGAAGATACTTTGATCGCACCAAATGTCATATCTTATATAGTGTGACAATAACGGTGATACTTTTGGGTATCGGAAAGGGGTAGTTGAGACGAGGGGTCAAGAGCGGGATTTGTCAGTCCGTATAGCCGGATAGATACTCTAGGGCCCACTCGGTGAGATTATGTCAAATGAGTTTGCAAACGTGTGACTAGGTCACCAGCTGACATAATATCATAGACGAGTAGAAGATAGTGTTGTCGGTAACGAGATCATGCTAGGTATGAAGATATCTATGAACGATGCTCGGACACGCTAAGTATCGCTATGGCAAAAGGTTTAAGACTCGACGTCCAGGTTTGATAGATGAAAGTCATTCGTTATATCACAGGGGTTAATTCATGGGGTCCAGGCCTACGAGTTAATCATTGATCGGAGAGGAGTCTCGATCATGTCTGTTATTATATCGAACCGCTAGGGTAACACACTTAAGGGGTTTCGACAAGACAACCGGAAAGGAAAGAGATCACCGGGAACGTCCCGGGAATGGTCCGATGGAGATCGGGCAGCGACGAAATAGTTTTCGGAGCTAGAATAAATTATATATAATATGTTTGATATTAATTAGTGTAATTAATGTTTAAATATGATTTTATATATTTATTTTCGAATTTTTAAAGGCTGATTTCCCTAAATGGGCCTTCTGGTGGAAAGAAGGCCCATGAGGGGGGGAAAGTCCCCCCAGGGCTTCGGATTGGGGGAGGGCCGGCCTAGGTGGGCCAAATGGGGCCCACCTAGGGCCGGCTGCTCTATCTTGGCCGAACCAGGCATGTGGGATAGTCCCACATTGCCTGGCTGGCAAGGTTGGCTCCCCCCGGGAGCCTATATAAGAAGGGGCACCCCTGGCCTTTTAATTCATCCAATTAATTCTCTTTCTCTTCTCGATAACGTGATTCCCTTTGTCGGAGTTGCGCCGAGGAGGATGAGGGAATCTCTCCACCATAGCCCGCTGCCGCGCTGCTGGTGTTCCGGTCCAAGTCTTCCGCTGCTCGTCCTGGACTGGAGCTTCGGAGGCCGTCGTCTCCACCGTATGTGTGTAACACCCTGCGAGGTGCTGCGCTAGCGGTACTCGGAGGCCTACTCCCTCCACCCGACCTCGAGGTCATCTTCATCGTCTTCGTCGCGCCGAGTTCTTCGCGACCTAGAGGTCGGCTACGTCGTCTTCGTCGTCAACGCTTGTGCGGGAGCGTAATCCCCGCTTTTCGGTCTACAAGGGTATGTATTCCGATTTCCGCCATACTTCTATATCTGCATAGTGTAGATCTTGGCTAGTTTAAGGATATCGTTGGTAGGAAATTTTTTGTTTTCTGCACACGATCCCCTTCAGTGGTATCAGAGCCGATCTATCGTAGATATAGCTGTACGCTGTTAGAACCCGTGTTCTGCACGGGGGCACCGTTCCTGTTATTTGCTACCCTCTAGCGTGCACTTGTGATTCCAGCGGCATCGAGTTGATGAAGCGGCCCGGACCGACTTTACGCGTACGCTTACGCGAGACTGGTTCCACTACTGACATACGGCTTGTACCGTATCTGTGGCTGGCTGGTGTCTGTCTCTCTCTCTTTAGTTGGTCTTGCATTTTCAATGGAGGGCCCGAAAGGGATGCTTAAACATGCAATTATTGGATCGTTGTTGTGGTCATAAGGTTCGTAGGTATGAAGCGGTTCTATTTACGACAGCCCCAAGCCACGTAAAATATGCAAAAGATAAATTAGAAGCGTCTAACTTTATTTTGCAGGGGCAATGTGATATGGTCAAGGTAGGTTTATTAAATTGTTTATGAACTGCGGGCGCCAAGAAGACCATGGCGCAATGGACTATATCACATCGCATTACATTTGATGTTTTGTGTGCATCTTATATTGTGTGATTATATATATTAGTATATATATTAGTTACGCGGCGGTAGTTATATATAAGATGATCCCTTCAAAAATACCACTAGTGTTCTTCCTCCAACGAGCACCACCAAGAAAGTTCTACGTTATGAGGCAGGCCGTGACGATCGGGTGTCAGACATATCGTCGTTCGCATACAGTGGGTGTAAGCCATGTTGCACAAGCGTTACGTGGAGGTTATTGTGGCGAGCCTAGCATATGCAGATATGGCCTCGGAACACGGAGGCCGAAAGGTCGAGCATGAGTCACAGAGTTGTTGTGATCGACAATTCGTTGTCTACCCTTGAAGTTGTGTTGCCGGCTCTGACGATGAGGGGTTGCGCAATGGATGGGGGTCGTGTAATCGTTTAAACGACCAGGAGGGATGTTCGTTTGAGTGGGAGTTCGGATAGTTATTTTCTAAAATACTAGAACTCAAAATATAATGAACAAAGTCTGTTTTGCAAACCTTTGTGGATATTAACCATTGTAATAGCATCTTTTAAAATTAGGCGCATTCCTGCGATTGGGAAACTTAAAAGGTTGGGTCCAAACTTCATAGTTTTATACTTTAGCTTGAGGATACTCCTTGTTTAAACCGTTAGCTCTTTGTGATACAATACCCGCTAGGAGATAAACCCGGAGATTCCGCTAACAAAAGATAATTTGGATTATCAGGTTTTGTGCGGATGATATCATCATAGTCCAGTGTATGCTATGATCTCTGCCATAGAGAACCAGAGATGGTCGCTAAACTCGGGGTACCCCTAAAGTTGGGTTGATGAAGTTTATCAGTACGTTGACTGATTGTCTTCTCAACCAAGATGGAAGAGAATACACACATTGAAGGAGCACGTGGCAGTCATACTTGATAACATTGGTTATACTTGATGACATATGGTCATACTTGATGAACATTGAGACGCCTCGCTCAGCTCGATCACTGGATGACAGACGTCGTTGCCAAGTGCAAATGCTATGTCATAGACTATGTCATGCAAGGGGAATCGTTCACCTTCATAGTTCTTGATTACGTTGGAAGTATCAAGAAGATAAAACAGATCGCCGGAAGTCATCAATGATGATGGTGTATATATGATATACATGTTATGAATGTTTTAGCTAAGCAAGTACTCACAGTAGTGACTAAGTTTTGATACTAGTCATGTTTTATGAAAACCAGGTTTACTGCTTGAGTGGCTTGAAAGGATGAGGCGACATTGCGTGTTGATAATGCCAGACAAATTGTTGTGATGGCCATAGACACTCTCCCTCTAGATCTACCATTTGAATAAATTCTTTATGATCGCCTGTTAGTATGATCGTTATAAGTGTGTCTCCTCTAGCGAGACAATTGTTCATATATATTAGTGACAAATTCGTTGTCATATATTTATGAAGTAATGATCATATGCCGATTTGAATTTAGATGGTAGAAGCTCCCACATTCATAATATTGATGCCAAATGATACAAACTTAATAAAGACACCACATATGTGTGGCACTACCGTTTAATTCATGTCAATGTTATAGTCAATGAATTAGCTCCATACCAGATTGATCTACAAGTCCTTAGATTTGATCTTTTGACACTTGCAAAATAACTAAGACACCGTTTTCGAAAAACGGGCATATAACTTATTGATAGTCATGCATATAGATGTATGTGGTTCAATGAAGTAATTGACGGGTAGTGGAGACCTTTATTTCGTGAACTCCGCTGAACGTTTTGAGTATGGCTTGTTGAGAATCGTGCATATGGGTGTATGTGAATCAGTGAAGTACTTTAACGTGAAGTGGAAGTCTTTATTTCATAGACTTCATGAATATTCCAAGTAGATATATGAATATCCACTCAGGGAATGTTGGCCTGAAATTTTTGATTCGATCAAACAAGTTCAGAATGAAGTAGGAAATAAACTTAACAAGAAAATCAAATTCCCGCGATACAGATCGAGGAAATGAAGATTTGAGTTATAATGTTGGCATATCATTGGAAGACTTGTGAGAAGAGTTCCACAAATTACGTCGCATGGAACACCATAGTGTTATGGTATGTTAGGACGTCGTAATCGCACCCTATCGGATAGTGTGTGGTAAATAAATCTCTTACCGAATTATCGTGATCATTAGAGTCATATGGTAGAAACGTAAACATTCACGTTAGATAATAGGGAAACCATTTAAATCCATGGAGACAATACCATATGAGTAATGGCGTGGCTTTTAGCCTGGATTGTCGTTTCAGCAATTTAGTGTTTTGATGTGATCAAACCTAAAATGGATTAATCTTTGTAGTTTACCGTACCTAAAGAGTTAGTTGGGTACATGTCTCACGACATAGGCAAAATCGTTGCCGGGATATACCTTGTGAAAGAAATAGTTTCTCGTCCAAGGGTATAAGTGAGAAAGAAAGTAGAGCAAGACGAAGTTGATGAACTTTCTCTCCAGACATCAGAGTAGCGCAACCGAAAGTGTTTTCGGTGTCATGCTCCACAGCTTGAAAGAAGCTGATGATACAAGATCATGATGCTCTGAGCTCATACTAAGAACGTAGGCGTACGAGGTTGTGTTCCACACTATGTGTTACGACAATCTTGTTATGAAGGTCATGTTAATGGAATATGACAGACCTACGGACTACGAAGAAGAGATGGTAGACCTAAGTCCGAGAAATGGCTATGAGTCATATATGATCCGAAATAAAATCCATGTACGATTACCAGGTATTGACTTGGGAGATCTTCTTGATGGCATCTAGGATGTTAACAGAATATGGAATTTTATGAGAGAGTAGACATTGATAAGGATCGATTTGTCGTGAATCAGTTCCGACAGATTCAAAAGTTGACCACAACGAGATTTTGTCTCAAGTGGCGAAGCCTAAATCTATTCTGGGTCGTTTAGCAATTACTATAATTTCGAATGAGAAATTGATAGAAGGATAAGGAAACCATGTTTCTTAATGGTGTCATTAAGAAAGAGTTGTAATCAGTACAATAATGGTTTGGTGATCCTGAGGATGCTAAACATGTATGCAAACTTCAGTTGTCCATTCATGGGCTGAAGCAAGCATATCGGAGCTGGAATCTTCACTTTGATGATGTGATCAAAGGATTTTGGAGTTGTCCAAAATAGTTGAAGAAACTTGCAAAGAAGTGAGTGGGAGCTAAGTAGCTTTCCTTGATCTTATATGCGGAAGGCATATTTGAGTGGGAGCTAGGTGTCATTTGTGATTTTGTATGTAACGACATATTGAATGACACAGATCCTCTAGTAGAGTGTAAAGGATTATTTAAGTGATTAAATTTTCTATGAAAGAAGTTAGGAGTATTAGGCATCCAATCTATAATTGTATAGATCGTAAGGGGCTTAATAACATTAGGTTGGAATATTTCCTAAGTTAAGATTCTGAAGTGTTTCAGAATAGAACAAGCAAAGAAGATGGTTCTTACTTGTATGACTAGGTGAAATATTAAGTTTATCTTGGCATTTTCAGTGATAGCAAATGATGTTCGACATTCTCTATGTATCAGACATAGATGCTATCAGATTGAAAGCTCGACTTAGTGTGACCCAAGTTCTTGGTTGAAGAACGGGTTCTAGAGTGATCCTTGTGTGGATCAATGAACAAACGTTAAGTATATTTTTCAGTGTCTGTGAGAACTGAAGATATGTTTTCTGGTAAAGGGAAAGAGTGAAAGACAACTTGCCGTAAAGAGGTTACGATGATGCAAGTTATTACACTGGCCCATACAACTAGAAATCTCATATAGGAGATGTCCTTTATTTTGAAGAAAGACATGGTTAGTTTGCGAAGTCGCATATGAATGCACTGTTGCATAATCTACATAGGTATAGAAATATATGGCAACTTCAGAAGTAGCAAGTGTGATTGGACTGAGCAGTTTTCCGAGCGTATGTGATCCCCTTAATAGATCTCTTAGACTTTTAAGGCCCATGCTACGCGAATGTTCGAGTCTCACTCCATCCACTAGGATATATTTCACCGTCATCGTAAGATACGGGGTGATGTCAAACTAGGTGACATAGAAGTGTTGCAAAGCACATATAGGTCTCAATGTGTGAGATCTGTTGACTGTATTCCTCTTCCACGAGACAAGCATGCACCAAGATGCTATGGGTGTTGAGCTTTTACCAAGTTGTAAACTAGATTAAGTGTTACTCTAGTGCAAGTGGGAGACTGAAGGGAATATGCCCTAGAGGCACTTAATAAAGATAGTTTATTGGTTATATTCCAATTGTTCATTATATGTTTTATACCATGCTATAACTGTATTAAGCGGAAACATTAATACACGTGTGGTAGATAAACAACCAGGTCCCTAGTTGCCTCTACTAAGACTAGTTTCATTGCGCGATTGATGATCGAGGTTTCCCGATCATGAGACATGGCGTCTGTCGGCAATGGAGTCATATCGTTAGGTGGAACGATGTGATGGACTTACCCATAATTTGTAGGACGTAGTCATTACGCCTTTGACCGTGAGACCAACTCTTATTGTTATTCCTGAAAGATACTTTGATCGCACCAAATGTCATATCTTATATAGTGTGACAATAACGGTGATACTTTTGGGTATCGGAAAGGGGTAGTTGAGACGAGGGGTCAAGAGCGGGATTTGTCAGTCCGTATAGCCGGATAGATACTCTAGGGCCCACTCGGTGAGATTATGTCAAATGAGTTTGCAAACGTGTGACTAGGTCACCAGCTGACATAATATCATAGACGAGTAGAAGATAGTGTTGTCGGTAACGAGATCATGCTAGGTATGGAGATATCTATGAACGATGCTCGGACACGCTAAGTATCGCTATGGCAAAAGGTTTAAGACTCGACGTCCAGGTTTGATAGATGAAAGTCATTCGTTATATCACAGGGGTTAATTCATGGGGTCCAGGCCTACGAGTTAATCATTGATCGGAGAGGAGTCTCGATCATGTCTGTTATTATATCGAACCGCTAGGGTAACACACTTAAGGGGTTTCGACAAGACAACCGGAAAGGAAAGAGATCACCGGGAACGTCCCGGGAATGGTCCGATGGAGATCGGGCAGCGACGAAATAGTTTTCGGAGCTAGAATAAATTATATATAATATGTTTGATATTAATTAGTGTAATTAATGTTTAAATATGATTTTATATATTTATTTTCGAATTTTTAAAGGCTGATTTCCCTAAATGGGCCTTCTGGTGGAAAGAAGGCCCATGAGGGGGGGAAAGTCCCCCCAGGGCTTCGGATTGGGGGAGGGCCGGCCTAGGTGGGCCAAATGTTGGCCCACCTAGGGCCGGCTGCTCTATCTTGGCCGAACCAGGCATGTGGGATAGTCCCACATTGCCTGGCTGGCAAGGTTGGCTCCCCCCGGGAGCCTATATAAGAAGGGGCACCCCTGGCCTTTTAATTCATCCAATTAATTCTCTTTCTCTTCTCGATAACGTGATTCCCTTTGTCGGAGTTGCGCCGAGGAGGATGAGGGAATCTCTCCACCATAGCCCGCTGCCGCGCTGCTGGTGTTCCGGTCCAAGTCTTCCGCTGCTCGTCCTGGACTGGAGCTTCGGAGGCCGTCGTCTCCACCGTATGTGTGTAACACCCTGCGAGGTGCTGCGCTAGCGGTACTCGGAGGCCTACTCCCTCCACCCGACCTCGAGGTCATCTTCATCGTCTTCGTCACGCCGAGTTCTTCGCGATCTAGAGGTCGGCTACGTCGTCTTCGTCGTCAACGCTTGTGCGGGAGCGTAATCCCCGCTTTTCGGTCTACAAGGGTATGTATTCCGATTTCTGCCGTACTTCTATATCTGCATAGTGTAGATCTTGGCTAGTTTAAGGATATCGTTGGTAGGAAATTTTTTGTTTTCTGCACACGATCCCCTTCACCAGGATGTTGTGGTTAAAAGAATAATAAGGGGGGTTTGGAAGGCCAACGGAAGAAAGTCTCACACAGCTGAAAGTGATCATTAGACAAGAGGAAGTCTTACATTCGAAGCTATGTAAGGAGTAGTGATTTCCACACAACGGATGCACATAGAGCTATGAGTGTATGAAAGCTCTCCAATGGAACTAGTGGGGGTGCATCAACCTTGCTTGCTCATGAAGACCTAGAGCACTTTTGAGGAGGCTCATCATTGGAATATACAAGCCAAGTTCTATAATGTAAAGTTTCCCACATAGTTATGCAAGTAAAACATGAAGACTCTCTCATATGGAGTAAAGGTGCTAAACATGAGCACAAATGATGACTATGAATACTACATGTGCTATAACATGAGCACAAGTGTGGATAAAGAGTAGTAATGTTGCCCCCTTTTTATTTTTCTTTCTTTCTTTTCTTTCTTTTTTCTATTTTTCCATTTTTTTACTTTTTCTATTTCTCTTTTCGATGGCCTCCATGGCTCTTTTCACTTTTAGTGGCAAACATTCTAATATGACAACACACTTTTGATACAAGTAACTCATAAGGAATAAAACATAGTGTATGAAACGGTGCCTCTGCCAGTGTAGCAGGATATGCAATGATCTAGCGTAACATGGGTAAAACCGCACATCAGCTGTAAAGAATCATGCAAGGAAATATATAAATGATAAATGACAACAAGTCATGTAATGTAAGATGGAAGTTGCATGGCAATATATCTCAGAACAGCTATGGAAATGCTGTAGTAGGTAGGTATGGTGGATGTTTTGAGTAAGATATTTGGCTTATGTGTATGAGAACATGATGAAGATCTCCCACGAGTTTTGAATGTACCCGCGAAGTATGCACCAACTCTCAATGTGAGAAAGGGCAATGCAAAGTACCGAAGAGGCTAGGAAATATGGTGGTGGAAGTGCCATGAAAACCGCAGCTTAGAACTCACAAGCAAAAAGATTCCAACTAGAAATATGATCTTACAAGGCATAATGAAAATCACTCCATGAGGGACTGTGTCAAATGAACAAGTCACTGTTGGGACCCCGACCGTAGCGCATAACACAAAGTCATTACGGTTGTTTTTAACATTAGAAGTCATATATCATTATGCTATCAACTGGATATTTAAGTGTGGCAAAGCTTCAAGTTTTCTAGACCAACCATTAATCATTCCACTTTACTAAACCATCATGTTTTACCATTAAGCATATTAATATCTCAAAACAACATCAATGATTCAAGTGACACAATTTAATGATCTACAAGATTATGTATCATTTCATCATACCATCTACCACATTTAACATTTTATGTTCTTTAACCAAACACCAATCAACTTATCTAAAAATAAACTCTCCAAGTATTTAACAATGAGATATGAGAGTATAATATAAGAAAACTAACAGCTCTAACAAGAGATGCATGAAAAACAAGAGCTAATAGTATTGAAGTAACATAGAAGAATACTCAACAAATATAAGTGAAAAATAAGAGTATTCATAAGAAAAAGCGGAGCGTGTCTCTCTCCCACAAAGGAATGCTAGGATCCATTTTATTCACTTGAGTCTTCTTGAAATATGTTTGGGTGACCCACGGGGGCATCCCCAAGCTTAGGCTCTTTCATCTTCTTGATCACATCACATTATCCTTCTCTATTGATCTTTGAAAACTTTCTCCACACCAAACTCAAAGTAAACTTCATTAGAGGGTTAGTGCATAATCAAAAATTCTTATATTCTGCATGGACAAAACCATTACACATGTTACTGGACATTAGCTACAGCCACTGGTATTTTATGGAACAAAAGATCCATTCAAAAACAGCAAAAGGAGCAATGCAAAATAAATGCCAGAATCTGTCAAAAACAGAACAGTCCGTAAAGACGAATTTTTCCGAGGCACTTAACTTGCTCAAATAAGAAAACTCAAGACTAATGAAAGTTGCATACATATCTGAGGATCACGCACAAAAAATCGCATGTCATTTTGATTTTTCTGTGAATTCTTACGAATTAAACGGTGGACAGCAGAAAACTGTTCCTGCGCAGGAATCCGAATCTAGCATCAACTTTCTACTAGAGGCTTAACTTGACACAACAATGCAATAAAATAAAGATATAAATGAATTGCTACAGAGGTAGGCATATTCCTTGACTCAACAAAATAAAATAACAGAAATAAAAAGTGGGTTGTCTCCCATAAGCGTTTTTCTTTAACGCCTTTCAGCTAGGCACAGAAACTGATATTCAAGTGTTTCCAAGAGATGAAGCATCAACATCAAAAATTTCATCTAAGACATGTTTTGTTGTAATAGATGCTTTAGGTATACATGAAGGTGTCCTATTACGTAAATCATTACCATCATTTTTAGGCATATTAGGAGGTTTTTGTTTGGGAATATAGATTAACTTTTGCGCCCTTCCTACAAAGGTCTTCTCTTTCTTAGTTTTAATACAGGAAAAAGTTGAACTTAAAGTTTCCATAGCTTATTCTAATTCATCTATTCTATGATTATGAGTATCAAGGGTGTTGCTAGTTTCTAAAGCAGTGATTCTTCCATTAATATCCTCTATTGATTCAATACCCTTGCTAGCATTATCAAGAAAAAATTTCTCCATAGAATCCAACCTTTTAATAACATCTTCCAAAGTGATCTCAGTTTTAATTTCTTTAGTAGGTGGCGGTGATCCTACCAAACTCTCAATTAAATTGCAGGCTTCCAAAGCAGGTGTACCAAGAAAGTTACCCCCCGTAAGAGTGTCAAGAACATACCTATACCAACTAGAAATACGAACATAAAAATTCCTAAGAAGGATTAAAGTGGAATGTTTCTTAGTGCATTTTTGATGAGCATCATTTATCCTATACCATGCATCTTTCAAACTTTCTCCTCCTTGTTGTTTAAACGAACGAACGTCAACTTCAGGACTACCCATTTTTTAGCAAATTCTAATGAAACCGAAATAAACAAAAACAGAAGCCGAAATAAAAATAACAAAACCGAAATAAACAATTTAATGCAAGTAACTATTTTTTTTTGTATTTTTGATATTAAGCAAATAAGACAGTAATAAAATAAACTAAGCAGGACAATAACAAAATAAAAAGATTGGGTGTGAGAGACTCCCCTCGCAGAAGAGCTTAGTTTCCCCGGCAACGGTGCCAGAAAAGAGCTTGACGCACCGGTGAGGTGTTGTTGGGAAACCCCAAGAGGAAGCTATGAAGTAGTGCAGCAGCAAATTTCCCTCAGTTGTGAAACCAAGGTTCACGAACCAGTAGGAAACTAGAGTTCTTCTAAAGGTTGTTGGTTGCGGAATATGGCACGGCGCAGCACCAGGGATTCCGGCACTGGCGTGGAAACTGCACACAACACAACCAAGATACTTTACCCCAACTTAACAGTGAGGTTGTCAATCTCACTGGCTTGCTGTAACAAAGGATTAAACGTATGTGTGGAAAATGATGTTTGTTTGCAGAGAATGAAAGTAACAGGATTGTAGTAGGTTGTATTATCAGTTTAAGGAAAAAGGACCGGGGTCCACAGTTCACTAGTGGTGTGTCTCCATAAATAATAATAGCATACATGCGGGTAAACAAATTACAGCTGGGCAATTGACAGAATAAAGAACTGCATAACAATGCATATACAAGTCATGATGTCTAGTGTGAGATTCATTTGGGCATTACAACATGATACATAGACCGTCATCCAACTGCATCTATGACTAATAATCCACCTTCAGGATAGCATCCGCAACACCATTCAGTATTAAGTTGCCAGCAACAGATTATTGCATTAAGTAAAGTGTGTAATGTAAGTAGCACAAATATCCTTAGATAAAGAACTACTGTTTTATCCCTAGCAGCAACAAGCAACAGTATATCTACAATCTTAGAGGTTACTGTCACTCACCCAGATTAAATAGAGACATGAACCCACTATCGAGCATAAATACCCCCTCTTGGAGTCACAAGCATCTACTTGACCAGAGCATCTACTAGTAACGGAGAGCATGCAAGATCATAAATAACGCACTCACAAGATATCTTATGAAGAAAATGACATAGTACTCAAATATTCATCGGATCCCAGCAAACACAACATGTAGCATTACATAAAGATGATCTTTATCATGATAGGCAGCTCACAAGATCTAAACATGATGGCACAATAGGAGAAGACAACCATCTAGCTACTGCTATGGACCCGTAGTCCAAGGATGAACTATTCACGCATCAGTCCGGAGGCGGGCATGGTGATGTAGAGCCCTCCGGTGATGATTCCCCTCTCCGGCAGGGTGCCGGGAAGAGTTTCTGAACCCTCCCGAACTAGGGTTGACGACGGCGGCGGCTCCGTAATATTTTCAGGAAAAGTGTTCGGGTACTTAGGGTTTTCCCGTCGGGGGGTTTAAGTAGGCGAAAGGGCGAAGGAGGTGGGGCCCCAAGGGGCCCACACCACGTGGTGGCGCGGCCAAGGAGGGAGCCGCGCCACCAACAGGTGTGGACGCCTCGTGGCCCTCCTCCGTATCCTCTTCGGTGTTCTGGATGCTTCCGGGCAAAATAGGGGTATTGGCTTTTGTTTCGTGCAATTCCGAGAATATTTCCTTAACAGCTTTTCTGAAACCAAAAACGACAAAAAAACAGGGAACTGGCACTGTGGCATCTTGTTAATAGGTTAGTCCCAGAAAATGCATAAAAACCATATAAAGTGTATATAAAACATGTAGCAATTGGTATAATATAAGCATGGAACATAAGAAATTATAGATACGTTGGAGACGTATCACCGGGTTCCACGTTAGCCGGCACGCAACGTGTAACTTGGCGTACAAGGAAGGATCTCGAAGACTCAGAGTCCAGGTGCAAGACGGAGTCCCGGTAAGGAAGGCGAAGCCTTAGAGGACTTAGAGTAGAGTCCGGGTACGATTGTAACCCGGATACCCACTTGTACCTCCAGCGAGACCTGCCGCCTATATAAGGGGGTCTCCTGGTTCCTAGAGGGATAAGTCGAAAGCCCCAGCAATACCTAGATCGACAGATTGTAATCGTGACCCGGAAGCTAAGGCGCCGAGTCCTTGAAACCCCATATCAATAAAGCAAAGCAGGAGTAGGTCTTTACCTCAAGAAGAGGGGCCGAACCTGGGTAAACCCTTGTTTCCCCACGCCACGCTAGACAAGCTCCCGATGTCAGAAGTCGCTATGTCCCAATACTCAAGTTTCCACCCGGAAACATCTGTCGTGACAATCCCACGACAGGGAAGACATGTTTACATTGATCGGTTACGTTCAATAATAATGAACTATCTTTTTTATATATAAAAGGGAGTATTGGACATTGATCTATTCATAGAAACACACGTGTATTATGCTTTTACGCTTAATAGAACGATCTCGTTTTGTATCTACTTCTCTCTTAGACAACTGAGCAAACTCCTTTTTCCCCTGATTATGGCATGGATTATCCTGTAGTGCAATATGCTGATGACACTCTGATAATCATGCTTGCATGTGAGGAGCAGATTAGAGCAATGAAGGAGATCTTAAACACATATGCTCAATCCACTGGTTTATAGATCAACCTTAATTCCAATTAATGTGGCCTCACATGATGTGGATCAAATAGCTACTCTCTTGGGTTGTACTGTTGGTCAGATGCCTTTTACTTATCTCGGATTGCCTTTGGGTACCACCAAGCCCACCATACAAGATCTGATGCCTTTGGTTGACAGGATTGAGAGGAGCATATGTCAGCAAACTTCATGATGATGTCCTATTCTGGTAGGACAACAGTGATTAATTCCCTGCTTACCTCAATTGCCACCTTCACTATGTGTGCCTTGAAGATTAACCCCAAGATTCTTGAACATATTGATAAAATCAGAAGGCATTGTTTGTGGAATAAGAAAACTGGGGAGGGGGAGAACTGTAATCCTTTAGTGGCCTGGGATAAGGTCTGCAGACCAAAGGATAAGGGTGGCATTGATTAACTCAGGAACCTCGAGCCTGTTCTGGAAGGATCCTTGGGGTGATCAAATTGCATCTACACAATTTCCTAGAGCATTCTCCTATGCCCTTGATGAGGATGTCTCAGTCCAAGATTTTCTCACTACAACTTATCTCAATGCAAATTTTGAATTGCCCCTATCGTCTCAGGCCCTGCAGGAGGTTAGAGATATGCAAGCAGCTACTATCCATATAAACCTGAACCAGAATGTCCCTGATCAGTGGACCTTCATTTGGGGATCTCCCAAATTTACATCAAGCCAATACTATAAATTATGTTTCTGAGACATCTCCCCTCATGTGGCCTTTAATTGGCTTTGGAAAGCTAAATGTGTCCAAAAAATTCAGTTTTTTGGTTGGTTGCTCATGTCTGATAGATTTAATACAAGGAACATGCTTAGAAGGAGACACTACAATATTGGCAACAATTTTAATTGTTCAATGTGTGCTTCCCAAGTTGAGGAAACTGTGGAACATATGTTCTTCCATTGTGAATTCAGCAGATCATGTTGGGACAGTCTTGGCTTGCCCATTTCTGATAATCGGATGGCTGATAGATTACAGTTGATATCGTACTCCCATGCACACTGAAAGAAGCTTATGTTCTTGGAAGTTTTTGCTACTGGAGCTTGGAATATTTGGAAGGAACGAAATAACCTCTATTTCAATGGGGTTGTACCAGATTTACAGTCCTGGAAAGCTCGGTTAAAGGACGATTTTACTCTGTTGGTTCATAGAACCAAAATTGCCAAACATCTGTTCATTAAAAACTTGGTTGACAGTCTTTGATTTGTGCCTTTTTCCCTTTGTCGGTTGTAATTTTGTAAATATGTAAATTTTCATTTGCTCTTTTAATATAATGGGGGTGTGGAGGCAGTAGGGGGCTTTTCCCTACTGTCATAGAGTTTTAAAAAAAGACAACTGAGCAAACTAGAATGTCAAGACCCTACATGCCTCTCTCTATTTGGCAAAGGATGAGAGTTGGTGAACTATCATCTCTAGTTTAGTTTACAGGGCTTGCACGTCTTACTAGGTCATCAATTTTACCAATGTAATGTAAATTTTATAACACAAAAATTATACATTTGAAAATTAACATATATTGGTGTATCTTTGGCGTTGACTAAAACAATGATTTAGGGATACGTGCAGGCCCTATAAACTACATCGGAGAGAGTACGAATTACATATTCATTGTAGGAAGTCATTTTTATGCAATGGTGACCTTTATTTACCGGTGAAATTGAGGTATAATGGAATTTTTGATTAGTCGGATACTTCATTCTCCTTTGTCCAACCAAAAAACAGCACGGGTTCATCACATTTACACCACTTAACAGCCAAACTCAAATCACAGTCTACCTATCATTTCCCGTCCAAACACATGCCAATTGGATAGGGTTGACATTATGGCGGATCATGGAAATCCCTTTTTTAACTAATATCTATCCTCTTACCCTTTAGCTAACCAAAAATATTTTATATCTATTTCTTTACTATGAAACGTATGTTCAGCATTAGAAAACTAACCTAATTGTGTATACTATAGGAATAGCCTTTGTTGGAACAAAGCGGGGTGGTGGCTCAGTTGGCTAGCGCGTAGGTCTCATAGCTGAAGCGAGTGATCCTGAGGTCGAGAGTTCGAGCCTCTTTCACACCCCATGTTACCTCAAAAAAAAAATTCTCTCCTTAAACGCCGCTGGAATTATTACTATTGCACAATTTTTTTTTGTTTGAGAAACACGGTAAAACGCAAGCGCTCATATACACGCGTAAATACTCACCCCTATGAACACACGCACTAATAGCCTACCCCTATGAGCACCTCCGAGAGACTGAGCCTCTCTCACCCCATGTTTTTATTCTGTCTTCTTAAACGCCGCTGGAATTATTCATACACCGTAGTTCCTAATTATGTTATACAAACTTTCTGCGTGTTGCTGTATATTTTCTCCTCAGAGCTGCTCACCTCAAAAAAAAAATTCTCTCCTTAAACGCCGCTGGAATTATTACTATTGCCTAATTTGTTGCACAAATTTTTTTTGTTTGAGAAACACGGTAAAACGCAAGCGCTCATATACACGCGCAAACACTCACCCCTATGAACACACGCACTAATAGCCTACCCCTATGAGCACCTCCGAGAGACTGAGCCGGCAGATCAGGTCTTGAGATTGACGAAGTCACCACAGACGACTCGCTGTCGACGGGAACGTCACCTCCCACTGAAGAATATTCCGTCTAAACGAGAAACACCAGCGTCAAATCTGGGATTTGAACTCTGATGTGCTGGGGGCACAACCACCCTACTAACCATCTTGCCACAAGTAAGTTCTCTGGTTGCACAAATTTCTGTGACGCAAAACGCAACAGCTCACATGATCGATTCGCCCCAGTTGTTTCAAGACGCTGGCAACAGGAAACGAAGGGTAACATCAAGATCCTAGGAAGTAGGAACAGTCTTTTCCAGTCTCTACCAAGAGTTCTGTTTCAGAGAACATTTCGCTGTGTCCATCATGTTCAGGAACTGCTCCGGTCAGAGTCTCAGCCCGAACTTTTTTTTCTTTTTACTTAAACGCCGCTATAATTATGTTGCACAAATTTCCTGCTTGTGCTGTATGTTTCCTCCCCAGAATATTTTTCACACACGAATATCACTTTGCTTTTATCCACGTTTAACATGACGTCAATATACTCATGGTCATCTAATCGGCAGAACAATAAACAGCCAAGTAGGACAATCCCAAAACCTGATGGTTAATATATAAGCACAATGCCATTACTATCCAGTATAACGGCGGAAAAGCGGCACCCAGTCATAAGGTAACTACTATGGCTTCCTCAAAACACAAAAAGAAAATCCGAAAACCTTATGGTTAATAGATAAGTACATATATTGCCATTGCTATCCGGTTACAACAGAATAAAGGCCACGTGCGAGGGAACAAAATGAATTTCAGCCAGGAACATACAGCACATCACAACAAATCAGGTGCCTTCATTGTGCAAATACAAGTTACAGGTACATGCATATCTTGCTCTTCACCTGCGCCTTAGGTCTCTCTGCACAAGTTAAAGGGAAGGGAAACTCTGTTATGTCGAGCTTTTTCCTAACAAATCGCACTATTAGTAGTTCATCGATTTAAGCACAGATTGTATCCTATATGTTATTAGAAGCAAGATATACTTGAAATCAGATATGTGCTGATCTTCTGTCTACTTGAAAACATCTGATGAAGTTGTTATGCAGCATACAGTCCCACTCAACTTGATGATTTAACTAGATTTGCGGTAAGTGAGCGTTTCGTGAGCCGCTAGCAGCAGCTACTTCCTAGAAAAGAGGACTGTAGAAGTGTAGAAATCATGCCTACAACAAAGAGAGGGCTTACTCTTGGACCGCGGTCTGTGACTGGTGTTGATCTGCTGCTCCCTGTATTATCTGCCTGCTGAATCATCTGTGGGCTATCATGCTTGTAGAATGCCTGCAGAGTTCTCACCATAAAAGGGCGGACGATATTCACCTCCATTGCAGAGAGATTTTTGAGCTGTCAGAATGCAGAGGAAAAACGAAAAGCATAAGGCAGTGAGCACGAGATCAAGCTCATTCAATTATACACCATGTGCAGTAATACTGTACTCCATCTGTTCCACAATGTAAGCCTTTTAGCTAGTTAGCTTAGCTTGCTAAAAAGGCTTACATTTTGGAACAGAGGTAGTAACAAACAGGTATGGTACAAGCAACACAGTATGCCAGGCCCAATCAGAATTCAGTACCGCTTATATATTTTACGAACCCTTAGATGCTCAGATTTTGTAGAAGTGTATTGTTAACTAAATACATGAGAAACGTTAACCTATAGATATGCTACAAGACGAATTCAAGAGAAAACAACACAAATGTCAATGTAATTGACAAAAAATACGACACAATACTCATCTTCGTAATAGGTTTTACAAGAATTTTAGGAGCCCGTAAAAATAGCTCATTCAGTGACTGGAAGTGCAGGGCAATAATGTACCTTCACAGCATGAGTACGGCCAGATATTGTCTCTAATCCAGTCTCAACCTTATGGAACCTGACATCTCTGATATCCTCAATCAGTGATCTCACCTGTATCAAAACTGCTAGTAAGAATCTTTTAAGAAATCAAAGCAAATTAGAAACTACAAATTTCCTTCAAAGTTCTTTATAACTCACCAAGTATGCATCTGAGATGTCATCACGAGCACTGTACAAGAAAAACAAGAGAATTAGGCTATGCATGTTGTTTCTTGAACAGAATTTTATAGGTTCTCATTACGGAAGAAAAGCAAAAGTCGCTACGTATGTTTACTGCTCAAACAGAAGCTTAGATACTTCGATATAGTGGAAGGGCAATGGCTGAAATTCTCTAGGTGACTCTCTCTCTGCATCCAACACCTGTGTTAAGCGTTCTGGCAACAAAGGTAGAAAACATTTAAGGGGCGAAAATAGGCAGTTAAGTACATGAGATATAAACAGATGAGACACGCACATAAGAATTCAGAAAATGTGTTATAGGTACTCGGTTTGTGTTGTACTGGTTCAGTGTTTCTACACATCACCACATAGAGGCACAGAGCTCCTCCCATGTAGTGTATGATATTATCATGTATGCACCAGCATGTGGCATATTCTATCCTATAAGCTACAGTACACGCATAACCGGAGCTTAAGCTTCTTAAACAAGCGAGTGAGCGAGCACTCACCAACAGTCATCCACTCGGGTGCACGTATGGTGCACTTGCCACGCCTCTTGAGCGCCACGGCGAGCCAAAGTGGGACCTTGCTTGCAATTTGCGGGAAGAAGGGTCCGAAATCCCCCTGCATAGTGGAGGTGAGTACAACATTAGCCAAAACTGACCAGATGAGTAGCACCATTTCACATTTCGGCTATTGCTTGGTTTGTTGCCAAAAAATTGCGGGAAGAATGGTCCGAAATAACGCTTACGGTGGTCTCTTTTATGCCCACAGGTCACCCCACAGAAAAAATAGTCATGCTACTTTGGCTATTGCTAGTTCTGTTGCCAAAAAGTTTGGTTGCCTATGGATCCTCTGATGTTCCCGTCACAATTTGGTGCCAAATTTTCGGCTAATGCAGGGTGGAGTGATCCCTCGTCAAACAACCGGCAACCTAATGCTTGGCAGGGCAGCCGTCGCCAGAAACGACACGTAACCTAGACAAGACTGAACTCCTAAATCGTCAGAATTCCCAGAATTTTACTACTCCAGTCATAAAAATATCGATGTGGACCAATCGCTAGACAGTCTTTTTTTCGGTAATATCTCTGCTGGATAAATAAACAGTCCTGGTTTAAGAAAACTCGAGGAGCTGGAAAAAGGATTTCTGATCTGTGAAGTGCTGTTTTCTGAGGGAACAGCATGAATGTGGGTAGCAAACGAAACGACTAAATCGCTGACAGATATAGGTGTAGCATAACTAACTAGTGATCCAGTCATCTACTCTAGTGGACTAACTAGGAGACGAGTGATGAGTAAAAACTTAGTTCGTTGAGGGCAAGCAGGTACGCACGCAGATCATGTTGAGGGCCTCCATGCGGATGTTGGGGACGATCTCGACGATCTCGTCCTCCGCCACGAACTCCACCTGCACAAACCAAGCAGCCAAGCAACGGCCGTGATTATCCTTGAACGAAACAAATGGGGTCGGCCGCGAGGGCACAAGCCCTAGGTCGATACGGATGGGTGTGGGGTCGACTGGTTACCTCGGACGGCGAGAAGAGGGAGAGGTGAGGGTCGGACTGCCCTGCCATTTCGATTTGGGAGGGGCGGGGATCTAGACGGTGTTGCTGGGTGCGTGCTCAACGAAGAGCAGGAACGCGGTGCCCCGGCGAGGAGCGACGCGGGCTGCGCGCGTGGGAGCGGAAGACGGGGATGGAGGCGGGAGACGGCGGCAGCTATAGACCTTGTAGGGCACGGTGGCGGCGGGACTCGGCGGGGAGAAGAGAGAAAATGTTCAGGAAATACAAACAGGGAATGGGCGTCAGAGAAAGTGACAAGCCTGAAACTAGGATTCATGCGAATAACGGAAAGAACAGCAGTTCACAGCTCGAACATCGCTCACAGATGGATTAATTCAGCGGAAATCTGGACGAGTACTGTAGAGTTCGTCGCCAGACCTCAACAAAGGCGGCTGGGGTTTAACCCAATACATAGATAATGATCCACTCCTCTCCCTAGTCCTCTCCTAAATACAGCTCTCGAAGAAGACGACAGCGGAGTGAGCAGGTGAAAAGCGATAAAAGTAAACAGCGATGTCCGGAGAGCTTGTAGCCGCTCGATGAAGCACATACGGACGAGCTTGTAAGTCGCTGGCGCGAACCGGTAAGGGAGAATCTTGGCCTTGGATCTTCAGATCAACGGTGTACGTTGAATCAGACACAGCACAGGGGATGATACTGTAGCGGGTCTGACAATACCCCCGCTCTGAAGAACAGACTTGACCTCAAAGCTGGAAAAGAGGAAAAACCTTCTGAATGAAAGATGCATCTTCCCAAGTTGCTGCTTCTGGAGGCAAATTGATCCATTTGATAAGCCAGCGAACAACCGGAATGCTGATATCTCCCCGTGCTCTTGGAATCAGTTTGCGTTCCAGTATAGCTTCAGGCGCAACTAGCACATTGCCTTCGTCATCCAGTAATGGTAGTTGGGGATTTGGGATTGCTTTTGGACCAATATGTTTCTTCAGTTGATTTACATGGAATGTGTGACGGAGCTGGCACCCCTCTGGCAGTAAAATCTTATAAGTTGTGTTTCCCACTTTTGCCAACACTCTGAAAGGGCCATAATACTTTGAGTGTAGCTTAAGACACCTGTGCAAGCTCAAAGATGTATGCCTGTAAGGTTGCAATTTGAGGTATACCATGTCTCCCACTTCAAAGGTTCTATCACTCCTGTGTTTATCAGCAAAATGTTTCATCCTCTCTTGAGCTTTATATAGACTTTCTTTTATCTGATTGACAATTTGGGTCCTGATCTCATCAACTGTGAAGGTGTCAGTTGCACCTTCAGAAGGTAAAAGCATCTCAGCTAGTAAAGGAGGAGGTCTGCCATATAAAGCTTGGAATGGTGTCATGTTCAGAGAGGTGTGAAAGCTAGTGTTATACCACCATTCTGCCATAGTGAGCCAAGAATGCCACTTTTTTGGTTGGATGAATGCCATATTTCTCAGGTAGTTCTCCAAACACTGATTTACTCTTTCAGTTTGGCCATCTGTCTGTGGATGATATGATGTGCTAAAGTGTAGCTTAACTCCCAGAGTGTTGAACAAGCTTTGCCACAAGTTGTTGGTGAATATCCTATCTCTGTCAGTGACAATGACTGATGGCAGTCCATGATACTTGAACACATTGTCAGAGAAGGCTTTAGCTACTGATTTGACTGAAATAGGATGCTTCATTGAAATGAAGTGAGCATATTTAGTGAATCTGTCCACCACCACTAGTATCATATCTTTATTTTCAGACATGGGTAAGCCTTCCACAAAGTCCATGCTGATATGTGTCCAAGCAAAATCAGGTATAGGCAGAGGTTGGAGTAAGCCGGGATAAGGTGTGTGCTTTGCCTTATTTAACTGGCAGACTGGGCAGGCCTTGACAAAATCAACTACTGTTTGCTTCAGACCAGGCCAAGCAAATAGTAACTTAATTCTGTGATAAGTAGCTTTTTCTCCTGAATGTCCTCCCAATTCCGAAGTATGCAATGACTGTAATATTTTCTCCCTTAGGTTGTTGCCAACCCCAATGTAAATCTTGTTTTTGTATTTGAGTACTCCACTGTTCAGTGTATAATTTGGTACTGACTGTTGGTCCAGCACCAGCTTTGCCATTATCTCCTGGCATTTGACATCATCCTTGTACCCATTAGTCACTTCAGATATCCAAGTTGGAATGGCTGCACTTGCAAATATCTGATGCAACCGATACTTAACTCTTGACAAAGCATCAGCAACTTTGTTTTCTCTGCCCTTTTTGTACTGCACAGTATATTTAATGCCTAGTAACTTTATCATTAGCTTATGTTGCATGCCCTCCATTAGCCTCTGCTCTTGTATATTGTGATGACCCGCCATGCTACCGCATGATTGCAGCACGCAGGGCATCGATGTAAAATTCACGAAAAAATATCACACCATCAGAGTGGTACAACAGAAACATTGCATGGATCCAACAGTCAACCACTTATTATTACAAGCCAAAGATGTACAAAATCAGTAAGATCCTCCTCGGTCCAACGAGGATTCGCACTACTAAGTTCAAGTTGCAAACTGAAGAGTTTGCAAACGAGTGGAAACAACAAACTAAAGACCATGGAGAGTTGGTAACACAATACCGTCGCCTACCTCCCCTCGATCTCTCTCCAGCGGATCTCCTCTCCACTCCACTCCCAGATCCCAGCCGCCACCCCCAGCCTCTCTCACCCCTGGACATCTCTCTCTTTTCGACGACAGTGAGTCGCCGCCGTGGTTTCCCAGCCACCGCCGCTAGCTCCCTTCCCCAGCAGCCCCCATCGTGTCGACTAGCTCCTAACCCGCCCTGAACGGTGTGATGGCTCCGTCCCGAGCGCTCGAGGTCCCACCTACGGCATCCTGGGAGGTGGAGCGTATGTCCGCTGCTGGCGGCACCTGGTCTTCCCGGCGGCCGGTCTGCGTCTCCGACATCCCGGTGCAAGATGTACTTGGCCGGTGATCTACTACGGGCTCCCTGAAACGAGCAACCCCTAGTTCTTCTCGTACAAGCGGTGCCCTTTACCAAATCCTCAGCCCAGGTCAAATCCTAATTATTCAGTTTGAGAAATGCAAGCAAATGTTCCATTCGACATTTAGCAATTTAGAAAACACTACTCCTGTTGTTCTTCTACTCATATGCTGGAGTACTGAATCTTTTTATACAGCTTTTTGTAGCAGCTGTGGCAGCAGCAACCACTTGGACGGTGACACCTCCAAGAACTAGAAGGCGGACCCCAAGCAGGTACCACCTTCCTCTCCAGTTCGCAGCAGCGACTCACCTTCTGTACACGTGATTCATGTGATGGCTTTATGTGATGTAAATTGGTTCCTTGACTACTTATTACTCTGGACGATTGCAGAATATAATTATTTTCTTTGTGATTTCATATGTGCCACCCATTCTGTAGCCCACCCATCTTACTTCAAGATTTTAGCAAATGCTATTGTTTCATGTCTAATAAAGCAAAATCTTAACTGAATTTTAACGATTTATTATATGCTTTGCTAGTCAAACATCTTAGATTCCCATACGTTCAGTTTTGCGGACTTGAGATGATCCTGTGTAGGCAACAGAGGTATTATGCTATAAATGCGATCCACCGTTGCACAATTATGGCCATAGAACATATTTATCTTTGCTGATTCGGTGTCGTGTGTAGTGTTACTGATATTTCTCAGTTGCCAATACTCCGTGGTAAAACAAAGGTAATGCCAATGCATGGTTATATCATTGCTAGTTGGTTGAAACCTATGTATTAATATTTCAGTTTCCAGAGAGTTCAATGTAACGGACCTGCTGATGTACGCTCGTCTACGCAACATGACATGATTGAGGATAACAATTTACTTCTTTCACGTGAAAAGGTTATTACTGCACTCTTACTCATGTCGCAAATATACAATGTGAAATAATTATTTGCTCATCATTGTTGTGTCACGGAACCAAAATGGCGAGCAGGATAATGTCAATCAGCTACAGATTCAACACAATTCAACATCACAAAAAGACCTTGCTATTGATTCCGTGCCAGGGGTAATATTTCGGTGGTTTTGAGTTTTGAAGTTACAACTTTTGGTAGCTCCTGGATATGAATATCATTTGATGTACTTTTATTGTCTCTTTGTAGGTTAGGAAAAAGAGAGATCATGCGGGTGAACTTTCCTCAAGACTAGAGCAGCAAGGGACTAGAAATCAACACCCACGCCCAACTTCCTCAAAAAGAAGGCACACTTCTTCACTCAAGGTAAAGATCCACCAAGGGCACGAGTGTTTCTACAACCAGTTTTTATTGGCTACCACTTTCTGTATATTCTGCATACTAAGTAGTAAATGTGTTAGCTGTGCTGAAGTTTGATCAATAAACTACACCTCAATTTGTATAAGATATCCTCAAACTTTCAGCCCAACAAGCATCCCATTCCGATAGTATCTATGGCACGACCCTAGTGGCCCAAGCAGCAGCTTGCTTCCCTGTTGCACGACCCTTGTTGGCACTCTATTCACGTGTTCATGCACATTATTGTCGTTGAATACTACTCCCTCCGTTTCAAAATATAAGTCCTTCCACATACTTTACATACACATGTATGTAGACATATTTTAGTGCAAGATTCATGTGAACCTTGCACTAAAACATGTCTAGATACATGTGTGTGAAAAGTAGGTGGTGCGACTTATATTTTGAAACGGAGGGAGTAATACTGATCCTAATGTAGGTTGGTTCTGAAGTAGTTCTAAAGACTTCAACATATCCCAACAAGCGGAATGTTGCATATGCTACTATCCGAAGTACTGATCCTGCAACTATTGCTGGTGGGATCGAGTTAGGTGCTGAATTCACACTTGTTCGCATAGATGAATCTTTTCTGGATAATGAAGAGTTAGTGAGAGAAGTAGCTGGTTGCATGACAGTTGGTGATGCATTTTCTTCAGGATTCTTAATTGCTTGGCCTTCAGCTTTTGTAAGTTGATTAAATATCTTTTTTCAATTTCTAGAATCATATTTCTGTATATTTGATCGTAGCTATATGTCCAATTTGTTTTTTGCAGATTCCAAAGAAGGATCGTTGAGTTCAAGAAGGATGGTTGAGTTCCAGCTTAATTCTCCGGCTAGATGAAGAAGGAAATGAACTTCACTTATCAATAATTATAGTTTTTCAGGGATAGATTGAAAAATGTAGTATTATTCACAATGTTTTCTTTGGTGGAACGGATGCGTATGCTCTGGTGTAATATTCTTACAGATGGTGTTTTCTGTAGTCAAATTGATATGAATTGTTGCACCGGTGTAATCTTGATATTTATTTATTGAAGTGCAATATTTATCCTACCGTCTTGTGTCTTTGAGATATCTTGATATTTTAAATTGTGAATGTTTAATGCTTCATTTTATTTTTCATTTTCAAAGTGCTAAGCATCAAATAAATTAATTCGGTGAACAGGTGCAATTATTTTTTATTAACGAAGGTATAGAAATAAATGGAATATACCTAATTTTGTGGTTATTAATTTAAAAATATATACGTTAATTCTCTTGCAATGTGTAGTGTTACTCATGGCGTTACTAGAAGTACAGAATTGTGTTACTACGGTAGTTGGCAACAATGATTATTGTGTTACACCATTTGGATATTATGTTACTAGTTGTATTCTGAAGCTAAAAAGATGTTACTAATCGTGTTACTGTAGTTAAAATATATGTTACCACCAATGTTCTACCTCCATGAATGTATGTTACTACTTATGTTACCGCAGTTAGGAAATGGTGTTACTAGTGCAGTTGGTAACACATAATATGCGTGTTACTACGACATAATGGTAACACAATTTCTGACATGTGGTAACAATCAATATGTGTGACAGTGGACAACTCATAGTAACACGGCCTAATGGAACACATCTAAAATTGTGTTACTGTATGACGTAGTAACACTGTTTTGAACCTGTGGTAACACAAGACTGTGTTACCAAAGATCTGTCCTGTTGTAGTGAGCAAGGCAACACCACTGGATTAACCAGAGCCGAGCATTGGATCATATCCACTTGCGCAGCACAGAAGCATCAAGGCTTCTGTCAAAACCTAAGCAACAAGAAAAACGTCCTAAATCGTGAGCTATATCACCATCACAGCGCACGGCCTCAGGCCCAAAAGAGAGACAATAGCACAAGCACGGCCTCAGGCCCAAATGGTGAGCGAGAGAGAAGAACAGGGAAAGAGAGAAAGCTCACCCGCGCCCTAGCGCAACCGTGATGGCGTGGTGGGGCAGTGCCCACGCGGCCAGCACGGCGCAACCAGAGGAAGCCTTCCTCGTGCACCAGAACCACCACAGCGTCGCCGGAGAAGAGGAATCCCTCGGGGTCACGGAGGGAGCAGCGAGCCGTGGACGCGCACGGAGAGAAGAGGGGCCTGGGAGGTAGATCGCCGCGCGGCGCATCGATGGCGTGCGGGGGCGGCGGCGGAGTCCGCCGGAGGTGGCCGGAATCGCCCGGCGACGGCGCCGGCGATTTCCAAATCGCGGGAGCCAGAAAGGGGATCGGGGAGGAGAGGATAGGGCCATGACTGGTCGTTGACCGGTTCGGTCGGGCCGGTTGATGGCTCGACCCAGCCATGACATCCCTGGCCCACTGGTCAGTGGGCCTTTTAAAACAAAAGGGCCCAAATAAAATATCCCTGCAAATAAAAAGAAACAAAGAAATATAAAAGAATTCAAATCATCTCCCAAATAAATAAATAAAAACTTTCAACTCAAATAAAAATAAGTTTTAAATCTAAGATGTTATAATCCAAAAATAAAGTCTATCTTATTTTAGATTATTATTTTCTTAAAGAATTTATATACACCAGATTACCACCTAAATGATTTTTAAATCATCTAAATTCAAAATACAAAATAAATTCATTTTATTTTATCAAAACAAATAAGTTTCAAATTTAATACCTATTTTATTATACTAGTTCCAAATTTAGTTATTTATTGTTAAAAACTTTTTAAAGAAAGGCATAATAAATAAATAAGACCAAATAACACCAAAAATTCCAGATTTCAAATACCACCATCATATGAACATAATAAAACAATGCATTGCATTATTATGCATCAAAGCATCCATTGCCTCTTTAAAACATTGTCTTATGAGACAATGATGTTTATTTTTAGAACCCGAGGTCCCGGGTCAGTCCGAAGCTTCACGCTACACTACCTCTCAGTCAGCAGGCAAGTTCACCACTTGCTCATGTCCGTTGAAATATTTCTTAACAACTTATTTGCCAAATGCTATATCGTATCACTTTTGCATTAAAAATCAAAATCTTATTTTCATAATAATTATGACTTTTGGGTTACCAGCCCAGGGTGGCTGATTAACCTATTATGGTGGGCAGTGGGACCATGGTAAGACTGTGGTTGGTGGAGGTTCCACTGCATAAGGAAAGTAATAACCCTAGGAATTAATATCAAATGTCGTCAGTGATTCTTGCGCCGTATATAACGCGCAACCATAAGATCTGAAATGGGACGGAGAAGTCAGCTGTGTCCTTTTCCTCTCGTACACCAACGGATACTATTCTGGGCCGGAAGTGCGTACAAGCCACCGGTAAAGCCGTATTACCGGGAGATGTCTATCGGTTGGCTTGTTTGACGTTGCGTGTTCGCAGTTCCAGGATAAAGCCGTATTACCGGGAGATGTCTATCCTGTGAATCACAACGGTCGGATGTCTAGTATCTATGAAGGTGCTGTGCCTGTGATATGTCCTGTAGTTGATGTGCTAGTGGGTGCTATTCTTAACTTTTGGTTCAGATGTGCCACTGCAGTGTTCTCTGAACCTGAGGTTCAGTTAACCTCCCATGATTCCTAGAATTAATTCTAGGAAAGTGATTTTGGTTTATGGAGTTTACTTTTGTGTCCAAATGCTAGTATGGAAGGTATGAGAGTGTGATTTGTGCTTGTGGTGCTATTTCCTTAAGGAATTAGTGCCCAGCAAATCATATTTACTCAAACTGCTAACTGTTTGGATTTTAATTACCTCCTAGATGTTGTATACATTTAGTGGATTGGTCTATAGCCAATGATGTGGGGCTGAGGCTATTGGATGTTGGATCAGTTGGTTTACTTAATTTCTTAATAACTAGCCTATGAGGCAAAAGACTGAGGCTTTTGCTTTACTGCCCACAGCCTATGATGCACAGGCTGAGATGTTGCTACTTTTGGATCAGATGTTTATCTTATGGTTTCTCTAGCCAAGGATGCAAAAGGCTGAGGCTAAATAGATCTGAGAACAGATACTATTTGATTTGCTTATATTAATTCCCTGTGATGAGCCATGCATAGCATTTCTATGCATGTCTGAGGGAAAACTAACCCACAACCCAACCTATTGCTTGCATGACTTAATTAAGGGTGGTGAATCAACCTCTTGACTGGTTGTGGTGTGGCAGTGGTTGTTGTGGAGGTCCTGGATCACTTGGGGTTGTGCAGTTCTTGATCAATTGTCAACCTTCTCTTGCTTGTACTCAGTCCTTCTCCTCCTTGTTTGTGCTCAGCCCTTCTCCTCCTAGTTCATGCTCAGCCCTTCTCCTCCTTGGTGCTGCTGGCCACCATCTTGCTTTGCTTTTGGCAAAGGTGAGATTTGGTTGTGTGGTGCTGGGTGGATGATTTGGGTAGAGCTGAACTGGATTGTGAGGTGTTGTGTGATGAACAGATGAGTGTGATTGTGTTTCGAGCTGGGAGAACCAAATGATTTTGCTTTCCTTGCTGCTACGGCAGTGTGGTCTTATCCAACCCTGTTCTGCTGTGCTGGTGACAGCAGGGGTTTCTTGCATGCATGAGTAAGCTGCCTGCATACTAGCTTGCCCCAGATCTTTTGGGTTAGAGTTGATCCATTCGGCTAGCTTTGATGTTATCCTTATATTGGTATTATTTTCTGATGCCAATTGGAATAGTTGTTACCTAAACCAATGATGTTGCTCTGAGGTGCATTTAGTCCCTAAGAACAGATACTAAACCTGGATTAAGGTTTACACTCGATGATGAGACTAACAGTGCATTTCACTGTTGATCCGAGAGTAATCCTAACACTAACCCACCTTGTTTATTTTGTGTTTTTGTTTTGTTTTGTTTTTGTCTTTCAGGAAAGAAAAGATGGTGTAAGATGAAGAAGATGAATATTGGGATGGAGAAGATCAATATTCAATATTTAGTTTTCTTTAGGGTTTTTGTTTTTCTGGTGTAATCTTTTATTTGTTTCTTGTATTTATTTAAATCTTTGTAAAGACAATGTATCATTGTTGTTAATTAATAAAGTATGTATGTTTGTAATTCATTATTTGTAACTTGTATTTGTAATTATTTAATTTGTGAGTTGCACATTTATTAAATAATTACTACTCATTTGTTTTGTGTTATTTTAAATTCAAATTATTTCAATATTTGAATTTGCTCAAATTCCCTCAAACCAATTAAATACCTAAAGGTCATGTCAAAATTTATAGCAATTACCTCAATTGAGCTAAATCCTAACTCAACAAGGGAAAGAAACTTTGATCACCTCAGTGTTTTGAGTTGCGAAAAATTTATCCGGATTTTCAGATGCATGAATGCAGATGCACAAATTCTATTTCTACCCTCCGTGGTTTCCTAAACGCTGGGATGTTACAGTCTTTCCCCTTTAACCAGAACTTCATCCCAAAGTTGTAACTTTGTGTACCTGAAGAATTCCGGGTAGGTTTGTCTCAGATCTTGTTCCTTCTCCCAAGTGGCTTCTCGCTCTGGGTGATGTTTCCATTGCACCTTGCAAAACTTTATTGCTCGGTTTCTGAGTCTTTTCCAATTTTCCCCTAATATCTTCGCTGGTTCTTCAACATAAGTCAGGTCTGCTTGTAGGTCCAATTCCTCATGTGCAACGGAATCTTCTGGTGCTTTCAAACACTTCCGTAATTTTGACACATGAAACACGTTGTGTACCTGCTTCAATTTCTCGGGTAACTCGAGTGTAAAGGCTACATTCCGATTCTGTGCCAAGATCTTGAAAGGTCCAATGTATCTCGGACTTAGCTTTCCTTTTACCCCAAATCTCTTCACTCCTTTCATCGGACTGACCTTAAGGTACACCAGGTCTCCTACGTTGGGTTCCCAGGTCCTTCTCTTCTGGTCTGCATAACTTTTTTGACGACTCTGAGCTATCTTCAAGCGATCACAGATGATGTCGATGATATTTTGCTTCTCCTTAACAAAATCTGGTGCAAACTCCTGGTTACTTCCGGGCTCATACCAAAATATTGGTGATCTGCACTTGCGCCCATATAGTACTTCAAAGGGTGCTGCCTTCAAACTGCTGTGATAACTAATGTTATAAGAGCACTCTGCTAGTGGCAAATGTTCATCCCATGAACCGCCGAAATCCAAAGCACAAGCTCGAAGCATGTCTTATAACACCTGGTTAGTCCTTTTTGTCTGACCTCCTGTCTGTGGATGATATGCGGTACTGAAGTCTAGTTGTGATCCTAGGGCTTCATGTAACTTTTGCCAGAATATTGATGTGAACACGGATCCTCGATCCGACACTATCCTCTTGGGTACTCCATGCTTACTTACTATCTCCTTAATATAAAGATCAACTAACTTCTCCGCGTTGTCCTTCTGATTTACTGCTAGGAAGTGTGCACTCTTGGTGAATCAATCTATGATCACCCATATCATATCCTTATGCTTTTTGGTCATTGGTAAACCAGTGATGAAATCCATCCCGATTTCCTCCCATTTCCATTCAGGAATCTCTAGAGGTTGTAGTAGTCCTGCGGGACTCTGATGTTCAGCCTTCACTCGTTGACATGTATGACATTCAGCAACATATTGAGCGATGTCCCTCTTCATGTTATTCCACCAGAATAACTCCTTGAGATCCATGTACATCTTGGTATTCCCGGGGTGAATGGAGTAAGGTGTCTCGTGTGCCTCCCGAAGTATCAACCCTTTGATTTCAGGGATGTCGGGCACACATATCCGTTGATGGAACCATAGTGATCCGTAATCACCCAACCGGAACTCTGATGGTCTTCCTTCTTCTATTCTTCGGATTTCTTCCTTAATGAAGGAATCCTCGTCTTGTCGTCGGATTATCTCATTCCGAAGATCACTCTGTCGGTCTTCCATTACCCTTAAAGTATTCAAACTTCCTAATGACTGAACCTCTAGTAACTGGATTTCCAACCGTTCCAAATCCATCTTCAACTCATTTGGTAGCTCTGAAAGGGCATGTGCCCTCTTATATGGTTTTGGTAATTGATGACAATCCATATGGACTAATGTTTGTGTTGAGCATATTGCAAGTATATCTTGAAGATGTCAAGACATCACCCATATGAAGATAGATGGGAGCATATTGCAAGTATGTCTTGACGATGTCAAGACATCACCTATATGAAGATAGATGGGATGATACGAGATTGATCAAGATGTAGATCAACACACGAAGCTACAAGATGTACCAAGTGGATCATGTATCCCTTGGATGGTAAGCCATTGTCCATATAGCTTTGTGAACTAACCCAAGTGTGTGTGGTATCTATATGTGGAGTTAGGTATCTTCCCATGGGCTTGCAACAAGAAGAACATCTCATAGAGCTCATGGAGAATCACTACAACAGGACAGAGCTTTGGTAACACGCTCTTGTGTTACTATAAATCAAAAAACATGTTACTAGCTCACATAGTAACACATTTTGAAATGTGTTCCATTAGGCCGTGTTACTGAGTGGTGTTTGTTGTCACACATAATTATTGTTACTGTAGGCTGAAAAATGTGTTACAATTATGTTCTAGTAACATGTATCTTACGTGTTACTAAACATGTCAGTAACACAATTTATAACCATAGCAACCCAAGTTGTAACATGTTTTTGTAACTAGTGTAACACAATTGCTAACATTATTCTTAGCATAAGTAACACAAGTAGTAACATAATTGTAACACTATAATTGATATTCGTAAACTACCCTAGTAACACATTTGTTTAACTCGAGTAACACGTCATCACATATTAATGTATTTTTAATTATTAAATACTTTGTATTTAATAGTTAAATGAGTGTACATATTTAAATAACTAATTAGTTCTAAATTTGATTGACATCTGGTACAATTTTAAAACAAAGATACTGATTCCCAACACATTCACAAACTTCAAACTAAAGAATTATGAACAATATAGAAGAAAATATGCATTACATCAAGTAAATTCCAATATCAGTGGTATAACACTGTACATTCATATTAATTTGATGACAGCAAATAACTTTTGTGAAGAATATTACACCACAACATTCACTTTAACTCGACAACAGAAAATTACTTTGGTGAATAATATTACATTTTCAACACAAACTGAAACTAAAATTCCAAGTGAACTCTGCAAGCTTTATTTTCTGCTTGTTCAGCTTTTCTGGAGAGTTGACTACATATCAGTCATCTTTCTTTCAAATCTACAAAACATAATATATTGGATGTTAGAAAAATGCAAGCATTAAAATTGTGCGGATCTGGGCACTTTAGGAGTTTAAATAAGGTTCAACTAACAAGAGACCGTCGATCAACATCAACATCTACATACAAACTAACCAAATAAAAAATATTTTAATCAAGTACAAGGATGTAAATGATAGTCACTGTAACACACTAACACATGATGGTGACAATGGTCGGCCAATTTTTGAAATCAACTAACTGAACATGTCTCATATCTACAGTTGAAAAGAAATTGACAAAATGCTATAATGAGGTACACTGATACGCCCATGATGCCAGAAAAGGTCTATGATATGCTACCTTACACAAATGCCCTAGGTACTCAATGTTAATTATTCAATTGTACAAACCAGGTCTTTCCACTGTTGAAGAATTACCTTGTAATCTTGTATTGCTGAGCAGTCCATGCAAGCTCCATCTTTATGTATCCTCAAGTCCACTAGGAAGAAATATACACCGACAATAAAATTATAAATCATATGCAAGCAACAGTTTAGCAACCAAGTAGGCATACATAACCACACCCTTCTGAGCAGTCCATGTAAGATCCTGACACGCAATTAACACTAAGGGAAATCTGACATCTCCATCTCATGTGCACAACCAGAATCGTCTCATCTCTCTAGCTACATGGCTGCAGTGCACGAAATACATTATATTTGCTAATCAACTTGCATGTTTTGGGAGCAGAATTTAGAATATTCTATATAACCATGCCCTAAAGTTATATCATCACTAAGTACTTACAGGTTACAGCTTTGTTTATTTTGTAGATCAATTTCGTTACTGAAGGAAATGGAACAAAACAAGTCATTATACTAAGGTTCCACACGTGAAAATACTTGCAGTGGAGTAACAATAGATTTAGCAGTGGATAGTTCATTTGGGGCAAAAAAAAATCTGTAATTCTAGTACCTAACTATGTGAATGCTCTTCCATTGTGTCCTACACCAGAATATAAATAAGGGAGTGCTTATGTCTCAGGCGCCTGATTTTTTCTTAAGTCTCAATCAACTCAGAAAAATGCAACTGCAGTTCAAAAAAAAGTGCAACTGAAACGAGTTGCAATTTTCTGTCAGAAAAATGCAATTGCACTTTTCTGACAGAAAAGTGCAACCGGTGCATATTTTTATGGGTGACCGAGACTTAGGAAAATTTCAGGCACCTGAGAATTAGCAAAACCGTATAAATAAACAAAAGATTACAAGTCAAGTACAAGCAAATCCATGTTGTCAAAGGCAGGATTAGCACATATGCGCCTCCGGTGCGCAGAACTGCAGAACTACAGTGCTAACATTAGGATGTGTGCAGTGTGCTTACGATGGGTAGGTTGCTAACCATGGCGTTGCAGAGTGCCTTGACAATGCCGACTGATCTTGAAGAGGTCGTCTCTGGGCATGCCGGTCTTCCTCAGCACCCCGGCCAGGATGATCACCATGTCAGCGCCCTCAAGAGCCTCCAAGACATGGTCGTTCCCGTGAGGCTCTTCACCTATATCTGAATTTTTGAGACCATCAGAGTATCACTATCAGATCACCCAGATCCAACTCAGGCCTAAGATCCAACCAACCTGGAAAGCTAGGGACGAGCAAGGTGGGCATGCGAGCGGCTAGCCGATCCCGCCCGCCGCGCCGGGGATGGCGACCTTCTGCTCCGGCTGCCCGCGGCTCGCGGCGGGGGCATTGTCGCCCGCGGAACTTAGGTGGCGGAGATGCGGGGACGCGGTTCTCTCTCTGACCTCGAGCACAGCGTATTAGTTTCTAGGGTTAGGGTGGGGGTGGTTCAGAGAAGCCCATCCCGTTCGTGCTGAGGGAGGAAGACGAGCGGGGGCGGCAGAAATGGAGCCATCCACGGCGAGTGGGCGACTGGCGGCGGGGATGAAAAAGGGCTGAGAATGAGATGCGTTTCGTTCTCCATCCAGGTATTTGTGAGTCTAGAGATTTATGGTACAGCTGCGGATGACCTGTGGGTCCACTAATTTGGACTTGGCGCTGTAATTTCTGATTTTTGTCCTTCGCGCCTCTGCCGCCTTTTCCCTCCCGCTTCTAATTTTTGTTTTTCATTAATTATTTCTATCTATTCTATACGATTCTCATCCCTACCCCTATTCTCTCAATAATCCATGACAGTCGTGATTCCCACTAGTATCCTTTCTAAATACTAAGCTCCCTAGAATTGGTGGCTTCTCCTTCTTCCACATGTCCACATCATGGTGGACCCCACTCACCTTTTACTTTATATTTATTTATTGTTCACATTTAAATATAGTTTGAGAACTATTTATTGGATATTTGTAATTATCTACTAATTTTTTGGTGAAATAAAAAGGGATTCTCATCTATATAAACAGAAAAATGTTGTTGTAAGAAAGAAAAAATAACTCCATTCTCCTCAAAATTACTCTTTTTGTGTAGATCAAATTAAAAAAAACTTCTAGAGTGTGTACAGTACGGTAGTTACATGTTTTATTTCAAAAAAATAAACTTGAACATGTCGTTTAAAGAACATGCGGTGACTTCGGAGCTATCGGCTGTATCTGATAAATCTCTTTTATCTTTGGCTAGCTTCCAACATAGCGTTGCACAGCCTGTGCCACGCGAAACAAAATCTCTCTCTCCGCCTCCTTCGAGCCGTATTCTACCGAAAGCAACATTCCATGCGCAAAGTTTGCATGTCTCTCCACACACACCTCTGGCTCCGTCAAGCAACTGAGACTACAGAGCAGCTCCATCCCTGATGCCCAACCTCAAGTCCATTGTTAACTTGCACACCACGTGCGCTCCCCTCTGGTGACTATCCAACGCCAAGTCCATTGTTAACTTGCACGCCACATTCACTCCCCTCTGATGGCCACCCAACGCCATTGAGCTGACTTCCTACAACCCTCATAGTAGCTACACGTGAACACCCTTCCCGCCTCCCGCATCGGTCGTTGTCACCGTTGCTGTTAGTAGTGGTCGACTGTCCATCCCTAACGTCGCGCCTCAAATCCATTGTTAAGTTGCACACCACGTGCGCTCCCCTATGGTGTCCAGCCAACAACATTGACTTGATTTCCTACCACCCTCTTCACGTGAACACCCATGTTGCCTCCCGCATCGGCCGCCGTTGTCACTGTTGCTGTTAGTAGTGGTCGACTCGATGGTGGTGGCAACAACGGTTGAAACCGTGAATGAAAAATCGACGGTGAATGGGGTGAAAAGATGAGTTATACGCATTGTTGTTAGATGCCACCTATTACTGATGAAAGATGATGTGGGTATTTATCCGTGAACTTTATATATTTGCTTAGATCTCACTTGTATGCAGAGAACAAGCCAGATTATGTAAGAAAATGCATATGTGTATTTTGTAGATAGTTGAATGCATACAGAAAAAAGATCTATGTTTGACTAGACTCCGTTGCAATCATCAGAGTGTAGAAAAGTCATGACCCCGAGGGTGCAATAATAAAATACCATGTGGTGTTGAAGCGTGTGGCGAACATGCAAATTATATGTTAGAAGAAGGGCATTCTTGCTATTAGATATATAATTGTTGGTGGCATTCATGCCTGTTAATTTTTTATATTTTATTTTAAACAATCTGGATCGAAATCACATATTGATATTGCATGTAAACAGTTTAAGATCTCAGTTTGCTCTATATTTTTTGTGAACTATATAGTATTTATTTGTGGAATGTTCTTTTGTGTTTTATGTAGTATCGACCCTATTCGATGCAATTTATATAAATATGCCAAGACATAATTATACCAACTATTATTGATTTTTTTGGATAAGTTATGTCAAAAAATTCTACCTGATTTTATTATATTAAAATCAATGACCTTCGTTTTAGGACCTTGATGGTTAATGAAACCTTGGCTAATCTATCTCTTTGAATTTGCAAATTTTATCATATCGTACAATGTCTGCAAATTGTCAGATTTTGCATTAATTTTTTGATCAAATCATTATAGAATCATGTATAAAATTTTAATTTGATGACATTTCATAATTATCATTGTATCCTGATTCTCTAATTGAGTGTAAACTTTTGTAAGTGGGGTCATGCTCTTTCCATTAAATGGTGTATTCCTAACTTTACTACAACTAAATAGTTACTTTCCTTCTCTACTTCTCTATGTAGTGATCCAATGGTACTATTTTTTATCATTAGTACTATTTTATATATGTGTTTAGCTAAAAAAAATTGTGTATTCATCTATTGTTGTTCGTATTAGGACAGATGCGGCAACGCGCATCTTTTCCTTCTAGTATAACTATATATTACATGACAAAGAAGATGAACTCGTTCAAACTGTGTAATGTAGGCTTTAATTTAAACCAGTTCACCCCTCCTTTGTTAATGTAAGATGATTTTTCTCTATTTTTATCAAATTTATATATATCTAAATGTATAGTTGTTTACTCGATATGTAGTCCACATTGAAGTGTCTAAAACATATTATAATTAGATTAGAAACTAAGGAGGTCGGGCTTGGACAGAGCGCTATTATTTGCAGCAATGGTGGCTCTCGTCCCTTGTAGCGCAGTTGGGTGGCTGCAGCGTGGTCGGACCCCAACTTGGATTTGGCCGACCCAACCTCCTTTCTGCAAAGGTTCTCATTGTAGGGTAGAAGGAGGTGCCTCCTTCCCTTCACGGGTATGCGGCGTTGGTGTGTTTTGGACGGCGGTTCAGGGGCACTCTCGGATGTCGGCACAGCGGCCCTGGTGGTGCGAGTCATGGTGTTCGTAAATGCACTATCACGGGGACTCTCGGTCCTTTGCTCCAAGTGAAAACAATGACTACTGGATCAAGGGGAGACGACGCTCCGGTGTTGTACCCTTCTTGAATGCGCCGCTTTGAAGTACATGGTTGGTCGGACGTGACTTCGTTTCTTCGTGGTTACTCGGCAATCATGGAGGAAATAGATGACTTCAAGCAGTGTAACCATTGGTTATTGTCTACGAGAAGTGATATCAATTAAATTACTCAAATCCTTCCGGTAAAGGTGTTGTGACGCTGAGAGTGAGGCTTAATTTTCATGTTATGATTTTGGTTTACTTAACTTTTCTTTATATAACTCTCTTCGTTTATAAAATGATGTCTCAAATTTGTCCAAACTTATATATATCTACGTGTGTAGATACATGTAAATTTGGAAAAACTTGAGGCAAAATGGAGAGAGTAGTATATTGTAATATCGTCCAAGAAATTTCTTTAATTTCTATTATTTATCTATAAAAATAAAGTTACAGAAAATATTCCAGCTAGTTGGGCTAATACAGTACAGAAGCCCACATATTTCTCTTTCTTAAGTCTTGCACGGTCCGATTAGCTTTTAGGTCATTGGCCCATTATATGGTGGAAAAAGATGCTGATCCCTTTTCTTGGCAGTGTGCATGGCCCAAAAGCTGAAGTGCATCATTACAATTTGGATTAAGTATAGATTTCACCCTCAAATGTCATGATTTGGCTACTTTTCACCCTGAACTTTAAATTTGGCTAATGTGCACCCTGAAGTTTACCAAACCGGTCAATGTGCACCCTAAGGTGGTTTTCGATCGATTTGGGTGGTTTTCTGTGCTGACTAGGCGACGACGTGGCAATGACGTGGCGCAGCGCAACGTGGGCCCCACATGTCATCCTCTGCTGATCAGTTGATTGTTTTTTGCGAATAACTGATCTTTTTTTTTATTCGTTGCGTTGACTTCCAGGATCCCACCATCTTGGTGTCGATCCCGCACCCGCCGCGCAGCTCGGCCGCAACGAAGCCCCTGCCGAACCTGGCCGCGTCCTCGGAGAGGATCTCGCCGGCCATCTCGTCGACAGCCGTGACGGCCGCCATCCAGGACTTGGCGTCGTGCAGCACGGCGTCCAGCTGCCGAACCTGGCCGCGTCCTCCCCTGGATCCCGTCCGAGCTCTGGTGTGGGAGATGGTGAGGAACTGGAGGTTGGGGAGCGCGGTGAGGCAGGCCGGGATGGCGCCCTGGAGGCCCGGGAGGCGGAAGAGGGAGAGCGACATAAGGGAGGTGAGCCCCGCGATGGCGGACAGGATCTGGCCGTGCACGTCGTCCTCGCCGTCGATGAAGACGTTGTTCACGCGCCCCGTGGCCTCGTCGCACCGGACGTGATCCCACACACAGTAGTCGGGCAAGGACGCCGACCACGTCTTGAGCGTCGCCGGGTTGCCCAGCGCCTGCTTCACCCGGAGCAGCGCCTGCAGGTCGGCCTGCTTGCCCGTCGGATACGAATGCGCCGGTGACGACGCGAGAAGGATGAGAGCGAAGAAGAGCGGGAGGAAGGTGGTGGTGGCTTTCGATGCCATTGTGGCTGGCTAGCTGAGTTCGCCGGCGGAGTGGAGTCGGACGGGATCCAGGGGAGAATGCGGCCAGGTTCGGCAGCTGGACGCCGTGCTGCACGACGCCAAGTCCCGGATGGCGGCCGTCATGGCTGCCGACGAGATGGCCGGCGAGATCCTCTCCGAGGACGCGGCCAGGTTCGGCAGGGGCTTCGTTGCGGCCGAGCTGCGCGGCGGGTGCGGGATCGACACCAAGATGGTGGGATCCTGGAAGTCAACGAAACGAATAAAAAAAAGATCAGTTATTCGCAAAAAACAATCAACAGATCAGCGGAGGATGACATGTGGGGCCCACGTTGCGCTGCACCACGTCATTGCCACGTCGTCGCCTAGTCAGCACAGAAAACCACCCAAATCGATCGAAAACCACCTTAGGGTGCACATTGACCGGTTTGGTAAACTTCAGGGTGCACATTAGCCAAATTTAAAGTTCATGGTGAAAAGTAGCCAAATCATGACATTTGAGGGTGAAATGTATACTTAATCCTTACAATTTTCAACTTTTTTTTTTGAGTTTCCTTACAATTTTCAACTGTGGTACCTTCTCACGTACGGTGCTTTGGACAAATAATTAGCCTCTGGGCTATTCAAGGTTCGTTGGTAGTTCGATGCTTGCCGAAACACGTTGTCCCACTCCCGCCTGAGAGAGCTTCATGGACCTTTCGAATGCAGCCCAAAAAAATATACTGTTATTTTTCTAATCTTTAAAGTTAAAATATTTCTTAAAAATAGTTCATTGATGTAAAAAATTGTCTTTTGAGACAAGTAAATACTAAAAAAACAATTCAGATGTGAAAATTCTTTAAAATTTCCATAAAAGTATTATTTAAGCCTGATCATTTTGTATCCCCACATGAACAATTTTTGCGCACTATGGACTGAAATTTAGTCCTTGAAAGTGTTTATCTAACCATGTAAATTTTTATAATACCATGAAGTTTTTCAAATATCATGAACATTTTTTAAAAAAAAGAAGAGAAATAAAAAAAACACTGATAAACCAAAAAAACAAGTTGTATGACGTGTAAATGTTGGTCCAGTTAACTTGTTTGACGGGTTGCTTTTAAGCTTTGTTTCCACAATTTGAATTATGTGTACATGTAGGCCTGATATAATGGCTAGATGGGTTGCATTTTTTGTCGGCTAGGTCAGTGTGTTAAGTCGGTTTGTATTTTAGTTTTCCTAGTGATTCTTAGTGCAACTATATCAAAATAAGAATTCAAACAATTTTATGACGGTAATTTAAAATCCATTCGGGTAAAATTCTTCTCCTTTCACTAATAGAAACTTGTAACACTAAATACCAACATATAACTAGGTGTTACTGGAGTCATAGCTTGTAACACATCTAGAGCAACACGAAATTATGTGTTACCAGAGTAATAACATTGTAACACATTACTAGATATTACCTAGACTATGTTACTACCTACCCTTGCAACACAAATGTTGTGTTACTCAGGTTTTAGTTGTAACACATTTTTCCATGTGTTACTTGATTGTGTT
The DNA here is from genome assembly GCA_026929855.1 of Poa annua. Classification (NCBI taxonomy): domain Eukaryota; kingdom Viridiplantae; phylum Streptophyta; class Magnoliopsida; order Poales; family Poaceae; genus Poa; species Poa annua. The sequence continues at coordinate 36,793,141 of CM049438.1, forward strand.
ACTTAAACTCTGTTTTGTTGTAGTGAATGATGTCATGCGGTATTCCTCATCAAGGTTAAGAAGTGCAAGACCAAGAGAAGCATTTCGGAGATTTCTTATGCTTGTAGCTTGGAGGTCGAAATGAAGACATGAAGACGAAGCTAATGGAGCTTGGAGATTGACATGAAGACGAAGCTAAGCGAGGCTCTTCCATAATGGCGTATGGGGGAGTATTTGGAGAAGTCTTCACCAAGCATGTGCTAGCAAGCGCAATCAAGAAAGGTGGTCCACTTGGAGAGATCAAGACTGTCTTCGTCTAGCTCAAGTGGAATGCTCAAGGCTCAAGTGGATTGCTCAAGGCAAAGGTTTGTTCTTGATAGGGCTATAGGATAGACAGGCGTACTATCAAGAGGGGCTCTCGAGAGAGTAACTTGATCGCATTTTCGTGGAGAGCTCAAACCTTTGCATGCTTGGCATATCATCTTTGTTGGTTCTTATTTGGCTTTTTACCTTGTTGGGTTTTGGTGCTTGTCGTGATCTTCATGACAAGACCAAGTTCTTCGAAAACGGTTTTAGTATGGAAAACTTGTTGCGTTTTCGGTGTGGAAATATTGCCGGTTCGACTTTGAGGAAAGCCCCAAACCTTCACATGTATGGTGACTTTGCTCTATTTATGGGTTGCAATATTTTCTAACGGAGTTGGTCTCACCTCATTCGGAGTTCATTTGCAAAAGATATTTCAGTTTTGGTGTTTCTGCCTTTTTAGGTGGGGCGGAAATTTCCGGACCTCGGACCGGAGATTTCCGACCTGGAGAATTTTTCACCAAGTCATAAAAGGTTTCTTCTCTGTACTCTTTCGCTCTCTGTCGGAAATCCAGGAGGAAATTTCCGGGGTCCGGAAATTTCCGGTCCCAGTTCGGAAATTTCCGAACATGAAGTTGAAGTTTTTCGCCAAGTCTTATTTGCATTCAGCTCTGGACTCGGTCTTCTCGCAGTCGGATTTCTTTGCTGAAATTTCCGGAGCCCGGAAATTTCCGGTCACCTGTCCGGAGATTTCCGGCCGCCAGTCCGGAAATTTCCGAACCAAGTTCGGAAATTTCCGAGCTGACGATCCCCAACGGCTAGAAAACTGGGAGGGCTATAAATACCCCTCCCCTTCTTCTTCCTTGAGTTGCTCGTTTTTCCCCTCTCTCTCTTGCCATTGTTGACCTTGGAAAAGCTTGTCCCCTCTCAATTCCTCCCATGATTCTTGCATATCTTTGAGGGAAAAGTGAGAGGAGATCTAGATCTACGTTTCCACCAATCCATCTCTGCTCTAAGTGAGGGGAACCTAGTGGATCTAGATCTAGGAGTTCCTTTGTGGTTCTCCTTCTTTGTTCTTCCTCTCTTCTCCCCCCACAAGCATTAGTTGCTTTTGGTGGGATTAGGGAGTGAGGGATTTGACTCCTTTGTGGTTTCTTTGTTCTTCCTCTCTCCTCCCCCCATAAGCATTAGTTGCTTTTGGTGGGATTTGGGAGTGAAGAACTTGTGTTCTTGCCATTGCATCGGTTGCATCGGTTTGAGCCCTCCACGAGATTCGTGGTGGTGAAATTCGTGAGCTTGTTACTCTTGGGTCCTCGGACCCTAGACGCCTTAGTGGCCGGCCTTTGTGGCGGAGACCTTTTGTGGTCGGTTAGGACCTTTTGTGGTCAAGGCCTTTGTGGCTAGTTGGGACCTTTGTGGTCAAGTTGGACCTGTTGTGGTCAAGACCTTGTGTGGTCTTTTGGGAGCCCCCAATTCGGTTGTGGGTGTGTGCCCCAAGGTTGTTGTACGGGATTGTTCTCCGCCCCAAAGGAGTTCATAGTGGAAGGTGAACCCGGACCTTTGTGGTCGAGTTCATCGGAGAATAAGGTGAGCCTTTGTGGCGTTGAGTCGGACCTGTGGTGGTCACTCACACCTCTCCAACGAGACGTACTCCCCTAAGAAGGAGGAACTCGGGAATACATCCTCGTCTCCGCGTGCCTCGGTTATCTCTATACCCGAGCTCTTTACTTATGCACTTTACATTGTGATAGTCTTCGTGCTTGAAGTCATTTACATTGTGATAGCCTTCGTGTTTGAAGTCATTTATCTTGTTATCACTTTGTGGCTTGTCTTGCTTAGCATAAGTTGTTGATGCACATAGGTTCACCTAGTATATTTAGGTTGTGTTCTTGATAAGTTAAACACTAAGTTTTTATTCCGCATTTATCAAACCTAAATTGTAAAAAGTGTACCTCGCCTATTCACCCCCCCCCCCCTCTAGGCGACGTCTTTCCTTTCAAGCTCTCGGTTTATTGGTTGGTTGTCCATACTTTTTCTGCTTAAGGCATCAGCTACCACATTGGCTTTTCCTGGAGTATAGTTGATAGTGAGATCATAATCCTTAATCAACTCCAGCCATCGCCTTTGCCTCATATTTAACTCTTTCTGAGTAAAGAAATACTTGAGACTTTTGTGGTCTGTGTATAACTCACACCTTGCCCCATAGAGGAATTGTCTCCATTTCTTCAAGGCATATACAACTGCTGCTAGCTCAAGATCATGTGTTGGATAGTTTACTTCATGTGGTTTGAGCTGTCTAGAAGCATAAGCTATTTACCTTCCGCTCCTGCGTCAACACACAACCTAATCCATTCTTGGATGCATCACAGTATACGATATAATCCTTGCCTGGTTCAGACAGTGATAAGATTGGTGTTGTTGTTAGCTTGGTTTTCAACTCCTGAAAACTTGCCTCACACTTATCAGTCCACTCAAATGGAACATTCTTTCTTAGCAGCTTTGTCATTGGTCCAGCTATCCGAGAGAATCCTTCAATGAATCTCCGGTAATATCCGGCCATTCCCAGAAATCCTCTAATTTCCTTGACGTTTTTCGGTGATTGCCAGTCCAAAACTGATTGTACCTTTCCCGGATTAACTGCAATTCCTTCCTTGCTGATAACATGACCAAGAAATTCCACTTGGTCAAGCCAAAACTCACACTTGCTGAACTTGGCATACAACTGGTGCTCCCTTAGAACTTGTAACACAGTTCTCAAATGCTTGGCATGATCCTCTTTAGTCTTGGAATATATCAGAATGTCATCAATAAAGACTATGACAAACTTGTCCAGATATGGCATGAAGATCTTGTTCATCATATTCATGAAAATTGCGGGTGCATTGGTCAATCCAAATGGCACAACTAGGTATTCATGATGTCCATACCTGGAGACAAATGCTTTTTTGGGTATATCTTCCGGCTTGATCTTGATCTGATGGTAACCTGACCTGAGATCTATCTTGGAGAACACTCCAGCTCCTTGAACTTGATCAAACAAATCTTGGATCCTAGGTAGAGGATACTTATTATTGATAGTAACGTGGTTCAGATTTCTGAAATCTCCACACATTCTTCTACCTCCATCTCTTTTATCCACAAAGATAACGGGTGCTCCCCAGGGTGATACGCTTTCCCTGATAAAACCTTTACTTTCCAGCTAATCGAGCTGCTCTTTAAGTTCCTTCAACTCCTTTGGACCCATCTTGTATGGTGCTTGAGCTATTGGTGAGGTTCCGGGAATTAGATCAATAGTGAATTCTATCTCCCGATCGGGTGGCATCCCAGGTAATTCTTGTGGAAATACATCCTGGAATTCCTTAACCACCGGAATGTCCTCAATACGAGCCTCCTTCATGGAATTTAGTTGTAGTCCTACTTCCAAATGATTCTGCCGATCTCCTTGGTATACAATCCGGCCTCCTCCCGGACTGCGCAGTGATATGGTCTTGTCCTCACAATTTATAACTGCTCCATTATCTGTTAACCAATCCATTCCTAGGATGGCATCCATATCCTTCAAAGGTATCACGTATAGATTGGCATAGTATGTCTGTCCGCAGATCATAATCACCTAATCCACTTTCATCTGGGTGACTGTAATTATCCCACCAGCTGACCAAACCGTGATAGGCGTTTCTAACGTCCCACATCTAAGCCCATATCTATCTACAAATTGCTGTGCCATGAAAGTAGTAGTGGCTCCGGTATCAAATAATACCTTGCCGGGATGAGTTAGAATTTGGAGCGTACCTATGACAGCCTGGTCCGAACGATCCGCCTCTTCAAGAGTAGTGCAGTCGAGCTTCCCGTAGGGCCTGCCTCTGTTCCCATTGCCATTCTTGCCAGAATTTCCAGTCCTTGGTGGTCCACCTCCTCCTTGGCGGCTTCCGCCCAACCCTGGTCTTCCTCCTGGATTCGGATTAGGACAGTTCGGCTTGATGTGTCCCTCCTGTCCGCAACCATAGCATATGACCTTAGGAGTTGATGGCACCGGTGAGGTGTTGTTGGGAAATCCCAAGAGGAAGGTATGAAGTAGTGCAGCAGCAAGTTTTCCCTCAGTTGTGAAATCAAGGTTTATCGAACCAGTAGGAAATTAGAGATCTCCGGAGGTTGTTGGTGGCGCCGTTTACGATAACCAACGTGGAGCCTGCACACAAAACAACAAAGATACTTTGCCCCAACTTAACAGTGAGGTTGTCAATCTCACTGGCTTACTGTAACAAAGGATTAAACGTATGTGTGGAGAATGATGTTTGTTTGCAGAGAATAGAAGTAACAGGATTGCAGTAGGATTGTTTATCAGTTTGAGGAAAAAGGACCGGGGTCCACAATTCACTAGTGGTGTCTCTCCATAGATAATAATAGCATACATGCGGGTAAACAAATTACAGCTGGGCAATTGACAGAATAAAGAAGTGCATAATGATGCATATACTATAGTTATGATGGCTAGTGTGATATTCATTTGGGCATTACAAAAATATACATAGACCGTTCCAACCGCATCTATGACTAATAATCCACCTTCCGGTTAGCGTCCGCACCCCTTTCAATATTAAGTTGCAAGCAACAGATAATTGCATTAGGCAATGTGTGTAATGTAAGTAATACAAATACCCTTAGATAAAGTACTACTGTTTTATCCTTAGTAGCAACAGTACATCTACAACCTTAGAGCTTGCTGTCACTACCCAGATTAAATAGAGACATGAACCTACTACCGAGCATAAATACCCCCTCTTGGAGTCACAAGCATCTACTAGCAACGTAGAGCATGCAAGATCATAAACAACGCACTCACAAGATATATTATGAAGCAATAACATAGTACTCAATATTCATCGGATCCCAGCAAACACAACATGTAGCATTACATAAAGATGATCTTGATCATGTTAGGCAGCTCACAAGATCTAAACATGGTAGCACAAGAGGAGAAGACAACCATCTAGCTACTGCTATGGACCCGTAGTCCAAGGATGAACTACTCACGCATCAGTCCGGAGGCGGGCATGGTGATATAGAACCCTCCGGTGATGATTCCCCTCTCCGGCAGGGTGCCGGGAGGAGCTTCTGAACCCTCCCGATCTAGGGTTGACGACGGCGGCGGCTCTGGACTTCGTGGAGGAAAAAGGTGCGTGTCTTAGGTCTTAGATATCCGAGGGGTATAAGTAGGCGAAAGGGCGAAGGCGGTGGAGGCCCGAGGGCCCCACACCCCTTGCTCGCGCGGCCAGAGGGCCTGCCGCGCCACCTGGTGGTGTGGGCCCCTCGGGGTCCACCTCCGTCTCCTCTTCGGTGTTCTGGAACCTCCCGGGGAATATAAGCACTTTGATACTTCGTTTGTCCAATTCCGAGAATATTTCCTTAACAGCTTTTCTGAAACCAAAAACAGCAGAAAACAGGCAACTGGCACTGTGGTATCTTGTTAATAGGTTAGTCCTAGAAAATGCATAAAATGATATAAAAGTGTATATAAAACATGTAGTAATTGGCATAATATAAGCATGGAACATAAGAAATTATAGATACGTTTGAGACGTATCAGGAGTCTGATGCACCGGTGAGGTGTTGTTCGGAAACCCCAAGAGGAAGGTATGAAGTAGTGCAGCAGCAAATTTCCCTCAGTTGTGAAACCAAGGTTATCGAACCAGTAGGAAACTAAGAATCTTCTCAAGGTGGCAACGGCGCCAGAAAAGGTCTTGCGTCGAAGTTGACGTGGAACCTGCACACAACACAACCAAGATACTTTGCCCCAACTTAACAGTGAGGTTGTCAATCTCACTGGCTTGCTGTAACAAAGTATTAAACGTATGTGTGGAAAATGATGTTTGTTTGCAGAGAATGAAAGTAACAGGATTGCAGTAGGATTGTTTATCAGTTTGAGGAAAAAGGACCGGGGTCCACAGTTCACTAGTGGTGTCTCTCCATAAATAATAATAGCATACATGCGGGTAAACAAATTACAGCTGGGCAATTGACAGAATAAAGAAGTGCATAATGATGCATATACTATAGTTATCATGGCTAGTGTGATATTCATTTGGGCATTACAACAATATACATAGACCGTTCCAACCGCATCTATGACTAATAATCCACCTTCCGGTTAGCGTCCGCTCCCCTTTCAGTATTAAGTTGCAAGCAACAGATAATTGCAAGTAATACAAATACCCTTAGATAAAGTACTACTGTTTTATCCTTAGTAGCAACAGTACATCTACAACCTTAGAGCTTGCTGTCGCTACCCCAGATTAAATAAAGACATGAACCTACTACCGAGCATAAATACCCCCTCTTGGAGTCACAAGCATCTACTTGGCCAGAGCATCTACTAGCAATGTAGAGCATGCAAGATCATAAACAACGCACTCACAAGATATATTATGAAGCAATAACATAGTACTCAATATTCATCGGATCCCAGCAAACACAACATGTAGCATTACATAAAGATGATCTTGATCATGTTAGGCAGGTCACAAGATCTAAACATGGTAGCACAAGAGGAGAATACAACCATCTAGCTACTGCTATGGACCCGTAGTCCAAGGATGAACTACTCACGCATCAGTCCAGAGGCGGGCATGGTGATGTAGAGCCCTCCGGTGATGATTCCCCTCTCCGGCAGGGTGCCGGGAGGAGCTTCTGAACCCTCCCGATCTAGGGTTGACGACGGCGGCGGCTCTGGACTTCGTGGAGGAAAAAGGTGCGTGTCTTAGGTCTTAGATATCCGAGGGGTATAAGTAGGCGAAAGGGCGAAGGCGGTGGAGGCCCGAGGGCCCCACACCCCTTGCTCGCGCGGCCAGAGGGCCTGCCGCGCCACCTGGTGGTGTGGGCCCCTCGGGGTCCACCTCCGTCTCCTCTTCGGTGTTCTGGAACCTCCCGGGGAATATAAGCACTTTGATGTGTCGTTTGTCCAATTCCGAGAATATTTCCTTAACAGCTTTTCTGAAACCAAAAACAGCAGAAAACAGGCAACTGGCACTGTGGTATCTTGTTAATAGGTTAGTCCCAGAAAATGCATAAAATGATATAAAAGTGTATATAAAACATGTAGTAATTGGCATAATATAAGCATGGAACATAAAAAATTATAGATACGTTTGAGACGTATCAGGAGTCTGATGCACCGGTGAGGTGTTGTTCGGAAACCCCAAGAGGAAGGTATGAAGTAGTGCAGCAGTAAATTTTTCTCAGTTGTGAAACCAAGGTTATCAAACCAGTAGGAAACTAAGAATCTTCTCAAGGTGGCAACGGCGCCAGAAAAGGTCTTGCGTCGAAGTTGACGTGGAACCTGCACACAACACAACCAAGATACTTTGCCCCAACTTAACAGTGAGGTTGTCAATCTCACTGGCTTGCTGTAACAAAGTATTAAACGTATGTGTGGAAAATGATGTTTGTTTGCAGAGAATGAAAGTAACAGGATTGCAGTAGGATTGTTTATCAGTTTGAGGAAAAAGGACCGGGGTCCACAGTTCACTAGTGGTGTCTCTCCATAAATAATAATAGCATACATGCGGGTAAACAAATTACAGCTGGGCAATTGACAGAATAAAGAAGTGCATAATGATGCATATACTATAGTTATGATGGCTAGTGTGACATTCATTTGGGCATTACAACAATATACATAGACCGTTCCAACCGCATCTATGACTAATAATCCACCTTCCGGTTAGCATCCGCACCCCTTTCAGTATTAAGTTGCAAGCAACAGATAATTGCATTAGGCAATGTGTGTAATGTAAGTAATACAAATACCCTTAGATAAAGTACTACTGTTTTATCCTTAGTAGCAACAGTACATCTATAATCTTAGAGCTTGCTGTCACTACCCCAGATTAAATAGAGACATGAACCTACTATCGAGCATAAATACCCCCTCTGGGAGTCACAAGCATCTACTTGGCCAGAGCATCTACTAGCAACGGAGAGCATGCAAGATCATAAACAACGCACTCACAAGATATATTATGAAGCAATAACATAGTACTCAATATTCATCGGATCCCAGAAAACACAACATGTAGCATTACATAAAGATGATCTTGATCATGTTAGGCAGCTCAAAAAATCTAAACATGGTAGCACAAGAGGAGAAGACAACCATCTAGCTACTGCTATGGACCCGTAGTCCAAGGATGAACTACTCACGCATCAGTCCGGAGGCGGGCATGGTGATGTAGAGCCCTCCGGTGATGATTCCCCTCTCCAGCAGGGTGCCGGGAGGAGCTTCTGAACCATCCCGATCTAGGGTTGACGACGGCGGCGGCTCTGGACTTCGTGGAGGAAAAAGGTGCGCGTCCTAGGTCTTGTAATTCTGGGGGTATAAGTAGGCGAAAGGGCGAAGGCGGCGGGGCCTCGAGGGCCCCACACCCTTTGCTCGCGCGGCCAGGAGGGCTGTCGCGCCACCTGGGGGTGTGGGCCCCTCGGGTTCCCCCTCCATGTCGTCTTCGGTGTTCTGGAACCTCCCGGGGAAAATAAGCACTTTGACGTTTCATTTGTCCAATTCCGAAAATATTTCCTTAACAACTTTTCTGAAACCAAAAACACCAGAAAACAGGCAACTGGCACTGTGGCATCTTGTTAATAGGTTAGTCCCAGAAAATGCATAAAATGATATAAAAGTGTATATAAAACATGTAGCAAGTGGCATAATATAACGTTTGAGACGTATCAAGCATCCCCAAGCTTAGTTCTACTCGTCCTCGAGTTTGAAAACGATAACAAGAATAATTTCTGAAGTGACATGCTTCACACAATCTAGATCATATAATAATGTAAGGCTCATGTTATGAATGAAGTGATTCAAAGCAATGGTTTATAGTTTGCTAACAAATAGACAAGGAGTAAACAACTACATCATATAAGCAAAAACTTTTCATGGATAGTACTTTCAAACAAGCATCAAAATGATTCACATGAAAGTTAACTCATAAAGCAATAGTCTCTAAGTAAAAGAGCATTGAAGCAATACAAAGGAAGATATAAGTTTAAGCATTGGCTTTCAACTTGTAACATGTATATCATATAGATAGTTGTCAACACAAAGGAATATAACAAGTGCAATAAGTAAGCATATAAGAATTGTTGCACACAGTTGACACAAGTGTTTGCTTCTAAGACAGAAAGAAGTAGGTAAACTGACTCAACATAAAGTAAAAGAAAGGCCCTTCGCAGAGGGAAGCATGGATACAAACAGGTGCTAGAGCTTTTTAGTTTTACTAGTATACATGCGCGTGCAACGCACGTCTTTACAAATTAATCATTCACACACATTAGATAGTTATAAGAAAGTGTCTTATTACCTCCTGAAGAATAGCCCGAAAGATAAACATGCCCACTATCTGGGTTAATTTGACAAATTCATTGTCGGATCTAAAAAAAATCCAAGTTAGGAGGAGGAGGAGGAGGAGGAGGAGGAGGAGAAGACATGGTAGGGACTGGATCGGATCAGGCTTGATCTATATCAGAGTGCATCCAGGGTCGGGGATTCATCCAAGATGTACAGACCTATAATTCACTCGTGGATGCGGAGGCCAGTGGGATTCATTCTCATACCTCAAAGGCTGCGTGAGCAGGGTGGAGACGGCTAGAACGTGATACCAGCGAATAGGAAGAATGGGAGGCGGCGCGACAGAAAAAAGGCGGTGGTGGATGTGAGGATCTAAGAACATAATGCATGGCAGTGCAACATGGAAACAATTAATGGACATTAAAATCTATCCGGACAGACATGAACATATTGGGATGAACATAAGTAGATGCAAATTGTCTCAATAAAATTCATTGCCAATCATGCCTGTGCCGCTCAACTATCTATCCTCAATGACAACGTAAATAATTAATCACAGCTTGAAAGCAGAAAGCCTGACCTGAAATCGTTCACCTGCTCGGCTGCTCGACTAATCCGATGTAGCCTAAACAAAAAGTGCTAGATGAACCTACAGCCCAGAAGAGTTCAGTGAGAAGAATCAAGGTATCAATGCCAGTTTCACACCTAATATCAAGCAGACAAGATAGTATCCTAGTAATAACATATTTGTTTATTGATTCTCATAGCTGCCGCTACAGCCGAACGTCCATGCTGAACGCTGCAGTAGTAGAAGAACACCATATTGTAGTATTTCTCGTAGCATGCAGTAAAGCAAGAATTTACAAATTAGGATTTAATTTTATATGTTCGCTTACCTTTAAATCAAAATTTCCTCCAGACAAATCAAGAGCCTGATGAAATCTCTCCTTCTCATGGAAAAGTCTGCTTCTGATTAATCATTACTTCATGACACTTCTTGAACCCAATCAATAGGTACAGATTAAACCACAGATCAAGAGGCCTTGGAACTTGGAAGACGTCGAACCTGATGAAGCAAGTGTGGCACCCAGTATGCAAGCTACTGTAAAGATATGGAGCTGCCGGAAGAAAATTAACATCAATCCAAGATATAATTAGACAATATCAAACTGGTTTTGGAGGATCATTTAAATAGATCTCAAACTAACTTGGATCGATGTTGACTTTACCCGGGATCAATGGTTATGTGGATTGACAGACATAACGATTTGCTCACCGTTGCACGCCGAGCTACCAATATTTAACAGTATACAAAGAAATCAGGGAGAACCATTTTTATCTATTAAAAAGTATACAAAGAAATGGTTGGTTACTTCAAGACAAGCTTGATTAGCAAATCTAATAAGTCAGTAGCAAATAGCTATTTTAAAAACATGACAAAAAGCCCACAAATGATAACTGCAGAGGGGTATATGCATTATAAAGAACACCAATATATTTGTCTAGGCATATACACACATTTATGCATATCAATGACACGTTAATGGGCTAGACTAAACCAGGTCTTAGATGTGTAGAAAAAATTCTGACAACAAATATTTCTGCAAGGTGTTTATCGAAGAAACATCTGAAAATCATATTCCAAATCCTCTTTAGATTCAAACAATCCAGTTTAATCGATGCAAAACGCGTATAAAAATCTAAGTTTCGGAGTTAGATTACCCTTAAAGCAGAAATTTTCCATCAAGCAAAATATAAATCGATCCAAACAAATATCAGAGCCTCAACGTTTGTATAGGTGACAGATCAAAAGCATTTGCTGATGAGCAAAAGTAAATAATGATTTGCAACCAACTAAAAGTATTTACTTATTGTATGCTGGACAAAACCAAATACTACTGATTGGCGAACCTGTAAGTCGAGTGACTTGGAAACCGCAAGGCTGCACAGAAGAGGAGCGGCCAGGGCTGGGCTCAGGTGATGGCAATGGCAATGGCAGGGGCGTCGCGTGCAGGGCCGGTGGAGCGCCCATGTGAGGCGGCAAAGCCATGCCTGTCGGGAGGAGGATGGGTGATGATAGGCGCGCCGAAGCCGTGTGAGGGAATGACGGTGAAGGGGCTTCGCGTGTGGTGGCGGTGGCGGGAAGGTTCTCCCTGTGGCGGCGTGCAGGGATCCGGCAGCTTTGCGGGCTCGTTATGCTGCGGGCAGGCCATGGGATTCGTGAGGAGGGCGCCAGCGGCGAGCTAGCGATGCGATCCGGCGCCGGGCAGGCTCGTTCTGCGGCGGCTAGGCCATGGGATTCGATTTTGGATCAGGCATGAGATGCTGAACGGGGGTGGGATCGAGCCGGGTACGCGGAGCGAAACAATTTCGGCAGAACATGTTCTGCCGTGGTCGACAGGATGCATCCTAATCGTTAATCTGATTGTTGTGTGATTAAACTAATCTGTGTCGTACGATTTCTTTAAGTGGGAACGATCTGAGGGCTTTGGTTGATCCGTGTGCGTTTTTCTGGGTGTACGTAAGAAAGATAATGTTCTCTCTTTTATAAGTAGTATAGATAGGTTTTTGAAATCATATAGAGATCATAAAAGTACGGTTTCAGAGGTGTTTGTTGTTGTCAACGAATGGTAATTGCCACTCTACACCCCTTGTCAACCAGACTTTCAAGAGCGGCTCTCGTGAAGGACGTTATTTCTACCAGCAAGATAGATCATCCCTCTTATCTATTTTGTTTACACATATAGTTAAAAACTGTTGTCATTGCTTGACTGATTAGATCAGGGCAAAAATGTGAAGATTGAAGCGGTTAAAGTTGTAATTAATTGGGACTGGGCACCCCATTTGCCAGCTCTTTTTGCAAAGTTAATGGATAAGCGGATGTATATGCCACTAGTCCGGTTCTGAAAGTCTGTCTAAAAGCAAATGACAAGGTTGATATCCGTAACACCACATACTTCCTCATGAGCTAATAAACATTGACACAAATAAGAGATAATATGTTTTGAATAATAAAAGGTAGCACACGAAGTATTTGGTTGGAATGGCAGGAAATACCATGTAGTAGATAGGTATGGTGGACACATATGGCATGGGTTTTGGCTCAAGGTTTTGTATGCACGAGAAGCATTCCCTCTCAGTACGAGGCTTTGGCTAGCAAGGTTATTGGAAGCAAACACAAGTATAAATTATGACAACAAGACGTATATAAAAACATATTGCAAGCATTATAAAACTCTACATTGTCTTCCTTGTTGTTCAAACACTTTTACTAGAAAATATCTAGACCTTATAGATACCAAACATGCAAATAAAATTTCAACAAGCTTTACGGTAGTTCTTCATTAATAGGTCTTAACTACATGATGTAAAAGCTTAAACATGATCTACTTGAGAGCTCAAAACAATTGCCAAGCACCACAACATACAAGATAACAATCCATAAGAGCATGTATATCTTTTTCATTATACCATCTACCACATTTAGCATTTTCTGTTTCCAACCAAACACCAATCAACTTATTTAAAAATAAACTCTTTAAGTATATAACAATGAGATATGAGAGTATAACATAAGAAAAACTAACAGCTCCAACAAGAGATGCATGAAAAACAAGAGCTAATAGTATTGAAATAATATAGAAAAATACTCAACAAGTATAAGTGAAGAATACGAGTATTCATAAGAAAAAGCGGAGCGTGTCTCTCTCCCACAAAGGAATGTTAGGATCCATTTTATTCAGAAAATGAAAATAACAAAAACAAAAACAAAAACAAACAGACGCTTCAAGTAAAGCACATAAGATGTGTCGGAATTAAAATATAGTTTCACTATAGATGACCTGATAGTTTGTTGATGAAGAAGGGGATGCCTTGGGCATCCCCAAGCTTTGACGCTTGAGTCTTCTTGAAATATGCTTGGGTGACCCACGGGGGCATCCCCAAGCTTTGTCTCTTTCATCTTCTTGATCACATCACATCATCCTTCTCTCTTGATCTTTGAAAACTTCCTCCACACCAAACTAAAAGTAAACTTTATTAGAGGGTTAGTGCACAAAAAATTCTTATATTCTGCATGAACACAATTGCTACCAGTGCTACTGGACATTAGCTACAGCCACTAATACTTTATGGAACAAAAAGATCCATTCAAAATAGTAAAAGAGGCATTGCAAAATAAATGGCAGAATCTGTCAAAAACAGAACAGTCCCTAAAAACGAATTTTTTCGAGGCACTTAACTTGCTCAAATCAGAAAACTCAAAACTAATGAAAGTTTCATATATATCTGAGGATTACGCAAAAAAATCCCAGGTCCATCCGATTTTTCTGTAAAGAGTTATGAATTTAACGGTGGACAGCAGAAAATAGTTTCAGCACAGCAGTCCAAATCTAGCATCAACTTTCTACTAGAGGCTTAACTTGACACAACAATGCAATAAAGTAAAGATACAAAAGAATTGCTACAGAGGTAGACATATTTCTTGACTCAATAAAATAAAATAACAGAAATAAAAAGTGGGTTGTCTCACATAAGCGCTTTTCTTTAACGCCTTTCAGCTAGGCACAGAAAGTGATATGCAAGTATTATCCAAATCAAGAACAGAAATCCTCTCAACTATGCATTGTATTTTATCTATATAAGATACAGAGGTTCCTTTTTCATTACCTTTGGGTTTACTACATTCATCAAATGGGTTTTGAGGAACAAACCAATCAAAATTTTCTTCCAAGACTTCATGCATAGCTACAAGTTTAATAGGTATTGGCACTTTAATTTCCTCCCCCTTAGTAGGTTCAGTTTTACCCAATTTTTCAAGTGCATTAATAACATCTACACATGAGCCTAGCATATCAAAATGATCAAAGACTTTCCTATCTTCTATAGCAACATCACCAAATTCATTAAGCAAGGCTTCCATAATAAAATCTTTCTTTTCAGCATTTTCAACATTATGAAGATCAAGAAACATTTGTTGAATTATGGGATGGAGGTTAACAAACCTAGCCTCTAGCATGTGAACCAAGGAAGCAGCAGCAATTTCATAATTTGGAGCAAGTTCTGCTATGGATCTATCCTCAAAATCATCATGCATACTAACATGGTCAAAGAACTCTTCAATATTATCTTTTCCAATTATAGAACCACTTCCTACTAGCAGGTCTTCCAGGGTGTACTTAGGGAGCAACATTTTAACAGAAATAAAGCTAAAACCGAAATACAAAAATTAATGCAAGTAACTAATTTTTTTGTGTTTTTGATAATAAGAAGCAAACAAGATAATAGCAAAGTAAATAAAATGCAAGTAACTAATTTTTTTGTGTTTTTGATATTTAATAGCAAACAAAACAGGAAATAAAATTTAACTAAGCAAGACAAAAACAAAGTAAAGAGATTGGGAAGTGAGAGACTCCCCTTGCAGATGTGCTTCAGCTCCCCGGCAACGGCGCCAGAAATTACTTGATGCACTCGGTGGTGTTGTTGGGAAACCCCAAGAGGAAGGTGGGAAGTAGTGCAGCAGCAAATTTCCCTCAGTTATGAAACCAAGGTTATCGAACTAGTAGGAGATGAAGAACACGTCTGAAGGTCTCCCTGGCAATGACGCCAGAAAACAGCTTGTTGGAAAGGGAGGTGGAACCTGCACAACACAATCAAACTACTTTGCCCCAACGAAACAGTGAGTTTGTCAATCTCACTGGCTTGCTGTAACAAAGGATTAAACGTATGTGTGGAGGATGATGTTTGCAGAGAATGAAAGTAACAGTTTGCAGTTGGTTGTATTATCAGTTTAAAGAAAAGGACCGGGCTCCACAGTTCACTAGTGGTGTCTCTCCATAGATAATAATAATAATAGCATACACGTGGGTAAACAAATTACAGCTGGGCAATTGACAGAATAAAGAGCTGCATAATGATGCATATACTAATGTCATGATGTCTAGTGTGAGATTCATTTGGACATTACAACAATATACATAGACCGTTCCAACCGCATCTATGACTAATAATCCACCTTCCGGTTAGCGTCCGCACCCCTTTCAGTATTAAGTTGCAAGCAACAGATTATTGCATTAGGCAAAGTGTGTAATGTAAGTAATACAATTATCCTTAGACAAAGTACTACTGTTTTATCCCTAGTAGCAACAGTACATCTACAATCTTAGAGCTTGCTGTCACTACCCCAGATTAAATAGAGACATGAACCCACTATCGAGCATAAATACCCCCTCTTGGAGTCACAAGCATCTACTGGGCCAGAGCATCTACTAGCAACGGAGAGCATGCAAGATCATAAACAACACACAACATGATATATTATGAAGCAAATGACATAGTATTCAATATCCATCGGATCGCAGCAAACACAACATGTAGCATTACATAAAGATGATCTTGATCATGATAGGCAGCTCACAAGATCTAAACATGATGGCACAATAGGAGAAGACAACCATCTAGCTACTGCTATGGACCCGTAATCCAAGGATGAACTACTCACGCATCAGTCCGGAGGCGGGCATGGTGATGTAGAGCCCTCCGGTGATGATTCCCCTCTCCGGCAGGGTGCCGGGAAGAGTTTCTGAACCCTCCCGAACTAGGCCTGACGACGGCGGCGGCTCCGTAATGTTTCGTGGAAAAGTGTTCAGGTGTTAGGTCTTGTATGGTCGGGGGGTATTTGTAGGCGAAAGGGCGAAGGCGGTGGAGGCCCGAGGCCACGTCACGTGGTGTTGGCGCGGCAGGGGGGGAGCCGCGCCCCCACCTCATGACGGCGCCTCGGTGCCCTCCTTCGTTTCCTCTTCGGACTTCTGGAACGTGTCGGGAAAAATAGGAACTTTGGCATAAAAATCGTCCAATTCCGAGAATATTTCCTTAAGTGGTTTTCTGAAACCAAAAATAGCAGAAAACAGGGAACTAGCACTGTAGCATCTTGTTAATAGGTTAGTCACAGAAAATGCATAAAACAACAAAAAGTGTATATAAAACATGTAGCAATTGGTATAATACAAGCATGGAACATAAGAAATTATAGATACGTTTGAGACGTATCAATACCCCGGACTCCCTCGGGATCTCTTTCACCTCCTGCCCGCTATAGTAGGGCCTCCATGAACTTGTTTTGGTTCTCCTGATCCCTCCTGCAATTCTCATCCATCGTCACCAGATATTGTGCGAACTGCTGCGGTGTCATCATTGGTGGTGGTGGTGGTAACCCCTCTTGTCTAGCTTCTGCTTCCTCCTTTTGTTTAGCCTCTCTTTCCATTCGGGCTCTCTCTTCTTCCGCTACTTCCAACACCATTTTTCCCCACGTCCTGTACAAAAAGCGAAACTCATAATTACACCATGCAATGCTTTTTGAGCTCAACTCAATGCACAGTGCGTGTCACAGAAAGAACCAAATCCAAATAAAAACCATCGGTATATTACACATACAGCAAACATACATGGTTCTTACAATACCGTTCTATAGATAGATTACAACCTCTCCTGGTGTACTACACAGTTTTCCCCGGGTCTTGGGAGAACTTGCTCCATTATTAGTACAACTCATACTCACACGCATACACATACTCATACTCAAGCTCATACTCACCGAAGTACTAAATAATGTACATAACTTAACGTTGCGTCCAACCATCTCTCATCGGGTCTTTTCACTCCTCGCGGTACCTGCCCGAAGTCCACCCGTGCTGACGTGGAGTCCGGCGCACCGTCTCTGGCATATATGGCCTCCCTGATGGAACGTAGTCGGTATCGGATGTATCAAGGAACAACCCTCCCATGCCGACGTAGCTCGCGGCGTCCTCCACGGCGTCCTGCTCCGCCTGGTAAGCATTCATCTGCTCATCGTCATCAGAGGAGATATCTATAACCACTGGACTTGCCCCGCCCTCTGTAGTGGGTGGTGCTATCTCCACTACGCTGTCGTCGGTGTCATAGACAGGTACTGGATCCTGGCGTGTACCAGCGAACCAGTTGTACCTCCATCCGTCTGAGTTCTCTATCGGAGTCTCGGACCCAGAAACTCCAAATGGCATAGGTGGCTCTGGCTCACTCGGTGGTAACACTGGGTAAAAGATCGGCTCTGGTGTAGGGGAATAGCAGAATGGCACATGCTGTGTTGGCTTCCTAGATGTGCCCTCCGCTGGTACCTTACTAGACTCCCCTATCTTTGTGGCTATCTTTTTCCCCTGTTTTTTCTTCATCTGGGGATTCTCCAGATCCTCCAACATCACATTCTTGTCCTCTACCATGACTCAGTGGGTGTTGTAGAGAGACCCCACCACCTGTCTATACCTGTCTAGTAACCTAGACGCTAGACTAGGCTTGGTCTTAACTAAGACTGTGTGGTTTACCTTCTTCTCGGTGGAAAGAGCATCATGTGGCAGTGCCATGAAGCTCGTGCCCTCCAACTCTCCTGCCTTGTTCCCCCAAATAGTAGCAACCGCCTCCAAGACAGCCTCATGGTAAGCTGCGGTGACACTAAGCCCCTCACCCCTAGGTGGAATAGGACACGGTGACAGCTCCTTGGGTATTATCACTAATACCCGATACTTCACTAACATCTCACCCTCCTTAAACGTGTAGGTGTGGACGGGAATGTCGATAGGATATCCAAAGCCCTAAGTAGTGACCTTAATTGCTCCGTAAGTGTCCCCTGAAAGTCCTCCAGCGTGTCATGCTGAACCCACGTCGACTTCTCGGAACCCATCGGCGTCGTGATAACTGTACATAGAATTTACAATTAGTACTAGTGCATCATAATAAAGAATCATCGCACCAAAAACATGACAACGTTATTCTCAAGTGAATATTTATCATATTTCTAGAGAACTCTTTACCGTTGCTCGTTACTCCTACAGGTTCTATCCCATTACTAGGTTTCCAACCTAAGGTCAAAGCAATGGCTCTGGTACCAGCTGTGATGACCCGCCATGCTACCGCATGATTGCAGCACGTAGGGCATCGATGTAAAATTCACAAAACACCGTTCCGCAAATATCACACCATCAGAGTGGTACAACAGAAACATTGCATGGGTCCAACAGTCAACCACTTATTATTACAAGCCAAAGATGTACAAATTCAGTAAGATCCTCCTCGGTCCAACGAGGATCCGCACTACTAAGTTCATGTTGCAAACTGAAGAGTTTGCAAACGAGTGGAAACAACAAACTAAAGACCATGGAGCTCAGCAACTTATTTAGTAGAATTCTACGTTGCTCGGCTCACCATCTACACTAGGGCACCGCCCTACTCTTAGTCGGACTCCTCCTCTTCGTTGTCGTAGGCGATGAGGTAGTCAACGCCTTCAACTCCGCCCGTCAAATCTGGCTCGTCGTAGACCAGGTTGTCCTGATTGTAGATGTCGTGTCCGCCATCATCTTCAGTAGCCTCAAAGTCTAAGAAAGGGGTTCAAGGCAAGGATGAGTAACAACGTTACTCAACAAGTTCATTAATGTATAGTGGGAAGTTTGATGCTCTAACTACAGCCACAGACAATGGATTGTCGTAGGCCAATGCAAGTTTTTGTAAACATTTCTTCAAAAGATTGCATTTATTATGAAGAGCTATGTCCGCCAGGAGTCACAGGTGCTAGGGCTTTGAGGAGCCTCCTTTCCTGCTGCGTTCGTCGTTCCATCCTGGAACGTGGAGTAACATGTCACATTTATACACTCTGCAGAGGTGCGATGCTTTACCCATAAGAGATCCACGCCTTGTTGCACAGCCAGGCGTACTTTCCTGTCCACACTTCTTTTGTGTGGGGCCCGGTCGGTGATCCAAGCCAATCACCGCGCCTTTCCACCATCCCCGCACACCCCCCATTACTTCAGTTGCAGGTGATGGGAAATTCCAACTTTCATCCTGCTAACCATTTGAAACTCGTCTCAAACTGGTTCTGAAGCCAACCTTCATAGATACTAGACATCCGACCGTTGTGATTCACAGGATAGACATCTCCCGATAATACGGCTTTATCCTGGAACTGCGAACACACAACGTCAAACAAGCCAACCGATAGACATCTCCCGGTAATACGGCTTTACCGGTGGCTTGTACGCACTTCCGGCCCAGAATAGTATCCGTTGGTGTACGAGAGGAAAAGGACACAGCTGACTTCTCCTTCCCATTTGAGATCTTATGGTTGCGCGTTATATACGGCGCAAGAATCGCTGACGACATTTGTTATTAATTCCTAGGGTTATTACTTTCCTTATGCAGTGGAACCTCCACCAACCACAGTCTTACCATGGTCCCACTGCCCACCATAATAGGTTAATCAGCCACCCTGGGCTGGTAACCCAATAGTCATAATTATTATGAAATATTTTTAATTTTTAATGCAAAAGTGATACGATATAGCATTTGGCAAATAAGTTGTTAAGAAATATTTCAACGGACATGAGCAAGTGGTGAACTTGCGTGCTGACTGAGAGGTAGTGTAGCGTGAAGCTTCGGACTGACCCGGGACCTCGGGTTCTGAAAATAAACATCATTGTCTCATAAGACAATGTTTTAAAGAGGCAATGGATGCTTTGATGCATAATAATGCAATGCATTGTTTTATTATGTTCATATGATGGTGGTATTTGAAATTTGGAATTTTTGGTGTTATTTGGACTTATTTATTTATTATGCCCTTCTTTAAAAAGTTTTTAACAATAAATAACTAAATTTGGAACTAGTATAATAAAATAGGTATTAAATTTGAAACTTATTTGTTTTGATAAAATAAAATGAATTTATTTTGTATTTTGAATTTAGATGATTTTAAAATCATTTAGGTGGTAATCTGGTGTATATAAATTCTTTAAGAAAATAATAATCTAAAATAAGATAGACTTTATTTTTGGATTATAACATCTTAGATTTAAAACTTATTTTTATTTGAGTTGAAAGTTTTTATTTATTTATTTGGGAGATGATTTGAATTCTTTTATATTTCTTTGTTTCTTTTTATTTGCAGGGATATTTTATTTGGGCCCTTTTGTTTTAAAAGGCCCACTGACCAGTGGGCCAGGGATGTCATGGCTGGGTCGAGCCGTCAACCGGCCCGACCGAACCGGTCAACGACCAGTCACGGCCCTATCCTCTCCTCCCCGATCCCCTTTCTGGCTCCCACGATTTGGAAATCGCCGGCGCCGTCGCCGGGCGATTCCGGCCACCTCCGGCGGACTCCGCCGCCGCCCCCGCACGCCATCGATGCGCCGCGCGGCGATCTACCTCCCAGGCCCCCTCTTCTCTCCGTGCGCGTCCACGGCTCGCTGCTCCCTCCGTGACCCCGAGGGATTCCTCTTCTCCGGCGACGCTGCGGTGGTTCTGGTGCACGAGGAAGGCTTCCTCTGGTTGCGCCGTGCTGGCCGCGTCGGCACTGCCCCACCACGCCATCACGGTTGCGCTAGGGCGCGGGTGAGCTTTCTCTCTTTCCCTGTTCTTCTCTCTCGCTCACCATTTGGGCCCGAGGCCGTGCTTGTGCTATTGTCTCTCTTTTCGGGCTGAGGCCGTGCGCTGTGATGGTGATATAGCTCACGATTTAGGCCGTTTTTCTTGTTGCTTAGGTTTTGACAGAAGCCTTGATGCTTCTGTGCTGCGCAAGTGGATATGATCCAATGCTCGGCTCTGGTTAATCCAGTGGTGTTGCCTTTTTGTGCATGTGATATGTCCTGTAGTTGATGTGCTAGTGGGTGCTATTCTTAACTTTTGGTTCAGATGTGCCACTGCAGTGTTCTCTGAACCTGAGGTTCAGTTAACCTCCCATGATTCCTAGAATTAATTCTAGGAAAGTGATTTTGGTGTATGGAGTTTACTTTTGTGTCTAGATGCTAGTATGGAAGGTATGAGAGTGTGATTTGTGCTTGTGGTGCTATTTCCTTAAGGAATTAGTGCCCAACAAATCATATTTACTCAAACTGCTAACTGTTTGGATTTTAATTACCTCCTGGATGTTGTATACATTTAGTGGATTGGTCTATAGCCAATGATGTGGGGGCTGAGGCTATTGTATGTTGGATCAGTTGGTTTACTTAATTTCTTAATAACTAGCCTATGAGGCAAAAGACTGAGGCTTTTGCTTTACTGCCCGCAGCCTATGATGCACAGGCTGAGATGTTGCTACTTTTGGATCAGATGTTTATCTTATGGTTTCTCTAGCCAAGAATGCAAAAGGCTGAGGCTAAATAGATCTGAGAACAGATACTATTTGATTTGCTTATATTAATTCCCTGTGATGAGCCATGCATAGCATTTCTATGCATGTCTAAGGGAAAACTAACCCACAACCCAACCTATTGCTTGCATGACTTAATTAAGGGTGGTGAATCAACCTCTTGACTGGTTGTAGTGTGGCAGTGGTTGTTGTGGAGGTCCTGGATCACTTGGGGTTGTGCAGTTCTTGATCAATTGTCAACCTTCTCTTGCTTGTACTCAGTCCTTCTCCTCGTTGTTTGTGCTCAGCCCTTCTCCTCCTAGTTCATGCTCAGCCCTTCTCCTCCTTGGTGCTGCTGGCCACCATCTTGCTTTGCTTTTGGCAAAGGTGAGATTTGGTTGTGTGGTGCTGGGTGGATGATTTGGGTAGAGATGAACTGGATTGTGAGGTGTTGTGTGATGAACAGATGAGTGTGATTGTGTTTGGAGCTGGGAGAACCAAATGGTTTTGCTTTCCTTGCTGCTACGGCAGTGTGCTCTTATCCAACCCTGTTCTGCTGTGCTGGTGACAGCAGGGGTTTCTTGCATGCATGAGTAAGCTGCCTGCATACTAGCTTGCCCCAGATCTTTTGGGTTAGAGCTGATCCATTCGGCTAGCTTTGATGTTATCCTTATGTTGGTATTATTTTCTGATGCCAATTGGAATAATTGTTACCTAAACCAATGATATTGCTCTGAGGTGCATTTAGTTCCTAAGAACAGATACTAAACCTGGATTAAGGTTTACACTCGATGATGAGACTAACAGTGCATTTCACTGTTGATCTGAGAGTAATCCTAACACTAACCCACCTTGTTTATTTTCTGTTTTTGTTTTGTTTTCTTTTTGTCTTTCAGGAAAGAAAAGATGGTGTAAGATGAAGAAGATGAATATTGGGATGGAGAAGATCAAGATTCAATATTTAGTTTTCTTTAGGGTTTTTGTTTTTCTGGTGTAATCTTTTATTTGTTTCTTGTATTTATTTTAATCTTTGTAAAGACAATGTATCATTGTTGTTAATTAATAAAGTAAGTCTGTTTGTAATTCATTATTTGTAACTTGTATTTGTAATTATTTAATTTGTGAGTTGCACATTTATTAAATAATTAATACTAATTTGTTTGGTGTTATTTTAAATTCAAATTATTTCAATATTTGAATTTGCTCAAATTCCCTCAAACCAATAAAATACCTAAAGGTCATGTCAAAATTTATAGCAATCACCTCAATTGAGCTAAATCCTAACTCAACAAGGGAAAGAAACTTTGATCACCTCAATGTTTTGAGTTGAGAAAAATTTATCCGGATTTTCAGATGCATGAATGCAGATGCACAAATTCTATTTCTACCCTCCGTGGTTTCCTAAAAGCTGGGATGTTACATATATGTTTAAGACTTTGTTGGTCTGTTCTGATAACCACAGAACTGGCAGCAAAGTAGTGTTTCCATTTTTTTATTGCCTCAATTATGGCTAAAGCTTCCTTATCATAAGTGGATAGCCCAGCTGCTTTCTGACCAATAACTTTACTTAGAAATGCTATTGGGTTTCCTTGTTGCATCAACACAGCACCCAATCCATAGCCACTAGCATCTGTCTCTAGGATAAAACGTTTGGAAAAATCTGGCATTGCTAGCACAGGGGTTGTACTCATGCTCTGTTTGAGAGTAAGCGAAGCCTGTTCCTGTTCCTCAGTCCACATAAATCCATCTTTCTTCAGGGCAGTGAGCAATGGTTTGCAAATGATGCCATAATTCTTCACAAAATGTCTGTAGTACCCTGCCATGCCCAAAATGCTTCTCAACTCAGTCACATTGGTTGGTGATGGCCAACTAACAATAGCTTGAATTTTTGCTGGGTCTGTGGCAACACCTTCTCCAGAGATAATGTGACCTAAATATTCCACCTTAGACTGAGCAAAGGCACACTTTTTCCTTTTGGCAAATAGTTGGTTCTCTCTGAGGCAGTTAAAGACCAACTGTAAGTGTTTTACATGCTGAGATGTAGAACGACTGTAAATAAGGATGTCATCAAAGAATACTAAGACAAACTTTCTGAGGAATTTTTCCAACACCGAGTTCATTAACTGTTGGAATGTAGCTGGTGCATTTGTTAAGCCAAAAGGCATGACAATGTACTCATAATGTCCCTGATGTGTGCTGAAAGCTGTTTTGTCAATGTCGTTTTCATCCATTCTTATTTGGTGATATCCACTTCTAAGATCAATTTTGGAGAATATCTTTGCTCCATGGAGTTCATCTAGCAAATCTTCAATAACTGGCATTGGAAATTTATTTTTGATAGTCATAGCATTGACTTTCCTGAAATCTATGCACCGTCTCCAATCAAAATCTTTCTTCTGTACTACCAATGCTGGAGAGGAGTAAGGACTATTGCTTGGTCTTATGAAATTTTTCTGTAACAGCTCAGCCACCAATTTCTCTAAGATGTTCTTCTGGTGGTGTGGAATTCTGTAGCATCTCTGATTGACAATCTTAGCACCTTGTTCTAGATAAATGACATGGTCACAGGTCCTCTTTGGTGGTAACTCAGTGGGTTCTTTGAAAATATCCTGAAATTTCTCTAAAACTTGTTGAATTTCCCCAGGTATTTCCTCTTCTTGTAGCTCAGATGTTGTGGGGACTGCTTTAATCATGAGTAAGGCACCACATATGGAGTGTGCCAACAGTTTGTTAATGTTAACACTGTGTGGAATATCTCCTGAGGCAGGTAAGCTAGCATCCAAGAAGGTTACTGGTCCAGACTCATGCTGTACTCTGAGTGTCAATTTCTTGAGGTTTAACTCCACTGGGCTATGTTCATATATCTAGTCAGCCCCTAAGATAATATCATATCCTTGCAGTTGAAGCACCTTGAAATTGGAGACAAAAGGAATCTCTTGTATCTTATACTCTACATCACTGCAAGAGAACTGAGTCCAAATTGTCTCCCCATTGGCCACTTTTACCTTTTGTTTCTGAGTTGATGATAACTCTAAGCTTGCCTTTGCACCCAAAGCAGGGGAAATAAATGTAGTTGTGCTTCCAGTATCTACTAGAGCCAATGCTTTTTCTTTTCTCAAAGTAATGCACAAAGTGAATGTGTTCTTAGTTGCTTTTTGTCCTTCAAGAGCATGTACTGAAATGTGAAGAGTAGGTGCATCTGTGCCTTCTTCTTGATCATCCGATTCTTCATCATTTTCATGAATATAAATTATTTCTGGTTTCTCCCCTTCCTTTGCTTGAAGTGCATTAATCTGAGCTTGATTGGACATTTTACACACATTCTTATGTCCTGGAAACCAGCTCTCTTTACACTTGAAACATAGCTTAAGTTCCTTTGCCTGCTGTATTGCAGCTGCAGTACTAGTAGCTGATGGTACTGTAGCATTTCCAGAAACTGCTGTTGTCGGGGGTGCTTGTTCAGCTCAAAGTTTCCTTGTCTTCTATTATTGTAAGTGTATTGCCTAGTGTTAGATGTTACTGGTGGAACAGCATGTTCCATTCTCCTAGCAAACCACATAGCTTCTTGCATATCTTTAGGCTTGAGGCATTGGATATGAGTCTGTATGTATGAATGTAACCCTGATATGAAACTACTGATGTAGTAGTCGTCAGGTAGGCCAGGGTTATCTCTTCTCAGCAGGTTCATTGCCTTCTCAAAACGAGTGATGTATTCAGCCACTGATGACGTTTGAGACAAGGAGTGAAATTGCTTAACATTGTCGCACACTGAAGTGACGGAGAACCTGTCTGTCAGGTATCTGCAGAATCGGTGCCATGGTATGTTTCCAGTAGCAAAACCTGTGCTTCTCCACCACTGTCTGGCTGAGCCAGTGAGATATGTAACAGCTATCTGTGTGCGTTGCTCCAAAGGTGTATGAGCTGCATTGAAGTATTCTTCAATTATCTGAATCCAAGCATCTGCATCATCTCCATCAAATTCAGAGATATTCCATTTGGCCTGCTTTATCATTGGTTGTACTCTTCTTGCCTCTTGGGTGCACTGTTGCTTCTGGTACCCTCGGAACCCTTCATGTTCAGAGAGCTCTTCATCTCTGTTTTCAGGAACTTGTATAGTCATCTGTCTCTCTTGGGCTGCTTGCTCAATTCGCAGTTGCTGTTGATGCCCTGGATTCCTTTGCCTACCATAATGTGGGTGGCGATAAGGTTGCTTGTATGTGCCATCTAAGTTCATTTCTCGTCCTTGTGAGTCATGGAGAGTCGCCATACCCAATGTGGGAGGTTGGTGGTTCGGAGTCTGTTGCTGCAATTGTTCAGGGCTGTCTTTATCGATTCCTGACCCAAGAAAAGCGGGACCTTGCGGTGTTATCATGAACACACTGCCCTGGCCAGGAGATGCTTCCGGTTGTCCCTGCAATTGCTTCTGAATTTCCTCAGGATTTGGCGAAGTAGTGTCTCTCACTCCACCCCGTGCTGTAGCGAAGAACTTGTCAAAGTTTTTCTGTATTGTGTTGAAGTTCTCCTGCAGGTTAGCGAAATTTGACTGCACCGTAACTGTGAAATCCACGAACTCCTTGTGGTCAGCCTCTCTTTGCATTTGCAAATTCTTAACATCGAGCTGCAAGGATCGGACCTCCAATGCGTCCGTATCTTTGGAGTCACTAGTACGCGTCATGATGCACAGCAAGAATTTCACTTCCGGGCAAGGTGCCGAGGAAAACTTACTGTGATTTTTCTACCGTCGCCTGCGCCGCCCGCCTCCAAAGTTGCACGGATCCGGGACGGAGGTGGGATTTAACACCGAAGAGGAGTTCTTCGGAAACCACTACCGTCACCGCAGATCTGCAACCGAATGGTGCCGCCGCCGCCAAGCCGCCACCACAGCTCCACTAGGATGAGAGCTCCACACCGCCGCCGTGATTTGCGAACTCGGGAAAGGGATTTTACAGGAGATCCAAACCTCACCTCGTTCCAAATCTCACCGCCTCCGAAGATCATTTGGCTCTGGTACCACTTGACAAGCCTGAAACTAGGATTCAGGCGAATAACGGAAAGAACAGCAGTTCACAGCTCGAACATCGCTCACAGATGGATTAATTCAGCGGAAATTTGGACGAGTACAGTAGAGTTCGTCGCCAGACCTCAACAAAGGCGGCTAGGGTTTAACCCAATACATAGATAATGATCCACTCCTCTCCCTAGTCCTCTCCTAAATACAGCTCTCGAAGAAGACGACAGCGGAGTGAGCAGGTGAAAAGCGATAAAAGTAAACAGCTATGGCCGAAGAGCTTGTAGCCGCTCGATGAAGCATCTACGGACGAGCTTGTAAGTCGCTGGCGCGAACCGGTAAGGGAGAATCTTGGCCTTGGATCTTCAGATCAACGGTGTACGTTGAATCAGACACAGCAACAGGGGATGATACTGTAGCGGGTCTGACAGAAAGAGTTCGTCTGTACACTGCAGGCAGGCTGAGGACATCGCCCGCTTTCGGATTCCAAAGTGCGTTTGAATTTTGAAATAGAGCGATGGATTTTGCTAGATTTCAGATTGGCCACTGTCATCAAGTTGTAGAGAAGCTCAATCGTACCAGTACCAGTAGAATCGCTCAGTTTCGCCATTAATTCAGAGTTCACATAGGGGTTTTACAGGGTGACCAATGGCCAAGAGCCACAAACCTCCCTGAGTTGACATGCTCAGTCCACAAGATGATGGCTATGATACCAGTTGACATGCTCGAATCTTACGATTCCGATATTTGCTGATGAATACAGAGGACAATGACACAAAAAGTAGCGGCAACTTTGGATAAAACATCACTACATCAGCTAGGGTTTCGGCGATTACAAAAGAATGTTTTAGGCCATGCCACGGACAGTGACGCCTAGTGTTTAACACACTTACAACGAGAATTCCCTTGTCAGGTCTTGCTTGGGATCGACATGGGAATAACTAGTATAACATAAATGCTTTGATAGATAATTTGTAAAAATTATATCTGATTTGGACGAATAGTTTGTGAATACATTGTTTTTTATTTAAAACATAAAACGCTATTTATACGTAAAACATTAATCGAAATAGGATTAAACTTTCAGAGAATACAAACCGTGACGTTTATGATTTACTGATTTTTTTTCGATTTTTCTGAAAAGTTTTATTTTTGAGTTCTAGATTTGGGTGAATCTTGTCCATCAAATCTAAAACGGAGAGACAGGATGCATCCAAGTCGCTCGGTGACTTGTGACCTACAAGTCACTGAAGCTGAGTCCGCCGTCGCTCCTGAATCCTGATTCCCGTCGCGCCCGGCGTCACGGCATGCTGGTGCCGTGGTGCAAGGTGCGGACGCGGACGGTTGAAGACGATGGAATCAGTGGCCGCGCGCGGGGTGTTCGGTGGCGGCTGCAGTGGAAGGAGCCCGGGTGGTTCGTCGGCAAGCAGAGGCAGGTAAGCTTCTTTGCCCCGCAGCTCGCAGCCATTCTTCGCCGGCGACTCCACCTGCTCTGCCACGTCTCGCTACTTTGTTCACCCCTTGGTGTTTTATTTCGGGGTTGGTTGATGCTCCGCAGGTCGTCGCGGCTGTGCCTGAAGAACCTGCCCAAGGGCGCCGACGAGAAGCGGCTGCGGGAGGTGTTCTCGCGGAAGGGAGAGGTGACTGACGCCAAGGTCATCCGAACCAAGTAATAAGCGCACCGTTCGAGGCTACTCTTTAGTTACGAATTGGGATAATTGCTTGCTGATTTGGTGGCTGTTTGAGAATATGCGTATACTTGAGATGAACAGTTGCTAAATTTGCTTTGCTATAGAATGATGGCTTCTTTTGGGAAGAGAATCCAAGTTTCCTACTTGCTTCCTGCATAGTTCGAACCTGGGCTTGCTTTTGTTGCATTCTTCTCCTCTGTAATGTCGAGACACGATTAACCTGATGTGCACCACACCATATGTAACTGGGATGTTTGAAGAAATCATATTCGTAGGGCCAAGACTATTATACATAGAATTTGAATGGTTTTGTTCTTTGATAGGGATGGAAAGAGCAGGCATCTTGCGTTTATTGGTTTCAGAATTAATGAAGAGGCAGCGGAGGCCCTCAAGTATATCAACAACACATACATTAACACTTCTAAAATCACCTGTGAGGTACTTTACTTTCTAAACCACTTTTAGCCTTTCTTTTTCCTCTTGGGGACTGTATCTGTTAGATGCGCATGGCGGCAGGTGATCGAATTAAGGGTTAAGATCAGTTGGATAAACACGCCTTACACATAATCTTGTGTGTGACAGGTTGCTCGTAAGATTGGTGATCCCGATGCTCCTCGCCCTTGGAGCCGTCATTCCTTAAAAAAGCCTGAATATAATAGTAAAGAGAAGATGGACACTGGGGATGCTAACGCACCGCTGAAAAGTTCCAAGGGCAAAGGAAAACCTGTTGATGTGGGAGGTTCCAAAGACAATGTAGCTAATGATCCCATGTTCAAAGAGTTTCTTGAAGTTATGCAGCCCCGTTCAAAAGCAAAGATGTGGACGAATGACACTACTGGTACCCTTGATTCTGCTGACAAAGATAGCACCCTAGTAACTTCATCTAAGAAGCCTCGGAAGAGTACTTCTGCAGTTCCTGAAAACGATTCATCTTCTGAAAATGATTCATCTTCTCAAGATGATTTCAAGGAGCAAATAACAAATGATTTGGCCTCAAAAGATGCTTCAGAGAAGCTACAATCTGACAGTAAACAAGATAAAAATATGACAGACGTGGACTTCTTGAAGAGTAAAATTTAAAAAGATTGGTCAGATTCGGAATCTGATGATGAAGATTCTGGTGATAAGTCGGGTACCAGCACTGATGATGAAGAACCATCTAATGAATTAGTTTATGCAAATGAAACTGGTCAGGTGGTAGATCAGAAGGGTAATCTTAATCAGACAAATCATGTGGATAAGAAAGCACCCGTGGAAGTTATTGGCATCCAAGAGGTGGAAGATCCTGACAACCAAGACAGTGAACATATTGAAAGCCAACAAAAAGATGAAAATCATGCCAATCAGGAAACAGAAGACGTGGAAGCCGCGTCAACTACTGATGAAAAGAAGCTGGCACTGGAGACTGGCCGTTTATATATCTGCAATCTTTCATATGCAACTACGTCAGTTCTTACTTGTTACTTCAGATCAGCATTTATTTAGTATATTCAAGATATAGCTGATTGCCTTTTCTTACAAGGATATTGTTGCTTATGGTATTAGTGAAGATGATCTGGTTCAGCTATGCAGCCAGTATGGTGATGTTGAACATGCACATATCATTGTCGACAAAATTACTAAGCTCTCAGTAGGCAGAGGTTATGTGCTTTTTAGCCTTCCAGACTCAGCAGCCAGGTAAATATTTGGCTAGCAACTTTATCTTGTATGATTCAGAAGGATAGGCTTATTTTTTGCAGTTCAGCTTACAGGACATTTTTTAATCCTTTCCTCGACAAACTTAATTTCCTCCTTGCATGATCGTAACACATTGATGTGTTCTTTGCAGGGCACTGGATGAATTAGACAACTTCAGTTTTCAGGGGCGTCTCTTACGCGTAAAGGCTGCTAAACCACTAAATAATAAGTCATTTGAGTAAGAAAAATAGTTCCTGTTGTGTTGTTTTCTTTCTTGGGTTTGCTTTTCAAATAATGTTGAGTTTATTTACTCTTAATTTTCAATGTCTAGTCATTTTACCGTTGACGACAAAATGAATCTCAAGCAACAAAAGTTGGAACAAAAGAAAGCTTCTGAAATTGGCGGGGATACGAGAGCATGGAACAGCTTTTATATGCGTCAAGATACGGTATGCTTATCTTCTTTCTCTTAGCATTGATTTACTGATTTTTATTTGTTCCAACTCAACATGTCTTTATGTGTTTTTGGTTGAGACAATACTGTAGCGAATCACATGATAATGTTGTCAAATATGTCCGTGCTAGGCCTTCTAGGAGTTGGTAGTTTTGTTGAATTTTGAAAATTTTCATCCTCAGATCTTTCATGCAAACTCATTGAAGCAATTGCGTTTGTACTTAGGTCGTCGAAAACATAGCAAGAAAGATTGGTATAAGTAAAAGTGAGTTACTTCATAGGGAAGCGGATGACCTTGCTGTCCGTATCGCTCTTGGTGAAACACATGTCATTGCGGAGACCAAGAAATATCTATCTAGATCTGGAGTTAATGTTGCTGCCTTGGAAGAACATACTTCCAAAAGAAACGAGAAGTTGAAAAGGAGCAATCATGTAATACTGGTAAAAAACTTGCCATATAGTTCTTCTGAAGAAGATCTCGCTGCGATTTTTCAGAGATTTGGAAGTTTGGATAAAATCATTCTCCCTCCGACAAGAGTATTCGCCTTGGTATGTTCTACATTTTGCTTGTGTTCCACTATTTGTTGTCGTGCTGGTTGTGATATTCCCTTTTGGAGCTATTCATGGATGTATATCATTTGCTGTCAGAATTGCCAGGCAGGCTTCATTGCACAGACAATGGGCCCTTGACTTCATTTATTTATCTTGCTTTTTTTTTCTTTGGCTGTCTCAGGTAGTTTTTATTGAAAATACGGAAGCTCAACATGCTTTCAAAAAGTTGCTATACACACGATACAAATAAGTTTCTGTAGTGGTGCTAGTTAGTTTGTTGTTAGTCTCAAATAGTCCAAGTGACATACTTTTGCGTTCTGCATTGATTACTTAGTTGAGACATGTATAAACCACTGTTATTAAGTAAGGTAATATTTTCGATTAAGTAAACTAATAAATGGTTGCTTGAATTTTTTACACATTTGTAAATCAGTGAAATATGCATCAGTGGTTTGATATCTGATGTTATCACCTTGACTTGAGGCCGCATCCTTGGATACTTCAGTTTGGAAAATTCTCTCTAGTCTATATATTACTAAAGCCGTAAGAATTATATCAGCGGCTGCAGTTCTAGGATTAAACTGTTTTTATGCCACTGTACGCTACTATGGATAGCAATTATCAAAATTAACACAATAATGCTGCATTTTCTGTTATTGAACTCAATACCTGATACTTGTATATATGATGTTAGAATGGAGATCTACTCTTTGCTGATTATAAACTCCCTGCTGACTTATAGCTTCTTCCTCTTTTCATTTTACCTTTTTTAGTTTTAACTGCCTATGTTGTCTTCTGACATTTCTGTCAAACAATACTAATAGCTCTTATCTTGGATACATAAATCTACTATGCTGTATATCTCACAATAGTCCTGCTTTTGTACTACAGGGATACTCCACTGTATTTGGAATGGGCACCTCACAACATTTTATCTCCTACCTCAACACATGTGGAAGAGGAGGAAGCAAATACCATTGGTGAGAGGATTGTTACAAAAGCTATTGTTGATCAAACTGTGGAAGGAGTGAGTGCGGAGGAGGTTGATCCTGATAGAGTGGAGGTTGGCAGCTTTCTCTAACTCGGCCTTTAAAAAATTATACAGTTTATGATATAACAGTTTTATGTTTTATTGTGGCTACATCGCTTATACTTGGACTGTTACAAATCTTTTAATAACATACGATTATTCATTGCAGTCCCGATCTGTATTTGTCAAGAATTTGAATTTCAAGACTGCAGATGAATCATTAAAGCAGCATTTCTGTACAAAATTGAAGGCCGGGAGTCTTAAAAGTGCAACGGTATGGATATGCTTATGAATATTGAATGCCTTCTTGCATCTCCCACTCTCTTAAGTCTTACCTATGCTTTTCTGAGTCACTGTTTAGGTGAAAAAACATATTAAGAAAGGGAAGAAAGTTTCGATGGGATTTGGCTTTGTTGAGTTTGATTCGATTGAAACTGCAACGAGTGTATGCAAGGGTTTACAGGTATTCCCCTTGGACCTGCCTGTCAGGGTTGCCCTTCCCTCTCGCAACTTTTTTCCTGTTTAAGTTATAACGTGCCCATATACATATTCAACATGCTAAATGATTTGCGTGTTATTAGGGGACGGTTTTGGATGGGCATGCTCTTATCTTGCAACCGTTTCATGGAAGAAAGGATGGTCAGACTGCAAAGAAAAATGAAAAGGATAAGAGTTCAACTAAGTTGCTTGTGCGAAATGTAGCATTTGAAGCGACTGAAAAGGACTCGAGGCAATTATTTAGTCCATTTGTCCAGGTGAATGTCCTCCTTTTGTTTATCTAAATTTACTGGGGAACCAGATGAGACCAAGAAGAGTCTCCAGGGATGGGATTCAATCTTGTAGAAATTATACATACCATCATCTAGAATATTTCATTTCCTCATAAATAGGAAGTATTTTAACATTAATGGATTTTACTTAATTGGTTTTCTTTGATCCACCCTAGAAAGAGGCCATTGCTTTCAGATTGATGAAATAGAAATGTTGCATCCAACCCTGGAACGAGAGGTAAAGAATAGGCTACCATACGAGATGAGACGACTTCATTCTTGGCTTTCATCCCTACGCTTAAGAAAGATAAGGGATTGGATTTCATACCTTTTATTTAGAGCTCCGTCCTTCCGACTGGAAAATGTCACCTTCCACCATACGTAAACCAAACCTCTTTGCTTTCTGGCTTTTCCTTCCTAACAAGGAGGCGGGATTTTGAAGTTCCTTTTTCCTTTTTGCTCTTTTTCTTTGAAAGCTTTTTCCAAATTATATGGCAGCAAGATTATTTGCTTTTGCTAGAAAAATATTGTTCCTGAAATCTAACGAGATACATTTATGAAAATAATTTCAGCTCAAAAGCCTCAGGCTGCCTATGAAGTTTGGAAGTCACAGAGGTTTCGCTTTTGTTGAATTCGTGACGAAGCAAGAGGCACAGAACGCCCTGCAAGCCCTTGCAAGTACTCATCTCTACGGCCAACATCTGGTATGAAACCTTTCTCCCTTCAAGATGCTGCACGAAGCAACCACATATTATTGACTTTCTTGCATTCCCTTCAGGTGATTGAACGAGCGAAAGAGGGGGAGACCCTTGAAGAATTGCAAGAAAGAACCGCTGCTCAGTTTGTGAACGAACAGAGCGGTTTCCAGAGGATTTCCAAGAAGAGGAAACAAGCTAGTCTGATGGATGAAGGCTCTGTTAAGTTTTCGAGGATAGTGGAATGATGCTGTTCTCTGGAGCTAACACGCTGCAACAATTTTTTGACCTCACTGTAGAATAGCATCACTCTTTCAAGGCAAAGCCTTTTTTTTGTTATCTCTTGTATTTTTGGGTTTTTTTTGTGTGTGTTTTTACCTTTTGCCTTTGAAATGTTGTTCTGTTGAAGTGCTGAAGAAACAAAATGTAGCCTTTGGATTGTCGTTCTCTTTTATTTTGGAAGGGGAGTAGTAGAAACTAAAATACTTCTGTTTAAAAGATGTAAAGATGATTTCAGTTCAAGGCACATTGGTGATGCCTTTAAGTTCAGATACATCAAGTCGGTATGCTCGTTCAGTTCTATACTGATAATAAATCTGTATCACCTCCAGCAGCAGCCATTTTCCCTTGTCCTGTCTGCGAGTAGCAGTACATCGTTACCTCAAATTTTATACAGCAAAGGACAGATTCGTCACTTATGTATGTGCTAATCCAATCTGTGTTTTATGCATGGATTAAAAAAAATCATCTAACACCATTTTTGGCTACACAAGCATCAAGCAGAAAATGCAAGTGCAACTGCCAGTCAGGCGAAAAGCTACATGTAATTTGTGTCATGTACAATCACGATACTCCTGTTGGTTGAAAATGTTGAAATCTTAGAGAGCTAGTGCGAATCGCTCATATGAAGAATAATAACAGTTAAATTAAAGGCAAACACGTCAGCCGGCTGTAGCTACGGCCGGTTTGACTTTTTGCCCCTCTTTTGACCCGTGTCATGTAGCAAAAAAATTGATTAATGTAGCCAAAAAAAATCTGCACGTACATTTTGTGTGTGCGCATGTAGCATTTCAAAAAATGCAACATCGATTTGCACCAGTTTGTTGAAATATAGCACAAAACCTTTGTAGCAATTTATACACATCAATGTAGCAAAAATCTACATAGCATGTCTGCATGTAGCATTTCAAAAAATGTAACATAATTTACAATATTGGCGAAGTGTAGAAAAAACTTTTGTAGCATTAAAAACACATCAAGTGGACTATTAGTGATATATTGAATAAAATCGGTCTCAAGTTCATATAATGA
Source organism: Poa annua (assembly GCA_026929855.1). Classification (NCBI taxonomy): domain Eukaryota; kingdom Viridiplantae; phylum Streptophyta; class Magnoliopsida; order Poales; family Poaceae; genus Poa; species Poa annua. Next base: position 36,828,096 of record CM049438.1, read on the forward strand.
CGTTTTTTTGCGGGGCAGATAATGATGATAGGTTCATCTTGTTCTTGTTCTTGTGTTTCAGTTGGGATTGCTAGAGCAATGCAAGAGAGTCTAGAACAAAGAGGCAGCTCCAGTAACCCGAATCGGCACCGAAGTATCCCAAAATATACGCCACCAACTTTCCATGGTGGATACGCTCGAAAAGATCGGAATATCTCGACATTTCACTTCTGAGATTGATAGCATCCTGGAGTCCTGATGATGTCTGCCAAATGTAGGAGATGATCAATTGTAGTACCTTTTAATAAGAAAAGGTTGACGAACCAACGAGTACCTGAAGGTATTGGTTAGCAAGTTTGACAAGTAAACCAATAAAATATGCAAATATTTTTGTGTTTTTGGTGTATAGGTTGGAGTAATGTGAAATACTGAAAATAAAATGTAACAAGTGAATGCTCTTAATAAGAAAGCCCAATCCTTTATGCAGCAAGAGGACAAATTTGAGCGTGTGTTTCTTATATGTAACAAATGTTCCCGAGAGCGGCATGTACTACCGCTTCAGTTCTGTTTCTAAGCAGAGACACTGCCCAGGAGCATTGCTACCGGTGCAGTACCTCTTGTGGTACCACGCTTTGCAACAGAAGGTGCAAACCGACAATACCATAGCGGTAGCTGCGTCCAGGTACATCGCTGCTGAGAGAAGCATGCGTAGCGGGACTAGCGCTGTGACCAGCGTACCGCTCCCTGAAGCGGCAACAACGCAAGTACAATAAAGCCCTCGCTCTTCTTTTCGACTTTTGGAGTGTTAGCACAAGATATTCCTGCAGCAATTTAACACATAATTAGATCATAATTGCATTGTCATTAACACCAAAACAATTAGAGGGTAGATGCACTTTCAACTTCACCTTTATGGGTCAAGGGGAATGCATTGTGTAGTTTTCATATTGAGGGGTTGCCGAACCTGAACCTCCGTTTGTGAATTATTGTACAGGGGTTATGGTTAGATTTATCTTAATTCTCATTTTGTTTTTGTGATGCTTACAAAGGGGTAATAATAAGTATGTACTGATACAAGCAAGGGCGGTGCATTAGTATAGGTTCACCCACATGACACTTATTTTAACAATAACTAGCAACTTGACAAAATTCACGTGAGTCTTCAGAAATGTTTTAATCATTATAATTAGCACCATAGGCTTGTCCTTTGTGCTAAAAAGGACTGGACACTTGGTGCATTTGTTTACTCTTACTTTATATTACTTACACTTCATTTATATCATATTACAAAAATCTATAAAAACTTGTCTATTAGTATTTGAAGTGACACCTTACTCAAAATCACTTATCGGTACCTTCTTCTCCTCGTTGGGTTCGACACTCTTATTTATCGAAAGTACTACGATAGACTCTCTATACTTGTGGGTCATCAACCGCCTCCGGCCGCCGGCTTCGGAGCTCGCTCCGGTCATCCTCAGCATCCTTCAGCTTCCCGACCACTGATTCTTTCTTTTTGGTGACCTTCCGGTCCTCCAGGACCACTTTCCCCTTTCTCTTTCCCTCTGTATCACCGTGTCGCCGAGAGTTTCCGCGCGTCGCCACGAGAATGGTCGTCGGCATAGCTCTGTTGACCATTTGGTCCCCGCGCCGCCACCAAATAGGTACTCCCGCGCGTCCCACACGCGCAGCGCGCCCCTCCGCTCACTCTCCTTCGACAGGCGCGTCGTCGATTTGGCCTCTGCCGGCCAAGCTGATGTCATGTCGACGCCACCTGATTTTACTATTTTTCAAAAAAAATACTGACATTATTAAAATCCTGACATATAGGTCCTGCTGCCAGAATTTAGTATTTAAAATATTATTAGAAATTCCAGATTTTGAATTAGACTCAAAAAATTCATACCAATATTATTGCAATTTTAGTTGACCTATGAAATCCATATCTAATTTATTTTAACCTTATTGAATTGCGGAAACACCGGAAATTGAATTAAATTTTTAATATTTTCAGAAATTCCAGATTCTGAATTAGACTTTAAAAATTCATACCAATATTATTGTAATTTGAGTTAACCTCTGTTAATCCATATCTAATATTTTTCAACCTTCTATAATTGCAGAAGCTCCAAAAATTGAACTAATCTTCGAAAAACCGTAGCTAATTCATTTTGTATCCGAAAAATGTGACCAACATATCAAAACGTTGAGAAAAAACTTATTTCTAACGATGAAATCTTTGTCCTGCTTTCAAATTTTTAATATTTTTTTAAGAATGCGAACATTTCATGATTTGAACTTTGAATTAGAAACCAAATTTTTTTCAGCATATCAAAATGTCTAGAAAATGAATACTATCTATTTATGTTGAATTCATGAAGGACTTAATAACTTCCTGTCATGCTTATTTATAACAGCAAGATAGGGTTACATGATTTGAATTGAACTCTCGAAGATTTTCAACCTCGACTATGATAATTTAGAAGTAATTCTTCAATGAAGCACTATAACGGTAACTGTTCGGTGCACCTGTTCGATTTTCTTTGATATTTTCCAACCACACCAAAATAGTGATCTTTATCGGATGGGTTAACCCAAAGGCTGGTATTTTCCAACAATACTCAAAAGAGCGATCTTCGACGGGTGGGGTAACCTGAAGGAACATATTTTCCTCCAATAGCCAAACAGTGATCTCTAGTGATTCTCAGACAGTAAATTTTGTCAGTATGTTCCAACGGTACCCAGACATTAATTTTCACCAGTTGAGCTAACCTGAAGGGCGGTAGTTTCCAATGACATAGATCTTCAGCAAATATGTTAACCCGAAGGACCATATTTTTTAACAATACCCAAACACCGGCAAAGTCTCGGACATTACATTTTGTCGGTATTTTCCGATAGTACCCAAACAACGATCTTCGCCAGATGAGGTAACCCGAAGTGTGGTATTTTCTAAGGTTACATGAACCAATATATTCAGCAGACCAGTTCACCCGGATGGCGCGTTGTGTCTCCGCGTAATTTTTATCGGTATTTTCGAACATACTCGAACAAGGAGATTCAACATATAGAGCGCGGGATGTGGCCGTGCCTAGATAGGATATATGTCGAGATTTTTTTAATAATACTAATTTTAAAAAGAAATTCGAATAATAATACGTGAAAATAATTTTTTTGAGATGTAGTGTCCTGTCGGTAGCACGTACCAGCATCTGTTTCTATGTAATTAAGAGAAAAAATAAATACAAATCATTTGTCAACCCAATGCGATGAATTTGACATTCAAAATTGAGAAGTTAGAGACGACCAAACTCGAAACCGATCACGGGAATGAAACCTACTCGTCGATACACATATATTTCATCTCGAATCAAGATACGGTAAACAAATTTTGTAAGCAAACAGAACCGTACGTGCTACTTTCGGCTCGACCCGCTATGCCGAAAGCACGCTACATTTCAAAAAAAAAAATATTCACGTATTATTGTTCGAATTTCTTTCTAAAATCCGTATTATTGAAAAAAGAAATTCGGATCTATGTTTGTCATTTCGAAAAAAAGAAATATTCTGTCCGCTTCTATGAAGAAGTGTTTAACAGTTAACCAGCTAGCCCATTTATTCTTCCCAACTCCCGTCCAAGTTCGGCGGCGCCGCTGGCCGATGACGGCCGCCCGCTCGCTCTTGTCCCGCTCTCCGTTCCCCAGTTTAGGGAAAACTGTCCCCGTCGCCATGCTGGTGCTGCTTCTGGGCTTCATGCTGTAAACCCCGCTAGGGTTTCGTCCGGCGCCGATCGATGCGGCCCCCCAGCGTGCCAAGCTACTCCGCCGGGGCCGGGGCGGTCTTCCTGGGCGATGAGGAAGTGGACCGAGAAGCTATTACCGAGGAGGGAAGCCTCATCGGCGGCGGCGACTCCAACTCCGTGGTATCCCCTCTCTCCCCTAAGCCTACGGACACTTCTGGATGATTAGCTAGCTTGTTTCAATCCGTGGGGAAAGCAAAAAAAAAAAATTTGAGGGGACTTGGCGAAAGCAAGTTACTGTAAATTCATCCATACCAAATTGGTACTGAAAGGCAAGCTGTTCCTTTGGGAACTGGGTGGGCAATGCAGGATATGCTGCCGCTGGCAGGGGGTGAGCTTTGCTTGTGCACTGGAGACTGGAGCGAGCAAGCTCTGCTCCGGGCCATCGTATTTGTACCTAGGAATAATCGGGGCGGGGACTCGATTAGGAAGGAAGAAATAAGCATTTTAATAGACAAGGAAGGCTTTGGTTGCGCTGTATTAAGGCTCGGCGTGTTTGTCGGTGTGGTACTACAAGTTCTTTGTAACGAGCACTTTTCATCAAGATTTTCCATGGTTATGTGTTTCGATAAATTGTTAGAGGTATAGCAAGTACATAATTTTCCACGGCTCTTGCTTAGGTTTGCTCGATAGGGGGGAGTAGGAAAGTATGACTTTGTGCAATAAAAATACTCTTACTGTATTGTTTCTTCTTTCACAAGGTAAACCATTGGACACTTACCTCCATTGGCCAAAAACGGGATTCATCTACTTTTTAGTGGTATAGCGTTTTTTTGGTAACGAACCACACTACCACAGCAATGTCACAGTGTTGAGTACTAACCGTTGCTTTATCTGTGCTAGGATTGCATCCATGGATCGCACAGCAGCTCTTTAAGTCTCCACAGTGTCAGAGTTGATGACGAACACTCGGCTCTTGAAAACTGCAGCAGCCCTTCTAGTTCTTTTAATATCCTAACACCACAAGGTCCAGCTCTTTGAAATCCATCCAATTCAGTTTTCCTCTCTTTTTTTACTGTTCGTGTGGCCGGCAGCTATTCACTCTGGTTCTTTCTCTGTACCTTCCGCTCTTCGTTACAGATGTTGTACCTATTGAAATGGCACGGTCTAGATTCCTTGATATCATCATTGACCATTTTATTGGTGAAAATGTTATTGAGGTATCTGAACCCTCTGTATTGGACTTTCTCCAGTCCAACGATAAATTAAACAAAAGAAAGCAGCAAGAGGCCCTATATGAAGGTGACCCAAGGTTTGCATTGCCCCTAATGTATGTAGCAAACTTGTATGAGACTTTGGTGGGCGACGTCAATGCACGTCTTGTTTCCTTGATTGGATCCCGTGAAAAAACTATTGGGGTAGCTCTTGAAGCTGCTGGCGGCTTGTATAGGAAACTGACTCAAAAGTTCCCGAAGAAAGGTATGATTACTATACATTGGTCTTTCTGTTGGCCTCACTCTGATTATTTATTCTTTTCATCTAACTCTCCTTTTAATGTACAGGAAGTTGTAGCTTCAGGAGGAGGGAGCTTGCTACATCCAATGCAACAAGGACAAAGTTTCCTGAACTTGTAGTACAAGAAGAAAAGCGAGTCCGGTTTGTAGTAATCAATGGTTTGGTGATCATAGAGAGGCCAAATAATATAAGAATGGAGGACGCAGAATGGTATTTGCTCTGATACATCCCTTATCTCCTTCCTCATGCATGCATTGGCTGTTTACTTGTTCTGCATGGGGGTAGCATAGGAAACTTCTTGTACTTGAACTTTCATATGGTTTGATTTCTGTTAATCATATTGTTTGACCAAATTATTCTTCTAGAAACCCAGTTCCGAGAAACTCTTTCTTATAGTAAATAACGAAATATGCACTTGAAATTGATAAGTTGCTTTCCAATATATCTTACAAACCATGCCCCCCTGGTATGCGACGTGGATAAAGTTACCTTTTTTCATAAGCCAAAATAATGCATATTTTTAAATCACAGACTCCTACCTGTTGGTATTTCCTTGTAGCAAATCATATATATTTTGGCTGGTACAAATTTTTTCAAAAGCAAACTCGAGTATTTCATGTGCAGAATATGTATGCCTCCATAGGGCTTGACTGAACGTATCTGCAAAATTGTTTCCTTACTGGAAATAACTATCAGATATCAACTCTATTCCCATCTGATGGCTTTCAGTCTAGGATGAAATGCAAATATGAAACTTCAGAATTTGCTAATTATAATCAAATCCTGTGTAACTTGAGTTATTTTTTAAGGCAATAGCTTTTTTTATGTTCGCTTAGTGCTACGGCTCTCCGATGAATTACAATATTGGATTTTTAACCTGAAGGTTCAAAAGATTGACTGGTCGTGCTTTCCAATATATCTTACAAACCATGCCCCCTGGTAGGCGACGTGGATAAAGTTACCTTTTTCGTAAGCCAAAATGATGCATATTTTGAAATCACAGACTCCTACCCGTTGGTATTTCCTTGTAACAAATCATATATACTTTGGCTGGTACAAATTTTATCAAAACCAAACTCGAGTATTTCATATGCAGAATATGTATGCCTCCATATGGCTTGACTGAACCAATCTGCAAAATTGTTTCATATTCCCATCTGATGGCTTTCAGTCCAGGATGTAGTGCAAAAAAGGAACTTCAGAATTTGCTAATTATAATCAAATCCTTGAATTATTGTTTCTGGCAATAGCTTTGTTTCTGTTCTCTTACTACTACGGCTCTCCGAGAAATTACGATATTGGATTTTTTTAACCTGAAGGTTCAAAAGATTGACTGGTCGAAATGAAGTTGCCATTTCATCAAGTGATTACAAATTCTATTCACCTCGACACAAGTACAGGCGTACTCCGCTGCCAGTATTTGACATTCCTGGCACATCCGTAAGTGCAGACTAGATTCTAGGGATGTAAAAATGCAGCCAAACCAATTTGATACTTGTTTAATTGATTCCTTTTAATTTGGCCAGGTTTTGTCAGAGGATGAGACTTCTCCGTTGGTCTGTTCTTCAGGATTTCGTTCACCAATTGAGGTAACCTTTTATCTTTTCACACCTGTCCATGACTAACGAAAAATTCCCAATTCACAGTGACTTGTGCTGACATTGTAGTTTGTTTGTTAAATAAGATACTTTTTGTCCATTTACCTTTTCAATTGGTAGGCACTAACATAGCTTGCTCTCTTCCAGATGCAAAACCAAGAGCAGTCCTCATCAAAGCGACAGATTGAGCAGATAGAAAGTCAACCTTACTTGCACTTCCTCGATCAAGCAGAACATGTCACCATCCAGCAAAACCAGCATAGTTCTCAGTTCCCTCCCATCCACCCATCCCTACGGGCCTCGCATCTGTCAGATAACCCCCATCAGCACCAGTCTTATTTGTCCCCTCATCTAGCTTCCATGCAAGCTGGAGTACACGACCATCTCGGAGGACGCATAAATATTCTTGTGAGTGATCTTCATTTTTAGTACATAGGAAATATTCCATCAAATCTTTCATAATGTTCCAAATATTCTGCCGGCACCATACAAATATTCCTATGGTATACGTAGATTCTGGTACTTGGCAGGTACATAGGAAATATACCATCAAATCTTTCCTAATGTTCCAGAAAGGAAAGTCAACTTCCATCACGCACTTAAGTTTCGAGTAATTCTCTCTGCACTGTAATCTTTCAACAACTGAACAAAAACAACAATCTACTGACCTCACATATCTGCAACCGACTACTGTTTTATAACAGTAAAAATCATCAATTATTGTTATTTCTTAATTTCCTTCTCTTGATGGCAAAATTTTGTGTTTCAGCCAAGCAGCCCTGCAAAGTTCTGTGATGAATGTGGTTCCCCTTATTTAAGGGCAACATCTAAGTTCTGCTCAGAGTGTGGCACCAAGAGGCTAGGGATCTTGATGCATAATTAAGGATTTTTATTGGCTCTGAGTTGCACGCAGGTGTTCAATTCAGCATAATTACTTCAGTCATGATAATACAGAATCTTTTAGATTGTAGTAACTTAAGACTATGTGTATTTTGGTTGTTGTAAATTTGAATTTGAGCTCACTTGGTTTCGTTTCAAAGGAGGTTTCTGATGGAGATACCAATAAATGGATTAAATTCATAGTTTGCATTTGTACGTGTGTACAGTACGCATTTTTGTTGTGGCTTGATATAATGTATTTACTTTTCTTGAAGCGCACTCTATACAAAAGAAAATGGTCGGCCCTTTTAGTACAAAAAAAATACGCTGTCAGATGAAAACTGCTTTAAAACAGAGCTAAAAGACCCAGCCTTGTATCAGGAATGTACTCACTGCTCTTAGTCGAAAAATTATAGAGACCGCCAGTGTCATTGTCGGTTGATCTCAGAGACGAAAACAGCTTTGAAACAGAGCTAAAACAAACAGCTTTATTTCATACGGCACTAGTACTCACTAGTAATGTTAGAAAATGGCACACTGCCAGAAAGTAGAAACCTAAATTAATGTGTATGCCAGTTCTTTTTTTTTCTGTCGGTCATGTAACGAGTCTACAGGAAAATGTTTGAACGAATCAGGACATGCCGCTTTCGGTCCCTGACCCACAGAATGGTGATTGCCAATACAAAACATGTTGATGATGGTTTGGAGTACGGGCAGTTGAGTCATGTCAGGATTGCCTCGGATGATTATAGGTTATTTGCTTTGATCATGAGACTTGGAATTTATTTGCATTTTATTGACGCGTGTAAACTTTGAAGTTAACTAGGTACTTCAAGCCACAACAAATGTTCCGTGGATAGTTGCATAATGTTCCGTGGATATTTGAGCTTGCTTATGCTTATGGTTATACTTATACTATATCCATGTGTTTCCTTTTATCTTGTCTTATGCCATACCATTCATTGCATAGGATATGTCATGCCACACACACCTTGCTAGTTAGAACTTGTTTAAGATCTATATCCCACACTTTGAGACCCGGTTTAATTCTATATGCCTTTTCTCACCGGCTTGTGTTGGAAAGATGATCACATTTGATATCGCATATCTTTGCATCACCCCCACGGTTTCTGAAGATATGGTAATGTGTTGGGAACTAGCACACTATCATGCGTGATTTGATTTGAAAATATGTAGCAAATCTCGCACCACAGTGTACTAACCCACGGATCATTAATCGTGTCGGAATGAAACATGTGCATCCAACATATATGGAGAAACCAGATTCAACATGAACTTATGACAAGTCCTGAGTGCAATAAACACACAAATATTACAAGTAATATGTGCTCTTAGCTCAGAAGTGAAGTAACAAGCACCAGCACAGAGACAACAATTTTATGTGGAAAACTCCTCAACTTGAGAGGAAAAACACGGGCCGAAGCCATAAAAAATTTCTTCTACTTCATTAGTAGAAAAAGGGTTATAGGTGGGATTCCTGTTTGTGGCGCACCCTAAGCCCATGCGCCACAAAAAAAATTTAGTGGCGCATCGCACCAATGCGCCACAAATATCTGTGGCGCATAAAAGGAACATGCGCCACTGAAATCTGCCTTTTTGTGGCGCACCAAGGATCATGCGCCACAGAAATATGGTGGGCCCCGCCAGATGCGTTTGAATTTAGAAATCCGGGGCACTTTCTGTGGCGCACCAAGCCCATGCGCCACAGAAAGTAGGCATTCTGTGGCGCATCAGGTCACATGCGTCACAGAAATTGGACTTTCTATGGCGCATCAGGAGGGGTGCGCCATAGAAATTGGACTTTCTGTGGCGCATCAGGTGGGGTGCGCCACAAAAATGAGAGTACTTTCTATGGTGCATCAAGTGGGGTGCGCCACAGAAAGTTTTGCCACCCCCCCACCCCCCGTAGATCGCCTTTTCAGTTTTGCGGCAAAAAGAAGAAAATGAAAAAATGTTCAAAAAATTCCATCCTTTAAGATATGGTTAGGTATTAGTGTCTAGTTCGTGTAGAATATTTGAAATATGAGTTTTGACCTTTTATGCAAAATCACTGTAAATAAAGTCGAAACGGCCATAACTTTTGCATACGACGTCGAAAAAATGCGTTTAATACCTTAAAAAAAACTAGACAAAAATCCAAGAGTGCCCCCGGTGAGGCTTGAATCAGATCCTCAAAATTCGAAAAGGAAAAAAAGTTATTTAAAAATGATTGTTTTTCTCAGCAAAAAAAAAATCTGTGGCGCACCAGAAGGGGGTGCGCCACAGAATTATTTGGGCGGGATTCAAAATTTGAAATCTGGAGGCTGGCTCCCCTTCTCCCCTTCACCTCTCATTTCCTCTCCCCTTCTCCTCTCATTTCCTCTCCTCCACTTCTCCTCTCCCCTTCTCCTATCCTCCACTTCTCCTCTCCCCTTCTCCTCTCCCCTTCTCTTCCCTCCTCCTTCTCCTCTCCCCTTGTCCTCCCTCCTCCTCCTACTTCGGCGACCACATCCTCCTCCTCCTACGACGACGACCTCCTCCGGCGACCACCTTCTCCTCCTCCGGCGACCACCACCTGCTCCTCCTCCTCAAGCAATGACCACCACCTCCTCCTCCTCCTCCTCCGGTGAACACCTCCCCTCCTCCTCCTCCGGCGAACACCTCCTCCTCCTCCTCCGGCGACCACCTCCTCCTCCGGCGGACCACCACCACCACCTCCTCCTCCTCCACCCACCTCCGGCGACCCCCTCCTCCACCCACTTCCGACCAAGCTACCTACGACCACGGGCTCCGACGAATTTCCGGCGAAAAACGGGCGGCAAAAAACGAGCTCCGACGAATCTGGCCGCCTTTTTTTTTTGAAATTCAAATGAACAATTTTGTGGCGCACCTATGTGGGGTGCGCCACTAAAACATTTATGTGGCGCACGGTGAGGGGTGCGCCACAAAATTCTTGGAATTTTCTATGGCGCACCGAGGGGGTGCGCCACAGAAATATAATTTAGTGGAGAGATTTCTGTGGCGCACCCCCCATTTCCCTGGGTGCGCCACGGAAAGGCTTTTTGGTGCGCCACTAGTAGCCCTTTTTCCACTAGTGCTTTTATCATGTGTGGGTGGGATACTTATAGTTCTCTCTAGAGAGCACTAGAGAACATCATATATCACAAATCACAGATCTAGATGCAACAACAAGATTTGGGATACAAGAGGTAGGGATTGAAACAATATCATTAAAGATGATGAAATCGCAGATTGAATGAGACAAGTTAGTGGATTTGTACTTCACTACCTTGTGTGGAACACCTGGTACTTGATCTCTTCCTTCAACCCAATCTCCTTCTCTTCTCTCACAGTTTTTCTCTTCTCTAATGGAGGCTAACCTGCGATTCTTAACACTCCCTCCCCTCATGTGCCCTGGGACATAACCCTAACGGAGAGCGATTCTCCACTTGTTCTCATTTGGTCATCTCATCACGACTCACTTGAGGAGGAAATCACAACAAATATCCCACTCCGACTCATGACGGAAGCACCACCATGCCCGCTATCTTGTTTGCAACATGCTTGTAGCTTCTCTCTTGCCAATATCTTGGCCATCATATCCGAACCATTCTTGTCGCGCTATGGATCTTCTCAAGCTTTAGTAAGGGCCAATTTTAGAGTACCCTGGTACTCCGAAACCATGGGGTGGAGTACCAGGTCGATCTGACCGTCCGTGAATGGGGATAGCTGTGTCATTTCACTCTATATTGGGGAGCAGCCGATTGGGATCAAATTTCACCTTAGACATTGTTGCTCTCGCCGACATCGATCGCGCCCACCATTCGCCGCCACGTCCAGCGCGATCTGGAGCTCTTTCCTCGCCGGCCCTATTTGATAATCCCTGATTGCGCCTCCGCCCACCTTCGGCGCGCTTGCACGCGTCCGCCACCGGGCCGCCGTTCCCGTGGACGGTTCGTCCTTCTCGTGATGCGCGCCGTTGTTCCGACTGATTGGGTCGTCGTCCTGTTCATGGATCTCCGCTGGGCGTCAGCTTCATGCCTTCATCTTTACTGTTGTCGCAATTTGACAGCATATTTAGAGCTAGAGTAGCTGTTAAACTGGATCAGATCAAAGCTGAAGGAAATCTGATTAAAAAAAAACACCATCATGCATTGCCGGACACTACACACATTTTTTTGACTAATTTCTGCAACGGCAATGTTCAACCCCAATCTAAGATGATGCAGACCTTTTGACTTTGATCCTAGCAGCATGACTGTAGATCGATCGACCTCAGTTGCTCGAAACATTTCGATGGAGAAACCTTTTTTTTTTGAAATTTTCACCATATATATTAGGTCAACAAGCCGCCTCATTAAAACCCTTCCAGTCCCTTTCGGTACCCTGGTTAGGGAAAGAGCGTCTGAAACTTGCCGCCTTTAAGCATTCAGTACAGTTACATCATCCGCAAGGGTGCTTATAAGAAAATCAGGGGGTTCCTCATTCCAAACAACAAACAGAGGGCCCTCTGCACGACTAGCTAAAATATCTGCTACCCTATTAGCCTCTCTAGGACAATGGTCAAAGACAACAATGGTAAAGTAAAGTGCACTCCTCAAAGATGGCTGCCCAAGCTCCCAGAGAATTCCCGTCATTCTTCATCACCTCAATAACATCCATGCACTCAGAATTCTCCTCTATTCTGTTACAACATAGTTGTCCTGCGAGAATCAGGCCATCACGAAGCGCATAAGCTTCCGCTGAAACAGGATCCGAGACGAAGGGGATTCCTCTGCAGCTCGCTGAAAGGAAGCAACCCCTTGCATCACGGATAATAGCCTCGGTAGAACCTGTACCTGAGTCAACATCAAAGCCAGCATCAACATTTAGTTTCACATAATCTTCTCTAGATTTAACCCAGCCGTGTCTGTCAATGCCCGGCTTCTTCTTTCTCGCCCTTGAATAATTCAGTACCAACGTTGATATCGCATGTGATGTACGTGCCGGTGATTGCACCGTTTCGCCGTGTGTGGCTTGTCGTCGTTCCCACCAAATGTACCAAACCGCAACCGCTATAAGGTCATTGCGATCCACATGCGGTAATAGAGGCGCCTTTGCTTGCTTATCCCGCGGCAAGGCTTCCAGCGCCGATCGGCCCTCCATCTCCACAGCGCATGCGTTGGACACAGCATCCTCCAAACCAAGTATTCTCCAGAATTCCTTCACTCTTGGGCAACTGAAGAACGCGTGCTGAATGCTCTCACAATCCGTATTACACAGAGTACATTGTGAATTGGGTTGAATATGCCGGTTTGCCAGGACTCCATTGCAAGGAATCGCACCAAGGAGGACACGCCAGCAATGGATTTTAATTTTTGCGGGAACGTTTAGAGACCAAAGCGTCTTCCATATCGGTAATGTAGAGGAGGAGCCGTATCCACGGGTCCTCCTTAGCTTTTGTCCATGTTGATGTTCCCACTCCATATGGTAACATGACCGAACGAAGAACATGCCATTTTTCGTATGATGCCACCCCACAAAATCCTCCATCATATTCCGCCCTAATGGTATATTGAGAATCCTATTAGCATCAACGGCCCATAAAGTGTCACGGATAAGTGTTTCATCCCATGTCTCCGTTGTTTCATCAATTAATTCCGAAACCTTAGTAACCACAATATTACCCCTACGGGTCATGATCTTCCTGTTTGGACTACTGGGAATCCATGGATCGTTCCATATATCAATGCAAGAACCATCTCCTACTCTCCAGATATGGCCCCTTTTCAAAGTCTGGATCCCTGCCCAAATACTTTGCCAAGTGTATGAGCTATCTTTTTTCAATTGGCAATTGAGGATATCACCAGATGGTAAATACTTAGCTCGTAGAACAGTTGCACACAAAGAGTTCGGTCCTGCCATCAATCTCCAACACTGCTTAGCAAGCATAGCTCCCTTGTCCTTTCGGAACACACATTTTCCACCACGCAAACCAGTGCATATGTTTTTGTTGGTCATCATCTCCCCACCAGAATTGGGACATTGCAGTGATAATCCCTTTGATAATCTGTTTGGGTAGCTTGAAAACTGACATAGCATACGCCGGAATGGCCTGAATGATGGCCTTCAGTAGTACCTCTTTTCCGCCAAAAGACATATTTTTTCTCCTTCCAACCACTCAACAATTTACAAATTCTGTCAATTAAGTGTTGAAAACAATCCGACCTGTCAACTCCCACCAACGGCGGCAAACCCAAAACAGAGATTAACATCCTGCCCCTCAGACGGAGGTACTCCGTCAGTTTTCGTGAGTTTTAGAGCTGGTACTCCGTCGGGATAAATGTGGAGTACCAGATCACGTGGGCCAATGGATTAAGGAAAATGGACGGTTGCTATTATTTTCGGGGTACTGTAAAGTCCTCTTAGTAAGTTGGAGTTCACAACATCTCAAATATTATGATATCTCACATCACTGTGTGTTTGGTTCGAGAGTGAAAACTTGAATTCACACAACATGTTGTATTTATCTTACTTCATGCCCAACTCTTGCAAGAATTTCCTAATACATAACAGTTCCTTGCAAGCATCAAACTACAACAATGTGTTTGTTGACGTGCGAGAGGGTGGTGTGCGGAGACGACATCGGCTTAGAGAAGTGCACGCTCGCCAGAAGCAGATTCGTTAGGGTAGCGCGACCCATGTGTGGTAGTGAACCGGTGTTGAGAAGGGCAAGCCTGGAGGCCTCGAGTGAGTATGGAGGCACTGGAGTGGTGGGTAATCACAAGAATGGGACACACGGGGGGTTGTGAGAGGGCGTCGACAGAGGGGTGTTTGATCGACCCTTGATAGGAGTAATCACCGTAGGTTGTTGTTTAGTGCTAAGATGTGTTTAGTCCTATCAACAATGAATAGTCGTGGGCCGTAGGATTAAGACATTTAGACGAGTAAGGTCCTTTTTTTTTAAACGAAGACATCCATTAATTAAGAAGAAGGTGCCCGGTTATATCAAAAAGAAGAAGATGGTGCCCGGTTTATTAGCGGGAGAAACCGGACGAAAAACGTACAACAAACACCAACACCATGGGACGAAGCCCACACACCCTCTCGAGCCAAGCTCAAAACACCACTCCGAAAAGATTCAACTTTCCCCCCGCCGGAGAGAAGAATACGTAACTGCTATGGGAGGAGCTGATACGTGACACTCCAACATAGATGAATCGCCATCTCTCAGGGAGCCCCGTCGATGAGCAACACCGTGAGCAACCTTGTCGCCCACACGACACAAGATCAAACACCCTCGATAATGCAGAACTCTCGGAGCCGCCGCCCTAACATCCAGCTCACCCTCATGCCCCTGCGCAATCCACCTGAACCACCTTCGGGGGCCGCCGCCCCGACATGACACCGCTCGTACTCGAGCTGCAACGCCGCCTCGACGCAAGAGAACCTTCCGGGGCCACTGCTCTGATGTCCACCATCCCTGACACCAAAATGGTGGCAAGAACCCATGCACGAAACAACTCTCGAAGACGAAGCCCTCAAGAGGGAAGAGGCGAAAACGCCACCGTCGCCCACTTCGAACCCAGAGTTTAGGCTTTCACCCGGAGAGTCCAAGCCTCAGTTACTTGTGCTTATGAACTCGTGAAATTCTGGGTTTCGCGCCATGGAAATGGGTCCAGTTCTTGGGTTTCGTCGCATTCGCATGGAGATGCTTCCAATTTTTGGCACCGCGGGATGGCCTCTTCCAGCAACCCTTCTTCCCTGAGAATGTTGAACACCTTGAAGAAGGGCCGCAGCCTCCTCTCGACGTTGCGCTGTGCTGGAAGAGAATCCAGGACCCGGTTGGCGGGCCTCATGGGTGTCTCTCCGGCGAGCACCATGGCGGCGGTGGTGGCTATGTTCTTCGGTCGTGTGGGTGATGATGGGTGTAGCGGCGGGTGGCTCGGGCGTGACCTTTCCGATGGTGCTGTCGAAGCTGATTGGCTACTCTCGCCGTGTGCACGCCCTTGGGCCCTCTTCTTATCATGGGGGGAGTAAACGGGCGAAAACTCTATATGCTTCGACATAGACGGACATCATGCGAAAGCTCTATACTTCGGCATCGACGGCCGCGACGTCCACGGGTGCCGCTACTCCTCTTGAGGATGTCGTCGGAGAGCTCGATCTCATAACAGAGTTCTAGGTAAAAACCTAAGTCTTTGGACTCAGCGGCGGCAACACTTTGCGCCTTTACTCTCTTGGGGGCGCTGTTCTGGAGCTCAGGTGTCCAAGGGCATGCACGGCACGGTGTTTAGTCATTTAGGTTTACATGCACGGCTTCGTAGTTGTGTTTCCATGCGACTTCTGTCGTCCGGTTATACACAATGTTCTTTGTAAGATCCTTTCCTCGCTACTTAGTATCGTTCGGCCTTGTGGTTTTATTTATAAAGCGGGGCGCAAGTAAGGACATATCCACATAGGGTCATGGGTGTACAGATGTACACCCAATTTTTTACAAAACAAAATCATATGTATATTACATAATAGGTGTATGTATCAATGGCATTGTAGTTTTGAGAAAAAAGTACTTAACACCAATCTAAACTTAAGATCTTATGATTATGCAATACTTCTTCTCTAATTTGTGTAGAAAAATCGTTGATTCATCTAGCTGTAGCAATTTTTTAATTTGAGCTATTTTAGTCCTTTATATAGTAGCCAAAAAGAATTTGCACACCCAAGTTTGAGAACCTGGATCCGTCACTGGGCGCAAGCCTATTTCAAAGAGTTAGATTATCACAAATACATCTTTGTGTTGTTCAAGCCTATTTCAAAGAGTTAGATTATCACAAATACATCTTTGTGTTGTTTTGCTTTATAAGCTATATAAACTTTGTGATGCTAGAGAAGTGGTAGTTTCAGCGTCTACTTGTGCTCGTTTTGGTACATCGGTTTTGGCGGCAATTTAGGAGTCACACAATTTTATCAAAACCCATCTGTTATGGATACATTTTTTCAGATAAGGGGGTGTGGATCCCGGCCTCTGCATTCAAAAGATGCACACAGCTATCCATAATTATTTAACTAAATCCGTTCAGAGTGTTACAATTCATAGATCACAAAGGGTGGCTACAAGGATTAGCCAATCACCAAGACACCAAGTGCCCTGAATTCGATCGCCTGGTCTAAAGCAGGCCACGTGATACCTAAGTTAACTCATCTTGTTGGCCTCCCGTCGCCGATGCACAAGATGAGCTGGAGTGGCGCAGAGGGCTGTACGTGCATTTATTTTTCAGATTCGTTTTTTCAAAATGAAATATCCTGAGAACCGTTTATCCGAATTACAAACCGTTTTCACTTTTGAACTCCTCGCGTCGAGATCTTCAAAAGTAGATCCCATGTTGATAGGTTTCAACTACACTCGGGTTTGTAGTTGTACGTACAACCTGATCTATCTAGTTGTACTTTCAACCTGATCTGTACAAGCTGATTTGTTTAGTTGTACGACCTGATCTGTACAACCTGATCTGTGTAGTTGTACGTACAACACGGTCTGTGTGTTTGTACTATCTAATTTTATGTTTGTACATGATATTGTGTATAGTTTGTACAATCTGATTCATAGATCTAGATCTGAATTTAAATCTGCACATCGTATTAGGTACGCGGGGCCGCTCGCTCGATTCACGTGTGCACGTGGCGTAAACAGCTCACGCGCGGACGCGAAACACACTTTTGCGTTTGCGAAGGGAGACCTAGCGATACCCGAGGTAGGCAGGTAGCAAACGGCATCATCTTCATCTCCCCGGCAGGCCTCTCCGGCTTCAAGTCGTCGGGACTCGGGGTCAGCCAAAGCTGAGCGCCAGAGTGTCAGGTACGTGTTCCTACAGGTATGGGCCTAATCAAGATGGGCTTTGGGCTGTGTGCTTTGGGTCTGGATGACGGAAACGATAAAGCATATAAGCACGGCAGCAGTACAGGGGAAGGGGCGATCAGAATAGAACAGGCTTCGGCTTTCTTCCTCCTCCAGATACCTCCCACCCCTCGTGTCCATACGAGTGTATCTCTGTTGCTCCTCTACCCTGATTCTATGCTCTTCCCAGCCTTGATTCTACTCTCTTGATTGTATTCTCTCTGTGGACCTTGGTTTGGCGAATCTTATTCGTACACCAGGAACACTTGTATCCCGAGATTTGTGTTGTGTGGTACTGATTTGCTCATGTCCATCCTTGGGATATGACAGTTGGTATCAGAGCCACTCAGATCGCCATCCCTCCGCACGGATTCGTTCCCCTCTACCTGGATTCTTTGCTTTTCCACTCCAAATTTTCTCGGAAATGACCACCACCATGGATGCCCACCAGGTGTTTGATGCAAGGTCGACCCAGCATGAGGTGACTATGAGCAGCGTCATCCATATCTCGGTGAGCCACATGGTGTATCCAGTGACAGAGGTTGTGCTTCGTCAAGTCTTTGAGAAGTATGGTTGCAGCGTGACAAGCTTGGTTGTGTTCCAAGGCAATGGGTGGGTGGAGGCCTCGGTCCAACTCCGGTCAGGGCACGAGGCTGTGCGTGCGCGCGATGCCTTGCACGGCCGGAATATCTACGACGGCTGCTGCAACATGTCCATCGAGTGTACACCAACATTGCCGAGTACTAGTCACGTCTCCAACTTGCCGGAGGCAACGGTACTGACTGTGACACCCACGTCAGTCGTTGATGCCGCTGCTGTTTCGCTGGACAAATCCTGCGAGGAGACTGCAATGGGCATGGACATGGCCGCTGCCACTCCACTTGTTGAAGACACTGTCGTGGCCTCTCCTCGGTGTCACGAGAAGGAGCAGCAACATAATTCACTCAAGGTGTTCGACAGAATGCTTGAGGTGACACGGAATGAGAAGAGACCTCGAACCATCAAGTGGGTGTCCGGGGTGTCAATCAGTCGTCGCCCAGTACGGTGGACTCCGAGGAGCAAGTACCGCCGCTTCTCACCACCACCAACACCACCACACCCTCCAGATCAGCCCGGATTGCCTCTGGCTCGACCACCGCCGTGGCCTGTGTGGTTGGCATTGGCACCCTCGATAACGTCACCAACCATCAGGTACACCCATGTTGTGGAAGGTGTCGTCAATACAAGTGGCAGTGTCCAGGATGACCGTATAGGATGGCTACTACATGGGCCGGTTGATCGTATTGTGTCTCACGCCGTTGGGTCGGTCACCATGCCATGGGATCCCAGTGAGCAGCTTATCATGCCTTGGATGTGCTCTTGTATGTGTTGTCAGGTAGACATATTCGAGTGGATTGGTCAGCATCACATCAATGGTGCACCTCCTTGTGGTAATCCTATTGATGTCAGCTCATTTTACAAGCACAGCATGATTCCAGACTTGAGTGCAGCTTGGGCCACTTGTGAGAGTTTCTTAGCAATACCATCCCCTGATTTTGTGGCATTCTGTGATGATAGCAGTGGAGATCTGGTCATATTGTCTCTCAATTTACCTTTGGATCCAGGTGTAGGCCAAGAATCTGCTCCAAAGGCACTGCCATGGCCATCCATTCAGTTCGTGATTTCACGCAAGTGCAGCCGAGAACTTATGCTGGAAGCAACACAACCATGGTGTCGAATTGCTTTTAGTCCTGGATATAAAGAGCACCGAAAAATAGTAGGGATGCTCAGTGATGCTACACAAGGGAGTTGCCAGACCATATCAATCTGTGATACATGTGCTTATCCTTTAAATTTGCAAGAAGTGAAAATTGATGAACAGCTGAGCGCACAGTGGGATCCAGGGATCAATCATGTTTTTGGCAATTTAGTCTATCACGTGAAGATGAGATTCAGACTGACAGTGCACAATGGAGAAATGACAAACGGATGGTATCTATGCAACAAATTTCAAATACCTGAATTCACATATAGAGTGGTTTACAGTGGACTAAATGTGTGCAAGGAAGAGGCTCTCGTGTCCATCAATGTGGTGGTTCCTGTTGACTTATGGTGCAGTATTGACTGGTGGTTCAGATTTTCAACTTGGCTCATATTACTGTACGGTAGTTGGCCAAATGGAGGGCTGCATTCTTGTTTGTACGGCCACTTGGTTTATGCTCCATTGCGGCAACCAAGTCAGCTTCTAGACCAAGCAAGACAAGGTTGCCATTGCTCTCTTGATTATATTCCACCTTGGCGACCAAATGCCGTCAGGCAGAGACCGAACACTCTTGTGAATTATCTGGAGCAGCATTTGGCATGGGTTGATTTGCAAATCAAGAACCAGCTCACAGTTCAGATTCTTCCGTGGCACTCTGTATCGGTTCAGCTCAAGATATCACGATTTGCTTCAAACGAATGGTTTCCAGGAATGGCAGCCGTACACCTTCGGTCAAGGCATATGCATGAGATAAATTCTATCGATTCTTTTACTAGAGATGAGCTACAAATCAACGGAAAATTCCAATTGCTTGAAGACCGGAGAATCCGGATAAAGTCTGTTTCATCTTACAAGGCCTGCAATCTGACAATAATAGCTGAAGTCTCTGTCCGATATGTCAGGGCTTCCAACGTCAATAGGCAGCCAGCTTACTTGGACAACATCTCAATGGCCGCGGTTGACTCGAATTCACCTGACAACAAGGATCGGCAGATGCCCTGGGATCCGGGTGGTGTTTGTCACAGCGGCTTGAGGGCAAGCCGGAACTTAAGGGGGCGAAAATGTCAGGTACGTGTTCCTACAGGTATGGGCCTAATCAAGATGGGCTTTGGGCTGTGTGCTTTGGGTCTGGATGACGGAAACGATAAAGCATATAAGCACGGCAGCAGTACAGGGGAAGGGGCGATCAGAATAGAACAGGCTTCGGCTTTCTTCCTCCTCCAGATACCTCCCACCCCTCGTGTCCATACGAGTGTATCTCTGTTGCTCCTCTACCCTGATTCTATGCTCTTCCCAGCCTTGATTCTACTCTCTTGATTGTATTCTCTCTGTGGACCTTGGTTTGGCGAATCTTATTCGTACACCAGGAACACTTGTATCCCGAGATTTGTGTTGTGTGGTACTGATTTGCTCATGTCCATCCTTGGGATATGACACAGAGCCTCGAGTGGAAAGATCACCATGGTGTTCACTGGAACACGTTGGCCCTCAATGAACGACGTGGTCATCTTCCGTCACTTTGTCTACAGAAGAAAGAGCACCGGCATGGATCTTCCCACACACAAAAATCTATTAAAAAAGAAACTTACTCCCTCCGTCCCATAAATGATGTCTCAACTTGATTAAAATTGGATGTATCTAGACATGACTTAGTATATAGATACATCCAAATTTGATATAAAGTGTGACATCTTTTGTTGGACAGAGGGAGTACTTTCTTGATTTCTTCTCTATGCTATGAAAAATGATGAAGATGCGCATCATAAAAATATAAACCTCTCTTTAAGCTTGTCTGTAAAATATAAACCTCTCTTTAAGCTTAATGAATGATGCGCATCGTTGGATATCCAAACGGGGAAAACCAAACGGGGAAAACCGATAAGAGGCACCTGTGTCGTCCCGTGTGGGCGACCCGGGGGCGACCGGAAACCCTAGCCGCCAGCCACATCGCCGGCCGCTCCCCCGCCGCCGTCGCCGCTGTCCTCCGGCGCGGTGTCGGCGGCGCCCGTCTCTTCAAAAGGGGAGGGGGCAACGCGCGGAGCTCCGAGCAGGGGAGCTCGCGTCTTCTCTGGCACGGGCACGCCGGCCTCGGGAACCAGCTCGGCGGCGGCCGGGGCTGGTGATGAGCCGCCCGATGAACGCCGGCGAGCTCGCACGCCGCTGCAAGGAGACGGCGCGCCACCAGCCGCCGACGAGCTTCACATCCACCAGCGCCGCCGAGGGTGCCGCTCGGGGGCCGCCACAGCCAGCGCGCCTCGACTTTTCTGAAGGCAGCCGTAGAACAACGACAAAACCACCAAACCACACACCTGCGAATACCACCGAAGGTTCTCCCTTTTTAATTTTGAGCCGCAATGCCAAGGCTTTGTGCACGCACGCAGCCATTAAATTAATCAAGCCACATCGGCAAGAGCACCACCACTGATATTTCAGGGACAAAAAAACGAGCCACTTTGTCGATGACGCTGGGAGCCGAAAGAACGAATCACCGTTCGTTGCCGAAGACGTAGTAGCAGGGATAGATAACGCGAGGACAAACCTCCTCGCGGCAACCATGAGAAACAATCTAAGATTGATCTGGCGAAGCAAGATCTGAAGAACCATACCTAGACAACTTTAATCTTGCAAAGCCACCATTGACGTCGAGAAGGAGATCTCGCCGACGACTGAAGCGCGGAAGATCACTTATTGCAAACGATGCCATCTCCATTGATAAAGAAGACAATAACCAAAACAAAGATCTAATATTAAGGACCCTTGTATAGCGCCCTGCGCAGGTCCGAGGTCCCCACCCCTCCCAGTGGCAAAACGACACCTAGAGGAGGTGAGGACCCGTCAATTCGTAGAAGAAGGCGACGATAAAGTTTCAGATGACGCCGGCGGCGACGAATAGGGTTGAAACCCTAGCCGCCGCCTTTCTCTTTGTATTTGCTGTGCCAGTCCAATATGCGATGCCTTTGTTATGGGTCACACTACGCTTTCCGAAATGCAAAATAAGGTGGGGGGCAATTTGAATGTCCAGCATAGTTTTTTTTATCAGATGGCAGCGTTTTTTTTTTGGCAGCGTATGGTTAGTAAACCGGACAAGTCTTTTACATCACCGTCACAGGCTGACAGTCACTTGGCCGGTGGTATCACTGACATCTAAAAGTAAAGGCAACTGTACATAGTTCTAGAGAACAACAAAAACAAAAACAAAAACAAAAACTGCTTATTAACCTATTAGAGAATATAATTTACAACCATAACGCTGTGTGCGTCATAGTTACAGGCGATGCGAAACCACAGAGCCAGCTAACCAAGAGATTCCAGGGATAGTTCACTTCACTTGCTCCAGTCAGAGAAACATGGCCACCATATCTTTCAAGCTGCTCTTCTTTTTCGTCACAACAGGTTCCCCCTGCACTTGGTGCACAGTCCACCAGTCTTTCTTCCCAGCCGGCCGCGGCGGCCCATGATTCACGTTCATGGTCCTTGGCATCGGCGCATGAATGGCGTTCATGGTAGTTGGTGCTGGCGCGTGATTCTTGTTCATGGTCGTTGGCACCGACACGTTCATGGTCGTTGATTCCATGACCTCAGGTTTCTTCTCATAGGCTGCAGGCTCAGACTTATTCTCATAGGCTGCAGCTTTGCTCCACAGCGGTCCGAGCAATATGTTCAGCATGTCCTGAGCACCATCGCCTGTCATTTGGATACTTGGTGGACGCTGCAGCTCTTCGTGTCCGTTGCTCTTGTCTGCTGTGCACTCACTTGGGGTCTTGTTTGTGGTAGTTGCTGTGCACTGCATCAAACCTTTCCAACTGCTTGATACTGGTCCTCCTGTATCATCTGAAATAGAAACCTGAGGGCATGGATGATGCTCTTCATATCGGCCTGTCCTTGTAGTCCGCATGTCTTGCAACTTCTCTTTATCAGCATTTACGACCTGCAACATGTAAATCTATCAAAATATCTTTTGTGGTACGTAGTTACTAAGAATAAAACTTTGATCAGGATTGTCATTTACTAGACAGAAAATGTAAAAGGATCCCTAGAAAAAGGGTGATGAATTTTTTAGTTCTATCTCACAAAAACTAGGGCCTAAATTTAATGGAAAAGTTGGCATTAGCACTTGGAGTAAATCAAAATTAGCTTCATCTCTAGCACCAAAGTTAGAAAATGTACACCATGAATTCATGATTAATCATGTCTCTAACCTAATGACAGGACCGGACTGTAGAAAAGCAAAGGTTCGTCTACGTTGTGCATGCTAGTCTCTCAAGAATTGCATGCACAATCGTTGACAGGGTGCAAGCCAGGTGGGATCACTCCACTAAGCCTAATGGTGGCATTGCCTATTTGCAATGGTCATCTTTATTTCTAAAAATGAGTACTGAGTTGTAAAGAGCTAAAGAAGTATCTCGGTTTACATGCCCCAATATGTACCTACTAGATCTGCCTCTGCCCCTGCCCCTGGGCCAAATTACCTTACCAGAATAGAATAAAACCACTATGCACAATGAAGGAAATCAGTTTCTACACTTATGGTATGCATCATTTAAAGCGGTACCAAACGAATTCCGTATTGAACACACTCGTGCATTAATCCCTAACTGCCTTGAGGCCGGCGCCGTTGTCGTCACTCTAAGCCATATTTCGGGAGTAATTTCTCAGTCGCTATGTGCCTGTCAGCCTTGTATGAACTAATATCAGATTCTGCCTGCATATCTTGACACTCACTGAATAATTCTCACACAACAATCTCTACTATATAATACGAGTAGTGTTTCTTCCTTCGTCCGCTTCGTCCGTTCTATGGTACGTCGCGTTCGCTCGGTCGGGTTCAGAATCAAACTAATCATCCGTTCTATGGTACGTCGCGTTCGCTCGGTCGGGTTCAGAATCAAACTAATCAAAGTGGCCGGCTATATCGACTGAATCTGAGGAAGCGTACGAGTGGGCCGGCCCAATTCAAGCAAACTGATCCCACACGAACTCAGGTTCAACAATAATCCGAGACGAACTATGTTTTGACAACGCGGCCGCCATAGGGTCCCTGTATAAATATCTCTGTACTCCCTTGATCGAAATCACAGCTTCACATTGCCTAGCCTCAAGTTCTCGCGCAGCTCGACATTGCCTAGCAAAGTTCTGCCCCCAACTCGTCATTGCCACGCCCGAATTCCGATCCAGCTCGACGTCGACGTTCTTCTGCTGGCCGGAACTCTACCTCCGCACTGTTTGGTCTCGCGTCCGCAACCGCAAAGCTAAATACGGTAGTCACTTCTCCTAATGTGTGATCGACACATGCATTTCATGCATGAGTGAATAAACGCGTTGCACATAAGAATCACTTGGCCGTCTTCTCAGAATCAACCATCCCTTGTTTCAATACCTTGTTGTCATCGTTAGATGCATACATATTACCCTTCTGCATGGCTAGGTGTGCCATGCAAACAGTACTAGATGAATCAGTTAGATCGATTAGGCTAGCTTCAATAGATGCGTATTTCGTGGACTCAAGGTTAAACGTGTGCTGTAAGATCTAATCAAGTTCATCTTTTTAATTGATGATAAATTTATGCAGTATGGAAAACATTGATGCAGACGAGGAATTTGGGACCCACTCTCCAATCATAGATGTCAAGGAGCAAAGAAGGAAAAAAGATAGAGATAGGTATGCACGGATGACAAACGAAGAAAAACAAGAAAATTTGAAAAGACGTCGTGAAATTTATCAGCAAAGCAAAACAATTAAGGATTTAACCCAGTTGCACAAAAAATGCACACGGGGGAGGAAGAAATATGCAGATTTAAAGCCTGAACAAAAGACAAAAAAATGCCTGCGAGAAAAGCAGAAATATGTAAATATGCAGCCAGAACAAAAAAAAGGTAGAATAGAGCAAATTATAGCTAATCGTGAGTTTAGACGCAACACACCATGCAAAGAATCAATTGCAATGGTGAATCCTACATATGTAGAATCAGAAGAGAAAGTTAGTAGAAAAAAGGCTAGAATAGAGCAAATTAGAACTAATCGTGAGTTTAGACGCAACACACCATGCAAAGAATCAATTGCAATGATGAAACCTGCATATGTCGAATCAAAAGAGGAAGTTATTACATGTTGATCTTCGATGTATACCAAGAGATAATATGCGATCGATTTCAACCAATAGTTGTTTGTTACTCACTCCGGCCGTAGCAACGCAGGGGTGCTCTTTTTATTTGAGGAGTCAAATCATGTACATATGCTTGCTCTGTATTTTCTGTTTCCAATTTCCAGAAATGCAAGTCTACATATTGTGAGTTGGAGATAAACTTATTCAGATTATGCATGTTGTAGTCTCGCAAGTTAGACACATAGAGCTATATTTTTGCCATTCGTTGGATGATTTTCTGTTACAACAAATGAAATGCATATGACAATTATAGCATATCCCCGTTGCAACACATGGGCAATTTGCTAGGATAGGGACAGGGAGAGAGGTGGAGGGGGATGAGGGAGCCCTGCCATGGGGACGGGGGAGAGATGTGAGTGGGCTCTGCCGCACGTCGCCGCCCCATGGATCCGGTCATGTCCCTGCCACCCATGCTTCCATCGCTCTTCCCAGAGCTCATATCACTTAGCAGCACTCTTCATTTACCTTTTGCAGAGTGAGATGAAGAGCTTATATTGGCAATTAATATGCAAAGCTTCAAGGAGAAAGATTACGTAGGTACTCTGTTATAAAATTTTGATTTCTTACATCTTGCATATCTATGCAAATTGGAATATATATTTAAGATTATTTTTATGTGCTACTGTTTCAATTAGATAGTCAACAACATTAGTATCTATGAAAAATCACGTGTCATGATAATTACTTTCTCAAAGTTGATAATTCATATGGCATGATCATTACTTACTCAATGTACAATTAGCTAAAATATATCTGAATCGTTAGTTAAGCCATATTTTAGGAATATGTATGTGTTCATTCATGGCTACTTTTGCATAATGTGCACTGTGTTTGAGCTGACCATCTGAGAGGGTTCTATGCTGTCATTTCATATGAGAGAAGTGCTTATGAAGAATACATCCTTGGGCATGTTCACATTCTAGGTATTGGATAGATAGTGACCTTATTATTTCAATATTTTGATGAACCTAGAGAGTTATTCGGTGTGAGAAATAAATCATTAAATGTTTCATTAGCCCGTAGCAACGCACGGGTATTTTACTATATCATGTAATATGTTCATGGCTACATATTAGATTGCGCAGAGTCAAAAAAGAACTGTCAGCAGAAACTGACAATATGACATTTCAACCGAACTTAAGGTGAAACAAGGAAGACCAGCTTATTTTAGGGGCATTGCATGACACCACCTTAAACATGCCAAACCTGGCGCAAAGTAAAAAAAGAAAGATGGAATAAGAATTATGTTTTACCTCTTCAGCTATGCTCACAAGATCATCTACAGTAAGCTCAATCTCATCATCACTTGTATCTGATGATAACGCTTCTGATCCAACGTTATCCAGCTTTCTTTTACTGATATTATTAGGAGCAGTTCTGCCAGTCACTTTTGTAACATTCTTACGAGTTGTTTTCTTGATTTCTTCAAGTTCATCTTTGGCGGCATAATCAGCATCGCTGTGCTTCTTTCTGGAGATTTCTCTACCCTGACATCTCTGCAAAGCTCTGGAATTGCCAGTGGTGAGCTCTATCTCATCATCAGTTATTCCTGACGATGACGCTTCTGATCCCACATTCTCCAGCTTTTGTTTCCTGCTATTCTTCGAAGCAGTTCTTCCAGTCACTTTCTTCACATTCTTCCAGTTTATTTTCTCTATTTCGTCAAATTCACCTTTGACAGCGTGATCAGCATCGTTGCTCTTTCTCCTGACCTTTTCTCTACTCTTACAGCGCTGCAGCGCTCTCAGTTCACCAGCATCCTCTGTATCCACAGTTTTTCTCTTCCTTCTGATGGGCTTAACCTGATCTAGAGCCCCTGAATCCACCACCTGCATTTTCCGATGCTCAGTGTTTGATGCTTCATTACTTGAGCACGGTTTCATCATCCAAGCGGGGAGACAGCGCCTACTATCAGGACATGCTTCAGCCATCTTCTAAGACAGGCTTTATACAAACTTGGTGATACCCTGAATATGAACTACCCAGACTCGGTAGCAGAACAAATCAAGAAATTGATTGTGTTCTTGTGAAGGAGAATACGTGAAACAATCAACCAGGGCCACCTGCACAACAATTAGCGCATGATTACTCCACAGTTATAGACATCCCAAAGAAAAGAGCAACCGAAGAGGTTAAAATTCACGATGGCAACATACCGAACATAATAATACAAATCACTATTGTTTCAAAAAAAAAAATACAATCACTATTAGGTGGATAATAAATCCACTGAGGACCTTTCCCCGAAGTGAATACGAAAATTTGATCTAGCCACGTCAACAACAGACTCCCGTTGCAGTTGGCCCCTTCGGAAAACCTAGCAAGCTCAAACTTGAAACCAACGCAGGCTACCAAGAAAGAAAGAAAGCGGTAAAAAGGGAATGGAACCCTAGCCTGATCCAATCCTACAACCCAAGAAGCACCAATTTTTCCCACTCTGAAGGACGAAAAATCCGATCTTTCCGACGGAGCGACGCCTGAGGATTCACCGGCATCCGATCCCGTCTCGCCTTCTCCTTGGCGGATTGAGTGGAGGGGAAAAGAGGAAAGTCCTAGCGTGGACGTGGTGATTACCTCAAGGAATCAACGAGGTCAACGCTGCAGTGCAGAATTGCTGCGGCGGTAGGAGCTCCGGTGAGTGCGGCTCCACGGTGGGCCGGTGAGGCTTGCCCAAGGCCGGCAGACGACGGGACGGACGGGACGAGACGACGGATTGGGAATTTGGAAACTGTTTTATGTTGCCTTGACCTTCGAGAAAGGAAGGCGTCAAACACTGTAAAAACAATGAAACTCGGAGCAATTCGAACGGCCCCAACGGCTCAGCCTCCACCGTGCGGATTCAGACTTTTTCAAAGTTCAAAATTCTACAAACATTGAATGTGCAACGGATCAACAAATTGTGCGACATTGTTTCACAGTCCAATTTTTTTGTGATCGGAACATTTCATGATGCTTGTTTTGTGACTTCTTTGTTAATAAAAAGTCAGCACCCATTAACATATTCTGATATGTATACGTTTCGAACCGTTTCATATCCTTTCAACACTAAGGCTCCTTTAATTCATAGCATAGGAAAAGTGTAGAAATAGGAAAACTAAATGATTGAACTGGCAATGTCTAATTGAATCATATGGAAGAGAGATTCTTTTTTATTGTGACAAAGGAATTTTCCATGAGGTTGTACCTCATGAATTTTTCTTATGCTTTTTTCTTACAGAATTTGCACCACAAAATTCTTTTGGAATAATTCCTATTGGATAGGATCCTAGGAATCAAACAATTTCAATAGGAAATTTTACAATAGGAACCAATCCTTCAAAAATCCTATCATACTCCTTTGAATGAAAGGAGCCCGATTATGTGCATCCAGCTCTTTATTTCTAGTTTTATGCCAAAGCAAACAAAAAGGAGATACAAACATCTTGAGTCTATTTTGATTATGTCCAATAGTCACAGAAGAAGCAACCAAAATTAAACAACTGTCAACAAAGCAATAAATAAATGACTATGTTTTAATAGATCAACTATGCTGGAGTCATTGGGCGGGTAACAATACGAGAATTGCATGCAAAAGAGTAGACACTATCGTCACTCCCTAGGTAGGGTGTGGTTTGCTCATGGTCGCGTCTCGATAAAAGTTATGTAAGAGTTGGCTAGGCGTGCGAGGGTGTGCTCTAGGGAAGATTGTACTCAGACCACCTCATGAGAGATAGTGTCGTGAGTCACGACATGCACATCTAGAGCATCAAACAGTCGGTCGTGGTCCATTCCTGCCACCCTATGTATTCATGTCTTTCCTGTTTGAGATTATATTTGAATTCATGTAGTATGTGCTTTAGATTTGATATGTTCATATACTGTATTAGTAGATTGCATGATTAGTTCGACCCTGGTTATTTGTGACATGAACTGTTTCCTGTTTTTGTGGATTAAATATTGTAGTGATTTTCTCGTATATTCAACAACTAAGGATCCGACAATTGATGGTAGTTTATTTGTTGTATGGATGGTGTAGCTGTAGCTGAATTTTAACCTTGCTTGCTCAAATAACCGGACACTTTGGTTGCGATGGCAACATCTTACATCATTTAATATTAGGATAGGTTGATGTGGTGCTACTATTGTAACAACATATTGTTGGATGGTGACATTTGAATTGGTGTACTGAGTTAAAGAGCGCCTATGCAGAAAATTGTTGGCTGTAGGATGCAAGTGGGGTCCTGTCAACTCTTATTTCTAGTTTATTTGGAGACTTTTTAACTTCAGAGTTTAGTTTAAAAAAATTGAACTAAAAATTATCTAAATTAATTAGAAGTGGGTTTTTAAGGATATCCCACTTGACACCTTAGTTGGTTGTATATCTTATAGAGTTTTGTTTGTTACTTTGTTTAGTGTTGTAAGTTTTACGAAGGAGTGGCGTTTGTTTGCAGGTGGACAACTTTCTGGAGATAGACCCCTTCCAAGACGAGGACAAAAAGAAGATGAGATATAGGTGTGTGATTATCTCCACTCGTTTATAACACATTGGTGGTGTCTAGATCTCACTTGACACCTTAGTTGGTTATACATATTACAGAGCAGTGTTGTTTGTTACTTTGTTTAGTGTTGCACATTTTGCGGAGGAGTGGCCTTTGTTTACAGGTGGGCGACTTCCTGGAGAGAGACCCCTTCCAAGCCAAAGAGGAGAAGAAGATGAGATATAAGTCTGGGATTCTCTCTTGTGGTTTGTAAAGCAGTGCTGGTATCTGGTTGATGATGCCTAAAGTGTAGTTGTAGAATTAAGTATTTTGTTGGCATGAGAGATGCCTGAAGATGGACCGGTACATGGCACGGTCACCACCAACTTTCTTAATAAATTTGAAAGGTATTTTTGTTGGCCGGGATTTGTTAAGACATCGAGTGGTCAATGCAAAATCAATTGGGACACGGTATGTCGGCTCAAAACTGTTGGGGGCATTGGTGTTCTCAATATTGACAAATTCACGATGACACTTAGATTGAGATGACCATGATTTGAGTAAAAAGAGTACGGCAAAATTTTGGGTGGGCCCAGAAAACATTGCACCACCGATGATATGGATCTACGTTGCTACCGCTATCACGGTGGAGGATGCGCAAGACCCTGTTTTGGCATGCTCCATGGCTGAATGGGTCAAAGCCTAAACATGTTGTGCCTCCCATATTTGAGCCTTCCAAGAAGTAAGAATTTTCCACATCATAAATATTTACCGGTTAAATATACGAACATTTCATATTGATTAAATTTTAGATCAAAACTCAACTAACATGCATTTAATTAGTCTATCTCCAAATACAAGGTGTCAACATTATTCACTATATGAGCCATTTATTTATTCACGTCAGTGCAACATCATCCCCTATTCAAACCATTCATTTATCCATGTCATTACCCCATCATACACTATTTGAGACATTTATTTATCCATGTCATCCCATATTTATTAACGATATTCATCACATCATAATTTCGTTTAACCATACAATTTTTTGCATCATCAATTGTCAGTGGTTAAATATACAAACATTTTATATTGATTAAATTTAGATTTACCAGTATTGCGGCTAACCCTCATATTTTTGAGATTTTTTTCTTCATTTCATGCATCAATTATTCTATAACATTTTTATAGGATTCTCGCTGCAACGCGTGTGGTATTTTTCTAGTTATAGTGAAGAGTAACCCTTTGTAATGCCTGTTTCTGCTTTCGTTATATGACTAAATTAATTGATAGATTGGGGCAAAGAAACAGATCAATCATCCTCCCTTTTTACGGGTTGTCAAAGTTTAGACAACAATTGGGGTTGCTTTGCTTGACTAGGCAGCTGTTATCTTTGAGTGCATTAGGTTCCATAAAGCAAGTCTAAGGGCCTCTTTGTTTGGGCTTTTACCCGCTTTCCATGAAAAAAAGCTGGGCAAACCAGCCAAAAGGATCGGCGGTGCGGTTGGCTTTTCCAGAAGCAGCTCCGTTTCGTTCAGATAGGAAAAAGCACGATTTTAGGTGCTTCCCGAGCTTCCACTCTAGTCATCCGAATGGGCATACAACTTAGGTCATTTCCTTGTCCGTAATTACAGAACAACTGCCACCGAGCCGGATGAGCCTCCAGATACGAAAAAGCTGCGAGCGTGGCCCGTGGACCCCCACCACCACGTTCCTCTTTTATTTTTTTCCCCGTGCTAGGTGAGGGGTGAGCACGTTTCCGGACTAGCTTTCCCCTTTTTCTTTTTAATTTTGTGCTTAAAATGTATGATTCGGTTTGTACCGTGTATGAATAAAGTCAATGCTTGATGTGTTGCTAGATCTTGCGGCCGTATGGATGAAGTCCGTGCATGATAAGTTGATAACGGAAATGTATCGTGTGTATGGTTATATAATACTAGACGTGTACGCGAGCTTCGCCACGCCGGCTGCTGGGCGTCGGTATACACTTTGCAGCGACGTTGACGTAGTGAGTATGTATTGGGCGTGTTGATTATATTGCTCTCCATGTATCATGGTTAGCATTGCTGCATGAGCGTAGTATATTTGTTTTGCCATCTGTGTGATAAGCCCGGCAAAGCGCAGACAAGTTTGTTCGCTGCGGCCTCCTCAACAGAGATGTGGAGAGACTGGTTTTGGTCGCTGAGTATTGGGAGGGAGCTGGGAACGAGGATTGGGGGAGGAGAGAGAGGAGCAGGATTGGGAACTCCCTCGAAGGCGTGAGAAGGCTTCCAGTTCCAGCTTGGAGCTAACCGAGCGAAGCAACGTGTGGCCAGCCACGTATCACGCTCTCACAGGCCCACAAGTCAGTGGCACCACACGTGCCCTGAGAGGCAGGCCCACAATTCGACTTAATAGATACATGTAAATTTGGACATATCTATATTTGTCATGCTTATGTAATGACAATAGTATGGATGTGAAGTTTGACTCGTATTTTAGTGATGCATATGTTATCTATTATATGCAAATCAGCAACGGTACAACAATTCGACTTTTCATATGTTATTTATTACACGTGAAATAGGAACAATACGACTTTTCATTAATATAAAGGACGTTTCAGACAATTTCACAATCTGCAGTCAGACAGCCAGCTGGTTTGTCAAAGATCTCTTCTCAGAAAAGCAGCTTCTCCTAGACAGCAGCTTTTCTACACAGCACCCACAGCCAGCCACACCCAGGCCAAACAAAAGGGCCCGAAATCTCGAAGCAACTTTTTTCCATATTTGACTCGGGAGTTGGGACTTGATCACGCGAAGCTACCTCGCTGGAGGAATAGGTGTGCCGACGAATATACCAAGTCAACATTAGCATCTTGTTCGCCATCACAGTTCACAAGTGTGACATGTATGTATATATAAAAAAACAATTCCTAATTTTCTAGGTACTCATCAATCGACGAGATAGCAACTTCACAAGCAGGAAAAAAACTGTTGCTGTATCAATGATCAATCGATCGCTCGATTTACATGTGGACAAAATCTTTTTTTTTTTTTGGTTCTACCGAGTACTGAGAAGTGAGAAGCAGGAGCGGCAGCTCGGCTCCTTTGTACTCCTCTGTCCCCCTTTCCCTTCCCCTTCCTTCTCAACCCTCTCCCATCGCGTCGCCAGCAATTCCCTCTCCTCCCTCTCCTCTCACGGGCACTCTCCGCCGGAGGTGAGGTCGAGTTTGCACGAAGGAGGCTTCGTGCTTTCTCCCCGACCCGCCGGCCCAGCCCAACGGAGGTGAGATGGGGACTGAGATGGAGGCGGGCGCCGGCGGCGCCGGCGGGCTGGGCACGATGCGGGCGGTGCTGGCTATCCTGCAGTGGTGGGGATTCAACGTCACCGTCATCATCACCAACAAGTGGATCTTCCAGGTAATCTCAGCTTACTGCGCCTCTCTTTCTACGGTTTAATCTCTACGGGTCCATTCCTTGGATTCAAGCGGCTCTGGTGATTCATACTTGCGTGTTAGGTTGTCTAAACCTCGTCGTAGCTTGGTGAAGAGTCACTGTCACTCACTAAGAAGGTGTTTCACTCTTGCTGCTGGGCCACATCCACTGATTTTAATTCAAGTGATCATAATGTACCAAATCAGGACTGCCTCTGATTGGATTCAAGTTATCATAATGTACCAAATCAGGATGGCCTCTGATTTGGTAGTATTGTACACACTTAACTAAATGAATGTCCTGATTTGTGAACTTGAACAATGTTCTTGATTATACTGGATACATACTGGTGCTGCTGGGGAGGCCAGCTGTTAGCATCCTCCTGTTGGTGGTTCGCAGGCGAGGCGTTGCTGCGGGCGTGTCGACATCCGGTGTGCGGAGAGGATGGTAGACACTGGAGGGAGAGGAATGGCGTCGCCGCGGTCGTTGCATCCTTCGTCGGGAGATGAATGGCCTGCAGGTGTTGCATCCTTGAGGAGACGAATGGTGCTGTGCTTGGTTGCATCCTTCCGACGGGAGACGAATGGCGCCGCTGCGGGGGTTGCATCCTCTGTTCAGTGGGGGGATGCGGATGCTAGGTGGAAGCATGTCGAGCTTGCCGGGAGGTGCGGTTGGCCGTGGAGGCAGGGGTAGTGGGTTGGTGTGTAGGCTGAGCGGATCTTGGGTTCGGGCAAGGGCTATGCAGGTGAGACTTTCACCGTACTCTGGTTGTGGCCGGAGTCGTCATTGGCAGTGCCTTTGAGCATCACTCCTTTGTTGGAGGAATCGATGTAGCTTGCTCCCACCTTGCCTTTCCCGACGTGCTCCGGGGGAAACCGTTGATCTAGTCTTCTAGATCGGACGATGGCGGCGCTTTCTGGCGTCGTGTTCTTTCTTGGGGGCATTGTCTTGGAGGTGGATCTGGTCAGAGGGACGTGTGGCTCGAGAGGGTGTGTGTTGTAAGCCGAAAGGTGCCGTTACATGGTTTTTCGGTCCGGTTTCCCTCATAAACTGGATCAATCTTCTATCTAATCAATGTATTTAGTAGTGATCCTGCTAACGTTCCAAAAAAATAAAAATAAAAAGGTGTCGCCGTTTTACTTCAATAATTAAAACCAGTACACTTATTTCGAAACGGAGGGAGTAGCTCAAAAGGAACGGTTGCTAATCATATTATTCTAGGTGAAGGAAAATGCCGATTGACGATACGAGATAAAAAACCTTGTTTGCAGAAACTGGACTTCAAGTTCCCTCTGACAGTCTCCTGCGTGCACTTCATCTGCTCCTCGATCGGGGCCTACCTTGCGATCCACGTATTCAAGGCGAAGCCGCTCATCCAGGTTGAGCCGGAGGACCGCTGGAGAAGGATCTTCCCCATGTCTTTCGTCTTCTGCATGAACATCGTGTTGGGTAACGTCAGCCTGCGCTACATCCCTGTCTCCTTCATGCAGACGATCAAGTCGTTCACTCCCGCGACCACTGGTAGCCCGCGCTCTTCCTTCTCATTTGTTAGTACTGCTGTGGAGCTGCTCTTTTCTGATGTGATAGGTTCGTTTTGTGATGCAGTCATTCTGCAGTGGTTGGTCTGGAGCAAGCACTTTGAGTGGCGCATATGGGCGTCGCTGGTCCCGATAGTTGGGGGGATACTCCTGACTTCGATGACGGAGCTTAGCTTCAATATGTTTGGTTTCTGCGCTGCCATGGTTGGCTGCCTCGCCACATCTACAAAGACCATCCTGGCAGAGTCCCTGCTCCATGGGTACAAATTTGACAGGTACATGTTAATCTTATGGTGTCCTCTAGTCGGTACATATTCTATTTTTTATCTCTAAAATGATAAGTGGTCTTTGAGTTCGATAATGATAGAATTTAGTTCTTATGTAGCGTGACCGGCAAAGTTCATTCTATTTTTTTTTCTTCTGCAGCATTAACACGGTGTACTACATGGCACCCTTTGCCACCATGATACTGGCTCTACCAGCAATGATGCTTGAAGGAGGCGGCGTAATCGACTGGTTCTACACACACGACTCGATTGTTTCTGCACTCGTTATCATCCTAGGCTCAGGGATGCTTGCGTTTTGCCTTAACTTCTCCATCTTCTACGTGATCCATTCAACCACCGCGGTGACCTTCAATGTCGCCGGCAACCTTAAAGTAAGACCATTCTGGTCTATGTTTTCTTCCCTCAAGTTTCTCTTCTGTTTCTAGAACTGAACATGTGGTTCTGCAGGTTGCTGTTGCGGTACTGGTGTCGTGGTTGATATTCCGGAACCCGATCTCCCCCATGAATGCAATTGGATGCGCAATCACGCTTGTTGGCTGTACTTTCTATGGATATGTGAGGCATCTGATCTCCCAACAGCAGGCTGCTGCCTCAGGGAGCCCAAGACCAAATTCACCAAGAAGTCGGGTAGAGATGCTCCCCCTTGTAGGCGACAAGGAAGACAATGTTTAGCAAGACGATTACTCCATATCATATCCAAGAGCCATTCCATTTCTGCGGTTGATGGTACCACTACGTCACTACGATCTGTCTTACAGAATACAGATGCTATATCGGGAGAAGCCAGTGTCTAGTAGGAATACTTTCTTGTGAGGCTGCATATGTTGTACTTAGGGAAACTATGAGTGTTGTGAGTTATTCTGATTCGCATAGGATTTGTGATTAGGACAATGCTTCTGTTTTCTTGTTTTGCTGCCATATGTTTAGCCCTGTAGGTTGCTGGTATGAAAATTGATGACATTACGATATGCATGATCTTCGCATGGAAATCCTGTATTCCTGTTACATATTGTCTCCAAAAAAAGAATCAAGAAATAAAAAACTGATCTAATCATGTGATCTCAAAATTTCAATATAATAATTATGAATATGACAGCTAACAAAAACCCTGTGGGTACATGTATTTGGAATCTCACTTCAAAAATTGACTAAACGATGAATACACGGGAGAACTTTATACGTGAAGTCAGACGCTCATTCTGTGTATACTACTTTCCAAACTAACTAAAAATATGCCTGACTAGACCACGATTAAGCTTGATGACGTGGCTTCTGGCTGTCAATTTTTGACAAGTTGCATCTTGCAAGTGGCTTGGACACAAGATTTACAGGTCCCACAACGTTTCTTCGCTATGCTCCAATCATCTGGAACTGTCAGGAACATGAAGTACTTGGTCATGAACTTCCTAAAAACCTTGTACTCTCTGGGCGACATTGGAGAAACATTGTTTGACTCCACGAGAGAAGTTTTTTCCCACGTCTCTAGTTGCTTGTCCAATGTGCATTGTCTTAGGAAATTGACGATGCTGAATACAGACTATGATTTTGTTATCCACTCCCACAAGTAGAGAACCAAGGAAAAAATAGGGCTATAAGAGCATCTCCAACCACACCCCTCATAGCCAACCCAAACGTCCGGGCGGACAGCCCGGATGCGTTTTGGGCTGAATTGGTCCACCCAACGGCGGCCCCAAAGTCTCCACAAACGTCCGGACTGTCCGGCTCCCCCCAAAGCCAGCCCATATGTAGGGCGGGTTCGGGGCCGCCCGGACGTGTCCGCCACGTCGGATCTGTCAAGGCGGGCCTACCCAATTTTCAACCAAATTTCCGGCGCGCCGGCCACTTTCACTTATCCCCTTCTCCGCCTCCGTTTCCCGCCGGTAAATTTCATTCCTCCCGCCGTGTCCACCTGCAAATCCGATGGAGGCGACGGAAGCCATCGATTTGACCGAGAACGGCGGCTCCTCCCAGTCCGTCGAGCAAGTGGGGTACTCGGCGCTGAAGCCGGAGACCATCGCGCGGCGGACGCGGCGCCGCAGGCAGCGCCTCCGCGAGCTTGCGGCGGAGAAAGCGGCGCTGGATGCTCTGGTGGAGTCGGAGGCGGAGCGGATAGCCAACGCGGATACGCAGGACGGGGAGCCGGTGTTGTCCACGCCCGTGCCCGTCGTCCGGCGTTGATGGCTCCGGTGAATCCGCCCCTTCATCCGCCCCTTGATCCGACCCTTGATCCGACCCTTGTATCAGACAACTTGTTGAACTTTCGTAATTTCATTTGAATTTGAACTCTATGTCTTGTAATATAATCCGGTATGTATCGGATCGGATCCACGTTGCATGCCTTGCATGAGTTTGGGGACAAAATTTTGGGGGATGCGGTTGTAGGAGCCCAACTATGGAGGTCGGAGGATGCGGTTGGAGATTGACTTGCGTAATAATTTAGTTAACCTGTATTATGTTAGAAACATGCCTAATTTGCGGGAAGTTGAAGTGAAGTGAATACATGCCGTAAGAAAAGGTGCATCATTCCAGACCGACCGCTGCAGCAGGTGTTTAGTTCTTCCTCCAATATATAGATCGGTGAAACACGCATATCCTAAAAGTCCGATCCAAGAAAACAGTGTAACCTGATGAATCTTCACTTCCTTGCCGTGTCTTAATTGCTTAACCTGAAATAACACACTCAGGCTTCAAAATACAATAAACACAGAAGAAAATCTGGAAATCATGTTCCATATATTATGTAGAATACCTGATAGATTCCTAAAATGTTGGCAAGGCAAGTTTGGCTCCCGGTGTCGAGAGAGTGGTGAACATGCTTAAAGTAATTGGGGTCCGAATTGTCTGGAAGACTCAAACTTTGTCCTCTTTATTTGCTTGATGATGAACCTGCCATCCATTGGTTTTTCTTACTTTTTTCCACCTTGAGCATCCCATTTCTTGCACCAGTTCAAGGAAGTGAGAGAAGTGCTCCTGTGCTTTCCCCCAAGTCTTTTTACACGCATTTTAAATCACATCAATGGCTGTGATTAGGGGTGTAATCCCACGTAGTTAGTACTTCTTTTACATCACATTTAGACTCCATATGAACTTAATCACAACCGTCGATATGCTTTAAAATTCGTGCAAAAAAACGTCCGGAAAAGCGCATGAGCATCACGAGTTCAAACTTTTCAAAACATGCAGCATGAAGTTCCTTCCTGTAAGCCAATCCTGACACACAAAGTGGACTCCAAACCCATCTCTTCCTGTCTTCTTATTCGGACATTCTGAAGCGTGGACTACGAAATGGCTTTTGCTTAACTGATATCGAATGTACAGTTGGACCGTTGCCCTGCCCCTGCACATCCAAGCTATCCGACATTCCAAACGGTGACATGTCTACGCTACCTTGTTCTCCATAGTGTACATCCTGAGGGTTTTCATCAGCCAACATTGCCCTTCGTTGTTGGCTGCTGGCGCAGTCAGCAGTATCATCGGCCTCAGCAACAGCTACAGTTCGGTCATGAGTAAGAGCAACAGTCACCTTCTTCATGTCTTCACTTTTTTTTTACAGCAGATTTACACAGCGGGAGTTCATGAAACTGACGTTCCCACACATAGTTCAAGCAGAAGACTCTGATAGAGTCAATTTACATCAAGAATCTCACGCACAGAAGACCTAGATACCTTGTTGATCAACAATCTTCACCAAGGAATCCTGCTTGACGATATCAATGGACAACCTGAAAATATCAGTTACCAGAATTTAAGAGTAGATGATTGAAGTAAGAGAAAAAAGGTCATCCAGTTTACCACAAACTCGGCCTTCTCTTTAATCAACATCTCTTCCAGTTTTGAGAACTCTTTAAGAAGACGCCACAGCTGATGGACACTTCAGGAAACTGATTCTTTGCGTGTTGTAGAATGCTTTCAACTTCAGTGAAGAGGGTAACTCCTCTAGGAAGAACCGTTAAATCGGTCCTTTCCTCCCAAGCCATATACCCCCTAACCGCTCTTGACATCCCACCGGAAACTTCGCAAGCTCTCAATAAAATATCCCGCGGATTCCTTTGGGCAGGGACCCACCAGGATTCCAGTAAAAAATGTAAGGTTAATTGGGTGGCAGTGTGTAGGCCAACTAGCATCGGAGGGCTTGCACCCCCAATTGAGTCTCCTTAGGGTGTCGGACACGTGTCCGGTCAACATTTAGAGGCCGCCCACAGTGGCACTCCCCAAAGGCCCACTCCAAACGAGTCTCCTTAGGGGTGTCGGACATGTGTCCGGTCAACATTTAGAGACCGCCCACAGCGGCACTCCCCAAAGGCCCACTCCAAACGGATGCAAATTTTGAGCGAACTGCCGAACACCTTGCGGGCCCACAAACCGCCGCCGGCAACCGCCGCGTCGCTCCGCATTACGACGCTTCGTGTGGATTGCAACCGCCGCCCCGTAGTTTTGGATTGTGTTCGCACCGCTTCGCACCGATATTACATTCATCGCGGCCGCACATCAATCTCATTCTTTCCACCCACAACTCGCTCGCCATGTCGTCGCCTGAGAAGAATGCGGTACTGCTCGATCAGAAGGAGAAGGAGTCGGTCGTGGTGGTCGAGCAGGAGGAGGAGAGGGAGATCGTGCTGGTCGACGATCAGCATGCCGTGGGCGCCGCCGAAGAACAGCATGAAGAGGA
The DNA here is from genome assembly GCA_026929855.1 of Poa annua. Taxonomy (NCBI): domain Eukaryota; kingdom Viridiplantae; phylum Streptophyta; class Magnoliopsida; order Poales; family Poaceae; genus Poa; species Poa annua. Next base: position 36,867,952 of record CM049438.1, read on the forward strand.
CGCGGCGGAAGAGGACGGTGAGCCCGCAAATCCATCCCCGGCACAGCCTGCTTTCTCTCCCTGGGAACCATGGTCGCCGTGGGCGTCCCGTGCGCCAGGGCCGGCCGTTCCCCAGGCCCCAGAACCAGAGTGGCAGCCGGGAACTCCTGACTCGGCGCCGACGGACGACGTGCCCGGGACACCGCCTCCTAAGGCTAAGTCCGATGACGAAGAAGAGTAGTTGTAATTATATGTAATAAGAATGTGCATGCATTAATAAAGTTGTTGTACGTAATAAGAATGTGCCTGGTTCTATTACAACACAATTTCATATCACTCTATTACAACCGGCTGATTGGCTTTCATAGCCCATGCGCGTGCTACGAGATCATTGTGCAGTCGGTGATGCGTAGCTTCATCATGATTTCCCGAATTATGGCAATAAACTGACCATACCTCGGCGGCGGGCCCGGCTGTGGAGTCGCCATAGTCCCCTGAAAATCAAACTGTTCGCCGACTTGTTGCCTCCTTGTAGGACGCTCGTCCTCAATGATCAGGTTGTGCATGATGATACAAGCATTCATGATAGCATCCATTTCCTCCGGCGACCATGAAAGACAAGGTAGCGAACAACAGCCCACCTGGCCTGGAGCACACCAAAATCTCGCTCCACATCTTTGCGAACAACCTCTTGTCTCTTTGCAAAATGGCAATCTGCCTCGCCGACAGGGTTGCGGAATGTCTTCACAAATGTAGCCCAAGTGGGGTAGATGCCGTCAGCAAGATAGTACCCCTTGGTGTACTCATGGCCGCCGATCACATAGTTGCATGGTGGAGCTAGGCCATCCACAACTTTCTGGAACACAGTGGAGCTGTAGAGCACGTTGATGTCATTGGCGGCACTGGCGGTGCCGAAGTAGGCATGCCATATCCAAAGTTCATGATCTGCCGCGGCTTCAAGTATAATACTGCACTTCCCGTGATGCCCTGACTTGTACATCCCTTGCCACGAGTAGGGGCAGTTCTTCCAGTTCCAGTGCATGCAATCTATGCTTCCAATCATCCCTGGAAATCCTCTTGCTTCTCCTTGTGCCAAAATACGCGCCGTGTCTTCCTCATTTGGTGTTCTCAGATAGCGCTCGCCGAACACCTTCACAACAGCCCTACAGAATCTGTAGGTGGCTTCGACGGCTGTGGACTCAGACATACGGAGATATTCATTCAGAGCATCGGCGGGTAACCCGTAAGCAAGGCACCGTATGGCCGCCGTGCATTTCTGTATAGACGAGAACCCAATCAAGCCGATGCAGTCTCTCTTCAGCTCAAAGTAGTCGTCATAGTCCCGAACGCCGTGCAAGATCCTCCAAAACAAGTTCCTGCTCATCCTAAAGCGCCGACGAAATTCATGAGGCAAGTTCGTCGGGTTCCCGGCAAAGTAGTCCTGGAACAATAGAGTGTGCCAAGTTGCTCTGTTGCGGTTCTTGTTGGGCCGCCGCCCCTTCGATGATCCTCCAAATTTCGGCGCCGCGTCTTCCTCGACTGCGGCTTCTAGAAGTGCGGTCATAATCATATCATTCTCCTCTGCGTCGGCCAAAAGAGCGGCATCCTCCGCCATCATTTCAAAAAACATGACCTCGTCGTCGTTGTCCATTGCCTGTTTGATGAATCAACGAATTCAGCGTATCAACCAATGGTCGAACAGCTTGCGTGCGGGGTGGGAGGGAAGAGGAGGCGTACCCGAGCTCGAACTAGATGCGCCGGCGCTAGACGAGGTCGGAAACGAGCGGCGCGAGACGGTCCCTAGTGCTGCGCCAAGGTCCCCTAGGTGCAAATCAAGCAGGCGGCGCCGAGAGTGGCGGCGATGGTGCGAATCGCCGGCGACAGGGTTGTGCGGGGACGAATGACGGACGAGTGACTCAGGGCCGAGGCGCGACGTGTGTATGACGGGCGGGCCAGCGCTGTCAGGACCATGCACAAGTCGATGTCCGGCACCCCCAGGAGGGCCTCCAAGTATAGAGGCCCGATTGGGGGTACCGGACATAAAATTGCTCGGGGCGAGGCTTTGGGGGGTGCCGCTGGTGCACGTTTTTGGTGTCCGGCCCCCAAAAGGGCCTTTAGGGGGTCCTTTAGAGGGCCCCGGTGGAGATGCTCTAAACATGGAGTATTTTGCTAGGGCGCTGCGATTGTGTTGGGCTTGGATCGACTGGACGGAGCCGGATCGCCCTTGGGTCGGTATGGAAGTCCCTTGCAACAAAGATGACATGGAGCTTTTCTTCTCCTTGACAAAGGTCTCCATCAGATATGGCTGCAAGGCTTCCCTTTTGGGATGCCCCTTGGGGGGGGGGGGGGGGGGGGGGGGGAGGAATCAGCCCCAAAACCATAGTTCCCTCCATCTACGAGATATCCAAGCAAAAAAATGGTTTGTCAAGAAAACCATAGTTCCCTCCATCTACCATAGATCACCGATGAGGCTTGCGTCCTCCAACTCGACACCTCCACTGTATTGATGTGGTGCACCTTTAGGAGATTACAAACCTTTGGTTCTTCACCTCCCAACAACATCTCAATGCCGACAACCCGGATACGATCGTTTGGAAGCTTACCGAGTCCAGCGTTTACTCGTGTTATTCGGCGTACAAGGCGCAATTTACCGGCTCCATCAGCTCTCCTATGAATTCCTTGGTTTGGAAGAATTGGGCGCCTCCGAAACACAAGCTCTTCGTCTGTGGACTGTGGATCGATTGGAGTGTAGGGGATGGCCAAACGGGAGAATTTTCCCTGTATGTCGGCGTTAAGATGAGTTGGCGCGCCACCTTCTTATTACTTGCAGCTATTCCATCCGGATTTGGGGCATGGTGAAGGATTGGGCTTGACGACTTCTCTCCCTCGGACTGGGCGACCTTTGCGGATGTGCTTTCTTGGTGGGATCATGTCACACTCACGCACAACCGGAGACTGAAGGCCATGGCATCTCTCTTGATCCTTATTACTTGGGAGCTTTGGATCGAGAAGAACACGAGTACATTCAACAAAAAGAGCACCATGCCCGCCATCGTCTTCGCTCGCATAAAGTTAGAAGCAAAAAATTGGGTAGTCGCCGGAGCCAGGCATTTGGGTCATGTAATGCCGGGAGAGTACGCTTCTTGATCGCTTGAGTGTGGTCTGTGTTTACCCTATTCAGACTGTAACTTAAAAGTTGTTAACAAACCTTCTTCTTATTCAATCAATTAAGCCAAATCATTTACCTTTGTTTCAAATAAATGAAGACAACGGAGGAACCAACGGAGGAATTGTGAAGGCTGGTAAGGTAGCCATGAGATGAAAAATAAAACAATTAATCCATTTCTCCCTTGTTACTTCAAAAACCCATATTTAGTGGGATTATGAACCTCGAGGGTTGTTGTGGCTTGTAGGCGTTGTGTGTCTCGACCGATGAATATCGAACATGTCTATATGACTACCATGAGATTGGGTACTTTAGGGCATCTCCAACGGCCCGACGCATTTTGAACCCAAATAGTGTCCGTTTGCGTCGGCCGCGGACAGGAAATGGGCTCGTATTTGTCCGCTATCCGTTTTGCGTCGAGGGTAGCCCCAACGGCCCGACGCAATTAAAGTCGCTGTCAATAGTGGTGTAGAATTAGCGCCGCCGCGCCGGCTTCCCGCGCCGTTTGGTGCGTTCCCGCCCTCGGCGGCGTTTCGCCCCACCCAGTTCCCGCGCGCGGGGTGGGAAGCCTTTCCTGCGCGCCGGACTTTGGCTTCCCGCCCTGCCGCGGCCTTTATAAGGCTCAGCCTACACCAGACACAATGACCGAACACCCCGACAACACCTAGGCTAGGATCTCCGAGATGGCTCGCGCCCGCTTCCTGGACGACGAGCAGGCGGCGCAGGCCTACGCTCGGTTCACCTTCGACACCGAGGAGATCGCGGCGTACGCCGCGATTCCCGACGAGGTCGCCGAGGAGCAGGCAGCCCTAGCCGCTGCCCGTGGAGCGACCCAGCTCCGCGGAGAGCTCTGCGCCGAGCTGCGGAACGAGGGGACCGCCTCTGCCCCCGCTTTCTTCACCGTCTCCGCCCCCACCTCCGGCTCCGACCCGACCTCTGCTTCAGCCGCTGCCGGGCGGTCCGCCATGACGGTTGCGCGGGCGGCTCGCGCGGAGGTCCTCCAGGCCAACGGCCCCCCAGGCTGGGCGTACACCGAGCCGCTGCGGCACGAGGTCGACGAGGAGGACGACGACGACGCCGACCTCGACTTCCTCGACCGCCACCCGGACGAACCTGCTGGAGGCGACGAGCAGAGGGTGCTCCTCGCCTCGTTCGTGATGCACCGCCGCGACCGAGCTGGGCGGCAGCTCATGAACGAGTCGCGCGCCGCCCAAGAGGACCTCGTCATGGGGTTCCGGGCGCACCGCCTCGAGCAACAGAGGCGGCGGCTCGCCGCCCTGGAGGAGGGCCGAGCAGTGCGCGCACGGGCAGACGCCGAGCGCGAGCACGGACGCTCGGCGTCCCTGCCGTCGATCGTCCTGGCGGAAGGCGCTGTGGTGGCTGCAGCGGCAAGGGCGGCGAGGGACGCTGCGGCAGACGCCACGGCGGTGGCCGCCCGTGCGCCGGCAACACAGGCGGTGGCGGAAGCAGAGGCGGCGGAGGCGGCGGCGGAGAGGTCGCGCTGGATGAACGCCCTGGAGGAGGGCCAGACGCGCCAGAGGCTGGAGGAGGGACAGGCAAGGGCGGAGGCGTCTCACCGGGCGAGGACGGCGTTACAGGGGCTGACGCCGTCGCAGCGGCGCCGTCTGATCGACCGGAGCCAGCGCGCTTTGGGGCGATGGTGGCGCTTGGCCGTCCGGCGTAGGCGGCTCCGGTGGCCAGTAGGGCGAGCGACTGCGAGTAGCCCTTGTGATGGTAGGGCGCGCGACGGCGAGTATGTGGCCGTCGACGCTATTTTGGGTGTAATAGGTGGACTAATTATATTATGTATTAATGATAACTATATAAACTAAATTTGTGTCCACGCCATGTGGGGCCGTGAGCGGTTAAAGAGGACGCGCCCGGACAGCGCGGACCGTCCGCGGCGACGCAAACCGCGCCCAAATTTGGGCCGCGTTTGCGTTGCCGCGGACGGCTCGGACAATTTGCGTCGGGCCGTTGGGCTGGGATTTCCCAGCCCGATCATTTTCGGACAGAAACGGACGTCCGCGGTCCGTTTGCGTCGGGCCGCTAGAGATGCCCTTACAAGTTACTCAATCCTAATCTTCTCTATCTAAATAGGATAACCTCACTATCTGATTTTTCAGCCTTCTCGTGCCTCCACGCCACCTCAATTGCCCAGCGTTTTACGCCTCCATCGTTTCCACGTTTCGTTGCGTTTGCTTCAGTTACCGAGCGACTGCCTGGGCTGTCTTCTCATCCCCGCTGTATGGGCCTCCGGTAGTGGACGTAGATGGGCTTGGTCATCCCCTACGCTTCCCCTTCGCATTAAAAAAATGCTCTTTAAATTGCTCTTCTCCGCCGTCACGACCTCCAAATTCATGGCGACAATTCCTCCTCACTGACCGATGGCCTCCTGCTCTTACAACTGCCGCAGCATGCCCCTCATTCATCACCCATAAATGAACAAGATTTTTTTTGACTCGGTTCAGCTCCTCACCAACGCCTCCTCAATGTTTAAAAGTCTCCCTGTCTTGCCATGGACACACAGCTCACCGGCCAGCTCGCCTCACAATCTCACCGGTCTGAAATCCGCTGCCTCTCCAAAATACGCTTTTATGTTTTATCCCCTCACTAGTTTTCATCAGTTTTTTAGGTTGTCGTCCGCCTCCAGGGCTGCTCCATGTTTACCTCCATTGGATTTGACTATATTTTCATTACATTCTCTCTGCTGCTCACTGAATTTGATTGGGTTCAAGTGAGATCCAAGGAGGAAGAGGCTAAACAACCCAATTTGGTGTTCTTCTGATTGGATTTTAACTGCCGGTAGCTCAAAAGGAAGAGGAAAGAGCTTACAGTCAGTTGTACGTACGCCCAAACTGGCCACTAATCCCTGGTACACAATCCATCATCCCTTACACTTCATTGTTTGTTTACATCAATTACCATATATCGTATTCTCTTTTCTTACTTTTGCTACCGGTTGTATCTGTTTGGTGCTCTCAAATGTCTCCTAAATTCATTTATGTTACATTAGAGCTGAATCCAATTTCTTTCTGTCCCCTATACGTTTCTTCCCCCCTGAAATGTCGACTGAAATTTATTTCTTACAGTCGACATGCTCCCCTAGAATTTTCAGAAAAATACATTTGTTAACCAACTTGCTAGCTAAATACCAGAAAACACAATCTGTATCCAAATTCATCTCCAAAGCCATTGTACCTATTACTCTTTTAGATGCATCAGGAAATTTGGATGCAATTGCTTTCTCTACTTTTGCCGAAGAATTGGTTGAGCGAGATGCCATCCATGCCTCTCAAAATAACAAAAATTGATCATTCAGAGCATGTGATTTCTCTCAATACTCAATACTTCCATTGGTAAAACCAAACTATTCCTTATAGGAATGAAAGTTGATTCTGCATTCAGGTTTCCAGCAAGTTATGTGAGATTGAAAAGGGCTTCTCAATCGACAATGCACAAATGCTTCCCTCCATAAAGGTTAGATGATCTCAGTTTGAAAGTATACACTTCTTCCTCACTTCAGCCATGTTAGCTGATCTTTTCACATGAAACATGTCTAGGCCTAAGCTGAAACCGTTCATTGTGGTCTTTGTGAACATGAAGGGCTACAAAATTAGGGTGGGGATGGTGCTCGGGGCTGGAGTTGAGTGGCTCCCTCCTCCCCCGCCACATATGGGTCAGGATAAGGAAGACCAGGATGATCGGGAGGATGAGGGTGGGCTCCCCCCGCCTCCACCGAATGATCAGAGGGACAGAGGGGATGACAAGCGTGAGGAGGATGACCTGGTCTCCTCCGATGGGGAGGACGGGGAGGAACGCTGCTGGAAGAAAAACAAATCCGGCAGTGCCGGCAAGCAGGGCAAGGAGGGGGTGGAGCAGAGGTCGGTTCTGCAGCAATAGGAGTTGGGTCTCGAGCCTGTTCGTGTGTCGACGGAGGTGCCCCGTCAGGGTGAGTCCCTGGTGGCCCTCAATGATCAGCCTCCATCTTCCCCAGCAGCTACGGTGGATGTGTCCTCGGTGGAATGTCTCAGCGAAAGATCTTCTTAGCTCTTTATCACACCAGAGAAGGCCGATGAGTTTGCAAGAAACAGGGACCGGGAGAGAAGAAGCAAGAGCAACTTCGATAGGCCAGCGATGAGGACGCCGGTGTACTCGGATGATGATGAGGAGGTGGAGGTGGTCTTTTCTGAGGTCCTGAAGGAGAAGGAGAAGGAGCTGAGGAACAAGGAGAAAGGGAAGGAACTGAGGAGCAAGGAGGCTTTGCGGGAGTGCTCGGGCCAATCCTTCACGGTTGTGGAGCCGGTGGGCCGCGAGCTGGGACCTCTGGGGGATTCGGCTCGGGCGCTATCGGCTCCGGTTCTTCGCGCGCCGCGGAGTGCTGCTATCTCGGTGGAGACTTGAAGAAGAGTTCCCGCGGCAAAGGGCTGACCGAGGCCCCGGTGCTGGACCGGGCGATCAAGCGGGCGGCGGACAAGAACTCTCCAGGTGCTTACTCTCTCTCTAAATTTCCCGTCTTACAAGATATTTCTGTAGAAAGTTTGGTTGATGTGGCAAAGGATTGTGCGGTGCTGTTTGACCCGGCGGGCGGGACAGCTGCTGAGGTGGTTTCGGTGATCAAAGCGCGGAAGCTTGCGCAGGCTGACCTGGCGCGCACTGCGGCTAGGCTGGCGGCAGAGGCTCGGGAGAAAGAAAAGGCAGAAATGTTAGAAAAAGAAAAACTAGCGGAGTCTGAAGCTCAATCCAAGGTGGGGAAGGATCAGTGCGTGGGAGAGGGTTCCCGCAGTATGCGGCGCTCGAAGGGGAAGGGGGCTTGTTCTTCCTGTCCTTTGGGAGGTGGGGGAGAGGTAGTTAAAAAGATCCGTAAGAAAGCGGTGTCGCCAGGGGGGCACCGTCCACTAACCCGCCAAGCACGGGCAAAAGGCGTGGTTTCTTAATGCGGATTCTCTTCTGGAACATCCGCGGGTTCGGTGTTAGGGGGCGCCGAACTTTGCTCAAAGACTACCTCCGTAAACATAACATCGACGTCGTCATTCTGCAAGAAACCATCAAACAAGAGTTCACAGATGCTGAGCTACAGAGCTTAGGGGGGGGGGGGGGGGAGATTTTTTTTTGGAGCTGGCTCCCTGCAGTCGGGCATTCAGGTGGGATGCTCATGGGGCTGCGGGACAACATGTTTGAGGTCGGCCAAATCAGCCTTGGACATTACTTCATCGGGGTAGGGGTCCTGCATAGACCGTCGGGCTTGTTGCTAGAAATCATGGGGATTTACGGCCCGACGGATCATTCTCGATCGGAGGGTTTTTGGAGGAACTTTCGGCGAAGGTGGCGACATGCACTCGTTGATAATCCTCAAGAGCAAGGAATCACTGTAGTACCTCTCAATGTGGAAGTAGGGTATCGATCCGCAGGAGCTAGAAGGATAAGTTGTCTATTCCTTACAACTAAAGGGTCACAAGTTTTAGTTGATTATGCACCAAACAAGTTTAAAGAACAAGATGGTTGTTTTAATGAATGGAAGTTTAATGTAACAAAACAAGAATGCAAAAGGTGTCCCAATCCTCTTCAATGCAAGAGGACAAGACAAAGGTTTTCTGTTATAGGAACAATGGACATGGTTTCATGGGTTCACTCAATCCTCTCTCTCCCATCTATGGTGATTATCATGTTATAGATAAAGTACACACAATTGTCATGTTTTAATGGTAGCTTTTATGACGGCTATATGTCCTAAAACACATAGTTGAAAGAAATACTCATTTGTGCTGCTAGTGTCACCCTCGTAAGGCTAGCGTGGATGCTGTCACGCCCACATCATACTTCTCCCTTTTTACCCCCCAGATAAAGGATGTTGGACGGTACTGTGTCACTCAATACCTATGACTTCTGTCACATTGGCCATCCCGTACCCACATACATCATACTTCATAATGGATAATATTCCAAACACTAGTGTAATGATTCATATTTCGTGTGCATGACCACAACTCTCTCATCTATCTACACTTGGTGGTGTCAATCACCTCATGACAAGGATAAACAAGGCATTATGCATAACTCAAACCATCACATGCATCATAGAATATCTCCAAAGTATGACAAGCCATAAATATCCAACACAACGGTAAATGCATAACTAATATCATCTCACACCATAATATCCACCATAGGAATTACATAGATAGATCCATAATCATGCAAGGCACATCATATGGACTTCAACAATGATCATACATAGAGAGATTAGATCAAGTTACCACCACAAACCCAAAGTCCAAGGGGTGGACTACTCCCCCCTCATCATGATGTTGATGATGAACACGCCGGAGGGGGGTGGAGCCCTCCGGAGGTGATTTCGGCAGCGTTTCCCCCCTCCGATCTTCTCCGCCGCCGTGCTGTGAACCTCCTCGGGGGACTATTTTTATAGTCGTTTTTAGGTCAAGACGAAGCCAGGGATACAAAGATCGACGGCATCGGAGGCTCGAGGGTCAGGTTGAGGTGCTCCATGCGGCCAAGGAATCTGGCCGCGTGGGCCCACCTATTTTGCCCCTCGGCCTTCCACTTTTGCTCTTCCTTCGCTCCTAAGCCTTGTTCCTTCAAAAAAATGATCCCCGTGGAATATTAGGTCATTTGGACGTCGTTTCGGTCCCTGAAACATCAAAATATAGAAAAAGGGGTTTTCTGATAGTGCAGGGTTAATTCCAAATAAATAGGGAAATTGTGAAATATTCCCAAAATCATTATAAAACATTGATATAACCCTTATATGATGCAAATATTAATGGAATATGAGTAATACAATGCAAAGTTCATGTATGCATTTTACATGCATCACTCGTCCAATTGTAATGGGGGGCGATTTCAACCTTCTTAGGTCTGAGGATGACAAAAATAATGACAGAGTTTGCTGGGCTAGGATTGAGTTATTCAATCCGCACATTGCGTCTTGGGGATGCAAGAGTTGCCGCACACGGGGGCGAGGTATACTTAGACTAACAAAAGGCTTAATCATGTCTGGTGTGTTCTTGACAGGGTTTTCATGTCCCCAGAGCTAGAATCGCGGTTTCCCTTGGCCTCACTCTTTGCTGAAACAAGTTTGGGGTCGGACCACACCCCTCTCTTTTTTTGACTCGAGTGAGGGCACTCTGTCTAGAAGCAATAGGTTCTTCATCGAATCGGGCTGGTTTGAAGTGGAAGGTTTCAGCGCTATGTTAGGAGACAGGTGGGCTAGCCTCATGAACACGGTGGGAGGCCGTGATATTGTGAAGTGGTGGAACTTCATGAGCTCGAAGTTACGCCAATTCTTACGTGGGTGGAGCCGTAACTTGGCTAGGGAGTCCAAGCGACAAAAGGAACTTATCTTGACGCAGATTAAGGACCTAGACTTGTAGGCTGATTGTGACGGGTTGGAAGAGGACAATTGGGCGTTTAGATATCACCTGGAAGAGAAACTCCTGCATATCATTAAAATGGAGGAAGAATACTGGCGGCAACGGGGTCGAGTTTGAAGGGGATCGCAGGCAGAAAACAAAAAATTTCCTATCGGCGATAACCTTAAACTAGCCAGAATCTACACTATGCAGATATAGAAGTACGGCGGAGATCGGAATACATACCCTTGTAGACCGAAAAGCGGGGATTACGCTCCCGCACAAGCGTTGACGACGAAGACCACGTAGCCGACCTCTAGGTCGCGAAGAACTCGGCGCGACGAAGACGATGAAGATGACCTCGAGGTCGGGTGGAGGAAGTAGGCCTCCGAGTACCGCTAGCGCAGCACCTCGCAGGGTGTTACACACATACGGTGGAGACGACGGCCTCCGAAGCTCCAGTCCAGGACGAGCAGCGGAAGACTTGGACCGGAACACCAGCAGCGCGGCAGCGGGCTATGGTGGAGAGATCCCCTCTCAACTCGGCGCAACTCCGACAAAGGGAATCACGTTATCGAGGAGAGAAAGAGAATTAATTGGTTGAATTAAAAGGCCAGGGGTGCCCCTCTATATAAAGGGGCAAGGAGGCTGCCAACCTTGCCAGTCGGGCGGTGTGGGACTATCCCACACCAGCCACGACCCTTGCAAGGTGCGCCGGCCCTAGGTGGGCCCCTTGTGGCCCACCTAGGCCGGCCGAACCAGCCCTCCTCCCTTGGGGGGAAGCTTCCCCCCCTCATGGGCCTTCTTTCCACTAGAAGGCCCATTTAGGGAAATCTGCCTTTAAAAATTCGAAAATAAATATATAAAATCATATTTAATCATTAATTACACTAATTAATATCAAACATATTATATATAATTTATTCTTGCTCCGAAAACTATTTCGTCGCTGCCCGATCTCCATCGGACCATACCCGGGACGTTCCCGGTGATCTCTTTCCTTTCCGGTTGTCTTGTCGAAACCCCTTAAGTGTGTTACCCTAGCGGTTCGATATAATAACAGACATGATCGAGACTCCTCTCTGATCAATGACTAACTCGTAGGCCTGGACCCCATGAATTAATCCCTGTGATATAACGAATGACTTTCATCTATCAAACCTGGACGTCTAGTCTTAAACCTTTTGTCATAGCGATACTTAGTGTGTCCGAGCATCGTTCATAGATATCTCCATACCTAGCATGATCTCGTTACCGACAACACTATCTTCTACTCGTCTATGATATTATGTCAGCTGGTGACCTAGTCACATGTTTGCAAACTCATTTGACATAATCTCACCGAGTCGGCCCTAGAGTATCTATCCGGCTATGCGGACTGACAAATCCCGCTCTTGACCCCTCGTCTCAACTACTCCTTTCCGATACCCAAAAGTATCACCGTTATTGTCATACTAATTAAGATACGACGTTTGGTGCAATCAAAGTATCTTCCAGGAATAACAATAAGAGTTGGTCTCACGGTCAAAGGCGTAATGACTACGTCCTACAAATTATGGGTAAGTCCATCACATCGTTCCACCTAACGATATGACTCCATTGCCGACAGACGCCATGTCTCATGATCGGGAAACCTCGATCATCAATCGCGCAATGAAACTAGTCTTAGCAGAGGCAACTAGGGACCTGGTTGTTTATCTACCACACGTGTATTAATGTTTCCGCTTAATACAGTTATAGCATGGTATAAAACATATAATGAACAATTGGAATATGACTAATAAACTATCTTTATTAAGTGCCTCTAGGGCATATTCCCTTCAGTCTCCCACTTGCACTAGAGTAACACTTAATCTAGTTTACAACTTGGTAAAAGCTCAACACCCATAGCATCTTGGTGCATGCTTGTCTTGTGGAAGAGGAATACAGTCAACAGATCTCACACATTGAGACCTATATGTGCTTTGCAACACTTCTATGTCACCTAGTTTGACATCATCCCGTATCTTACGATGACGGTGAAATATATCCTAGTGGATGGAGTGAGACTCGAACATTCGCGTAGCATGGGCCTTAAAAGTCTAAGAGATCTATTAAGGGGACCACATACGCTCAGAAAACTGCTCAGTCCAATCACACTTGCTACTTCTGAAGTTGCCATATATTTCTATACATATGTAGATTATGCAACGGTGCATTCATATGCGACTTCGCAAACTAACCATGTCTTTCTTCAAAATAAAGGACATCTCCTATATGAGATTTCTAATTGTATGGGCCAGTGTAATAACTTGCATCATCGTAACCTCTTTACGGCAAGTTGTCTTTCACTCTTTCCCTTTACCAGAAAACATATCTTCAGTTCTCACAGACACTGAAAAATATACTTAACGTTTGTTCATTGATCCACACAAGGATCACTCTAGAACTTGTTCTTCAACCAAGAACTTGGGTCACACTAAGTCGAGCTTTCAATCTGATAGCATCTATGTCTGATACATAGATAATGTCGAACATCATTTGCTATCGATGAAAATGCCAAGATAAACTTAATATTTCACCTAGTCATACAAGTAAGAACCATTTTCTTCGCTTGTTCTATTCTGAAACACTTCAGAATCTTAACTTAGGAAATATTCCGACCTAATGTTATTAAGCCCCTTACGATCTATACAATTATAAATCGGATGCCTAATACTCCTAACTTCATTTCATAGAAAATTTAATCACTTAAATAATCCTTTACACTCTACTAGAGGATTTGTGTCATTCAATATGTCGTCACATACAAAATCATGAATGACACCTAGCTCCCACTCAAATATGCCTTCCGCATATAAGATCAAGGAAAGCTACTTAGCTCCCAGTCAAGTATGCCTTCCGCATATAAGATCAAGAAAAGCTACTTTGCTCCCACTCACTTCTTTGCAAATGCAAGTCTTTTCAACTATTTTGGACAACTCCAAAATCCTTTGATCACATCATCAAAGTGAAGATTCCAGCTCCGATATGCTTGCTTCAGCCCATGAATGGACAACTGAAGTTTGCATACATGTTTAGCATCTTCAGGATCACCAAACCATTATTGTACTGATTACAACTCTTTCTTAATGACACTATTAAGAAATATGGTTTTCTTATCCATCTATCAATTTCTCATTCGAAATTATAGTAATTGCTAAACGACCCAGAATAGATTTAGGCTTCGCCACTTGAGACAAAATCTCGTTGTGGTCAACTTTTGAATCTGTCGGAACTGATTCACGACAAATCGATCCTTATCAATGTCTACTCTCTCATAAAATTCCATATTCTGTTAACATCCTAGATGCCATCAAGAAGATCTCCCAAGTCAATACCTGGTAATCGTACATGGATTTTATTTCGGATCATATATGACTCATAGCCATTTCTCGGACTTAGGTCTACCATCTCTTCTTCGTAGTTCGTAGGTCTGTCATATTCCATTAACATGACCTTCATAACAAGATTGTCGTAACACACAGTGTGAAACACAACCTCGTACGCCTACGTTCTTAGTATGAGCTCAGAACATCATGATCTTGTATCATCAGCTTCTTTCAAGCTATGGAGCATGACACCGAAAACACTTTCGGTTGCGCCACTCTGATGTCTGGAGAGAAAGTTTCATCAACTTCGTCTTGCTCTACTTTCTTTCTCACTTATACCCTTGGACAAGAAACTATTTCTTTCACAAGGTATATCCCGGCAACGATTTTGCCTATGTCGTGAGACATGTACCCAACTAACTCTTTAGGTACGGTACACTACAAAGATTAATCCATTTTAGGTTTGATCACATCAAAACACTAAATTGCTGAAACGACAATCTAGGCTAAAAGCCATGCCATCACTAATATGGTATTGTCTCCATGGATTTAAATGGTTTCCCTATTATCTAATCTGAGTGTTACGTTTCTACCATACGACTCTAATGATCACAATAATTCGGTAAGAGATTTATTTACCACACACTATCCGATAGGGTGCGATTACGACGTCCTAACATACCATAACACTATGGTGTTCCATGCGACGTAATTTGTGGAACTCTTCTCACAAGTCTTCCAATGATGTGCCAACATTATAACTCAAATCTTCATTTCCTCGATCTGTATCGCAGGAATTAGATTTTCTTGTTAAATTTATTTCCTACTTCATTCTGAACTTGTTTGATCAAATCAAAATTTTCAGGCCAACATTCCCTGAGTGGATATTCATATATCTACTTGGAATATTCATGAAGTCTATGAAATAAACACTTCCACTTTACGTTAAAGTACTTCATTGATTCACATACACCCATATGCATGATTCTCAACAAGTTATACTCAAAACGTTCAGCGAAGTTCACGAAATAAAGATCTCCACTACCCGTCAATTACTTCATTGATCCTCATACATCTATATGCATGACTATCAATAAGTTATATGCCCGTTTTCCGAAAACGGTGTCTTAGTTATTTTGCAAGTGTCAAAAGATCAAATCTAAAGACTTGTAGATCCATCCGGTATGGAGCTAATTCATTGACTATAACATTGACATGAATAAAACGGTAGTGCCACACATATGTGGTGTCTTTATTAAGTTTGTATCCTTTGGCATTAATATTATGAATGTGGGAGCTTCTACCATCTAAATTCAAATCGGCATATGATCATTACTTCATAAATATAGGACAACGAATTTGTCACTAATATATATGAACAATTGTCTCGCTAGAGGAGACACACTTATAACGATCATACTAACAGGCGATCATAAAGAATTTATTCAAATGGTAGATCTAGAGGGAGAGTGTCTATGGCCATCACAACAATTTGTCTGCCATTATCAACACGCAATGTCGCCTCATCCTTTCAAGCCACTCAAGCAGTAAACCTGGTTTTCATAAAACATGACTAGTATCAAAACTTAGTCACTACTTCGAGTACTTGCTTAGCTAAAACATTCATAACATGTATATCATATATACACCATCATCATTGATGACTTCCGGCGATCTGTTTCATCTTCTTGATACTTCCAACGTAATCAAGAACCATGAAGGTGAACGATTCCCCTTGCATGACATAGTCTATGACATAGCATTTGCACTTGGCAACGACGTCTGTCATCCAGTGATCGAGCTGAGCGAGGCGTCTCAATGTTCATCAAGTATGACCATATGTCATCAAGTATGACTGCCACGTGCTCCTTCAATGTGTGTATTCTCTTCCATCTTGGTTGAGAAGACAATCAGTCAACGTACTGATAAACTTCATCAACCCAACTTTAGGGGTACCCCGAGTTTAGCGACCATCTCATATGTTCGCGATCTAATAACTCGTACCCACCGTTGGTTCTCTATGGCAGAGATCATAGCATACACTGGACTATGATGATATCATCCGCACAAAACCTGATAATCCAAATTATCTTTTGTTAGCGGAATCTCCGGGTTTATCTCCTAGCGGGTATTGTATCACAAAGAGCTAACGGTTTAAACAAGGAGTATCCTCAAGCTAAAGTATAAAACTATGAAGTTTGGACCCAACCTTTTAAGTTTCTCAATCGCAGGAATGCGCCTAAATTTAAAAAATGCTATTACAATGGTTAATATCTACAAAGGTTTGCAAAACAGACTTTGTTCATTATATTTTGAGTTCTAGTATTTTAGAAAATAACTATCCGAACTCCCACTCAAACGAACATCCCTCCTGGTCGTTTAAGCAATTACACGACCCCCATCCATTGCGCAACCCCTCATCGTCAGAGCCGGCAGCACAAATTCAAGGGTAGACAATTGTCAATCACAACAACTCTGTGACTCATGCTCGACCTTTCGGCCTCCGTGTTCCGAGGCCATATCTGCATATGCTAGGCTGGCCACAATAACCTCCACGTAACGCTTGTGCAACATGGCTTACACCCACTGTATGCGAACGACGATATGTCTGACACCCGATCGTCACGGCCTGCCTCATAACGTAGAACTTTCTTGGTGGTGCTCGTTGGAGGAAGAACACTAGTGGTATTTTTGAAGGGATCATCTTATATTTCTACCGCTGTGTAACTAATATATTCTAATATATATATAATCACACAATATAAGATGCACACAAAACATCAAATGTAATGCGATGTGATATAGTCCATTGCGCCATGGTCTTCTTGGCGCCCGCAGTTCATAAACAATTTAATAAACCTACCTTGACCATATCACATTGCCCCTGCAAAATAAAGTTAGACGCTTCTACTTTATCTTTTGCATATTTTACGTGGCTTGGGGCTGTCGTAAATAGAACCGCTTCATACCTACGAACCTTATGACCACAACAACGATCCAATAATTGCATGTTTAAGCATCCCTTTCGGGCCCTCCATTGAAAATGCAAAGCCAACTAAAGAGAGAGAAACTGACACCCGCCAGCCACAGATACGGTACAAGCCGTATGTCAGTAGTGGAACCAGTCTCGCGTAAGCGTACGCGTAAAGTCGGTCCGGGCCGCTTCATCAACTCGATGCCGCTGGAATCACAAGTGCACGCTAGAGGGTAGCAAATAACAGGAACGGTGCCCCCGTGCAGAACACGGGTTCTAACAGCGTACAGCTATATCTACGATAGATCGGTTCTGATACCACTGAAGGGGATCGCAGGCAGAAAACAAAAATTTTCCTATCGGCGATAACCTTAAACTAGCCAGAATCTACACTATGCAGATATAGAAGTACGGCGGAGATCGGAATACATACCCTTGTAGACCGAAAAGCGGGGATTACGCTCCCGCACAAGCGTTGACGACGAAGACCACGTAGCCGACCTCTAGGTCGCGAAGAACTCGGCGCGACGAAGACGATGAAGATGACCTCGAGGTCGGGTGGAGGAAGTAGGCCTCCGAGTACCGCTAGCGCAGCACCTCGCAGGGTGTTACACACATACGGTGGAGACGACGGCCTCCGAAGCTCCAGTCCAGGACGAGCAGCGGAAGACTTGGACCGGAACACCAGCAGCGCGGCAGCGGGCTATGGTGGAGAGATCCCCTCTCAACTCGGCGCAACTCCGACAAAGGGAATCACGTTATCGAGGAGAGAAAGAGAATTAATTGGTTGAATTAAAAGGCCAGGGGTGCCCCTCTATATAAAGGGGCAAGGAGGCTGCCAACCTTGCCAGTCGGGCGGTGTGGGACTATCCCACACCAGCCACGACCCTTGCAAGGTGCGCCGGCCCTAGGTGGGCCCCTTGTGGCCCACCTAGGCCGGCCGAACCAGCCCTCCTCCCTTGGGGGGAAGCTTCCCCCCCTCATGGGCCTTCTTTCCACTAGAAGGCCCATTTAGGGAAATCTGCCTTTAAAAATTCGAAAATAAATATATAAAATCATATTTAATCATTAATTACACTAATTAATATCAAACATATTATATATAATTTATTCTTGCTCCGAAAACTATTTCGTCGCTGCCCGATCTCCATCGGACCATTCCCGGGACGTTCCCGGTGATCTCTTTCCTTTCCGGTTGTCTTGTCGAAACCCCTTAAGTGTGTTACCCTAGCGGTTCGATATAATAACAGACATGATCGAGACTCCTCTCTGATCAATGACTAACTCGTAGGCCTGGACCCCATGAATTAATCCCTGTGATATAACGAATGACTTTCATCTATCAAACCTGGACGTCTAGTCTTAAACCTTTTGTCATAGCGATACTTAGTGTGTCCGAGCATCGTTCATAGATATCTCCATACCTAGCATGATCTCGTTACCGACAACACTATCTTCTACTCGTCTATGATATTATGTCAGCTGGTGACCTAGTCACATGTTTGCAAACTCATTTGACATAATCTCACCGAGTCGGCCCTAGAGTATCTATCCGGCTATGCGGACTGACAAATCCCGCTCTTGACCCCTCGTCTCAACTACTCCTTTCCGATACCCAAAAGTATCACCGTTATTGTCATACTAATTAAGATACGACGTTTGGTGCAATCAAAGTATCTTCCAGGAATAACAATAAGAGTTGGTCTCACGGTCAAAGGCGTAATGACTACGTCCTACAAATTATGGGTAAGTCCATCACATCGTTCCACCTAACGATATGACTCCATTGCCGACAGACGCCATGTCTCATGATCGGGAAACCTCGATCATCAATCGCGCAATGAAACTAGTCTTAGCAGAGGCAACTAGGGACCTGGTTGTTTATCTACCACACGTGTATTAATGTTTCCGCTTAATACAGTTATAGCATGGTATAAAACATATAATGAACAATTGGAATATGACTAATAAACTATCTTTATTAAGTGCCTCGAGGGCATATTCCCTTCAGAGTTAGGTGGGCTTTGCAAGGAGACGCAAATACCGCATACTTCCATGCAGTTGCTAATGGTAAACGCAGAAGAACGACTATCGGGTCCCTTAGGTCCCCACATGGGGTGTTGACGGGGAAGGCGGATATCCAAAAGCATGTTTACGAGTTTTATCGGGCGCTGATGGGGGCGTCCGAAGCCAGGTTGTGTGGGTTGGCGCCAAACACCTAGGTAGGGGCGAGTAGGTTTTCGGAGGCAGAGAACCTTTCCCTGGCCCTTAACTATTCGGAGGAGGAGCTAGAAAAACCGGTGATGGATTTGAAGACGAATTCGGCCAGGGTCCGGATGAATTCCCGACTTTATTCTTTAAATGATGCTGGGGCCTTGTTAAGAACGGGGTGTTACATATCGTCAATGACTTCATCCTAGGGAGGATTGACGTAGCGAGACTCAATTTCGGAGTGTTATCTCTGATCCCGAAACTGCAAGGGGCAGATTTGATCTCGCAGTTCAGACCAATTGCTCTCATCAATGTAATCTTCAAGATTGTCTCCAAAGCCTTTGCGGTGAGATTGGACCCAATTGTGAATAGAATTATCAGTCCGAATCATACTGCCTTCATGAAGGGTAGGTTTATCCTGGACGGCGTGTTGGCCTTACAGGAGATTGTTCACGAGTTGAAGCAGAAGAAGTTAGGGGGTATTTTGCTGAAACTAGACTTTGAAAAAGCTTACGATAGGGTAAATTGGGATTTCCTTTCGGAAGTGCTGCATCGGAAAGGGTTCGATGCGGGCTTTGTTCACAGGGTAGCACAGCTGGTTCGGGGGTGGGGGGGTGGGGGGGGGGGGGGGGGGGGGACGGTGATCTCTATCAACGGCGAAGTAGGCCCTTTCTTTTCCAATCGAAGAGGGGTGCATCAAGGGGACCCACTCTCTCCGCTCCTTTTCAATTTTGTGGCGGAAGGGCTCTCTGCCATTCTTTCTGCGGCTGCTGAGCCTAACCACATTCAAGGGGTGGTTCCTCACTTGATCCCTGGGGGGGGGGGGGGGGGGTCACTCACCTTCAGTATGCGGACGACACACTAATTTTGATTCAAGACAATGACACAGCCATAGCTAACTTGAAGTTCCTGCTGATGTGCTTCGAGGACATGTCCGGACTTAAGATCAATTACCAGAAAAGCAAGGTTATTATTATGGGACAGCCTAGAGCTCGGCAGGTGGCGGTAGCAAATATGCTTAATTGTAGCTAGGAGCCTCCTCCTTTGTTTATCTGGGACTTCCTATCGCAGACAGGAAACTCACTAGTGAACAATGGAATTTCCTGGTGCTCAAACTTGCGGGGCGAGTTGAGCCTTGGATTGGTAGGTTTTTGTCTCCAGGGGGTCGGCTTATCTTATCCAACTCGTGTCTGGCTAACCTTCCAATGTTTGCGATGGGGATGTTCTTACTACAAGGCAGTGTTCACAAGAAGTTTGACGCGCACAGGGCCAGATTCTATCGGGAAGGGGCTGGTCCGAAGCGCAAGTACCATCTAGTTAAGTGGCCGGCAGTTTGTCGTCCCAAGGATTGCGGGGGGCTGGGGATTACCAATTCCAAACACATGAACACAACCCTGATGCTCAAATGGGTCTGGAAGTTGTATCAAGAGGATAACTTGATCTGGGCTCAGTTAATCAAGGCTAAGTATCTGCCGACTTATGATATTTTTGTGGCTCCCACCGCGGTGGGATCACCGTTTTGGAAAAGCCTTAGCAATCAAGCACCTCTTTAAGGTGGGTGCCAAGCATGCAGTTCGCAATGGCGAACGAACCCGATTTTGGTCCGATGTCTGGGTGGGGAGGTGCTGAGAGACCGATTCCATCTTATCTTTGCCATCTGCCAGGATCCCTTCGCCACGGTGGCGGAGGTTAAGAGAGAGGGGGTGCGCCTTCGGCGCACTTTGGACCTGCCTACGTCAGCTCAGTGGGTTGAGTTGGAACAGGTAATAAACCAGCTTGAGCTGAGGGAGGGTTTGGATGTGGTTTCGTGGTCTCTTGATAGCTCAGGGGCATTCACGGTTGCATCTATGTATAGGAAACTCGTGCAGGGGACGACTGTAGCTCTTTTTGAGGATGTTTGGAGGGCCAAACTTCCTCTTAAAATAAAAAAATTCTCCTGGCAGCTGCTTTTTGGTCGCCTTCCCTCGGGGGCCCAACTGGCTATTCGCCATGTCCCTTCGGATGGAACGTGTGCCCTGTGTGGGGGCAGGGGAGGATGCCACACATATGTTCTTTTCTTGTTCTCTTGCGTCTTTTGCCTGGAGTTTTTTTCGTGAGGTGCTAGGGTGCACCTGGAGCCCTGCAAATTTTGCGCAGTTTTATGCCATTCTGTCTTCGCTGTCGAGTGGTGTGGTCCTTTTTTACTGCTCAGTCTTGGGCTCTGTGGAGTATTCGCAATAAACTTGCTATTGATAAAAAGCTTATCGCTCACCCGGCTGATTACATATTCAAATGTGCCGTCTTTGTGCAGCTGTGGATCCTAAATGCGCTGGAGGCGGACAAGGCAAGCCTAAGAAGTGTCGCAGCCAGACTGAGGGGGCCGTATACACGGAATCGACCTCCCCCTAGGGGCAGGGGGAACTAGCGGAGCCGGTGTTATCCTGGAGGCTCCGGTTCCGAGAGTTTTGCCCTTGCTGGAGTAGTAGTTGTGGTCCTCTCGTTTATTTGGCGAAAGCTGAAAGCCACATCATTTATTTTTCGTTTCTTTGGCGAAAGTTGAAAGCCGCATCATTTGTCGTTTCTTCGTGGCGAAAGCTGAAAGCTGCAGCATGTAATACCCGTTGTAAAACTTGCTTTGCCCTACTAATATAAGGTCGGGCCGTGTGCCTTTTATCTAAAAAAACATGTCTAGGGTTCTCCAAGCCAGGAACTTATTACCAATAGCGAAAACGCAAAATCCTTACGTTTCCATTCATTGATAGAAAAAAGTTTTTGTACAAGTCCAAGAAAGGACCACGCCCCACCAAACAACTCACCCGCTATCTAACGAGATGAGGGGGGACTTGGCGAAGATCCCGGGCTTCCGCGCTCACCCACTCTCGCGCCACAGACGGACGCGCGTTGTCAAAGACCGCAGCGTTACGATGCGTAGCACGGGAGGTGTGGCGCGTAGAGGACGTGCCCACCAATCATTGAAGTCATCGTCACCCAACTGGGGAGTGGCAGTGGATCGAACCCACGATAGTACCTCGTACCACAGTGTCCTCGAGAAGGAGCATCCAGTCAGAATGCGCGCCATAGTCTCCTCGGACTGGTCACAAAGTGGCCAGTGCCCCACATGCGGGAGGCCGCGTCGCGCAAGCCGCTCACCCGTCCAACATCTGTCCAGGCATGCCAGCCAGATGAAGAACTTCACCCTTGGGGGCGCCCAGCTCCTCCAGTTTAGCCTCCAAGATCTTGATACAATCGATCCTTGGAAGAGGATGTTGTAGCAGGAACGTGCCGAGTATTGGGCATCCTTCGTCCATCTCCAAATCAGTGTGTCCGACTCTGCCGTGAGCTGCACATCCTGCAACCGAATCCACAGCTGGACGTACTGCCATAGGGCCAACGGACTTAGGGCACCCGTGATGTCGGTGATCCAAGTACGGTCCACGAGCGCCTGCTGAACTGTGCGTCTCTTCCTGCAACGCCGTGGGATCAGTGCGTAGAGGTCAGGCGCCAGCTCCCAGACGGGTTAGCCGTCCAGCCATCTGTCCTCCCAAAAGAGGGCAATCCCAGAGGCGTCGAAGATCCCCCGCTCCACCTCCGAGAAATGCATATCGAGGCCCCGCCATGGGCGCAGGACGCATCCTCCACATCCAGCGCATCATGAGGCTGATCGCTGTGCGAGCCAAGTCCGGGATCCCCAAACCCCCGAACCACAGTGGGCGGCAGACCTTGGCCCAGTTGACATGACAGTGCCCTCCATTGGTGTCCGCCCGTCCAGCCCAAAGGAAACCACGCAGGATCTTGTTCACCTGCAGTAGTACCTTCTTGTTAAGGCTCAACACCTTTAGCTAATGTAGCGGGATTGCCGCTAGCACCGATCGGACAAGAGTCAAGCACCCTGCTTTTCGCATCATGGCAGCCTTCCAGGTCGGCAGTCTATCCGCTATGCGGTCAATCAGGGGCTGAAAGGCTTCCCAAGACAGTCGTCTGGTGGAGAGTGGTATGTCTAGGTACTTGACGGGGTAGGGTGCCAACTGGCACTCCGTGACCGCAGCCGCACCCTGGGCCTCCTCCTCCGAGCAGGCAATAGGGGAGACGGAGCACTTGGCAAAATTGGTGTCTAGTCCTGATGCGTGCCCGAAGAGGCCAAGGATACCGCGTACAACTCGCAGCTCCGCCTCATCTGGGTGGCAAAAGATGACCACATCGTCCGCGTAAAGCGAAATCGACGTCACCAACTCCCGGCGTGCTAGACGCCTAAGGATCCCGAACTCCAACGCCTTAGCCAACATCCTGTTGAGCTTGTTCATCACTAACAAGAACAACGTCGGCGACAAGGGATCACCTTGTCTCAGGCCCTGCCGATGCCAAATGAGGGGCCTGACTCGCCATTGAGCATCACCCTTGTGCTTGCGGTGGACAGGAGGATTGCGACAAGTTCGCGGAATTTTGGCCCAAATCCCAGCTTGCGGAGGACCTCAAAGAGGATCCCCACGAGACAGAATCAAAGGCACGGGCTATGTCCAGCTTTAGCATCACCCGTGGCTATGTCCAGCTTTATCATCCCCACGAGACAGAATCAAAGGCACGGGCTATGTGCAGGAGTCGTGCTGTCTGTTGCACCAGCATGAAGTTGTCATGTATGCAGCGCTTCCGAATAAAGGCGCGCTGGTTGCGGTCCACCAACATCTCCATCTTGGACGCTAGCCTTAGTGCCAGCGTCTTCGCCACTAGTTTGGCCAAGATGTCCACTCGTTGCTCTTTCCATGGGAGAAAATATGCTATTGTTAACTCTAGTTGTATCGAAGTTGTGAACATTATGGTAGATGGGGGACAAGACCATGAAATCGGCACTCACTATGAGAGAACCTATTATTAGAGGCATTTTGCTTGAGGCACTACTTTGAAATGCCCCTAAAAATTATTTTTAGTGGCATTTTAGTCAAAGTGCCTCTGTAAATGACATTTTTAGTGGCATTTTAGTCAAAGTGCCTCTGAAAATGGTATTTTTAGTGGCATTTTAGTCAAAGTGCCTCTGTAAATGGCATTTTTAGTGGCATTTTTACAAATTGCCTCTGAAAATGCTATTTTTAGTGGCACTTTGGAGAGTGCCTCTGAATATGGCGGACGTTTTCGCAGAAAACCCCCTGCCAGTCGCCTCCCGGGTCCCCGTGGTCACTTTCCATGAAAGCCCCTACATACAAAATACGAACCCTAACCCTAAATCACGATCCTTCTCATTTCCCCACCCACCTCTCCTCCCACGACGCGGTCGCCTCCTCCCTCGCCCCACCACTCCGGCCGCCGGCCCTCGCTGTCGTTGGCTCTCCGCCACCGTCCCTCACGCCGCCGACCTTCTGCTGCTCCTCCTCCAACTCCTCACCCCCAACGGCTCGCCTCCATCCGGGCTCCAGTCGTCCCTCACGCCGCCGACCTGCTGCGGCTCGCCCTCATGATCTCGGCCTCGGATCCCGCGTGGCTGGTCGACCCGGACTCCGTCCAGATGCACGCCGCCGAGCGCATCAGCCTGGGCGGGGCCGCCGCCGCACCGGGGGACCGGATCACCATGGAGGCCCTCCGCCCGCTACTGGAACCACGACGGCTGCGGCGCGCCGCTAGATTCGGGCTTCCAGGGAAGTTCCCGTCTCTGGCCATCCTGCAGGCGGTCGTCCCCGCGGGGGCGAGATGACGTTGCCTACATCGCCGTTTTGGTGAACCAGGAGCGTGACGTCGTGCTGAAGTGCCTTGGGGGCGAGCTATGGTGATCCCTGCGCATAGTAGGGCATAGCGTGCTGGACTCGCATGGGCTGAGCTCGTGCGGAAGGTTGCTAGCGTAGTAGTTGGTGCCATGGGCGGTGTGGTGGAGGATGCTGATGGGATGAACTCATGAACATGGAGTGGTCCGCCAGGAGCCGTCAGCTCTGTGTTGGGCTCAACACTTGCACTTCCTCTTGGTTCATTTCGAGTTGGCCTCTCACGCCACGGATCTCTGCTTTTCAAGGTGAGTGTCTCTGCAAATGTCATGTGTTTCATGTGACCAGTATACCAACTGTAGCAAATGTGGAAATAGTAGATATTAATAATTTCCATCCTACCATATGTAGTCTATATTTTGTACCTGTTGTTGAAAGTATATAGCTCTGGGTAGTTTATTGCCTAACCCTTGAGATAAATACTACGTAGTGGACAAATTGGGTAATCCAACAACTATTGTAGCAAATGTGTTGTGTTGAGCACGTTGCCTCTGATGACACCTCATTCGGTTTCTGTCTGACCTCCAGTGTGTGTGTGTAGCAGGTTGAGGGACTTGATCCCCATGTCCGGTTTCTGTCCGACCTCCAGTGTGTGTGTAGCATGTTGCCTCTGCTGACATCTTCTTGGTCAATCAGCTAATCAGGTCGAGGGACTCGATCCAATTCTCTGATTTTTGTCTGCCCTCCGGTGTGCCCTTGCCTGATCATACGAATTGTCATTTTGGACTCTAAATCTGTTTGTTCCCTGTCTCATTCTAGCACACATTGTATACACATTTTTTAATCTCATTCATGGCTCCTTTTGTATTGCAATTCTCTGTTGCATTTACGGTATTTTGTTTTTTAAAACAAAAAATGAAAATGAAAACCCTCGTATAAGACTGTATTGTTTAGTTTTTGGAGCTTTTGTTTTTTTAAAGAGGAACCATTTTCGAAGTGGTTCATTGTCTGTGCGGCGAGTAGTGTTCATATATGCAAAACTATGAGCTATAGTGTTCTCCCTGCAGTTTTGTTTTCTGTATTATATTGGCTAGGTCTCTTTTTTGTTTGTGCAAGCAATGTTGCTTGCTGGGATTACGAATGTCCATATCTGGCGAGATGGATGGTGGACCTGCTGTACTGCAGTTATACGAATAGGAAAGATCACAACCCTATTTGACCTATCGAAATTCTGGGAAGCTTCCATATCGCATACAAGGCGCCTGTTTGGACTGCTCTTGAATCATGTGGTTGCTTTCAAATATGCTCTTCTGATCATTCTTTCTTCGTCATATTTGTCTTGTTTCTTATGCTCTTGAATCTGCTCTTCAGCTGCCCGCCGCGTCCACGACTCCCGGTGAGCCACAGCTCCTTCCTCCTGTACGAGTGCGCTTCCCCCGAGGTTGGCGCCTGTTGCTTCTGCAGTCCGTGGTCGTGGGCTTGAGCTAGGGTTTCTGGCGTGCTTCCACTGCATGGTAGGGTTTAGCTTAGATTGCTAAGCGCCTTCTCCTATTTTCGTCGATTTCGACCCACTCAGTACTATTGCTAGCACGCAGCACCGATTTCCATGAGGAAAATGGGCGCCTACTAGAATGATCTGATTTTTTCACCTCACTGTTACGTTTATTAATCAGTATTGATGTGCATGTGGCATCACATTAGTAGTAAATGGCTCCGTGTTCTGATTTCTGAATAGTAGTAACACACTTCGGGATAAATTTGCCCTGTGTGCCACAGTTGATGCTCTTAAGCTGCTTAAAGGGTGTCAGTTGCTGTGTATGAGAGGAACCATATGTTTGGGTGGGGAGAATTAAACACAGGCGATGCTCGCCGTCTTCTCAGTTTTTTCCCTAGCTAACTGAAGCTCTACTCGTAATTGCCTAATAGTATTATTACCGTGCTTAGCTTATTATTAAGTGCAGCCTTACTGATCCCATAACTGTTTCATGTATGCAGGTAGAGATGCTGAACCTAAACAAGATTTGCCTGTATCAACACATATCGTAAGTACCGATCATGGTACAATTCGTTCAAGTTCATCCCCTGTTGTTTTTGACTAGGGGCTGTTTGATTTTTTATGCAGGGTTTAACTCCAGCAGGTGGAATGGCGAAAGGGAAGGACCCTGTTGATACACCGGGTGACTAAGCATTGTCTTGGTACTCTGTTTTTGTCTATGTATATTTCTACTGTGCTAATATGATAGCTTACTACTGATACATTGTCTATGTATTAGCTGTTGGAAGGGTCAGATGCTGAATCTACAGTGGTGTAGCAGCCTTGGAGAACAAGTGGTAAATCAAAGAAGCCGTCTGGGAAGTAGATGCTAGTTCAATTTCTGTTAGTTTGGAGTTTGGAAAAATATGTTATGAATGTATTTCTGTCAGTTTAGAGTTTGATTCCTGTCGATTCATTTCTTCTTACAAATGATGATATTTATGTCAGTTTGGAGTAGATGATTTCTGAATGTATGTATATGAAGAATAGTAATGTTTCCTGTCAACTTCCTGTCAGTTTAGAGTGGAATCGATTAAAGGCATTTCAAAAACAGTGCCACTAAAAAATATAGAGGCATTCCTAGAAGTGCCTCTAAAAATAGTCAGAGGCATTACAAAAACAGTGCCCCTAAAAAATATAGAGGCATTCCTAGAAATGCCTCTAAAAATACTTATTTTTAGAGGCACTTTTCTTGAAATGCCTCTGTATTTTTTAGCAACACGATCAAATGCAACACTTTTCAAAGTGCTTCTAAAAATACTTAGAGGCACTTTGGGGATTTTTAGTGGCATTTCAAAGTGTCTCTAAAAACATGTTCTCTTGTAGTGACTGTGCCATTCTTGACGGCTGCTATGGTTTCTCTCGGGGAGTTTGTTCAAATTAAGCAATTCTATAGTCCATAAACTAGCTAGTCTATCTGTAGAGGTCATAACTCTGATAACCAATGAATAAATATGTGTAAGTCATCAAAATAAAATACTCCAAAAAGGCAATGACCTCGCGACCACCGCACGAGCGCTAAGACAGTGTCGCCTTTCCGAGGTTTCTCCGTCCAGCCTGCCCCCACATTCCTCATCTTCCACGGTTCACCACTTCCTCCCAGTCTCCCAGGTATCGTGTCCCTTTCCTGGGATCACGCTGCATCAGCCGTAGGTTGGCTTCAGTTCCACCTTCCCCGCTCACGAGTCATCAGGTGCAACCTCACGAACGACGACTTCTCTCGAAAGTTGTTCCCCCGGTTCGCCCTGAAACCGCCAAATCATTCTGTTCACACGATGTTGTCGTCTTGCAAGTTGCATTACGTTCCTGATGGCCTAATCTATTTCAGTTATCCCTCGGCCGGCCAAGTGTATTCTAATGTCTGTATGCAGCGTTGACTACGGAATACAGCACGTACGCTACATCCAATAAGGGTGCAGGCAAGTCAATACCCCTACCTTAGCAGCCACAATTATTTCGAGCGGACAAGGCAGCAGCCACAGCTAGCGACGTCGGCAGAGCGGATATTATGGACCAATGCGTGATGTCTTACAACAGAATTTTGAAAACCGTCACCATTTTTCGAGCCAACTAAAGTGCTACATTCATACTACTAGCTTGTCGATATATATATAGGGAGGCCTCATATGACGACACTCTGAATTTGCATGCTCCACGCGTTCAGTATTCGATGTTCGTCTCTATCTTCAGAAAAGAAAATAAGATTTACTTGTCAGAGTATCTCCACCGGGCGTTTTAAATACGTGTTTGGCACCTTAATTGAGTTCCAATTGACTGGTGATAAACAGGTGTTTGGTCAATATTTATGAACTGCCCACGCCAGCGCACTCCAATGGCCCACCCCACAAACGATCGGAATTTGATTGAACACCGAGTGGGCGAAATAGAAATTTGCTTAAAACATAAATATAAACTAGAACGGTGATATAATAAGTTTAACTTAAATATAAACTAAACCTAATCTAAACGCCCCACTAAGCGCGAGCGTACACGCCTCTCAGCGTGTTCGTCACCCGGTGCACATCCCGCTCTGTTGTCACCGTTGTAGCCGTCCTCATCGCGTTCAGCTCCTCGTGGGGCGTACGCTCCGCCATCAATTGGGAGCTCCTCCTCATGGGCGATGAACTGCTATTGTCCGGTCGTCGCCGTCTGGGCGCTGAGCTGCGCGTACACAGCCCGCTCGACGACCATGAAGCGATGGCAATGCTCGTCCCACTCGGTGCTCTCGATCGACGTCTGGATGATGTCGGCCACGCGGCGTTGTTCGCCACCTGTAGGCCCGCCCATGATCTAGCGGTAGTCCTCCTCGTAGCGCCAGCTGGCGAACGAGTTGGCGGCAACCACCTGGTCAGGCCACAACGGCGGCGGCACCTGCTGCTCCTACGCCAACGTCGGCTCCTGATCGGGGCCGGTGAGGGACCTCTGACGGCGGCTCTTGCTCTTCCTGCTCTTCCACATCGGGCACCTCCGTCCAATCGAAGGGTTCCTAATGCTCAGCGGGCGGAGGGGCTGGCTCCTCGTGTTTAGCCGGCAGAGGGTTAGCATGCATGGCATGTAGCCTGGGTGAGGGTGGCCCATGAGGTTGCGAGTAATATTGCCTCTGGTGGTGTGGGCTACAGCGAGCTACAATGGTCTGTTGTGTTGTGCCGATGGCAGGGTGCCTTTTTTAATCGGACCGGGCGAGGGTCGATGGTGGAGAGAAATGGAGGCGGGAAGCAGTGTCGCTGGGCAGGAAGCGGTGGGGTGGTGAGCGCGCATCGCGTCAGAGTTAATGGCGGCGACACGTCACCGCGGAGCAGGCGGCGCTCGGGAAGTCGGGAAAGACCGGCCGCTATGCATCACCGGCGTAAATGATATGCGTGCGACAGACGCGCCGTCGTCCTGTCTCTTTGTCGCCTGCGAAAATGACTCAACTCGCCATTATACCGGCCGAATGGCCTCCTGCACTCGCCATTAACTGTTTTTGCGCGGTTTATGTGTATGACGGGTTAGCCCAGACTGTCAAAGGGTCTATCCGGGTAGTGTCCGACATCCCGATAGGGCTCTCGGGGGCGCGGCCCTAGGGACGTTTTTTTACGTCTAGCAGACCCCATTGGGGCTTTGAAAGGTTGTTTGGAGGCCGACCTTAGCGCTTCAAATCATTCCGAGTCAATAATGTGTTAGAATTTGGGCCCATGAGTGGGAAGCCCAATTAGCAATTTCTGAAATCTCAAAACCCATGGAAAAATGGCAGCTCACATGTGAGTGGTGTGGGAGCTAAAGTTTAGTCCCACATTGCTAGTTTGAGAGGAGTGACACCACCTTATATATTGGAGTGTTGTGCTACTTGGTAAGCTTGTGAGAACATGAGGCTCTCTCACGCGCTCCTCCTCCTCCGCCGCCGCTCGCACGCACGCACGCACCGCCCGCCCGTCTCGTCACGACGCGACGCGCCGCGTCGCGGGTTGCGGGTTGCGCGAATCTAGCCGAGCCTTATTTTTGCAGTAAAGGAAAACGGTTTTGACGGACGCGTCTTGGTAAGTCGGTTCGGGTCGCTCCCGGATCGTGGGCTACCAACCGACCTAAACGTGTGCGACGTGGACTTGGCCCACTCCGTACCCGTTAGGGTTTTCCTCCGAGCTGCGCTATATAATGCCCTGCAATGCGTGCGCTGCAACCACCCCGAACGAATCTAGGTTTTGCCAAACTCGTGCCTTGCGCCGCCACCGTAGTCTACTCCATCCCGAGCGCCGGCGTGCACCGGCGAACGGGACAGCAGGTCTCCGGAACCGCTCGCCCTTGCGATCCTGTACGGGAGAGGGCGAATAAGGTTTTTGGGAAGCGCTCCGCGCGACTGCTCTCAAGGTCTTCATCACGGCTCGACTTCCTGGACGATCTCCGGGTCCGCGGGCGACTCGTCTTCAACGTCGTCTTCTTCGAGCTGCTACCGTTGCTGCTCAAGCTGCTGCCGCCGCTGCTCCGACAACTTCTACAACGACTACGACTACAACTACTTCATCTACGATCGTTCAGTACGTTCGCCACGTTCCGATGTGCTGTTTTATTATGGCTGTGTTCGTAGATGCCATGCTGTTGTTCATGTTAATTAATACGTCTAGTATTTTCGAGGTTAACATGTTAGTAGCGTTTGCGATCATGCTTTATTTACTGGAATTATTCATGGAAATTATGCCTATTAATCCAACAATCCAAAAACCTTATATGTGTTATAGGCAATTTCCTGAATTAAACATGGGACATCTATCTGATGCGCTGAGGCCGGATAAGTTTACCAGTGCGGATTTTAAGAGATGGCAGATCAAGACCACGTTGTGGTTGCGATCTCTGAAAGTGTTCGAGGCTAGTAAGGGTTTACCTGAAGGAACTATATCTGACGAGGATCAGAACAAGTTCAAGGATACCAACACTGCCTTTGTGGGACGTGTTCTGAGTGCTCTTAGCAACAAGCTATTTGATGTGTACATGCACATTACAGATGGCAAAGAGCTCTGGGAGGCACTGAACGCTAAGTTCGGTGTAGCAGATGCTGGCAGTGAACTGTACATCATGGAGAGCTTTCATGACTTCAGGATGGCTAACAACCGTTCTGTAGTCGAACAGGCTCATGAGATACAGTGCATTGCTAAGGAGCTTGAGCACGCTAAGTGTGCCTTACCTGACAAGTTTGTGGCTGGGTGCGTTATTGCAAAGTTGCCCTCTTCATAGAGGAACTTCGCCACAACTCTCAAACACAAGAGACAGGAGATATCGGTTGAAAACCTGATAGCGTCTCTTGATGTTGAGGAGAAGGCTCGGGCTAAGGACACCGCTGAGAGAGGTGGTGAAGGTCAGTCTAGCGCCAACATGGTGCAGAAGAACCATAACCACGGCAAGAACAAAGGAAAGAACAAGCCTGCTTTCAATGTACCTGTCAAGACTAATTCTTTCAAGAAGAAGAAGAAGAAGATGATGATGAACAAGTCTGAGCTAGGTTGCTATACCTGTGGAGAGCTCGGCCACTTCTCTGTGGACTGCCCAGATCGTGCAGACAAGAAAGGGAAGAAGGCCAAGACTGTCAACGTCGTGACCGCTAGCAATACTGATGGGTATGGTAATTTACCATTTGTGCTTTCAGTATTTCATTCTCCATGTTGGTGGATTGATACGGGTGCTAACGTTCATGTGTGCGCTGATATCTCTTTGTTCACTTCTTATCAGGTCGCTCGGGATTCTTCCGTCCTAATGGGGAATGGATCACATGCTACTGTTCGTGGTGTTGGCACGGTAGATCTGAAGTTTACTTCAGAGAAGATCGTGCAGCTGAGGAACGTGCAGCATGTCCCTACTATGAACAAGAATCTCGTTAGCGGTTCCCTTCTATGCAGAGATGGGTTTAAGTTAGTCTTGGAGTCCAATAAATTAGTTGTGTCAAAGTTTGGACAATTTATTGGTAAAGGTTATGAGTGCGGAGGCTTGTTCCATTTTTCATTTTCAGATTTCTGTAATAAATCAGTAAACCATATTTGTGGCGGTGTTTCCGATGATACCAGTGTTTGGCATTCTCGTTTATGTCACATTAATTTTGGTTTGATGTCTCAGTTGTCCAGTATGAGTTTAATTCCGAATTTCACTATTGCCAAAGGTTCAAAGTGCCATAGTTGTGTGCAATCAAAGCAACCTCGAAAGCCTCACAAGGCAGCCGAGGAGAGACACTTGGCACCGCTGGAACTCGTACATTCCGATCTATGTGAGATGAATGGCGTGTTGACAAAAGGTGGAAAGAAATATTTCATGAATTTAATTGATGATGCTACTAGGTTCTGTTATATATATTTGTTGCAAACTAAAGATGAAGCTTTAGAGTACTTTAAAATTTACAAAGCCGAAGTAGAAAATCAACTAGAGAGAAAGATCAAACGTCTTAGGTCGGATCGTGGTGGCGAGTATTTCTCTAAAATATTTGATGTATTCTGTGAGGAACACGGCATTATTCATGAGAGGACGCCTCCCTATTCTCCCCAGTCAAACGGGGTTGCCGAGAGGAAAAACCGCACGCTGACCGACTTGGTGAACGCCATGTTGGACACTGCTGGTTTATCTAAGGCATGGTGGGGGGAGGCTTTATTGACTTCGTGTCATGTCCTGAATAGAGTTCCCAACAAGAATAAAGAGAAGACCCCATACGAGGAGTGGTCTGGGAGAAAACCATCACTTTCTTATTTACGCACTTGGGGGTGCTTGGCGAAAGTCAATGTTCCAATACCTAAGAAACGTAAACTCGGGCCAAAGACAGTGGATTGTGTCTTTCTTGGTTATGCTCAGCGGAGCATCGGCTATAGATTTCTAGTGGTTAAATCTGAGGTACCTG
Source organism: Poa annua (assembly GCA_026929855.1). Classification (NCBI taxonomy): domain Eukaryota; kingdom Viridiplantae; phylum Streptophyta; class Magnoliopsida; order Poales; family Poaceae; genus Poa; species Poa annua. The sequence continues at coordinate 36,901,046 of CM049438.1, forward strand.
ATATGCATGTTGATACTATTATGGAATCTTGTGATGCAACATTTTTTGAGAACATGTTTCCTATGAAGGATATGCATAGCACTGCTAGAATTTCTTCTGAGTTATTTACTGAATCTAGTACATCTGTTGATCATTCTGAACAACCACATGTTGAGGAAGTCCTTGAGAAGGATGACAATGAAGCTCCCAAGAGGAGCAAGAGACAGAGGATTGAAAAATCCTTTGGTGATGATTTCATTGTGTACCTTGTGGACAATAATCCTACGTCCATTGCAGAAGCATTTGCATCTCCTGATGCGGATGACTGGAAAGAAGCTGTCCATAATGAGATGGACTCGATTCTTTCTAATGGAACTTGGGAATTATCTGAACGACCCTACGGTTGCAAACCTGTGGGTTGTAAGTGGGTGTTCAAGAAAAAGCTAAGGCCTGATGGTACTATTGAGCTACACCCAGCGTGAAGGCGAAGATTACTTTGACACCTATTCACCTGTTGCTAAACTGACCACCATTCGTGTATTACTTTCCCTGGCTGCCTCCTATGAGTTGGAAGAGGAAATCTATATGGATCAGTCTGATGGGTTTGTAGTAAAAGGTGAAGAGAGAAAGGTGTGCAAATTGTTAAAATCTTTGTATGGGCTGAAACAAGCACCTAAGCAATGGCATGAGAAGTTTGACAGAACTTTAACTTCTGCGGGCTTTGCCATTAATGAGGCTGATAGGTGTGTTTATTATCGTCATGGTGGGGGCGATAGTGTCATATTATGCTTGTATGTTGACGACATACTAATTTTCGGTACAAGCATGATAGTGATAAATGAGGTCAAGTCTTTCCTGTCAAAGAGCTTTGATATGAATGATCTGGGACAAGCTGATGTGATTCTGAACATTAAGCTGATTAGGGATGAGAGTGGGATTACGTTAACGCAATCACACTATGTTGAGAAGGTCTTGAGCCGATTCGGCTTTACAGAAAGCAAGCCTTCTCCAACACCCTATGATCCCAGTGTGACACTCAGAAAGAACAAGAAAGAAGCGAGAGATCAATTAAGGTACTCTCAAGTGATCGGTTCACTCATGTACCTTGCGAGCGCGACGAGACCTGATATCTCTTTTGCTGTGAGCAAATTGAGCAGGTTCATGTCTAACCGGGTACTGATCATTGGAATGCACTTGAAAGGGTCATGCGCTATCTCAACGGTACAATGAGCTATGGGATTCACTATTCAGGGCACCCTGCTGTGCTTGAGGGATATTGTGATTCGAACTGGATCGCAGATGTTGATGAGCTCTACGCCACCAGTGGATATGCGTTTATTCTTGGAGGTGGCGCAGTATCATGGAGGTCTTGCAAACAGACCATATTGACGAGGTCAACCATGGAAGCAGAACTTACTGCTTTAGATACAGCTTCTGTTGAGCCAGAATGGCTGCGTGAGCTCTTGATGGACTTGCCGGTGGTTGAGCAACCATTACCGGCCATCCTTATGAACTGTGACAACCAAACGGTTATCGTAAAAGTGAACAGTGCTAAGGATAATGCGAAGTCATCAAGACACGTTAAAAGGCGTTTGAAGTCTGTCAGGAAATTGAGAAACTCCGGAGTAATATCTGTTTCGTACATTCAAACATTGAAACAGACAAAAACCTGGCAGATCCCTTTACGAAGGGACTATCACGTAATGTGATAGAAAGTGCATCGAGGGAGATGGGGTTGAGACCCATAAGCGTTACTCCACAGTGGTAACCCAACCTATGTGATCGGAGATCCCGTGAATTAGGACCTGTGAAAAACAAGCTAGTGGTGTGACAGAGGAGAGTTATTACCTAACCCTCTCTATGATGCAAAACTCTCAAAATCTGTAAGGCAGGTTGGCTACATGCCATAATGTGGTTCTGTTGGCTATTCATAGCAAAGATGCTGTTCTACAGAGCATTCTTGAAAGAACACACCTATATGAGTCAGATTGTTAAAACGTCGCAATCTATGAGATTTGGGTGATCTCTAGTATACTCATGAAGAGACCAGGTAGTATGACGCATATGCTACACCCGCGGGGTAGGCTACTGGCAGCCAAGTACCAGTTTTGATTTTGTGTGAAATCTAGAAGCACCAAACTTGCAATTCAAGTTTCGTCCATTGTTCAAGTTGCCGATAGACGTAGCTCAAGGTTCTAGGCAGAAGTTCAACTTAACAGTCTCTGCTGAAACACTGGTATATAAACAAGACTCGAGGTCTGGCAAACATCTCTAAATGGGATTTGAGATCTGGTGGGGGATTGTTAGAATTTGGGCCCATGAGTGGGAAGCCCAATTAGCAATTTCTGAAATCTCAAAACCCATGGAATGAGTGGTGTGGAAGCTAAAGTTTAGTGCCACATTGCTAGTTTGAGAGGAGTGGCACCACCTTATATATTGGAGTGTTGTGCTACTTGGTAAGCTTGTGAGAACATGAGGCTCTCTCACGCGCTCCTCCTCCTCCTCCGCCGCCGCCGCTCGCACGCACCGCCCGCCCGCCCGCCCGCCCGTCCGTCTCGTCACGTCACGACGCGCCGCGCCGCGCCGCGGGTTGCGGGTTGCGGGTTGCGGGAATCTCGCCGAGCCGAGCTTTATTTTTGCAGTAAAGGAAAACGGTTTTGACGGACGCGTCTTGGTAAGTCGGTTCGGGTCGCTCCCGGATCGTGGGCTACCAACCGACCTAAACGTGTGCGACGTGGACTTGGCCCACTCCGTACCCGTTAGGGTTTTCCTCCGAGCTGCGCTATATAATGCCCTGCACTGCGTGCGCTGCAACCACCCCGAACGAATCTAGGTTTTGCCAAACTCGTGCCTTGCGCCGCCACCGTAGTCTACTCCATCCCGAACGCCGGCGTGCACCGGCGAACGGGACAGCAGGTCTCCGGAACCGCCCGCCCTTGCGATCCTGTACGGGAGAGGGCGAATAAGGTTTTTGGGAAGCGCTCCGCGCGACTGCTCTCAAGGTCTTCATCACGGCTCGACTTCCTGGACGATCTCCGGGTCCACGGGCGACTCGTCTTCAACGTCGTCTTCTTCGAGCTGCTACCGTTGCTGCTCAAGCTGCTGCCGCCGCTGCTCCGACAACTTCTACAACGACTACGACTACAACTATTTCATCTACGATCGTTCGGTACGTTCGCCACGTTCCGATGTGCTGTTTTATTATGGCTGTGTTCGTAGATGCCATGCTGTTGTTCATGTTAATTAATACGTCTAGTATTTTCGAGATTAACATGTTAGTAGTGTTTGCGATCATGCTTTATTTACTGGAATTAATCATGAAAATTATGCCTATTAATCCAACATAATGTATACTTTTTCCGGCTGGCCATTAGCTGCCTGCAGGGAAGTAGTTTGAGAAGGTGCACATCATGGATGACCGTGAATGACGAGGAAAAGTAAATAGTGCTGAGCCAATCTCAGATTCCCACTTTGGCTCTAGCTTCGGAAAAAGATCTCGGTATGGCCAACATATTAGCGCAAACTGGAAGTGTCTGTCGCACTCACCAATGTTGCCCATGATAGGTATACGACGATCGCCGCGACTCACGCCTCCACTAACTAATTTTTCGCACGGGGTCATGGCCGCCGGCTTCTTTGTCACATGTGCAAGTTGCATTTGGCCGTTTTGCTACCGCATCCGCATGTATGTTCTCGGTGTGACTGCTTTGTCCTCGGTGCTTCTGGTGTGGAAAATTAACATCTTGCTATGTTACTTTGCGTGGAAATCATATATGTGTTCAACAGGGTTTAAGACCATGGTGAGTGGACGAGGAAATTGCACCTCCCACTACCGCCAGCTTCATGTATTTACACAAACCACCACTTGTAAAGTTTTTTTTTTTGCAGTTTCCACAATGCACTAGTAGCAAAAAACTTATAGGTGGGATGATATTTTGTGACGCACCATTAAACCCATGCGCCACAAAAAATATTTAGTGGCGCATCCACTACGGTGCGCCATAAATCCCTGTGGCGCATAAAAGCACCATGCACCACTGAATTCACTGAATTTTTCTTTTCGCACCATGGAGCATGCGCCACAGAAATATCGTGGGCCCCGCCAGCTCCGTTTGAATTTCGAAATCCGGGGCATTTTCAGTGACGCACTCAGCCCATGCGCCACAGAAAGTGGACATTCTGTGGCGCACCCTGTGGTCTAGGAGCATCACTAGCATACCAAATACCGATTCATCCGAAAATCATTTTTGGGTACCGCGTGGCCTGGTCTAAGAGCATCTCTAGCATATAGAAGTGGTACGAGTTTACCATTTATGTTATGTCCGGCCTACGGTGCCTATATAGGAAAACCATTTTTGCATGTTTTATCGAATTCATGATTTTGAGTAACATAATATTCATAAAACATCAATACAAATTCGACATAACAAATATTTTAACATCACAAAATACAATGATGAAACTTGTACCGCTTCTATATGCTAGAGATGGTACGAATGGAAACAATTGTTCAAATTACAACAATATCAAATGATGAAAATGGGAGTCTACTTCTTCCCATATAGTTGTCACGGGTGCTCAACAACAAGATCATTATGGAGCTGAATGTGTGTCCTTATCCTCAATATGCCCGGTAGGTCACAAAAAATGCTTGGACCATGTCCGGATTCCTTTGGGGCTTCACTCGGCTACCAATGTTGTCATAGAAAAAAATCAAGTTTAAACCTCTCTCATATTCATTGATCATATTGTGTAAAATCACACAAACCGTCATGATATCTGAGAGAGATTTTATATCCAAAAAATAAGCAGGACCTCCAACAATTGCAAATCGAGCTTGCAACACACCAAATGCCCTTTCAATATTCTTTGGGCGTGCTTCTTGAGCTTTGGCAAAGATGGAAATCATTCTTGTAGGACGGTTTTGAGACACGGTGTAGTTGCAAGCCGGGGCATCTCCACTAACAATACCGACAAATAGATGTGATCTCTATAGCACATTTATACCATGGAGATAACCCGAAGAACAAAAAAAATGCAAAATCCAAAAATCCTTCGAAGCAATGGCTCGAGTACGATAGTATGACCACGATGATGACTGGTGAATTGTCCATGCCAAGCCGCCAGGCAATTATTCCACCTCCAATGCATGCAATCCACACTACCAAGCATGCCTGACAATCTTCTTGCTTCATTTTCCACCATCAACTTCTTTGTGTCCTCCTCACTAGGACTTCAGAGGTACTCCGGCCCAAAAACCTTGATCATTGTTTTGGCAAACACCCGTACGCATTTGACCACGGTATCTTCGCCAGTGCAAAGATCTTCATCGGTATAGTCATCAGGAATGCCGTATTATGTCACCCTCATAGCCGCAAATATCTTTTGATATGAACTAAACCCAAGCAAATCGGCGGCATTTTCTCCGCTGAACAAAGTAACGAGAGGTTTGCTAGCAAGCTTCAACAAAGCAGATGAGTAGATATCTATGCATCCGATAACGACTATTGAAAAGGTGAGTAGGATACGTCGATACCTCGGTGAAGTAGTCCTTCATTAGCAGCCCACTGCAGAGCACTCGGTTCCGAGGAATGCAAAGACGTCCAACCTTTCATCATGGGCTCTTCCTGTTGCCTCCATTCTCAAATTGCTTGATGAGATACGTCATAATCATGTGGTCGACATCATCATCAAAGAGCATCTCCTTTATCTCGGAATCATCCGAGTCAGCGGAGTGCCGGGTACGGGAAAATCTGTCTCCGAAACGCTATAGATGGAGCATGGGGGGGTGATTTTTTTAGCTCCCTGGATAAATTTCTATCCAGATTTTGCCCTGGACCCAGAAAAATCAGTTATTTTCCGGGATGGGGCTTATCCGATATCTGCTAGAGATGCTCTATTATTTTGCAGTTTATACACACGGTCATCTAATTAACTGTATAGCCATGCTGATCGCAAAGCCTAGAGCTGGGCTATTGCATGTCAATGATCCAATTATTGTACAAAACTCCAAAAACTTGAAAATTCATAAAAAGTTAATTTATTCATGTACACATTATGATTTTTTTGAGCATTCTAGAGTGTAATAGACTTTATCTTAAACATATATGTATTCACTTAGAAACACTTTATGCTTATATTCAAAAAAATACTCGTGATTCACTAAACATATTATAGTAAAATAATTAAATGTACAAAAATTCACGCGAGTTCATATTTGATCTGTTAAGTGTGTCACGAATATTTGATTTGTTAACATATAAAATGATTTTTCTGAATGACTATTGATGCATGCCTCATAAAAATTCATCATTACATTTTCCTAGTGTGCATCCACATTAAAAAAACTCAGAATTTTATATGATAACTATTTATATATTTTTAAAATTTTATATTTGTTGCATTATTAGAAGCATCGCCAGGGGCTTAATTCTCATAATAACCTTTGATGAGTTTTAAGGTATTTGCATATTTAAGGTGGCCTGTCAACTAGGCTAAATAGTTTATTGGATAAACAAGTGGTGAAACATGCAACCGATTAATTAATCACACGGTCATTTTTTTCTATGTGGTGGTTTGTGCAACAACATGGAGTAGGAGGTGAGTTAAAAAGGTGAATTACATATCATGATGAGAAAAAAATTGTAAAAACGTCTATGATGTTGGAGGGCCGACATGCAAATTGCCATCCATGTTGGGATAAAAAGTTGCTTGCCGTATCCTCTATCTTATACAGACCTCTATAAATAGGTCGTGATGCTCCACACGTTGAAACGGTGACCACGAACGAAATGTAGTTGTACTCTTGTAGATAGAATTCAGAGAATAATTTTTATCATAAAAAACCTTGGTATTTCCTACACAGCCGGAGTGACCATATAACGGCAAGCGTTGTCACCGTAATAAGTCGCTTGAACCTATAATTTACACCATTCAGTCAATTGCCAAAAATATGAGCAATACTGCGTGGTGGATATAAGGTAGAACAAATCGGAATGATTGGGCATATAGAACCAGCAAATTTAGACTTTAAAAAAGTGCGTAATTATCTTGTCCTTATGACGGAAGACACACTTTTTTATTTCCATACCAACTGAGTTTTTCAAGTTTATCTTTAGTGAGGATTAATTATTCCACGACGAAGGTACCACGCAAAGACCTTATTCTTGAGTGAAATTTCATCTTCCAATTTTTATTATTATTTACTTCTAGCACATCTGGTTGGATTAAACATTTGTACATAAAATCCACCAAGAATTTTCCATTCTTGTGTGAATTCCACCGAAACTCATCGACCCCCGCATCAGATTGACCAAAGCCATACGCTATAGGATTATCCCACAACGAGTTTTTGAAACGTCCTCTATTTTGGAACAAAAGCATTTGTATATTGAACCCTTCCTAGATTGAATGATTTTAACAAAAATCTTAGGCCCTATTTGGATTGTGGGAGTTTTACATGAATTTGTACGATTCTCATTGTTAGTATTTTTTACCGGGATTGCTTTGAATAAAACGAATGGTCCTACCAAACTTTTTATGCCTCAATTTCATAGGACAACATCTTTAAGAGACAATCACTTAGGATGTAGTCATTGTTCCCATATTTTTTCAGATTGCATCCAATTAGGATGTAGTCAATGTTCCCATATTTTTTCAGATTGCATCCAAACCACTATTCTTAAAGATTTTCAGTTTTTTGAAACCTTCCTGTTGAAACTAGCGAGCCTATCTGATTCTTATTTATTTTACTATTCACACGTATTCTAAACGGTTGCAATTATGTTATTTTTTGAAGAAAGTATTTATAAAATACTTGAAAGTTCATATGGATTGTTTCATTGCACTTCAAATTAACTTGATTGCTTTGAAGTGTTGACGTAAGATTGAGGTCCTTTTTCTGTAATTTTCTTCTGTTTTATCCGAATGACCATTCATGCAACTTTATTTGTTCAATCCTTATTCTTACACAAGCAATCTTTTCAATTTTCTATGTTTTTGAAGATCGAAGAGTCTCTGAAACTAAGTTCAATTTGGTGGGTCTCACATGACTTTGCACAAAAAAAACAAGACCTATCAGGACTAACTCTTGGTGGTATATTTTCACAGAAAAAAAACTCCGTCACAAAAATTCCTGAAATTCGGTCCCAACGGGACTCAAAGTCGGGTTGCTAGGCTCGCCACTGCGTACCTAACCGTTGGGCTACTGCCCCGTTCTCAGAATGACGTTTCACAACACTTTAAAGCTAGCGTGTTGCAGTTTAATTAGAGCTTTTATTTTTCTTACGATCTAAAGGTGAATTCTTTTTTTTTTTGAAAATTGATCTAAAGGTGAATTCATTAGCTCAACCAAACATATTCTTTGATCAAATAAAGAAATCCCAAGTGCATTCACACTTAGCAGCTCGTTTGCATGTCAATAAGGTGCACCATGTATCCCCGGCCTCTTTCTGACAGGCTATACAATATCCACTATTTTTTCATACGACAATTTGCCAAATCTTTTTCCTAAGAGGAAATGTAAAGCCAGTGTCTAGATGTATTAATACAAATAATACAGTTATAGAGGTTAAGCCCAGATGAAAACACCCGATCACTCAATACAAGACCAATACCAACTGCGCAATATAAACATTACACCAAACGCCACCAAACAACTCTTGTCCTACGTTCCATCCATTCAAGTGCACAAGACGTGACAGATTACCCACCGTCACTCACAGGGGCATGCAGAAACCAATGGGCGGAAAGGAGGAAGTCTTGATTCCAAAAAGATGGCTACCAGCTGATACGCGCCTCACACTTCAGGCCTCGATTGGTCGGTCGGAGACTACTCCAAGCATGTCTGAAAGGGTATGCAGGACTTCCACCGATGGGAGTAGGATTCAAAGGGAAACTCAGACGTAAGTGCAGAGAAGTGAATAAACGAGTGTTTCTAATCTAGTCTATAAGATTAGCTTGCATGTTATTTGAGCATCATGTTTTTTGATCATGTACTTAGTTAAGTCAATAACGGTGAGAGTTTATTGTTGGCAGAACAATACTACTGAAACGATCCAATAATATTATTAATATGGTTGTGAGATATGTTTCATTAATTTTAATAGAAAATGTCTTATGGAGTTATAATATTGCATAGGCAGTTTTTACAGTACCCGGTACTCCCTCGGAGGGGCATGGAGTACCAATTAAATCTGGCCACTCAACGCAAGGGGTATATTATAATCTTCCTTACAGTTTTAAAGGGTGCTTTTGCTTAACCTAATGACCGGAGAAATTTTGAAGCTGCCGCCGACGCCGCTACGAGCAATTTGGCTCTAGTGCATATGCACTGGAAGTGAGGCAAATCTGATCCGCCCATGTATGAATCATCTAGCAACAAGTGAGGCCAATCCGATCCACCATGTATGACCGTACCATTGGCATGGCGGATCAGTTAATTAACTCATCCCAGATCTGATGTGACTATTCAATCAGTCTATGGACTTTGTTTCCTTACGATATAGAGATCAATCAATAGATTGAATAAGCTGTCGCTGAGTATTGTCAATCGGGAGCAGAGCCGCCGTGTAGGTTCCAGTCGAGTGGCCGTTGAGACCACCATCGACTGCTAGGAGTCGTCGTCCCTGTTACAGTTACGAGCACGGAGCCGCCATGTCCATCTTACGGTGCAAACCGTCAGTTTTTTTGGATTGCAATTTTACCCTCACATCTAGGTACTCCATACTCCATAGCTTTTCGTGGTGTGGTACTCCTAGAGACCTAACCTGGAGTACTAGTTAATTTTATCCGTTGGATCGGAACAAATGAATGGCTCGTATTTAGTTTGGGGTACTGTAAAAGAACTCGCATAGGCACTATTGCATAAGTCCTTACACCTTGAGAATATCCAGTGACCATCGCTTAACAAATATGCTTAGACTTATCATCTAACGTTATTCTGTAAAAGGGTGATAATAACGATGGTTTTTAGGTACATTGTAAAGTATGCACAAAGTTTGGATTGTTCAAGATTGGGATCTTGCTCCTCCCGGCGATGAAGAGGTGTACGCTCTGAGGCATCTCAGTATTATAGTATCATCCTATCTTCAGGCACAACGTGAAATTTCTCATGAGGATATTGGTACGAGGCTAACATGTATAGTGATTAAAGAGTTTAATTATAAGGATACCAATATCTTACCCCAGGATATTACTAGTATCATGAAGCAGAGGGATTAGCAGCATGAGTAACGAAGGTTTGTTCGAAGCATTCATTTATGCATGGTAACCATTATGGGCATCCATGGCTCTGCTGTTGGTTATTGCCGAAAAAGTTTCTGGGCATGTATGTGTATTAATGAACCTACCAGGTCACACGCTTAAGGTCTTTTAATCTTCATTGAGAGTTATTTTAGTAGGTAGGTAGATTTGAGAGACATCGGAAACATGGTGATGTTATCAGAGACACTCTGAAAATGTTTCAGGCAATTCTAGAGAGACATATGATGTAGGAGAGATATCAGAAGTGCTCCGAGTATTTTATAAGCGTACATATGATGTCCCGGGGTCGTAGAAATAGTTTCTATAGCCGTCGGATTTATTCAGAGATTTTACATGGAGGTTATATATGAATCCATAGGGTTTCAGAGTAAACCCGGAAAGGAAGGGGAAGTGCCACGAGGGCCACTATGTGCCCTGGGGTGGCATCACATGGTGGGGCCCACACATGGTCGGTGTACCGCCCGAGAGTGCTCCCCTCCACAAGATGGCAACCTCTGTGTGCCGAGGTGTCGGTCATCCTCTAGACTCCGTCTTGATATCCTAATTTTAATTTTTCAAAAGTACTGAAATGCAAAAAAGACTAGGCTGCCTATTAGAGTTAGATACCAAAATAATAAAATTTTGTGGTAAATCATGTAGATCATTAAAATCATTGTATTATCATTTGATACGATACAAATATGATATATAAAGATATAATAAACAATTTTTTTATCGATATGAACCCTAATGTTGTATCTTTCCTATTTTTACGTTTTAAGAGTAACATAAATAAAAAATTAAAACCCTAAACGTATTTGCCATATTTTCTTTTAAGATCCCCGCTTCAACGTGTGGGGCATCTTTATAATATCTCTAACAAACTCTATGGAAGTGGATGTATAATCCAGTCACCCTGGTTCAATGCCTCACAGACGTAGATTTAAATTCTTATTATTTTCAAAATTTATTTTTGTTGTAGGGGCATGCTTACCGCATTTCTTTCGAACAAAACGCTATTAGTTGTGAAAAATAATCTAAATTATCTTTGCCTGATTTATGTTGTTTCGGTTTAGTACTTTCCTCTCTGAAACAAGTCCAAAAAAGAAAAAGAAAACCACCACACAAATCAAATCATCTTTGGTTGTTGCCCCAGATCCCAGGAAAACGCTACACGCTGGATTATCCCCCTTCCCCAAATATTTATTATAGCACCTACAGCCAATCACCTCTTCCTTACACTGCCACCCGGCTTCGCAATTCAGCCCAAAATCCAAATCCATCCCCATCACAGCACCCTGCCGCACCGCTCTCGTCCAAAACCCAGCGGCCACGGCGATTTCTCCTCTCCCTTCCCTCCATTCGCCGGCGGTGCCGATGGACCGCATGGCTTCATTCCCGCTGCTTCCGGCTATACTGCTGGTAGTCGCCTCCGCGTTGGTCCAGCCCACCGTCGCTGACCCGCAGGCTACGCTGCTCAACCTCGGGTGCAGCCAGTACAACGCCACGCCCACGGCCGGCTTCCTTGCTGCCCTCAACTCCACCTTCGCGGAACTCCGCGCCAACCTCTCCGCCGGCGGCGGCTTCGCCACCGCGTCTCAGCCGCGCGCCGCCGCACCGGCATTCGCGATGGCGCAGTGCCGCCCATACGTCACCGGGAGGGACTGCGTCGCCTGCTTCGACGCCGCCGCGGCGCGCATCCGCACTTCCTGCGGCGCCGCCAACGGTGGCCGCGCCATCCTCGACGGCTGCGTCATACGGTACGAGAGCGCGGCTTTCTTCGACCAAACCACCCTCCCGGGCAACACGCAGCTCTGCAACGGCTCCGCCGTTGCCGGCGGCGGCTTCGACGCCGCGGTGCGAGCGCTGGTTAGCGACCTCACCGCCGTTGTGCCTCGCATCCCCGGGCTAGCGGCAGCGGCTGCGGGTTCCGGCGTGTACGCGATGGCACAGTGTGTGGAGACGGTCGGGGCGGGCGGCTGCGCGCAGTGTCTGGAAGTGGCTGCTAGAAACATCGACGGGTGCTCCCCAAATTCCGAGGGCCGCGCAGTGGACGCCGGGTGCTTCATGAGGTACTCTGACAAGCGGTTCTTCCCAGCTAATGCGACTGTAGACCTGGCACCATACTTGCGCTCTGGTGAGTTCATCTCATTTACGTAGCATATCATCCTTGTGTATTTTGCGTGAATTGTTACCAGCTTCATCGCTTGCTCTAGGATTTTTTTTTTGTTATTTTGTGTTGTACCGAGGCCATGTGTGCCCATACTTGTTAGCACGAGTGACATTGAATTATTGACTAGTTCCCAAAGTCTCACTGCTGCAGCATGTGCTCTTGTTTAAAATGTTCCTAATAATTTTTGAAGTAGCGAATTAGTAAGATTTGTGCTTAGCAGATCGATTCTCGACATCAATGATAACGCCTTTGTCCAAATGGATATTTCAACCAAGTAAAGAAATATATTAGAAACATTTTCTGCATTGATTGGATGGATAATGTGCAAAACATTACTTGCACAATTGGGAGGAATTCATGGAGAATTATTATTCTTATTGCCGGATAAAATAAGTTAACACCTCTGCTTTAGTGCTCTGTACCATATTTCTGTACATTTGGAAGAAGTTAAGTCATGTTTATTTGCTCCTGGAAACGTGTTTTTTGTGAACTTTGATCTTAATTAGATTGCTATACAAAAACAAAATCAATGGAATTCAGTATTTCGAATTCAAATCTCATCGTCAGTTTAGAGCCACAATTAATGATTTGTTACAGGAAAATCAAGCAGGAAGGGAGCTATAATAGGAGGAATTTTGGGAGGTGTAGCCTTCCTTTTGCTTCTGTTGTTATTAGCTTTATTGTGGTACTGGCGGTCTAGGAAGCTGCAGAAGCCTCGGAGAGGTAAACGTCGTGAAGTGTACCACTTTCGGGTAGCTAAATCTCTATTGGTCTAGTCTATTTTTTCGATTTGATCTTAGCAGCATGTTCCAAGTTGCTGTTGTTGATTGGGGGAAAATTGTTCATAATGAATGAACATGCAGAGCTTTTGCCTCTGCCTTTAAAAGCTGCCTTTCATGAGAATATCTGCAATGCCATGTCGCTACTGTCCTATGTTCCCATGATGATGATGACGTACATTGTAGATTTAGCTTTATTGGCAATGATCCGCAATCATTTAATGATGTTGGCATGAATCACATGGTGTTCATTGTTATTGGGGCTACTACCATAATCTTCTACTATAATTAAATTGTTTTTGATTATCACGATAGGTATGCAAATAGTCTCAGTTGGCAACTCACATATTATGCAAGTCTCTGAAAACTAAATGGATTTAGGAAGTTGGCATCATATGTTTATTGACATTGGCGCTGCATTCTTTTCAGAAGCACGAGTCATGGCCTCATGGCTTCCATACTTTGATTTCCGGCCAGAAGTAACATATTGTTGAGAGCAGAGAAATGGAGCCTGAGAGCATGTGCACAGTGAACAATAAAACTTTTAAAAAATATTTTTGGAAAAAAGATACATGCAAATGTTTAACTCCTTTCTATGCCTCTTAAGTTTTCGTGAAAAACACCATTTTGCCCCGTGGTACAAAGACAAATTTAGTGATATAAAAAGGAGAGTAGATTTTGTACATTCAACTGTTTATTATTGCTTCCGGGTTTACATAGTTGTGCATCTTTGAAATTTCTCAAATTGTGTGCAGACGTGCATCACGTTATAAAATCAGCACCTACAAAAAGTCATGTAAAATGTGCTCAAATATGCCCTGAAGAAAAAAATGACAGAAGGTCCAACTTATTGTTTGGACAGTTAGTTTTGTACAAGACAAATTTAATCATACTTTACATTTACAAGCACAAAACTACTAGATAATTTAAATATTTAGATATACTTTTTACATTCGAGCATTAGTTTTTCACACAGGAGCATGTTCTTCAGGCTACAATCACATTATTTCTAGTTATGATGCAGATCTTTCTTTCCTTGTTTATATGTGTTCAGTACTCTGTGGTCTTGATAAAGTCATCTTTTTTTCGGTTATTTGTGTAGCTATTTAAGTAATAAATATCTAATGTTGATTGGTAGGGAAAGGTTTTGTTTATCCAAGTATTGCTCACAGCAACTAGGTTACTGGGAAACACCAGGATTTGCCAAACTTTACAAGATCATAATGCATTATATATATTGGAGTTTAGCAATGAACTTTGCTAGTGTAATTAGCTTCATCTTCGAAACTTTCCCAATTTTGCTCATGCTTTTGTTCTAGAAAGTTAATTGGAAAAGAAATACGTATTAACTAATTATCTTTGCTTCTTTGTTTCCTATCTGGCTGCATCGTCTGTTAGGTGATATACTTGGAGCAACGGAACTACAAGGTCCAACAAGTTTTTACTATCGCGATCTTAAGGCTGCAACAAATAATTTCAGCGAGAAAAGTAAACTTGGAGAAGGAGGTTTTGGGGATGTATTTAAGGTATGATGATCTTCAAATGTTTATCCACTAAAAAGATTTTCAGACAAAAGACAGTTATGCACAGTTAAAATTAGAACAAGAATGTTGATCACCAGGTTAACTTTATTAGTTTATTGCAAAAATAATTTTAAAAAATGTCTGTTTCTAACAGGGTTTGCTGAAAAATGGGAAAACTGTTGCAGTAAAAAGGTTGGCAGTAATGCAAACTAGCAGAGCCAAAGCAGATTTTGAAAGTGAGGTGAAGTTGATCAGCAATGTTCATCATCGAAATCTTGTCCGGCTTCTTGGTTGTTCTCGCAAAGGTTCCGAATGCCTACTTGTTTATGAATATATGGCAAATAGTAGCCTTGACAAGTTCCTCTTCGGTATGCTCCTCTGATCCTTGCTTCTTCATCTACTTGACTTATTTGTGTACTTGGACATGTGGGAAAATATCCTATATGATGCGTCTGATATTTCCCATTTGATTGATTGAGGTTTCATTAATGTAAACTGAACTTATACTCACATGAACTAGTACCATGTCTTTATCTTCTTTAGAAGGCTCTTACTTCGTTAATCTTGCAAACTGAGTTGATTAGCTTATCACAATGCTGACCTGCACCTCACCTCACACTCACATGTTCTGCCACAACAGGTGAGAGACGTGGAACACTTAACTGGAAGCAGCGATTTAACATCATTGTTGGCATGGCTCGTGGCCTTGCATATCTTCATCAAGAGTTCCATGTGTGTATCATACACCGTGACATCAAATCTAGCAATGTTCTTCTAGATGATGACTTTCAGCCTAAGATTGCTGATTTTGGTTTGGCAAGGCTCCTACCCGATGATCATAGTCATCTCAGCACTAAATTTGCAGGAACACTGTAAGTTTGAATATTCAAATATTACATTATACACAGCTTATTTTTCTAATTATGTTTTACTATTGAGCAGGGGATACACTGCTCCTGAGTACGCAATCCACGGCCAACTATCAGAGAAAGTTGACACATACAGTTTTGGAGTAGTCATTTTGGAAATAATAAGTGGTCGGAAGAGCAATGATACAAGGCTGGAGCCTGAAACACAATATCTACTTGAATCGGTATTCATTTTTCTTCTGAAAACTTTGAATTCTTGGTGCCATACGTTGGCCCATATGACTTGCATATTTCAGCCACCTCACAACTATTTGATTTATCCATATTTGTACATGCCTTTATAGTTCCACTTTCTAATTCCGTGATATGTATGCCTTGGCTGGCTTTCACTATATGCATTGAGAGATTTAACAAGCAGTTGGAAAAATTCTTGCCAAGTAAGCATTGCATGTTTATATTGCTCCAGAATCAGTCTCACAAGATCAGGATTTTACATACTTTCAACAGTTTCATTTTTTGTTAGAGAAGGCCTATAATAGTTCATATGATCAGTTTGCCTTAACTATATTGAGGTTTCTTTATGTACACACACGTCATGCTAATTGAGATAGACATTTGATTATGCCTGCTCATTGTACAGGTGTGGAAGCTATACGAAAATAAGAACTTGATGAGCTTGGTGGACGAGTCACTAGATCCTGAAGAATATAACCCAGAAGAGGTAAAAAGAATAATAGAGATAGCGCTTCTCTGCACTCAATCAGCGGTTGCTTCAAGGCCAACGATGTCAGATATAGTGGTGTTGTTGTTAACAAAAAATTCTCCAGAGTTACAGCCTACAAGGCCCACTTTTATTGATTCAACAAGTAGAGTGCGAGGTGAAACATCCTCCTCCAGTTCGTCCTCAGCATCCAAGGCCACTGTCTCTTTTACACAGTTTTCAGCCAGGTAAAAGGCTTCGTATTGTATATGGCTGCATTTCTTCTTGTGTGATAGTGATTGATTTGTAACTATAATCATGTATCTATAATTTATATATCAAGAATATTTATTTGTCAGTATATATAAAGGCAGTGTAAATTGTTTGAATTTTCCCTTTTGCCCATGTAAATATATGTCTCTCATGCATGTTACAAGCATGTGCTTCGTGCATGTCACATGTTGTATGCTTTGGTCCATAATTTAGCATACAAGAATTTATCTTGATGTAAGGTATTCTTGTTCTTGTGTTGTAAATTTGAATTCCGAGTTCTAAGTTGTAGTTGCCCTAGTGAATAACCCTATAATATGCTCATTTAACTGCTCATCCAAATCGAAATTGGAAGTAATATGCAACTGAAAGTTTTGCTTCCAGGCATACACACTTTCATGTGACACTATGGTTAGCTGTGCCCTGATTAGGTGATGCTAAAAAGTGACAGTTCCATTTTATGATTTTCAATGATTTGTACAAGCCTCACCCAACACCTTAAGGAAGCTCTTGAATTTGATTACAAACCCCTTGAATTTGATTACAAACTTCAGGAAAGGTATTAGCTGTTTTTTCCAGTTTTTCTGAAATGTCTACAGAAAGTAAGCTCTGGCACTTGGAACTCTATAGGCATCCTTTTGATAAGCTAAGTACTTAGTAAATCAAGTCGAAGCTTTTGTTTATCTACATAGTACAAAATGGGCATGCAGCTCCAGCTAAATTCATCCCCTCTTTCTTGAACCGGCAGAGGTGACATCACCTTGAACTTTGTCAGAAACAATGGAACGATGAATACAATATCTGATATGTTACGGTGAATCTGACAAAAGTTACTGATATAAACTGCAACAGAGAGGGTAAGATTGGAAATCAACGAATATAGGCTTATGTTGGCTCTGCATGGACTACTAACCTTTGCATGGCAACAATTATAGTTGTATATTTGAGATTGCTCAGAAGGTTGGAGAAGATTTGTCCAAGAGAATGACTGCTGAAATTCTTCGATGTTGCCACATAGGTAATCATTAATTTATTGGTTTATTCAGAATTAAGGTTACTCCTGAAAATCACCAATCTTTGTTGGTGAATATTATATTGACACATCCACTTTTAGCCAAACTTGAGACACTTATTTTGGTACGGAGGGAGTAGTTTTCTTATCTCTGCAGTCTGCACTAGTAGCTTTATGTGTCTGAGTCAAGATATTCTTACATTTTGCCTTTAGTGGTCTAGCATTAACTTGTTTGCTTCCCCTGGCTTAGGCCTCCTTTGATTCGATCTATAGGATTCAGTTCCTCAGGAATTTCCCCTTTCGTATACGTTTGATTCAAAGGATTGCATCAGGTAGGAACCAACTAATCCTGTAGGAATTTGGTACTCCCTCCGATCCATAAAAAGTGTTGCTTATCTTGTACAAAATTTGTACTCCCTCCGTTTCAAATTAGATGACTTCTATTTGGACAAAAGTGGATGTATCTAGATATGCTATAAGTCTAGATACATCCACTTTTTGACAAAAGGAAGTCATCTAATATGGAACGGATACAAAATGGGCGACACTTTTTATTAATTGGAGGGAGTAGTATGTTTTCACGGGAAAAGAAACATGAGCTCCCACCTCATGTAAAAATCCTGGCGGGAAGAAGCGCGTGCGGCACGCCTCGCTCGCGCCAAAACATCCATCTTCCAGAGTTTTTTCTTGCGAAATAAGGCGGTTTGAGTCTGGACTTCTGATCCACGCCCGGCTTTGCTTCCACCCTTCTTCTGATCCACGCCCCAGTCTCTGCTTCCGATCCACGGCCAGCGGCCGGCCGGGCGCGCGACTCCTTGCTCCCTTTCGGCTTGAACCTGCGATTCATCAACCAGGTTCGTTCCATCAACGGTTGGGAAAACTCTCCCCCCCCCCCCCCGCAATTCTCGAAAAGAAAAGGTTCGTTCCATCTATTTCGTCTCCATGTTTTGTCACCATAGGATGCGCAGTATGTTGATTTGTTTGTTACCGTGACCAAAAACTTGCTAGATTTTTTCAGATTTTGTGATTATGAGTTCCTGTGGTTTCCTTTCCTTACAACCTACAATCAAACAACCAATCATGAGAATTCCTATGTTCATAGGATCCGGTTGGTCAGGACATTCTATTCCTTTGTACTCCCTCCAGTTTCAAATTAGTAGACGACTTTCATTTTATTATATAAAAGTAGATGTATCTAGACTTATAACATGTCTAGATACATCTACTTTTGAATAAATTAAATTCATCTAATACAGAACGGAGGGAGTACTTCCTAATCCTTTGATTTTCCTACCCTATAAATCAAAGAAGGCCTGGGCTCGTTTGATTCGGAGGAATTCCACAGGATTTTCGTAGGATCCTGACCCGAAGGATTTTTTCCTACGAAGACCGTTTGATACGAAGGAAGAGCATCGTAGGATTCTTTCCTATGGAACTTTCCTCTAGTGCGTTTCGTAGGAAAATTTCCATTAGGTCCGAGCTCTTGGAAAATTTCCTATGGCGCGAAGAAAAGCGCGCGCACGGCTCGCTCGCTCTGCTTTTGGCGCTAAAACACCGCTTCCCGTAAAATATATTCTCAGCGTACCCCTTATTAGAAGAAAAGAGAAACACTTCTCCTCAAAGCATCACCGCCTCCTTTGGTCTAGAATCCAGATCGATTGAGTTTGCTCCACGGCCGCGCCGCCGGGCCGTCGCGCCGGCAGCTTCTCAACTCGTCTGTGCGCCTTCCCTCTTGCTCTGCTTCTCCACTGCCCCTGCTAAACGACTTTGCTTCTCCATGTCCAGCAGCAAGGCAGGCTATCTCAGATCTGGATTATTTCCTTCAGGCTTCCATTCTTTTTTGTTTTGCTACCATGCAATTAGTTTTGATTGGTTTTAATTGGTCATGACCTACAACATATTGTAGATTCTCTCCGATATTGACCTCACTATTTGGGTAATTTCTTCTTAGATATTAGTATCTGTAATTTGTTGATGAAAGATTCGTCCAAATTTTTGCATCTTCAATTAAGATATTAATATTACCAAATTCCTTATGTTGTAGTCCTAGTACATCCATAATTGTTTTAGTTCTGATCATTGGTTGATGTACACCTAGAATTGTTTTAGTTCTGATGCATACATAAATATAGCAACTTGAGGAGAAGTGTTATTGGTGGCATTCTTAGCTAATGCATACATAAATATAGCAACTTGCTCTTCTACGGAGACATCTCTTCCGTCAACAAGGCGGTCTCTCTCGCGCAATTTCCCAACCAAAGCGTGAAAGATGTCAATCTCCATTCTGAAGTGCCTTTTGCATAGGTCTTCATGTCCATCTAAGATTTCACTTAAACGACGTGCACCTGTAAGTATTGATGTGTGCATCGCTCTTCTCAATGGTTGTGATGAGTTTTCTGCTAAGGTAGGAAGAACAAAAAGAGCAAACTCATCCTCATTTTGTGATCTGCGACGATAGCTCGGATCCATTGATGCAATGGCAAACAAGCCTACGGAAAATTACTAGGTTACATTATATTATGATCAGATATGTAATTACAACTATATTCGATCAATGTGATGTAATTCTACCATGCTACTCATTTAGCTGAACATAAAACGAAATTAAAACTGAAGATGCGCACCGGCCGGCCGGAAAACATCTACAGAACAAGAACTAACCTCAATTTGAAGACCTGGTCAATCAAGTACGAGGATAACTTCAGCTTGCACGACTTTGAAGTTCCAACTGACAGTACATGTATGAAGAATAGGCTGCAAATGTATGAAGAATATAGATCCTAAAGAAGAACGTTGTGTATATATATGATCCTAATCCCAACGGCTAGCTTACTGAACAACGGCTGGCAACGGCTACTTGTTTGAAAGCTCAAACTTCAAATAATAATAATATATTGGTCTTGGATTCCTGTGATTTCCTATACTGCCATCAAACGTCCACTCATACAAATTCCCATGGTTTCCATTCCCCGTAGGATTCAATGGACAATCCAAACCAATCCTTTACTTTTCCTATCCCTACATGTTTCCTATCCCTACGAATCAAACAAGCCCGTGTGTGTGCGCCACATAAGCTGACTTCAATACAAATTATCGAGTAATCTCCGTGGCGACATCCAAGTTTTTGCACACCAGTTATTTCTCTTTTCTAACCAAAGGCCGTAGCCCAGCGTTAAATTAATGGCGCCAATGATTGAAGAAACAAAGTGCTGAACCAACTTACAAAGACCTCCACACACACAAACAAAGGATCAATCCAAATGCTTGTAGAAAGAAACTAGTGAAAGCAGAGCTACAGGCAAGGCTGGATCGGAAACAACATGAGGCTGAAACAAACATCATTTGAGGAAAGCAAGACGCTGACGAGGTGAGACACATCCAGAACGGCAAGAAAACGTCGCCTGGTCTCACGGTGGGCGTTCGGGTTTACCCGAAATTTCGGGTCGGGTTTTTCGGGTAAAATGAAATTCGGGTTTCCAAACATGGTACCCGAGAAATGCCCCACAGATCTCATACCCGACAATTTGGGTACCCGTAATTTCGGGTCCGGGTTCGGGTAATCCCGAAATACCCGAGAATTCTCCCGTGCTTGACGCCGTCGATCTGTCGCCGCTGCACCAAGGGAACGGGAAGCAGACAAGGGCGGCGGACGTTGGGAACGGGAAGCAGACGAGGGCGGCGGACGTCAGAGCTACTTGTCGTCAGCGACGTCGCGGGTAAGATGGAGGTGCCGCCGTGCCGCGTGCCCGCGTCGTCGTCGGCTCGTCGCGTCGGAGATGAAGGGAGAGGGGGAGAGTTCGTGCCGCCGGGCGCCGACGACCGTACTGGGAGAGGGGCGGCGCCGGCGGACAGGGTGGGGACTGGGGACGTGGGGTCCGGTGGCGGCAGCTGGGGGCTGGGCTGGGGCGGACAGGAGTCGGATAGGATAGGGTTCTGCGAAACTGAGCGCTGGTTGCTGTGCTGAGTTTTGTTCACTTCCTGGGATATTCGGGTAGTTCGGGATATTCGGGTTCCGGGGAGTCATACCCGAGAAACCTGAACTAAATTCGGGTTTCGAGCAGTGATACCCGTGCAAGTGCTCGGGTTTGTCGGGTTCAGGGTAAACGGGTCCGGGTCCGGGTTTTTCGGGTTCGATGTTCGGGTTTCGGGTTTTATGCCCGGCGTGAGCCTGGT
This sequence comes from Poa annua, assembly GCA_026929855.1. Classification (NCBI taxonomy): domain Eukaryota; kingdom Viridiplantae; phylum Streptophyta; class Magnoliopsida; order Poales; family Poaceae; genus Poa; species Poa annua. Next base: position 36,922,766 of record CM049438.1, read on the forward strand.
CCAGTCTCTGTCGGAAAAGGGACCCCTATCCAAGCTCGACAAGAGACACCAGCGGTGGATTAGATTTCCCCCTAGAGCCCGAGCCAACACCAATGGACGCTGCACCCCGCCACGAAGGGCCGAACCACATAGGCAAACTCCGTCTCCGACAAACATTACCGTCTCGGCCACCATACTACCACCGGAAGAGAGAAAAACCATGAACTCTAGTCTCTAAGGCGGCGCCTTCAGGAAGGGAGCGGCACCAAAGTTCCGGCGCTGCTTGATCCAAAGGATATAGGATTTTCAGCTGGAGCATCGGGAAGGGAGAGGGGAATAGTCGCGACGGTGCCTACAAGAAAGTAACAGTGCACATGGGAATCGCCGCTGTCGGCCACCGTAGTGCCAGGTAGATTTTCGCCTCGACAAGAAACCCCGCCTCTATAAACCCCGAGTGTGGTCGACTGCCGAGATGGCTACCAAACAACATCCATCGTTGTCACTCACCAGGTGATAGGCCGCCCTCACGGCCATGAACGCTAGCCAGCACCATACACCTATATGAGTCTGACTGTTAAACGTCGTAGTCTATAAGAGTTGGGTGCTCTTTAGTAAACTCATGAAAGGTCTTGGAGTATGACGTATAAACTCCACCCGCGGGGAAGCCTTGCGGCAGCCCAGTATCGGTCAAGAGTTTGTGTGTAATTGGTTTGCAGCAAACTTGTAGTTATAGGCATAGTCCACTATTCAAGTTGCGTTCTAGCGTAACATAAGTTTCTAAGTGGAATCTCGATTTAACAGTCTCCACTAACCACCGGTATATAAAACATTGTTTTGAAACAAAAATAGTATAATGTGCCAATAACACTTTGTGGGTGATTGCTAGAATTTTAGTATACTTGGGCCAAGGCCCAACTAAAATCTGAAATTCTCATGGCCCATTCATGGCTGGCTGGTTGTGTGTCGACGTGACTAATATTTAGTCCATACTGCTAGTTGGGAGTGACCTACACCACTTTATATAGTGAGCTCTTTTACCACTAATAAACTAGTAAGAACTAGTAAGATCGTGAAAAAAGGAGTGCCACACGCACGCTCCTCCTCCTCGCTTGCCTCGCCGCTCCTCGCCTCGTCATGACAAGTCATGATGCAGCGCGGGTTGTGGGAATCTCGCTGAGCCGATGCTTATATTTTTGTAGTTCGGAAAAACTTAATGAGTCATTGATTAATAATTAACGGAGGTGTTAATTCCTTAGACGTTTCCGACCCTTTATGATCGTGAGGCTGTTACCGACTTAAACGTGCGGGTGCGCACACGTCCTACCCGACCCGCATTAGATATGCATGCGGCGCAAACCCTAGCCGCAATATGCAACACATGGTCTCGCGTCGTTCCACCTCTAAAGCATTGCGCCGCCGTCTTCCAAGTCTTCTCCATCCCGTCTTCCGGCGTGCACCGGTTGCAGGTACAGTAGGCCTCCGGAACCCCGCCTCTCGAGATCCTGTATGGAAGAGGAGCGATTAGGTTTTTCGGGAGCGTATTCGTGCGACTACTGGCATCGAGTTCTTTCCCAACGACGACTTCTTCCCCGACATCGCCAACCTTTTCATTGACGACATGGGCGATTAGGTTTTAGTAGATCACATGATTAGATTAATTTGTATTATTCTAAATCATGAATTGTTTATTGTTTTCGTGAGTAAAATCATATGCTAAATTGTCTAATTGTTCAACAGTAACTTGGGTTTTGTGATGGGGTTTTCTATCCTCAGAAGGACGTAAGTCATTCTATTGATTCAAGGACAGCGGTGCCAGAGTCACATCTGTTTATAGTTACGATTATTAGGTGCTGGGTAGTGCCGTAGTGTGTAGATGGATGTTTTGCACATGTACCGTACATTGGGTTAGGGACCATGGGAATACACAAAGTTGCTTTCCTAATGTGATAACTATTTGCGCTTATGAAGTTATTTGTTCATTAAGAAGCTAGTGCAGTAACTATGTTATATCACAAGACTACAGGAGTGGTAAAAGGGCATAGCATGTTATAGAACTCCCCTGTCATCGCCAATATATGCATTCTAAAAATCTGGCATCTCTCCAAGTGATCACTGTTGGGGGTCCCTGGCTCCCAGCCTAAAAAAGTGCAACAATTATTTAAGTTCAGGATCTGAAAGAAAAAAAAAACACGGGAGTGGGTCATGTGGTCCTAAAACGGAAAGGGACCCAAACTGTGCAGCAATGCTAATTATTTGATCTCAGAATCTGAGTGGGCATTCACATACACAAGGTCTGCCAAATTGATGCTCAGATTTAGAGTTATTTGTACAAAATGAAATTCCCTTTATTATCAATTCTGATTTTATTTTTACCACGTTTAGAGTTACTCTGGTTTGAGTTTTTACCACCTTATATTAATATAGTAAACATAAATCCCCACATGTTGGATCATTTACATCTTTTACAGCCAGATATTTAAAACATGCTAATATAGAACTCTGAATTTTATCTTTGGTTTTTTTCTTAAAGATGGTTATATGCATTTGTTGTATTTTTTTTAACCTACATTTGTTATATACTGATGGATGTCCACTGGATAAATGGATCTATGCACATTCCCTGCACCGACACGTATGCCCTCCCTTGCTGAAACTGAAGGGAGATTGCATTTTGCGAAAACCAAAATCAAGGTAGGTCAGGCCCTCCCTTCCTGAAACTGAACGGAGGTTGGATTTTTGTCAAAAGTAAAATCAAGGTAGGTCAGGCGAATCAGGACTGTTCCGCAGCAACCTGTTGAGAACGCCTTTGATAGGGGATGATTATTGGGGGAGTGCCCGCCATCTTATTTAAGGATGGGGACGTGATTGAGTTGGTCATATGTGCGTGTTGCCTTGTTGCAGATGTGTGCCACCGACCCACCGTGAGGTTTTTGGTGGATGCTGCAGAAGGTTTCATCCTTAGGGCTGCACGGATATAACACTCTGACTTTTATCATGGATAGCACCATGCCACATTAGTAGTTTAAATTGATCTACATATGCATGTAATATATGGTCACCCAAAATGTAGCAATTCTGGATTAACCGTTTTGGGCAATTCGAGGACAAAAGCCCAGGCGAGTTGCTTCGTATGCATGTCCCTCTCCATACTGACTAAGAAAAGCAGGTCCATTGAATCTTAGTACTAACCTTCCTGCAACTCAAGAATTCATATTTCAGACCACGGGAGGGAAAGGCATCCTCCAATCTTCCATGCTTTAGATCTCTTGATTTCTCTTAAGGCAATTACCAGATGCACATGAGACAGAAACACATAGATGTACATTAGAACAATCACTCTACAGATGCATAGCTGAGAGTCCCTTTGTTCTTACAAATGGAAAATAGACCCAGTGACACAGTTAGCTGTTTTTAAGCGGAATGGTACTCGAGTGGTAAAGGGTCTGCCTCTAATGTCAGTCACCTTCCTTCAAAAAAGAGGTCAGTTGTCTCCATAGCGAGCAGTCAACTTGAATGTCGATTAGTGCTTATAAAAAACCTGAATTTAAGTGGTGACTTACTGCCTGTTCCATGTAATTCTATTGTTGTCCGAGGTCAACTACAACGCTCGGCCCAAACGGACACCAAATGTGTCTGTTTTTGTCCGTTTCGGTCGCAAGGCAGATAGGCGTCCGACCCTTGTCCGGCCTTTCCTGATCAATGCACCCCAACGGGGTGACCCATTTTCCGCCCTGTCCTTTTTTTTAGTTTTTATCACATTGGGGGCAAGTATTGCAAAAGAGTCACATAGTTTTAGAAACAAATAGAATATCACATAATTTATTGCAACCAAAATGAATAAAATTGTAGCAACTAAAACTATGGGGCAATTCTTGGTTTCCCCGATGAGTCCACATATGCTCAACCCAATCGTTTTGAAGTTGCTTGTGAGTTTCCCGATCACGCATATCCTGATGAAATTGGATGAACTGTGCAAATATTACCGCTCCACCTTGAGGCTCAACCAAATCACCTTGAAACTGCCAATCTTTGTCATAGATGATGTCAGCATGCTCATCAACTAGGATCATATTGTGTATGATCACACCAACGGTCATCACCTCCCATATAGTATTAACGCTATGTTCTAGGAGGGTGCCGAACAATAGCTAGCCTTGCAAGATTGGAGCACATCAAAAGCACGCTCCACATCCTTTCTACAACTCTCTTGTTCTTTGGCAAACCCGGGCTTCTCTTCTATCAGGATTGGAGATTGTCTTCACAACAGTAGATTGGTGCATTGGGTGGCTATTGATCTCATAGTTCATCTACGGGGAATTCCCCTCCAAAATCTTAGAGAACACCGGAGAGCGTTGAACCACATTGATATCATTATGTGAAGGCCATGCTGAAGGAGTGCCTAATCCAAAGATCTTTTGAAGGCACTTCTTCAAGTATGACGTGCACTTGCCAACATGTCCCTTATATTGTCTATGCAAAGCAAATGGACAGTTCTTCGACTCCCAGTGCATGCCACGATGCTTCTAAGCCTGCCAGAAAATCCTCTTGCCTTGTAATCGACAAAAGGGAGGTAGTTTCGTCAACATTTGGCTCTCTCAAGTACTTTGGCCCAAACACTGTAATCACAGCTTTGCATAACTTGTACATTGACTCTAGACATATGGACTCACTCATGCACACTAGCAGCTCCATATGCTAGCATCCGAACAGTTGCAGTGCATTTTTTATGTGAGGAGTACCAAGGGCATCGATTGCAGTTGAACACATGTCTTGCCATTTAGAAGCGTTACCGGAAAACTTTGGCAGGTTATGTTGGCTTGTATGATGGAAGTAATCTTTGAAGAGTTGGAGATGGCATCCTTCTCTGTTATGACCCAACGTTGGTGCACGGCCCGGGACCGAGCCCCTGAACAATGGTTGATGCCGGGCAATATGTTCATTAACGAGGAGTGTAGCAATCAAAACATCAATTTCATGGTAGGATGATTCATCGGATGATGATGTATACAAGATGTTGTACAAGTACTCATCCGAGCTATCCGCCATAGGAGGTGGTGAATTCATACCTCATAAACATCTCAGTCAAACAGTCGAACACCTTATGGGCGGTGTCTGTCGTGGACGAGTCTCAGACGGTTTCCGGCGGCAGCGCGATCGTCAAACTAGGGCGGGTCGGTGGAGACGGTGACGACCCGACCGGGGTTCATGTAGCCAAGTAGGGGTGCAAAGTGCGTGCCCCAACCTACACCGTCCGGCAAAGAAGGGAAACAACACTGGTGGCGGTGGTGGCGGCGTGATGTGGCATTGCAGCGAGGACGAGAGGAAGCAAGCACAAATTGCGTTTGTGTTCCTAGTGGGTGCGCCGGGAGAGGACACCAAGGTTGTCTGCGCATGTCCGGAACGGACGCAAACGCCGCTCAAATTTTGGGCCGGAAATAGGTGCGCGCAGAGAGAAAAACGGAAATCCGTCTGTTTGTGTCGCCGCGTTGGGCCGTTGTTTTTGTCCCCCCGGATAAAAATGGATAGCTCCGGATCAAATGTGTCTGCGCGTTGGAGTTGCCCTGACAACCAAACCGATTTCACCTTCTTCGGTGGATAATTTTTCTTTTGTATGTTTACGCTAACCTATATTGAGATAAAATTTCAATGTCAGATTACAACACCTACAGAAGTGCTTATACGTGCAGACTGATGAATGAATTTAAGTTAATTAAACTAAAGCAGATTAGCCCAGGTTTTGAGGCGGCTTCTCTTTTATATATGAAAATATGAGTTGAGGAGCTATCATACTAGTCTCTGGTACAGGTTCAATTCTGAGCTTATGTACGTACTCGACAGTTCCTGACGGTGCAGATTATCAACATGTGTTCCTGACGTTCTCGTCCTCATGTAATCATGTGGCACAGGGAGATTTGTACATTTTGGTATACAATAATTTTTGGTGACCAAGCTGGGGCCAGGGGACAGTCATGCTGATGGATTTTAGCTGAGATGCTCCACAGGATCATTAATAACACAAACGTCGAAAGAAGGTAAACTAACACTGGTGTATATTTAAAGCACCCTATGATATGTCAAAACTGTGGAAGCTTAAGAAAATGGCTGTCCTGATTAAAGCTACACCCAACCCCGCAAAAAAAAATTAAAGCTACACCCTTCAGTTAAATAATTAATCTCCTTGTGAAGATTGTTTGTTCTTATTACTTCGCACATGCTTTTATTCAGCTTGTGCCTTTCAGATAAGCATTTTGAGTTTTTGTCTTTTTGCCATTTCTCTTGCTAGCAAGGAAGAAAAGAGTGCTTTTGCATTTTCAGTTTATTTTTTAGGATCCATCTACAAAGGACACAGCTGCCATCATAATTCAGACAAGTACAATGACAAATGTACCTGTTGAGAATGAGTGCAGAAAACCTGTGGAACAAAACATACTATGTGTTGCCTATTCAGCTGCATTATTTAGTAATACTTTAAATATTTTTTTTTTTGAAAAGGAATACTTTAAATATATGGATAACAATAAAATTATGTTATGTACTTCTTGTGGGGGCAAAGGTTGTCTTTCTTTGTCCTGACAATTCCAGGATGTGGTTAAAAACAGCTGTTCTGTGCCCATCAGGAGACAGGTTTTTGTCTAGCTTCTGTTGTTGTACTTCGTGTGCTTTAGAAGAGGAAGACCATAAGTATGTCTAACAACTAGTTTCTCGTACACATCTGCGAGTGTAAGTAATATATTACACTATGCAATATGCATGCTTGAGAGCAGCATGCATGTATCCTGTCACCAGTTTAATTATCACCACCAGGCATTAGCTACCAAATATTTAAGTGTGCATTATTAAGGGCAGCTTGATGCTGACATAGGAAGACTGGCCTTTCAGTTTACGGGGAGATGAGAACAGCATGCAAGAAACAAGGTGGCTCTAGCTTGATTGGTAAAGGTTGGCTCAGTTCCTGTCAAGTCTGTTAACCCTGGCCGAATTGGTGTGCTGATAAATATCCAAAAGTGAAGCCTGATATAGGACACCAACTAATCTAAACAAATAAAGCAAAAGATAATAAGGGAGTCCTATCTGATGAAGTATATGAGTATACATGACAGCTTTCGTTGTTTAATCATGCAAGTGGTGGACATGTCACCAAAAGAAGCATGACCATCTGGGAAATACACCACATCTCTATTTCTTGTCCCCCTTACAATGGACTCATCCCTCCCCACTTGTATATGTGTGCTTGCATGGAATAGATGGCCTATCAACTGTTTCAAATTACTTATAATGGTACCAAAGGGAATTAAATGTTTTTTTTTCTATAACACACTCACTCCGTCCCACAGTATAAGACATTTTGACAAGCTAAAACAACTTGCCAAAATGTCTTAATTATGGGACCGAGGGAGTATGTGTTGTATGGGCTGCAGTTTTTAACAAAAACAATCACCTCTAAAACTGAACTTTTCCAACTGAGCTGTCGGTAAGATTTCTGTGCTGATCAAGTGATTATCACATGAAAATGAACATCAATTCAACTTTATGCTCTCCTTTCTGCACCTTATTCTGAGTAGTTGTGTGATGGTCCCATTATCCTATATATATATTACTAAAATTGAGAACTTCAATGTCAACTTTTCTCTGACATCATTGGCGTATCTTTGCCAGTGAAGTTTTTTCAGCATGCGCTATGAGATAAGGATCTCTGTGAAGTTCTTGGCTGCTGACGGGGAGATCATTCTGCACTTGGAAGCTTGTACGGTACAAAAGACCACCCCCATAATTCAACTTGACAGACTGGGTTGTTTTGGTACTATACATAAATTTTCATTTAGGCAATCACCGGGGATACGAGGGGGTGGGGTACTATTTGCCATATACTTGCATCTTGCCGGCAATGCTCGGAAAGCTTTTTCTTCGTTTTAAATAAATAAAATGGTACAGCTATTATATATATGTCTTGTGGCATTTTTCTTAGATAAGGAACTCATAGTGTACCATAATGTGGTAAGTCTTTGATCTGCATTCTGCTATCCTTTGGACAACCAATGAACCAAATACGTCCACTAGCACCACCGATTTCCATTGGTGTACTCGGGGAAGAAAGGAAAGCATGGACCGTTCTTTGTTGGCATAAAAACCTGAGCCGTAGTAGGTCAGGACCACCATTGTACTCTACCAGCCATATGTAAAGATGATGCGCTTGGTGAGTATCCTGAGGCTATAAAGCCCGAATCTCCTTGGGCCCAACTACACCGTGGCTTTCCGTCCTCCCAATGCCAAGTAGTTCCAAAAACTAAAGGGGGGCCTGAGTGGATGGAAATGGTGTGCCTGCTCTTTTCCATACATACTTATGTTTCATCAATGGCCGAAGGGATCTCACGAGCTCATTGGGCTCTCTCTTGCAAGTGGGGAGAAAAAGGGAGATCTAGGAAGGACTTAGTTAGTGGCCCACATTTTTATCCCTTTTTCACACTCACGAGCTCGTGGATTGGACAAGGAAAGTTATCTGAATTGGTCTGAGATCTTGGGGAAGATCACACACTGTGTACTCTCCACTCAGTCGGCCATGCAGTATTTTGTTGTTGAGTGACGGCAAGGTCATCCTGACTCTGCTCGTGCTTTAGGAGATCGGGCTGGTCTGCAGTGAAGTGGTCGTTAAGAATTTAGATATCCTCAGGCTTGTGTGGTTTTCTTTGCTTCTTCTTCTAGCTCACAGTTACCTCTCTCTCTTCAAGCTCACAGTTACCTCTCTTTGGAGCATCTCCACTCACGGCATCCAAATGACGCCCCGTAGCAGCGACAAATGACCTGCCTGCTTTGGGGCCCATAGATTTCTCCAAATCGACATTTAAACATGAAAATGGATAGATTTCATTTAAATTTGGTTCAAATTAGACATAATTCATTTAAACTAGACATGGGCTGGGTTCGTCGACCACACCTCGGGAGGCGGCAGTTCACCGGCAGCGGCGTGTTGGTGCGGATGTGCTTCCGCACCTCCGCCTGCGTGAGCAGTTTAGCCGATGGTGGTGGCGGAGGAGGACCGCGGCTGCGGTGGTGATAGGTGTCCCCCTCGTGAAGGAGCGGGGTGAAGGAGGCCCGCCTCATGGTCATTGTGCAACGGCCGCCCGACGCCCCACTCGACACGACGACAAGCTTTACGCATCTCCTACGCATCCCGGCGGTCCCTGGGACGGAGCGTTGCTTCGCGGGGAGAAGGCATGGCGGAGGTGGAGAAGATTAGAGTGTCGTGGACGGGGCGAGGTGCCCGATCTATATAGTGGCCGGGGACACAAGTGGGTGGCGTGCCTTAACTCCGACCACCTGCCACCCATTTACGACGACGCTTCAAAAGGCGCGCTTTTCTACATTGATGTCACTGTGGTGTATACGCTTCCTCTCCGCAGAGGTGAAGCGGCGGCTCGCTCGCCTGGCTAGGAAACCGAGATGACGTCCATCATGTATAAAGCTGATTGGCTGATCATGCTTAGTACTCTTTTATTTGATTGGCTGATCTTTGTAGCCACCCTTTATGATCCATGAACTGTAACACTCTGAACGATTTTGGTTAAATAATTGCGGACGGCTATGTGCATCTCTTGGATGCAGAGGCCAGGGACCCGCACCTTCTTATCTAAAAAAAATGTATACAGCTGACCGGCCAACAACCGCATTCAAGTTCATGTCTCAATGAAAGGGTTGACCCGCGTGTCAGAGTCTACGTGACGTCACGTGCGGCTTCGTCCGACGCAGTCCAACGGCTCCTCACGGGGTGGACGTGGGCTGGGTGTGTCGGGCCTAATTTTGGGTTGTGCCGGATGAAATCTACATTTGGGTGCCGTGAGTGGGTGGCATTTTTCTGAGATGCTCTGAGAAAAATATAATATTAGTCAGCTTGGCGTGCTTAGTAGTTTCTTTGCAAGGCTTAAGATAGAGCGCAACACGATCAATGTCACTAGAGTTCTTTAAGCTTATTTCGTGCCACTTGGTGGACAACTAAGAGTGTATTTCAACCTAGAGGTCATGGCGGCATGCCGGCATATCTTCTCTCGTGTAAGAAACTTTACCAGAGATGCGGTTGTCGTACAATTTCAATTGTTGTTCGAGCACTCATATCCAAGATTTATAAAGGGAATTTAGTGCTATTGCGGAGCAGTTGCGCTAGATATCGACTACACGTTCATACATGATGTGATGATGAGAAGGATGTGGTTGTGAGCTATGGAGCATATGAGAAGAAATCTCTTCCGATTTTGCATTTAACCTTTTTTCCTGAAAGACCTTGCATCCATCCACGGACAGACAAATTCAACTATTCCACACTGTTCCAGGATTCTATTATTGACATTGCAAATGATCCGACTAGATTATATTCTCTCGGCACTTTTGCGGCAGATAGCTTCAAATGAAGACAAGCTAACACACGATACACTTTTTTTTTAGAAAAGGAGGATGTGAGTCCCCGGCCTCTCACAATACACATTTGTGCAAATCTTAGATGAAATGCAGTTTGTAAGGATAATAAACTATACTGAGAGTATCAACATCAAATGTGTGGATTTGTCAACTGCTATCTATCAAAACAAAAAAAATCTATTTATTGTAACACCGTTACAGAAGTACTTACCTTAGTTTCTCACCAATCGTACCATACTTAATGTTCAGGAGATCTATTCATATATATATAATAGTAGCTACCAGCGTCTTCTCCATACACGCCGACGACCGCGTGGAAGGATGGAAATAAGAGATCATTACTGTACTTGGACGATTCAAATAAGTGTGCCACATCACCACGACGAGGTGTTCCCGGAAGGTTTGAAAGCCCTCTTATTGTTGAATAACCAAAGTCAACCATTTTTCGGTCACTTGCGATATGGGTGTTACTTAAAGATGTCTACAAGTTCTTTTTAATATTGGAAGCCCGCCCAACATCGACAAGGCAGTAGGCATTTTGCTTTGGTGAAGATTTGTATATTTTCTCTTTGTCATGTTTGCTTCTCCTATATCAATATAAAAGGCAAAGCTTTTGCCTCGTTTCAAAAAAAAAGTATATTTTCTCTTTACAATACAAATGGACTTTGCAGCTGCTGATTGTTTGGGCTGTCTGCATATTCCAATGGAGGTCAAGGGAGAATTCTCATCCATTATCTAAAAAAACTCGCTGGTACTTTTCTTAGAGCTCATGGATTCCAGCCACATGATGCATGGATTGATGGGCATCCTCATTGACGTGTGTAGTGGCCAATCTTCGTCAGTGAGCCCCTCCGACCTTGTAAATAGTATCACACAACAGTAACTCTGCGAAAGATATGGTATCTAGGGCTGAGCCCCCCCAATGCCTCCATTCATGATGATTGGTCAAGACTCAAGAGTAACAGTAGGAGCCACGGGGCACGGGGATTGGCTCACCTTCAAAGACTGCAGGTCATGGCAGAACAACTGGGGTGCAAAAATACATGCTTGATCCAGCTTTGATTTGAGCTCTCCACTCTATTCTGAGCAAGATCTTAAAATATTTGCCTTCAGCGTCTACTTGCATGTCTTAATCAATCTTATTTTAATGAAACATGATACTCTACAACAACAGAAAATGCTTGATATAGTTCTTAAAGTTCAGAGACAAGTTTTTCGAGAAAACGCAAAGGACCATTGCGTTTCATTTTATTGGAAAGATAGAGTTGGGTTACAAGCCTCGTGGGAGGTAAAAGTTCAGAGAGAAGTGAGAGCGGATGAAATAAAATTTATTGGACCTGTTTAAAGCAATATACTTCCAGAACAGGAAATCTTGTGAGCTATATTGTCCTTGCCCTTCCTTCTGGCAGGAGTGCACTGCAGTATCCATTTTTCTCTCCCCTCATTTATATTGTGCTGGTTTGTTTCAGCTGCTCCCCTCCGTGTGTATATGAGAGTGAGACTCCTCAGGGAGGGGGAGAGAGAAGGAAGATCACATGGTCCTTTTTTTGGGTATGTGACAGCTTCTCCCTTTAGTCTTTTAGTGCTTCCTTTTATCTCCTCCTCATGAAACCCCTTTCAAAACCTCATCACCTGATGAGTGAGTTCCTTCTCATACTCCTTTAAGAGCCTCTTCCCTGCTCATCCTTTTATTGTTCTTCTTCATCCTCTCGTCGTTGTCCAAGAGGCAAGAACAAAGCCATATAATGATCTGATCCCTTCTTGCAGCCTCCTTCACAATACACGTTGTGGAAATATACGTACCTTCTTCTTGTACCAACCTCCATATTCCTGCAAGAACCATGGAGATTGCCATGGTCTGCACAAGAGTTAACCTCCTCCTCCTCATCCTCTCTCTGTGCTCACCATACAAGTTCATACAGAGTCCCATGGACTTTGGCCCCTTGAACCTGCTCCCCACCACCACCGATGCATCCAGTGATTTTGGTAGGATCATCTTCCACTCCCCATCCGCAGTGTTGAAGCCCCAGTCTCCAAGGGACATCTCTCTGCTTCTCAGCTTTCTCTCTGCCTCATCTCTAAGCAAGGTGACGGTGGCAGCCAGGGGTGCGGGTCACTCCATTCATGGCCAGGCCCAGGCCCTTGATGGCATTGTGGTGGAGATGTGCTCTTTGCCTTCTGGGATAGACTTTCACAGAGGAGGAGAAGGAGATATTTCCTATGCTGACGTGAGTGGTGGAGTTATGTGGATAGAGCTCCTGGAGCAGAGCTTGAAGCTAGGGCTGGCTCCAAGGTCTTGGACAGATTACCTCTATATCACCATTGGAGGTACTCTCTCCAATGCTGGCATCAGTGGGCAGACATTCAAGCATGGGCCTCAGATTAGCAACGTTCTACAGCTGGAGGTAGTCACAGGTACGATAAATGCATGATGAGGAAGAAATAAAGGACAAGATCTTATACATTTGGCTTTTGGCTGTCTTCCTTGGCCAACATCTTGTAACTGATGGGCAGTAGATTTTCTGTTCCTTTTCGTTTTGCAGGCAGGGGAGAGACTGTGACATGCTCACCCACCAAGGGTGCAGAGCTATTCAATGCTGTCCTGGGAGGCCTTGGCCAGTTTGGCATCATAACTAGGGCAAGGATCCTGCTGCAGGAAGCTCCACAAAAAGTATGCAGTTTTAGGACTGACATGTTTTTTTAGTTAATATCTGTATCATGTTTGCCCTCTATTTTTGCATCCCAGTGTATGACCTGAGATAATTAAACAAATTTTCAACGTCATTAAGGTGAAGTGGGTGAGAGCCTTCTATGATGATTTCGGCACCTTCACCAAGGATCAGGAGTTGCTGGTATCAATGCCAGATTCGGTAGACTATGTTGAAGGTTTCATTGTCTTGAACGAACAATCCCTTCACGGCTCCTCCATTGCCTTCCCTGCGAATATGGCCTTCAACCCAGATTTCGGCACCAAGAGCAGTCCTAAGATCTACTACTGCATAGAGTTTGCAGTTCATGATTACCAGCACAAGAACACAAATGTGGACCAGGTAAGCTCCAGAAGTGTTCTTTTTTTTGTTTTTTGTGAACTTGTCAAATGCTTGGGGATGATTGAGTTAGTATCTATTTCAGGCCGTGGAAGCTATCTCAATGCAGATGAGCCACATAGCATCCCACTTGTATAGTGTGGAGGTGTCCTACTTCGATTTCCTCAACAGGGTCAGGATGGAAGAGATGAGCCTAAGGAGCAGTGGGCTCTGGGAGGTGCACCACCCGTGGCTCAACATGTTTGTGCCAAAGGCTGGCATCAGTGACCTGAGGGACCTTCTCATGGACAACATCTCACCGGATAACTTCGAGGGACTCATCCTCATCTACCCACTCCTCAGAGACAAGTAAGCTGTACTACCAATTATTAACACAAAAATAGACATTACATTAAGATATCCCTACATGGGGCACATCAATGCGTGGAAGCATTGTTTATGATAAAGATACTATCTACCGATTGTTTAAGTAACCCCTGTTTTGTGACTGCTTCATTAGCTTCCAAGCAGTCCGAGTTGGACAAGCCTTTCGATGCATTATCCAGCGTGGTTGTGCACTTAATCACAAAAAAAAACGGGGTTGTGCACTTCTGTTTAATAGTAACAAGTTCTTTTGAAGCACCCGTTCCGTTAATTCAGACATAGCATTCACGATTTAGGTGTGCTCTCTTCTATTCTGTAAAGGTCTCTGGAAGAGAAAATATTTATGACAAATGATGTGTGATGCATCTTCGCACGCCTAGCCACCTACTTACGCTCTTTGTTACGTATTATATAGGCATATCGGCTTCTTGGTCCCTTCTTTTTCACAAGACATAATAAGTTGCTGCATCCCCCTATACTGTGGGGTGGGTATAGAGGGCAGAAAAGTTGCAGCCATGCTTCCTGCTAAAATTGGACACACGAAATAAGAATATAAGGTTCATGGTTGTTTAATACTGCAAACTCTTTTTGGTTGGAAAGTTCTATTATGTCTACAATATTTTTGGTAGAAAGTCCACACCTACAGTGGCTTTGTTGGTCGATTGTTGCATGATTATGAATGATTGTTTTTATGCATTGTGGGTCCTTCAAATAGAATGACATCTGTCACCAGCATAGAATGATATAGCCGGAACTATAGCTCAATGAGTGGCCTCTTTTTTATTTGCTCAAACCTTTGTTCAGTCGCAACGGCGTAATATGTGAACAAAGGCACTTGATTTCAAATTGGGGCTTTGTACTGCAGTGGAAAAAGGGAAATTATATCGGGTTGTTCATGCTTGGATATTATATTGATATCCTAATGGATGATAAACAATCACTGCGATCCACGTCAAAAATCAGCAACTGAGCTGTTTTACTTGGGATAAAATAATATTTGACAAGCTAACGATTATTTGTTGTGACGCATAACGTTGTTCACAAGGCACAGTCTTATGTGGTGTGAAAAAAGAATTGTGAGATCCCATTGACCTAACATTCGAGTATTTCTATACGTCTTGCTCCTATCTGTAAGTTTTTTTTACAAGTTTAACTGCAAGATGGATTTAAAATAGTCAACTCTGGGCTGATTGAGAGTTAACAACAGAAATATACTTATGGGCTTGATTCATGTTCAATGTACTGAACTAACTTAATAGCTGCAATGTAGACGTGTCTAAGTAAACATTAAAACAGAGTTTTTCGAGTAAGAATACACTGAACTGCCAAATGTCAACTATATCATCGTCTGAGTATTATCGTTTAACTGTTGCTCTCTTTATCTAACAGGTGGGGCACCAACACCTCCGTCGTGCTACCGGATTCTGCATCCACGGAGCAGGTGATGTACGTGGTCGGTATTCTCCGATCGGCTAATCCTGACGCAGGATGCTCCCACGACTGCCTCCAAGAGCTTCTCCACCGTCATCGCTACATCGCTGACACTGCCGGATCACGACTTGGAGCAAAACAGTATTTGGCTCACCATCCAACTCCAGCTGGCTGGCACCGACACTTTGGCCGAGGGTGGGAGCTGTTTGCGGACCGCAAAGCGCGGTTCGACCCGCTGTCCATCCTCGGACCAGGCCAAGGTATTTTTCCCAAGGGCAACAACAATGCAATGTATGCAAGCTGACACCATAATTTGCCGCAACGATCGGTGGTGAAATGAGCGATATAGATAGGTGACTAAGATGGAATCTTGTTCTTTCTTTTCGTAGTTCCTTTGGGTTGTTTCCTTGGCATTTTTAGGCATCGGTTGTATTACTATGGTGGGGGATCTTGGGAGAACCTAGTGGTGGGAGTACCACTTGGAATTTTGAAACTCTGTACAGGCTGAGGAAGCACGGCTCTAGGGATAGAGATAGTGATTCTGTTCGATCTGTATGCCTAGTTTGATGTTGCCATTAACATGGCTTACTATTGTTGTCACTTGACTCTTATGAGTGTACAATTCTTTGCACTCTACTCCTTTGGACATCCCTCCCTAGGCTCGGGTCAAGACCCAACTAAAATCCGAAATTCTCATGGCCCATTCTGGTTGGCTGGTTGTGCATTTACGTGACTAATGTTTGGTCCCATACTGCTTGTGGAGAGTGAGCTGCACCACTTTATATAGTGGGATGTTCTAGTATTAGTATGAGCTAGTGAGAACAAGAGAAAATGAAGAGTGCCACACGCGCGTTCCTCCTCCTCCTCGCTCGCCTCGCCACGCCGCGCCGCGGGTTGCGGGAATCTCGCCGAGCCGAGGTTATATTTTTGCTGTTCGGGAAAATCTATGAGTCATTGATTGATAATTAACGGACGCGTTAATTACCTTGCTGTTTCCGTTCGTCGGCGAGATCTCCTTCTCGACATCAATGGTGGCTTTGGAAGATTAAGTTTGTCTAGGTATGGTTCTTCAGATCTTTCTTCGCCAGATCAATCTTGGATTGTTTCTCATGGTTGCCGCGAGGAGGTTTGTCCTTGCATTATCTATCCCGGCTACTACGTCTTCGACAATGGTGATTCGTTCTCTAGGGCCCCAACGACGTCGACAACGTGGTTCGGTTATTTGTCCATGAAATATCAGTGGTGGTGCTCTTTCCGATATTGCTTGATTAATTTAATGGCTGCGTGCGTGCACAAAGCCTTGGCATTGCGGCTCAAAATTAAAAAGGGAGAATCTTCGGTGGTATTCACAAGTGTGTGGTTTGGTGGTTTTGGCGTTGTTCTACGGCTGCCTTCAGAAAAGTACAAGATTATGTCATGGATAAAGAAAGAGCTTGAAGATCTCACATATTTCTATTTTAGCTTTGTTTTTGTAATCGATATAATCGTGTACTCTTTGTTGGTTTAATATATGTGAAAAATTCAAAAAAAAAAAAGTTATCTTCCTTCTCAATCTTCATCAGAAGTGCGGGAAGTATCTTCTTATTTTTGTTTCGTTTGGAGAACGAGGACGTTCATGTATTCCATCATGGTCTTTCATAGGCCTTGCAAATATTATATATGAGTATATTTCACCTTTTCTCTCTTATTTGTGCTTGATTGACTAATATTACCACATTCTTCCAAGTTACCTGCTTAAGCAAGTTTAGGATGTCTCCAAGGCCATTTCAGCCGTTTTTGTCCGTTTGGTTCGCCGAACGGATAAATCGTGCCTGCGCCGGTCCGCCGTGCGACCGAGTGCGCCCAACGCAGGCGATGCATCACAATTTTTTTTGTTTTTCCTTAACAGGTTATATATTGGCCGTTTTTCGTTGCGTAGGGGAGGTGGGCCTCAAACGGCCATTTTACATAATAATCTAAAAGGAAAAAATACCGAAAATTAAAACTATGCCCCTACGCAGGCTTTTTGCTACTCCTCGTCGGAGGAGCTGAACACGTACGGCGACACCTGCCACAGGTACACCGGTTGGTGTGCGCCGGCGGCGTGTGAGGCTGCTCTGCTCCTCCGGTGGCGTCTGTGGCGTCTGCGGCCGCGGCACCGCGTCCTGGTTCCAGCTTCAGGACTGGCCGACCAGGCCATCGGGCAGTGGAGAACATGGAGGCCAGTCGTCGTCCTCCATGTAATCGTACCATGGACGTGGCGCGAGCTGAGCGTCCATGGCCCCCTGGAGCTGTCGCGCCGCCTTCGCGTGCTGTCGCGTGGCTTCGTCCTACTACGCCTCCGCATTTGGTGGCAGTGACCACCGACCGCTCGGCGGTGTGGGGGGGGGGGGGGGGGGGGTGCTCGTGAAGAGACTCTGGCGGCGCGCATCGTACTCGTCCTCGAACCATGTTCGCCATTTCGGCGAGTCGGCGGTGAAGGCTGGGTCGTGGCGGTACTCTGGATCAAGCCGTGTGCGCCGCCCGCGCGATCTACATGTCTCGTGCGTGTTGGCTCCACGGGATCGGTGGCACCGGAATCCGTTGGGGATTCAGGTGCCAGTGGTCCGGCAGCTTGGCGTCCGGCCACAGCATGGGCACGGCGTGGTTCCGGTACCACCGACAGTTCTTGACGCGGACGTACTGGCAGTCCTGAACCGTGCCACCTCCACGCCCTGGACGCGGTGGAGGAGAGAGGTGGAGGAAGAGGCCGGCGCGGTGGAGACGATGTCGGGGACGACGCCCGCATGCGGTGGCGGCTGCCTGAGGACGACCGCGCCTCGTGGTTGTTCTTTGCCGGGTTGCCGAACCAGCGGGGCATGGCGGTGATGTGGGCGGCGAGGTGGCTAGGGTTCGGGGACGAGAGGGCGGCGCGAGCGACAATGAGTGGGCGTGGAGACCGGTGTGGGTGGGAGGGAGGGCGACTGGTGGCATTAAAAAGGACTGCCAGTAGGGAGGCTGACCGGCGCTTCTCACAAGCAGATAGGCCAGGGGAGGACTCAGTACGTTGCGCATCCGCGTAGACGCAAACCCGGCCAAAATTTGGACCAGAAATGGATCAAGCCGGACACAAATCGGACGCGCTCGGATTTTACGTCTCCGCATTGGGCCGTGGTTTCGATGCAAACCGACTGGCGCAGGCTGGGACGGACTCGGTGGGTCGACCCGTTGGAGTCATCCTTATAGTACCATATTTTGATAATGAACACCTATTTTGACAAGATGGGCCCACATACCTGACCCATATACTAGGTGATAAGGATGCAACATTATAAACTAACAAAAAATTAAACAATGTAACTTCAATAATATAAATATCGCATTTTCACTCATTTGAATCCAAACTGAGCTATTTAAATAATTGTAAATGGTCTTAACCATTTTAAATCATCAATCAAGTTTAGGGAACCTTTAACGTAAGTAGTAACCGTTTGTAGTTTAATCTTATATGTAGCATCAATCTTATTCCTAACTATATTAAAGAGCAAGGAATCGCGGCCCCCTCCGTGCCGTTGATCATCCATCCGACGGTCTACGCAGCCTCTTCCGGGAAAGTACAGTACGCAGACGCCTCCGCGCCGTCGATCGCGGATTCGACGGTCCGTACGCGCCTAGGCTGGCTGTTTAGCACGAAAGCCACTGGAAGATCGCCCTCGCGCCCCGCAGTCCATCGTTTTGCACTAACTACGGAGGACCTGATTGGAAATACGTGAAACGCCACAGTTTTTTCTGTAAAAAAACCACAGCAGAATCCCCCCCCCCCCCGTCCTTCTCCCTCGCGCGCGACCCCGGGGTCGCCGCCGCCGCTGCGCGCCTCCCTGCTCGGATCCAAGAGCACAGTAAGCTTCGCCGCCGCGAGATCTACCACCTCACCGGAGGAATCGAGCCCGCACGACCGGAGTCGCCGTCCGCCCTTCGCGGGACAGCTCGCCGCCGGCGACTCCGGCAGCCAAATGGCGTGCAGCGCCGCCCGTTCGGCTCCCCTGCTCCTCCTCTTGCGTCCCCGCACGATCTCGGGCCCGCGCGCGTGCGTCGCCGGCCGCCGCGCGCTCGCCAGTGCCGCTCCGTCCGCCGCCGCTGACGCGATGGCTGACGTCAGCCCTTGGCTGGCTGACGGGTGGGACCCCCATGTCAGCGACTTAATAATTCCAGAGAATACATAAATTCAAACAGTTCACAACTTTAGTTATCCAGTTCAGAAAAATACAAAAAAAACACCACCATATAAAGAAAAAATATTTCTTTCCAACTAACACATTTGTGTGTATTATTACAAAACACAAAATAAAAGTACGTAAACAAAATTGAAATTCCAAATATTCATATCTTCTGATGTGTATTTCAGAAAATACAAAAAAAAAATATCACATTTCTTAAAAAAAAATTATCACCACCAATATATCTACATGTATTTTTCAGAACATGACAACCAGATACACACAAAAAAAAAAAGAGTCATGTCTTCTGATGTGCAATTCAAACAAAACAAAATATACAAAATCTGAGGACAAAAACTATTTATTTACAACTAACACATTTACATGCATTTGGACAACCAAAATAGAAAATAAATACAATAAATGACATAAGTTTTATTGCTAACTATGGGGCGTAGAAAAAAAACATTTCAGATTACCTAGGTTATAAACAAAGAATTCAACTTACATCCTCCAACATATTATTTCGATTATATATCTTCACCAAAAAAAACTAACTACTTGCGCCATATCATCAAATCTCAACTTTACATATTCCACAAAAAAAATAACCCTCCTTATCTACTCATTTTACGAAGGTAGAACAAATTCAAATTCACAAAACGAGTCCATTCTGGCCAATTATCGCGAACCAAGCAGTTTTTTAACGCAATCTTCTTCAAAATACACTAATTTTCGAACCTACATTGTTTAAACATATGTGCACCACCGCCTCTAATTTTTTCGAAATACAGTTTGCATTTTGTACCGCTACTGACAAATACTTGCAAATGCTAAAAATTAAAACAATACCACGTTACAGCTTTCAACAGCATGCACATCACTCATCACTCACATATTTATCCAATTAGTAACAACACTTCATCACAACTTACAACAACATCCACATCACTCATGGTTTATATATCTATCCGAGTAGTACAGCAAACCTGCCCACTAAAAACTTAACCTGACCGACAACCTACGCACCTATACGTAGCATAGCTCCTTTATTTAAATACAGACATACTATTACATAACTAAATCCAATACTCAAACTCTATGTACGTAGCATAGCTCCTTTATTTATGATATGATATGAGATACAGTGGCATCAACAAGATACACTGCCGATAAAAACATTCGAAAAAGGCGCGGCGTGACGCCGCGCGAAATTCCACTAGTTATATTCTAAACTCGCGATGAAATGTACTTTACAATTTTCTGAATTCTAAATCTGAATTTAAACCAAAAGGTTTATCAAAAGCCCGCACTAATCTGCGTTAACAATGTTGCAATCATTTATCATCTGTGACATTGTGATGAAATGTACTTTATAGTATTTTATCAATATAATTATATTCTACTGACCGCTCCAGTCTCTGACGGCCCAACAGTGTAGCAGGAGAACCAACGTTCTTTTTGCTATTTTGAAAATTTGATCTGTAACAACCGCGTCTGACCGTCGCCGGTGGAGACAGTTCTTCTCCGGCGAAGTGAACCGGCGAGCCGGAACTAAGTCTGCGACGGCGACACACAGTCACTCATCCCAAAATAAAAATGGAACGGTTCCGTAACAATTTTTTGTCCAAAACAAACACAGGAATGAAACGGTTCCATAACAGTGTAATGGAATGGTCCACCCGGTTCTAAAAACGAACGCACCCCATCCAATAACCTGACCGTAGGCGTATTTTGAAACCCGCCGGGCACGCTGGCGACCAAGTCGCAGCGCAAGACATCGCAGGATCTTCCCCTGAACGCCGACCTGTACTTACCAAAGTAGTAGGTGAGGATCTCGGAGAAGTAGGCGCCGATCGCTGTAGTCTTTTATCATCCGTAAATTAGAAACTAAGAATTAGTAAATTTGAATATTATGGTAAAACAAAATGACTAGAATTGAGGCTGAAATAATTTTTTCAGGATTTTCAAATTCATCAGACTTAGTTGACTAACATCAAATATAATCTCATAAGCTATCTTGCTTAATAGAGAGCACAATTATAGGCAATTTTATTTGAGTAAAAATAATACGATTCATAGTTGAGTGTGGATTTCCTCTCCCCGGGGTAGATGGACCCTACCAGCCACCGTTGAATCTGCCTTGGAATTTTCATCCTTATCACGTAGCTAAACTGTTGCTGAACTGTGATTAAGAAAGCAGATCCCTAATTTATAACAATTATTGACGACTGCCGTGTTTTGGAAGCTAGTACGTTCTTCCTCTAATTATTTGTTTGTCTTACATGCTGCCATAAGATTTTTTATGATCCATGAGCAGTCTAGATCCAAAAGATGTGTAACTTTCTATGTTGCTTTGTGATAGCGAGACACAAGAACCGATGTAATGTTTACGGAGTCGCATATGTCACAATTGTTTTGTCACCATATGACAACCAGACACGAAAATCGGTGCATGACTACATTGCAACTGTAACGTGCACATCTCTATAGCAAATACATATATGTTGTGTTCTGTTCTAACTAATCAGCGCTCTAATTATTGTCGTTTCATTGGCTATGCATGGCGCGCATGCAGGGAGAGGATGAGAAAAATATGGAGAGAGCAGCTGCTGCTGCGCTGCTACTGGCCTTGCATGCATGGTATGCAGTAGCTAAGTATCCGATGCAGTAGCTAAGTATTTTGTTATTCTGCTCCATGTGACATAACCTTCTTTCCAAAGCGACACATGCACGCATGTATGCATGTGACCCATTGTCTTGCGCTAACATGTGAAGCAAACTATGCGGTATTTATAGCCTTATCATGAAGATAAGTACAAAATTCGGAAACCAATACTCCCGTGATACAATCTACACGCGCTTTTGTCATCTTCTTTCTATTTGTCACTGTCAGGTAATCGTCATGTAATTTTATGTAATTAGCGAATTCTACTACACGTGAAAAATCTTAACTAACGGTAACACGTATCCTGATGGGCTCTAATGGACGGCATCCGAAGGGGACAAGTACCCAAGGGTGTAGCAGAGTATTTCCCTTCATAGTTAATTTGTAAGGTAATGTGAGCTAAACTTGATTTAATATTTTCAAATTCTGTTATAAATCCCATAAACTTTGTTGTATAATTTAGATTATAATTTGCATACCCTAATATATGTGTATTCACTCACATTAGAGTTGGCACGAAAGAGATTTGGTTTCCATGAAAAAATTTGGTACTTTCATTTTATACACATGATGTCATCCAGGTGCCCCCTACTCCGACCACGACATAACCAACATGTAGGACAAATTAGATAAAATGTTTTCATTTTCTGTGAAGCCGTTAAGCATGGAAACACTTCTTAATTGAGTAAGTCATGGAAAGTATTCTTCAAATGGATGAAATTTTTCGACTGCGTGTAAATAGGGACAGACTGTGAAATTTACTTGTTAAAAAATGTAACCTCGACACATTTCCATACAAATATTATGTGTGGCTTTGAGTGAAAGAGTGCATGAATGAACAAAATCTCTAGGGTAATGCTGATGAATGGCATTAGTCCAATTAGATAATCGTGCTATATTCAGTTTTGCCTCGAGAAGACCCCATTTCTTTATGCTTAGAGGAAAAAATTGGCAACACCAGCTACCAAGTTGTAATATGACGACTACCATCTTATTAGCAAAAAATAACTACCCTCATAGTGTACACTTACCATAACTATATTTTTTAGTAGAATTTCGATGTTACCAAGCGTACATAGTGAATACTGAAGTGTTACCAGTAAGAAAGTTATGGTATTAGACTAGACTATATACGTACTATCATGCAAGTTTTACATGTATGGGATTGACCTTCGGTGACCTAGTCACCAAATGACTATAACCTTTTTTTTTTTAGATAAGGAAATGACTATAACCTGATTACCAAATGAGTAGTCAAGGTAGTTGGTCGATCATTTGATCCTTCCTAGACATCATGGCCACAAGGATAGATGTGGTTAATTACCACAACAGAACAAAATCCAGCAAGACCTAGACTTGAGGGGAAGGAAACCCCGGTTATGCACCATCGTTGTTATGATGGAGGAAGATGAAGGTATTGACAAGAACATTTGTACTACTCAGGAGCAGGTGGAACACAATGTTTGAAGTTTATGTTGTAAGATTGAGTCTCAACGAATATACCTGGATACATATTAAACCATAGCATATATGTATGATGAGATTTTTTTTTCTTTGACGTGATGATGAGATGTTCATATAAAGGTATGTGAGGATTTTTACTTGGAGAAGAAGTCGATGTCCCGAGCATCACGACATGTGCATATGTAAAGGACCATGTGGCCCTTGTTGAAGTACAATTATCTTAGATCCTTTAAGCCCCATGTGGCCCTGGTTAACGGCAACGCGGGGGATCAGTTCTGGCATGCAAAAGGGTTGAGGCAAGGTGATCCAAGCTCTCCCATGTTCTTCATCATGGTGTTCGACGTTCTCAATACGGTGTTCAGGCTGGCAGAGGAGTTGGGAATGTTTGAATCGTTGGCGGCGTGTGGAATCCGTCACCGGCTGTCGCTATTCGCGGACGATGTCGTCTTGTTCATTAAGCCTGCTGTGGAGGAAGCGACGGCAGCTGTGCAGCTGCTGAACCTGTTTGGCGGGGCATCAGGGCTATGGTGCAATATGGGAAAGAGCTCGGCTTCGCCGATCAGATGCGAGGGTATTGCTTTGCAGCCGGTAATGGACGTTTTGCGTTGCGCAATCAAAAACTTCCCGATCCAGTACTTAGGGCTTCCGCTGTCAATCGGGAACCCGTCGAAAGCGGCGTTGCAGCCGCTAGTGGATAAAATTGCGGGACAATTCCCAATGTGGAAAGCGTCGCTATTGCAGAAGAGTGGACGCCTAATTGTGATCGACACAAATCTGTCTGCGATGTCGATCTATCATATGCTTTCCTTAGATCTTCCGCCATGGTTCTTCACTTCAGTGGACAAACTGTTAGGGGGATTCTTCTGGTCAGCATCAACAGAAGCAGGACGTGGTCATTGTGTGGTGGCTTGGCGCACAGTGTGCATGCCTAAAGAGTTGGGCGGGCTCGGCATTAAGAACCTCAGGATTCTGAATCATGCATTGCGGGCACGCTGGCGTTGGTTGCAGATGTCGGGGGCTGAGAAGCCATGGCAGGGGCTGGAGTTCAAATTGTCTCCAGAGGCTGAGCAACTGTGTGCGACGGCAATAAAATGTGAGCTCGGCAATGGCAGGAAAATGAAGTTTTGGACCAGTCGTTGGCTGGAAGGGAGGAGCATTGCAGACCTGGCGCCCAATCTGATGGAGTTTGTTAGCAGCGAGGAGCAACAGTGCTTGGTGGCCGATGTGTTGCCAGAGCATAGATGGGTGGCTGGGATCAGGGGTAGGCCGTCCATACCCGCTATTGCCGAGTACATGCAAGTTTGGGAGTTGGTCTTGGGAATTCAGTTATGTGAGGACGAAGATAAATTCACTTGGAGGCTCACAGTGGATGGTAAGTACTCCTCCCAATCTGCTTATGGAGCCTTCTTTATGGGAAGGGAAAAGGCACCCGGCGCTGAGGAATTGTGGTCATCGAAGGCGCCGCTGCTACACAAGCTCCATGGTTGGTTCACGCTGCGTGGTCGGTTGTGGACGGCGGACTGGCTGGAACGCCGTGGTATGGAACGTCCTGACGCCTGCCCGCTATGCTGTCAGGAGCCAGAATCAGCGGAGCACTTGACGATGCGATGTTCGTTCTCGAGGGAGGTGTGGTACACAATGTTGTTGCCAGTGCGCCTGCATCGTTTCACTCCGACGGATCAGTCGGTTTTCGCAGAGTGGTGGCAAAGGATTGCTGTAGCCGTGCCGCAGTCGAGAAGGAAGGATGTAAATGCTCTGATCACCTTAGTGGCTAGATGCATTTGGCTTGAGAGGAACAGCCGGGTCTTCGACAAGATCGCATCCTTGCCTTGGACGGTTTGCCGGAGAATTAGAGAGGAATGGGCTCTGTGGAGGAGGGCCAAGCTGTGTGGGGTGGAATTACCTAGTAGCGAGTAGTAGACTTGTGTGTGTACCTGTGGGAGGTTATCCCACAAACCCTTGTAATTAAATTTCCTCTCTATCTTAATAAAGAAGACACGCACCTTGCGTGTTCTGGAAAAAGCCCCTTGAGAAGCTTCATCATCCAGAGATAGTATACCTTATCTAGACAATGTACTATCTCCATTGTGGTGATTCCACATATTATAAGATCAAAAGGTGGGACGAAGGGTCGCCGTGGTGTATGAATCTGGGCAAATTGTGGCTCTCATGTTCCTCATCGTTGATAGTTTCGATGTCCTCGTATGCTCAGTTGCCCACCCCCTCGATCTTTACTACGTACCCTATTATCTTTACTATTAAAGCAGAATGCGTGGTATGGTGTCACAATCCAAATGGTGTCACAAGTCAAATGCCATCACACTTCGAATTAATTACATCCCCTGCCACCTATAAGTGGATACCGGTTGACAAAAAGAAAAGAAACAAAAAGGAAGGAAAAAAGGAGGAGGCATATGGCGCACAACAAACATTCAAACCGGACACATGCACAACAAACATTCAAACCGGACTCCCTAACAAACTTTGCGCATGCAACTAACAAGCATGCAACTAACAATCATTATCCATCTACTTCAAAAAAAAACATTATCCATCTTAACTAACCTCAATCATGCATCGTGCCTGCTCTCCCACCCCTTGGAACGGTCACGCACAGAAAACGCATGAGGGAAAACTAACGTGAGAAACCAGCGAGGAGACCGAAACAGATCGGCACGATACACCCTTAGTTCTTGTCCCCGCACGAAGAAAAAAAATCCCCCGTCTACTTCCATGCCGGCCGCCTAGGGTTTTCATGCCGCGGCCACCGGCTGCGGCTCCCAATCACCCTCGCATACCTTCCCCCGTCTTCTACCGCGGGCTAGAAGGTGACCATCCGGAGAGGCGAAGAGGTAGGGCAGCCCGACGCCAACAACGATGTTAAGGTGGCCGTCCGCGTCGCGATCCACCAAAAGATCGGCGCCGACATCATGAGTTGAGGCAAGAACGGTGCGGCGGGCCGGCGGCGACAACAAAGGAGGAGTACTGCGGGCTAAGATCGGTGGAGGAGAACGAGCTGACCATATTGAACTACTGGAAGATGTACATGCACGACCATGTTTGTCGCTCTGCTGCTGGGCTCGACATGGAGTGCCAGTACAGCCGCCCCGGCTCTCATCGTCTTGGACTTCAAAGGATGCCCGCTGCTCCCTTGACAAGGTAACAAACGAATTGCTGCTTGCATCTTTGGTTGTCTCTTTTGATGCATTTGAAACATGTACCGTAAGGAAACTGAAAAGAAAGACGATGCTCAAAATGCTAATGGGAAAAGCCATAACATCCTCTATCGTACAGCAAACAGCTGATTTAATACTCTATAGCAAACAGGGAGTAACAATTTCTCATCGCAGCAGACATGCAACAAGTGCAAGCGTGGTAATCCATTTCATATAATACTGCAAGCGGACATGGATAGGAAATAACGATTTATCATCGCAGCTCACATGGATAGGGAGTAATGATTTCTCATCTTATACAATACGTACTTAGCTTTATTAAGCAAACAACTGATTTAATGCTTTATATGCTGTCGAGTTCATTTGGCTCAGTAATCAGTTATTGGTAATTAATATCATGTAGTACTGCCTTGGATACTTCTATTCGTTTTTCTATGGTGGATACAAAGTTGCTTTATGTTCTATATATGATCTGTAGGATATCAGACTACTTCTCCTTTATCGGATTTTGTTTCCGCAAAAGTTGTTTTCGTTGCTTCATTTTTGTATGTTAGACATAACTATAGAACTTATAACAATTCTCCTCTGAAGTACAAATTTCTTGTTTTCCTAATATGAATAAGAAAGAAGAGGAAACAACATGTCCACAATCTGACAGCCACGTTGTTCGCTTCACAGGAAAGCAACAAGGTTTGCGGCCACTCTTCGGAGCATGGCGACGACAACTGTTCTTTGTCGATATTTGGCGACCCATGAACTAGCAAGAAACCAGCCAAAGACGTCAACAAAAACACAGGGTTTTTTTCTGACTGGAAGTGTTCGAGATCCTTTACCAATTTCTTACTAAGGTTGGATAAAATTTTCATTTACGTCTTAGTTGTGTGTTGACTAACTGGTGTTATTGTCTTACTCTGAATACTTATTGTCAGTACTAGCTCATCACATTCCTCCCGATTGTTTAGTCAGCTGCTAAAAACTTATCAGAAGGCATGTCTTAGAGTAATGGTAATGTTGGTACTTGGATGTGATCAAATCACATGCTTTGGGTTGTAACATGTTAATCAACTATTTCATGCAACTCAATCTTAGTTTGTGTTTGCCCGATGCCGAAATAGCTTTGCATGAAACATGGCCTGAAGTTAAAAATATTATTCCTCCTGATTTTGTAGTAAATATACCTATTATGTATGAAAAAATCCCTTCGGATTTGTCAGCAGTATATGTTGTTTCAGAATGTCCAATTTAGAATAAAAATACTTGTTCCTCTATTTGCATACTCACCGGGATTAATTTTCCTAAAATAATGGTGTGTAAAATACACTCTTTGCGGTTACCCAATCTATATGTTGGTTGATTTGATGGGTTTGATAGGAATTGTAATCTTCAACAAAGTTCAGTAGCATAGTTCTTGCAATATGAAACGAGCAACTTATATGAAAACCGCTTCATGAAAGAATACATGTTCAGTAATAGTTTAAGGTGTGTAGCATTGTTCTTGAAAACTGCATTGTACCGTGTACAACAATTGGGTCCTCTTGTTAGGGTTACATTTTCTGATTTCTTTGTAGTTTTGTAATGCGAATAAGAAATTTAATATGTTTATCGTTCTCGACTATGGTGATACGGGCTTGGAGATGAGGTCGTCTAATTCTTTGCTCCCTGCCAGCGCTTCGCTGGCTCCTCCGCCGGGCGCTGCAGCTCTTCGGCACCACGCTGCACAACTCATCTGCCTGCTTCCCAGCGTTCGTCAAGGGGATTTACGATGGTACAACCATGTGTACAGTTCACACTTGGCTGAGCGAACCCTTTGCAAGATAATTTTAGACCCTTGAAAGTTCTTAATCAGGTACACGATGGTAGCTCAGGCCTGCCACTCCCGTCTGTCCTTAACTTACATAAGAAAATACTACTACTGTTTTATGACAAAGTTCCATGCATTGGACATCACGTACGTTTCAAAAAAAGAAGGGAAGGATGTACACGTTTTGAGTAAGCCTATGTTGTGACGTTACTACTACTGTGTTGAACCACAAGTTAGTAGACACATAAAAACAAGATTAGGGAGGTGATGGTTGTTTCGTTTCATACCTGGCTTATGTCCTGCTAGCTTATGCAGGAATTTGCGCAATCACGACTATCAATTTTTATTTTGAATGTATGAATCAACGCATCTTAAAAATGGAAGGAAAAGAAGGTTGTATCTTCTTGCATTGCAGTCTCGACCACCCTGGCCCTTTTTCTTCATTTTGATGTTAGATGTGCATTCTATTTACTGCTAACACATGGATGACATTAGTCCCTGAGCAAGAGCAGGATTCAAAGTTTCAAACCGTTCCAATATGCATGTGGAGGAGGCTACTTTGATTCTATTGGACGTGTAAGAGCTGCATAACCTACGGAAGAAATTTATACTTATTTTATAATTCTTTGATCTCTAACTGTTCCTTGTGCTACTTGGTCACACTCACGTACATTGTAAGAAAACCTTACTTACTACTCCAATAATTTCTTAACACACTTGAAAAACTTCATTTGTGTGCCAACTGACCGTCATAGTTTTTATTTCTCTAGGTCTCAGTAGCTCCCCCTTTTATCTGTGTAATGCAGGTGTTACTTAAGATTACTCTGTGTAACTGCAGGTCATAGTTTTTATTCCTCTAGGTCTCAGTAGCTCCCCCTGTTATCTGTGTAACTGCAGGTGTTACTTAAGATTACTCTCCTGCAATTTATTAATAAACTTTCTACAATTGCTTCAAAGATCACCCAGTAGATCTCAGCAAGAAGAGGAATTATTTTAGCCACTATGATGTGGAATGTGCTTTGGATGGTAAGTCTATTTTGCCAATTCAAGAAAATATGTGGGGGTGACAGTCCCTTTTTGGTCAGACCACTTTGTGTTTCTCTTAACTATTTCCTATGTACATTTTGACAGAGTCCTATCGTTTCATGTTCGTCTCCGAAGTGTTGAATCTAAATTCCTAACAAGTTTCCGACAATATTTTTATTTAGATAAAGAGTATATATTAATATCGTAGAGATACCCATTAGACCCAGCCTCTACAACAATGTACACAATAAACTAGGTATTACGGATACACACAACCGAGTTTCCAGCAATATACGCTATGTAATTCTTTGCGGATGCAATGATTAATCAACTTAGATCTTAGCCAAGCAGGGCCTCGATCATTTTATTTGTTAACGGTCGTAGATTATTGGGTTAAATTAACTGAATCCAATGTTTTATGGGATTTATTAGGCCTATCAAAATACTCTATTGATTGAAATAATACAATGCATTTAATTTGTAGTTTAAACATCATGTTATATTTTTTGGATGTTTTACTCAAGCTTTCATGATCGTGTAAAGACGGTTTTAAGTTTATTTTGGACTGAGCCATTGTGATGGCGATGAGTCCAAAGCGTGCACATCATTATTCTGAATTATTTTCCGTCCTTATTTATGGAACAACAACACACTGTCTATAGATTCATTTATTATCCCGTTGCAACGCACGGGCATTTAGCTAGTATTACTATATGTGATAATAATTCGTGCTTCGATAACTACCCTATCACGGGCCACTATGTTGATGCTAGAGAAATATCAGCATCATCGTGAGACATTCACAAATATTCGGGGCATCAAATGTGTACAATCACATAAAATTCTAAGCAACCCTTGTCGTGAAGGGTTTCCTAACAAGCATAAGAATAAAAAGACAAAAAATGAATTCAAGTTAGAATCAAATTGGTTTGGTCGAATTGTAGATCTAAGTTCTCCTCTTTCTTTCTTCCTCAAAAGATAAGCGACTGGTGTGGGGGTGGGGGGCGGGGATGGTTGGGGCCTAGGAGGTCTTCATCTTTTGATGGGCAGAAAATGTGTTGCTGAAAGTATCAAAGCATTATGATTATAATTAATAGAATTATGATTGAATTAATACTGCAATTGGATAACCGATGCAATTTTTCTTACAAGATTTCCATTGTTGTTTGTTACTCATTGTTGTTATGTTTCTATAGGCCAACGCCAATGCTAGCCTATGGTACTTGAAATAACAAAAAAAAACACTGAATTTTGGTTATTGGCCCATAGAAAACCTATAAACAATAATTTTATTGCTTCTAATTTAAAAATATAGTTAGAATAAGCTGAAATGTGGTCTAAGGATATTAATTAGACACGTGGTCCAAAGATGGATTTAATTGGATACCATGCGTTGGGTCATTAGTCGTGACCCAGACATCTATTTTTAATTTTCTGAGAAACACGGTACAAATGCACACTACAACAAACTAGGCATGTAAAGACGCTAAGTATGAAGACTAGAGACGCGATATTTCATCTTTATAGGCTTGTATAGCCGCTTTAATAAAGTGTCACTGAGCGTATCCTTATCCACCGTCTCAAGTACGTGAAGACGCTTTGCTAAGACGTGTCTATATACATAAAAGACACTTCACGGAGCCGCTCACAAACACGCGCGCACACTCACCCCTATGAACGCACGCACGCACATCCTACCCCTATTAGCACCTTCAAGATACTGAGCCGGCGGATTGAGTCTTGAGATTGACGAAGTCACCACGGGCACCTCGCTGTCGACGGGAACGTCGCCTCCCACTGAAAGAATATACCGTCTAAATACAACACACAAACATCAAAACTGGGATTTGAACTCTAGTGGGTTGAGGGTACAAACACCCTCTAACCATCCAACCACCAATGAAACAAATATGAATGACTGAACTCTCAGAACACTTCCAGCATATATAATACAGCGCAGATCTCCTTTTGGTCAACACACAACTATAAATCCATCCCGACTATAACCATGTCACCATGATATTTCCGTGGTTAAGAACTTAGGTTGACTCCAACGGACCGACCCATCGAGTCCGCCCATGTCTGTCACTGTCTGTTTGCGTCAAAACCACGACCCAACGCGCATACGTAAAAACTGGGCGTGTCCATTTTTGGTCCGCTGCGCGTCCGGCTCGATCAATTTCTAGCCAAAATTTGGGTCAGGTTTACGTCCGCGCGGACAGCTGCGGAGCGTCCGCCTGTCCGCCCCTTGTCCTCCCACTGGCCCACTCGACAGTGGCAGTGCGCCGGCGGCCCTCCCCCACACGGTCTTATTTAATGTCAGTCAGCATGGGTATAGGGACGCCACTGCCATTCCCCACTTCCCACTACCGTCAAACCCTAGCCACCGTCCACGCTCGCCACCTATGTCACTCCAATGGCCCTTCACCGGAAAGGCACGGCATGACCACGATGCGGGGTCCTCATCCGGCCGCCGCCGCCCACACTCCCCATCACCGCCACCGCCACCAATGCCCGCTCCCTTCACCATTGCGCCTCCGGGTGCCCAGCTCGCGGAATGCGAAGCCGGAGGCCACGTCCGACACTACGTCCGGAAGGACGACTGCCTCTGGTACTGGGAACATTCATCTCCCGTATCATGGGCCGACGTGAATCTTCAGGGCGACTCGCGTTGGGATCCCCAGACGGTCCTAGTGCCGGCGAGCCAGCGCGCCCGCGAACAGGCTCTCGCGCACCGCCGAAGCCGCGTCAAGGCGCCAACTCGCGCACCGCCACACCTTCGCGCACCACCGTAACGTCCAGCGCCGCCACAACTTCCAGCACCGCCGCGCGCGGTCACAACGGTGGTGGAGGCCACCTACGCTTCCGACGAAGACACCGACCTGAAGGCCGCGCTGGAGGAGTCCAACCTCACCGTGGACACGGTTGAGCTTGGCCGATGGATCGGCGTCGGGCCGGCCCTCCAGGAATCTACAGAGCTGGCGCGCCAGCGGGAGCAGTTCGAGGAGGAGACCCTCCGGTTGTAGGAGGAGGAGTTTTGCCGCCCGGAGACGGAGGGTGTGCAGCCCGTGGCTGATCGGTGACGGGGTGCCGGATTGGTTCAAGCCACTATACGGCCAGGGCTAGACCTGGACCAGCAACCCCGTTGACCTGCTCCAGGAGCCGAGCCAGGGGCATGCCACCCCACCGCGCCGGGGAGCAGCGGCGCCGCCGCAGCACCTCTACAAGGCGCCGGAGTACTTCGTCCTCGACCCTTCGGACAAAGAGTAGGCTCCTCCGGTGACCGGCGGCTAGCCGTGGCCTGACCCTATCTAGCTAGGGACTTTTTTATTTATCTACTACTTTAAATTGGCCGTTTGTGGCCCAACCACCCCCTACATAAGTAAATTTGGCGCAGCGCCGCCACAACTTCCAGCACCGCGGTGCGCGGTCACCACGGTGGAGGAGGCCACCTACGCCTCCGACGAAGACACCGACCTGAAGGCCGCGCTGGAGGAGTCCAAGCTCACCGTGGACACGGTTGAGCTTGGCCGATGGATCGGCGTCGGGCCGGCCCTCTGAGAGTCTGTAGAGCTGGCACGCCAGCGGGAGCAGTTCGAGGAGGAGACCCTCCGGATGTAGGAGGAGGAGCTTTGTCGCCGGGAGGCGGAGGGTGCGCAGCCCATGGCTGATCGCAATGGGGTGCCGGACTGGTTCAAGCCAGTGTACGGCCAAGGCTGGACCTGGACCAGCAACCCCGATGACCTACTCCCGGAGCCGAGCCAAGGGCCTGCCACCCCACCGCGCCGGGGAGCAGCGGCGCCGCCGTAGCACCTCTACAAGGCCCCGGAGTACTTCGTCCTCGACCCTTCGGAGTTCGGACGAAGAGTAGGCTCCTTCGGTGACCGGCGTCTAGCTGTGGCCTGACCCTATCTAGATAGGACCTTTTTATTTATCTAGTACTGTAAATTGGCCGTTTGTGGCCAACCACCCCTGCATAAGTAAATCTGGCGCCTTTCTAAAATTTATCCAAAAAAATTAGGATGTGTCGGTACCGTTAGGTGCACTCGTCACCGATGGGCCGACAAGGACCGTCCGCCTATCCGTTGGCAACGCAAACAGACCAAACACGGACAAATGATCTGAGCTGTCCATTTGCATAGGCCGTTGGAGTCATCCTTTAAGACCTAATATGTGCATAAACAAACCCATAGAATACATGCATGCCTTTTGTGAAATTCTCTGGATAAAATAGCTTGGATCACCGCGCAGGACCAAGCTAGGAGCAGCACGTAGCAGTCTTCACACACCTACACGACAAATGGTAAAACCCTCCTCCGCGTGAAAGCGGCAAGGAATTCCCAGCCTTTTCCACCACCGTAGCTACAGCCTTTCTGCGCTACATCAAGTACTATATCTTGGATTCGCGTCGATTTCGAGAGGGATTGGGAGATCCGTAAAAGCACAGGCTGCTACTGGCCTACTGCCGCTGTCAAGCCTGATCTGGATTCAAGTAAGAATTGACAAGTGGATGTCTTGGGCAGAGAGGATTGTACAGGACGATGCAGTGCGGCAGCTAGCGTCGCGGCAGACGAAAGACAAAGGGGATCGAGGTCGTACCTTGGAAGATCTTTTGCTTGGATTGTTGCCACAAATTTATTTATTTTGTTCCTCGAATAAGGGCATCGTTGCCACAAATTTATTTATTCTGTTCCTCGAATAAGGGCATCTCTAGCCGTGCCTCCCAGACGCCTCTCACACCGCTCTTTGACGTCCGAATCGACGGAAACGTCCCAGTCGCGCTCCCAGTACGTCGTTTTTTGTCGGATTTGGGCGTTTTATAATCCGGCGAACATGCCAAAACCGTTCCGCCGGCGTCTTCTGGGGGCGCCGAACGAAGCCGAAAAAAAGGTGGGCCAGCTCTGTCGGCGAGAGGAGCCTGATTTCCCTCCCTTTTTTCCCTCCTCCCGCCATATAGCCCACTCTCGCGCCTTGTTCGCGCCATTCCGCCTGCCATTCCCCCCTTTCCCATCCAGATTGCCATGGCGCGGAAGAAGTTCGCCGTCCCACGAGCTTCCGTCGTCGTCGTTCTCGCCCCGGCCGGTGGAGTGAAGAACCAAAGAAGCCGAGGTCGCCGATAAAGAAGCCGGAGGGGATGAACCTCACCGACTGGGCGGTGGAGGTGCGTCGCCACCAGACGAAGACGAAGAGCCGCAAGGACCGCTTTGCCAGGAAGAAGGAAAGAGACGCCGCTGCTGCTGAGGCGACGGAGGCGGAGGCGGACGAGGAGTAGGAGCAGGAGTAGGAGGCGCCGAGGGCTACACCAAGCAGGGTCTTGCTGGGAGCGAGATCCAGGTTCGCCGCACCGCCGCAGTACACCTCGCCACAGTATCCGTCGCCGTCACCACGCTGGTACAACTCTCCCTTGCGCGAGTACTTGGACGCCGAGGCTCTCCTTCGCTCCTACGCTGGAGCGCGGCAAAAAAGCCATGGCTAACCACTGGGCGATCATCCAAGCCGCATGCAACAAGTGGCAGGGCATCCAGGAGGAGATTTCCCGACGTCCCGAGAGCGGCGCGAACGTTGTGATGGCGGTGAGTATATCGCCAAACCGGCCCAATTGTGCTCCATCTTCCTGTTCTTGTTCGCCGAGCTCGCCCTCTTTGTGCAGATCGTCCGCATGTTCGAGGCATACCGGAACAACAACAACCAAACCGACTTCCGGTACCTCCATGTCTTCACCAGGATCGAGAAGTGCGAGAAGTGGTGCAGATTCGGCTGTCGCTGCGCAAGGACGGCTACAAGCCCGACGAGCCGGCGCCACCTTCGTCGGAAGTTCGCCCTCCTCTCGGCAACAAGAAGGCGAAGGCCGCGAGAGACCCTGCTCCGGCCGCCGAGAGGCTCCAGGCGTCGATCGAGGCGTGCATCGAGGATACCAAGAACCACAAGGCCGATCGGGAGGGGAAGAACGACGTGAGGTGGCAAGAGCTGATGGCCAAGCAGTCGGAGAAGATCGCCCTCCTCGGGACGAGCGTCGACGCCAAGGAGAGGAACAATGACCACGCCTTCCTCACGGGGGATGAACATGGCCGACATGGACCCCGAGGTGAAGGCGTGGTTCTTGGAGCACCACAGCAGGATCCTCAACCCCACCGTGCCAGACACGCCGATCGCCGACTCCGAGGCCACACATACGTCGCCGATCGCTGCCTCCGAGCCTAGCACTGAGGCTACGGCGACCACCACGCCCGTCCATGACGCTGAGCCCAGCACTGCCACTCCGGCGACACCGAACTCCGCTCCTGTCGCGCCGACGCCTCCGATCTTCGATCTGGAGGCCTCCGACGAGTCGCCGGCGTCCATTTGATGATCGCGCTGATTGATGCCTTTTTTTGTCTCCTCTGATCGTCCAGATGTGGCCTTTTTTGTCTCCTCCGATCGTTCCAGATGTGGCAAATGATCAACGAATCTTGTTCTGTAATCCCATAACTATGCCGAGCGAGAATGTTTAAATTTAAACTTATTTCGCCTTGGTCGCCGGGTTTGGCTGTCGGCTGGGAAAATCGCTCCTCCCCATGTCTCCAGACGCGCCGGATGAAACGGCGAACTTGTCCGGATTTGAGCCTGGGGCCGTTACGAATGAAGATGCCCTAATATAAACAGAGAAAGAAATGTCGCAGAGCCCATCGGCCATCGCGTGTGGTGCCTGAATTTTGCGCTCCACGACGCCAAGGCTCTTTGTTTTCGAGGGACGTCGTCGTCTAGGCTCGAAAGTTTGGGGCTGATGTGCTCATTAATTGTGGTAGCATAGCATGAAGATGGACATTGTTTGTTTTTGTCATCATCGGATTCGACATGAAAGAATGAAGTATAGCATCTCCACCATGCTCTCAATATCCCATTATCAAGAAAAAAGGCTCCTAATATCCCTCTCAGATTGTGCAAATAAAATATCCCTCTCAGTACATCTACGTGTTGCTCATAGTGTTCTTGCGCGGCGATCCGCGTTAGTTCTATCGTCGCGTTCCAGCACCTGGAGAGGCTTCCACGCCGCATTCTGCTCACCCTTGCCATGGTCGTGTGCGCTTTGACACGGCCTGTTTGGCAGCCGTGCTCCAAATGTTGCACAAGAGACGATTTACCATCACAAGCATGAAGCATGCGGCGAGACCGAGGGGGAGCAGGACTTCTACCAACAGCTGTCACCTCCATGCAGACTATGCAAGTATGCATGCATGGCCCATCCGATCAAGTATAGCATCGTCCTGCTCGCCGCTACACTCTGGCTCTGCATGCATGCGCGTCCTCCAGACACAGATCCTCCAAGTCGATCAAGCCACAGATTGATGGCGTCCGCAGAGATCATCTAGCAGGGCTCCATGGAATGGTTAGAAAGAAATCTCCTTTATACCCTTATTACATCACCGGTGCCGGTCACACCAAGCTGAGGGTCTCCAACGGCCCGACGCAAAGGTCGTCCGATTCGGCTCGTTTTTTACCGGGTCGGAAAAAAGTCCAGCGGTCCGACGTAAATTGATTGTGCTGTCCGTGACGACGTAAACGCGGCCACATTTATTCGACATCGGACCCACATGACATATACACAATGTTAGATTAACCGATTTCATTAATAGATAAATATGTTTGCCCATTCTTACAACCAAAATTGCATCGATGGCCGTATACTCGCCGTCGTGCGCCGTACCCCTACGGGGCTACTCGCAGTCGCTCGTCCTACTGCCCCCGGAGATGCCGACGCCGCCACCAGCGCCGGATGGACCAGCGCCCCAGATCGCACGCTGGCGTCGGTCGACTAGGCGGCACCGCTGCTATGGCGTCAGCTCCAGGAACTTCGTCTCCGCCCGCCGCATCGCCCTCTGGTTATGGCCCTCCTCCAGCGTCCGTCGCGCCTGGCCCTCCTCTAGGGCGTTCGCCCAGCGCGCCCGCCGCGCCGCCTCCTCCGCCTCTTCTGCCTCCACCTGCGCCTGCGTGGCCCGCGCACGGGTAGCCTCCGCCGTGGCGTCCGCAAGGGCATTCGCTTCCGCCCTTGTTGTGGCAGCTTTCGGTATCCATCCGGATGCGCTGCCACATGCACAGGACCTCCTGTTGAGCGGCACGCTACGCGGCCATGAGCTGCCGCGCAGCTCGGTCGCGGCGAGCCGTCCCGAACGAGGCCAGCACTGTCCTCTACACCTCGACGGTGTTCGAGGCGTCCTCGTCGTCAAAGAAGTGGTCGTCGTCGTCGTTGACCTCTTCTTGCGGCTCCGGTCTCCCAGCCTGGGGGCCAGTTCACGAGGAGGACCTCCATGGCGGACCGTCCGGTGGCGGCGGAGGCGAAGGCGGAGGCAGTCACCTCGTCCCGCAGCTCGGCGCAGAGCTCGCCATGGAGTTGGGTCACTCCGCGAGCAGCGTCGAGGACGGCCTGCACCGCGGCGAGCTCGTCCTGGTTAGCAGCGTACGCCGAGGAGACGTAAGTGAACCGCGCGTAGGCCTACGTCGTTGGTTCGTCGCCGGGGAAGCGGTCGCGCGCCATCGCGACAATTCTAGCTCAGGTGTCGTGGTGGTCGTCCATTATTTGGTGCTGGCCGAGCACCGCCGCCGACGCCTTATGAAGGACGCGATGGGCGGGAAACGAAATGCCGACACGCGGGAACGGCCTTCCGCCCAGCGCGTAGGAAGCGGGTGGCGGGAAACGGCGTCTCGGGCGGCAATGCGGGAAACGGCGGGCGGGAAGCCGACGCGGCGGGACGTGGCGGCGCTAGTTCTGCCGCGTGGCCTAGTTTGCGTCGGGCCGTTGGGAGGACTCCCGACACAAACATACAGCGGACAAAAAACAACCGATTTTCTATCCGCGCCCCGACGTAGACGAACCAAATCGGACGCGATTTGGTCCCAAAATACGTTGGCACGTTGGAAATGCCCTTGCTGCCAACCAAACGATGCTGACAACGTGCGCGATTGTGTACTATATGCACGTACTCTATATACTTCTAACACTAGTAGAAAATACCTCTAGTCCCGGTTGGGGAAGTGCTCTGGTCCCAGTTGGCCACCAACCCGGAGTAAAGGCCCTCCACGTGGCTGCAGGCCACGTTCGGGGTGGAGGAATTTTAGTCCCGTTTGGTAACACCAACCGGAACTAAACGTGTGAGGAGGTTTTTGGGTTTTCATTTTATTTTATGGTTTCCGTTTTATTTTCTGTTTTCATTTTTATCTCCTGCTTTTCCATTCATTTATGTATATACATATTCTACGCTAGTAAATATGGTACTTGATGCATATATAATATATTTTGTCTTACGAAGCATGCATGCATATATACAATTTGTTATATGGAGATCATTACATGCATATATAATATATATTTGCTCGCCGTTTAAGCCGCGCCCACCTGTGTCGCCGACGAGCTACGTCGCGCACTCGTGCTGGCGTACGACGAGTCATCTCGAATGTGAGACTGAAAGCACGGTGATGCACTTTGCGGTGGGGCTCGGGTCCGAGGAGTGCCATGCACACGCTCTCCAAGGGCAGCGTGGACGTGGGACACGCAGAGCGCATATGGTAAAATGACGCTTTTGGATCTGGTGCAGAAGGTGCTGCCTACAACCTGTTGGATTATTAGGCATAATTTTCATGATTAATTACAGTATATTAAACATTATTATAGCAGCTACTAGCATGTTAATCTCGTAAATACTAGAAGTATTAATTAACACTAACAGAAACAAAACGTCTACGAACACAGACATACTAGAACGGCACACCGGCACGTGATGAACGTACCGAACAACTGTAGATGAAGTAGTCGTAGTAGTTGTTGCAGCAGCTTCCTGAAGACGATGGCGACGTTGAAGACGAGCCGCCCGCGAATCCGACGAGCGTACAGGAAGGCGAGCCGTGATGAAGAACCTGAGAGCAGTCGCGCGGAGCGCTTCCCAAAAACCTTATTCGCCCTCTCCCGTACAGATCACAAGGGCGAGCGGTTCCGGAGACCTACTGTCCCGTTCGCCGGTGCACGCCGGCGCATGGGATGGAGTAGACTACGGTGGCGGCGCAAGGCGCGAGATTGTCAAAACCTAAATTGGTTCAGGTGTATTGCAGCGCACGCAGTGCAGGGCATTATATAGCGCAACTCGGAGGAAAACCCTAACGGGTACGGAGTCGGCCAAGTCCGCGTCGCACACGTTTAGATCGGTTGGTAGCCCACGATCCGGGAGCGACCCGAACCGACTAACCACGACGCGTCCGTCGAAACCGTTTTCCTGTACTGCAAAAATAAAGCTCGGCTCGGCGAGATTCCCGCAATCCGCATCGCGGCGCGGCGAGGCGGGCGGTGCGTGCGTGCGAGCGGCATCGGAGGAGGAGGAGGAGCGCGTGAGAGAGCCTCATGTTCTCAAAAGCTTACCAAGTAGCACAACACTCCACTATATAAGGTGGTGCCACTCCTCTCAAACTAGCAATGTGGGACTAAACTTT
Organism: Poa annua; assembly: GCA_026929855.1. Classification (NCBI taxonomy): domain Eukaryota; kingdom Viridiplantae; phylum Streptophyta; class Magnoliopsida; order Poales; family Poaceae; genus Poa; species Poa annua. The sequence continues at coordinate 36,962,758 of CM049438.1, forward strand.
AGCTCCCACACCACTCACATGTGAGCTGCCATTTTTCTATGGGCTTTGAGATTTCAGAAATTGCTAATTGGGCTTCCCACATTTGGGCCCAAATTCTAACAATCCCCCACCAGATCTCAAATTCCATTTAGAGATGTTTGCCAGATCTCGAGTATTGTTTATATACCAGTGTTTCAGCAGAGACTGTTAAGTTGAACTTCCGCCTAGAATCTTGAGCTACGTCTATTGGCAACTTGAACAATGGACGAACCTTGAATTGCAAGTTTGGTGCTTCTAGATTTCACACAAAATCGTAACAGGTACTTGGCTGCCAGTAACCTACCCCGCGGGTGTAGCATATGCGTCATACTACCTGGTCTCTTCATGAGTTTACTAGAGATCACCCAAATCTCATATATTGCGACGTTTAATAATCTGACTCATATAGGTGTGTTCTTTCAAGAATGCTCTGTAGAACAGCATCTTTGCTATGAATAGCCAACAGAAACACATTAAGGCATACTGCCAACCTGCCTTACAGATTTTGAGAGTTTTGCATCCTAGAGAGGGTTAGGTAATAACTCTACTCTGTCACACCACTAGCTTGTTTTTCCCAGGTCCTACTTCACGGGATTTCCGATCACATAGGTTGGGTTGCCACTATGGAGCAACGCTTATGGGTCTCAACCCCATCTCCCTCGATGCACTTTCTATCACATTACGTGATAGTCCCTTCATAAAGGGATCTGCCAGGTTTTTGTCTGTTTGAATATACGAAACAGATATTACTCCGGAGTTTCTCAATTTCCTGACAGACTTCAAACGTCTTTTAACGTGTCTTGATGACTTCGCGTTATCCTTAGCACTGTTCACTTTGACGATAACCGTTTGCTTGTTACAGTTAATAAGGATGGCCGGTAATGGTTGTTCAACCACCGGCAAGTCCATCAAGAGCTTACGCAGCCATTCTGCCTCTACAGAATCTGTATCTAAAGCAGTAAGTTCTGCTTACATGGTTGAACTCGTCAATATGGTCTATTTGCAAGTCCTCCATGATACCGCGCCACCTCCAAGAATAAACGCATATCCACTGGTGGCGTAGAGCTCATCAACATCTGAGATCCAGTTCGAATCACAATATCACTCAAGCGCAACAGGGTGTCCTGAATAGTGAATCTCATAGCTCATTGTACCGTTCAGATAGCGCATGACCCTTTCAAGTGCATGCCAATGATCAGTACCCGGGTTAGACATGAATCTGCTCAATTTGCTCACAGCAAAAGAGATATCAGGCCTCGTCGCGCTCGCAAGGTACATGAGTGAACCGATCACCTAAGAGTATCTTAATTGATTTCTTGTCTCTTTCTTGTTCTTTCTGAGTGTCACACTGGAATCATAGGATGTTGGAGAAGGCTTGCTGTCTGTAAAGCCGAATTGGCTCAAGAACTTCTCAACATAGTGTGATTGCGTTAACGTAATCCCACTCTCATGCCTAATCAGCTTAATGTTCAGAATCACATCAGCTTGTCCCAAATCTTTCATATCAAAGCTCATTGAGAGGAAAGACTTGACCTCATTTATCACTATCATGCTTGTACCGAAAATTAGTATGTCGTCAACATACAAGCATAATATGACACTATCGCCCCCACCATGGCGATAATACACACACCTATCAGCCTCATTAATGGCAAAGCCCGCAGAAGTTAAAGTTCTGTCAAACTTCTCATGCCATTGCTTAGGTGCTTGCTTCAGCCCGTACAAAGATTTTAACAATTTGCACACCTTTCTCTCTTCACCTTTTACTACAAACCTATCAGGCTGATCCATATAGATTTCCTCTTCCAACTCTCCGTTAAGAAAAGCTGTCTTTACATCCATTTGATGAACGATCAGAGCATAGGAGGCAGCCAGGGAAAGTAGTACACGAATGGTGTTCAGTCTAGCAACAGGTGAATAGGTGTCAAAATAATCTTCGCCTTGTAGCCCTTGGCTACAAGCCGTGCCTTTTACTTCTCAATAGTACCATTAGGCCTTAACTTTTTCTTTAACACCCACTTACAACCCACAGGTTTGCAACCGTATGATCGTTCAGATAATTCCCAAGTTCCATTAGAAAGAATCGAGTCCATCTCATTATGGACAGCTTCTTTCCAGTCGTCCGCATCAGGAGATGCAAATGCCTGTGCAATGGACCTAGGAGTATTGTCCACAAGGTACACAATGAAATCATCACCAAAGGATTTTTCAATCCTCTGTCTCTTGCTCCTCTTGGGAGCTTCATTGTCATCCTTCTCAAGGACTTACTCAACATGTGGTTGTTCAGAATGATCAACAGATGTACTAGATTCACTAAATATCTCAGAAGAAATTCTAGCAGTGCTATGCATATCCTTCATAGGAAACATGTTCTCAAAAAATGTTGCATCACGAGATTACATATAATAGTATCAACATGCATATCAGGTACCTCAGATTTAACCACTAGAAATCTATAGCCGATGCTCCGCTGAGCATAACCAAGAAAGACACAATCCACTTTCTTTGGTCCAAGTTTACGTTTCTTAGGTATTGGAACATTGACTTTCGCCAAGCACCCCCAAGTGCGCAAATAAGAAAGTGATGGTTTTCTCCCAGACCACTCCTCGTAAGGGGTCTTCTCTTTATTCTTGTTGGGAACTCTATTCAGTACATGACACGAAGTCAATAAAGCCTCCCCCCACCATGCCTTAGATAAACCAGCAGTGTCCAACATGGCGTTCACCAAGTCGGTCAGCGTGCGGTTTTTCCTCTCGGCAACGCCGTTTGATTGGGGAGAATAGGGAGGCGTCCTCTAATACGTTTCAAACGTATCTATAATTTCTTATGTTCCATGCTTATACTATACCAATTGCTACATGTTTTATATACACTTTATATGGTTTTTATGCATTTTCTGGGACTAACCTATTAACAAGATGCCACAGTGCCAGTTCCCTGTTTTCTGCAGTTTCTGGTTTCAGAAAACCACTTAAGGAAATATTCTCAGAATTAGACGAAATTAATACCAAAGTCCCTATTTTTCACAGGAGGTTCCAGAACACCGGAGACCTAACGGAGAGGGGCCACGAGACCCCCAGATGAGGTGCCGGCGCGGCCCCACCTACTGCCGCGCCAGCACCTGAGGAGGGAGCCTCGGGGCTCCACCGCCTTCGCCCTTTCGCCTACAAATACCCCCCGACAATACAAGACCTAAGATCTGAACACTTTTCCACGAAACATTACGGAGCCGCCGCCGTCGTCAACCCTAGTTCGGGAGGGTTCAGAAGCTCTTCCCGGCACCCTGCCGGAGAGGGGAATCATCACCGGAGGGCTCTACATCACCATGCCCGCCTCCGGACTGATGCGTGAGTAGTTCATCCTTGGACTACGGGTTCATAGCAGTAGCTAGATGGTTGTCTTCTCCTATTGTGCCATCATGTTTAGATCTTGTGAGCTGCCTATCATGATCAAGATCATCTTTATGTAATGCTACATGTTGTGTTTGTTGGGATCCGATGGATATTGAATACTATGTCAGTTGCTTCATAATATATCATGTTGTGTGTTGTTTATGATCTTGCATGCTCTCCGTTGCTAGTAGATGCTCTGGCCAAGTAGATGCTTGTGACTCCAAGAGGGGGTATTTATGCTCGATAGTGGGTTCATGTCTCTATTTAATCTGGGGGAGTGACAGCAACCTCTAAGATTGTAGATGTACTGTTGCTACAAGGGATAAAACAGTAGTACTTTGTCTAAGGATAATGTTATTACTTACATTACACACTTTGCCTAATGCAATAATCTGTTGCTTGTAACTTAATACTGAAAGGGGTGCGGACGCTAACCGGAAGGTGGATTATTAGTCATAGATGCGGTTGGAACGGTCTATGTATATTGTTGTAATGCCCAAATGAATCTCACACTAGACATCATGACATTAGTATATGCATCATTATGCAGCTCTTTATTCTGTCAATTGCCCGGCTGTAATTTGTTTACCCACATGTATTCTATTATTATTTATGGAGAGACACCACTAGTGAACTGTGGACCCCGGTCCTTTTCTCTAAACTGATAATACAACCAACTGCAAACTGCTTTCTTTCATTCTCTGCAAACAAACATCATCTTCCACACATACGTTTAATCCTTTGTTACAGCAAGCCAGTGAGATTGACAACTTCACTGTTTCGTTGGGGCAAAGTACTTTGATTGTGTTGTGCAGGTTCCACGTCAGTGCCGTAATCCCTGGTGTTGCGCCGTGCCATATTCCGCCACCAACAACTTTCAGACGTGTTCTTCATCTCCTACTGGTTTGATAACCTTGGTTTCACAACTGAGGGAAGACTTGCCGCTGCACTCGTCATACCTTCCTCTTGGGGTTTTCCCAAGAACACCACCGTGTGCATCAAGCAAGAATTTTCTGGCGCCGTTGCCGGGGAGCTGAAGCACATCTGCAAGGGGAGTCTCTCACTTCCCAATCTCTTTACTTTGTTTTTGTCTTGCTTAGTTAAATTTTATTTCCTGTTTATTTTGCTTTTAAATATCAAAAACACAAAAAAATTAGTTACTTGCATTAATTTTTGTATTTCGGTTTGATTTTAAAATTTGCTAAAATGACTACTGCTGAGAATACCAAGTTGTGTGACTTTACTAGCACCAACAATAATGATTTTATATGTACACCTATTGCTCCACCTGCTTCCAAAGCAGAATTCTTTGAAATTAAACCTGCTTTGTTAAATCTTGTCATGAAAGAGCAATTTTTTGGTGTTAGTTCTGATGATGCTGCTGCCCATCTAAATAATTTTGTTGAACTTTGTGAAATGCAAAAATATAAGGATATAGATGGTGACATTATAAAACTGAAATTATTTCCTTTCTCCTTGAGAGGAAGAGCTAAAGAATGGTTACTTTCATTGCCTAGGAATAGTATTGATTCTTGGATTAAATGCAAAGATGCTTTTATTGGAAAATACTATCCTCCTGCTAAGATCATTTCCCTAAGGAGTAGCATTATGAACTTTAAGCAATTTGATATTGAACATGTTGCTCAAGCTTGGGAAAGAATGAAATCTCTGGTTAAGAATTGCCCAACCCATGGACTGACTGCTTGGATGATCATCCAAACCTTCTATGCAGGACTAAATTTTTCTTCAAGAAATTTATTGGATTCGGCTGCTGGAGGTACTTTTATGTCCATCACTTTGGGGGCTGCAACAAAACTTCTGGACAATATGATGGTTAATTATTCTGAGTGGCATACTGAAAGGACTCCTCAAGGTAAGAAGGTAAATTATGTTGAAGAAACCTCCTCTTTGAGTGAAAAGATTGATATGATCATGTCTATGCTTGTGAATGGTAAATCTCATATGGATCCTAATAATGTTCACTTAGCTTCTTTAGTTGCACAAGAAGAGCATGTTGATGTGAACTTCATTAAAAATAATAATTTCAACAACAATGCCTATAGGAACAATTATGGTAATAACAATTGTAAGCCCTATCCTCCTAATAATGGTAATGGTTATGCTAATTCTAACGGTAGAATGCCTAGTGAGGAAAGATTGTTAGAGGTTGAAAAAGCTACTAAAAATTTCATGCAAACCCAATATGAGCAAAATAAAGTTTTCACTAAAACTATGGAGGAACAATCATCTATGTTAAGAAATATTAGTTATCAAATGGAGAAACACTTAATAGAGAGGTTTCGGGTTTGCAAGGGAAAATTTCAAGGGCTGAAACAAGTATTTCATCCATGTCTGAAGCACAATCTTCTTTGATTAATAGAATGGCAGCTAAACCTGAAAATGTTGATGAAAACCCCTTAGCCACTGCTAATGCTATCCAAGTTCGAATTGATGAAAACGTTAGGATGATGGCTCAATTGCGTGCTAGATGGGAAAGAGAGGAAGAATTAGCTAAAGATGATGATATTGTTAGAGTTTGCACCATTAATACTACTCAAAATAATGTTACTTCACATGCTAGTAAGCCTCCTACTATTAATGGTAACATAATTGGTGTTGGCAATGTTTCCTCTACTTATTTAAAAAAATTAAAATTGCCTAAAACTGCTGAAACTATACTTGATAAAAGTGCTGAAATTTTTAAGAGCATAGGAAATAATTGTCCCATTACTTTTCATGATAATGAATTTGATTATGATGATTATAATATCTCTGAAGTTATTAAGTTCTTGCAAAAGCTAGCCACAAGTCCTAATGCTAGTACTTTAAATATGGCTTTTACTACACATATTACAAATGCTCTCATTAAAGCTAGGGAAGAGAAATTAAAACTTGAAGCTTCTATCCCTAAGAAGTTAGAAGATGGTTGGGAGCCCATCGTTAAGATAAAGGTGAATGAATTTGATTGCAATGCTTTGTGTGATCTTGGTGCAAGTATTTCTGTTATGCCTAAGAAACTTTATGATATGTTTGACTTGCCACCTTTGAAACATTACTATTTGGATGTTTTTCTTGCTGATAATGCTTTGAAGAAACCTTTGGGGAGAGTTAATGATGTTCTTATTATGTTTAACAATAACCTTGTCCCCGTTGATTTTATTGTCTTGGATATTGAGTGCAACCCCTCTTGTCCTATTGTTTTGGGAAGACCTTTCCTTCGCACGGTTGGAGCTATTATTGATATGAATGAAGGAAATATAAGGTACCAATTCCCACTTAAGAAAGGTATGGAACACTTCCTAGGAAGAAGATGAAGCTACCTTTTGATTCTATTATTCGTACAAACTATAATGTTGATGCTTCTTCTATTGGAAATACTTGAGTTTTGCTTTCTGTGCCTAGCTGAAAGGCGTTAAAGAAAAGCGCTTATAGGAGACAACCCACTTTTTATTCCTGTTATTTTATTTCCTTGAGTCAAGGAACATGCCTACCTCTGTAGCAATTCCTTTGTATCTTTACTTTATTGCATAGTTGTGCCAAGTTAAGTCTCTAGCAGAAAGTTGATGCTAGATTTGGATTTCTGCGTAGGAACAGTTTTTCTGTTGTCCACCGTCAAATTCATAACTCTTAGCAGAAAAATCAAAATGACCTGGGATTTTTTGTGCGTGATCCTCAGATATGTATGCAACTTTCATTAGTTTTGAGTTTTCTGATTTGAGCAAGTTAAGTGCCTCGAAAAAAATTCGTCTTTACGGACTGTTCTGTTTTTGACAGATTCTGCCATTTATATTGCATTGGTTCTTTTGCTGTTTTTGAATGGATCTTTTTGTTACATAAAATTCCAGTGGCTGTAGCTAATGTTCAGTACCATGATAATGATTGTCTCCACGCAGAATATGAGAATTTTTGATTATGCATTAATCCTCTAATGAAGTTTACTTTGAGTTTGGTGTGGAGTAAGTTTTCACGGATTAAGAGAGAGGATGATATGATGTGATCAAGAAGATGAAAGAGCCTAAGCTTGGGGATGCCCCCGTGGGTCACCCAAGCATATTTCAAGAAGACTCAAACGTCAAAGCTTGGGGATGCCCAAGGCATCCCCTTCTTAATCAACAACTTATCAGGTTATCTCTAGTGAAACTATATTTTAATTCCGCCACATCTTATGTGCTTTACTTGGAGCGTCTGTTTGTTTTTATTTTTGCTTTTGTTATTTTTGTTTTCTGAATAAAATGGATCCTAGCATTCTTGTGTGGGAGAGAGACACGCTCTGTTTTTTCTTTTAAATACTCCTATTCTTTACTTATACTTGTTGAGTATTCTTCTATGACTAATGTAATACTTTCAGCTCTTGTTTTTTATGCATCTCTTGTTAGAACTGTTAGTTTTCTTATGTTATACTCTCACATCTCATTGTTAAATACTTGGAGAGTTTATGTTTTAAATAAGTTGATTGGTGTTTGGTTAAGAACAGAAAATGTTAAGTATAGTAGATGGTATAACTAAATGATACATAATCTTTTAGATCATTAAATTGTGTTACTTGAATCATTGATGTTGTTTTGAGATATTAATATGCTTAATGGTAAACATGATGGTTTAGTAAAGTAGATTGATTAATGGTTGGTCTAGAAAACTTGAAGCTGTGCCACACTAAATATCCAGTTGATAGCATAATGGTATATGACTTCTAATGTTAAAAAAAACCGTGATGACTTTGTGTTATGCGCTACGGTCGGGGTCCCAACAGTGACTTGTTCATTTTCCACAGTCCCTCATGGAGTGATTTTCATTATGCCTTGTAAGATCATATTTCTAGTTGGAATCTTTTTACTTGTGAGTTCTAAAGCTGCGGTTTTCATGGCACTTCCACCACCATATTTGCTAGCCTCTTCGGTACTTTGCATTGCCCTTTCTCACATTGAGAGTTGGTCCATACTTCGCGGGTACATCCAAAACTCGTGCGAGATCTTCATCATGTTCTCCTACACATAAGCCAAATATCTTCCTCAAAACATCCACCATACCTACCTACTATAGCATTTCCATAGCTGTTCCGAGATATATTGCCATGCAACTTTCATCTTACATTACATGACTTGTTGTCATTTATCATTTATATATTGCTTTGCATGATTCTATATAGCTGATGTGTGGTTTTACCCATGTTACGCTAGATCATTGCATATCCTGCTACACTGGCAGAGGCACCGTTTCATACACCATGTTTTATCCCTTATGAGATCTTTTTATCAAAAGTGTGTTGTCATATTAGAATGTTTGCCCCTAAAAGTGAAAAGAGCCATGGAGGCCATCGAAAAGAGAAACAGAAAAATACAAAAGAAATGGAAAAAAAAAGAATAGAAAGGGGGCAACATTACTACTCTTTATCCACACTTGTGCTCATGTTATAGCACCTGTAATATTCATAGTCATCATTTGTGCTCATGTTTAGCACCATTACTCCATATGAGAGAGTTTTCTTGTTCTACTTGCATAACTACGTGGAAAACTTTACGTTATAGAACTTGGCTTGTATATTCCAATGATGAGCCTCCTCAAAAGTGCTCTAGGTCTTCACGAGCAAGCAAGTTAGATGCACCCCCACTAGTTCCATTGGAGAGCTTTCATACACTTATAGCTCTATGTGCATCCGTTGTGTGGCAATCACTACTCCTTGCATAGCTTCGATTGTAAGACTTCCTCTTGTCTAATGATCACTTTCAGCTGTGTGAGACTTTCTTCCGTTGGCCTTCCAAACCCCCATTATTATTCTTTTAGCCACAACATCCTGGTGCCAGGAACCAACGCTGAACACTTGCTTGTTTTTGAGTGAACAAATAGAGAGATGATCTTCTACGTGCATATTGTTATTGCTTGACTTGATCCTTTCACAAAGTTTTCATGAGTGTTTGATTCATTAGATGATTATATTGTTGTTCTTGAAGCTTAAATCATCTTTAATATCTACTTTGCACGGTTGATTGTTCTCTAGTACTAATTCATTGAAAGTTTTGCTTTGTTCTTCCTACTTGTTTATTCGTTACTCATTTGATATCAATATAAACTACAACTTTTATTCATTTGATCTCAGTTTACATGCATTACATTATTATATGATCAAGATTGTGTGAAAGCATGTCACTTCAAAAATTATTCTTGTTATCGTTTTACCTACTCGAGGACGAGTAGAACTAAGCTTGGGGATGCTTGATACGTCTCAAACGTATCTATAATTTCTTATGTTCCATGCTTATATTATACCAATTGCTACATGTTTTATATACACTTTATATGGTTTTTATGCATTTTCTGGGACTAACCTATTAACAGGATGCCACAGTGCCAGTTCCCTGTTTTCTGCTGTTTTTGGTTTCAGAAAACCACTTAAGAAAATATTCTCGGAATTGGACGAAATTAATACCAAAGTCCCTATTTTTCATGGGAGGTTCCAAAACACCGGAGACCTAACGGAAAGGGGCCACGAGGCCCCCAGATGAGGTGCCGGCGCGGCCCCACCTCCTGCGCGCCAGCACCTGAGGAGGGAACCTCGGGGCTCCACCGCCTTCGCCCTTTCGCCTACAAATACCCCCCGACAATACAAGACCTAAGACCCGAACACTTTTCCACGAAACATTACGGAGCCGCCGCCGTCGTCAACCCTAGTTCGGGAGGGTTCAGAAGCTCTTCCCGGCACCCTGCCGGAGAGGGGAATCATCACCGGAGGGCTCTACATCACCAAGCCCGCCTCCGGACTGATGCGTGAGTAGTTCATCCTTGGACTACGGGTCCATAGCAGTAGCTAGATGGTTGTCTTCTCCTATTGTGCTATCATGTTTACATCTTGTGAGCTGCCTATCATGATCAAGATCATCTTTATGTAATGCTACATGTTGTGTTTGTTGGGATCCGATGGATATTGAATACTATGTCAATTGCTTCATTATATATCATGTTGTGTGTTGTTTATGATCTTGCATGCTCTCCGTTGCTAGTAGATGCTCTGGCCAAGTAGATGCTTGTGACTCCAAGAGGGGGTATTTATGCTCGATAGTGGGTTCATGTCTCTATTTAATCTGTGGGAGTGACAGCAACCTCTAAGATTGTAGATGTACTGTTGCTACTAGTGATAAAACAGTAGTACTTTGTCTAAGGATAATGTTATTACTTACATTACACACTTTGCCTAATGCAATAATCTGTTGCTTGCAACTTAATACTGAAAGGGTGCGGACGCTAACCGGAAGGTGGATTATTAGTCATAGATACGGTTGGAACGGTCTATGTATATTGTTGTAATGCCCAAATGAATCTCACACTAGACATCACGACATTAGTATATGCATCATTATTCAGCTATTTATTCTGTCAATTGCCCAGCTGTAATTTGTTTACCCACATGTATGCTATTATTATTATTTATGGAGAGACACCACTAGTGAACTGTGTACCCCGGTCCTTTTCTCTAAACTGATAATACAACCAACTGCAAACTGCTTTCTTTCATTCTCTGCAAACAAACATCATCTTCCACACATACGTTTAATCCTTTGTTACAGCAAGCCAGTGATATTAACAACTTCACTGTTTCGTTGGGGCAAAGTACTTTGATGTGTTGTGCAGGTTCCACGTCAGTGCCGTAATCCCTGGTGTTGCGCCGTACCAAATTCCGCCACCGACAACCTTCAGACGTGTTCTTCATCTCCTACTGGTTCGATAACCTTGGTTTCACAACTGATGGAAGACTTGCCGCTGCACTCATCATACCTTACTCTTGGGGTTTTCCCAACAACACCACCGTGTGCTTCAAGCATCCTCTCGTGAATAATACCGTGTTCCTCATAGAATACATCAAATATTTTAGAGAAATACTCACCACCACGATCCGACTTGAGACGTTTGATATTTCTCTCTAGTTGATTTTCTACTTCGGCTTTATAAATTTTAAAGTATTCTAAAGCTTCATCTTTAGTTTGCAACAAATATATATAACAGAACCTAGTAGCATCATCAATTAAAGTCATGAAATATTTCTTTACACCTTTTGTCAACACGCCATTAATCTCACATAGATCGGAATGTACGAGTTCCAGCGGTGCCAAGTGTCTCTCCTCGGCTGCCTTGTGAGGCTTTCGAGGTTGCTTTGATTGCACACAACTATGGCACTTTGAACCTTTGGCAATAGTGAAATTCAGAATTAAACTCATACTGGACAACTGAGACATGAAACCAAAATTAATGTGAAATAAACGAGAATACCAAACACTGGTATCATCGGAAACACCGCCACAAATATGGTTTACTGATTTATTACAGAAATCTGAAAGTGAAAAACGGAACAAGCCTCCGCTATCATAACCTTTACCAATAAATTGTCCAAACTTTGACACAACTACTTTGTTGGACTACAAGATTAACTTAAACCCATCTCTGCATAGAAGGGAACCGCTAACGAGATTCTTGTTCATAGTAGGGACATGCTGCACGTTCCTCAGCTGCACGATCTTCCCCAAAGTAAACTTCAGATCTACCGTGCCAACACCACGAACAGTAGCATGTGATCCATTCCCCATTAGGACGGAAGAATCCCGAGCGACCTGAGCACCCGTATCAATCCACCAACATGGAGAATGAAATACTGAAAGCACAAATGGTAAATTACCATACCCATCAGTATTGCTGGCGGTCACGACGTTGACATTGGCCTTCTTCTTGTCTGCACTATCTGGGCAGTACACAGAGAAGTGGCCGAGCTTTCCACAGGTATAGCAACCTAGCTCAGATTTGTTCATCCTGAAGTCATGAAAGCTCTCCATAATGTACAGTTCACTGCCAGCATCTGCTACACCGAACTTAGCGTTCAGTGCCTCCCAGAGCTCTTTGCCATCTGTAATGTGCATGTACACATCAAACAGCTTGTTGCTAAGAGCACTCTGAACGAGTCCCACAAAGGCAGTATTGGTATCCTTGAACTTGTTCTGATCCTCGTCAGATATAGTTCCTTCAGATAAACCCTCACTAGACTCGAACACTTTCAGAGATCGCAACCACAACGTGGTCTTGATCTGCCATCTCTTAAAATCCGCACCGGTAAACTTGTCCGGCCTCAGCGCATCCGATAAATGTCCCATGTTTAACTCAGGAAATTGGCTATAACAGAAATAAGGTTTTTGGATTGTTGGATTATTAGGCACAATTTCCATGATTAATTCCAGTATATTAAACATTATTACAGCAGCTACTAGCATGTTAATCTCGTAAATATTAGAAGTATTAATTAACACGAACATCAGCAAAACGTCTACGAGCACAGACATACTAGAACGGCACACCGGCACGTGATGAACGTACCGAACAACTGTAGATGAAGTAGTCGTAGTAGTCGTCGTACTTGTATTAGTTGTTGCAGCAGCGACGGCAGCAGCTTCCCGAATACGATGGCGGCGTTGAAGACGAGCCGCCCGCGAATCCGGCGAGCGTACAGGAAGGCGAGCCGTGATGAAGATCTTGAGAGCAGTCGCGCGGAGCGCTTCCCAAAAACCTTATCCGCCCTCTCCCGTACAGGATCACAAGGGCGAGCGGTTCCGGAGACCTGCTTTCCCGTTCGTCGGTGCACGCCGGCGCACAGGATGGAGTAGACTACGGTGGCGGCGCAAGGCGCGAGATTGGCAAAACCTAGATTGGTTCGGGTGTATTGCAGCGCACGCAGTGCAGGGCATTATATAGCGCAGCTCGGAGGAAACCCTAACGGGTACGGAGTGGGCCAAGTCCACGTCGCACACGTTTAGGTCGGTTGGTAGCCCAAAAATAAAGCTCGGCTCGGCGAGATTCCCGCAAGTCGCGTCGCGTCGTGACGGGCGGTGCGTGCGTGCGGCGGCGGAGGAGTAGCGCGTGAGAAAGCCTCATGTTCTCACAAGCTTACCAAGTAGCACAACACTCCAGTATATAAGGTGCTGCCACTCCTATCAAACCACACCACTCACATGTGAGCTGCCATTTTTTAATGGGTTTTGAGATTTCAGAAATTGCTAATTGGGCTTCCCACATTTGGGCCCAAATTCTAACACAACCCAGATCGAGTTGCTCGCGTGCATGGTTGTGGTTGCGCTGCTCTTGAGCGCCATGACCCTAGACACGAGCTCGGAGCGTCGGACACCACCACTTGCCGACGTGCTCAAACCTGGTGTGACTTCCTCGGGGTTTGGTGGCCTCCTGTGGAGAGAACTGTGCACCGGCAGGGACAGAGGCACCCTTGTTCATGCCTCGCAGGCTGACGCTCGTGACGCTGTGAGTTGAGGATTGGAACGCGGAGGACATGTTGCCGAATGCCGCGCGTGTTGCCGACGACGAAGACGTCGTCCACAAGCGCGCCGTTGGAGAAGGACCCGTCCGTGTAGGAGACCGACACGAGGCACCGGCGCGCGACACTGGCGCGACCCGGTGGCGTGAGCGGGACTGAGTTGACGAAGCTAGGATAGCTCGTTGTCGGTATCCACCATTATAACGTTCTGCGACAGCGTGCCGACGGCGACCGAGACGATGAGGCTGACGTTGTGGTCGAACCGTAGCTTGCTCGTCTGCCGCGCCCATGCTGCTTATCTCTGAGCGGCAGCGCGGGGGGACGCTGGACTAGAGGGCTGGAGCGGGGTACTCTGTCAAACAGGTGGAGGGTTATTTTTACTCCTGATATTATTGCAAAAAAAAAACTTGCTGCATGTGAGACCATTAGTTAAGTTTGGGTGGGACAAGTCAAAAACCATGCCATGTCAGCAAATACGTAGCTATAGCGTACGCGGTGATTGTACGGGAGTCGGCAACGCGTCTTCAATGACCATAAATTCACATTCCCGGAACACAGTGACCCAAGTGAATTATACGGACAAGTTTAATGGTCTCCCATGTATTTTACTCTTTTTACAGTGTTGTTCTCATTTTTTTTCTACCTGGCTTCTGGGCCGTCACTGTTGGGCTGCGGCCTGCTCGGAAACCAGGTGAGGAGTGGCCAATATATACCTGCGACACGCCTACAGGACGACTCGGCTTGGAACCGGACGGCTTCGGCCTCCTCTGCTTCTATCTCTTCTTCCTCTCTACCGCTGGTGTTCCTCTTCTTCTCCTCTGTAATTTCTGAACCTGTGATTCTGTGGCTTATAATCGAAATCGATGAGTAATAGACCCTCTGAATTAGCGTGTTGTTAACATTTTGCAGATCCTATTTGGACGTCGTCATGTCTTCGATTATCTGTTTTTTTCTGTTTCAGTTCGTTGTACAATTAGATGGCACCTTTCCCCATAAGTATTGGTTTAGGCAGGTTGCATTGGTCGTTTTATTCGGTGTGCTAATTAGGGTTCTGAATTTGATTGCTTGGATGATGGAGTCGATCCGGCAGCCTCGCATGCCAATCTCCTGAGATTGATTCATATTATGTTGATGTAATGTAAGGTGGTCAGCTCTCGCCGTGCATCTCTGATCAACTATATTTGTGCAAGCCCCCCAGCACCTCCGGAATTAGGATGTAAGTGGACAGCTCGTTAGACTATATGATCACGCCAGTTGAGCCGCGTAAAAATAAATGGGATTATACGGCAGCCGCGTGCAATTTGGTTGTATTTAAACGGATTTCATGGTGCCGCTATCCGCATAAGCTGCTAACCAGAGCTTCCTACACGCGCAGCCGTAGCTCGCCGCGCCGACGCAGTTATAGCGTTGGAGGCATGATGCCAGCTCTTTCTCATCGTTCTTTCTCCGTAGACACAGTTAGATAGCAGAAAATTTCCAAAAAAATCACAGATTGGTTCTAATATAGTCCTTCCGTCCTAAAATAAGTGTCTCAACTTTGATATAAAATAGATGTATGTAGACACTTATTTTGGGGTAATATTAGAGCTGGTACTTAACCTGGGTACAGAACCTGTCTCTGCTAATGCCTAAACAGGAGATCACGGCTAGGGTGAAACAAGTGTGGTGCAGGCTGCGCCGCTGGCGCCGGTGGTTTTGGTTGGCTTGTCCATATACGCCATTTCAACGTTTTTTGGTGGACGGGTGTAAGTGGGCTCCCTGACGCCGCTGCCACTCACTTAGGACAACTCCAACGGCCCCGACGCAAACGAGACCACGGATGTCCGATTCCATCCAGAAATGTCCGGGGTCGAAAAAAAACCCAGCCTAACGGCCTGACGCATTTTCGTACTCAAATTTGGGCGCGATTTGCGTCGCTGTGGACTGACCGTGCTGTCCTCCCCATTTAGTGTCAGTGGCGTGAAGACCAGTCCCGCTCATATCATTTGCCAAAAAAAATCCGCGTCCATCCGAAAAACCCTTCTCCGGCGCCGATGGAGAACGCCGCCGCCACCGACCCTAGCGTCGAAACCGTGGACGTAGCCGTAACTGGCTCCGTCGCGACCACCACGCCGGCCAGCACGGTCACCCCCGCCACCGCCAAGCTCAAGGCCAAGGTGAATAGGGAGAAGACCGTGGAGGAGAGGGATGTGAAAAACCAGAAGCGGCAGGCGCGGCGGGTGGCCGAGCGGCAAAGGAAGCCCTCCGCAGCGCACGCCATCAGGAGGAAGAGGGGCAGGTGCGGCTGATAATGGTGGCTGCCCGGACTCAGCCCCAGGCGGTCATGAAACTGTGGGAGCAAGACCGACGCCGTAGTCGGAGCGGTCTCGAGCAGTTCTGTGACGTCACATGATCTGCGCCCTCTGATGGTGCCCCGCTAGCATGCCTAGAGCGGCGGCTTCGGTTCCACTAGCCCACACGCTGTCCCGGTTTGGAGGCGCGCGATCGTCATCGTCAGAGCTGCCACTAATGATGGACGGGGTTGCGGCGTCGCCAATCGACCTCAACCACAACCCCTGCGCCTATGGACTCTGCCCAGCCGGTGCGCAAACGCAATCGCGAAGGGCCGCTGGCTGGCACCACCAACATGGCGGAGGACCAAAAGAGTTGGGTGATGAAGCGTCGTGCCAACATTTTACAACGCAGGGCCGTAATCGATTTTGTGTCATTTTGCCTAAACTGTATCATTTGTAGTGCACAATGCAAATTTGTGTCCTTTTGCCTATGGAATTTTAGTGTCCTTTTGGCTCAACTTGTTATTTATAGTGCACAATGCAAATTGTGAGGCATTTACAAAATTCACACTTAATTCCTATCTCTAACCGGTAGAGGATTGGTGAATTGTGGCCGAGGGGTCAAACGAAATCTGAGCGAGATTTGATAGATGAAGAAGACTGACGTTACCGAAAAGAAAAACAGTTATTTACACACTCCCTAAAAATTTCAGTGGTTCTTGTGGGTTTGTGTCTCTCTTTCAGTTCACAAGATCCACTAGTCACACGGCTGCATAGCACGCCCAGACAAAAAACCGAAGAGGAACAGGCTGGATTCTGGAAGCGTCTGCTAACCATCCTCCTCCTCCACGATTTTTATATAACTCCCTAAAAGCAGGCAAAACACAAGCCAAGCAAGCTGTGGATTTCCTAGTTCCCATCCCATTAATTCCGCACAACATGGCACTTCAGGTAGCGGGCAGGATTCGATCCGTTTTCTCCCTTGTCGAGATGATTTTATCTTCCCTTTGATGCGATCTATGCTATAACGCGACCTGCTTGTGCTCTTGATTGTTAGGTATGGATGGTGGGGGAGAATGGTGAGGCCCTCAACAACCCCAAGGAGTTCCTCCCCGTCTCCAAGCTCGAAGGTTCTATTGATGATTCTTGGCTACTTACGGCTTCTCCCTACTCGATCAATTTCTTGGATTGCTGGTGTGTCTCATGTTTACGGGGACCAAAAAATGGCCTTTTTGGGTGAACATATCTAGGATTCTAGAGCATGTCTTTGATTTGATGGATATATCATGCATCGTCTTATGCAACTTTTGTAGATAATGATGTCCTGCAACTGCTTGAACAGAGGATACTTTGATAGTTGTGAGATTTACATCTCAATTGGTAGGTGCTCTCACATCTAACAAAAAGTTGATCCATGATTTCTTAGTGTGGAGAGTAGAAATGCTAATTATATGTTGGCATCACTGTCCCTGAGCCATGCATTGCTACTTTCTTTTTGGGTAATGGGCAATTTTTATTAAAGCAACAACATATACTCCCTCCGTCCAATAAAGGATGTCTCAACTTGATAAAAAATTAGATGTATAAATTTGATTTATCTAGACATGACTTGGTGTATAGATACATCTAATTTTTTATCAAGTTAAGACATCTTTTGTTGGACGGAGGGAGTACAAATAATAAATCCACTCTGTGTCTACATGCAAACGGCTTTATTTATTAAGCGGGCAAAACCCTACTTCCAGGTCTACTTGCAAACGGCTTATGTCTATGAATGGCATCCTTCAGTAGAGCTGGGCCCATACAAGAGACATATTAAAAAGTGTGAACTGGCCATGGTTGTTGACTCCACTCCGTGTCCATTCCGACTATATATCAGGCATGTCTTGTTTGAATAAAGGGATTTTATTACTCAAGAGTTTTAAGCATTACACCCGGCCTCTGCATAACTAGGATGCACACAGCCACAAGTTCACAAGATCACGAGTAGCCAAGACTGAAAAATATAAATAAGGCGAATTACATATCATGATGAGAAATTGTAACGCCGCCTAAGTCGGAGATGGGTCAATCCGGAGTCTATGTTGACATCCATGTCGCGAGAATAACTCCCCCCTCCAAACGAAACGCCACCTCAAAAACAAATCCCGGTGCTCCACACGCTGTAGGGCCGACCATGATCGTAGCGTTGCTGTACACCGATAGATAACCTGCATAAAAGAAGCAAAAACCTTGTCATTTCTACATAATTTGTTCTTTGCCGAAAATAAGTGTACATGATGTGATTAGTGATTACCTAACTAAGGCGAGTAAACAAAGGGTCTACACAATGAACCCAATTCTCATGTTGGACATGCTTTGCTAAGCAGCTAGCTTACACTAGTGATCCGTGTTTTTCAGAGATTGGTGTGTTATATTGGCATTTGGATCCAAAGAGGCCAGAAAGTGAAGAAGAACTATCGAAAATCCGCAAAGATAGAGGATACAGCTACATGGTTTGCACCTCCCACACTAACTGTTTAATTCATTTTCGCTTCACCTTTCCCTGTGCACAGCTTGTATATGATATTCTAATCTGATATTGTGACATGTATTGCTTGCTGAAGGATCTTCTCGAGATATACCCTGGCAAATTGGAAAACTATGAGGAAAAGCTGAAGAACTTCTTCACAGAGCACATGCACGCCGACGAAGAGATCCGATACTGCTTGGAAGGTGGTGGGTACTTTGATGTACGCAACAAGGATGACAAGTGGATTCGGATTTGGATAAAAGAAGGAGATATGATCGTGCTGCCTGCTGGAATTTATCATCGATTCACCCTTGACACCTTCAACCATGTAAAGGTACTGATAGGGATTTTATATGTGCTTACTAATGAAGAGAACAGTTCATCCAACGCTTTTATTTGTATCTCATTTTGCATTGAAATGGCTGATAAGAACTTTTTCGTGAGCCAAGCTAAATGAAAACATGATTTTGGCGCGAAGGACATTTCTAGAACCAACAAAAGAAATTTCAGAAGTCACAACACAGATCTTTTAAGACAAGATGGTTGACAATTATTCATGTAATACTACTGTTTGGGGATAAAAATGGAAAAGAACTAAACGTTCCAACTAGTATGGCATCCATAGCTGTGCAGTGCAAAGTTTCCCAAGCTAGATAGTCCATTCAAGTTAAATAGAAAATTTCTGCTCCTAGGATGCAGAAACCAAGTCAGCTGGTAAAGAGCTGTACTCTTAAACAGCATGTAGGGCATCCATAGATGTGCAGTGCAAAGTTTCCCAAGCTAGATAGTCCATTCAAGTTAAATAGAAAATTTCTGCTCCTAGGATGCAGAAACCAGGTCAGCTGGTAAAGAGCTGTATACTCTTAAACAGCATGTAAGCAATGATTTGCTAGATATTAAATGGATCCTGACGAACACATTATCTTGACCTTTTATGCTCAGCTCATGAGACTCTTCATCGGGGAACCAGTGTGGACCGCGCACAACCGGCCTCAAGAGGACCACCCGGTGCGGCAGGAATATGTCAAGAGTCTCACCGACAATGCTGGTCTTCCTCTGGCAGCACACTGAAGTTGTGGTCCGAGGGTTCGCCACTTGGCTATATATTATAATCATCCTGGACACATACACGATCATATACACTGCCGAAATAATATTGTATTGCTATGATTGATGAAACCAGATTGATGTGCTACTAATATTAGTTATACAAGAACTATGACTTGTGGTACTTGCAATGTAGTGGAGTTACAATGTGGCTGTTTGCTACTGTATTATATATCCAGTCCAGTGGTTGCTATGTTGTCTGTAATAGCAGCATTTTATCCATAGTCTGTAACCTGTGAATGGTAGTAATAAAAACAGCATGTAATCAGCCCGTCTGCAGTATGCTAGGTGTGTCATCATCACCACTAATATAAAAAGAGAGAGGGAGTGAGATTTAATTTTTAAGGAGAGAGAGGGGTGATCCAATCAATCAGGACCACACATCGATTAATCTACGGGTTACATCCTTGGAGATAGTAATACCTCCAACATGTAAATCCTTCATTGATTGGCCATGATAAATCAGTTTTGAATGCCTTGTTTTTTTTAATTAGTGGATTATTACATGGTGTTATTGTGCTTTGGAGTTTGGAGTGCTTCATGTAACCTGTAACCGCCGAGCCAGGATGAAAATGAACACCACATTGGGGCCATATAAGTTCATCACAACTTATGAGCAACAAATGCAACCTGAATGGTGGTCTGGGAAATTGTTTGCTTGCCAAAAAAGAATGGTGGTCTGGGAGTTCTTAGC
This sequence comes from Poa annua, assembly GCA_026929855.1. Classification (NCBI taxonomy): domain Eukaryota; kingdom Viridiplantae; phylum Streptophyta; class Magnoliopsida; order Poales; family Poaceae; genus Poa; species Poa annua. The sequence continues at coordinate 36,983,054 of CM049438.1, forward strand.
CTAAGAGCACAGAACAAGGCACTCATTATTAAATTTCTCTACAAATTTTATAGTGACAGTGAGACACCTTGGGTGTAGTTAATTTGGAATGCTCATTACAGAGATGGTAAGATACCTTATGAAAATTCTACTAAAGGAACTTTCTGGTGAAGAGAAGAGACTGTACTAAATTTAATGACATTTTCAAACAACATGACACTTGTAACCTTTTTTTAGAGAAAACGCAAAGGATTCTTTGCGCTTTATTTCCTTGAAAAGATAGAGTTTGTGTTACAACCTCCTAAGAGGGCTACAGGTGAGTCAAAATTACAATCAGTGAACGTCCTAGGTGGACGGCAGAACTACACGAAGTCCTTTTGCCCCTGCTCTGGCGACACTTGTAACCTGAAGAAGGGTAATTCTGCGATACTCTGGAAAGACAAGTGGCAGGAGCAAGGTTTTGGTTATCGGTCGGGATTTCGAGTTACCGGCCGGTAACCGAGTTTCCCGAGCACGCCCGGTAAAGGTGCTTACCAAATAAAAAATCTCGATATTTTTGAAATTTTTTGAATTTGAATTTGCAAAGTTGCTTAATATACCATATCCTCATAGTGCTTGTATATATATGTTGCGTAGCCCGGTGGCACCGTCCTCCTTTTTTTTTCTACACGCTCCCGGTTCGAGTTCTGCGCTCGCTATAATTTTTTTAGCATTAAAACAAGTTCATAGAATCTCTGCAAGTTTAATCTCCATATCTCCATAATAATTATGTAAAAATGACTATAACATGGAACCAGAGACCTGCTATTTGCGCAATAGGAATGCGGGGCTAACCGCTGCGCTGCAATCGCGGATGTGTCAGTATTCTGTTTACGCTCTAATTAACCACTTCTGAGAACATTCGAATTTGAAATTTGTTTTTTAAATTCGTCCGGTAAGCATTCGGGATTTCTCGGTTACCGCGGTAACCGGGAATCCCGAGCCCCGTCGGGATTTTTTTTCTTTCGGGAACCAAAACCCTGGGCAGGAGAGCAATGAGTTGACTCTTCAATCCAGATTCCCACAGCTACACTCATTTGTAAAATGTACTGATATTTCTGTCCAAAATGTTGCACAACAGGAGATATTGGATCTGTTTCATTCTTCTCTGTCTGACATAGCAATGCAGCAATGTAATGAGCTAGAAGTCATTCTAAATACCACCAGGGAGCAGACTATGAGTGATACCTAGAAATTTCAGTGGGGGAATTTTTTTTCCACCAAAACAAATTATGAGGTTATCCTAGACCCACCAGAGGCACCAACTCCATTTAAGTGGATTTGGAAATCATGATGTTTAGCGAAGCATAAATTATTTTTCTACCTTCTCTTGTTGGATAGATTAAACACTAAAGATCTGATGGCCAGGAAGAATTTCTATGTGTAAGATATCAATTGTGTTTTGTGCAATGATGAACCAAATGAGGATCTTATTCATCTCTTCTTTGGATGTGAATTCAGTATGACTTTCTGGGAAAGTTTGAACTACACATGGGATACTAGCAAGGAGTTAGTTGATATGTTGCTGGATCGTCATCATCGACAGAACAATATTTTCTTCAGGGAGGCACTTCTGGTAGGGTGCTGGAGCATTTGGAATGACAGAAACAAGATTATCTTTGAAATGAGAGGGTCAATCAAGGAAGACGTCTTAGTATGTTTAAAAATTCATTTTCTTTAATTATGTGTAGATCTAAACCTAGTCTTAAGGAGGGGATGCAACAATGGTTGGACACTTTGAACAGATAGTTGTCACCTAGAGGGGGCAGGTTGAATAGGTGCTACTTTTTGGCTATTCCTTGAGCTTTTTTCCACATCTTTTTGGCCTTGATGCTTATGTAAATTGTTAATCAATTTCCTGCATCACTTATCATCTAATTAGAGTATCACCAGTATTGTTAACTAACACACAAAAGCTGAGGGATTAAGAAATGCTCTTTCACACTTTATAAGATTTCTGAGGTATTGTAATAAGTTGTAAATAATTGCCTGCTAACATTTTAATAGAAAATAAAAAATGTGACAGTAGGGGTCTTCCCTACTGTCTTTGCTTCACAAAAAATGCAACCTGAATGCCGGGTGCAAATCCAATTACCCTGCCATTTAAATGCGGACAGGTAGAAAGACAGTAATTGTATTGCATAGTTGCCATGATAATTTCTGCTGGTACATGACACTCTTTTACAAGATAATGCGTTGGAAGTAATTTATCTTCTTCCCCTTGGGTCGTCAGCTACCTAAACTACGTAATGTCTATTGCAGGTTGCAGATGAAACTTAATCAGAGCTGAAGTCTTCTCTGTTCCTTTCATTTCGAATAACACGGGCTTCTCTGTTCCCTTTCGGAGGGACATCTGTGCTAAAGAAGATAAACTTATCTTTGTAGTTTGATACTGCAGCTCCAGAAATATCAAGGTGCTTAAGCAGATACCGTGTGCCCCTTAGCAGATAATGGTATCCATCTTCCGTTTGTATTGGTCAAGGTATTTTTTTTCCTTGCTCTGCAACCATGGGAGACGTTTAACCCAGTCACTTTAACTAGGCTGTGACATTTGGCTTACTTTATACTATTACATTATTCCAAATGGACACAAATTACATGCTATGCCCTTCTAATTTGTGGAAAACTGTTGCATCTTGATTAATATATTTGAGAAGCAATCTTTTGTTGCCTCTTGTTCCTATTCAAGGTTCATAGCTTGGACATCTAACACGATTATTATTAATGTTTTCTCTATGGATCTTTCAGCTATCTGGGTTTTTGTTTTTGAACAGACAGTTATCTGGCTTGAACAATAACATACGCATCACATAAGCACAAAGATAGTTGATCGGCAACACAACATGCTTACGCTAGCCATAGTTGATTTTGACCTTCTTTGAATTTGATGCACTGAGATATCTTACTGCTGTGTAGGCCTAATTTCGGAACCTATTGGGTCGGAATGCAACCTATGCTACGCATCTATGGAAGGCTTCCCTGCCTCTTAAGATCAAGATCTTTACATGGCAACTTCTTCGCGACCGCCTCCCTTCGGGCGTGGAGGTGGCAAAGCGTTTGGGACCTGGTGATGGCATCTGTCCCCTTTGTGCGGTCCCCGAGACGGGGACCCATATCCTGTTCTCATGTCCTGTAGCTCGGTTCCTGTGGAGCTTCCTTGCTGAGGCATTGGGTCCTGAGTGGCAGGCCCTTGACTTGGCAGAGTTCCTGGAAGTGCAGGCGAACCATACCGGGAGGAGGAGGTCCCTCTTCTGGTTGGTGTTCGCGGCAATGACCTGGACCCTCTGGACGATTCGTAACAAGATGGTCATCGAGCATGTCTTCCCACGACGGGCCGCTGACTCAGTTTTCAAATTCTTGACTTTCCTGCAGGAGTGGCACCCGTTGGCTAGACAGCGGGACAGGCAGCGGCTGGACGGCATTCTTGAGGATCTCTTGAAGGCGGCACGCCTTCTATCTTCGCCGACCAGCCGTTGAGCTCTACTTTGTAGAGTTTGTATCAGGACTAGTGGTTCTACCCTTGGGCTGTGTTGTGCTGTGGCCCTAGCAAAACCTTTATTTTCTCGTGCTTCTTGAACTTGTGCTTGATGTTGTAAACTGTGGGCGGTTGTTTTATTTATAAAGCGGGGCGAAAGCCTGTTTCGAGGAGGAATGCAATCTATGTGGGCTGCCTAACTCAAATGCTTAATTTGAAGGCTTCTCTTGTGCCTCTTTGATTAGGAGACCAACGACGGGCGAGGAGGCGTCCCAAGTATATTCATTATATGTAGTATACAAACCTATTGGTGAGCCTTCAAGAATATTTTATGAAGGAAGTGTAACAGACAATGCCATCCGCTCTCTTTGGGCATCTATGACAAAAAATTGATGTGGTGTGCTAAGAGGCTATCGATCACGGCGGAGCATCGATATTATATCACGTTAAGTCTACGTAGATTACAAATATTTTTTTAGGGAAAGGTAAAATACAATTCTTACTTTATTTTGCATGATCTAACTTGAGGAGAGTCTGGAGACAATTATCATACTGGACATTTTAGACAACTATCCTGCAAGACCAAGTCAATATACTTTGCATGGTTCAGCACGCTATGTAACTCTTTTTAAAATCCAGTTGACAGTCAAGTATGCTGTTGAAATATTTGTACATAACAAGAAAAAACAAGCAACCAATAATGGAGGGGCGAACATGGCATATACCTCTAGCAGGGATCCATGGACCCATATTAATTGATATCAATTGCGCATCACATAAAACAAATTCAGATGTGCTATCACCAAACTTAGTTTATTATTCATTGACAGGGACATCCATATTTCCTATGTGTGTTCATCAACTAGTGCACAACCGGGGTGACATTGCTATATAGCAAGGCAACCATGGTTAAACAGCTGGTGCGTTTAGCTCTATTTTTCCCCCCTTCAAAACCAAACTGAGAAGCAACCAAGACAGATCCAACATCTAAACCAAAGCCACCTTCTTGCTACTTAATGCTCTGGATCACCTTATACTTGTTTGACTTCACCCTGCACCTTCACGATTGTTTTTGTCACTTAGAATTGTCCTTGTAGGCCATCCAGACTAGATTCTAGATCATAACATGTGTGGAAAGATGGATGAGGTCTACCTCGAGAAGGAACACAAGGTATTCTTTTTATCAAACTGATGGCAAACTATCTTTCTATGTTTTGTTGAAAATTAAGTGCTACCATACTATTCTTGTAAGACGGTGTTCATATTTTTGGAAGCGTGAGCAGACATATCTATATCGTTCAATGAATATTGGATAAAACGAAAACAATAGTGTTCCTGAGTTGATTTGTATTCATTAATTTAGAGTCTACCCGGTGGAGAATTTAAAGGAGGATTTCGTGCCTCAGTAGCTAAACCTCCGATGCCTAGCACTTCAAGGCCAAACAGCATGGTTGTCAAGGTAATTTTATCGTCTATAATTGACAAAGTTGTGTTTTGAACCAATAAATTCATAGAAATAAATTTACAGAAGGTATGCCCACGGGAGTACATCCCGCCACACATCGTGGCGGAGGCGATCTCGACGCTGCACGGCCTCGATCTGCGGTGGTCGGGGCCGATCACGCCCAGCGAGCGGCTCTACGTGGAGCAGTACGTGATGGCTAAGTACCCGCAGTACTCGCACGGCCTCATCGAGGAGGAAAGCTGCGACAAGGACGACCTCTACTCCACCTTCTACAGCACCGGCAGCATCACCTCGCCGGAGGGTGGACCCAGCGAGATGCAACGGAGGTTGTCGCCGACGGGGTCGCCACCATCGGCGAGGCCCGACATCGACATGGTCAGACTGGAGCCGTCGCGGCTGCTGGACATCCTGACCAAGAAGTCCTCCTTCACGGGGAGCTTCATCTCCATACCGGAGATCCAGGCCCGGAACAGGGTGCTCCGGTGCTGCGGGCTCACCGAGGACGAGTACCTCGTGCTCTTCGCCGCCACGCCCAAGGACGCCATGATGCTGGTATGATCATCAACACTTCCTAAGATAATTAAAAATCGTTGAAACTAACACCTCAACCTCCATTTTGATTTTGATGCATATCTATTAATCGTTGAGTTATAAATAAGGACGTGTGTATCACTTTGATGCAGAGGCCGGGGACACCCATTTCTAAAAAGAATCTATTAATGATGTATAACTGGAAACAAATACGGTTTCCGGTCATTTTTTTTGCCACTATCACATCATGTCATTACTGAATCACAAAGTTATCTTACAGAAAATACTCACACCGGAACCATGACATGCACAAAAGTCCCCAAGGCACACTCTCACACAAAAGCGCGCCTTGAATCGATCACAACTTTGTTGACTAATTGAGATCATTAGGATGTGAGATCTATTGATTCCCTTGTGAGCCTGAGCATTTAAAACAGATACGTTTGATTTGGTGATTTTGCAATTTTTAGCCTTAAATCGATCAAGATGTCAATTATTAGATTACAATACCTTTTTTCACATCCGGAAATATGAAATTCAGATGGACACGACAAGCCAAGGCTCCGTTGAAAAGATCACTAAAGAAGTACCACACTTAGAAGAAAATTTACTCCGTAATTTGGACAGAAATGGGGTGGGTTTTGTGCGATCCTAGTAGAAACTGGTGACATTTTAGTAGGTTAAACACTTTAGATAACGATTGAATCGTCGTACGTATATCATGGAAGCTGGATTATTACGGACCCTATTTGGGTTTGAAGTATCCATTTAAGAACATCTTCTCTCAAATTACCTATAGGTGGAAGAGGAACTTCTTTCACAAAGGAAAAAGGTTCGCAAAGATGCCATCACTTCAAACTTAATTAAACGCTCAAGAAAGCTATGGGAGAGTGGTTGGAGTTTCTAGGTAGCAGCTCCAAGCACCCTTATTATATCCCATTATTTACAGTGATGTGGTTTTGTAACGAGAGTGATTGCGACCACTTGATATTATTGGTTAACTGTATCTTGTGAGGTCGTGAGATTTTTCATTTTGAGTGTAACGAGGTCGTGAGATTGTAATCAGTTGTACCTATCATATATTTAAGGCCCACGCCCTGCTAATGGTCATCTTTTTTGTTTTGTTTTGAGAATCTGGGGCTTAGTTTTCTTCTCCCACTAAAGCCAAAGACAAAACCTAGAAAGACAAAGACACAATGGAATATTAATAGACCAAAAAATATACATAAGTGCAATTTTCGGCTTCAACATGTGCATGTAGTTGTTGCTCCTTTTCAGACAAAACCTGCACAAAAGAGTTTATGTATAGTTAAATGTTTCATGATTTGAAGACAACCCAAATACACATTTCTGAACCAAAAATTGTAAAAATGTTTGTGATGTTGACATGATCATGTCCAAATACTACTAGGTTTTTTGAACAGATGTTCACAGATACATTATGTGAAATTAAACACTTCAAAATAGGAAATACCCAACGGGACATTTTTATATCAGAAATTACAATAAAAAATATGTACTTCAAAGGTATAAAATGTACTACTTTTTAGATGAACATTTCAAATTCACAACTACACAAAAATTTAGAAACAACAAGAACCTAGTAAAAACACGAAAAAACACTAGATAGTAATATAATAAGTATTATAAACCAATCCAAGTGCAAATACAACACAAAAAAAACAAATATACATGGAAAGTCAAGCCTAAAAAAATAAAGAAGAAATAAATAAATGTGGAGTACAAATAAAACATATGGGAGTACAGATCATTAGTCAAAGCATAACAGTTCATCAACTAATATTATGCAAATTAGTGGGCATAAAAAACTAGTTAGAGCCAACACAACAAGCAACTAATAGAACAACAATTCCACAATCAGAATCACTCTGAGCACTGTTGTACAATGGAAAAGTAAAATGTGACTGTGAAAACTTTGGCGACTATGCATGGAATAGCGAATATGTATTTACGATAAGAAAAATATGTATTTTATAAAAAGTACTATTTATAATTGAAGAAAACATACGGTGAAACCATCTTATAATTCTTGTTTAGTTTGTCGAAATATAGAGAAAAATCATTATGCTTGCGGGGTTTGTTATAAACAAATAATAATGGAAGCCCAAACTCAAAATCGAATGTAAAATGATTCTGAGATGAACATTAGAAAATAGTAAACGACTACTATTCTTTTTATGTACATACCTACCAAATGATTATGAATTTGAACTAATTGTTGCTAAAACATCACGTCATGACATGCCATATTTTTTGATTATTTTACTAAACTATTAAACATGGTGCCTATAGAGCTATTTCATTATAGTGTGGTTTCAGTTGGCTTAGGGTGCCAAAGATTTCAATATGTCACAACTTTATAGAAAGGGATTTAATGGGCACACCGTGTCTAGATACCGTGATTGTACCCTTTTTGAAAACCAACCCAACAAAGTCTAAATTTACAGGAAATCAATTAGTTATTCATTGTTGCCATGTCAATCAGGAAGTGGAGTCTAAGCATTATGTATCTTTATAAAACATTTCTCTAACTAATCCACCTGTACAATAAATTACATACGCAGGTCGGTGAGAGCTACCCGTTCTTCCGGAGCAACTACTACATGTCGATCCTAGGTGAGGACCGCGACTGCATCCGCGCCTTCGCGGCCTACAAGGAGGCGAAGGTCATTGCTGCGCCAGAGTCCTGGCTGGACCTCCGAATCAAGGGCTCTCAGCTCAGCCAATACTTCCGCCGCAAGTCCAAGCTCGCGCCCAAGGGCCTCTTCGCCTACCCCGCCGTCTCCGCCTCTGCCGATGGAATCACCCTCCCTCCGGCACGGTACTCCCTGCACTGGGTCTCGGAGGCGCATCGCAATGCGTGGCACGTGCTCGTGGACGCCACTGCACTAGTCGTTGGTGAGGACAGACTTCCGTTGTCGCTGCATCGGCCAGACCTTGTATTGTGCACGCTCGACAACACACACTCGCAGCAGCCGTCTGCCAGGGTTACCTGCCTACTGGTTAGGAGGAGGTCCTTCGACACCTCCGTCTTGCCTCAACCGTAGCAGAAGCAAATGAAGGGGCAAGTGGTTGAAAGATCTCGTGCTTATGTTAAAGAAAATTGCTATAACAATTTTATGCCAGTGTTTCTCGTGTTGGCACTGCTTCCACGGTTGCAAGTTTTGCGTAAAAAGAAAGCTGCACATATCTACGTAGTTGTCTATGGAGGGTGTTTTTGACGTTTGAGCTTGAGCTGACTCCTCCGATTCGTTCTTCAAAACATATGGACACCGCAACTAGTAACACCAACAATTTTACATCTAAGTAACTCGTAGCAGTAAACAACTACCGCCGTTGGGAACACCCCTTGACTTTGATTTTATCATGGGTTTCCACCCACGAGAAATCCCACATAATCTCTAGACAAAGCCGTTAGTAAGGAAGTCATTGTCAGGTACAAATAATGAAGGCCTGACATACGGTTTTCATGCTAAAAGTCGAGAATTAATCGGTGCTCAAGTAGCACCAGAGAGAACGAAGAAACTCTGTGGTGCCGCCTCACACTACGAGAAAACTGTTACAATGCACCGATCGCCAGACTCACATTCTCGAGGCACACGGTTTTAGTATGGACATCACTACACAAATGAAATAGCGGTCTGCAGCACTAAAACCAAAATCCACGAACAAGCAATGTGAGCTGCTAGGTTATGCTGGTCAATCCTAGCCTTACCATAATTTAGCGGTCTTGTCATATAGAACTGGACATGAGCTGTTGAGATTGTGCTATCACCTTCAGAGCCTCATCAATCACTCCTAAGAAAACCGCCTTGACATTATTTCCTCCGCAAGCACCTTGGTTAACTTACTCTAAGGTGTTGAAAGAAGGACGTGCGGCGGAGGAGGTATACAGGATGATCAAACAGTTGGTTGATCACTAGCTAAGAATTAGCAAAATCATACTTCCCTTTGATATGAAAAATTGTCACCAGTGCATTTACAAATTTATGCATGGTATATTTGTTTCACAACACTTTAAACGGATTGCAAGGAGTAATAATGAACTTCCTTCGTTTCAAAATAAATATCTCAAATTTGTTAAAAAAATAGATGTATCTAGATATGAAACATATCAAAATACATTTGAACAAACTTGACATTCTTTTACGGAGGAAGTATACCGATGGGTGAAGTCTGCAATGACCCACTTCACCTTCCCCAAAGGTCAAACTGTCCCTTCTTCTTGGATCCCCTCTCCGTCTGTTGCCAAGAACTCCTCACTTTCAGAAAACAAGTTCGCCACCTCCTCCTGCTGCTCCACACCGTCGACGCCATGGCCGACCGCCTCCTCCTGCTCGCCCTCGTCGTCGCCGCGGCATCCATCCTCATTGCCTCCCCAGTATCCGCCATGCGTCCGTGCGACACCTACCTTATCTCCTCCTACTCGGCCAACGCCAACCCGAGCAACCACCCCGACCACCGCGCCCCCCTCACGACGACGGTCGTCGCCGTATTCCGCGTCCGCCGCTTTGGTCCCCACTTCCTCCGCGCCCACGGACCCCACCTCAACCACCACCACCTGCACTCCATCCCCGCGAACATCCAGATCCGCCACCCCGAGCTCCCGGAGCTCCCCCACTCTGCGACCGGCGCTGCCCCCAGTATCCAGGAGGCCTTCAATGTCATCATCATGGTACTCATCGGGTTCCTCATCGCCGCTTCTGTGTATCTGGTCTGGTCCGTAATCACCGGCGCCGGCGCGCCCTCCCACTATGAGGAGCTGTACGACGACGAGGCGTCCGACTCGGAGAGCCCCAAGAAGGTCGGCTATGTCTTCATCTCCAGCGAGGCCCACGGCGGCGGTAAGAACTAGGGGGTAGGGTTTGGTAGCTCTCCCATCCCAGCAGGGGCAAGTGTTGCTGTTTATGTGCTGCATAATAATTCGTAAAATGTCTCCGTAATGTGTAGTTGGGGAGTAGTAGTGGTACTGTGGTAGTGAACTAGTTTTGGGCCCTCCATGTTTCTACGTTCTTGATGCGCAGTTACACTGAAGCGTGCTTTGTTTGTAAATTGTAATGAACTTATCGGTCACATGCTGGCGATGTTGTGAAATGTTAGTCTTCTGAAATTCATTTCTTTTTTTAAGTGATAGCTTCACTCTTTGGAAACGTTGACGATCTGTTTGTTGTTTCATTAGAGTGTCAACAGCGTTCTGGTATATCTCTGCATTGTGTTATTTGATATTTTGGTGGTCTTAATAAGATGGTGCTGATACCTGGTATAAGCACTTCCAGTTTACAACTGCCAACAAATGCTAATCAGTTACTTGCTTGGTCATGTTCATTGCTATGAACTGATTGACTTATCCAAACTGTCGGTGGCTATGAGTGTACAGGGTTTGCATTTTAACCAGACATGGTTATCTGACATATTGGTATTAGAGGCGACATAAAATGCTTACTACTCCCTCCATTTTTTAATATAAGATGTTTTAGGTGTTTCACATATTGTCTAGGTACATACTAAAATGAATGAACATACACACTAAAACGTGTCTAAATACATTTGTATACATGTGAATGTGGGCAAATGTTAAAACATCTTATATCTAAAAACGGAGGGAGTAGTAGTCTTGTACTTGGTTAGGTCACTATTTATATATTTGACAGGAAGGTCAAAGTGTATATATGTGGTAAACTTTCTTGATGGTCAGAACCTGACCCTGGCATTGCCGAACATGGTGGGTGGCAGCACCTTCGGCCATGCTTCTGTGGAGGTGCTTGTACGTCACCTGGGTGTGCTTCTTGCGTAGGAGCGCCATATGAAGGTTAGCTATAGCATCAAGGATCTTGACTTTGTTGTCAAGGTCATATCACTTATTGGCGGCCCTCCTCGGTCAGTCGCCCTGCTCATAGATTTGTCATAGTCGCCAAAAGGTGAAAGTGATATTCAACTATGCTGTTTAGCCGCCTGATTATCCTACAGTTTGTAGTGTACTATCAACTATGTATTGGTCTTCTCTTTTCTTTTTGTGCAGTTGACAAGTAGTATCTGATCATAGTTTTTTGCTTCCATAAATCTAGTGCCCTTTCCACTGCTCTTGTAGTTGGTGATCGACGTTACAAGCTGCCTAGATTTGTCATAGTACCCTTGACCTCTTCTAAGCAAGATGGCTGACAGAAGATGCCTGATAACATTCATTACAATTTTCGGAACTCTTTATTTATTTTATCGTTGCTTCTCATTTTCTCTGAGAATTGAAGGTATGAGAAGCCTTTCACATATCATTTTACTGTCGTAGAAGCCAAATGCTAATCTGAGTTATATTAAGTTCTTTGTCTTGGATCTGCTTACTGTGCATGGACTGTGCATTCAGCATTCTAGGATTGTTAGGATTCTGATGCCCTCTCCGCTCACTCCGTTGTTGCTCACTCCATCAAGTTCCAGTATGCATCTGTATGTTTGGAAAACAGTGCTAAATATTAGGAGTTGAACTTGCCTGTCGTGCAGTCTTGTCGTATGGACAGATGGTTTGGATGATGCCATTCTGTTTTCGTCAAGTACAGAACTGGAGTTACTTTTCTGCGGTTCAGCGTTGATACTTGCCTCTGAGGCTGTCGTTTTGTTTTTATCCAGTTCAGGCCCATAGTAGTTTTTCTACACAGTTTTCAGGGACACTGGATATGCTGTCTAAGAGTATTTCTCTTCCAGCTAATGCCAGGAGTAGAAATCTTTCCAAACAACTATTAAAGTTATACTACCTAATAGTTGTTTTTCGTACAGTTCTCAATGTTCTTTAAGTTCATGTGGTGTATTTTTCTTTGGATAAAATTAATAATTGTGCAAATCATGTTGCATCTCTGTCGTCAGAAAAATGCTCCTCTGTTCTGTTTACAGATAAACATACAATGCACCATATAAGTCTTACAATAATGGATAAAAAATCAATACACGAAAGAAATACATAGAATCAACAATCTTGATAAGAACTCAGCTAAACACAAAGCCAATCAGAGCTAACAGCTATCTTATCAATACGAATGTTATATGAATTCAGCCAGGTTGTTGAGGCTTGTGCGGGGACAAAGCCAGTCGCTTTGATGAGCGTGTCCACCTTTGTTGACGAAGAAAATAGGAGGAATGACTACTTTACTAATAGAACACACGTATTTCTGCTACTCCCTCCGTTCACTATTATAAGACGGTATCTAGACAGTATAGATTCATTCATTTTGATTTGTATCTAGTTCACATCGAAATATCTAGAAGTTCTTGTAATGGTGAACAGAGTAAGTATTAAAAGAGTTTTATGATGGAGGTTGGGTCGACAGGGATTACGAGTGTGCCTGGGTGCACCTTGGATATCTCATTTTTTGTTCGCGGACAATCGCTCTGTCTTCCTGCGCGCTGACCACAGAAGTGCTTCGAGTCTCACTCAAATTCTTGAAGTTTATAGTACAAATTCAGGACAAAGTGCAAATAAAGAAAAATGCTCAGTCTACATCAATCCTAATTGTTCCTCTAGTGTTAGAAATATTGTTAAAGGACTTTGCAGATCACAAGGGAAGCTCTCTCGGAGAAATACCTGGGCTCACTGTATTTCAGTTTGATAATATTTCTTTTTTACGAAAGTTTGATCATATATTTTTTTACGGGAGTTTGATCATATTGTTGAAAGATCAAGATCAAGAGTTCAGGGGCATAGTGAGAAGAAAATGTTGTGTGCTGCCAAAAACTCACAAAAGGTGTATGCAAGAAAGTAATCGCAAGTGATGTCAAAATACTGATGGGCTGGATCATTAGACAAAAATGGAGCGCGTTGGCAAGAATGGGAGAAGACGTCAATTACAGAAAGCAAGGGGGCTTTTGGCGTTGGCTAAAATGGGTGTGGTGGATTTTGAAGGGAGATGGGGGACTCTGGCTCCAACTTGTCAAAGCCAAGTACCTAAGGGGATGCCCCCTCATGGTTTGTGAGCGGAAGGGGGATCTCAATTTTGGGGATCCATCCAAACCATGAAACATGAGACCGAGCTTGGGGCTACCTCTTCCGTAGGCGATGGAAGAGGTACCCTATTCTGGCTACACTCATGGTTTGGTGGGCATCTCCTACGGTATGAGTTCCCGGAACTCTGTTTGGACCAGCTTCTAGCGGTCTCTGCTGCGGCCTAGGATGGGCGGTGGAACTTTGGTTCCACCGTACGTTTGGGAAAGGGTAGGCCAATAGGTGGGGGGAGCTTCCTGGCACTATTCCCACTATCTCTCTCGGACACATCGGATAATGTCTCTTGGGCCCTCTCGCCCTCAGGAAATTTTATCGTGGGCTCCGCTTATTGGGCCCTATTTAGAGGGCTCGTTCTTTCTTGGACCTCCCACTTATGGAAGGCTGCTTTGCCACTAAAGATTAAAATTTGTACGTGGCAATTTCTTAGAGACCGCCTCACCTTGGGTGTGGAGGTGGAAAAACGTCCAGGTGATGGCACTTGCCCACTCTGTGAGGTCCCCGAGACGGGGACCCGTATCATGTTCTCTTGTTCCGTAGCTCGCTTCCTGTGGAGCTTTATGGTTGAGGCGCTTGGACCTGAGTGGCAGGTCCAAGACTTCACAGAGTTCCTGAAAGTGCAGTCAAACCGTATTAGTAGGAGGAGGCGCCTCATCTGATTAGTGTTTGCAGCGATGACCTAGACCCTATGGCTATTCGTAACAAGATGGTTATGGATTGTGTCATTCTGCGACGAGCCTCTAACTTGATCTTCAAACTCTTGGCTTTTTTACAGGAGTGGCACCCGCTTTCTTGGCAGCGGGATAGGGAACGGCTGGATGGCATCCTTGATGATCTTTTGAGGACGGCTCGTGTACCATCTGCAACATCCAGCCGTTGAGCTCTACAATGTGTGGAGTTGGATCAGGATTGTTTTTTTGCTTTGGACATCTTATATTGTGGCCCCAACATACCTTTATTTTTCTGTAAGAAGATTGTTCATAACCTTTGTAAACAGTGGGTGGTTGTTTTATTTATAAAGTGGGGCGAAAAACTTTCAAGGATGTTCCCAAATGGACAAGACCAGCAGCTGATAGCGGCTGACGGATGAAGATATACACCGATGGTGCTAGCTGTGTCGTGCATGCTTGTAAGAGCAGGAATTATAGCCAGAAATGCTGATGGTGAATTCGTTGCTGCGGAAAGTCGTTGGTACACATACGTTTCAATCATGCAGAGATGCGGCCCTTATTCGAAATTGAGACAGACTGCCAGACAATTTCATCGGCATGGAATGGTGAAAAGGAGCAACGATCATCCTGCTCCCAGCTGATTAGAGAGATGAAGTCTTTAGTCTCAAACTTCCAGAGTTTTTCTTTATGCTTGTGCTCCTGCTGCTATCTCTATAGATACTTCTGTTGTCTCATATGACTTTGTCCCTGGATTTCTAGCTGGGTTTATAATACGTCATCGGTTGAATAAATGCAAATGGGCAATTTCTCAAGAAAAGGTAGTAAACGAGCAGAGAGGCTAACATCTTTTCATACCAGACAAATATTGTTTTCTACTGTCACTTTACCTGTAAGCAGCTCTGACATTATAACTTGGAGTAAGAACTCGGAGCTTCACAATGCCTCAAATCCCAAAAGAGAATAAGTAGACCCAATGCTCAAATGAAGTACATTCTCTCTTACAATTGATCTGATTGACCATATACTCAAGTTGAGATAACTTTCAACGGTGTTGGCTTTTGCCCTTTGCAAGAGCAATAGAAAGCCTAGAGGCTGCTGCTTGGAAGATGAGCGGGCTGGCAGAGCAAAAACAAAGCAGCGGGCTGGACACACACTGCCATTGTGCAAAATACTACATACTGGTATGCACATTTTCAGTCAACGAGAAATTAGCAGCAACCGGGCGATTCTCATTCCGGAGCCCAACTAAAAAGAACACCCACAAGTATTTAGTTTTGACATTACCCTGAAAAATGAGACAGATCTCATAACAAGTTGCATTACAACTCTTCACCTTTAAGTACAAATGCTAAGGATACCGAGCAGAACATTCAACAAGAGAATATTAAACAGTCCACTACAGTTGACGACAGATAAATGCCCAAGCTTGCGCATTATTATAATATAAGATAGAGAGAGGGTCCAATGGGAGCGAAGGAGATACAAGAGAAATCCCATCGCACAGCTACACATAGCATTCCGTTGTTCCACCTGATGGCTCTGTCCTTAGTCTCTGCACCGTAGATAGAAGAGGCTGTTGGGAAATTAGAACCAGGGAACAGAAACATGGTAGTATGTAAGAAACCTGACAAATTTATACTTATTAAAAATACAGCAGGTAAAGAACACTGCTAGATATTAGGATGGAAGTTTTACTTACAGATGTGTCATGGAAGATGGAAGCTGAAGGTCTAGTTCCACCTGAAGATAAGCTTAGGATAAGGATAGAGCACACATACATATATACTATACGTTAAACTAAATTTAAGAAATAGCCTAGCACGTGCAGTAACGAACTAAAGGCCCACTTAATCAGGGAGTTTTACTTCCAATTTTGCTAATAGGTATCTATAGGGAACACTATAGCAAGATCTTATCAAATTTGGCAATTTTCTATGCTCAGGAGTTCCAGGGAACCACTATGAAGATTACCAGTTCAATTTTGTGCTTGACATGTCGCTAGGAAGTTCACGTGATTTATCTGTTGGATAAAGTTAATAGTTGCTCAAATCATGTTATGTTTTGGTCGACAGACTGATCTAGTTTACATATACGGGAAAATACTACGTATGAGTATCATGCAATTGTATCATCTTGAGAAGAAGTTTTCCATTAATCAGTGGGCACCAAAGCTACACTTCTGTGTTGTACTAATGCTCACCGGAATGAGAATCGTCATAAGTAGCATTGTTGTAGTAATTAGTTAGTACAACACATAAGTAGCATTCCGGAGACAACCTAACAAACCACCGACAAGTGATTCTGAAGTACAACACAGAAGACTGAATCTTTTACACGACCATGTCACAAAAAGAATGAGCAAATGCTTACCAAAGCTGCTTACAGACTACAGAAGAGGCTCCATAATAATTACTAGCAATTAACAAGACACATAAATAAAACATAAGGCCAGAGAAATGTTTTAGTCATATGGAATGATGATGAGTCTCCTAAGCACGTTAAGTACTCCTTCCAGCCATAGGTCATTTAAGGACAATTCAAGTACCAAATAATGTTAGATTGCACATACCGCAGATTAAGACGGTCCAAGTGGGCAGACTAAACTTTCATCACAGATAATAGAAACAATTTTGCCGGGGTACTCCAGGATGCCCACACTGTAGATGGTCTCCAATGCCGCCGTCTTCGGGTCATAATAGCCCAGTGACAAACCTGTGCTGAGCAAAATCCGACCGTTCTTGGGATCAACGACCAATGGTGTAGTATTCTCTGATGAATACTCTGGTGAGAACTCTTTAAGCTCTATATGATATTCTATTAACCAGTTGCCGGTGTCCTTCATCTTCCATATGTCAATGACATTCATGCTCTTGTTTGAACAAGCCACACAAAGTGCACCCTGAAACTGGAGGATGGACATACCGCCATTCTCATGGCTGCATGGCGGACCTTGCAGAACCTCAAATTCATCTGTCTCAACATTGAACTCCACAATTTCGCAGCTTGGGGAAAATTGTCCAAGCTCAGGGTCTACCATCCAGTAGATTTTGCCACTGGCGTAGGCAGGTGAAATATCGGCAATGGGTCTAGGAGGAGGGTCTACTGAATGCCACTCATGGTTATCCACATACCGAACTTTGCACTGTAGTTCATACTCTCGTGTTTCCAGGTTCCTCTCTTTGTAGGTGATATGCACCAGTATATGCCTGTTGATATCTGAGTCAAAACCCAATCCGATACGACCAGCAAACAAAGTGCCATCATCAATGTCAGGCTCTATGTACTCACAATAACCCATAACAGGATTGCATACAAAATCCCATGAACTGCAGCTCCCTACATTCAGGCCGTGACAAGGCTGGGGGGTACATACAGTATTACCATGTAAGTGTAACTCACCCGCATCAGCGTAGTCCTTCAGATCCATATAATGTCCAAAACGAGGATCTAAGACGACCATGATCCGAGGGCTCTTATGTTGATTAGCATGGATGGCATGCGACTGAATGAAAGAGTCGGTCATGATCATTGCACGCAATTCCCTGCAGACCAAGCTCAACTCACACACTGAGCGCGCGGGCATCCACTTAAGGATGTCCGACCAAGCTTTAGTCATTGGTGATGAGAAGACCATCTCCTCAATTGTACGTCCCACTGGACCGAGGTACTCCTCAAACAGACAAAGGGGCAGGTTAGAGTCGTCGTCACAGCTACCAATGATGGTTCCATCAGGCGTGAATAAAATCTCCGGCGTGTTGCTTTCAAGGTCCACTGCAAACACTTTGCAAGATCCAGTCCCGAACATGATCTTCCTCTGTCCATCATCTGAATGATACATGGCAAGCGGGGCAACACAGAGAGACCGCAGTAGCATTCGCTCAGATTCTGGCCAGGCCATTCGATCAATGCAACAGAGCTGCTCCCACCTCCCTTTCATGTAATCTCTTAGCAGGAAGACATGATAAGGATCATCAGCATCAGGTTCTCCATAGCAGAAGCATAGGAAGCCATCCAGCTCTGTCAGCACTGGCGACGCCGCGTTCTCAAAACCTGTTGGCGGTCGCAACGAACCAAAGGTTTCACTGCTAGTATTGAAAGTGGTAATGCTAGCATCTTTGCAGAGGAAATGCAGGTACCCGTTGAAGAAGACCGCCAGGTTCTCCTCCTTGACGCGGCACAACGGAGGCTGCTCAGCACTAGGCCTCCAGTACGCAGGTGTGTCAAGGTCAAACACCTCACAGCTTGACACTTCACTGTTGTGAAACAAACGCACCACTTTATGATGTCTGGTAATCGAGCAGTAGCCGAGGCCGTAAGCTACGTCGTAGAAGAATGGCGGTTCAGGCTGGCCACGCATGGAGCACCGTAAGGTCATCTTCAATGGCACCTCGCTGTCAGGCAGAGGTAAGACCTCACCAGTACAAGGGTTGGTGACGAAGTACCCACCATAGTCGGTGCACCACATGAGGACAAGGCCGTGGCAGGGCTTGGCGCTAGGAACGAGCGACCCTTTCGTCGCGAAGTCGTCCGGCATGAGCTTCTCAACGGGACCACCGCCGGGCTGCCATGAGTAGATGTGGCCATCGTGGAGGGTCCCCACCGGAGCAAGGAGCAGCCTGGGGCGTCCCGGCCTGTTGGCTCGGCGGAGGTGGAGGTCTTTCACGAAGTAGTCCGACGAGAGCGTCGCGGACCACCCGCGCGAAAGGCAGCGGAAGCGGCCGGCCGACTTGGCCGGGAGACGGGCGAAGATCTCCGTGAGGATCACCTCGAGCAGAGGCGCCGCGTCCTGGTTCTCCTCCGCTGCGGCAGCTTCGGATGCATCCATGCCTTCGCGGCGAACAGGAGGAGAAGGGAAGCCGCTGTAGCCTGCGGCGACGGCGGCAGTGGAGGCGGTGCGGCAGGGTGTGGATCGTGGAGGAAGGAGATGGGAATTAGATGCCCTAGTTCGGATGGGGGATGGGAAACACTCGGTATCGCCCGAGCGATCCGTGCACCCGTTTCGCTGAACCGTTTTCTTTCATGGGCCAAGCCCACGTACGCACTCCTCTAAACAGTTGCTTTGTTTCTTCTGAGAGATATTGTTCTTCTCAGCTAAAAATGATGTTCCTCTTTGTGAGGCGGTTTGTTCCTCATATACAAAATTTTATTTTATATTGTGAATTTTTTGTTCCAAACAGTTGTGATTTTTTTGTTACTCGCATGTTGAGATTTTATTTCTCTCGGATTAAAATGGTTTTCCTTTTTATTTCATGCGTAATAAATTTTGTTCCTCTCAGTTGAGAAATGTTATTCCTAGGTTTGTTCCACGCGTAGTAATTTTGTTCCACGTAGTGCATAATTCTGTTCCAAATACTTGCGACATTTTTATTTCTCGTCTATTAAATTTTTGTTCCTCGTCGTTTAAAATGTTGTTCCTTTTTGTTACGTGGCTTGTTCCATCGTACTAATATTTTTTATGTAGCGCAAAATTTTATACAGATAGTTGCGACTATTTTGTTCCTTATGTATTAAAAGTTTGTTCCTTTTTCAGTTAAAATGTTGTTCCTTTTTGTTACGTGGCTTGTTCTATGATACCAAAAAAATCATATGGCGCAAATTTTTGTTTCAAATAGTTGCGACTTTTTTGTATCTCGTGTATTAAAACTTTGTTCCTCGCACACTTGTTCATGTTCCCGATATGTTGTTCCGAGAAGCGTCTCTCAGCGTGCACACAACGTCAGGAGGCCGCTGCGCACATAGCCTCAAACGCCTTTGTTTAGTCCCACCTCGGAGTTGGACACCTTTCAGTATTCGTTAAAAAATCAGTACTCGTCAGTTCATTTTGGGTTAATGACACCTTCCAGTAATCAGTACTCAACAAACATCTGAGTTTGCATTTTTTTTTAGATAAAGGGAATTTATTGATATCAAGAAAGTACCAAATACACCCAGCCTCTGCAACAACGTAGCGCTCTAACGGCTTTACGGATGCACACAGCCAAAAAAAGAAAGAAGAATTACAAAATACAAAAATCACGCTGTAGCGATCTACTCCTTAAAACAGTAGTTCTAACACAACCAAGACAACACCAGAAGTCCAGCTTCTTCATAGTTTTGACGCTGAAGAAAGTCCTTGCACTCAAAACAATGCCTTCAACAAGGTCATTGCCAGACACAACCAATTAAGGCCAGACCTTGGATCTTCAGCCTGAGGTATAAGACTTTGGACTTCTCCTATGCAATCACCCCCACTTACAAACCGCTGCTAAAGGTCACGAATCACTCAGCCAATTCTTCATCTCCACGAAGACACAAACCACCATTGCTAGTCCCCAGATCCTGCCTTTCATGACATTCTCCGCCAGCACCATGGAACGAGAAAGCGTGCTCCATAGTATTAACAGCCAGCATAGTTTTAAAACGCTCTCTCTGTAACCAAACGGTCAGATAAAAACATGGGTGCGTCCGACCGAATACCACCCGATCCAACAATCTCCAAGCATGAATCGGCAAATGGAGTTTGCCAGCAGAGCCGAACGGAACACGACCGTCCAACAAGTTCATTGAGCCCCAACATCCGGTAGATCACCCTCTTCGCGCGGAGTGAGCCTAACTCAACTGGTTTGGTTCCTTGTGATGGAACCAGCCCACCCAGGTTCAAGTCCCAGACTTGGCATGGATGATCGCATTTTACTGGATTTTTCAGGATTTAACCGGCGCTATGCTTTCAGTGGTAGGTGACGTGCCCGTCAACAGCGAGGCGCCCGTGGTGACTTCGTCAACCTTAAGATATTTTTTTTTAGAAAAGGGGAGAAACCCCAGCCTCTGCATCGAGCGATGCACACAGCTTTTTATTGCATAGTTTGAGAGTAATTCAACGTTTACAAATCAAGGATCACATAAGGTTGAAACAAAAATCAACCATCGAATAATAGACGCCATCAGATTCCTATGCTCGTAGACGTCTAGTATGCTGCCACATAGCCCGGGAGAAGAAATCCTGTGCGACCGTCAGGATTCGGACAGACCCAGTAACCATAAGTTCGCGTTGGTCCTGGGGCAGGAGATACGCCCACAGCTGAATCCAATGTGCTGTCATGTGTATAACCTGCATAATATGAAAATTCGAACATCTATTAAAAACAAGGTTGTTTCGACAATTCCATATAGACCAACAAATAGCTGAGACGCCAATACGAATTCGAGCCTTGGTCTTTTTATCAATACCATTCAACCAATTTCCAAACATATTTTTGATATTAGTTGGAGGTGGGATATTATATGTGGTAAAAACAACCCGCCAAATCAACCTAGCAAATGGACATGAAATAAAGAGATGTTCAATTGTCTCTTCCGTCCCACAAAAGGGACATTTTGTGCAACCCTTCCATTTTCTTTTAGCTGGATTATCCTTAGTAAGCAAGACCTTTTTATTCATAAACCACATAAATATTTTTATTTTCAAGGGGATTTTCAATTTCCATAGGTATTTGTGAAGGTATACTGTATGTCCATTCATCAAGTCTTCGTACATCGACTTAACCGTAAACTTGCCATTTGTAGTTAGTTTCCACATAAAACTATCATCTTGATCTGTCAAACTTACATCCATCAATCGGAGGCATAAATGGGACCAAGCATCCCATTTCTCCCCAATTAAAGCTCTCCTAAAACTCATATTAAGAGGAGGTGCAGCAGCCATAACGCTATGTACAGAAACATTTTTCCGTAATGTTATAGTGTATAATGATGGATATTGATATTTAAGAGGAGTATCCCCTAACCAAGTGTCTTCCCAAAACCTGGTAGACAATCCATTTCCAATTTTAAATGAACCTCTATTGAAGAACTCCTCTTTGACCCGCATGAGGCCTTTCCAAAATGGTGAATCAGTCGGGTTAATCTCAACTTGAGCTAGTGTCTTACTATGAAGGTATTTGAAGGTCAACCTTAAGATATGCCGGACCAGTCTATCGGAGGTGCTCATACGGGTAGGGTTTGCGTGTGTGCGGTCATAGGGGTGTCTGTACGTACGTGTTTGTTAGCGTATGCGTCTGTACTGTGTTTCTCAAAAAAAAAACATCCGGTAGATCTTCATCTTACCGTGAATAACAATCACAGCAGCCTCACCGATCTTCTCCACATGCTTGTGATCAGCCTAGGCACCAACGTGCATGTGCAAGATCCGTGTGGAGCGGACATGCATCCGCATGCACAGGTTCAGCACGCACAAGACGCACACAAGTGCGCCGACGACCGACGTTGCTGATCCAATCGAGATCCGACGTTGCATCGACCGATTTGTAGCTGATGGGAGGTTCGCCGCGGGCTCCGCCGTTGGATCCTCGCGTAGTCGCGTGTGAAGAAGAGTAGAAGACGCGCACGCCTCGTCGCGCGTGTAGTCGCGGGCGCCTCGTCGCTAAGTTTCCCGCTCTTGTTTTTTGGGCCCGGTTTTCTCCAGTGTTTCTTTATGGGCCACGAATTATTCTACGGAGTAGAATTTTTTTCCTGGACTATTTTTCCTGTGTTGCGTTTTTGTTGTTTTCTTTTTGGGCCGCGTTGTGTCATTTCCCGTTATTTTTTTCTGTGTTACTTCGGATTCATGTGTAGTCCTCTGTGTTACGTTGGTTTTTTTTGTGAGTCATATTTTTTGCTTTTTTCTGTCCGTGTGTCCCTGGTCTTTTTCATTTTGTTGAGGGGTGTTTTGAAATTTTTCACCCTTATTTTTTTTAATGTATGTGGTGTGATAATTCGCGCCGTAATGCGGTTTTTTGTACCGACGTGCAAATCATGGTCAGTATCATGCGCGAGTCACCGGCGCTTTTTATTTTTGGTTATGTGCATGGTTGTTGCCTTTTAGGTCTTATCCTCAATTTGCATTTGGTGTCGCCGGGGATCTAGTCGTTTATGTGATTGTACGTCCATATACAATACCGACTTTTTAATGGTGGTGCATGTGACGTTTTTTCTCGCACTATTGTGCAACTTCACACGCATGTGACTTCCCCTTCTCCCCCGACGGTAAAATGGAGTCATTCACAACTAGCGCTGTAACTGAGGGATTTTGCGTTCCATTTTGTATTTTTTTCGTTGTATATAGTTGCAACTATACATGTAACTGACAACCATGTCTCCCCCTCCTCCCCCCTCCCCAGGGGCTTTAAATGGAGTCAGTTGCAACTCAACTCAGAACTAGGAATTTTTGTTTCAATTATGGGTTTGTAACCGACACTTCAAAACGAACCTCCCCCTCTGACTGTAGATGGATTCAGTCGCAACTAGGGTTGTAATTGAGGAATTGTTTTTGTTTCGGCCCGCAATGGATCAGCTAGCTGCAGTTCGTTTTTTCTGGGCCCGTATTGTTTTTCTGGGCCCGTTTTGTTTTTCGGTGTGGGATTTTGGTTGTTGGGGCCGCTTTTTTTGGCAGGCGGGCCGTTATGTGTTTTTTTTCCAGTGTGGGTTTGGTTGTTTGGGCCGCTTTTTTGGCAGGCGGTCCGGGTGGGTGAGTTCGGTTTTTGCCATTTTTTCATTTGTGTCCAGAAATTTTTGAATTTCCGTTTTTTTTGTGAGGTCTGTTTTTTTTGGTTTGGTGTAGGTGTGGAGAGTCTTTTTTAGTGGTTTTTTCCTTCTTTTTTTGTTTTAAACTTTTTTTGTCCCCATTGATGGATTTTGGACTCAGTTGGAAATCGAAACGAAACTAATATTTATCTCGATTTCAAAGTTAGTCAGTTGAAATGAAACTGAGAAATTTTATTTCAATTATGCTTTGTAACCGACATTTCAAAATTAACCTCACCCTTTGACTCTAGATGGAGTCAGTTGCAACTAGGGTTGAAACTGAGTGATTATGTGGCCCTTTTTTTTTCTGTTGTCGTAGTATACAGTTGCAACTCCATATGTAACTGATATCCCTGTCTCGCCCTCCTCCCCCCACCCCCCCTCACTCGGAATGGAGTCAGTTGCAACTCAACACGCAACTGGGGGAATTTTGTGTTTTCAATTTTTTGCGGGTTTAACCGACATTTCAAAATGAACCTCCCTCTATGACTCTAGTTGAAGTCAGTTTTAGAGCCAGTTGCAAATAGGGTCGAAACTGAGTTTGATTCCGTGGCCCATTTTTTTCTGTTGTCCTTGTAACTGACATCCTTGTCTCCCCCCTCCTCCTTCCCCCTCCCTCGGAATGGAGTCAGTTGCAACTCAACACGCAAATGGGGATTTTTTGTTTCAATTGTTTTTGTAACCGACATTTCAAATGAACCTCCCCCATATGACTCTAGATGGAGTCAGTTGCATGTAGAGTTGAAAACTGAGTGATTATGTGGCCCATTTTTTTTTGCTGTTGTCGTAGTATACAGTTGCAAATCCATATGTAACTGATATCCCTGTCTCGCCCTCCTCCTCCCCCCTCCCTCGGAATGGAGTCAGTTTTGGAGCCAGTTGCAAATGGGGTCGAAACTGAGTTGATTATGTGGCCCATTTTTTTTCTGTTGTCCTTGTAAATGACATCCTTGTCTCCCCCTCCTCCTCCCCCCCTCCCTCGGAATGGAGTCAGTTGCAACTCAACATGCAACTGGGGATTTTTTTTGTTTCAATTGTTTTTGTAACCGACATTTCAAATGAACCTCCCCCATATGACTCTAGATGGAGTCAGTTGCATGTAGAGTTGAAACATGAGTGATTATGTGGCCCATTTTTTTTCTGTTGTCGTAGTATACAGTTGCAACTTTATATGTAACTGATATCCCTGTCTCGCCCTCCTCCTCCCCCTCCCTCGTAATGGAGTCAGTTGCAACTCAACACGCAACTGGGGGAATTTTATGTTTTCAAATTTTTTCCGGTTGTAACCGACATTTCAAATGAACCTCCCTCTATGACTCTAGTTGGAGTCAGTTTTTGGAGTCAGTTGCAAATAGGGTCGAAACTGAATTGATTCCGTGGCCCATTTTTTTGTTGTCCTTGTAACTGACATCCTTGTCTCCCCATCCTCATCCCCCCTCCCTCGGAATGGAGTCAGTTGCAACTCAACACGCAACTGGGGATTTTTTGGTTTTCAATTATTTTGCGGGTTGTAACTGCCATTTCAAGTGAACCCCTCCCCCCTCCCCCCTCTCGACTGTAGATGGAGTCAGTCGCAACTAGGGTTGTAACTGAGGCGGATTTTTTGCTTCCGTTTTTTCATTGTATATAGTTGCAACTATACACGTAACTGACATCACCGTCTCTCCCCCCCTCTCTTCCCCTAAGGCGGAGTCGGTTGCAACTCAACACGCAACTGGGGATTTTTTGTGTTTCGATTGTGGGGTTTCTAACCGAACACTTCAAGTAAACCCCTCTCTCCCCTCTCGACTGTAGATGGAGTCAGTCGCAACTAGGGTTGTAACTGAGGCGGATTTTTTGTTTCCGTTTTTGTCGTTATATATAGTTGCAACTATACACGTAACTGACATCACCGTCTCTCCCCCCTCTCTTCCCCTAAGGCGGAGTCAGTTGCAACTCAACACGCAACTGGGAATTTTTTGTGTTTCGATTGTGGGGTTTCTAACCGAACACTTCAAGTGAACCCCTCTCCCCCTCTCGACTGTAGATGGAGTCAGTCGCAAGTAGGGTTGTAACTGAGGCGGATTTTTTGTTTCAGTTTTTGTCGTTGTATATAGTTGCAACTATACACGTAACTGACATCGCCGTCTTTCCCCCCTCTCTTCCCCTAAGGCGGAGTCAGTTGCAACTCAACACGCAACTGGGAATTTTTTGTGTTTCGATTGTGGGGTTTCTAACCGAACACTTCAAGTGAACCCGTCTCCCCCTCTCGACTGTAGATGGAGTCTGTCGCAACTAGGGTTGAAACTGAGGCGGATTTTTTGTTTCAGTTTTTGTCGTTGTATATAGTTGCAACTATACACGTAACCGACATTTCAAATGACCCCCCCCCCCCCCCCCCCCTTGACTGTATATGGTGTCAGTTGAAACTAGTGTAACTGACATCCTTGTCTACGATATAGGGGGGAGATGTTTTGTACTTGGCGACCTTATTATCTTCTTTTTTTTGTTTTTATCGTGGGGTCACGCATAGATTTTTCGGTCCGCGTCGGTGGTTTAAAAAGATTTTTTGTCGTAAGTTATTATATTTTTGTAATTTTTGTAGTGCAAAGTTTGGTTTCCCATTGTTTGTATGTTTTTCATGTTTTTCTGGGACACTGAAATGTGGGGTCCACCTTTTATTTTCGTTTCGTTTCTCCTCCCTCTCGATTTTTTTTGACACTGAAATGTCGGTAGCTTTTCGTCGTCGTTTTTGAAAGGGGAATAGCGGTAGGAGGAGGAGGGAAAGCGGAAAGCTGGGGCGAGGGGAAAGCTTCACAGGGGGGAGGCCGGGGCACCTGCCGAGGGGTGAGATAGCGTAGCGGCAGGTGCTTGCGGAGAAGATCCGGCGCCGGTGCTGCTGCTCAACTTGGAGGTGCTGGGAGGGAGGACGGGGATGGAGGCGATTGGTCTTGTGGTGCCGGAGGGGAGCAGAGGTCGGGTGAGGAAGGAGGCGGAGCAGAGGAGAGCCGCAGCGTCGGGGTGGTCGGCGGGAGGATTGACTGAAGTCCGGCGGCTCTGTGGTGCGGGGAGGGAGAGGGCCTCGAGTCCGGGAGTGGGGCGTGGAGGGAGGAGTGGGCTGGAGGAGGTGGGCGCAGGCACGCAGCAGCGCATGGAAGGAGGACAAGGACAAGAAATCGGCCCATAAAAAAAAAACGGCCCAACAACAGGCGACGGGGAAGGAACCTCGGCTGAGTCCACGGCGCTGTCGTTGGTCGACTGGGAAAATCCTTATTTCCCAGTCGCCGATCAATAGAGACCCCCATTTTTTATTTGTATATAGTGCAGCTTTGTTCAAGCCGGCCCAGGATTTGAAACAAAGATTGTACAGTCAACCGGCCGGTGTAGCATTCAGAGGACGTTGTTGCCCCAAACTCTGATATACTCCGTATATCCTTGTTTTTGACGTAGCACATATGGATTCCTGCCAATTTAAGTAGGACGCGTACTATACATATACGAGGCGAGACGTCCATCAAACTCGACAGATCGATCAGGCCACCGTCGCACAACAATGGCGTGCGAAAACCAGGACATCGCGCCGTTACCTGACGACATCGTCATGGAAATTCTTTCCTACCTGCCGGCCAAGTTGATCGGCCGCATCCGCAGCATGTCGACTTCGTGGAACGCTGAGCTTTTGTCGCCGTCCTTCGTCGAGCTCCACCGCCGGCGTGCCAATAATCAAGGACAGCTCAAGCTCTTCTTCAGCCCCACCGATGTAGATCCCTCCGAAGAGTACAACCACTTCTACTCCTGGCAGCCCGATGGTGGTCCGGTCAAGAAGCTCATGGAGAACGAACTCTGGCGCCCTGCGCCTCTCACTAAGCCTTTGCACGGCCTAGTCCTTATTCTTTCCGTCGGCCAGGACGACGGCGGCTACGACGTCTGCAACCCTTCCACCGGAGAATTCTTGCATGTCCCGGATACCAGGCTGCCACTGAAGACGATTAAGCGGCACTCGCGGACACAAGCCTTAACACCACCGTCGTATATGCACGTAGCGTACGGCTTGGGTTACTGTTCAGTGAACCAGGACTACAAGGTAGTTCGTCTATTCAGCGACCCCTACCATTATGAGACCGCACCCTGTAGGTGCGAGGTAATCGTCCTCCGCGCACCCGCGTACTGGAGGTCTACCGCCAAGCAGCCTCCCGAATGCATCGTGGAGGAGCATAACCCGGGCGTGTTCTTGAACGGGCACCTGCACTTTCTTAGTCAAGACGGTGGCATCCTCACTTTCAATATTAGCGACGAGACTTTCGCTTCGTTGCCACCGCCGCCGCCCTACCAGTACCAGGAGCAGGAGGATGATGATCTGGTGGCCATGATGACGGACCTGGACGGGTGCCTATGCCTCTGCCGTGAGAAGGCCGAGGGTGACGGCCCGTACCAAGTGTGGCTCCTGAGAGATTACGAGCGATGGGAGCAGCTTTGCTGCTTTTTGATCGGAGGGTTTGGCCGGATCACGAGCGAGTGCAGCTGCAATCAGAGTGGGTAACTCCAATCGCCATGTGCAACGGACAGAAGAAGGTGGTGTTCGGGACGGGGACTTGCAACGTGTTCGTGGTGGATCCTGACGGTGGCGCGCCGGAGATCGTCCTCAGTCCGGACGCGGATATACCGGCCGGATGTTTCGACGACATGGGAGACTACCCAGCAATAGGTCTATTCGAGGAGAGCCTGGTGCCCCTGGGCCGTATAGACGAGGAGATGGACTTCTTGTCGCCGACGAGCCAAGCTTGGCGGGACGTCCTCACGTGGCTGCCGGCACGGTCGGTTTTGGAGCTAAGCCTCGTGTGCAGGGAGTGGCGCCTGACCACCACGAACCTTTGGTTCATCGACACGCACCTCGTCCACGCCAACTCGATCAAGAGACGCCCCCGTATCATGTTCGTCATGGACCCCACCTTTGGCTATCTATGCGACTTGGAGGACGTTGGTAATCAGCCGTATGAGCCCAACTTCATGTCCGGGCCGTTCCACTGTTCCCAGCCTTGCCACGGCCTCAACGTGGGGACAATGCTTGGCTATGACTTCTTGTGCAATCCCGCCATCCGCTACAGCCAGCGGATAAAGCATGACGACGACGACCAACAAGCTCATCCCTTCGCTGGCCGCATCGCGCTGGGATACGACTCCGATGCCGACGACCATGTGCTGGTGTTTCTCGCCTACGAGGAGAAGAACTTGGACACGCGAGAATACAAACTACGGTGCAACGAGCGGTGTGTGATCGGCGACATATGGTGGCGCCGCGTCGAGCCTCCTCCGAGGCCAGTGGCCGACGTGCCGCCCACCTACGCCCATGGCAAGATCTACTGGGTGGTCGACCCTAATCTTGGGCCAAGATCCGACGCGACCTGCTGCGAGCTGGTGGCGTTTGACACCATCGAAAGAGAGTTCGAGATCGTGGAAGGGCCCCCGACTAGCCACGGCGGCGGCGGCCGCGTGTCCGTCGTTGAGCTCCATGGCGCAATTCATGTTGCGTGGTCAGATCCAGGAGCAGATGCCATCGACGTATGGATGATGGAGGATGACGGTGCGTGGTGCGTGGAGTCCCGCATAGAGCTCGCCAAGTACTCGCCGGAATACTCATCCGAGAGAACGTTGCTGATAGGTATTGACCCCACGGATGGTCGGATTCTAATCAACACGGGACAGTCGTTAGGATACTACGATCCCAAGACGGGGGAGTTGGAGACAGTCTACCGCGTTCCTGCTTGGTCAGCGAACAATGACTCCAATTTCGGTGCACTTATCTACCAAGAAAGTTTTGTCTGTCCATTTATGAAGTATTAACAAAGCTTGCACAATAGCGTGTAACTGTACCTTTCTATCACCTTGTAATTGCAGTTTAGTTCTCCAGGCAGGTAAAAGTTGCATATTACATATTTCCAGTTGCATGGCATTCGACATGATCAGTTTTGTCAAAAAGAAACTCAAGGACTTTTCGTAAAATAGCCATACATAAGTTCATTCTTGTTCTTGAGACATCTGGGTACATGACACTGAGTTAGGGAGGTGTTCGAGCTGTAGTCATAGACTCATAGGGCACATGCAAACTAGCTAGATCAAAGATCTGAACACTACCTAACATCTAACAGCACCCAATTCGTGATTAAATGCATCAAGAAATAACCTAAGCTCGTTTTAACCAGAAAGTATCCTATGAGCCTTGAACTTTTTTTCAGAAAAGAGGGTCCCGGCCTCTGCATCATGATGATGCACACAGCCTTTATATTAGATGAAATAGTTAAAAAAAGGTATTAAGTAGCTTATTACATCTCAAGGATCACTCAGCGTGGTCACATGAACCAACCACAGAAAAAAGGCTAACGAAAGACTACATATCTTGGGAGTCTGGCAGCAAATAGCTCGGACCACCGCCATAAGACGGATACAACCAGAATCCATAAGAGCTCGTTGCTCGGATGGAAGAAGGACCACATGTGGATCCAGTACGTGGCGTGGTGAACAACCTGTAAAAAGTGAACACCTCCAATTTTATTAAAAACAACATCATTTCTACGGTTCCAAACAGCCCATAGAAAAGCACAAAGACCAATGCGAATACGTCCTATGATCCTTGAACACTGAACTATTTCGATGCTATTGTGTCTCCTGATGGCAGAAAATATATTTTTTGGTTTTGACAGTACTCACTGAACAGAATTTCCTAATTAAATCGAGCAGCACAGTAATGACCAGCGGCGACAGCATGATTATGGAAGGACATACCTCGATAAAAGATGACTGGTGGCGGTAGGATGATTGTGATGTCAATGGTGCTGAGGCCCATTCCAGCTGATTGTGCTCAGCACAGAGACAGGAACTGACAACTGGTCACCTCTTCAGACATGCATTCAAAAAGTTGAGTTGGCAATTGAGCTGCAAAAACTGCTAGTATATAGTAATCACAAAGTACTAACGGCTATCAATCTCTACAATAGCAATCACGAAATCTATTCCTCAACCAAAACCATTGATGATGGACAAATGTGAAAGTTCGAGGAAGTAACAATGACACAATGAACAGATGGGTGGGAATCCAAATGTTCATCAGCATATAATTGTGAAATGATCCTCTCCAACAAAAATGTTAACTAAGCAAACTAGTAGAATTATGTAAGCTCCCAGCCAGGTATTTAAAAAATATTCAATAAGAAAATACTTCAGTAAAAAAAGTGAATTATCTATTAATTAATAATTGAGATGTCCTTGAGACTATTCAACCAAGCACTTCTTGCAAAACAAGCTTGGAGCCTCCTAGAACACCCTGAAAGTCTATGCGCACGAGTTCTAAAGGCAAAGTATTACCCTGCTGGCAATTTGATTGATACGGCTTTCAGTCAAAATGCTTCACCATGTTTGCAAGGTATTATGCATGGTCTGGAGCTCCTGAAGAAGGATATTATCTGTAAGATTGTTAATGGAGCAAAGGTCAAAATATGAAGAGATAATTGGGTTCCTAGAGGAAACCTAAAGATCATCGGTAAAGCCACAAATACAAGATTAAAATGGGTATCAGATTTGATTGACCCGGTGAATAATTGTACCTTTCTATCACCTTGTAATTGCAGTTTATTTCTCCAGGCACGTAAAAGTTGCATATTACATATTTCCAGTGCATGACATTCGACATAATCAGTTTTGTCAAAAAGAAACTCAAGGACTTCTCGTAAAATAGCCATAGATAAGTTCATTCTTGAGAAATCTAGGTACATGACACTGAGTTAAGGGAGGGGTTCGAGCTGTAGTCATAGGGCACATGCAAACTAGCTAGATCAAAGATCTGAACTCTACCTAACATCTAACAGCACCCAATTTCGTGATTAAATGCATCAAGAAATAACAGTCTGACTATCCTGTTACAACATCCTCTTCAAAGAATCGATTTTATCTTGGAGGCTAAATTGGAAATCCTGGGCTTCTCCAAGGGTGAAGTTGTTCATCTGACTAGCTTGTCAGGACAGATGTTGGATGGGTGAGCGGCTCGCGACGTGGTCTCCCCCATGAGGCGTGATGTCCACTGTGCGAACAGTCCGAGGAGACTATATATGGCGCACCTTCTTACCGGCTGCCCCTTCTCACGGACAGTACCGTCGCGGATTCAATCCACTTCGGTCCCTCCCGTGGGTGAGGGTGTCTTCGCATATTGGTGGTGACTGGTGTTGGTGAGGGTGTCTTCGCATATTGGTGGTGACTGGTGTTGCGGGCCACCCCTTGCCTATTACACAATGCCACCTCGTCGTTGATCATGCTCAAGGCGTGGTGGATCTAGCAACACCGGGATGTAGCAGTCTTCGACAATGTGTGTCCCTCGGTGACCTCCCTGCTCGACACTATCAAGGCCGAGACGCATGAGTGGGTAAACGGAGGAGCCCGGGGTCTTCGCCAACTTCAACCCTAGACTAGGTTTCGGGTTGAGCTGTATGGCGCGGAGTTGGTCCTTTCTAGGACTTGTGCATAAAAAGCTTCGTTTCTACCTATGCATCAAAATGCAATGCTTTTTGCATTTTCGCGAAAAAAAAATACTGCTTGGGGTGTCTTTCCCAAAGAAAGAATTTACTGCTAAGGTGTCTTTCCCAGGAAAATTAAAACTAGTCAGGTTTGAAACCCCACTTAAATAACTGCTACATAGAGGCGCTTTACTCGAATAATTCTTGCTAGTTGTGGCCCTAGAAACGTTTTAGTGTGTAGCTAGCTGTTAAAAAACAAGACTATGTATTGATAATCAGTAGATATATGAATATTGTACAAAACTAGGAAGTATGAACTCAAAAAATCGACATAATGCACGTCTTATGTGTGGTAATGAAATTGGGATGCTATTAATATCAATGACGGATGGTTTCAGTTCAGCTGTCAAAGGTCAGAAGTGTCTCCAAAATAATCATTGATAAAATACTTCATAAACTCGTCGCCAACAAAGCAAGATCTATGGAGTCAT
The DNA here is from genome assembly GCA_026929855.1 of Poa annua. Lineage (NCBI taxonomy): Eukaryota > Viridiplantae > Streptophyta > Magnoliopsida > Poales > Poaceae > Poa > Poa annua. The sequence continues at coordinate 37,015,724 of CM049438.1, forward strand.
GCAGCTCCTAAAATTCCAATATTTATCCCAATCAATCACGGAAATTATTGGATATTTGCACAGGTGAGCATACAAGATTTTTATTAGTGAATTTGTCAGCTTGTGTATCAGAGATTATAAACATTAAATTCAATTGCATATGGCGCAAACTAACTAATCGATGAAGAGGTGTGAATCATGGAGAACTCTTTAGGGATTCTAAATGGAGATCATACTTAAGAACACTGTTTGTCAAACAAAGAAAGTAATAACATGCCTGAAATGGTCAAACTATCTAATCTAAGACTATCAACAGTCCTGAGTAGAGCGGATGTGCAATATGGCTGGAATAGAATGATAGGAATTAGGAAACAATCAGAAGAGTACAAGCACCGTATGAGTACAACTGATAGTTTTTAAAGTGCTTTAAAGAAAACATTAACTAATGGCTGGCAAATACAAAGAATCAGGTCAATTGTTGAAGCATCACTAACAAGGATTACACGATTGTTGGAGCAATACACTTACCGATAAAACCAGCAGTTGTGAATGAAGCAAGAGATCGCTGGGGTGAAGGAGAACCCAGACAAGCGGATTTGGACTTGGGCTGCGGGCCCTACTGCCATAACAAATGACTTACTTCCTCTTGCACAAAGGGCATCTCCAACGGGACCCTGCATTGGACCGGACATGTCTGTTTCTGCCCACGTGGACAGTGGAGACGGTCCAACGGAGCACCCAAAACGGACATGTGGGCTCAGACATGTCTGCCAGGCCCCATTTCCAGTCCAAATTTGGTCTGGGAATGCGGCCACATGGACGAGCCGCGGGATGCTCCCCGTGTCCGGCAAGGGCCCACGCGCCAGTGACCCAGCGCCTACCTCTCGCAAGTCCTTTTTAATGGAGACTGCGACCTCGTCCCCATCTCCACCAGTGACCACTCCTCACTTCCAAACCCTAGCGACCCCGGGCCCCCGTGCCAAAACTCCAAAACCCTAGCTCCCATCACCGGCAATGATGTCCCCGTCATGGTGAAAGGGCGGCCGCACCACGAGGCCGGTTCCTCTTCCGGCCGCTGCTGCCACCGGGACCACGCCAACATGTCCATGCATGTGGCCTAGGTGTACTGGAACTTCTTCAAGCCACTGCCGTGCCCAGATGTGCACCTCCACCACGGGTGACACCTCAACCGCCTGTTGTGCCTGCATCAAGGACCTTCCTCCTGCCGGATCTACTGGAGGACCCCGTGTACGCCCACAACAGCATCCTCTAGGACTGCTTGTTCGAGGTGGAGCTCGATGAGCAGTCACGCCTACTTTGCGGCCGAGCTGCCGCGGCTGGACGACCCGCAAGACATGGACGAGGAGGAGGACCTCTACGACGCATTTGTCAATCGGGATGTGGCCTAGGCGCTCCGCAAGTCGGTAATGGAGTCCCACCCCCTCCACCGGCTCCTCATGCGCCGTGGTCACCGTGGCAAGACTGCGAGGCGTTGCGTGCTTGGTCCCCTACTCCTGCGTGGCCATTGGCGGGCTGTGTGGTCACCTCCCGGCGTGGCCACCCGTTGTCTTCAATATTGAGGACGTCAACTAGGCCACCGGCAGACGACGATGAGGCCAACCACGGCGCCAACAACGAACCCCTCGACCCTAGTAGATGGGGGCCCCTTTTTATTGTTATTTCGTTTTAATTTTGTCTGGAAGAGCTATGTTTTATGTATACTTATAAGTTCAAGTTTGCGACATTTCTTTTTGCCGAAATGGGATGTGCTCTTGGGTTCACCCCCACCCAAAACAGACAAGGAACGAACATGGACCTCTGGTCTGTCCGTGGAGCACACCAAACGGACCAAAACGGACACTTTCCGTGTCAGTTGTGGGGTGGCCGATGGAAATGCCCTAAGTACCTAGGGGTGCTTTGAAATTCGTACATATAGACTTTTGGAACAGCGTAAAACCATTTCTCGTATGCTAATTATGATCTGCACATAAAAGATAATGATGAATTTTTCACGTCTATTGCTAGATATCTGGATTTCAAGTCCAGGAAACTATCCGGTCAAATGCAGGAAATACCCATACCCTGTGGATACAAGCTGCTCCGAATCTGGGTTTAACTCCAACCAAAAAGTAAACATGAACATAACTTCTTTTCCAGGGAAAGACAGACCGTCTTCTGCTCGAGGACTAGTGAGGTAATTTCGTTAGTTGGTTATGACCCTTATGGACCAAATAAAATGACGGCACTAATCTTACAGAAATTACAGAAGTAGCATACTTTCTATTATCTAAAAGAGACCTCCAAAAGTAAGTTGTAGGTAACTGATTAATGTATTGTCCAGGAGGAAAGTACCAGGTGACAATATCAGATTCATGGATCAGCTAGATGGAGTTGCACCTGTGTGATGCTAAATAGGAAGCATGTGAGAGTGTCATGCTAAATACTCTAAAAGCCAAAAACAATCTAGTAGGACATTATCACTAATAAGCATTTGGGCACATTGAGCACACCCAAAGGCCGGGTCTAGAAAATACCAACCATTAGAGCTTACAACCGTTAACTGGATATAAGGTATTTGGATCAAAGTAAGCTGTTAATGGCTGAACTAAACCAAATAATAGAGTAACAGCTATGTTATACCACATACGTACCACATGATCGCATCCAAACCTTTACAGGGTGGGCAAACTAGGACCTGGAAGAAACAGGGATCACCAATTTCTTGTTTCAACAATAATCCAACTTCCCATTGGTTTGCTTTATTTTCTAAGTATTTAGTGCGTATGAAAACGTTATGTTAGTCCATTACCAGAACACACCATGTGTTTCAGGTAGAGGGCTTGTTTTGAGAGGCTACTGAGCAAGTGAGTCCTCTTACATCCGGACAATAACCTTTCTCCATCATCCCCTCCTTGATTGTTTCATAGGTAACCTCATTTGGAACGAGACCTTTTTCCAACATCTCATTTAGGAGCTCATTAGCCTCATCCATCTTCCCCATTCTACAAAGGTACTTGATGAACACATTGTACGTCACCACATTTGGCCATTTCCTATTTTTCTCCATTCTGGTCCTAATTTCATATGCAGACTTGATGTTCCCCTTCTCACAGTACCCATTTATTATGGTGTTGTAAGTCAGATGTTTTGGCTCCACACCAACCGTCACCATTTCATCCAAGAGCTTTACAGCTTTCCGTACTTCCCCTTTGCAGCACAGAGCACCAATAAGTATATTGTAAGTAACAACATCAGCACTAACACCCTTCTCCTTCATCTCGTCGAGAAGGCCAGAAACACTCCTCCAGTCCCCATCATGGGTAAACCCAGCTACGAGGCAATTATATGTTCTGTCATTTGGACTAATCCCCTTACCTGCCATCGTCTCCTTCACGGTCACTGCATCCTTCATTTTGCCGAGCCGGCGATATCCATCGATCAAGACATTGTAAGTAACCACATTAGGTTTAACACTCCACTGTGCCATACCATCAATCCAATTCTCAGCATCTACGATCATGCCCTCCTTGCAAAAACCATATAGCACATGGTTCAGGGTAGTCACGTTAGGCGCCAGCCCCAAACCCTGCATCTCATCAACTAGTTTCAGCCCTTCCTCTACCTTCCCCTCACGGCAGAAACCCCAAACAAGTGTCCCGTATGTCACTGCGCTCGCCGTAATCCTCTGCTCCTTCATCTCCTCAAAAACTCTCAGCGCAGCAGCGATGTTGGAGTCACTGCAATACCCATTAATCAAAATATTGAATGTTACCACATTTGGCGGGATCCCGGCTTCGGTCATCTCCTTCAAGAGAGCATCGACATGGTACATCTTCCCGGTACGACCCCTCTTGCAGTATCCGTCGATTAGAGTATTGTAGGTGACCACGCAGGGAGTCAGCCCCCACGCCCTGATGTCCTTGGCCACATCGCCGGCCTTCCTGAGCTGCCCGGCCTTGCAGAGCCCGGAGATGACGGTGTTAAAGGTGAAAAGGTCCGGCGACATCCGCCGCCGGAGCGCCGCCTTGAAATCCCTCTCGGCGAGGTCGACCCGGTCAGCGTCGATGAGGGCGGATAGCAGGCGGTTCACCGAGAAGGCGGAGGGGCGGTGGCGCGGGTAGTTGTCTCCAGCGAGGAGGAAGGCCTCGTGCGCCGCCAGGGGCTGGGAATCTGCGGCGAGCGCAAGGACGAGCGTGTCGGCGATGAGCGGCGGGGCGGTGGGGGTGGAGGCGGGGAGGGCTCGGACGATGGACGCCGGGGAGTGGAGGCGGGTGGCGGCGAGGGCTTGGAGCTCAGAGCGGAGCAAAGGGTAGAGCCTGTGGGAGGCGAGTCGGGCGAGGAGGAGCGCGTGGAGCAGGAGCGGGAGCGGCGCGCGGAAGTGGGCGCGCGACCAGCGCGCGACGGAGACGAGGTGGGGCAGGGGAGGGAGGGGCGCGGTGCGGAGGAGCAGGTGGAGGACGCGGTGCGCCGCAGCCGCCGTGGCCACGCCCGTGAGCGCCTGTACGCGGGCGAAGCGGCCGGCGGCGAGGTGCCGGAGCAGCGTGCGGAGCGGCATGGGTTTTCTCAGTTTGGAGATGGGCCGGCGACTGAGAGCGGAAGGCCTCCCAAGTATATCTGGCCATGGGCAGCCCGGCCCGACTGGCCCGGCCCGGCCCGGCCCGAAAATACCGGGCTTGGGCCTGACGGGACTGACCACCGGGCCGGGCTCGGGCCTGATTTTCGGGCCCGACGGTCGGGCCGGGCCGGGCTCGGGCCTTGCGAAAACAGCAAAACAGGAAGGGTCGGGCCGGGCCGGTCGGGCTTTTTCGGGCTTTGTCAGGCTCAGGCCGGGCCCGGGCCTCATTTATGCAGCCCGACAGTCGGGCCGGGCCGGGCCCGGGCCTGGCATTATGACATCGGGCTTTTTCGGGCCGGTTCCGAAGCCCGGCCCGGCCCGGCCCATGGCCAGATATACTCCCAAGGAAACACAGAACATATGATTACAGTGCCAGACGGCCATCGCATGCTGAATATCGAAACGACATCCAAATCCGAATTTTTTTTGGCTCGCGAATTCCAGTGATCACTTTATTTTCAACATAAGTTTCGCTGGGAAATATATACGGTGCAAACGAATCCTCGAAAAGACCTCTCGTACCAGCTGCAAGTCAAACAACTTGCACTGAAAAATCCTAGTAAGAGGTTTATCATACATACTCTTACAAAATTTCCTTTGATACAGAATGAGGCCCAAATTTTGACTAGGCCCTCGTAGTCTCGTGCGCTGCATCCAGTAGCAACACATCAGGTACATACACAGGATGATCAACGGCGCATTTCAAAAAATAGGTTTAGCCACAAGCCCAGGACACGCCTACAGCTCTGATCTTGCTTCAGCGGCAACGGACAGGAACGCACTACACAAGGGGTCAGAGTCCTACACAGGAACCCATCAAACTTTGCCACGTCATATGCTGCCTAGCAGTGAAGCTATCACCGAGACTCGTCGCGCTGCACGGCCGGCGCATTCTGCGATTAAAGATGGAATCAGTGACATCAAGCATTGCTACCACTTGATAGTAGTGGCAGGCAGAGGTAGTGCCATAACAAGAATTCAGCTCTAATAGCTCCCACCGGCCACCGGTAAAGATCGATCCAAATTGAGTTTTATTTACAGTAGCTATTGCAAATCATTGTTCAAACCAAACGTTTTTACCTAAGAGAAACAGGCCCACAGAAACCACAGGAAATGCCCTGAAATCCAATGTTGCATATAACTATACCAGACGAGATGGGTGCATGGTTTCCATAGCACAACATCCTGGACATTTGCTTCGGCACGGTGAAGCGGTTTCCAACGACAACCATCATAACGAGCTTGTTCATTTGGAGAAAAATATATCTTTTCTTCTAACAGCTCGCCAAATTAAGAACATACGATCTAGGAATATGAAAAACTGTATTATATGAAGCAATGTTTCTATGTAGTTCTTCAAGAAGCCATGGAGTAGTTCTGCTTTATAGAAATTCACACACTTGATGTCAACCAAACTACTAAGGTTTCATAAACTACCCTTGTCTAAGTGAATAAATATAGCTGCTTTAATAGTAAAGATACAGCGGTATTTCTATGCAGTTCCCCAATAGGCCATAAATTATGTTTGTTGTACATAAATTCACACACTTGATATCAACAAAATATTCTTAACTACTTCCACATGTTATATGCTGAGAACATTGTATTAGAGAAATTCATAGGCATCATCAAACAAACGAAGTACAACAGCAAATAATCTTGAGATACCTTTGTTATCTTCCTTTGTTTGAGTTTCACCTTCACATCGACTCCATTCTCAATTATTCCACGTAACACAACCTCAATTTTTCCTTCGATTTTGTCCCCTTTTCTAGGAGTATAAATTGCATTGTGAATATCATCCTCTATCGCACGCTTTGCAAGTAACGCCCCAACCGCCACGCATGCCTTGATACCCTTCCTTGAGCCAAGATCAAACTTCATGTCCTTTGATATAGAGTGAGCAACTGACACCACTCTGCTGGTCACCCGGTGAACGAAGCAAGCACGCACCGACCCCTTGGAGACATGTATGTCCAGGCAGAAAGGGTAGTGGTAGGGAGCAGTCATCTGGTTAAACGTTGGCACTCGGTCCCTCTTCACCTCAACCATGTCGTCCTTACGCTCTGCAGGCTTTGCTTTCAACTTTGGAACCTTCAAAGGAGGTGGTTTGCTAGGTTCCACCTTGTTGCTCTCTGATGGATTCTTGGAACAGGATTTATTTCTCTTCCATCTGCGGCGCAAGGGCAGATTGCTCTCCTCAAACTCCTTGGAACCCCTGTCCAGCTTGTAGAAGAGCTTCTTGCGGTTTCTCATGTCATCTATCTCATCATCCGAGTCGTGCATATCTTCTTCGTGTTCTTCGAAGCCATCAAGACACTCGTCACCTGGTGCGGGATCTGAGGAGAAGGCGAAGGAAGAAGGCCAGAGGTCGGAGTCGACGATGTCAATGTGGAAGCCAGCGCCAAGTGGGTTGGCATCGGAGCAATGCAAGGTTTGGGGCAGCTGAATTTGCGCAGGAGAGCGGCAGGAAGTCCTGGCTGAGGCTCTGGATGGTAGAATAGAGAACGAGCGGAAGATACGGAGGAGCTCGGAGAGCTGCGGAGGAGGCTGAGACGAGCGCCAACGCGCTTGGAGAAGTATGCGCCGTAGTGACATTTGTGCGAGCACACTGCGGGCGGGCGGGCTGGTTAGAGAAGAATTCGCACCCAACTTATGTCGTCTCTCCTGTAACTAATACTTTGGTGGGGCGGGGGGGACTCACAAGCGGAGACGGCCGACAGGGAGAGTTGCCGCTGGAGGAACTACGCCGGCGAGCTGAGATTTCGTGGTGGTGGACTGGTGGTCGGTGGCCCTGGACATAGGGGTCTCCCTGCAGTTTTGTTGCTGTTCACAGTACCCCCGTGGAGCGGTGGAGCCGTGGTCGTGGAGAAGTTGCCGCGACCATTCGGGTATACTGGGCCTACGGAAATTATCGAAACTGTTGACCTCTTTGCCCAACTTGGGCCTATGCATTTCAGTCCTTGCCAGCCCATTAAAGAGCAGAACGTCCCCTAAAAAAACAAAATCAAAGAGCAGAACGTATGCCGTCCAGTTTGCCCGTGTGCCGGATTGCCAGTCCGGTCAAGCTCATCCTTTCCACTGCCTATGTCCATGCTATGGTCAACTTCAGCAATGACGACCGGAAAGGTTTCGTTGTTCCCAGGGGCGGAGCTAGATCGGCGTTGATCCTGGTTCACCGGAGTGCATGGCGCTCTCTACATATCAAGTTTTTCGTCACTCGGATGCATTTTTCATGGTGTAAGGTGGTGCACAAGCTGATATTTTTTGCAAAAGTACAAATAAAAATAATTCCGACCCTGATGCATGTGCACCAGGGTGAGCACATGCAGCTCCGCCCCTGGTTGTTCCCTTCCACGGCCTCAACATTTGGAGCCCGGTACACAGATCTCCTTGCCATTTGCACAATGAAGGACTGCATACCGTGGCGGAGCTGGTATATAAGAGTTGGGTTCAAATTTCATGAAACTTCACTAATATTGTCTTTAAAAACTTATAGATTTGACCCCAATGATTGTTTCCTCCACCTTCAACTGGTGCTTGGTGTGTCGTCCGGGTTTTTTTTTCGAAATGGAGGATATGGTGTGTGGTCCATGTAGAGCAGCGTATAAAGCTCGACAAGATGACTTGGTGACCGTCGCTGTTAACGATGATTATGAAACCAGTTTCAGATTTTGTCCGGTTATATGCCAAGAGAGCCTAGTGCGCCCGTTTATCAAGTAACAATGGATCAATCATGGATCTCGTGGGAGATGAATTTTGTTCGTTGGAGTTCGTCAATAAACGTGTTTAGTTGGATCATCAACAGGTTACGCTTGAGTGTTGGTGGTAATAGTCGACTAGCCCATTGAATGTAGCTCCTAAGCATCTGAATTTTGTGAAAACTGAATCTTCTGTGTTTACAGTGCTGGCATAGACTATATAGATGGCCTTTCCAGTGAACAAATGAGGCAAAGGATAATGTGGTCTGCCTCTCACCGTCCATTTTAGAACACTCAAAATCTTTGAGTGTCATGCAACACTCTTCCGTTGCTCTCAGTCGGCTTTATCATCTTCTGGGCAGCAGCCTTGAGGGTCTCGTCGCTCTTGCAGAACGCAAACCTAACATATCGATGATGGTAGCTTTGGTCATCTTGACCTGTGTGGAAGAAGCCACTGCCAGGCACGGCCGCCACACCAGCGTTATTGATCAAGTTCGTCACGAAATCTATCTGCATTGCACAACACAAAGACATATTCTCAAATGTTGAGTTTTCGTGAATCACCGGTTACTTCCAAAGAATTTAACTGATAGAGAACTGAATAATCAGTATTGTCACATATACCTAAGTTGATGACTTTGACAATATTAGTACAACATTATCTGAAAAATCTATATAGTTAACATTTCATGAGATATTGTCTTTTTTTATAACTCATGAGTTATTTTGTCTGCAAAGTGACTAATAAAACAACCCAAGTGCCCTTGTTTTACTTCTCCAATTCAATCGACAAATATTTGTTCAAATGCTTAAATTGATCGATTTATACTGGTGTCTCATACTTCAACAATAGTTTAGTATGTAGAAGGAACTCACATCAGAGATTTGCCAAGACTTGGGCAACTCAGCAAACACAAAGACTGAACCTTGTGGCTCGAAGCTAATGTGGAAACCATAATTTTTCAGCAACTGAAGAATGAAGTCTCTTCTCACGGCATAATCCTGTCCAAGGTACAATCACATGCTGATGAATAGTTGAATTTGATAAAATAAGAGTAATCAAGACAATTAACATGAAACCTCACTTTTTTAAGGGACTCATAGTAGTGCTGTGTGCTGGTTAACGCAGTCAATGCAGCTTCTTGGAATGGCGCAGGAGCTGAATCTGTCAGTTTAACATGGATATTTCTTATTGCTGCTGCTATGTTTGCAACAGCACAAGCCCAGCCAACTCTCCAGCCTAGTCAGTTTACACAGCTCATAGTTATCATCCCAAATCATTAGCAAGAATTTGTACCAAATAGTAATATTGTTTGCATCATAGTAATAAATATGTACAAAGAGACTAGCTATGATATCAGTAATACCAACCAGTTACACTGTAACTTTTTGACAGGGAAGATGTGATGATGGTCCTCTCTTGCATTCCTGGAAGAGAAGCAAGAGAGATATGCTTATTCTCGTCGTAAGTAATATACTCATAAACCTGGAACATTTTCAGAGTTTCAGACTTCAGGCTCATTTCAACAACGGCCATCAATGAAATTTATTTAAGACGTTTATGTATCACAAGCTATTTCTGTCTAACTCATCTCCTAGATTTACCTCGTCTGTTATTGCAAAGCAGTCCATTTTCTGACAAGCCTGAGAAATAATAAGCAATTCCTCTTTGCTAAAAACCTTCCCGGTTGGATTATGTGGGCTGAAATAAGAAGATTTAGCCTCGTCACAAAGTGAAACACAAACGACTCCATAGTGTTTTACTAGTACATGGAGCATAAATCACTCCGTAGTATTTCGAATGGAGGGCACGATTAAGATAAAACTCTAGCAGTACACTTATAAAAACAATGTGGTGAACTATTCACCTATTTAAGATCACGGCCTTTGTCCGACTCGTGAAGGACTGCAAAAACTTATCCCCATTCAGCGTCCAAGAAGGTGGATCCAATGGCACATACACCTTCATCATGTACAAACAATCAAATTGCAGAAAGATATGTAATGGCCAACGGAAGGCCATCATTGTTCCAGCTAGATGATAAACCACTGAATTGGATGAAAGACTTACAGGGACACCCCGGGCCAGCTCGATGCACGTTTGATACGTCTCGTAAGCTGGATCGAAGAGCAGAACCTCATCCCCTGGGTCTATAACTGCATGAACAGAAACCGCATACGCGTAAGTAACATTCAGGAAGTCCAAGTATGGCATTCCCCTTGAGATGCCACGACGATTCAGTGGCTACAGAACGAATGGGCCTTGGTGGTTTGCATAGAGTACTGTACTTGCAAATATAGCGGCGGCGAAGGCCTCGGATTGGCCGCAGCAGATGGCGAAGTCGGTGAGGGGGTCGACGCGGAGGCCGTGGTCCCGTTCCATCGTCTCCGCGAGCACGTCGCAGATCCTCTGCACATGCCTTGAACCAACCAACCAAAATGCGCGTCACTATAGTACAGTGTGGGGTGAATGATGAACCGGCGGCAGTGGAGTGGCGGGACGGGAGGTGGACCTGTACTGGTTGAGGTCGGCGGCGATGGCGGCGGCGGCGGCGGCCTTGACGTGAGCGGGCGCGGGGAAGTCGGGGAACCCCTCGGCTAGGTTGACGGCGCCGACGCGCTGCGCGAGGTGGGAGAGCTGCTGGATGGGCGACGGCGTCGCCTGCCTCGACGCCTCTGACAGCTTCCCTTCCATTGCCTGCTCCGGTCGAGCTCAACTGCTCCGCCCGGTTCAAACTGTTGGAGGCGCCCCGCAGCTCGGAACGTTTGGATAAGGTGGCGCGAGATCACTTTTTTTTATATCAAGACGAGCCTGGACGTCTCCTCTCTCCCGCTACAGTACAGAGAGAGGCGATTTTTTCGCCGCTCGCAGATCCACCGCGTCGCCGTCGATCCAGTTGATCCATCGTCCTCCGCCGGCCGCTCCGGCGGCGGGAGGGCGGGGGATCCCCGTTTCGCGTGTGTACATAGTGTAGGGTGTGTGAGCTTTCCGGCCGGCGGCGCCATGGAGGGATGGAGTCGTCGGTTTTTTGGTGCAGGTGCGTCCTTCCTCTCGCGGCGGAGCTCGGTGGAGATCCGCGGTGCTGCGCCTGCCCCTTCGCTCCCTGGGATCGCTAGATCTTCTGGGAGCGCCATCCCCCTCCCGGATCTCGCGTGGCGGCGGATCTGGGTTGACGAACTCGAAGCTGAAGCTGTTCCAGGAAGACGAAGGAGATGCAGCGGGAGCTGGATGGAGGCTCCACGGAGTTCGAGGTCCGGCGACTTCCCGTCCGCCAGGGGACGTCTTCTGATCCAAGGCTTGAAGGAAGACGCGGCGGCGGCGCGCCACCGGCACGTTAGGCTCTTCGTCGGCGTCTCTGGGTTGCAGAAGGACTGTACTGTAATTTCTATCTTTCTCGAGGTTCTTTCTGTAATGTTCTTCCTGTAATATCTTCTGGTTTCCTCGCAAAAAAAAAAGGTGGCGCGAGATCGAAAACTCAGAAAAACGAAGGGACAGTGCTGAGCGTCGTCCCCGGGGATCGGAGACCCTACCTTTGCCGGGAACCGGCGCTCGGATTTCGCCATCTCCCGTCATGCCGCGGCCGGGCACCTCCAACGGCCTCCGCGTATGGACAGACAAACCGGACAGATTATGTCCGTTTGGGACGTCCGTGGACAGATCTTAGGCATCTGTCCTCTTTAGATAGGGAGTGCCTCCAACGGCCGGCCGCATAACATAAAAAAATAGGTCATAAGAATTTGGTTCATTTTATTACAACAAAGTTTAGATATAAAATAAACACGCTGGAATATTCTTTATTTATTACAACAAATTTGCGAATAGAAAGAAAAATAAACATGTAGCACTATTGGTTTCCTAGATGAGTCCACAGGTGCTCTATCAGATCATTCCGCAGGCGTTCATGCAGTGGTTTGTCACGCATCTCCGCATACACGTCTGAATACTGCTCGTATGTCACCGGTCCAGGTGTAGGCGCAACCAACTCACCCTCAAATTTCTAGACTTGATCAAATATCCTCGCATCATCCCGTTCATTCTCGACAATCATGTTGTGCATGATCACACAAGCAGTCATCACCTCCCACATGACCTCCTTGCTCCATGTTCTAGTCGGGTGCCGAACAATAGCAAACCTGGATTGGAGCACACCAAATGCTCGCCCGACATCCTTCCGGCAAGCTTCTTGTTGCTGCAAAGACAGGCCACGAAGGGTATATACCATCAGCAAGGTAGTACCCCTTGTCATATGCATTTCCATTAACCTCAAAGTTGATCAGCGGTGCATTGACCTCGGCCAACCTATCAAACACCGGTGATTTCTGAAGAACGTTGATATCGTTGTGAGAGCCCGACATGCCAAAAAAGGAGTGTCAAATCCACAGATCTTTAGATGCAACAGGCTCAAGTATGACTGTGCACTCTCCAACGTGTCCCTGGTACTGTCCTTGCCAAGCAAAAGGACAGTTTTTCCACTCCCAATGCATACAATCTATGCACCCAAGCATGCCAGGGAAGCCTCTGCTCGAGTTCATGTTCAGAATACGGGCAGTGTCTTCTAAATTCGGTTCCCTCAAGTACTCGGGACTAAACACCTGAACAATAGCTTCACAGAACTTGTACATGGACTCTATGCAAGTTGACTCACTCATGCGGAAATATTCATCTACCAGATCACCGGCTACTCCATATGCAAGCATGCGTATAGCTGCCGTGCACTTCTAATAAGACGAGAAGCCATACGTACCGGTAGCATCGGGTCTCGCGACGAAGTACTCATCGTATGCCCTCACCCCTTCAAGTATACACATGAACAAGGTCTGTGACATCCGAAAACGGCGACGAAACTTGTGATCCGGATATGTTGGCTTCACGGGATGGAAATAGTCCTTCCAAAGTTGTTAGTGACCTTGTTCCCAGTCACGATCCAACGCAGTAGCCCTTCCAATAACCGAGCCAACATGCCGAGGCCACTCGGTCTGGTTGAAGTTGTGGACGAGCGTGCTCGCGACCATCGTAACTTCGGAACCGTCGTCCGATTCTTCGTCCGATGTATCGATGAAGGTCTTGAAGAAGAACTCATCATCACTGTCCATCTAAGCAAAGCAAACAAGTTAAAATGAAATTATATCACTTGTTCAACCAAAAAAGGTGGGTTGATTCTCACAAACCTTTCGTCGAACACCTTCGGGGCCGTGGACTTCGCGGCCGCCTCCGGGCCAACGGCAGAACGTCCCGGGTAGCAGCGGTGGCGGCGTTGTGGTGGCAGCGGACGACGGCGATGGCGGCGCAAGAAGGGACTTGCCGCGGTCGACGAGGCCGCAGAGATAGGGCGGCGGCCGCTGCGATCCAGGCGGCGGCCGATGCGATCCAGGGGACGGCCGAAGTAAGGGGGAGGAGTGGAGGTTGTGTGGCTGGTCGCTGGGCCAGGCGCGCACAAGGGAGGACAAGAAGCTGTCCGTTTTCTCCCCCAAATCTGGACCAAACTTGGGCCAGGTTTGGGGCCGAAAACCTGTCCGCGCGGACAGTTGTCCCTATGCGCTGGGCCGTTGGAGAGGCTCCTCTGTCCGGAAGGACAGATTAGTACAGGCCCTGTCCTTATGCGCTGGGTCATTGGAGGTGCCCTAACGGTGTTATCGATTTCGGCTTTGTCCCAAAAAAAAAATGGTCAAACCGGACGTTCCTTCCGGATCTGTCCCAGAGGTGGTTTAAGACTCACGTTGTACAAGAACATAAACACGAGCAGGCATCCAAACTAGCAATTTATTGCGTCCCAATACAAGCCAAACTGCCAAAGGAATGGACATATCTCAAACAATAACATATACTCCCTCTGCTTTAAATTAGAGGACATCTTTTTATCTAAAATTAGATGTATTTAAACATGTTATAAGTTCAGATACATCTATTTTTTATAAATAAAAGTCATCTAATTTAGAACAGAGAGTGGATAAATACATATATAAAGGCACGTTGTTTTCTCGCGCTCAGGATCCGGCATTGTGAATAATGTTCATCTACAGTTTCTATAGAGGCTGGCACAAACTTACACTTTTAACGGTAGGATTTTTTACTAAACTTTTGACGCAACTTCTGGCCATAACTTTCCGGTAATATACTCTTTTTTATGGAAGCTGGGCTAACTCATTTGCTGTTAATTTTTCTGCTTGCGTAGAGATTCGTGTTTTGTCCGGTCTCCTTTTTTTGTTGTGTGTGGCCGGTCAGGCCTTTTTCGGTGGTCCAGTTTTTGTTTGGACCATTTCTTTTGAGCCCATTTTTTTGTTTTTTTAGTACAATGCTCTTTTTTCTATTTCAAATTTCATTTCGTAGCTTTTTTTTTTCTTTTTTGTTTTCGCTGAGCGGTATTTACCTTTTCTACACGCACAAATGCTATTTTTGTGGGTAAATCTAAGTTGCATGCGCAACTGATGCCACATCGAAGTTGCATATGCAACTCAACTTTTTATTCTTCGAGATGTTTTTAGGGATGTGTTTTTTAGCGTACTCTAACTGTACATGTGCAACCTACTCAGACCGAGTTTCAGTTGTAGTTGTTTTCTTTTTTCCTTTTCCTTTTAATTGTTTCGGCGACACTAAGTTGCATGTGCAACTCACCTGTATATTCCACTATCTGTTTCTGACCTAGGTGAAACAAGTCGAGAGTAGTGTAAACTTAGGAGAATATGAGTTGCACGTGCAACTTACTCACACAGAGTTGCACATGTAATTGAATTTTTTTCCCGCTTAGTTGTTTTGGCTACACTTGCATGCGCAACACCTTTATTGCACTATCTGATTTTATTTTGTTTTGCACTAGTAGATGACAGTAAGTTGCATGCGCAAATTTAGACGAGTTGCATGTGCAACTTACTCACTCCCTAGTTGCACATGTAATTTTAATTTCCCCTTTAGTAAAACAAAACAGCAAAAGAAATCAACAGGACAAGGAAAAGGAGTCTGAAAAAAAAGAATAACGTAAGGTGAGTGAGACGTAGCTTATGTCTCACTCGAGTGAGTTGTAGACGCCCCCTGTTAATAAAGTTTTGATACGAACTCCTAAATGTAACTTTCCATTGATGGTTACCCTAAGATAATTGATAACTCTAAAGGTTGACGACGATGATGGCGCCAGAAAATAGTCTTGCTAGCTCCAACACATGCGTCAAAAGAAAGAATATGAGTTTAGGTTGAGAATCCAAGTGCAGAGTGTATAGTAAGGGAAAATATTAATTTTCCCCACGAGGGTGACTCGAGGGTTTAATATCGAACTCTCGGGGAAATGAACCAAAAGCTGTTGTCTCCTTATCCTTCTTTATGAAACCTACAAAATAAAGTAAATTGTTTTGTGCCCTCAACCTCACCAAGTGGTTGTCAAGCACAAGGTGTAAGTAAAAGATATAGAAATAACAAATGCAAAATAAAAATAAATATGCAATGGTGTTAAATAAATAAGCAAGGATGGTATAAATGATATTGGATGTTGTTTTTGTGGTTTGTATGGTGTTTGCAAGATGTAAAGATGTTTTTGTATTTTCGGATTTAATAATGGCAGAAAATGTAAAGTGCAATAAAAGTGTTGGAAAGGTGTTTCTTATGATAAAAAATGGACTGGGGTTCATGGTTTCACTTTTATATAGTGGTAGATAATGGAACATAGGAATTGACATATGAGATTGCAACAAGACAAGTTATTAATAATATGGGCATCACATCCTAACATAGAGATCTTTTGGTTATTAATCTCTCTTATACTCCACCAAGATGTGAACTAAATCATAACACCTCAGTAATTAAGATAAACAGATTATAGCATTAAGTTCAATGACATGAAGTTTAAATAAGAACATGCTAGATCTAGTCATGGTGATAGTGGCAATGTCACCCACATATCCCGGTAGCATGGTATTTCCTTTATCCCTAGTGAGGCAACAAAGTAAGGTAAAACCCCAAGTCGATCACGGTATTGATGTCAACTTACCACAAAACCACTCCCCGTTACTCTAACTAATGCACACGTTCCCCCTCACACGCTCTCATACACATGTTGGATCAAAACACATAGACAAGAACGGGGTACATAATATGCATCTACTTTCATAACAAAGACATAATATTGGCAATCATCATAACATATATCAACTTAAGAGATCCACCACAAAGGTATTACATATATGACCATAATCATGTTCAGCAGCTCATATGGCACTAATTAGTGAAGCTCAAGAGAGAGAGATACATAAGTTACTTCCACAAACCCATAGCACAGGGGTGGACTACTCCCTCTTCCTCATGGAGACGGTGGAGAAGTCGTTGGAGAAGGTGGAGACCACTCCGGCAGCGCCCCGCCGGAGTTTCCCCCCTCCAATATGCAGCTCCAGCTCTTTGTTTCGTGGTTTCTGTGTTACTGCCGCGCTCTTCTCCGAAAGGGTTCGGGGGAGTATTTTTATTGTCGTTTTTAGGTCAAGACGAAGCCACGGAGACGAAGATCGACGGCATCGGAGGCTCGAGGCGCCAGATGGGGCGCTCCACGCGGCCAAGGAATCTGGCCACGTGGGCCCACCTATCTTGGCCCTCGGCCTTCCACTTTTGCTCTTCCTTCGCTCCTAAGCCTTGTTCCTTCCAAAAAATGATCTCCGTGGAATATTAGGTCATTTGGACGTCGTTTGGGTCCCTGAAATATCAAAATATAGAAAAAGGGTTTTCTGACAGTGCAGGGTTAATTCCAAATAAATAGGAAAAGTGTGAAATATTCCCAAAATAATTATAAAACATTGATATAACCCTTATATGATGCAAATATGGTTGAAATATGAGTAATACAATGCAAAGTTCATGTATACATTTTACATGCATCAACATCCCCAAGCTTAACCTATACTCGTCCTCGAGTATGAAGGTGATAAAACTAAACATGGACTTGGCATTTTATTACTTAACAGAGGAAATCAAAGGTGATTGCTACATAGAGTCAAATGATTTATTCTTTAGTAAAGAGTAGCAACATACAAGACATATTATCAAGAGATATTAAATATTCAAGGTAAAGATGTTCAATGAAAATTCACAAAGTGTAACATGAAAGAAAAGTTTTATGGACCAAATGAATGCATAAATGAAAAGTAAAAGATATCCTAAGTTGGTCACAGAGTATTGTTATAGAAATCTGAATATAAAAGGTGGACACTTTGGAAAGATAGATAAATAAGTAGAGGAATAACATGCAAGAGTATCATCTAGCTTCCAAATGCTTCAACTTAAGTTAATGTTTGACATGTAGTAATGATACGTCTCAAACGTATCTATAATTTCTTATGTTCCATGCTTATATTATACCAATTGCTACATGTTTTATATACACTTTGTATGGTTTTATGCATTTTCTGGGACTAACCTATTAACAAGATGCCGCAGTGCCAGTTCCCTGTTTTCTGCTGTTTTTGGTTTCAGAAAAACTGTTAAGTAAATATTCTCTGAATTGGACGAAACAAAAGCCGAAGTCCCTATTTTTCCCGGAAGCATCCAGAACATCGAAGACGAGACGGAGTAGGGCACCGAGGCGCCCACACCACGTGGCGGCGCGGCCCCACCTCCTGCCGCGCCGGGACATGGTGTGGGGCCCTCGGGCCTCCACCGCCTTCGCCCTTTTGCCTACTTAAACCCCCCGACGGATCAAGACCTAATACCCGAAAACTTTTTCACAAAACCTTACGAAGCCGCCGCCGTCGTCAACCCTAGTTCGGGAGGGTTCAGAAGCTCTTCCTGGCACCCTGCCGGAGAGGGGAATCATCACCGGAGGGCTCTACATCACCATGCCCGCCTCCGGACTGATGCGTGAGTAGTTCATCCTTGGACTACGGGTCCATAGCAGTAGCTAGATGGTTGTCTTCTCCTCTTGTGCCATCATGTTTAGATCTTGTGAGCTGCCTATCATGATCAAGATCATCTTTATGTAATGCTACATGTTGTGTTTGCTGGGATCCGATGGATATTGAATACTATGTCATTTGCTTCATAATATATCATGTGTGTGCTATTTATGATCTTGCATGCTCTCCGTTGCTAGTAGATGCTCTGGTCAAGTAGATGCTTGTGACTCCAAGAGGGGGTATTTATGCTCGATAGTGGGTTCATGTCTCTATTTAATCTGGGGGAGTGACAGCAACCTCTAAGATTGTAGATGTACTGTTGCTACTAGGGATAAAACAGTAGTGCTTTGTCTAAAGATAATTGTATTACTTACATTACACACTTTGCCTAATGCAATAATCTGTTGCTTGCAACTTAATACTGAAAGGGGTGCGGACGCTAACCGGAAGGTAGATTATTAGTCATAGATGCGGTTGGAACGGTCTATGTATATTGTTGTAATGCCCAAATGAATCTCATGCTAGACATCATGACTATAGTATATGCATCATTATGCAGTTCTTTATTCTGTCAATTGCCCAGCTGTAATTTGTTTACCCGCATGTATGCTATTATTATTTATGGAGAGACACCACTAGTGAACTGTGGACCTTTTAAACTGATAATACAACCAACTGCAAACTGCTTTCTTTCATTCTCTGCAAACAAAAATCATCTTCCACACCATACGTTTAATCCTTGTTACAGCAAGCCGGTGAGATTGCCAACCTCACTGTTGAGTTGGAGCAAAGTTTCTTGATTGTGTTGTGCAGATTCCACCTCCCTCGTCAGCTACACGCCAAGCACTTTTCTGGCGCCGGGGAGACCTTCACGTGTTCTTCATCTCCTACTGGTTTGATAACCTTGGTTTCATAACTGAGGGAAACTTGCTACGCTCATCACACCTTCCTCTTGGGGTCTTCCAACTCCTCACACCGGTGAGCATCAAGCACTTTTCTGGCGCCGTTGCCGGGGAGAGAAGAAGCACCTCTGTGTCAGCAAGTCTTGACTCCCTGCAACAGCACTTTTCAGGCGCCATTGCTAGGGTCATCAAGACACTTCTGCAAGGGGAGTCTCTCACTTTCCAATCTTTTTACTTTGTTTTTGTTTTGCTTAGTTTATTTTATTTCCTGTTTTGTTTGCTATTAAATATCAAAAACACAAAAAATTAGTTACTTGCATTTTTTTTAATTTGTTATTATCTTGTTTGCTTCTTATTATCAAAAACACACAAAAAATTGTTACTGGCATTTATTTTTGTATTTCGGTTTTGCTTTTAATTTGCTAAAATGGGAAGTCCTGAAGTTGAAGTACGTTCGTTTAGGCAGCAAGGAGGAGAGAATTTGAAAGATGCTTGGTATAAGATAAATGATGCTCGTCATAGGTGTACAAAAAATATTCCACCTTAATCCTTCTTAGAAATTTTTATGTTGGTATCACTAGTTGGTATAGGTATGTTCTTGACACTCTTACAGGAGGTAACTTTCTGGATACTCCTGCTTTGGAAGCTTGCAATTTAATTGAGAGTTTGGTAGGATCACCATCACCTACCAAAGATATTAAAACTGAGATCACTCTTGAAGATGTTATTAAAAAATTGGATTCTATGGAAGAAAATTTGGCAAATTTTATTGATAATGCTAGCAAGGTTAATGAATCAATAGAGGATATTAATGATATAATCGCTATTTTAGAGGCTAGCAACACCCATGATACTCAAAACAATAGGATTGGTGAGTTAGAGGAAGCTATGGAAACTTTAAGTTCAACTTTTTCCTATCTTAAAAACTAAGAAAGAGAAAGCTTTTGTGGGAAAAGAGCAGAAATTCATTTATATTCCTAAGGTACCTAAACCAAAACCTCCCAACGTGGTTAACATTGATAAAACGGTTGGTAAAACATCTTCATGGATACATAAAGTACCTAATGGAACAAGCCATGTTTTAGAGGAAATTATTGATTTGGATGCTTCTTCTCTTGGAAACACTTGAGTTTTGCTTTCTGTGCCTAGCTTAAAGGCGTTAAAGAAAAGCGCTTATGGGAGACAACCCACTTTTTTATTTCTGTTATTTTCTTTTATTGAGTCAAGGAACATGCCTACCTCTGTAGCAATTCCTTTGTATCTTTATTTTATTGCATAGTTGTGCCAAGTTAAGTCTCTAGTAGAAAGTTGATGCTAGATTTGGATCTCTGCGCAGAAACAGTTTTTCTGCTGTCCACTGTTAAATTCATAACTCTTTACAAAAAGGTCGGAATGACCTGATATTTTCTGAGCGTGATCCTCAGATATGTACGCAACTTTCATTAGTTTTGAGTTTTCTGATTTGAACAAGTTAAGTGCCTCGAAAAATTCGCCTTTACGGACTGTTCTGTTTTTGACAGATTCTGCCATTTATTTTGCATTGGTTCTTTTGCTATTTTTGAGTGGATCCTTTTGTTCCACAAAATTCCAGTGGCTGTAGCTAATATCCAGTGCCATGATAATGATTGTCTCCATGCAGAATATGAGAACTTTTGATTATGCACTAACCCTCTAATGAAGTTTACTTTGAGTTTGGTGTGGAGGAAGTTTTGAAGGATCAAGAGAGTGGATGATATGATGTGATCAAGAAGATGAAAGAGCCTAAGATTGGGGATGCCCCCGTGGGTCACCCAAGCATTTTTCGAGAAGACTCAAGCGTCAAAGCTTGGGGATGCCTTGGGCATCCCCTTCTTCATCAACAACTTATCAGGTTATCTCTAGTGAAACTATATTTTAATTCCGCCACATCTTATGTGCTTCACTTGGAGCGTCTGTTTGTTTTTGCTTTTGTTATTTTTGTTTTCTGAATAAAATGGATCCTAGCATTCTTGTGTGGGAGAGATACACGCTCCGCTTTTTCATTTGAATACTTCTATTCTTCACTTATATTCGTTGAGTATTCTTCTATAGCTACTGCAATACTTTCAGCTCTTATTTTTCATGCACCTCTTGTTCAGAGCTGTTAGTTCTCATATGTTATACTCTCTTGCTTCATTGTTAAATACTTGGAGAGTTTATGTTTAAATAAGTTGATTGGTGTTTGGTTAGGAGCTGAAAATGTTAAATGTGGTAGATGGTATAACGAAATGATACATAATCTTGTAGAGCATTAAATTGTGTCACTTGAATCATTGATGTTGTTTTGAGATATTAATATGCTTAATGGTAAACATGATGGTTTAGTAAGGTTGAATGATTAATGGTTGGTCTAGAAAACTTGAAGCTGGGCCACACTTAACTATCCAGTTGATAGCATAATGATATATGACTTCTAATGTTAAAAGCAACCGTAATGACTTTGTGTTATGCGCTACGGTCGGGGTCCCAACAGTGACTTGTTCATTTGCCACAGTCCCTCATGGAGTGATTTTCATTATGCCTTGTAAGATCATATTTCTAGTTGGAATCTTTTTACTTGTGAGTTCTAAGGTGCGGTTTTCATGGCACTTCCACCACCATATTTGCTAGCCTCTTCGGTACTTTGCATTGCCCTTTCTCACATTGAGAGTTGGTGCATACTTCGCGGGTACATCCAAAACTCGTGGGAGATCTTCATCATGTTCTCCTACACATAAGCCAAATATCTTCCTCAAAACATCCACAATACCTACCTACTACAACATTTTCATAGCTGTTCCGAGATATATTGCCATGCAACTTTCATCTTACATTACATGACTTGTTGTCATTTATCATTTATATATTGCCTTGCATGATTCTATACAGCTGATGTGCGGTTTTACCCACGTTACGCTATATCATTGCATATCCTGCTACACTGGCAGAGTCACCGTTTCATACATTATGTTTTATTCATTATGAGATATTTTTATCAAAAGTGTGTTGTCATATTAGAATATTTGCCCCTAAAAGTGAAAAGAGCCATGGAGGCCATCGAAAAGAGAAACAGAAAAAGTAAAAAAAAAAAAAAAAAAAAAAGAGAAAAAGTAAAAAAAAAAGAATAATAAAAAGGGGGCAACATTACTACTCTTTATCCACACTTGTGCTCATGTTATAGCACCTGTAGTATTCATAGTCATCATTTGTGCCCATGATTAGCACATTTACTCCATATGAGAGAGTTTTCATGTTTTACTTGCATAACTATGTGGGGAACTTTACATTATAGAACTTGGCTTGTATATTCCAATGATGAGCCTCCTCAAAAGTGCTCTAGGTCTTCACGAGCAAGCAAGTTGGATGCACCCCCACTAGTTTCATTGGAGAGCTTTCATACACTTAGCTCTATGTGCATCCGTTGTGTGGCAATCACTACTCCTTGCATAGCTTTGATTATAAGACTTCC
The DNA here is from genome assembly GCA_026929855.1 of Poa annua. Taxonomy (NCBI): domain Eukaryota; kingdom Viridiplantae; phylum Streptophyta; class Magnoliopsida; order Poales; family Poaceae; genus Poa; species Poa annua. The sequence continues at coordinate 37,038,251 of CM049438.1, forward strand.
TCTTGTCTAATGACCACTTTCAGCTTTGTGAGACTTTCTTCCGTTGGCCTTCCAAACCCCCCTTAACATTCTTTTAGCCACAACATACTGGTGCCAGGAACCAACGCTGAACGCTTGCTTGTTTTTAAGTGAACAAATAGAGAGATGATTTTCTACGTGCATATTGTTATTGCTTAACTTGATCCTTTCATAAAGTTGTCATGAGTGTTGGATGCATTAGATGATTATATTGTTGTTCTTGAAGCTTAAATTATCTTTAATATCTACTTTGCACGGTTGATTGTTCTCTAGTACTAATTCATTGAAAGTTTTACTTTGTTCTTCCTATTTGTTTATTCATTATTCATTTAATATCAATATAAACTACAGCTTTTATTTATTTGATATCAATTTACATGCATTACATTATTATATGATCAAGATTGTGTGAAAACATGTCACTTCAGAAATTATTCTTGTTATCGTTTTACCTACTCGAGGACGAGTAGAACTAAGCTTGGGGATGCTTGATACGTCTCAACCGTATCTATAATTTCTTATGTTCCATGCTTATATTATACCAATTGCTACATGTTTTATATACACTTTGTATGGTTTTATGCATTTTCTGGGACTAACCTATTAACAAGATGCCACAGTGCCAGTTCCCTGTTTTCTGCTGTTTTTGGTTTCAGAAAAACTGTTAAGGAAATATTCTCAGAATTGGACGAAACAAAAGCCGAAGTCCCTATTTTTTCCGGAAGCATCCAGAACATCGAAGACGAGACGGAGTAGGGCACCGAGGCGCCCACACCACGTGGCGGCGCGGCCCCACCTCCTGCCGCGCCGGGACATGGTGTGGGGCCCTCGGACCTCCACCGCCTTCGCCCTTTCGCCTACTTAAACCCCCCGACGGATCAAGACATAATACCCGAACACTTTTCCACAAAACCTTACGGAGCCGCCGCCGTCGTCAACCCTAGTTTGGGAGGGTTCAGAAGCTCTTCCTGGCACCCTGCCGGAGAGGGGAATCATCACCGGAGGGCTCTACATCACCATGCCCGCCTCCGGACTGATGCGTGAGTAGTTCATCCTTGGACTACGGGTCCATAGCAGTAGCTAGATGGTTGTCTTCTCCTCTTGTGCCATCATGTTTAGATCTTGTGAGCTGCCTATCATGATCAAGATCATCTTCATGTAATGCTACATGTTGTGTTTGCTGGGATCCGATGGATATTGAATACTACGTCATTTGCTTCATAATATATCATGTGTGTGCTATTTATGATCTTGCATGCTCTCCGTTGCTAGTAGATGCTCTGGCCAAGTAGATGCTTGTGACTCCAAGAGGGAGTATTTATGCTCGATAGTGGGTTCATGTCTCTATTTAATTTGGGGGAGTGACAGCAACCTCTAAGATTGTAGATGTACTGTTGCTACTAGGGATAAAACAGTAGTGCTTTGTCTAAAGATAATTGTATTACTTACATTACACACTTTGCCTAATGCAATAATCTGTTGCTTGCAACTTAATACTGAAAGGGGTGCGGACGCTAACCGGAAGGTAGATTATTAGTCATAGATGCGGTTGGAACGGTCTATGTATATTGTTGTAATGCCCAAATGAATCTCATGCTAGACATCATGACTATAGTATATGCATCATTATGCAGTTCTTTATTCTGTCAATTGCCCAGCTGTAATTTGTTTACCCGCATGTATGCTATTATTATTTATGGAGAGACACCACTAGTGAACTGTGGACCTTTTAAACTAATAATACAACCAACTGCAAACTGCTTTCTTTCATTCTCTGCAAACAAACATCATCTTCCACACCATACGTTTAATCCTTGTTACAGCAAGCCGGTGAGATTGACAACCTCACTGTTGAGTTGGAGCAAAGTTTCTTGATTGTGTTGTGCAGATTCCACCTCCCTCGTTAGCTATATGCCAAGCACTTTTCTGGCGCTGGGGAGACCTTCACGTGTTCTTCATCTCCTACTGGTTCGATAACCTTGGTTTCATAACTGAGGGAAACTTTCTACTACGCTCATCACACCTTCCTCTTGGGGTCTTCCAACTCCTGACACCCGTGAGCATCAAGTAACCATTGGTGTGAAGTTCTCATTACCCCTATGATAGCATCTTTAGTGATTAATAGTTGAAAGTGAAAGCAAATATGAGTTATGTGCTTGACAAAGTATGGGTCAAAAGCCTCATGCCCCTTGAAAATAAAAACCTCGCCGACTGGCTAATCAACTCGGGCCACGAAGCAAGTGCAGGTTACAGTCATCGTGAATAAAAGTGGCATCATAGAGAGTATCACCCCGGGTACCCTTTGCCCCAGGACATGGAAATGGGCACATGTCCAAACAACAAAGCAAGCAAACAGTGGACATCTCAACATCTCTTTCTTTTACTCATGCTTTTTTCTTATAAATGCTTTTTCTGTTGTGAGATGTATCATAGATTCCTCCACTATGGGTATGTTGCAAATTTCCATCATGATCCACATGGCTTAGGTTAGCCGCCACAGGTGTCTCTCTAGCCATTAATACCACTCGTCCGAACTTACTAAGTTTCCTCCTTCATTTCACGCAATGTTAGGCATCCATTAACAAAAGAACATGATATCAACTTTTATATAGAATAAAGTGCACGTTGAAAACTTGCCACGTGTCAGCACGTATGAGCTAGCTCCCAACCAAAGACCTTTGTCAAGCCCAAAACATCATAATTTTAATCACAATGGGTCAAGTTTATTAAGTGCAATAAAAGTAATGTGTGCATCAAGTTTGTGAGAGCTTTTAAACCAACTTAACCCATAACAATCCCAATAATATAAGCATATTAATTTGGAAGCATAGATAAAACAATATAACATGGTAAACATACTTGGAATAGCATATTAGCTAATAGGTAGATATGGTGGACTCACTGGAAAACTTGGTTGAGGGTGTTGGAAAACAAGTTTTTACTTGTTGGAATTTTTGGACTAGCAAGAGGGAGAAAGTTGACCATCTAAATGCATACATAAGTGTCCATAGAGCTAACCATTTCATATTAAACAAAGTAAAGCATCATTCAGCATATAAAACATGAATAAGAAATAACTCTAGATAAGACACTTGCATATTAATATTCATTAACAAAGCACATGAATCATGCAACTATATGTATTCTTTTAAATCAACTCAAACATCCTATTTCCAATATTTTTATAGCATCCAACTTAATTCAACCCAAACTTCCAGTAGCTCTCTCATAACATAAATGAGAATTGGTGGTCTCAAACCAAAAACCAAACCGAAATAATAAAAAGAACAAAAACGCTCCAAGTTTCTGCGATAAAGTGCAATGAACAAAAAACATAAGTTAGACGTGTGCAAACCGAGTGTGTGTAGGTTCAGTGGGGTTGTCTTCACATCCCCAAGCTTATGGTTTTCACCATCCTTGGATAGCTCTTGGTGCATCTCCTCTAATCCCTGTGAAAAAACTTCAAAACACTGTTTCTCCCATTTCTTTTCTGTGGGGGTACATTAGTAGGCACAAAACAATAGAGTTGCTTGCTGTATGAAATCCTTAGACAAACATAAGAAATATGTCCAGAAAGTGTATAATGTTGTACTCCTTCTAATAAGCTCAATTGGATCAAAAAGATTCAAGTTAAATGCTCAAAGAATGCATAAAACAAAATGGGACAGAATCTGTCCAGAAAAACAACAGCAGCAAAACGTTTTTTTTTACCCCACTTAAATTTGTCGAAAAAATCTGAAAAATTTCATGCTTACAGAGGGCAAAACGTTGCAACTACAGTTAAATTTCAGCTCATTCGGAGTTACAGAATAGGAAGAAAAATCAAACCGTGCACAGACTCGTGCAGGAATAAAATCTCCGAATAGAAAAAGCAACTTTCAAAGCCCAAATGGGTAAAACTTGGCACTTTATTAAAAATTCCAGAACCAAAACTAAAAACAAAGTCTCTTGGTACAGCAAGAGGACTCAAAGAAAATCACAAATAAAAACAACTGGGTTGCCTCACGTAAAGCGCTTTCTTTATAGCCATATAGCTAGGCTTACTTACTTGATATTTAGAGTGGACGAAGCTCATGAGGGAGCTTAAGCTTTGGTGTGTCCCTCCTCCTTGGAAAGTGCTCCATGCACTTCTTGTGTGGGAACTGAAACTTCACGTTCCCCTCCTTTGAATCAATGACGGCACCTGTGGTACGAAGAAAAGGTCTTCCCAAGATGATAGGACTAGAGGTTTTATTCCCCATGTCCATTATTATAAAGTCAACAGGCACAAAAGTCATGTGTAACTCTAGCATAACATCGCTTACTTTTCCTAAAGCATATTTAATGGAATCATCAGCAAGTGAAAGTTCAATAGAGCATTTCTCAATATTCTTTAACTCAAGTACTTCATATAGTTCCTTAGACATGACAGAGACACTAGATCCTAGATCTAATATACCATGGTGTGCCTCTTTTCCAATTGTTACTAACACCTTGGGGATCCAAATATCCCCAAGCTTAGGTGGTGTCATAGCTTCTTTATTATACCTATTAATTTTCTCATTTAAAACATGGCTAGCAATAAAAGAACCAAAACCAGCTTGGTTAATATTAATAGAAGGATCACTAGCAAATTTCTGTAAGATAGACATAAGTTCATACAAGCTATAACTTTCTAAGTTAAGTAGTGGTTCCTTGACTTCACTAAGCATCTTAACTTTTTCAACCTTTTTCTTTCTACTAAATAGATTATATAGTTCATGACGGTCATCAAAAACATCTTCAGGTATTTGGGCTTTTTCAAGACTTTCTTTAATTTTCACTTCCAAAAGTAAACCATCAAGCTAAATATGAGTATTAGCAGCATGAGTATTCATAAAAGAGCCCTTACATTCATTATCCAAAAAGATTCTAGAGGTTTCAGACAATCCCCTATAAAATATATGCATAAGCATCCAATCCCTTAGACCATGTTCCATTCCAAAAGCTATCCCTCTAAACCTTTCCCAAGTTTTTACCAAAGGTTCTTCTTCCTCTTGTTTAAAGGTAATAACTATTTGTCTAAGATTAGATATAGTTTCAGTAGAACAAAATCTCTCAATAAATGCAGCTTTTAGATTAAACCAAGTGTTAAAATTACCAGGCCATCTTAATATCCAATCTAATGCTCTCCCAGCAAGAGAGTAGGGGAAAAGTTTAACTATAATCACATTAACATTAGCATGCTTTAAGTTTAACCCTTTTCATTTTTCATTAAACTTCTTAAGGTGTTGCATTGGATCTTCTTCAGGCTTACCATAAAAACGATGTTCATAGATTACCTTAGTGATATTATGATCTACTTCAAATTCTTCAACAGGGAGATTCATATCTTGAGGAAAGTTCTTAACACTAAATGGCCAAAAAGTTCTCTTTTCCATACTAGCAAGTTTTTATGTGTTTTTAAAAAAAAATTATGCAAAACTGAAAATAAAATGATACTAAATAATGCAAACCGAAATGATAAAAGCAAAACAAAATGCAAAACTGAATATAAATACTAAACTGAAATATAAAAATGACAAAAATAAGACAAAATAATATGCTTTGATGGTAAAAAGATGGGTAAGATGATGCTCACGTAAGTGCAACCTCCCAAGCTTAGGTGTTTACGCAAGTTGGTGATGTTGACTTTGTTGTGAGATATCCTTTCCACTTGTTCAGCAACTCCGCGAGAAAATATCTTGCACAGTTGATGAAGACTTGTGGGACAACTCTTTACTTGCTCACTTCCCCGGCAACGGCGCCAGAAAATAGTCTTGATAACTCTAAAGCTTGACGGTGATGATGGCGCCAGAAAATAGTCTTGCTAGCTCCAACATCTGCGTCAAAAGAAAGAATATGAGTTTAGGTTGAGACTCCAAGTGCGAAGTGTATAGTAAGGGAAAAGACTAATTTTCCCCACGAGGGTGACTCGAGGGTTTAATATCGAACTCTCGGGGAAACGAACCAAAAGTTGTTGTCTCCTTATCCTTCTTTATGAAACCTACAAAACAAAGTAAATTATTTTGTACCCTCAACCTCACCAAGTGGTTGTCAAGCACAAGGTGTAAGTAAAAGATATAGAAATAACAAATGCAAAAAAGAAATAAATATGCAATGGTGTTAAATAAATAAGCAAGGATGGTATAAATGATAATAGATGTTGTTTTTGTGGTTTGTATGGTGTTGGCAAGATGTAAAGATGTTTTTGTATTTTTAGATTTAATAATGGCAGAAAATGTAAAGTGCAATAAAAGTGTTTCTTATGATTAAAAATGGACTGGGGTTCATGGTTTCACAAATGCACTCTCTCTTTTATATAGTGGTAGATAATGGAACATAGGAATTGATATATGAGATTGCAACAAGACAAGTTATTAATAATATGAGCATCAAATCCTAACATAGAGATCTTTTGGTTATTAATCTCTCTTATACTCCACCAAGATGCGAACTAAATCATAACACCTCAGTAATTAAGATAAACAGAGTATAGCTTTAAGTTCAATGACATGAAGTTTAAATAAGAACATGCTAGATCTAGTCATGGTGATAGTGGCAATGTCACCCACATATCCCCGGTAGCATGGTATTTCTTTTATCCCTAGTGAGGCAACAAAGTAAGGTAAAAACCCAAGTGGATCACTGTATTTCTGTCAACTTACCACAAAACCACTCCCCGTTACTCCAACTAATGCACACGTTCCCCCTCACACGCTCTCATACACATGTTGGATCAAAACACATAGATAAGAACGGGGTACATAATATGCATCTACTTTCATAACAAAGACATAATATTGGCAATCATCATAACATATATCAACTTAAGAGATCCACCACAAAGTTATTACATATATGACCATAATCATGTTCAATAGCTCATATGACACTAATTAGTGAAGCTCAAGAGAGAGAGATACATAAATTACTTCCACAAACCCATAGCCCAGTGGTGGACTACTCCCTCTTCATCGTGGAGACGGTGGAGAAGTCGTTGGTGAAGGTGGAGACCACACCGGCAGCGCCCCACCAGAGTTTTCCCCCTCCAATCTGCAGCTCCAGCTCTTTGTTTCGTGGTTTCTGTGTTTCTGCCGCGCTTTTCTCCGAAAGGGTTCGGGGGAGTATTTTTATAGTCGTTTTTAGGTCAAGACGAAGCCACGGAGACGAAGATCGACGGCATCGGAGGCTCGAGGCGCCAGATGGGGTTCTCCACGCGGCCAAGAAATCTGGCCGCGTGGGCCCACCTATCTCGGCCCTCGGCCTTTCACTTTTGCTCTTCCTTTGCTCCTAAGCCTTGTTCCTTCCAAAAAATGATCACCGTGGAATATTAGGTCATTTGGACGCCGTTTGGGTCCCTGAAACATCAAAATATAGAAAAAAGGGTTTTCTGACAGTGCAGGGTTAATTCCAAATAAATAGGGAAAGTGTGAAATATTCCCAAAATGATTATAAAACATTGATATAACCCTTATATGATGCAAATATGCTTGAAATATGAGTAATACAATGCAAAGTTCATGTATGCATTTTACATGCATCAATAATATACTTTTCGACGGTAGCTTTTATTACCAAACTTTCAACAAAATTGTCCTAGGTTAACTAAATTGTCGGCATGTAATTTTTTTACCAAACTTTTGACAAAATTGTCTCATTGAACGTTTAAACAGTTGTTTTTTTTACCAAACTTTCGACACAAACTTCTGGTCGTAACTTTACGGTGATAGTTACCATACGCTAATACACTTGTTGATGGTACCTCTTTTTACCAAACTTTTGACAAAATTGTCCCATTAAACATTAGGCTTTGTTTACCAACTTTCGACGCAGCCTCCTGGCTGTAACTTTCCTGTGATGCTACGTAATACTTTTGAGGATGTTTTCTTACCAAACTTTTGACAAAATTGTTCCATTAGACATTTACAGTTTTGATGGTACATTTTTTACCAATTTGTTGACATAAACTATGGACTATAACTTCTCGGTGATAGTTACCCTACGTTAATAGCCCCTTTGATGGTAGGTTTTTTTTACCAAACTTTGACAAAATCGACACAATTGTCCCATTAAATATTAGGCTAACTAAATTGTCGGCATGTAGCTTTTTTACCAAATTGTCGACAAAATTGTCCCATCAAACGTTACACTTTTTTACATTAGGCTTTTTTTATCAAACTTTCTTTTGGTTTTAACTTTTCGGTGAGAGTTATCCTACGGTAATACACTTTTTGACGGTAGCTTTTTTACCAAACTTTTCATAAAATTGTCCCACTAAACTTCTTTTTACACTTTTCTACGGTTGAAAGGACAGATGTCGCTAGGGGGGTGCATAGGCGATTTAAAACCTTTTGTAGGAGCCTGATTATCCGATCCAAGGTGGGTCCGAATGTTCCGGTATGCTTGATAAATGCAGAATAAAGCTAGTGTTTTACTTTAACAAGCATACAAATAAAATATATTAGGCTCGCCTATGTGCACCAACAATTTATGCTAAGCAAGACAAGTAACAATGTGATATCAAGATAGATAACTTTAAGCACGAAGACTATCACAATGTAAAATGCATAAGTAAAGAGTTCGGGTATATAAAGAAGCTAGGCACGCGGAGATGATTATGTATTCCCGAGTTCCTCCTTGTTAAGTGAGTATATCTCGTTGGAGATGATAAGGATCACGCCGGCGATCCTAAGATTGTTGCCCGATCTTTCACCGCAAGTCTACCGATAGATAAATCTTCCAACAACGCGATGAACGTCACCTGAAGAAGAGGAACGAATCCAGCATGCAACGTGATGAAGATCACCACACCTCAAACCACAGCTCGATAATCCTTGATGAACACAAGAACCCTCGCAGCAATCTATATTAGATAACACGGCAACGCCGTCCCCGGAGGGATGATACACGGTGGAGCACAAGATAGTATTTTGACTAAACGATTGAACTCCCTTAAACCCTAGCCGCTGGCTCCTTTATATAGGAGGCCAAACAACTAGTCGGTTTGGACAAACCCAAACCGAATCTAACATGACTCCTAAAACTAGTTGGACTCGACCTGGATACAAACCGACCCATGGCGGGTTCGGCCATAGACTTGGCACGCAGGCCTAGTTGACACTGCCTTAGACTTTTACATATTATCTAATAATGTCCTAGCGTGTCAACGGACCAATATAATGCCGACGATGCCCGCATCATCCTCCCCTTCTTGGAAAGGCGTTGCCCTCAACGCTGGAAGGTCTTCTCCAACGGCGCCAGCATCAACACGCCTAGCTTGGTGGAGTCCTGAAATTGGGCTGCACCTCCTCCGTCGTGCCCATATCATCCTTCCCCCCCTTCAAAAAGCGTTGTCCCCAACGCGTGAGGGTCTGCTCGAAAGGGTGGCGTGATGTCAACAAAATCAGCACGCGTCTTCGCCATCTTCAAGTCTTGCTTGCCTTCCTCACCACATCCTCCCGCTGGGCATGCTTGACTTGACACAGCACTTGGCGCCTCCTTTCTTCGCCAAATGAACTTGGACTTTGGCGCCAAAACCTTCTGCTTCTGAACTCTTGATGGAGCTCTTTGCTGCTGGACATGAACCTGCTGAACAGGACCCTGCAAAGTAGTAATGCCTGGGCCACACAGCTGACGAACACGTCCATCCTTGCCTCTATGCACACGCACTGCTGCTCCAACAAAACGTCTCCGAGGAGTTCTTACAAAACTGTGGCTGACTACCCGAGGCACCATATGCACCGGAACACGATCAGCACCACTGTCACCGGTCTGAACACCCATGTCAACACGAACTGTAAGTGGAACACATGAAACACATGCTGACATATCCTGCCCTTCATCAATATGAGGCTTGACTTCAACCGGCTTGTCACTAACAAGAACAACTGGCTTGTCATCTACAGGCTTGGCTGAAACAATATCATCACTGACGCTCTTTGCATCATGCTCCTCACACTGCACCTTAGCTAGCCCTGGCTGTGGCTTAGCCTTGCGCAACTTCTCCTTACGAACCACCAGCACCACATCGGACTTGATTTGATCATCCGTCATAGGCTTCAGTGTCCGATGTTTGCCATCATGCACAAAAGAATATGTATTTGCTCTCCCAGCATGTATAGCATTACGATCATACTGCCATGGACGTCCAAGTAACAGTCCACATACCTCCAATGGCAACACATCGCATTCCACCTCATCAACATAGTTGAAAGTGCATGGTTGCCCCCATGCGTGGTTTTGGTAATTAATGACAATCCTTATGGACTAATGTTTACATTGAGATATTCTTATAGATCTTGTCCATGGGAAATTAGGAGTTCATGTGTTGGACTCTTCAAGATGACATAATGACCAATGCTCTATTCAAGGGTTTATATGAAGATAGATGGGATGATACGAGAATGATCAAGATGTTGATCAACACACAAAGCTACAAGATGTACCAAGTGGATCATGTATCTCTTGGGATGGTTAAGACGTGCAAGACCCAGAGAAGCATTTCGGAGATATCTTATGCTCGAAACTTGGAGGTCGGAATGAAGACGAAGCTAATGGAGCTTGGAGATTGACATGAAGGCGAAGCTAAGCGAGGCTCTCCCATAATGGCGTATGGGCGAGTATTTGGAGAAGTCTTCATCAAGCATGTGCTAGCAAGCACAATCAAGAAAGGTGTTTCAACTTGAGAGAGTCAAGATCGTCATCATCGAGCTCAAGTGGAATGCGCAAGGCAAAGGTATGATCTTGATAGGTTTTCTATTTTACCGGTCTCATGGTGTTAGTGGGAGACCGGGTTTTAGGATAGATGGCGTACTATCAAGAGGGGCTCTCGAGTGAGTAACTTGATCGCATCTTTGTGGAGAGCTCAAACCTTTGCATGCTTGGCATATCATTTTTCTTGGTTCTTATTTGGTTTTTCTCCGTGTTGGGTTTCGGTCCTTGTCGTGATCTTCATGACAAGACCAAGTCCTTCGAAAATGGTTTTACTTTGGAAAACTTATTGTCTTTTATCCATGTGAGGATTTAGAGCTTGGTTTATCTCCATACTAAGCTCTAGTTCATCAAAAACAGATTTCGTATGAATATCTTGTTGCGTTTTTGATGAAGGAGGTTTTACCGGTTTGCATTGTTTAGGAAAGTTCAACCTTTCCCCATTTGGTTTTATCCTCACATGATGGACTGTGATGTTTCTATGCACATTCAAGTAGAGCTCGTTGTAACGATTCCAACGAGCCAAAAATCATCGAAAACGGAGTCCGGATGGAAAAGATATTGACGTTTTCGTGTTCGGTTTTGCTGCAGTTTTTGCTAGGCCGGAGTCTCCGGTCCTAGACCGGAGTCTCCGGTCCTCGCGATCCGTTTTTTGTTCCAACGGTCGGCACTCTCTGTATAGGGGTCCGGAGTAGGTCCGGAGTGACCCCGGAGTCTCTGGGGGGCCGGAGTCTCCGGCCTATGCGGTCCGGAGTCTCCGGTGTTATTTTCCTGCGTCGACTTTTTTCCTGCTCTTTCGAGGCCGGAGTCTCCGGTCTCAGGGACCAGAGTCTCCGGCCAGGCCGGAGTCTCCGGCCTTCCAGACCGGAGTCTCCGGTCTAAGTGGACTGCAACGGCTCTTTTTCTGGGAGGGGTATAAATACCCCTCCACCTACCTCCAGCCACTAAGTTCTTCCAAGCACGAAATTTCCCCCTCTCTCACCTCCATTGTTGACCTTGGAAAGCTTGCCCCTCTCCCATTTCCTCCCATGATTCTTGCATATCTTTGAGGGATTTGAGAGAGGAGATCTAGATCTACATTTCCACCAATCCATCTCTCCTCTAAGTGAGGGGAACCTAGTAGATCTTGATCTTGGAGTTCTTGGTGCTTCTCCTCTTTGTTCTTCCTCTCTTCTCCCCCCATAAGCATTAGTTGCTTTTGGTGGGATTTGAGAGTGAAGGATTTGACTCCTTTGTGGATTCCTTGTTCTTCCTCTCTTCTCCCCCCATAAGCATTAGTTGCTTTTGGTGGGATTTGAGAGTGAAGGATTTTCAGCACTTGTGCTCTTGCCTTTTGCATTTGGTGCATCGGTGTGCTCTCCACGAGGATTCGTGGAAGTTGAAAGCTTGTGAAGTTGTTACTCTTGGGTTCTCGGACCCTAGACGCCTTTGTGGTGGTTGGACCCTTGTGTGGTCACTTGAAGCCGTTCGGGAGCCCCCAATCCCATTGTGGGTTGTGCCCCGGATTGTTGTTGAAAGCCGTTCGGGAGCCCCCAATCCCATTGTGGGTTGTGCCCCGGATTGTTGTTGAAAGGCTCCGGATTCCGCCTCGAAGGAATTCCGATAGTGGAAGGTGAACCAAGCCTTTGTGGTGCGGTTCATCGGAGAAGAAGGTGAAACCTTTGTGGTTGTTGAACCGTTGTGTCGGTTCACACCTCTCCAACGAGACGTACTCCCTTAACAAGGAGGAACTCGGGAATACATCCTCGTCTCCGCGTGCCTCGGTTATTTCTATACCCGAGCTTTTACTTATGCACTTTACATTGTGATAGCCTTCGTGCTTGAAGTATTCTATATTGCTATCACCTTGTTGTTTGTCTTGCTTAGCATAAGTTGTTGGTGCACATAGGTGAGCCTAGTTTATTTAGGTTGTCGGCTTGTTAATTTAAACATCTAGTTTTATTCCGCAATTATCAAGCCTAAACCGGAAAAGTTTTAAACCGCCTATTCACCCCCCCCCCCCCCCCCCTCTAGGCGACATCATTGTCCTTTCAATAGTCACCAACTGAAAACGGCACACGCACCTTGTGAGTAATCTTCATCATACCGCAACTATTTAGCCACTCAACATGCCTAGGTTCTGGAATGCGCCATGTGGGTAACCCCAAAACTTCCACAACCGCCTTGCTAATGCCATTACAGTAGCTACCACTGTCAATCATCAACTTGCATGCTTTGCCCTTGATCATGCACTGCGCCTGAAATAAATTCCATCGCTGGCCTCTATGCACTCTCATACAAGTATCCCCATGTACTCTCTTGAGTTGCATATTCAGCCCACTCAATGGTACAACATCCTCCACGACGACATCCTTGACAACATCAACTTGGACAACATCAACTGCTGACACTCCAGGAATCGTGGCTGCCGCCTTGTTAACTGTCGACAATGGAACAACTGTCAACTTCTCACGAGTAGTTACAGCTGTTGCGACCTTCGGTATAGAAGCTATGCTCTTTCCAACATCCACTGTCTCATGCACAACCTTGGGTGGCTGCTCTATTTCCTCCATATACGGTTCTACAAAACCAGCACGGAGACAAGTTTTGAAGTCCCCCCAAGTACAAGCAAACTCACTTCGTTCAACCGCAACACACCACCAACTGTTTACTGCAGGGTCCATACGCCTGTAAGCAAGACTATAAGCATCATATCCGCTAAACTTACCATTGTATGTGCGGCATCGACGGAAACCATGTTGCATGTGCCTTTCCCAATCTTCGTACTCCGCAATTGTTGCAAGTTTATGTAAGCGCCAACTAGGCTTGGATGGTTGCACTCCCTTCTTGACATCAAGATAGTCATTGAAAACATCACTTGACTTCATGCCAAGATAACATCTCTTGCCCAAAACATCTCCTGGAAACGAACTCATTATCACGTCAGATTCGGTTCGGACTGACAGAAACTCTGAATTTGAAACGGACGTGATTTCCTCGTACGAAGTCCGAAACAGGCAAAGAAGCACTTGTTGGAAAGATAATTTTATGTACTTTCCAATGGGTAGGCTCCCAAATCCCGATTCGTCACGTACAGGTCGCTGTGGCCTGAACAAGACGACGGTCGTTTCTGGACTTGGTAGAACGCAAGATCAACACAAGATTTTTTTTTTAACTGATCCGAAATTGCCTCCCTTTCCGTATTTCTTGGAATCCCACAAAATCCGGAAAAAAAAAAATCTGGTATTTCCTTTCCTTTCTTCTCAACCAATCAAATCTTCTCTTTCCTTATGTTCCGATCCCCAAAATCCGAAATAATTAAATTTGAGAACTCCCAAAAATCTGAACTGATTATTTCCTTTAATTCTCCTTCCTTCCTTCACTCGTATCAATCAGATTCGAAACTTCCTTTTCTAATTCTGATCCGATCTGGACTTTCCTTCTTTTCCCAATCAGATCCGAACCTGCCTTTTAATTTCCTATCCGGTTTTGGACTTTCCTTTTCCTTGCCCAATCAGATCCGATCTGCTCCGCTAATAGCCACCGAAAACTGCACCCTGATCTGGAACTCGAAATTCTACGAGATCAATCGGCAAGCTCGATCGGCAGGAATACTCGGACTAAAACCAAAACTTCAACTTTTGAACTTAGAACTGCTCGGGAAAAGAACAATCCGCAGATCAACAGAAAACACTCGCAGTGAGAAACCCAGTAATCTGATACCATATGATAAGGATCACGCCGGCGATCCTAAGATTGTTGCCCGATCTTTCACCGCAAGTCTACCGATAGATAAATCTTCCAACAACGCGATGAACGTCACCTGAAGAAGAGGAACGAATCCAGCATGCAACGTGATGAAGATCACCACAGCTCGATAATCCTTGATGAACACAAGAACCCTCGCAGCAATCTATATTAGATAACACGGCAACGTCGTCCCCGGAGGGATGATACACGGTGGAGCACAAGATAGTATTTTGACTAAACGATTGAACTCCCTTAAACCCTAGCCGCTGGCTCCTTTATATAGGAGGCCAAACAACTAGTCGGTTTGGACAAACCCAAACCGAATCTAACATGACTCCTAAAACTAGTTGGACTCGACCTGGATACAAACCGACCCATGGCGGGTTCGGCCATAGACTTGGCACGCAGGCCTAGTTGACACTGCCTTAGACTTTTACATATTATCTAATAATGTCCTAGCGTGTCAACGGACCAATATAATGCCGACGATGCCCGCATCAGGAGAGGTGTGAACCAACGGGTCGGTCTTAACGCCACAACAGGCTCACCTTCTTCTCCGATGAACCGCACCACAAAAGGTTTGGGTCACCTTCCACTATCGATCTCCTTGGACGGAGATCCATTCCCTTACAACAATCTTGAGGCACACACCCACAACCTAATTGGGGGCTCCCAAGTGATCCCAACAGGTCTTGGCCACAAAAGGCGTATAGAGTCCAAGGATCCAAGAGTAACATGCTCACGAACTTTCACCTCCACAAATCCTCATGGAGAGCGCATAAACCGATGCAACCGATGCAACGGCAAGAACACAAGAAGTGATCAAGTCCTTCACTCCCAAATCCCACCAAAAGCAAATAATGCTTATGGCGGGAGAAGAGAGGAAGAACAAACAAGGAGAACCACAAAGGAACTCCAATATCTAAATCCACTAGGTTCCCCTCACTTAGAGGAGAGATGAATTGATGGAATGGTGGATCTAGATCTCTCACTTTCCCTTCAAAGATATGCAAGAATCATAGGAGGGATTGAGACAGGGGCAAGTTTTCCAAAGTCAACAATGGCAAAAAAAAGAGAGGGGAAAACATGCTCAAGAGCTTAGAACCCGTTGGGGGAGAAAACCCCCCTTAAATATGACCCCAAAAAACCTAATGTTATGATGTCCGGATTCCCGTAGCGGTACTACTACCGCTCGGGTCCGCCCAGTTGACCGTTAGCCGCGCTACCGGACCAACTAACTCGGCGGTACTACCGCCAACCTCACCGGTACTACCGCTGGGAGCAGCGGCACGACCGTTGAGCTACCGCTAGAGGTACCGCAAACGAAACCCGAAGGCCAAAAACGGCGGTACCCCAAGCGGTACCGCGGGCAGTAGCAAACCCTCCATGGCAAGGTTCCAACGCTGCGAAGATGCATGTAGCATACTACCGCTAGGGGCGGCGGTGCTACCGTTGGTCGGCGGTACTAACGTTCGGGTACCGTTGGAGGTGCCGCTATGTCAACCAGAGGGCCGAAAACGGCGGTACCGCTAGCGGTAGCGCGCTACAGTGCATTCAACAGCGCCCGAACCAGGTGCAGCGGTACTACTGCTGCCTGGAAAAACAGCAGAACGAAGTTACCAGAAAGATGATATGCCAAGTATGTAAAGGTTTGAGCTCTCCACAAAGATGTGATCAAGTAACTCACTCGAGAGCCCCTCTTGATAGTACGCCTATGTATCATATAACCCGGTCTCCCAAAAGCAAGACACCGATAGAACATAAAATCTATCAATATCATACATTTGCCTTAAGCGTCTCACTTGAGCTAGAGGAGGAGGATATTGACTCCCTCGAGTTGGAACATCTTTCTTCATTATCCTTGCTAGCACATGCTTGATGAAGAGTTCTCCAAATAATCCGCCATACTCCATTATGGAAGAGCATTGCTTAGCTTCGTCTTCATGTTTCCAATGCAACCATAAACCAAATGATATCTTTCGAGATGGATCATATTGAACTTGCACTTTATCTTCTTATTGTGTTGATCAATAAGAATCTTTGTCTTGATCAACTTTGCACTCCATCCTTCATTCTCTTTTCAGAAAGATGATGTCTTGAATCCTTCAAGAAATATTGCCATATGCTTAGCTCTTCACATGACCATTCTTCATATAACCTTGGTCATCATGTAAGCTTCTAGAGTCCAACACATGAACTCCAATCTTTTCTCACGGACAAGATCTATAAGTATATCTCAAAGCAAAGTTAGTCCATAGAGATTGTGATTAATTACCAAAACTACATATGAGTGCACATGCATTTTGAACAGTGTCTTTATTACCAAACTCGCGGCTCTAACTTCCAAGTGATTGTCACCCTATGGTAATATACTTTTTGACGGTAGTTTTTTTACCGGACCTTCAACAAGATTCTCGACAAAATTGGCCCATTAAATGTTAGGCTAAATAAATGATCGGCATGTAACTTTTTTTACCATACTGTCGACTAAACGTTTACAATTTTTGACGGTGGCTTTTCTTTCTAAACTTTCGACAAAAACTTTGGACCATAACCATACAGTGATTGTTACCCTACGGTAATACACTTTTTGACGGTAGCTTTTTTATAGGACTTCGACAAAATTATCCTGTTAAACGTTAGGCTAACTAAATTGTCGTTATGGGCGTGGCCACACCGTATTACCTAGTCAGGAATAATGTATTGTTAATATCTCCAACGTTACCAAACTATCTGGTGTTCTAATAACATGAGAACTTCCAAGTGCGTAGAAACCATATTAAGTTCTATATCATATTACAGAGTTCCTCAAATGATAACAAAGCATCCAGAATTTAACGGCATCACTGTTTTGCATAATCAAAATCAAAATATTCTACCCCATTTCCGAATCTTTCTTGCCCAATCTTTAATAGGATTCTTCTCAGCAATCAGTGCATCCATCTTAGGATCGAAGTAGATCCAGTCGTCTTGGATTGTACACATCCGGTCAGCATGTAAATCATAGGAACTAATGATGTGGTCACTCAGGACCCCATTTTGTCGAGAAGCGATTTTCTTGAAATCATAAAGCCCGTGATATTTTTCAAGGTATGGGTGCACGATCTTTATCCCATTCATCTCACAGCAAAAACAGCGAGCTTCCAAGGAAAAAAAGAGACAATTAGATATCATACATAATACAGAACGAACTAGAGTACATGTTTTCAGATGTATATACTAACGCATTTATGCTGTAGGTGCAGTAATGAACAAACTATACTGGGGAGCATGATTTGTCATTAGGTATTATATAGTACTCCCTCTGTTACGCCACACGTAAGCCTTTTTAGCAAGCTAAGGTAGTAACAATCAACCAATTTATCTTGACACTGCCAAAAAAACTGAAGACACACATTTCAATGCACGACACGCAACCAGGTCAACTGTGAATAAAACCGTAGCTTTACTAGTTCATCTTGTGTTAGCCGTATCCACTTGCTGGTCTCTTTCTTCGTCTAGGGTCTGTAATGCAAAATTGGAGGACTTTTTTCTTATTTTGGTTTCTTGCAAGGTCCTCTTTGTAATTTGTATCGCACCGCTGAAAGTTTAATGTAGTATCCAGGCCCTTCGGGGCCTATCCCTGTTAAAAAAAACTTGCTGGTCTCTTCTAAAGGTTCTAAACCAAGACAGAAACCAAGGTAGAATGGGTAACTACGGGATGACAGTAGCATTTTTTTACAAGCTAGAAAAATAATAGCATAAAAACTAGAAGGGGGGGGGACATAATTTAGTGATGAGCAATGGATGATACCAAAACTAAAGATGACATAATTTTTTTCATCAGCATCCATAAAAAGGGTACTTCTATAGCAGTAGAGACGACCAAGTCTACACCTCATAAGTTGACATACCAAAACCAAATTTTGGTATTCATTTTAGCATTTCATCACCTACTTTTCACATATTTGCAAGTATGTATGGAAAACTGAGCACACTTGGCGGCCTAAATTTTGGACTGTATGCAAACCGTTTTCATAGAGGCATCTAAGGAAAACGGTACTACCACCAATATAGACCACAGGGGGGCCGGAGGAGGACACTAGAGCTGAATCAGACAGACAGGGAAAGTACCATCAGACACCTAGTATGTACAAGAGTGAATTGATAACTATTCAACGACAGAGGGAAAGTACCATCAGATACCTAGCTAGTGTGTACAAAGAGTGAATTGAGAGCTGAGAGCATACCATCATCTATCCAAGAATATTTGACAGGAAAACACAAGGATGGTCTTTTCTCATCATCTTCCTCACTATTGCTGCACTCGGCGAAGAACAGTTCAGGAGCTGTGGCAGCATCATTTGATCCCTTGGCGGTTGCCAAAAAGTTTATATGGAAGTACTCATATTTGAAGTTCCTCTTGTACAGATCAACACTTGATCGTTCAGTGACATCAGTATTCACACCACAAATAATATGAAGTTCATAGTCCACCTATATAGAGCAAGAAGGATTTTCAAGCAAATGGAACAAAATTAGTACATGGTAGTAACTAAAAGCAATAAAACAAATAACAGGAATAAAATACACTAACCCCTTTTTGCTGAGAAATTTTGTTCAGTACATCATTCACCTTCTTCACAAAGAATCCTTGATCAGCCTTAAATTTTTCTTTACCCGCCGGAATCAACATTTTCTGGTTTTGATTTAAGATATCTGAGGTTGAGGACGCCTTGCTCAGTTGCTGAGCATACTCCTCTGTGTTGGCAGGTGAAGAGTTGGGTAGAAGAGAACTAAGGAGGCTCTCAACTCTGGAGTATGTAACTGCGGAATCCCGCATTAATGACAAATCAGTAGAATGCAAACCCAGTGAGGAGAGGAATGAGTCAGGGTCAGGATGCCATGAATGAACCGCGGCTTCCTTGAGGCCATCGAGGTAAGTGACACAGAGAGCATGACCATCTTTCTGTATCTGCACCATGGATTTCCCAATGTCGACATTACTCTTAAGAAGGTACAAGAGAGCATCAGTCTCTGTCACGGTGGGGAAGCGGGTGCGGAGGAAGGCAACGAGGCCGTAGAGGGAGCAGCACTCGACACGATCAAAGCATCTGGTGCATATCATGTTCACATCGAAGTTGAACTCGAACCCTTGGGGCAGCGGAAATGTAGCACCGTACCAGAGAGTGTTGAGGATGATGTTGGAGACGGGATCCATGGGGCCGTAGCAGTAGCCGCCCTTGATAAGGTTGGAGTGGTGACGCTTGCGCAAGGCATCCCGGGGCATCAGCGAGAGTGCTTCTAGGTAGTGAGCATGTATCTTGCCGAGAAGCAAGAGCCTCAGGGACTGCGTGTATGCGAATGTCCCCTGCTTCCCGTTTCTGTGTGCGTGTGTCGGCTCGTCCCTCTTTCTCTTTTTCTCTTGCCTATCTCTATCCATGTGACGCGATTCGGCAAGATTCATCGGAAGCCATGTGAGTTTCTCTTGGAGACTCTTAGCATCTTGGCTGAGCAACACGGTGAGGCGCTTGATGGATTTAGGTGGGAGGTGGTGGTCTCCCGACAGTAAGTTGTTGACCTTCACCATCCGAGAACCCAACGACATGGACGCTCTCATCAGGACGGCGGGCCTTGGGTGCGCCGCGGACATGGCGGCGCAGAAGAGCACTATCCTGGAGACAAGGGAGGTAATGTTGAAATCAAGGCTCTTGCAGTGATCTAGCTTGATGAGCCGCATGGCGATCAGGAGTGTTAGAAAACGATCCGTATACAACTGTGTATACGAAACCTGCCGTGTATGTAATTGTATCTGTTGGTATATAATACGAGATATGTGGAGCATAGCCCCACGAAAACCCCAAAACAAACTTGGTATCAGAGCCTACGTACTCACGCGATCGATCTCACGATCGCTCCGGCCGCCGACGCTCCTCGCGCGATCTCCGGCCGCCGACGTCTCCTTACGCACGATCGATCTCACGATCGCTCCGGCCGCCGACGTCTCCACACGCCATCTCCGAACGCCTTGAGCTTCCGCCATGTCCTCGTCGGCGATGAACTCCACCGCTCTCGGCGCGTCGTCCTCTTCCGCTCTCGCTCTGTCCGCGGCGATCGGCGCCATGTCGTCTTCCTCGACGGCCACGACCACCGCCCCCATCCCCGCCATCGCCGTGCGCCTTGACAGCAGCAATTTCATGTTGTGGCAAGCGCTCGTCTCGACTACCCTCGCTGGAGCGGGCCTTCATGGTCACCTCGACGGATCTGCAGTCGCGCCGGAGAAGACCATCCTCCAGGGTACGGGCGCTGGCGCCACCGTCGTCATCAATCCCCTATTCGCGCAATGGTGGACGCAGGACAAGAAGGTCCTCGCGCTGCTTCTCGGCTCCATGGTGCCCGAGATCGCATGCAAGCTGATCCGTTGTGCATCAGCGGTAGCGGCATGGAAGGCCGTTCACACGTTGTTCGGCGCACAGAACCGTGCTGGTGTTCGGCACATCCGGCGTCAACTCCAGGCGCTACGGAAACTGGACTCCACGGCGAGCGAGTACATGCATAAGGTGACGGCCCTTGCCGATGCCATGGCCGCCGCTGGTTCCCCGCTCTCCGATGAGGAGGTCATCGATCAGATGCTCACCGGGTTAGGCCCCGCCTTCAACCCGATCGCCGCTTCACTCGGCGTTACCAACGCTAATGTTACCCTCGACGAGTTCTACTCCATGGTCCTCAACTATGAGGCGCTGCAGCAGTCGCAGCAACTTCCGGCGGAGGACTGGTCCTCCTCGGCCAACGCCGTGTCACGTCCGGGGATGGGTGGTTCCCCCGGTTACGGAGGTGGAGGGCGTCCCAGCGGAGGCTATCCGCAGCAGCAAAACGCCCAGCCGGCACCGAACCCGTACCAGCAGCATCATGGCGCGGGTGCTCAGGATCAGCGACGCCCCAACGGTAACGGCAATGGCGGCCGTTCCGGCGGAGGCAACGGAGGAGGTGGTGGCGGTCGCAATGGTGGTGGCGGCAATGGCCGCAACCGCTGGCGCCCCAAGTGTCAGATTTGCAAGAACTGGGGGCACGAAGCGGATAACTGTCGTAACCGCTACGATGCTCGTACCGGCAATGCGGCTACGACCTCCAACGACACTCAGCCGCAGCCCTGGATTTTTGATACCGGCGCTACAGATCATCTTACGAGTGAGCTCGAACGTCTTCAGGTGCACGAGCGCTATGGCGGGAAGGATCAAGTCCAAGTAGCAAATGGTTCAGGTTTGTCTATTTCGCATATTGGTCATTCGAACCTAGCCGGTTCTTCCATTCGCTTGAACAACATCCTTCATGTTCCGCACATCCGCAAACACCTGCTTTCCGTTTATCGTCTTGTTCTTGATAATGACATATTTATTGAGTTTCATCGTCATTTTTTCCTTGTTAAGGACAAGGCCACACGGAGAATTCTTCTCAGCGGTAAAAGTCAAGGGGGCCTCTATCCGCTGCCGTTTAGCCGCTCCACGTCTTCGTCTTCACGACATGCTTCATCGACCACGACGTCTGAGTGGCATCAACGTCTTGGTCACCCTACCCATAATATAGTGCAGTCTATTGTTAGGAAAAATAATATTTCATGTTCTTCAGACAATTCGGTTTCAGTTTGTGATGCTTGTCAGCGTGCTAAAAGTCATCAGTTATCTTATAGTGCTTCCTCTCGTGTTTCCACTGTGCCTCTTGAATTAATTCATTCTGATGTCTGGGGCCCCGCTCGTGCGTCTTCCGGCGGTTATAAGTACTATGTTAGTTTTATCGATGACTATTCTCGTTTTAGTTGGATATATCTTCTTAAACACAAATCCGATGTTGAACATGTTTTCTATGCGTTCCAGGCCCATGTAGAGCGTCTCTTGAATGCAAAGATTAAGGCCGTCCAATCTGACTGGGGTGGTGAATATCACAAGCTGAGTCGTTATTTCCAGCGTACCGGTATTTCTCACCGTGTCTCATGTCCTCATACCTCCCAGCAGAACGGCATCGCTGAGCGTAAGCATCGCCATCTCGTTGAGACTGGCCTCGCATTGCTAGCCCATTCCTCTCTCCCATTGCGTTTTTGGGATGAAGCTTTTCTTACGGCCTGCTATTTGATTAACCGTATGCCGACTCCGGTGCTTGATAAGGACACTCCCATCCATCGGCTCTTAAAGGTTGAGCCTAACTACTCCTTTCTTCGTATTTTTGGCTGCGCTTGTTGGCCTAGCTTACGGAAGTATAACACGCACAAACTTGAGTTTCGTTCCAAGATGTGTGTGTTTCTTGGGTATAGTCCTATGCATAAGGGATACAAGTGTCTGGATCGATCCACTGGTCGCATCTATATTTCTCGGGATGTCGTGTTCGACGAGTCCGTTTTTCCGTTTGCTACTCCCGGTGTCACAGTGGATGTTTCCTCTCTTGAAGAGGCTCTTTCTTTTCCGCCCAATGAACCGGCTACGGATGTTCCAGTGCGAAATTATGGCCTAACCTATTTGGCTACTAATCCTCCTGTGTCTAGTGCTCCTCCTGTGCAGGTTTTCACACCGGCGATCGACGTGCATGGTAGCATGCAGCCTGGTAGCATGCAAGACATGCAGTTTGGCGTGCATGCTAGCATGCAGCCTGGTGGCATGCAAGGCGTGCATGCTGGCACGCATCCCGGTGCAGAGACGCTGCCTACGTCTCCGGCGCGCCCGGCCGATCACTCGCGCCAGCCCGACGTTGCTTCGCCTGAGCCGGCCTCGCCGCCCGAGCCGGCCTCGCCCACGGGGTCCTCGACGTCGATGTCTCCTGCGGCGCCGTCCCCGCCGATCGAGGATGTGTCCTCGCCCGCGTCTGCAGCGCCATCCGAGGCTGCCGTCGCGGCTCCGCGCCATCACATGATGACCCGCACTCGGGATGCTACTCGCCGAGAGAAGGAGTACAAGGATGGTACGGTTAAATATAACCCAGCTCGCCGAGCGTTCTTCGCCACCCCGGTTTCGCATCGTGATGCTCTCCGCGAGCCTGCGTGGCGTACAGCCATGTCCGATGAGTTTTCTGCCCTCCGTCACACCAACACCTGGGTTCTTGTGCCTCGGCCTCCCGGAGTTAATGTTGTGGGCAGCAAGTGGGTCTTCAAGACGAAGCATCATCCGGATGGCACCGTTGATAAGTACAAAGCCCGTCTTGTTGCTCGTGGTTTTACTCAGCAGGCTGGCATTGATTATGGTGACACATTTAGTCCTGTTGTGAAGCCCGCCACCGTTCGCTTGGTTCTCTCCTTGGCGGTCTCACGTGGTTGGAGTCTGCGGCAGATTGATGTCAACAATGCCTTCCTTCTTGGATTCCTTTCGGAGGATGTTTACATGCAGCAGCCACCCGGTTTTGAAGATGCCACTCACCCCACACATGTCTGCAAACTTCAGCGTGCTCTCTATGGTCTGAAACAGTCCCCGCGTGCTTGGTATGCCCGCTTGAGCACTCTCCTTCATCAGCTTGGGTTCATCTCCTCGAAGGCAGACACTTCTCTCTTCATTTTTGCTGAGGGCGACATACAGATTTTTATGCTCGTCTATGTGGATGACATTGTCATTGCCGGATCCACCGCCGTTGCTGTTGATCGCCTCGTTCAGTCTCTCTCGGCTAGTTTTCCTATCAAGGATCTTGGTACTTTGCAGTATTTTCTGGGTTTGGAAGCGTCCTACAATTCAGGGGGCATGACACTCACCCAGCGGAAGTATGCTTTGGATCTCCTTCACCGAGTGAGTATGGAGAATTGTAATGCCACTTCTACTCCTTTGGCAACTACGGAACGGTTGGATCGTGTGACTGGATCACCCTTGAGTACTGACGATGCTTTCCGGTACCGTAGCGTGGTTGGTGGCCTGCAGTATCTTACGATGACTCGGCCTGACATATCCTTTGCTGTGAACAAGGTGTGTCAATTCTTATCGCAGCCCACTGATGTGCATTGGGAAGCAGTGAAGCGTATACTGCGATACGTAAAAGGAACTGTGGACACGGGACTCAACTTTCGGAGATCTTCCCTCACTGGTGTGAGCGTCTTTACTGATGCGGATTGGGCAGGATGTGTTGATGACCGCCGATCCACCAGTGGTTTTGCTGTTTTTGTTGGACCGAATTTGATTTCGTGGAGTTCCAAGAAACAGCCCACAGTTTCGAGATCCAGTACTGAGGCAGAATACAAGGCATTGGCGAACGGAGCAGCTGAAGCCATTTGGGTAGAATCACTACTCAAGGAGTTAGGAGTATCTCAGCAGCGACCAGCCATCTTGTGGTGTGATAATCTAGGGGCAACATATCTGACGGCGAATCCAGTCTTTCATGCAAGAACGAAGCACATAGAGATTGATTTTCACTTTGTGCGAGAGCGCGTAGCTTCTGGAGCGTTGGACGTCAGATTCATCTCGACGAACGACCAACTGGCTGATGTATTTACTAAACCAGCCACACGACAGATGTTAGATCGTTTTCGATCCAATCTGAATCTTGTATGTAGTAGTAGTTCAGATTGAGGGGGAGTGTTAGAAAACGATCCGTATACAACTGTGTATACGAAACCTGCCGTGTATGTAATTGTATCTGTTGGTATATAATACGAGATATGTGGAGCATAGCCCCACGAAAACCCCAAAACAAACTAGGAGGCATAGCCCCACGAAAACCCCAAAACAAACTAGGAGGTCAGCCCCGGCCAGACGAAGGTAGCGAATGGCTTCCGTGTAGCGGTGTAGGAGAAGTAGCGGAAGTGGAAGGTGAGGAAGCTGACGAGACCTTGCAGCGACCTCCGCGCTATGGTCATATCATTCATCTCCTTTGGGGATAGAAACATGTTGTAGACGCGTTTGTTGTGGTTGTCGGCTCTGATCTTGCAGAGGAGGCTACCTCTTGTCGTCATCGTCTTCCTCACTACTAGAATCCACCGAGTTGCCGGGTGTCCGACGCCGAGTGCAAAAATGCGGGGCACCCGGCGAATGCTCATTGTGCAAAGACGCACACAAAAACACTCGGCAAATGACTGCATACCCGGCGAAGGTCCCGTATGCCGAGTCCGGAAAAATAAAGCACTCCGCATACAGGAACCTCTCGGTGAAACGAGCAAATTACACTCACTCGGTGAATGATAGACCTTGGCGAACCCGTGCTTCGCCGAGTGTAGCCGGGACAGGTACTCGGTGAATGACGGGCTGGAAAACTGGAGAGGTTGCCGCGCTTTTTATTTTGGCTTCGCCGAGTGTGTCGGTGCCCGACACTCGGCGAATGACGCGCGGGAAAAGCGAGGGATTTTGCCGCGCTTTTATTTTAATTTCGCCGGGTCTGTCGGTGGAGAACACTCGGCGAATTCGGTGGGCGGGAAAGTAATTTCTTTTCGCGCCAAAATTTTGGTTCCGCCGGGTGTGGTACCCGGCAAATAATACGGGCGGGAAAAAAATTTCCTTCCCCGCCAAAATGTCGCCGAGTACAGCATGTCGCCGAGTGAAGTATGTCGCCGAGTGCCCCACTCGGCGAATTGTCGCTCTGCCTATAAATAACGCCTCTCGCACAGCTCAACTCACTCGTTTTCATCACACTGCCCTCATCTCTCGTTGTGCACACTGCTCTCCTCTAGTAGCTATATTCGAAACACAAGACATCCGGATTCGGCAGGTTAGGCCCAACTGAATACAACGGTATATTCGACCGTGAATCACAGTTGGGCTATAATCTGGCGATGCCGCGTGTTTTCTTGCATAGACGGTTCTTCTTCCCGGCTGTCCGGAATGAATCCACCGCCACCACCCGACCATATCGTCAAGAAGGTTGAGCGTGACACGAAGAGCGGCAACTCCTCCCGTCGCCCGGTGTCACAGGAGGACCCCGTCGTCTACAGCTCAGAGGAGGACGCACTACGCGCGTCACACATGGCGCTGAACGCCCAGAGGGCGACAAACTTCATCGCTGCCGGGCATGTTTCTCATCGTAAACGAGAGCGTGAGCCCGAGGAGCAGGATGCCGGCAAAGGAGTAGGCGGCTCCTCCAAGTGACGGATGTGCCGAAGGACAAACGATATTATTAGTTATTATTGCATTTCGCTATTCAAATGTTGTACTTTGATTTCCCTAGTTAATTTTATTTCCGTGTGATCAAATATTGTACTACGATTTCCCTAGTTAATTTCATTTCTTTAATCATATGTTGCTCGGCTCGCAGTCACAGTATGAACACTACTTTAAGTATAGTATTTTGGCGGGGTGGCCACCGAAAAACAGAGTCGGGGCGCGCGATATGAACGTAGTCCACATCTCATTATGTTTATTCCCACAACCTACCAACACACTAGTATAGATATGTTAGGGGTCAATGCAAGTTTTGGTGGGGTTCCGACGCTCCGGACCCCCTCTACGGCGAAACCCTACTCCCGCTGGAGAAAATTCCAACCTGTCGATCTACCCCTTTGACCGGCGCCGAGAGGGGGTAGATGCATGAACTTTTTTACTTGGTTGTGTTAGGTTGGTATATAGGACCATGGGGAACCAACATTTCATGTGTTCCGTCGCACGATTCCATGCCCGGCACCCGAAACGGGAGTTTCCACTCCTAAGTGCAAGAACTTACTACGGAGTAAGAGGGGTCGGTGAAGCGGGTCGCACCTCGGAGCTGTATATTGGTTCCCACAACCTACCAACACACTAGTATAGATATGTTAGGGGTCTATGCAAGTTTTGGTGGGGTTCCGACGCTCCGGACCCCCTCTACGGCGAAACCCTACTCCCGTTGGAGAAAAGTCCAACCTGTCGATCTACCCCTTTGACCGGCGCCGAGAGGGGGTAGACGCATGAACTTTTTTGCTTGGTTGTGTTAGGTTGGTACATAGGACCATGTGGAACCAACATTTCATGTGTTCCGTCACACGATTCCATGCCCGGCACCCGAAACAGGAGTTTTCACCCCTAAGTGCAAGAACTTACTACGGACTAAGAGGGGTCGGTGAAGCGGGTCGCACCTCGGAGCTGTATCTTGGTTCCCACAACCTACCAATACACTAGTATAGATATGTTAGGGTGTGAAACTCGGCGAAACAAGTCTTTACCGAGCCCGGGCACTCGGCGAATGGCGGCCCCAGGCAGCCTCTGTGCCTCAGGCATTTGCCGAGAGGTGACACTGAAAGGGCATGTGCCCTCTTATATGGTTTTGGTAATTGATGACAATCCATATGGACTAATGTTTGTGTTGAGCATATTGCAAGTATGTCTTGAAGATGTCAAGACATCACCCATATGAAGATAGATGGGAGCATATTGCAAGTATGTCTTGAAGATGTCAAGACATCACCTATATGAAGATAGATGGGATGATACGAGATTGATCAAGATGTTGATCAACACACGAAGCTACAAGATGTACCAAGTGGATTATGTATCCCTTGGATGGTAAGCCATTGTCCATATAGCTTTGTGAACTAACCCAAGTGTGTGTGGTATCTATATGTGGAGTTAGGTATTTTCCGCCATGGGCTTGCAACAAGAAGAACATCTCATAGAGCTCATGGAGAATGATGTCATGCGGTATTCGTCATCAAGGTTAAGAAGTGCAAGACCAAGAGAAGGATTTCGGAGATATCTTATGCTTGTAGCTTGGAGGTCGAAATGAAGACATGAAGACGAAGCTAATGGAGCTTGGAGATTGACATGAAGACGAAGCTAAGCGAGGCTCTCCCATAATGGCGTATGGGGGAGTATTTGGAGAAGTCTTCACCAAGCATGTGCTAGCAAGCGCAATCAAGAAAGGTGGTCCACTTGGAGAGATCAAGACCGTGTTCGTCTAGCTCAAGTGGATTGCTCAAGGCAAAGGTTTGTTCTTGATAGGGATATAGGATAGATAGGCGTACTATCAAGAGGGGCTCTCGAGGGAGTAACTTGATCGCATCTTTGTGGAGAGCTCAAACCGTTGCATGCTTGGCATATCACCTTTCTTGGTTCTTATTTGGCTTTTCACCTTGTTGGGTTTTGGTGCTTGTCGTGATCTTCATGACAAGACCAAGTTCTTTGAAAAAGGTTTTAGTATGGAAAACTTGTTGCGTTTTCGGTGTGGAAATATGACCGGTTCAACCTTGAGCAAAGTTCCACAACTTCACATGTGTGGGGACTTTGCTCTATTTATGGCTTGCAATATTTCCAGTTTTTGTAGCTTTCTCCTTGTCGGTACCTTTCCAACGGAGTTGGTTTCACCTCATTCGGAGTTATTATGCAAAAGTTATTTCAGTTCTGGTGTTTCTGCAGTTTTCGGAGGGGCGGAAATTTCCGGACCCCAGACCGGAGATTTCCGACCCGGAGAATTTTTCGCCAAGTCTTAAAGATTTTCTGCACTGCACTCAACTGGCTCTCAGTCGGATTTTCCGTCGGAAATTTCCGGGGTCCGGAAATTTCCGGTCCCGGTTTGGAAATTTCCGAACGACCAAGTTAAGTTTTTCGCCAAGTCTTATTTGATATCAGCACTGGTCGCTTTCAGCTCTCAGTCGGATTTCCTACCGGAAATTTCCGGACTTAGGTCCGGAAATTTCCGGCCGTCAGCCCGGAAATTTCCGAACCAAGTTCGGAAATTTCCGAGCTGACGATTCCCAACGGCTAGAAAACTGGGAGGGCTATAAATACCCCTCCCCTTCTTCTTCCTTGTGCTGCTCGTTTTTTCCCTCTCTCTCCTGCCATTGTTGACCTTGAAAAGCTTGCCCCCTCTCAATTCCTCCCATGATTCTTGCATATCTTTGAGGGAAAAGAGAGAGGAGATCTAGATCTACGTTTCCACCAATCCATCTCTCCTCTAAGTGAGGGGAACCTAGTGGATCTAGATTTAGGAGTTCCTTTGTGGTTCTCCTTCTTTGTTCTTCCTCTCTTCTCCCCCACAAGCATTAGTTGCTTTTGGTGGGAATAGGGAGTGAGGGATTTGACTCCTTTGTGGTTTATTTGTTCTTCCTCTCTCCTCCCCCCCATAAGCATTAGTTGTAATTCTAAACATAAATTATGTGCCAATTAAGTGAACTTTTCTATTCATTAAAGATCATTTCTTAACGGATACCCGCTGCAACGTGCGGGTATCATTCTCGTTGTAAGGAAAGCGACGTCGTTGGCGCGGATTGCTCTCGTGCGACGTTTCTGAGCGCGTAAATAACCTAGGTCTACACGGGTTGATAAAACGGTCCCCAGCAAAGTCAGATTATGTTAAGACATGTGGGTCCAACTTAGTTAGCATTGCACCTGAGTCAAACTGCTGCCCATCCGCCCGATGGTGCCCACCTAAAGACTGAATCTGTACTCTCTCTCTCTCTCTCTCCAGCCCCTTCTTCTCCGGCGGTGGCGACGGAGCTCTCATTCTCGGCGGTGGAGGAGCTTTTGTTTTTTGATAGCCGGCGACATAAATGGTTAGTGAGTTCGGAACTTTAGTCCCCCTCGGCTTTATTTAGATTTGAGTGTGTTTCCTCCGTTTTTGCGGATTGAAATCGCTAGATTGTGAGGGGCGCTAGTGGAAAGATCGAGGTGGAGCCGCCAGATTCAACTTCAAATAGATAATGTGCATCTCTCCCACCTAATTTTAAATGTGATTTGGGTGTTGTCTGCTCTACCTCATATTTCCTGCCATTGACAGAGGGAATGGTGCTCGGACCTTGGGGATGCTGCTCGTACCTTCAAATTTACGATCAATTTATTTCCAGGCTAGTTAGTCGTTGGTAGCTGGAACAACATTGAGAGGGGCACCATTATGAAATGGGAGGTTGAGTTTGTAAAGATTGATCCATAAGACCTACGGAACATGGAAGAGCACGCGGTTAAGAAATTGGGGGAGAAATTGCAAAGACTGTTATTTGGGGATTTTTTTGAAATACATTGTCACTACTAACAGGAAAAATCCTCCCATGCTTGCTGATTATTCTTTTAAAGGAAGACTTCCTGAGAAGCGTGGAGATCCTGGCATTCCAACTATCCCTTGCAAAATTAAAGAAACTTATGTCAAATATGCTCTGTGTGATTTAGGAGCTGGTGCGAGTGTTATGCCTTTCTCTTTATGTAAGAAACTTAATCTGAATAAATTGGTTCCAACTGAGTTTTCTCTCCAAATGGCTGAGAAATCCATTGTTATTCCTATTGGCATTTGTGAGAATGTTCCTGTTTATATTGCCACTGTACTAATACCTACATATTTTGTTATCTTGGAAATGTCTGAAGATGATAATTTATCTATCATTCTTTGGAACCTTTCTTAAATACTACAGGAGTTGTGATAAATTACATCAAGAGTAAAATGACGTTTAATGTTAAAGAAAATGAGCACACTATATATTTTTCCAAGAAGAATTCTACATGACTTATCAAGAATGGCAAAACCTCGCATCACGCAGAAAGCAAAATGACCATGTTCCCGTCGCGCGGAGTGACCAGGTTATTTATGTGTTGGTTTTTTGTTTAGTTGCCCGTACATTGCAACGGGAATACATATATTCTACTTGTTCAACACAAATTGTGTATGATATACTTGGCCCGCCTCTCTTGCCATACACAATGACTGGAAAAAATAGAGACTTGACGGTCAAACCTTCTTTCATCAAATCAAATTTGTATGTTTCACCTACTCTTGGCTGTTTTGCAGCCAATGCTGCCTGTGCCGCCGGTCCGCCCGGCTTCTCTAGAGCGCACGACGGTGTTGGGTTGTTGGCAAAAGGGTTGGAGTCGAGGAGCGGTGTACGAGGCTTCAGGCACGAGCACTGGTCTGCAACTCTGCATAACACGGTGGCAGAAGTTATGCTCAGACAAGCGCCAAGCAACAACATAGACCCCTCCAGGTTGCAGGTTTTCAGCTCCAGAATCTTATAACGATGCTAATAACTTGCAATTTCGAAGTTGAGAACACTGCTCAAATTTAATAAAACTGGTAAACTACACAATACTGTGTGGTTTGTTTTTTCTTCGAGAGTACACAACTGTATGGTTATGCAGCAGCTTAGCATGCTGCAACTCATCTCACGCGCAAGTGTGCCTGCCCACATACCCCAAGCATTAACCACGTTCCAGGTAAACAAATATAAGACAGTTTTAGAACAGGGCCACGAAGATCACACCAAATAGATGGGCAAAAATTATGGACAACCCAAAGAAGGATGGGATGAATGAACCTCCACCCAGCGACTCACCCTTTCCATACAGAATGGAAGAAAACGAGATGACCAGTCTACAACCAACCTACCATCCTTTTTTTTTTCACTCACGCCGTTGTTTCCTCGAGCCTAAAACCAAACAACCAGTTCCCTGCAAAGGCTGAAACCGGAAAAAAAACATGGCGACCGTGCCCTATTAAAGCACCCACATCGTGCACGCAACGAAATCACAGGAGTGGAAAAATTATCGACAAAGAGTGATAGCATAAGGAGCGATGTCTGGCCTTGGACTCGGCAGCCTCAGCGGGGAAGGCAATGGTAGAAGCCATGGCTCGGGAGGCAAGGCCAAGCTGCTAGCGCTGGGCAAGGGCCTCCCTGAACAAGTTCTGCCTCAGGACAAACTCGTCGAGACCTACCTCCAGGACACCAGCTGTGACGATCCTGCCACCAGGGCCAAGCTCGAACGCCTCTGTGAGTTCTCTTCCTTCATGTCATTGCTTGTTTTATGTCATGGTTTTTTTGGCTTAGACTTTTTAGTTGGTCATATTAATTGGCTCTCCTTAAAAAGTTAAAATAGATCATTGGCACCAATGAGTTGTAATTAGGTTGTCATCTGGTTGTAGCATCAATAGTGTACAAAATCTACCATGGTTTAGTTTGACATCAATTATCATAGTACAATGGAAAAGATAGATTACTTTCATTCAGTACATGAAATGTTCACAAGATCATTACTACCAAATTCCAGTTGCACTTTTTCTTAAGAAAATAGGCCATATCTAACCTATTTTGATGTATCTATCATAATGTTGAAAACTGTGCGGTAAGGAAGCAAATTTCCACCTACAAACAACATAGCCACACAAAGTATCACTGTTCATTAGTTGCACTTTCTCTAAGAGAATCACTAGGACACCAATTTAGTTTAGCTACCAATTATCATAGGCATGAAATGGAATTAATGCAATTGGTAAAACAGATAACTTTCTACTCGGTAAATAAAATGTTCACACGATCATTACTACTAAATTTCCATTTAATGTGGAATGGGAATATTGCAATGAGAAAGAACAAATTTCCAATTAGAGATAGCATGCACACACTAAGTATCACTATCCATCAGTTCTACTTTTGCTCTAAGAAAATTACTAGCACACCAATTTAGTTTTTTCATGTTTCTGCTGAGAGCTCAGCAAATAAGAATATATAGTACAGAATCGGAATTTATAGACTATGTTATGTTCTGCAGTGATTTGCATTAGTACCTCCAATGTATGCATAATTTTCCAAATGTTATTCGAGTTTCACAGGCAGAACCACCACAGTAAGGACAAGGTACACAGTCATGTCAAAGGAGCTCCTGGATGAGCACCCAGAGCTGAAGACAGAGGGTACTCCAACATTGACACCACGTCTTGACATCTGCAACTCCGCGGTGCTTGAACTTGGTGCTGCCGCAGCTCGTGCTGCCCTTGGTGAATGGGGTCGTCCAGCAGCTGATATTACCCACCTAGTCTACATCTCATCCAGCGAGCTTCGCCTCCCAGGGGGTGATCTTTTCTTGGCAACTCGTCTTGGCCTCCCTCCAAACACCGTGCGCACATCCCTTCTCTTTCTTGGCTGTTCAGGTGGTGCTGCCGGCCTTCGCACCGCCAAGGACATTGCAGAGAACAATCCAGGGAGCCGTGTCCTTGTAATAGCTGCGGAGACAACTGTGCTAGGTTTCCGGCCGCCAAGCCCTGATCGTCCTTATGACCTTGTCGGTGCTGCCCTGTTTGGTGATGGTGCATCAGCTGCAATCATTGGAGCAAGCCCTATCAGGGCAGAAGAGGACCCCTTCTTGGAGCTTGAGTTCTCAAGGCAGGAGTTCCTACCAGGGACAGACAAGGTAATTGATGGCAAGATCTCAGAGGAAGGGATTAACTTCAAATTGGGGCGTGACTTGCCAGAAAAGATCGAAAGCCGTATAGAAGGGTTCTGCAGGACACTCATGGACAAGGTTGGGATAAAGAAGTTCAATGATGTCTTTTGGGCTGTGCATCCCGGTGGACCGGCAATATTGAACAGGCTACAGGTTTGCCTCGAACTGGAGCCGGATAAACTCAAGATCAGTAGGAAGGCCCTGATGAACTTTGGGAATGTGAGCAGCAACACAGTCTTCTATGTGTTGGAGTATTTGAGGGATGAACTGAAGAAAGGGGCAATAAAGGAAGAGTGGGGCTTGATCTTGGCTTTTGGCCCAGGTATCACATTTGAAGGGATGCTAGTTCGGGGCATTAACTGAAACTGAAAGAGGTCCAAGAGGTTTCTACCAAGCTACATGAAAAGATCCAAGAAAAGCTTTACATGGCACAATACCATTACGTGATTATGGTTTATAGTCTAATGTAATAAGGAACATAGTGTCTTTACGCTCTGTAACTACTAACTACTCAGTCACTATTTAACTGTAGTTTAATGCTTTATATATCGATTATGAAACAATGTCAGGTGCTCGACTTTGTTCCCAGGACAAATGTACAAGTCAGGCACTGATACTGCATCCAGTTCCACCATAAGACTTATTAATTTATAAGATTATACTGGTGTGAATAATAATTTCTAGTATGCTATGGTTGTACCATGGAAATAATACATGAGCAAATTAATACCAGTACAACTACCTTCCTCTCAAAAGGAAAAAAGAAAAGCAGAACAACTTAAGTTTGAGAGTTCAAACAAAACATTAGTATTCTGAACTGTGCTAAACAAACATGTTACAGTGCAGGATAGTAGATAGTATCATGATCCGCTTATCACTTCAACAAATGTTTAACATATTTTAAAATATAACTAGAAGACAAAAAACAGAAGAAGCTCTTACAGAAAATGGGATTATGAAGAACGGCACTTCTTTCCATTCTGCTTTACAGAGACAGACATTACATTCTGACCTTAACCATTTAACCTTGAAAAAGGTCCCTACGATAGGATGAAAGCAAAACTAGATTCCATGTGAATGAGCTTATTTTTTCTTCATTGTTGTTCCAAGGCCAAAACACATGAACAAATTAGAAGTAACCATGCCTCCACCAAATCATGGATTTGAACTTGGTGCTCCCTCTTCAAGAGACAATGCACCAGCAAGCTTCTCCCAAGTAACTTTAGCATCCCCCTTCACAAGGAAGTTCATCTTGGCAACAACATCCTTTGCCTCTTTAGACCTCTCAGCCTTCACCAAACCCTCCACTAAACCCTTGACAGCCTCAAATGGTGGGGCTGCCTTCATCGCAAAGCAGCTGTTACAAATCCACAGTGCATCATCGAGCCTTTCATTCTCTACCAAACTGGTAAGCAGCACCATGTATGTCAGTGAGTGCACCGACACTCTCAAGTCACTCCTCCCCTCCTTCCTCTTCATCACCTTCATCTTCTTGAACACGCGCATCGCTGCCCCTACATTGGCCTCCTTGCAGTACCCCTGCACAAGCGCATAGTAGGTAACATGATTGGGCAGCACCCCCTTAGACTTCATCACATCGAGCAGCTCCTCCCCCCTGAAGGTTTCCCCCTTCTTTGCAAGCCACTGTACCCGGCAGTTGTACGTGGTGATGTTTGGCTCCAGCTTGTTTTCATTGATCTCCTTCAGCAGCTTCTCAAACTCCTCAGCGTCTTCCTGCGCGGAGAACCCAGCAAGGACAGTATTGTAAGATATGATGTCTGGAGCAGGGCGGTGCTTAAGCTTCCTTTTGGCCATTTCGTTGAGCAGCTCGCGGGCAGCTGCGAGGTCAGACTTCTTGACGAGCGCGTGGAGGAGCACGTTGTGGGAGGCGCAGCCAGGGGCGACGCCGAGGGTTGACTCGGCGGATTCGAAGGTGGACTTGAGTTCGTCGAAGCGGCCAGCACGGAGGAGCGCGGAGAGGAGTGCGGAGAGGGAGACGTCAGTGCGGGCAGCGGGTGGGGAAGAAGAGAAGGCGCGTACGGCCTCGTCTGGGGCTGGGAAAAGGGATATGGCGCGAGCGAGGAGGCCGGGGGAGGACGGGGCGGAGGCGAGGAGCAGGTCGACGAGGGAGACGGTGAGGTCGGGGCGGTGGAAGCGGCCGAGGCGGGAGGCGACGAGGGTGAACAGGGGGCGCGAGGT
Source organism: Poa annua (assembly GCA_026929855.1). Taxonomy (NCBI): domain Eukaryota; kingdom Viridiplantae; phylum Streptophyta; class Magnoliopsida; order Poales; family Poaceae; genus Poa; species Poa annua. Next base: position 37,073,947 of record CM049438.1, read on the forward strand.
GTGGAGGCGGTGGTAGTCGGGGTTGGAGAGCGCGGAGGCGACGAGGGAGTGGACGCGATCCGGGTCGGTCGCCGCGCGGACGGCGAGCTGGAGGTCGATGATGGAGGCGCGGGGGGAGGCCGGCACCGGCACCGCGAGTGCGGGGGTAGGGACGGAGGCAGATGCCGGCAAGGGATCTACGTCAGGGAGCGCGGAGAAGCGGCGGAGGAGGTGGGCGGAGACGACGGCTGTGGACTGGTGGGTGTGGCGGCGGAGGAGGAGGGACGCCATGGGTGATGAGCAGCGTGAACGGGGGTTTGCGAGGGTTTGGTACCTGGGGGATCTTTCTCTTCCCCCTTTCTGTGCAAGCTGCAGCTGCTCGTAGCACTAAGTCATTTTACACAGAAAGAAAAACTTTTAATGACCATATATTCCATAGGAATGTTTGAGGAGCTTTCTTTTTTTCTTTTTTGCGGAAACATGCTAGCTCATATTTTCAGGTCTAGTTGTGTTTTTACAAGACATATGTCGTGACTTCGTCAATGTTAAAACTCGATCCGTCGGCTCAATAATTCGGAGGTGTCTACTTTTGTACTGTCTTTCTAAAGAAAAAAGACTAGTTGTGAGACATTTTTCCTAAGGTTTTTTTTACTTGGACGTTGTTGATAAGACCATTATTTGCTGCATCAAATCTTCCCTTTTTATCACGAATAATTGCGCCCGTAGTTTCATTTGGGAGTAGAAATCAGTTCTGATGGTTTCATTATTCATGTGGTTGAGTTCTTCTGCAACATTTATTTGATTGAACATCCGTGTGCCAGCGCCAGCTTGTGTGGGTGGACGTCTACAACGTGGCTCGTTCAAAACATCAGGCATCCAGGCCGACACTTTGCTTGAAGTGAAACAAATACTACCCACGTTTTATATTAAGGAACAGAGGCAGTATGAGATTATCGTGTAATGAGAGTATAAGTATTCTTTTACCAAGAGAGCTCAAGGTACTTCATAAATGTTTAGAAATTTATAACACGCCAACATGTGGCAGGGCATTGATAGCACAAGGGAATGGTTGCATGCCTAAAAGACTAAAAAATCATGTAAGCTCATGGTATCAAAACTTGCGATGATGATACAAGACATTTTTTTTACATAAACAGTGTAAAGGACCGGTCGGGGCTGAACAGCCTGACAAAGAAGAATAACTAGTGAAGTACAGGTGGATAATTTCTACCAAAAGTTACCTCCGCCTTGGCGGGTCAGAGGTCCTATGTTGTTGTTTCACATCAGTGTCCGGTTTCTCTGTATCTGACTTTTTGAGTTTTCTCGCCATATCATCCACATATCGTCGCCAAATAGACTCACGGTCTTTGCTTGCCACTTTGTTGTATCTTGGATCAGATCTCAAAAGTCCTTTTGCTTCGCTCCAAGAACTAACTGCAGTCTTTCCTTCCTCTGTCATCCGAGTTGCTATCTCTGGGGTGATGGCCTCAGATAAAAGTGCACGGAAGTCACGGACACAACGCTGCAGGGAAATTATAGGATCAGTCAAAAGTATGTGATAACTTCAGCATTACAAAATTCAAGCTCAAATGATAGATGCTACATATTACGATCAAAATACTACCAAACCCGCTTAAATGAAGACTCTTCATAAAAGCAGCATTGAACCAAGCATTAGAGCTCAAACAATACATGCCATAACACCATCCACAAATAGTTCGATACGATATTTCACATGAATCTGCTTAATATTTCGAGGTTCCTCTGTGAATGAATTGAATGGCTGGAACCGGTGATAAGCAGAGCCCAGGAAGCAGACTCATATAAGCAAACCGCCAAAAATACCAGAGCAATTTAAAAATTCTTACTACAGTAGCTACAGACGACAACAATTGTAGGAATTTACCTCATACAAGTCCTTGACATGGTCACGGAATAACTTCTCAGCATCGCCTTGGCCTAAGTCAGGATTTAAAGCACGACCTTGTGGGTCCTTTTCAAGTTTTGGTTTGGATTCTGTCCATGACGCCTATGGAAGAAAAACAACATACTTAGCATTAATTTATATATTGCAAAGCTGCAACATGCCGATTCCCAAATGCGAAATACAGCGAATATATCCTAATACACTAGAAGTCTAAAAGGAAGTCACTCAATGACCAAAAACAAACAGATCAGCTGAACACTCAAAAAGTTGACAGGTACAAAAACCAAGAATGCTCAGTTAAATGTAGGAGTAATCAAGTCAACAGGATCACCTTTGGATCTTTTATACTTTCAACAAGTAAGGCCTGATATGAGGACTCAGCGTCTTTTCTTCGGATCTTCAATTTTACTCTTTCCATTTCCTGCTCTTCCCTTTCTTTCCTTTTGCGAGTTTCGCGTTCCCTCTCCCTTAACTTTGCCTGACGATGCATACAACAGTATATGTGATAATGTGAAACCACAATCAGTAAATAAAGCATCATAAAGTTCATTGGCCGAGTTGACTTACTTGTTCATCCACTTTGGCCTTGGCAGCTTGCTCCACTTCCCGCTCAGCGGATTTAAGTTCTGCTATGTATTCATTAAAAGTGGTTTCTCTCTCTTCATGCTTTACGGCTTTGTACCTTGGATCACTCCGGAAATTTTCTTTCACCTGTATAATGCAGTGTTATGATTTATGATCTATGAGAAAAAATGACAAACCATATTCTAACAACATGTAACAGGTTTGTCGCCTAAGTAAGCAGCGGACTAATCGATTTTATAGGAAGTGCTAAAATGGGAAGGAGCTATTGTAGGCCACAAATGGTTCACAACAGCTAAACACAGTGATACAAAGGACATGTCACGTCAATGTGAACTCCAGGAAGATGAAACCTGACCATGTAAGCTAGATGGTCACCTATGATACCAGAACAGACAAGCATACTTCGATAAAGCCCATCCAGATGACAACGGCAAGTGGTAACTTGAAAACATGAATCAAAACAACAAGTTTAAATCACAAACCGCAATGCCTTGTCACTAGACAACACATGTCCCTATGTTAGAGCCTCAGAGGCAGCTGTTTGACTTGGTCTATTGGTCAATTTCCGCAAGTGAAACAAACCGTAACCCAAACTACTATGTTTAGACAAAAAGTTTAAATCCAATCCCGCCATCAATATTAAAAGATTAAAAATGAGGAAAAAGCATGTATCTGAAATTCTAAAAGTTGTTCCTAATTTGCAAGTGCAGATAGATAGCAGAATATCAGCCCAAGGCCAATAATTATGTTATCTGTACATAAATAGGATCTGCCTCCTTTGTCATTTGATCTTGATGCAAGATGTGTAGTAAAATGAGTACAGGGAACTTACTTTGGTCCAACGGCTAGCTGAGATAATATCTTTACATTCTCGAAGCATTGATTTGAAGTCAGTTATGAGAGCATTCCGCACTGATTGAACTTTCTCTTCAATAACCCTAACCCTGCTCAAATATTTGGAAATGCATCATCCAAATGTACATAACCCATTAATTTGTTTTGAAAGATGGAAGTGGAAATCCTTAATTCTACAACAATAATATAGAAGTGGGCGGCCTTACTTCTCCTTGAAAAGAGCCTCCCTTTCTTTTCGATCCAAGGCTTCAAATCTTGGGTCGGTACCTCTTTTTCTTTTGAACTCCTGGTAGCTTGTTTTGGGATCAATGTCCTGCAATTTATGTATTAAGAAGGCATGACATTAAAGAGTGGTAGTTCCAAAAAATATGCAACAGCTGTAGCCATTTGGCTATTATCGCATGCCCTAATTTCAAGAAAACGTCAAATAACTCGTAAATCGATGGCAATTAATGAACCTCAGATGCTTCTTCTAGTAGCTGTTTATATGCCTCCACAGCAACCTTCTGAGCAGCTCTCTTCTCTTTCCGTTCCTCGTCAGCACGTGTCCGAACAAAGTGGTCAAATATAGCCCGTCTTGTCGAGTGACTTGGAATAGCCTGTAGTGGGCAATATATCGTTAGTACATCCAGTTATATAACTACACTCTAAAGTTACCACTAGCAGCAGAATGCCAACTCAGCAGTAAGCACTATAAAGCAAGTTTCTTGTATGAGCACATAGCAATCACTACTATTTAAGTGAGAAGTACAATTTAGGGCCTGCTTTGAAGTTTGAATATGGCAGGTTTAGTGTGATCATTTATGAACATACAATATTGCAATCACATTCGATGCACTACAATATGAGGTTTTATATACAGCATAACTGGGATTAGAAAAACAAAGCACAAATGGACAGCTTGGCACTGCTATGATGTGCGATATTGTGCAGCCGAATTTAGTTATGCACTATCTTTCGTGATTCAAGTAAACTATCTTATTCAAGGTTATTAAGGCGGTAAGGAGTCTAAGGCACTGAGGGGCGCTCTACCGCCTAAGAGCCTAAAGCGGGCAAAATACTAATAAGGGGTGGGGGCGCTCTACCGCCTAAGCGTCCATAAGGTGACGCCTTACAAACCATGCTACTAATGTTATCGTTCTAAATAAGAGGTTTTTATAACTACAAATAGTAAAATAAAAAGCTTTTTAAAATGAACCAAAACCACAAGCACACCCAGAATTCAGTTTTCCAAATGAGTAATCACTGTACATTTGAAGTTTGAAGGCAGATCATGATGAAGTAGGTTTGTCAGTTTCTTTTCCAGTTTTGAGTTAACCTACAACACAAGCCCTTAAGAAAACTTTAGACTTTTCCTTTAACTGCAGTAATAATAAATCTACAAACATTAACAAATTACGACATGATTTACATAAAGAAGGCACTAACTTTGCACCACTAAAATATGAACCAGTTAGGTAGCTACGGTTAAATATGTCACTGCCTTGAAAATATAACCACAACTACTACACCTGGAAAGGAGCAAAAAACATGAAAATCTTTGAGATCATTAGTACTTTGATATCCTTGTGAGTTCGTGATAACTGGTAAGTCGATATGTGTTCAGGTTCTTGTCCTCCGCCAGGAATAAACCAAAAAACAGATCGCTAGTTCGGTGCAAAGCTATTCTCGACATTTGATCATGTAGAAAGTTCGATAATATATTCAGAAGTTTCTCAATATATGTTCTCCAACGGAAAACCATATGAATCACAAATTTCTCAAACTCTCCTCTTTAATACAGCTACAGCAATCACCACTCCATGTATGCGTCCATACAGGTGAAAATTAAACTCTACATGATGTTACACATTACACTGAAGTGTCTGTTGAGTTTGGAAGCAGGAGTACAGTCACAAACTTGCAGACCTTAAAAGATCACATGAAAAACAACGATGAATAACTTCACAAACCTTAAAGCGTGCATCAAACACTAATTTTGGCAGTTCCTTCTCCCACTTCGAAAATGGTGCTACTCCTCGTTCCAATAGCATCTCCTGTGAAAATTAAAAATGCATTCATGTCATGCTATTTCTTCAAAACACCAACAAAAATCATCTAGTTTGTTCCTAAAAAATCATCTGGTTTCATTCATAGCTAATTTGTATTAAGTTATGTACAACTGCATAAACTATAAAAAATATTGCCTTATACCAAACAAAAGCATGAAATAGCATATGGTTACAGAGTACAAACAGAATTTAACAAGTACCAACGTTGAATATCTTGAAACTAGCATCTGACAAAAAAGCATATCTCATGGAGAGGGAAAAAGCTCCCTTAACATCTATTCTGAAATACGGGATAAGGTCACAAGAATCACCTTAAACTGACGAATACAGTCATCTTTACTTGGTTCAAGTTCCCCGTCATCAGAATCTGAAGAGGAATCAGACATATTTTCATTTCCGTCGTTATCCTTTGATTTCTCACCGTTATTTAGGCCTTGCTGCCCTTTAGGTACACTATCAGATGGTTTAGATCCATTCAACTCGGATGCCGTAAATGAAGGAGTAGCAAGAGGAGAGGACACACTGAAAGCCCCAGCATCCTGCAATTTCTTCTTTATTAAATCCAAAGCAGAAGGCGATGCAGGGGCAACTGTTTGCCGAAGTGGCAACGAATCACGGCCACCTGTCTGTATGGCAGGAGTACTTATTTCACCACCCGTTTCTCCCTTATTTCCTACTGTGGCAGCATCCGGCAGTGAAGTTGAACTTCCTTTCAAGTTACCAGAATCAACATTGTTGTTGAGCTCAGCCACCTGCGGCGGAAGTTGCCAGCTGCTAACCTGTTCAGCATTGAGAAATACGGTATACATATCATTTCATGCAATACTGGAAGACCACAGCATTAATTAATGTATTAGATGTGCTGACCTTCAAAGCCATCATCACGGACATACCTTTTGTTTATTGTCATAGTAATATTTCTTTCCATCACTTGTGGTTACTATGCTCCAGTCGGTGCCATAAATTTTGTCCCTGGCAAAGTGAGATAATTGAGTTCCATGCGACTATCATTCCGCAAGAATTGCTTGTACAGATGGTTTTGTAGAACTCTTAAAAGCATAAAAGTAAGAGGAATGAGGAATCAAATCAAAGAAGGTTCTTACAACCCTCATATACCAACATATGATTAGTCAAAAGAAGAAACAGGGTAAATGAGTAGTTGCACAACATACCAAGAAGCTGGAACTGGTTGAGCTGCAACCTTCTCGAGCTATAGCAAAACAGGGGGAAATGAGTTAGTTAAATTGTGATGTTGAATTGCCATGTCACAGACTAGAATGAAGTTATATTACTTGATAAAGCTAGTCTTCTGTGCAACTACCTCCCCCTTATAACCAGGTGGTCTTTGATAAGTTGATTCTCCTGTCAATGCATTGTAATAATATAAAACACCCGCTTCTGTTTTGTGGGCAGACCATGCATCTGAATCTTGCATTCCTGTAGCGGTCCTGTGCTCCAGCCCTTCAGCATTACACATAAAACACAAGAATTGAAAAACTAATAGGAACACTAAGACTTAACAAGTGAACATCAACTCCAGTAAAAATAATACCTGTTGGATGTGGTTCAACTGAAGTGTGAATGGGCCATGCAGATCCTGGATTTATTGATGGTGGTTCCTTGGGATCCCCACCAGTTGTAATGCCAGGTGGTTGAATGTTGGCCAGGGATGTAGTCACAGCAGAAGTTCCAATTGTTGGTCTACCATGAGGTCCCGGTGGATAAGAATGGAAAGGAGCCTGCTGAAAACTAGTAGGTTGTGGAGGATATCCCCATAAAGGTTGAGGTTGAGGTGGAATGATACCAGGTGCTGAAGGACGGGATGGATAAAACTGTTGCTGGGTAGTCCGTGGAGCAGCACCAGACGGTGATGTTTGAGGCAAAGAAGGAGCAGATGGGGCTGTAGGTCTCCCAAGGAGGTTTGGTGGAGTTGATAAGTTTGAAGAACTTTGTCCAGGTCCAGAACCCTCAACAACCCCAAAAACCTCAGGGCGAGGTGGCAGTGACTGCATGGTATGGGGACTTGCCTCTGGGACACTTGGGGCGTCCAACTTGGAAGCACTAGCATCCGGGTTACCCTGTAATAATTCAACAAGTTATTAGTACCTCATTCATAAGATTTCAGCATATGGGAGCAAGCTGATTGTGGGTTGACGCCAAAGTTAAAGGAGTCTGGGAGGCCTAGGACTGTGCCTGTTGTGGATTGGCGCTATAAATATTGGACATCCTGGATGGCACTGGAAATGGCAGCCGAATGGATCCCGGAGGATTCAGTGCCATAGCTCCTGGATATGGTACACTTGGGCGGGGTAATTGCCCAGGAGCTGGAGGTTGCAACGATGCTGGACGAGCAAACATAGGAACTTGGACAGCATGGTTCATCCCCTGCAAGAAAAGGTGGCATTAAGTGATAGTGCATCAGAGAAGAGGATCAGATCATTAAAAACTTAAAAAAAGACACGACAGTGAAGCTGTTAATAAAAAAGCCATGAGAAATTACGGTGTCAAGTTGAAACTGCTGACCAGTAGGCACGCTAGCATTGGCATGTGAGACTACATTATATGAGAAAGAAGGCATGTTCCCAAAATACGGCCGTGGGGCTGGTGGCTGAAGAGCTGCTGGAGGTACTGGAGGAGCCATCGGAGCCTGGAAAGGAAAAATGATAAGACTACTAGTTACGATAATCTAACTTGCACAGCCGGGCTGTTCTGCAGTGATCATAAGTATGGGTGTCAATGCTCGTGTTTCTTTTACTCTTTTATTAGGTGAACTGTTGCAGAAGCAAGATGCCAAAGCCGTGTACGTTCAGCTCCAATAGCAATTTTCAGTTGACTAGTCATGAAGAAGCTATAGGCTGTAGAAACCAAACATGTCACAGAAGTATCACTAAATTGAGTAGGCTTCTAGCATTCAGATGATTTCAGAACATTTTAGGCAAAAGCCCCTCAAGCTAATAAGGTTCACATCAGACATCCATGAACTGTGATACAAAAAAAAAATCTATCTATACTTTGCATCAGATGAAAAAACAAACCAAAGAACGTTTCACCAAATCGAGATGAAAACATTGCAGAAGGCAGACAACACAATTATGCAACATACACCTAAAAAAGCAATTTCTTCGACAAAAGTGTGAATTAGGCATTTGTGTTGAAGCTAAAAGAAGCTAACAAAATCCACAGACCATTGTAAGCTTACGCGTCACATCACATGGAACTTGCAACAAATATCTTGTATTAAACCAGGGCGATATATGACCCTTCTAGCAAGAAGACTAAAGTAGGGTTACGAATTTGAAAATTCCCAAGTTCAGAGTGTCTCTATACTACACAAGAGACTGGCTTCTACAGTTAAAAGATTGCATCATTAATTAACGCAACCCCATGTACGTTCAACACTTGTCATCAGAGCTAACCAAAATACAGTTCCCGGCAATGTTAGCACCGTATATTCCTCCACGAAAATTACAGAATTACCTATGTGGATCATACACCAAAACGCAAAATAAAAACAACTCTCCTCTACGAGCGCATAAAATAGCCAGGTGAAGCATATAAGATGAAGGACGGGAATACTCTACCTGAACGGAAGCTAGCTGCTGGTGGGCCGCGCCGCTGCCCACTGGGCGCGGGGGCGGCGGCCTGGGCAAAACGTTGTAAGAGAACGCGGGCGACGGAGAAGACGCCGGGGGCGTCATATACGCCGGCGAGGCAGCGAACTGTGGCCGTGGCGGCCCGGGAGCGGCATCCGAGGCAGGGGAAACCGGCGGCGGTGGAACCGCGGCACTGGAGGTGGAGGTAGGAGCGGGAGGGGACGAGGCATCCCCAGCTGCCGCCTCTTCCATCGCTGCTGCCGCCGCGACGGCGCCTGGAGCGGATGCTTCCGCTGGTTCTGACACCGGGGCAGCTTCGTCGGCCCGAGGAGGCTCGTCGGGCTGCGGGTTACCCGAGTCGGAGGGGGGCACTGCCGGCGTCGCCATGGGAGTAGACTGTGGCCTAGGGTTTTGCGGCGAACGGGAGGGGAACGGCGTCGCTAGAGAGAGGGAGGGAGGGGGTTTCGTACAAAAAAGAAAATAACGCTGGAGTACATAAACTTGACCCGCGTTTGCAAATTGTTGCAAAGAAGTTGAAAAGTGGTTCAAAATTATGATAAATATATGTAATGTCTGTGTTCAAAATTCCGGAATACATATGCAAAGGAATAACGGAAGTTATACAGTGTCTGTTCGCAATTCCAGGGTGTGTTTGGTTGGATGGCTAGCCACCAAGTGGTCATTTTTTAGGCTACTTCATCTGGGCCAATCTTGATCATATTGTTCCTTTCATGGATAGTCTGATTCGTCCTTGGTGGATTCAGTGGAAAGAGCAGCAAAATATATATACACCTCACAACAGTTTTTCTCGATTAGAGATATAGTATTAAACATGTATGAGTAATCTTGTCGGATGTTGCTCGCAGACTAATTTTTGTAAATTCAACTATTATTCATTATACTACATTAGTATTACTACTGTGAAATATAGAAAGAGGGATGTGTTCATAAATTTTAGTTGAGTCGTGCGTGCACGTGCAAAGCTACTAGTAGGTGGTTAACACATGTTTGGTTTGTGGTGTTGGGTGTATGGGGGTAGCCAAATTTTAGGCATTTTCTTTAAGAAAAGTGGTTGAGTTCAACCACCATAAAAGTGGTGGTTGAACCCAACCACTTTGGGCTAGTCCCTATTGTCACCTACGAAATATTTTGCGACATGTTCATCGTACTCACAAAATAGAAATTTACGCTTTTAAATATTGGAAAAAAACATTTCTCTTAAAAATATATTAAGACATTTTACCCTTTTATATATTTCAAAAAACTTTCCCTTATTATATATTAAGAAATTTGAAAAAAACCTCTTTTAAATATTGAACAATTTTTTCCTTTGAATATCCAAACAAATTTTCCTTTCTTATATATTAAAAATATTTGACCTATTTCCTTTAAGTATAATAATAAATTTTACCCTTCTAAATAGTTGAAAACATTTTCATTCTATTTATTATTAAGAATATTTAAAGAAACTTTTCTATTTTAATTAGTTGAACAAAATATTCACTTTTAAATATTTGAACAAACTTTTCTTTTTATATATATTAAAAATATTGGAATAAACATTCCCTTTGAAAAGCATAAGTATTTTTATGCTTTCAAATATTTGAAAACATTTTCCTATTAGTAATATTTGAAGGAACTTTCCTTTTTAATTATTTAAACAAAATATTTAACATAAATTTTCCTTTTAAATATTTGAACAAAATTATGTCACATGCTGATATTTTACCTCAACCAGAAATTTTCCTCTCCAAATTATAGTATAGATATTTAAACAATATTTTCTCTTTTATAAATATATTATGGAGTTTTCTCACCATCTTATCACTCTAAATATTTCTAATCCCTTAAAATAAACATAAATATGTCTACCCCTAACCACTTTTTATCCCTTCAACCGAATATAAAATTTGGCTAACCAACACACACAACCAAACATGAAAAATGGCTACCACCAACCACGTGGTTGGGGGTACCCACAACCACTTTTTCATAGCCAATGAACCAAACACACCCCTAGTGGGGCCTGACGATGACATTGGTTCACATGGTGGAACTCGAAGTTATGCATTCCGAAAAACAGGGGGAACTTGGATTTAGAGAATCTCATTGTTTCACCTTGACGATGTTGGTAAAAGCAGGTATGGAGATTATTATGTGAACCTGATTCTTTATGTGCTGGAAATTATTGAAGGCTAAAATGAGTGGAGCTTCCGTATCCGAACTTTGGGGAAAAAGTGGGACAAACGGGTCTCGATTTCGTATCCCTATTTGCAATAGAGATTGTATTTGGCGTGTTGGATCCGAACTTTCAATAGAGATTGTATTTGGTGTGCTAGTGATGGGTGTCAAATTGATACATGGACTGATCCCTAGATAACGAATACCCCTATAGGTATGGTCATCACGCGGAGATGAAACATGATTATTTCAAAGGTTGACGGTTCTCTTTGTTGTAAACTACTTCCTCCATTTGATATAAGATGTTTCAGCTATTTCACATGTTGAGATTGGTCTAAAACGAGTGCACATAAGATATATGTATATAAATGTGAATCTAAAAAAGATAAAAACATCTTATATTTTTAAAACATAGGGAGTGCATACTAAGATTATTCTGGCAAGGGTCTTCTGGATATCTCATTATTTTTTCTCATGCAAGTATGCAACAATATAGCATTATACATTTCTGCTCAAATGGATCCAGAGAAGGGTTCGAATTTTGAGGCACTATATATGTCCTTAAATGGAAATAATTTATTAAGTATGAACACATGATCAGATGATGAAGAACTTTGCACCAAATCACTATAGAACTCGCTGCATATAATTGTTGGGTCCTGAAATTCTTCTTCGCGAGTGTGCCTTACACTTGATTGATGGTTTGCACATCCCTTTATTGCAATCTGCAAACCTGCACACCGAGCAGCTCGATGTGATAATGTGTTTAGTTAGTTAGCCATTTTTCTGGTCGATCTTCCTATGCTTTTTCGCCTCCCAATGATTTTATGTACAAGTGTGGATGCACTTCAATGGCATTCCTCTTCTCTCAGTGATATTTACTTATCAATGAAATTATGTTAGATCCAATGCTTTTAAGTAGGTTTCTACGGCGCAAAACAATCATGGACCATGTTCTCTAATTTTTCATCTCTTTTGTGAAAGAACGTTACCAGGAACATGATTAAGAAAAGATTAGTAAGAGCACGATCAACAATATGAAATTTTATCAATGAAATGCTTTATTTGAAGCAAGCAATTGTATGTCCACATGGTATTGCACTCAGTTGCAAGAGCAGTCACATGACATAGTATTTCTGTCAGACATAGTATTTCTGTTACTATTTTATGTATTCCCATCCGGTACTTGCCTGAAAAACACCACCCATGGTTCACAAAATATCATACCTGGCCGCAAATTCAGTGTTTGGTGTAACTCATTTTGTATTTTTTGACATATTATACCGTTGCAATACTCTCTAGCCTTTTTTATCTTTGTTGTAATTGTGTGCATGATTTGGCATAGGATCTTGTGAAGCATTGACAATATAGGCAGCTCCATAACTTCTACCCCCTCCGTTCCAAATTAGATGACTTCTATTTGGACAAAAGTGGATGTATCTAGATATATAGCTACATCCACTTTTGTCCAAATAGAAGTCATCTAATTTGGAACGGAGGGAGTAGTATGTAACTGCAAATTAATATGGAGGAAAATAATAAAAATATGAGAAAACTCATAAAAATATGGGAAAATACTACTAAAGAATGAGAAAATTTCCAAAAAATATGGGATCGAAACAACCTGTGTTACACCAGGCTGTGCAGAGAACGCAAAGAGAGGCTACAATACAAAAAACATGAATCGGTTTCCAAAAACATAACAAAATTTCTGTAGCCTCAAAACGGTGTTAATCTGAAACACAATGTTACTATGCCTCTGAATTATCTAATCGAAGCAATCTAGTACAACCCCGTATTATAGTGTCAGCATGTATGTGCAAGATGGACTAAAACTTTAGCAAAGGAATCCTCTATCTGTCCGGCCAGTCCAAGTGCTCGATCGGCTCTCCACTAGCATGCCATGCTCCTTCAGATAGTTCCTCGAACAGTTGGCTGTATCCCCAACCAGCATAACCGACGAAAAACCACAGGTCCTCAGCAGATTGCTCGCCTGCTTTGATCCCCATGATTACCCGGCTTGTGGCAATTATGTTTCCATAATAGAGATCGGGTATGACTTGTGTGTACCCCTCCAAGGCGACTCTGGACAAACTCACAAGGTGGTAACCCTGCACCACAACAGGTCCACCGTAGAAGAGAGGGGCAAGCTTGATAGATTCCATGGAGCTGTCCAGGTTCTTGAAGGCATCCCAGCTTAACCTTTTGTTGATGATTAGTCCATAAAAGCCCTCATGAGAATCAGACGATACGATGATCACTCGGGCGTTGTCAAATGGAACTGTGCCGCTGAGCTTTTCGGTGGCACTAAGGATGGACCCTGTGACGATATGCACCTTGCACTTTTCTGAATGACTGCGCGGAGGGGAACCAATGCTGCTGCTGCTCTTATCATCGATGTCAAACTGGATTGTTTGCAGTGCGTCACGTTGCATTACCATCCTCTTCTTCCGCAGAAATCCTGTATGCCAAAAAACAGCAAGACTTTAGAATGTGTAAATAACTCCAACATACTGAGCAGTAGATGCACACAAACTATCTTATGGGATGCAGCAGTCAGCTGTTAACCAGTTGAGTAATAAATTATAGGCAATATCCCACAAATATATTTGAGAAGATTTTTGGTGTTGTGACGCTCCCTCAGGTTGAAGACTAAGGCACAATATTAGTAACGCGCAGACTGCAGCTGTGTATGCTTGGACAGCACCTGAACTACTGAACTGCGAGGAGTGGAAACTTTTGTGTGTGCGAGGAAAGGGAATTTATAAGAATAGTATAGTAAACAAACATAGATTACAGTACTTGGCAGTATCAATTTTTTACGCCACGAGCGGACGAATCAACAGATGCTTTTGCACCGACCTTTATATTCTAACATATGGCGAGAATTGCTCACGTGAGACTCCAAAAAATCAATTAAATTGCCCACAGACATTCCTCCTTTAAATGATATTGCGCTTTTGTTCTCCGCCGGAAAAAGTAACACTGAGGGATAAAGCTCCTCCTGTGTGCACATGAAGGTTATATCAATATTAGTCAACATAAGCACTTAATAAAAACAAATGGTCATGTCATACAAGGCGACAACTTAAGGTGCGCTGAGAAGAAAAAGGTTCCCAAATTATACGCTACAACTAAGGCTGTTGCAACAATACTGAAAGGCATATAAAATCCCTAAGTAACTCTCAGGAAAACTTGAAACTGGGTGTTATACTGTAAGAGCATCCCCACTCGTCCCCCCCATACGGCATGCAAAACGGCCTTTTTTTAGCCCATATGGGGGGGCGCCAGTGCGTTTGAGAAATTGGGGGCTGACCGGCTCCCAGTCGTGCCCCCCCATTTCGAACAATTCAAAAAAAATCCTCGTCGTCGTCGTCCTCGAGCTTGAGCTGGAGGGCCGCCGCCTTGTACTCCGGAGGCGGCGTCCACTCCTTCACCGGGCGCGATGACGACGGGCCCGGGCGCGAGGAGGAGCCGAGGCGGAGGCGGCCTCGAGGCGGTGATGGCTGGCGAGGGGGACGCCGTGCAGGCTGTCGGCAGCGGAGCGGCGCGCTGTCCTCCTCCTCGTCGGGCTCGGCCTTCACCGGCTGGAGAGGCTGGTAGAAGCGCGGGGACGGCGACGCGTAGGGCGAGTAGCGCCCGGAAGAGCCACCCGACCGCGACGAGGAGGCCGAGCGTGACGAAGAGGCCATCGGGGACATGCGCCGAGGACCCCATTGCTGGGCCTGGGGGTAGCGTGGGCGCGGCGGCGGCATCGTCAACGGGGGATTGTTCCCGTTGGCGATGTACTCCAGGACGTAGGCGGCGATGCGGTCCTCCCGCTGCCACTGGAAGAACAGGTCCCAGGCGGCGTCGTTGTCAGGATGCCATTGAGGATCGTTGCGCTCCTCCGCCGTGAGCTCCCTCCAGTAGTGGTCGTAGATGGCGAGGGAGCGCTCACGGCCGGTGGGCACGGGCGGCACCGGCACGCCGCCGACGCTGAGCATCGACACCGCAGACGGACACCGGAAGTCCGGCGGGGCGGGGTACCCCACCTCGAACAACGCGCGGGCCTCCTTCTTCAGCAGGTGGCGTCGGCCGAAGCCGTTCGCGGCGGCGCCGTCGTCGTCGGAGCGATGCATCTTGCGGGAAGGAGTGATGGCTAGAGGGGAGAGCGCGCGGTGGATTGAGTGCGGAGGACGGCGAGGAGTGCGGTTTTTATAGCGGGAAAGGTAGGCCGGGGGCGGTGGCCGCATTAACGCCGACGAGACGCGTGCTGCGGCCGTCCGCCTGACCACTGCCGCGCAGTCGCGGAAGGCGCACAGGCCATTAACGCGGCGCGGATGGCGAGGAGGAAGACGATGGACCGGTCAAGCGGCGCGGAAGCGGTATGCGCACGATTTTCAACCATTCGCGCCGAAAAAACGTCGTGTCGTCGCCCCCGCTAGCCCCCCTGTGTATTGGGTTCGGCCTGGGGGCGCCGGAGTTCTCCTTGGGCCGAGCCGGCGTGATTTCGGAATTGGGGGCCGCGGCTGGGCGCGATTTTGTAAAGGTAGCCAGGGGAGGAGAGGTTTAAGAAAAAACAGTTTATTTGTTGATTGATGATAGACGGAGACATGCCTCCATTTATATAGGGGTGGCATACTTGGTTCTCAAGTTATAGCTTATCTAATCTCATCTCTAATTTAAAGGAACGCTAAACTGATCTATATCTCTAGTTAATCATATTTGATTACTAATTGGTGCTATGGGCGTGGACATACCGGCTAGAATAGTGGAAATGTACAGATTGATTATGCATCCAAACAATTTGTAAACAAACCGCTTGTCTTGCATTAAATGACTTGAACTTCTGGGCAGCATTCTGCTCAACATTATGTCTACAAACTGAACAGGTGGAGGGATGTTTGGGCAACAGAGAAAGAATTTAGCAAGAATCAAATGCCAAATTGACCCTGGCATGACTGTTGCCAGTGCAAGGAACTTCATCACAGGTTATGACATGCTACATATCACCTATTCTTTTTAACTTATGCGCATGCCCTGGCCGGATGTCTCCACTAAATGCAACATGGTGCTATTACTCTAGCTAACCAACAAAAAGTTTAAAGAGTTCGTAAGCACCATGCTCCTCCAGTGCTAAATCAAGCGCACCTAAGCGCTGAGCGTAGGCAAAACGCCTAGCGCTTAAGTGTGTGCTTAATTGCTTAGCACTTTAATCCTTCTGAAAACGGAAAGGCGGAGGCAAAACGCTTGCTCGCGCTTAGAGCTTAACAGAACCTTGTGCTCCTCATAGACCCATACTCTAGGCTACAAACTAATATAAGACATTCCAAGCTAAAGCATGACAACGAAATGTGAAGAACTCCTTCCCAACCAGTACTGTATACTGGGGTCTTTTTTTCTTACCACAAGAAACTGGGTTCCGCCACAGGAGAGTTTTTTCATAGACTTGGAAAAAAGTGAAATAGATAGAATATGTGATCAATTACTGATTACTACCTTGCCTGCCAATTTTAGTAACTGATAACATTCGTTTGCTGTGCAGTCCATCATGTAAATAGCTGGAAGGCCCTCCGAGGTAGATTCTCCATTTTTATCTAAACCAATATAATGATTGTTAGGTGAAAAAAATAATTAACATTAGAAATGCAAGTAATACAAATGCTTAGAAATATTCTGACCTATGGGGAAACAGGAAATAATGAAAAATGTTTTTTTACTGGAAAATGGCACATATATATACTATGATGGTGTTGCATTAGTGTTTATATATATGAGTTCAGGTCAATACCTTCGGATTGCAAATCTTGAGCATTTGCAATTTGAGAATTTGAACTTATAAAACTTTTGAACGATCGGTGCAATTCACGGACAACAAGATCTGCTCTCTGGCAAAACCCACACCAAGAGTTGCTGAACAACACCAGCACATCCTTCTTCCAAGCAGATGCAGTATTTTCAGCATTCAAAATTGATGTTTCATATTTTGATTCACAACCTTCAAATCCAAAGACCAAGGGACAAAAACTACTTGCTGTCAACGAAGGGATGGAATTTGCTTCGTGGAAATCTTGATTGACAAACGGCGGCCTTGGGAGCTCCTTTGAACTTACGACAGGTGAGGTTGAGCGATAATATGGAGAAAGACTGTGATTCACAAAACTGTCAAAATAATTTGCCAAGGAAGGGTAGCTGAACTCACTTTCCTGAGGAAAGACATAATGATCTCCTTGAATTGGGTCAATTATTACCAGGGATGGAATTTTCGTTCCACCAGTTAAAGTTCTCAGAAGCCTATAACCACCATCAGAAAAGAAGTATGGACCAACAAAATGGTTATCTGATATACTTGCAGTTACCTGCTCAGTATATTCAGTGTTATCATTTGCAAGGATGCTGGAAGAGCTAAATGTTGCATGTGGAGAATATTTGCTGTTACTTTTTTCTGATCCTTCATCTAGATGAAACACATCATCCTCATCAATGAAGCTTTCGGTTCTTTCAGATTCTTGAGTCAGAACTGAAAATGCATCATCCTGCTGATTTAGCGATCCCGATTTCTTGTTGTTAGAATGCACACTTCTCCCATCAGGTTCCAAAATGTCCAAAACTTCTGTCACGGTCTTCTCATCTACATGCTTATGTAACATACCATGAACTTCATTGCTGCTATGCACATCAATGGAGACCTCTTCCTGAAGATCAGGGCATACATCAGAGGCCTCTGCTACCTCAGTTTTTTGTTGTTCCTTCATTTCCGTATCACTACAATCGAGAACATTACTACTGATACCACAGTAATATGCAGGAGTTTTCTCAAGTATAGTTGGTGCTTGTCCATCATCAATATATTCTACTGCTGATGCCTTGTTTTCATCCACAACGTCAGCAATACCATCATTGACATCGTCTGGGCTGGCAAATGAATCATCCTTTCTTTCGTGTTGACTTTCTCGAATTGACATGGAATCCACCATTTGGACTTCAGAATCATCAGACAGCAACTTTAAGCCAACATCTTTTGCTACAAAATTTATCCTCGTTTTCTTTGAACTCTGTGCTGATCTTGTTTTGTGAACCATTTTTGTTAGAATATCATATAAAGAACTATCAGTATCATCTTGGCTAGCTTTTCTGTATGAAATACTTTCTCCATCTTTAACCACCATTACTGATATTTTCTCCCCTAGTTCCATGAACTTTGAAGCCAAATCATGCAACCTAACTGTTCCAGAACGGGCATCTGACTTAGCTGTGCTCGGTACAGAAGCAACCACTTTTGTGCGTGTTCTGGAGTTACCATTACTTAGATCACCAGAAATGATATACGGTGGATAATTTTTCTGAACATACTCCCGAAGTATTTTGAGAGATGATCTGCTTTCGTCTCTAATTTTTAAGGAATCTGACAACCTATCGATAAATAGAATAGCTGAGGGCATATTTGCTGGAAAGGTTGCCTCACCACCACTTTCGTCAGCATCAATCTAAAAATAATGCAAATCTCAAAGTCATGGTGTGATTCATGTACAACTAAAAGCATTCAATATTTGGGTAGGTCGTGACAAAAACTAATGATGTACCAGAAATCCATATAAAGCAATGCTTTTTTACTAAATAAAGCAAGGTGTTCTGTCATCAAGATCATCAAATTAGATAATCTTACTATTGATTATGGAGAAACTTTCATCTACAGCTTAAGAACATTTTTTCAAGAAAAGATATAGTCGCAATAAAATAGAACCTGGTTCTAAGGATTTGAATAGGTAAGAATAGATAAACAACTATAAGCAAAGTAACAAAAACCCAATAACAGCATTTTATTCGTCTGACATGCATTCTCCTCGGTTACTTACTATTTGACACTTTGACAGTAACACTGAAAATACATGGGCAGAATAGCCATATTCATCTTTAAATGATATTTAGCACATATCAGGTTCTTTTAGTATATTAATGAAGTTCGTGAAATGGATTCTCACTGACCTCTTTAACATTGAGATTATGATGGGATTGCAACAGGCTTCTTAGGTCATCCTCTTCTTTTGCAATAACTGAACAAGTTGGGCATCCCAGATAATGAACACTAAGGAACCATGTCTCTGAATTGCTTCCATTGACAACATCCAATGAAGGTAATGACGATTTGTCAGTTATATGACCAAATCTAACTATCTCTGGAGGAAGAAGATATTCTCTTGACAGGGCAGTAAGCTTCGAATAGAAGCTTTCAAACTGTTGGAACTTTTGTACTGTGCACAGCTTTCTATTTTCGTCAGTTGATATTTGAATTTGATCTGAGACGCTTTGATTTACTATGGCAAATCCACCTTTCCAAGGAGAACCAGTAAGCTGAACCCCACCTCCAAATGTCAGCTCTTCATCCTCTACAACCTGTTTGTCATCTCAAATAAGTGCATTTTCGGGGATCTCTACCCTGACATATGTTCAACCGTAATAGATCTCTCACAGGAATATAGGAATAATTAACCAGAGATAAATGTGATCTTATTTGCTACACTTACAAGCTCTAGTGGGCCATCTGATTCTCTGGTTAGTGTCTTCGCAGAAATGTCAACTGTATGATATCAATGAGTATAACATCCACATGTCAGAGTTGAGTTGGCATGCATTATCATCTATTCAAAAGTTTTATGATGATCATGGAGCAATTGGTTATGGAAAAGGACTAAAGTAGATTAAAAAAAGGACAGACCCAATGCAGAGAGGCTCCCACACAAGGTGGGGTCTGGTGAGGGATTATAGGAACCTCGTCTTACCCCCTACAAAGTGCAGTGCAGGGAGGCTCATTCGAACCCAGGACCTCTTGGCACAGGTGGGGAGGATCACCACTGCACCAAGGCCTGCCCTCGAAAAAGGACTAAAGTAGATCAGTTTGAAAAAATAAGGCAAACCGTCAAAAACTATGTCATCATGGGTTTCCAATTGTGGATATTTTAGCATTGTACACCATATGTGGTTGTGAGATCTTAAATGATTTATTAATCATTAACCTTGTTCATGATGAAACTGGGGAGAGAGATTCGTGCATAGCAATCAACGTCAATTTTAACGAGCACGTCGTCACAAAAGCAGCCAAAGAATACATAAAAGTTGGATGAATCATGGACATACAATGCAGAGTTGACTAACCATTTTCTGTGTGATTTTTCGACGGAGCGTCCCCACTGCTTCTGTTGCTTCCACCACTAGCCAATCTGGTGAACCAACCACAGAATTCGGAGAGAATGACAGCCTTATCTGTTGATTGAATAAAAGCATCCACATCTTCTTTCGTATGCAAAGGCACAAAAGGGGCCTCCTCATGCTTAAGTGACATGGTATAGCGTATCGAATATAATATATCGTGTGCACGAAGCTTTCCTTGATACTTGAACGGCATAGAATCTCGGTAGTATACGAACTTTGTTCCTTCAGTGACGCCAATAGCATCCGACAGCAACTTCTCAGAATTTCTGTACACGACCATCAACTTAAGGCGGCTAAGCTCCTGCTCATCAGTTGCGACTAGATGCTCTATTTCGGCCATCAGTGATCTTGACTCACCATACCCTACAGATGAACACAGGAACTAACAGTTAGAGTAAGTCGGGTCTCAGTCTTATGCACACATTTCCATTTGCTGGGGCATATAGGCTTACTCTAATACACGGACACTGCAAGGACTTTGGAACAAACATTGTATTTGGAGATAATAATTTCGGATTTATGAAAAATTACGGATTTATGAAATTATGGGAAATATAACTCAGCTTAAGTACCAGCTCCAAAGTCAAACTAGTTTGTAAAATAAAAAGAAACAGAAGGAGTACATAAAAATAGTCAGCATTGTGTCACTGTATAGCGTTTTGGAGTATGAAATCGCACAGTTTCCCTGTCATACCGGCTGCATCATGTACTCCGTTGGAGCAATAGATTTCAGTGATTGCTTCCTTATCCTTGCATGTACTTTAGTACATCTACTAGATTTCCAATTCATCCGCGGCAGAGAATTATCGACTAGTTAACCTCTCAGCAGCTACTCAACCAGTTAGAAACCAGAGATTTCAGCTAGACATGGACGGGATGGCTCACATGGCATGGTGACGACGAGGAGGACGTGGGGGTGGAGCCGGATCTGAGAGGAGAAGTTGGTCCAGGTCAGGACCTGCCACTCTGGGCGGCCAGCGGTGGCGCCGAAGCTTGACGCCGCTTTTGATTGTAGCGCGACGAGGAAGAGTGTGATAAGGAGGTGCGGCCATGCCGCGTCGAAGAGGAGGCGCATGGCGGCCGCCGTCCTCGCGGCCGGTCGGCGAGGGAAGGCGGCCGGGAAGAGGGAAGCGTCAATCGTGCGACCAGTTTGTGAGTCGCCAGGGGTCAAATCTGGGTCCGGTTCGGTCTGGTTGCTGTGGTTGCCTGGTTCGTTCGTCCAGGCTACAGCACGAACGATTCGTTGGTAACGAAGCCTCGTCACGAGATCCTCCAACGGCATGTCGCTTCCATTCCCTCAGTTCCACAACCACAATATCTGACTTTGTCTACGTATGAATATATATATATATGTAGACATGTTTTACTGTGTTTACTCTTAAAATAAATAGTGTGTTGATATTCAGTTTTTTTACAGGAACATTTTTTTTTGAGAAACCCTGTACAACGCAGGCGCTCATATACACGCGCACACACTTATCCCTACGAACGCACGCACGCACACCCTACCCCTATGAGCATTTCCGAGAGACTGAGTCGGCAGATCAGGTCTTGAGATTGACGAAGTCACCACAGGGCACGACAAGATCGTCGGCCATAACACGAGTTACATCAACTAGGAACTCTGACAACCACAACTCTTGGTTGTTCGTGTTCATACTCAAACCCATAGCTGCTAAAACATGAACAAGCCAAAAAAATCTTGGAGGGCTAGGGATACTCAACCTAAAGAAATTTGCCTCGACTTTGCGTCTAAGATGGCTTTGGCAAGAATGGAGTGAGGACAAGAAGGCATGGGTGGACCTTGGGAACCCTTGCAACAACGATGACCGATACCTCTTTGCGGCGGCCACAATGGTGACCATTGGGAATGGGGAGCGGGCTCTCTTTTGGGAGTCCTCGTGGCTTGAAGGAAGGAGGCCAAAAGACATAGCCCCTTTGATCTTCGACATCTCAAAAAAGAAGAAGACAACGGTTCAAAAAGCCCTTGACCAAGATTTTTGGATCACACAACTTAATCATGAAGGAGGGCTATCAGTTGACCACATCACCCAATTCGTTAAGCTATGGGGAATGCTAAATGGGGTCGCTCTAGACCCCGCTACCATGGACACCATCACTTGGAAGCTGTCTAACAATGGAGCATACTCCGGCGAAATCGGCCTATAAAATGCAATTCTTGGGACACACCAATTCGATGATGCCTACCCTCGTTTGGAAGCCTTGGGCACCTCCGAAATGCAATTTTTTTGGTTGGTTGATTCTTCAAAACCGTGTTTGGACGGCGGATAGACTTGAGAGACGGGGATGGCAAAATTGTGGCCTTTGCAAGTTGTGCAACCAATTGCAAGAGACGGCCGCACACCTCTTCTTCCAATGCCGCTTCACTAGGAGGATATGGACATCGTTAAAAGCTTGGTTGGGCCTTGTTGACCTCACACCGGTGGATTGGCTTGGAATAACAAGCGTCAACGAGTGGTGGACGAATGTGATACACAAGAATGGCGAGGCGAGGAAGGCCCTTGCGTCTCTTGCTTTGCTAGTTTCTTGGAATATTTGGTTGGAAAGAAATGCTCGTGTCTTTCGGAATAAGTCATCAACCGCCCCAATGCTTATAGACAAGATAAAAAAGGAGGTGCAAGTATGGGGTTGGGCGGGTGCAAAAGCGCTTTGTAATATAATGCCGCGAGAGTGATTGACACTTTTATTTGGCCTTGACATGTTTTGTCAAGGCTTTGTTGTAACACCCCTAAACTCCTCCCTTATTTAATAGAAAATGGCAAATCTTTTGCCTCGTTTTAAAAAAAAAAACATGAACATGTATGTTACATGCCCTAGGGCAAAACTCAACAGAATACTCATTAAACTCCATGATTAATCGATACGTGATGTCGATGAAGATTTTTCCTAGTCGTGCTTGGTCAAGCAACGGAGATTCAATGGCTAGTTTCAGGTTTTGGCTGTCAGTAGATATGATTACTCACCATATGTCTATATGATCTGCAATACGTAAGGCATGCTGCAGCACCACTGCTTCTGAATGTAGAGCATCACAGAGTGGGTATGCATTACGGACAGTAGAAAAAATAATATCGTCAACCTGATCTCTAGCAATAGCTCCCCATCCTCCAACACGTGATATCTCCGGGAAGGCACCATCAGTGTTATATATATAAGGATATGACTCAGCGGGCATATCAGTTTCAATAAGAAGCGGCCAAGCGGCCGAGTACGACGCGGATGGCATAGGCGCCGATCACGCTCCACCGAGAAAAAACGAAAAGACTCACTCTCCCACCATCAATCTATCTACCAAGGCAAGCCTACCCCTAAACAGGCCGGCAATTCTCCAGTTGTCTGCCTCCTGGAGGATCTTCCTGGTGACCGTCGCAGCCGAGGGCATCTCTCCTTCAAAGACAGCGTCGTTGCGATGTCGCCAAATGCACCAACAGATGAGGGCTATGGCCGTCCACGTGTCTCTATCTCTACCTCTGACAGTCAACCAATCTCCTATCAAGTTGTCCGGGGCAGGTTCAATTTATCATTTTTAATTGTAGTCTGTTTTGGTTTGGGTTTGAAGTACTGAACCCATTCATCAGTATGGCGCTTGACAAGGAAACGAAATTCCTCAGCTTTCAAAGCTTTTTCTCCATGATTTATGTTATTCCTCTCATACCACCAGCATCAATTTTTTTTTTTAACTTCTCATACCACCAGCATCAAAGTAAAGCAACCGTAGCCATTTTCTGCTCATAAGAGCATCCACAGTGCGGCGCTAACCAGCCGGCGCTAGGATGAAAATCCTGGTTGATTAGCAGTTGGGCTGTGAAATCCCGGAGTCTAGGCTAGCATCGGCGCACAAAGTGGCAGCGAGCGCTTGGCGTTTTTTTCCTTTTCATACGAAGCGCTGCGCAGAATGAAGGAAAGAAAGCCGAGAGTTCTGGCTATCTGGTTAGCGCTCAGCGTTGAGGACCAGGGGGCTTATGAGATTTTCTAATTTAATGGTATTATTTTTTTTACCTATAAGCGTCCGCGTAAGCGTCAACCACTGTGGATGCTCTAAGGTAGTTGCATGATATATTCCACAACACGGAGAGGACCTTGGCATGACATAAGCTCAGTTCTAACAGTGTCCAATTGAGAATTCTCCACAGCTTTTTAACACCTCAGCAACGGAAAAACAAATGCCCTCCGTCTTCGAACAGGCCTCCGCAAACAACGCAGTCTGTATCAAGTTCAACACCACGACTTTCAATGTTTAGATGCAACGGATGGCTGTTGTGCCCAAGACGCCAAAGGAAGTGGTGTACCTTTGCTGGGCAGTGAAGTCCCCATACTCTCTTCCATGTTTCCTTTATCCAAGATGTGTCGTTAGTCGACTCGCCAACTGATCTAAGGGCACCTCCAACGGCCCTCCGCATATGGACAGCCAAAGCGGACCGATTGTGTCTGCTTTGGGCTGTCCGCGGACAAATTTGTGGCATCTCTCCTCTTTGGGGATGAAGTGCCTCCAACGGCCCAGCGCAAAAAAAAAGGACATCGAATTTAAATATATTTACATATACTGAGTTCGATAGGGCCCAGTGGCCAGTGAGACAGACAGAAGGATAAAAAAAACTAAAACTAGGTCGTGGAAGGGCGGCGCCGGCATCGTCGGAGTGGAAAATGGGCGGCGGCGGCGTCCTACGGCCGTTGCGCCGGCCTCCTACTCGTCCTCGTCGGAGGAGTCGAGGATGACGTAGGGTGGCGGCGCGTAGAGGCGGGTCGGTGGCGCCGGTGGTGGTGGAGGCGTGGCGGGCGCCTCGGGGTCCTGGGGCCATGCCGGTGGGGGCACGTACTCCCTGGCCTCGCCGGGCTCTGGCCACGGTGACCATGGCACCTGCCAGCGCGCCCACTCGTCGTCCCGGTGCGCCTGCTCGGCTGCGGCCTCCATGGCGGACGCACGGAGCGCCGCCGCCAGATCGGGCCAGCGCCCGAGCTCGTCCAGCTCGGACTGCTCGATGGCCGCCTTCATGTCCTCGTCCATGTCCTCCGGCTCGGCCTTCACGTCGTGGCCATCGCCATCGCCGTCCTCGCCCTCGGACCACAGCAGGTCCTAGTCCTCGTCCGGCTCAAGCCCGACGAGGGCCACCTCGTCCTCCTCCGGCTCCGGCTCGGCGTAGTCCGGTGGGAGCGACGCCGCGAAGGCGAGCTGGCGCCGGTGGTTGTGCTCCAACTCGAACCACCCGTCCCATAGGGACGAGTTGAGCGCGTAGGCGGGGTCGTGGAGGAGGTTGGGGGGCAGCAGGGCCCGCCGGCGGATCTCCTCCGTGCGCTCACGGCCGGAGCGTGGCACCGGCGGCACGGAGACGCGCAGGCGGTTCAGATGCCACCCCTCGGGGAGGTGGACATCGCCCCACGGCAGGGGTTGGCGCCGCTCCCAGTAGAGCTGGGCCACCTCCAGCCCGACGCGGGCGTGGCGCGCCCGGCGGCGGGCGTTGCGAGCCGCGCGGGCGGCCGCGGCATCGGCGGTGACGGCGGGACCTCTGGGTGGAGCCACGGGGGTGGGCACCGAGCGGCGGCGCGGCGGGCCACGAGAGCTCGAGGCCTCGTGGTTGTTCCGGCTGCCCTTCGCCCAGAAGGGCTTCATCGGCAGCGGCGCGCGGTGGTGGGGACGGTGACCGGGCGGTGGCGGGACGGTGGCTAGGGTTTGCGGCCGCCGGAGTGGGAGGGGGGGTGGGAGTGGATAGCGACCGGCCGGCCACCCACCCCCATTAAATATGACCAGGTCAGCCGGCCGGTCTGGCTGACGTGTGCGCCAGGGCGGACAAGGGGGAGGACACGCGCTGTGTCCTCGCCTCCCCAAACTTGGGCCAGGTTTGGTCCAGTTTGGTTGTCCGCGCGGACAACTGTCCCTTGCGCCGGCCCATTGGAGGGCCTGTTTTGTCCGTTCAGACAAATTCGGACAGGCCAGACAGGGATGCGGAGGACCGTTGGAGCTGCCCTAACACCTTTCAGTTCCTGTGTAATAGAACAAGTTCAGAATTCCAGTGCGAAGTCACATATCAATCAGCTCACTCACCAACGTGATTTCATTGTTCCCCTTATATGTTCTTCGTCTTCTTGTCGTGCCTCTAGGGATTCAAGGATCAGTCCAAACTTTGATCTTCCTACCGTCACCCACTCGTCAGATTAGTCATTCTTTAAGGACATGTATACCCTACAGGACACTACGCCAAACATAACTCATGCCATTAACTGGTTTGGCTTGCAGCACCTCTCCATCCGGGAAATAAAGTGCACGCAGAACTCTGACACATAGTCTGGTGATTGGATTAGACGCCACCCCTGCTTGGCTAACATGGCCAAGTTGAAAACATGCAGATCGCGCAAGCCGAGCCCCCATCTTCCTTATGTTTCATCATCTTTTCCCATGACACCCAATGCATTGATCTGTCCTTGTCATTTTGAGACCATCAGTATCGGCAAATGAGTTGGTTGATGCTATCACATAAACTTTTGGTTAGATCAAAGCAAGCCATCGCATATGTGGGGATGGCTTGAGCCACGGCTTTGAGAAGGATCTCCTTTCCTGCTTTAGACAAGCATTTCTCCTTCCATCCTTGTATTCGTTTCCGGATCCTATCTTTTACTCCCCTCGTAACAAAATGTAAGACGTTCTGGTATTAGGGTTAAGTTTGAGATATAAGTGGGAAGTACAAGATACTTCTCTCCGAATGATTCAGATATCAAACCCAAAATTCCCAGCACCTCATGACGTGTAGCAATCCGAGTATTCTTGCTGAACGAAATAGAGGACTTCCCTCGATTGATTACTTGGCCCGAACAGGCTTCATATGATTGTAAGATACTATTTACCATTGTTGTTGTGCGTGCATTTGCCTCGAGGAGAAGTAGTGAATCATCGGCAAACAAAAGGTGGGTAAACGTCGGTGCTGATCTCGGTAGCTTGATTCCTTTTATATCCCCTTTTTGAAACAAAACAGACATATTGCCTTATTTTATTAAAAAAAGAAGGAGAGAATTGACCGGTTAATTAACGGGAAACCGGCCTAAAACCGATACAGACACCCTCGCAAGCCGTCATGAAACACGACCGCTTCGAGGGCACATACAGCCACCCTGGCTACCAACACGAACAAGACGCACACCGCTAAAAACGAGGACAAACGTCGAGGTAGTCCACCGGCGGCATCGTCATCACTCCTCCTCGAGCAAGCGACTCCGACTTCACCGAAGAAAACGACCGCCAACGAAAGCCTCACCGCGGCGGCAGCGAGAAGCCCACGCCGGACTATGCCAAACAGATGACTCTTCGCGAAGTTGTAGGTAGCTCCGATTCTGAAAGAGAGCTCCGGAAAGGAGATGCGCAAGACCTGCGCCGAGAGATCTTCACCACCGGACAACCCTTGCAGGTCATCGTACGCCACTCAAGAGGTAGATGTATCGGAACATAGCAGCTTCAACTTCACAGCTTGGGGAGACCATCACGAAGACACTCGGACACGCCGGACAGAGCCGACTACGAAGCCAATGCCGCGACCAAACCATAACACCTCAACATTGTCGTTGCCGCGCAAACCACCAAGCGGAAGACCCACTTGCCCACCGGACAACTGCCGGCCACAAGTCCGTAAGCGGACAGCTCACCGGCAAACGCGAAAAGGGAGCAAGCTTTTCCAGACAGCACCCCAAAGGAGGAAGGCGACGTCGGGGCGCTGCCGGTGTGGTCTCCACCTTCTCCAACGACTTCTCCACCGTCTCCATGATGAAGACGGAGTAGTCCACCCCTGGACTATGGGTTTGTGGAAGTAACTTATGTATCTCTCCTCTCTCTTGAGCTTCACTAATTAGTGCCATATGAGCTGCTGAACATGATTATGGTCATATATGTAATACTGTGGTGGATCTCTTAAGTTGATATATGTTATGATGATTGCCAATATTATGTCTTTGTTATGAAAGTAGATGCATATTATGTACCCCGTTCTTGTCTATGTGTTTTGATGCAACATGTTTATGAGAGCGTGTGAGGGGGAACGTGTGTATTAGTTGGAGTAACGGGAGGGGGTGGTTTTGTGGTAAGTTGACATCAATACAGTGATCCACTTGGGTTTTTACCTTACTTTGTTGCCTCACTAGGGATAAAGGAAATACCATGCTACCGGGGGTATGTGGGTGACACTGCCACTATCACCATGACTAGATCTAGCATGTTCTTATTTAAACTTCATGTCATTGAACTTAAAACTATACTCTGTTTATCTTAATTACTGAGGTGTTATTTAATTACTGAGGTGTTATGATTTAGTTCGCATCTTGGTGGAGTATAAGAGAGATTAATAACCAAAAGATCTCTATGTTAGGATGTGATGCCCATATTATTAATAACTTGTCTTGTTGCAATCTCATATGTCAATTCCTATGTTTCATTATCTACCACTATATAAAAGAGACAGTGCATTTGTGAAACCATGAACCCCAGTCCATTTTTAATCATAAGAAACAACTTTCCAACACTTTTATTGCACTTTACATTTTCTGCCATTATTAAATCCGAAAATACAAAAATACTTTTATATCTTGCAAACACCATACAAACCACAAAAATATCATCTCATATCATTTATACCATCCTTGTTTATTTATTTACTACCATTGCATATTTATTTCTGTTTTGCATTTATTTCTATATCTTTTACTTACACCTTGTGCTTGACAACCACTTGGTGAGGTTGAGGGCACAAAACAATCTAATTTGTTTTGTAGGTTACATAAAGAAGGATAAGGAGACAACAACTTTTGGTTCATTTCCCCGAGAGTTCGATATTAAACCCTCGAGTCACCCTCGTGGGATAAGTCTTTTCCCTTACTATACACTTTGCACTTGGAGTCTCAACCTAACTCATATTATTTTGTTGACGCAGGTGATCACATCATCATCGTTAAGCATCTGGAGTATCAGCAGATAGCAAAGATTGGCATTGACTGAATCAATGAATTTAATAGAGTCAATCTTCCAGTATATGTCATAAGTGAATTTATACCTGAAAGTTTCTTATCCATTCTTGAGACTAATGGCATAAGGTCAGCAATAGATGGCCTTGTGGTTCCCAATGGCAATCCTAAGTAGGTGAAGGGAAGGCTCTCCACTTTGCATTCAAAGATTTGAGCCAGATGATTAGCTTCAACAGTGTCAATGTTAATTGGCACAAGAGATGTCTTGTGGTAGTTTACTTGAAGACCAGTAGATGCACTGAATTTTTCCAACAGCCCTTTGAGAAACATTAACCGTGTAGCGTCTGCAGGCATGATCAAAATTGTGTCATCAGCGTATTGGGCCACTGAGTATTTTTGCCCAAAGTCATTAGGGATAGGTAGACTGATGTCTCCATTGGTCCAGTCATCATTAATTGCACTCTGGAGCAGACCAGCAATGTTTACAAATAGGATTGGCGACAGAGGGTCACCTTGTCGCACTCCTCTTTTGCAGATGATTTTCTTTCCCGGTGTACCATTAAGTAGGACAGATGTTGACGCCGATCTTAGGATATTGCTTACCATAGAAATCCATTTAGGTCCATATCCTTTTGCTTTGAGCATATCAGTGACAGCACTATACTCAACTTTATCGAAAACCTTTTCAAAGTCTATTTTCAATAGAATGATAGGCTTCTTAGATTGATGACAGATGTGAAGATATTCAAAAGCCCATCCTAGACAATCTTGGATATTCTTTCCCTTGATAAATCCATATTGATTGGCATGCAGTGTAGGAATGATAATCTTCTACATCCTTTTGGCTAATAGTTTAGTAAGAAATTTCATAGGAAGACTAACCAGGGAAATCGGCCTGTAATCATTCATGTTCTCTGGATCAGAGGTTTTGGGGATTAAGGATAAAGGCAGTATTGATGCTGCATAGATTTTAATTTCCATCATAGAAATCTTTCACCAACTTATAGAATTCCTTTTTTACCATAGGCCAACATTTCTTGAAAAAGAGGCCAGTGAAACCATCCGGTCCTGGGGCTTTATCATTACAGTTAAGCTTCACATAACAGAAAGCCTTCACCTTACTGATTTAATTTTTTTTCCTTTCAGCAACCCGGGATGGCTCAAGCACAAGAAATATAGTGCTTATATTGCTCAAATGAATAGGTTGCGTGAAAGTAATTGTTCTACGATCTCCTTTCATTAAATATTGTTTATGATATTGTTAGTTTATCTGCCACTATCAATAAAGGACACTCGAGACATGCTATAATATGAAGTACCTTTATATCAATATATAATGTTTCACTCCTCTTTGTCGATGGCCAACATTGTGATGTCTCCATGTAATTACAACTACTACCTTCCGTGTAGCACATAAGCCTGAGGATGAATTTATACTATCTAGAAACATGGACACAATATGCACATCCAGCTACATATCCGTAAACCAGATGACGGATGTATTATCCAAGCAAACAACTTTCCATGTTAGATAGTAAAGGCTCCAACCGTATCGACGGGCGCGGCGATACATATAGATAAAGTAAAACCTGCAACACTGCCGAGCTGGGTGGTCTCGTTTTCAAAACCTATATTTCACCGTCTCATAAAAATGAACGAAAAAACATATACCAATGCATATACACAACCAATATGGACCCTGCAAATTTCGTAAGAAAGTAACGTACTAGTACTCTCAGCACAAAAAAAGACAAATTACAACCCAAACTAAGAGTTTTTTAATGGCTGTCTAAGCCCACAAATTTGTATTTTACAACTTAAAATAGAACGCTTTTTTTCACCGGAAACTTTGCAAAAAATATTTGATGTATCGGTGGAAAAAGATTTTGTTTTTTTGGAGCTCAAAAGCATTTTGTTTTGATGTTTTCAAATATAATATGGGTGTGTCTTCTTTCATACTGAATGAAGTTAAAAAAAAAGAATTTCATGGGTGGGTGGGCGCTCGACTAACAGGGTCTACCGTAGTGTCTTTTATGCATGTATATGTATACATTCACAAGTTTGTGTTTCTCTAGGCACTCAGGTTTAAATCCTAACGAACGTAAATTTAAATCTTTATTATTTTTAAAAAACGTCATAGGGGTTTCCCCCATTTTCTTTTTAAAGAACTTTGTTTTTTCTACATTCTAAATATAACGTCTTTTTTCACCGAACCCTTGCAAAAATACACAACGTATTTGTATGGATCTGCAAGGAAAAAAGAGTTTTGCTGGAACTCAGCAATGCATTTGTTGATTTTTTTTAAATCTGGAAGGCACTGCAAATCCTCGTTTATATTTATAGGAACTTTAAAAAATAGTATGAGCTTCCCTGTGAACGGAGATGGGTGGATGGGCCCTCGGCTACAGTTGGGTCGAGGCGGACTGTACGACAACACGTGTACCCACATGCTCACGGACCCACAAATCATCGTCCTTTGTACCGACACTGTGAGCCCAGAATTTTCCGAGGACCCAAGCAAGGTACTCCGTCTAGCCGCACTTTTTTATGGACAATCATATGTAGCCGCAAATACTCCGAGCCAAAGCACGAACGCACGGGCCCGCAAACAAGTCCCTCTCGAGA
This sequence comes from Poa annua, assembly GCA_026929855.1. Classification (NCBI taxonomy): domain Eukaryota; kingdom Viridiplantae; phylum Streptophyta; class Magnoliopsida; order Poales; family Poaceae; genus Poa; species Poa annua. The sequence continues at coordinate 37,105,893 of CM049438.1, forward strand.
CGAGACGAGGTTCGTCTGCTGGCTGCTGCTCCCCGCGAAAGTCTTATCAGTTACGGCCCCCCTCCCGGCCTCCCCTGTCGTCCCAATCCACAGGAAAGGAGACACCGCCAGGCGACCACGAGGCACGCTTCTTCTCTTCTGGTGCCTGTGTCGCGTGGCCTCCACCTCCGTGGCCGCCCGTGCCGCCACCGCCTCCATCCATGGCGTCCGTCTACACCGCGCCTCGCGCGCCGCTACCCGCCACCGGCCCCTCCTCGTCCTCGCCGCGACAGCTGGACCCCAACCCTAGCCGATTCCTCGCCGCGCGCCAGCGCCTCCTCCGCGTCCGCCGCCTCGCGGGCGCCGCGCCGACGCGCCGCGCCGCTTCCGACGCCGCCTCGCGGGTGTTCCGGTGCAGCGCGCGCGCCGACTCCGGCGGCGGCGGGGGCGAGCGCCGCCGCGGCTGGGACGCGCTCTTCCACGACGCCGTGCGGCGGTGGAGCGAGTACGTCGGCAGCTACTGGCCCGCCTCGAAGGAGGCCGGTATCGGGAAGGGCGCGGATGGTTCTCCTCACCGACAGGAGGAGACGGGGGACGAGGTGGAGGAGGAAGACGGCAAGGGCAGGGAGGTGGAGGAGGAAGACGGGAACTGGAGCTGGGAGAGGTGGAAGCAGCACTTTGCCCTTATTGAGGAGAGCGAGGGCCTTGTTGATGAGTTGCAGGTTCAGTTTTCTCACCGCGCCTGATTATCTCTGCATATGGTTGTGCCTTGCACATAATGTGCTCCCCTTGTTCAATGCAGATGATAGTTTTTTTTTTGTAGTACTAGTGATTAACGAACCTGGAGCGTCTACTACTTTATTAGCAATATATGGAGTATAATAAATGGGTGATGCCTAAAATCCAGATCTCGATTTTATGCTGCAAAACTATCTATACTCCCCTTATTAGGTAGTACTAGCAACGCAAACAAGTTAGGTTGTGGAAAAGAGGGGCCTGACCATGATACCTGAACACAAAGCAGGTGAAACATTGGATATATTCATGGCTAGAACTTGTGTAATCTCTTGCGTTTTCTGATCTAGTTTGCGCGTTATGAAGCACGACTTGACTGGCACAAGTTTGAAGAAATACTATATAATCTCAACTGGTGCTAATTAACTATTCTGAGGAAGCCTACTCCTTAGGGACTGAACATTACGGAGGCCTAGCCTGGTTTTATTGGCGCTAAGCAATTTGTGTCAACCAGGAACGTGAATTGGTCCCCAAAGGTTCTTTCTTGTGTCGAAACTACTAATGTTGTCTTAGTGATGGTAGGCTATATATTGGGTTTCAACGGCATATCCAGTTTTTGCCGATGCTATCTGTTACCATGCCAATAACATGTGGGAATAACTCAATTCGTTGCGCATGGCTCATATACCATGTCCAAATGTGTTCTCCTCCAGATAATTTCCCCTCTTAACCTGTGTATCAAATTGCAAATTTCCTCATGACTTGTTATTGCATTTCAGCTACAACTCCGGACTGCTGTGTACAGAGAAGACTATAGGAGTGCTCACAAATTGAAGTTGGCTATTCGTGCCACATCAAGAAATGATACTGTTGGCAGAGCAATATCTGACTTACATGTAAGAGATTATAAATATCTGTTCCTATGTCATTGTGTAGTTATTAGTAAATGGCACCCCCGATCACTACTTTGCTTGTGATGGTGTGTCCCCCTGAATATCCCAGTTAATTGCCTGTCCCCCAACTTTCAAAGTACTGTCGTCCTGTGCTACTAGGGGATGAATGTATGGCGTGTCCACTGATTTGGACGGAAATGATAGCTAATAAATTATCTAAACCGCGACAACCCAATTTATGGGGGCATCAAGGTCTACTTCCACCCAGAAAATTCTCTCGCCTGTTGTATTTACATTCTCCGTGTTAATCAGCACCATTATACCACGTCAGCCTGAATGCTCCCTATGGCAGAGTGACCGACTTACAACACACCACATATATGTTAGCGCCGTTGAAACTGGACATGAGTGGCTGTTCAATTGGATAACTTTTGTTGTGCCACTGTGAATCAGGGGCAACATAGTTGAACAGGAGTTCTTTCACACAACTTTCTAGAGATCACTGACTGTCGCGTGTGCTTGGAGAAATAATTGTTGGATGATTAAATGAAATATGAATTGATAGGAATTTTGAGCCCACGCCCGAGCAGTGGAGCAATTGTGCACTTGTCTGCTTTGTTTTGTACATAGCTTCAATTCCTTAAGTATTACTCCCTCCGTTCCAAATTAATTGACTCAGTTTTAGTATAAAGTTGTACTAAAACTGAGTCAATTAATTTGGAACGGAGGGAGTAGTTCTGTTCTATTGGTCCAACCAGGGACCATGGCCTGACCGAGCCATCAACCTGTTCTGTTTCCATAACTTTGCTATAGTTAAGAGGAATCAATCTCAATGTTCTCATGTGTAGTCATTGATTTGATTCATGCCAGGAGTAGATTGACAAGATTGAAGTTAATTTGATGACTGACCACTGTTTATTTAATGTCTCTACTCTCACAGAGGGCTATAGAAGAGGAGCGTTACATGGATGCAGCTCATATTAGAGACCACGTTGGTGCTGGACTGGTTAGTACCACAAAGGCTCAACGATCTGTTACAGTTTGCAATTATGAAGTATATAATGTTTGAGAAAAATACACTGTCCTAATACTTTTCCGAAGGTGTCAAGTTAGTCTCACTTCTTCCAAACTGCATCTCTAGGTCCTAAAAGTACGCTGCTATACAACTCCAATCAGTTTTGACATGCTTGGCTGGTTGACTACTGCCACGTAGCCTCTTCTAATTTTGTGGCCCCTCTCTCTTCTAAGTTCTTCGTCACAAGCAGGACCTCAACTAAAATGAAAAAAAACTCAGTTACTCAGTGCTACCTCACCCGTGGCCTTTGCCTCGCCGCTTCACAACCACTCGGCCGCCAGGAAGAGGACGAGTGGGAGAGCTGAACCTGAGATCGTACAGTTCCTGAACATCCTTGCATCCACCAGTTACCGAACCTGCACGTCAGTGACGGTTTCTCGCTGGATGGCTTGCTAGTGGTCTTTGTTGAGGGTGATTGGCCTGCTGACAGTGAAAAGCATGTTGTCACCGTCTTATACGAGTAGCCAAAGCAGGTCCTGGCCTCGGAGCTCGACATCGTCCTCCATGCTTACACCTCGGCCTACTTCCTCTCCTTCCTATCCTCCTATGCTGCGACCCGCTTTTCCTCCTGCCAGCCTCCAGCTTGCATCTGTTTCCAGGATGTGTCCAGAAGCGAGAGCTTGTGTGGAGGGATACAGAGCGATGAACCGGGCAGTACATGTGCCATGTCCAGCTTGCTACCGTGAGTTGGGATCTTTTGCAAAGTAAGAAGTGAAGGGGCATGCAATTAGAAGAGAGAACCATTCGGGGGGTTTAGTGCAAAATACTTCCACATGGCTGAGGTCAACCTGCCGCCACACCATCCAACAAGCCACTGGCCTGAATATCTTGTTGTGGAAATTGGAGTGCTGGTGAGAGAAGAAACACATAGATGTTATAGAAACATAGCCTTGTATATGGTTACCTTTCTTAGTTTTTATATCCCTTGTACTCTCATTCATGAGTATTCTTTCTACTTTTTTGTTTCTTTTTATCTGTGCAAAAGAATGCCATTACCTGATCCTTTAGAGCATTCACAGCTGGGATGGTGGTCTGGAATTTCTGGAAATTTGTCTGATCCATATGGTCTTATAATTCGTATAAGCGCTGAACATGGGCGGTACGTGGCAAAAAGTTATGATATCAGGTATTACTTCTGCAGATCATTTATTATTTACATGCACAATTGCATGTTTGGCATGTAGATAACTGCAATTTTTTCCTTTAGCTTTTATTAAGGGCCGTGTGTTTTTATTTTGACAAGTCGTTTTCTTCGTGTTCTTTCTGTCCATGCATTATGTTTATGCATGACTTGTGTTCTTTATTTTATTTTACTATCAGCGTTGTCTTGGGGAAGAGATAGAAAAGAAAACCCCTTATGATATGGTGGGGGTTAGCTACTGCAGGGTGTTCATTCTGATGGAGGCTATTCCTTTTACGGAAATGAGTGTATATTAGTTGGGATTTTCGGCACCCGAGGGTTATTAGGAATTTAGGATTGATATCAAATAAGGGGTGTGGCAGCACGCCTGTTCGTGGTGAGTTAACATGTTAAGTTGTTGAGGTGATAGAGAACATGTCAGTGAAATCAGTCATTTAAGCTTAAATTGAAATATGAAGAAACTGGGTCAAATCACAATATTCCATTGATGAAATGGACTTGGATTCTTAGCAACGACATTGCTGTTTTATCAGTTATCGCATGAAATCACTACCATCATGCGTTTTGATCATAAGATTCATAACAATCCTGTATGAGCTATGAAGGACTGTAGAAAGAAACTGTTTCCTTTCAACCATTATAGTAGTATATGCCAAGGTTGCTTCAATGGTCGTAAAACTACACATGTCCTGCATCAATTCATATCACCAATAGTGTTCTCCAAGGTAGTACACGCTAATCAGGTGCATCGGAGCCCAACTACTAGTGCCTAATACAAATTAGTCTGGGGCTCTGGGCTGCGTGTCTGCCTAGGCAGGATAAATTAGCTCTCATGCGACAAAAGACTTGGTATGTTGCAACACTGTAGAGGTGGTAATCGGTGCCGCTCGTGTGCTTCAAGATCCGTGAAACTGGATGGTCCCAACCATACCCTAAATATGTTTTGTGATTTTCGGGTGCGCGCCACTTATTTCCGCTTTGGTCTCTGGTCCTATATGCATAGCAGACTAGCCCCGCGGTCCTAGTGGAGAAAAGTTCTGGGCTCGTGCCCGTGACCCCTGGCTTTATCCTCTCCTTTCTCATCCTCTCTCCCCGTGACGCCTCTCTCTCTCCTCTCTCTCCCTTCACGGACGGTTGGAGGCTGCCATTTTCCTGCACCGTCCTCCTCCCTCTCTCTCCGGCGCCACCTCCCGTCCAAGTCTCCACCCACCGCCACATCCTCTTCCTTGCTCGGGATCGAGAGGGCGAGCTCGAGCGCTGCGCGCCGTGGCCAGGGGATGCGAGGGAGCCCATACTCGCCGGCACTGGAGCCCATCCTCGCGGGCACCGGAGCTCCTCACCGGCCGCACCGGATCGCCTCCTCATTTTTGTTCTTGATTTTTCCCCTTTTATGATTTTGACACCGAATGATTGTGCAAGAGGCACTGGAGGCTGGATGCGGCTGCAGCGGCGCCCGTCCGCGGTTGGTTCCCGTCGCCGGCCCCGGCCCCATCCCTCGATTCCCAGCTTCAGTTGCAGCAACGATCCACTGATGGGGTGCCGCCGGATCCACTGATGCTTTTCTCTCATGTGTTGAGTTGATGATTTTCTTGTCGATTCCCCTGATCGCTGATGTTCTTCGCATTTTCGAGATTTGGATGGAATTAATATATTTTCTATGTCCTGTGCTCCGTTGGCCAGTACAGAGGCTCCGTCTAGAAATATAGCGAGCACCATATGACCAGTAGACAGGCACCGATCATGATTGAGCAAGGACCATATGTTTTCTTATATAGTTAGAGGACTACTCTTGGTTTTTCCACGCCATAATGATACAATTCGTACATGCTCCATCAAATAAGATGATAAGGGTTGGAAGCAATGATAACGAGCCATCACAAATGTTCTTCAGACTACACCCATACAATCAGAACTAGACATGGGCACCGTTTGCACGATCAAAGGGCACCTGTTGGTATAAGATGGGTCTCGAAAGACAAACGTGTCAGACGTCAAAAAAAGCAGTCAGAAACGGAAATGCTCTTGCCCGTGCCATGGATATGGCGACCTGCGCTAACTAAAAATGTCATCTCGTGCACGAAATTGTTTTGGCACGATGCGGCTGGCATCAATCAAAAATACCGGGCACGAGATTATTTTTGGATCGACCCAGTTTGGCACTTTGCCGTTTCTGTTGGCCTAGGTTCGAAAGAAGCTGGCCACCCATTCCTCATTAGCATTTTCATGTCAACAGAACCATACAAATTGAACCGGTCCAATAATTCGGCACCGATCCCAAAGCGAATGAACGGTGCCGATTACAACCTCCCTGGTTTTGCAACATACCAAATCCGCGCCGTATATATATATATATATATATATATATATATATTATATATACTCTGGCATATCCATATGCTGGTACAGATGACAGTGACTAATTCCCGTTCTCTAGCTACGTTTATTGTCCTGATGCGTATATATATATATATATATATAGTCCGGTGCCTCACCCTCCCCATCCGGTGCCGCCGTCCTCCGGTGCCGCACCTCCATGCGAGCACGGTATCCTGCCCCAGCGCGCGGGAGGCGTGGGGATGGAGGTCGCCGGGGCTGCGAGGTCACGAGCCGGCGGCGCCGCGCCGTTCCTCTGCGGTTGGTGGGAGGATGAGGGTGTGGGAGAGAGAGGAAATGTGTGAGAGAGAGGATCTCGGCCACGGCCTCACGGGATAGAGAGGATGCGGTTGGTGGTGGTCACGGACTCACGGCACTAAAAGGGACAAGTCTAGGCTGCAGTGCTAGTGGCTATGCTGTACCACTTTAGGACCACTTGTGACCAAAGCGGAAATAACATTGAGCCTTTGAAAAATCAACAAAAGAATAGGAGGCAAAACTTTGACCTCGCATGTGCACAGATCTTGAAGCACACGGACGGCACCGATTACCACCTCTGGAGTGTTGCAACATATCTCTGTTTTTGCCTATATATATATATATATATATATATATGTGTGTGTGTGTGTGTGTGTGTGTGTGTGTCTTCAGAATTTTGAGCTTATGTTTAGTCGTTATAACCATTCATCTAGTCACTCAATATTAAGTTTTCTAAAATTACTACTCCCTCCGTCCCAAAATATAAGGTGTGCTATTTTTGTGCTGGTCTTTCATGCTCGACTTTGACCTCCAATATATCCTAAATTATATGTATTGAGAACGTATAAATGGTACCGTTGGATTCGTCTTGCAAAATTCTTTCATTTCATATATCCTTATACTAATTTTATGGACATATTGTAAGTAGAAATCATGGCCAAAGTTGTACCACGTTGACCAGCGAAATTTAAGGCCGCCTTATATTTTAGGATGGTGGGAGTAATATTCATCAAATCATCTCAGAATGGGCTTTCGGTGGCATGAAGTGTATCAAATATTTATTTTATTTGCTGAAATTGTTGACTGTTTTAACTCTCTCTCTCTCTCAGGCAGCTGACTTCAGATGGCCATGGTTTCCCTATATTCGAAATTTATTTTGCAGAAGCAAATGGAGGATACAACCTGCAGGTATGCTGACTTACACTTCAAAGAAAGTAATTGATGAATAACTGAAAATCTCATTCCCCGCCTGTCACAAATTGCATAAGTAGAATTTCAAGTTACAGTGGTGGCATATGCTCATTCAAAATCACCATTACATCCCTATTTCTTCTGATATGACCTTGTCATTATAGGATACGATGATGCCAGCTGGATGTGCCATACTGATAATAAGCCTTTACATTTTCAATATGTAGCTACTTTTGAGTTATGTAGTTGTAGGTGGACACATGCACTGGTCCCTGACTTTCCTAATGCACATGAAATACCATGCCCTGACTTCCACAGTTACTGTTGTGTCTGCAAAGCTTGTTATATGCGTCCATCATAAGATTTGACTTAACGTCCTTCCCAGCCTAGCATCCTTCAATATAAAGCTTGTTAATGGCCACAAATAAGCAATTTTTTGCACTAGTCCATAGACGTTGACGTGGAGTTCTGGTGTATTGTATCTGGCAAGTGTAGCTGTTCTGTACTATGACATGATTGCTATACCTGATCTGACCTCGTTTCAGTATAAAACCTAAAGTTGCAAGTCCAGGCAAGGTAATGGCTTACAGCCATTGCTATCTTGCAATTTGTGAACCTAAGCCTTTACTTATGTAACATCTTCTGACAGAATGCGGCTCTTGTTTCCAGGCAGTTCATCTGAAACCAGATGCCAGTGATTCGGACCCGTTGCCAAATATGTTGAGTGGAAAGCTAGACATCAACAGTATGAACATATCTAGCAGTTCCTTAGGGTCCAAACATGAGGAACACGATGAAGGCATAAACATGGATGATCAAAGTAGTGATGACAGTGACGTTGCTGCCGGGCCAGCTGGTTTTAAGAACTTGTCAAATGATTCGCCTCCAATACCTAGGATCAAAATATTGAAAGTGGCGCCTATGGAGAATATCAACCAAGACTATATAATTAAAATCTTCGACCAGATTTCAGAAGAAGATGATGAAAATGATGATGCTGAGATCGAAAGCGAATCTTCACAAGATATTGGTGATGAAGATAATAATGAAGAAGCTGAAACAATTTCAGCAGAAGAGAATAATAATGAGTCTGGTGAGGAAAGTGATATTGAAGCCCTACTATCAATTGGAATTGAAATTGAGAATGGCAAGGAATTTGCTTCTCAGGCATCACCTAAAACCTTTGAACGTATGCCAGCTAAATTAGACAAGAGAGACCGCTTTTCATTCTCCTTCTATACTGAACAATCCAGTAAAAAGCCAGATGCAGAAAGGGCTCAGCAGATTCCAAAGAAGCGAGTTGGCTTCCGTACCACTGAGCAGGATGGTGATCCCAAGTTTGATCGTGTAAAGTTGGTTGGGGGCAACAGGAAACTACCGGTAATTGATACTGTACTATTCTGCAATAGCTTTGATCTCATGCTTACTGCTTAATTGAACAAACAGCCTATAATTTATTATGGGCTTCCGATGCTATTCATGTTTCTCTTTAAATGTTGTTAATATGCACAAACTGGTAAAACATCAAACTAAGTTTTCATAAATTTTCAGCAAATTTTGATTTTTTTATCATAAACTGCAGCACATTTTGTCTTGCTGTTAGACTGCGTGGATCTCTCCAAAAAGTTCTGCAAAATACGTATAAAACATCTGACATTTAAGTTGTCTGTTGCATGTCAAACAGCTATCTGTATTAATTTCCTTTTGACATGTACATAGCATGAATTCCCTTTCGTATTGCTTTTGTGCTTTTTTCCATGTATATAAGATAAGAAAGGGCATGGGTTTTCAAATAGCATTGCATAGTCACATGAAAAAAGAAGAGTTTTTCACCTCAATTTATCTGCCCCAGATACTGCAACTTGGTATTAAGCAACACAATAACAATGTTCAGCCAAAGCTATATGGAGCTACCCACTTCAGCCGTATTCAGATGCCTGTCTCTTCAGATGCTCTTAGTGGTATTTCTCGAATCAGACTTTCGACTTAGTTTTTCATGATTTCATTATCTGTCATCTCCCTTTGCTGGTATTGGCTGAAAAAGTACTTCTTGGCAGGCTTATATGAGACCGCATCTGGATTTGACTCAGAAGTCCTTAACTTACAACGGAAATTCGGTCAATGGCAGGAGGATGACTCATCTGAGGAGCACGTGGATCTTAAGTTTTATGAGTACGTCGAAGCTGTTAAATTGACTGGGGACAACCTTGTGCCAGCGGGTCAGGTATTATGCTTTGGTTTATGCCCTTCCCGTTTGCAACTGAAATGCACCAGTTTTGGGTACATTGATGTTAACTTTGCACTTACTATTTCTCTCTTGTAAGAAGTGTGTTCATCATATCATGTATTCTTCTTGGATAGTCTTGTCGAATACCTTGCATTTTCCATAACATTTGGGGTGCCATACTCCATATCCGGAGTTGCGCACCCTTATTCCAAAGCGTTTTGGTTTAATATCCTGTTTCGTAGTTGCATTGTGGGACCTCTCTCTTCGTTATGTGGTCATGTAGTAACTGATAGTACTAGATCTGATTAGCATGTCTTAATTTCTGCTTATGACATCCTTGCTCAGATTATTTTCATCTTGGAGATGGCTATTTAAGTTACATAATACTCCCTCCGTTCCACAATGTAAGATGTTGTAGGTGCTGTACATGTTGTCTAGATTCATAGTAAAATAAGTGTACACATACAATAAAATGCGTCTAGATACATGTGTGTAAATGTGAATGTGAAAAAAGGCTAAAACATCTTATATTGTGGAACAGAGGGAGTATGAATATTTGATGCGTACTTATGCAATATTCGGCTGTTCAGGCACTATTATAAATTGACTAATGCCACACATGCAAAATTATCTACGCAAATTTAAACTACGTGTTGGCTTGTATAGCAACAACACAAAGGTTGTATTTGTTTATTTATTTCCTTTTTCTCAGTAAAATCAACCTGTCAGTTCGTAAGCCAAATTTGTATAGATTTTTGTAATGATAAATTTTAATTTAATTCTATCGATGTTATTTCCTTCCCAGGTTGTCTTCCGTGCAAAAGTTGGCAAACATTATCTGCTTCCTCATAAGGGAATAATCCCTAGAGAACTCGGAGTGGTATTTTCTCTGAGAGGATTAGTATTTCATCATTTCACCATCAAACTGCTCATCTTACGCTATAATGTAATACAGGTTGCTAGGTACAAGGGCCAAAGGAGAATTGCAGATGCTGGTTTCCAAAATCCTCGGTGGGTTGATGGCGAGCTTTTGATACTAGATGGAAAGGTGAAATTATATATATGAAGTATATCTTAGTTCTATATTCATTATGTTTTTCTAAACAGAGTTGGTGTGCAATTTTCAGTTCATCAGAGATGGTCCTGTGATAGCGTTCTTTTACTGGACCTCAAATCTTCATCTCTTTGAATTCTTTAGGCGGTTGAGTCTTCCTGACTAGGTTCACTTAAAAGAGATGCAGTTGAAGGTAATCTGCAGTTCATCTTATCATGGTTTACTTACCACCCAACTGTCATTATTCTAAAGTATTGATAACCATCATGCCTGTTGTGTCTTGTTGCATTCGGTCAATTTTGTTAATTGTTCATGAAGTGGTTCTTGTTGATAATTTATGTGTGGATTTACTTCTCATCCTAAATACATGTAGTCACTGTATGAGCTAATTAGCATTAGATTGGACGAGATTTCATCAGCTGAACATTTTTTGTGAAGTCAGTTGTGCTCTCTCATAGGTTAAAACACAAAGCCAATGTCAAAACACATACATAATCAGATATTCTAGACCTATTTAGATCAATGGAACTGATTTTAGGTGAGTTTCTACTGAAGCTTACTACTTAGAGGTCGTCACCATGGTTGTACTATATCCTGCCTGCTTTTAATCTAGGTTATGTTTGGTTGTTCTCACTTATGTGAGAAAAAATTGTTTGGTTTATTCGAGGTTTGTCTGAGCATGTTAGATTGATAGATAACTCAGGAAAACATGATTGTTGTACTGTATTCTGCTTGGTGTTTATGCTTGTCTTTTTTTAGTTTGTGAATAATTTAGTATACTTCTTTTCTTACCTGAGAATCAAATGATGTTTGTTCCTTATCTTGATAGAGATGTGCTGGCAGATTGATGTTGCTGATTGGTGCATGCCCTCCATGCCATTGTCATGGAGCTCTCTTTTAGGTGCTTGCCCCGTGCCATTGTCAGTAGAAACCTTGCTAGCTCATTATGCAGCTGCCTAAGCATTGTAAATAGAGTACTCGACTAGCTTTTCTTGATTCTTGCCTGGTTGGTGTTTGTTCGACAAACTACCTAACATCGCCTGGAGTACAAGAGCCACTCTGTCCCCGGAGGCATGGGTTCGCAAAGATCCAGTCGTTTGCCATCTGACGGGGAGGACCCTTGCAAAGGACCTCCCAGGAGGTCCTCTGTGCAGGACCACTTCACCTATCAATCTGTGGGACCTCCAGGACAGGGACTCACTCCTGGTGATGCGATAGATCCTGTACCACCACGTGCATTATTTTGCCCTACATTGTCACCTCAATAGGTGGTATCCTCAGAATATGTAGAAGGCCATTAACATGACTTTCTATTATTGGATATCTTGAAGGGCATGAGCCTGCAAATGTATGCATGCTTGGACTCAGAACTAGCAGTTGTATGCTGTCTTTATTTGCACCTGAATCTGTATATCTACTCCCAGCTCACTTTCATGCACGAGCACTGGCCTATCGTGTCTGTCTCTCTTATGTCAGTGTCTTAACCGATGGCGTTCTTCTCATGCATGATTCTTGATGTCCTTCGTTGTCAATCAAATTCACTGCACACTAGAAACTTCATTACTTGATTTTGTTTCACCAGTAGAGAATCCGTGATTTGACTTCATTAGGCCATGTACAATGCAAGGTGCTTAGTGAGGTGCTTATAAAAATAAACCACACATTTTTCTAAGCACCAATGCTTATATCTATAGGAGAGGTGCCTAGTTAAGCATTTCTGTTGTATAAATAAGCACACGTGCTTAACCTAGAACCAGTTTATTTTGCTAAGCACCTCTGTAAACACCTTGCATTGTACATGCCCTTAAGGGGCCTGCTTTGTCATATATTCGAAGTATTACCTTTGTTCCAAAATATTAGACGTTTAGGTAGCCTAAAATGGCCTACCAAAACATCTTATATTTTGCAACGGAGATAATAATACGCTTGGATCCACAGCAACAACTACATATATCTGGCGCTATTGCATTACTGATATTATTGCCCTCCTGTCCTGAGAAGCCATTTCTACTTACCCCTTAGATGACATCTTCATACTGCAAGAGACTAACCATCATACTGCAAGAGACTAACCATTGGATTTCTGTGTATATCTTACCAGGTCATTTCACAGTTGCAAATGCCGACATACATATTATGGCTGATAATGTACATAGTTCACTTCCGAGCAAACTGGGCTTTTGTCTGTCATCACATTTTCCAGAGACGAGGTTTGTTGTGGAGATGACCCTGCAATGTGATGCATGGCAGCATGAATGCGCTATTCGCATAGAAAGCTGTAAAATCGAAGGGCGGAGAATTCATGCCAGAGAAATAGGTTGACTGACAACTTGAAGGGTGAGCATTTCTCATTCGGAGTTTGTGGTCAGGACTTGCTGCATCAGAAACAGTAACTTATTTTTAGAACTAGAATCGAAGACTTGGCCTTCATACAGGGGCAGTTTGTATGTGAAATATAAGCAACAGTTTTGTGCAGCGTGGTGAAAAGTTGAGTATGTTATCGTGTAACCAAGCTCACTATACAATATAGGCTGGTGTATATGTATACAGCTCAGTGCCACTGTATTAATCAATTATTATGTTGATACAACGTCCATGTTCGGAAGCAAGCAATGCCGACCTCTGCATTCTTTCCAACAATCAAGCGAGAAACTATGATTTTAGTCGGACCAGCACGCATCCGCTTTGTCCTGTGGTTACTTCCTCCAGATCATGCTGTCCTGTTTTTGCCTTCGTGAAATCAAGAAAGGTACTCCCTCCGTTCAGGTGTATTAGGCCTGTTATAAGCAGCGCTGAGACCTAGGTGCAAGATGATACGATGAGAGAAAAGCTCAACCAATTTATTTCAGCCAATCCCTGATAGCTAGTTATTACACGGAGATGAAACATCAGCTAATCGTTGGGGTAAATCACTGTGGGCCCTTTGCATGCAAGCAAACTGTCCAACCACATGAGAGAACCTAGCGCATGCACGGCTAGCACTCTATTTACTGCCTAATTAATTGGGTCATTAACTGCTGATTCGGGCCTTAAGATGGTATAGTTTCTGAACAAATATATTTTCGTTGGAGGCCTAATACACCTAAACGGAGGGAGTAGGAGTAATAGGTACTGATTGTGATGCGCATTGAAAGCTGTGGGCCAACGCCGACAAATAGCATCCATTGATGTTTCTTCGCTCCTGCGCTCCCAGAAACGCAATTTTAGGTTTCCGCCTCTTGCCGGCGGCGCCGCCTGTCCTCCCGCCTCTGTGGCCTTTAGCGTCATGGTCGCGTGGTGGATCCCGGTCCCTGTCGGCATTCTCACAAGTTTTTTTCCTGTTTTGTTAGGTTTTGTGTCTTAACGGGTGGCGGCTGCTCTTTGAAAATGGAATAAGCTCCTCCCATCCAGCCTTCGTTCTGGCGGCGTCTCCAGCGTCATCAGATCCGGCCAGTGGTTGTCTTCGGTGGATCCGATCTTTGTTTGTCTTCGCTCGCGTGTCAAAAATTAGATGCTTCTGATCTATACTTCTCTTCATCGGCGACGGTTGCTGTGCTAGTGCGCTGGTCCTATGGGGCTGTAACACGACGACTTACCGACTGTCTTCTACAACAAGGTTCGCCCGGCTCTGATCATGGAGGGGTGATGACAGCAACGTGCCTTCGGCTCGCTCTAGTGTTTGTAGTCGTTGCTACGTGGTCTTCGATCTAGATGTAATTCTTATTGTTTCTGGTGTTTTTTATACCGTCTTGACAGTTGATGAATAGATTGGAAGTTTCTTAAAAAAAATAACATCCATGGATGTGATGTGTGTGCGACATAGGACATGACCACGATGTGATGTCTATGTTGCTCAAAGGCGACCACATGCCTTATCAAACCCGCGCCGACGGGAGGTCGCTACCCAAGAAATGGAGAAAATTACGCAAAACTACCACAATTGCGCCACAGTTTACGCGTCAGTACCATTTTTGAGATTTTTTTCTTAAAATCTACCATCTTTGGAGTTAACGATTACAAATTTTTCAAATTTTTGTCTAACCATATTTTGACAGACTTACTGACTAGTTGGACCCATCTGCACGAGCCTAGGTGGCAGTACATGTGGATTTTTTTGCTGATGTGGACGTGGGACCCTGTGTCAGCCTCACATCTGATTTGATCCCCAAGAGTCCTCTCGTTCAGCTTCCCGTTGACTTGGCCGTTGATGCTGGCAGGCTCGCTCTCGTCATGCACGGGCGTGACGCGCACCTTCCTGGCGCCGCCGCGCGCGCGCCCAGGGGGCCGTGCTCTGGCCGCCAGCGCCTCGCTAGCGGGCACCGCCATAGCCGCCATGCCGGCGCTCGACAGGGGACGCCCGAGCATGGCCGTGGGGAGCACACATTATATCTGGCCGGCGCGTAGCAGCTCGCCGGCGTCGAGGGCCGGCACGTCCGCGTCGAAGTAAAGCGCGTCGGAGCTGCACAGGAAGAACCGCCTCTCGCATTGTTGCCAAGGACATCGGAGACGCTGACGGCAGGAGATTGGAAGCAGACGGAATCGACGTAGACGACATGAATTCGACCAGGGGAAGGGTGGAATCGACAGAGGAGCTCACCAGAAGGATTTCTGAGGAGCTGTTCGTGCGCGAGGACGACCGCAGGCGCCGAATTACGGCGGCTCTCCACCGGCCGCGAAGAAGACGCGGACGAACTCGACACTACGGCGGCTCTCGGGGCGATTACTTTGGGGACGAGCTTGGAGACGAAGATGCGCAGCTCAGCGCCGCCACGGGGCCGTCCCCGCCGTCTTCCGACCGGCCGACACGCTCGGCAGGCTCCGGCACCGGCCGAGCTCACCCGAGCCGCCCGTGCGGGCCGGCACGGGCGCGAGCTGCGTCCCCTCGCCGCCAGCCAGCCCCCGTCACCCCCGTCGCCCCCACCTCCCTGGCCGCGGCCCAGCGCCGCCACGGGGCCGTCCCCGCCGTCTTCCGACCGGCCGACACGCTCGCCGCGCCGCCCGCGTGAGGAAGTCAACTTCATGGAGAAAATCAGATGTGAGGCTGACAGGTGGGTCCCACTTCCACATCAGCAAAAAAATCCACATGTACTGCCACCTAGGCTCTTACAGATGGGTCCAACTAGTCAATAGTCTGTCAAAATACGGTTAGACAAAAATTAGCGCAATTTGTAATCATTAACTTCAAAGATGGTACTCCCTCCGTTTTTTAATATAACATGTTTTAGCATTTGATTAGATTCATATGTATCTACATGTATGTAGACATGTTTTAGTGTATAAGTGCATCCATTTTGATGTGCTATCTCGTAGAGCTAAAACGTCTTATATTTATGAAAAGAGGTACGGAGTATTAGATTTTAAAAAAAAATCTTAAAAATGGTACTGACGCGTAACCCGTGGCGCAATTGCGGTAGTTCTGGGCAATTTCCTCCAAGAAATGAGCACAGGAAGAAGCCAGCGCTTTACTACTACCAAGTCGAAGACAGCGAGTAGATGGAAGGAGTTGAGCAGTTCAAAATACGAGCCCTGTCCGTTCTGCTACGTAGGTTCTCCGTGGCTTCACCTTGTAGAGACATTTTTTTTAGTGAACTCCTCCTTTTATCCGCTTGTTGTTTATGTGTGACACTAGTTAGTATACCCATGTAGCTAATATTTGTCTAGATTACTATTTTTGAAACTTTGGGCCATCTTTTGTGATGAATGTCCGTTGGAAAATGTGTGAGGTGATGCCTGAGACCCAAGGCTCGCAAATCATAACGAAGACGTGTAATGGGATATATAGTGAAGAGAAGGTTGCAGATGCTCGCCTTTGATGTCATTCGATCTTTATGTTTTTGTCGCACCAGATCGGCCTAACATGTCGATCTTATTTGACAACACATGTTTAATACTAAAATGGTGTAAAACTATATTTTAAATTGCTAGATGAGATAATTTCGTATAATTTTTACTAAGAAGGATAATGTGTGTCCCAAATGCAGGGGTAAAAAGTGGAATTTTTTAACTATTTCTTTTATAAGCCATTCTAGAGAACATTGCTTCTGAAGACTAAGATAGGCAATGGTGTAATGGTCTTTTAGAGACCATGGCCTATCTTAGTCTCTAGTTTTTTCAAAATATTACCTCGTTATGGAGTCCAACACTACGCGACACAAATGCGCGTGTTTTCGAGTAATTAGTCCATAGACTCAATATAGTACAATTTTTTTGGGAAAATCACAACTCTGTTGAACACACGATGTACTCACGTTGTAACGTTCTCCTGTAACCGGTAGTCCTAGTCCTAAGGGTAGTGCCACCATAGTAGGATCTCGACTCTCTGTACTCTATTTATGTAACAAACCAACAGCAATACAATCATTCGGTTGAGAATCACTATTCAGCTTGGTATCAGAGCATTGCGCTGCTCACCTCCCCATGGCCGACACTTCTCTCTCCTCGGCGTCTGCCTCGACTCCGGCCACGACCTCCCTCGATTCTGATCCTCACACCCCCATACAACCTCGCAACACCATGCCGCGAGCTCCCCCAACCCCGGATCCCTACAACTTCCCAGGGTTCTCCGATGCCCTGCCGGTAATCCCAACCCAAAACACACCACCGACTCTCACTTTCCCAACCCAACCCAAACCCAATCCTATGATCATCCGCTTCTCGGAATCCACATTACTACTTACGTGAAGTTTCAGGTCAATTCCACAGGTGCGAATTTCTCCAAGTGGAGGAAGATGTTTCGGTGGCTCCTGACCATGTACAACGTGATGGATCACGTCACGGAGGGAGATGCACCTGCGGATCCCGACGATAACTGGCGCGCCGTCGACATCCACATCAGCTTGTGGTTCGTGGCAACCCTCACCGACGACCTTCATCGCCTTGTTCAAGGGCATGACGGCCGGGCGGCCACAACGTGGGCGCGTCTGCATCGCTTCTTCCTCGACAACCAGTCTTCGCGGTACATCTACCTCAGCAAAGCCTTCCGCAACACATCTCGCGGTGATCTGTCCATCGCCGCCTACGCCAGCAAGCTGCAGTCCCTTGCGGACGACATGGACGCCATCGGGCGCCCGGTGGACGATCTCGACCTCGTACAGCAGTTCGTCGCCGGCCTCGGAGACCGGTATCGTCTGCAAGCCGAGATCCTCAAGACCGCTTTGCCCTCCTTCACCGACTGCTGCTCCTGCCTTCTCCTCGCTGAGATCACCAAGGACATCGGCGATGCCCATGCTTTCGCCATCCATGGCGACGATCGCGGTCAGCCCAACCGCGTCGGCGGCTACGGAGGCCCCTCCCGTCCGCCAGGCGTCATCCCGAACTACAAAGGCAAGAATCCTATACCCGGTTTCGTCCATCCAAATCAGGGGGGGGGGGGCTCGTTGATACGTCTCAAACGTATCTATAATTTCTTATGTTCCATGCTTATATTATACCCATTGCTACATGTTTTATATACACTTTATATGGTTTTTATGCATTTTCTGGGACTAACCTATCAACAAGATGCCACAGTGCCAGTTCTCTGTTTTCTGCTGTTTTTGGTTTCAGAAAAGTTGTTAAGGAAATATTCTTGGAATTGCACGAAACAAAAGCCAAATTCCCTATTTTTCTCGGAAGGATCCAGAACACCGAAGAGGGGACGGAGGGGGGCCACGAGGCGGCCACACCATATGGTGGCGCGGCTCCCCCTCTGGCCGCGCCACCACGTGGTGTGGGCCCCTCGGGGCTCCACCTCCTTCACCCTTTCGCCTATAAATACCCCCCGACGAGAAAACCCTCGGTACCCGATCACTTTTCCACGAAACATTATGGAGCCGCCGCCGTCGTCAACCCTTGTTTGGGAGGGTTCAGAAGCTCTTCCCGGCACCCTGCCGGAGAGGGGAATCATTACCGAAGGGCTCTACATCACCATGCCCGCCTCCGGACTGATGCGTGAGTAGTTCATCCTTGGACTACGGGTACATAGCAGTAGCTAGATGGTTGTCTTCTCCTTATGTGCTACCATGTTTAGATCTTGTGAGCTGCCTATCATGATCAAGATCACTTTTATGTAATGCTATATGTTGTGTTTGCTGGGATCCGATGAATATTGAGTACTATGTCATTTGCTTCATAATATATTATGTGTGTGTTATTTATGATCTTGCATGCTCTCCATTGCTAGTGGATGCTCTGGCCAAGTAGATGCTTGTGACTCCAAGAGGGGGTATTTATGCTCGATAGTGGGTTCATGTCTTCATTTAATCTGGGGGAGTGACAGCAACCTCTAAGATTGTGAATGTACTGTTGATACTAGGGATAAAACAATAGTGATTTGTCTAAGAATAATTGTATTACTTACATTACACACTTTGCCTAATGCAATAATCTGTTGCTTGCAACTTAATACTGAAAGGTGTGCGGATGCTATCCGGAAGGTGGATTATTAGTCATAGATGAAGTTGGATAACGGTCTATGTATCATGTTGTAATGCCCAAATGAATCTCATACTAGACACCATGACTATAGTATATGCATCATTATGCAGTTCTTTATTTTGTCAATTGCCCAGCGTTGTAATTTGTTTACCCGCATGTATGCTATTATTTATTTATGGAGAGACACCACTAGTGAACTGTGGACCCCGGTCCTTTTCTGTTACATTGATAATACAACCTACTACAAACACTGCTTTCTTTCACTCTCTGCAAACAAATATCATTTTCCACACTATACATCTAATCCTTTGTTACAACAAGACAGTGAGATTGACACCCTCACTGTTAAGTTGGGGCAAAGTATCTTGGTTGTGTTGTGTGCAGGTTCCAGGTCAACCGTCAGGACATACCTGCAACATCTCTTTTCTGGCGCCGTTGACACCTTCAGAAGCGTTTTCATCTCCTACTGGTTCGATAACCTTGTTTTCATAACTGAGGGAAATTTGCTGCTGCACTACTTCATACCTTCCTCTTGGGGTTTCCCAACAACACCATCGTGTGCATCACTCGTCCAGCGGCAATCAGGCGGTGGCCAGTACGGGCATCAGGGCGGGCGGCGACAGCGGTCGCGGCAACACCCCTCCGCCAACTCGTGGCGGTGACACCAGTGGCCGCAGCAGCGGTTCTTCGCAGCAGCCATGGCTCGGGTACTTCGCGCCCGTGGGCGCACCCTTCCCACCGCGTGCGCCATGGATCCCTCCTAATGCAGCCAGCGTTCTCGGGGCGCGTCCGGGGATGCCAACTCAGGCCTACCCCGTCATGTTCTCCGGCCACACACCGCCTCCCACAGTGCCGTACTCCGCCCCAGCTGCATCGGCGCCTCCATACTCCTACGACCATGCCGCCATGATTCACGCCGCGACGAGCAATGAACATCATCAGCAGAACCCAGCCTGGATCATGGACTCCGGAGCCACGTCTCACGTCACCGGTAAGACGGGTAACTTGACCACTGCTCATCCTGCTTTAGTCTGTAATTCTAAGTATATCATTGTTGGCAATGGGTCTAAACTTCCTGTTCTAGCCAACGGATCTGTCCAAATCTCCTCTCTCCCCCTCCAATTGCAAAATGTTTTAGTTTCCCCTGGTATTGTACAAAATTTGATCTCTGTTCGTCAATTTATTCGTGATAACTTTGTCTCTCTCGAATTTGACCCATTCGGTTTTTCTGTGAAGGACCTAGCCACCAAGACACTTCTTTTTCGGTCCAATAGCGACGGCGACTTGTACCCATTCTTCGGCTCCAATACACCTTCCCACGTCGCCTTCACCACCACCACCACCGACCTATGGCATCAACGATTTGGACATCCGAGCAACGCATCTCTAGCACATTTACCACTTAATTTTTTACAATCATGTAATAAAGTAGCCCTCTCTAGCTCCACTCTTTGCGAGGCGTGTCAATTAGGACGCCAACCTCGTTTACCATTTCCCACATCCACCTCACGCACTTCCGCTGCTATTCAACTAGTTCACTGTGATTTATGGACATCTCCTGTACTTAGGTTGTCAGGCTACGAATACTATTTGGTTGTACAAGATGATTTCAGTCACTATTCGTGGACTTTTCCCATGAAAAATAAATCCGACACTTGTGCTATAATTCAGAATTTCTTTCAATATGTGCTCACACAATTTCATGTTGCTATACAATGTCTCCAATGCGATAATGGTGGTGAATTCTTAACTAACAACTTGCATGCTTTCTTTGCTCAAAAAGGTGTTTCCTTTCGCCTCTCATGCCCACACACGTCCCCTCAAAATGGAAAAGCCGAATGTCTACTTCGCACTACAAATGATATCATCCGCACACTACTCATTCAATCATCACTACCACTACCATTTTGGGCCGAGGCCCTCCTCACTGCCACACACCTCCTCAACATTCGACCAAGTCGTGCCATAAATCATCAAACGCCCCACTACATGCTATATGGCGCCTATCCGACCTACGATCATCTTCGTGTCTTCGGATGCTTGTGTTACCCCAACCTATACGCCACCACAGATCACAAACTCTCCGCTAGGTCTACGCGGTGCGTGCTGCTTGGTTACCCACGTGAACACAAAGGATATAGATGCCTCGACTTAAACACACGGAAAGTTATCATCTCTAGACATGTTATTTTTTATGAGAACATTTTTCCTTATTTTTCTATTAACAGCAGCACTACAACCGCAGAAGATCCCAACCCTCCTGCCAGCTCTGACGCAATCCACCCCGGGATCCCCCCTGCAACAACCTCGTACCGGCCAGTGCATCCACCTCGGGATCGATCCGCCACTCCCGCGGTGCCACCTCCACTCCGCGCCACACAACCCACCATCATTGCGCCAGGTCCACCACCCCCGCTGCCCGCACCCGACACAACACCCACCCCCAATCACTGCGCAGGCCCACCACCAGCAACCAACCACAGCCCGAGCCCACGCCACGGTCCCCCGCGCCATCCACCTCGCCTGCTGAGCCTGCGACCATGTCCCCTGCGCGTGGTCGCCACACGCCTCTGCCCAATCACAGTGCGCCACCTACTGCACCGATTCCCCCAAAAGCAATTCCGGTTCAGCCACCCACAAATCCACACAGCATGATCACCAGAGGCAAAAAGGGGTATTTTATGCCAAAACAAAAAAATTCCCTAGTCACCACCACTTCCACAATTTCTCCCATTCCTGCCACCTACCGAACAACACTTCAAGACCCTAATTGGCACAATGCTATGCTAGAAGAATTTACTGCACTAATGCGGAATGACACTTGGTCTTTAGTTGCTCGTCCTGCATGTACGAATGTGGTCACGGGGAAATGGATCTTTCGCCACAAGTTCAACGCTGACGGTACTCTAGCTCTCTACAAGGCGCGTTGGGTTGTTCGAGGATTCACTCAACAACACGGAGTGGACTATGACGAGACCTTCAACCCGGTTGTCAAACCGGCCACCATCCGTCTTGTGCTCAGCATTGCCACCTCCCACTCATGGTCCATTCATCAGATGGACGTAAAAAATGCATTCCTCCATGGCGATCTTCAAGAGACAGTATATTGTGAGCAACCCTCTGGCTTTATTGACTCCACTCATCCCTCACATGTGTGTCATTTGCGTAAATCTCTCTATGGGATCAAGCAAGCACCTCGTACTTGGTTTCATCGCTTTACAACTTTCATCACCTCCGTTGGGTTTTCGGCTTCCAAAAGTGATTCCTCACTCTTCATTCTCCGAAATGGCTCCTCTCTTGCATATTTGCTTATGTATGTTGATGATATAATTCTCACCACCAACACACCCTCTTTGTTGCACTCTGTCATTACCTCTCTCAACAAAGAATTCTCCATGAGTGACCTTGGAGATATTCATCATTTCTTGGGTATCAATGTGCATCGGACAAATGCTGGCCTTTTTCTCTCTCAACAACAATATGCTTTGGAAATACCTGAGCGAGCCAAAATGCTTAATTGCAATCCCATACCCACTCCCGTAGACACCAAATCAAAGATTTCAGCTCTTGATGGTCCACGGGTTGGTGATCAAAAACTCTATCGGAGTCTTGCTGGTGCCCTCCAATACCTCACACTTACACGCCCTGACATCTCATATGCCGTGCAGCAAGTCTGCCTTTTTATGCATGATCCGAGGGAATCTCACAATCAGCTTCTGAAACGCATTCTGCGTTATATCAAGGGCACTTCTCACTTTGGGCTGCAACTACGTCGGAATTCTTCCCTCGACCTCATTGCATATTCGGATGCGGATTGGGCCGGTTGCCCAGATACAGGTAAATCCACCTCCGGGTTCTCTGTGTTCTTGGGCAATAATCTGGTTACGTGGTCATCTCGCCGACAGAACACCGTGTCTCGCTCAAGCGCTGAGGCGGAATATAGAGCCGTAGCCAACTGCATTGCTGAATCTTGTTGGCTAAGGCAGCTTTCGCAGTAGCTTCATGATGTCTACGCACGCTTCTATTCTCGTAGACAGTGTTGGGCCTCCAAGAGCAGAGGTTTGTAGAACAACAATAAGTTTCCCTTAAGTGAATCACCCAAGGTATATCGAACTCAGGGAGGTAGAGGTCAAAGATATCCCTCTCAAG
Source organism: Poa annua (assembly GCA_026929855.1). Taxonomy (NCBI): domain Eukaryota; kingdom Viridiplantae; phylum Streptophyta; class Magnoliopsida; order Poales; family Poaceae; genus Poa; species Poa annua. The sequence continues at coordinate 37,129,083 of CM049438.1, forward strand.
CAACCCTGCAATTAAGATGCAAGAAGTCTCTTGTGTCCCCAACACACCCAATACACTTGTCAGATGTATAGGTGCACTAGTTCGGCGAAGAGATAGTGAAATACAAGTAATATGGATGATTATAAGTAGTAATTGCAATCTGAAATAAAAATGGCAGCAAGCAAACATGTAGCAGAACTTGTTGGAAACGGTGTTTCAATGCTTAGAAACAAGGCCTAGGGATCATACTTTCACTAGTGGACATTCTCAACAATGACATCAAAGCTGAATAATAAATACTACTCTCAAACACTCTCTTGTTGAATGATAAACACCATTCATTGCGTAGGGCTATAACAGCACCTTCAAAGTATGAGTAAACACACACCACAACGTCATAAAGGAATCACACACGGTGCACACACTGTCACCTTTACAACCGTGAATAAACCCGGAGTTCATATTAAAGTAACCTCTAGAGTGCATAATAGATAAAGAGTAACATCACATATTCAACTAGATTACAAAGCTCATGGTCTCATAAAGATCACACCATGGGAGAGAGAGATAAACCACATAGCTACCGGTAGAGCCCGCAGCCCCGGGGGAGAACTACTCACTCCTCATCATAGGAGTCAGCAACGGCGATGGAGACGGCGATGGAGTCGATGGAGATGGCTCCGGGGGCAATTCCCCGTCCCGGCAGGGTGCCGAAACAGAGACTTCTGTCCCCTGAATTAGGGTTTTTGGTGGCGGCGGCGCAGCGGAACTCTTCTCTGGAAAAGGACTCCGTAGGTAGGGTTATTTTGTCGGGGGGTATATGTAGGCGAAAGGGCGAAGGCGGCGGGGCCTCGAGGGCCCCACACCCCGTGCTCGCGCGGCCAGGGGGGCACCCGCGCCACGAGGGGGTGTGGGCCCCTCGGGGTCCTCCTCCGTGTCCTCTTCGTTGTTCTGGAACCTCCTGGGAAAAATAAGCACTTTGACGTTTCGTTTGTCCAATTCCGAGAATATTTACTTAACAACTTTTCTGAAACCAAAAACAGCAGAAAACAGGCAACTGGCACTATGGCATCTTGTTAATAGGTTAGTCCCATAAAATGATATAAAAGTGTATATAAAACATGTAACAAGTGGCATAATATAAGCATGGAACATAAGAAATTATAGATACGTTTGAGACGTATCAAGCATCCCCAAGCTTAGTTATACTCGTCTCGAGTAGGTAAAATGATAACAAGAATAATTTCTGAAGTGACATGCTTCACACAATCTTGATCATATAACAATGTAAGGCTCATGTTATGAATGAAGTGATTCAAAGCAATGGTTTATAGTTTGCTAACAAATAGACAAGGAGTAAACAACTACATCATATAAGCAAAAACTTTTCATGGATAGTACTTTCAAACAAGCATCAAAATGATTCACATGAAAGTTAACTCATAAAGCAATAGTCTCTAAGTAAAAGAGCATTGAAGCAACACAAAGGAAGATATAAGTTTAAGCATTGGTTTTCAACTTGTAACATGTATATCATATAGATAGTTGTCAACACAAAGGAATATAACAAGTGCAATAAGTAAGCATATAGGAATTGTTGCACACAGTTGACACAAGTGTTTGGTTCTAAGACAGAAAGAAGTAGGTAAACTGACTCAACATAAAGTAAAAGAAAGGCCCTTCGCAGAGGGAAGCAGGGATACAAACATGTGCTAGAGCTTTTTAGTTTTTATAGGTTTTTGAAATCATATAGAGAGCATAAAAGTAAGTTTTGAGAGGTGTTTGTTGTTGTCAACGAATGGTAATGGGCACTCTACCCGCCTTGTCAAACAGACTTTCAAGAGCGGCTCCCATGAAGGACGTTATTTCTACCGGCAAGGTAGATCATCCCTCTTATCTCTTTTGTTTACACATATAGTTAAAAACTGTTGTCATTGCTTGACTGATTAGATCATGGCAAAAATGTGAAGAGATTGCAGCGGTTAAAGTTGTAATTAATTGGGACTGGGCACCCCATTTGCCAGCTCTTTTTGCAAAGTTAATGGATAAGCGGATGTGTATGCCACTAGTCCGGTTGTGAAAGTCTGTCTAAAAGCAAATGACAAGGTTGATATCCGTAACACCACATACTTCCTCATGAGCTAATAAACATTGACACAAATAAGAGATAATTGGTTTTGAATAATAAAAGGTAGCACACGAAGTATTTGCTTGGAATGGCAGGAAATACCATGTAGTAGGTAGGTATGGTGGACACATATGGCATGGGTTTTGGCTCAAGGTTTTGGATGCACGAGAAGCATTCCCTCTCAGTACAAGGCTTTGGCTAGAAGGTTATTTGAAGCAAACACAAGTATAAACTATGACAGCAAGACGTATATAAAAAACATATTGTAAGTATTATAGAACTCTACATTGTCTTCCTTGTTGTTCAAACACCTTTAGTAGAAAATATCTATACCTTAGAGATACCAAACATGCAAACCAAATTTCAACAAGCTTTACGATAGTTCTTCACTAATAGGTTTTAACTACATGATGTAAAAGCTTAAACATGATCTACTTGAGAGCTCAAATCAATTGCCAAGCACCACAACATACAAGATAACAATCCATAAGAGCATGTGTATCTTTTTCATTATACCATCTACAACATTTAGCATTTTCTGTTTCCAACCAAACACCAATCAACTTATTTAAAGATAAACTCTCCAATTATATAACAATGAGATATGAGAGTGTAACATAAGAAAAACTAACAGGTCCAACAAGAGATGCATGAAAAACAAGAGCTAATAGTATTGAAGTAATATAGAAGAATACTCAACAAATATAAGTGAATAATACGAGTATTCATAAGAAAAAGCGGAGCGTGTCTCTCTCCCACAAAGGAATGTTAGGATTAATTTTATTCATAGAATGAAAATAACAAAAACAAAAACAAAAACAAACAGACGCTTCAAGTAAAGCACATAAGATGTGTCGGAATTAAAATATAGTTTCACTAGAGATGACCTGATAGTTTGTTGATGAAGAAGGGGATGCCTTGGGCATCCCCAAGCTTTGACGCTTGAGTCTTCTTGAAATATGCTTGGGTGACCCACGGGGGCATCCCCAAGCTTTGGCTCTTTCATCTTCTTGATCACATCACATCATCCTTCTCTCTTGATACTTGAAAACTTCCTCCACACCAAACTCAAAATAAACTTCATTAGAGGGTTAGTGCATAATAAAAAATTCTTATATTCTGCATGAACACAATTGCTACCAATGCTACTGGACATTAGCTACAGCCACTGATACTTTATGGATCAAAAAGATCCATTCAAAATAGTAAAATAGGCATTGCAAAATAAATGGTAGAATCTGTCAAAAACAGAACAGTCCCTAAAGACGAATTTTTTCGAGGCACTTAACTCGCTCAAATCAGAAAACTCAAAACTAACGAAAGTTGCATATATATCTGAGGATTACGCACAAAAAATACCAGGTCCATCCGATTTTTCTGTAAAGAGTTATGAATTTAACGGTGGACAGCAGAAAACAGTTTCAACACAGCAACCCAAATCTAGCATCAACTTTCTACTAGAGGCTTAACTTGACACAACAATGCAATAAAGTAAAGATACAAATGAATTGCTACAGAGGTAGACATGTTCCTTGACTCAACAAAAAAAAATAACAGGAATAAAATATTGGGTTGTATCCCAAAAGCTCTTTCTTTATAGCCATTAAGATAGGCATAGTGATTTTTATGATGCTCTCATAAAGATGAGAGTTGAAAAACGAAGGAGAGCATCAAGAGGTAAACATCAAACACATTTAAGTCTAACTCACTTCCTATGCAAAGGAATCTTGTAATAGGATAAATTATTGAAACATAAAGCAACTATCATAGAAAGATGAAACAAATAAAACTTCAAAGCTTCCAACATAAAGAGAGGTGTTTTAGTAACTTGAAAACTTTTACAACCATATTTTCCTTTCTCATAATAACTTTCAGTAGCATCATTGATAAAATCCACAATATAACCATCACATGAAACATTCTTATCATGATCCATATGCATAAAAGTATCATTATTTCCCTCATAAGAAAAGTTCTTCTCATTAATAGCAACGGGAGTAGGATCATCATAAAGAACTTGAACATGATAGACAAGTTGTGTATTGAAAGTATTGGTTTGAGTAATTCCTCTATAACTATGACAAGTTTCAAAAGGATAATTGTAATAGTAACCTATGTCATAGTATTCTTTATAATTATCAAAGACTGGAGACATAGTATCATCATAAGCAATAGAATAGTTATCCTCCAAAGTGTGTTTATTTGTAAACATATCATCATTTTTACTAGAAGGAGAGGTCTCAAATATATAATCATTAGTAGCAAAAGGATTTTCAAACACCTCATCCCCGAGCTCAGAACTTTCTATATCATCATGGGAAGGAACATGGATAGTACTAATAGTTAAGCAATTATTAACATCATCATTTTCAGAATTAGTTTTCCAGAGATTTTCAATATCAAAAGAAGTGTGCTTTTCCCAATCATGATCACTAATATAAATAACAGGCATAGGTTCATCATCAAGTTCAGAATCATCAAATTCAGAATTATAAGTATCAATTGTAACAGGAGCAACAAGTTTGGGAGAAGATACCGTTTCCTCTCTCCTTTTACTCCCCTTCTTCTTCTTCCTCTTCCCCTTTTTCTTCTTCTTTTCCTCTTTAGGAGGGAGAGGCTTGAAAGGAAGCTTCTCCACATAACCTGGTTTAGTATTAGAGACAATGGAAGAAACTTGGGGGAATTCCTCTCTTTCATTAATAAGCTCAAAACACACATTAGTCATGTCATACTTTGGTAAAGTCTCATCCTTTATAATATTTTGTATGTAGGTGTTAGCATGGCAATCATTAACACAATAGAGATAACATCCATGCAACAAATCATTCATATCAATATCACTCATCTTTAACAAAGAAGTTTTTCTTGATAACTCTTCACACCCCAAAAATAATGTAAGTTCGTCATGTTGATTAGGAGTGATCATGTTATCACAAAAGTCTCCTACAATATCCTTATTAGAACCTGAGCATTGAAATTCGAAAAGACCTTCTTCGTAGCAAAGTTCACAAATAAAAAGATAGGTGGCACAAACTTTTTCACCAAGATCCCTTAGAATCTTATACCAAGTTCTAGTATTTTCATTCCTATGATGGATACAATATTCATCTTCGATTTGATTAATTCCACAAGGTCTATGTATTCCACAAAAATTAACATGCTTATAAGAAATAGTATTTTCAGAAGTTTGAGCATGTTTATTGCAATCATTAACAATAATTTCATTTTCCATGCAAGTGTCTTTGAAAGGTTCATGATACACGTCCCAATTTTCTTTAGGAACATTAATATGAGAAGCAAAGGTTCTAAAATAATCAACAATAATATGAGAATCAAGACCATATTTAGCACTAAGCTCTTGAAAACCAGCAGTTTCAACGAAAGACTTAATGCAATCATATTCATAGTTTATACCTGATTCTTTACCTTTGTCATTCTCCCAATCTTCAGCATTGTTTCGAATTGTTTCAAGAAGATCCCATCTAGATTCAACCTTCTTACTTGTGAAAGAGCCCTCCGAACAGGCATCTAGATAATCCTTGCAATGTCGTGAAAGTCTTGCATAAAAATTATTAACAATTATTTTATCAGGAAGCTCATGGTTAGGACATTTGAGTATTAATGTTTTCAGCCTTCCCCAGGCTTGAGCAATGCTTTCTCCTTCATGAGGCCAGAAATTATATATAGAATTCCGATCTTGGTGAATCTCACTTGGAGGATAAAATTTAGAATAAAAGAGAGATACAATTTCCTCCCATCCAAGAGAGTGCCTATTCTTCAATAATTTATATCAATGCACAGCTCTTCCACCAAGTGAGATAGAAAATAATTTCTTCTTAACTTTGTCCATTGAAATACCTGCACACTTGAACAACTCGCATAATTCATTTAAGAATAGCAAATGATCAGCAGGATGGACAGTTCCATCCTCTACATAGCGGTTATCCATAACACGATCAATAATTTTCATAGGTATTTTAAATGGCACTATTTCTTCATGTGGTTTTAGAATATCACAAGCATCATTAGAATTATCACATATTGGAGGCAAAGCATTATCAAGGCAAAATAATTCCTCCAAAGCTGAGGAGCAAAAAAGATTATTTTTATTTAAACTAGCTTCCCCAAGCTTAGGCTTTTCCATAGCCTTAGCAATAATGGTGTCCAAAGAATTTATAATAATAACATTACTACCATTATTATGCAAACAAACTTCCATAGATTTTTTAATTTTCTCATCAAAAGTATCATGTCCTAATGCAATATAAATTTCATAAAGATCTCTATTTTTGTTGTTGTTTTCCATTTAGTCTAACTAGTGAAAATAAAAACAAGAAACAAAATGTAATAACTGCAGGATCTAAAGGAGATAACTTCAAGCACTCACCTCCCCGGCAACGGCGCCAGAAAATAGCTTGATGTCTACGCACGCTTCTATTCTCGTAGACAGTGTTTGGCCTCCAAGAGCAGAGGTTTGTAGAACAGCAGCAAGTTTTTCTTAAGTGAATCACCCAAGGTATATCGAACTCAGGGAGGTAGAGGTCAAAGATATCCCTCTCAAGCAACCCTGCAATTAAGATGCAAGAAGTCTCTTGTGTCCCCAACACACCCAATACACTTGTCAGATGTATAGGTGCACTAGTTCGGTGAAGAGATAGTGAAATACAAGTAATATGGATGATTATAAGTAGTAATTGCAATCTGAAATAAAAATGGCAGCAAGCAAACATGTAGCAGAACTTGTTGGAAACGGTGTTTCAATGCTTAGAAACAAGGCCTAGGGATCATACTTTCACTAGTGGACATTCTCAACAATGACATCAAAGCTGAATAATAAATACTACTCTCAAACACTCTCTTGTTGGATGATAAACACCATTCATTGCGTAGGGCTATAACAGCACCTTCAAAGTATGAGTAAACACACACCACAACGTCATAAAGGAATTACACACGGTGCACACACTGTCACCTTTACAACCGTGAATAACCCCGGAGTTCATATTAAAGTAACCTCTAGAGTGCATAATATATAAAGAGTAACATCACATATTCAACTACTCCCTCCGTATCAAAATATAAGATGTTGTGGCCACTTTTGATCATTATGTATCTAGACACGTTTAAATACATGGTTCATTTGAACCTTGCACTAAAACATGTCTAGATTCATAATGATCAAAAGTGGCCACAACATCTTACATTTTGATACGGAGGGAGTAGATTACAAAGCTCATGGTCACATAAAGATCACACCATGGGAGAGAGAGATAAACCACATAGCTACCGGTAGAGCCCGCAGCCCCGGGGGAGAACTACTCACTCCTCATCATAGGAGTCAGCAACGGCGATGCAGACGGCGATGGAGTCGATGGAGATGGCTCCGGGGGCAATTCCCCGTCCCGCCAGGGTGCCGAAAAAGAGACTTCTGTCCCCCGAATTAGGGTTTTTGGTGGCGGCGGCGCAGCGGAACTCTTCTCTGGAAAAGGACTCCGTAGGTAGGGTTATTTTGTCGGGGGGTATATGTAGGCGAAAGGGCGAAGGCGGCGGGGCCTCGAGGGCCCCACACCCCGTGCTCGTGCGGCCAGGGGGGCACCCGCGCCACGAGGGGGTGTGGGCCCCTCGGGGTCCTCCTCCATGTCCTCTTCGGTGTTCTGGAACCTCCTGGAAAAAATAAGCACTTTGACGTTTCGTTTGTCCAATTCCGAGAATATTTCCTTAACAATTTTTCTGAAACCAAAAACAGCAGAAAACAGGCAACTGGCACTATGGCATCTTGTTAATAGGTTAGTCCCAGAAAATGCATAAAATGATATATAAGTGTATATAAAACATGTAACTAGTGGCATAATATAAGCATGTAACATAAGAAATTATAGATACGTTTGAGACGTATCACTTCATCATCCACCGACGCGTGCCACTGTTGTATATTGTGACAACATCAGTGCCATTGACGTGGTAATACCCTTCGGGTACCCCCACTATGGCGTATAAGGAAGATAGAAGCCCATCGGGTGGCCCAGCGAAGCCCAAGAAGCTGCTAAGGAAATAACTTGAAGGACAAGACAAGGACTCCTATTCGTAGTCTATTAGGACTCTCGTGTAAAACCCCCCCTGGCTGCATATATAAAGACAGGGAGGGGTAGACAAAAGGATATGCCACAACACCGTAGACAATAGACAACGGCTCATCTAGCCCTAGCCATCAACATCGCCACCACGGCCACCATGTAATCATCATCAATACCAGATCAGACAAGCAGGAGTAGGTCTTTACCTCACAATGAGGGGCCGAACCTGGGTAAATCCTTTCTTGTCAGCCGTCCGGAACCACCAGCCGCCATCATTCTCTCTATACGAAACCCGAGGTACCTAACCGAGGGATTTGCCGGGTTCACACCCCGTCAATTGGCGCCGTCTGTGGGAAGAACAACGTGTGGGATTCACGGTTGCGGCGGCCCAACCTTCATCAACAACAGCGGTGACTCGCCGTATCAGATCAGCGCATGAGGGCTCGATAACAACACCGTCCTCGCGTGCGGCTAATCCGATCCGATCTATGTCAAATCGCAACATCAACGTTGTACAACGCAGCACTCGACGAGTTCATCTATCGACTGAGAAAATCATCTGGTCAAAAATCGGCGACCTGGGTCGCTGCGGGCACCAGCACATGGATCAGCAAACACGTCGGCTGGCCGCCGGGCGCAAGGCGCAAGAGACGTTGTCCGTCCAGCTTCCATGTGACCCTCCCGCCGTCAGGGACGCATGTCCAAGCTGAGGCCAAGACGTGCAGATAGCAGCTGGCGAGGATTTTTTTTTTTGATAGGTATACGTATATATTAAGTCAAAGACATAACGTAGTACAGAATACGTACAAACCCAACGGAAAGGTCCAGACGGACACGAACACCCGTACAACAACACAGCCCGAATCGCCTCTCTTCACCGGCGCCGGCGAGCACCGCGAGCAAAGAGGGCAGTAACCAGCACACCCGAAGAAGAGGAAGCTCCATCGCCGCAATGGCTTTCTGGACCACGAGAAGAAGCACCAGAGATGCCCATCTATCGCTGTGGCGCGCGGGCCGGGGATCATCCCCGAGCTCACCCTCATCCTCCAGATCCAGCACCGTCCATCAACGAGGTCGAGAAGAAGCACTGGGTCCGCCAACCTGCAACCACATACCTTGTACCGAGCTCGTCGCCGACCGAACCGCCGCTACACCCAGCAGGCAAACGGCAGCAACAACTCCAACACACCAGCACCCCACAAGCCCTGCAGCGCCGCTGGAGGAGGCGACGCCACGACGACGACAGGGCCGGAGGACAGGATCCCCAGCGCGCGCGGTCGACGACATCGTCTCGTCGGCCCCCCGCAGGGAAAAGAAGCTCCGGCGATCCGAAGATCTAGGAGCACAAAAGGGCGCACCGGATCTGCAGATCCGGAGGCCAGCACCGCCGGAAGCTCCCCGCCGTTGCCACACCTGGCCTCGCCGGGATGGGGAAAGAGCTCCAGCAAACTTATTCCACCTCGCCGCCGCCACCCCCATCCAAACCACGGCGCCGGGGAAACTAACCCTACTATCTACATGCCTCAGGCACAGATCGGAGGTCCCTCCACTCTCCCGCCGCCGCACGGACGGCCGGAGAGGGAGGAGACCGACGATCTGGCCGTCGGCAGAGCAAGGAAGCTCGGCTCCTTCCCTTTCGCCTCTCACGCTCACTGTTCACGGGGGAGGGGAAAGGAGTAGCCGCGCGGGCCAATCAGCTGGCGAGGATTGGATGCAGCATCTATCGTGTACCAACGATCGGAGTCAGCTCCAACTGGTACAGCCCGCAGATCCAGAAAACCAATCAAGAAAAGAGAAAAGGAAACAAGGAGGCGTGAGAGACAGCCAAGCTTCTCAACAAAGGAAAAAGAGAATCAGTCCGTCGGGAGGTATGAGATGATCTCTTAGACTTGCACGCGGATCGAGCAGCCCAAGCAAGGAAAAAAAAAATCCCGTCGGTCGACGGCCGTACGGGTGCAGCCAGTCCGCGGATCCGTGGAGTCATAAGGACAGCGCTTATCATTGCATGGAAGTCTCACGTAAAAGAAAAGGCAGCTCTCTACTCGCGACCATCGCGACTTTCCGTGGTTTTGACGCCCTCGATCTCATCAACAGCCGCATTAGCGATTAGCGCCTGCGGCACCGACAGACATAGCTGCTCCTTGGAGGGACACCAGGTATCCTTGGGGCTGGCGCTTTGCATCCCTGCATCCGGTTGCACGACTCCGGTGCTTTCTTCAAGACCGCCTCGCCGACTCGACTAGACGGACTCGGGGGCTAGGCGTTGCAGTCGTCGTTTCGACTCCGCCTGGCGAAATGCCGAACAAAATCAGGTGCTATTAATTCCGTTTATTCACTTTTCTATACCATTATACATATCAAGTTTTATTATGCTATCAAATTATATTATACGCAAATCTTGCCTTTTTCTTGTGTTATTTTTCGCCATGTGTGGGTCCGTCTCGGCGAAACGGCGCATCAGCTTCGACCGCATGTACCCGACGGACTGGCGACTGACGGCGGCAGCGCACGGCGTGGCGGCACTGCACATCTTCATCGGCCGCCCGCCCGACAACCGCTATCAACGTGGAAACAGGCGTACCTCACGCTCGGGGGCTCTCGATCAAATCATCAACAACAAGAGTGTGACATCCCGCTTCAACCTCGACCACCTTCGATTCGCGACCATCGCAGCCGCATCATCCTCGACTACAACCTCACTCGGAAGAATTTCGACGCCCGCGCCTCGACGACAACTTTGTTGACCTTCACAACAACGACCGCGCCTGCGATATCGGTACAAATAGCCTGCTCCCTGGGAGGGCGCCGCATGCACTCGGGGGCTGGCGCTTCGACATCTACAACAACAACTTCCTCGCTGCGCCGACGGGACGAGTTCGGCGCCATAATCGACTCCGCTTCCCTTCATCGACCCACATCGTCGCCTCCGCATCGACGACTGGACAAGACGGACTCGGGGGCTGGGCGTTGCAGTCGCCGTTTCGACTCGGCCTGGCCAAACGCCAGGACACTCCGCCTTCATCAACTTCGCATCGACGACTTGACAAGACGGACTCGGGGGCTGGGCGTTGCAGTCGCCGTTTCAATTCCGCCCAGCCAAACGCCGCGCCACTCCGCTTTTTTCGACTCCGTTCGCCGGGTCTATCACATCTTGCAGATAAGTTTAATTTTATAGTATTATAATTTATCGCTATAAGCAAATTTCTTTTTACTTTCAAGTATTATATTCGCTTGCACTTGTTGGTCGGTAAGGCATTATGCAAAGTATTTGATATAACAATTGCGGTCAATACGACCATTTTCTCTCTTACAACAAATCAAATTATTCGCTGGTCGAAACTACGCGTCGGTGGATATATTGGATGGTCAGCTGGATTTCTCAAAGTCGGGATATTACCCGCATCAGGTTTTTAAAGTCGGGTCATACCCCGTATCGGATTTTTAAAGTCGGGTCATAACCCGCATCGGATAGTCAAAGTTGGGTTCTCTAAAAACCCGCATTGGAATTTTGAAAAGTCGGGTTCTTTGATGACCCGCAACGGAATTTTAAAGTCGGGTTCTCCATCACCCGCAACGTAATTTTAAAGTCGGGTTCTCCATCACTCGCATCGGAATTTTGAAAGTCGGGTTCTCTATATGACCTGCACCGGATTTTTTGATAACAAGTTCTTTAAATCTCGCATTGGTTTTCTCAAACAGTCGCACCCTCTACCGCGTCGACTCAATCCGTCCGCCTGGATTATCTTTCGATTAAAACGCCGCACCCAATGCCGCGTCGACTCCGTCCGCTGCCTCGACTATTTATTCCGCCGCGTTGATTTCATCCGCCGCGTCGATTACTTATTCCGCCGCGTCGACTCCGTCTACCGCGTCGACTACCAGCTATGTACTAGGCGCTCCAGTCGCACTCGACGCTCGGGGGCTGCGGCCTAACAGTTCATTCAACAAATCACCCCAGTCGCACTGTACGCTCGGGGGCTGCGTCGACTACGATCCGTCGCATCCACTCTATCCACCGCGCCACTAGCCGTGTCGACTCCGCCCATCATCTCTACTTCGTCTCAAGGCCGATATACACAGATACAAAGACGAGTTGAGCGTCTCCTCAGTCGCTTCATACTTCAGCAATTTACTCCCATCGGGAGGGCACCCGCATCATTTTCGACTGCGATTTCGAGCCTACGCTCAATTGCAAGCAATTAAACATAGCCTCGGGGGCTACTCCCATCGGGAGCGCTGCCCGCGCACCCGATGATACAAAGGACAGTCGACGATCAGCGTCACTCGAAAGGAAGAAGAAGAAAAGCGTACATGATATCACTCGAAATTCGGTCGACTGCCTCCTGGACCATATTCAATAGTTAAAATAGTAATTCCCGGGATGTAGCTGCCGAGTCAGGCCCCGGATGTTGTACCAAAGTACAAATGTAAGACCTGAGTAAGGCCGGGTGGCCCATACAAGCTATGCGGACCTGATAATTTCCGTGCTAGCAGGCATGATGCAAAATCCCGGCGGACGCGCCAAGGGTACTCTAAATATGACCGGGTTCTGACCAGTAAGTCCAGACAGGCGTGAGTCGAACTTGAACGGTCTTACCGGGTTCGAGCCAAGGGACTCGAATCTGTGTAGGCTAGAAAGGTATTTCGCCCGAGTCGCGAATTCACTTGACCCCGATCCGTCGGTTGAATCAGTCCTACTATGCCATCCATCCCACATAAGACGAAACAAATATACTCGACTTCGAGACAGCAAATATGTCAATCATCCCACAGCTGGACATTCATTGCCAGGAGTGCCTGATAAGGCGAATTGCAGTAACTAACTTCGATATATCAATCTTTTTACTATATTTACTCGCAGGATATGAGGAACCAAGAAAAAGAAGATAAAATACATGGGATTAGAACAACTTGAGCCTATGCCCGACTCTGCGAGTCGCACATAGCCTCGGGGGCTACTCCCATCGGGAGCGCTGGCCGCGCACCCGATGAGCGTTGGTCGCGCAACTGACGCACTCGAAGTATTACAAGGATGGAAGCACTCGGTGCAGTACCGACTGAAGATTCCAACCAACCATCACGCATAAGGAGCACCATAAGATCTATGAAGTGGTGAGTCCCTGCCCGACTCTTCGAGTCGACCAGGCACTCGGGGGCTAATGACGTGGTTATACCCTTCGGGTACCCCGGCTCATCTAGCCCTAGCCATCAACATTGCCAGCACGGCCACCGTGTAATCATCATCAATACCAGATCAGACAAGCAGGAGTAGGTCTTTACCTCACAATGAGGGGCCGAACCTGGGTAAATCCTTGCTTGTCAGCCGTCCGGAACCACCAGCCGCCATCCTTCTCTCTATACGAAACCCGAGGTACCTAACCGAGGGATTTGCCGGGTTCACACCCCGTCAGCCATGTATATGTCATCCAACCCAGTGCAGCACCAAAGGACCAAACATGTTGAGATTGACCTCCACTTTGTTCGCGATAAAGTTGCTCTCGGTGAAGCTCGAGTTCTTCATGTGCCCACAAGCTCTCAGTTTGCTGATATTTTCACCAAGGGGCTACCTACCAGTGTGTTTCAAGACTTTCGATCCAGCCTCAACGTCGCGTCAAGCGTCGTTCCGACTGCAGGGGGTGATGTCTACGCACGCTTCTATTCTCGTAGACAGTGTTGGGCCTCCAAGAGCAGAGGTTTGTAGGACAGTGATGCACATGGTGGTGTTGTTGGGAAAACCCCAAGAGGAAGGTATGATGAGTGCAGCGGCAAGTATTCACTCAGTTATGAAACCAAGGTTATCGAACCAGTAGGAGATGAAGAACACGTCTGAAGGTTGTCGGGGGCGGAATATGGCACGGCGCAACACCAGGTATTCCGGCGCTGACGTGGAACCTGCACAACACAATCAAAGTACTTTGCCCCAACGAAACAGTGAGGTTGTCAATCTCACTGGCTTGCTGTAACAAAGGATTAAACGTATGTGTGGAAGATGATGTTTGTTTGCAGAGAATGAAAGAAAGCAGCTTGCAGTTGGTTGTATTATCAGTTTAAAGAAAAGGACCGGGCTCCACAGTTCACTAGTGGTGTCTCTCCATAAATAATAATAATAATAGCATACATGTGGGTAAACAAATTACAGCTGGGCAATTGACAGAATAAAGAGCTGCATAATGATGCATATACTAACGTCATGATGTCTAGTGTGAGATTCATTTGGGCATTACAACAATATACATAGACCGTTCCAACCGCATCTATGACTAATAATCCACCTTCCGGTTAGCGTCCGCACCCCTTTCAGTATTAAGTTGCAAGCAACAGATTATTGCATTAGGCAAAGTGTGTAATGTAAGTAATACAATTATCCTTAGACAAAGTACTACTGTTTTATCCCTAGTAGCAACAGTACATCTACAATCTTAGAGGTTGCTGTCACTCCCCCAGATTAAATAGAGACATGAACCCACTATCGAGCATAAATACCCCCTCTTGGAGTCACAAGCATCTACTTGGCCAGAGCATCTACTAGCAACGGAGAGCATGCAAGATCATAAACAACACACAACATGATATATTATGAAGCAAATGACATAGTATTCAATATCCATCGGATCCCAGCAAACACAACATGTAGCTTTACATAAAGATGATCTTGATCATGATAGGCAGCTCACAAGATCTAAACATGATGGCACAATAGCAGAAGACAACCATCTAGCTACTGCTATGGACCCGTAGTCCAAGGATGAACTACTCACGCATCAGTCCAGGAGGCGGGCATGGTGATGTAGAGCCCTCCGGTGATGATCCCCCTCTCCGGCAGGGTGCCGAGAAGAGGTTCTGAACCCTCCCGAACTAGGGTTGACGACGGCGGCGGCTCCGTAATGTTTCGTGGAAAAGTGTTCGGGTATTAGGTCTTGTATTGTCGCGGGCATTAAGTAGGCGAAAGGGCGAAGGCGGTGGAGGGCCGAGGCTCCCTCCTCAGGTGCTGGCGCGGCCAGAAGTGGGGCCGCGCCGGCACCTCATCTAGGGGCCGAGGCCCCTCTCCATTAGCTCTCCGGTGTTCTGGAACCTCCCGTGAAAAATAGGGACTTTAGTATTAATTTCGTCCAATTCCGAGAATATTTCCTTAAGTGGTTTTCTGAAACCAAAAACAGCAGAAAACAGGGAACTGGCACTGTGGCATCTTGTTAATAGGTTAGTCCCAGAAAATGCATAAAACAATGCAAAGTGTATATAAAACATGTAGCAATTGGTATAATATAAGCATGGAACATAAGAAATTTCTACTCGTCCTCGAGTAGGTAAAACGATAACAAGAAAAATTTCTGAAGTGACATGCTTTCACACAATCTTGATCATATAATAACGTAATGCATGTAAACTGAGATCAAATGAATAAAAGCTGTAGTTTATATTGATATCAAATGAGTAATGAATAAACAAGTAGGAAGAAC
Organism: Poa annua; assembly: GCA_026929855.1. NCBI lineage: Eukaryota > Viridiplantae > Streptophyta > Magnoliopsida > Poales > Poaceae > Poa > Poa annua. The sequence goes on from CM049438.1 coordinate 37,144,721, forward strand.
AAAGCAAAACTTTCAATGAATTAGTACTAGAGAACAATCAACCGTGCAAAGTAGATATTAAAGATGATTTAAGTTTCAACAATAACAATATAATCATCTAATGAATCAAACACTCATGACAACTTTGTGAAAGGATCAAGTCAAGCAATAACAATATGCACGTAGAAGATCATCTCTCTATTTGTTCACTCAAAAACAAGCAAGTGTTCAGCGTTGGTTCCTGGCATCAGGATGTTGTGGCTAAAAGAATAATAAAGGGGGTTTGGAAGGCCAACGGAAGAAAGTCTCACACAGCTGAAAGTGATCATTAGACAAGAGGAAGTCTTACAATCGAAGCTATGCAAGGAGTAGTGATTGCCACACAACGGATGCACATAGAGCTATAAGTGTATGAAAGCTCTCCAATGGAACTAGTGGGGATGCATCTAACTTGCTTGCTCATGAAGACCTAGAGCACTTTTGAGGAGGCTCATCATTGGAATATACAAGCCGAGTTCTATAATGTGAAGTTCCCCACATAGTTATGCAAGTAAAACATGAAAACTCTCTCATATGGAGTAAAGGTGCTAAACATGAGCACAAATGATGACTATGAATATTACAGGTACTATAACATGAGCACAAGTGTGGATAAAGAGTAGTAATGTTGCCCCCTTTTTATTCTTTCTTTCTTTCTTTCTTTTTTTTCTTTTTTTGTATTTTTCTGTTTCTCTTTTCGACGGCCTCCATGGCTCTTTTCACTTTTAGGGGCAAACATTCTAATATGACAACACAGTTTTGATACAAGGATCTCATAAGGGATAAAACATGGTGTATGAAATGGTGCCTCTGCCAGTGTAGCAGGATATGCAATGATCTAGCGTAACATGGGTAAAACCACACATCAGCTATATAGAATCATGCAAAGCAATATATAAATGATAAATGACAACAAGTCATGTAATGTAAGATGAAAGTTGCATGGCAATATATCTCGGAACAGCTATGGAAATGCTGTAGTAGTTAGGTATGGTGAATGTTTTGAGTAAGATATTTGGCTTATGTGTAGGAGAACATGATTGAGATCTCTCACGAGTTTTGGATGTACCCGCGAACTATGCAACAACTCTCAATGTGAGAAAGGGCAATGCAAAGTACCGAAGAGGCTAGCAAATATGGTGGTGGAAGTGCCATGAAAACCGCAGCTTTAGAACTCACAAGCAAAAAGATTCCAACTAGAAATATGATCTTACAAGGCATAATGAAAATACTCCATGAGGGACTATGCCAAATGAACAAGTCACTGTTGGGACCCCGACCGTAGCGCATAACGCAAAGTCATTACGGTTGCTTTTAATATTAGAAGTCATATATCATTATGCTATCAACTGGATATTTAGTGTGGCACAGCTTCAAGTTTTCTAGACCAACCATTAATCATTCCACTATACTAAACCATCATGTTTTACCATTAAGCATATTAATATCTCAAAACAACATCAATGATTCAAGTGACACAATTTAATGATCTACAAGATTATGTATCATTTAGTTATACCATCTACTACACTTAACATTTTCTGTTCTTAACCAAACGCCAATCAACTTATTTAAAACATAAACTTGAAGGAGATATGCCCTAGAGGCACTTAATAAATATAGTTTATTCGTCATATCTCAATTGTTCATTATATGTTTTATACCATGCTATAACTGTATTAAGCGGAAACATTAATACACGTGTGGTAGATAAACAACCAGGTCCCTAGTAGCCTCTATCTAACTAGTTCATTGGGCAATTGATGATCGAGGTTTCCCGATCATGTGACATTTATGTCAGTTGACAATGGAGTCATGTCATTGGGAGAATGACGTGATGGACATACCCAACATTTGTAGGACGTAGTCATTACACCTTCGACCGTGAGACCTACTCTTATTGCTATTCCTGGAAGACACTTTGATTGCATCAAACGTCATGTCTTACATAGTGTGATAATAAAGGTGTCCCTCTCGGGTGTCGGAAAGGAGTATGTTGAGACGGGGGGTCAAGAGTGGGATTTGCCAGTCCGCATAGCAGGATAGATACTCTAGGGCCCACTCGGTGAGATTATGTCAAACGAGCTTGCAAGCGTGTGACTAGGTCACCGGGACATAATATCATGGACGAGTAGAAGTTAGCAGTGTCGGTAACGAGATCAAGCTAGGTATGGAGATATCTATGAACGAGTCTCGGACGCGCTAAGTATCGCATGGCAAAAGGTTTAAGACTCAGACGTCTAGGTTCGAACGGTAAAGTATTCGTTATCTCGCAGGGATTAATTCTGGGTATCCTCGGTCCACGAATTAGTCATTGATCGGAGAGGAGTCTCGATCATGTCTGGTGAGATAATCGAACCGCTAGGGTAACACACTTAAGGGGAGTCGACAGTTTTACCGGAAGAGAAAAATAGGAAAAGAGAGCACCGGGAACGTCCCGGGAAAGTTCCGATGGAGATCGAGCAGCGACGAAATAGTTTTCGGAGCCGGAATAAATTATATAATGTGTATTTAATATTAATTAATGTAATTAATAGTTAAATATATTTATTTAATTTTTCCTGAATTTTTAAAGGCAAAATACCCTAAATGGGCCTTCTCATGCAAGAAGGCCCATGAGGGGGGGAAGCTTCCCCCCAAAAGGGAGAGAGGGGTTCGGCCGGCCTAGGTGGGCCCCATGTGGCCCACCCATGGCCGGCGCACCAAGGAGGGGGGGCTGGTGTGGGAGTTTTGTCCCACACCGCCCGGCTGGCAAGGTTGGCAGCTCCCATCCTCCTCTATATATGGGTGCACCCCTGGCCTTTTAAAGACACCAATTTCTCTCTCTCTTCCTCCTTGAATAACGTGATTCCCTTGTTGGAGTTGCGCCAAGGAGGAGTTCTCTCCACCATACGCACACCGCCGTGCTGCTGGTCTTCCGGTCCCAGTCTTCCGCTGCTTCGTCCCTGGATCGGAGCCCGGAGGAAGTCGGCTTCACCGTATGTGTGTAACGCCCTGCGAGGTGCCACACTAGTGGTGCTGGAGGTCTGCTTCCTCTACACGGCCTCGAGGTCGTCGTCGGTTTCATCGACATCACCGCGTCATCGTCTTCTTCGTCGCGCCAAGTTCTCCGCGACCTTGAGGTCGGCTACGGCGTCTACGTCAGCAACGCTTGTGCGGGAGCGTAATCCCCGCTTTTCGGTCTACAAGGGTATGTATACCGATCTCCTCCGTACTACTATATCTGCATAGTATAGATTCTGACTAGTTTAAGGTTATCGCTGTTAGGAATTTTTTTGTTTTCTGCCTGCGATCCCCTTCAAAACTCTCCAAGTATTTAACAATGAATCAAGAGAGTATAACATATGAGAACTAACAGCTCTGAACAATAGGTGCATGAAAAATAAAAGCTGAAAGTATTACAGTAGCTATAGAAAAATACTCAACAAATATAAGTGAAGAATAGGAGTATTCAAAAGAAAAAGCGGAGCGTGTCTCTCTCCCACACAATAATGCTAGGATCCATTTTATTCAGAGAACAAAAATAACAAAAGCAAAAATAAAAACAAACATACGCTCCAAGTAAAGCACATAAGATGTGGCGGAATTAAAATATAGTTTCACTAGAGATAACCTGATAAGTTGTTGATGAAGAAGGGGATGCCTTGGGCATCCCCAAGCTTTGACGCTTGAGTCTTCTTGAAATATGCTTGGGTGACCCACGGGGGCATCCCCAAGCTTAGGCTCTTTCATTTTCTTGATCACATCATATCATCCTCTCTCTTGACCCTTGAAAACTTACTCCACACCAAACTCAAAGTAATCAAAAATTCTCGTATTCTGTGTGGAGACAATCATTATAATGGTACTGGACATTAGCTACAGCCACTGGAATTTTATGGAACAAAAAGATCCATTCAAAAACAGCAAAAGAACCAATGCAAAATAAATTGCAGAATCTGTCAAAAACAGAACAGTCCGTAAAGACGAATTTTTTCGAAGCACTTAACTTGCTCAAATCAGAAAACTCAAAACTAATGAAAGTTGCATACATATCTGAGGATCACACACAAAAAATACCAGGTCATTTTGATGTTTCTGTGAATTCTGACGAATTAAACGGTGGACAGCAGAAAACTGTTCCTGCGCAGGAATCCAATTCTAGCATCAACTTTCTACTAGAGGCTTAACTTGGCACAACTATGCAATAAAGTAAAGATACAAAGGAATTGCTACAGAGGTAGGCATGTTCCTTGACTCAAGAAAATAAAATAACAGGAAGAAAAAGTGGGTTGTCTCCCATAAGCGCTTTTCTTTAACGCCTTTGAGCTAGGCACAAAAAGCAAAACTCAAGTATTTCCAATAGAAGAAGCATCAACATTATAGTTTGTACGAATAATAGAATTAAAATGTAGCTTCATCTTCTTACTAGGGAAGTGTTCCATACCTTTCTTAAGTGGGAAGTGGTACCTTATATTTCCTTCTTTCATATCAATAATAGCACCAACCGTGCGGAGGAAAGGTCTTCCCAAAACAATAGGACAAGAGGGGTTGCACTCAATATCCAAGACAATAAAATCAACGGGGACAAGGTTATTATTAACCATGACATGAACATTATTAACTCTCCCCAAAGGTTTCTTCAAAGCATTATCAGCAAGAAAAACATCCAAATAGCAATGTTCCAAAGGTGGCAAGTCAAACATATCATAAAGTTTCTTAGGCATAACGGAAATACTTGCACCAAGATCACACAAAGCATTGCAATCAAATTCATTCACCTTTATCTTAATGATGGGCTCCCAACCATCTTCTAACTTGTTAGGGATAGAAGCTTCAAGTTTTAATTTCTCTTCCCTAGCATTAATGAGACCATTTGTAATATGTGTAGTAAAAGCCATATTTAAAGTACTAGCATTAGGACTTGTGGCTAGCTTTTGCAAGAACTTAATAACTTCAGAGATATTAAAATTATCATAATCAAATTCATTATCATCAAAAGTAATGGGACAATTATTTCCTATGCTCATAAAAATTTCAGCACTTTTATCAAGCATAGTTTCAGCAGTTTTAGGCAATTTTAAACATTTGGAAGTAGTAGAGGAAACATTGCCAACACCAATTATGTTACCATTAATAGTAGGAGGCTTACTAGCATGTGAATTAACATTATTTTCAGTAGTAGTAATGGTGCAAACTCTAACAATATCATCATCTTTAGCTAATTCTTCCTCTTTTTCCCATCTAGCACGCAATTGAGCCATCATCCTAACATTTTCATCAATTCGAACTTGGATAACATTAATTTTAGCAAGGGTCTTACTCTCATTAGTATCATTAGGCATGACTTTAGATTTTAAAAGATCAACATCAATAACAAGACTATCAACTTTAGAGGCGAGAATATCAATTTTCCCAAGCTTTTCCTCAACAGTTTTATTAAATGAAGTTTGTGTAGTGATAAAATCTTTTAACATGGTTTCAAGTTCATAGGAGGTATTTGAAGGGAATATGCCCTAGAGGCACTTAATAAAGAAAGTTTATTGGTTATATTCCAATTGTTCATTATATGTTTTATACCATGCTATAACTGTATTAAGCGGAAACATTAATACAAATGTGGTAGATAAACAACCAGGTCCCTAGTTGCCTCTGCTAAGACTAGTTTCATTGCGCGATTGATGATCGAGGTTTCCCGATCATGAGACATGGCGTCTGTCGGCAATGGAGTCATATCGTTAGGTGGAACGATGTGATGGACTTACCCATAATTTGTAGGACGTAGTCATTACGCCTTCGACCGTGAGATCAACTCTTATTGTTATTCCTGGAAGATACTTTGATCGCACCAAACGTCATGTCTTATATAGTGTGACAATAACGGTGATACTTTTGGGTATCGGAAGGGAATAGTTGAGACGAGGGGTCAAGAGCGGGATTTGTCAGTCCGTATAGCCGGATAGATACTCTAGGGCCCACTCGGTGAGATTATGTCAAATGAGTTTGCAAACATGTGACTAGGTCACCAGCTGACATAATATCATAGACGAGTAGAAGATAGTGTTGTCGGTAACGAGATCATGCTAGGTATGGAGATATCTATGAACGATGCTCGGACACGCTAAGTATCGCTTTGGCAAAAGGTTTAAGACTCGACGTCCAGGTTTGATAGATGAAAGTCATTCGTTATATCACAGGGGTTAATTCATGGGGTCCAGGCCTACGAGTTAATCATTGATCGGAGAGGAGTCTCGATCATGTCTGTTATTATATCGAACCGCTAGGGTAACACACTTAAGGGGTTTCGACAAGACAACCGGAAAGGAAAGAGATCACCGGGAACGTCCCGGGAATGGTCCGATGGAGATCGGGCAGCGACGAAATAGTTTTCGGAGCTAGAATAAATTATATATATAATATGTTTGATATTAATTAGTGTAATTAATATTTAAATATGATTTTATATATTTATTTTCGAATTTTTAAAGGCTGATTTCCCTAAATGGGCCTTCTGGTGGAAAGAAGGTCCATGAGGGGGGGGAAAGTCCCCCCAGGGCTTCGGATTGGGGGAGGGCCGGCCTAGGTGGGCCAAATGGGGCCCACCTAGGGCCGGCGGCTCTATCTTGGCCAAACCAGGCATGTGGGATAGTCCCACATTGCCTGGCTGGCAAGGTTGGCTCCCGCCCCCCGGGAGCCTTTATATAGAGGGGCATCACTGGCCTTTTAATTCAACCAATTAATTTCTCTTTCTCTCCTCGATAACGTGATTCCCTTTGTCGGAGTTGCGCCGAGTTGAGAGGGGATCTCTCCACCATAGCCCGCTGCCGCGCTGCTGGTGTTCCTGTCCAAGTCTTCCGCTGCTCGTCCTGGACTGGAGCTTCGGAGGCCGTCGTCTCCACCGTATGTGTGTAACACCCTGCGAGGTGCTGCGCTAGCGGTACTCGGAGGCCTACTTCCTCCACCCGACCTCGAGGTCATCTTCATCGTCTTCGTCGCGCCGAGTTCTTCGCGACCTATAGGTCGGCTACGTCGCCTTCGTCGTCAACGCTTGTGCGGGAGCGTAATCCCCGCTTTTCGGTCTACAAGGGTATGTATTCCGATCTCCGCCGTACTTCTATATCTGCATAGTGTAGATCTTGGCTAGTTTAAGGATATCGTTGGTAGGAAATTTTTTGTTTTCTGCTTGCGATCCCCTTCAGTGGTATCAGAGCCGATCTATCGTAGATATAGCTGTACGCTGTTAGAACCCGTGTTCTTCACGGGGGCACCGTTCCTGTTATTTGCTACCCTCTAGCGTGCACTTGTGATTCCAGCGGCATCGAGTTGATGAAGCAGCCCGGACCGACTTTACGCGTACGCTTACGCGAGACTGGTTCCACTACTGACATACGGCTTGTACCGTATCTGTGGCTGGCGGGTGTCTGTCTCTCTCTCTTTAGTTGGTCTTGCATTTTCAATGGAGGGCCCGAAAGGGATGCTTAAACATGCAATTATTGGATCGTTGTTGTGGTCATAAGTTCGTAGGTAAGAAGCGGTTCTTTTTACGACAGCCCCAAGCCACGTAAAATATGCAAAAGATAAAGTAGAAGCGTCTAACTTTATTTTGCAGGGGCAATGTGATATGGTCAAGGTAGGTTTATTAAATTGTTTATGAACTGCGGGCGCCAAGAAGACCATGGCGCAATGGACTATATCACATCGCATTACATTTGATGTTTTGTGTGCATCTTATATTGTGTGATTATATATATTAGTATATATATTAGTTACGCGGCGGTAGTTATATATAAGATGATCCCTTCATAATACCACTAGTGTTCTTCCTCCAACGAGCACCACCAAGAAAGTTCTACGTTATGAGGCAGGCCGTGACGATCGGGTGTCAGACATATCGTCGTTCGCATACAGTGGGTGTAAGCCATGTTGCACAAGCGTTACGTGGAGGTTATTGTGGCGAGCCTAGCATATGCAGATATGGCCTCGGAACACGGAGGCCGAAAGGTCGAGCATGAGTCACAGAGTTGTTGTGATTGACAATTGTCTACCCTTGAAGTTGTGCTGCCGGCTCTGACGATGAGGGGTTGCGCAATGGATGGGGGTCGTGTAATCACTGAAACGACCAGGAGGGATGTTCGTTTGAGTGGGAGTTCTGATAGTTATTTTCTAAAATACTAGAACTCAAAATATAATGAACAAAGTCTGTTTTGCAAACCTTTGTGGATATTAACCAATGTAATAGCATTTTTTAAAATTAGGCGCATTCCTGCGATTGAGAAACTTAAAAGGTTGGGTCCAAACTTCATAGTTTTATACTTTAGCTTGAGGATACTCCTTGTTTAAACCGTTAGCTCTTTGTGATACAATACCCGCTAGGAGATAAACCCGGAGATTCCGCTAACAAAAGGATAATTTGGATTATCAAGTTTTTGTGCGGATGATATCATCATAGTCCAGTGTATGCTATGATCTCCTCCATAGAGAACCAACGATGTGTACGAGTTGTTAGATCGCGAACATATGAGATGATCGCTAAACTCGGGGTACACCTAAAGTTGGGGTGATGAAGTTTATCAGTACGTTGACTGATTGTCTTCTCAACCAAGATGGAAGAGAATACACACATTGAAGGAGCACGTGGCAGTCATACTTGATGACATTGGTCATACTTGATGACATTGAGACGCCTCGCTCCGCTCGATCACTGGATGACAGACGACGTTGCCAGGTGCAAATGCTTTGTCATAGACTATGTCATGCAAGGGGAATCGTTCACCTTCATGGTTCTTGATTACGTTGGAAGTATCAAGAAGATGAAACAGATCGCCGGAAGTCATCAATGATGATGGTGTATATATGATATACATGTTATGAATGTTTTAGCTAAGCAAGTACTCGCAGTAGTGACTAAGTTTTGATACTAGTCATGTTTTATGAAAACCAGGTTTACTGCTTGAGTGGCTTGAAAGGATGAGGCGACATTGCGTGTTGATAATGGCAGACAAATTGTTGTGATGGCCATAGACACTCTCCCTCTAGATCTACCATTTGAATAAATTCTTTATGATCGCCTGTTAGTATGATCGTTATAAGTATGTCTCCTCTAGCGAGACAATTGTTCATATATGTTACTGACAAATTCGTTGTCCTATATTTATGAAGTAATGATCATATGCCGATTTGAATTTAGATGGTAGAAGCTCCCACATTCATAATATTAATGCCAAAGGATACGAACTTAATAAAGACACCACATATGTGTGGCACTACCGTTTAATTCATGTCAATGTTATAGTCAATGAATTAGCTCCATACCGGATGGATCTACAAGTCCTTAGATTTGATCTTTTGACACTTGCAAAATAACTAAGACACCGTTTTCGGAAAACGGGCATATAACTTATTGATAGTCATGCATATAGATGTATGTGGTTCAATGAAGTAATTGACGAGTAGTGGAGACCTTTATTTCGTGAACTTCGTTGAACGTTTTGAGTATGACTTGTTGAGAATCGTGCATATGGGTGTATGTGAATCAATGAAGTACTTTAACGTGAAGTGGAAGTCTTTATTTCCTAGACTTCATGAATATTCCAAGTAGATATATGAATATCCACTCAGGGAATGTTAGTCTGGAAATTTTGATTCGATCAAACAAGTTCAGAATGAAGTAGGAAATAAATTTAACAAGAAAATCTAATTCCTGCGATACAGATCGAGGAAATAAAGATTTGAGTTATAATGTTGGCATATCATTGGAAGACTTGTGAGAAGAGTTCCACAAATTACGTCGCATGGAACACCATAGTGTTATGGTATGTTAGGACGTCGTAATCGCACCCTATCGGATAGTGTGTGGTAAATAAATCTCTTACCGAATTATTGAGATCATTAGAGTCGTATGGTAGAAACGTAACACTCACGTTAGATAATAGGGAAACCATTTAAATCCATGGAGACAATACCATATGAGTGATGGCATGGCTTTTAGCCTAGATTGTCGTTTCAGTAATTTAGTGTTTTGATGTGATCAAACCTAAAATGGATTAATCTTTGTAGTGTACCTAAAGAGTTAATTGGGTACATGTCTCACGACATAGGCAAAATCGTTGCCGGAATATGCCTTGCGAAAGAAATAGTTTCTTGTCCAAGGGTATAAGTGGGAAAGAAAGTAGAGCAAGGAAAAGTTGATGAACTTTCTCTCCAGACATCAGAGTGGCGCAACCGAAAGTGTTTTCGGTGTCATGCTCCACAGCTTGAAAGAAGCTAATGATACAAGATCATGATGTTCTGAGCTCATACTAAGAACGTAGGCGTACGAGGTTGTGTTTCACACTATGTGTTACGACAATCTTGTTATGAAGGTCATGTTAATGGAATATGACAGACCTACGAACTACGAACAAGAGATGGTAGACCTAAGTCCGAGAAATGGCTATGAGTCATATATGATCCGAAATAAAATCCATGTACGATTACCAGGTATTGACTTGGGAGATCTTCTTGATGGCATCTAGGATGTTAACAGAATATGGAATTTTATGAGAGAGTAGACACTGATAAGGATCGATTTGTCGTGAAACAGTTCCGACAGATTCAAAAGTTGACCACAACGAGATTTTGTCTCAAGTGGCGAAGCCTAAATCTATTCTGGGTCGTTTAGCAATTACTATAATTTCGAATGAGAAATTGATAGAAGGATAAGGAAACCATGTTTCTTAATAGTGTCATTAAGAAAGAGTTGTAATCAGTACAATAATGGTTTGGTGATCCTGAGGATGCTAAACATGTATGCAAACTTCAGTTGTCCATTCATGGGCTGAAGCAAGCATATCGGAGCTGGAATCTTCACTTTGATGATGTGATCAAAGGATTTTGGAGTTGTCCAAAATAGTTGAAGAGACTTGCATTTGCAAAGAAGTGAGTGGGAGCAAAGTAGCTTTCCTTGATCTGATATGCGGAAGGCATATTTGAGTGGGAGCTAAGTAGCTTTCCTTGATCTTATATGCGGAAGGCATTTTTGAGTGGGAGCTAAGTGTCATTCGTGATTTTGTATGTGACGACATATTGAATGACACAGATCCTCTAGTAGAGTGTAAAGGATTATTTAAGTGATTAAATTTTCTATGAAAGAAGTTAGGAGTATTAGGCATCCAATCTATAATTGTATAGATCGTAAGGGGCTTAATAACATTAGGTCGGAATATTTCCTAAGTTAAGATTCTGAAGTGTTTCAGAATAGAACAAGCGAAGAAAATGGTTCTTACTTGTATGACTAGGTGAAATATTAAGTTTATCTTGGCATTTTCAGTGATAGCAAATGATGTTCGACATTCTCTATGTATCAGACATAGATGCTATCAGATTGAAAGCTCGACTTAGTGTGACCCAAGTTCTTGGTTGAAGAACGGGTTCTAGAGTGATCCTTGTGTGGATCAATGAACAAACGTTAAGTATATTTTTCAGTGTCTGTGAGAACTGAAGATATGTTTTCTGGTAAAGGGAAAGAGTGAAAGACAACTTGCCGTAAAGAGGTTACGATGATGCAAGTTATTACACTGGCCCATACAACTAGAAATCTCATATAGGAGATGTCCTTTATTTTGAAGAAAGACATGGTTAGTTTGCGAAGTCGCATATGAATGCACTGTTGCATAATCTACATAGGTATAGAAATATATGGCAACTTCAGAAGTAGGAAGTGTGATTGGACTAAGCAGTTTTCCGAGCGTATGTGGTCCCCTTAATAGATCTCTTAGACTTTTAAGGCCCATGCTACGCGAATGTTCGAGTCTCACTCCATCCACTAGGATATATTTCACCGTCATCGTAAGATACGGGATGATGTCAAACTAGGTGACATAGAAGTGTTGCAAAGCACATATAGGTCTCAATGTGTGAGATCTGTTGACTGTATTCCTCTTCCACGAGACAAGCATGCACCAAGATGCTATGGGTGTTGAGCTTTTACCAAGTTGTAAACTAGATTAAGTGTTACTCTAGTGCAAGTGGGAGACTGAAGGGAATATGCCCTAGAGGCACTTAATAAAGAAAGTTTATTGGTTATATTCCAATTGTTCATTATATGTTTTATACCATGCTATAACTGTATTAAGCGGAAACATTAATACACGTGTGGTAGATAAACAACCAGGTCCCTAGTTGGCTCTGCTAAGACTAGTTTCATTACGCGATTGATGATCGAGGTTTCCCGATCATGAGACATGGCGTCTGTCGGCAATGGAGTCATATCGTTAGGTGGAACGATGTGATGGACTTACCCATAATTTGTAGGACGTAGTCATTACGCCTTCGACCGTGAGATCAACTCTTATTGTTATTCCTGGAAGATACTTTGATCGCACCAAACGTCATGTCTTATATAGTGTGACAATAACGGTGATACTTTTGGGTATCGGAAGGGAATAGTTGAGACGAGGGGTCAAGAGCGGGATTTGTCAGTCCGTATAGCCGGATAGATACTCTAGGGCCCACTCGGTGAGATTATGTCAAATGAGTTTGCAAACATGTGACTAGGTCACCAGCTGACATAATATCATAGACGAGTAGAAGATAGTGTTGTCGGTAACGAGATCATGCTAGGTATGGAGATATCTATGAACGATGCTCGGACACGCTAAGTATCGCTATGACAAAAGGTTTAAGACTCGACGTCCAGGTTTGATAGATGAAAGTCATTCGTTATATCACAGGGGTTAATTCATGGGGTCCAGGCCTACGAGTTAATCATTGATCGGAGAGGAGTCTCGATCATGTCTGTTATTATATCGAACCGCTAGGGTAACACACTTAAGGGGTTTTGACAAGACAACCGGAAAGGAAAGAGATCACCGGGAACGTCCCGGGAATGGTCCGATGGAGATCGGGCAGCGACGAAATAGTTTTCGGAGCTAGAATAAATTATATATATAATATGTTTGATATTAATTAGTGTAATTAATATTTAAATATGATTTTATATATTTATTTTCGAATTTTTAAAGGCTGATTTCCCTAAATGGGCCTTCTGGTGGAAAGAAGGCCCATGAGGGGGGGGGGGGGGAAAGTCCCCCCAGGGCTTCGGATTGGGGGAGGGCCGGCCTAGGTGGGCCAAATGGGGCCCACCTAGGGCCGCCGGCTCTATCTTGGCCGAACCAGGCATGTGGGATAGTCCCACATTGCCTGGCTGGCAAGGTTGGCTCCCCCCCCCGGGAGCCTTTATATAGAGGGGCATCCCTGGCCTTTTAATTCAACCAATTAATTTCTCTTTCTCTCCTCGATAACGTGATTCCCTTTGTCGGAGTTGCGCCGAGTTGAGAGGGGATCTCTCCACCATAGCCCGCTGCCGCGCTGCTGGTGTTCCGGTCCAAGTCTTCCGCTGCTCGTCCTGGACTGGAGCTTCGGAGGCCGTCGTCTCCACCGTATGTGTGTAACACCCTGCGAGGTGCTGCGCTAGCGGTACTCGGAGGCCTACTTCCTCCACCCGACCTCGAGGTCATCTTCATCGTCTTCGTCGCGCCGAGTTCTTCGCGACCTAGAGGTCGGCTACGTCGCCTTCGTCGTCAACGCTTGTGCGGGAGCGTAATCCCCGCTTTTCGGTCTACAAGGGTATGTATTCCGATCTCCACCGTACTTCTATATCTGCATAGTGTAGATCTTGGCTAGTTTAAGGATATCGTTGGTAGGAAATTTTTTGTTTTCTGCTTGCGATCCCCTTCAGTATTTCTATTATTTCTATAAGAATTACCATAAGAATTATCATTATTAGGAGGATAGGGCTTATAGTTGTTATTACCATAATTGTTCGTATAGGCATTGTTGTTGAATTTTTTTTTAATGAAGTTCACATCAACATGCTCTTCTTGTGCAACTAGAGAAGCTAAGGGAACATTATTAGGATCCATATGAGATTTACCATTCACAAGCATAGACATGATCATATCAATCTTATCACTCAAAGAGGAGGTTTCTTCAACAGAATTTACCCTCTTACCTTGAGGAGTCCTTTCAGTATGCCACTCAGAATAATTAACCATCATATTGTCCAGAAGTTTTGTTGCAGCCCCCAAAGTGATGGACATAAAAGTACCTCAAGCAGCCGAATCCAATAGATTTCTTGAAGAAAAATTTAGTCCTGCATAGAAGGTTTGGATGATCATCCAAGCAGTCAGTCCATGGGTTGGGCAATTTTTAACCAGAGATTTCATTCTTTCCCAAGCTTGAGCAACATGTTTATTATCAAATTGCTTAAAGTTCATAATGCTAATCCTTAGGGAAATGATCTTAGCAGGAGGATAGTATTTTCCAATAAAAGCATCTTTGCATTTAATACAAGAATCAATACTATTCCTAGGCAATGAAAGTAACCATTCTTTAGCTCTTCCTCTCAAGGAGAAAGGAAATAATTTCAGTTTTATAATGTCACCATCTATATCCTTATATTTTGCATTTCACAAAGTTCAACAAAATTATTTAGATGGGCAGCAGCATCATCAGAACTAACACCAGAAAATTGCTCTTTCATGACAAGATTTAACAAAGCAGGTTTAATTTCAAAGAATTCTGCTTTGGAAGCAGGTGGAGCAATAGGTGTGCATATAAAATCATTATTGTTGGTGCTAGTAAAGTCACACAACTTAGTATTCTCAGCAGTAGTTATTTTAGCAAAAATTAAAAGCAAACCGAAATATAAATATTAATGCAAGTAGCTAATTTTTTTGTGTTTTTTGATAATAAGAAGCAAACAAGATAATAACAAAGTAAATAAAGTGCAAGTAACTAAATTTTTTGTGTTTTTGATATTTAATAGCAAACTAAACAGGAAATAAAATTTAACTAAGCAAGACAAAAACAAAGTAAAGAGATTGGGAAGTGAGAGACTCCCCTTGCAGATGTGCTTCAGCTCCCCGGCAACGGCGCCAGAAAATTTGCTTGATGCACACGGTGTTGTTGTTGGGAAAACCCCAAGAGGAATGTATGATGAGTGCAGCGGCAAGTCTTCCCTCAGTTATGAAACCAAGATTATCGAACCAGTAGGAGATGAAGAACACGTCTGAAGGTTGTCGGTGGCGGAATATGGCACGGCGCAACACCAGGGATTCCGGCGCTGACGTGGAACCTGCACAACACAATCAAAGTACTTTGCCCTAACGAAACAGTGAGGTTGTCAATCTCACTGGCTTGCTGTCACAAAGGATTAAACGTATGTGTGGAAGATGATGTTTGTTTGCAGAGAATGAAAGAAAGCAGCTTGCAGTTGGTTGTATTATCAGTTTAAAGAAAAGGACCGGGGTTCACAGTTCACTAGTGGTGTCTCTCCATAAATAATAATAATAATAATAGCATACATGTGGGTAAACAAATTACAGCTGGGCAATTGATAGAATAAAGAGCTGCATAATGATGCATATACTAACGTCATGATGTCTAGTGTGAGATTCATTTGGGCATTACAACAATATACATAGACCGTTCCAACCGCATCTATGACTAATAATCCACCTTCCGGTTAGCGTCCGCACCCCTTTCAGTATTAAGTTGCAAGCAACAGATTATTGCATTAGGCAAAGTGTGTAATGTAAGTAATACAATTATCCTTAGACAAAGTACTACTGTTTTATCCCTAGTAGCAACAGTACATCTACAATCTTAGAGGTTGCTGTCACTCCCCCAGATTAAATAGAGACATGAACCCACTATCGAGCATAAATACCCCCTCTTGGAGTCACAAGCATCTACTTGGCCAGAGCATCTACTAGCAACGGAGAGCATGCAAGATCATAAACAACACACAACATGATATATTATGAAGCAAATGACATAGTATTCAATATCCATCGGATCCCAGCAAACACAACATGTAGCTTTACATAAAGATGATCTTGATCATGATAGGCAGCTCACAAGATCTAAACATGATGGCACAATAGCAGAAGACAACCATCTAGCTACTGCTATGGACCCGTAGTCCAAGGATGAACTACTCACGCATCAGTCCAGGAGGCGGGCATGGTGATGTAGAGCCCTCCGGTGATGATCCCCCTCTCCGGCAGGGTGCCGAGAAGAGGTTCTGAACCCTCCCGAACTAGGGTTGACGACGGCGGCGGCTCCGTAATGTTTCGTGGAAAAGTGTTCGGGTATTAGGTCTTGTATTGTCGGGGGCATTAAGTAGGCGAAAGGGCGAAGGCGGTGGAGGGCCGAGGCTCCCTCCTCAGGTGCTGGCGCGGCCAGAAGTGGGGCCGCGCCGGCACCTCATCTAGGGGCCTCGTGGCCCCTCTCCGTTAGCTCTCCGGTGTTCTGGAACCTCCCGTGAAAAATAGGGACTTTGGTATTAATTTCGTCAAATTCCGAGAATATTTCCTTAAGTGGTTTTCTGAAACCAAAAACAGCAGAAAACAGGGAACTGGCACTGTGTCATCTTGTTAAAAGGTTAGTCTCAGAAAATGCATAAAACAATGCAAAGTGTATATAAAACATGTAGCAATTGGTATAGTATAAGCATGGAACATAAGAAATTATAGATACGTTTGAGACGTATCAGACAGCAGCAAGTTTCCCTTAAGTGAATCACCCAAGGTTTATCGAACTTAGGGAGGTAGAGGTCAAAGATATCCCTCTCAAGCAACCCTGCAATTAAGATACAAGAAGTCTCTTGTGTCCCCAACACACCCAATACACTTGTCAGATGTATAGGTGCACTAGTTCAGCGAAGAGATAGTGAAATACAAGTAATATGGATGATTATAAGTAGTAATTGCAATCTGAAATAAAAATGGCAGCAAGCAAACATGTAGCAAAACTTGTTGTAAACGGTGTTTCAATGCTTGGAAACAAGGCCTAGGGATCATACTTTCACTTGTGGACACTCTCAACAATGACATCAAAGCTGAATAATAAATACTACTCTCAAACACTCTCTTGTTGGATGATAAACACCATTCACTGTGTAGGGCTACAAGAGCACCCTCAAAGTCAGAGTAAACTAACACCACAACGTCATAAAGGAATAACACACGGTGCGCACACTGTCACCTTCACAACCGTGAATAACCCCGGAGTTCATATTAAAGTAACCTCTAGAGTGCATAATAGATAAAGAGTAACATCACATATTCAACTAGATTACAAAGCTCATGATCACATAAAGATCACACCATGGGAGAGGTAGATAAACCACATAGCTACCGGTAGAGCCCGCGGCCTCGGGGGAGAACTACTCACTCCTCATCGTGGGAGTCAGCAACGACGATGGAGACGGCGATGGAGTCGATGCAGATGGCTCCGGGGGCAATTCCCCGTCCCGGCAGGGTGCCGGAACAGAGACTTCTGTCCCCCGAATTAGGGTTTTTGGTGGCGGCGGCGCAGCGGAACTCTTCTCGGGAAAAGGACTCCGTATGAGGTCTTGTATTGTCGGGGGGGTATAAGTAGGCGAAAGGGCGAAGGCGGTGGAGGCCCGACGGCCCCACACCACGTGGCCGCGCAACCAGGGGGACCTGCGCCGGGACATGGTATGGGCGCCTCGTGGCCCCACTCCGTCTCGTCTTCGGTGTTCTGGAAGCTCCCGAGAAAAATAGGGACTTTGACGTTTCGTTTGTCCAATTCCGAGAATATTTCCTTAACAGTTTTTCTGAAACCAAAAACAGCAGAAAACAGGGAACTGGCACTGTGGCTTCTTGTTAATAGGTTAGTCTCAGAAAATGCATAAAATGATATAAAAGTGTATATAAAACATGTAGCAATTGGCATAATATAAGCATGGAACATAAGAAATTATAGATACGTTGGAGACGTATCAGGGGGCTGTTGAACACACGATGTACTCACGTTGTAACGTTCTCCTATAACCGGTAGTCCTAGTCCCAAGGGTAGTGCCACCATAGTAGGATCTCGACTCTCTGTACTCTATTTATGTAACAAACCAACAGCAATACAATCATTCAGTTGAGAATCGCTATTCAGCTAACTCCCTCCAACAACAAAGCATCTTCCTCTTCGGTTACTTTTTGCCCGTGCGGTCATGCTGCTGGTCTACCTCTTCCAAGGTGCTCGTCCACTTCCTCTCTCGAAATGGTGCGTGGTGATGCCTCTCCCACTCGGCAAGCTGGCCGATCAACTCTGAACGCTCGTCTGCGTCCTCCTTGACCAAGGCCAACGAGGATGCAACGGTCTCTCTCAAGGAGGACAATGGGGGCTACAACACACATCAGCT
This sequence comes from Poa annua, assembly GCA_026929855.1. Lineage (NCBI taxonomy): Eukaryota > Viridiplantae > Streptophyta > Magnoliopsida > Poales > Poaceae > Poa > Poa annua. Next base: position 37,162,923 of record CM049438.1, read on the forward strand.
CTTTCCTGTCATGGAGCTCAGAAGAGACCGATCCCTCCATAGGCCACCGAGCTAGAGAAGATGAAACCTGCGAGTGGATTGGTCCGAGGTCATCTAATATGGCTTTGACGAGCCTCCGATGTGGCAGATTCATTCTTGGGGAGCTCGAAATGATGCGTGGTGATGCCTCCCTGGTCGATAGTTGAGGTCGTTTTTAGGATTTTTTTTATGTTGTAAGGGTGTTCCTAAATGTTACAAGTGTGTATCGTTTTTATTGTGTAAGCACCCCTAAATGTTGCAATGATGTTTGTGGGTATGCTACAAAAGGATTTTTCCAATTTTGCAAACAAGTTTGTGTGATGTTGTGTACGTAGGATACATTCGTTGGATGCGTTTTTGTGTTGCAAACGATGACACCTTCAAACATTGTACTGCTGCCGATGAGGATTTGTTGCATACATTATGATTTTTTACTACTCCCTCCGTCCACAAAATCTAAATTTGTTTAGATACATATAAATTTAGACAAACTTGAGACATCTGTTCATGGACGGAGGGAGTACATGGGTGCATTTAAAATTCTGCAATCTTTTTAACTGGTTTTTAGTGACCGTGGGAAAATGGTGCAATCGATGTTGTATATGCACATGTCATTACTATAGAGGGTTTGTGTATAAACCGAAGTTCAGTGTTTCATGCTGCACCAAGCATAGTTTAAAAAACCGGACCGGTCAGTAAACCGGTGAGGTGACTGGTTCACTGGTTCATCGGTCCAACCGCTGGCTCAGCCGGTTCAATTGCCACAAAAAACCGGCAAATTTAACAAATAAGTAAGCTAATTTCGACAATATTCATCTCCGAATCCTATATAAAGTACTTACTTCGATACTAAAACATAAAAGAGCAGTAGGCCAAGTGGTAATGGGCCTTGATTGTCCTAGCCGAAGGTCGTGTGTTCGAATCCTGGGGGATATATCATTATTTTTCTTTTATATTTCCGGTTTTTTGGCTGTCTGATCTTTTGCGCTTATAAAATCGGACGGAGCCTCGGTTCCGGTTTTTTTTCGGTCGGACCGCCGGTCCAATCCGGTTTTTAAAACTAGGGCACCAAGTCAAACAACTCTTTATACAAGTCAACTAATAAAAGTGGTTTAATCATTCAACTAAATATAACAAAGATAGTTCAATATTCATTTAGTGTTAGACATTATTATAATCATTAGTTTAGGGTCAGTATTGGCTCGCGGTGGTGGGGAAGGTGACGCTGGTGTTTCGCTCGCGGCTGGTAACAAGGTGCGACGGGGTTGGTCAGCTTGGCCGAAGTGGTGGTGACAATAGTGGTTTTTTTTTTTGGTTCGCTCGGGGTGAAAGCCTAGCACTAATCTCGGTTAGTGCTGGCTGCGTCGGCATTTTTGATGGCGTTCCCTCCTTGGAGGCGTCGTCGTGGAGCACCAACCATGTCTTTGTCACTCCATTCCACTGAGTTTCTCCGGGTGAAAACCCTGCATTGTTGTTGACATTGCGGGCGACGGCGGTGTTTTCGTCGTTACCTCCTTGGGAGCGTCGCCTTGGAGTTCTTTGTACTTCTGTTTGCCGTTGTGTTCCCATGCTTGCTTGTCTCATTGGCGGGTGCGTGGACGTCGAGGCGGCGGCTTCAAGCTTGTTCTTGCATGTCGGGGCGGCGGCCCCGGATTGCTGTGTGGCGGCCTCAAATTGCTGTGCGGCGGTGACCCTATGAGGCGGGGTTGCGGCTCGACAGTGGGAGTGGCGACTTTGTGCCACTAGGGTGGCGAGTTTGTCGACTCGGTCGATGTGTCCCAGGGTGGGTCGATCTTCAGTATGTCGAGGCAGCGGCCTCGGATGTGGTGTGGCGGCCGGGGTCCGTGGGTAGCTGGCCTGTGCAGTTTGGGCTGCGAACAGCTAGGTCATGCGGCATTGCAGCTCGGGTGCGAGCGGTGGCATGTCGGGGCGGCGGCCTCAGAAGGTGGTTACGGTGGATTGCGTAGGGCGTGATGGAGTGTTAGATGTCGGGGCGGCGGCTCCGAGGTTTCTGCGTCAACATCGAGGGTGTTTTGCCTTGTGTCGTGTGGGCGACAAGGTTGCTCACGGTGCTGGTCGTCGTCGAGACTCCTGGTGGGTTGGTCCCTTTCATTTTCGTTGGAGTGTCCCGTATCTGCTCGTCCCATAGCACTTACGGATTCCTCTCTTCGGCAAGGGTGGAGGGCCGATCGTCCGGTTGCGGAGTTGTGGGTTCGATTTGGCCCTAGGTGTTTTCGAGATTGTGTGGGCTCCGTCTCGCGTGTTTGTTGTATGGTTTTCGCCCGGTTTTTTTAATTAATAAACCAGACACTTTCTTCTTAATTAATAAATAAGGCAAAACTTTTAATTCAAAAAATTAAATAAATACTTGCTCCGTCCCAAATTACAAGTAGGTTAAAATAGCCTACCAGAACGTCCTTTTTGTTTTGTCGAGACAGTAGCAGTATATGGCAAGTGTATGTATATATAAAAGAAAAAACTGCCGAACATTCCTTCCTCAGCTAGTCAGCTGAAGAGAAGTGTGGAACGCTTGACATTGACAATGTGGAGAAGAAGCAAGGAGGGGTGTTTCCCTTGGGTTTGGCCGTGCGCCACGTTTCACACCCTTCTTCCCCGAGCCGCGTCAAACAAAATAGCCTCGTGCGAGCTCCCCCCCCCCCCCCCCCCCCACACACCTGGCCTCCCTCCTCCCTCTCCTCCCCGCTCGCCAATTCCTTCACCTTCTACCCCCACCCCCCGCGGCCACCGGAATCCGCCGCCACCGACGGCGAATCCGCGTTGCCCGCCCCGCGAATCCGGGCCGCCCGTGCCCAGATCCACCCCCCCGCGGCGCCCCCGGATGTCATGAGCCGCCCCCATTTGCCCCAAAACAACGCCTTTCCGCGCGCGAATGGGTTCTTCGACGGCGCGGCCCGCCGCCTCTGCGAGATCGAGGAGGTGGACGCCGCGGCCACCGTAGCCGCCGAGCAGTCCTGGTCGGGGTCGCCGTCGCAGTCCACGTCCCCGTCGTCGGCGTCCTCGCTGCCCATGTCGTCCTGCGGCCAGTACATGCTGCACCGGGTCGGCAAGTTCGACACCCTCGCCGGCGTCGCTATCAAGTACGGCGTCGAGGTAATGCCAGACACGATATATATATAAACTAAACTGTTTAACTTCTACTACCTCTGTTTTTAGGTAGAATGCCATATTCTGTCGTGTGCAGTTTTGATTGATTTTAATTTTGTTGATGCGTAGGTAGCCGACATCAAGAGGCTGAATAGCCTCTCCACTGACCTCCAGATGTTTGGCCACAAGACGCTGCGGATTCCGCTCCCTGGAAGGCATCCTCCTTCGCCTTTCCAGCAGAATGGTTCATACGACTGCGAGGATAGGTACATAGAATGCTAGCTTTGCATTGGCATTCTTAAACATTATTTCTTCATGCGGAAAAGCGCCAGGATGTTATTACTTAAACAATGCCAGTAGTGAGATGACATGCTGTAGTGCTGTAAAACACGCGTTCAGCTTAGTGTTGTGCATATCGACAGTCAATAATTATTACAACATCGCTACGAGTTTGTTCGCATGCGTACAAGGATCAAATGGGTAAATACTGCACTGGGTTTGATTTAAATTATGGTCTAAGTAGTTTAGGATTGGCTGTGAACTACTGTTATCATGTCTATGCGAAATTGTTTTGCGTTAAACTAAGCTGGAATGAGAGTCTCGTGCAAAGTTATCTTATTGTCTCAACAACTTCTTGGTTGCAAACTCAAAAATGCTGCCAGAGTTATTTTCTTTTGCGTTGAGTATCAAACTAGATTTGCTTTCTCATAAAGATTTTCCTTGACGAACAAACAACTTCATATTTTGTATATTTCACTTATTCAGAGCTTCCTATTTCAAGTGAATGTATGCATGCTTCCATAAAGTTGTGATCTCGTAATGGGAGGAGTTGGACTGCAAAATTTGTCGTTAGCCAAGTTCTCTCTACAATGTGCGGTTAATCAGTTTGGATGTTGCATAACTTCAGAATTTTGGATTGTCAGTGCACAAAACTACAAAAGGATGATTACATGTAAATTTTGGCAGTAGTTGCCTGTGTTGTCATATCCGGCAGTTCATCACCTGACCATATTAAACAATGACGTGATCTTCCGGGGCATCCCTCGTTCTTTGGAGAGCTGGAAGACACAGACCAAAAGGGATTTGTTAGTGCACCAATTCAGAGTTAAGCCGGATCTAGTACAACAACTAGTTGGTTCAATCCATCTGTTTTTTAACTAGGCTCTTGTTTTCTTTTCTCTTTCTTTTTTGGGGTGGAGTCATGCCTTCTTGACTCTCTCACACCTCCTTTTCATGCTGATATGTAATAGCTTTGTAAGGTGAAACTTCTTATCAATATTAAAAATACACCGTAGGGGCTTCCCCTACGGTAACTTGGTAAAAAAAACCATATTAAACATAAGTTAAGCTTGACACACGAATAGCTTTGAAGGTTGGGAAATGGGAAAAACCCATTTTAATAAACCTGCGTAAAGGTCTCAAACTTCCGATCATCTTGTGCTTGCTGGCCATATTTATGTCCTTTTTGACCAGGGTCTGTGGATTCTGAGCACTTTCTAAAATTAATTCAACAAAAGGACATGTGCTTTTCATGAGTATGAAGTGCTTTTGGTGAATTTGACTACACTAGAGCGACGTCCATGGTTTCTTATAGATTTTGATATTCTGTTCCAGTTGTTCATTGCAAATGACTCTTGTTTCTGCCTTTTATATGTTACAGCACTTCACAAACTAACTATACTTGCTGGTTTCTGTTCTTACCGTCAAGACTTGTTGGCTGGGTCTAATTTATGTGCTACCAGGTATAACGTTAACAACATAATATTATTTCAGGGAATGTACTCCACGGCGCCTTCATGAGGATCTATTGGATTCAGTTTTGAGAACACCGAGGCACAAAGCTTCACCAGCGATGAGCCTTTTGCAGGGATACTATGGTCTCACACCACCTCCAAAGAGGGATCCGTCGCACGAAGGCCCTGAGATGGCAGTATATGGAAAGGGCAAATCAGTTTCCTTGGTTGATGAGCCGTGGTCTGCAGAGACACCAAGTCCTAACACATTCCTGTTTGAGCATAGGAATGCCAGAAGCCCAGCAATAGGTTCTGTCGTGAATGGTGAGTCCGAGGAGAATGGAGACAGCGAAAGGCCAGTAAGGTGGCGCCAGAAAGCTGATGGGGAGTTGTTACTTAGGGAGGAAAATGGTAGTGCTTTATTGTCAAGGGCTGGGAAAGGCCTCGCATTGAGGCCAAAGGCGGGCAGTCGAGCAGACATGAACAAAAGCCATCAGAATCTTATTGCTATGATGGAGCCTTCATTTGACGATGGGCTTCAAACCGTAAAGAAATCATCGAGCACTCCCGAGTTCCAAGAGCCAGAGAGCAACAGCAGCTCCTCTATATGGTCAGCCAGCAATTGGAGCTTAAAACCAGACGGTTTCACCCTCCCTCTTTTTGACAGTATTCCGAAGCCGATCTCTGCTTGGAAAAACAAGGCAGCCCGAGATTAGCATTTTTCCCATCTCTTGGCTGTTCACCTGATTCTTACTGTGATCTCTGGCATGTATGCCCATGGACGAGCTTGAGCTCAGGTTGGGACCGGTCCTACCACCTACGGAAGTCCGGCAGGACCTTGATTGGTTGCTCCTGGTAGGTGTGATACGCAGAAGATCAGGGCACACCCAATCTTCCACAACGCGGAGATGATGCCAAGGTCAGCATCCGATCTACATGGTTTCCCATGCTGTATACTGGCGATGTTGCACCTGCACCGGGTAGAGGCGTTAACTTTCTTCACATAAAATTATAGATGACACAGATCCTTGGGTGTTCGAGGGTATTCTTTTGTACACATTGGATATAATGTAGGATCAATAGGCAGGCTATATATGTTGTATGTGTGACCCATACACTAATATATAGAAAAAATTGGTCTTATTCAACTTGCAAGATGAGTTTTGTTTGTGGTATTGGATGCTGCTCAATCATGATAAAATGCAGTCATTTCGGTAGTGTTCTGAGTTTGTAATCATGCTGGTTTGGATTTCTTGCTTGTGAGTTGTGACGCCAGGATTGTGAAGTTCTCGGAAATTGAACTATATCATGTGAAATTAGTGCATACAGGTCTAGAACATTACCATGTTCAAACTTTTTTCAAGAACATGCAAGTGAGTCTTTGCATTAAGATCGGAAAAGAGAGTTTATGTACAAGACATGTCCAAACTCAAAAGTCCATTTCTCCCAACTTTTTTTAACAGGGAAGGGCCCCTAGGACCTGAACTGCTGCGGTACAATTTATATAAAAACCTCTCTAAGAGTTAGAAATTACAGTCACATCCTCGCCTTTTGCAAATAGAACCCTGCAGCAAAAATCTAAAGAGCCACGACCAACATCTCGGTCGCTGGGACTGTACCATTTGGGACGAAGAAACCGTAGAACACCGCACTACTAGAGCCGAAGAGCCTCCTAGTTGGCACGCCGACCAAGATGTTAGATATGAGTTGACAGTGAAAAAGGATCCAACGGCAAAGCTCGGAGCAGCCACCTTTCAGCCATAAATTTTTTTTGGACAAGGGGTAGGGGTCGCAAAGACCCCTCAGCTGCATTCAATCTCAAACATGTGGCAGTACAATATACACAGAGGCCGTTTTACAACACTTGCACTAATGAACAGGCCCCTAGTACAAAGGCAAGAAAAGCAATCAGGTACAGGGGCATCACCACCACCGGTCGCCAGCGAACTCCAGATGCAAGAAGCACCGAGCTCCGAGAGTGCTAAGCTCGTCATCTCTCCTCCGACGAAGCACCGCTGCCTCCGGCCAGACCGAGGTCGTCGGGGACGAACCACTTGACCACCACGCTCCGTCGAGCTCCGGGACAGGGCCAGAAAAGCCTCCACCATGGAGGTTGAAATAAGGCCGCCTTTCCGGCCGATGATCACGGTGGCGAAAACAACCGCCGTGTGTGACGCACAAAGAACCTGCAACAAGAAACCCTCCAGACCAGCAGACGCCAAGCTTCCTCCTTCGTCTCCCTCGCCACCACGGCCGGCCAAGTTGAAGAAGAAGAGCAGATGCATACCAACAGGAGGGTTGCAGCGCTTGATGAGGGAGTCCGGCCTCCGCGCCACCTGCTTTGGATTCCACCATGGAACCCCGCCGAAGACGCACAGCCGCAGCCGCCCGGCGCCACGCTTGAACACCGGAAGCACTCCAAGAAGAACACGTTTATTGAAGAAGGCCCGGCCAGATCGGCACCAACCGTTGAATCTCCAAACCAGAGCCTCAACAAAGGACCTCAGCAAGCCATGCTCGAAGCCACGCGAAGCAACAAGCAGAGCCGCCTTCAGGGCATCAGAACAACCTCTCCCACACCTCCATCCACCACCTCGGTGACTAAAGAGAGCAGAGGAGCAGCGCCGGGCCACCGGCACCACAGAAACCAGCAGCTTTCCCCTTCTCTCCCCAGCGCCAAGCCAGCAAAGGGAAGGAAGAAAACTCACCAGATTCATGGTACTGCACACCCCAACGAGCTTATTAGAGCAGATGCTTGCAGATCCACCACCCACCAGCCCCATCCACCTCGGATCCTTGCCGGCAGGAGACTTCACCGCACCGTGGCCGCTGCTCGAGAACGACCACGACGAACACCGGGACAGGGGAGACGGCATAACGCCAGTCAGCACAGGGGCAAAAACGCTAAAACTAGTACTATACAGAGCGGGCCGGCACCCTAAACCATCTCCAAGCAAGCCAGCGAAGACGCCGGCGGCCGGAGAGGCCGGATCTGGAGGAGGCGGCCGGAGGACTCTCAAAGCAGGAAGAGAGGAGAGCGAGACCCCCCTCGACTGCTTGGTCCGCCGATACCACTATCCTACCTTTCAGCCATAATGGTTGACGACTAGACTCTCAAAGTGAGCAACAACCGAACTTCCTCGCCATGCAACTCACCCTGAGCCGCGATGCTCGCCCATCCTCCACCTCCTTGATGGCCAGAAAAGAGAGAGTGAGCAACAGATCAAAGAGGACCTGCACGGCCTGAGACCACGAGCTTATTGGGGGAGGAGCTCCAACGAGACTCGGTCTTCACCTCCGTCCACCATGAAACCAGATATTCCACATCCCAGCACCGCCCGCCAGTACCGAAGACGACATCACACCATTTGCCACATGGGACAACATCGAGCTAAACCTAACCCTAGAAGTAAGTTGTACAGCAGGGGCTGGTCCCCGCCCCCACTCCGGTGATGGCCGCCGGTGGAAAGAGGGAGAAGAGCCGGAGAAGCCGAGGCAACTTCTGCAACAAGACTGGTACCTAGAGAGAGGGGGGGGGGGGGGGGGGGGGAGGGAATGGTGCTTCATCGGCACCGTTGCTTTGCCAAAATTCATCGCAGCTAAAAAAGAAGAAGGATAATGCAACATTGATCCGGTTGGCATGGTGTTGCGGAGCAAGATCGAGTCGCGGGCAAAGAAGCACTTGCAATCACATATGAAACTCTGTAAAAATTAGGGCATCTAGGTATAAAGCATCTCTTTGTTCAAACCTAAAATGCATTTTCTCCAAACAGAAAAGAAGTATTAAAAAAAAAAGTAAAGGCTTGAGACATTCATCCGATTGGCTTGATGGGCTTATAAGCAATTAGGAGAAGATGCCTCCTGACAGGACAACCCCACAGGTCAGAGCCCAGACGAGTCTTCCCGAACCTCCATCACAACAGTTTGCCTCCTTCGATTCCTCCCCGCGCCAACGAACGCGAGCTCAATCCACAACCACGTTCTTCCTCACGCACTTCGCCTTCTCCCCTCCCCTCCCCGCCGATCTGTATACATACGCAGCTGGGCTAGAGACATGCGCTTCCCAGTCGCCCGCACCGAACCCCACCCCCCATGGCCGACCACGAGGACCCCATGCCCCCGCCGCCGCCGCTACCGCCGCCTCGCCGCCCCCACAAGCAGCTCCAGCCGAGGAGGTCGCCATTTCCCTTCCCCCACAGCCTTGAATTGCAATCTCGCGGTGCCGGTCCTGCATGCATTTCTGTAGAGCTGATATCCCGTCCCGTGTACCGGTGGTGCATGCAGGTACCAGGTGGAGGTGTTCGAGGCCGCGCTGCAGGGGAACACCATCGCGGTGCTCGACACTGGGTCCGGGAAGACCATGGTCTCCGTCATGCTCGCGCGCGAGCACGTCCGCCGCGTGCGCGCCGGCGAGGCGCCGCGCCGGATCGTGGTGTTCCTCGCGCCCACCGTGCACCTCGTGCACCAGCAGTTCGAGGTGATCCGGGAGTACACGGACCTCGACGCCACAGAGTGCTATGGAGCGTCCGGGGTCGCCGAGTGGACTATCGAGGAATGGAAGGAGCAAGTCGGGAGCAAGGAGGTAATTGCTACTTTATCCTGTGCCTGCGCCGTGATTGAGACGATTGTTGTTTGATTGGGATGCACATTGAGTTGGCACACTTGCCGTGCCCACCAAGTGCTTGACAAATGACTTGTTCACAACGAAGCAACGCTGTTGTTTATGGGTGGCAGTTGTTTTGAATCCTATGTAGACTGAGGCCATTATTTTTGCTATTTCTCACTCGAGTGAGAATTAAGTTAGAGCTCACTCAACTCTAATCCTGTTATATTTGCATCGTGATTCGTGTGGGATATGAGTTGCACATGGTTGTATATGAGTTGCAACTGGGGTTACACATGAGTTGAAGTAAAATTTCTCAGTTGCACATGAATTACGCATAAGTTGCATATGCAACTAGACGACGTCATCTGAGTGAGAACTAACTTAATTCTCACTCGACTGAGCCCTAGTAGTGTGAGGGTTGTCGACTGAAGCTATTTTCTGAAGGACCGTGCCTTGAAACTGCTGGGTCAGGACACCTAAATTTCCTGTCAGTAGCTTTCTTGTTCAGTTTCGTGGGTACCGTAGTTATGCCTAGATTCTTTTACCTACTGTATTATGCCTATCATGCATCCTGTTGCTATCGAGTAACATGACTTTTCCTTGAACAATGCATCTCTTTTGTGTTGTTCCAGATTGCTGTTATGACGCCACAGATATTGTTGGATGCTCTGAGGCATGCCTTTGTAACAATGAGTGCAGTGAGCTTGATAATATTTGATGAATGTCACCGTGCCTGTGGAAACCACCCATATACACGAATAATGAAGGTAATGTGATATCAAAGATAGTTTTCTTGTTTTTACAACATCGCCACATAAGCTTTGGCTTGCTTTTCATGCACATTTTTTTAGTTTGCTTAGGGGAACAGTATTTTTCTAATAGTCTGCCATGTCGAACTTGCTAATGCTTTCTATCTCTCTTGGGATTGAAGGAATTTTACCTTGGCTCTGAGTGGAGGCCATCTATATTCGGAATGACAGCATCTCCTGTTGCTACTAAAGGCAAGAATTCTACACATGACCGTTCCTTTCTTTCTACCCTCGCTGATTTATCTTCCATCAATAGTCGCAACAAATGAACATTAGAGAAGTGCTCCGGTGCTTTCCGGAAAAACATGTTGCACGAATTTTAAAGCAAATCGACGGTTATGATTAGGTTCACAAAGTGATCTAAGAGGAGTACTAACCATGTGGGATTAGCACACTTAATCCCCAGCCCTAATCACAGCCATCGATTTGCTTTAAAATTCGTGCGACATGTTTTCCCGAAAAGCACCGGAGCATTTCTCTGAACATTATTTGGTTCTTGAAATCAGCATGTTGTATGACTAAAAGGAAAATGTTGCCTGCTATTTATCCTACTTGAAGGCACTTGCAACTTGGGAGAAATTTATGTCATCAAGATTCTTTCCTTCTCTAGGATGATTTGTTAGATGCTGAATTTTATAAAGCTGTCCGATCGCTCATTATCTATTATGTTACTACATTTTATTTATTTCCGATAAAAATCAGTGCAAATAATTCATTCTTTTCAGGCACTTCCACAGTACAAGATTGTGAAGCACATATTGCTCAGCTTGAACTTACATTGGATGCCAAGGTTATCTCACCAACCAGTACTTCTTTCACTTTGAATTTTATTGAGCCTTTGAAAATGGAAACCCATTTTGCAGTAACAAACAGCATCCATATCTTGCATTCTATTCTAGGTATACATCATAAAAGATCGATGTGAACTTGAGAGCTTTTCCCCTCCTGCAACAATTGTGAACAAATTCTATGATGCTTACTTGATTGAGTTTGAAGATCTGAAATCAAAGCTACAGACATTGTATGAAGAGGTGATAACTTAACTATGTTTCGCCTCATTCATAAGATAACTCTATTATTTGGAGTAGCCACACCTAGAACATCTTGTTCTTTTCCCTTTGCATCTACATTATTGTATGAATGTATATTTATTAAAACTTTGCATTTTTGGGCAGTTTGAGGCTTTGTTGGTTAGTCTGCAAGAATCATCGCCAAATAAATTTGAAGACACCAATAACATATTAGAGACATCAAGAAAGACCTTGTCGAGATGCCATGGGAAAATATTTTACAGCCTAAATTATCTTGGTCCAATTATCACCGCTGAGGTAAATATAGTCAATAGTTAATGTATGTTCTAAAGTTTCTTGTAAGAGTCATACAGTGTTCATTCTGCTATTTCTGATCTAGTTTTTTTAGTAGTAGTCACATAAGTTCCACTTTCGTACTGAAGTTATTCAAATTCTTTTGCACATGAGTAGACTATTGCTATTGGTATATTCCTAGCTGATAGACTGTCAAAATATTCCATAAGTTTAGTAATTGCTGATAAGATATCTGAATTAGAAATGATGGACGTAACTTCTACAACTTTAAGAAGATAAGCTTCTTTGCATGGTCATTTAATATGGTTTTTCTGATTATGGAGAAATTCTGCATTGGTCTGCTATACATCGAGGGAAGAAATGCTGCATCATGAACAAATATATCAGCGATTTAGCTATCTATCATTTTTCTCACAATGGAAAGTGCATTTCCTAGCATTATGCACGGTTGAGATCATGCCTAATCCTCGCCAAAAACAATGTAGTAAATGGACCGTTGAATTACCAGCATTTGCATGCACTTTGGTGCATGCTCGAGAATTGCCAGCATTGTTGGTTAAAAATCTTTTTTACTGTCTGTTAAACATGGAATATAATCTTAATTAAATATAGGTCGCATGTGAGAAGAAGCTCGAGCCTACTAAAGGTTCAATAGTACTATATCCTAATCAACATGCAAGCTTATTTTTCCTATACCATTTTGTTTTGTGTGAATTGACCATTACAGTTGGAGCTATTTTGTCGGTAAACACATTAAAAATATCAACTAAGAGGCTCACAAGGGCAAACAATAAGTAATTCTGGACACTAGTACCAGTTACTTCCTCCGTTCCAAATTAGATGACTTGCATTTGTACAAAAATGGATGTACCTAGATATGTTACAAGTCTAGATACATCCACTTTTTGACAAATGAAAGTCATCTAATTAGGAACGGAGGGAGTACTTTTTCATAAATAGTAACATGACTGACTGAAGGTGTTAGATGCGGCAAAATAACCTAGTTAGAAGTCGGACAGAACAATTTGGTTGAGGTAGTTGTTGAACTATCTGAGCAAACTGAAGGTGACCTATTTCGTGGTACCCTAACCAAAGAAGCACCTATTTAGTTAGAAGAAACCATACATGGAGATGTGTAGGGAAAATTGTCAGCATGCTTGTGCTCTACCATATAAGTTCCAGTTCTGTACTAAAAAGTTTGTGGTACAACCATTTTTCCTTGCCTGTGACAGTTATGCAACTTCTTCATTATTATTCCATACAATTCTTTTATTGTATTTGTTTGTCTTCTGTATGAAAGAATGTGTTGTTCGTTTCTGGAAAAGAAACTGAGTATTGCGTTGTTAATAGGTAGTGAAGATATATAAGGAAAGCACTAAGGCACTTGGTGATTCTGAAGATTGTCTATTCTCTAAAGCTAGCTTCAACCTACACGAGTCTTATTTCAAAGAAGCTTTATATTTGATAGAGGAAGTTTTACCACAAGGTATGGCTCCAGCGAACATACACTAGTTACATGTATTGTATCTTACTGTTTTCATTTGCTAGAACCCTGGACCCTGCCACACCCAAACTGTAGAGGGAGTCATGCTACATCATCATCAAGTGGCGACTACATTAGCAGAACAAACCCAGCATAGTTTCCACCTTCTTGGTCACAAACAAAATTAAATCTATAGCTTCGTTTGGATGTTCGCATTGGGAGCCTAGACATTATATTGGGTTGAATGTCCAATATCCAGGATATTGATATTGAGACTGAATGTCAATATTTTCTATTTGGATGTGTTAGATATTCAGACTCATACCAGATATTGAGGTTGAATGTCAAATGCTGTTTGGATGGTATAAAAGTGATGAATCGCAGTTTTTGATGATTTTGATCATTATGTTGTTATATTTATACCAAAATTGCACAATATAACCATATATTATACCGAGAATTACAATAACACATATAAATTCCTCCAATATTTCAACGACATTATATGAAAGTCAATACATAATCGATGAAGTCTCTAGCAAACAAACTACATAGTCTCATACGCAAACAAACTACATAGTCTCATACGGAATATTACAAGTTTTTAAGATAGCAATCACAAATGACAAGCTCTCAAGCCAACATCAGCAGCCATTCCTTCCTCAAATCTACGGGGAGCTCCGTAAGTGCATGAAATAAACGCTCACTAAGGATTAGCTTCCCATAAGCTCGCAGCTTGTCACTTTGAGACAAGTCTGGTATGTCATCAAGTGCCGCAAGTATCACAGAAGGAGGAGTAACCTGGGGCATTTGTAATGGCTCCGTTGACCTCATTGCATCAGCAAAAGACGTCTTCATATCTCCAAGCATGCACATAATTGCTTCACCCATACGTGGCTTCTTTGACGATGGGCCAGCAAATTCAGGAGAGATATCATTAGCCTCTTGTGCTGATGGTACAATCTCAGCCTCAGTCTCAGCACCTGTCCGCGCACCTTGTCCGGTGGCATGGTTCTTTGAGTAAATGGTACATATCTCATTCCAGTTGTGGATTACCTTGTTCTTGTATATAGCTGCCTTTTCATTAGCCTGCAAGCACGTACAAGTTTGACTTACATTCCAAGTTACAAAAAATTATAATGAGCTAGCGACATGTCACGTACCTCCGCATATCTGTCCCACACTTCATCGCTGTCCATTTGCAAGACATTATTGTCCCAATCCCAACCAAAACCACTTTGTGAAAGAATTTTGCTAACAATCTCATAGTGCTTGTCAAAGGTTTTGCACCTTGTTACAATTTTATCCTTTGTGACCTCCACCCCACACTTCTCGCGAACATTTTTGATAGCATGGCGATACACATGTGACTTCCATCCATTTTGGGCATGATCACCATTGTTGTGATGCTCAACAAGCACGTCCAACAAGGCACGATCCATCTCCGGAGTCCATTGCGTGTAATTCCTACTAAACTTCTTTCCCGGTACCCCCTCCATGGTCCTACAGAAGTAATAGGAAGCAAAAATTGTAGACATAGATATTGTATTAGAAATACAATCAAGAACGGTATAGCTGGAGGAAGATCATATCATATACATATTAATTTCTTTGTCACAACAGTGCATGTACAAAATACCCAAAAGGCACCATCTTCACAAAATACCCAAAATATGTATGGCTTTACTTCTACCTAGCTAAACTTACTTCTACCTAGCTAGCCCACTCATCGTACTATTGTCCCTGTAGTTCTGCATGGGCTACAACGTAATCAGCAAACATATCTTCAGCAAATTGCTTTCTAAAATTCTTCCATGCATTAGTCACTCTAACACAAGTAATGTAACCAGCACCATCCTCAACCTCAATTGGCTGAGCTGCTAGTTCATTATCAACCTCTTCCAACAATACGTCGTCCATCATGTACTGCCTATCCCTTGCATAATTGTGCAACACACAACAAGCATTAATAATTTGAATCTGCAAAAATATTAGTTCATAGTGAGCAATTTTCATCTAGCTCTTACGTCTTTAATCGAAGACCATATGGACATCTATTACCTGGTCCTCTATGTCAAAGAAACTTGCAGTACGCAAGATAGCAAACCTTTTCTTCCACAACCCAAAAGTTCTTTCTACCACATTTCTAGCACGCGCGTGACGCAAGTTATATAACTCCTCGGCTTTTTTGGGCTGTTGTGCACTTGTTGCCCACTCTTTCAAGTGATACCGAGTGGATCTAAATGGAGTAAGAAATCCAGGTCCATTAGTGTAACCAGCATCGCCTAAATAATATTTTCCTATAGTCAATCAAACAAGTTAGTTAGCTAAGAACATAAGCAAATAAAACAAAAGGCCAAGATAAAAAGTAGTACCATTAGGTACAACAAATGCATCTTGGCGACTTGTTCTCATTGCATCACGTAGGACTCTAGAGTCGGAAGCTGAACCCTCCCAACCAGGCAAGACATAAAGAAATTTCATGTTCCAATCAACAACACCGAGCACGTTAGTGGTGATAGCTTGTTTTCTATTTCTGTAGCGTCCTTGGGCAGCCACATCAACAGTAACATCAATATGGCAGCCATCTAATGCACCATGTGCATTGGGAAACCACTTCCATTTATAATCATTGGGGGGTTCAACGGAAGAATCAGGCAATTTAATGAACTCTCCATGGAGACATAGAATGGCTTTTAATACCTCAGAAAAGTGCGAACTAATAGTCCATAAAGACCTCTTGTACTGCCCTCGCAACAACCTCATTTTTAAACCATGACCAACAACAAGCAAGAACATGGCGACCTTTTCTTCAACAGCAACATACACGCTGTCCTGTAAGCCACATTTCTCACGCAACATCGCACACAAGTCATGGAAGTTTCTTTTTGTTAGACGAAGTTGATCATAGCAAGCAGTTTCACTCCCATCATACATATCTTTCAACAAATACTTTCGAAGAGAGATTTTATGTTCTTCATCGGTAAAGGTTCCTAAATCCCTCGGTACCCTTTGTGTACTAAGATATGCCATGGCAAGAAGAGTGGATTCAAAGTATTGTTTCATCAACACAATCCTTCTCCTCTTCCTTCTTTTATTTTCTTCGGATACATAATTAACCAAGTCTAGATCTTCCGACATTTTGCAACTACAATGAATTTTATAAGCATGTCAACCAAAACAGTACGGTAGGGAAGGTAGGAATACAGTAGGGAAGCTAGCAAATACGGTTGGCAAACTAGCAAACAGTACTAAAAAGTTCAATACATCACAAACTAGCAATACGGTAAGGAAGCTAGCTATACAGAGCATCTCATGAGCAATACGGTAGGGAAGTAGCGGCTGGCCGGCCAGAACCAGGAAAGAGCACTAATCGTACAAGAACCAGGGGAGGGAGTGCTCCGTACCTGAACCAGGAAGCGGCAGCTCGATTCGCCTGCGCCGGCCGCCGGTGCTCTGTACCTGAACCAGAAACCTAACCCTACAAGCAATGAAGAAAGGGGATGAGACGAGAGTGAGTGGCAGCACCAGGAAGCTGCAGTACGGGCGGGAGGATGGATGGATCTGCGCGCTGCACCGCTGGTCGACGGGAAGGAGGAAGGGGCCGGGAGGATACCTGCAGCGCCGCCGCCAGTCGCCTAGGTCGCGACCTACCGCGCGTGGGGAGAAGACGAGCGAGAAAAGACGCTCGCGTACCGGTTCGCGTCGCGAATATCTGACGATGTCGAGGGGAACCCTTCGACATTCGCTGCTCCTTTTTTTGCCGTTCGGAGGGATGGCTTGATATCGAGATAGAATACACAGGCCCAATATCCAGCCCCGCCAAACAATCAACTTTCGGATATTCGGGCCTTCAAACTGCCGAATATCTAATATCTAGGCTGAATACAAACATCCAAACGAGGCATAAGTATTCACCTACACGAGTCTTATTTAAAGAAATTTCGCATTTTTGGGCAGTTTGATGCTTTGTTGGTCAGTCTGCTGTCTTCTTTCTGTTTACAAACGGTAGGTGATAAGATAATTTGCAAGACAAATTAGAACCACATTACGATCTTATGAATATTTGGATAAGTTGTCTTTGTATTGGCATTTCTAGTATATCTCAAAATAAAATTACGCTTCTACGTATCTTGTAAATTTGCACACTCTAATACCCTATAGAGGTGAGCTATGAGGAAGTATCTGCTTTGTGCATAATGTTTAAAGCAAATAGCCAAATAGAGAGTTAAGTAGTGATCTTCGACCATTTTTATGAGCTGTGTGTGCTACATATATACTGATCATTATTTGGGTGGAAGGAAGAAGCACTCCTCATCATGTGTATCCTTAGAAACTTAAATCGGTAGTTTTCTCAATGCACCTATTGTTTGTTTGCATGCATTCTGATTTCTTAGGCATTGCATTGATATATCACTAGATTGCTAGCAGCTTGAAAACTACAAGTTCATGCATTGATAATTTCTAATTATAATCCTGCTGATGTATAATAGGTTATGATGAACTAATGAAATCAGAATCTGGTTTGGCGCATTTAAGTAAAAGGGGATATATTTCTTCAAAAGTGGATGCACTAATCAACATTTTTAAATCATTTGGGTAAAGCCAGATTCTGCTCAACATGCTTTGTTTTGCCCATTTTGTCTTCTGTTGACAATTTTTTTTTTAATCCATGCATGTTTTTTCCACAGGTCATCAAAAGAAGTGATTTGCCTAATTTTTGTAGATAGAATTATGACAGCTAAAGCTGTTGAGAAGTTCATGAGAGGAATTGTAAATTTTTCTAGTTTCTCAATTTCCTACTTGACTGGAGGGAGTACATCAAAAGATTCTCTGAGCCCTGCAGTGCAGAAATTTACTCTTGATTTGTTTCGAGCTGGAAAGGTATTCTATTTAAATTGCAACTGTTGATTTAAACAGGATTCCAAATGGTATATTAATTCCAGGTCAATTTCTAGGTAAACTTGCTTTTCACCACAGATGTGACAGAAGAGGGTATTGATGTACCAAACTGTTCTTGTGTCATACGCTTCGATCTGCCCAGAACTGTTTGTAGCTACGTCCAATCTCGTGGTCGCGCCAGAAGGAGCAGCTCAAATTATATTCTTATGATTGAGAGGTACAGTGATTGTCGCACTTCATAAATTACATGCTGGTATAGCTTATTTAGCTTCAGAGAAAGTTTATTCAGCCACCATTTACTCTTCATTTCCCGCATATTATGTGCATAGATTGGATACAAGCTATGCCTCACACTCAGTCATATATCTGGAAAAGTAAAGGATATGCTCTTTGCATAATTTGGTTTGCATTACCGGTATGTTTTGCTAAGCAGAACTGCAAGTTCCTAGTCCAGAAATTGCTGAATCCTGAAATGGTCTGCTAAAAAATGTTACAGCCATGTCTAAATTTTTTTTTCATGATTTTTTGACTATGTTTTCACCTTTTGATCCTTCACATGGAATTTTCAGGGGAAACATGGATCAGCAGGAACACATATTCCGTATAATACAGACTGAGTACTATATTAAACATTTTGCTCTTTATAGAAGCCCCAATGTTCCATCCTCTGATTCTCCTATGCAAGAGAAGTACGCATACCATGTTGATTCAACAGGAGCAACTATAACCGCAGACTGCTGTGTCAATCTAATTCGTAAATACTGTGAGAAACTTCCTAAAGATAGGTACACATGTGCGCCACCATTTCTAGCCTTTTGTTCCTCTGTTAGATAGAAGTGACTAATCACTGTAGCATTCTTCTGCAGGTATTACATGCCGAAGCCTACCTTTGAAGTGTCTGTCAAAGATGGATCATATCAATGTACCTTGACTCTACCTCCAAATGCGGCATTTCCAAGGATAGTCGGCCCCTTATGCAGTACATGCAATATAGCCAAGCAGCTTGTATCCCTAGAGGCGTGTAAGAAATTGCATCAGCTGGGAGAACTTAATGATCATCTTGTTGTACCTTTGATTGAAGAACCTATAGACAATGATATTGCTTTAACCGGTGGCAAATTCATTTCTGGACCAGGTATGTCACAAAATTATTTAGTTTTTACTTATGTTAAATTTTTATTTAGATAAGGAAATTTCTTCTTCTACTTTTCCATTTTATTGCACCTATCAATTTTATACACTTCAAAATAACAATGCATCAGATGACTAGGCTTGCCAACCTGTCATACATCCTTGAACCTTGCGCAACTAATGCTAGCAGACTCTGTCTCTTGCACAATAATTGCTACTCCCTCCGTTTTTTAATATAAGATGTTTTAGCTATTGCACATGTTGTCTAGTAACACACCATAATGAGTGAATATAAACATAAAACATGTCTAGATACGAGTTTGGACATGTGAATGTGGAAAGAGGCTAAAACGTCTTATATTAAAAAGCATTGGTCGTATGTGGTAACTCTGCATGTGTATGAGGTTGTCTTCTGGACAAGTATATTATTGAATGCTTGAAACAAATATGAAATATCTTAAATTTGAGATCTGCTGACCTTACATAGTTAGTTTACCATTTCATCTTAGTGGTGTACTGGTGTTATTACTTTGCATACTGCTGTCTATAAGTGAATTGTCAAAGATTCAGTAGAAATCCCTTGTTCTTTCTAACTGTTTGAGTGCTTCTCTTGATGTAGATGATTGTTTTTTCATTGCTCTTTTCTAATTTTGTCAGGAACAACTAAAAGGAAGGAGCTCCATGGAACAACAAATGTTCTTGCTCTATCAGGATCATGGATTCATGAAAGTGAAAATGTCATGCTAAATACTTATAGATTTGATTTTGTTTGTGACCAAGAAGGTGAAAACTATGCTGGGTTTGTTCTGCTAATGGAGTTGGCACTTGATGAGGATGTAGCATGTTCAAAAATGGATCTCTTCCTGATCCCTAATAAAATGGTCTATACCACGGTAACACCTTGTGGAAAAGTTCAACTGAACAGAAAGCAGGTTGGTCAAGAAGTAATAACATACCGTTATTCTGATTCATAAATTTATGGTAATATTTGTTTGACCATATCTTAATTTCGTTGTTTCTTCAGCTACGTGAAGGGAAGTTATTTCAAGAATTCTTTTTCAATGGAATATTCGGTAGACTATTTCACGGTTCTCGGACAAGTGGAGTGCAAAGGGAATTTCTTTTCAGAAAAGGACATGAAATACAATGGAGCTCAGATAACATGTACTTACTCTTACCTTTGAGGCATTCACCACATATCCAGCAAGATCTAAGCATACACTGGGAGGCAGTTGAATCCTGCACCCAGGCGGTGGAGCAGTTGAGAAATTTGTATATGGAAGATGGAAATCTTCATGCAATTTTTGTTCAAGATAGAAGTATCAAGGGAGAAGACATTATTCATCTGGCCAACAAATCTCTTCATGTTTCCAGCCTAAAAGATTCAGTTGTGCTATCGCTTCATACTGGGAGGATATACTCCGTTCTTGACTTGATCTCCGACACAACTGCTGAGGACTCATTTGAGGAGATGTATAATGGGAAAGCTTCACCATTTTCTTCATTCGTGGAGTACTACCATGAAAAGTAATTCTTCTAGAGTATTATCTTCTTAATTGAAAGTAATATTTATTCTGACGTGCTTCCTGACAGATTCTCTGTTTATCACTTTCGTAGGTATGGTATTATTATTCAACATCCAAATCAACCATTGTTGCTGTTAAAGCAAAGCCACAATGCACACAATCTTCTTTTTTCAAAATTAAAGTACATAGGTACTGGCTATATATCTTACTCCCGTACCTTATCCCTTTTTTGGTTACAATGAAATGCAGGATAGCTAATGGTTTACCATTTTTTCTGCTTTTACATGAAATTCTACATGACCTGGGGCAGATGGTTCTACGGGTGATCCTTTGCTCATGGAAAAAGAGCAAATACATGCCCGGGTCCCACCTGAACTATTAATCCACATTGACGTGACGATTGAAATTCTCAAATCGTTTTATTTATTGCCTTCTGTAATGCATCGAGTTCAGTCTCTAATGCTAGCCAGCCAGCTTCGCAGAGATATTGGTTATACTCAACACATACCAAGTCACATGGTCTGTTTACTTTCATGAGTATAATTTTACTGTTATGGATAGTTGTGCATACCTAAATAATTCGCTGTGTTTTATTGTCAGATTTTGGAAGCTATCACAACTTTAAGGTGCTGCGAGACATTTTCCTTGGAGCGTTTAGAACTATTGGGAGACTCAGTACTAAAATATGTGATAGGATGTGATCTGTTTTTGCGGTATCCACTGAAACATGAAGGTCATCTTTCTGATATGAGATCCATCGCCGTGTGCAATGCTACACTTCATAAACATGGAATATGGCGATCCTTGCAGGTAGGTTGTCTAACTCTAAGTCTATTGGAATAGTTTAAAGTTTCCGAAGTTTATGATGCGTTCTGTTGGACAATTAATTTCTGTTTAGTTATACTTCGTGTGCCCTGGGCAACTCAACTAGTTTTGTTTGAGCTTGAGGGCTAACAATCATATATGCACTTCATATAGCAAGTGGTTTGCTTCTATTTGTGCCTTTTTGAGCTTTAGTTTTGTCGGGTCACATGACGGGCAGATGTTTGCGAGAAATGCTTTTCAATGTTCTATTCAACAAAAAGATGTTTACCAGATATCATACAAAAAGGGAGAACTCATATAAAGCAGAATCAAGTTGCATATAGGAGATAGAGTATAACCTAGATACCTAATATGATTTCATTTGATGAGGTCTTGTTTCACAAAGATCTGCAAGATTGAGAACACAATCAAAGAATACGTGTATGTTTACTGGCTATTTGTTATTCTTGCTTGTCAGGGTTATGTACGGGACAGTGCATTTGACCCACGGCGTTGGGTTGCTCCTGGACAGATATCATTGCGCCCTTTTCCTTGTAACTGTGGCATTGAGACTGCATTTGTTCCAACTAATGGAAGGCATATCACAGATGACCCATGTTTTGTCGTGGGAAAACCATGTGATAGAGCTCACAGATGGATGTGCTCGAAAACGATATCTGATTGTGTTGAAGCCCTCGTTGGAGCATATTATGTTGGTGGTGGCATTGTTGCCGCACTTTGGGTTATGAGGTGGTTCGGTATTGAAATCAAATGTGATAGAAAGTTGGTACAGGATGTAAAGCTTAATGCATCATATATATGCTACTTGCCTAAAATAAGGGATATTGAGGAGTTGGAAGCAAAACTGAAGTACAACTTCTCAGTCAAAGGCCTTCTACTAGAAGCCATAACTCATCCATCTCTGCAGGAGTCAGGGGCTGACTACTGTTACCAGGTCAGTGGAGCAGTGTGTTTCTGTATTTGTTGGTGGATTTATCATCATTTTATTGTACTTCAATCAGAAATCGCTTTAAATCAGAAACATGCTTTTCTAACTCTGCCTTTAATTTCAGCGTTTGGAATTTCTGGGTGATTCTGTTTTGGATCTGCTAATTACACGGCATCTCTATGTTACCCATATTGATGTTGATCCTGGAGAATTAACAGACTTGCGTTCCGCTTTGGTTAGTAATGAAAATTTTGCTCAAGTTGTTGTAAGAAACAATATTCACAGCCATCTGAAGCATGGGTCTGGAATACTTTTAGAGCAAATTACAGAATATGTTAGGACCAATTTAGAGTGCCAAGGGAAGCATAATGAATTCCTTCAACATGGTACATGTAAAGTACCTAAGGTTAGAAACACAGTTTCGCTTATGTTCATTATCTTGACAGCCTACTTTTCAATTTCTGTGCATTTTTTTCCGTGATTGCTATTTCTCCGTGGAGCTCTGCCACAGCCAACATTATAGTAGACGTTATCAAGCTGATTGTGTGCTTTGTCTTACAGGTACTTGGAGATATTATGGAAAGCATTGCCGGTGCAATATTTGTAGACTCAGATTTTAATGTTGATTTGGTTTGGAAGATTGTTGAACTGTTGCTTTCTCCAATGATAACCCCTGACAATCTTGCATTACCACCTTATCGGGAGCTGCTAGAGCTATGTAGTCACCTTGGTTATTTCATAAATTCAAAATGCAGTAGTAAAGGAGAAGAGGTAATTATTGATATGTCAGTGCAATTACGAGATGAACTGCTGATAGCCCAAGGACATGACAAAAATAAGAAGAGTGCAAAGGCGAAAGCAGCAGCTCGTATTTTGGCAGATCTGAAGGTAGGTTCTTTAAATATAAATAGTAATATTGTGTTAGTGTGTAGTTCATGGAAGGTGCCTCATGGTTTGGTGGTTGTTTCTTTTGAATGGGTAGTGCATTGAAGTGGCTCGTGTTATTATGCTTTGAAAATAGATGATATGTGTATGTCAGTTATGTATGCTATAGACTAATGTTCAAGTTTCAAGCAGAGACGGGGTCTTTCAATTAAACAATGTTTGTCCAAGGCTAAACAGTTGGATGTTGTATCTTCGGATCTTCAGTCTCACTTGACAAATGTAAGCTTCTAAATAGTTTTCCAGTAAATGGTTTACCATGGTGTTCTACTTTTGTATGGATAATGACTGTTATTACTTTTCTGTAGTTAGAGTCACCACTTAGTTATTCTGATGTGATTGGGGAAGGTCTGTCCTCAGTGAAAGAAGCAGGTATGTGATATTTCTCATTTTGCTTGTCCTTTGGTTTATTTGTTTTTCCTGTTGGTTTACAGCCTGTCAAACATGACATGCTAAAATGTATTTACTCAGAAACCATGCGATTTTTGTATTTCTTCAGTTGTTCTTACGCTCAAAATGGATAAAGGTGGACCAAGAACTGCTCTTTTTAAGCTATGCAAGAGGTTGCAGTGGCCCATGCCAGAATTCGAATTTGTGGAACAGCGGTTTAGGTATGCCCAGGGATGTAAATATATATATATCACCTCTAGAGATGAAAGAATTTTTTATGTCACTTGAATGTTAGCAATGCTAACCTTTTGATCTTCAGAAAATTAAGCTGTGAATGTGCTAATTTTTTGTATTGGGTTGCTGCAACAGGACTCCTATCGTTCTCGACGGGGTAACCACAACGAACTTCAATAGCTTCGTTTCAACCATCACCTTGCACGTACCTGATGTAGCAGCCATTACACTTGAAGGCAAGCGCGAGACTGACAAAAAGAGTGCTCAGGATTCAGCATCATTGATAATGCTCCACAAGCTTCAAGAGCTCAAGGTCTGTACATGTAAGGCTACTACTGATCAACCTGGGGATCTGATCTTCACTCTCAAATTAAACTCTCTTAAAACTATCTCGGAAGAACTAGGTGGTAGTGCTAAATAAGCTTTGCATTGCCTTAGAAAGAACTGGGTGGCCACCTGGGTTCACTAGTTTTCTTACTGTTGTCTATTGTGTGTTTGTGTTTGGAGAGATTGGAAGCTACATTTCTTTCGTCTGAAATTACAATATATGATTTAACGTACTGAAAAAAGAACATTTTGTATAAGTTGATACTGATTTATCTTTTCTTTCTTGGGCAAAGATATTGGTTTGGTTTGAACCACATTTGGGGAATTATCTATCTTACACGCAAAGTAGAGTCACAAGCTCACATTACTCCTAGGTTCTTAATGGAATTGAGTGCCGTCTTGTTTACCTCCTTAATTAGCAGATTCCACCTAACAGATAACTGTTTGTTTCATACAACACACAACGTTGACAGTCCACAAATGACCTATCAAAACCCATCTACATGGTTGGCAGTTCTCTTTCGTACAAATTTAACCAAAGAAAGGGGAAACAAAACAAACATGTTGATTGATGTACTACATACAAAAGCGCCAGCCACTGTCAAAACAAACATGTCAGCCATTTCAAGTTTCAAAAAAAAAACATGTCAGCCATTTCCCAAAAGCCAAAACCCCTAAAAAAACAACCAAAATTTACAACACCAGCTGCTACTGATTGCTGTACTATATACAAAAGCGCGACGACGGCCTCTTGCCACCGGCTCTGTCCAACAACCCACACATGACCACCTTGTTCTTGTGCTCCTCCGTGCACAAGTAGTCCGGCGCCAGCCGGCCACTGAGCCTTCGGCTGCTACCGCCGCCGGCAATGGCGCTCCTGGTCTCGGCCCGCGCCGGGCCAAACCACCAGCGTGCGCCGTACATGCACGAGCACAAGAAGAACATCGCGGTGACACGGCCTAAGAACACGATCACACCCAGTGTCGTGGCCGCCGTCCACAGGCCGCCGGCGGAAGGCTCTGCGCCGCCACGGTCGAGCTGGAGCGAATGGAACCGTCTCCGGCCGTGCTGGCGCCGTCTCTTCAGCGCAGCTCGTGGTCGGCGTGGCGTCGTCATCGACCGTTTTCCGCGGCTTGCTCCGGTTTCGCTTCTTGACACCGCCGAAGCTGCTGACTTGTAGCTGCAGAACATTGGCAATGACCAGTGTTGGATTAGGCGGCGCTTAGGCAGCGCTTAATCACGTTTAGGCACTAGGCGATGGACAAACGCCTCGCCTAGGTCATAAGCAGAACTCTATGCAACACAAATAAGAAGTTATCTTCTATAACGGACCGTAGTCTAATGCCAATTGTTGTTTGTTTACTCACTATATGCGCTAAATTAGTATGTATAGATACAAAATAACTCAAATATACACCTGATGGCAAAAACTATATACCGCCTATGTCACGCCTGATGCGCTTAAGCATCGCCTAGGCGCTAGGCGAATGCCAACCGTCTCGCTTACGCCTAGCGATTTTTCCAACCTTGGCAATGACAATAACTAGGACTGTAGTTGGATCTAGCCGAAACCGTACCATAACTTGCATAACAAATTAAATTGGAGCCACTAATTCTTCGCTCGAGCGAGATTAGATAATGTTATCTAATTTTAATTATAACTTATGGCTAACTGGAAATTTTTATTTGCAATTCATGTGCAACCCACATGCAACTAAGAATAGCTCGCTCATGTTCATGTACAGTGTATATGTGAAAATTTCATTTGCAACCCATGTGCAACCTACCTATAACCGAGAAAATCTTGGTTACAATCTATGCAACTGAGATTTTTTTTTTGAGGCTTTGAGATTTTTTTAAATTGTAACACATGGACATGGCTGACTAGGAAACTAAATTGCAACTCACCGATCACACAGATCAAATCATGGTATCTAAGGGTTCTAGAGTTAGTTGAGTGAATTCTAACTTAAGTCTCACTCGACGAGAATTAGCAGAACTGATTAAAATTATACTAAGAAAATGAGGGCCAAGCACGGTAGATTCCACTGTGTATTGCGTTTGGAGATTCGTGCTACTCGGTTTTTCCTGATACACAAGAAAACATGCATGATGATAGATTTGAAACAAAATAAAACCTAGCCTAACTAAGCTGCCAAGCACGTTGCACATGTTTCATTGGGAAAAAACACACGTGACGTGCGCGCTAAAAGTCGTTAGTCCACAACCTCACAACGGTGACACGCCGGCCCACACCCAAAACCCCGTCCCTCCTTCCTCTTCCACAGAATGGCCGGCGTTGGTAGGTCAATCACGCAGCCCCGGCCCCACCTCCATCTCTATCTCTCCATCGCCATCCCGTTAACTTAACTACGAAAGCGCATGCTAATTACTTAACCAACCACGCAAGAATGCAACTGCACCAGTAAATCAGCAATGACGCACCATCGAGGCCTAGCTAGCTTGCTGATATTACCATGATGACAGGAAAGTAATTAGCTGCCAAATTCAATGTCATTCCCGACACAGGACTGCTAATTAAGCTAGCTGCTCACGATCATGCACGCATTGCCATGGCGATCGATCGAGGTCGACGTGCCCAGCGTACATACCTTTGCTAAGAAGCTGGTTCCGGCCGAGACGGACGCCAGCTCCTTCTTGGCCTGCAACGACTGGAGTAGCAGGAGCAGCAGCTTCCTCCTACTCTTCCCCTTGTTCTTGCCGCCCACCTCCGGCTCCGGCTCCTTGCCGCCGGCGCGTCCCTTCCGGAGCCACGGCCACGACAACCACGACAGGCTGAGCCTGAGCCTGAGCCTGAACCTGCGCCGCCGACGCCTCTGAGGCTTCGGTACCCTGGAGCCCCAGAAGCAGAACGGCAGGCACGACGAGCAGCCTGCGGTACTCCGGCCATCGCGGGGGCTGCCCCTGCCAGCGACGTCGTCGACGACCATGGCGACTGCGCACGGCACTACAGCTCTCGTCGGTCGTTCGATCGATCGATATCAGCACTAGGCCAGCAGCCGGCACCGCGGCAGTGTGGGAACAACAAGTCTGAGCTATAGAGATCGTAAGAGCTTGGATTGTTAGAGCTTGGGTTTTCCAGAGGGGGAGGAAGACGCGGCCTCTCGCTCTAGGCGCGCACCACGATTGCAGCTCATGGAAACAGCCCTGGCACGTAGAGTTAGAGCTCACCAGTTGGCAGTTTGCAACAACTAAGGGAAAAAAGGGAATTAAAATCCCAAGTCATGGTCGTCTAATACGGGGAAGCAAAAGAAGTGGGGGCGGTCGACTTAGCTAGCTGTTATATATACTCAGC
Organism: Poa annua; assembly: GCA_026929855.1. NCBI lineage: Eukaryota > Viridiplantae > Streptophyta > Magnoliopsida > Poales > Poaceae > Poa > Poa annua. Next base: position 37,190,523 of record CM049438.1, read on the forward strand.
ACAAATGAAACCGCTTTGTTTCTATCAGCAAGCTTGCAACTAAAATGTTCAAAATAGAATGGCGGGATGGAATTGTTTAAGCTTTCGGAACTAGCATGGTGCCCTTTCTTCTAAAATGGGAGGCCATCATTTTAGTAGGCCAAACATTAACGTACATAAACCGGACTTTACATGCATTTGCCGCTTACAGTCCGACTAATAACTAAAATGTACATTGACGAATATTTGTCGCATATATAAGGTATGTCTGCGTGCAGCTATTTTTAAGGATACGTCCTAGCAGACGTATCGGTTTCAAAAAGGAGAGGCCAAGCGGCCGTTTACAACGCGTTTTGGCACATGGGTCACGAATATTTGTCGCATATATAAGGTATGTCTGCGTGCAGCTATGGTGATCTCTTCATTGTGATTCGTCTACTATATTTACGAGGATGGATCTATCGGTTATATACCTATGAAGAACTAGCAGATCTGATATGTTTAGGTAAACTATGAAGATATAATGAATATGATATGTTTACAAATGCTTATGTAGAATAGAAAATGGGATATATTTAGGTACGATTAAACATATATAATCTGTTTAGGTAAAGTTGTGAAGATCTAACGAAAAAGATACGTTCGGATAAACTTAGGAAAATTTAATCCATGCCATTTGTTTATGTATGGTTGTGTAGATCTATGAATGTAACCATCCGAGCGAGAAGGAAATCTTTACCTTCCATCTCTATCTCTGTCTCGGGCAACAATGTTTCGTCGTACCCCTTCGCCTCCGTTGTCAGGAAAGGCGATTGGATCTGCTCGTCTCCTGTCGGCTGTCACATGTTTGTCCCGCCTCCGTGGCCTTCAGGCGATGGATGCGTGGTGGATCTCGGCCATCGTCAGCGGGAGGGCTCCGTTTTTGTGATTTTAGTTCCACATTTATTGGGGTGGCGCTCTGTTGGTGGTGGGCGCTTCTTGCAATAATATCTCCTCAGCTTCTGTCGGCCCAGTGGATTCTAGGGTGTGCAGAGCCCACTCTCCACGGGCCGCGCACGCGTCAGCGTCCACGAAACGGCTAGGGACCAAGCCAACCGCTTGGGGAGCCCCCCCCGAGGAAGAAACCCCTGGAAGGGACCTGAGGCGCCGGCAGAGGCCTGAAGGAGGCCCCCCCCGAGGGCGTCCCACTTGAGGGCTCTCTCCCTCTGAAGGGAGCCGGCCCGGCTCCTTCCCCTCGAGAGCCTCAGGCCCCTGAGGGGACACTTCGCGGCAAAGGAAGCGCTGCAGAGCGCACATGGGCTCTGCTGCGGCCGCAGGGTGACGCGCGCGTCTGCGCGCACGACAGCAACAGCGTCACAGTTGCCGCTCCCATGATAAAAGGGGTCAACAAAGTTCTGTGTCCCCTGCGCCGCCAGCGACGCTTTCCTCTTTGGTGATAAAGCAGTTGGCCGGCACAACGCTCCAACGACGACGTCACTGCGGGCACACCCCACGGTCTCCGCCGCGCCTGCGAGCCGCTCTGCCAAGTCTGCAACTTGTCGGCCACAGTGCGCCGCTTTAACACGGAAGAGGCGCGTCCAAGGACGGAGGAGACAGCTGCTCTGCCACGAAGGCAGGCTTTGCGACCATGGACCGGGTCCATGAACGAGCAAGCAGTAGTGCACCCCACTCCGCCACTGGTGGCCATGTGGGAACCCGTCGACTGCGCAGGTCGCAGGGATGAGGCCCGGGGCAACTATTTAAGGAGAGGGGGCACTTCCGTAGTAGAGGATCCGCAACTCGATCCCAAGCTCAATAGCGTCCTCCACCTCCGGACCCTCTCAAGGCCCGGAGGCTTGTTGTACTACAGTCACCACAGTGCAATCGAGACAAGCAGGAGTAGCGGTGTTACCTCACCTTGAGGGCCGTGAACCTGGGTAAGGGCCGGTGTCGCTCTCTGCCGTGCAGTTCCGCTCCAAGCACCGCGAGCAACGTCGCGGCGTGCATCGAGGGTTGTTTGACCTCCGTGTTCAGTCCCCCCTTCGAACCTCTTCCCGGGGCGAGACTACCCCTGTTACGTGGGAGTTCATTCCTCGACATTTGGCGCGCCAGGTAGGGGGACTGAGGCGCGTCTTCAACCTCCGAACTCCGCGCCATGATGGACACCCGCGCGACGCGCGCCAACAGGCGCACCTCCGAGAGAGCTCACACCGAGCCCGGCACTGCACCCACCCGCGGCCGCCGTGGTCGCCCCCGCGCGACCGAACGCGCTGGCACCGGCCCGCGCGTGGAAGAGCCGGAGAGCGAGGAGCACCGCGAAGGAGACCAGCGTGACGACGAGGACCTCTCCGAGCGCCGCGGGGACGCTGAGTCCTCGCACCCGTCCCGGCGCCAGAGCGTGTCCACGCGGGAGCATCAAGAGCCCGCCCCGCACACCGCGCTACTGATGGCTCAGGAGCTCCTCCGCTACCGGCCAAGTGCCGAAGCGCACGACCAGTGGCTGGACCGCCTCCACCACCTCGTCGACATCGCAACCACACGCCCCGCTCCGTCGCGCTCCATCGTGCCTTCCGGCCCTGCAGGGACGGCCGCACCAGGTGCGCCACCGCCGCCGCCGGGACCGCCCCCGGCCGCGGCACAGCGGGCTCCCTCCCATGCTTCCTCGCCGCACGACTGCCAAATCGTGCAGCGCACCGCACCTGACGCGCGCGTAGGCATGGAGCGACGTCGCGACCTCCAAAACCGCCTCGTCGAGGAGCTCGGTCAGGCGGGGCAGCAAAACCGCAGGGCCCTCCAGGGAGGAACGGCCACCTATGCCTCAGGCTGCATGGCCTTCACGCGCACCCTGCGCCGTGTGGTCTGGCCACAGAAGTTCAGGCCAGCGCTCCCCAAGGGCTTCGACGGGTCCACCAACCCTCTCGAGTTCCTGCAGCTCTACACCACTTCCATCCAGGCTGCAGGGGGCGATGACAAAGTCATGGCCAACTGGTTCTCCCACGCCCTCAGGGACTCCGCTCTGTCCTGGCTTCTCAACCTGCCCGAGGACTCCATCGACTCCTGGGAGGAGCTCTGCAGGCAGTTCGTCGCCAACTTCAAGGGCACGTACGAGCGCGCACTCACCCACAACGACTTGCGCGCTGTGGTGCAGAAGAAGGGTGAAACTCTTCGCAAGTACATCCAGCGCTTCAGCCAGGTGCGGAACAAAATTCCAAACATCCCCGACACCCAGGTGATCGCTGCCTTCCGCGAGGGCGTCACGAACCGCAGGATGCTCGAGAAGCTCGGCATCCACGACAAGCTCACCTCTGTGGTGAAGCTGTTCGATCTGGCGGACAAGTGCGCCAAGGCTGAAGAGGGACTCCTCTTCGTCAAGATGAGCGCGCGGGGGGACGACCCGGGCGAAGGGTCCAAGAGCCACAAGAAGAAGGAAGAGCCCAAGCGCAAGGCCACCGCGGTCCTCGCGGCAGAGCCTGACGCAAAGGGCTCCCGCAGGGGCTCCCCCGAGCGCGGCGACAAAGAAGTGGACCACCGTCCGTTCTGCGTCTACCACAACAGGCGCGGGCACGCTACAGACGACTGCTTCGACCTCAAGAGGCTGAGCAGGGAACGCGAGCAGGGAGAAGGCAGCGGAGGCCGCGGCAGAGGTCGCGGCTACCGCAGGGACGCCAAGGGCAGGCGCGATGGCGGCTACCAGAAGCCGTCGGGCCCTCAAGCCAACGCCGCCCAGAAGAACAACAACCTCCCCGACGAGGAAGATGGAGGCTACCAGGCCCCGAGAGGCGCCATGGCCTGCATCCTCGGCGGAGCTCAAGCGCCCAAGTCGAACAATCAGTTCAAGCAGTTCGCCCGCGAACTCAACGCTGCGCTCCCGAGCACCGAGACTTCCAGGCCCCTCAAGTGGTCCCAGTACACCATCGCCTTCGACGCCAAGGACCACCCCAAGTCGACCAAGACCGTTGGAACCCTCCCCCTGGTCTGCTCCCCCACCATCAACAACATCACCGTCTCCAAGACGCTCATCGACGGGGGAGCGGGCCTGAATGTCATCTCTGTCGAGACCTTCGAGACGCTTCAAGTGCCCTACGAGTGGCTTATGCCCTCCAGGCCGTTCACGGGCGTCACCAGTGGTTCTATCGAGCCTCTGGGACAAGTCCGCCTCGCGGTCACCTTTGGCACGCAGAAGAACTACCGCACGGAGCTGATCGACTTCGACGTCGCGCACATCGGTCTGCCGTACAACGCCATCCTCGGCTACCCCGCCCTTGCGAAGTTCATGGCCGTCACGCATCACGCCTACAACATGGTCAAGATTCCCGGCAGCGCTGGCACCATCGCCGTCCATGGCCATGTCCTGGACGCCACGCGCGCTGTCGAGAGCGCCTACAAGGCAGCCGCCATGGCTTTCCCGGCTGACGAGGACATGGAGCCTCTCGAGAGGCCCAGGAAGAAGAAGCAGGTGTTCTCTCAGGAGCAAGCCGCCACGAAGAAGGTGCCGCTGGACACCACCAGCTCGGGGGCTGAAGGCTCGGGGGCTAGCGTCACCATAGGCGCCGCCCTGCCTCCCAAATAGGAAGGCGCGCTCGTCGCCTTCCTTCGGGCAAACTCTGACATGTTCGCGTGGACTCCGTCAGATATGTCCGGCGTACCAAGGGAGGTGATCGAGCACCACTTAGCCGTGTGTCCAGACGCACGCCCCGTCAAGCAAAAAGCACGCAAGCAAGCCCCCGAGAAGCAAGCCTTCATCATCAAGGAAGTAGAGAAACTCAAGGCGGCAAATGTCGTCCGCGAAGTCGCGCACCCCACTTGGCTCTCCAACGGTGTGGTCGTCCCTAAACCCGCTGGAGGAGGCCGACTCTGCATCGACTACACCGATGTCAACAAGGCCTGCCCCAAGGACCCATACCCCATGCCGAGGATAGACCAGATCGTGGACTCCACCGCTGGCTGTGACCTCCTCTGTTTTCTGGATGCCTTCTCTGGTTATCACCAGATCAAGATGGCTAAAGAGGACGAGGAGAAGACGGCATTCCTCACCCCCTGTGGTGTGTACTGCTACACATGCATGCCCTTTGGCCTGAAGAACGCTGGGGCCACCTTCCAGAGGCTCATGAGGATAGCCTTGGGGGCTCAGATGGGCAGAAATGCTGAGGCCTACGTCGATGACATCGTGGTCAAGTCTCGAGAGGGGGACACCCTCTTGAGGGATGTAGAGGAAACCTTCGCCAGCCTGAGAAAGGTGAGCATCAAGCTCAACCCCGCCAAGTGCGTCTTCGGGGTCCCTTCAGGCAAGCTCCTCGGATTCCTCGTGTCCCACCGCGGCATAGAGGCAAATCCTGACAAGATCAAGGCCATAGAACAAATGCAGCCCCCTCGCCGACTCAAGGAAATGCAGCGCCTTGCGGGCTGCATGGCCAGCCTCGGTCGTTTCATCTCTAAATTCGGCGAGCGAGCCCTGCCGTTTTTCAAGATCATGAAGAGGTCGGGCACATTCAAGTGGACCCCTGAGGCGGATAGAGCCTTCGAAGATTTAAAGAAGTATCTGGCTAGCCCTCCGGTCTTGGTGGCCCCCAGGGCAGGCGAGCACTTGAAGCTGTACCTCTCAGCCACCCCTCAGACAGCAAGCGCCGTCTTGGTGGTCGAGAGGGAAGAGCCTGTCCTCCCCAAGAAAAGCACTGCCACTCCAAGCCCGGAACCCCCCGACAAAGGCCCCGTCGAAGGAGCAGCCTCCGCAGACCCACGGCCAGGCCCATCGCCTCAAGTCGAGCCTGCTCCAACAACCCCTGTCGAGAGGCCTCCACAGGCAGATACCGACAGGAGCCCTGAAGAGCCCCCCCAGAGGGCCGATGCCGCGCCACCTCAGACAACCCTCGTCGAGCACCCCGTCTACTTCGTCAGCACGGTGCTACGGGACGCTCGCGAGCGGTATCCAATGCAGCAGAAGCTCCTCGTCGCGCTCCTCATCGCCTCCAGAAAGCTGAGACACTACTTCCAGGGCCACCCCATCACGGTGGTCACCGCTTTCCCCCTGGAGCAAATCCTGCGCAACCCCAACGCCACAGATCGTGTCGCAGGGTGGAACATCGAGCTGCAGCCTTTCAACTTGCGCTTCGACACCACGAGGGTCATAAAAGGAAGAGCGCTGGCTGATTTCGTCGCCGAATGGACTGACCCAAGCCCTGAGGAGCCTCGTGAGGCAGAGGCCGAGCCCTCGGGAGACGCGGCGCCCAGCCACTGGACCATGCACTTCGATGGAGCCTTCGCTTGCCGCAATGGCGGAGCAGGCGTCGTCCTAACCTCGCCCAAGGGTGACAAGCTTTATTATCCTATCCAGCTGTGCTTCACAATCGACAAGATCTCCAACAACATCGCCGAATACGAAGGCCTCCTCGCCGGCTTAAGGGCCGCCATCGCTCTAGGCGTCAAGCACCTACTCGTCAAGGGAGACTCACAGCTGCTCGTCAACTTCTCCAACAAGAGTTACACGCCGAAAGACGACCACATGGCCGCATACCTCGAAGAGGTCCGCAAGCTTGAGAAGCACTTCAGGGGCATGGAGCTCATGCACATCCCGAGGAAAGAAAACCAAGAGGCCGACGACATCGCCAAGCGAGCCTCGCGGAGGCAGCCCCAGCAGGCCGGTGTTTTCGAAGAGAGGCTCGCCAAGGCATCCATCAAGCAGCCTCGAGAGGCCACACCCGCAAGCGCAGGCGAGGTGCTCCCACCGCCTCCTGAGTCTGGGGCGCCTGATTGCGGTCCCAGCACAGGGGAGCGTCTGCTGCTGACGGCAACCCACCAGGCCTCAGGCTGGATTGATGAGCTCAAGGACTACTTGGTGAAAGGAATCCTCCCTGAAGAAGATACTGATGCAGAGCGAGTCGCTCGACAAGCAAAGTCATACTGCATCCTCGAGGAAAACCTCTACCGCAAGCGCCCAAATGGTGTAGCGCTCAAGTGCGTCCCTCCTGAGGAAGGCCGAGAGCTGATTAAGGACATCCACAGCGGGGAGTGCGGCCACCACTCATGTGCGCGCACCCTCGCAGGCAAGGTCTTCAGGAGCGGCTTCTACTGGCCTCAGGTGCTTCAAGATGCGGTCGCCATTGTGCAAACCTGCGACGCCTGCCAATTCCACGCCAAGCAAATCCATCAGCCGGCACTGGAGCTTCAGACCATCCCGCTCTCCTGGCCGTTCGCGGTCTGGGGGCTGGACATCCTGGGCCCCTTCCCGAAGTCGCAGGGGGGCTACCGTTTCCTCCTCGTGGCCATCGACAAGTTCACCAAGTGGACCGAGGTTGAGCCGGTGCGCACCATACCAGCTGGGGCTGCGGTGAAGTTCATCCGAAGCTTGGTCTGCCGCTTCGGCGTGCCCAACCGCATCATCACTGACAACGGCTCGCAATTCACCAGCGGCATCTTCCGAGCCTACTGCGACAAACTGGGTATCAAGGTCTGCTTCGCCTCGGTAGCTCACCCACGCAGCAACGGTCAAGCCGAGCGAGCAAACGCAGAAGTCCTCAAGGGCCTCAAGACCAGGAGCTTCAACATCCTTAAGGGCCACGGCAAGGGTTGGATTGACGAGCTCCCCTCAGTGCTCTGGTCCATACGCACAACCTCCTCGAGGCCTACAGGCGAAACGCCGTTCGCTCTGGTCTACGGAGCCGAGGCGGTCCTCCCCGCAGAAATCAAGCATGGATCGCCACGGGTCCTTGCCTTTAATGAGGACACCCAAGAGGGCCTCCACAACGACGACCTGCTGCTTCTCGAGGGACTGCGCCGTCAGGCCGCCCTCAGGGCGGCAGGGTACCAGCAAGACCTGCGACGCTACCACAGCCGCCATGTGCGCTCACGCACCCTTGAAGCGGGCGACCTCGTCCTCAGGCGAATCCTCTCCAGGGAAGGTCTCCACAAGCTCTCCCCGATGTGGGAAGGCCCCTACAGGGTCTCCCACGTCGCCAGGCCTGGCGCAGTACGCCTCGAGACCGAGGACGGCATCCCCGTCAAGAACCCGTGGAACATCGCGCATCTGCGCAAGTTCTACCCGTGATCACAGTCACGCCAGGCATTTTTTGTCTCTAGAGGGAAGCTCACGGCTTCACCTCCAAGCTTCTCAAAGCTTCTCTCGAGGCCCAGCCCTCCGAGCTCTCCTGCAAATGAGCCCCCGCAGGCCGCAGTGAACCTCTGCCACTAATGGGTGGTCCCCATGCCTCGACATGGAAGGAACGTTAGCTTGGCAAACCCAAGTGTAATGAACCGATTTTCGTTCCAAGTGAACTTTGCGCTCTAGCGCCATGTTCGTTCCAAGTGAACTATGCGCTACGGCGCCGCTATGTAATATTTTGATGGTGAGTTTATTACAGCTTTATTTCATTTATTGAAAATGGGCACTTATATCTCTCCACATGCGTACCTCGCGAGCGGGGGCTGAGTACGGTGCCAGTGCCTCAAGTGACACACCAGCAGCACTGCAAAACCCAAGGATCCGAGCTCTGGCTAGAGGGCAGGCCCTCCCAAGCACGCCATCTCTTCAAAGGACCTTGGTACTCTCTCTCCTCGCAAGGAACGCCTGAGGGGACCTATAAGCGCGCATTAGTCCCTGATGCTGTGATCTAGCGTTTCGGCTCGCCCCTCTAACATCCACAGAGAGCGAAAGTCCCCACCAGGCCTGCGGAGGAGAACCCTAGGCCCCTGAAGGTGAGACCTCCGCCAGAGAAGGCCCACACCGGGAAAACGCCTCGCGAAGCTAAGTTTCTCGCCCACCTCAAGGGAATCCTCGCTTTTTTCTCATAAGCACTCTGCGTCCCTCAAGCGGTTCTTTCCTTACTCTCCGTGGACTGCTTGCGCGTCAAAGGGGGGCCCTCAGCACCGCGACTTGAGGGCTCTTACCTCCCCAAGCCTTAAACTCCCCCCGGCCTTGCCGAGTCATTGCTCGAGCATACCGTAGCGGCAGGAGTCATAGCGCGAGGGGAAGGGTCCAACGACGCAGAGCGAAAAAGGCATGGAGATGAAGCAAAGACCCCTCGAAGGGAGCGCACTCTTAATCGATAGCAAAATGTTTATGAAGTGAAGAGGTAAATTACAAGGTGGAAAATGAAATTCTCTAACGGGCAAACGCCCCTAAAAGCGCTGCAAGCGCGACGCGTTGCAGGAGGAGATTAGTCGGAGGCCTCAGCGTCGTCCTGGTCGCTCTCTTCTTCCTCCTCGGGCTCGCTCCCCTCGCCACCTTCCTCTGCAGCGGCCCGCCTGAAGCGGCTGCAGAAGTCGTCCACCTGGTCGCGGACGGAGCTGGAGGCTTTCCACGCAGCGTCCCCCTCCAGTGGCTCGGTCACCGTGGCGAGGTCGAACCCGGGCTGGAGGTGGACGAGGTTGGAGAAGATGCGGTCCACCGCCACCGCCAGAAGCTGACGGCACTCCTCCTCAACCACGTCGCGGATCTCCGCGGTAGGGCCTTCGAGCGCTGTGAAGAGCTGCTCGAAGTACAGGAGATAGGTGGCAGCGTCGGCGTGGCCCTGAGCCGGAACGCTTGGCGCCTCCGCCCCCAGCTTCGCGGCGAGCTCACGACCCCGTCCCGTCAAGGACAGGAACATGCGCTCCCACTGCTGCGACAGCACCTGCGCCGCCTGGATGCTCTCCGCCGCCTCGACTGCCTTCTCCACAGCAGGCCCCACCTGCCGGTTCATCTCCTCCATGTCCCCCATGAGGGAGGCAAGGTCCTGGGAGATGTCCTCCCTGGCCTTCTCAGCGGCGAGGCGGCGATCAGTCTCGCGCTTCACCTTGGCGGCGAGCTTGGCGTTCTCCTTCTCGAGCTTTTGGATCCGGGCGCCGCTCTCCCCCAGCCTCGCCTTGAAGCGGTCCTCCTGCTTGGAGAATTTATCCTTGTAGTCCTGGGAGACTGCGGCGCGGATCTTGTTCTCCTTCTCCCGGAGCTCCTTGTTGAGCTCGTCCTTCCGCTCGGCAAGCCGCACGTTGGCTCGCTCCACATTCCCCTTGTGGGCGGCGACCTCGCGCTCGAGCTTGCTGAACGCCGAAGCAACGCTATCTTCGCGGGCCTCAAGGGCCGTGCGCTGTCCTGACAGCTCCTGCTCCCTCAGCGCCAGCTGCTCGTCGCGCCGGCGTGCATCCTCCTCGCGCTCGCTCAAAGCGCGCCCGCGGGCCTCCAGGCTCGAGCGGAGTTCGTCGAGGGCGGTCCGCACCACCCCGGCATCCGCCAGGATCTTCTTCTCGAGCTCGAAGAGCTCGGCACGCTTCGCCGCCAGCGAATGCTCCACGGCTTCCCTCTCCGCCTTGGCCTCGGCGAGGTCCTTGGCAGCGGCTCGGCGTTCAGCCCTCAGGGGCTGAAGGAGTTCCTCGGCTTCGCGCAAGGCCCCCTCGCGGACCTCGTCGGCAAAGCGCGCCGCCTCCTCGCGCTCCTCTTGCAGCGCCTGGTCGCTCTTGCGGCGGGCCTCTACGGCCGCGTGGAAGGCAGCCCAGGCGTCGGCGAGCTCGTCACGCTGACGGGCGAGCGCCTGGTCTTCTGTGGCCAGGTGGGCCTCGAGCCCCTCCAGGGACTCCCGCACGAAGCGGAAGGCGACGTCGCGGCGTCCTCGGCCCCAGTCGAAGCGGCCCAGAGCGAGGCCCGGGGGCGGACCGCGCGGCTTAGAGGGTCCCGCACCCGCGTCCGGTTCGGCGGCAGAAGCCCCCGCGTGGGCTTGGGGGCTCGGGGGTAGATCCTCCGCCTCCGTACTCGGTCCTAGGCCTCCTGTGCCTCCCCCCTCGTGCGGCATCTCCCGGTCCGCATCCGGGGCAGGCGCGTGAGGCCCGGTCCTTGCTGCTTCCTCCTCCCCCGCGGTGTCCGGCGGCGGTGGCGGAGTATCCTCCCTGCGAGACTTGGGAGGGCTCGGCGCCGACTCGGCACCCACATTAGCCCCCGGCTGCGCTGGAGGGGTAGATGCGCGAGGTGGAGTGGATGTCGTCTCCACCTGTTCCTCCACCCGCTCTTCCTCGGGTGGTGACACAAATGTCTCCACCTGAGGTATCTCCTCCTGAGAGCCTGCGGTACTCCCCACCTCGGGCCTCGAGGCCTCCGCCGCCGCGGTCTCGCTGGCCTCAACCTCCGGTGCAGCGTCGGGGGCGGCCCTCTTCACGTCCGCGGCTTTGCGAAGCCTGCGGCGCTTCGCAGGATCAGGGCCGCTGAGGTAAAAAGAAAAGATTGGTCAAGGAAGGAGAGCAAGCAAGCTGGGCTCAGAAAGGAAAGGAAAAGGCGGAAGAATCTCACCTGGATCTCTTGGCGCGGGTGTCTACCCACGTCATGCCTGGCGAGCGCCATGAAGGCACAGCCCGCGCCCCCGCCTCGGGGGCCTCCTCGGCTTTCCTCTTGTGGGGAGCGCTCGGGGGCTCCCCGGCAGGCCTGTCATGGCCCGCCTTGGTCCTCGGCTCGTGGCGCCCCGCCGCAGCCTCCTCGCTGTCACCAGAGGAAAGCTCGTGGACCTCCCCTGCCGAAGGCACAGCGCCGGAAGAGCTTCCCGCGCCCGCAGAGCTTCCTGCACCGGCAGAGGGCTCCACCCTCGTCTCCGCGTCGCCCTGCTCCGAGTCGGATGCGCTTGGCGACTCGGTAGTGTCCGCTGGCATGGGCTCCTCCTCCTCTTCATCCCCCGCCAAGCCTAGCGGGGTGAACGCGGGCGCCTGCGCCAGGGTGGCCCGGCGCTTGTCTGGGACTTCAAACAGAGGCCGTATCGCCACGTGAACCCTCGCGGGCACCTCTGGGTTGACGAAGAGGCCTCCCAGGATGGTCTCGACGACCGCGGGGCGGTGGTCGCTCAGATGCAGCCGCAGCGGATCCGTAGGCCCTGTGTACGCCCACATCGGCTTCTTGTGCGCCTGCAGGGGGGCGATGCGGCGCCTCACGAACTCCGCCGCCACCAGCTGGCCGGTCAGGCCGTGCTCGCGAAGCGCCCTCAGGTGGCCCGCGAGGTCGGCTATTGCTTGCCCCTCCAGGGAACGCTTGCTCCAGTGGGTGTTCTTCACGGGCGGCGCCTCGGGGACCTCAAGGAGGGAGCTCTCCGAGGGAACGCGGATGAGGAACCACTTCTGCCTGAAGTCTTCCACCTTTTTCGACACCGCCGTCACGGGCCTGTCGCCATTCCAGGCCATGGGGATGTAGACGTCTCCCATGCCGTCCGCGATGCGGAAGGATACGCAGCCCGTCCGCTCCTTCTTCGCAGTGTTCCGCAGTGCGTAGAAGCTTCGGAAGAGAGCGACGGAGGGCTTCACTCCCAAGTAAGCCTCGCACAAGAAGGCGAAAATGGAGAGGACAAGGATGGCGTTGGGGTGGAGGTGCAGAAGGTGGACCTGGTAGAACTCGAGGACGGCCTCGAGGAAAGGAGAATACGGCGGCACCAGTCCAGCGTAGAGTGTATGGAGGAAGATGGGGAAGTAGCCAGCGGGGAAGCGACCGGTCCGCGCAGGCAGAATGGCGCTGACGCCATGCTCATTGTGCTTCCCGGCGACCAGGTGCTGGATCTTGTCCAGCGCCGCCGCGGTGATGCGCGCCCCGACCAGAGAGGGGCCAAACTCCGCCTCCCCCTGCGCGTCTTGGCGGGTCGAGGCGGCCGTTTTCTTGCCCTTAGATCCTCCCATCGTCGGAGAAGGACGGAAGGAGTCGGCCGGAGATGGGGAAGATTTGCTGGAGACGGGAGTCTAGGAGGCGGAGAACCGATAGACGGGATGGACAAGACTGGACGGGGTAATGACTGCGGCTCGGACCAACGCGCAGCTTTAAACCCCGTCCGAGCAGTTACCGAGGCACGGTGGTGGTGAGCGTGGCGGGCGTGGTGGCCCCCCCCACTACGCACGTTTCCGGCGGAGCAGCCGAGTCGCCGCGAGTCCACCTCCAAGTGACGCGTGTCCCACAGCGCTTCGCCTGCAATTTTGGGCCCGCGACGCTTCGCCTGCAGTTATGGGCCCACGACGCTTCGCCTAGTCCCAAGGGGCCTCAACGTGCCCGTCATGGGCCCGGGGGCTACTGTCGGCCCAGTGGATTCTAGGGTGTGCAGAGCCCACTCTCCACGGGCCGCGCACGCGTCAGCGTCCACGAAACGGCTAGGGACCAAGCCAACCGCTTGGGGAGCCCCCCCCGAGGAAGAAACCCCTGGAAGGGACCTGAGGCGCCGGCAGAGGCCTGAAGGAGGCCCCCCCCCGAGGGCGTCCCACTTGAGGGCTCTCTCCCTCTGAAGGGAGCCGGCCCGGCTCCTTCCCCTCGAGAGCCTCAGGCCCCTGAGGGGACACTTCGCGGCAAAGGAAGCGCTGCAGAGCGCACATGGGCTCTGCTGCGGCCGCAGGGTGACGCGCGCGTCTGCGCGCACGACAGCAACAGCGTCACAGTTGCCGCTCCCATGATAAAAGGGGTCAACAAAGTTCTGTGTCCCCTGCGCCGCCAGCGACGCTTTCCTCTTTGGTGATAAAGCAGTTGGCCGGCACAACGCTCCAACGACGACGTCACTGCGGGCACACCCCACGGTCTCCGCCGCGCCTGCGAGCCGCTCTGCCAAGTCTGCAACTTGTCGGCCACAGTGCGCCGCTTTAACACGGAAGAGGCGCGTCCAAGGACGGAGGAGACAGCTGCTCTGCCACGAAGGCAGGCTTTGCGACCATGGACCGGGTCCATGAACGAGCAAGCAGTAGTGCACCCCACTCCGCCACTGGTGGCCATGTGGGAACCCGTCGACTGCGCAGGTCGCAGGGATGAGGCCCGGGGCAACTATTTAAGGAGAGGGGGCACTTCCGTAGTAGAGGATCCGCAACTCGATCCCAAGCTCAATAGCGTCCTCCACCTCCGGACCCTCTCAAGGCCCGGAGGCTTGTTGTACTACAGTCACCACAGTGCAATCGAGACAAGCAGGAGTAGCGGTGTTACCTCACCTTGAGGGCCGTGAACCTGGGTAAGGGCCGGTGTCGCTCTCTGCCGTGCAGTTCCGCTCCAAGCACCGCGAGCAACGTCGCGGCGTGCATCGAGGGTTGTTTGACCTCCGTGTTCAGTCCCCCCTTCGAACCTCTTCCCGGGGCGAGACTACCCCTGTTACGTGGGAGTTCATTCCTCGACAGCTTCAGCCCCATCTCAGCAGCGGCGTCGAGAAGCTTGTGGGAGTAGTAGTGTGGTTCTCGAGGACTTCTACTGGCAGTGGCGGTTTCCGGATCGTCAAGGAGCTTCATCGGCGGTTCATCCATTTGGCTCCTGGACGGGTGTGATCTTCTTGACCCGTTTGATGCCGCAACCAACAATGTCAGGCCGTCTCTCAGAGGAGCGGCAGTGGCGGCGCGCCGTGGACACGGTTTGGAGGTTGAAGACGAAGAGCATCTCAAGCATCTCGTTATAATTTTCAATTATTTAGATGTTTTGTATTGTTCGATGTTCTGTTAATGCCAGGGTTCTATTCACAAAAAAAATGATTGTGAGTAGGCGATCCCACCCACCCCACCCCCCCCCCCCCCCCCCCACCACCAAAAAAAAGAAAAAAATGTTTTCGTGCCGTTGGGAAGTGTTATCGTGGACATCAAACTAGTGGCCTCAATCACACCATTCACTCCATGAATATGAGAGAGACATGAGATTAAGTATCTACAACTTTGATTGATTATAATCATCATTGCTTCCCATCAATCAAAACAATAAAACAACACCCTGCCTCTCTTTTCAGGGGAATGACATATGCCTGATTTTATAAGTAAAGCCATGCGCGGCGAAGGAAGTCATACAAATGACGGAACAAACATCGACAATATTCAGAGTAATAACTTATTATAACGCCGCAAAACAAAAACTAAAAAGACCCAAACATGATAAGATGGCGAAGCAAACAGATCTTGAAGCTCGGTGATGGAGGGACGGATCAAGGAGGTTACCACTTTGAAAGCATCCTTGTCATTAGTGGCGCAAATAAGCAGCTCCCATTGCTGCAAGAATGTAATCATTTAACCAAAAAATCTTCTGGACGAGAGGTAAGAGGTACACACTCGTTGGTTAATCCACACCTACCAGGATTGGGTCGCGAAGCTTATGCACACCAAATGCCTTGCACAAAGAGCTGCCTGAGAGGAGATGTTTGGTTAGGCTTATTTTTTTGTTTTTCACACTTTGGCTTCACCTTTCGGCTTTTGACCAAATATTGTTGCCCGGTGGTATATACCGAAATTCGAAACCAAATACACACACATATATATTTAGGTGTTTTCTCAGCTACAGAGTGGAACGCGGGAGAAAATTGATTATGGTTTCCAGAATTTCTAGCCTCATATGGAATAGAAAAATCGATCAACATTTAGAATAAATAGTTTGAAATGCCAGCTCAAAATTTCAATTCAGTGATTCATGTTAACAAATTTGACTGAATGATATCTAGGAATGTGTATCATTGTTGTTGCATTGACCATCCGTGTTTCATCTTTGACTTGCTCGTGATTGAGTCATGCAGATAAAGAATTGAGTGAACTCCACTTTTGAAACCATCTACTTATATGCATTTATAACACTAATTACCCCATCTATGAAAAATATTTAGATTATCCATTTATAGAAACTTTGGACCCTCTTTTTCTAATACATTTTTGTTGGGAAAATTATGAGGTGATGATTGACACTCAAAAATATCAGGACACCGATGAGAAATTAAACATGCGGTGAAGGAATACTATTCGTCGTTGATAGTGTTCTCCGATGCACCACATGGTTTTAAGATGCCGCTCTATTCTGCCAAAACATGTAGAGTGCCGAAACAGGGTAAACCGTGTTCAATGTTTTTGTATATGGCGTATTTCTGAGTTTGCTTCAGTAAATTGGAGTAATAAGTGTTACAAATGCATAACCGTTGCAGTAAAAAGTGAAATTCGCTCTTTTTTGTCTGCCACATTAAAGTTAATTAGAGGTGTCTCCGCGTCCAATCAACATGTAAGCCTGGTACCTAGAAAGGTTAGGTTCTTTCGACAAAATATTTTCTAGGACCATACCCCAAACCTAAATAAGCATTTGAATGACTAGTGGCTATTAAAACTGCACCAAAGAGGAGGCTTCCCACGACCTGAGCTCTCTAAAAGATTAACGTAGTTGGATCACCATGAGTTTTGTATTAGGCCGAATGTCCCTAGGGCAGCTGCTCTGGGGAACAAATTGACGTTATCTGATTGATTGGGCCGGAAAACAAACTAGTAAGTATTTGGATTAGTTGACTCGCTCTCTGATTTCCCAACCCCTTCTTCCATATGGTAGAATTCTAATTCACAATCCAATTCTTACTTGATTATACGAAAAAACAGATCTTGTGCAATGGATTTGATGAAGCTTGAAAGGACTAGCTAGTACGCAAACTACATATTTAGCTGTCAGGAATAGCTCGCACCAGTTCACGGCGACCTCCTCACCGTTGCTCAGTTGCTCCTCGTGCCCGCTGCCAGCCGCCGCCGCCTCCGGATCCACAGTGCGAAGAACCACGCACACACGCAGGCGATGACGGCGGAAAGCCGCCCGCCGAGGAGGCCCGCCATAGACGCCGCGGCCACTATGCTCAGCCCCGCCGCGGGACCGAACTCTCCCTGAAAATATGGTGCCTCCGTCCAGCCACCAGCGCGCCAAGCGACTGATAACGCCTCGCCTGATGACCCGCTTGTATCCGCGTCGCGCGGGACGATGATGGTGGCCGCGGCGACGCAGATCTCCGTGGGGGTTGTGGGAGCGACGATGAGCTGCTCGGCGGGAGGCGCCTCAGCCGGCGGATTGTCGTCACCGTTTGACGGCAGCGACACGCGCTCTGCCGGCTTCTTCTGCGTTTCCTTGCGTCGAGGCGTGTTCCCTGGCGGCAAGAAGCAGCAGAAGGTCCGCAGGAGAGACACCTTACCGCCCGCATCGTCGCCGCGCCTCACCGCTTGATCGTGCTCCGCCAAGCCGTCCACCGGCGCCGGCACGGTCCGCAGCTTGTGCTCCCTCCGCCGCGGCTTATCATCGCCGCGACAGCACACGAAGCACAGGGCGGCAGCCCAAGGTCGCCGTCTCCCGCTCGCGCTCTCGGCCATGCACGCGGTGAAGCCCGCCAGAGACCTCGTCGTTGTTATGACTTCTAGCTATCGGTGAACCCCGGGCAGGTGGTTTGTACCGTTAATTATTGGATTAGTTGAGGGATTATAGTACTTGCACTGAAGTTTCAGAGTGGTTCCCGCAAAGCAAAAAAAAAGTTTCAGAGTGGATGGAGTGATACGGTCGCGGACGGCATTGACCACTGACCAGTAGAATTAACAAGAAAAACTGTCGTGGCGTCATGGCGACTTTGCGGGCACACGGCTGGATCATGGTTCACGATTTCATTTGAATCTACTCTCACTGCTTCAGAGACCCATCGGTTTAAACTTCAAATCCACTTGCTACTTGAAGTTCAAAAAAAAATGAGACCGGCCCGTGGCTTACTTTCATAGAAGAATCACACCCGGGTGAGATGCCAAATATTCAATCCAGACAGGATTCGAACTCTGGTCAGCAGGTTGCACCACCGTGCCTCCTACCACTAGGCCTTTTACTTGAAGTTCAAAGACCCACCGATTCAAAACCTATGACACACGATGTGGACCATGGATTCCAATTGGGGGTTGAGATCTAGGCATGTTTGGTTGCTCGGCTAGGATTTGAGCCATTTGTGTTCATGTCTCGATAGAGTCTAGTTCTGAAAAAACACGGTCCAAATCATATTCTGCGGTTCATTTGGTTGGTTGTGTTGTTTTTCAACCTGGTGTTTGTGAACTGCAAATTTGGCTTGAGAGTGATCGGATTCAAGACACAAGTATGTGGTAGTTGAGCGGGAGCACGCCCTCGTACCTAGGAGATAAATGGATGGTTCCACCTACATGATCCCACTATATTTTGGGTACCTTGTCATGGGTACACATGGAGGCTCTGAATTAAAAAGAGAAATCGCGACTGAACATAGTAGCACTTCCCACTCACAACCACTTATGTATCAAGTGTCTTCCTCCATGTATCTATTGCCACTTCTTGTTAGGTTGGTGACAATGGTTATTACAAACACAAACACCATAATAACATACCGTTTGCAAAATGTAACCCTAAGTGATCATCTCAATTAAAACAACCATGTCTTGGTGATCGTCGCAAGACAAGCAAATGCACAGTAGCAAGATATGCACAAACCTCAATTTCAATCCAACATACAAATCTATGAACCTACTACAAGGACAAACACATAATCGATGCATGCTTAACAATGCCCTACAATACCCGATGTTTCTGGTGATCACCGCAAGACATGCAAAATGATTTCAGTGATCACCCT
The DNA here is from genome assembly GCA_026929855.1 of Poa annua. Lineage (NCBI taxonomy): Eukaryota > Viridiplantae > Streptophyta > Magnoliopsida > Poales > Poaceae > Poa > Poa annua. Next base: position 37,208,780 of record CM049438.1, read on the forward strand.
TAAGTCGTGATGCACATCCTGAACTTATACATATCTACCCATCTACAACATCGATATAAGCTACACATGAGGGTTGAATCAGTTACCGACAACCTTCGCCCGAATTCCCCAATGGATGCACGAATCCAAACCCACAATCTAAATTAGCACATAATCTACTTGCATTGACTTAAATGCCAGGATAAATGTCACTTGCAAATGACGGTGGAGGTGTGTAGGGAGCCAGAGTGGAAAGGAAGGACCTGGCGCTGACGTGGAAGAAGGTGTCAGGATGGAAATACCCACTATCGGAGGCGCCGACAAGGGCTCCATCAACCACCAGGTCCACAGCAGGAGCCACCGATGTCGCCGCCGAACCTCGAGGATGGACGAACCAAAGGAGGGATTGTCTTGAAATACATAATAAATTTATAGAAAAATAGAGTGGATAATCCATGAAATGTTTCTATCCCCATGTTTGTGGGTACGCCTCTTATGTGAACATGGACAACGTTTTGGCGTCGAACACAACCTACCAGATTGAGAAATATGAGCGAGGGGAGAAACATGAGTAGAGGCCGGTGGCAGAGATGCATCGCGACCAAGTTGGTGCGCTGGATATCCATGACAACACGAGTAGCTTTTTCTACATGGACACGGCGGCTGCTGAGTCCTACCGAGCAGCTTCTTGCGTATTTGCAGGGCAATGATGATTGTCCGAATGGTGGGCTGCATCAAACGGTTTCACGAGCATTTGTGGTCATGGCGGCCGTCTGATCAATTGCCTCATAATTTAAGACTTGGATCGGCCCGTTTCCAATTCTCAACTCATCGCTGCAGTCGGGAGCACATATGACAGTGGGGTGAATCAATTACGTTGGGTTTTCCAGCTTGATGTGCTGAGAAAATTTCTAATAAAAATAAAAATGATGAGGTGGCATGTTTGTGATGTGGCATGCTTACATGTTAAGAGAATTCCTTGTATTGGGTTGTTCCTATTTAGATATAGAAGATGAGCATAGACAAAATTAATTTGAAAGAGCTGCACTGCTATATATCCGGATTCATGTCAGCAGCGATGTCCAAAAATGCAACTTCGCAACAAGTTGGACATCTCATAGTATCCGAGCCATCCCGTTCTTCATGATTTGTGCAAGGTTATTCTTGAATAACCTGGTATATGGGGAATCATACCTGACCGCACCCCAGCCCAAAGCGGTTAGGAGTTAAGTTCAAATTCGTATTAGGTCTAGAGTCATGTTTAGATTCAGTTTCAAAGTACAGATTTCATCTCCTAGAGTAATTTAGTTTGTTCCATGTACATGAGGAAGAGGAGTAGGAGGCGACCGGTGAGAGACACGGGCGGGATTCGTCCCGGCTACCACGGTGAGAGAAGAAAGAGAATGGAGACAAAGGAATAGAGCAGAGAGAAAAAAGAGGAGAGGCACATGGTGACGGTGAGTGAATTTCGTGGGCAAGAGTTACGTCCGACAATGCCCCAAGCGGGGGGCATGGGCTGGGCGTGCCGGACAAAAAAATGAACCACACTGGATGGAAAACAAATTTGGGTGTTGCGAGTGGGAACGAAAATCTATCCGGCACACCCTGAAGAGTATTGGGCGGCCGCCCGAGTAAAAATGCTCGTATAGAACATGTAATACTCGTTGTATGATGTGATGTCGAATAAGGCACATGAATCCACAATTCAACACATGACATCGTCACGAACAACACTGTGGGATTCTTTGGAATTAGATCGCTGACGTTTAATCACAAAACCGCAATCTCATACATCAACATATTGCACAAAATGGATGCAGCACACAATTTAGGAGACGATAGATATATAGAGATTGAAACAGGTGGAAATACAGTTTGAAAAGGTAGAAAATGTAGCGGGACCGAACTTGACGACGTTGTGGGAATGATTCGGTACTGCTTGATGTCTTCCTTTTGCTTCAACTTCATCTCCTTATCTTCTCTAATATATTGTTCGTCAATGGAAGCTCACCTAGGATTAAGCAAATGTTGGCTCAACAGCACACCGAGTTTGACTGACCGGAGGGTCCGTAGACTACACTGCACCTGCGCGCCCACTCCTCTGTCAGTGTCCCAGAAGCACAGCCACACACCCAGCCGCCACCTGCACACCGCGCGTCACGGAGAAATGGCGGCGGCTGCGGCGAATCCGGCGGCGGTGCGGCGCGCCGAGGAGCTGGTGGAGAGGGAGATGAGCGGCCGCGACGCCTCCCACGACGCCGCTCACGCGCTCCGCGTCCGGGACCTCGCGCTCTCACTCGCCGCCGAGCAGGGCCTCTCCTCCCCAGGCCGCCTCCTCATCGTAACCACCCACCCCTAACCTCTTTTTCTTCTTTCCCCGGCCCGATCTTCCACCTGACCGCGTGCGAAACTTGCGTTTCTCGATCTCCAGGTGGAACTGGCCGCTCTCCTGCACGACGTCGGTAAGTCGCCATTCCATTTCCACCTACTGCTTCGCATTTAGGATTTTCTTTGGCTCTCGAATTCGATGAACTGATGGACAACGCCCCCCTTTTTTTTGGTGCGACCTCTGTGCGTGCAGGAGATTACAAGTACACCAAGTAAGGAAACTTCTCATTTGCTATGTTATTAAATTCGTCCTTTCCATCTTAAAGAGTTAGAGTTAGCTAAACCACTGATGGTATAGTTGTCCCCGCAACCTTCATATACTGGTGTTGACTAGTGTAAATGTGCTTGGTGAGTGAATCTGATAAAGCAGAAATGTGTAGGGATAATGCGGAGGATATGAGCATCGTCCAGAGGTTTCTTGAAGAGGTGAAATTGGAGGACGGACAGAGTGAGGAAATTGTGGCCATTATTAAAGGGATGGGTGAGTTTTTAGAGTAGTTCAAGTACGAATACAAGCACCTGCATCTGGCTTATTTCTTTCTACATGTGGTTATCTTATTAGCTGCCCTCATTATATCTTTGTGTTATCATTCCTCCGTTTTTGCAATAGAAAAAGAAAATCCTTGTTGTGACTCATTTGAAAGATCATTCGTGTTATCTGTTACTTGATCTTGATAACCATTAGTACAGAGTAGTGCTTAGTGTGTCAAAGCATCCTTCAAATACTGTTTACAACTTTACATGGGATGTGTAACTCTCGCGCCCGCAACCTTAACTGCAGGATTCAAAAATGAAGTTTCAAAGAAGCTTAATGCTGAGCCCACTCTTGAGTTCGCAGTTGTGCAAGATGCAGATCGTCTGGATGCAATTGGTGCGATTGGTAAGCACTGCTCAACTATAATTTCTGCATATGTTCTGCATACGGCAATTCCTTCAATGATCCTAAAACCATACAACTATGCGGAGCTCTGGTTATACACATTCATTCTGATATCCATTCTTGTGTTTGTTTTTAGTTCGGTTAGGCTGTCTTAAGCTCACTGAATGATTGTACGCCGTATACACTAGAATAAATTGCAAGCACTCCCATGGTTTGTCTCCCTGGAAGCAATGTAAACAAATAGTATGTCTAGCTCCATGCAGATAGAATAAAAGCATTATTGATAGCATGCAGATGTAACACATGTGGATGTGGCATCTGTACTGATGTCTAATGGATCTGCTAGAATCCGTAGATTCTCATGTATATGGAAGAATCAAATAAGACACATTCTGCATCATTTTTGTACATGGTGGTACGTAATCTAACATTCTTATAGTAACGTTGTGGATCCTACATTGACTAGAACTGAGAAATTCTGACACATTTTCAAACTTCATATACGAATTTTGGCCAAAGAAAAACCTGTATTGTACACTTTTCTGTCCACCCGTTTTGTCATATTTAGTTTCAGTAATTTGTTTGTCTCTATCTTGTCAATTAACATTGTAGGCGTTGCAAGATGTTTTACATACGGAGGTAGCAAAAACAGTGCATTGCATGATCCTAAAGTATTTCCACGAGATAATTTGTCAAAGGAGAAGTACATGTCCAAGGAGGAGAAACAAACATCAATCAATCATTTCCATGAGAAGCTTTTTAAGTTGAAGGACATGATGAAGACAGAGGTAAGGGCCGAGCAATGGTCTAGAAGTCCTCTTTTACTGCCGTCTTCTTGTCTTGCCTAAACCCAGGAAACTTAGTGAGATTAGTAGAGTTATTTCAAGGTCTAGTTTGGCAATATGCATCGATGCAGAGGCCAGGGCCCAGGGCTTATCCTCCTTTTCGCAAAAAAATATATAGGCCAAGTATATACAGAAAAGATCCAGCTCACAAATACTCCTATATGTTAGTGTACTCACTATGTGTGAAATGCATGTCGTATTAGAATCTTTGTCAGTCTAAAAAACTATTTTAGGTTCGACTATCAATGTTTAATGAATAGCCAACACATCAAATTGAATAATTGATACTACTTGATTTATCATGAAATATAATTATATAATTGTTTTGTATTGAAAGCATCATATTTCAAATTAAATTGATGGACATAAATTCATAATGTCACATTCCAGATCGTTTGATGTTCTAATTGGCATATATTTTATCACGGTGATTCGCGGTACAAACACGCCTTATATGCTGTAGGTTTCCATTATGTGTTCCATACATACTGACACGTTGTTCGTTCCCGACATAGGCTGGGAAAAAGAGAGCAGAGAAAAGACACAAGTTCATGGAGAATTTTGTGGCTGAATTTTATGAAGAGTGGAGCGGCAGGGCTTGAAGTTGACCAACCATGTTGTGGGATTGGGGCAAGGCTTGAAGTTGGCCAACCGATTTCAGCAACTCACATCGAGAAAGGCATCTAAAGAAGTAAGGGACAAGTTCAGAAAAGTTGCTGATTCTCATTTAGATAATGATAAGACTGATTTAATAGTAGGGCTGAAACACTGGTCCCGACCCATATTAAGGAAATGCCATGGAATGTCATTTGGTTTTACAACACTGTTTAAGTTCTGGTAAATAATTGCCCAAAACACTAGAGCAAAAATAGAACATGTCATGGCATCTGAATAATGAATTAATGATAAGACTCTTGACGAAGTATTTGCATGAAGTCCCTGAATGTTGCCTGTGTTTTTGTTCCGACTGAGACTCCTAAAACTAAAAGTTAAAGGATCTTGCGTGTGGTGTTGAGGCTATGCCATGTATTGAACTGATATGTAATAACACTGTTCTTCAAGTAAAAAAAAAAAACACTGTTCTTCCTAATACAAGCAGTTTTATCTGATTGAGGGCACATTTATTCAAACATATTTCAACATATCTTGCAGCTGTTATATTCAAATTAATACCATTAAAGAACACCACCTGAAGCTGCAGTCGCAGTGCTTCACCATTACATATACAATATACACAGGTTCCATATCACCCATTCCTGGCTACACTATATATAGCTATCGCTGCAGAATGAAACAAACAGAAGACACAATAACAATATAAAAGTTTAATGCAAGAAACAAAATGCAGAGGAAAGCTTTCAGCACAGACCCAGCTTTTCTATCAACAAAGTATCACAGAGGACACACGCCACCATTTCTGAGCATGGTCGGCCAGACGTAGTGGTTCAGAGCTTGGCCTTCTCCCTCTTGGCCAGCGTCACCTTGAGCCCATGTTTCATGAAGAGTGTGAGCGCCATCTTGGGTGTCACTGGGTGGCCCTCGACGACGTTGACATGGTAGCGGCGGAGGAGAGAGGCGGCGACGAATTTCATCTGGTAGTAGGCAAAGTCCTTGCCCAGGCAGAGGCGCGGGCCGCCGTTGAAGGCAGTGAACTTGTAGGCGGACTCGCCCATGAATCGGCCGTCCCTGAGCCACCGCTCCGGCATGTACTCCCTGCAGTCCTCCCCCCAGATGCTCTCCATCCTCCCCATGGAGTACATGGCGTAGATGACCTTTGTGCCCTTCTTCAGCACGGTGCCGTCAGGGAACACCTCGTCCTCCACAACCTGATGGAGAAAATTATGTTTATTGAATTGGATGCACCCTACATAAAGGTTTCCAGTTGGCCACAAAGCGTAGGCGCATGGAGAAAGGAAGCGAAATGATATCTCGAGTGACATGCTAACTTGTTTACTAATATGATGTCACTAGTTGAATTTTGTTATGGTTTTTTACCTTGTCCAAGTAGATGGGGTTAATTAGGTGATCTGACTAAAGATGTTCTGATCTAATCTGATTCACCTATAACTTGTTTTTTTGAGTTTTCTATAGCCATCAACTCTGTTGGGGCAAAGTGCTTCCTTGTTGGCCATCAACTCTGCATACCTATAGTTAAGTGGTGAACTAAGCACAGGCGCAACAGCAATTGTGTCTGTGAGACGCGTGTCTCTGTCAACTTGGAGCAGAGTTTTTCACAAAAGATACCCAAAAACATCAGTAGATGACCAACTTGCAGCCTACAATTTTTTGCATCCTTTTACACGTCAGGTTCATGATGCAAGTTCAAAATGTCCAATGAATATTTCTTTGCATCATGGCTTCAGTGTAGGCGCGCAGGTAGCTAGTGTACAATTACAATTTGTTGTGGGAGTGAGAGGGTGTCAAAATTCGAACTAATCGCAACGAATTAATAGCAACTCGTATGTGTGGTCGTCAACTTCAGTATCAGTCAACCTCAGTATCCGAAATAACAGTGACTTATGAATGCTCACATTTGATTCTACCTAGGTAGTACAGTACAAATTTGTGCATATCGTACACCTACAGCTAGCTAACTAACTTGTTCATTTCTAGTACGAGTACGAAAAGATATCATGGCTTTGATTTCCTCATGCAGATGGTCACTAGATGTGGAAAGGGTCAGTCACTCAGTCACACACATGGGATTGGGCATTTTGGGAATCATGAGGTCAAGTTAGTTCTACCAAACACACCAACGCGAAATGCAAGGTCGCAGCACGAAGCATACATGCTCGATCTTCTCTATTCGCGCCAGAATTAATCCAGCAGTAGTAGTGACTCTATGTACGGACATGCGTGCATGCATCTACGTACGTACTGTACTGTACTGTAGAAGATACGATCATACGGTACGTACCTCCTTGTGGTCGACGGGGACGGACGGGTAGAGCCGGAGCGCCTCGGAGAGCGCGGCGTGGAGGTACTCCATCCGCTTCACCTCCTCCGGCTGGAACACCAGCTCCTCCTCCACCTCCCCGCAGCTCGCCCGCGCGGCGACGATTCCTTCCACCTCCTCCAGGATCTTGGCCTCCACGCCGGGGTTCTTGCTGAGCAGCCAGAAGAACCACGCGAGCGCCACCGACGACGTGTCGCGGCCGGCCAGGATGAAGTTGACGCAGATGTCGCGGAGGAACTTGTCCGAGTAGGCGGCGGCGCCGTCGGCGTCGCGCATCTTGGTGAAGATTGTCAGAAGGTCCGCACGCCGGAGCTCGGTACTGGGGCCCTCCTCACGGCCTGTGGTGGCGGCGGCGGCGGTGGCGGCGAGCTCCTCCCTGCGCTTCCTGATCACGTCGTACGCGAACTCGTCGACGCCGGCCAGCGAGCGCCGGAGCACGCGCTCGTGCCCGACGCCCAGCGCGCGCATCCCGCGCCACACCGCGGTGGGCGTGACGAAGCGCACGATGGTGGCCTCGGTGGCGTCCTCGAACGCGCGCGCGAACGGGATCTCTGGGAGGCCCTTCTGTAGGCACCCCGGGTCGACGCCGAATGCGATCATGCACACGTTGTCGAAGGTGAGGCGGAGGAGCACGTCCTGAAGGTCGACGGCGGCACCGGCGGCCTCCGTGTCGGCCAGCACGGGGAGCAGCCGTCGGTGCACGAGCTCCACCAGCGAGCTGGCCGTGAGGGCTCGGAACTCGGCGGAGTGGAACTCGAGGCTGGCCGCCTTGCGCTGCGCCCGCCACACCTCGTCGTCGGCGCCGAAGATGCCGTCGCCGAGGAGGTCGCGCACGGTGTCGCGGAAGTAGGGGCCCTTGGGGAAGTTGCTGAACTTGGTCTTGAGCAGGTGCTCAAGGTTCCGCGGGTCGGCGGTGACGACGCAGTGCAGGTTGGTGAACCACGGCCCGCGGAACGTGAAGGTGCCCCCACGCGCCTTGAGGACGCCCGTGATCCACTCGTACATGTCGCCCCGGACGCCGAGGAGGAGCGACGGGAGCATGCCGACCACCGGCCACGACGGGAGGCCCAGCGAGCGCCGCTGCCGCAGCGAGTGGATCACCACGAAGATGGACACGGCCACCAGAACCTCCATCGTGTGCAGCTCCGGGAGCAGGCCGCCGGAGCCGAGAAAAGCGGACGTCGTGGAGTTGTGCGTGCCTGTCGAGATGGGCGCGTCCATGGTGCCCATGGCGTGCGTACGTTTGGATCGGCAGGTGAAGACGATGGTTTTGTGCCTGGCGTGTGTGTTGTGACCTGAGAGAAGCGAGGTGTGTGTCGTGTGTGTGATTTTGGAGGGGTTCTTCAGTTGTTAATATGGTGGTGGCTTCCATCGTTGCGTGGTTGCTTCATGCCAACGTATGGCCGTTTGATTTGGTGAGCTAAAAGACCCTCGACAACGAACTCACGGATCTTTTCTGGCAATTTCTTTTTTAGTGGAACTTAGGATTGTTGGGCAGACGATGACCGACCGCAGCTACCCGTGCTTGATCCTGCCAGGCGCCATCGACCAGCCTCCGGCCTCTCTGCCACTTAACGTATCATATTCCTCTATGGGTTTTAGAGCATCCCCACACCCAACTATCATGAAATTTTATCCGACACCTTCCAAAATATGTTCGATTTAGGGGCGTCAGACATATTTCCGGCACAATGCCGGTGCTATGTCCAAGGCCCCACCAAAGCAAAAAAAAACAAAATTAAGATAGCACATAAAGCAAGAGATTTCCACTTAATTCAACTTTCTTGATATTTAACAGTAATTTGAATCAAATTTAAATGTAAACTAAACCATCCATGTTGTAACCCTACGCGACGTCTCGACGGATGCGAAGTCGACGATCCTGGCATCTACAGCGTCACCACGGGCCACTTTTACACCATCCACGATGTGGCCTACCGATCCGAGTCCACTCAACAACATTTTTCTCCAACGATATATGCTCACTAATGAAGTGGTTGAGCTTTGTCTCTCGCTAGCGGCCGTCAGTATAGTACAACGGGTCTAGCGCCAGAGCTGGAGGTTCTACTTGGCAGATCCTTTCGGCAACTTCGCCTTCGGTAGCATGACGATGTTGTGTTGGGAGAATTCGGTGCCTGTGACCTCGTGACAAGGGAGCCACTTGCTATTTACATCCATGACAGGAGAGCCCCTACTCTCTAGATTTTTGACCATCCCCACCAATACTTCTGAAATTTTATCTGGCACCTACCATAATATTTTCGGTTTGGGGTTGCTAGACATAGGCCTCAAACAAAAAAATTGACATCCGCATATAAAGCAAGAGGTTACCATTTCATTTAAATTTCTTGATATTTTACAAACCCTCTGGGTGCTAACCTTACACGACTTCTCGTCGGACGAAACGTCAATGATGACGGCGCCTCCGTAGCGTCACGACAGTCCGCTTCTGCCGGTGCGGCCTTCATGACACTCTGGACAGTGCGGCCGGGCATTGACAAGAACCGCACCAACTCCACTACGTTTTTCTCCCATGGTGGATACTCATCGAGGCGAGGATGTCGTGTTCAACGAATTCGGTGCTCGTGTCCGCGTGACAAGAGAGCTACTTCCTATTCAGATCCATGGTGGCGATTGTGCGGGTTTGTGGCCTGCGATGGAAGGGGCGGGGGGGGGGGGGGGGGGGGGGGGGGGCAGAGATGCAAAGATAAAGGCGAGCAGTGAGTTGGGGGTGTAGGCCAAAAGACGATGGTGCTGGCGTGAATGCTACTCATGGGGAAGACGCAACACTCGTGCCTGCGTTACATGTGGGAAGACGGTCACGACCCGCCTGCGAAGTGGTCGTCTTTATGCGAGAACCGGCCTTCTGCATGATACTATTAGTCACGGCGACCGACCACCTGCTTATTACATGTGGGACGCTCTTTTCACAGGCCTTCTCTTCACGAGCAAACCACCAAGTATGGGTTTTTTTTTTTTTTGAAGAACACCAAGTATGGGGTTGGCGTTGGTAATGTTGTATAATTTTTGGAGCAGTCTAGACAAACGGGAGTGTTTCTCAGGGCGACTATTATGTTCGGACCCATTGAACCCGTGCTTTGCGAGTGCCGGTGGAGACGCTTCTATAAAGCGTGCATTACGTCAATCTAGTTTCGTTCCACCGCAAATGTGAGTGCGGGTGGGCGATCGGTAGCTGAGTTAGATTGTTAAAGCAAACGTTTCCTTTGGCTAAGGTAGCCCGTGCGTGGGACCAATCCTAGGTTTTAGAGTTTCATGCCTCGTTTGATTCACAGGTACTTAGGAAATATGAAGGAGATTAACTTGACATGTCTATTGGAATCCTACTAACATAGAAATAAGACGTCGAATTTTTTCATGAGGTCCAGGCTCATGTTTTCTTTTGAAAATACACTACGCGGTTTCTATATGAATATTTTCTGCAAGTTGAATAGTGTGAATCAAACATCTTGAAAATGAAAAATTCTACTGGGTCCAAATTCTATAAAATTCCTTAGTAAATCCTACCAATCAAAGGGGCCTCAGTGTCTCCTTTCGTGAGAGCTGATATAGTGATATCACTACACCAGAGCATGTTTCGTGGGAGCTGAAATCACTACACGTGTTAAAAGCATATACGACGATTCCGTGCATCATCATAATGTATACTTAACTTAGACCCGGCCGTGACATCCAACTATCTTAGCACTCTGTTCGTTTTCTTCTGGCGTAGGTGATCAGTCGTTGTCATCAGCTCTTAATTTTTTCAAGAAACACAATATAACACAGATGTTCATATAAACACGCATACACTCAGCTCTATAAACGCACGTACGCACATCCTATCCCTATGAGCGTCTTCGAGAAACTGAACCGGATCAAGTCTTAAGATTGGCGAAGTCACCACGGATATCTTGCTGTCGACGGGAACGTCGCTTCCCACTGAAAAATATTCCACTTAAATGAGAAAAACCAGCATCAAACTTAATATTTGAACTTTGTTAAGCTAGAGTACAACCACCCATCTAACTATTTTACCACAAGCAGCTTCTCCACCAACTCTTGGTTTGTTTCGGCAGTTTTGCTAGCTTCTGATCTGCGGCCACCTCAAATCACATACAAACGCAGATGTTATCGTGTACGAACTACTATTACTAGATTATGCATGTGGTGGCTACTCCTAACAAATCTCACCTAAGCGCTGACCTTTAACTGTTCAAATTTGCCCTTGACGGGAATTTCCAATTAATTAGGCGGCTTTGGTGTACCTACAATGCACCCACAGAGTCCGGGCCAGTGTCAGTTCCTTACATTTTACATCTTCAGTCCATGCCCCATACACGCCTCTAATCGGTGGGTTTGTCTGAATTACCGGAGAGTTTATCATTTCTAAATGGAGAACCACCATTTTAGATATGAACTCTCATAACAAACATTATATTCCTTTTGCACTAGATGAAAATGTTATTACATCCTTATTAACATTTTCATTTTAAACCAATTGAGTAATATGATCGATCCTCATTTTATTATGACGATATTATAATCTTCTGTACTACATAAATAAATTATCACAAGTTGGTGAACAGACTATTACATGTCCATATGAAAACAAATTTTGCACTTGGAGAAAGAAGGTCGAGCGCAAACATACCATACAAATCAGGGTGAATTAAATCATTAGATTTAATTTGAGGTAAATCATACTGAAGAAACTTATAGTTAGACAAATGAACAAGTAAATTTGAGCTACATTTAAATTTCACAATTATAACATTAAAATTACACTATTATATTAATAGTATGGAGCATTGTTGATATTAAACAGTGAGTTAATCATGAAAGAATATTATGGGTAGACAACACCATAGGATCAAATATAAGCTGAGATAAACTAAATTTAAACTAGAGAAATACAACAAAAAAAAGTTCCAATCTATGAAAAATGGAAATAATAATTATCTTGTATATACATTTTTTTATTTTGTAGGTAATTAAAAAACACTTTTTTTTTGTGAAATCTTGGTATTACATTGCACAATCATAAAATGTGAAACTATAGTGCAAATAATGTGTTCTTCTAGATTAATATTCATATTGATGAACAAAAATCGACTATACGAGGTAAAAAGCTGAGGAGAATATAGTAAATTTGAAAATGTTCATATTTTTCTTAGTATTAAATTGGAAATAACCCACTGATCAACAATCACAGAAATAGTAAAACGAAAAACCAACTTCTCCACAATTCCCCACAAAACTCAACAATATTAGTATAGGTCAGGCCGAACATTAAAACACCAAACTTTGTATATGCTTAATCACGACTTAGATTTATGATGCCGATATTGCGGGTGGGAACTTAATCACGAATGCCAATAATCGTGACCAGATAACTACATAACAAGTGAACGGAGCCTGACTTGTTTTCGCTATTCTCAGGGCCGGGAAGCTAATTTTCGTTCCTTTACTCCTATCGTCCTTCTCTTGTTAGCAGGTATTGCATGAATGGGTGAGCCTAAAAGTACTGATCAACGAGCCATCTGCTGCAGATCTCTCTTTGCTAGCTAAGTAGGTTTCGCCAACAGTACATGCGGTCGGCGGCAAGAGAAACTTGATTTATCAGCCAGTTTTCTTCATTGATCGCAATAGCGCATCTGTACTTGCTGTGTAGTAATCTTCGAATTCGCTAGGTACAGTTGAAGTCCACTTTGATCGTGGAAGCATCCAGTCACCAATTGCTCTCGATCGAGCTAGTAGTCCTTGTTAGGATTAACTGAAGTTGATCATGGGAGCATCGTGAGAGTGAGATCCCTGCTTCGTGTCACCACGGGCAACCGTCAAGTAGCAGTCTTCATTAGGCCCACACTAGTGGAAAACGGAGCTTAGGTTCACCCCTTTAGTCCCAAATTAAATTTGGACCGGGACTGAAGGGGTGGCAGCTCCCAGGTGCAATTTTTTCGGGACCTTTAGTCCCGGTTCGTGCCACGAACCGGGACTAAAGGATCTCCACAGGCGGTGGCAGGCGTGGGGCCCAGCGCCAGCAACCTTTAGTCCCGGTTCGTGTTATGAACCGGGACTACTAATTCGGCTATATGCCGCCTTCTTCCCACCCGAGCTCACCATTTTCTCAGCTCAACCCGAGCTCACCATTTTCAACCCCATTTCATCTCCATTTCCTCAAAAAAAAATCACCATTTGGCAAGATTGAAGGCACCCCACGGTTAGCCGCTTCATCCTCTTTCCGGCATTGCTTATTTAGCTCATTTTGCTCATTTCAAATTTTTTGTGCAAGCAAGGTGTTTGATGAAATGCCTAAGTTAGGATTTCATTTGTTTCATATGTGCAATTTGTGCTCAAACTAAATAATGATTTATGTGTTTTAGTGTCGTGAGGAGCCTTATCGACGTCGATCGCCCGCGCCGTCCCGTCACCGGCACCACCTCGGTGAGCCTATATCTTTTATTTTATTTGATTTTTAAAAACATAGCTTTATGGTTTAGATGCATAGTTATTACTTGTATAATTTTCTAACTTGTATTATATGTATAGTGTCATGGTTCTGATATCCGTCCCCGTCGGTCCTCGTCCGGTTTATGATTCGGATGTGGTATATTTTCAAAACTATTTATTTCATTTTATGTTTCTGGCAATTATGCCGACCAACTTGACATAGATTTATTTTTATCTAGGAGGTAGTTGAACCGGAAATTGAACCTGACCCTATTGTCGAGTTTTTGGATAAAGAAAACAATGATTTGAAAGCAAAATTGAAAAGAAGTGAAGATCTTTATCTTCAATGCTTAGAAGATAAGATGAAATTAGAGCTCAAACTTGCCGACGTGGTCGATGGTAACGAGATCAAGATGGATGCAATGCGCTTGAAGATAAAAAGGATTAGAAAATATGCCATTAATCGGGAGGCTTGGTATCATTATGCTGTGGGTTCAGTATTTACCTTAGTTGCGATTTTGATCGCATTTGTTGTTGGATTTAAATTCTTTAGATAATTTTTATATTTGTTTCAGTTAATGTATGTTTTATGAGAACTATGTATTACCAGTTGTCACTACTCTACTCTTATTTTAATGGATGACCTTGTATTAATTAATTTGCTCTTACATATTATTCATGACAGTAGTGTAATAATGGGGTTCGATATACTTTTATGTAATACAGATGAACCGACAATGGATGTACGGTGACCGATGTTGTCCTGAGTTCATTGATGGCATGCATAATTTTCTCCATGTGGCTGAGGCAAACAAGCCGAAGAATGGTTTTATTCGTTGTCCATGTAGTGCCTGCAAGAATATGAGTGATCACTCTATCTCAAAAGTCATTCACTCCCACCTCTTGCATAATGGTTTTATGCCTGGTTATTATTGTTGGACCAAACACGGAGAAACAGGGGTTATGATGGAAGAAAATGAACAAGAGGAGGATAATGACAAGTATCCTTGGTTCAGTGATACTACAATGGGAGAAGACGAAACTGAAGAAGATCCCATTATTGATGAGCCCGACGATGATCTTCGTCGGGCCATTCGTGATGCACAAATGGACTGTGGAAGTGAAAACGAAAGGTTGAAGTTGGAGCGTATGTTAGCTGATCACGCCAAATTGTTGTACCCAACTTGTCAAAATGACCAGAAAAAGCTGGGTACCACACTTGAATTGCTGCAATGGAAGGCAGAGAATGGTACTTCTGATAAGGGATTTGAAAATTTGTTGAAAATAGTTAAGAAGATGCTTCCAAAGGATAACGAATTGCCCTCTAGTACGTACGAAGCAAAGAAGGTGGTATGCCCTCTAGGATTAGAGGTGCATAAGATACACGCATGCATTAACGACTGCATCCTCTACCGCGGTGAGCACGAAAAATTGAATGCATGTCCTGTATGCGGTGCTTTGCGGTATAAGATCGGCGAGATGACCCTGGTGATGTTGAGGGCGAGCCGCACCCCAAGAAGAGGATTCCTGCAAAGGTGATGTGGTATGCTCCTATAATACCACGGTTGAAACGTTTGTTCAGCAACAGAGAGCATGCCAAGTTGTTGCGATGGCACAAAGAAGATCGTAAAAAAGACTTGATGTTGAGACACCCCGCGGATGGGTCCCAGTGGAGAAAAATTGACAGAGAGTTCCCGACATTTTCAGATGACGCAAGGAACTTAAGATTTGGTCTAAGTACAGATGGATTTAATCCTTTTGGAGAGCAGAGCTCCAGTCACAGCACTTGGCCCGTGACTCTATGTATCTATAACCTTCCTCCTTGGTTGTGCATGAAGCGGAAGTACATTATGATGCCAGTGCTCATTCAAGGCCCGAAGCAACCTGGCAACGACATTGATGTGTACCTCAGGCCATTAGTTGAAGAACTTTTGCAGTTGTGGCGTGAAGAAGGTGTACGTGTGTGGGATGAGCACAAACTGGAGGAATTTGATCTACGAGCTTTGCTTTTTGTAACCATCAATGATTGGCCTGCTCTTGGCAACATTTCAGGACAGTCAAACAAGGGATACAATGCATGCACGCACTGTTTAGCTGAGACTGATAGTATACATTTAGGTAACAAGAATGTGTACCTAGGTCATCGTCGGTTTCTTGTACCCAAGCATCCGTTAAGGAAGAAAGGCAAGCATTACAAATGTGAGGAAGATCATCGGCCGAGGCCTACCCGCCCTTCTAGTTCTGTTATACATGATATGGTCAAGGATTTAAATGTAATATTTGGAAAGGGTCCTGGCGGACTCACTGTTCCGAATGACGCAAACAACCACGTACCCATGTGGAAGAAGAAATCTATATTTTGGGAGCTGCCCTATTGGATAATGCTAGAGATTCACTCTGCAATCGACGTGATGCACGTGACAAAGAACATTTGCTGCAACCTGCTAAACTTCTTGGGCGTGTATGGGAAGTCAAAAGATGGGAAGTCAAAAAAAGGTACACCGAAAGGAAGGCAGGCCCATCAACGTATGAGCGAAGAGATGCATCGAGACGATACTCATTCAGAGAATCAGCCAGGTCCTGCAAGCTACGCTCTTACTAAAGAAGAGAAGAAAATATTTTTTGAGTGCCTTCGCAGTATGAAGGTTCCATCTGGCTTCTCATCAAATATAAAGGGAATAATAAACATGGCAGAGCAAAAATTTCAGAACCTAAAGTCTCATGACTGTCACGTGATTATGACACAATTACTTCCGGTTGCATTGAGAGGGCTTCTACCGGAAAATGTTCGAGAACCCATTGTGAAGCTATGTGCATTTCTCAATGCAATTTTTCAGAAGGTCATCAATCCACTAACTCTAAAAAATTTAGAGAAGGATGTGGTCCAATGTCTTGTCAGCTTCGAGTTGGTGTTCCCACCAACCTTCTTCAATATTATGACGCACCTTGTAGTCCACCTAGTCGAAGAGATTTCTGTTCTCGGTCCTGTATTTCCACACAACATGTTCCCCTTTGACAGGTTCATGGGAGTCTTAAAAAAATATGTGCATAACCGGGCTAGGCCAGAAGGAAGCATCGTCAAGGGTTATGGAACAGAGGAGGTCATTGAGTTTTGTGTAGATTTTATTCCTGATCTGAAGCCGATCGGTGTTCCTGAATCACGTCATGAGGGGAGACTGCATGGAAAAGGCACCCTAGGAAAGAAAGCAACAATATGTCAAGACGGGGATTCTTTCACTCAAGCACACGACACCGTTCTACATAATTCCAGTTTGGTGGGTCCGTATGTCGAGCAACACAAGAATGTTTTACGCTCCAAATACCCGGAGAAAACTGAAGATTGTATTGATGGAGAACACATGAAGACTTTCAGCAGCTGGTTAAAAAGACGTCTCATTAATGACACCAATCTTGAAGAACAGCTATACTTGTTGGCCACATCACCAGCTTCAACTATATTGACTTTTCAAGGGTACGAGATAAATGGAAATATATTTTACACAGCCAACCAAGATAAAAAGAGCACCAACCAAAACAGTGGAGTCCGCTTTGATGCAACAAACTGCAACGGGACAAAGGACACATATTATGGTTACATAGAGGAGATATGGGAACTTGACTATGGACCTACTTTTAAGGTCCCTTTGTTCAAGTGCAAATGGTTCAACCTACGAGGCGGCGTAGAGGTAGACCCACGATACGGAATGACTACAGTGGATCTCAAGAATCTTTCGTACGAGAACGAACCATTCGTCCTAGCCAGTGAAGTGGCTCAGGTTTTCTATGTGAAGGACATGTCTACCCTACCGAAAAAAAGAAAAGATAAGCAAGCGAGTACATCACACGATGAGCCAAAGCGCCACATAGTTCTTTCAGGGAAAAGAGTCATTGTGGGAGTGGAGGACAAAACAGACATGTCAGAAGATTACGATAAGTTTCATGACATTCCGCCCTTCAAAGTGAACACTGATCCAAGTATCAAGTTAAATGAAGAAGATTGTCCGTGGTTACGGCGCAATCAGAAGAACAAGTAAACACTAGATAGGGATATTATTGTTGATGTGTAATATCCGAATGCTTTGTATCAGAAGAACAAGTGAACTGAAGTATTTTGTAGATGCATGGAACAAAACACACGATTTCACCTGCATACAGCCCAACGGTGGCTCGTGAGTGCCTGCATATCAAATGCACCGTTGGGCGTATGCAGGGAATCCGAATGCTTTGTATTCGGTCGATGAACTGAAGTATTATGTAGATAGAACCGTCCGGTGGCAAGACATCTCTGATGATCTACAACCGTCCGGCAAGACATCGCTGATGATCTGCAACCGTTTGGAACGGTCGCAGATCATCAGAGACGTCTTGCCGCTGGTTGCCCAAAGATGTCTTCACTGAGTGCTCTCTGCTACCCGCCGAGGGGAGGGGGGATATATATAGGGTACGTGTGCTTCTTTAGTCCCGGTTGGTAACAACAACCGGGATCTAACGGCTCACAAGTGCTTGAAAGAAACACACTCCTGATCTAACGGCTCACAAGTGCTTGAAAGAAACACACTCCTGATCTAACGGCTCACAAGTGCTTGAAAGAAACACACGATCCGTGTGCTTCTTTAGTCCCGGTTGGTGGCTCAACCCATGCCAAAGGATTTCATTTTTGGAGATGTTTATCAATTAAATCAACATAAACTCAATTAACTAGGGGAAATTAGTTAGAATTCAAAGAAAAAACTCATACCTGGGGATCATCCATCATATGTGCACCACTCTTAGTGAAAATTAGTTGGGTGCCATTTGGAATCATATTTTCTATACTTCCTTCACAAAAAACCTCATTTTTTTCACTTAAAAAAAGGAAAATGATATTTATGAAAATAATTTGAAGAATCCCTTTGGCAAGGATGTTTAATATACCAATATGCACCTATGTGTGGAGTATGAGATCTTTATCACAAACTATGCCGTGGAAATGACCATAACTTGGTCATTTGTCTTGAAACTTCTAGATGTTTATACATGATAGACCTTTTTGTGAAGACTTTTTTTGCAAAAGTTGGCAAAAATCAAGTTTATCATTTTTCATAGCAACTAGTACACATATAAGGATCCCATGCCAAAGGATTTGATTTTTTGAGGTGTTTATCACTTTATTACATTTTTTGTTAAAAACGATCAAAACGGTCGCTATGACTAATCATCGGAAGAGGTGATATTTTCTAGAACTATCAATGTTTCTGTGATATAACCACTAGTTGTGTACCTTAAAATGATTTTTCCAAAAGTTTCAGACCAAACTATCAAACAGTTATAGTTCAAATTTGAATTACTTTCGATAAATCAACATAAACTCAATTAACTAGGGGGAATTAGTTAGAATTCAAAGAAAAAACTCATACCTGGGGATCATCCATCATATGTGCACCACTCTTAGTGAAAATTAGTTGGGTGCCATTTGGAATCATATTTTCTATACTTCCTTCACAAAAAACCTCATTTTTTTCACTTAAAAAAAGGAAAATGATATTTATGAAAATAATTTGAAGAATCCCTTTGGCAAGGATGTTTAATATACCAATATGCACCTATGTGTGGAGTATGAGATCTTTATCACAAACTATGCCGTGGAAATGACCATAACTTGGTCATTTGTCTTGAAACTTCTAGATGTTTATACATGATAGACCTTTTTGTGAAGACTTTTTTTGCAAAAGTTGGCAAAAATCACGTTTATCATTTTTCATAGCAACTAGTACACATATAAGGATCCCATGCCAAAGGATTTGATTTTTTGAGGTGTTTATCACTTTATTACATTTTTTGTTAAAAACGGTCGCTATGACTAATCATCGGAAGAGGTGATATTTTCTAGAACTATCAATGTTTCTGTGATATAACCACTAGTTGTGTACCTTAAAATGATTTTTCCAAAAGTTTCAGACCAAACTATCAAACAGTTGTAGTTCAAATTTGAATTACTTTCGATAAATCAACATAAACTCAATTAACTAGGGGAAATTAGTTAGAATTCAAAGAAAAAACTCATACCTGGGGATCATCCATCATATGTGCACCACTCTTAGTGAAAATTAGTTGGGTGCCATTTGGAATCATATTTTCTATACTTCCTTCACAAAAAACCTCATTTTTTTCACTTAAAAAAAGGAAAATGATATTTATGAAAATAATTTGAAGAATCCCTTTGGCAAGGATGTTTAATATACCAATATGCACCTATGTGTGGAGTATGAGATCTTTATCACAAACTATGCCGTGGAAATGACCATAACTTGGTCATTTGTCTTGAAACTTCTAGATGTTTATACATGATAGACCTTTTTGTGAAGACTTTTTTTGCAAAAGTTGGCAAAAATCAAGTTTATCATTTTTCATAGCAACTAGTACACATATAAGGATCCCATGCCAAAGGATTTGATTTTTTGAGGTGTTTATCACTTTATTACATTTTTTGTTAAAAACGGTCGCTATGACTAATCATCGGAAGAGGTGATATTTTCTAGAACTATCAATGTTTCTGTGATATAACCACTAGTTGTGTACCTTAAAATGATTTTTCCAAAAGTTTCAGACCAAACTATCAAACAGTTGTAGTTCAAATTTGAATTACTTTCGATAAATCAACATAAACTCAATTAACTAGGGGAAATTAGTTAGAATTCAAAGAAAAAACTCATACCTGGGGATCATCCATCATATGTGCACCACTCTTAGTGAAAATTAGTTGGGTGCCATTTGGAATCATATTTTCTATACTTCCTTCACAAAAAACCTCATTTTTTTCACTTAAAAAAAGGAAAATGATATTTATGAAAATAATTTGAAGAATCCCTTTGGCAAGGTTGTTTAATATACCAATATGCACCTATGTGTGGAGTATGAGATCTTTATCACAAACTATGCCGTGGAAATGACCATAACTTGGTCATTTGTCTTGAAACTTCTAGATGTTTATACATGATAGACCTTTTTGTGAAGACTTTTTTTGCAAAAGTTGGCAAAAATCAAGTTTATCATTTTTCATAGCAACTAGTACACATATAAGGATCCCATGCCAAAGGATTTGATTTTTTGAGGTGTTTATCACTTTATTACATTTTTTGTTAAAAACGATCAAAACAGTCGCTATGACTAATCATCGGAAGAGGTGATATTTTCTAGAACTATCAATGTTTCTGTGATATAACCACTAGTTGTGTACCTTAAAATGATTTTTCCAAAAGTTTCAGACCAAACTATCAAACAGTTGTAGTTCAAATTTGAATTACTTTCGATAAATCAACATAAACTCAATTAACTAGGGGAAATTAGTTAGAATTCAAAGAAAAAACTCATACCTGGGGATCATCCATCATATGTGCACCACTCTTAGTGAAAATTAGTTGGGTGCCATTTGGAATCATATTTTCTATACTTCCTTCACAAAAAACCTCATTTTTTTCACTTAAAAAAAGGAAAATGATATTTATGAAAATAATTTGAAGAATCCCTTTGGCAAGGATGTTTAATATACCAATATGCACCTATGTGTGGAGTATGAGATCTTTATCACAAACTATGCCGTGGAAATGACCATAACTTGGTCATTTGTCTTGAAACTTCTAGATGTTTATACATGATAGACCTTTTTGTGAAGACTTTTTTTGCAAAAGTTGGCAAAAATCACGTTTATCATTTTTCATAGCAACTAGTACACATATAAGGATCCCATGCCAAAGGATTTGATTTTTTGAGGTGTTTATCACTTTATTACATTTTTTGTTAAAAACGGTCGCTATGACTAATCATCGGAAGAGGTGATATTTTCTAGAACTATCAATGTTTCTGTGATATAACCACTAGTTGTGTACCTTAAAATGATTTTTCCAAAAGTTTCAGACCAAACTATCAAACAGTTGTAGTTCAAATTTGAATTACTTTCGATAAATCAACATAAACTCAATTAACTAGGGGAAATTAGTTAGAATTCAAAGAAAAAACTCATACCTGGGGATCATCCATCATATGTGCACCACTCTTAGTGAAAATTAGTTGGGTGCCATTTGGAATCATATTTTCTATACTTCCTTCACAAAAAACCTCATTTTTTTCACTTAAAAAAAGGAAAATGATATTTATGAAAATAATTTGAAGAATCCCTTTGGCAAGGATGTTTAATATACCAATATGCACCTATGTGTGGAGTATGAGATCTTTATCACAAACTATGCCGTGGAAATGACCATAACTTGGTCATTTGTCTTGAAACTTCTAGATGTTTATACATGATAGACCTTTTTGTGAAGACTTTTTTTGCAAAACTTGGCAAAAATCAAGTTTATCATTTTTCATAGCAACTAGTACACATATAAGGATCCCATGCCAAAGGATTTGATTTTTTGAGGTGTTTATCACTTTATTACATTTTTTGTTAAAAACGGTCGCTATGACTAATCATCGGAAGAGGTGATATTTTCTAGAACTATCAATGTTTCTGTGATATAACCACTAGTTGTGTACCTTAAAATGATTTTTCCAAAAGTTTCAGACCAAACTATCAAACAGTTGTAGTTCAAATTTGAATTACTTTCGATAAATCAACATAAACTCAATTAACTAGGGGAAATTAGTTAGAATTCAAAGAAAAAACTCATACCTGGGGATCATCCATCATATGTGCACCACTCTTAGTGAAAATTAGTTGGGTGCCATTTGGAATCATATTTTCTATACTTCCTTCACAAAAAACCTCATTTTTTTCACTTAAAAAAAGGAAAATGATATTTATGAAAATAATTTGAAGAATCCCTTTGGCAAGGTTGTTTAATATACCAATATGAACCTATGTGTGGAGTATGAGATCTTTATCACAAACTATGCCGTGGAAATGACCATAACTTGGTCATTTGTCTTGAAACTTCTAGATGTTTATACATGATAGACCTTTTTGTGAAGACTTTTTTTGCAAAAGTTGGCAAAAATCAAGTTTATCATTTTTCATAGCAACTAGTACACATATAAGGATCCCATGCCAAAGGATTTGATTTTTTGAGGTGTTTATCACTTTATTACATTTTTTGTTAAAAACGATCAAAACGGTCGCTATGACTAATCATCGGAAGAGGTGATATTTTCTAGAACTATCAATGTTTCTGTGATATAACCACTAGTTGTGTACCTTAAAATGATTTTTCCAAAAGTTTCAGACCAAACTATCAAACAGTTGTAGTTCAAATTTGAATTACTTTCGATAAATCAACATAAACTCAATTAACTAGGGGAAATTAGTTAGAATTCAAAGAAAAAACTCATACCTGGGGATCATCCATCATATGTGCACCACTCTTAGTGAAAATTAGTTGGGTGCCATTTGGAATCATATTTTCTGTACTTCCTTAACAAAAAACCTTAAAACATGGAAAATGATATTTATGATATAATTTGAAGAAATCACCTTGGCATCTTAAAATGAAAGAATATAAAACAAAACAGAAAAATAAACTAGAAACCAAAACAATTCAAAAAAATAAGTAAACCAAAATAAGAAACAGAAAAGTAAACAATTCAAACAATTTAAAAGAAAACAGAAACAAAAACCAGTAAACAATTCGCGGGCTAATTTCAAAAAAAAAAGCCAGTCAGACCTTTAGTCTCGGTTGGTAACACCAACCGCGACTAAAGACCCTTTAGTCTCGGTTCATGGCTGGAACCGAGACTAAAGGTCTGTCCCAAGCGTTTAGGTGCGGTTCTCGCGTCAAAAAAATCCAGTCTTCCCCAAATCGATTCTCTCCGCCCTGCTCCGCTCCGGCGCGCCACCGTGTACCTCCTCTCGCCACCCTGCTGCCCTCCGGCCTGCTGCTCCGGTCGCCGTCGCCCGCGGCTCGGCCTCCTCGACGCCGACACGCCTCCTCCACCCCCGCAGCTCGGCCTCCTCCGCGTCGCCGCGCCTCCTGGATCCACGCCCACGGCTCGGCCTCCTCCGCGTCGACGCGTGCGCCCGTGGCTCGGCCTCCTCTGTTGCTCCGGCCCGCGCTGCTCCGGCCCGCGACTCCTCCGCGCTGCTCCGGCCGTCCTCGTCGCCCGGCCGTCCTCCGCGCTGCTCCGACCAAGGTGAGCTCCTCCTCTCCCTCCAATTTAGGTTTAGCTAGGTTTAGGTTTAGATGTTATTCGGGTTGTTGACTCATTCGTGACAAACATTGGTATGAGTAGGTTTGTGCACAGATTTGTGCACTGATTTGTCTTTTATCTTTGCAAATAGTGAGGATATAAGAAAAGGTTTGCTATTTGTGCACTGATTTGTGCACAGATGGATGAATGTGTTTGTGATATTTGTGCACTGATATATGCAAAAATAAGCTCCCAATTTCCACTGCACTGATTTATGGACAGACGGTGTGTTTGTGATATTTGTGCACTGATTTGTGCACAGATGGATGAATAATTATGCCACGAGTAATTAGATATTTTAGTTGTGTGAATTACTGTTTATAGTTGCTGGCTTGGCTCATAAGCTCCCAGTTTCCACTGCTGCATGTATTTTTCTAATTTTGTGCTCATGTGCTCATCTATTGAGCATGATTTATTTACTGTGGTGCCTCCCTGAGAGTTACACAGTGCTCAGATCCATGCTAAACATGATCTGGTGATACTAATGATGCTGAAATGATTTATGAGAGATATTCCTGGACAGGATTTGGTTAATTAATTTGATAAGAACAGATTTCATGCTTGATATCTTAGCCTAGCCGATGATGCAAAGGCTTAGACATGTATTTTGATAAGAATAGATAAAACAATATAGAGTACACATAAAACAAACAATATAGATGCCTTGTTTATCTTGTTTTGTGAGTACTCTATATTGTTTTGTAGATGCCTTGTTTATGTGTTCCTTTTGTAGCTTGTTTCTTTCATACAATGTTACTAGCTTAGTTGTGCTCGACGTTTCATATTTCTATACATATATGAAAAAGGTGCCCCTTCTCACTCTATGAGCACAAGCACATATTATAGTTTTAGTAAGTTCTTCAAAACAAAGATTATTTTCATAAATAGAACTAGAAAAAAACATCACCTTGATAGTAGTTATCGAGTATGGTGAGACATAGTTATATCTATATTTAATATATTTCACGATGTTGCTCAATATAACCTGTAAAGACACTACTTTACAAAGAGTTTGTTTCTTGCAAGTTAAAGGACTATATGAGACATTTGCAAAGAGTGCACACCTGGTGTCATATTAACATATGCGTGCAGATAATTTTATGATTGCATTGAATGAAGAGGAATAACCATGTGTTTCAACTGACTACGACCATTCAAATTTTGTATTTGTTCGGTTTATGATCAAATAAATAATTATGTGGACAAGGTATACAATATTATGAATAAATACTTGAATATGGAAACATGTTTGTGCTAATAAGATAAGTCCCATAAGATAATACAACCGAAAGCTACACATGTTGAGTGTTAATGTCCATGCGTCACAAAATCAGAATGAAGCGTTAGTTAGGAAAGTACAAACAAGAAACTGAAACCTGGTTGTAAAGTCTAAAACTGAGCATATAAATGTGGGTTTCTAATAAGTACACGAATATATGTGGGGCCATCTTGTTTTGTGAGTACTCTATATTGTTTCTTTACTTCTCTGTAATGAGCTATGCATAGAAATTCTATGCACCACTGAGAGATATACTTGTAAAGTCTAAAATATATTGTTTCAGTCCATGTCCAGTGGCTATCTTTGTTTTGTAAATTGAGATGATTGTAAATGTGTTAGATATGAAATTGTAATATATGATCCATATATTATGTTGTGTTAGATATGCAAATTGAGATGATTTTGTGTTAGATATGCAAAATTCTAAAATATGATCCATATATAGTTTTGTGTTAGATATGCAAGATGAGCACACACTGTTTTTCTTCGCTGCCACCTTGTTGTGCTATATGATCTATACTCGTTGCAATTATTGTACTTGTATATATTTTTCAGATGAATAAATGTAAACTTGATTATAATGCCCGAGCTATGGATTGCAGGTACATTTGAGCTATGGAGCACTTGCGAGACGAGCAGATAGAAGAAGCACAATTTCAACGAGACGAGGAGATGGAAGACCAAATGGAACAACTTATTTATAACGATGCCCGAGCTGGAGGAGATGTAGATGATTATGATTTCGAACAATTTTTGAACGACTTTGGTGAAGGAATGGAGTCACGAGATGTGGTGATAACAAACTCCGGCGGAGAGGTGTATATGTGTTTATAATAAATATGGCGATATGTTGTTGTTAACTACATGCATTAATTGATTTGTGTTGCATTTATTAACGACTCATTTTTCTTTTAGCCATCCGGATCGAGCAAATCTGCCAAAAAGCAGCCACCATGTGCTGCTCGAGGCAAGGCAAAAAGAATGACGAGCGAGGATCCAAAGTTACCGATTGAGGAAATTGCTGATTCCGGCGAACCGCTCGAACCAAAACAGAACCGCAGCAAATTTATAAGTCAAGCTGTAACACCCCAAAAATTTAATATGAATTATTATATCAAAAATATGGGCCAACAAAAACTTTTCTTATGAATTAATGTGTGTTGATTTCATATTTTGCTTGTGATTGTTATTTCTTGTAAATGTGTTGGTTGTTAGCACTAATTAAAAGTTTGAAGAAAAGAAAATAAACAAAACAAAATATAAAACACTACAAACAATGTGACACATGTCACACTATTTCCCAAATTAAGAAATCTATTTATTTTCAAACCATATTCAATGGAGTGGTAATATAAACCCTCTTATTTTAGTTCCACAACTTTTCCCTCTTTAAACATTCAATTCAAAAACTTAAATTCAAATTTATATTTCTTTCTTTATCTCATTCCAATCACAAAATGTGCTATTTTGCACTTGCTCAATAAATAATTAAAGTGCACAACAAATACTTGCAAACATGTGTGAAACAAATTATAAAAATAAAATTCAAAAATTTGAATTTAATTTTGGTTCAGGCATTTCGCCGAACACCTTGTGGACGCCGCCAGGGGACAGGCCGCCGTGCGCACGTCGCCATGGTCGGCGCGGTGGAAGGAGGAGGTGTCGACGCCGTGGTGACCCGCGCCGTGCCCCCCCCCCCCCCCTCTCCTTCGCTCTCCTGCCCCCTTGGACACAGACCCGGCACCGCAGCACCCCGTTCCCCCCCTTGCACGCGCCCGTGCCCGCCGCTCGCCATGGCCGACCCACGGCCAGCGCGTCGACCTCGCCGCTCCACGACATCCCAGCGCCAGGCCCCCCCTCTCTTCCTCACCCCTCTGCTCCCTCTCCGCGCAGCAGAGCATCCAGCAGCAGCCCGCACGCGCCGAGGCCGCGACGCGCCGCGCACGACATGCGCCGCCCGGACACGCTCCACGGCCGGCCCCCACGTCGACCTCGCCAGCAGCCTCCACGCCACCCCCCCCCCCCTTGCCCATTTGGTTCCCCGAGCACCCCGCAGCCTAGCAGCACCCCGCGCCAACCCTACGGCGAGCCGGCACGACCTCGGGTGCCCCCTGCGCCGCGTCCACCGTGCGCCGGCCCGCCGCTATATAAGCCGCCCCGAGCCCCCATTGCTCCACACTCCAC
Source organism: Poa annua (assembly GCA_026929855.1). Classification (NCBI taxonomy): domain Eukaryota; kingdom Viridiplantae; phylum Streptophyta; class Magnoliopsida; order Poales; family Poaceae; genus Poa; species Poa annua. The sequence goes on from CM049438.1 coordinate 37,235,902, forward strand.
CACCGCCCCTCTCGCCTGCTCCCCTCCACTCCCCACTCACCGTACGCCGCTAGGGAGGGCAGAACCGCCGCAGCGAGCTCACTGCTGCTCGTGGCCGTGCTCGACGGCCCGAGGTAAACGACGACACGGCCGCGCCGTGCCGCGGTCTCTTCTCTCTCTCTTCTCCCCTCCCTGGCCCTCTCCGCGACTCCGCACCGCCTCACCCTCACGCGCCCGCCTCTTTCCTGTCCAGGGACGCCGTCGATTGCTCGCCGGAGTCCGTGCCGCGCCGCGGAAGGAGGAGCTCGACGCCGTCGCCGCCAGGAGCCTCCCCAGCCCACGTAACCTCGCCCACGAGCTTCCCCGAGCCGCCGCACCCCTCCTGCATCATCGCCGCAGCCTCCCGAGCCTCGAGGTGAGCCATCCATCCACCTCGCCGTCGCCGGAGCCACGGCGCCGCCCGATTTAGGTCGTCGCCGGCGTGCCCCATCCTCGGCCGTTGGATCTTAGATCCACGGTAGCATACCGTTTCGTTTAAATAAAAAGAAACTGACGAGTGGACCCCACCCGTCAGATTTTTAAACATTTCCCAGCGCGCACTGTTTTTGGTTGAGTCACTGACGAGTGGGCCCCACCCGTCAGGATTCTCAACATTATCCACTCAGAGTTTAAATTCGATTTTTGGAATTAATTAGAAATCAGTACTGGATTAAACTTTGAAATTCCATAACTTGAAATTTATAACTCCAAATAAATCAAATCCAAATGTTCTGGAAAGCTTATGAAATTGTCTATCCAACCCAAGTAGTTTCACCTCATTTGGATAAATAATAAAAATATAGTATTAAAAATGCCAAATAAGGTTTAAAAAAATAAACTTGTTTGTTTCTGATACTCTGTTAGGCCAAATTAGTTAAGACCAATTTTATTGGATCACATTTAGTCATGGTTAGTCACCCCTAAAAGGATTTAATTTTTAGATCAACAGAACTTAATTAGTAGCTAAAACTTGATTATTAAGCTTCTGAATTCAAACCATTGTGTAGGGAGTTTGGTAACTCCAAATGAACCAAATCCAATTATGTTATATTCTACACATCAGTAGCTTTCTGTAGAAATTTAGTTTGTATTTTTGTGACCAACAGAACTTAAGTTATGTAATTAAACATGTTCAACTAGTTTCTGCCCTAATTAAGATATAATTGAATAATGGCTAATTCAATTAAATTGAAACCAAATTGTATTGTTTGATATATGAAGTGGCTATTTAGAGTAGTTGAGATTGTATTGTTGTGGTGATTGATTGAGTAGGTTAGTGATTGTTTGTATTGCTTGATTGTGTATTAGACGAGAACGTTGCCGGATATATCGAGGAGGAAGGATTTGTGGAACCTGAAGATCAAGACCAGGATCACTTTGCCGAGCAAGGCAAGCTACTCTCTGAGCTTGCACCCTAATACATGCATCTATTTTTACAAAGTCATTTTAAAGCAAAGGTTTTTATAAAATCTTTTTCCAAAAAGTATATGGAAATTATTTTGCCACCCTATGTAGAAATATATGATAAATTGTAGGATGGGAAAAATAAAGATTGTTTTATTCAAAACTCCTTTGAAACCTCGTGTGACTATGAAGCACCAAGATGTGGTGGTGAATTGAAGAAAAGGAGAATGGTGGTTTTGATAAAACGCACATTGTGTCTTGGTACTTACGTCAATCAGCCGATACTCTGTGCGACCACATTTACCCACATATGGGAAAGGGCTTAGTCATATAGTTTGCTCATATTAGTATGGGATACCTCATCAACGGAGATGACTCCGTTATGCATGAGGGGGATGGTTTGATGACCTACCCCTGACCTGGGTCCTCGCTCAAACTCTAAGAGTAGATAAGGAGGAGGATAGAAGGATGTCCCCTATACACCGCCAGATAAAACCTATGAGTCCTCACACTTAGATTCCGACGGGCTGGGTTAAGTGTCGATGGAAGGTATCATATGGGCAGGATCCTATACTAGCATGAGCAAAGGACAGACTAGGGTCGGTGACTCAACTTCGCATACACCTGGTATGGCGAGACGTGGCTGACACGATGAGTTATCGGATGAGTGTGGGAAAAGCGTGCTACCTCTGCAGAGGGTTAAAACTATTCGAATAGCCGAGTCCTCGGATATGGACAGTTGAGAGGCCCTACTTTGACCATGTGCAAGTTTTGGAAAAAGGTTTGAGTTCTAAAAATAAAAGGAGGTGGAGAACGTTCCATACACCTATACCCACGGATCGGTATGAGGTTGTTGGAGATTATATACCATGATGGTTTACGGTCGGAAAAGGAGGAGTTTTTGGAGAAAACTAATAAAACTGAGACATTAAGAGTAGTTATAATCTTCTTACCTTCTTCAACAAAGATACAGAGATGTTTTAAATAAATAAAAGTGTGAAACTAAAAATGAGACTAGTGCACTCATGTTGGAGTAGTTTGCGAGTACATTCAAATGTACTCATACTAGTTTTGTCCCTGGCTATTGTCGTAGCCAGACTTCGAGGAGCACTACGCCCAGGAGGAGTATGGCGACATCTATGCCAACTGAGGATCTTCATAAGTCGACTGCCTGTCGGGTCATCACTAGGATTTGATGTCTACTACGCCTTAGCTCCCGCTGATTATTTTGGTTTGGCCCATGAAGGCACCTATGTAAGACTAGGTCTAAAATGACCGTTTATGTAAGACTTTAATTCGGTATTGTAATGGATGTAAACTTTGGTATTCAGTTCGGATTATGTGCAACGACAGACTGATCACGGGATCGTTGTGTTAAACATAATCGGGTATTTCGGACAGCTAGTCCGGGGTCCCCACACAAGCTGGAGTTATTGTTAGGGACATGATCCCAATCAGCATACGCGAATGGAATAAGCCGGCGGCCGCAGATGTGGAGGACCCATGTTATGTCCACCAAGTTCTTAAGGATTTGGTCTACAACACGCTGTTGTCACATTTCACCCTCCCGCCAGATCTCTCTAAAGTGAAGAAGGACAACCTCAAGAAGTGGACTCTTATTAAGATGGCGGAACAATTCCGGAACTGGAAGAAAAAGTTATGGAATCAATATGAACAAACAAAAGAAGAGCCAGATTTCAGTGGAGCACAAGGGAAGAAGTTAGAATCTGAATGGGCGGCGTTTAAGGCGTATAGGGAATCACCTATGGCTGTGGCCCGATCGGAGATAAATAAGTTGAATGCTGGGCTGAAGGTACACCACCATACATTGGGGACAGGTGGCTACAAGAGCGCCATTCCTAAGTGGTTAGCCTATGAAGAAAAACTGGTTCGATCGGGGGTCCGTCCAAAGACACTTGACTGGCCCGAGAGGTCAAAATTCTGGTTGTACGCGCATGGGGCAGTGTTGGACCCAGTAACCGGAGATATTGTTGGAAAAGGAAAATGGAAGGATCTCGTTGACAGAATCAAAAAGAAGCTTGAAGATGCAATTAATGATGTTCGCAATGGTGTGTTCAAACCCGATAAAGAGGATGACGAGCTGACACGGGCCCTGGGGAATCCTGAACATGTTGGACGAGCTCGAGGCTTTCCTGGCGGTGCTACGTTTAAGACTGCGTGGCCGGAATCCGCTCACACTTATAGAAGCCGTAGCAGAGGTAAGAAGAAGGAGGCCGACCGGATATCAGCATTGGAACGTGGCCTGAAGGAGACACAGGCGGAACTGAAAGCATTGAAGGAGCAAAGAACGGAACCTCAGGAGCGGGACCAATTAGATCATGAAGCAGATGCCGCCCCATCTCAGCGTAGAAGCAGCGTTGGTTCCACGCGTCAAGTCGATGGTCCCTACCCAGTGGATGACATCACAGAGCCTATAGGTTGTGAGCTACATATAGCAATGAGAAACATAACTTTGAAGGTGGCGGTGGGGCAAGCTTTAGTAATTCAACCTGGAGAACTCTACCATTGTGGTCAAATTCCAGATGGCTACGCTCGTGTCGGGGTGGACGAAATTATGGCGGGATTTGAAACCTTGGAACTTGAGTTTCCTGGAGGTGACGAGGAGAAGACATTGGCAGACGTCAAGCATGGCTTCACCCTATGGCCCAAGAAATACATCGTCCTTTCAGAACAAGCAAAGTCCACTCCTCGTTCTAGGAGTCCAGCTCACCAGCAAAGTCCACTCTTCCTCGAGAGGGATCAAAGACGGAGTCCATCTCCACCTCATCAGCAAAGCCCACACCTCCCCGATAGGGACCCCAGCCCGAGTCCATCTCCAGCTCAACAGCAAAGCCAACCGCCCCCCGAGAGGGTCCCCAGCGCGAGGCCATCGCAGTCTGTGCCAGTCCGCCAGAATGTTAAGTCGCTCTCGAGTAGGCGCCAGTCTGGTTCTCCTGTTAGGAAGAAACCTAGAAAGGAGAAAACACCGCCGCCTACTCCAAAGTTACCTTGGGAGAGAACCGTCGAGGAAAACAATATCGCCTGCAAAGAACATACGGATGCCTGGCTTGCTGGCGTGAAACAGAAAACGTTAGCGAAACAATTGCCTCCTGCAAAATTTACTGCCGGAATTCCTCAGGAGAAAATTGACCGTTGCATCGATGCCCTATACAACCCCCCACCATCGCCGCCAACAGACTATGATCGCAACATTGGTAAGTCATATGACGAAGAGATGGATCGATCGAAAAAAGGGAAACAAGTTGCCCAACTCGGAGAACAAGACGCACAGTCGGCCCCCCCGCTCATGGTGCTTGATGACAGAGTTCTCAAAAACATCAATGTGCGGGAGCTGGTATATTCGGGAGATGATATCCCCTTCGCGGATGTTGTTCGTACTTATGTTCACGGGGAGAATTTCGTCGACGACGACGACTTACCCACAAGAATGCGTCAATTTCAAGCCTGGTACAAGAATACCGTAAAGGAGACGAATAAAGACGCTCTCATGTTGGCAGTTAAGGAAGAGCATTATTTCCAAGAATACTCCATTGTCATTTACTTCGCCGAAATCTTTCAGTTATACAATCTCCGGGCCCTCGACAAAGCTATCTTGAGTTCCTATTGTCTGTAAGTGATATCTATTCCTGTAATTTAATGTTTTAATTAGCTCTACTCGTTCATTGTCTGTGATAATCCTCTCTATAATATTTTGTGTGCTTTATTACGCAGAATGAAGATGCTCGAATGCAAGAAGCAGAAAATCAACCACATTGGGTTCACTGACCCTTCTATAATGCATGAAAAAAACATAATTGATCCAAGATTTAACAAGGATACACCGGGGAATTTGCTAATGTTTTTCAAGCGACAAGCTTACAAAAAATATATATTATGGCCTTACAACTTCAAGTGAGTGTTACTGCTTATTACACATTCTATTTTTCTCACCCGATGTTAAGTTTAATTGATGAGTTATGCATGACTATTTATAAACGTGCGCAGCTTCCACTACATTCTTATCGTTATTGACTTGCGGAAAGGAGAAATTGTTGTCCTTGACTCGTTAAGAAGATGCCCTAAACAATACAAGACCTGTTTTGATTTGGTGACAAGGTACTTTCATTTCTACTCGCCTCTTTCGTTCATTTCCTAATATCAAAGAATTTATGACTCATTCATTCATTTTCTTGTCATGCAGCGTTTGGAAAATGTTCCTCGCGGAACATCCGAACAGTGGATGGCCAGAGAAGCTGCTATGGCGTACTAACCAAGTAAGTAGTACTATAACTAGGCCCATGCACCATTATCATACTTTATTATTATTTGATTAAATTCTATTCTTCTATAGACTTGCCTTAAACAGCTAATAGGGACTGATCTATGTGGATTCTACGTTTGCGAGTACATGCACACTGTGGTCAACGAGAGTTTGAAGAGCAAAAGAAGTATTGAAGTACGTAAAGCTCTAGTCACAACATTATTTTTGTACCATCAATCGTGATGAGTTTTATTCATTTCATATCTCATGTATTCATTGTGATATCATTTTTTTACAGTTGGCAAGAAAGCGCAACGAGTTACCAATAAAGACCCGCTTCAGGGCACTTGCAGAGGAGTTGACGGGATTTTACCTCGCCCATGTCATACCGGAGACCGGAGAGTACCACCATTTTGACTAGTGTGCGGACATGTAATAGTGATCTCCATGTAACAAAGTACTTCTAAGTATCTGGAACCGGGAAACGTGATCTTCATGTACCACGCGTACTTAATTGTGTATGTGTTATCAACACATGATCTTCATGTAATTGTATATATGCATGATGCAACTTCATCTAGCTTCGTATAATAATTTATACGTGTTTTTCGCGCATCGAAGCCGTAGCATCCGAAACCCCTACCCCGACGCATCGACGTGGTACCATCACGCATCGAGGTGGTACCATCCGAAACCCCTACCCCAGAAAACCGGTCGCAAAAAAAAAAAGCAAAACCCTGAAATGAAAAAAAAAGCAAAACCCTGAAATGTAAAAAAAAAAGCAAAATCCTAGTCCCGGTTCGTAACACGAACCGGGACTAAAGGGTTCGCCCCCGCGCGCCCCTGCCCCCTCCACGTGCGGAGCTCTAATTGGTGGGGGGGTTGCGGTCCCGGTTCGTATTGAACCGAGACCAAAGGGTGGGGGGCTCTAGTCCCGGCCAGACAGTCCCGGTTGCTACACCGGGACTATAGCCCCTCTGGAACCGGGACTAGTGCCTAATCTGATGAATCTCCATTAGGCTGCCGCCAAGTCGTCACTGGTCGCAAATTTCCGCAGAGTAGTCCTCGCTAGGATTGATTTTTTTTGGCTCTAGTGAAGGAGGCGGCCGGGTGACGAGCTCAAGTGCAAGGTCGATCGAGTAAACATTAAGGAGTACCACCGTCATCTGTACTAGCCTTCGTTAGTACAGCTGGAGGTCCTTGTTTGGTTAAACATGCATGGTTGACAGCAGGAACAGAGCATGCTTGTGAAAATCGGGCCATGCATGATAATGAGGCATCACGCTGCAGTACTAATAGCACTAGATCGATGATTACTTAATTAATTTGCTGCTTGGTTTGGAAAGAAATGCATTTTTTAGACCCCTCGATCTGTGGTACAGTTTATTTTTTAACAAGGGGAAGGACCCAAGGGTCCTGGAGCTGCATTAACATCGGAAGGTGGAGATACAAATTATAAACAGGACCTCAGGAAAAATAAAATTACATCCCAGTCCTTGGATTTAGCACACAGGACCCTAAACTGAAAAACACAATCATGATCTGGTCCTTCACCACAGTCCATGAAGAGAAGCTCTGAATCATGGTGATCTACTAGGGACAGGTCCACTTGGGCTGCAGCAGATGAGCGTCACCAACAGTTATAGATTTTGAACCTATGCACTAACTCACACGACGCACATGCCACACCAAACAGTCACACACACATCCTATGCACAAGCAAGACCTTTAGAACCAAGAGGGAATTCCTTCTTCGACACTATTATTTTAAAAATATGATTTCCAATTTGGCCCTTAAATTTTTTTCTTCCCTATTTGACCTTTAATGATCTTTTTGCCTTATATGACACTCCAGTTCATTTTGAGCACGAACATTGTCAAACAGGGAAATGGAAAGTCCATCTACCCCTAGTGCATTATGTAACCAAAATTTTGTATAGAGCGAAATATTGATATTAAGTTGCACAATCGTATAATGTGAAACTATAGTACAAAGAATGTGTTGTTGCACATTTATTTTAGTATTCAAGGACATAATGATTATATAATAATTAACAAACTAAGGACAATATACTGAATTTGAAACCCACTAGCCAACAATCACACAAATAGTAAAACGAAACCAACTTCTGCACAATTCCCCACTAAACTCAAAGGCCACAACATCACTTATATAGGTGAGGCCCAACACTAGAACACTGAACTTTGTATATGCTTAATGACAACAAAGATTTATCATGGTGACAATTTTGAGTTCCTAATATTGTAAGGGTTACAGTTGAACATTATTGACAATAATCAGTGCCAAGTAACTAAATATGATGAAAATGGGCCAAATAAATATAAAAATTAAAATTTAATATTGATAAATACAAATAATAATTCTAAGCAAAGAAAAATAATAGCTGAATTTAAGATAGAATAATTAATACCTAAGCTATAGTATTTAGCTATAGGGTTTACAAATAAAATATGGTTTGTAAATCAGCTACACAATTTTGGTATTAAATAGCATAACTACAGAATGTGAGATTATACATAAAATGTGCTGCTCCAGAGCTATGTGCACATTACTAAAAAACTCAACCGTATAAGAATTCAAACATAAGAAATAGGAAGTAAAGCCAGCACCATTCCTATTTTGGTACTAAATTCAGAACCCAAGACGCAACAATCACATAAATAGTAAAGCGAAAACCATCCCACCTATGATTTCCTACTTAAATTTAAGATATATAAATATATTAGCTGAGTGCCCCTGCGTTTGCTAGAGAATTCTCAAGTTTATTTCCTTGTCGTACATTTAAACATAACGATGTTGCATTAACATACCAACATCACGTTATGTTATACGTCAATACCAACATACCAATATATTTTCAAAATGTATTGCAAACTTCATTGTTATACATCCACCTTCCAACTCCAACATAAGTAGCACCAAGCATGTATGATTTCCATCGCACCCTAGTCAATCCACCTTTATCCATCATCTTCTTCTCCTAACTTCTTCGTACACTTCCGGCATGTTTGGTAGGTCGGGTCGACTCAGAAATTCCCACCTCATCATAGTTTTAGGTGTTTGGTAGGTAGGGTGGGCAACTTGGGACATGCTCACCTCATGCAAAAAGATCTCCTCGGCCATGCCCGGTTGTGAAGCTGAAATCGAGCTTCACACCGCGGTCATGTTGAGCTCATACCAAAAATTCCCAACGCGTGGGCCCCACCCGATTGTCGCCCCGCGAGCATCCTCCGGCCAGCTCTCTCATTTCCCCCCGTTCTCTCCTTTCCACGTCCACTGTAAACCGCCAGACCACCGCCACACAATGCTCGGTCGATGCCGCATCCTAGCGGGGATCCCAACGACGGAGGAGTACCAGAATCGGTGCCCAGCGACGGAGGAGTACCGGCACCACCCGGCAACCGTCGACGGAGCAACACCAGCGCTGCCCCGGAAGAGCTTCAGCACCGATACGGAGGAGCACCAGAAACGCCTCCCAGCACCGCCTACGGCTCCGCTCCTCGCGCCCAAGTCCACCTACCTCGGGTCAGCTCCGTTCAGCACCGCCGACGGGCTGCTCCCCGCACGCCATGGGCGTAGCTTTTCCTCAGGACCTGATTGCTTTTCCTGAGGACCTGATTCCTTTTTTAGGGACCTATATGTAATAATTTGGATCTGTTTCCAATTCCATTTCCTGGACTTCAAGAACCTATAAGTAAGGCCAGCTCACTTAGTTTCCATCTTTGTTCCTTTGTTTCTCTTGTTTCTTGTTCCTTTTAGTTCAGCTAGTTCCTTTTGTTGTGGGGCCTGCTTGTCAGATCGTATTGTGTGACTTTGTGTTGCTGGTACACGGGTGGGCACACTAGGCTATTTAAATTTGTGCAGATGTCATCCAATTTCCGAGGTGGGACTAAACTAACGCGCCTGACGCTGTGTGCGTTGCGCCCGTGCTGGTCAGAGGCTTCTCAGAATAATAAATCGGGAACATGAAGGAACAGAGTGTGCAAGTTCGTGACTGCGGAGGAACAAACCTGTTCCATGATGTTTTGATCAGTTTGCTGCACATTTCTGGAACAAATAATCGGGAACACGAAGCAACAAGCCTCCTTGTTGGGAATTCAGAGAAACCTAACTATTTATGATCCGCGGTGTTGGACACTTTTCGGAAACAAAACTATAGGATGGAGGAACATATCACTATTAAATGGAACAAAAGCTCCTATTTGGAGAAGAAATCTCCATAGAATTTAGGAAAAGGGGTTCTAGATTTATAGAATTAGGAATAAAAAAAGCTACATGGAACAAAACTCTAAGAGAGGAACATTACTCTATTAAATGGAACAAAAACACTTGAGATTGAAACAAATCAATAAAGAGGAACAATAAAATCACATTTAGAGGAACAAAACTCTGGAAAGAGGAACAAATCTTTATTGATTTAAAAAAAACTATATGGAACAAAACTCTAATAGAGAGGAACATTACTCAATTAAATGAAAAACAAACACTTGAGATAGAGACAAATCAATAAAGGCGAATAATAAAATCCTATTTAAAGTAACAAAACTCTGTAAAGAGGAACAAATCTCCATTGACTTAGGAAAAATAGTTATGGATTCATGGACTTAGGAATAAAATGGCTATAGGGGAATAAAACTGTTAGAGAGAGGAAACATATACCTCTATTGAATGGAACAAAAATCTCCTATTTGAGGAACAAATCTTATAGATTGTAGGAACAATAGTTTTAGATTTATTGAATTACGAATTAAAGAGCTACATGGAGACAAAACTCTAATGGAGAGGAACATTGCACTATTAAAATGGAACACAAACACTTGAGACAACAAACAAACTGTATGGAGGAACAAAAACTACTATGTACAGAAGCAATAATTAAAAAGAGGAACAAATATCCATTGATTTAGGAATAAGACAAGCTACATGCGAACAAAACTATAAGAGGAGAAAAAATCTCCATAAAGGGGAACAAAGTATAAAAAGGGAATAATAACATTCTGTTGAGCAGAACAAAACACTAGAAGGAGGAACATATCTCCATTGATTTATGAAAAATAGTTATGAATTCACGGATTTAAAAATAAAATGCTATAGGGGAACAAAACTGTAGGAGAGAGGAACATACTTCTATTATATGGAACAAGAAATCTATAAAGCAAAAGAACAACTTATTGAGAGAAACAAAAATCCTCTTTAGAGGAACAGATCTCAATGTATTTAGGAACAATAGCTATGGATCATGGAGGTAAGGAGAAAATTTGTAGGGGAACAAATAACTATAGGATAGAGGAACATACCACTATTAAATGGAACAACACTCCATATACTTTAGCAACAAATATTTATAGATTTATAGAATTAGGATGAAAAAAAGCTATAGGGGGACAATACTGTAAGACAGAAGAACATTACTATATTACATGGAACAGAAGCACTTAAGAGAAGAAACAAAACTTAAAAAAATATTATGTAGAGAAGAGAAACTTAAAAAGAGCAACAAATCTCTACTGATTTATGAAAACTATATGGACCAAAACTCTAAAAGAGAGGAATATTACTCTATTAAATGGAACACAAACTTTTGAGAGAAGAAACAAATTGTATGGAGGAACAAGAACTAGTATGTAGAGACGCAACAATTAAAAAGAGGAACAAATCTCCATTGATATAGGAATACCAAAATTTATAGGACTACTACATAGAGAAGCAAGAATTAAAAAGAAAAAAATATCCAATTGATATAAGAATAAAAAAATATAAGGGAAAATAATTGTAAGAGAAGAACAAATGTCAAATAAAGGGGAATAAAAGTCTGTAAAGGGGAATAATAATATTCTATTTAGAGGAAAAAACACTGGAGGGAGGAACAAATCTCTATTGATTTAATTTAGTACCCATCAAACAAATCACTGGTGCCTTTTCTTTTCTTTCCTTGATTTTTTCCCTCGCTTTTAATTTAGTACCCATGAAACAAATCACAAACATAGGCGGAATAAAATTTTATACTAAAGTGAAAAAAATCATACGTGAAACAAATCACAAATACAAGGGGAACACAAAAACTAATCCACAAACAAATCGCCACCACAAGGGAAAAATTTATAATCACGATTACAAGGGGAACAAAATCCTGTCTACATAAGGAACAAAAAAAGTCTGAAGAATAAATCTCTTTTAGACAAGGAATCAAAATATAGTGTTCGTGAAACAAATCCGACCTACATAGGGAAACAAATTCTGACCGTTTGGAGCAGCTCATAAGGTCAAGTCGTTCCAAACAGTGATGAAAAGAATTCTCAAATCTACAAATTCTCGGCTTGCTCTTGTCTCTTTAAAACTAAAGGCCAGCTCCACGTAGTGACAGTGAACAAATCTCATATACATAAGGAACAGAAAAGGCGCCGAAATAAATCTCGTGTACACAAGGGAAAAATTAGTGAGTTCATGGAACAAATCTCATCTACGTACGCACGTGAACATCGTCTACACACTGGGAACAATAATGTAGTGCCATGAAACAAAGCTCATCTACACAATGAATAAAAATAAATGTAGTGTTTCGGAACAGAAAAAGCATGTGACGAATAATCTACACAGGAACAAAAATATAGTGTTCTGGAACAAATCTCATGTACATATACATAGGGAACAAAAATGTAACACCAATGGAACAAATATTTACTACACACAGAGAAAAATAATGTAGTGATTGTGGAGAAAATCTCATCTATGACAAAAGAGGCGCGTTTGAGAAATAAATTTGGTCCACATAAAAAAAAATAGTGTTTACGGAACAAATGCCATCACATATAGGGAACAAAAATGTAGCGTTATGGAACAAATATCGTGTAAACACGTGGAACAAATATATTATCGCCGAACAATAATATAGTGCTCGTGGAACAAACCTCATTTAAGGAATGAAAAAGCGTCACGGAAATAATTCCCGTCTATAGGAAAGAAAATGTAGTGTTCTTAGAACAAATCTTATAGAAATAGGGAACAAAATGCAGCGTCCATCGTAAAAAATGTGAAAGAAAGGAGGAAAGGAGAAAAATGTAAAAGAAAGAAGGAAATAAACTGAAAGAAATATATGAAAGAAAAAACAGAAATAAAAAATCTGACAAGACACATGCAATTTGGAATGAAAACACTGACCTACATACGATGGATTGATCTTATTCCTAAGGATGCGATGCGTAAAGTATCCAGTACACAGATCTACTAATTCTATTATTCCAGTTAGTCAGAGGGATCTTGAACTAAGAAATAGACCTAGCAGCTAAAAGAGGGTATCCTGAGCAATTGCAAGAATGAGTTCATTGATATTCCTGGTATAGTAGATGCTATCACACATACAGTCATACTCAATTAGATGGAATTGTTTGATCTTAAAGGGGATCCTCTAGAATTTACTCCCTCCGTTCCTATGCTTAAGGCGCATATTTTTTCTGAAATTTTCGTCACAAAACAAGGCGTGGGTGTGGATTTGGTGTGATTCTTCCGAGCCTACCCCTCCGTATTTTAATCGTGCATGCATCTGAACTAACCTGTAGCTTTAACAAAACAAAAAACTGTGCATGTAGTTGCAATTGGGTATGCATGCGGCAGCAGACTCCACGAGCACGCGCGAAATTAATGTGAGGAGAAAACGAAGGGTCGTCGCATGCGGGGTGGTGGCAGTTAATTTCTAAGATTGCTGCATGCTGGCCAATAGTATTCCGTGGCTTAGGAAAACTGGCGTTGCTTTGGAAATTTACGAGGGGCAAGTTTGGAAACAAACATCACTGCGTGAACCTTCTTAATCCCCGCGCCAAGATTTTTACGCCTTGTTCTCCGGAACGGAGGGAGTAGCACATAAGGGGTTATTTCTTGGTTTCGTCCAGTTATTAATAACTTGATTATTTGTATTAAACAGAAACCGCAGGAAATGAACAGTTTCATTCCTCACTGCTTCGCGTCCTTGCTATTCTTATGTCTCTCCTCTCCTGTTCTAACTAGCTTACTTTCTAGCATGTAAAATCTACAATTTATCAACAAATTACAATACAACTATTGAAATAAATATCTTTCTCTGGTTCCACTATTCATTCTACTATAACCCAAGCTTTCTTTCTCTCCCCAGCTAGAGGAAAATTCCTTCTTTTCCTGCGAAGGTAGGATATAAATACTGATAGAATGATTGGTGGCCGAAACTCCGTGAAAAATCAACCTCGTTTTATGCTCAGAGTGATCAAACACGCAGCACGGATTGGCCCAGTTTGCTCGCAGCTACAGGCGAGACGGCGGCATCGAATCGCTCGCGCGGTACCGAGCATTCCCGCCTATGTATATACAGTACGAAATCTGAGGATACAGTTCGAAATCTGAGGAGAAATCTCTAGTTGGGCTGCACGTACGTGATGGGCCGCCATCGCGCGTGCGCGGATCGGCCGTCCGCCGATGCTTGACAATATCGATCGGCAATATCGATCTGAAACGCGAGACGATCGATCGCATCCAATCTTGGGGCATCGGCAAAATCAACAGCTTTTATTCAATCTCGTCATCACTGCCCCTGTCGCCGGCGGCGGGCGACATTGCTGATCGCCAAAAGCACAAAACAGGTAGCCTGCTCCTATTCGTCAATCCTAATTCAATTCCTCTGATTTAACTTCGACTGATCAGCTCCTACTCCTATATTTCTAAATCCTAATTACCTTTTGGTAGGAATCGGTTATTGCCTCTTCGGTCAAAGATCACATTATATCAGTTGCAGCGCCGGCGATAATATCTTCAAATCTTCTTATGGATTCTTTTCGTCAGAACAGATCGGCTGCTGTCCGGTGAATTGTCCATTAACCTTCCATAGTTTAACTCTCCGGTTATGTATTGATCAATTTCGGATCCTCAGCTGCTAATTAGTAAATAACTTTTGGCAGGGATATAAGGATCAGGTCTCTGTTCTTAAGTCCTTGAATCATCATGGGGAATCTCGCTGAGCAGCCCGACAAATCTCAGTCCAACCTGTATAAGTTCAGCCGGTCCCACTTGAGAAACCATTGCCAGGCTGATACAGTCTACCAAACACACCCTTATTAATATACATCTCCTTGTCACATAACTCACGACCAAGCTCGAAGTCACCTCCACGCCCATCAAATCTTAGGGCATATGACGTCTGCCCAGCATCCAGTTCCTGCGCGCGCTCTCTCTCTGCCCCCCCCCCCCATCTCAACTCCAGCGACTTTCCTTTCTTCATAATCTTAGGCCGCTGTACTGAGAAGAGGCAGAGCACATAGGTGGTAGCTAAGAAGGCAATGGCGATACATGGAACTTTCATACTAAGACCAATACCATAGCCATTTCTATAATAAAAATATAATACATAAATATCAAGAAAGCTATCAATTAAGCGTGCGTAGACGGTGGTATATGGCCTATGGAGAGCATAGGTTTTAGGAAGGTGCATTGCATCACTCCAACATAAGTAGCACCAAGCATGTATTACGCTCGAGCTGCATTGCATCACTGCCGCCATTAGAGCATCCACAATGGGGCTCTTATTTGCAGGCGCAAGGGATTAAATCCTAGCCGTTTTGCATCGTTCCTGACCATTTTTATTGCATCGACGCATGAATAAGAGTCTGATGCCTGACAAGTCTGTGCAAAATGAGCCTTCAAGGCTATCGACGCTTCATGCTTGCCATAACCGTCTTAATTAGCGTCTTGATTAGCGTCCACCCATTGTGGATGCCTTAGAGCAAGGGCAATAGTATAGCCGGTTGATGGCTATAAGGTGGTGTCATATCATCTATAGCCAACTTAATAGCCAACAAGTATAATAGCTAAGCATAAATATGGACTATTTTATTAACAGTTGGCCCACCTTCCACTTCACAAAGTACCTAGGAGCACGTGTTGCAGCTAGCTATTGCATAAGAGCCCGCTTACATTCTCTCTCCTATTCTCTCTCCTCCATGTAAGCATGAAAATACTATTTAAATCCTTACAGCCTGCTGAGTAGGCCTTATTGTACTTGCTCTAAGAAGATAACGGTTGGATGACAATAACATGAGAAATTGATGCATGTGGCCCCGCCTTGCTATAGTGGGAACTTAAGCAAAAAATTATCCCGCACATGTCACGACCGTCCAGAATCGACGAGAGAAGACAATGCTGCCAGGGTCATAGGCAGAGTGGCGCTACATATATCTATTAAATTTTGAGATACTCCTTGTGTTTTTATTTATAAACCCGAACGAATCATTAAGATGTTTTACAAATATAAATCTAGACGTCTTGATTGACGAAGTTGTTACAGGCATCTTGTTGTCGAGAAAAATGTCGTATTGAGCCAAAAAAAACAGCCATCTAGGCGCGCTCTGAACCTTAACTTTTCTGTTAAACTGCTTCCTAAAATCTTGCCATGTGTGAACCCAAATATCTCTCCCGAAAATAGACATGTGCATTTTTTCCACCCGTTTTGTACGCCATTGTTTTTTTTTCGAAAGGTCCAGCAATTGCTGGCTTCCATTATATTAGCAGATGGAAAGCATGGTACAAAGGAGCCCAAAGGGCAACCCAAGAAACAAAAAAACAGAGAAGGCGTAAACAGAAAATCTAGGTCTAGGGTTTAGGGAGGGTTCAAGGTGGTTCCCACAAAAGTTTTCTCAGGGCCTTTGCGCCTGCAAAGGCCTACTCCTGCGCTTCATCCCTGATAAACGATACTATCTGTTGCATCGAGCATTGTTTGCTCCTGAAGACGCGATCATTTCGTTCCCTCCAAATCGCCGACATAGTGATGATGAGCAGCGAGTCTGTCTGCGCACCACAGCCGGTCCTGGAAAAGGAGCCAAGCGAAGAACTTGTGTTTCGAGAGGGGGGGGGGGGGGGGGGGGGGGGCAAGTGCGCCACACGTCCCGCTCCAGGCTTGATCGGTTCCTGCCTTCAAACTGCAGGAGATATGCCGATCTTTCCTGCTGCAATTAGTGTCCACCTGATGTTGTCCGGCGTTTCCTGCTGCAATTGGATTGCAGTGCTCTGCACCATCCTCCACGCCTGGACGAAGGAGACAAGCAGATCGAGCGAGAGATGGTGACTCGGGTACAGAACCCAGGAATTGTTGTGTAGGGCCTGCGCCACCGTTCGATTCTTGCGTCGAGAGTGCTTGAACAAGGTTGGTAATTGGGAGCGCAGCGGTGCGCCTCCAACCAGTTTGCCTCCCAGAACATTGCCCTGTTGTCGTCTCCGATGGAGACCCTGGTGGCTGCGGCGAAGAGATCTCGGTCGATCGCGTCACAGGGAGTGGACGTACCAACCTATGGTCGTTCCGGAGCAGTCCACGTCAACCAGAGCCAGCGCAGTCGTAGGGCACGACCGAACAGCTCGAGGTTTGGAAAAGTACGCCATCTGTTTCTGCTCTCTTTCTTCGAACTCATAAGCATAGCTCGTTTTTTTTAACCTTCCTCCTGCTAAACAACTCAAGATCATGCACTATTATCTCAGCCTCTCAGGCCGCGGTTAGCAGTATTTTTTATCGGCTTAGAGCATCTACAATGCATGAACACTAATGTAATAAAAATAAATCAAACAAAATAAAATAGGCAGCCAAGCGATGATCGAGCATGATTCCAATCCTAGCGCCGTGTTGTGCCTGCGCTTAGGCAGTTTTCCCCTACATGCATAAAGATTAGGTAAATACTTAGATGGAATCAGCCTGCTTCCTCATAAAAAAGGAAGCATCCTATATGGAATACTCATCTTGTCTAAGTTTCACAAAGAGAAAAGTCAAGGCGTGTCTCTGCATTCTATGGTAGCTAAATATTGTTTGTCTCTCACATTTCAAAACCTGATGTGAGAGATGCCATACTAGTCGTTCAATAAAGGAATCAGTCGCTATAACATAAACATGCTCCAAAGTCCATTTTTCTCTCTTTTGTGTTGGCATTTGTAAGCTGATTTGTGCACTTTTATTTTATTTGCTACTCCCACCGATCCAGTATAATTGTCGTTGGAATTGAACTGATTACGTGCAATGTTACAGTAAAGGTAACAACACTTTTAAGGATCAGGAGGTTGTATAATAAATTGTAAGTGTGGATCATACAACACAAGAGAATTAATTATCTAGAAATTAGTCTGTCATGTTTTCCAACCATTCAATGATGAACCGTATTACATGGCTACCACGGCATGCATGCACATATGCACTATGATATGGTGGATTACTATTCTCTTCTATATACTCCAACTATTATTTGCAGTGATTACATCATACAAGATACATTTGATTTTAAAATTTCGAAATAATTTATCTCTTCAACAGCTTATCCTACTGATGCTCCATTTTCACTGTTAGCTTAACTGCATCTTTGAAACTAAATTCTCAGTATGACAATTGTTGTGATGAAAGAAAAAAACGCCAAAGCATCAGAACATGTGATCGAGTTTACACTCGTCGAGACAAATCTAGCGATGTAAACGAATAACTGATTGAATATATGGCTTAGGAGTAAACAATCAATTCAAATTTTATTTGCAATTAATGTGATTATGTCTACGGTGATGTGGCAGATTCTACATGCAATTGTACGTGTTCACAGTAAAACCGCCCCACGATGGTGGCATAGAAAAACAAATGTTAACCCTAAATCTCTTATCGTCAGATTGACACCCGCTCCTGTAATTTCTTTTGCACTGATTAAGGTTGACATAATTAAACTTCATAGTGGGGGGTGTTAAAGGATCAAGACTGTCATATGAAACCATTCAGGTTGCTAAATCTGGCTATTTTTACGGTACCTTTTACTACTAGTAGTGTAGAGGGTATAGTATAAATCCTATCCAACCGTTTATTTGTTTGGACATTTCAAACTTTTTTTTCTGATGTACAATTTCTCACTCGTGTGATGTCTGATGGGTCCAGGGATGAGTCCCAGTGAGCCCAGCAAACCACCAACCCAGTGACCCACCGCCCGTGTAGGAGTTTGTCTCCGCCGCAGGAACGAGATCCTCGGACGTACCGACAACTACTGCAGAGGGACGTTGATCTCTCTCGTTCCTTCGATGCGCATCCGACTACAATTGCGAAAACTGCAGTCTGCTCCTTGTTGCACCCGGATGGAAATAGAAATAACCGTCCCATGCGGCCCAGTCTGAATCTCGCCTTCCCTCTCGCGGTCTCTCCTGGGAAAAAGGGGGCGAGGACACCGAAAAAGGTGCAAGGACGGCCGCAGAAACGAGATCGCCGGAGACGCTCAGACGGGAGATGACATGCTGCTCTGATCGTCGATTTCAACTAAGTCTCAACCATGTGTCTCTCTCATGCCATCTCATAGGAATCCATCTAATTTCCAACACCAGATTAATTTGGAGTTTCATCAAGTTTTTTCCTCTATCTCTTGGAAGAAGCAGCTGGTTGAACTTGATTAAGTGTCCCTTTTCTAATCAAGAAGCCGCTGAGATGGAAGAAGAAGCAACCAGAAGCCGTTGATCTATCCATGTCATCTTTTTCAGTCCTCAAATATTCAACAATTTCACACGAATTAATTTAGTTTCTTGACTATTATGATCCAGTGAATCTTGACAATTAATAATTCACGAGTTATACCCATTCCATTTACATAATAATTTGTATAAAGATACCCGCTGCAACGCGTGTGGTATTCTTCTAGTATGTACTATAAGTAGTAACGCAGTTCAAAATTCTAATAACACTGGATCGCGATATCATCAAGTCTTGAATGGAGAGTTCCTCCTACTATACTTTATAGTAGACTGATGTCCATGTCAGGCGCCGTATTAATTGGCACCGGAGCCAGAGCAGAAGACCCGATGTAGATGCTGCTTCCCGGCGTAGTGCTCCTCGACGTTTACCTTACTTAAGAGGGGCACGTCGCAGACGTTGCACCGCACGTTGATCTGGCCGGCGGCGTAGGCCATTTTGTTCCGGTGCTTCCTTCCCTCCTCGTGCTGCTTCAGGTGGAACGCTGACATGCACCGCACGCCGCAGACGACGCACACCATGGGTGGCTTCTTCAATGCTGGCGGCTTGGTGCTGGTGCTGGTGCCGGAGAAACCTGTAGGCGGTCCGGTTGCTCGCCTTTTTGTCCATGCGCGATGCGCAGGCGCAGCTGGAGGTGGTGATCGTGTATTTTGCACCTGAGGGGAAGGGAAATAAGATCTCTGACGTGTAAGTGTACAATCGATGCAGGTAACTGATCAGACCACTTATACACTCTTAATAGTGTAGTAAGTTTAGCTTCCTCTCGCAGGCAATTAACTAACTCTCCTTAAACTAAATTGATTTAGCAAGAGATGTGACGTACAGCAGGTTAATACGTTATACAGGGTAAGTACAGTACAATTTATTGTTTTTTTTTTGCGAAAAAGTGCAGTAGATTCTAACTACATAGTTTGTACGAATTTCCATGTGTTCTACTGATGCACTTATCATGAAACATCATCAGGTTTGAGGGGACATTGCCAAGATCCCAACCAAAGCTATTAGTGGAGCTAATGCAGTAAAATTTGGATCCGGAGTTTCATTTGAAAAAATAATAGCACTATTTTCATACTATATAACACGATATTTTTTCGGTGTAAGGCTTTGTTAAATAAATTAATGAAAAAAGCTGTGTGCATCATTTTGATAGAGGCCGGGTGTTTCAACCTCCTTTTCGAGAAAAAGAAAGAAAATATCACACTAATTAGATGGTTGTTCGATAGGAAAAAGAAATACCACTGCCTAGAGGTAGTTCACCATTTTTCTTTAAACTTCTTGTAAGCTTCCTTTTTTAAGACGGGATAAGTTATTCAGGAATTTGTATTCCGGTTTTAGTGGAACAAATGTAGCATCGTTAGCAAAACTTGTTTTCTTCATATTGTTTGTAAAACTCTTAATCGGGACAAATAAACCATCCGGTACCTTTTTATTATCCGGCATACTAATTGTGGCTTTTTGCACTAAAATAGTAGGTTAAAAGTTTGTACTTCCGGAGCTGAACAAATGCATTTTTCTGTAACAAATACCATCATAGAACTACAATTGCAATGGTTAGCTTCAAGAAGATGATGCCCGCAAAAAACTAAAGGCTTGAAAAACATATTACAGCATAAATAGATGATGATTTGCGACTATGTACTCACCGGGGGAGGAGCCGGGTGATTCACGCTGCCAGACGCCCGGCGAGCCCTGATCTGAATCTTCCGGCGCTCGACAGCCTTCGTTAGGATGTCCATGTTGTCTTCTTCGCTGCTGTGTGTCTGACCTGATTGATCAAGATCGACGTCCTCTTGTTCATGCCCTTTGCTGACCTGGATGATCAGTATGGCAGGAAACAAATTATCCCAAGAACTTAAAATGAATGTGGAGCACTGGAGCAGTGAGGATGAGACCTTGAAATAATATGGTCAAAAGGTTTGTACAGTAGTGTGTAACCTTACGAAAATCTTCAATGGAACAAATGCAGAGCATAGTTTAAAACTGTAATCTCAAGATGCATCTTTGTTGATGCAGAAACCAGGAGCGTTATCTATTCCTTTCTGTTCAAAAGGAGAATTTGGAACTCTAGCTTTAATAAAAATATCTTTTTAATTTGCCCCTCTACGTTTACTGTGGCTTCTGACTCTGAGAAGTTAACATTTGTACTTCATTGTCCAACAAAGGCATTTACTGAAACATATACCAGCCTAAAACAAGACTACGATAGCTTTTCTTTACTGACAAAGTACAGAACTAGCATCTTCTATCTTCAGCAGGGAAAATAGACAAAAAGAATCCCCTGAACAACTTTAAAGTTGGCCTTTATAACTGTCAATCTAAGTGATATGGAGTACTCCCTCCGTTCTGAATTAATTGATTCAGATTTAGTACAACTTGCACTAAATCTGAGTCAATTAATTTAGAACGGAGGGAGTACTACCTAACACTACTATGTTTAGACTAGCCACAATGGGAGTATCATAGGTGTCATGTTGGCAAAAAGATGACGTGTCACTGCAATTAATGAAGAAAGAGGTGATAGTGGTATCATAGGTAGATACCGCAACATAACGGATTCCAATGCAAGATGAGTCTACAACGTAATAAATGTAATCATATATGATACTACATATATGTTACCATGCATTGTGGAGTTAGTAACATGTATTAGTATCATATGCATGATACTAGTATATGATACTTCCCATCGTGACTAGTCTTAGCTTCACACAATATACCCGACAACAGGCACGTGCATGCAAAACATGGTAAAGGCAGAAAGGGATAATGATACGTGACTACTCACCGGTGGAGGAGGCGGCGGTCCGGTTGCTTGTCTCTTTGTCCATTCACGATGCGCAGGTGCAGCTGGAGGTGGTGATGGTGGATTTTGTACCTGAGGGGAAGTGAAAACAAGATCACTGGCATGCACGTGTTCAATCAATACAGGTAAATGATCAGACACTTCTTAATAGTGCATAAAATTTAGCTTTCTTAGCAGGCTTCTTTGAATTGTCTCAGATCTGTGGAGAAGTTCTCCTCCCCTTTTTTAACACGGCCGGAGTTCCCATTAATCAGGATTTTGTATTCCAGTATAGCTTCTTTAGCAAAACTTGTTTTCTTCATATTGTTTCTAGACCTCTTAATAGGGAGTCGGAACAAATAAACCATCCGGTACCTTTTTATTGTCCGTTATACTAATTGTGTTTATTTTTTGACTAAGAGAGTAGAGATTAAAAGTTTGTACTTCAGGTGCTCAACAAATGCATTTTTCTGAAACAAATACCATCCTAGAACGATAACCCTTTGGTCAAACATAAATCTTGGAAAGCGTGTGTTCCTTATAACGAGAATGAATGTACTAGTACAAAAACAGTTCCTAAGTTCAGCAGAGGAACAAGTTGTCTGTCCTTACTGTCAAAGTAACATAGTGACACGAGCTAAAATTGCCCGAAGATGTTGCCCGCAAAAAACAAAGAAGCTTGAAATACAGGTTAAAGCATAAATGGATGATGTTCTGCCGAAATAATTGGCGTGAAAAGAAAAAGTTGCGGCTGTGCAAAGTTATGTATGTCTGGCGACACTTAATTCGGATCGGAGGGAGTATATACGAACCGGTGGAGGAGGAGCCTTCAAGCTGCCTGAAGTGCGGCGATCCCTTATCTGAAGCTTTCCGCGCTCGTCAGCCTTCGTTAGGATGTCCATGTAGTCTTGTTCGTCGCTTTGTGTCTGACCTGATTGAGCAAGGTTGACGCCCTCTTGTCTATGCCCTTTGCTGACCTGACGGATCAGTATTCCAGGAAACAAAGTATTTCAAGAACTCAAAATGAATATGGAGCAGTGACAAGGAGAGTTTGAAAGAATAATATCAGAAGGAATGAAGGAGCAAGAACTTTGAACCGATGAAGAACGTGAAAGTGGGTCACCATGCATCAGTACACCTTGCCCGTTATTTGCACAACTCACAAATGAGATAATTTTACTCTATATGTTTTCCAGAAACCTCTCAAATAATTTTACTCTATCACCGGCCTCTCCATAGTCAATACAAGCATGGGAAAATCTAGCATGAGACGCCGCACCAAGAGATTCCCCATGCGGCGGGTGCAAAAGCGTAGCTTTTCCCCTATAAGGAGAGCGCATGCATGCATGCAGTGTAGATAGTATCATCACATTAATTACCAAATTCGAAAATCTAAAATGATTTATCTTCTAAACCATTATTCCGATTAGACATATGTTTATACCGTTAGATTCGTCTCGACGAGGGCTTCAAAACTAAATCCATTGTTAATATGTTTAGATGAAAATAAAAAAATTACACCAGTTACCAGATTGTGATACTATGGCTATCATATTAATACAAATAATTATCAAGATAAGTATATATCGTTACCAGATGGATTCGAATCACTTGTGACACATCTACAATCTGGTGTGACAAATTTTTTCCGTCACATCAGTTACCAGATTAAACATTATATTTACCAGATTTATATTAAATAGCTATCATGATAATTATGCATGGTTATCATATAATTTTATTGAGGTTTTTACACATTATAAGAATATGTTCAACTAGTGAGTAAGAGTTTATGTGTTTCTAAGACCCAAGAAATAATATCGTTTCACGAAAAGTAGTATCTGTCGACCTTATATTGACGTAAAATGGACGTACAGAAACCTGATAGCCAAGTTATTATAATGTGATAAGCTAGTTATAATAATCTGGTAACTACCGAAAGAAAAAAAAGTTTTCAAAACATGGTAACATGGGATCTAGTTTTGTAGATTTAATTACGACTAAGCCAACGGTGAAAACGGATTTTGAATCAGATTAATCATTTGAAAGGTAAACATTTTTAATCTAAACAATAAAAAGAATCTAAACGATGTCATCGGTGACGTCACTGCATGCATGCATGGAAAGAAGCCGCCGCACGGAGGGGAATATATGCGGCGCCGCCGTGTAGTCCTGTCCTACAATCATTTGTAATGATGCGTAATACTATCTTACATTTCTCTATCTTCCATGTGTTCTCCTAACATCCTTATTTGTCTGTACAATACTGTATAACCTAACCAAAACCTTCTACGGAACAAATGCAGAACATAATTTGAAACTGTAATCTCAAGATGCATCATTGTTGATGAAGAAACCAGGAGCGTTATCTATTCTTGGGGTGTACAAAAGGAGAATTTGCAACTCTAGCATTAATAAAAATATCTTTTCAACTTGTCCCTATACGTTTATTCTGACACTGAAAAGAAAGTTAAACATTTTGTACTACAAAGGCATTTACTGAAACATATACCAGCCTAGAACAAGACTACGAGAGCTTTTTTTTCTCTTCTGACAATGCACAGAACTAGTATCTTCTATCTTCAGCAGGGGAAATTAAAATTAGACAAAAAGAATCGTCTGAAAACTAGACAAAAGGATCTTTGTTACTGTCAAACTAAGTGATATACTACCTAACACTACCATGTTTAGCTTCACACATTATACCCGACAAACACGGACGTACATGAAAAACATGGTAAAGCAGACATGACTACTCACCGGTGGAGGAGGGGGCGGGTAATCGGGGCCACCCTGGGAAGCGCGGCGGCGAGCCTTGATCTGAAGCTTGCGGCGCTGGATATCTTTCGCCAGAGTGTCCATGTAGCCTTCTGGTTCGCCGTGAACGCTGAACTGATTGAGCCCTCGACGCCCCCTTCGTCTTCCTTGATGAATGATGACCTTATCGATCGGTACTGCAGTCTGCAGGGACTTAATATTCCAGTAATTATGAGAAGGCGTGAGTTTGAACGAGTGTGGTTAGCCGGAGCAAAAGGAACGAAAGGGGATAATTATGAGTTGCCCCAAAAGATCTACTCCTAGTAAAAATTGAGATATTTTCACTCTGATCACCCGAACCGTTTCCTTTCTATTGAAAACAACCTTCCGGCGCACCACCCTCATTCCCCCCCTCCTCACAACTCACACATGTACCCTTTTAATATTTCCAGTCTACTATTCAACACATAAACATGTCAAGTTAGTAGTTAGAAGGAAAAAAAGAGTAATCATTCCTCACAATTTTACCACGCACTAATAGGATGGATCACATGCCTAATATTACCATATGTGTAGTAAACTAAAGGACATTGTTCAACGTCCCCCGTATGATCCGCGAAAAAACACCTCCCCCACCCCCCAATCCCCCTCAGTATCATTGCAACACCTTACTCAGCAAAAACGCGCGTGGATTTGCTACAATTTACAAACACTCATGCATCATCAAAAATCACGGAAACTAACCTTGCACCAACAGCGCTCGCCATCGATGAATCGGCTCACCATAGCCCCATTGATGTCGGATGTGGCGACCACGAATTAATCCCCATAGTCCCGTTCCTTTTCGTAGCACCTCGGTGTCATCATTTTTTTTATCTCCCACCTTGACCTCCATGGCAGCGAGCTCCCCTACCATATGCGAAGGGATTAGAAGAATAAAGCTTGAAATGGGTCGTCGGAGGAGCACCAGAGGTGCGCATGCGGAGTTAATTATACCTCGAACAGTCACAAATATGCAGTGGAGTATTATAGATCTTGCATTAGTCATATGCCATATTGGTCTATATTTGTGAAGACAATACGAAATTCTGTAGGATACAAGAGTTATGCTCTCCCTACCTCAAGATGTCGTCAGATGTGAATTAATGTATTTAGTGATATCAATGCATATGTTTTATGTCATCGTTATTTTTTTTGATAAATGGCACTTTATTACTTAACAGTTTTAAGAATTACACATGGCCTTTGCATAATTAATATGCACATAGCCGTAAAAAATTCACATCGAAAATTAAAAGAAGGCGAAAAACAAGTAATCATGAAAAAAATGTAGATTGCATGTGGTACTAGGGACCAATCTGAAAAACATGTGGTCATCCATATCGGATAAAAATATCACTCGTCGGGCCGTGTAGATACCTCCATAAAATATGGTCTCGATTTTCCACACGTTGTAATGTGAACCACGAAGAAAGCAGATCGATATTTTTTCTCGCCACCTAGTTGCCAAATAAATCTTGATCGGAAATAACCTAATATATGTAAGCCTCTTTTAGATAATTGCAAGAACAATCGTATATAGTATCATATTAGTTCCTACTTAATATACGAGAACTACTGTATTGCCGGGAGATAGCAATTTTCCTTGCGGACTACTTAGTATTTTTTTTAAGACGGTCCTTAAAATGTTCTCATTCGGCATTTGTAAGCCTCTGGTAGTGTATCGGAATTTGCAAGTACTTAGTAGGAAACTGGTCTGCGCGCCCAAATAGTTTGGCATACCAAGTAGTCTCTTCTTGGGTCTACCCGAATAGAAAAATTAACTTTTGTGAAGTTTATTTTGGGTTCTGATTGTTGTTTGAATGCTGACAATATTTATTTCGGTTTCTTAACCTTTTCAAGATAGTCCGTCATCCCCCGGAACCACCCCTCAATATGGCCATCCACTTTCGCACATTCAATCATGACCGTCAACATATGAACCACTATATTAAATAGCATTGGAGCATAGGGTCATTTTTTTTCTTAATATTTATTGTTTGAAAGTAATGGCCAACATCATCATTAACTTTGATTGCTACAGTACTACCTCGATCCAGTCACAAAATTATTGATCAAGACACACCACTTCTATGAAACCTTTCATTTTTAGAGTTTGTTGTACAAAAGAAGTTTTGAACTTGTCATATTTTTTTCAAAGTCTATCTTAATTATAATTGGGGGAGAATTTCACTTCCCCGTCTCAGCACCAACTAGGATGCACACAACTTTTTGAACAGGAGTATCAGGTTTTTTTTATCTTGGTTACATACCAAGTCTAGTCCTCATATGAATTGTATGAGTATCTGGTCATCTATAATAAATAGGAGCCTAATCTGGCAACCCCGGATGTTGGGGTTGTACATCCACTCCCATAACCGAGTGAGGTAGGCTCACTTCCTTTTCATAACAACTTGATAGACATGATGGAAATGAATTCTATCAAAGTTCAACGATGGCTTTTCAAGTTGTTTATTTCAGCCATAATGTTTTCTGGAATTTTGAATGGTTTATAAACAACTTTGTTGCATCAAATTAAATCGTTTAAGGATTGCAGAGAAGTAATAAATATCAATATGCAGTAGTTTAGCCGCACACTTGGGTGGGTAATCTAGCTAGCTCTTGTAACTGTATTAACACCACAATCTAATAAGATTTTAGATGCCTAGGGGTGACATAGAATAAACTTCACAATGTAGAGTGTTAGACTAATACTGGCATAAGAGAACCGCCACACCAAACCATTCAGGATTTCTGGTCGCCAAATCTAATAACCAAAGCAGCTCAGAAAAATTATTAACATGGAAACAGCCGAATAAAACAGAGTCTCACGCACAATATATATAATCCATTACAGAATTCAAACAATAAGTTTAGCTGTCAGCCTGCTACTAGGCTTAGATCTGTACATATACAGTTCAAAGTTCAAATACCCCACTGGAATACTGGATAAAAGTGTCTGTCATCAAGTCATAGGAAAAAAAAAGTAGCATGGACAATGGCACTATGTCAGGTTGCTCGCTTGCCCTTGGCACTGGAGCGGGAGGCCCGCTGGAGATGATTCTTGCCGGCGTAGTGCTGCTGAACGTTGAGCTTGGTTAAGAGGGGCACGTCGCACACGTCGCACCGCACGTCCATCTCCCCGGCGGCGTAGGCCACCTTGTTCCGGTGCTTCCTCCCCTTCTCGTGCTGCCTGAGGTGTAACACCGTCATGCACCGCACGTCGCAGACGTCGCACGCGACGGAGGGCTTCTTGAATGCGGATGCCGGCTTGGCCGCGGCCCTCGGATGGAGACGGGGCTTGCTGCTGGTGTTCACCGGCGGCACTGTCCTGGGCGGGGCGCGGTGAGGGGTTGGAGCTGCCGGTGGGGGCACGTGCTGTCGCGCCCTCTGCAACGGTGGCTGCGCTTGCGCCGGCCCCGCCTGGTACTGCATCTGCGGTGGCGGTGGTTGGGCTTGCGGCGGCGCCGGTAGGTACAGCATCGACGATGGGGGCGCCCGGTACTGCTTCTGCGGTGGTTGCTCCTGCGTCGCTCGGTGCTGCATGTGCTGCGGTTGCGCCTGGTATTGCTTCTGCGGTGGTTGCACTTGAGCCTGGTACTGCATCTGTGGTGGCTGCGCCTGATATTGCCTCTGCGGTGGCACTGCCTGCACCGGCGCCGCCTCGTACTGCCTCTGCTGTGGCGCCGCCCCGAATTTCCTCTGCGGTGGCAGTGCCTGCACCGGCGCCGCCACGAACGGCCTCTGCTGTGGCGCCGCCCCGAATTGCCTCTGCGGTGGCTGCAACTGCGGCGCTTGGTGCTCCCTCTGTGGTGGTTGTGCCTGGTATTGCCTCTGAGGGGGCTGCGCCTGGTACCTCTTCTGTGGTGGCTGACGAACGCCGGAGAAACCTGGAGGCGGTCCCATAGCCAGCCTCTTGTTCAGCCGGGAATGTGCAGGCGCAGGTGCAGATTGCAGCGGCTGCTGCACCTGAGGATGGAAAGAAAATATCCGACGTGAACGTTTGACAGAAATCCTCACAAAACAAATTGCAGGATCATCTTTCAAGATTATTTTGTTTCGATCTGAAAGTTACCGAAAAATTTCAGTCCATAGACTGCTCACAAATGATCAAACGTTAAACAGATGCACATAATCAGCTACTAGTACCAATCCAATCTCTGAAATCTAGAAAAAACATACTACTCGTGCAGCGAGCTGATTTCTCACCGATGGCTGCTAGTGCCGGAGATGTGAACTAGCCATAAAGCTCTTCTACAGCGCGGTATATATTTTGTTACTACGGACATCTTTGATTTGCAGGATTTCCAAAACCCAGTAACAATTAATACATAAGTCGGGGTCTCTGCGTCCTTCTCAAAACAATACATGATTAGGAAACACATGGGATTGGAGTGTTATATCATCTTGAATACTACATGATCGAAAGATGTTTGATTGGGCACAGGAAGAACATAGGATGTTTCCAAGTTGGTTGGAAGTGGAGATTTTTTCCCTATGAAATCTAGTGCAATTTAATTTGATTCCTAAGGAAAAAATCACAAATTTTCCCAATCCTACAAATAAACCAACCACGTACTAGGAAAAATGCTCAAGATACAATTCTTAAAAATCCTTTGAATCAAAGAGACCCGGCAACCACAATTTTCACTCTAACTTATGGCGATGAATAAGTAAGTCAGAAATAATAGGAGTAGTATGTTCAAGTAGTACAATTAAGATCATAACTATAAACAATATTCCAAAGAAGGAAATAATTCGTGAGTACTCACCGGTGGAGGAGGAGCTGGGTTCCTGAAGATGGACATGTAGTCTTGTTGATTGCGGTGCACCTGGGTTGATGGACCAAGGTTGACTTCCTCCTCGTCTTCCACCTTGATCACCTCAAGGATCGGCATTGCAGGATCGAAGTATTTCATTAACTCATGACGGATGTGAAGTAGTTTTATTTTTGAAGGATAATGTGGATGTGGATTCAGAAAAGCCGGTGAGTATAAAAGCATGTGGTACTGGAAATTTGAAGAGAAGAAGAACGAAAGATATCTCAAGCCTTGGTTGAGCTCACACGTTATGTGTTTGCCCCATAAGATATTTCTACTCCTCCTGCTCTCCCACATACTCACATAGTATCGTTTGTAAAAAAGAATTAGGGGAAGCATACCATCTATTCTAATGACAGGAAAAAGAAGTACCTAAAGAAAAGTATAGAAAGGATTATATTGCACACGCACCTGTTGGCGTTTTTTTATAGAAGAAAACTCCGTGAGCCCCGGGGAGCCTCAAGACTCGAACACAGGTGGTTGGCGTGCACCCCCGCACACCTAACCAACAGACTGACACTCTGTTCGATAAGTAATTAGAGAACAAACATAGAAGAGCAACGAAACTTAAGTGGGCCGACATATCCACCTTCTTTGAGATCTGTGAGCACACATGGCACAATTTAGAGTTGGTCTACATTGATCGAATGATAGACCCGGTTTCATAAGATTATTTCCCCGGGTGACCGGGTATGATGGCCGCGGTTAACTGGAGATGTGGCGTTCCGTGATTGGATAAAAATCAGTGGTGAACGGTGCTGCGTGAAATCTGGTGACGTGGGTACGTCGCGACGATCAGACGGTTCACACTCGCGCGTGACGTGGACAGCCAGGGAATTTGCTCTTTT
Organism: Poa annua; assembly: GCA_026929855.1. Taxonomy (NCBI): domain Eukaryota; kingdom Viridiplantae; phylum Streptophyta; class Magnoliopsida; order Poales; family Poaceae; genus Poa; species Poa annua. Next base: position 37,266,339 of record CM049438.1, read on the forward strand.
ACGTGGATAGCCATTATTACGGAACAAACTCCTCCATAAAACAAAAAATTACAGAACAAACATAAAAGAGCAACGGAGCTTAAGTGGGCCGACGTATCCACGTTCTGATGTTTCGTCAGGACTAAGACGACTCCATTAGACCGTAACCGGGCCATAGACGACGGTGGGCCGCACTACCGGCACAGCACCCGTCTGTAGTTTCTAGAACATTCTCCGCTGTTCGAGGCGGTTCCGGTTGAACCTGGCCCATATCATAGCATTCCACGCACATCTTACTACTACTAGGAGAATGCCCATGCGTTGCTACAGATTTAAAATAAATTCATGTCTCTTAAAACAACCTAATTTGTATGGCTCAAACATCGTAAGTTTTCATTTTCCGCATTCTTTTATACCATTTGAAACTTGACAGGTACCACTTCTGTATTGGACTATTGGTTTCCTTGAAACTTCTGTCAAGCCCGTCCAGTCGGCCTCTCGTGCGTCCCCTGCACTGTGGCTCCACCTTTGATAGCATGGAGTTCTAAGGATATTGAGCCAAGAGGCTCCACCTTCATTTTTAGAAATGCACATATATTGTAATTGGCTTAGACAATTTAGCCTCAACAGAGAATACAATCGTGATCAGTCAAATTCCTCCTTGTAGACTACTCTAGTCATGTGTGCTTGATCAGATAAATGTTGTTTTATTCTAACTCTATGTGCCTGGTCATAAAGTATAGGTCCAAATTGTTCAAACATAGCCTGGCTTGCATGCCTCTACACTGCCATGTTTTCTTTCAGTACAACACCATCCCGTAGTAAGCAAAAAGATTTCAGTTTTCATCAATTTGCAGCATCCTTAAAAATAGTCAAATGTAGCATTAATTTCTGGATCTACCACGTTTTCATAAATGCGTTCAGCGAAATGACGGATTGATTTCTCTGACACACCAATACTTCCAGGACACATGGTGCAGAATATACTCGGGCCAGTCCGATGTTGAGGCTACACATTGTTCCATCGACAAATCCATTTCCTCATACAATAATATGAAGAGCAACATTTTAAAGATAGAATGAAAAAAGAACAGTCCCACGCCATCAAAATCAAATCGTGCAACTGACAAAAGATCCAAGAGAACCAATACTGTGTCAGCATGATCCATATGGCTGTACCAAAAATAATTACAACAGTTTGAAAAAAAATATCTTGTTGCATTGAGTGATTCTGACGGGGGGGGGGGGGGGGGGGGGGGGGGTCTCAGCAGACTGAAGGGAAAAGATGGGACAGTGAGGTTGATCCTGCGCCTCCCCTCTCATGATGGTCATGAGCACTGCAGCCGTTGCATCGAAGATGGAGTGACCTGGTGGCGAGCACGGGCAAGGGTCCACGGTAAGGGATGGCGCACAGATTCGTCGATCCTCTCCACAACCTCCCTTCCATTGGTACTTCTCTGACTCTACACGAACATCTCGGCGCATCAGGTCTTTGACCTTCTCGGCGATGGCGGCGAGCGGGCAACACAGGGTCATGGTAGTAAAATAGGGAGTATGCCGTCAAATCAATACAATCTTGATTATACATGACAGCCTTCGTGAGACAATGTCAGCAAAAATGGATCTATTTAACCAAGCAATGCATCAGTATCACCTATTTTACGAAGTGGATAAAAGAACATAGAGAAGTTGATTTGGGTCACTTTATCATGCACACACTAATTATTTGTAGCATGTGAGCACTAACGAAGGAGCTCAATTTAGTGTAGGCTAGAGACTGACAAACGAAAAAGATCAATCCTGGAGGCAGTGGACATGCATCTATTTTGTCGCCGACGAGTTGGTGGCAGCACTGTGCAGTTGATGTGCCCTTGCGTAAGACATGGAGGAGGCGGCGTCAATTTCCTACCTGAGTAGTCAAGAGGTGATGGCGTTGTCGCCATGAATAAATGGTGAGATCCTTTTTGCTTTCCCTCATTTGGAAAAGAGACATGTTCTCATCTTTCCTCATAAATTATGAACGACTTATAAAATTCAGAATGGTTCAAATGTTTACCTATATTTCTCTAACTCACGATGTATTAGTGCTCCCTCTTCCTGAAGCTCATCATGAGATCATTCTTCATATACACAGTTGTATTCAGTTTGGGCTTCGCCACCTGGCCAATGCACCACCTGCATTGCCAGATTTCAGATATGTAACAAACCATGTTTGAATTAATAATTCATTATACACAAAACCTCTATCTAGCAGCATTTTATTCTCAGATACAGAAAATCAGATTTCATATATATGTAAAAAATCTCACGATATGGTGTGGACGAACCTGATGCCGGTAGGCTTTGTTCTTCCTTGCTGCAACACACTCGGTGTGGCCAGTGCTCAATCTCTCATCACCGGTCGTGAATGTAGGTGCCTTGGATGAAGGGGTTCCGGTGCAGAAAACAATAATTTTTCTAGCGTATGAACACCCTAACTAGCCAGGATCTATCTATCTAGTACATGTGATAACGGTGGCGGAACGGGTTACATTACCTCCATGTAGACCGATAGCGGGGATTACGCTCCCGCACAAGCGTTGACGATGAAGTCGTACGTAGCCGACCTCGAGGTCGCGGAGAACTTGCCGCGATGATGTAGATGATGACGCCGAGGTGTCGACGAAGACCTGCGTCGACGGGCGTCGGGCGGAAGGTGGCGTGGCGCCGGCAGCCGAGGGGGGGTGGTGCCGGCGGCAGGGCAGCGACAGGGCTGCTGGGTGGGCGAGACGACGTCGCCCAGGCTCCTCAAATGTGGCGCCTCCGAGCACTCGCAAACATACGGAGCTTAACAACAACCCCCGGTCATTCAGATCCAGCTGAAATCGCAGGGGTAGAACTTTTCTGGAATCCCGCAGGGCAACGGCGCCCGACGGTATAGCTTTGGTGGAGAGAGGAGGCAAAACGGGCGGAGAAACAGCTCGGCCGGCCTGCTACAAATTTAATTGTATTTTCCATGTGTGTAATTAATCCAATTAATATGCCTTGCTATATAAAGGGGGGAGGGGGTGTGCAAACACCTTGCCTCCCCCATGTGGGACTAAAGGAAAAGAGAGTTGGGGGGGGGATTCGGCCGGCCTAGCCTAGGCCGAACCGGATTGGGCTCCCCCCCTTCTCCTTGTTTGGTGCGGCTCACCTTAGTGGGCCACAATTGGCCCACTTAGGTGGGCTGCCCCCTTTTTCCTTTATTATTTAATAATTAAATTAATATAAAATATAATTAATTCATAATTAATATATTTAAATACTATTTAATATCCCGTGACCCCGAAACATTTTCCGGACCACCCGAACATCTTTCGGACATTCCCGGAACCATTCCAGGCCTTCCCGGAACTCCTTCCGGACCACCGGAACTCTTTCCGGATCATTTCTCTCTCTCCAATAAAATCCTATAATATTCCAGAACCTTCTCCAGGTGTCGTTAAGACCTTAAGTTTGTTACGCTACGGTTCGAGAACACTCCAGACATGGTCGAGACACTCCGCTCACCAATGACCGCCAGGGATACCTGGACGCATATGACGGCCCCTGTGCATTCTACGAATATCGTCGTTGAACCGTAAACATGATATTCATTCCCTTTGTCTCTGCGATACTACCTTGTCCGAGATGTGATCGTAGACATCCAATGTCCTGTTGCATCTCGTTACCGACATAGGTTATTAACTCGTCTGTGATATTACATCTCCATGACCTAGTCATAAGCTGCGCAGCTATATAGATGCAATCTCACCGAGTGGGCCCAGAGTATCTTTCCATTACAAGAATGAACAAATCCCGCTCTTGATCCTTACGTCTCAACATACTCTTTCGGGATACCCAAGATGGACACCGTTATTGTCATGCTATATAAGACACAACGTTTGATGCTCTCAAAGTACCCCTACGGAGTAGCAATAAGCACGGTCTCACGGTCTAAGGAATAAGCTATCATATTACTTATCTATTGCAAATGACAAACATCGTAATACGATCTTGTTGCAATACTTTGCGTATGTCCATCACCTTATTCTGCTAATAAGATGACCCCATTGTCAACCGACGTCATTGTCCTTGATCGGGAATCTCGATCAACTGTTGCCCAATGGACTAGTTCATATAGAGGCTCACTAGGGACTCTGGTTGTCTATGTATCACACGTGTATTAATAATTCCGATTAATACAGTTATAGCATAATACAAGAACCTATTATAAACTTATGAGATAATGCAATAAATACTACTTATTTATTTGCCTCTAGGGCATATCTCCTTCATTGGACACATATATGCAGTTTCTGTTACTGAATTTACAATACAGTCATATAACGATGAAGAATTGTTTCACTTAAGATACAAAATATTCAAGCATAAAAGAAGATTTACTAAACACACCGATAGTGAAAGAACCAAAAAATCTGGTCATAACACATAACCACCAAGTGACCATGCAGTTCTTTCTCCAATCACTAAACACACCAACACAACAGCTGCATCTTATAATCACTCAAATGTGCACTACAATTTGATCTAATACTTCATATGGAGTAATGGATACGGTTTAAATTATGATTAGAAAAAAGGGTATCATTTTTTCTCCATGTGCATATGTACTGCACGTTATATACAGGGCAAATAATATGACAATATCGGACACAGTTCTTCAAAAAATTAGGGCAATCGGTCACAATCACCACAATAGTTTTTGAAAAAAGGCTGGACATCATCATGCCTTCAAAACTCAAAAGCCAATCCAGATAGTGAATAAGGCCAGCAGTACATTTCCATCCCACATTTGAGGACTGTACCCTGCAAGACTACACTCATAATGACTTGTGCATCAGTTATGCTTTAGAACACATATATTGGAGAAATTTGCATCTTATGATTGATCGTTTCTTAATTCCGCGTGATGCAGTTCAATTTACTCTCAGAATAACTTGAACTTTCCGAAACTGACACCATCAGATCTTGATCAATATCTGCTATAGCATAACAATTAAGCAAACACTCTGGTTTTAAAGGGATTTGAAAAGGATGGGTGAGATATGAATATGCTACCTGCTGTTGGCGATGACACATGTGTTGGAAAGGTTGCCTATAGCCTGTAGGGGAGGGTAGCAGTAGAGAAGAGTTCGAGAGGGAGAGATATGCCAGTGATGGGCTTCACCTTCTAGCCACCAATGGGGGGCTGTAGTCGAGGACGATGGTCGTCGGCGTGTCACACCACCTCTACCTGATCAGGAGTTGGTGGACAGCGAGTCACCAGAAGAGGATCTGGTGAGCGACGGTGGGACCCACGAGCAGTGACGTACGTAGCTACGTGCTCGGCAAGGAAGCGAATATGCTTTGGCTTGTGTGTGAGTTGTTTTAAGTGGCAAGTGTCGCCAGGGGTTCGGTGTGTTGTAACTAAACTCTGAAAACTACTCTCAACTCCTTCGTCTGATATCTCATCCCTTGTTCGTCCCCTCACCTCCGATTCTGAATCTCATCCCCTTGCTTGCTGCTATGTGTATCGTTTGATGCGTGGTTGATCTATCGGGACACCACAACTTGGTATCAGAGCCTCGACTCCGCTCCGTTTGCGCTCAATTTTTTCCCGAGATCGGACCCGAAAAATCCCACCGCGTCAGGTGCTGAATCACTTCGGTGAATCGGCGCAAAATCCTCCGCGGGGTTGGGTCTGATTCAGGGCAAGTCGCAACGGCGCCTTCGAGGCCTGCTGTGCCGTCGGCGCAAACCAATTTCGTCCTCGACAAGATGGAAGCCGTGCAGAAATCGCTCGAGGATCTCCTCGCGCGCGTGGGTTCGGTCTTGGACGAGATGCAGTCGTTTTGCAAGCAGATGGAGGATTATGGCGCAGTCTAGATGGGATCAAGCGCAAGTTGGGGGACGGTGAACGCGCCGCCGCACCCGCTCGGTTGGAGGTGCCGCAAAGGAACAAGGGGCTCGCCAACAACGGACTGCCGCTGTTGGAGACGCCGCCATCGTCGTCAGCAGCTGCGGCCGGGTTCCACACCGCGCCGTCAGGGTACGTGCACCTCGTCATGACTTTTCAAAATTCAGTGGTGCGACACCCTTGCTGTGGATCGATCAGTGCCTTACATACTTTGAGATGTTCAAAATTGGGAGCCACCAATGGACCGGCATGGCTTCATTGTATCTGGAGGGGCATGCAGCGCTGTGGTATCAGTCGTACAAGCGTCGCCATGACAAGGTTGACTGGGATCAATTTATGGCCGCAATTCTGGAGGAATTTGGGCAGGATGAATATGACGGCCAGATGCACAAATTAATGCAGTTGAAACAGACGGGAAAAGTAAGTGAATACAAGCAGGAATTCGAGGCTTGTATGTATCATCTGTTAGCCGTGGATGAGACACTCAGTACAAGGTGGTTTGTCTCCCACTTTGTGTTCGGGTTGCGGGACGATATTCGTGCAGCTGTGCGTCTGCAAGGTCCAACCAGTATCACACGAGCCGCCTCTCTGGCAAGGATTCAGGAGGAAGAAGGAGAACTGCTCAGACTCAGAACAAGGCCCTTTGCACCAACAAAGCACCCTACCAATGTACCAGCAGTAACAGCAGCCCAAAGTGATTGGCCGCGAAAACAAGGCAATGATGATTTTAACAGAGACGGCAACTGCGAGATTTTAGGCGAGCAAATGGACTTTGTTTCAAATGTGGAGACAAGTATTCAAAGGAACACCAATGCAAGCGATTAGGACAGCTTCTGACGATTGAAGTGGGGGATTTTGGCGAGGTACTGTCAGATGATACAGTGCAAGCGCTGGAACTGCTACAGGAAACTGATACTGCAGGCACATGTTGTCAGTTGTATCTGGAAGCAATAGCAGGTACTGAGAATGCAAATACAGTAAGAGTGCAGGCTCGAGTGGGTACACAAAGGATGATCCTCTTGGTGGATTCTGGTAGTTCACACACCTTCGTCACTCGAGCATTTGCTAAACGTTCGGGTTTTGCAATATCCAGTGTACCGAAAGTGTCTGTGAAAGTGGCAAATGGTCAAGTAATGCAGTGTGATGCACATGTTGAGAACTTGGTGTGGAATTATGAGGAGCATGTGTTTCAGGGTACCATGCGCATTCTGGAAGTGGGAGCATACGATGCTATTCTAGGAATGGACTGGCTCACTAAATGCAGTCCAATGCTCTGTGACTGGTCCAGGAAAACATTACAGTTCATGCATCACGGAAAAGAGGTGCGGATGCAAGGGTTATTTTCCCCTATACCCTCTGAATTACAAGAGTTATCGGTGGAACAATTGAATGAGTTGATTCAAACAAACGAGATTTGGGCAATGGCGGTATTGGATAAAAATGCTGAAATAACACAACAGGCTGTGGCGCCATACTCTGTTGTCTGGATTTGCTACAGTATTTTCTGAACCAGATGGTTTACCACCTCGTCGAGCTTTGGATCATGCCATTACTTTGGAAAACAATTCAAACCCAGTTAATTCAAGGCCTTACAGATATTCTCCACTGCAGAAGGATGAAATTGTAAGGCAAGTGGCGGAGATGATCAAGGCAGGAGTGGTATCGCCTAGCATGAGTCCTTATGCATCACCTGTACTTCTGGTGAAAAAGAAGGATGGAACCTGGAGGTTTTGTGTGGATTATAGAAAGCTAAATGCACTGACAATCAAGAACAAGTTTCCCTTGCCCATTGTAGATGAGTTATTGGATGAGTTGGCTGGCACAAAGTTCTTCTCAAAGCTTGACCTGCGTGCTGGATACCACCAGATAAGAATGAGACCTGAGGATGAAGAGAAAACGGCCTTTAAAACCCATCATGGACATTTTCAGTTTCGTGTAATGCCATTTGGTCTTTCAAATGCTCCAGCTACATTCCAGTGTGTGATGAATGATGTCTTTGCACCATTTCTGAGGAAGTTTGTCATTGTATTTCTGGATGACATATTGATTAAAGTCCTGATTGGGAGACACATTTGAAGCATTTAAAATTAGTCCTGGAAAAGCTACAAGAACATCAGCTGTATGCTAAGTTGTCCAAGTGTGCGTTTGGACAGACCAGCATTCATTATTTGGGCCATATTATTTGAGATGCTGGTGTAGCTACAGATCCTGAGAAAATACAAGTAATGAAGGATTGGCCAATTCCACTATCATTTACTGAATTGAGGGCATTTCTGGGTTGCACAGGATATTACAGGAAGTTTATTGAGCATTTCGGTTGGCTAGCAAAACCATTAACTCAGTTGCTGACACTCAAACACTTTGAGTGGACTGATAATGCTACTGTAGCATTTCAGGCCCTGAAAGAGGCAATGACAAAAGCACCAGTACTTGCATTACCGGACTTCAATTTACCCTTCGTGATTGAAACTGATGCTTGTGACACTGGAGTAGGGGCTGTATTTATGCAACAGGGACACCCTATTGCATACATGAGTAAGGCACTTGGAGTGATGAACCGCAAGTTGTCAATATATGAAAAGGAATTCTTGGCTGTGATGATGGCTGTGGATAAATGGAGACAATATTTGCAGCGTGGTCCTTTTCTCATAATCACAGACCACAAAAGCCTATGCAGTCTCATTGATCAACACCTCACAACTGAATTACAGAAAAAGGCAATGGCAAAGCTGGTTGGATTACAGTTCCATTGAAAATTGTGCTGCTGACGCTTTGTCCAGGGTTGGTCATCTGATGGAAATATCTCAATGCCAACCTGATTGGGTGCTAGAGGTAACAAATTCCTACACCACTGACAGTGATATGGCGTGATATGGCTAGTCTTCTACAGCAGTTGGCAATTCACCAGATGCTAAGGGATTTTATCTGGAAAAGGGGCGAATAAAACACAAAGGCTGCATTGTGATTGGGGCCAACACTGCCTTGCAAACAAACTGATATCAGCTTTGCATGATTCACCAGTGGGTGGACACTCAGGTATTCAAGCAACTTATCAGCGAGTTAAGAAGCTTTATTATTGGCCATGCATGAAATTGGCCGTGGAATTATTTGTGAGGCAATGTGGGGTTTGTCAAATGGCCAAGCACAGTAACATGAAGCCAGCTGTCCTGCTACAACCTCTACCACCTCCACAGAGCGCTTGGCAAGAAATTACTATGGATTTTATCGAGGGACTACCATTATCTGGCAATGCCGACGTGATTCTTGTGGTAGTTGATCGTCTCACAAAGTATAGCCATTTTTTACCACTGAAACATCCTTACACAGCTGCTTCAGTGGCTAAGGTTTACATGGACAATATAGTGAGGCTACATGGGGTACCATTATCCATTATCTCTGATCGTGATCGAGTGTTTACCAGTGCCTTTTGGAAGGAATTGATCAAAGCTGTGGGTACCAAGCTACATTACAGCACAGCATATCATCCTCAAACCGACGGTCAGAGTGAAAGGGTAAACCAGTGTCTGGAGCAATATCTGCGTTGTGCAGTCCAGGAGAACCCGAAAACTTGGCGCAAGATGTTGGCAATGGCTGAATTCTGGTACAACACCAGCTACCACTCAACCTTGGGCTGTTCCCCCTTCAAAGCCTTGTATCGGATGGAGCCAAATTTCGGTGGATTACCTAATGTTACTGTGGATAACAGCGACACAACTTGTGAAGCTCTTCTAGATCATGAACAGTATACTGAACTGCTGCGCTCTAAACTGCGACAGGCTCAAGTGCGCATGAAGAAGCATGCAGACAAGAACCGAACTGAGCGTCAGTTTGCAGTGGGCGAACAAGTACTTTTGAAACTTCAGAAGTATGCTCAGAAGTCGGTGGTCAACAGACTATATCCAAAGTTGTCGTACAAATACTTTGGACCATACACTGTCTTGCAGAAGATTGGGGAAGTGGCGTACAAACTGGATCTACCCGCCTCAGCTCAGGTACATCCGGTTTTCCACGTGTCACAACTCAAACCTTTCACTGCCAACTACACGCCAGTCTTTCAGGACCTTCCTCCGACACCTGATCTGGGAACCGTGGATACTGGGCCGGTTCGGATTCTGGATCGTCGTATGGTTCGCAATGGATACACACCTACTGTTCACATTCTGGTACAATGGGATGGTCTGGATGAAGCTCATGCAACCTGGGAGGATTATCACTCGCTGCAGCGACGTTTTCCTTTGGCACCAATGTGGGACGAAGATCGTTCTCAAGGAGGGGGACATGTCACACCACCTCTACCTGATCAGGAGTTGGTGGACAGCGAGTCACCAGAAGAGGATCTGGTGAGCGACGGTGGGACCCACGAGCAGTGACGTACGTAGCTACGTGCTCGGCAAGGAAGCGAATATGCTTTGGCTTGTGTGTGAGTTGTTTTAAGTGGCAAGTGTCGCCAGGGGTTCGGTGTGTTGTAACTAAACTCTGAAAACTACTCTCAACTCCTTCGTCTGATATCTCATCCCTTGTTCGTCCCCTCACCTCCGATTCTGAATCTCATCCCCTTGCTTGCTGCTATGTGTATCGTTTGATGCGTGGTTGATCTATCGGGACACCACACGGCGATGAATACGATGGGACAAATGAAAATTGGATTCGGGTTAAACAAGAAAAAAATACAATCCAAAAGAAGGTGGGAGGGCAGCTTGCTGTACGTTTTGAGGAGGTACCAGCCCAGGAACATGGTTTTGAGGGAATCCGGCTTCCATCTTCCCTCGACCGATGGCAATGTCGCTGCTGCTGCCGCAGTCACCCTTCTGGTCGAAGCGTCATTATTGCTGCTATCCGGGAGCGGAGGACAGAGAAAGAGAGTAGCTCCAGCGCACAGCCTCACAAGCAGAGCAGCAGGATGATTCCTCTACTCCTGGCCGTGGAGAGGAACATGAGCAGGGCAGGTTGTGCGCAGCTTGAGATGGGGATCGCAAGTGTACAGGGCATGCGCTAGGTTAGAAGGTGAGCTCGTGTTGGATCCGGTCTTCCGGCAGGAGGAGGGTCTAGGGATGGAGAAGAACGGTGGCGAGCTTGGTGCTCGGGAGGAGGTCAGTGCTCAGGGGGAGTCTGATGGGCAGGAGACGGCCGCGGTTGCGGCGGGGGCGGGTCTGAAATAAGAAGAGCGGCGGCGCATCGCTGACTTGTTCGAGGGGAAGCGGGGAAGATTGGTAAGGATTGTTACTGGGCCGGACCAGGTAAGATATAGCGACGAGTGATCGACGAAGCGAGCGACGGCCTGGCAGACCACGCCAGACGACGGACGAACGTACCAAACGTACCATCACCACCACAGACTCCCATTTAATAATAAAGACTGCTACTACTAACACGGCGGTCTGCTCGCTCCCCCCGTTCTAGGTGCCAAGCCCTCGAATCTTCTCGCGGCGATGTCGTACCTGCTGCCGCACCTGCACTCCGGCTGGGCGGTGGACCAGGCCATCCTCGCCGAGGAGGAGCGGCTCGTCATCATCCGCTGCGGCCACGACTGGGACGAGACCTGCATGCAGCTATCGGCGATCCATCCCCTAATGAACTATATCTTTCACTAATGAGCTGTGTCTGCAGTTAGATGTGTGAATTTTTTGGAGTCGATGGGGGTGACAGTGTGTGTGTGGATGTTGGATTTGTCGTAGGGGCCGCCATGGATTCGTGAAATTGGGAAACGATTGGGTGAAGAGATAGTGAATTAATGATCGATTAGGTGAGGCTTGGGAGTCATCGGGCAAGAATCATCTTACTGATACGTATGAGAACTGTCGTATTTTGCTTAGCTGATGTTTAGGTTTCACTCGATGCAGTTCTGCAGTCCTGCTGTTAGCAGATTAAGCCATTTCCAAGACAGGCTATTCTATCCGTTTGGGGGTGTCCGGGCACACTGTCATGACTGTCCATATAAACTGAATGTTCCTTGAGCATTTCCTTCATCATAGCGTCAAGAGGACAGCCTTGATTTAGAGTTAGAACAGACGTGGATGGAATTTAGGGAGCTCTTTCTCCTTGAGTTGAAGTTTATACTATTGGTACTGAGAGCTACATAGCACCTTATGTTCTGTATTTTCCCTGCAACAGCTTGATGAAATGAAAATTGCAACAACTATGAGGATCTTCTTCTTTTTAATCCATGAGAAATTACAGTCTTGATTCTTTTTGCAATCTGTGGTATTTTCATCCTTGACTCTTTGGTTATGTGCAGATGGATGAGGTGCTTGCAGGGGTGGCTGAGACCGTGAAGAACTTTGCGGTGATCTACCTTGTTGACATCACCGAGGTTCCCGACTTCAACACCATGTACGAGTTGTATGACCCGTCGACGGTGATGTTCTTCTTCCGGAACAAGCACATGATGATCGATCTTGGGATAGGGAACAATAACAAGATCAACTGGGCCATGAAAGACAAGCAAGAGTTCGTTGATATTGTGGAGACTGTGTATAGGGGAGCTCGGAAGGGGCGTGGTCTCGTGATTGCTCCAAAGGATTACTCCACCAAGTACCGCTACTGAGGCATTTGTGTCTGCTTGTACATGTTCTGCCATATTTCTAGCGTACTTTATCGGGCAAAATATCAGTGGTCGTCAGACAGGTGGCCCTTAGTGCAATGTATGCTAAGCTTACCCGGTGTTCTGTAGCTAGCTATATCTTGGCCTGAAATTCTTGTTCTGAGTGTTCGAATATCAAAAATGAATGCCGTATCCATTGGTATGTATGGCTGATTGAATTGGTATGGGTATTGCTGAATCGAGGACACTGTTTTGTATTTTGATGAGAAGTGTAGAAATCACCCGGAGGATCATCCTCCCGGTCGTGCTGGGCGTCGCACACAGCCCACACACAACAGCATACATGCATGGCAGCATGGTTAACCTCCGGGCGTGGTTTTCTCCACATTGAGCTTTTGTTCTGGCCACCGTTCTCTGCCTCCATCTTCTGGCTTTCACCAGACCCAGCGCCGGTCGGCCTTCCACCATGGAAGCTTCCCCTATGGTCTTGACTTAGAACACAAAATTGGAAGCATCCAGACGGCAAAGCTCAAGAGAAGATGAGGTGCCATGCGGATGAGTCCATACTCATAAGATATGGCTCAGAAGATATGGCTCAGATACGACGCGACGTTGGTGGTCCAAATCGAGGTTAGTAGTTCACGATTGTTCGATGCTGCATATGTCTATTGAGATGCTAAATCTTGCATTTTGGTATGAACACGTGAGCCAAATATTGCGACCAGTATGGGTCTCTTCAATGCTGCAAATGTTTTCGCGAGAAGTTGTGAATGTTTTCGAAAGAAGCTGCATATGTGTGCTGACATTTCTCTCAGGATTTCCTACACCAATCACTGCACCGACTGCGGTTTTGTGCCACAAATTTGTTGCATACTTGTGTGTTTTTGGTCGCATTCTCATTTTTTTTGTTGCATCCATGTTGCAAAATGTTGCGATGTTTTATTTTTGTACAAATTGTTTTCCACCGACGAAAAAAACTGCTTAAACGATGCTATAATAGCAAAAACTTGCTACCCGAGTGGGGTTATGCTGCAAAGATCGAATGGACAAGATTTCGTATATTACTGACATCCGCCCGTCTGGGGACACTCAGCCCTTTTCTCTGAGCAAGCAAAGTTTGTTTTAAACCTTGAGCTGTAGATCGTGTTATGATCAAAGTTCAGCTCTCTGTCCCGTAAATCAGCACCGTAAATTATGCGGCTACTAGTTCTACTATCACCGTTCTTCTAAAAGGTACCACAAACTTGCTTTGCGTTGTTCCATGTGCTAAACAGAAGACACATTTAGGTATGTACATAACTGAAACAAAAAAAAACGAACCAAAAATAACCTAACTGCAACCGATTCTGTGTTTTCTAGTTCTTGGTTATGGTTACAGTTAACAAAATACAACACCTTGATTCGGTTTAAAACCGATTTTTAGTGGTTTAACCAAAATAAAGTGAAACATGTTTTTTGTCCACCTATTAGGACATCTTTAGCAGATCTCAAATAACGTACCGCCCTGAAAAATAACTGTCGTTTTTATGGTCCGAGTAAAATATGAACCGGCCAGAACCGACAAAACTGGCTAACCATATTTTTTTTCCGAGGGATCGGGATATTCTACCTCAAGTACGCCATATGTTCTATTTTTTTAGCCAACTTTAGTTTTAGCTCATGCCTTCCCTTCTACCTCCATTGCCGCCGTCTCCCGCCGCCTTTGGCCTCCCTCGACTGCCTCCCGCCACATCGTTTCCACCGTCCGCTTTTCAGGCCGTGGCCGTGAATCCGTTATGCACCCCCATGGCTGCCGTCGTCTCCATGGATCCGTCGCGGAGCTTGGCCAGAGGACCGGTTGGGTCCGGAAGAGGATGTTTCAGATGTGCTTGAGCGGCGGATTCTTGCTTGCAGCCGCTGCAGCCGTCAACGTCGCTGATTTGTGGCCGACCGTCGGTGAGGAATTCGAACGGTGTGGACTTGCGACTGGCCGTCCGTGGGGAAGAAGCAGTTTCGTCTTTAGGAGAGAAAGGTAATTTTCTTGATGATTCCAGTGGCTTTAATTTATTACAAGTTTTATCATACTTGGTAATTTTAACAACCGTCCATCCGCTCTAATCGAACGGTAACAAAATAAGAGCTACCTGAAACTACAAAAATAAAACTACCCAAAACTACCCGAAACTACCAATATTCATTTATTTTTAATCTTAAATAAAAGGACATTTAGGTAAATTTATGTCGGTGGGCCACCATTAGATTATCCCATGCCCAATCTCACTCTCTCCCCGCTCGTCTCTGTTGTTGAGCTCGCAAGCGGCATTGGAGGCGATGGGCCCGACGAAGGCCAGCGACGGCGGGGCGTCGGGCTGCGCGCAGGGGAGGTCGACGGCGGAAGGGCTCCAAGATCAGGAGAGGAACTCGAGTGGGTGGAGCGGCGGCTCCGGCGGCCAGAGATCGCCTCGGATGTGGAGCTGGGAGAGCGGAACCACTCCCCTCGATCGCATCCGCGTCCGCCGTTCTCTGGCCGGCCCCCCAAAATCGCCACGGTGGTCTGGAGATTTCCGGTGCCGTGGCTGGTTGTCCACGGAACACCTCAGAAGTCAGAACTCTTTGTCCTCGCCATGACCGGCAGAACCTGTTCCACCGGTGGGCGACCCTCCCTTGCTTCCTGCTGCACCGATCAGTGTCCTTCCCTCCTCTGTATTTCACGTGTGTCATCCTCCCCAATCCACAGCGAGTTGTTTGTCCACCAGATCCTCTCCGGCTCCCCTTGGAAGTTCACCAAGCATCGCCCTCGAGTTCGTCGTGCACCTCCAAAAAGGCTACCGTTAGCAGTGATAGCGCGGATTGCCGGTGGACTGTTCAAGACCCCCAGTGGACTGCCCAAGTTCTGCCGGTGAACTCTGGCCATTTTCGTTCCGTTCATTGTGCGGCTGGTGTAGCACCAAGCTGTTTATGTTCAGTCCGTGGCTGGTGGAGTACAGGATGGCCAGATGCAGGAGAAGTTCAAAGCTATTCTCCCTGCATGCATGGCAACGGTGATGAAGTGCAGGATTTGGAGTCCGGGTTGCAGCTTCCGACAGTGCACACTATGTGCTTGCTAAAATGCATTAAAGCACTGGTGTACTCGTTCATTTTGTTAGCGTCAAATTTTTTTTTTTTTAATCAATCAGTTTATAAGAAGTACATTGGTTATTTCTGGGAAGTGCAAGTGTGTCGTTGTTTTCCCGATAAGTGCATTTTGGTAAGGCGCCGAACTTCATTCATTTGGTGAGCTGATTTTTTTTAAAGTTTATTGCCCACCTTTATTTGCGAAGTCGCCAAAATCAACATAACCATGTGTTCTTTTAAATTTCTGTAATTTGCTAAGGCCAGGAATACATCCCAACACACAAACAAACCCATAAATAAAAATTCAGCTTGTTGCTTTGCCATGCAATGAAGCTACAGGGTTGAAACCACATGATAGTTCGTATTAAACATGCTTCTCATATAACCTGAGGATTAGTCACACTATAGTTACAAGGAATGATACAAAATCACATCGGCAAGAACCAGAAACTGCAGTTTCTCTCGACCTCTCACAAAGATAGCAGCAGGGAAGCCTGGTATGATTCCAAACACAACCCCTTCAGCTTGGCTCCTCCTCACCAATAGTATCTCCAATCTCTTTGTACATCACCTAAAAAATGTTGCCGGAAACAAGTCCATGCACAGCTGCACCACACCATCCATCGTCAGTGCCCGCAGACCATAAATCCTCTGAACATTTATCATGTCCATAAACAAATCTACCAAGACAGAATCTATCAAAACATTCATCCTTTGAAGAGTAAATCTACCAGGACAGAGTCGCTAACCAGATTGCATCAGTCATGATTGGCAAGAAAAGGGGGGCATGAAAAAATGAACAACCAAGAGATGAAGAAATACTTGCTCTTGCAGCAGTTCTCGTCGTTGACGAAATCGAGGTCGTGCATGGCGTAGCGGCAGTATTCGGCGGGCAGCGAGGCGGTGAAGTCGTCATAGTGGTGGGCCGGTGACCTTGGCGTCGGGGGGCGCTCGAGCGCGGTTCGTGTGCTCCGACAAGAGGGTCCTGTCGTGCGGCAAGATCGATCCTCCGGCCAGCGAGGCGGTGCAGCTCGGCAACGCGCTGCTGGCCGGTTGAGCGCGACGTCTAACTCCAAGGTGGTGTGGGTGACGGTCAGCAGACTCATGGATATCAATATGTTCGACGCGATCCTGAACACGGCGCACACGGCCGGGGTGAAGGGGCTGGGAGCTGGTGGTGTCAGTGATCGGGTGGACGTCAGGCGGCGCCGCCACCATGGAGAACCGCGGCGGCGTACAACAGCGTCGTGTTGTTGCACGTGGCCGCGGTCACCGGCATGCAGCAGCAGACGGGAAAGGCCGTGGAGACGTACCTGTTCGGTCTGTTCACCATGTTCACCGAGAATCAGAAGTTTGAGGGCATGGGCATGCCGGCATGAAGCAGCACTTCGGCCTCTTCGAGCGGTGTACCGGCTCGTATTTACTCCTGGTACACCACGGTCATGTCCGGATTATATTCAGAGAAGTGGGAGTACATCATTCTCCATGGTGGCTCCGATCATGGAGAATTTAGAGAAGTACAACATCGATTATTCAGTACAGAATGCTGGCTTATATTCAGAGAAGTAGATCAGAGAAGTGGGACATTATAGATTCAGTTTTACCACACACAGATCGATTATTCAGTATAACATGCTGGTACACGGCATATAGCATGGGTAGAACGGGGTAGTTTGTTTCTTTAGGTATCACACGAATGTGTTTCATCTGATCTATACTACAGTGATACTTATGCGTTACATGCTCATTCAGTTCAATTTAACACCTCTCACCGTCTCACGGTGTAGTTTTCACAATATCTGAACTTCCAATTACGGTTAGAAAAGAAGGCGAATTATGAGCTGTCAATTTGCTTCTGTACTTGCACTCCCAATTGAGTGCATATCTTCTGAACCTTTTTTGAAGGGGAAAGAAGAATTTAGCTAGATTTTAGGGGAAGAAAAAGAAATCCAGCAACCTGTATCATTGGTCCAACTGAATCCAAAACAAAAACATACAGATCGATCCACAATTTCACATGACTAGCATTCATGTAACTTAGTTAGAGTCTATTTTTTCAATAGGTGTTGCTCCACAGCAAAGGAAAGCAGGAGGCTCAAGACCAGTTGATTTACGCTCTATTTTGAGATAAAAAAAAGGAAGTTGGATTAATATTGGCGCTAGTAGAAGTACCGAGTGTGGAAATGCAGTTGAAAATTATAAGTTAAGATCTCTAGCAACATCATGTCTGACAATTTCTGTATATACACTTCTGACTGAAATGAGGGTTATTGAAACAACATGAATACGAGATCGTTAAGTTCTCAAAACTCTTGACACATCTAAACTAAAAATATGAAATTACAACACAGTTAAGCTATCATCATCAATCAAAGACGGAGAACGTTTTCTACAGGAACAGGTTAACAACACAAGCTGACAGTAGTACACCACACAAGGGCCACTGACACTACATTTCCCAACTTATTTCCCCTCGCATATACAAGCTGACAGTAGTACACCACACAATTGCATTTTCCGCCTTATTTGCTCAACCTGCAGTTTATATGTCCAAATTAAAGAGGGATAACAGATATGAATATGCTGAGAACAAGCTATATATTGTATTAAGTTCGTATTCATGGTGGAACACATGAACAAAGATGCTAATGGATGATAATGTCTTGATAAATATTTTGCATGCAAATTATAAGGGCTTACTGCCATGTCTATATCATATTGGTGGCAATACAAAGTAGGAAAAGTGCTAGAGACACTAAACCTGATTGGTGGTCAGATGATACAGAACTCAAATGAAAAATAAGTTAAAGCAAATACCTTAATGAGACAAGGAAATATTAGTCCAAAACAAGCAAACTTTTGGCAAGAAACTAGAAGAAAAGACAAACATCTCATTTGGTTTTCATTATGGTAAGCCGATGAGCAATTGTGGCTGTCGATAAAGACCAGACCATGACTAACTTGTTCTACTTAAGTGTAATTATTAGTAGTAACGTGAAGTACTACTTGCAAAACTTTGCGCAGCCCAAACAACTCATTTGAGTAATAGCTTAACAATGTGGTTGTGCAAACATGTGTGAAGCTTGATACAGAGTGGATATCAGCTTATTAGACTCAAATTCCTATTTAACTCAAGTGGCCATCTCCAGCTAGTCAATTGAAATTCTGGCAGACTCCAGATGGTAAGGAACTAAGGACTCCAGAAAACAAAGATAAAAGCTGGTACATGAATTCAGAATATAAATAGTATTACAGGTGGCCTATTACCTTCCCAGCTTCTGCGGCTCTTGACGCAATCATTGAATCGGCATAAGAATAAGAAGTCAGTAGAGCATTGTGGGCATGTGACATAGCATAGCTGGTCTGTTGAAACAAAATGTTAGGATCAGGATGCTAAAGAATCTACATAGTGTTCCAATCCATAATATCCAAGATCCCGACCCTTTCTTAGCCTGCACTTCATCTAGTCCAACAAAAGAACACAAATCATATAGGAGCTACTACACCTAAGCAGTAGAATCAATGAACACGGAATCCCTATCAGTGCACCATGGAGTTTTAGTTTCATCCTCCCAAGATGGCTCTTTTCCGTATCTCCACAGGAACGCGGGTAAGAGATTGTTGAGAATCGAAGGGAAAGGGGAGGGTCTGATCTTCTCGGAGTACTGGCAGGGGATGCAGGGCCCGGAGGGGCTGCAGCGGTAGGAGGAGTTCCCCTGCGCCTGCACGAACCCCAACAGCGACCTCCAGGCGCCCTTGGCAGGCCCCGACGCCGGAGCTCCTCCTCAGTGTGCGCGTACCGGCACGCCTCCCCGTGGCTCCTCCGAGGGCGCCGCAGTCACGGGTCGAGCGAGTTCCCCTGCGCCTCCACGAACCCCAGCAGTGACCTCCGCGCGCCCTTGGCCGTCGGCCCCGACACCGAAGCTCCTCCTCCGTGTCCACGTATCGGCACGCCTACCCGTGGATCCTCCGAGGGCGCCGCAGTCAGGGGTCGAGCTAGGGCGCCGCAGTCGCCGATCGAACGAGGGAAATGACGGCGGCGGCGATACAGTTCGTTTTTTTCTCCAGGATCAAATCATGATCAAATGCCCATAGTACCCCAGACTGATTTGATAAAAATCTGATAAATGATTGCACGGCCAATATAATTTAGAGGCGGAAGAGACAGAATCAACGGCTGATTTTTTTTGGAAGAGAAGCTACCTGAAACTACCTAGGTAGTTTTCACAAGCACCGTAAAAGAGCTCTTAATTTATAGTTTAAATTAGGGAATATTGATTTTGTTAGATGGAGTGGAGTTCATCGTCATCGGACTCAGATGATTCAACCATTGAGGAGATGTTTTTCGACGATAATCTGGAGAATCTCGTCTTGTTGCATCTCATCCAAGATCTAGAAAATAGAAACAAGAGAAAGCGGTGAGGATCAAAAGTTGGCTATATTTGCATTATAAAGCCCTATCCAGCAATTCGGTTCATCATGAAGGATTACTTCGTGAAGATACCAACCTATCCGGCTCACGTATTCCATAGGCGTCATCGATTGAGTAGATATATATTTGTTCGCATTAGAGGTGGAAGAACTGCATGCTAACACAGACAGTTCACCGGTCATCATCGTGGTACTATTGTGCTCGAAGTCGTGGCTTTAGAGTACTCGTTTATTTGCATTGCTTCTTTGATTTGCCGGGTTATCTTTGATTTGCCGGGTTATCTCAGTGATAACAATGTGCTGCAGACATCACATCTTTTTCTCGGCTTGCTAGGAGATGCTCTGGCTTGCAACTATATCATCAATGGACATGATTATACCCTGGTGTATTATCTTACCGATGGTATATATCCTTCTTGATTACCATTAGCGAAAACCATCTCAAACCCACAAGACAAGAAACAATTTGTCTATACTAAAGCTAAAAAAGCATACGGAAATGATATTCAGAGGGCATCTGGTGTGTTCTAATCTCGGTTTGCCAGTGTTTGAGGTTCGCTTCTGAGATAAGAAATCCCTCTATGGCGACTTGTGGGTTTTAACACAATATTATCATCGAGGATGAAAGGGATTGAAATTGAGTTTTTTCAGACAACATTGGCAGTTGTGTGGAGGCTAGCCGGAACCCGGATCGGATTCAAGCATTTCTTGAAACCGACCGGAAGATTGAGAACAAGGCCACACACACCCAGCTCTGTGCTGGTCTTATTGAGCACTAGTGGCGGTTGTATGAAAAGTAGATTGCATTTTATTCATTTGACATTTTTCCTATTCAAGTATGATTTGAAACATTCTTCCTATTCAGAACTATTCGTTATTGTTTTAATTATTCAAATTTTAAAAATTGTGTAGTTTCGATGATTATTCTATCGTACCATGTTAAAACAATATTGTGCTTGATTTATATGGTTGTTTTGTATTAAGATCATGTCGTTGAATATCATGAATTTGGCTAAACCACTGAAAAATTATTTGCGCTACCGAACATATGCCCTAGACTTGTACCGGAATTTTTTTCTACCGAAACCCGCACGGCGGCGGTGCCGCAAAACATACCCCGGACACCATTTTGTGCATGTCTGTTTTGAAATTTTGATTTCTTATTATTTTGCGGTTCGACTTTTGATTATCTTGCGGAACAATCCTTTCGGCCTGAGTTCACTGTACAGGCAAACGGCCGTCACAAACGGCGTTGCTCCCCTTGTCCCCTTCCGCTACACTACATAGTCCCCTCGTCGCCCCAATCCCAAGGCCTCAGACGGAGCGGTACATCCGATTCACGGCCATGGCTCTCCACCGCCTACCTCTCCTCGTCGCCGCCATCCTACCCCTACTCGCCGCCGCTGCTTCGCACAACCAGCTCCCACCGGAGTCCACCACCTCCGCGCCCCTCCGCCACCACCCTTCCCCGGCGAGCACGGCCGCCGTCCACTTCCACGCCGTCCCCAGCGCCACCACCTCCGTCTCCGTGAACCGAAACCACCCCGGGGTGGACCAGAGCCAGTCGACGCTCGCCCTCGACCGCTTCACCGCCGAGGCGGCCCGCGAAGAAGCCATGGCCGGGAACCATCCTGCACGGTTCGGGGGGCCACCCCAACCCCAAGCAACCCCAACGCCGCCTCCACTCACCGCTTCGCCGGATCTGACCTCCCAGGCGCATACAACGCTCGCCGTACCTACCGCGGCCACGGTAACGACGATGACGCCTCCTCCGTTCCCCGACAAGCGAGCCGCGGCGGAATCATCGAGCTCTCCGCCGCCTCGCATCCAAGCCGGCGTCGCCAAGGCCGTGGCCTTCGGCAGCGACGACGGGCTGCTGCCTCTGGCGAGGGTGCTGGCGGCACTGGGGTACACCGAGATGGCATCCGCGGCGACGCTCTACCCCAACCTAGCGCCGCTCGCGAGGTGGCACGGGCCGATCACGGTCTTCGCGGCTCCCGACGCCGCCCTCCAGAGGTGCTTCACGTGCTCGCGCCGCCGCGTCCTCCTGGAGCACATCGCCTTAGGCTACTATCCGTACGCTGAGCTCGCCGCCAGTCCCACCATCAAGGTCCCGGCGGCCTCCCCCAACCTCTGCCTCAACGTCGCCACCGTGAGGGGCACGTTCTCCGTCCACTACGCCAGGCTCTACGTCGACGGCGTCGAGATTTCCCACCCCGAGGTCCACAACGACGGCCGCTACATCATCCATGGCCTCCGCGCCGTCTTGCAGCCGCTCTCACAGTACTCCTGCTTCGACCGCTCGCACTCGCGCCACTGCCACGACGACGACGACGTGCCACCTCGGTCGAGGTCGGACGACAGCGTGCCAACTCGGTCAGGCGACTACATGCCAGCCCGGTCGGACGCCACCTCCGTCTCCATGTCCGCGATGCGCGTGAGCATCAGGATCCGCGAGGCCATCGCCCGCCTCCGCGATGCTGGTTAGCAACGGCGGCTTCATATCGCTTGCATGCCATGGTGACTGGTGAGTGACACGAGTAGGCAGTAGGCACTGGATGTCGTCTGGATGTCGTGATGAGTTCTGATGACATTTTTGGCACCGCGTCATCGATTACAGCACTGCTTGAATGATCACAGTATTTTTGGGTGAGCTAATGCATCGGTGTTCTCTGTTGAACTAAACCAAACTCAGTTTAGTTGTTCAATTGGTTGCTCTGTTCATAAACCTACTCTGCTCT
This sequence comes from Poa annua, assembly GCA_026929855.1. Classification (NCBI taxonomy): domain Eukaryota; kingdom Viridiplantae; phylum Streptophyta; class Magnoliopsida; order Poales; family Poaceae; genus Poa; species Poa annua. Next base: position 37,289,044 of record CM049438.1, read on the forward strand.
CTGCTTTGTGTTGTGGATGCGCGTTCTGCTAGTAATAGGTTCGACTGCCTTTTATGGTGTCCCTGGCTAAATTTGCATCTCCTGTTGCGTTGTGCTAATTCTGTTTTACTGTGGAAATGGCCTCGGTTTGGTAAAGAACCAGGATAGAAATTGGATGACATTTAGTGTTTTGTCAAAAAACTCATAGTGATCTACCTTTTCTGTGTTATGTGTACAGTAGAATACAGTTTAAAAATGATCCTTTTCGATGATAGTTTTCCCTTAGTCCCCGCTTGGATGGCTGTAAATTAGCCAAAACGATCAGAAATCTGAACGGAGCTGTCTAGGTCAGTAGAAAATGCTGCGCTAGCTTCGTGAACATTACGGCTCAGTAAATGAAACATACCATCCAATCGGGGCCTTAGTCTTTTTTTTTAAACGCCGTGTTGTTCTTTGTGGAGTGTGTTTGCTGTGGCCGTCTTAACTGATTGCAGTACTGGTTGATCGGAATATTTTAGGATGAGCAGATAGATGCCTTGGTGTTTTCTGTTGAGCTAAACCAATCTCAGTGTAGCTGTTTAATTTGTTGCCCTGTTCATAGTACCCAATGTGGTCTCTGCTTGCGTTGTGGATGTGTAGTTCTGCCTATTCTGTCGTGCCTGGCTAAATTTGCATTTCCGAATGTGTTGTGCTGATTATGTGCTTCTCAATTGCTTCCTTATTATTTCGAACTTGACATGATCTTCTGAAAATACCATGTGTGACCAAACACCTGCAGGATAGCAATGGGATGCCATTGAATTGTTCTTAACAAAGACTCCTAATAGTGATCAACTTTTTCTGTGTTCTGTCAATATGGAAAATACAGTTTCCAGTTAATCCTTTTCGAAGATGGATAGTTCCCTTTTTTTTAACTGTAAATGGATAGTTCCCTTTGATATTTTGTTCTTGAAACATACCTTGTTGTCGTTCTTTTGTGGACTTCTGATTACTGTGGCCGTCTCGATCGATTCAGATGCTTATCTCTAGGTCCTGCATCTGCATGCGAATTGTGCACCACGAATCGCATACTGGGATCAAGCTATTGCTGCAAGTGTATGTTAAAATTCGGTACTGGTGTTCTGGGTATCTAAAACATGACCATGTTTGGTTTAAGTATCAGGTGCACAGCTGCCATGTAGTGTGAAGGTCTGCATTCTTAGGCAACTTGGTGTATGCTTGCAGTTTGCATATAAGTGAAGTCTGCAATGTGCAATTCCTCCATTTTTGCATACTAGTTCAGATTTTTTTTTGAGAAACACAGTATAACGCAAGCGCTCATATACACGCGCACACACTCAACCCTATGAACGCACGCACGCACACACTACCCCTATGAGCACCTCCGATAGACTGAGCCGGCGGGTCAAGTCTTGAGATTGACGAAATCACCATAGGCGCCTCGCTGTCGATGGGAACGTCGCCTCCCACTGAAGAATATTCCGCCTAAATGAGAAACACCAGCGTCAAACCTGTGGTTTGAACTCTGGTGGGCTTGGGGTATAACCACCCTCCTAACCATCTTGCCACAGGCAAGTTCTCACTAGTTCAGAAATTTTAGTTAGTCTAACGTGGATGATCTATATGACAGAAATGCTTGGATGATTGTATTGCAGTTGGACCTCTAGAATTTTCTTTTATGAAATTCTGGGGTGGAGCATTAAGATGGTGGCATATATTGGGGCAATAATGTGATACTCAAACTTTCTCCTTATTGTTTGTTCTTCTTACTGAGTAGGAAAATTGTATTAGTAGATTCTGTATGCTTGCATTTTGTTAGCACTAGTTTTAGCCGGTTATTAGAATCTACTGAATTCATAATCATGCCTTGCTACAAAGTGGATGTTGATTTCAGTCTTCATGTTAATTTTTTGTCTTTTGGTCTTCTGAAGCCATCAGCTATAATAATATCACTGTTTTCTCGTAGCTCTGCGCGTCTGTTTCAACAGCCATCTCAGAGCCATTTAAATTTGTAAAATTTGTAAACGAAAAAGTTAAAAATCATATAATTGCATCAAATGTCTTGTCTACAACACAGTGAAAACAGTCTATATTACCAAGGTATTTGAGTCGGTGAAAGTTGAAATAAAAATTTCAAAAGGATTTTGTGGAAATAAAAATTTCAAAAGTTGAAGGGCCCACAAACCGACGAATTAGTTTTGCCCTTCAAATCAAAGCGGCAGTTGTTCAGTTACCTCAGCAAGTAATAACGAGTAATTTTTGTCTGGAAAACTTCAGGCTGGGTCTTGTCCTCGCAATACCAAGCGGGCGTAGGAGTTAGGGCATCTCCAACAGCCCGATTTTGGGACCAAATCGTGTCCGATTTGGTTCGTTTGCGTCGGGCCGCAGACAGGAAATGGATGATGATCGTCTCAATGTCTGTTTGGGTCGCGCCCCAGCCCAGCGGCCCGACGCATTTTTGGCCACTCTGATTTTTTTTTTTCAAACCGAATGAGAAGTAGTATAGAATTGCAAAATTCATCAACTCAAACATTTAAATAATACGAGTGCTCCAACAATTGGAAGATAAAACATAGTTTGAACAAACATAGTTTATTACAATAAATATAGTTCAAATATCCAAAGATATAGTTCAAACTAGTTGTCAATCAAATCCCTCTACAGCTGCTGGTGAGTACCACGATCATGGATCTCCTCGTGCACATGCAGGAAGTTCTCAAATGTAGCAGCTCCTGGATGTGCTGCAACCAACTCACCCTGAAACTCCCACCCTTGATCATGGAGGCCATCGTCGCGCTCTTCCTCGACGATCATGTTATGCATGATCACACAAGCAGTCAGGACCTCCCACATCACCTCTGTGCTCCAAGTCCTCGCAGGGTGGCGAACAATAGCCCACCTAAATTGGAGCACACCAAATGCACGCTCCACATCCTTTCTACATGCTTCCTGGCACCTGGCAAACCTCCTGCTTTTCTCCTCTACTGGCTCACGAATTGTCTTCACAAACTGGACCAATCAGGATAGATGCCATCAGTCATGTAGTAGCACTTATCATATGCATGGGCATTGATCTCATAGTTATATATGGGAGAATCACCCTCCGCTAGCCTAGCAAAGACAGGAGATCGCTGGAGCACGTTGATGTCATTGTGGGAGCCGGCCATGCCAAAAAAAGAGTGCCAGATCCGAAGATCTTGTGATGCCACGGCCTCAAGGATGACAGTGCAACCCTTGGCGTGGCCACTATACTGGCCTTGCCATGAAAATGGACAGTTCTTCCACTCCCAATGCATGCAGTCAATACTTCCTATCATCCCCGGAAACCCTCTCTCCTCGTTGATCGACAGCAGCCTAGCGGTGTCCTCAACTGTGGGCTCTCTAAGGTAAACATCGCCAAAAACATCTATGGCAGCTCTGCAGAATCTGTACATGGACTCAAGGCAGGTGGACTCGCTCATCCGCAGATACTAATCGACGAGATCACCGGTCACTCCATATGCAAGCATGCGAATAGCAGCAGAACATTTTTGATAGGATGTGAAGCCAAGCATACCGGTGGCATCGCGCTTGGCGACGAAGTAGTTGTCCTGCGCCCTCACCCCGCTCATAATCCGCAAGAACATCGGCCTTGACATCCGGTAGCGGCGCCGGAATCTTTGTGCATCAAAGACTGGATTTGTAGGGTGGAAATAGTCGCGGTACAGCTGGTAGTGTCCCCTCTCTCTGTTGCGCAGGAGGTTGGGCGCGCGACCCTTCACCGAGCCCCTCCGCACCGGCCCTGATGGCACCGGTGAGGTGTTGTTGGGAAACCCCAAGAGGAAGGTATGAAGTAGTGCAGCAGCAAATTTCTCTCAGTTGTGAAACCAAGGTTATCGAACCAGTAGGAAACTAGAGATCTCCCGGAGGTTGTTGGTGGCGGAATATGGCACGGCGCAACACCAGGGATTCCGGCACTGACGTGGAACCTGCACACAACACAACCAAAATACTTTACCCCAACTTAACAGTGAGGTTGTCAATCTCACTGGCTTGTTGTAACAAAGGATTAAACGTATGTGTGGAGAATGATGTTTGCTTGCAGAGAATGAAAGTAACAGGATTGCAGTAGGATTGTTTATCAGTTTGAGGAAAAAGGACCGGGGTCCACAGTTCACTAGTGGTGTCTCTCTATAAATAATAATAGCATACATGCGGGTAAACAAATTACAGCTGGGCAATTGACAGAATAAAGAAGTGCATAATGATGCATATACTATAGTTATGATGGCTAGTGTGATATTCATTTGGGCATTACAACAATATACATAGACCGTTCCAACCGCATCTATGACTAATAATCCACCTTCCGGTTAGCGTCCGCACCCCTTTCAGTATTAAGTTGCAAGCAACAGATAATTGCATTAGGCAATGTGTGTAATGTAAGTAATACAAATACCCTTAGATAAAGTACTACTGTTTTATCCCTAGTAGCAACAGTACATCTACAATCTTAGAGCTTGCTGTCACTACCCCAGATTAAATAGAGACATGAACCTACTATCGAGCATAAATACCCTCTCTTGGAGTCACAAGCATCTACTTGGCCAGAGCATCTACTAGCAACGGAGAGCATGCAAGATCATAAACAACGCACTCACAAGATATATTATGAAGCAATAACATAGTACTCAATATTCATCGGATCCCAGCAAACACAACATGTAGCATTACATAAAGATGATCTTGATCATGATAGGCAGCTCACAAGATCTAAACATGGTAGCACAAGAGGAGAAGACAACCATCTAGCTACTGCTATGGACCCGTAGTCCAAGGATGAACTACTCACGCATTAGTCCGGAGGCGGGCATGGTGATGTAGAGCCCTACGGTGATGATTCCCCTCTCCGGCAGGGTGCCGGGAGGAGCTTCTCAACCCTCCCGATCTAGGGTTGACGACGGCGGCGGCTCTGGACTTCGTGGAGGAAAAAGGTGCGTGTCCTAGGTCTTAGATATCCGAGGGGTATAAGTAGGCGAAAGGGCGAAGGCGGCGGGGCCTCGAGGGCCCCACACCCCGTGCTCGCGCGGCAGAAAGGGGGGCCGCGCCGGGAGGGGGTGTGGGCCCCTCGGGGTCCTCCTCAGTCTCCTCTTCGGTGTTCTGTAACCTCTAGGGGAAAATAAGCACTTTGACGTTTCGTTTGTCCAATTCCGAGAATATTTCCTTAATAACTTTTCTGAAACCAAAAACAGCAGAAAACAGGCAACTGGCACTGTGGCATCTTGTTAATAGGTTAGTCCCAGAAAATGCATAAAATGATATAAAAGTGTATATAAAACATGTAGCAATTGGCATAATATAAGCATGGAACATAAGAAATTATAGATACGTTTGAGACGTATCAAGCATCCCCAAGCTTAGTTCTACTCGTCCCGAGTAGGTAAAACGATAACAAGAATAATTTCTGAAGTGACATGCTTTCACACAAACTTGATCAAATAATAATGTAATGCATGTAAGTTGAGATCAAATGAATAAAAGCTGTAATTTATATTGATATCAAATGAGTAATGAATAAACAAGTAGGCATAACAAAGCAAAACTTTCAATGAATCAGTAATAGAGAACAATCAACCGTGCAAGGTACATATTAAAGATGATTTAAGCTTCAAGCACAACAATATAATCATCTAATGAATCAAACAATCATGACAACTTTGTGAAAGGATCAAGTCAAGCGATAGCAATATGCACATAGAAGATCATTTCTCTATTTGTTCACACAAAAACAAGCAAGTGTTCAGCGTTGGTTCCTGGCACCAGGATGTTGTGGCTAAGAGAATAATAATGGGGGTTTGGAAGGCCAACGGAAGAAAGTCTCACACAGCTGAAAGTGATCATTAGACAAGAGGAAGTCTTATAATCGAAACTATGCAAGGAGTAGTGATTGCCACACAACGGATGCACATAGAGCTATAAGTGTATGAAAGCTCTCCAATGGAACTAGTGGGGGTGCATCTAACTTGCTTGCTCATGAAGACCTAGAGCACTTTTGAGTAGGCTCATCATTGGAATATACAAGCCAAGTTCTATAGTGTAAAGTTCCCCACATAAACTCTCACATATGGAGTAAAGGTGCTAAACATGAGCACAAATGATGACTATGAATAATATGGGTGCTATAACATGAGCACAAGTGTGAATAAAGAGTAGTAATGTTGCCCCCTTTTTTATTCTTTCTTTCTTTTTTCTCTTTTTTCTTTTTTTTTTGTATTTTTCTGTTTCTCTTTTCGATGGCCTCCATGGCTCTTTTCACTTTTAGGGGCAAACATCCTAATATGATAATATGACAACACACTTTTGGTACAAATATCTCATGATGAATAAAACATGGTGTATGAAAACGGTGCCTCTGCCAGTGTAGCAGGATATGCAATGATCTAGCGTAACATGGGTAAAACCACACATCAGCTATATAGAATCATGCAAAGCAATATATAAATGATAAATGACAACAAGTCATGTAATGTAAGATGAAAGTTGCATGGCAATGTATCTCGGAACAGCTATGGAAATGCTGTATTAGGTAGGTATGGTGGATGTTTTGAGGAAGATATTTGGCTTATGTGTAGGAGAACATGATGAAGATCTCCCACGAGTTTTGGATGTACCCGCGAAGTATGCACCAACTCTCAATGTGAGAAAGGGCAATGCAAAGTACCGAAGAGGCTAGCAAATATGGAGGTGGAAGTGCCATGAAAACCGCAGCTTTAGAACTCACAAGAAAAATGATTCCAAATAGAAACATGATCTTACAAGGCATAATGAAAATCACTCCACGAGGGACTGTGGCAAATGAACAAGTCACTATTGGGACCCCGACCGTAGCGCATAACACAAAGTCATTACGGTTGCTTTTAACATTAGGAGTCATATTTCATTATGCTATCAACTGGAAATTTAAGTGTGGCACAACTTCAAGTTTTCTAGACCAACCATTAATCATTCCACCTAACTAAACCATCATGTTTACCATTAAGCATATTAATATCTCAAAACAACATCAATGATTCAAGTGACACAATTTAATGATCTACAAGATTATGTATCATTTAGTTATACCATCTACCACATTTAACATTTTCTGTTCCTAACCAAACACCAATCAACTTATTTGAAACATAAACTCTCCAAGTATTTAACAATGAAGCAAGAGAGTATAACATATGAGGACTAACAGCTCTGAAAAAGATATGCATGAAAAACAAGAGCTGAAAGTATTGAAATAACATAGAAGAATACTCAACAAATATAAGTGAAGAATACGAGTATTTATAAGAAAAAGCGGAGCGTGTCTCCCTCCCACAAAGGAATGCTAGGATCCATTTTATTCAGAGAATGAAAATAACAAAAACAAAAACAAACAGACGCTTCAAGTAAAGCACATAAGATGTGGCCGAATTAAAATATAGTTTCAATAGAGATTACCTGATAGTTTGTTGATGAACAAGGGGATGCCTTGGGCATCCCCCAACTTTGACGCTTGAGTCTTCTTGAAATATGCTTGGGTGACCCACGGGGGCATCCCCAAGATTTGGCTCTTTCATCTTCTTGATCACATCACATCATCCTTCTCTCTTGATCCTTGAAAACTTTCTCCATACCAAACTCAAAGTAAACTTCATTAGAGGGTTAGTGCACAAAAAATTCTTATATTATGCATGAACACAATTGCTACCAATGCTACTGGACATTAGCAACAGCCGCTGATACTTTACGGAAAAAAAGATCAATTCAAAATAGTAAAAGAGGCATTGAAAAATAAATGGCAGAATCTGTCAAAAACAGAACAGCCCCTAAAGACGAATTTTTTCGAGGCACTTAACTTGCTCAAATCAGAAAACTAAAAACTAATGAAAGTTGCATATATATCTGAGGATTACGCACAAAAAAATCCCAGGTCCATCCGATTTTTCTGTAAAGAGTTATGAATTTAACGGTGGACAGCAGAAAACAGTTTCAGCACAGCAATACAAATCTAGCATCAACTTTCTACTAGAGGCTTAACTTGACACAACAATGCAATAAAGTAAATATACAAAGGAATTGCTACAGAGGTAGACATCTTCCTTGACTTAATAAAATAAAATAACAGAAATAAAAAGTGGGTTGTCTCCCATAAGCGCTTTTCTTTAACGCCTTTCAGCTAGGCACAGAAAGCAAAACTCAAGTGTTTCCAAGAGATGAAGCATCAACATCATAATTTGTACGAATAATAGAATCAAAAGGTAACTTAATTTTCTTCCTAGGGAAATGTTCCATACCTTTCTTAAGTTGGAATTAGTACCTTATATTTTCTTCTTTCATATCAATAATAGCACCCACAGTGCAAAGGAAAGGTCTTCCCAAAACAATTGGACAAGATGGGTTGCATTCAATATTCAAGACAATAAAATCAACGGGGACAAGGTTATTGTTAACCATAATAAGAACATCATTGACTCTCCCCACAGGTTTCTTCATAGCATTATCAACAAGAAAAACATCCAAATAACAATGTTACAAAGGTGGCAAATCAAGCATATCATAAAGCTTTTTAGGCATAACAGAGATACTTGCACCAAGGTCACATAAAGCATTGCAATCAAATTTATTCACTTTTATTTTAATGATGGGCTCCCAACCATCTTCTAACTTTTTAGGGATAGAAGCTTCAAGTTTTAATTTCTCTTCCCTAGCCTTAATGAGAGCATTTGTAATATGGGTTGTAAATGCCAAGTTCATGGCACTAGCATTAGGACATGTGGCTAAATTTTGCAAGAACTTAATAACTTCAGTGATATTACAATTATCAAAATCAAAATTATTATCATCAAAGCAAACCGAACCACCATCTCCTATGTTCTTAAAAATTTCAGCACTTTTATCAATAACAGTTTCAGCAGTTTTATGCAATTTTAACTTTTTGGAAGAAGTAGAAGAAATAATTCCAATACCAACTATGTTACCATTAATAGTAGGAGACTTACTAGCATGGGAAGTAACATTATTTTCAGTAGTGGTAATAGTTAAAACTTTAACAATATTATCTTACTTAGCTAGTTCTTTCTCTCTTTCCCATCTAGCATGCAATTGGGCCATCATCCTAACATTTTCATCAATTCTAACTTGGATGGCATTAGCAGTAGCAAAAGGATTATCATCAATATTTTCAGGTTTAGCAGCCATTTTATTAATTAAAGAAGATTGTGCTTCAGACATAGAGGAAATACGAGCTTCAGCACTAGTTATTTTCCCTTGTAGACCCGAAATCTCCCTGTTCAAATTTTCCATTTGATGACTAATATTTCTCAACATAATAGATTGTTCTTCCATAGTCCTAGTGAATACTTTATTTTGCTCATATTGGGTTTGCATAAAAATTTTAGTAGCTCTTTCAATTTCCAAAATCCTTTCCTCACTACGCATTTTTCCATAAGAATTACCATAAGAATTAACATAACCATTACCATTATTAGAAGGATAGGGCTTATAGTTATTATTACCATAATTGTTCCTATAGGCATTGTTGTTGAAATTGTTATTTTTAATGAAGTTCACATCAACATGCTCTTCTTGTGCAACTAAAGAAGCTAAGGGAACATTATTTGGATCAACATGAGATTTACCATTCACAAGCATAGACATAATAATATCAATCTTTTCACACAAAGAGGAGGTTTCTTCAACAGAATTTACCTTCTTACCTTGAGTTGTCCTTTCAGTATGCCACTCAGAATAATTCACCATCATATCATCCAAGAGTTTTGTTGCAGCCCCCAAAGTGATGGACATAAAGGTACCTCCCGCAGCCGAATCAAGAAGATTTCTTGAAGAAAAATTCAGTCCTGCATAAAAGGTTTGGATGATCATCAAAGTAGTCAGTCCATGGGTAGGGCAATTTTTAACCAAAGATTTCATTCTTTCCCAAGCTTGAGCAACATGTTCATTATCAAGTTGTTTAAAATTCATAATGCTACTTCTTAGAGAAATAATCTTAGCAGGAGGATAGTATTTTCCAATAAAAGCATCTTTGCATTTAGTCCATGAATCAAAACTATTCCTAGGCAATGAAAGCAACCATTCTTTAGCTCTTCCTCTCAAAGAGAAAGGAAATAATTTCAGTTTTATAATATCACCATCTACATCTTTTTGCTTTTGCATTTCACAAAGTTCAACAAAATTATTTAGATGGGCAGCAGCATCATCAGTACTAACACCAGAAAATTGCTCTCTCATAACAAGGTTTAACAAAGCAGGTTTTATTTCAAAGAATTCTGCTTTAGAAGCAGGTGGAGCAATAGGAGTGCATATAAAATCAATATTATTGGTGCTAGTGAAGTCACACAACTTAGTATTCTCAGCAGTACTCATTTTAGCAAATTAAAAAGTAAACCGAAATAATAAATAACAAACTGAAATAATAAAAACTAAACCGAAATAAAAATAAAAATAGTAATGCAAGTAACTAATTTTTTTGTATTTTTGATATTAAGCAAACAAGACAATAAAATAAAGTAAATAAACTGCAAGTAACTAATTTTTTTGTATTTTTTATATTAAGAAAACAAGACAATAATAAAAATAAACTAAGCAAGACAATACCAAAATAAAAAGATTGGATGTGAGAGACTCCCCTCGTAGAAGAGCTTAGCTTCCCCGGCAACGGCGCCAGAAAAATTGCTGGCGTCGAAGGGGAAGCTAAACTTTGCTGAACAGAAGAACTCTTGTCTCCCCGGCAACGGCGCCAGAAAAATTGCTTTATGGCACCGGTGAGGTGTTGTTGGGAAACCCCAAGAGGAAGGTATGAAGTAGTGCGGCAGCAAATTTCCCTCAGTTGTGAAACCAAGTTTATCGAACCAGTAGGAAACTAGAGATCTCCCGGAGGTTGTTGGTGGCGGAATATGGCACGGCGCAACACCAGGGATTCCAGCACTGACGTGGAATCTGCACACAACACAACCAAGATACTTTGCCCCAACTTAACAGTGAGGTTGTCAATCTCACTGGCTTGCTGTAACAAAGGATTAAACGTATGTGTGGAGAATGATGTTTGCTTGCAGAGAATGAAAGTAACAGGATTGCAGTAGGATTGTTTATCAGTTTGAGGAAAAAGGACCGGGGTCCACAGTTCACTAGTGGTGTCTCTCCATAAATAATAATAGCATACATGCGGGTAAACAAATTACAGCTGGGCAATTGACAGAATAAAGAAGTGCATAATGATGCATATACTATAGTTATGATGGCTAGTGTGATATTCATTTGGGCATTACAACAATATACATAGACCGTTCCAACCGCATCTATGACTAATAATCCACCTTCCGGTTAGCGTCCGCACCCCTTTCAGTATTAAGTTGCAAGCAACAGATAATTGCATTAGGCAATGTGTGTAATGTAAGTAATACAAATACCCTTAGATAAAGTACTACTGTTTTATCCCTAGTAGCAACAGTACATCTACAATCTTAGAGCTTGCTGTCACTACCCCAGATTAAATAGAGACATGAACCTACTATCGAGCATAAATACCCTCTCTTGAAGTCACAAGCATCTACTTGGCCAGAGCATCTACTAGCAACGGAGAGCATGCAAGATCATAAACAACACACTCACAAGATATATTATAAAGCAATAACATAGTACTCAATATTCATCGGATCCCAGCAAACACAACATGTAGCATTACATAAAGATGATCTTGATCATGATAGGCAGCTCACAAGATCTAAACATGTTAGCACAAGAGGAGAAGACAACCATCTAGCTACTGCTATGGACCCGTAGTCCAAGGATGAACTACTCACGCATCAGTCCGGAGGCGGGCATGGTGATGTAGAGCCCTCCGGTGATGATTCCCCTCTCCGGCAGGGTGCCGGGAGGAGCTTCTGAACCCTCCCGATCTAGGGTTCACGACGGCGGCGGCTCTGGACTACGTGGAGGAAAAAGGTGCGTGTCCTAGGTCTTAGATATCCGAGGGGTATAAGTAGGCGAAAGGGCGAAGGCGGCGGGGCCTCGAGGGCCCCACACCCCGTGCTCGCGCGGCAGAAGGGGGGACCGCGCCGGGAGGGGGTGTGGGCCCCTTGGGGTCCTCCTCAGTCTCCTCTTCGGTGTTCTGGAACCTCCCGGGGAAAATAAGCACTTTGACGTTTCGTTTGTCCAATTCCGAGAATATTTCCTTAACAACTTTTTTGAAACCAAAAACAGCAGAAAACAGGCAACTGGCACTGTGGCATCTTGTTAATAGGTTAGTCCCAGAAAATGCATAAAATGATATAAAAGTGTATATAAAACATGTAGCAATTGGCATAATATAAGCATGGAACATAAGAAATTATAGATACGTTTGAGACGTATCAGGCCCCGAGTAGGTGTACTCGTTAATCACCATTGCCTTGGCCACCAAGAGCTCGGTATCATCGTCGGAGTCCTCGTCCGACGATCGCGTGATGAAGGTCTCATAGAACTTCCGGATGCGCTTGCTCAGCTCCATCTACGACACCCGCACGATAAATGAATATTTGCACCCTCCATAGCTTGTAAAATGGCAAAGGTGGCTGGGATCTTACCTAAAACCGGGCAACGCAAATGGCCGAACACCTCGCGGGCGCGGAAGATGACCTCCCCGGACGAAGCCTTCGCCGGTCAGGAAAGGTGGCCTATCCGCCGGGAAGTGGGAGCAAAGGCCACCGGCGGGGTGGTGACGGCGATGGCGAGGCGGAGGCGACGGGCAGGCGGTGGAATCGGCGGCGTCTAGGGGTGGCGGCGGAGTCGCGGGAAGGACGCGGGAAGGATGAGAAAGAGGAGGGAAGCGAATTAGGAGGCGGACACTAGTAGTAAAAAGCCCATTGCAAGTGAACAGATTTTGCCTAGTGCTGGCGAAAAGAGCTTCGCCAGCACTGTCTCGCCAGTGGTAACTGGTACTCCTGGCGAACACGTTTTGTTCGCCAGGGCTATCTCTTTTACTCCTGGCGAACAAGCTCCCGCGTTCGCCAGCGCTGAAGTTTGGATAGCCCTGGGGTGCCATGTGGGTTCGCCAGGAGTAATGTTTCCTGTTCGCCAGAGTAAACCAATGTTCGCCAGGGGTAGTCCAACATGTTCGCCAGCGGTATACTTTTGAATTAAATTTTTTTTGCTGAAAATTGGAATTACAGCAGCAAATTCATATATAATTCATATATAATTGCAGAAAATAGACAAATAAATTCATTCCAATATATTTCAATAGCCAATTGTACAATATTCAATACTTCAATTACAACATTACATCAATCAACTTAAGTCTGAAACTTAACATCAATCAAAGTCTAAAACTTCACATCAATCAAACTTAAGTCTGAAGTGTTGATGTCCTCGCCACCGCATCAGCGTGTCGACGTCGTTGTTGTCGCAGCCCCGCTATAGTCGTCGGCATCACCGCAATTCAGAAGCAACTGAAACATTATAAAATTCAGAAGCAATTGAAACATTACATAATTCAGAAGTAACACATGATATATATTTTCATCTCAACAGAAAGGGTGGCATAGGGTATTTAGCAAACAAGAATGATGCCTCATACTTAGAAGTGACACATGTTTCAGGGATGGAGCAAGTGAGCCAGGTAGGATGCACGAGATCTGTGCACTCATGCATATCACAAGCCTCACTCCCCCCACCCCTAGAACACACTGTCACAACATTTTAATCATCGGCATATCAAAATATGGTAAACAGTAGAGAGAGAACGTAAAATGCAAGTTAAAAAACACTAAAGAAAAACAAGCAAGGCCTCATATGGAATTGATCACACACATGAATTTCAGGGATGGTGTAAGCGAACAACGTGGAACGAACACTATATATATGTTCAGACAACATGGTTCACTCACACCTCCCTGAAGATGAAACATGCAACCATCTATTTAATCATCGGCCAAAAGTCATCATCAAATCATCATCATGAAAATAGACAACAAGAAACTAGGGTAGACCTCATATTGGACTGCTGACACTATGTTGTGCACTTCCAGGATTGATGCTATTCAACCAGGTGTTGTGCACTCACTGTTTGTGCAATGTACGAGGTTATAATAGCAACAACTCTGACAGCGTTGTACGAAAGCAGTCCTAATTGTAATCATGGGCAAGAACACAATGGAAGCCTCATAATATAGGCACCGGAAGAAAAACACAATTGGTTGTATTCAACCAAGTAGTATGCACAATTCGAATGTTTGCTAAGTGTACTTGGTTGAATACATCCAATTGCGGTTCACTTAGTCCTGTTTCTAATCATCGGCTGGATTCCGAGTGCATGTTACATAAGATAGTAAAACATCAATCTCTAGCAGAAATCAAAACAACAATTGTAAGACTTTGACAAAACAAGATTAAAAAAAATGCCTCATATATTCAAAAAAATATATGCCTAATATAATCATCGGCATATAAAAAATGTTAAACAATAGAGAGAAGGTAAAATGCAAGTTAAAAAGCACTCAACAAAAACAAGCAAGGCCTCATATGGAATTGCTTCAGGGACGGTGTGAGCGAACAACGTGGAATGAACACTGCATATATGTTCAGACAACATGGTTCACTCACACCTCCCTGAAGATGCAACGTGCAACCATCTAATCATCGGCCAAAAGTAGTCATCTTGAACTAAGCCAACAAAATCAGACTAACAGATGATAAATAAACAAATTCATGCCTCATACTTAGACTCGACACACAAATTCAGAGATGGCGTTAGTGAGAGCCAGTGGGATGCAGAAAATGTGTATTCATGCACATCACAGGTCTCACTGACGCCACCTCTGGATCACACGGTGTCACAACAGTTTAATCATTGGCATTCTAGAAATAAAGTAGGGTCAACTGAAAAATCATGCCTCATACTTAGACTCGACACACAAATTCAGAGATGGCGTTAGCGAGAGCCAGTGGGATGCAGAAAATGTGTATTCGTGCACATCACAGGTCTCACTGACGCCACCTCTGTATCACACGGTGTCACATCATTTTAATCATCGGCATCCCTAGAGATCGAATACAAAACTATAAACATCTGAATCATCCCAATACATGCACTTTCTGTTTTCCTTCGCTAACCTCCCTAAAAAAGAATTGCAAAATTTTCCATGCACTTTCTGTAACTAGACATCATAATGCATATGCCTAAATGGATCCATGAATCCTGTTTCTAATCAACAAGCATTATTGGTGTGCAGGGATATTAAGCTGCAACTAGAGATTAGCTTCACACAAGAGGAATCATGTACAGGTGCTTATGCGACCTTATAAGCAGATCATCATCAACAATTTAAGAACAAATAATAAAATCATGTTTAATATGTAAACAAGCCACTATAATTCACTAGATAAATATTAACATGCATACTAGATTGAGATTAAGCATCAACAAGCAACAAAATAAATTTAGAATGTACTACTGACTACGAGAATCCACATCCACTATATTAGGGACGGATGTAACATCAGTTGTTCATAAAACTAAGAGATGGAGAGGGGGGATGACTGACTGACCTTGTGGCCGTCGTGGCAGGCGAGGCAGCAGGCGGTGCAGACCCCGGCGTGGCCGGCGGGCGCGCAGGTGAGGCAGGAGAAGACGACCTGGTGCTTGAGGTGGCCGGCGCCGTAGGTGCACTCGTCGCCGTCATCGCGGCCCAGCACCAAATCCGCCTCCTAGGGTTTGATTCGAACACCCACGAGGAGACCGAGTGAGGCGGCGCCGGATTGAGCTAGAAGAAGATAGATCTCGGCCTCAATCCCGTCCATGTACTCCCTGAAGGTGAAGGTCGGCTCGACCTCGTCCTCGAAGGCGGCGCCGGTCATCCCCTCACCGGCCATGGCGGGCCTAGGGTTAGGGTTCGGGGCGGGGCGGCGGCTAGCGTGCAGGAGAGCGAGATTGGCTTTGGGGGAGGGGGAGCGGATCTAGGTGGAGGAGGAATGGCAGGGGGAGCGAATCTAGGTGGAGGGCTGGCAGCGGGGGCGGCGTCGGCCAGCGGCGGCTGGAAGAAGATAGATATAGAGAGAAAGGGACGGGCTGGAGCACGCGGGAGAGAGAGAAGATGTGCGGTGTGCGGCGCGCGGGGCTAACGTGTTTGTGTTGGCGAACAACAGAAACAAACCGCGCGGCGCTACGTGCTGCTAGCGCCGCTGCACACTCCTGACGAACAGGTTTTAGGTGCGTCAGGACTAATCACTATACTGCTGGCGAATTTAGATGATTGTTCGCCAGCGGTAATCCTTCCCATCGATTGTTTCTAGCCCCGCCTGTACGCCTGGCGAACGTGTCTTTTTTGCACCAGTAGTAAAGGTGTTACTCCTGGCGAACTAAAAACCATGTGCGCCAGGAGTAGTTTGGTGGCTATAAGCATTTTCCTACTAGTGGGAGTCGCTGACGCGCGGGGCCAGGTCAAAAAGGGGAGGACACGCGCGGACACAGCGGACCGTCCGCGGCGACGTAAACCGAGCCCAAATTTGGGCCGCGTTTGCGTCGCGGCGGACGGCTCGGACAAAATGCGTCACCCCGTTGGGCTGGATTTTTCCCGGCCCCGGACATTTTCGAACAGAAACGGACCGCGGACGTCTGTTTGCGTCGCGCCGTTGGAGATGCCGAGTCCGTAGGATGCAAATGCTAATTCCTAGTAGTTTTCTAACCTAGTGTAATACTACCTCCGTTCCCAATGAATAAGGCTTATATTATTTAGGAAAAGTCAACACATGTAAAGTTTGACCAAGTTTTTATAAAAAAATATTAACATGTAAAATATAAAACTAATCTCATTAGAAACATCATGAACTATATTTTTATATGATATCTATATAATATCATATTTGTTGATATATTTTTCTAAAAGTTTGGTCAAATTTTACGTGGCTTGACTTTTACAAAAAAAATATAGGCCTTATTCATCGGAACGGAGTGAGTATGAAATTAGATGGATATAAACGTTTGTAATATTAAACAAACCAGAAAACCTCATGTAACGACCACATTGTGAACGCTGCGTTGCATTATGATCTTTTATTTTGCTTCTTGATTCTAGCACTTTTACGTACCGGAATAGAATCGTGCTTTAAATTTCGCAAGTTTTCTTACCTTTGACACTTTTGATTAGAAAATCCATTCCAAATCAACAATTTACTCGTCCTGCAAATCTTGCGAAGAGTCTACCCAGGCATTAGAAAGAACCAAGTTATGGAGACCATTATCCTGAGTAGATGTCATGTCCACCGATTTAGACAACAATGTTAAAGCTCTATCCCTCTAACATGATTTTTTTTTCGAACAGGCCTCTCACATGATTTAATTAAGCTAGCTGAATTAAAAGCGGCCTTATGCCACTTATATTTACAACTGGCCTTATCCAAAAGAAACCCCAAGACGATTATACATCACTCCTAAAAATCTATTTACAACTGGCCAGACAATGAGTTAATTTTTTTTTTGAAACGGGGCAAAAGCTTTGCCTTTTACATTGACAATGAGTTAAATATCAACTAGATAATGTTGTACATGAACATACTGTTTAAAACCCGTATTAATTCACATCTTACTATTATGAACATCCTACCATTAGGGCACCTCCAACGGTCCTCCACATCTGCCCCTGACCCGTCCGAAATTGTCCGAACGGACAAAACAGAGCCTCCAACGGGCCGGCGCAAAGGGACAGTTGTCCGCGCGGACAGCCAAACTGGACCAAACCTGGCCCAAGTTTGGGGAGGCGAGGACACAACGCCTGTCCTCCCTTGTCCGCCCCTGGCCCACGCGCCAGCGAGACCGGCCGCTTGGCCTGGTTTATTAAATGGGGTGGGTGGCCGGCCGGGTCGCTATCCACTCCCACTCCTCGCCTCCCACTCCCACTCGCCGGCGCAAACCCTAGACGCCCGACACCACCGCCACCGCCGCGATGAGCCGTTCTGGGCGAAGGGCGGTCAGAACAACCACGAGGCTTCTAGCTCTCATGGCCCGCCACGACGCCGCTCCGTCCCTGTCCCCGTGGCTCCACGCCGTGGTCCCGCCCACTAGTAGGAATATGCTTATAGCCACCACGTTACTGCTGGCGAACACTATTTCTTGTGCGCCACTAATTATACCGCTGGCGAACAAAATGGTGTGTACGCCAGCGGTAAAAGTACTACTGCTGGCGAACAACTATGACGGTTCGCCAGCGGTAGTGTCTGGCTGAGTGCGGCTATACTCTGGACTTATCGCTGGCGAACAGAACTAGTTGTTCGTCAGCGGTACAATTCTTACCGCTGGCGAACGTCCAACTCGTGCGGCAGCGGTAGGATGGCGATGCTAGCAAATGTTACCGCGGGCGAACCTCTCCCTTGTTCGCCAGTAGCGGTTTGTGTCTTTGCACCGCACAAAAACACGCCCCATACCCGCCTGCGCCCTAGCTTTCTTTTTCTTCTTTCTTCTCCTCCTTCCCCGATCCCCTTTCTCTCTCCACCTCTCTGGACCCCTCCGCCGCTGGCACGCTGCCGCGGATCGCTCGCCTTCACTCCCCCCTCCTCTCACTGTCGGCCAGACGCCACAACTCCCTGCCCCACGAGACCGCCTTCTCCCGCCTCTAGCTCGCCCGCCCGCCGCCCTGTCGCCCCCCACGCGCGCGGCCGTCGGCACATCTGCTCCGCCCTCCTCTACAGCGTGCTCGCCAGCGGCGTGGAGGTCGACGAGACTTCTTCGCCGCATCGGCACGGAGCTGCTGCACTGGGCCGCGCCGGGTGACGGGCGTGTGGTGCACCGAAGCACTGGAGCCCCTCCTTCTCTCAGTGACCTCCACCATGCCTCCTGGAGCACTGGAGCAGCCGCCGGAGCTTGCCTCCTGCCCTGGGAGCACCGGAGCCTCCATCACCTTCGTCTTCTCGAACCAGAACGACAAATACGATGGAAACCAAAAAGATGAGTCTTTCTCTCTGCTCAAAATTGTTTGCTTGTTGTGAACGCGCTAGATCTGTTGACTACTTGCTGTAATTGTTGTTTGCACTAGATATGTTGTTCAAGGCCGATGTGTCAATGACACTGATAAGTCAGTTTTTGTTAAATAGGTAATTTTTTGTGTCATTTTTTGTGTTGCTAATTGTCTGCATGATATGCTGGTTTAACTCCGTGAATTGTCTGCATGATATCTAGTATTGTTCTTATGTGAGACTCTAAATACTAAATACTAGGTCAAAGATATACCATGCCCTTGTAGTGTACCATCTTACATATATGTATACTTGTTAAATAGGTCATGCTCAAGTAAATAGGTCAGGTTTCATCATCACCTCACCTCTCTTATAAAATATGACATTGTATATACATTTGATAATTATTGAAGAGCAATAGTGGTAGAGTGCTTTCTTCTTTTCAGCTGAAAATAAGTTCAGTCATATCTGCAATTCAGTCGATCTTAACATGCAATCGGAATCGGCCGATGATTAGAAACATGACTAAGTGAACCGCAATTGGATCTATCCAACCGAGTACACTTCTCACAAACATTTGAATTGTGCATACTACTTGGTTAGATACATCCAATTGTGGTTTTCTTTCAGTGCCTATATTATGAGGCCTAACCTAGTTTTTTGTTATCTATTTTCATGATGATGATTTGATGACTACTTTTGGCCGATGATTAAACAGATGGTTGCACACGTTGCATCTTCAGGGAGGTGTGAGTGAACCATGTTGTCTGAACATATATGCAGTGTTCATTCCACGTTGTTCGCTTACACCGTCCCTGAAGTTCATGTGTGTGTGATCAATTCCATATGAGTCCTTGCTTGTTGAGTGCTTTTTAATTTGCATTTTACCTTCTCTCTGTACTGTTTACCATCTTTTGATATGCTGATGATTAAACTGTTTTGACACCGTATGTTCCAGGGGTGGGGCGAGTGAGCCTTGTGATATGCATGAGTGCACAGATCTCGTGCATCCTACTTGGCTCGCTTGCTCCATCCCGGAAGCATGTGTCACTTCTAAGTATGAGGCATCATTCTTGTTTGCTAAATACCGTGTGTTCTTGATATGCCGATGATTAAACTATTGTGACACCGTGTGATCCAGAGGCGGAGTGAGTGAAACATGTGATGTGCATGAATACACATTTTCTGCATCCCACTGGATTTCACTGACTCCGTCTCTGAATTTGTGTGTTCAGTCTATAAGTATGAGGCATGCTTTCAGTTGACACTACATTTTTAGAATGGGAACATGGAAATACAATGACCTTCTCTCTGTACTGTTTACCATCTTTTGATATGCCGATGATTAAATTGAGGTGACACCGTGTGATCCAGAGGGGGAGTCAGTGCGACCTGTGATGTGCACAAATACACATTTTCTGCATCTCACTGGATCTCACTAACTCCATCTCTGAATTTGTGTGTCTAGTCTAAGTATGAGGCATGCTTTTCAGTTGCCACTACATTTCTAAAATGCCGATGATAAAACTATTGTGACACCGTGTGATCCAGAGGTGGCGTGAGTGAGACTTGTGATGTGCACGAATACACATTTTCTGCATACCACTGGATCTCGCTGACGCCATCTCTAAATTTGTGTGTCCAGTCTAAGTATGAGGCATGCTTTTCAGATGACAGTACTTCTAGAATGCCGATATATGATATCCTGATAATTGGTTGAACCTTGTATGATTCACACATATAAGTTGTGTGCCTCCTACTTGGTTCTACAAGGTTATCAGGATTCATTGTGTGTTTCTAATAATATTCTAAGTATGAGGCATATATTTTTTTAAATCTTGTTTATTAGTTTTGTATTCTTTAGAATGCCGATGATTAAAATGTTGTGAGACTATGTGATACAGAGGTGGCATGAGTGAAACTTGTGATGTGCACGAATATATTCACATTTTCTGCATGCCACTGGATTTCACTTACGCCATCTCTGAATTTGTTTGTCCAGTCTAAGTATGAGGCATTCACTATATGAGGCATTATTCTTTTTGTGTGTTTCACTTACGCCTGCTACTTGGTTCCACAAAACTATCAGGATTGCTTGTGTGTTTCACTATATGAGGCATCTATCTTTTTTATAGTTTCGTATTTTCTAGAGATGCCGATGATTAAAATGTTGTGTATAGGGATGAAGGAGTGGAGCAACCGAAGGAGGAGTCGTAAGTTAGAAGCTTGGACCCAGAAGATGAAGACCAACTTCCTCGTGATCCCCTCATCGTCTATAGCTAGGTTTTATATATGTCTATGTGATGGTTGTAACTTACCCGACTACTTGTTTTGGAAAACTTGCGACCAAACTTAATTCTGATGCTTGTGTGCGATGAAAAATATATTTGTAATACATGGGGATGAACATGTTTGTAATGCATATGTGATGAATCAATATTTGGTCATTGTCTATGTCTAGTTCTCAAATTATGTACACTTCTTGATTTTCTGGAATTCTGTATGAAATATCTGCTGCTATATTGATATATAATCTTGGTAATGCAATTTTTTAATAAAAAAATTTAAATTTCAGGAAAACATACCGTTGGCGCACAAATTTCCCTACCGCTGGCGAACGCCCGCTGTTCGCCAGCGCTACCACTTACTACCGCTAGCGGACAATGCCGTTGTTCGCCAGCGCTACCTATACCTACCGCTGGCGAACTGGTGTTCGCCGGCGGTATGAGCTACCACTGGCGGATCCGCACTGGCGAACGACTATTCGCCAGCAGTAGGCGTATCCCTACTAGTGGCCGTGGCCGCCGATGCGGAGGTCGCCCGCGCCGCTCGCAACGCGCGTCGCAAGGCGCAACGCGCCCGCGTCTCGCTGGAGGTGGCCCAGATGTACTGGCAGAGGCGGCAGCCGTTGCCGTGGGGCGATGATACGTCTCAAACGTATCTATAATTTCTTATGTTCCATGCTTATATTATACCAATTGCTACATGTTTTATATACACTTTATACGATTTTTATGCATTTTCTGGGACTAACCTATTAACAAGATGCCACCGTGCCAGTTCCCTGTTTTCTGCTGTTTTTTGTTTCAGAAAACCTGTTAAGGAAATATTCTCGGAATTGGACGAAACAAAAGCCAATACCCCTATTTTTCCCGGAACCATCCAGAACACCGAAGAGGAGACGGAGGAGGGCCACGAGGAGGCCACACCTGGTGGAGGTGCGGCTCCCCCCTGGCCGCGCCACCACGTGGTGTGGGCCCCTCGGGGTTCCACCGCCTTCGCCCTTTTGCCTACTTAAACCCCCGACGAAATAAGACCTAACCACCGAACACTTTTCCACGATACGTTCCAGAGCCGCCGCCGCCGTCAACCCTAGTTCGGGAGGGTTCAGAAGCTCTTCCCGGCACCCTGCCGGAGAGGGGAATCATCACCGGAGGGCTCTACATCACCATGCCCGCCTCCGGACTGATGCGTGAGTAGTTTATCCTTGGACTACTGGTCCATAGCAGTAGCTAGATGGTTGTCTTCTCCTATTGTGCCATCATGTTTAGATCTTGTGAGCTGCCTATCATGATCAAGATCATCTTTACGTAATGCTACATGTTGTGTTTGCTGGGATCCGATGAATAATTGAGTACTATGTCATTTGCTTCATAATATATCTTGTGAGTGCGTTATTTATGATCTTACATGCTCTCCGTTACTATTAGATCCTCTGGCCAAGTAGATGCTTGTGACTCCAAGAGAGGTTATTTATGCTCGATAGTGGGTTCATGTCTCTATTTAATCTGGGGGAGTGACAGCAACCTCTAAGATTGTAGATGTACTGTTGCTAATAGGGATAAAACAGTAGTTCTTTATCTAAGGATATTTGTGCTACTTACATTACACACTTTACTTAATGCAATAATCTGTTGCTTGCAACTTAATACTGAATGGTGTTGCGGATGCTATCCTGAAGGTGGATTATTAGTTATAGATGCAGTTGGATGACGGTCTATGTATCATGTTGTAATGCCCAAATGAATCTCACACTAGACATCATGACTTGTATATGCATTGTTATGTAGTTCTTTATTCTGTCAATTGCCCAGCTGTAATTTGTTTACCCGCATGTATGCTATTATTATTTATGGAGAGACACCACTAGTGAAGCGTTGACCCCGGTCCTTTTCTTTAAACTGATAATACAACCTACTGCAATCCTGTTACTTTCATTCTCTGCAAACAAACATCATTTTCCACACATACGTTTAATCTTTTGTTACAACAAGCCAGTGAGATTGACAACCTCACTGTTAAGTTGGGGCAAAGTATCTTGGTTGTGTTGTGTGCAGGTTCCACGTTCGTGGTTGACACCGGTAGTGCGCCCTGCCAAGGTCAACCGCAACAATCTTCAGAAGAATTCTAGTTTCCTACTGGTTTGATAAACCTTGGTTTCACAACTGAGAGAAATTTGCTGCTGCACTACTTCATACCTTCCTCTTGGGGTTTCCCAACAACACCACACCGGTGCATCAAGCTCTTTTCTGGCGCCGTTGCCGAGGAAACTAAGCTCTTCTGCGAGGGGAGTCTCTCACACCCAATCTTTTTATTTTATTATTGTCTTGCTTAGTTTATTTTTATTACTGTCTTGTTTGCTTAATATAAAAAATACAAAAAAATTAGTTACTTGCATTAATATTGTTATTTCGGTTTTTGTTTTATTTATTTTGGTTTAGTTCTATTTTTGCTAAAATGTTGCTCCCTAAGTACACCCTGGAAGACCTGTCAGTAGGTACTGGTTCTATAATTGGAAAAGAAAATATTGAAGAATTCTTTAATCATGTTAGCAAGCTTGAAAATCTTGAGGAGAAATCCATAGCAGAACCTGCCCCAAACTATGAAACTGTTGCAGCTGCTTTGGTTCACAAATTAGAGGATAGGTTTGTTAACCTCCACCCCATAATTCAGCAAATGTTTCTTAATCTTAATAATCTTGAAAATGCTGAAAAGAATTTTTTTATTTTAGAAGTCTTGCTTAAAGAATTTGGTGATATTGTTATAGAAGTTAAGAAAATCTATGAACGTTTTAAGGTACCGGGATCATGTGTAGATGTTATTAATGCACTTGAAAAAGTTGGAAAAACCGAACCCACTAAGGGGGAGAAAATTAAATTACCAATACCTATTAAACTTGTAGCTATGCATGAAGCTTTGGAAGAAAATTTTGATTGGATTGTCCATCAAAACCCCTTTGATGAAAGTAGTAAACCTAAAAGTAATGAAAGAGGAACCTCTGAACCTTATGTAGATAAATTACAATGCATAGTTGTGAGGATTTCCGTTCTTGATTCGGATGCTACTTGAATATCACTTTCTGTGCCTAGCTGAAAGGCGTTAAAGAAAAGCGCTTATGGGAGACAACCCACTTTTTTATCTCTGTTATTTTATTTTGTTGAGTCAAGGAATATGCCTACCTCTGTAGCAATTTCTTTGTATCTTTATTTTATTGCATTGTTGTGTCAAGTTAAGCCTCTAGTAGAAAGTTGATGCTAGATTTGGATTCCTGCGTAGGAACAGTTTTCTGCTGTCCACCGTTTAATTCGTAAGAATTCACAGAAAAAACAAAATGACCTGGGATTTTTTGTGCGTGATCCTCAGATATGTATGCAACTTTCATTAGCTTTGAGTTTTCTGATTTGAGCAAATTAAGTGCCTCGAAAAAATTCGTCTTTACGGACTGTTCTGTTTTTGACAAATTCTGCCATTTATTTTGCATTGCTCGTTTTGCTATTTTTGAATGGATCATTTTGTTCCATAAAATACCAGTGGCTGTAGCTAATATCCAGTAGCATGTGTAATGGTTTTTTCCATGCAGAATATGAGAATTTTTTATTATGCACTAACCCTCTAATGAAGTTTACTTTGAGTTTGGTGTGGAGGAAGTTTTCAAGGATCAAGAGAGAAGGATGATGTGATGTGATCAAGAAGATGAAAGAGCCTAACCTTGGGGATACCCCCGTGGGTCACCCAAGCATATTTCAAGAAGACTCAAGCGTCTAAGCTTGGGGATGCCCAAGGCATCCCCTTCTTCATCAACAAACTATCAGGTACTCTCTAGTGAAACTATATTTTAATTCCGACACATCTTATGTGTTTTACTTGAAGCGTATGTTTGTTTTTGTTTTTGTTATTTTCATTCTCTGAATAAAATGGATCCTAGCATTCCTTTGTGGGAGAGAGACACGCTCCGCTTTTTCTTTTGAATACTCGTATTCTTCACTATTATTTGTTTAGTATTCTTCTATGTTAATTCAATACTATTAGCTCTTGTTTTTCATGCATCTCGTTTTAGAGCTGTTAGTTTTCTTATGTTGTACTCTCATATCTCATTGTTAAATACTTGGAGAGTTTATTTTTAGATAAGTTGATTGGTGTTTGGTTAAGAATAGAAATGTTAAATGTGGTAGATGGTGTGATGAAATGATACATAATCTTGTAGATCATTAAATTGTGTCACTTGAATCATTGATG
Source organism: Poa annua (assembly GCA_026929855.1). Classification (NCBI taxonomy): domain Eukaryota; kingdom Viridiplantae; phylum Streptophyta; class Magnoliopsida; order Poales; family Poaceae; genus Poa; species Poa annua. Next base: position 37,314,490 of record CM049438.1, read on the forward strand.
TTGTTTTGAGATATTAATATGCTTAATGGTAAACATGATGGTTTAGTAAATTGGAATGATTAATGGTTGGTCTAGAAAACTTGAAGCTGTGCCACACTTAAATATCAAGTTGATAGCATAATGATATATGACTTCTAATGTAAAAAACAACCGTAATGACTTTGTGTTATGCGCTACGGTCGGGGTCCCAACAGTAACTTGTTCATTTGCCACAGTCCCTTATGCAGTGATTTTCATTATGCCTTGTAAGATCATATTTCTAGTTGGAATCTTTTTGCTTGTGAGTTCTAAGCTGCGGTTTTCATGGCACTTCCAACACCATATTTGCTAGCCTATCCTGCTACACTGGCAGAGGCACCGTTTCATACACTATGTTTTATTCCTTATGAGTTACTTGTATCAAAAGTGTGTTTTCATATTAAAATGTTTGCCCCTAAAAGTGAAAAGAGCCATGGAGGCTGTTGGGGGAATCATAACCCGGTAGGCCCATGAGCAGGGTTACACTTGGGCCGGAGAGCTCATTTCATAACCCGACCAGAATAATGACACATCACCAGGGAAGACCCCTCATCAGGCGAGACCTGTCATCAGGCGAGACCCGTCATCAGGGAAGACCCCTCATCAGGCGAGACCCGTCATCAGGCGAGACCCGTCATCAGGGAAGACCCGTCATCAGGGAAGACCCGTCATTGTCATGCGGGCTCTCAGGAAGAGTCCGTGGGAAGAACCGTCATCAGGGAAGACCCGTCATTGTCATGCGGGCTCTCAGGAAGAGTCCGCGGGAAGAACCGTCATCAGGGAAGACCCATCATTGTCAGGCGGGCTCTCAGGAAGAGTCCGCGCTCGGCGAGGTTTCAGGAAGACCCAGAGAAGGAAGGCTCTAGAAGACTCGGAGGCAATATTCATCACGGAGTCCAAGACTTGGAGGATACGAAAGACAAGATGAGTTAGAGTAGAACTCCAAGTAGTCTTACCATGTAAACCAGGAGACCTAGAGCCCATATAAGCCGGCTCCTAGGTCATAGAAAGATAGGTGAGAAGAGGGCCATGAGATATACAAAATAGAGAGAGCCCCCAGAGAGAGAGCTCCCACGCCGGAGTCATCTAAACCCGGCGATCGCCATTGGCGCACCATGTAACATATTATCATATCAGTGATTTATAGCAAGACGTAGGGATCCTCCACCGAGGGGACCCGAACTTGGGTAAAAAACATCTTCTCCCTCGTAGAGCTAGACAATCTCCTGAGCGCCAGAGTCGCCTTGCCCCACATCTCAAGTTTCCACCCGGAAACATCTGCCGTGACAATCCCACGACAGTTGGCGCCCACCGTGGGGCCTGCGGCCAAGAACATCATGATTTGTGGAGAAGCGCGGCGCGGTATGGAAAACCTAGCTATCGGCCAGATCCACACGCTTCCAGGAAGGGAGCGGACCGTGGACGACTTTGGTTGGAAGGAAGAAGCAGATCGGCTGGAAACCGGGTCTATGATCGTCTTCGGTCAGATTAATGTTTTCGTCGGTGTGATCCAGACCACAGGAGCCGGCTCAGATCAGTATGAGCCGGAGTACGAGTCAGAGTCCGGGTCAGCTACTGTGGCTCAGTCGGATGGAGAAGAATCTGTTGGATCGCCAGAGTGCGAAGTCATGACTATCGAGGAAGAGGCGGCAATTCGAGCACTACAGGATTCCGTCGGAATACCAACGAACGTGTCCGATCTGGATACGGATACCGAGTCAATTATGCCGCTGTTTGAAGATCGGTGGGGATTTGGGCTCGAAGAAGAGGATCACCCGGCGTCCCCGGGACCCGCGCGACATATGACGGTTCACGTGGTAACGGCGGCTCAGCAAACCGATGGGGTGGAAGCATCCGTGAGTAGTGAAACAAGCGCAGAAAGAACCGCCAGACGGGATCGAGAAATTTGGGATCAGAGCAACCTCGGTGTTGGGGGGATCATAACCCGGTAGGCCCACCGACAGAGAAGACCAGCCGGCCTGGCAGGAAGCCTGGGCCGGATCAAGCATAAAGGAGATGGGCCGGGTTCCACGTAAGCCGGCGTGCGGCGTGTGACTTGGCAAGCAAGTAAGGAAGGCTCTAGAAGACCTGGGGGCAATATGCATCACGGAGTCCAAGACTTGGAGGATACGAAATACAAGACGAGTTAGAGTAGAACTCCAAGTAGTCTTACCATGTAAACCAGGAGACCTGGCGCCCATATAAGCCGGCTCCTAGGTCATAGAGAGATAAGTTACAATAAGTTAAGAGAGCCTACGATAAGTCATAAGCGCCAGAAGATAGACAAAATAGAGAGAGCTCCCAAGAGAGAGCTCCCACGCCCTGGTTCATCTAAACCCGGCGATCGTCATTGGCGGACCATGTAACATATTATCATATCAGTGACTTATAGCAAGACGTAGGGATCCTCCACCGAGGGGACCCGAACTTGGGTAAAAAACATCTTCTCCCTCGTAGAGCTAGACAATCTCCTGAGCGCCAGAGTCGCCTTGCCCCTCATCTCAAGTTTCCACCCGGAAACATCTGCCGTGACAATCCCACGACAGTTGGCGCCCACCGTGGGGCCTGCGGTCAGATATGTGCTCATCAAAGGAGAAGCGCTGCGAGGATTGGAAGAATCGCTGTCAGCAAGCAATCAACAAGAAGATCGCATCGTTCTGATTCTGACTAGAAGCCGGATTCGTCAGAAGGAATAAAAAAGCCGGCCATGAGAAGATCCGGTCACGCAAGAACTTGAATATGGAGCGCTAGCAAAAGAGACATTTTCAATATGGTCCTCCCAAGCTTTTTGATCCGTCGAGAATTATTAAGCATATGGGCCGGATCCCCTGGATTATGCCGGCAAGGATGTGGACACAGTTTTCAATCCATCAGGAATTGGAAAAGAAAAAGCATGGCAATGCTTCTTGGAATCGCGTGCCCCCCAGCTCGACTACTCCCTTCCCCCTCCCCTCCCCCTCCCCAGTTGAGAGTCCGCCGCCGTCCCCGGCCAGATCCGGCCGCTCTCGCTGCCGGCCTCCGCGCCGGCTGGCGCAGCAGCGCGTTCGGATGCTGGGCCTCCTGGTATAGCTGTAGATTAGGGTTTGGGCGCGTCCCTCGTCGCCTGTTTGGCGTGATTTGCCTTTATGGCGTTCTTCCCCTTTTTCTCTCTGGTGTGTGGCCGGCGGCTCGGGGCGACGCCGGCGCTGGACCTCTCCGGCTCTGCGTGATTGATCCATGGAGGGTCGCTCGCGAGGCGGAGGTTGGTCGCCGCCAGTTCAATAAATCCGCCCGTGTTATCTGCGACTCTGTGGATCGTAAGTTGGAGTGGCTCTGGCTTCTTCTGGCCGGCCGTGGAGGCGAGGAGAAGAAGCTTGGTTGCTGCTTTACTTCTAGATCGATGGAGTTGGCGGGGAGCTGGTGTGTTCTTCCGTTCAAGCGCGGCGGGGGACACCGATGGAGAGGCGTCTCCGGCAGGCTTCCGTGGTGGAAGCAGAAGCAGGAGAGCCTCGAGATCAACTCCTTCATCAAGCGCTGCGGCCTCCTCTTCAAGCATGGTGAGTGGTGGTTGCTCTTTTCGCTGGCCGGCCGTGGAGGCGAGGGGCGGAGAGTTAGTTGCTGCTCGGTTTTTGTTTTTGGGAGGAGGCCTTTGCTGCATCCTCGAGCTTCTCACGCGGTGGACAAGTTTGCCATCGCGATCTTTGGCCAGAATGGTGGCCTTTCTTCAACCTCCATGGCGGAGGCCTGTTATGATCCGCATGCTGCAGGTGCTCGACGCCGTTCTATCTCCAAGTGGTTTTGTCCCCGGAGATGCTCTGGCGGCAGGTGGCAGTGGATTTTCGTCGGAGTGGAGGCCCAAGCGAGCAGAACTGCCTCCAGGCTCGGCGGCACCGGCGGTGTTGCCTCGAGCTCTCCGGCGTGTGGCAGAGGAGGACGACGAGGGCTTGATTGCTTTTTATCCTTTAGTCCTAGGGTCCTGTTTGCAATTTTAGAGGTCCTTTTTCCGATTTTAGATCTTTCTGCGCAAAAGATGCTATGGAGGGATCTCTCTGTAATTGTAACCTGCCAGTGTTAATGAATGCAGCTCCGGCCCGTTGGGCCGCCCCCTTGTTCAAAAAAAAAAAAAAAAGAGAAAAATATAAAAGGAAAGATCCGTGAGCTGCATGCAAGGGCATGCGAAAGTCTGGGTCACGTAAAAAAAAAAAAGGAGAGCAGCACCCATCTGGGTAGTATCTAATCTAAGTACAACACGGTTTCCAAAGCCGTCAAAGAAAAAAGAAAAAGTCAGAGCTCTCAAGTTTCCAGCTAGTTTGGTTCCCTCGTTACATGGAGCAAAGAAAAAGAAAAAGAAAAAGAAGAGATAGAAGGCCGGCCTGGGAGCTGCAGTCTGAATCGAACAAGGACTTAGACAGCCGTTCGACACCAATTAATGCAAGGTTATGATTGGTCACGTCCAGACAAAAGAAAAAATTAGATGGGACCGGTGTTTCGTCACAGCAATAGGCAAGAGCAAGCTACCGCATGGATCATCATTTGCAGTCATAGATCGTCATTGCATGCTGTATAAAAGCCGGCCGTGAAGGAAGCCGGACAGAAGAAGAGCCGGACAGAAGAAAAGCCGGCCACACAAGGGAAACTGAGCACTACTACTTACGACGCACCCATGCGGCAGGCTTTTCAAGACTGCAATAAAAATGAAAAAGGAAAAACAAAGATGCGCCGCTCCAGTCCATGACGCGTTGCGTCGCGAAGACATGACCTGGCTGCTGCAGGCTTCGGACGACAACCATCAATGACCCGGCTGCCGGCCGGCTTTGAGCGCGACTGTTGCTGGGTCTCACCACGTCGCCAACGATATTCAGACAGCTAAGTCATGTTTATGGTTACTATTTTTATCATTCTGTCAAGAGCCGACATATTTTACCGATTGCTGTATTGAAGACATGGATCCTACCGCTTAAAAGACGCGTGTGATGATGTTCGGGTTGCAAACACCGAACCCCGCACGTGAAACATATTTGTGGACGATCTGTGAAACATCTCTCAGCCTTTACATTGCTCAATGAGATCTCAGTGGATTTATCAAAGTCGGGTTATAGAATTCCCGCAAATGGATTTTTCAAAGTCGGGCTATCGAATTCCCGCAAATGGATTTTTCAAAGTCGGGCTATCGAATTCCCGCAAAGGAATTTATCAAAGTTGAGTCATCTAATACTCGCAAGGGATTTCTTATTGCGGTTAAAACGCCATCATCATGCTCCGGCTCTACTGCCGTCGCCTATTGCCGAAGTCCGGCTTATGCATTATCAACAGCAGGAGTGCATTTCTGGAAAGAAAAGGGAAAAGAAAAGAAAAGGAAAAAGCTTAGCCCAAGAGTGCGACGCAACTTCGGTTAGTGTCGCCCGAGAGTGCTTCGCAAAATTTAAGGTCTTGGGGGCTGATCGCTTGAATAGCGCAGTTACAAACTCAAGACCCGGCAAAAAAGCCACATTGGTCATGGGGGCTGATTACTTAAAAGAAAGGTACAGCTACAATCTCATGACCCGGCAAGTATCAGAGCAACTATATTCTTGGTTTCCTAGCTTAAGCTCGATGTGACTCGCGCTTATATGGCCTGATTGCTCACCTGTAAATTCAATCAGCCTGATGCCCATTGGGACTTGTCTGACCCTGTTTTTATCAGAGAAGAGGCGACAGGAAAAATCCATGCGAAAGCCGGCTTATAGTTCAAGGAAACCAAAAGGGTCATCTAAACCAAAGGATTTGCAGAACGACAGATAACGTTCACTAAAAAAGCAAATCCTCAGGGTGTACGAACACCATCAGAGTATGACACTTAGAGAGCTCCGAGTAGCTGCAGGCAGCAGACCCGGCGCTTGGGGGCTACTCATCAGAAAAATCAGTTATGCTCAAATTGCTATAAGTCCCAAGATGCTGTAGGCTCAAGACCGGCACTTGGGGGCTACCCAGTTTGAAGCTATTAGTTCTCAAGGAAGACCCGGAGCGCAGCAAGCTGCAGATCCGGCTCTTGGGGGCTACTCAGTTTGAAGCTCAAAAGTTGTTAAAGTAAGAAATTTAAAGTCCCAGGTCGCTGCGAGCAACAACCCGGCACTTGGGGGCTAGAGTCAGGAAGTAATATTCCCCGAGGTGAAGAATCAAAATCAAATTCGGGTCTCAAAAGTAAGCCGGAGTTTTTGCGCGAGGTCTTCTTCAAACCCGGATCATAAATATCTGGAACATCCTTCAGCATAGCCTCCGTATGAGCAGGCTTAATCAGGGTCAGATGAAACCCGGTTGAAAAAAAAAACATGGTTATATGAGGCGGAACGCCAAGAAGAGTCGGCCCAATGATTTAATAGTGTAACTCGGATTTTTAGTTCACAAGTATTTATCTTATTTCAGGAGATTAACCCGGATTTGAGCTGGCGGCTTCAATGAAGCATCATGATCAAGATCAAGGTCACAAAGAAGAGCAAGCCAAGCTCATATCCAAATTAATCTTGGGGGCTACTGTTGGGGGAATCATAACCCGGTAGGCCCATGAGCAGGGTTACACTTGGGCCGGAGAGCTCATTTCATAACCCGACCAGAATAATGACACGTCACCAGGGAAGACCCCTCATCAGGCGAGACCTGTCATCAGGCGAGACCCGTCATCAGGGAAGACCCCTCATCAGGCGAGACCCGTCATCAGGCGAGACCCGTCATCAGGGAAGACCCGTCATCAGGGAAGACCCGTCATTGTCATGCGGGCTCTCAGGAAGAGTCCGCGGGAAGAACCGTCATCAGGGAAGACGCGTCATTGTCATGCGGGCTCTCAGGAAGAGTCCGCGGGAAGAACCGTCTTCAGGGAAGACCCATCATTGTCAGGCGGGCTCTCAGGAAGAGTCCTCGCTCGGCGAGTGTTGGGGGAATCATAACCCGGTAGGCCCATGAGCAGGGTTACACTTGGGCCGGAGAGCTCATTTCATAACCCGACCAGAATAATGACACGTCACCAGGGAAGACCCCTCATCAGGCGAGACCTGTCATCAGGCGAGACCCGTCATTAGGGAAGACCCGTCATCAGGGAAGACCCGTCATTGTCATGCGGGCTCTCAGGAAGAGTCCGCGGGAAGAACCGTCATCATGGAAGACCCGTCATTGTCAGGCGGGCTCTCAGGAAGAGTCCGCGCTCGGCGAGGTTTCAGGAAGACCCAGAGAAGGAAGGCTCTAGAATACTCGGAGGCAATATTCGTCACGGAGTCCAAGACTTGGAGGATACGAAAGACAAGATGAGTTAGAGTAGAACTCCAAGTAGTCTTACCATGTAAACCAGGAGACCTGGCGCCCATATAAGCCGGCTCCTAGGTCATAGAAAGATAAGTGAGAAGAGGGCCATGAGATAGACAAAATAGAGAGAGCTCCCAGGAGAGAGCTCCCACGCCGGAGTCATCTAAACCCGGCGATCGCCATTGGCGCACCATGTAACATATTATCATATCAGTGATTTATAGCAAGACGTAGGGATCCTCCACCGAGGGGACCCGAACTTGGGTAAAAAACATCTTCTCCCTCGTAGAGCTAGACAATCTCCTGAGTGCCAGAGTCGCCTTGCCCCTCATTTCAAAGTTTCCACCCGGAAACATCTGCCGTGACAATCCCACGACAGTTGGCGCCCACCGTGGGGCATGCGGCCAGATATGTGCTCATCAAAGGAGAAGCGCTGCAGGATGGAAAGAGTCATCGTCAACAAGATCGCCAGCGTTCGGCAAGATCTCATCGTTCAGATTATGGCTGGGAGCCGGAAGCAGATTCGTTCGAAAAAAGACAAAGCCGACATACAAGAGACGACCATGGAGGGATCAGATCTGGATGATTCATACGGAGCAAATCGGGCGAACAGATTCAGCCGAAAAATTATCACCAAGCGATGTATCAGATCCACCAGGATTCAGAAGTAGCATGGCATAGTTTGCCGTCGTTTCAATCAGAGCGAGAAGTTTGATTATCAGCGATCGAGTTCTTCTAGGCGGGCTTCGTACCGTGCCTGGGCATTGTGCAGTGGAAACAATAAAGAAAAACCGGCATGAAAGCGGTAAAAGCAAGCCAGCATGAGAGCATTGTTCAGAGAGAGAAGCCGGACATGAAAAACTGCTGGCCATAGAAGAGCCGGCAAGGGAACGACACGGAGAGAAAGAGGCCGGGGTCGAGCCGGAAAAAGATCAAAAAAGAAGAAAACAAAATCAAGTCAAGGATTGGCCGGACCCGGGATACTAAAATATTACGTGGCCAGAAGGAGCTGATGAGATCGTGCGGAAGGTTACGCCGGAATTGATCAGCGTAATTAAAGATCGTTGGAGCAAATACCAAGGAAGAGTTTTGGAGCAGCTATTTTATTACTCAGTTCCAGTTCTAGGGACATCATGTACGTGAGCAATGAAGAAAAGGTCACGTCAAACAAGAGGAAAGGAAACAACAGCCATAGAGAAAAAAGAAAAGTCGTGTTGATTTGAAAGGATACTATTTTCAGCTGCGCGCGAGAAAGTACAAGAAAAGAAAAGGAAAGAGTGTAAACCGTGTGCACTAGCTAGCACTCACGTGGATCATCCGATCCGTGAGCTGGCCGGATTCCAAGGCAGACAAGAAAAAAGAGAAGAGAGGAAATAGAAGCCGGATGCTAGTTCGATCGTAACTACAAGCACGACCCGGTCAAACATATTTGACAGCTGATCTACGTAAGGTCGCTGTGGCAATCCGGAGGAAAGCCGGCCATGAAGGGAAGCCGGTCAGAAGAAGAGTCAGCCATGCAATAACAAGACTCCACGTTGTCCGTACAGCAAGAAAAGCCGGCAGAAAAATTACCAACTCAGAAGCACATCAATCAAAACGAATCATGGCTACTCACGAGACATGGAGCATTACAAGCTGGCTTCAAGCAGCACCGATCAATGACCCGGCCGCCGGCCGGCTTCGAGCGCGCCTGCCGCCGGGTTTCACCACGTCGCCGACGGCATTCAGTTCAGACAGCTAAGTCATGTTTATGGTTAAAATTTTATCATTCAGTCAGAAGTCAACACATTTTACCGATTGCTGTATTGAAGACATGAATCCTACCGCTTAAAAGACGCGTGTGATGATGTTCGGGTTACAAATACCGGACCCCGCACGTGAAACATATTTGTGGACGATCCGTGAAACATCTCTTAGCCTTTACATTGCTCAACGAGATCTCAGTGGATTTATCAAAGTCGGGCTATAGAATTCCCGCAAACGGATTTTTCAAAGTCGGGCTATCGAATTCCCGCAACTGGATTTTTCAAAGTCGGGCTATAGAATTCCCGCAAATGGATTTTTCAAAAGTCGAGTTATCTTTTGCTCGCAATGGATTTCTTAATAACAAGATCGCTATCAAAGCGCCATCATCGTGCTCCGGCTCTATTGCCGTCGCCAATTGCCGTATTCCGGCTTATGCATCAAGAATAAAAAAGCTTAGCCCAAGAGTGCGACGCAACTTCGGTTAGCGATGCCCAGGAGTGCTTTGCAGCCAGATATTAGCTTCGCCCAAGAGCGTGACGCAACTTCGGTTAGTGTCGCCCGAGAGTGCTTCGCAAAATTTAAGGTCTTGGGGGCTGATCGCTTGAATAGCGCAGTTACAAACTCAAGACCCGGCAAAAAAGCCACATTGGTCATGGGGGCTGATTACTTAAAAGAAAGGTACAGCTACAATCTCATGGTCCGGCAAGTATCAGAGCCACTGTATTCTTGGTTTCCTAGCTTAAGCTCGATGTGACTCGCGCTTATATGGCCTGATTGCTCACCTGTAAATTCAATCAGCCTGATGCCCATTGGGACTTGTCTGACCCTGTTTTTATCAGAGAAGAGGCGACAGGAAAAATCCATGCGAAAGCCGGCTTATAGTTCAAGGAAACCAAAAGGGTCATCTAAACCAAAGGATTTGCAGAACGACAGATAACGTTCACTAAAAAAGCAAATTCTCAGGGTGTACGTACACCATCAGAGTATGACACTTAGAGAGCTCCAAGTAGCTGCAGGCAGCAGACCCGGCGCTTGGGGGCTACTCATCAGAAAAAATCGGTTATGCTCAAATTGCTATAAGTCCCAAGATGCTGTAGGCTCAAGACCGGCACTTGGGGGCTACCCAGTTTGAAGCTATTAGTTCTCAAGGAAGACCCGGAGCGCAGCAAGCTGCAGATCCGGCTCTTGGGGGCTACTCAGTTTGAAGCTCAAAAGTTGTTAAAGTAAGAAATTTAAAGTCCCAGGTCGCTGCGAGCAACAACCCGGCACTTGGGGGCTAGAGTCAGGAAGTAATATTTCCCGAGGTGAAGAATCAAAATCAAATTCGGGTCTCAAAAGTAAGCCGGAGTTTTTGCGCGAGGTCTTCTTCAAACCCGGATCATAAATATCTGGAACATCCTTCAGCATAGCCTCCGTATGAGCAGGCTTAATCAGGGTCAGATGAAACCCGGTTGAAAAAAAAAAACATGGTTATATGAGGCGGAACGCCAAGAAGAGTCGGCCCAATGATTTAATAGTGTAACCCGGATTTTTAGTTCACAAGTATTTATCTTATTTCAGGAGATTAACCCGGATTTGAGCTGGCGGCTTCAATGAAACATCATGATCAAGATCAAGGTCACAAAGAAGAGCAAGCCAAGCTCATATCCAAATTAATCTTGGGGGCTACTGTTGGGGGAATCATAACCCGGTAGGCCCATGAGCAGGGTTACACTTGGGCCGGAGAGCTCATTTCATAACCCGACCAGAATAATGACACGTCACCAGGGAAGACCCCTCATCAGGCGAGACCTGTCATCAGGCGAGACCCGTCATCAGGGAAGACCCGTCATCAGGGAAGACCCGTCATTGTCATGCGGGCTCTCAGGAAGAGTCCGCGGGAAGAACCGTCATCATGGAAGACCCGTCATTGTCAGGCGGGCTCTCAGGAAGAGTCCGCGCTCGGCGAGGTTTCAGGAAGACCCAGAGAAGGAAGGCTCTAGAATACTCGGAGGCAATATTCGTCACGGAGTCCAAGACTTGGAGGATACGAAAGACAAGATGAGTTAGAGTAGAACTCCAAGTAGTCTTACCATGTAAACCAGGAGACCTGGCGCCCATATAAGCCGGCTCCTAGGTCATAGAAAGATAAGTGAGAAGAGGGCCATGAGATAGACAAAATAGAGAGAGCTCCCAGGAGAGAGCTCCCACGCCGGAGTCATCTAAACCCGGCGATCGCCATTGGCGCACCATGTAACATATTATCATATCAGTGATTTATAGCAAGACGTAGGGATCCTCCACCGAGGGGACCCGAACTTGGGTAAAAAACATCTTCTCCCTCGTAGAGCTAGACAATCTCCTGAGTGCCAGAGTCGCCTTGCCCCTCATCTCAAAGTTTCCACCCGGAAACATCTGCCGTGACAATCCCACGACAGCGAGGTTTCAGGAAGACCCAGAGAAGGAAGGCTCTAGAAGACTCGGAGGCAATATTCATCACGGAGTCCAAGACTTGGAGGATACGAAAGACAAGATGAGTTAGAGTAGAACTCCAAGTAGTCTTACCATGTAAACCAGGAGACCTGGCGCCCATATAAGCCGGCTCCTAGGTCATAGAAAGATAGGTGAGAAGAGGGCCATGAGATATACAAAATAGAGAGAGCCCCCAGAGAGAGAGCTCCCACGCCGGAGTCATCTAAACCCGGCGATCGCCATTGGCGCACCATGTAACATATTATCATATCAGTGATTTATAGCAAGACGTAGGGATCCTCCACCGAGGGGACCCGAACTTGGGTAAAAAACATCTTCTCCCTCGTAGAGCTAGACAATCTCCTGAGCGCCAGAGTCGCCTTGCCCCACATCTCAAGTTTCCACCCGGAAACATCTGCCGTGACAATCCCACGACAGAGGCCATCAAAAAGAGAAACAGAAAAAGTAAAAAAAAGTAAAAAAAAAGAAAAAAAAAGAAAAGGGGGCAACATTACTACTCTTTATCCACACTTGTGCTCATGTTATAGCACCTGTAGTATTCATAGTCATCATTTGTACTCGTGTTTAGGACCTTTACTCCATATGAGAGAGTTTTCATGTTTTATTTGCATAACTATGTGGGGAACTTTACATTATAAAACTTGGCTTGTATATTCCAATGATGAGCCTCCTCAAAAGTGCTCTAGGTCTTCATGAGCAAGCAAGTTGGATGCACCCTGATGTCTACGCACGCTTCTATTCTCGTAGACAGTGTTGGGCCTCCAAGAGCAAAGTTTTGTAGGACAGCAGCAAGTTTCCCTTAAGTGAATCACCCAAGGTGTCGGCCCAGTGGATTCTAGGGTGTGCAGAGCCCACTCTCCACGGGCCGCGCACGCGTCAGCGTCCACGAAACGGCTAGGGACCAAGCCAACCGCTTGGGGAGCCCCCCCCCCCCGAGGAAGAAACCCCTGGAAGGGACCTGAGGCGCCGGCAGAGGCCTGAAGGAGGCCCCCCCCCCGAGGGCGTCCCACTTGAGGGCTCTCTCCCTCTGAAGGGAGCCGGCCCGGCTCCTTCCCCTCGAGAGCCTCAGGCCCCTGAGGGGACACTTCGCGGCAAAGGAAGCGCTGCAGAGCGCACATGGGCTCTGCTGCGGCCGCAGGGTGACGCGCGCGTCTGCGCGCACGACAGCAACAGCGTCACAGTTGCCGCTCCCATGATAAAAGGGGTCAACAAAGTTCTGTGTCCCCTGCGCCGCCAGCGACGCTTTCCTCTTTGGTGATAAAGCAGTTGGCCGGCACAACGCTCCAACGACGACGTCACTGCGGGCACACCCCACGGTCTCCGCCGCGCCTGCGAGCCGCTCTGCCAAGTCTGCAACTTGTCGGCCACAGTGCGCCGCTTTAACACGGAAGAGGCGCGTCCAAGGACGGAGGAGACAGCTGCTCTGCCACGAAGGCAGGCTTTGCGACCATGGACCGGGTCCATGAACGAGCAAGCAGTAGTGCACCCCACTCCGCCACTGGTGGCCATGTGGGAACCCGTCGACTGCGCAGGTCGCAGGGATGAGGCCCGGGGCAACTATTTAAGGAGAGGGGGCACTTCCGTAGTAGAGGATCCGCAACTCGATCCCAAGCTCAATAGCGTCCTCCACCTCCGGACCCTCTCAAGGCCCGGAGGCTTGTTGTACTACAGTCACCACAGTGCAATCGAGACAAGCAGGAGTAGCGGTGTTACCTCACCTTGAGGGCCGTGAACCTGGGTAAGGGCCGGTGTCGCTCTCTGCCGTGCAGTTCCGCTCCAAGCACCGCGAGCAACGTCGCGGCGTGCATCGAGGGTTGTTTGACCTCCGTGTTCAGTCCCCCCTTCGAACCTCTTCCCGGGGCGAGACTACCCCTGTTACGTGGGAGTTCATTCCTCGACATTTGGCGCGCCAGGTAGGGGGACTGAGGCGCGTCTTCAACCTCCGAACTCCGCGCCATGATGGACACCCGCGCGACGCGCGCCAACAGGCGCACCTCCGAGAGAGCTCACACCGAGCCCGGCACTGCACCCACCCGCGGCCGCCGTGGTCGCCCCCGCGCGACCGAACGCGCTGGCACCGGCCCGCGCGTGGAAGAGCCGGAGAGCGAGGAGCACCGCGAAGGAGACCAGCGTGACGACGAGGACCTCTCCGAGCGCCGCGGGGACGCTGAGTCCTCGCACCCGTCCCGGCGCCAGAGCGTGTCCACGCGGGAGCATCAAGAGCCCGCCCCGCACACCGCGCTACTGATGGCTCAGGAGCTCCTCCGCTACCGGCCAAGTGCCGAAGCGCACGACCAGTGGCTGGACCGCCTCCACCACCTCGTCGACATCGCAACCACACGCCCCGCTCCGTCGCGCTCCATCGTGCCTTCCGGCCCTGCAGGGACGGCCGCACGAGGTGCGCCACCGCCGCCGCCGGGACCGCCCCCGGCCGCGGCACAGCGGGCTCCCTCCCATGCTTCCTCGCCGCACGACTGCCAAATCGTGCAGCGCACCGCACCTGACGCGCGCGTAGGCATGGAGCGACGTCGCGACCTCCAAAACCGCCTCGTCGAGGAGCTCGGTCAGGCGGGGCAGCAAAACCGCAGGGCCCTCCAGGGAGGAACGGCCACCTATGCCTCAGGCTGCATGGCCTTCACGCGCACCCTGCGCCGTGTGGTCTGGCCACAGAAGTTCAGGCCAGCGCTCCCCAAGGGCTTCGACGGGTCCACCAACCCTCTCGAGTTCCTGCAGCTCTACACCACTTCCATCCAGGCTGCAGGGGGCGATGACAAAGTCATGGCCAACTGGTTCTCCCACGCCCTCAGGGACTCCGCTCTGTCCTGGCTTCTCAACCTGCCCGAGGACTCCATCGACTCCTGGGAGGAGCTCTGCAGGCAGTTCGTCGCCAACTTCAAGGGCACGTACGAGCGCGCACTCACCCACAACGACTTGCGCGCTGTGGTGCAGAAGAAGGGTGAAACTCTTCGCAAGTACATCCAGCGCTTCAGCCAGGTGCGGAACAAAATTCCAAACATCCCCGACACCCAGGTGATCGCTGCCTTCCGCGAGGGCGTCACGAACCGCAGGATGCTCGAGAAGCTCGGCATCCACGACAAGCTCACCTCTGTGGTGAAGCTGTTCGATCTGGCGGACAAGTGCGCCAAGGCTGAAGAGGGACTCCTCTTCGTCAAGATGAGCGCGCGGGGGGACGACCCGGGCGAAGGGTCCAAGAGCCACAAGAAGAAGGAAGAGCCCAAGCGCAAGGCCACCGCGGTCCTCGCGGCAGAGCCTGACGCAAAGGGCTCCCGCAGGGGCTCCCCCGAGCGCGGCGACAAAGAAGTGGACCACCGTCCGTTCTGCGTCTACCACAACAGGCGCGGGCACGCTACAGACGACTGCTTCGACCTCAAGAGGCTGAGCAGGGAACGCGAGCAGGGAGAAGGCAGCGGAGGCCGCGGCAGAGGTCGCGGCTACCGCAGGGACGCCAAGGGCAGGCGCGATGGCGGCTACCAGAAGCCGTCGGGCCCTCAAGCCAACGCCGCCCAGAAGAACAACAACCTCCCCGACGAGGAAGATGGAGGCTACCAGGCCCCGAGAGGCGCCATGGCCTGCATCCTCGGCGGAGCTCAAGCGCCCAAGTCGAACAATCAGTTCAAGCAGTTCGCCCGCGAACTCAACGCTGCGCTCCCGAGCACCGAGACTTCCAGGCCCCTCAAGTGGTCCCAGTACACCATCGCCTTCGACGCCAAGGACCACCCCAAGTCGACCAAGACCGTTGGAACCCTCCCCCTGGTCTGCTCCCCCACCATCAACAACATCACCGTCTCCAAGACGCTCATCGACGGGGGAGCGGGCCTGAATGTCATCTCTGTCGAGACCTTCGAGACGCTTCAAGTGCCCTACGAGTGGCTTATGCCCTCCAGGCCGTTCACGGGCGTCACCAGTGGTTCTATCGAGCCTCTGGGACAAGTCCGCCTCGCGGTCACCTTTGGCACGCAGAAGAACTACCGCACGGAGCTGATCGACTTCGACGTCGCGCACATCGGTCTGCCGTACAACGCCATCCTCGGCTACCCCGCCCTTGCGAAGTTCATGGCCGTCACGCATCACGCCTACAACATGGTCAAGATTCCCAGCAGCGCTGGCACCATCGCCGTCCATGGCCATGTCCTGGACGCCACGCGCGCTGTCGAGAGCGCCTACAAGGCAGCCGCCATGGCTTTCCCGGCTGACGAGGACATGGAGCCTCTCGAGAGGCCCAGGAAGAAGAAGCAGGTGTTCTCTCAGGAGCAAGCCGCCACGAAGAAGGTGCCGCTGGACACCACCAGCTCGGGGGCTGAAGGCTCGGGGGCTAGCGTCACCATAGGCGCCGCCCTGCCTCCCAAATAGGAAGGCGCGCTCGTCGCCTTCCTTCGGGCAAACTCTGACATGTTCGCGTGGACTCCGTCAGATATGTCCGGCGTACCAAGGGAGGTGATCGAGCACCACTTAGCCGTGTGTCCAGACGCACGCCCCGTCAAGCAAAAAGCACGGAAGCAAGCCCCCGAGAAGCAAGCCTTCATCATCAAGGAAGTAGAGAAACTCAAGGCGGCAAATGTCGTCCGCGAAGTCGCGCACCCCACTTGGCTCTCCAACGGTGTGGTCGTCCCTAAACCCGCTGGAGGAGGCCGACTCTGCATCGACTACACCGATGTCAACAAGGCCTGCCCCAAGGACCCATACCCCATGCCGAGGATAGACCAGATCGTGGACTCCACCGCTGGCTGTGACCTCCTCTGTTTTCTAGATGCCTTCTCTGGTTATCACCAGATCAAGATGGCTAAAGAGGACGAGGAGAAGACGGCATTCCTCACCCCCTGTGGTGTGTACTGCTACACATGCATGCCCTTTGGCCTGAAGAACGCTGGGGCCACCTTCCAGAGGCTCATGAGGATAGCCTTGGGGGCTCAGATGGGCAGAAATGCTGAGGCCTACGTCGATGACATCGTGGTCAAGTCTCGAGAGGGGGACACCCTCTTGAGGGATCTAGAGGAAACCTTCGCCAGCCTGAGAAAGGTGAGCATCAAGCTCAACCCCGCCAAGTGCGTCTTCGGGGTCCCTTCAGGCAAGCTCCTCGGATTCCTCGTGTCCCACCGCGGCATAGAGGCAAATCCTGACAAGATCAAGGCCATAGAACAAATGCAGCCCCCTCGCCGACTCAAGGAAATGCAGCGCCTTGCGGGCTGCATGGCCAGCCTCGGTCGTTTCATCTCTAAATTCGGCGAGCGAGCCCTGCCGTTTTTCAAGATCATGAAGAGGTCGGGCACATTCAAGTGGACCCCTGAGGCGGATAGAGCCTTCGAAGATTTAAAGAAGTATCTGGCTAGCCCTCCGGTCTTGGTGGCCCCCAGGGCAGGCGAGCACTTGAAGCTGTACCTCTCAGCCACCCCTCAGACAGCAAGCGCCGTCTTGGTGGTCGAGAGGGAAGAGCCTGTCCTCCCCAAGAAAAGCACTGCCACTCCAAGCCCGGAACCCCCCGACAAAGGCCCCGTCGAAGGAGCAGCCTCCGCAGACCCACGGCCAGGCCCATCGCCTCAAGTCGAGCCTGCTCCAACAACCCCTGTCGAGAGGCCTCCACAGGCAGATACCGACAGGAGCCCTGAAGAGCCCCCCCAGAGGGCCGATGCCGCGCCACCTCAGACAACCCTCGTCGAGCACCCCGTCTACTTCGTCAGCACGGTGGTACGGGACGCTCGCGAGCGGTATCCAATGCAGCAGAAGCTCCTCGTCGCGCTCCTCATCGCCTCCAGAAAGCTGAGACACTACTTCCAGGGCCACCCCATCACGGTGGTCACCGCTTTCCCCCTGGAGCAAATCCTGCGCAACCCCAACGCCACAGATCGTGTCGCAGGGTGGAACATCAAGCTGCAGCCTTTCAACTTGCGCTTCGACACCACGAGGGTCATAAAAGGAAGAGCGCTGGCTGATTTCGTCGCCGAATGGACTGACCCAAGCCCTGAGGAGCCTCGTGAGGCAGAGGCCGAGCCCTCGGGAGACGCGGCGCCCAGCCACTGGACCATGCACTTCGATGGAGCCTTCGCTTGCCGCAATGGCGGAGCAGGCGTCGTCCTAACCTCGCCCAAGGGTGACAAGCTTTATTATGCTATCCAGCTGTGCTTCACAATCGACAAGATCTCCAACAACATCGCCGAATACGAAGGCCTCCTCGCCGGCTTAAGGGCCGCCATCGCTCTAGGCGTCAAGCACCTACTCGTCAAGGGAGACTCACAGCTGCTCGTCAACTTCTCCAACAAGAGTTACACGCCGAAAGACGACCACATGGCCGCATACCTCGAAGAGGTCCGCAAGCTTGAGAAGCACTTCAGGGGCATGGAGCTCATGCACATCCCGAGGAAAGAAAACCAAGAGGCCGACGACATCGCCAAGCGAGCCTCGCGGAGGCAGCCCCAGCAGGCCGGTGTTTTCGAAGAGAGGCTCGCCAAGGCATCCATCAAGCAGCCTCGAGAGGCCACACCCGCAAGCGCAGGCGAGGTGCTCCCACCGCCTCCTGAGTCTGGGGCGCCTGATTGTGGTCCCAGCACAGGGGAGCGTCTGCTGCTGACGGCAACCCACCAGGCCTCAGGCTGGATTGATGAGCTCAAGGACTACTTGGTGAAAGGAATCCTCCCTGAAGAAGATACTGATGCAGAGCGAGTCGCTCGACAAGCAAAGTCATACTGCATCCTCGAGGAAAACCTCTACCGCAAGCGCCCAAATGGTGTAGCGCTCAAGTGCGTCCCTCCTGAGGAAGGCCGAGAGCTGATTAAGGACATCCACAGCGGGGAGTGCGGCCACCACTCATGTGCGCGCACCCTCACAGGCAAGGTCTTCAGGAGCGGCTTCTACTGGCCGCAGGTGCTTCAAGATGCGGTCGCCATTGTGCAAACCTGCGACGCCTGCCAATTCCACGCCAAGCAAATCCATCAGCCGGCACTGGAGCTTCAGACCATCCCGCTCTCCTGGCCGTTCGCGGTCTGGGGGCTGGACATCCTGGGCCCCTTCCCGAAGTCGCAGGGGGGCTACCGTTTCCTCCTCGTGGCCATCGACAAGTTCACCAAGTGGACCGAGGTTGAGCCGGTGCGCACCATACCAGCTGGGGCTGCGGTGAAGTTCATCCGAAGCTTGGTCTGCCGCTTCGGCGTGCCCAACCGCATCATCACTGACAACGGCTCGCAATTCACCAGCGGCATCTTCCGAGCCTACTGCGACAAACTGGGTATCAAGGTCTGCTTCGCCTCGGTAGCTCACCCACGCAGCAACGGTCAAGCCGAGCGAGCAAACGCAGAAGTCCTCAAGGGCCTCAAGACCAGGAGCTTCAACATCCTTAAGGGCCACGGCAAGGGTTGGATTGACGAGCTCCCCTCAGTGCTCTGGTCCATACGCACAACCTCCTCGAGGCCTACAGGCGAAACGCCGTTCGCTCTGGTCTACGGAGCCGAGGCGGTCCTCCCCGCAGAAATCAAGCATGGATCGCCACGGGTCCTTGCCTTTAATGAGGACACCCAAGAGGGCCTCCACAACGACGACCTGCTGCTTCTCGAGGGACTGCGCCGTCAGGCCGCCCTCAGGGCGGCAGGGTACCAGCAAGACCTGCGACGCTACCACAGCCGCCATGTGCGCTCACGCACCCTTGAAGCGGGCGACCTCGTCCTCAGGCGAATCCTCTCCAGGGAAGGTCTCCACAAGCTCTCCCCGATGTGGGAAGGCCCCTACAGGGTCTCCCACGTCGCCAGGCCTGGCGCAGTACGCCTCGAGACCGAGGACGGCATCCCCGTCAAGAACCCGTGGAACATCGCGCATCTGCGCAAGTTCTACCCGTGATCACAGTCACGCCAGGCATTTTTTGTCTCTAGAGGGAAGCTCACGGCTTCACCTCCAAGCTTCTCAAAGCTTCTCTCGAGGCCCAGCCCTCCGAGCTCTCCTGCAAATGAGCCCCCGCAGGCCGCAGTGAACCTCTGCCACTAATGGGTGGTCCCCATGCCTCGACATGGAAGGAACGTTAGCTTGGCAAACCCAAGTGTAATGAACCGATTTTCGTTCCAAGTGAACTTTGCGCTCTAGCGCCATGTTCGTTCCAAGTGAACTATGCGCTACGGCGCCGCTATGTAATATTTTGATGGTGAGTTTATTACAGCTTTATTTCATTTATTGAAAATGGGCACTTATATCTCTCCACATGCGTACCTCGCGAGCGGGGGCTGAGTACGGTGCCAGTGCCTCAAGTGACACACCAGCAGCACTGCAAAACCCAAGGATCCGAGCTCTGGCTAGAGGGCAGGCCCTCCCAAGCACGCCATCTCTTCAAAGGACCTTGGTACTCTCTCTCCTCGCAAGGAACGCCTGAGGGGACCTATAAGCGCGCATTAGTCCCTGATGCTGTGATCTAGCGTTTCGGCTCGCCCCTCTAACATCCACAGAGAGCGAAAGTCCCCACCAGGCCTGCGGAGGAGAACCCTAGGCCCCTGAAGGTGAGACCTCCGCCAGAGAAGGCCCACACCGGGAAAACGCCTCGCGAAGCTAAGTTTCTCGCCCACCTCAAGGGAATCCTCGCTTTTTTCTCATAAGCACTCTGCGTCCCTCAAGCGGTTCTTTCCTTACTCTCCGTGGACTGCTTGCGCGTCAAAGGGGGGCCCTCAGCACCGCGACTTGAGGGCTCTTATCTCCCCAAGCCTTAAACTCCCCCCGGCCTTGCCGAGTCATTGCTCGAGCATACCGTAGCGGCAGGAGTCATAGCGCGAGGGGAAGGGTCCAACGACGCAGAGCGAAAAAGGCATGGAGATGAAGCAAAGACCCCTCGAAGGGAGCGCACTCTTAATCGATAGCAAAATGTTTATGAAGTGAAGAGGTAAATTACAAGGTGGAAAATGAAATTCTCTAATGGGCAAACGCCCCTAAAAGCGCTGCAAGCGCGACGCGTTGCAGGAGGAGATTAGTCGGAGGCCTCAGCGTCGTCCTGGTCGCTCTCTTCTTCCTCCTCGGGCTCGCTCCCCTCGCCACCTTCCTCTGCAGCGGCCCGCCTGAAGCGGCTGCAGAAGTCGTCCACCTGGTCGCGGACGGAGCTGGAGGCTTTCCACGCAGCGTCCCCCTCCAGTGGCTCGGTCACCGTGGCGAGGTCGAACCCGGGCTGGAGGTGGACGAGGTTGGAGAAGATGCGGTCCACCGCCACCGCCAGAAGCTGACGGCACTCCTCCTCAACCACGTCGCGGATCTCCGCGGTAGGGCCTTCGAGCGCTGTGAAGAGCTGCTCGAAGTACAGGAGATAGGTGGCAGCGTCGGCGTGGCCCTGAGCCGGAACGCTTGGCGCCTCCGCCCCCAGCTTCGCGGCGAGCTCACGACCCCGTCCCGTCAAGGACAGGAACATGCGCTCCCGCTGCTGCGACAGCACCTGCGCCGCCTGGATGCTCTCCGCCGCCTCGACTGCCTTCTCCACAGCAGGCCCCACCTGCCGGTTCATCTCCTCCATGTCCCCCATGAGGGAGGCAAGGTCCTGGGAGATGTCCTCCCTGGCCTTCTCAGCGGCGAGGCGGCGATCAGTCTCGCGGTTCACCTTGGCGGCGAGCTTGGCGTTCTCCTTCTCGAGCTTTTGGATCCGGGCGCCGCTCTCCCCCAGCCTCGCCTTGAAGCGGTCCTCCTGCTTGGAGAATTTATCCTTGTAGTCCTGGGAGACTGCGGCGCGGATCTTGTTCTCCTTCTCCCGGAGCTCCTTGTTGAGCTCGTCCTTCCGCTCGGCAAGCCGCACGTTGGCTCGCTCCACATTCCCCTTGTGGGCGGCGACCTCGCGCTCGAGCTTGCTGAACGCCGAAGCAACGCTATCTTCGCGGGCCTCAAGGGCCGTGCGCTGTCCTGACAGCTCCTGCTCCCTCAGCGCCAGCTGCTCGTCGCGCCGGCGTGCATCCTCCTCGCGCTCGCTCAAAGCGCGCCCGCGGGCCTCCAGGCTCGAGCGGAGTTCGTCGAGGGCGGTCCGCACCACCCCGGCATCCGCCAGGATCTTCTTCTCGAGCTCGAAGAGCTCGGCACGCTTCGCCGCCAGCGAATGCTCCACGGCTTCCCGCTCCGCCTTGGCCTCGGCGAGGTCCTTGGCAGCGGCTCGGCGTTCAGCCCTCAGGGGCTGAAGGAGTTCCTCGGCTTCGCGCAAGGCCCCCTCGCGGACCTCGTCGGCAAAGCGCGCCACCTCCTCGCGCTCCTCTTGCAGCGCCTGGTCGCTCTTGCGGCGGGCCTCTACGGCCGCGTGGAAGGCAGCCCAGGCGTCGGCGAGCTCGTCACGCTGACGGGCGAGCGCCTGGTCTTCTGTGGCCAGGTGGGCCTCGAGCCCCTCCAGGGACTCCCGCACGAAGCGGAAGGCGACATCGCGGCGTCCTCGGCCCCAGTCGAAGCGGCCCAGAGCGAGGCCCGGGGGCGGACCGCGCGGCTTAGAGGGTCCCGCACCCGCGTCCGGTTCGGCGGCAGAAGCCCCCGCGTGGGCTTGGGGGCTCGGGGTTAGATCCTCCGCCTCCGTACTCGGTCCTAGGCCTCCTATGCCTCCCCCCTCGTGCGGCATCTCCCGGTCCGCATCCGGGGCAGGCGCGTGAGGCCCGGTCCTTGCTGCTTCCTCCTCCCCCGCGGTGTCCGGCGGCGGTGGCGGAGTATCCTCCCTGCGAGACTTGGGAGGGCTCGGCGCCGACTCGGCACCCACATTAGCCCCCGGCTGCGCTGGAGGGGTAGATACGCGAGGTGGAGTGGATGTCGTCTCCACCTGTTCCTCCACCCGCTCTTCCTCGGGTGGTGACACAAATGTCTCCACCTGAGGTATCTCCTCCTGAGAGCCTGCGGTACTCCCCACCTCGGGCCTCGAGGCCTCCGCCGCCGCGGTCTCGCTGGCCTCAACCTCCGGTGCAGCGTCGGTGGCGGCCCTCTTCACGTCCGCGGCTTTGCGAAGCCTGCGGCGCTTCGCAGGATCAGGGCCGCTGAGGTAAAAAGAAAAGATTGGTCAAGGAAGGAGAGCAAGCAAGCTGGGCTCAGAAAGGAAAGGAAAAGGCGAAAGAATCTCACCTGGATCTCTTGGCGCGGGTGTCTACCCACGTCATGCCTGGCGAGCGCCATGAAGGCACAGCCCGCGCCCCCGCCTCGGGGGCCTCCTCGGCTTTCCTCTTGTGGGGAGCGCTCGGGGGCTCCCCGGCAGGCCTGTCATGGGCCGCCTTGGTCCTCGGCTCGTGGCGCCCCGCCGCAGCCTCCTCGCTGTCACCAGAGGAAAGCTCGTGGACCTCCCCTGCCGAAGGCACAGCGCCGGAAGAGCTTCCCGCGCCCGCAGAGCTTCCTGCACCGGCAGAGGGCTCCACCCTCGTCTCCGCGTCGCCCTGCTCCGAGTCGGATGCGCTTGGCGACTCGGTAGTGTCCGCTGGCATGGGCTCCTCCTCCTCTTCATCCCCCGCCAAGCCTAGCGGGGTGAACGCGGGCGCCTGCGCCAGGGT
This sequence comes from Poa annua, assembly GCA_026929855.1. Lineage (NCBI taxonomy): Eukaryota > Viridiplantae > Streptophyta > Magnoliopsida > Poales > Poaceae > Poa > Poa annua. The sequence goes on from CM049438.1 coordinate 37,337,445, forward strand.
GGCCCGGCGCTTGTCTGGGACTTCAAACAGAGGCCGTATCGCCACGTGAACCCTCGCGGGCACCTCTGGGTTGACGAAGAGGCCTCCCAGGATGGTCTCGACGACCGCGGGGCGGTGGTCGCTCAGATGCAGCCGCAGCGGATCCGTAGGCCCTGTGTACGCCCACATCGGCTTCTTGTGCGCCTGCAGGGGGGCGATGCGGCGCCTCACGAACTCCGCCGCCACCAGCTGGCCGGTCAGGCCGTGCTCGCGAAGCGCCCTCAGGTGGCCCGCGAGGTCGGCTATTGCTTGCCCCTCCAGGGAACGCTTGCTCCAGTGGGTGTTCTTCACGGGCGGCGCCTCGGGGACCTCAAGGAGGGAGCTCTCCGAGGGAACGCGGATGAGGAACCACTTCTGCCTGAAGTCTTCCACCTTTTTCGACACCGCCGTCACGGGCCTGTCGCCATTCCAGGCCATGGGGATGTAGACGTCTCCCATGCCGTCCGCGATGCGGAAGGATACGCAGCCCGTCCGCTCCTTCTTCGCAGTGTTCCGCAGTGCGTAGAAGCTTCGGAAGAGAGCGACGGAGGGCTTCACTCCCAAGTAAGCCTCGCACAAGAAGGCGAAAATGGAGAGGACAAGGATGGCGTTGGGGTGGAGGTGCAGAAGGTGGACCTGGTAGAACTCGAGGACGGCCTCGAGGAAAGGAGAATACGGCGGCACCAGTCCAGCGTAGAGTGTATGGAGGAAGATGGGGAAGTAGCCAGCGGGGAAGCGACCGGTCCGCGCAGGCAGAATGGCGCTGACGCCATGCTCATTGTGCTTCCCGGCGACCAGGTGCTGGATCTTGTCCAGCGCCGCCGCGGTGATGCGCGCCCCGACCAGAGAGGGGCCAAACTCCGCCTCCCCCTGCGCGTCTTGGCGGGTCGAGGCGGCCGTTTTCTTGCCTTAGATCCTCCCATCGTCGGAGAAGGACGGAAGGAGTCGGCCGGAGATGGGGAAGATTTGCTGGAGACGGGAGTCTAGGAGGCGGAGAACCGATAGACGGGATGGACAAGACTGGACGGGGTAATGACTGCGGCTCGGACCAACGCGCAGCTTTAAACCCCGTCCGAGCAGTTACCGAGGCACGGTGGTGGTGAGCGTGGCGGGCGTGGTGGCCCCCCCCCCACTACGCACGTTTCCGGCGGAGCAGCCGAGTCGCCGCGAGTCCACCTCCAAGTGACGCGTGTCCCACAGCGCTTCGCCTGCAATTTTGGGCCCGCGACGCTTCGCCTGCAGTTATGGGCCCACGACGCTTCGCCTAGTCCCAAGGGGCCTCAACGTGCCCGTCATGGGCCCGGGGGCTACTGTCGGCCCAGTGGATTCTAGGGTGTGCAGAGCCCACTCTCCACGGGCCGCGCACGCGTCAGCGTCCACGAAACGGCTAGGGACCAAGCCAACCGCTTGGGGAGCCCCCCCCCGAGGAAGAAACCCCTGGAAGGGACCTGAGGCGCCGGCAGAGGCCTGAAGGAGGCCCCCCCCGAGGGCGTCCCACTTGAGGGCTCTCTCCCTCTGAAGGGAGCCGGCCCGGCTCCTTCCCCTCGAGAGCCTCAGGCCCCGAGGGGACACTTCGCGGCAAAGGAAGCGCTGCAGAGCGCACATGGGCTCTGCTGCGGCCGCAGGGTGACGCGCGCGTCTGCGCGCACGACAGCAACAGCGTCACAGTTGCCGCTCCCATGATAAAAGGGGTCAACAAAGTTCTGTGTCCCCTGCGCCGCCAGCGACGCTTTCCTCTTTGGTGATAAAGCAGTTGGCCGGCACAACGCTCCAACGACGACGTCACTGCGGGCACACCCCACGGTCTCCGCCGCGCCTGCGAGCCGCTCTGCCAAGTCTGCAACTTGTCGGCCACAGTGCGCCGCTTTAACACGGAAGAGGCGCGTCCAAGGACGGAGGAGACAGCTGCTCTGCCACGAAGGCAGGCTTTGCGACCATGGACCGGGTCCATGAACGAGCAAGCAGTAGTGCACCCCACTCCGCCACTGGTGGCCATGTGGGAACCCGTCGACTGCGCAGGTCGCAGGGATGAGGCCCGGGGCAACTATTTAAGGAGAGGGGGCACTTCCGTAGTAGAGGATCCGCAACTCGATCCCAAGCTCAATAGCGTCCTCCACCTCCGGACCCTCTCAAGGCCCGGAGGCTTGTTGTACTACAGTCACCACAGTGCAATCGAGACAAGCAGGAGTAGCGGTGTTACCTCACCTTGAGGGCCGTGAACCTGGGTAAGGGCCGGTGTCGCTCTCTGCCGTGCAGTTCCGCTCCAAGCACCGCGAGCAACGTCGCGGCGTGCATCGAGGGTTGTTTGACCTCCGTGTTCAGTCCCCCCTTCGAACCTCTTCCCGGGGCGAGACTACCCCTGTTACGTGGGAGTTCATTCCTCGACACAAGGTTTATCGAACTCAGGGAGGTAGAGGTCAAAGATATCCCTCTCAAGCAACCCTGCAATTAAGATACAAGAAGTCTCTTGTGTCCCCAACACACCCAATACACTTGTCAGATGTATAGGTGCACTAGTTCGGCGAAGAGATAATCAAATACAAGTAATATGGATGATTATAAGTAGTATTTGCAATCTGAAATAAAAATGGCAGCAAGCAAACATGTAGCAGAACTTGTTGTAAACGGTGTTTTGATGCTTAGAAACAAGGCCTAGGGATCATACTTTCACTAGTGACACTCTCAACAATGACATCAAAGCTGAATAATAAATACTACTCTCAAACACTCTCATGTTGGATGATAAACACCATTCACTGCGTAGGGCTACAAGAGCACCCCCAAAGTCAGAGTAAACTAACACCACAACCTCATAAAGGAATCACACACGGTGCGCACACTGTCACCTTCACAACCGTGAATAACCCCGGAGTTCATATTAAAGTAACCTCTAGAGTGCATAATAGATAAAGAGTAACATCACATATTCAACTAGATTACAAAGCTCATGATCACATAAAGATCACACCATGGGAGAGAGAGATAAACCACATAGCTACCGGTAGAGCCCGCAGCCCCGGGTGAGAACTACTCCCTCCTCATCATGGGAGTCAGCAGCGGCGATGAAGATGGTGGTGGAGTCGATGGAGATGGCTTCCGGGGGCAATTCCCCGTCCCGGCAGGGTGCAGGAACAGAGACTTATGTCCCCCGAAACTTGTCTTCGATGGCGGCGGCGCAGCGGAACTCTTCTCGGGAAAAGGCTTCGGTGCCTAGGGTTATTTTGTCAGGGGGTATATGTAGGCGAAAGGGCGATGTCGGTGGGCGCCCGAGGCGCCCACACCACGTGGCCGCGCGGCCAGGAAGGGACTCGCGCCACCACATGGTGTGGCTTCCTCGTGGCCCCTCTCTGTCTCCTCTTCGGTGTTCTGGAAGCTCCTGAGAAAAATCGGGACTTTGGCTTTTGATTCGTCCAATTCCGAGAATATTTCCTTAACAGCTTTTCTGAAACCAAAAACAGCAGAAAACGGGGAACTGGCACTGTGGCATCTTGTTAATAGGTTAGTTCCAGAAAATGCATAAAAACCATATAAAGTGTATATAAAACATGTAGCAATTGGTATAATATAAGCATGGAACATAAGAAATTATAGATACGTTGGAGACGTATCAAGCATCCCCAAGCTTAGTTCTACTCGTCCCGAGTAGGTAAAACGATAACAAGAATAATTTCTGAAGTGACATGCTTTCACACAATCTTGATCATATAATATTGTAAGGCTCATGTTATGAATGAAGTGACTCAAGGCAATGATCTATAATTTGCTAACAAATAAACAACGAGTAAACAACTACATCATATAAGTAAAAACTTTTCATGGATAGTACTTTCAAACAAGCATAAAAAAGATTTGCATAAGAGTTAACTCATAAAGCAATAGTTTCTAAGTAAAAGAGCATTGAAGCAACACAAAGGAAGATATAAGTTTCAGCATTGGCTTTCAACTTTGAACATGTATATCATATAGATAGTTGTCAACACAAAGAAATATAACAAGTGCAATAAGTAAGCATATAAGAGTTGTTGCACATAGTTGACACAAGTGTTTGCTTTTTAGATAGAAAGAAGTAGTTAAACTGACACAACATAAAGTAAAAGATAGGCCCTTCGCAGAGGGAAGCAGGGATACAAATATGTGCTAGAGCTTTTTAGTTTTTATAGGTTTTTGAAATCATATAGAGAGCATAAAAGTAAGGTTTTGAGTGGTGTTTGTCGTTGTCAACGAATGGTAATGGGCACTCTACCCCCCTTGTCAACCAGACTTTCTAAGAGCGGCTCCAATGAAGTACGTTATTTCTACCCAAGGGCAGATCATCCCTCTATCTCTTTTGTTTACACATGTATATTTTTAAAAACTGGTTTGACACTCCTCCCCACCATTGCATACACAATCCATGGCTAACCGAATCCTCGGGTGCCTTCCAACAATCAAATACCATGGAGGAGTGTCTATATTGAATAATACTTTGAAGCATAAATTTTTGCAAAACCATGTGAAGAGAATGCAGCGGTTAAAGTTGTAATTAATTGGGACTGGGCACCCCATTTGCCAGCTCTTTTTGCAAAGTTAATGGATAAGCGGATGTATATGCCACTAGTCCGGTTGTGAAAGTCTGTCTAAAAGCAAATGACAAGGTTGATGTCCGTAACACCACATACTTCCTCATGAGCTAATAAACATTGACACTAATAAGGGATAATAAGTTTTGAATAAAAGGTAGCACACGAAGTATTTGCTTGGAATGGCAGGAAATACCATGTAGTAGGTAGGTATGGTGGACACAAATGGCATGGGTTTTGGCTAAAGGTTTTGGATGCACGAGAAGCATTCCCTCTCAGTACAAGGCTTTGGCTAGCAAGGTTATTTGAAGCAAACACAAGTATAAACTATGACAACAAGGCGTATATAAAAACATATTGCAAGTATTATAAAACTCTACGTTGTCTTCCTTGTTGTTCAAACACCTTTAATAGAAAATATCTAGACCTTAGAGATACCAAACATGCAAACCAAATTTCAACAAGCTTTACGGTAGTTCTTCACTACTAGGTTTTAACTACATGATGTAAAAGCTTAAACATGATCTACTTGAGAGCTCAAAACAATTGCCAAGCACCACAACATACAAGATAACAATCCATAAGAGCATGTATATCTTTTCATTATACCATCTACCACATTTAGCATTTTCTGTTTCCAACCAAACACCAATCAACTTATTTAAACATAAACTCTCCAAGTATTTATCAATGAGACAAGAGAGTATAACATAAGAGAACTAACAGCTCTAAACAAGAGATGCATGAAAAACAAGAGCTGAAAATATTGAAGTAACATAGAAGAATACTCAACAAATAATAGTGAAGAATACGAGTATTCATAAGAAAAAGCGGAGCGTGTCTCCCTCCCACAAAGTAATGCTAGGATCCATTTTATTCAGAGAATGAAAATAACAAAAGCAAAAATAAAAACAAACAGAAGCTTCAAGTAAAGCACATAAGATGTGTCGGAATTAAAATATAGTTTCACTAGAGAGGACCTGATAGTTTATTGATGAAGAAGGGGATGCCTTGGGCATCCCCAAGCTTAGACGCTTGAGTCTTATTGAAATATGCTTGGGTTACCCACGGGGGCATCTGTCGGCCCAGTGGATTCTAGGGTGTGCAGAGCCCACTCTCCACGGCCCTCGCACGCGTCGATGCCGACGAAACGACTAAGGACCAAGCGGAACGCTTGGGGAGACCCCCGAGGGGAGAGCCCCCTTGAGGGGACTTGAGGAGGCAGCGAAGGGCCTGAAGGGGCTCCCCCTGAGGCCGCCCCCCGGCAAGGCTTGTCTCCCCTGAAGGGGAGTCAACGCAACTCCCTCGGCAGGGCCTCCCGGACCCTGCGGGAATACTTCCCTACGAAGGAACCGCTGCAGAGCGCACATGGCCTCTGCAGCAGCCGCAGAGTGACGCGCGCGTCTGCGCGCGATGACGACGGCGCCACAGTTGCCGTTCTGGTGATAAAAGGGGTCAACAAAGCTCTGTGTCCCCTGCGCCGTCACCAAAGCTTTCCTCTTCGGTGATAAAGCAGATGGCCGGCGCAACGCTCCAAGAAGATCGTCATCGTGGGCTCCACCACGACCTCTGCCGCGCCTGCGAGCCGCTCTGCACCGGCTGCAGCCTGTCGGCCACGGCGCGCAACTTTAGCACGGATGGACCGTGTCCATGGACGGATGAGCCGCGGTGGACTCCCGCTCCTTCGCGCCACCGGCATGTGGGAACCCACCAGCACGAGGATGGAGCCCGGGGCGCCTATAAAAGGAGCAGGAGCTCCACCATGAAGAGGGATTGATCTCCAGTCGGCTGATTGCTTCCTAGACCGAGGGAGCCCTAGCCAAACGCATAGAATAGCCAGCTGCTGGAGGAGGAAGCCGACCATTGTGTCCCTCTCCAAGCACCAAACTGCCTCAAGAGAGCCCTCGGCAAGCTCATTGTTCTGTAACTTCCACAGTGCAATACAGACAAGCAGGAGTAGCGGTTTTACCTCCTCCTGAGGGCCGTGAACCTGGGTACGGGCTGGTGTCCATCTCTGGCGTGATAGTCCCTCTCCAGGCCCGACGAGCACCGTCGTCGTGCCTCTCGAGGATTGTTTGACCTCCGCGTTCAGTCCCCCCTTCGAACCTCTCTTCAGGGTGTGACTACCCCTGTTCCGTGGGAGTCACTCTCCGACATTTGGCGCGCCAGGTAGGGGACTGAGGCGCGTCTTCGACCTCCGAACTCCGCGCCATGACGGACACCCGCGCGACGCGCGCCAACCGGCGTGCCTCTGAGAGAGCTCACACCGAGCCCGGCACTGCTCCCACCCGTGGCCGCCGTGGTCGCCCTCGCGCGGCTGAGCGCGCTGGCACCGGCCCGCGCGTGGAAGAGCCAGAGAGCGAGGAGCACTGCGGCGGAGACCAGCGCGGCGACGAGGACCTCTCTGAGCGCCGTGAGGACGCTGAGTCCTCGCACCCGTCCCAGCGCCAGAGCGTGTCCACGCGGGAGCACCACGAGCCCGCCCCGCACACCGCGCTGCTCATGGCCCAGGAGCTCCTCCGCTACCAGCCAAGTGTCGAGGCACACGACCAGTGGTTGGACCGCCTCCACCACCTCGTCGACATCGCAACCACGCGCCCTGCTCCGTCGCGCTCCATCGTGCCCTCCGGCCCTGCAGGGGCGGCCACACCAGGTGCGCCCCCACCGCCGCCAGGACCGCCTCCGGCCGCGGCACAGCGGGCTCCCTCCCATGCTTCCTCGCCGCACGATTGCCAGATCGTGCAGCGCACCGCGCCTGACGCACGTGTGGGCATGGAGCGACGCCGCGACCTCCAGAACCGCCTCGTCGAGGACCTCGGCCAAGCGGGGCAACAAAACCGCAGGGCCCTCCAGGGAGGAACGGCCACCTACGCCACTGGCTGCATGGCCTTCACGCGCGCCCTGCGTCGTGTGGTCTGGCCGCAGAAGTTCAGGCCAGCGCTCCCCAAGGGCTTCGACGGGTCCACCAACCCTCTCGAGTTCCTGCAGCTCTACACCACCTCCATCCAGGCCGCAGGGGGAGACGACAAGGTCATGGCCAACTGGTTCTCCCACGCCCTCAGGGACTCCGCGCTGTCTTGGCTCCTCAACCTACCTGAGGACTCCATCGACTCCTGGGAGGAGCTCTGCAGGCAGTTCGTCGCCAACTTCAAGGGTACGTACGAGCGCGCACTCACCCACAACGACTTGCGCGCTGTGGTACAGAAGAAGGATGAGACTCTTCGCAAGTACATCCAGCCTTTCAGCCAGGTGCGGAACAAGATTCCGAACATCCCTGACACCCAGGTCATCGCCGCCTTCCGCGAGGGCGTCACGAACCGCAGGATGCTCGAGAAGCTCGGCATCCACGACAAGCTCACCTCTGTGGTGAAGCTGTTCGACCTGGCGGATAAGTGCGCCAAGGCTGAAGAGGGACTCCTCTTTGTCAAGATGAGCCAGCGAGGGGACGACCAGGCTGAGGGCTCCAAGAGCCACAAGAAGCGCGAGGAGACCAAGCGCAAGACCACTGCTGTCCTAGCGGCAGAGCCAGCCACCAAGAACGCCCGCAGAAGCTCCCCCGAGCCTGGCGACAAGGAGGCGGACCACCGTCCGTTCTGCGTCTACCACAACAGGCGTGGGCACGCCACAGACGACTGGTTCGACCTCAAGAGGCTGAGCAGGGAACGCGAACGAGGAGAAGGCAGCGGAAGCCGCGGCAGAGGTCGCGGCTACCGCAGAGACGGCAGGGGTAGGCGCGATGGCGGCTACCAGAAGCCGTCGGGCACTCAGGCCAACGCCGCTGAGAGGAACAACAACCTCCCCGACGAGGAAGATGGAGGCTACCAGGCCCCGAGAGGCGCCATGGCCTGCATCCTCGGCGGGGCTCAAGCGCCCAAGTCGAACAATCAGTTCAAGCAGTTCGCCCGCGAACTCAACGCTGCGCTCCCGAGCACCGAGACCTCCAGGCCCCTCAAGTGGTCCCAGTACACCATCGCCTTCGACGCCAAGGACCACCCCAAGTCGACCAAGACTGTTGGAACCCTCCCCCTGGTCTGCTCCCCCACCATCAACAACATCACCGTCTCCAAGACACTCATCGATGGGGGAGCGGGCCTGAATGTCATCTCTGTCGAGACCTTCGAGACGCTTCAAGTGCCCTACGAGTGGCTTATGCCCTCCAGGCCGTTCACGGGCGTCACCAGTGGTTCAATCGAGCCTCTGGGGCAAGTCCGCCTCGCGGTCACCTTCGGCACGCAGAAGAACTATCGCACGGAGCTGATCGACTTCGATGTCGCCCACATCGGCTTGCCATACAACGCCATCCTCGGCTACCCCGCCCTCGCGAAGTTCATGGCCGTCACGCACCACGCCTACAACATGGTCAAGATCCCCGGCAGCGCTGGCACCATTGCCATCCATGGTCATATCCTGGACGCCACGCGCGCTGTCGAGAGCGCCTACAAGGCAGCCGCCATGGCTTTCCCGGCTGACGAGGACATGGAGCCTCTCGAGAGGCCCAAGAAGAAGAAGCAAGTGTTCTCTCAGGAACAAGCTGCCACGAAGAAGGTGTCGCTGGACACCACCAGCTCGGGGGCTGACGGCTCGGGGGCTAGCGTCACCATAGGCGCTGCTCTGCCTCCCAAATAGGAAAGCGCGCTCGTCGCCTTCCTTCAGTCAAACTCTGACATGTTCGCATGGACTCCGTCAGATATGTCTGGTGTACCAAGGGAGGTGATCGAGCACCACTTAGCCGTGTGTCCAGACGCACGCCCCGTCAAGCAAAAAGCACGTAAGCAAGCCCCCGAGAAGCAAGCTTTCATCGTCAAGGAGGTAGAGAAGCTCAAGGCGGCAAACGTCGTCCGCGAAGTCGCGCACCCCACTTGGCTCTCCAACGGCGTGGTTGTTCCTAAACCCGCTGGAGGAGGCCGACTCTGCATCGACTACACCGATGTCAACAAGGCCTGCCCCAAGGACCCATACCCTATGCCGAGGATAGACCAGATCGTGGATTCCACCGCTGGCTGCGACCTCCTCTGTTTTCTGGACGCCTTCTCTGGTTATCACCAGATCAAGATGGCTAAAGAGGACGAGGAGAAGACGGCATTCCTCACCCCTTGTGGCGTGTACTGCTACACATGCATGCCCTTCGGCCTGAAGAACGCTGGAGCCACCTTCCAGAGGCTCATGAGGATAGCCTTGGGGGCACAGATGGGCAGAAACGCTGAGGCCTACGTCGATGATATCGTGGTCAAGTCTCGAGAGGGGGACACCCTCTTGAAGGATGTAACATCCCAGAATGTTAATATAATTAGTAATGCAAAAATGTGGGCCAACAAAAACTTTTCTCATGAAAAATTGTGTATGTTTAATTCTTGAATATTGTTTGTTTGCATTGCTTGCAAGATTGTTGAATTTAGGCTATAATTAAAAATTTGAAGAAAAGAAAATAAATAAAACAAATCACAAAAACAAAACACCATGTGGCACATGTCACATTGTTTTTCCAAATTAAGAAGCATAATTTATTTTCACACCAAAAACAATGGAGTAATATTATAAACACTACTAGTTAATTTTTACAAACTATTCCCTTTCAAAAATTTAAATTCAAAAGCCCCAATTTCAAATTAGAAATTCATGATTGAAATATTTCAAAATATTTCAAAAAGACTTTGTAACACTTACCAATAATGTAGTTAGCCTAGATCCTAAGTTTGAACCCAAAAGAATAAAGGGAAATAGGAAAATTAAAATAGCAAAATGCTACTGTTTTGGTTCAAACATTTCAGCAAACACCTGGCATGCACCACCTGTTCTTCCCAAGCCGAGCCAAGCCATGGATCAATCCGAGTATTGGGTTGCGCATTTGTCGAATTGGAGCCTCCACTGCACTCCTCTCTTCACCACGACCTCGCTGCACGCCGGAGGGAGTCAAACGGTGGCCGGAGTCGCCGTGGGGACGCCGGCGACAGCCACGGCAGCGCGCACGTCGCCATGTCGCGCGACAGCGGAGGTGGCAACGCCGTGCTCGCCCGTGCCAGGCCCCCCTTCGCTCTCCCTCGTCTCCTGGTCCCCTCTCGGACCTGCAGCACGCCCAGCACCAGCCCGAGCACGCCGCGCCCGCGCCATGCCGCGCACACCGTGCGCCGCCCGAGCCCGTTCGCGGCAGGGCCAAGCACCCGCACGCGCCCGAGCGCGCCACGCCACCCCACCTTGCCCACCTTGTTCCCCAGACAGCCCGCAGCGTAGCCGCACCCTCCACCGGCCTACGGCGAGCACGCACGGCCGCGGGTGCCCTCTGCACCGCGTCCACCGTGCGCCGCCCGGCCGCTATAAAGCCGCCCCCGTGCCCGGCAATTCTCCACACCACTCCACTGCTCTCCTCTCACCCTCTCCACTCTCTCGTGCGCCGCTTGACAGCCCAGGCCGGGGCAGCAAGGCCTCAGGCCACCGTGACCTCCTCGAGCCCGCCGTGCCCGAGGTAGGCGACGACCACGGCCAGGCCGTGTTGCCCATCCCCTTCGCTCCCCTCTGCCCCTAACCTCTTCCCCTTGCACCCCGCACTCACCCGCCTCTTTTTCCCCTCTGGATCATGCACAGAAGCGTCGTCAATCGCTCGCCGGAGTTGCCGTGCCGCCGCGGAGAAGGAGGAGGTCGTCGCCGTCGCTAGGAGCCACGCCAGCAAGCGCCGCTCGCCCCAGGACCTTCCCCGACTCGCTGCCGTCGTTCTGCACCGTCTGCACGCCCTCCCGAGCCCCCTAGGTGAGCGCACCGTCCACCTCGCCGTCGCCGGAGCCGCAGTGCCGCTCGGGTTTGGTCGCCGGCGACGCGAGCGTCCTGTGCCGTTAGATCTTAATCCTACGGTAGCATACCGGTTCGGGTTAATTATTAAAAATCTGACGTGCGGGTCCCACGCGTCAGGTTTAAATGAAACCGCGCGCGCGCCAGCAGTCACTGACTGGTGGGTCCCCCTGTCAGGGTTTTAATCTTTATCCGTTCTGGATTATTAATTCGAATTCAAATTTCATTTAAAGGTCAGTACTGAACTCAAAATTAGAAAATCCATAACTTTAGATTTACAACTCCAAATTTAGCAAATCCAACTGTTCTGGAAAGCTTATGAAATTCCCTATCCAACTAAACTAGTTTCACTCCATTTGGATATATAATAAAAATACAATATTCAAAATACAGTATCATGTTTAAATCCTAAACTTGTTTGTTTCTGATGCTCTGTTAATCCAAATTAGTTGAAACTAATTTTATTAGATCACATTTAACCATGGTTAGTCAATACCAAAAGGGTTTAATTTTTAGATGAACATAATTTAAATAATAGCCAAAACCTTATTAATTAGCTTCTGAATTCAAAACAATGTGTAGGGAGTTTGGTAACTCCAAATGACCCAAACCCAATTGTGTCATCTTCTACACATCAGTAGCTTTCTATAGAATTTTAGTTGGTATTTTTGTGATCAACAGAACTCAAGATATGCAATTAAACATGTGTGTCTAGTTTCTGCCCAAAATAGGATATATTTGAATAATGACATATTCAATTAAATTAAAAGCACATAGTGTTGTTTGATGTGTGAAATGGTTGATTAGGACCTCTAAGAGTGTATTGCTATAATGATTGATTGAATAGGCTAGTGATTGTTTGTATTTGATTGATTGTGTAATAGACGAGAACGCTGTCGGGTATATCGAGGAGGAGGGAACTGCTGAACCTGAAGACCAAGACCAAGACCACTTTGCCGAGCAAGGCAAGCTACTCTCTGAGCTTGCAAATAACTTATGCACCTAGGTTTATCAAATCATTTTCAAAAACAAAGGTTTATGAAAACCCTTTTTCCAAAGTATACCTAGACTATTTTGCCACCCTATGTAGAATATATGCTAAAATTATAGGATGGGAAAATTAATATTGTTTTATTCAAACTCCTTTGAAAACTTGTGTGGATATGTATAGCACCAAGAGGTGGTGTTGAAATAAGGAAATGGAGAAAGATGGTTTTTTTTTTAGAAAAGCACATTGTGTCCTAGTACTCAGTCAAGCAACCGATACTCTGTGCGACCACATTTACCCACATATGGGAAGGGGCTTAGTCATATAGTTTGCTACTATTAGTATGGGACACTGCATCAACGGAGATGACTCTGTTATGCATGAGGGAGTGGTTTGGTGACCTAACCCTGACCTGGGTCCTCGCTCAAAAATCTATGAGTAGATAAGGAGGAGGATAGAAGGATGTCCGTATACACCGCCAGATAAAACCTATGAGTCCTCACGCTTAGGGTTTCCGACGGGAAACTGGACTAAGTGTAGATGGAATGGTTCATAGGGGCAGGATCCTATACTAGCATGAGCAAAGGAAAGACTAGGGTCGGTGACTCAACTTCGCATACCACTGGTATGGCGGGACGTGGCTGACACGATGAGTTATCGGATGAGTGTGGGAAAAGCGTGCTACCTCTGCAGAGGGTAATTAAACTATTCGAATAGCCGAGTCCTCGGATATGGACAGTTGAAGACCCTACTTAGACCATGTGCAAGTTTTGGAAAAGATTTGAGTCTTAAAAAGAAAATGAAGTGGAGAATGCTCCATACACCTATACCAACGGATCGGTATGAGGTAGTTGGAAAGATATTGCCATAATGGTTTATGATCGGAGAAGGAGGAGTTTTGGAATGAAATTAATAAAATTGAGATAGCTAGTATTCATAATTTCCTTATCTTCTTCAAAAATGATACAGAGATGATTTAAATAAATAAAAGTGAGAAACTAAAAATGGAAACTAGAGCACTCATGTTGGAGTAGTTTGCGAGTACATTCCAATGTACTCACACTAGTTTGCTTCTGGCTATTGTCGTAGCCAGACATGGAGGAGTACTACGCCCAGGAGGAGTACGGCGACATCTACGCCAACTAAGGATCTTCTCAAGTCGACTGCCTGTCGGGTTATCGTTAGTTTTTGGATGTCTACTACGTTTTGAAGTTCCGCTGCTTCATGTTGATTTGGCCCTAGAAGGCACCTATGTAGGACTGGGTCTAAAGGACCATTTATGTAAGACTTTATTCGGTATTGTAATGGATGTAAACTTTGGTATTCAATTCGGATTATGTGCAACGACAGACTGATCACGGGATCGTTGTGTTAAGCATAATCGGGTATTTCGGACAGCTAGTCCGGGGTCCCCACAGAATTGGTATCAGAGCCATCTCGACTTTAGAAACCTTAGTTTAGCATGGTCGCTAGATAGGAATTACAAAAGTTAAATTCTAAAAGGATGAAGGAATGAAGTATTTTCGAAAGATGCTTATCTCTCATCCCCTCACTTCTGCAAAATTCCACCCTTACTAAATATTAAGTTTTCCCTTATATATTAAACTTAAAATTTTGCTCACTTGCTGCCTCACTACATTTAAAATTTTGATACACCTGTCATCCCACTAACTTAAAAACTTGACCTAAATTGTAGATGGCACTCCACTACACCGAGTTTGTTCAGCTCGAGAAGGACGGCACGTTGATGTTCGAGAAGGACCTGTTCGAGTTGACCAAGCTGTTAGGACGTCCCACTCCTGAGTTTAAGGGAGCTCAGGTGGACGCTCCCGGTAACGGGAACCTGTCCTGGTTAATCGAGTCGTCTGTTCGTGGGAACATCAAGTCCCCCGGATCCAAGACACTCATCTTTACCACCATGGACGTCCACTGGGACGACGGACTGTGTCGTTCCATGGAGCGGATGCTATCCCGGCTTTGTGAGGAGCACAAGGCGGAGTTGGTGAACTCCCGTTTCCAGTTCTACGGGAGGCGCACTGTCGACGGACACCCTATTCAGTCCCCTCTACACCCGACGTTCGGAGAGTATATCTTGGACATGGAGATTATGCTCTTTCGTACCCAGGAGGACCTGAGGTGCGCTAGACTTCGGTCTCACTTTGATCGCCTCTCGCTCAAGGAGAGTCGCGAGAGGGAGGCGCAGCTGAAGCAGGAGAAGGCTGCTCTTCGCAAGAAGGGAACCCAGATGAGGAAGGCCATAGAAAAGCTCCGCAAGAAGGTTGCAGAGCAGGACGAGCTGATCGAGGATTTGGAGCTCCATACTGACGAGATGGAGGAGGAGGGCGAGGATCTCCGCAAGGAGAACAACGCTTTCCTCAGTGACGACGACGACTATCTGGAGGAGATGGACTATGAGCAGGAGGATGACGAGGAGGAAGACCCAGAGGAGCCACCCTACCAGTCCGATGCTGACGTGTCCGAGCCTGAGGTTCCACCTCAGTAGGCGATTGATTTGAGTACTACCGCAGGATTAGGTCGACCCCCTATCGCTAAACTAGTAGGAGTAGTAGTTCTTTTGGAGAACTTGTACCATGTGCCTTAGCTAAAAAGCAAGGATGTAAGCTTGATGTGATGAACCCTTTGATGTGATGCTTGTGTTATAACAGTGTGCTAGTCTTGCTAGTCTATGAAAAGTATTTTTCGCATAATCCTTAAGTAATCCACCACTGTATGAAACCAACCTTTATCTCCCCTTAATCAGACCCTCTTGCCTTGCCCTTATAACCGGTGTCCTTCAGGATGGTGGACACTCGTCGCTCCAACCCGGATGGAGGAGCACCACCACCCCCACCGGAACCAACCACCGCCCAACTTCTTGCACTTATCATGGAGGAACGCCAAGCTGCAAGGGCAGAGCGCCAAGCTCATATTGCTGCCCTGCAACAGATCGTTGCCGCTCACAACAACAACAACAACAACAACAACAACAACAACAACAATCACAACAATGGCAATGGTAATGGTGCAGGAAATTCGCGATCTACCTTGAGTGACTTTCAGAAAACCAACCCACCCACCTTTTCCAAGGGACTTCACCCACTTGAGGCCGATGATTGGCTTCACACCATCAACAACAACCTGGAAGTTGCAACCGTGGGAGAACCTGAGAAGGTGCTGTACGCGACCCACTATCTTGCAGGACCTGCACGGTCTTGGTGGGAAGCTACCAAGGCTCTCCAGCAAGTTGGTTATGTTATCAACTGGGCTGAGTTCCAGGAGAAGTTCCGCAAGAAGCACATTCCCCGTGGACTCATTGAGAGAAAGAAGGATGAATTCCGCAAGTTGCGGCAGGGAAGTAAAGATGTGGTCGGATACCTGGATGAGTTCACTGACTTGTCTCGATATGCTCCGGATGACACCGACACCGAGAGGAAGAAGATGGAGCGTTTCATGAATGGGCTTCAGGATGAACTGCAGTGCGCTCTGGTTATCCATGACTTCGTTGACTTGGAGTCACTGGTGGACAAGGCCATCCAGTTGGAGACCAAGCGCAAGTCCATGTTTGAGGGCCGTAAGAGGAGGATGATTGCCCAAGAAGGTTCGAGCAGCCAGAAGCCTCGCATCTACCCCCAAAACCCCAAGCCAGCATATAGACCACCACCAACCTCACACCCCAATTACCCTAAGCCCCCATACAACCCAAACAAATTCAACCGTCCCAATGACAACACCCGTCCCGGAGGGAACTCTAGCAACCTCAACCACAATGCCAATGTTGTTTGTTTCAATTGTGGCACCAAAGGTCACTACTCCAAGGCATGCCCAAATCCTAAGAAGAATGGTCCGCGCCCCGATGCTCAGGCGCTGAACAATGGCCAGGGCCGTAATGAGAATGGCAAGAACCCCGCACCCCGCGGAAATGTTGCTGTTGCCAGGGGACGCCTGCACCACATCAATGCTGAAGAGGCCATGGATGCGCCAGATGTTGTGCTGGGTACGTTCCTTGTCAACTCAGTACCTGCAACTGTTCTGTTTGATTCTGGTGCTACTCATTCTTTTGTTACCCAAGAATTCGTTGCTAAGGGAGGTTTAGTCGGGAACCTCTTACCCAAACCCATGGTTATCCAAATCCCAGAATCAACCATAGATACCAAGTCATTTTGCCCGGACGTTTCCCTTGAGATCAAAGGGGAAAAGTTCCTAGTTGACTTAATCATCCTAGGAACCCAAGGAATAGATGTCATACTAGGTATGAATTGGCTAGCCAAGTATCATGGTCGCATTGACTGTGCCAGAAGAGCTGTATCCCTCACCACCGACAAAGGAGTAGAGGTGGAGTATGTGTCAGAAACCAGTCGACCCCAACCAAGATGCCATGAGAGCATAGCTCGACCAGCCCTAGATGAGATCCGTGTTGTTCACCTGTTCCGAGATGTTTTTCCTGAAGAATTGCCTGGTATGCCGCCAGACCGAGATATAGAGTTCATCATTGAACTTATCCCCGGAACAGCCCCTATATCCCAAAGACCTTATCGGATGAATCCAGAAGAACTGGTTGAGTTGAAGAAGCAGTTAGCAGATATGCTCAGCAAAGGACTTATTCGCCCAAGTGCTTCACCCTGGGGATCACCCATTATATTTGTGGATAAGAGAGACGGTACCACACGCCTGTGTGTGGATTATCGCAAGTTGAATGATGTGACCATCAAGAACAAGTACCCTCTCCCTAAGATCGAGGATCTGTTCGACCAGATGAACGGAGCCCGAGTCTTTTCCAAGATCGATCTTCGGTCAGGGTATCATCAATTAAAAATCAGAGAGACAGACATTCCCAAGACTGCCTTCACAACCCGTTACGGTTTATTTGAGTACACCGTAATGTCCTTTGGTCTGACCAATGCCCCAGCCTATTTCATGAATCTTATGAACAAGATCTTCATGGAGTATCTTGACAAGTTCGTGGTAGTTTTCCTTGATGACATCCTAATCTATTCCAAAAATGAAGAAGAGCATGCTGAACACCTGTGCCTAGTGTTAGCAACCCTCAGAGAGCATCAGTTGTATGCCAAATTTAGCAAGTGTGAGTTTTGGCTCAAAGAAGTTGCATTTCTCGGACATGTAGTGTCTGCGGGAGGAATTTCTGTTGACCCCGAGAAGATCCAAGCCATTGTGAACTGGGAAGCCCCAACCAGTGTGACTGAAATCCGAAGCTTTCTCGGACTAGCGGGATACTACCGCAAGTTCGTTGAAGGATTTTCCAGTATAGCCAAACCCCTTACCCAACTGCTAAAAAAGGACAAGAAATTTGAATGGACTCAGAAGTGTGAAGAGAGTTTCCAGGAGTTGAAGAAGAGATTGACCTCAACCCCTGTCCTGATTATGCCAGACGTCACCAAGAGTTTCGACGTGTATTGCGATGCATCACGCCTCGGACTTGGTTGCGTTTTGATGCAAGAAGGTCAGGTGGTGTCGTACCTGTCTCGGCAGTTGCGACCACATGAAGAGAATTACCCAACCCATGACCTGGAGTTAGCCGCTGTTGTTCTTGCTCTGAAAACGTGGCGCTCCTATCTTGCGGGACATCGCTGCGAGATCTATACGGATCATAAGAGCTTGAAGTATATCTTCACCCAGAAGGAGTTAAATTTGCGACAGAGAAGGTGGATCGAGTTAATCAAGGATTATGATATCGGTATCCACTATCACCCTGGAAAGGCTAATGTAGTTGCCGATGCCCTTAGTCGCAAACCCTGTACCCTGAATGCCATGATCCAAGCAGAGCAACCGTCCCTGTTCAAGGAGTTCAAAGATTTTGGACTAGAGCTTGTTAGCCACGGTTATCTCGCCCATTTAGAGTTAGCCCCAACCCTGATGGATCAAATCAAAGAGGCCCAGAAAGGTCATGAGAGCATAGAAGGAATCAAGAAGAAAATTTCTCTCGGTAAGGCGCCTGGTTTTACCGAGGATACTGAAGGAGTGTTGAGATTCAATGGTCGTATCTGTGTCCCCAATACCTCAGAACTCAAGGAGTTAATCCTGAAGGAAGCCCACGAGACCCCTTACTCAATCCACCCCGGCGGAACCAAGATGTACCAAGACCTTCGTGAAAGATTTTGGTGGCATGGAATGAAGCGAGAAATTGGTGCTTTTGTAGCCAAGTGTGATATTTGTCAGCGAGTCAAGGCTGAACATCAGCGACCCGCTGGATTGCTTCAACCCTTAATGATTCCCGAATGGAAATGGGATGAGATTGGAATGGATTTTATCACCGGACTTCCAAGATCCAACCGAGGCCATGACTCAATATGGGTCATCGTTGACAGGCTGACCAAAGTTGCCCATTTTATTCCCGTCCACACCACCTATAGGGGAAATCAGTTAGCAGACCTGTATATTTCCAGAATAGTAAGCCTGCATGGTGTGCCTAAGAGGATTGTATCAGATAGAGGCACGCAATTCACCTCAAGGTTTTGGAAAGCCCTGCATAAAGCCCTCGGAACCAAGTTGGCGTTTAGCACAGCTTATCACCCCCAGACCGATGGTCAAACTGAAAGAGTAAACCAGATATTAGAAGACATGCTTCGCGCATGTGTCCTAGCCTATGGATCCAAATGGGAAGATTGCCTTCCATTTGCAGAGTTCTCCTACAACAACAGCTATCAGTCTAGTCTGCAAATGGCCCCTTTTGAAGCCCTTTACGGCAAGAAGTGTCGTACACCCCTGAATTGGTCCGACACCGGAGAAGGCAAACTGTTTGGACCAGATACTCTCCGTAAGGCTGAAGAGCAAGTCCAGCTTATCCGTGAACGACTCAAGACCGCCCAATCCCGTCAGAAAAGTTACGCTAATCCCAAGCGTCGTGATGTCACCTTCAATATCGGAGATTATGTCTATCTCCGAGTGACACCCCTTAAAGGAATGCAGCGTTTCCATGTCAAAGGGAAATTAGCGCCAAGATATATTGGACCCTTCAAGGTCCTTGCCCGTCGAGGAGAGGTGTCTTATCAACTGGAGTTGCCCCAAGAGTTAGAAGATTACCATGATGTTTTCCACATTTCCTTGCTCCGGAAGTGTCTTGAAGTTCCTGACCAGCCGGATGTTTTCAAAAACATCGATCACCAGTCCGTTGACCTGAATCAAGATCTGACTTATCGTGAGACTCCCCTCAAGATTCTCGAAGAAGATGTTCGTCTCACCCGCAGGCGAGCAATCAAGTTCTACAAAGTCCAGTGGACTAACCACTCTGAAGATGAAGCCACGTGGGAACGTGAAGACTATCTTAGAAGCGAATTCCCAAACCTCTTTAGTACCCAGGCCTAGCAAATCTCGGGACGAGATTTATTTTAAGGGGGGAAGTCTGTAACATCCCAGAATGTTAATATAATTAGTAATGCAAAAATGTGGGCCAACAAAAACTTTTCTCATGAAAAATTGTGTATGTTTAATTCTTGAATATTGTTTGTTTGCATTGCTTGCAAGATTGTTGAATTTAGGCTATAATTAAAAATTTGAAGAAAAGAAAATAAATAAAACAAATCACAAAAACAAAACACCATGTGGCACATGTCACATTGTTTTTCCAAATTAAGAAGCATAATTTATTTTCACACCAAAAACAATGGAGTAATATTATAAACACTACTAGTTAATTTTTACAAACTATTCCCTTTCAAAAATTTAAATTCAAAAGCCCCAATTTCAAATTAGAAATTCATGATTGAAATATTTCAAAATATTTCAAAAAGACTTTGTAACACTTACCAATAATGTAGTTAGCCTAGATCCTAAGTTTGAACCCAAAAGAATAAAGGGAAATAGGAAAATTAAAATAGCAAAATGCTACTGTTTTGGTTCAAACATTTCAGCAAACACCTGGCATGCACCACCTGTTCTTCCCAAGCCGAGCCAAGCCATGGATCAATCCGAGTATTGGGTTGCGCATTTGTCGAATTGGAGCCTCCACTGCACTCCTCTCTTCACCACGACCTCGCTGCACGCCGGAGGGAGTCAAACGGTGGCCGGAGTCGCCGTGGGGACGCCGGCGACAGCCACGGCAGCGCGCACGTTGCCATGTCGCGCGACAGCGGAGGTGGCAACGCCGTGCTCGCCCGTGCCAGGCCCCCCTTCGCTCTCCCTCGTCTCCTGGTCCCCTCTCGCACCTGCAGCACGCCCAGCACCAGCCCGAGCACGCCGCGCCCGCGCCATGCCGCGCACACCGTGCGCCGCCCGAGCCCGTTCGCGGCAGGGCCAAGCACCCGCACGCGCCCGAGCGCGCCACGCCACCCCACCTTGCCCACCTTGTTCCCCAGACAGCCCGCAGCGTAGCCGCACCCTCCACCGGCCTACGGCGAGCACGCACGGCCGCGGGTGCCCTCTGCACCGCGTCCACCGTGCGCCGCCCGGCCGCTATAAAGCCGCCCCCGTGCCCGGCAATTCTCCACACCACTCCACTGCTCTCCTCTCACCCTCTCCACTCTCTCGTGCGCCGCTTGACAGCCCAGGCCGGGGCAGCAAGGCCTCAGGCCACCGTGACCTCCTCGAGCCCGCCGTGCCCGAGGTAGGCGACGACCACGGCCAGGCCGTGTTGCCCATCCCCTTCGCTCCCCTCTGCCCCTAACCTCTTCCCCTTGCACCCCGCACTCACCCGCCTCTTTTTCCCCTCTGGATCATGCACAGAAGCGTCGTCAATCGCTCGCCGGAGTTGCCGTGCCGCCGCGGAGAAGGAGGAGGTCGTCGCCGTCGCTAGGAGCCACGCCAGCAAGCGCCGCTCGCCCCAGGACCTTCCCCGACTCGCCGCCGTCGTTCTGCACCGTCTGCACGCCCTCCCGAGCCCCCTAGGTGAGCGCACCGTCCACCTCGCCGTCGCCGGAGCCGCAGTGCCGCTCGGGTTTGGTCGCCGGCGACGCGAGCGTCCTGTGCCGTTAGATCTTAATCCTACGGTAGCATACCGGTTCGGGTTAATTATTAAAAATCTGACGTGCGGGTCCCACGCGTCAGGTTTAAATGAAACCGCGCGCGCGCCAGCAGTCACTGACTGGTGGGTCCCCCTGTCAGGGTTTTAATCTTTATCCGTTCTGGATTATTAATTCGAATTCAAATTTCATTTAAAGGTCAGTACTGAACTCAAAATTAGAAAATCCATAACTTTAGATTTACAACTCCAAATTTAGCAAATCCAACTGTTCTGGAAAGCTTATGAAATTCCCTATCCAACTAAACTAGTTTCACTCCATTTGGATATATAATAAAAATACAATATTCAAAATACAGTATCATGTTTAAATCCTAAACTTGTTTGTTTCTGATGCTCTGTTAATCCAAATTAGTTGAAACTAATTTTATTAGATCACATTTAACCATGGTTAGTCAATACCAAAAGGGTTTAATTTTTAGATGAACATAATTTAAATAATAGCCAAAACCTTATTAATTAGCTTCTGAATTCAAAACAATGTGTAGGGAGTTTGGTAACTCCAAATGACCCAAACCCAATTGTGTCATCTTCTACACATCAGTAGCTTTCTATAGAATTTTAGTTGGTATTTTTGTGATCAACAGAACTCAAGATATGCAATTAAACATGTGTGTCTAGTTTCTGCCCAAAATAGGATATATTTGAATAATGACATATTCAATTAAATTAAAAGCACATAGTGTTGTTTGATGTGTGAAATGGTTGATTAGGACCTCTAAGAGTGTATTGCTATAATGATTGATTGAATAGGCTAGTGATTGTTTGTATTTGATTGATTGTGTAATAGACGAGAACGCTGTCGGGTATATCGAGGAGGAGGGAACTGCTGAACCTGAAGACCAAGACCAAGACCACTTTGCCGAGCAAGGCAAGCTACTCTCTGAGCTTGCAAATAACTTATGCACCTAGGTTTATCAAATCATTTTCAAAAACAAAGGTTTATGAAAACCCTTTTTCCAAAGTATACCTAGACTATTTTGCCACCCTATGTAGAATATATGCTAAAATTATAGGATGGGAAAATTAATATTGTTTTATTCAAACTCCTTTGAAAACTTGTGTGGATATGTATAGCACCAAGAGGTGGTGTTGAAATAAGGAAATGGAGAAAGATGGTTTTTTTTTAGAAAAGCACATTGTGTCCTAGTACTCAGTCAAGCAACCGATACTCTGTGCGACCACATTTACCCACATATGGGAAGGGGCTTAGTCATATAGTTTGCTCCTATTAGTATGGGACACTGCATCAACGGAGATGACTCTGTTATGCATGAGGGAGTGGTTTGGTGACCTAACCCTGACCTGGGTCCTCGCTCAAAAATCTATGAGTAGATAAGGAGGAGGATAGAAGGATGTCCGTATACACCGCCAGATAAAACCTATGAGTCCTCACGCTTAGGGTTTCCGACGGGAAACTGGACTAAGTGTAGATGGAATGGTTCATAGGGGCAGGATCCTATACTAGCATGAGCAAAGGAAAGACTAGGGTCGGTGACTCAACTTCGCATACCACTGGTATGGCGGGACGTGGCTGACACGATGAGTTATCGGATGAGTGTGGGAAAAGCGTGCTACCTCTGCAGAGGGTAATTAAACTATTCGAATAGCCGAGTCCTCGGATATGGACAGTTGAAGACCCTACTTAGACCATGTGCAAGTTTTGGAAAAGATTTGAGTCTTAAAAAGAAAATGAAGTGGAGAATGCTCCATACACCTATACCAACGGATCGGTATGAGGTAGTTGGAAAGATATTGCCATAATGGTTTATGATCGGAGAAGGAGGAGTTTTGGAATGAAATTAATAAAATTGAGATAGCTAGTATTCATAATTTCCTTATCTTCTTCAAAAATGATACAGAGATGATTTAAATAAATAAAAGTGAGAAACTAAAAATGGAAACTAGAGCACTCATGTTGGAGTAGTTTGCGAGTACATTCCAATGTACTCACACTAGTTTGCTTCTGGCTATTGTCGTAGCCAGACATGGAGGAGTACTACGCCCAGGAGGAGTACGGCGACATCTACGCCAACTAAGGATCTTCTCAAGTCGACTGCCTGTCGGGTTATCGTTAGTTTTTGGATGTCTACTACGTTTTGAAGTTCCGCTGCTTCATGTTGATTTGGCCCTAGAAGGCACCTATGTAGGACTGGGTCTAAAGGACCATTTATGTAAGACTTTATTCGGTATTGTAATGGATGTAAACTTTGGTATTCAATTCGGATTATGTGCAACGACAGACTGATCACGGGATCGTTGTGTTAAGCATAATCGGGTATTTCGGACAGCTAGTCCGGGGTCCCCACAAAGGATCTCGAGGAAACCTTCGCCAGCCTGAGAAAGGTGAACATCAAGCTGAACCCCGCCAAGTGCGTCTTCGGGGTCCCTTCAGGCAAGCTCCTCGGATTCCTCGTGTCCCACCGTGGCATTGAGGCGAATCCGGACAAGATCAAGGCCATAGAGGAAATGCAGCCTCCCCGCCGACTCAAGGACATGCAGCGCTTAGCGGGCTGCATGGCCAGCCTTGGTCGTTTCATCTCTAAGTTTGGCGAGAGAGCCCTACCATTTTTCAAGATCATGAAGAGATCGGGCACGTTCAAGTGGACCCCTGAGGCGGACAAAGCCTTCGAGGACTTAAAAAAGTATCTGGCCAGCCCTCCAGTCTTGGTGGCCCCCATGGCAGGCGAGCACCTGAAGCTGTACCTCTCAGCCACCCCTCAGACCGCAAGCGTCGTCTTGGTGGTCGAAAGGGAAGAGCCTGTCCTCCCCAAGAAGAGCACTGCCACTCCAAGCCCAGAACCCCCCGACAAAGACCCCGTCGAAGGAGCAGCCTCCGCAGGCCCACTGCCAGGCCCACCGCCTCAAGTCGAGTCTGCTCCCACCACCCCTGTCGAGACGCCTCCACAGGCAGACCTCGACAAGGGCCCTGAAGAGCCTCCACAGAGGGCCGATGCTGCGCCACCTCAGACAACCCTTGTCGAGCACCCCGTCTACTTCGTCAGCACAGTGTTGCGGGACGCTCGCGAGAGGTATCCAATGCAGCAGAAGCTCCTCGTCGCGCTCCTCATCGCCTCCAGGAAGTTGAGACACTACTTCCAGGGCCACCCCATCACGGTGGTCACTGCCTTCCCCCTGGAGCAAATCCTGCGCAACCCCAACGCCACTGATCGTGTCGCAGGATGGAACATCGAGCTGCAGCCATTCAACTTGCGCTTTGACACCACGAGGGTCATAAAAGGAAGAGCGCTGGCTGACTTCGTCGCCGAATGGACTGACCCAAGCCCTGAGGAGTCTCGCGAGGAAGAAGCCGAGCCCTCGGGAGGCACAGTGCCTAGCCACTGGACCATGCACTTCGACGGAGCCTTCGCTTGCCGCAATGGCGGAGCAGGCGTTGTCCTGACTTCGCCCAAGGGTGACAAGCTATACTACGCTGTCCAGCTGTGCTTCACGATCGACAAGATCTCCAACAACATCGCCGAATACGAAGGCCTCCTCGCCGGCTTAAGGGCCGCCATCGCTCTAGGCGTCAAGCACCTGCTCGTCAAGGGAGACTCCCAGCTGCTCGTCAACTTCTCCAACAAGAGCTACACGCCAAAAGACGACCACATGGCCGCATACCTTGAAGAGGTCCGCAAGCTCGAGAAGCACTTCAGGGGCATGGAGCTCATGCACATCCCGAGGAAGGAAAACCAAGAGGCTGACGACATCGCCAAGCGAGCCTCGCGAAGGCAACCCCAGCAAGCCGGCGTCTTTGAGGAAAGGCTCGCCAAGGCATCCATCAAGCAGCCTCAAGAGGCCACAGCCGCAAGCACAGATGAAGCGCTCCCACCACCTCCTGAGTCTGGGGCCCCCGATTGTGGCCCCAGCACAGGGGAGCGTCTGTTGCTGACGGCAGCCCACCAAGCCACAGGCTGGATTGACGAGCTCAAGGACTACTTGGTGAAGGGGATCCTCCCTGAAGAAGATGCAGAAGCAGAGCGAATCGCTCGACAGGCGAAATCCTACTGCATCCTTGAGGGGGACCTCTATCGCAAGCGCCCGAACGGCATCGCGCTCAAATGCGTCCCCCCCGAGGAAGGCCGAACGCTGATCAAGGACATCCACAGCGGGGAGTGCGGCCACCACTCGTGTGCGCGCACCCTCGCGGGCAAGGTCTTCAGGAGCGGCTTCTACTGGCCTCAAGTGCTTCAAGACGCGGTCGCCATCGTACAAACCTGCGACGCCTACCAGTTCCATGCCAAGCAAATTCATCAGCCAGCGCTGGGGCTCCAAACCATCCCGCTCTCCTGGCCGTTCGCGGTCTGGGGGCTGGACATCTTGGGACCCTTCCCAAAGTCGCAGGGGGGCTATCGCTTCCTCTTCGTGGCCATCGACAAGTTCACCAAGTGGCCCGAGGTTGAACCAGCGCGCACCATTCCGGCCGGTGCCGCGGTGAAATTCATCAGGAGCCTGGTCTGCCGCTTCGGTGTGCCTAACCGCATCATCACCGATAATGGCTTGCAATTCACCAGTGGCATCTTCCGAGCCTACTGCGACAAGCTTGGCGTCAAGATCTGCTTCGCCTCGGTGGCTCACCCACGCAGCAACGGTCAAGCCGAGCGAGCAAACGCAGAGGTCCTCAAGGGCCTCAAGACCAGAACCTTCAACATCCTCAAGGGGCACGGCAAGGGCTGGATCGATGAGCTCCCATCCGTGCTCTGGTCCATGCGCACAACCGCTTCAAGGCCTACAGGCGAAACGCCGTTCGCCCTTGTCTACGGAGCCGAAGCTGTCCTCCCCACAGAAATCAAGCATGGATCCCCACGGGTCCTTGCCTTCAACGAGGACATCCAAGAGGGCCTCCACAACGACGACCTGCTGTTCCTCGAGGGCCTGCGCCGCCATGCCGCCCTCAGAGCGGCAAGGTACCAGCAAGATCTGCGACGCTACCACAGCCGCCATGTGCGTTCGCGCACCCTCGAGGCGGGTGACCTCGTCCTCAGGCGAATCCTCTCCAGAGAAGGCCTCCACAAGCTCTCGCCGATGTGGGAAGGCCCCTACAGGGTATCCCACATCGCCAGGCCTGGCGCGGTACGCCTCGAGACTGAAGACGGCATCCCCGTCAAGAACCCGTGGAACATCGCGCATCTGCGCAAGTTCTACCCGTGATCACGGTCACGCCAGGCATTTTTTGTCTCTAGAGGGAAGCTCACGGCTTCACCTCCAAGCTTCTCAAAGCTTCTCCCGAGGCCCAGCCCTCCGAGCTCTCCTGCAAATGAGCCCCCGCAGGCCGCAGTGAACCTCTGCCACTAATGGGTGGTCCCCATGCCTCGACATGGAAGGAACGTTAGCTTGGCAAACCCAAGTGTAATGAACCGATTTTCGTTCCAAGTGAACTTTGCGCTCAGGCGCCATTTTCGTTCCAAGTGAACTTTGCGCTACGGCGCCGTGTCGTTCCCAAGTGAACTTTGCGCTGAGACGCCGCTATGTAATACTTCTATGGCAAGTTTTACTTTCATCCTTTACTTTCAAATGTGCGCTCATATTTTTCCTATGCGCACCTCGCGAGCGGGGGCTGAGTACGGTGCCTGTGCCCAAGAGCACCCCAGCAGCACTGCAAAATCCAAGGGATCCTGAGCTCTGGCTAAAGGGCATGCTCCCGAATACACGCCACCTCCCCAAAGGACCTTGGTACTCTCTCTCCTCGCGAGGCACCCATGAGAAAACCTATAAGCGCGCATAAGTCCTTACTACTATGCTCTAGCGTTTTGGTTCGCCTCTCTAACATCCACAGGGAACGAGAGTCTCTCCAGGCCTATGGAGGAAAAACTCGGCCCCTGAAGGGAAGGACATCGCCAGAGGAATCCCCCGCAGGGCGAAAAGCCTCGCGAAGCTAAGTTCCCTGTTCACAGCAAGAGAATCCTTGCATTTCGCTCACAAGCACTCTGCGTCCCTCGAGTGGTCCTTTCCCTCACTCTCCATGGGCTGCTTGCGCGTCAAAGGGGAGCCCTCAGCATCGCGACTCGAGGGTTCTTACCTCTCTAAGCCTTAAACTCCCCCCGGCCTTGCCGAGTCATTGCTCGAGCATACCGCAGCGGCGGAGTCATAGCGCGAAGAGAAGGGTCCGGCGACGCAGAGCGAAAAAGACATGGAGTGGAAGCAAAGGCTCCTCGAGGGAAGCACGCACAGACTTAGCGGCACATGCTTAAAATGAGAAGTATATTACGGACTGAACAGCAAAAGTCTTTAAGATAAACATCCCTACAGCGCTGCAAGCGCACAAAACTGCAGGAGAGGATCTCAGGAGTAAGTTAGGCAGCGGCCTCGTCGTCGTCCTGGCCGGATCCCTCCTCTTCAAACTCGCTCCCCTCGTCGCCGCCCTCGTCCTCCGCTGCGGCCCGCTTAAAGCGGCTGCAGAAGTCGTCCACTTGGTCGCGGACGGAGTTGGAGGCTTTCCACCTTTCCTCCCCCTCGAGGGGCTCGGTCACCGTCGCAAGGTCGAACCCGGGCTGGAGGTGCACGAGGTTGGAGAAGATGCGGTCCACCGCCACCGCCAGGAGCTGGCGGCACTCCTCCTCAACCACGTCGCGGAGCTCCGCGGCGGGGCCCTCGAGCGCCGTGAAGAGCTGCTCGAAATACAGCAGGTAGGTGGCGGCATCGGCGTGGCCTTGAGCCGGGACAGACGGCGCTTCTGCTCCCAGCTTCGCAGCGAGCTCGCGGCCCCGGCCCGCCAGGGTCAGGAACATGCGCTCCCGCTGCTGCGACAGCACCTGCGCCGCCTTGGCGCTCTCAGCGGCCTCCACCGCCTTCTCCACGGCGGGACCCACCTGCTGGTTCATCTCCTCCATGTCGGCCATGAGGGAGGCGAGGTCTTGCTCTGTGCGCTTGCGGGCCTCCTCAGCGACGCGGCGGCGATCCGCCTCGCGCTTCACCTTGGAGACGAGGGTGGCGTTCATATCTTCGAGCTGGTGGATCCGGGCGCCGCTCTCGCCAAGCCTCTTCTTGAAGCGGGTCTCCTGCTTGGTGAATTTGTCGGCGTAGTCCCGAGAGACGGCGGCGCGGTACGCCTTCTCCCGGGCCTGGAACTCCGCCTCGGCCTCCGCCTTCTGCTCGGCGAACCTCTTGTTGAAGCGCTCCACATGCCCCTTGTGGGTAGCCACTTCGCGTTCATACTTGACGAGAGCCGCGGCCAGGCTCTCTTCGCGGGCCTCGAGGGCAGCACGCTGCCCCGACATTTCCTGCTCCCGCGGAGCCAGCTGCTCGTCGCGGCGGCGCACATCCTCCTCGCGCTCGCCCAGGCTCCGTCCCCTGGCCTCCAAGCTCGCGCGGATCTCGTCCAGGGCGGACCGCACAGTCGCGGAGTCAGCCAGGATCTTCTTCTCGAGCTCGACGAGCTCGCTGCGCTTGGCCGCCAAGGAGTGCTCCACGGCCTCCCGCTCGGCCCTGGCTGCGGCCAGGTCCTCTGCCGCAGCCCGGCGCTCGGCCTTCAAGGGCTGCAGGAGCTCCTCGGCGTCCCGCGCAGCGCCCTCGCGGACCTCCTCGGCGAAGCGCACCGCCTCCTCGCGCTCCGCCTGCAGAGCCTGGTCGCTCTGCCTGCGGGCCTCCACAGCCGCGTGAAGAGCGGCCCAGGCCCCCGCAATCTCGTCCCGCTGCTGGGCGAGCTTCCCGTCCTTGAGAGCGAGGTGGGCCTCCAGGCCCTCCAGCGACTCTCTCACCAGGCGGAAGGCGACATCACGTCGCCCCCTACTCCAGTCCCAGCCGCTAAGAGATAGGGCCTGGGATGTCTTGCGTGGCGCGGAGGGCCCGGAGCCGGTATCGAGCTTGGAGGAAGAGGCCTCCGCGTGGGCCTGGGGGCTTGGAGGCAAATCCTCCGCCTCGGCGCCTGTGCCCTGCGCCTCGGTGTCGCCTCGCTCAGGCGGCACCTCCTCAGTTGCTTCCGGGGCAGAGGAGGTCTGCCCCGTCGCCGTTGTCTCCTCCACCCTAGCGGATGGCGGGGATGGCGGAATATCCTCCCCGCTGGCCCCAGGCGCGCTCGGGGCCGACGCAGCGCCAGCCGCTGCTTCAGGTTGCGCCGGAGGGGTTGCCGCGCGGGGCGGAGTTGGTGCCCTCTCCAGCTGCTCCTCCATGTGCTCCTCCTCCGGAGGCGGCTCAGGCGCCTCCGCCTGAGGCATGTCCACCTGAGGGCCTGCAGAGGCCTCCTCCTCAGGCCTCGCGGCCTCATCTGCCGCGGCCTCGCCCGCTTCGGCCTCGGGAACGGCCTTCTTCACATCCGCAGCCTTGCGGAGCCTGCGGCGCTTCGCGGGCTCTGGGTCGCTGGCGTGAGACGAGGAGACCGGTCAGGGGAGGAGACAGGCAGAAAATCGAAGGAAAACGACAGAACCCAAGAGCACTTACTTGGACTTCTTCGCGCGGGTGTCGACCCACGCCATACCAGACGCGCGCCACGAGGGCGCGGTCCGGCCTCCTGACCCTTCAGGAGCCGCCTCAGCCTTCCTCTTGAGGGAAGCGCTCGGGGGCTCCCCGGCAGGCCTATCATGGGCCGCCTTGGACCGAGGCTCTCTGCGCCCAGCCTCGGCCTCCTCGTCGTCGCTGGACGAAAGCTCGTAGACCTCCGCGGTGGGTGGCGCGGCTTAAGACGAGCTCGCCCCGCCAGCGGGGGGCACCGCCTCCGCCTCCGCGTCACCGTGCTCCACGTCGCCGTGCTCCGCCTCTGACGCGTACGGAGACTCGGCAGCGTCCCCGTCCTTCGCCACGGGCATTGGCCCCTCCTCCCCTTCCTCCTCCCCCGCCAGGCCCAGCGCGGTGAATGTGGGCATCTGCGCCAGGGTGGCCTGGCGCTGGTCCGGAACCTGGTACAGAGGCCTTATCGCCACAGGGACCGCCGCGGGCACGTCGGGGTTGACGAAGAGGCCGCCCATGATGGTGGCGACGACGGCGGGGCGATGGTCGCAGGGGTGGAGCCGCATCGGGTCCGTGAGCCCTGAGTACGCCCACATCGGCTTCTTGTGCGCCTGAAGGGGGGCGATGCGGCGCCTCACGAACTCCTCCGCCACCATTTGGCCGGTGAGGCCGTGCTCCCGGAGCATCCTCAAGTGGCCCACGAGGCCCGCTACCTGAGAGCCCTCGAGAGCCCGCTTGCCCCAGTGGGTGTTCTTCACGGGCGGCGCTTCGGGGACGTCGAGGAGGGAGCTCTGCGACGGGACGCCGATGAGGAACCACTTCTGCCTGAAGTCGTCCACCTTCTTCGACACCGCCGTCACGGGCCTCTCGCCGCTCCAGGACATGGGGATGTAGATATCCCCCATGCCGTCCGCGATGCGAAAAGACACGCAGCCCGTCCGCTCGGTCTTCGCGGTGTTCCGGAGCGCGTAGAAGCTCCTGAAGAGGGCCACCGATGGCCTCACCCCCAAATAAGCCTCACACAGGAAGGCGAAGATGGAGAGGATGAGAACGGAGTTGGGGTGAAGGTGCAGGAGGTGGATCTGATAGAACTCTAAAACGGCCTCGAAGAATGGCGAGTACGGAGGCACCAGCCCTGCGAAGAGGGTCTGGAGGAAGATAGGGTAAAAACCCGCTGGAAGACGGCCGAACCTCGCGGCCCGGATGGCCGTGGCGCCGTGCTCGTTGCTCTTTCCGGCGACCAGATGCTGGATCTTGTCCAGCGCGGCAGCATCGACGCGCGTTCCAATCAGGGCGGGGCCGAGCGTCTCCTCCTCCTGCGCATCCTGGCGGGCTGAGGTCATCGCCGCCTTGCCTTTGGATCCCCCCATTGTTGGAGCAAGACGGAGGCGAGGGAGAGCGAAGGAAAGAGTTCGCCGGAGAGGGAGAGCTAAGAGGTCGAGAGTTGGGAAATGGAGGCGCAGAATGGGAAGCAATGACTGCGATTCAGACCGGCGCGCAGCTTTATACCGCCGTCGGGCAGTTACCAAGGCGCGGTCGTGGTGATCGTGGTGGGGCCCCCCACTACGCACGTTCCTACCAGAGAAACCGAGTCGCCGCAAGTTTATCTCCAAGTGACGCGTGTCACGGGCAGGCCGGGCGTTTTGGACCCGCGACGCTTCGTCCGGGCCCGATGGGCCTCGCCGTGCCCGTCGTGGGCCCGGGGGCTACTGTCGGCCCAGTGGATTCTAGGGTGTGCAGAGCCCACTCTCCACGGCCCTCGCACGCGTCGATGCCGACGAAACGACTAAGGACCAAGCGGAACGCTTGGGGAGACCCCCGAGCGGAGAGCCCCCTCGAGGGGACTTGAGGAGGCAGCGAAGGGCCTGAAGGGGCTCCCCCTGAGGCCGCCCCCCGGCAAGGCTTGTCTCCCCTGAAGGGGAGTCAACGCAACTCCCTCGGCAGGGCCTCCCGGACCCTGCGGGAATACTTCGCTACGAAGGAACCGCTGCAGAGCGCACATGGCCTCTGCAGCAGCCGCAGAGTGACGCGCGCGTCTGCGCGCGATGACGACGGCGCCACAGTTGCCGTTCTGGTGATAAAAGGGGTCAACAAAGCTCTGTGTCCCCTGCGCCGTCACCAAAGCTTTCCTCTTCGGTGATAAAGCAGATGGCCGGCGCAACGCTCCAAGAAGATCGTCATCGTGGGCTCCACCACGACCTCTGCCGCGCCTGCGAGCCGCTCTGCACCGGCTGCAGCCTGTCGGCCACGGCGCGCAACTTTAGCACGGATGGACCGTGTCCATGGACGGATGAGCCGCGGTGGACTCCCGCTCCTTCGCGCCACCGGCATGTGGGAACCCACCAGCACGAGGATGGAGCCCGGGGCGCCTATAAAAGGAGCAGGAGCTCCACCATGAAGAGGGATTGATCTCCAGTCGGCTGATTGCTTCCTAGACCGAGGGAGCCCTAGCCAAACGCATAGAATAGCCAGCTGCTGGAGGAGGAAGCCGACCATTGTGTCCCTCTCCAAGCACCAAACTGCCTCAAGAGAGCCCTCGGCAAGCTCATTGTTCTGTAACTTCCACAGTGCAATACAGACAAGCAGGAGTAGCGGTTTTACCTCCTCCTGAGGGCCGTGAACCTGGGTACGGGCTGGTGTCCATCTCTGGCGTGATAGTCCCTCTCCAGGCCCGACGAGCACCGTCGTCGTGCCTCTCGAGGATTGTTTGACCTCCGCGTTCAGTCCCCCCTTCGAACCTCTCTTCAGGGTGTGACTACCCCTGTTCCGTGGGAGTCACTCTCCGACAGCATCCCAAAGCTTAGGCTCTTTCATCTTCTTGATCACATCATATCATCCTTCTCTCTTGATCCTTGAAAACTTCCTCCACACCAAACTCAAAGTAAACTTCATTACAGGGTTAGTGCATAATCAAAAATTCTTATATTCTGCATGGACACAATTGCTACCAATGCTACTGGATATTAGCTACAGCGACTGATACTTCATGGAACAAAAAGATCCATTCAAAAACAGCAAAATAGGCATTGCAAAATAAATGGCAGAATCTGTCAAAAACAGAACAGTCCGTAAAGACGATTTTTTTCTAGGCACTTAACTTCCTAAAATAAGAAAACTCAAAACTAATGAAAGTTGCATACATATCTGAGGATCACGCACAAAAAATCCCAGGTCATTTTGATTTTTCTGTGAATTCTTACGAATTAAACGGTGGACAGCAGAAAAACTGTTCCTGCGCAGGAATCCAAATCTAGTATCAACTTTCTACTAGAGGCTTTACTTGACACAACAATGCGATAAAATAAAGATACAAAGGAGTTGTTACAGAAGTAAACAAGCTCCTTGACTCAAATAAAAGAAAAATAACAGAAATAAAATAATGGGTTGTCTTCCAAAAGCTATTTCTTTATAGCCATTAAGATAGGCATAGTGATTTTTATGATGCTCACATAAAGATGAGAGTTGAAACATAAAAGAGAACATCAAGAAGCATATATAAAACATATTTAAATCTAACACACTTCCTATGCAAAGGAATCTTGTAAGAAAATAAATTAATATAGCACAAAGTGACTAGCATAGGAACGCAAAACAAGTGCAACTTCAAAATTTTCAACATAAAGAGAGGAGACTTAATATTATTGTGATGTATGAATCCATGTCTCCCTCTCTCATAATGACCAGTGGGTTTTAAAGTACCCAGCAAATAAAAGCAGATCAAGAGAAGGCTCAAAACAATCGTCATAAAGAGAAGAAACTTAGTAACATCAAGATCTCTATAACCATACTTTCCTCTCTCAAAATAATTTTCAGCGGTATCATGAATAGACTCAACAATATAGCTATCACCTAAAGCATTCTTATCATGATCCATAAGCATAATAATATCATTACTCTCCACATAAGCATAATCAATTTTATTAGTAATAGTAGGAGTAAAACTATCACATCCATCATTGTAATCATCATAAATTGGAGGCATAGAATAATCATAATTAATTTTATCCTCAATAGTAGATGGACTGAAAATATCATATTCATCATTGTAAACATCATATATAGGAGGCATATCATAATCAACATAAACCATAAACCATATCCTCAATAGTAGGTGGACTGAAAATATCACAATGACTATAATTATCATATATTGGAGGCAAAGTATCATCAAAGAAAATTTTCTCCTCAAAGCTTGGGGGACAAAAAATAACACATTCATGAACAATGGCTTCCCCAAGCTTAGACTTTTCCACAGCATCAGCAATAATGGTGTTCAAAGAATTTATACTAATAACATTACTACCACTGTTATGCAAACAAACTTTCATAGGTTTTTTAATTTTCTCTTCAAACACTTCATGTCCTAACTCAAGATAAATACTATAAAGCTCTCTAATATTTTTGTTGTTTTCCATTTAGCCTAACTAGTGAAATAAAAACAAGAAACAAAAAGTAATAACTGCAGGATCTAAAGGAGATACCTTCCAACGCTTACCTCCCCGGCAATGGCGCCAGAAAATAGCTTCATGTCTACGCACGCTTCTATTCTCGTAGACAGTGTTGGGCCTCCAAGAGCAGAGGTTTGTAGGACAGCAGCAAGTTTCACTTAAGTGAATCACCCAAGAATTATCGAACTCAGGGAGGTAGAGGTCAAAGATATCCCTCTCAAGCAACCCTGCAATTAAGATACAAGAAGTCTCTTGTGTCCTCAACACACCCAATACACTTGTCAGATGTATAGGTGCACTAGTTCGGCGAAGAGATAGTGAAATACAAGTAATATGGATGATTATAAGTAGTATTTGCAATCTGAAATAAAAATGGCAGCAAGCAAACATGTAGCAGAACTTGTTGTAAACGGTGTTTTGATGCTTAGAAACAAGGCCTAGGGATCATACTTTCACTAGTGACACTCTCAACAATGACATCAAAGCTGAATAATAAATACTACTCTCAAACACTCTCATGTTGGATGATAAACACCATTCACTGCGTAGGGCTACAAGAGCACCCCCAAAGTCAGAGTAAACTAACACCACAACGTCATAAAGGAATCACACACGGTGCGCACACTGTCACCTTCACAACCGTGAATAACCCCGGAGTTCATATTAAAGTAACCTCTAGAGTGCATGATAGATAAAGAGTAACAACACATATTCAACTAGATTACAAAGCTCATGATCACATAAAGATCACACCATGGGAGAGAGAGATAAACCACATAGCTACCGGTAGAGCCCGCAGCCCCGGTGGAGAACTACTCCCTCCTCATCATGGGAGTCAGCAGCGGCGATGAAGATGGTGGTGGAGTCGATGGAGATGGCTTCCGGGGGCAATTCCCCGTCCCGGCAGGGTGCCGGAACAGAGACTTCTGTCCCCCGAAACTTGTCTTCGATGGCGGCGGATGATGACCCACAAGTATAGGGGATCGCAACAGTGTTCGAGGGAAGTAAAACCCAAATTTATTGATTCGACACAAGGGGAGCCAAAGAATATTTATATGCCTTAACAGATGAATTGTCAGTTCAACTGCACCTATGAATAGACTTGCTCGAGACAGATTATCACTGATTCTCAATTCTCATATTAAAATTACCTTGCTTAGCAATAAAAGTATCAAATTCATCTAAGCATTGATTAGGATGTTTAGAGTAAGGAATATCCCCATCATCAAACCTTTGGAGAGAGTGTACCTCAATTATGGGTGAAGTAGGAATTGTATTACATAATTCTTCTATAGGAGGTAAATTCTTCACATCTTCAGATTTAATACCCCTCTCTTTAAGAGATTTCTTGGCTTCCTTCATCACTTCTTCATCTAACTCAATCACACCTCTCTTCCTTGGTGTTGGTGTAGGTGTTGGAGTAGGTTCAGGAATATTCCAATCATCATAATTCTTGCTTATCTTAGCCATTAATTACTC
Organism: Poa annua; assembly: GCA_026929855.1. Classification (NCBI taxonomy): domain Eukaryota; kingdom Viridiplantae; phylum Streptophyta; class Magnoliopsida; order Poales; family Poaceae; genus Poa; species Poa annua. Next base: position 37,373,070 of record CM049438.1, read on the forward strand.
GGCTTCTTCTGGAGTTCGTTTCCTGAAAACACAACTAGCACAACTATCCAAATATGTCCTAGATGCATCGGTTAGTCCACTGTAAAATATATAAAGAAGATCATTTTTCTCTAAATCATGGTTCGGCTGGCCTCTTATTAGAGAGCAAAACCGTGTCCAAGCATCAGGCAATTTCTCATCCTCGTCTTGACTAAAGTTATAAATCCTTAGCAAAGCATCACGTTGAGCACTAGTAGGAAAATATTTCCGAAAGAAAGTATCAAGCAAACCAATAGGACTAGTAATGGAACCAGGAGACAAATTATTATACCAAGTTTTAGCTTCTCCTTTTAATGAGAAAAGAAATATTTTAGTGACAAAATAAGTGCGCATCTTTATGTCCTTAGAAAATATACCACTCAAATTAGAGAGTTCATTCATGTGTTCTACAGCACTTTCATTTTCAGTTCCACAAAAAGGTTCTCTTTCAACAATAGCTATGTGAGCTAAATCAATAGAGAAATCATAATCTTTATCTTTAATGTTTATGGGAGATGTACCAAATTTAGCATCAGGAGATAATTTATATCTAACAGCATGTTTTTCAAGAAGGCTTTTCATCGCGGTAGCATCTTTAGTAGCACTAATCTCATCAACAAAATCATCATCAATTCCCACATAAGTTTCATCGGGATCATTAGGAAAATACTCTCTAGACTCAGGTGAACTAGCCCATGATCAATGAATTCCAGAAAGCAATATCAATCTCAGGTGAACTTATAAATAAAGCTATGCTCCCCGGCAACGGCGCCAGAAAATAGTCTTGATGACCCACAAGTATAGGGGATCGCAACAGTCTTCGAGGGAAGTAAAACCCAAATTTATTGATTCGACACAAGGGGAGCCAAAGAATATTTATAAGCCTTAACAGATGAATTGTCAGTTCAGCTGCACTGTGAATAGACTTGCTCGAGACACATTATCAGTAGCAACAGTTTTATAGTAGTGACAGTAGTGAAATAACAGCAGAAGTAGAAATAAGACAGTAGTAGTGATTATAGTAGACAGCGGGATTAAAATATTGTAGGCACAGGGACGGATGAACGGGCGTTGCATGGATAAGATGATTCATGTAATATCACGACATAGGCATTTGCAGATAAATAAGATAAATCATCCAAGTATTTATTAACCATAGGCATGTGTTCCAATTTAGTTGTGCGTGCTCGCAATGAGAAACTTGCACATCATCTTTTGTCCTACCAGCCCGTTTGCAGCGGGGCCTCAAGGGAATCTACTGGTAATTAAGGTACTCCTTTTAATAAAGTACCGGAGCAAAGCATTAACACTCCGTGAACACACGTGATCATCACATCACAGCCATCCCCTCCGGCTGTCCCAATTATTGTCACTTTGGGGCCTTCGGTTCCGGACAATAATATGTGTATACAACTCATAGATAAGATCTAAAACATTGATTATCCTCATGATACAATAACATGTTCCGATCTGAAATCATGGCACTCGGGCCCTAGTGTCAAGCATTAAGCATAACAAGTTGCAACAATGACGTAAAACACCGATAACAGATACTAGGCACCATGCCCTAATGGTATTACAGCTATTACATGAACGATCTCATCCAATCCCTACCATCCCCTCAAGCCTACAGCGGGGAATTACTCACACATGGATGGGGGAAACGATGATGGTTGATGGAGAGGCGTTGGTGATGACGATGGCGATGATCCCCTTTGATTCCCCGTCCCGGCAGGGTGCCGGAACAGAGACTTCTGGTCCCCGAATTGAGTTTCGAGGTGGCGGCGGCGCACGGAGGTGTTTCTGGGAAAAGTGATGAACGCCTTCGCGTTTTTAGGTCAGAGGGGAGGTGGCCCCTTTGCCCCCCCCCCTCCGTCTGGTATTCTGGCTCCGTGGGTCTTCGGGCAAAATAGGAACTTTGGCATTATTTCTGGTGTTTTTCCTGAAATTTGATTTTCTGCACAAAAACGAGACACCAGGGCAATTCTGCTGAAAACAGCGTTAGTCCGTGTTAGTTGCATTCAAAACACACAAATTAGGGGCAAAACAATAGCAAAAGTGTTCGGGAAAGTAGATACGTTTTGGACGTATCAACTCTCCCCAAGCTAAGCTTATTGCTTGTCCTCAAGCAATTCAGTTAACAACTGAGTGCGATAAAAGCACTTTCACGAACAGATTTGCTTCATATGATGTAAATATTCTCATTATCTGGCAAATGCTTAGGCTATTCATAATAAGATATATATAAATGGTGTCACCTAGTTAGTTATCTAAACTATGAAGAGATGCCAATCATACCAATAGTAAATAACATGAAACATATCAATTCACAGGATTGCAAAGCTCATAAGAAAGTATGATAAGGTGGTATCTCGCTTGCCCGAAAGTGTACAGCAAAACATAAATGCCCAGGCACCTCTGAGATTCAAGAGTAGACTAGAGATAAAGATGTCAAAGATAAAAGCATCAAAGTTACACCGCAGTTAACCGTATTATGGGACAAGCACATTTCACTAAGAATGACAACTATACTCTCAAGAAGGTGCTCAAAGAAGGATGGTGACTCAACAGTAAGTAAAAGATATGCCCTTCATTGAGTGAAGCAGGGATTTGACATGTGCTAGAGCTTTTCATTATTTTGAAAACAGAGGTAAAATTGTTTTTGAGTGGTGGTTGTTCCATCAACGAATGGCAATAGAGTTCTTGTTATCTTCCATACTAAGCAAGTTGAGAGCGGTTCCGATTTATTTAAAATCAAGCATTTATAATATGCATCTTTATATTTTATCTTTTTGATATTTTGACACTCCTCCCAACCTTTGCTTTTCACAAACCATGGCTAGCCGAATCCCCGGGTGCCCACCAGCAATCACATACCATGGAGGAGTGTCTATTTTTTCGCTTTTCAAAACTTTTGATATTATAGTGGTCTAACCAGCTCTTCGCAATATTAGTGACAAGCAGATGAAGCATGCAAGTCGGTTACTTAATTAGTATGGAAGATAACAAACCCAACTACTACTTCCTCATGAGCTCGAAATCGTGTCACAAATTGAGAAGTGTTTGAAGGTTTTAAAGGTAGCACATGCAAATTTACTTGAATGGTTTGAAATGCCATGCATGGGTATTTATAGTGGACTCTTTGGGATAACTCGGTTTTTAGGGATTTGGAAGCACAAGCAAAATTGCTTAGTACAAGTGGAGGTTAGCAATAGATAGGGAAGCGACAATTCAAGAGAGCAATAACCGTCATAATCATGCTTGCGACAAAATAAAATTAACGGAGGCATAAAAGTGATACTAGAACTCTGAGGCAAAATAACTCATCAAGGCTTAATTTACTCTTTGTTTTCAGTCATATACATCTGTGAGCATGTGCCAAGTCGATACAAATAAATTAGTTCAGAGGAGGATACCACAATGTCGTACTCTTTTATGAACAAAACAATGCAAGCAAACATCCATAGAAATATGTCATCTACTATTAATAAATTGGGATTGATCATAAGAGAACATAAACAACTAAGCATCCACCAATCGACATATATCTTATGCGAACCATCTAAGCATGCTCACATGAATGAGTATATGTACAAAAATGAAAAACAAATAGAGTTCATTACCAGCCTCTTACCCAACTCGAATTGTCATATATCGTCATTATTACGATTTCACTTGTGTGGCTTGAATAATATGAAATGAAAACCAATCTCCATGGAGTAATGGATGGCATTGAGCTCTGAAACAAACTATACAAAACCAAAAAGAAACAACAAATATTTTTGGATTTTCGGATTTAGGAACTAAAAACAGAACAGCCTGTGAAGACGAATTTTTTAGAGGACCTTAACATACTCGTATCAGAAAACTCAAAACTAATGAAAGTTGCGTACATATCTGAGGATTTTGCGCAAGAAATTTCATGTCATTTGGATTTTTCTACAGTAAGTTATGATTTAAACGGTGGATAGCAGAAATCTGTCCCTGCGCGAAACAGCAAACAACAAAGCAAAATATTTTTGTGTTTTTGCATATTGAACTGAATTAAATACTAAGCATACTAATACTAGATACTAAAACAAACCAGTAAGAGAAATAACAAAAATATTTTTGGTATTTTGAGTTTTGGAAAGCAAAGCAAAACATGAACAAATAAAAGAAAGAAAGAAAACTAAAACGAAATATGGATATACACAGTACCGATGAAATGATATATAGATGAGTGTGCTATCGATATACCTCCCCCCAAGCTTAGGCTTTTGGCCTAAGTGGAGATCAACCCCATGGTGGGTAAGATGGAGCCCACGGCTCACAAGATGAGAAATCCTCGTTGCGTGATGAGGAACCTTCGCCATGATATGAACTTGAGTATGCACCGGTGTAGTGCGCGGTGTAGTCCTACTCAGGTGCCACCTCGCCGTGCTGCTCGTGGAAGCCCCGCGCGTTCAGCTGCTCGTCCAACTCCACCTCCGAGAACGACCACGGGCTCCTGTTAATACTGAACAAACCGGGCTGCGGCAAAGGGATTTCCCTTTCACTACCGTTAGAAAACATGAACCTAAATACAAGGTTCTCCAAAGTGGATCCAATAGTAATAAATTGATGACCTTTCATTGCAGCAAGGTCAAGATAGCAAGGAGCAAGTAATGCATCATTAGGATCAATAGGCAACCTCAAATGTGCAACAATACGTGAGGCAATAATCCCTCCATAAATGGGTCCGTTAGCAGCTAAGCGGCGAGCAATCAAGGTACCAAGGTTAAATGGGATTTCACCCCTAAGTGCAGTAGCAAGAAATGCAAGATGATAGTTAGAAATATTACTAGTGTTATCCCTACCAAGCACACTAGTGGCAATGTAGTAAGCAAAATACTTAATAGCTGCGAACTGAATGTTCCTTATCTTGCCACGTTGTGCGGAGCGGGTATCATCATTGGTCACCTCCTGGTAGAGTTGCGCCAAATTTCTCGGGTCCTTCATAATCTTATTTGATGTCCTTGTGTTTGCTGTACCTATCACATCACAAAAAGTACGCAAAGGCATGGTAATAGGCATATCATAAATCTTGAAAAAAACAGAAGAGCCAAATGTTTTGTTGTTGAGAGCAAAACTTTCAGCAAAAATCTTGGTAAGCCTGACATATTGGGGACTCTCATCCAACATGTAAGAAGTCAGGCCCACCCATTCCACAAGAGCTGGAAATCCTCAAATAAACCTGCAGCACTAAGAAAGTCATTACACGGGCGGGATGCTGAGTTTGGGTAACCATCATCCCGCTCATCTCCAATGCTTGGTGCTAGGATTTCCTCGTTGTAGGATTGCCTAACGCGAGTAGCACCTCTTGAGGGCCTTGACCTCCTTGGTGTATCCCTCTCAAAGATGTCTCCACAGGTATGGTTATGCATCTTCCTTTTCTGAAATTTTTAACAAATATCATAAAAATTGATTTTTAACCAACTAAATGAGGGGAAACCACTATAGTGACTTGCTAGAGACTTAAGCATGCATCAAAACTAGTTATCCTCACTTAGAACAAGCATTTAAACTCACTAAACATGATATCTACAGCAGCAAAATACTCAATATATACTCCACTAAAAAAAATTCTGCTTGGATAAACGGAGGAGTCACATGCCGGAGAGTGAATACCCCAAATTTCAGAAACAAAGATGGGTTGCAGATGGAGATCGAAATTGCAGAGGAAGAACAGCAAGAACACGATTTTTTTCGAATGTGTGAGTGTTTGGTCGGGAGAGAGGAAGGCAGGGGAGGAACGAGTGTAAGTGGGGGGCCATGTGGGCCCCACACCATGTGCTGGCGCGGCCAAAGGGCTGCCGCGCCACCATGTGGTGTGGTGGCCCTGTAGGTCCCCCTGGCCACTCTCTGGTCCTCCCAGAATCCTCCCAGAAAAATAGGAATTTTGGTATAAATTTTTTGAAATTCTGAAAAATTTATTTTTTATTATTTCCTGGTATTTTGCATTAATAATTTTAATATTGAAAGATTTATTTTCTAACACCAAATGCAACTAAACTTTGCAAACTAAATGATATTATAGTAGGTAAAGCAAGTTTGAGAGAAAGAAAGTTGTTTAGCACTTTCATGCATTTAAAATGCACTTGTTAACAAGGTTGATCAAGTCTTGCCACCAAATGAATTTTATATGACATAAAAGATTTAAACTTCACGGAACACTCATGTTACCTTGTATCGTATTGGTATGGATCCAATCATAAGGGTTTTGTATTCTTCTATATAAGGACAATCAATACTTCCCACTTTAATAGATCTCACATTGGTAATTGTATTAACTCCACGTATTTTGTCCAACCTCTTGGGAAAATAAACAGTATGTTCTTTGTCATTCACATTGAAAGTTACTTTTCCTTTATTGCAATCAATAACAGCCCCTGCAGTATTTAGAAAAGGTCTCCCAAGAATAATAGACATATTATCATCTTCAGGCATTTCAAGAACAACAAAGTCAGTCATAATCAAGCAATTAGTAGCTACTTGCACAGGAACGTCCTCACAAATGCCAACAGGAATAGCAGTAGATTTATCAGCCATTTGCAAAGATATATCAGTAGGTATCAATTTATCAAGGTAAAGTCTCTTGTAAAGAGAGAAAGGCATAACACTAACTCCTGCTCCCAAATCACATAGAGCAGTTCTAACATAATTATTTTTGATAGAGCAAGGAATGGTTCGTATACCTGGATCGCCCAACTTCTTTGGAACCTTGCCATTAAAAGAGTAATTAGCAAGCATAGTAGATATTTCCTCATTAGGAATTTTCCTTTTTTTAGAAACAATATCTTTCATATATTTAGAATAAGGAGTTAACTTAATAGCATCAGTCAAAGGAATTTGCAAGAACAAAGGTTTCATCCAATCACAAAATTTATTATAGTGTTCTTCTTCTTTGATTTTAAGTTTCTTAGCAGGAAAAGGCATTTGTTTTTGGACCCAAGGTTCTCTTTCACTACCATGTTTCTTAGCAATAAAATCTTCCTTAGTGTACTTTTTATTTTTAGTGTGTTTTTCAGGTTCCTCTTCTATTTCTTCCCTATCCGAATTAGTATTTTTATCATTATCATTGGCATTATTATTATCATTGTTAAGTTCATTACCACTTTCGGTTTCAGCATCAGAAACGGATATACTATTAGGATTGTTAACAGGTTCAGAGGATTCTACAACAGTTTTATGTTTCTTCTTCTTTTTCTTAGAATGAGCACTAGGCTCATTAACTTGTTGAGAATCTTGGTCAATTCTTTTAGCATGTCCCTCAGGATAGAAAGGATCTTGACTAGATTTACCACCTCTAGTTGTTACTTCACAAACATGTTTTTCTCTAGCTATAGAGGCATTCCTTAACATTTCTTTTTGCACTTTAGAAAGTTGATCAATTTGAGTTTGAACCATATGAAAATGTTTAATAAGTATTTTAACATCATTGGAGGTTCTATCAACAATATCATGCAAGTTACTAATAGCGCGAGAGTGTTCTATTAAATGATTCTCAATTCTCATATTAAAATTACCTTGCTTAGCAATAAAAGTATCAAATTCATCTAAGCATTGATTAGGAGGTTTAGAGTAAGAAATATCCCCATCATCAAACCTTTGGAGAGAGTGTACCTCAATTATGGGTGAAGGAGGAATTGGATTACATAATTCTTCTATAGGAGGTAAATTCTTCACATCTTCAGATTTAATACCCCTCTCTTTAAGAGATTTCTTGGCTTCCTTCATCACTTCTTCATCTAACTCAATCATACCTCTCTTCCTTGGTGTTGGTGTAGGTGTTGGAGTAGGTTCAGGAATATTCCAATCATCATAATTCTGGCTTATCTTAGCCATTAATTCCTCAGCTTCTTCTGGAGTTAGTTTCCTGAAAACACAACTAGCACAACTATCCAAATATGTCCTAGATGCATCGGTTAGTCCACTGTAAAATATATCGAGAAGATCATTTTTCTCTAAATCATGGTTCGGCTGGCCTCTTATTAGAGAGCAAAACCGTGTCCAAGCATCAGGCAATGTCTCATCCTCTTCTTGATTAAAGTTATAAATCCTTAGCAAATCATCACGTTGAGCACTAGCAGGAAAATATTTCCGAAAGAAAGTATCAAGCAAACCAATAGGACTAGTAATGGAACCAGGAGACAAATTATTATACCAAGTTTTAGCTTCTCCTTTTAATGAGAAATGAAATATTTTAGTGACAAAATAAGTGCGCATCTTTATGTCCTCGGAAAATATACCACTCAAATTAGAGAGTTCATTCATGTTCTCTACAGCACTTTCATTTTCAGTTCCACAAAAAGGTTCTCTGTCAACAATAGCTATGTGAGCTAAATCAATAGAGAAATCATAATCTTTATCTTTAATGTTTATGGGAGATGTAGCAAATTTAACATCAGGAGATAATTTATATCTAACAGCATGTTTTTCAAGAAGGCTTTTCATAGCGGTAGCATCTTTAGTAGCATTAATCTAATCAACAAAATCATCATCAAGTTCCACATAAGTTTCATCGGGATCATTAGGAAAATACTCTCTAGACTCAGGTGAACAAGCAGAAGTATTAGAATTTTTAGCATTTTCAGTTTGTTTAGATTTATCAATTATAGCATCTAGAAAAGGTCCTAAGGAACCATTTTCATCAAGCACGGTAGAAGCATCATCACAATTTTCAGAAGCATTTTCAGATTCAGCAGAAGTAATAGTACGAGTAGCATGCAGCGATGAAATAAGCTTACTCATCACAGACGGAGAATCAAGTGCAGCAGCGGAATTCAGAGTTGTACCTTTTCTTGTTGTGGATGGCAGTATGGGAAACTTCTTATCACCAGGCTTTCCCATGATGAATGAATTCCAGAAAGCAATATCAATCTCAGGTGAACTTATAAATAAAGCTATGCTCCCCGGCAACGGCGCCAGAAAATAGTCTTGATGACCCACAAGTATAGGGGATCGCAACAGTCTTCGAGGGAAGTAAAACCCAAATTTATTGATTCGACACAAGGGGAGCCAAAGAATATTTATAAGCCTTAACAGATGAATTGTCAGTTCAGCTGCACCTGTGAATAGACTTGCTCGAGACAGATTATCAGTAGCAACAGTTTTATAGTAGTGACAGTAGTGAAATAACAGCAGAAGTAGAAATAAGACAGTAGTAGTGATTGTAGTAGACAGCGGGATTAAAATACTGTAGGCACAGGGACGGATGAACGGGCGTTGCATGGATAAGATAATTCATGTAATATCACGACATAGGCATTTGCAGATAAATAAGATAAAGCATCCAAGTATTTATTAACCATAGGCATGTGTTCCAATTTAGTTGTGCGTGCTCGCAATGAGAAACTTGCACATCATCTTTTGTCATACCAGCCCGTTTGCAGCGGGGCCTCAAGAGAATCTACTGGTAATTAAGGTACTCCTTTTAATAAAGTACCGGAGCAAAGCATTAACACTCCGTGAACACACGTGATCCTCACATCACAGCCATCCCCTCCGGCTGTCCAATTATTGTCACTTTGGGGCCTTCGGTTCCGGACAATAATATGTGTATACAACTTATAGATAAGATCTAAAACATTGATTATCCTCATTATACAATAACATGTTTAGATCTGAAATCATGGCACTCGGGCCCTAGTGTCAAGCATTAAGCATAACAAGTTGCAACAATGACGTAAAACACCGATAACGGATACTAGGCACCATGCCCTAATGATATTATAGCTATTACATGAACGATCTCATCCAATCCCTACCATCCCCTCAAGCCAACAGCGGGGAATTACTCACACATGGATGGGGGAAACGATGATGGTTGATGGAGAGACGTTGGTGATGACGATGGCGATGATCCCCTTCGATTCCCCGTCCCGGCAGGGTGCCGGAACAGAGACTTTTGGTCCCCGAATTGAGTTTCGAGGTGGCGGCGGCGCACGGAGGTGTTTCTGGGAAAAGTGATGAACGCCTTCGCGTTTTTAGGTCAGAGGGGACTTATATCCGAGAGGGGGACCCGAGGGGCTGTTGGAGTCGCCCCCCTCATGTGCTGGCGCGGCCAGGGTCCTGCCGCGCCAGCACCTGGTGAGGTGGCCCCTTTGCCCCCCTCCATCTGGTCTTATGGCTCCGTGGGTATTCGGGCAAAATAGGAACTTTGGCATTATTTCTGGTGTTTTTCCTGAAACTTGATTTTCTGCACAAAAACGAGACACCAGGGCAATTCTGCTGAAAACAGCGTTAGTCCGTGTTAGTTGCATTCAAAACACACAAATTAGAGGAAAAACAATAGCAAAAGTGTTCGGGAAAGTAGATACGTTTTGTACGTATCAGCGGCGCGGCGGAACTCTTCTCGGGAAAAGGCTTCGGTGCCTAAGGTTATTTTGTCGGGGGGTATATGTAGGCGAAAGGGCGATGTCGGTGGGCGCCCGAGGCGCCCACACCACGTGGTCGCGCGGCCAGGAAGGGAGCCGCGCCACCACATGGTGTGGCTGCCTCGTGGCCCCTCTCCGTCTCCTCTTCGGTGTTCTAGAAGCTCCCGAGAAAAATAGGGACTTTGGCTCTTGATTCGTCCAATTCCGAGAATATTTCCTTAACAGCTTTTCTGAAACCAAAAACAGTAGAAAACATGGAACTGGCACTGTGACATCTTGTTAATAGGTTAGTTCCAGAAAATGCATAAAAACCATATAAGCTGTATATAAAACATGTAGCAATTGGTATAATATAAGCACGGAACATAAGAAATTATAGATACGTTGGAGACGTATCACACCCCCACTAGTTCCATTGGAGAGCTTTCATACACTTATAGCTCTATGTGCATCCGTTGTGTGGCAATCTCTACTCCTTGCATAGCTTCGATTATAAGACTTACTCTTGTCTAGTGATCACTTTCAGCTGTGTGAGACTTTCTTCCGTTGGCCTTCCAAACCCCCCTTATTATTCTTTTAGCCACAACATCATGGTGCCAGGAACTAACGCTGAACGCTTGCTAGTTTTTAAGTGAACAAATATAGAGATGATTTTCTACGTGCATATTGTTATTGCTTGACTTGATCCTTTCACAAAGTTGTCATGACTGTTGGATACATTACATGATTATATTGTTATTCTTGAAGCTTAAATCATCTTTAATATCTACTTTGCACGGTTGATTGTTCTCTAGTATTGATTCATTGAAAGTTTTACTTTGTTCTTCCTACTTGTTTACTCATTACTCATTTGATATCAATATAAACTACAGCTTTTATTCATTTGATCTCAGTTTACATGCATTACATTATTATATGATCAAGATTGTGTGAAAGCATGTCACTTCAGAAATTATTCTTGTTATCGTTTTACCTACTCGGGACGAGTAGAACTAAGCTTGGGGATGCTTGATACGTCTCAAACGTATCTATAATTTCTTATGTTCCATACTTATATTATACCAATTGCCAGTTCCCTATTTTCTGCTGTTTTTTGTTTCAGAAAAGCTGTTAAGGAAATATTCTCGGAATTGGACGAAACAAAAGCCAATACCCCTATTTTTCCCGGAACCATCCAGAACACCGAAGAGGAGACGGAGGAGGGCCACGAGGCGGCCACACCTGGTGGAGGCGCGGCTCCCCCCTGGTCGCGCCACCACGTGGTGTGGGCCCCTCGGGGCTCCACCGCCTTCGCCCTTTCGCCTACTTAAACCCCCCGACGAAATAAGACCTAACCCCCAAACACTTTTCCACGATACGTTCCAGAGCCGCCGCCGCCGTCAACCCTAGTTCGGGAGGGTTCAGAAGCTCTTCCCGGCACCCTGCCGGAGAAGGGAATCATCACCGGAGGGCTCTACATCACCATGCCCGCCTCCGGACTGATGCGTGAGTAGTTCATCCTTGGACTACGGGTCCATAGCAGTAGCTAGATGGTTGTCTTCTCCTATTGTGCCATCATGTTTAGATCTTGTGAGCTGCCTATCATGATCAAGATCATCTTTATGTAATGCTACATGTTGTGTTTGCTGGAATCCGATGAATAATTGAGTACTATGTCATTTGCTTCATAATATCTCTTGTGAGTGCGTTATTTATGATCTTGCAAGCTCTCCGTTACTAGTAGATGCTCTGGCCAAGTAGATGCTTGTGACTCCAAGAGGGGGTATTTATGCTCGATAGTGGGTTCATGTCTCTATTTAATCTGGGGGAGTAACAGCAACCTCTAAGATTGTAGATGTACTGTTGCTACAAGGGATAAAACCGTAGTTCTTTATCTAAGGATATTTGTGCTACTTACATTACACACTTTACTTAATGCAATAATCTGTTGCTTGCAACTTAATACTGAATGGTGTTGCGGATGCTATCCTGAAGGTGGATTATTAGTCATAGATGCAGTTGGATGACGGTCTATGTATCATGTTGTAATGCCCAAATGAATCTCACACTAGACATCATGTCATTAGTATATGCATCATTATGCAGCTCTTTATTCTATCAATTGCCCAGCTGTAATTTGTTTACCCGCATGTATGCTATTATTATTATTTTGGAGAGACACCACTAGTGAACTGGGGACCCCGGTCATTTTCTTTAAACTGATAATACAACCTACTGCAATCCTGTTACTTTCATTCTCTGCAAACAAACATCATTTTCCACACATACGTTTAATCCTTTGTTACAGCAAGCCAGTAAGATTGACAACCTCACTGTTAAGTTGGGGCAAAGTATCTTGGTTGTGTTGTGTGCAGGTTCCACTTTCGTGGTTGACACCGGTAGTGCGCCCTGCCAAAGTCAACCGCAACAACCTTCAGAAGAATTCTAGTTTCCTACTGGTTCGATAAACCTTGGTTTCACAACTGAGGGAAATTTGCTGCTGCACTACTTCATACCTTACTCTTTGGGTTTCCCAACAACACCACACCGGTGCATCAGGCGATGACCACCTCCCCGAGGGGTGGCATCTCAACCACCTGCGCGTCCCCGTGCCCCCAGTGCCATGATCCGGCCGTGAGCGCACGGAGGAGATCCGCCGCCGCCGGGCCCTGCTGCCCCCCGATCTCCTCCACGACCCGGCGTACGCCATGAACTCGTCCCTATGGGACGGGTGGTTCGAGCTCGAGCACAACCACCGGCGCCGGCTCGCGTTCGCAGCAACGCTGCCGGAGGACTACGCCGAGCCGGAGGAGGAGGAGGACGAGATGGCACTCGTCGGCCTCGAGCCTAACGAGGACTCGGACCTGCAGTGATCCGAGGACGGCGGCGACGCTCCTCCCGTGAAGGCCGAGACGGAGGACGAGGACGAGCAGCTCAAGCAGGCCATGGAGGCCTCCGAGCTGGACGAGCTCGGGCGCTGGCCCGATCTGGCGGCTACGCTCCGTGCGTCCGCCGAGGCTGCGGCCGAGCAGGCGCGCCTGGACGAGAAGTGCGCGCGCTGGCAGGTGCCCTGGTCACCGTGGCCAGAGCACGGCGAGGCCCGGGCGTACGTGCCCCCACCGGCATGGCCATAGGATCCCGAGGCGCCTGCCACGCCTCCACCCGCGGCTCCGCCGGCGTGGCTCTACTCGCCGCCTCCGTACATCATCCTCGACCCCTCCGACGAGGATGAGTAGGACACCGGCGCAACGCCAATAGGCCGGAGCCGCCGCCGCCCATTTTCCACTCCGACGACACCGGCGCCACCCTTCCCCGACCTAGTTTTTTTTACCCTTCTATCTGTCTCACTGGCCACTGGGCCCTATCGAACTCAGTCTATGTAATCTTCTCTATCTAAATAGGAGCACCCCACTACTGGATTTCTCTTAACATGCAAGCATGCCACATCATCAAGTCTCTAATTGGTCCACTCATTAAGTTATTCACACTTACCTTTAGCCTATGAGTTAATCTTTGAACAAATAAATGGAACAGCTCAATTCATATTTCGTACAATAGAAGTTTTCAAGCATATATCACTATGAAATTCCGCAGCACAGCGCGGGGTGTTATCTAGTATATTTAAATTTCGATGTCCTCTTTTTTTTTTACGCTGGGCCGTTGGAGGCACCTCCACCGCAAAGCGGACATAGGCCCAAAATTTATCCGCGGACAGCCCAAAGCGGACAGAATCGATCCGCTTTGGCTTTCCATATGCGGAGTGCCGTTGGAGTTGCCCTTACCATTTTCTGGCTCAACTTGTCCATGTATGTACCCTGGCCTAGGTTGGTATCAATGTCCAGATTCCAAACAATTTTTGTCTTGTTTTGCAAAGAGACCATAAAGTAAGAGTAAAATATACAACCTAGGTTAATATAGGTCCTGATACGAGAACAAATAGGTCACTGAAGGAGGCACACATCTGAACTCATAAAAGTGTGGGTAGTGTACGACTTGCAAGAACAATCTAGAATAGTGCATCACATGGCCTAACTAAGCTATCCATGACCAATACAGGGACAAACTTTTTTCCTTGCGTGTTCGAGCCGAGACGGTAAATTGTCTCTAGCTCAACTGTGTCGGCGCCATAGGCCCATAGTAGCCCAAGGATCTCCCGGTACTGAGTAAGATTCTTCCATCCTTAGGATTGATTGCTAGCAGCGTCGTCTCCTCCGATGAGTACTCTGGGAAGAAACCTGCGAGCTCTACACAGTGTATGATGGACCACATGGCCATGCCATCCACTGCCCAAATTTCTATGGTGTTTGTGCTTCGTCTTGAGCATGTCACGCATACCTCTCCTTGGAGCTCAGTGATAGATATGCTTCCACTGTAACGGTCGCATGGTGGCCCTTCCAAGACATGGAATTGCAGAGTGTGAAGGTCGAGCATTATGAGGTCGCAGTAAGCCGCCCTTGCTGGACCAAACTCGGGGTCTACCATCCAGTAGAGCTTGCCGCTGGTGTGCACTGGCGGTACATCAGCTACGAGTCTCGGTGGAGGATCAATCTCTACCCAATCATGCCGCTCGACCAACTGGATCTTGCACTCGAGTTTGTAGTTCTTCGTTGTTGTTTGGTTCTTTTCCTTATACGAAAGACGCACCAAGACATGCCCTATGCTGGGCGCATACCCAAGGCCGACGCGTCCTGCAAACATGCCGCCCGCGCTATTGTCCATCCGTGTGTCATTGTATAACAAAGATGCAGTGAAGGCCTCACCATTGCCGCCCAATGGTATGGCTCGGTAGTACTTTATCAATGGGTTGCACACGAAATCATACTCGGGGAAGCTGCCTGCGTTGAGCCCGTTGCATGGCTTCGAACAAACGATTCTTGAACCCTCGTCAATCAAGGGCGGTGTGGATGAAATCTTCCAAGGCTTTGAACCCGTACGAACGTCCATCGGTGAACATGATGTGAGGGACCCTATCGAAGTTTGCTTGGTGCAAATGTGCACTGACGAAGCAATCGGCCTTTATCATGACGCGCCAACCCTTGCACACCTGGTTCAAGCGCCCTAGCGTACGCGCTGGTAGGCTCGTGAGCACCTCGGCCCAGGCTTGCGCCGATGGTGAAGAGAAGATGATCTCCTCGCATGATCGTCCCATGGACGCGAGCCGCTCCTCAAACAGTCCGATGACCGGGAACTGGCTGTCCCAGTCCCAGTTGCCGCACTCTCCAATGGCTGTGTTATCCGGTGAGAAGAGAACCTCTGGGACGCCGGTGTCAGGGTCCACCATGAACACCTTGCATCTACCCGTGCCAAACAGTATCTTCTTCCTCTTCTTGTGAGCACCGTCGTCGTCGTCATAGTAGTACATGTCAAGTGGGGCGATCCAGTCGGACTTGAGCTGCTTCCTCTGAGTTTCTTCCATGGTCCCCCAGTCGATGCATCGCAGCCTCTCCCATTTTCCTGCCTCGTAATCTCTTAGGAGCCAGATATGGTAGGGTTTGGCGGCAAAGTCTGGATGATCGCTTGGCTTTGTGTGGTAGACACAGAGGCAACCGTCCAGTTCAGTGAGCATGAAGTCAGCCGAGTATGATCCCAGCTCCGGAGGCAGCACCATCGTGCTAAATGTCTCGGCGTTGATATTGAAGACTGTGAGGCCATCTTCTAGAGGAGCATGTTTGTGGAGAAAGTGCAGATTGCCGTTGCAGAGCACTGTCAGCGACCCGCCTACCTCTACGCCAACGGGAACCATGAAGGAGGAGGAAGGAAGGCCCATTAGGGTGAGGCGTAAGCCAGGTTGGCTTACAGGCCAGGACTGGGCCGTGTAGCCCATGTAAGCGTGCCGTGTGTGTGTGTTATAAGCGGAGTGGTTGGATCCGGGAGGATCATCGAAGAACTAGAACTCGAATACGGCAGTGCCGTGAGGCGGAGTAAGGCCGGATCTCAGCGAGATCAGCTGGAACTCCTTGTATCTCCACTTTAATCCATAATATATCGAGAGGAACCTTATATCTGGTATCAGAGCCAATACGATCTACCGTCCTGGAGTTGCCTCGTCACAATCATCACACAAGGTTCGCCGTACGCAGTCGGGATCGGATCATGGACGAGCTGTCGCCGGAATCGCGCCGGCTGTACGATCTCCTCAAGACCGACACCGATGAGGCGTACGAGAACAAGTTTCTCGACTACAAGAAGGAGATCTTGGATTCCGTTCGGGTGTTCGTCAAGAGCACTGATGAACAATTCAAGAAGATCGACGACAACCTTTACGCGATCCAGTCCAAGCTGGGGACGGATCTGGAGGGGGTCAAGGCGAGCCTAGCCTCCCAGATCGAGCGACTCACGGCGACCGTAGATCGCGCCCTCAACTCCGATCCTCTCGCCGCGGCGCGTGGATCATCGTCGAACCTGACAAGATCGCCGATCGATGGCTTGTCCAGCCCAATTGGGCACCGTGAAGAAATTTTACACCGGGGACTGGCCAGTGCATCGCACACGCCACCCCCGGGCGCAGGTAACATCGTTGGCCAGAATTCGTCATTGTTTCAGTTGAATTCTCCGGGGAGGCATCTCACTGAATTTTCGTCGTCTGCTCCTCGGGTTGAAATCCCACACTTTGATGGTTCCAACCCCAAATTGTGGCAACGTCGTTGCGAGGAGTATTTCGCAAGGTGGGGCACTCCGAACGAGCAATGGATTTCTTATGCTACGTCCCAGTTCAGTGGTGTGGCGGCGACTTGTTTGGAATCATTTCTGCCCAAATCTCCTCATGCTACCTGGGCAGAGTTTTCGCTGGCATTACAGACTCGTTTCTACAGGAATCAACACCAAGTCCTAGTGCGAAGATTGTTTCACCTCAGTCAGTCAGGCACAGTGGAGGAATATGTGGATACGTTTGTGCAACTCCTGGATCAAATTGCTATCTATGAAGCTCAACCGGACCCTATTCATTATCTGACAAGGTTTCTGGACGGACTGAAGCCTGCAGTGCGTGTGCTTGTGGCAATTCAGCAGCCTAAAGACCTTAGATGCAGCGTACACGTTAGCGTTGCTATACGAGGAATTGGGGGATGGTGGCACACCGTTGAATGTGCAACACCAGATGGTGGCGCCGAGAAGAGCACCTTCTCTGTCACTTCCGCCGCCACCACCGCCAAGCAGATGGTTATCTAAACCTACTGAAGAAAGGAAACCAGCTGACACTGTCAAGCAAGCTACCGAGGAAAAATGGAATAGTCTCAAGGCTTATAGGAGAGCAAAGGGCTTGTGTTTCACTTGTGGTGAGAAGTGGGGCAGGGATCATCAGTGTAAAAATACAATCCAGTTGCATGTGGTGTAGGAGATGGTTGAATTTTTGCAACAAACCGAGCTGGAAGAAACACCAACAGATGCTGATGATGATGAACAGTGTTCCATGCTATTGTCGGCAGCAGCTTGTGACCGCAATACAACTGCTCCCAAAACAATGCAGTTGCAAGTGACTGTCCAAGGTTGTGAGATGGTATTTTTGGTGGACTCTGGCAGTTCAACCTGTTTCATTGACAGCAAAATCTCAAGCAAGTTACAAGGTGAAGTTGCATTAGCAAAAGTGCTCAAGGTAAAGGTTGCTGGAGGAAGAATTCTCACGAGCTCCAAGGGGTTCCCTACCTTAGAGTGGTCTTCTCAAGGGTACAGTTTCTCCGATGATTTTCGTGTTCTTGATCTCGAGAGTTATGATGGCATTATTGGCCTGGATTGGTTGATCAAGCATAGTCCAATGACAACTCACTGGGGGCAGCGTTGGCTTGCATTTCATGTCGGCGAGCAGGTGGTTGTGTTGCATGGTACTGTGAATGAGTGTGCTTCGTTAGAGATGCTGGAACTGCACCTGACCAAGGTTAATGATGTGGTGGAAGCAGTTCGTCAGACTCCAGAAGTACAGCAGTTGCTTGAAGAATTTGCTGTGGTGTTCGAAGCACCAAAAGGTTCACCTCCCAGCCGTCAATATGACCATCACATTCCATTGATCTACGGTGCCAGACCTGTGTCACTAAGGCCTTATCGTTTGGCTCCGGCGTTGAAGACGGAATTGGAGAAGCAAGTTAAAGAAATGCTCGAGCAAGGGGTGATTACACATAGCAATAGTGCTTTTTCATCGCCTGTCATCATGGTCAAGAAGAATGAGACTGAATGGAGGCATGTTATTGATTTTCGACACCTTAATGCTTTGATAGTTAAGGGGAAGTATCCACTACCAGTGATTGATGAATTGCTAGATGAACTCGCTGGCGCTAGGTGGTTCTCCAAACTCGACCTCCGTGCAGGCTATCATCAAATCAGATTGGCTCCAGGAGAGGAGTTCAAGACAGCCTTTCAGACTCATGAAGGACATTACAAATTTAAAGTGATGGCTTTTGGCCTTACGGGTGCACCAGCGACATTCCAACGGTCAATGAACGCGTCGTTAGCACCGGTACTCCGTAAGTCCGCATTGGTTTTCTTTGACGACATCCTCATTTACAGCTCCAGCTATGAAGAGCATTTGGTGCATATCCGCGAGGTGTTGGAAATACTCAAGAGGGATGTTTGGCAAGCCAAGCTGGCTAAATGCGCATTCGCACAGGAACGAGTTGCATACTTGGGACATGTGATTTCGGCGTCTGGAGTTTCTACCGATGAGTCCAAGATCGAAGCAATTTGCTCCTGGCCTCAACCGACTAACTTGAAGGAATTAAGGGGCATCTTGGGTCTTTCTGGGTATTACCGCAAATTCATAGCGCACTATGCGATTATCAGCCAACCACTTACTGCTTTACTTCGCAAGGGAGTGCAGTTCATCTGGACAACAGTTGAGGAAACAGCATTCCAGGCATTAAAGAAAGCATTGATGGAAGCTCCAGTCCTAGCATTGCCGGACTATACGTGCCCGTTCGTCGTTGAGACAGACGCGTGTGACGTGGGCATTGGAGCTGTGCTGTCACAGAAGGGCCATCCCATAGCGTATGTCAGCCGTGCGTTGGGCCCTCGAAACCGTGGTCTGTCAGTTTATGAGAAGGAGTATCTCACAATTCTTCTGGCAGTGCAACAGTGGAGGTCTTATTTGCAGTTGGGAGAGTTCGTCATTCGTACTGATCATAAGACCTTGGCCCATTTGACAGACCAGAGGCTCCACACGGACTGGCAACAGAAGGCTCTGACGAAATTGATGGGCTTGCAATATAAAGTGGTATATAAGAAGGGAATTCACAATGGCGCAGCTGATGCATTGTCTCGCAAACCTCCGGCTAGCTCCGATCTCTTTGCGATGTCAACAGTTCAACCAGTGTGGCTCGACCGAGTGGTTGATAGTTATGTTGGAGATGCAAAGACACGAGAATTGTTGCAACGTGCAGCTCTAGGCACGGGTTTTGAAAATGAATATACACTGAAGAATGGCGTGCTTCGCTACAAGGGTCGTATCAGTGTGGGTGATGATGAAGGGCTAAAGTTACAAATAATTGCTGCTTTTCACGCGAGTCCGATGGGTGGACATTCTGGTTTTCCTGTGACATATCATCGTCTGGTGGGACTTTTCAAATGGCCAGGCATGAAATCGTCAGTGCGTGAAGCTGTTCGACAGTGTCTGATCTGTCAACAAGCGAAGCCTGAAAGAACCTTGCCAGCAGGTTTGCTCCAGCCATTGCCGGTGCCATCTGGACCATGGGACATGGCGACGATGGACTTCATCGATGGGTTGCCGTCGTCCAATGGGTACAACTGTTTACTGGTTGTCGTGAATAAATTGTCCAAGTACTCGCATTTCATGCCACTGAAGCATCCTTATTCGGCTGAGACAGTTGCTGAATTATTTGTCGCCAATGTCTACAAACTGCATGGTATGCCTCTCACACTTGTCTCGGATCGTGACCCGGTCTTTACTAGCAACTTCTGGCAAGCGATATTCAGAGCTACGGGTACTGATCTGCGTTTGAGCACGGCATATCATCCGGAGACAGATGGACAGACCGAGCGCGTGAATCAATCTATTGAGTGCTACCTCCGTTGTTTCATCAGTGGTCACCCGAAACAGTGGACCAAATGAGTTGCCTTATGTGAGTTTTGGTACAACACGAACTGGCATTCATCTCCGGGCAAGTCGCCGTTCGAGGTGATATACGGTCGACAGCCGAGGTACTTCGGGGTGACAGCTTCTGACAGTATTGCCAAAGATGATGTGCAAGCCTGGTTGGATGAGCGTAAGTTGATTCAGTGTTCTGTGAGGATGCATTTGCTGAGGATGCAGCAACGGATGAAGTCTCAAGCAGACAAACGCCGTACTGAGCGCTCGTTCAGTGTTGGCGATCGAGTTTTTCTCAAGTTGCAACCGTATATCCAAACCTCGGTGCAGAAGAGAGCTTGTCATAAGCTGGCCTTCAAGTTCTTCGGACCTTTCCAAGTCATGGAACGAATCGGAGAGGTGGCGTATAGGGGTGGACATGAAGCTCGAGGCTCGAGGCTCGGCTCGAGCTCGACAAGGCTCGGCTCAGGCTCGGCCCGGCTCGAAGGTCGGACAAGCCAAGCCTAGTCCTTCCCTGCAAGCCTCGAGGCTCGACAAGCCGGCTCGGTGAAGCTCGCAAGCCGGCTCGAAGGCTCGATGAAATACAAAAAATTAACACGGCATTTGCTAAAAAGAAATAGCAATTCACAATTATAATCAACAATAGAACATGCATAACATAATCTAACAAGTTTCACAAATATATGTACATGCGGTGAAATAGTCTTATACATCACAAACACGTGTACTTAGTTTAACAAATAAAACACGATATGAGTTATAACTCGACTGAAACAGAAGTCTTAACAATAGTCTTATATATAAGATACAACGCTAGGCAATCCAAACGACACACTGAAAACAAACTAGGTTTCAAGTCATTAAAGCATTGTTCAACACAAGATATATGCAACCAACATAGTTCATCTGATGTATTGGATCAATGAGTTTTTGTAACAGAAAACACCACCGATATATGCATACTTCAATGCTCATTTGTTGTGTTCTGAACATGTCAAATGCCATAAGTGCTTACAGTTTTTTGTCAAGAAAATTGATCAACGTTTTTAGGACACTTCCGTAAAAAGCCAACCAATACTTAAAATCAAACCACTAGCTAGCAGCATGCGTACATGCTTGGCACACAAATCAATCTGTGCTCTTTGTTACCACGAGCTAGGAGGAGGTCACTGGTTCCATCGTCAGTAGAGGAGGAGCAGCAAACAGCAAACAGCCTGGCCTACGCACCGATGGGGGCCAATAGAAGAATCAGCCCCGCCGGCGATCTGGTATTAGGGCCGCGAATTGATCGGTCATTGGGATCTCCGGCGAAAGCAGCTGCCTCACCTTCGACCAAGCACAGGCAGCAAGCGGCCGGCAGGCGGCAGAAAAAGTGCGATGAGCAGTGTGCTAACTAGTGGCCAAAGCAGAGCGGCGGAGGGCTGGGACTGGGCGCCGGCGCTGGTCGGCAGTCTGATTGTGGTGGCCTGGAGGAACGCAGCTGCCCGGCCGGCGGCGGCCTAGACGAGCGGGGGGTTCGCTCGGGGTAAACTGGATGGGATTTGGTGGCTGGCTCGCGAGCCGACCGAGCCAAGCCTCAAGCCCGGCGAGCCGAGCCACGAGCCTCTTTTTATGAAATGTTTTGCTGTCAAGCCGAGCCAGGCTCGGCTCGAGTTTTGTCAAGCTTGATCGAGCCGAGCCACGAACCGGCTCGGCTCGGCGTGAATCCACCCCTAGTGGCGTACCGCCTCGCGTTGCCGGCCTCTAGCAGAATTCACCCCGTCTTTCATGTGTCACAATTGAAACCGTGCTTGGGCCCTGGACAACAGGTATTACCACAATTGCCATCTCCTGATGCTTTCTATCAGGTGCCGGTGCAGGTCCTTGCTCGTCGGGTGCGCCAGGTCGGTCTGGCCACGGTGGTTCAAGTAAAGGTGCAGTGGAGTGGATCAACAGTCGAGGCTGCGACATGGGAGGACTTGGTGGCGCTGCAGCAACAGTTTCCTGATGCACCTGCTTGGGGTCAAGCAGGTTTTCAAGCAGTGGGGGATGTCAGCGACCCGCCTACCTCTACGCCAACGGGAACCATGAAGGAGGAGGAAGGAAGGCCCATTAGGGTGAGGCGTAAGCCAGGTTGGCTTACAGGCCAGGACTGGGCCGTGTAGCCCATGTAAGCGTGCCGTGTGTGTGTTATAAGCGGAGTGGTTGGATCCAGGAGGATCATCGAAGAACTAGAACTCGAATACGGCAGTGCCGTGAGGCGGAGTAAGGCCGGATCTCAGCGAGATCAGCTGGAACTCCTTGTATCTCCACTTTAATCCATAATATATCGAGAGGAACCTTATAAGTTATAAGCAGGGCTCCCTGCCTCCCGTTGACTCGCAGCTGGCACGCGCCGTGAGCCGGCTGTGTGGCAGCGGGCCTCCAGTGCGTGGATTCGTCGAGAGTGTAGACCTCACACACGGTGTCGCGGGATCCATCGTCGTGCTCGAAATTGTACATGCGCGCCACTTTATACTGCTTGGTCGTGGAGCAGTAACCCATGCCGTAGATCAGGTGGATTCTAGGACGACAAGCTCTCCAGGCCACCCTGGCCGGGGTTCTGTCCGGCAGAGCCAAGAGCTGGTTGGCCGATGGGTTCCACACGTAGTGCAGATCGTAGTCGAGGCAGCGTAGGAGGACGAGGCCGTGGCAGGACTTGGTGAGGGAAGATGACCCCTTGCGGCAATCTCCAGTTGTCCATGATGGTCTCGACTGGAGCTGGACTGCTGCCGAGGCTCCAGGCGTAGAATGGATTCTGCCATCTTGGCTTGAAGAACAGTCTGCGGCTACCGCGGGATCGATCCGAGTGGAGGTCCTCGAACGCCGGGGAGGTGATCAGGGCGTCCCACCTCCGCGAGACGCAGCGGGCGCGGCGGAGCGACCTGACCGGCAGGCGGGAGAGGATGTCCTCGATCATCTCCTCCGGCAGCGCGTACCCGCGCTCGGTCTCGAGTTTCTTGGTTCGCACCGGCGCCGGCGCCGCGGCATCCATGTCGATCTGTCTCTCTCCACGACTCCACCTACATATTCTTTTCTCGACGGCAGGAAAGACAGAGGATCTAATCGCGAATTCTATCTCTACACCGACCTCATTCTGGCTATCTGCGAGTTCACGCTCGTGCGCCATCCGTTCAGCATCGAACGGTCCACCGAGCGCATAGACTTTTCTTTACCGGGTCGATGTGCCTTCCCGTCTGGCTGTCTCCACCCTCAATCATTACTCTCCCCACACACACTCTCTCCCGCTCCCACTCCACACCGACGACGCCGGCGGCGGCGCCGACAAGCATCTGGCCCCGGTCGCCACCACCTCCAACGGCAACGGCACGACGGCGCTGGCGGTCCGCAAGCCCCCTCCAAGGACCAGCACAACAAGGTGGACGGCCGCGGGCGGCGCATCCGGATGCCCATCATCTGCGCCGCGCGCGTGTTCCAGCTCAGCCGCGAGCTCGGCCAAAATTCCGACGGCCAGACCATCGAGTGGCTGCTCCGCAGGCCGAGCCCTCCATCGTCGCCGCCACCGGCTCCGTCACCGTCCCGGCCTCCTTCTCCACCTCCTCCCCCTCCTCCCGGGCACCCATCTCCAACGCCGACCACATGCACCACCTCCCGCACGCCGCGCCCTTCGTCCTCGGCAAGCGGGTCCGCGGCGCCGACGGCGAGGACGGCGACCCCGAGGCCGCCGCCGCGGTCGTCTCGATGGGGGGCCCCGCGCCGGCGGGCTTATGGGCGCTGCCTGCGAGGGACTTCGCCCACCATCCTCTTCTCCCATCTGACCACGGCGACGGCGTTGATTTCTGGCTTTCTCCGACGAGCGCGCTTATCTGCTGGTGTGGAGGTTGGTGGATGAGCAAAGGGGCCGTGCTGCCTGCGGCTCTCCTCTATCCCGGCGGCGGCGTCGATTTCTGGCTTTTCTCCGACGACGCACTGATCTGCGGGAAGGGGGTTGGTTGGAGGTTTGGTTGCTGAGCGAAGGGGACGTGCTTCCTGCTTGTTGGTGACCGTCAATCTCCCGTTTCGGGCTCTCATCAGACTACTTTGGTGGTAAGATCAGCTTCAGTTTTTTGTGTTTCGAGGTTGATTTTGAGCTTGTAGGCACGGTAAGGGCCTGGTTCTAATCGGTTTTACCCGCTGTAGATCTGTTTGGTGGTCGAGGCTTCACTTGGGGTTGGTCGTATTGACTTCAATTGTCAGGTTAGTTTATCTGATCTTACAACGCCTGTAATGCACGTTACTTTTGATGCAGTTCTGATAAGAGACTACTATGATTTTGGATGTAAATTTATGCTGAATGTGATGTTTTTTGTGATATAAAATTATGCTGGATGCGATGTATTCTGAAAACAATTTTAGGATGTCACTTTGTATGTATTTTTTCAGAATGTATACCAGGAATGTAACCCATAAGCGATGTTGCTAGGTGTACTAGGGAAGTAACTAATGTGTCCAATGTAATTATTTTTCGCTTAGAACAGGTTGTCGTTCTTTGATGGATCTTAGTTGTGTGTTTACCACTGCTAGATGTAAGCTATGCCCAGTAAATATTTGTTAAGTATCTGTTGTGCAATAAGTGAAATCATGCAAAAGTAACATTGTTTTTTAGAATTTGGATATCAGGTTTGCTACATGAACAAATGTAACATTGTTTTTTAGAATTTGGATGTCAGTTTAGCATTTCGCCCCCTCACACGAACCATTGGTGTCATATTTGTTGTCGTGGATGTAATTTTCATCAAGTTAGCAGGTCGTACCATTGTTTCAGCCAATTTTGGATGTGATTTTCCTGTTTGTGGATGTAATAGTAATTTATACATTGAGAATTAAACTGCTAGATTTTTTCAGATAGATGTACATATGAGTGTAAAACTTGATGGCACTATAACTGTTTTTTTTCTGTAGATGTAAACTAGATTGGATGTAAAATTTTGTTGTCACTGTAACCGTTTCACTCATAGATGTGAACTATGGTTGAATAAAAACTTGAACGTACCAGTAGACCCTAATGTATTTTTCACTGGATGCGAAATAATTGTAAATGTAATTCTCTCTGTCCACCCCGCTAGATGTTGATATTCATGGATGTATTGCTCTTTCAATGTGATGGTCTGGTCAATGTAAAGTTGCAACCTAGCATTAGATGTGTTTTTTATTTTCTTAGATGCAATCTTGTGGTAAGCCCATTGCCCCAGTGGCGGAGCTTAGGCAAAGTCAGGGGGGGCCGCCGCCCCCCAGCCCATGGGCTTTCAGTGAAGGATGACCTCATATATGGGCCATTTGCCCCCCCCCCCCCCCCCCCCCCCCCCCCAGTTTTGGAAAAAATTGCCTTGTGTTGGGCTGTTCTGCCCATTTGCATTACATGGGCCCAAGCTCCGCCACTGCATTGCCCTGTTCTCGTTTTCCTTTCGCGGGTGAGTCGAGCACCGGACTGGACACAGCCTAGTGTTTTAAGCTGGTTCCTGAAATCAAAAAGTAGAACTCTTGTTGTGTGTTGACGGCAAGTTTCAGGTTTGTATATCCAATCCCAACACAAATAGTAAACGTGTTTTTATCGTGTTTATAAATTGTAATTCTCTGAACACAATGCAAATGAATAAGATATTTGGTTTTACGATGTGATTATGAGGTTGTGGATGTGATTATTTCCTGTTTTAGGGTGTGAATCTGATTTTTCTTTTGTTATGATGTGATTTATGTGATGATTAGGATGTGATTTTGCAGTATAGGATATGTGACTACCTCTTAATGTAATCTCTTAAATCAGTTGTAGTAAATGACAAATGATAGTTGTAGTAAATGGCAAATGATAGTTGTACTCTGCTAGCTGTAAGCTATGTCCAGTTATTTATTGAAAATATGGGCGTAGTGTAAATAATGCATAGTGTAAAATATACTAGGCCGGGAAGGCGGGAACGATGGTCATCTTGATAGTAATCAAAAGCATGCCAACTATGATTGTTTTTTCTCGTTTACACGTGTTTATCGATTCTACTGGATGTCACAACATGACCAGATGTAAATTATACTTGCATCCTAGAATGTAAAATTAGTATAGCCTCGAAATAGTGTAAATATTCATAGATAGGCTTAACTATTTTTTCATAGATGTAACAAATGCTAGAATGTAAAATTCATGTTCATTGTAATAGATGGTATAATAAAGTATGCAAAGGATCACTAGATGTGAAATATTAATAGATGTAGCTTAAATTTCCGTGTTCTCATGTACATTTTTCGTTTTGCTAGAATCAATGCTAGATACAAACCTGAGGTGCATATAAATTACTCCACTAGATATGCTTGTTCTTTTTTGCAAAACCAATTTGATTTTACATCTGGGATTAAGTTCTATAAATGTTTAGTTAGAAAGATTTGGTGGTATAGTGCATGTAAGGTGATTGATTTCATTAAGTTACTGGATGTCATAAGTTACTAGACGACACTATGATACTTACTAGATGTCCATTAAGGTGCTGATGTCATTACAATGCTGGATTTCAGTGAGTTATTAGATGTCATTAGGGTGATGCTTGTGAGTAAGGTGTTGGGTGTCAATAAGGTCCTGCATGTCATAGTTTTTAGTTCTAAAATGTAAAATGTACTGTTGTTTGTGATCTATAGAATGCCATCAGCTACCAAAACATGCCGCTAAGGTATCGGCAACCAAGTAAGGGTGGTACAAGTAGATGTAAGATCAGACATGGTGAATTCTCATCAGAAAATAGACAACCTAAAAAAGCAATGGTGAATTCTCTGTATGTTACATTTTATAGCTTGTTTACATGTTACAGATCAGCAGTGTTGGATTAGGCGGCGCCTAGGCAGCGCTTAAGCACGCTTAGGCACTAGGCGATGGACAAACGCCTCGCCTAGCTCCTAAGCGGAACTCTAGGCAGCACAACTAAGAAATTGTCTTCTCTCGCAAAAAATTCATTTTTTATTGCACTTACAAATCAGATGGACCCATAATCAATGGCAATTGTTATTAGTTTACTCATTTATATGCGCTAAATTAGTATATATAGATATAGAATAACTCAAATAAACACCTGATGGCAAAAACTATGTACCGCCTAGGTCACGCCTGGTGCGCTTAAGCATCGCCTAGGCGTTAGGCGATTGCCAACCGCCTCGCTTACGCCTAACGCTTTTTCCAACCTTGCAGATCAGTCATAATGATCTGGATGTTAGATTAACCAAGATGTAAAGATCAATGGAGATACATGAAGGGAAATGAAGGGAAAACAAGACCGGATGGATTTCGTAGCAAGTCATGGAAGAAACAAAGGCAATTCTTGTAGGGTAGAGATGGGGATGGAATTTTCCTGAAGATTACATGCCTGAAATAATTTCTGGGTGATGAATTTCTACTATATGTTGATGTAATTTTCGCAGCAGCATGTAAACCTTAGTGATCTGAATGTATATCCCCTGATCTGTGCGAGGGGAAGGAATCCAGCAGTTATTGGGTGTGGACGTGTGGTCCCGATCGTACACCGCGCTTTGGTTCTTTTGCCTTCGTGCGTGGAGCGCGCAACTGTTTTCGGAAGGAGTATTACTGCGCCTTGGGGAAAGCGACAACCTGGTCCGAGCGACCTCGCTGCAAGGCAGATCGAGGCCGACCTCGGATTAGCATCGTCCAGAAATTCTATTTGTTGGCACATCGTGTTGCTATATAGGCCATGACAAGTCCGATTAGGGATGCGATTCGGTCATGGTGTGTCCCTGCCGACCCCAACTGCAATAACCAGCGCGTCTACTCGTGGGCCCAAATATCTAGTGTTTGTTATTGTTAGGCCATGCCAATTATTTTATAACGGAAGAAATAGAAGACAAAATAAACGGTAAATATTGCAAGGACTGAAAGGCATGATTTGAAAATTTTAGGACGTCCGTAACCCAGCGAAACACCTATTTATATCTTGAGAACATTCAACACTTCCTTATTTAACACTAGACAAATGTTTCTATTTTATTTTATTTTATTTTTCCGGGTAGACACCTGGACAAATGTTTCTTCCTATATGTTCTGTTCCTAAAATTTCTTTCCCATATGACAGTGTCGTTTGTTCCGTTATTTTTGGCCGGTCCGAAATACCTCTCCATCCTATCTTCTCGAACTAGGAAAACTAGAGAAGCCTGACTAGGCGATTCGACCTCGTGTTGCTATATAGGTCCTAACAAGTCTGATTAGTGATGCGACTTGGTTGATGTGACCGAGACACCAACGTTGTTCCAACGCGTGTATTCGTGGGTCCGAATATCTAATGTTGGTGAAAAAAGCTCCCCTAACGCCACCTCGAGGGCGACGGGGCGTCCCTACCGCCGGCCGCCCCCCTATCTCCGTCGTCGCCGCCGGCAGGGGTTGTCGGGCAAAGCCCGGGCAACACCGGTGGCGGTAGCCTTCCCTTCCCGCGACTTGGACGACATATCAGGGCCGCTCTTTCCCTGGCGGCGGTGCGCGTTTGGAAGCCCATGATCCGGCACGGCCGGGTGGTGCTGGTGGCGGTGTCATCCTGCGGTGATGCTCCACGACAGCGGATCACTGGCGGCCAGCTTGGCTCTGGTCTAGGCACCTCGGGCCCTAGATGGGCTCGGGAGGGCTCAAATGGTTCTTAGTGGGCCGGGGTGTGCGCCTGTGGCTGTGACGTCTCCTGGAGTTGGCGGTGGCGACGATGCTCGTGTAGGGGACGACGACGCTACGGCTTGCCTGTTGAAGTAGGGCGGCGAGAGCTTTATGGGCCAGATCTAGGCTCGGTCAAGCCAGCGTGGGCTTGGTTTGTTCTGGCAGCTCTGTCATGTCGACTACCGCCTCTCGGTAGTGGAGGTTGTTCCCTCACGTGGGTTTGCGATGTTGATGTTCCTCGTTCCGGCGATGTTGTTTTCTCTGTCTTGAAGGCCGCGGTCCAGTGTTCGTGAACATGTGACGATGATGACGGTAAGATCGTGGTGGCGCATGCTGGTGGGTGGAGAAGCGGGTGGTGGTGCGCCGGTTGCGCACTGGTGTTTTTGTGACTCAGACTCGGTAGAAATTGTTGCCGGCTCGTCTGACATTGACGCGGTGTCGCGTTCAACTGGCACCATTCCTTGTGGGAGGGTGTCCTGGGTAGCCTGAGTTCACTTACACCGAGTGCCGGGGGAATCCCTATGACCAGTGCGCTGTTCGGCTAGCAGTGTCATGTCGACAGTGCCCCTCCTAGAGGTGATGCTTGGTACTGGACACATCGAGGTGCTTGGAACGTGGTGGGACAAATTCGGAGGGCGCGGCGGTTGCGGGTCGTATCCGCTTCGTCGAATCGCCATGTTCTTCGTTTTTTTGCTTCTTTAAGGCATCGTGTTTGCTGCTACCCAGCATGTGTGGTATTGTGTTTGTATGCGTGATTATATGTTGATTGTTGCTCTATTTATAAAACGGGACGAAAACATATTTCGAGAAGGAGAAGAATATCCAGTTTTGCTAGAGCACTAGTAGAATTAGAAGAAAAAAACAATAACCGTGCCCGATGACATATGATTCAAAACTGTAATTGTACGCGAGAGGGCGGTTGTTCTGCACACCTAGCGTGGGATCAGTCGTGACATGTCAGGCAATTGTTTTTCAGAACGTCAACCTTCCGACTTAAAATAAGTATCTTAAATTTGTTTAAATATGAATCTATATAAATATAAAACTTGTCTAGATACATTTATATTTGGCCAAATTAAAAACATTTATGTAAAAAGGATGGAGTAAGAGAAAACAAGCTACCAAAACTCCAAGTTTATTACTACGGCAGTGGAATAACAGAGAAGAGAGAACAGAACATGAAGCACGTACTGGCAGGTTCTGAAGTAATGAAGATTTTCAAGAGTAAGAACACCTAGTTTTCTAAGTCAAAAATTGCTTAACGAACATAACACATCCACCATTCTTACGGACAAACCTTATCGTCAATGCCCCGAAATCAACCATGGATTTTGTGTCATTTCGAATTTCAAGGGTTTTCCCGGTGGATGAAAAGATGGGGGAATGAGAGAGATTACCTCTGAAAACTAGAGAGTCAAACTAGATCCACGGATCGGACCTTTAGATTTGTGGAGTTTGTGTGTGTGGGTGGGGTGGGGGGGGGGGGGGGGAGATTTGAGAGGAGCCACCGGACCGCCAGAGGAGAGGAGGAACTGAAGACAGTAGACCCGGGTAGAGAAGGGGCGCCGGCTGAAACAATAATACAAATTATGTTAGCGATGGACGGTCTCTAACAGCCGCCACATAGAACCGGCTACGAAAAAACATAGTCTCTAATACAATATATATTAGAGATGGTTGTAAATAAGAACAGACTACGATTAAAAACAGCCGGGTTGAGTTGTCGGTCATCTTTAGTTTGAGAGGCGGTGAAAATAAATGACCAATGCTAAAAACATTAGAGACGGATCTAGAATAACAACTGGCTGCGGGATTTGATGTGAGGCGGTTAGAATCTTTGCAGTGTTAAACCGCCTCGGATTACAGTCTCTAAATTTCAGTTTTATCCTAGTGCTTGTCGGAGAAGTGTTGAGGAGCAGCCAAGGAGCATGCCAGGGATGCGACCTGGTAAGAGAGGGGACATAGGTAGAAGATAGCTGTAACAAGCGGGCCATGCAGGCACTGAGAGTAGCAATTCGAGATTTTATTTTGCTGCTCTAAGAGCATCTCCACCGGGGGCCTCTAAATGTGTGTCCGGCACCCCCCAATTGAACCTCCTTTAAGGGGTACCGGACATGTGTCCGGTCAATATTTAAAGGCCGCCCACAGCGGCACTCCCCAAAGGCCCACCCCCAAACGCGAGCAATCTATCGAACACCTCGCGGGCGCACGAACCGCCGCCGATAAACAACACAAACGATGAACACAAATGGCGATGAACAACACAAACATCATTTAAACGAGATTTAGCAAACTTACAATTTCGAATCTAAACAAGATTTAACAAACTAGACCTATAAGGTGCGAGAGAGAAGGCCTATGCTGTGCTACACGCGCCGGCGAGGAGAACAGATGCCGCTTCGTGGCCGGCGAGGGGGAGAAGATGCGAACCAAACCAGGGAAGCAACGGCGCTTCACTTCTGGCCATCGCCCATCACCGTTCCCATCGGCTACAACCTTTAGAAACGGTCCCGTAGCCTCGGCTGAGCCGGCCGAAGCTTCTGACTTCGCGGGCGCCGTGTTCGATTCACCGCCGTGACATGCGGTGGGCGTTTGATGGGAAGCCTCTTCGGCTTTCGGCGCCCCTTTCTTCGGTGACGGCGACGCTGCTGACCATGATGCTAGCAGCTCGTCGCTGGCACCTTTCTTCGGTGACGGCGACGCTGCTGATGGCGTCGTTGTTTGTAGAGGCAGATCGGGCAGCTCCAGCGTTGGCTCTCGTCGACCGCTACGACGCGCCTCGTACTCCTTGTCCACCACGGCGTGCCAGTAGGGCGCCGAGATGGAGTACTTGGCGTCGAACTTTTGCTCGTACGGCATTTCCGTCCACTTGCGGCTGACGAACTCGACGCGGTCCTGGCCGCTGAGCCGCGGCGCCACCGGAATGTTGGCGGCGCTCCTCACCCAGCCGTCCGGCAGGGTGTCGTCGTCGGACACCGGCAGCTGGTGGCGGCTGCTCAGCCGCGCGATCTCCAGCGAGAGCACGTACGGAGGCGCGTTCTCGGCCTCCTCGCGCCACAAGACTCGCTGGAACGCCTTGGCCATCTCCGCCTCCTCGTTGCGACGCCGGAATTCCTCTAGCTGCTCGTGGCGATGCTGCCCGCCGGGGCTGCCCGCTATAGTGGCCTATGTTCTTGGGGAGAGGGAGAAGTGTTTGTGTGAAGATGAGGGCTCCGCTGCGTCGGGTTTTAAAGCGGCCGGAGGAGCGGGGTTGGGTGGCCTGCATTAGCGCGGCCACCGCTTCGCCTGGCAGCGCATTGATGCCGACGAAGCCGCCGCTGCGACTCCAGCACGCGCCGCTTCCGTCTGCGGCGTTGGAAGCGACGCCGCGTTATTGCGAGCCGTCGCTTCGGTATGCGGCGCGTGATGACAGGCGTGGCGCGACTCGACATTAAACGCGGCGCAACGGCCTACTGCACAGCGTTCGTTAACATGGAGAGAGGCGCGCGTGTGTATAACGGACGGGCCAGCGCTGTCAGGACCATGCGCGAGTCGATGTCCGGCACCCCAGTATGGCCTCCAAGTATAGAGACCCGATTGGGGGTGCCGGACATTAAGTCGCTCGGGACGAGGCTTTGAGGGGTGCCGCTGGTGACGATTTTTCGTGTCCAGCCCCCAAAGGACGTTTAGGGGTCCTTTAGAGTCCGGGTGGAGATGCTCTAAAAATCAGGTCCAATATTCGATTCAGATCGAGATCCAATATTGAGATGATGGAAACGATATATGATCTGTGGTGAATCCTTTGTCAGAAATTACCGAATCCTTTGTCAGAAATTGGAGATCGACCCATAGACACCCATTGCGTTTGTGAAAAGAAAACAAGCTACTCCTATATATGATCTGTGCCTGTGCTAGTCTGCCTAGTAAAGATAGCCACCCCTCGAAACAGGGATCCTGTCACCCGAGAATCGCGACGCAACCAGAGGCAGACAAGAAAAACAGGCAAATGCATCATGCCACACGCACCGGCGGCGACACGCCGAGAGTGCAGAACAACAGCATCCCGTCGCGCGCAACGAACAAGTGAGATTCAGCCAAACCAAGTATGCATTGCGTCGACAGATATTGATTCCAAAAACTATAAGACTGATACACGATGGCGAAAATCAACACATCCGGCATCCGGCCGGCGCCCTCGTTCATGGCTGTTCGATGACGATCCCACTCAACAAACAAAGGCAAGAAGAACCAGAGCAAAGAAAAGCAGCGGCGCCCACAACATGACGCTGACGTCGCCATCCTCGCGGCGGCGGCGCTCCTCCTCGTTCAGCTTCAGTAGCAGCGTGAGCAGCGCCCGGTTCTCGCGAAGCTCCCGATGGAGCCGTGCCGCTGCTTCGTTCCTCGCTGCCCTCCTCCTCGGCGCGAGCTCGTCGACATTGCCGCCCCGGAGGACGGTCGAGGAGGACGACGACGCCGACAGCGCCGCCATGTGCTGCGGAGGATTTTAAGTGTAATAAAGAGACGGGAGGTTCTGTTCTATCGGCGGGGCGGGTGGATTCATCAGGAGGAGCAGATCACGCTCTTATATAGGAGTAGTACAGTATCGAGGTCATCCATATCCGGCTACAGTACGTGCATGTACCATTGTGGGAAACAAAAACCCTGGCCGATCGATCATCTGCGCTGCGCATATTTGTTTCTAATCTAAGAACAATGTCGGACTTTATTCATCTGGTAGATATTTATATGATTTTACTGGGTCGATATTTTTTTTCTATAGAAGAACAATACACATGCGAGTAAATATGGAGTATGTGCGATTTTTTTTTCAAATATTATATTTGGGGGGATAGGCCGTGATTCGGGGCGTCCCCATTGATGACGTATGTATTTACCATAGTTGTTACGATTTGCATCGGATGGAATCCAATCTCCCCATTTTTTGCCAGTAATTGTCGTGTTCGGCGTACATACAACGTGAACACTTTTTTCCCGATACAACTTACCATTTTCCACGATCCTTTTTTTTTCAAAACACAGTATACCGCAAGCGTTTATATACACACGCATACACTCAACCGTATGAACGTACGTACGCACATCCTACTTACCTCTAGAGCATCTTTAAAAGACTGAGCCGACGGATCATGCTTTGAGATCGACGAAGTCACCACGGATGTCTCGCTGTCGGCGGGATATCGCCTTCCACTGAAAAATATTCCGTCTAAATGAGAAATAACAACGTCAAACCCGGGGTTTGAACCCGGTAAGCTGGAGGTCAGCCTGGGCGTTCGGTTTGTTTGGTTTGTTCGGTCCGTTCTATTCGCTCTCCGACAATTTCGGTTATCCAGATATGCTACCCATATTACGTTCGGTTTTTATGTATTCGATCTTCGGCCTGTTCGGTCCGGTCTTCGGTCATGACCAAATCGACCAAATTAAGAAATAGCAGCGCAAGTATATATATTGGTAGCAGAAAAAATGGCAGCGCAACACCTTTCAGTGGCATCAGAAATCTGGAAACAATGGCAGCAAACTTTGCACAAATACATACAAAATTGATAGCACAACAGCAAAGGGTGGCAACATATGGTAGCCCAAATGCATATAGTCACAGCTCACAAATCTGAGATAACGAACAAGGCATCAACCACTAACTGTTTTTTTTGTTGAGAAAGGCATCGACCACTAAGCCAGGGAGCAACGAACAACCAAAAAATAGGTGGAACGCTTGCTAACATATAAATTCTGTCATTCGGTCTATTCAGGTTATCTAGATGTGCTGTCCAAATTTCTAAACTAATTTCGGTTTTTTTAATATACTAACCAACTTTGTATTGGTCTTTTCGGTCTCGGTTAGTTCGGTTTCGGTTTTCGGTCATCGGTTTTTATACCCACCCTTAGCTGGAGGTACAACCACCCATCTAACCATCTTGCCACATGTAAATTCTCAGGATCGATTTGATCGCCATCTGTACAAGCGCTGCTTGCACCGCCGGTCAATCTCCCCACGCAATGGGATAGTGTCCGCTGCAGCGGCAGACGCGGTTTGACATGGATTGGGTAGTACGATATTTTTCAAATATTATTTTCTTGTAGGAAAAATTCTGTGTTAAACCCGTAACTCGTAGAGCTGCGCGGATCCAACACTGAAATCGAACATTATTCGCACCTTCCTAGGCAAAGAAAATCTTCTACAGTTCAACATGTAAATATTTATCACATCTAACTTATAGCACGGTTAGGGTTGCATCACCGTTTTTTATAGCCAGCGAAGTTCATAATGAAGGTACCGTGGTTAAAAAACGCACGTCCCGTCGGCAGAGAGCTGACCTTACCAAAATCCAAAGAGTGACCATGCTATTTAGGCGGTGGTAAACAAAACATATGCCGACGGCTACGCTGCTTGTTCCGACCAGATCGATGCCGACGGTTATCAGCATACACCTATGCCGACGACAAGTGATTTGTTGCCGACGGTTTATGGCCGTCGGCATATAACTGATTTCCTGTAGTGTGGAAAGTAACACGCATGATACCGGTGTCTCTTACTATCTCCATAGCGGTTAGTAAGTGTGGTGTCATGATATATTCATTAGGTTCTATATGAGTATTTATTTTGTCTTGAAATGTGTTATATTGCTGTAACTACGATACTATCGTATCATATCTTATTGTAGGGACATGTCAGTTTTTGCATTCATAGAGTGCATGATGGGTAGTCATAGTAGGGATTTACTTATGCTAGTAAAATTCTTATGTTACTATGAGAATGGATGATTTGCGGCATGAACACCGTTTAAAAAAAATGCATTTAAAACTATTTAAAATGTCCAAAAATTCTGAAATAAAAGTTTATATGTACATCTTTGTAATATATGTGCGCGGCACAAAGTTTTTCAAAAAAATGTCTTTTTATTTTGTCGTCACAAAAAAGACAAATTTTGGTGCTGGAAAGAAAACTTGTGTTGCTACATTCTTTTCTCGCTTTTATATAGACCAAAATAAAAGTCAATTTTCTCGAAATTTCTTCGTGCATGTATAGTCTGTATATGTACACCCGTAACATTCCCCTACCCCGCCGCTTTTTAGCATGTAGAAATATGTTTTTAAAGAAAACGTGGTAGATGCCCCCATGTTCATATATTTATTTTCCATGTTACTATCTTTACAGTGGGTGTCGATACATTTTGTGTTTATATGTGTGATGTTAACATATTATGTTACGACAAACTTTTATTTCTTCATTAATTACTTGTCATCAGGTCATCTGTTTGGTCTACATATACCTGATGTTTGCACTTACCGTATATATTTACTCCCACTGTGTGTACCCTTATGACCCTCTCCCACTGCATGGAGAGATACGCGGTTTCAGAGTCTTTTTCTCTTACATGTGTTTGTCTTGAACGTGGAGACGAGGAGCAACGCGACAAAAAGGAACTATGCCAGTGGTGCGTGCATGAGGAAAATCATATGTGATTTGTGAGGGGAAAAAGTACAATTCAAACCATAAACTTGTAGTGGTTCGGCAAAATGAACCTTGAACTCCAAATCCCTGTCGTTAGTACCCTAAACTTAGCAATCCCGGTCTAAATCGAACCCTGGATTTTACGAAACATATTTATATAACTAACAGGTCCCTAGATTTTACAAATAAGTCCCTAACAAAAATTTAAAAAACGCAATCAGCTCCCTAATCATTGGAGCTAGCTACCCAGCGCATGGCATGGCGTCCCGGAGCCCAGCTACCAGCTAGCTCACCACGCAGCCCGTGTTTTGCCGAGGACGCGAGTGATAAGGAGAGGGGCCGGCCGGCGCCGGCGACCCGCAAGGCATGTGCGGCGGCAGCGGCTCAGGGCGTGGGCGGCGCGCTACCAACTAGCTGGCCGTACGGGTGCGCCGCGCGTGCGTGTGCTTGCTGGCTCGTGCTTGTCGGCCGTGCGTGCCTACTAGCCACACATGCTCACCGGCCGTGCGTGTTCTAGCCACTAGTCAGCCGCGCGTGCTTGCCGACTTGTGCTCGCCTGTGGCATGTGCCTGCAGCGCGTGCTCGGCGTCCCGTACACATCGGCCGTGTGTGCCTGTTGGCCGCGCGTGTCGCGCACCGTGCGTGCTCGTTGGCTGCGCTTGCGTGCTCGCCGACCGCGCTCACGTTTTGCTTCGCCGGCCGCATGTGCTCCGCGCTCTCTAGCCCGGCCTCTCCGCATAACGACGCTCCGCACTATCCCCGGCCTAGCCATCTCCCCTCGCCACCGAGCTCCGTCCGAAGCGGAAGGTCGCCGTGGCCACCGAGCTCCGCCCTCCTGCTTTTTTTAAACGGGGAAAGAGATGGATTGAGGTTGAAGGTAAATATGACATGTGGGACCACTTGTCAGTGAGACTGTGGATATTTCCAGTCGGGGTCTTGTGCCAAACAGGTTCAGGGTTTGATTTAGACCGGGATTGCTAAATTCAGGATACAAACGACAGAGATTTGGAGTTCAGGGTTCATTTTGCCGAACCACTACAACTTCAAGGTTTGAAATGGACTTTTTCCTTTGTGAGGTGTCACAATTATTCCAGATAACACGTAAGAAGGTTACTTAATCACTTTGTATTGTACAGCCGATTTTTTAAATAAAGTCGGTGCAAAAACCTATTTCAAGAAAATTATTACGGTAATAGGTACATTAATGACTGCAAATTAAATCACAATATTGGTTTGGCGAGCGGGAGGAGGAGTGCATGTGCACCACTCTTCTTCAGCTTATACTTGATGGTAAAAACCCACAGGACTGAATAGTCATTTTACATTTTGCATAAATTATTTTGTTCATGGGCCTAAAACCCAATATCCCACCCTTTTCTCCACTCGACTGGCAATCTTCATATGTCTTCATCTTGCCAATTCTCTCATTTGCACGCGCTCGATTAGTACTCCCTTCGTTTATAATTACTTTGCGTTCTGGATTTAGTCAAACTCAAACTTTATGAAGTTTGACCAAATATACAGGAAAAGGTATAAACAATAACGATAAAACTTTTATATTTTTGAATCTTCATAAGATATGTTTTCATATTATAGATATTGATATTTTTACGTACTTTAAAGAAAACTAGAAGACGAAGTAATTAATATGGACGGAGTAACATAAAAGACTATTTGTTGCGTCTTGTGCCACGCAGCCATCAGCCATCGATAAAAGAGGACGAATGGTATGCTAGACCTTGGCTTTGATCAACACGGAAGATGGAGTTTATGAAGTTGAAAGCTTGGTTCCATCTAGTACCATGAAACAAGCAACTCATTGGAAACTCAAAGTTGACTTTATTGACATAAGAAATTTATTCGAACCAACTAAAATTCTTTTATTTTCCTTGGTCATTAAATAACCGGAACATACATGTGCACAATATATAATAGCTCATATGAAGCTTACAATTGTTCATGTCCTTTTCCTTGCCAAGGCATTGAATCTCATTTTCCTTGAGAGTGAATTAGGTTCAAATTTTCAGAAATACGGTAATAGCAAAATTTAGGGACCATTCATCATTAGGTCATGTTGAATTAAAAAATATACGATTTTCAATCCTACAAATAAAAATAGCTCCCTACAAAAAAAAATCAAAATCCCCCGTGATTCCTTTGAACCGTGTTCTCAATATACTCCCTCGAAAGTATTAAAGAGTTGAGTAAATAATTGAAGCTGGAACTATTTTGAGAAATTTACTATGGAACTATTTTGAGAAATTTACTACAATAGGAGAAACCCTGCCATTTGTTTCCCAATATAATTGTCAAAAGTGACCCTGCCAATTTTTTTTGTCAAAAATAGTCCTGGCGGGATGTACACGTCGACTTCCTGCCAACTCAACCGGCGGGAAATTGCCAACTCATCCGGCAGGAAATTGACACGTGACGCAAACTGAGTTGGTAGAAGATCAACGTCGGACAACTAAGTCCACAGGTCGCTTTTTGACATCCCGCTAGGGCCATTTTTTATATTTTTTGGAGGGTCACTTTTGACAATTCTACTGGGCAGGGGTTATATTTGTAAAAAATCCCATTTGCCAAAGCCTCCTGGTCATAGTCACCGCTGATCTCGTGGGCCCACTGTGGACCCCGGGCCCGCACGTCAGTGTCAGCCCGCCCCGTCAGGGGAGCTGCGTCCGCCAAGGCAAGGACGAAAGAAGCAACGGGCACGACCAGGACTTTTTTTTTTTTGACAGAAGCACGACCAGGACTCCAAAAGCCGCGGGAACCGAGGAGACGCAGGGCAGGGCAGAGCTACCTCGGGCTTCCCCCCTGCCGCTGCCGTGCGGACTGCGGACTAGCATTGGCGTGCCTGCACCGCCCGCGCGTCCACATCAATCAAATCTCCTCTCTCTCCCGCGCGCGCGCCTTCCATCAATTCGCCGCGCCGCGTGTCGCGTCTCTCTGCCCGGCCCCGTTCTTGCTCTGGTCGTGGTCGGCCGCCGCTGCTGCGCTCTGTTTCCGCTTTCGACGGCGACTCGATGGCGCCTGGGGAGCAGTGGGGGTGGATGGCGGCCGTGGCGGCGGAGGAGCTGGCGAAGCTGGAGGCCGCGCACCCGGGCCGCCTCGGCCCGCTCAAGGACGAGCTCAAGCGCCTCGTCGCCGACCCCGGCTGGGACGACGGCGACGCCTTCGCGCTAGCCACCCTCGACCCCTCTCCCACCCCCTCCTCCCAGCCCGCTGCCCCCGCAGACCTCTTCACAGAAGGTGCGTGCTATGCTGCTATCTCCTCTCCGGTCCGGTACTAATCCTATCCTACGCGGCCGTCCCTGGTCTCACCGCCATCTTGCATTGCGCCACCTGCACTGCAGAGTCCTCGACCAACAAGAGGAAGTGGTGCGGCGGCGGCGGCGCGCTCGGCCTGGAGCAGGGGAAGCGCCGGAGGAAGAGCGCGCCTCCGGTGCTGGTCAAGGACAGGGCGGACATGGCCATGGAGCGCGGCTACAAGTGCCTCAAGAAGATCCGCGCCTTCAAGCGGACCTTGCTTGGTGGCTTCGTCAGGGATTCAAACCTGGGGGAAATCTAAGTGTACACATGTAGATTAGGGAAGTAACGGGGATAGTGGGTGGCAAATGGGATTATGGGAACGGATCGATTGCCTTTTGGTTTGTACAGTATATATTTTATTAATCGGTTGCCTTTTTGCAATTTGGAAAGTGGCATCATTTTGTTGATCTGGAAGGTTTGGTCTTGTTAACGCTTTCAGATGGTATCAGGAATGCTCATGTCCACATTGATCTGATCACATTTCATCGCAAAAGTGAAGGCGCTACAGAGAGCAGACAGGGTGGAGGCATAGAGCTCTTCCCCACTGCCATATTTTTTCGGGAGTCCTCCGTTACAATCTGACGCTGCAATTGCTTAAACTTCAAATTGCAACATAGCTTATGTCAAATTGCCAAGTAAAGTCCGTGTTAACCAACAAGGCTTAATATCTGAACATTCAGTAAACAAAAGCCGTGTTAACCAACAAGATTTAATATCTGAACATTCAATAAACAAGGGGTGATCCAATGACAAATTATCTTCCCGCTAGACCACAATAAATAATTGTGTAATGTGTGAAAGAGATATTATTTTTGAGGTCAAAGTGGTCGATATCCACTGACAGAATAGATAAAAGAGATCCACTGGCTGAATAGATAGAAGAGATGACCCAGTATATAAGGGAAATCGGGTAAAAAAACCATACAAATTGTACAATGCCATGTTTATGACGAAAACATGGTCAAAAAACCGTACAAGCGAGGCGACCCGACGCAAATCGACCAAACACCCCAGGTTTGACGCCTGTGTGTTGCATTTAAGCGGAATATTCTTTCAGTGGGAGACGACGTTCCCGTCGACAGCGAGGCGCCCGTGATGACTTCGTCAATCTCAAAATTCGATCCGCTGGCTCAGTAATTCGGAGTTGCTCATAGGGGTAGGGTGTGCGTGTGTGCGTTCATAGGGGTGAGTGTACGCGCGTGTATGTGAGCGTCTGCGTTTGTACTGTGTTTCTCAAAAAAAAAATTGCCAAGTAAAGTCCGTGTTAACCAACAAGACTAAATATCTGAACATTCAGTAAACAAAAGCCGTGTTAACCAGCAAGACTTAATATCTGACCATTCAATAAACAAGGGGTGATCCAATGAAAAATTATCTTCCCGCTAGACCACAATAAATAATTGTGTAATGTGTGAAAGAGATATTATTTTTGAGGTCCAAATGGTCGATATCCACTGACAGAATAGATAAGAGAGATCCACTGGCCGAATAGATAGAAGAGATGACCCAGTATATAAGGGAAATCGGGTAAAAAAACCATACAAATTGTACAATGCCATGTTTATGACGAAAACATGGTCAAAAAACCGTACAAGCGAGGCGACCCAACGCAAATCGACCAAACACCCCAGGTTTGACGCCTGTGTGTTGCATTTAAGCGGAATATTCTTTCAGTGGGAGGCGACGTTCCCGTCGACAGCGAGGCGCCCGTGATGACTTCGTCAATCTCAAAATTCGATCTGCTGGCTCAGTAATTCGGAGGTGCTCATAGGGGTAGGGTGTGCGTGTGTGCGTTCATAGGGGTGAGTGTACGCGCGTGTATGTGAGCGTCTGCGTTTGTACTGTGTTTCTCAAAAAAAAAAATTGCCAAGTAAAGTCCGTGTTAACCAACAAGACTAAATATCTGAACATTCAGTAAACAAAAGCCGTGTTAACCAGCAAGACTTAATATCTGAACATTCAATAAACAAGGGTGATCCAATGAAAAATTATCTTCCCGCTAGACCACAATAATTGTGTAATGTGTGAAAGAGATATTATTTTTCAGGTCAAAGTGGTCGATATCCATCGACAGAATAGATAAAAGAGATCCACAGGCCGAACAGATAGAAGAGATGACCCAGTTTATAAGGGAAATCGGGTACAAAAACCATACAAATTGTACAATGCCATGTTTATGACAAAAATATGGCCAAAAAAGCGTACAAACGAGGCGACCCGACGCAGTTCGACCAAACGCCACGGACACACACCACCTGCTCCATGGCCGCCACCCCGACATAGAAACTAGAACAAAACCTCGCATATCTGAGGCCGAACCAGTCAGGATCGACGAGCCTGCAGTCCGCACAGCACCAGGACGCCACCCAAACCACCAACACCGGGGCCGCCGCCCCGGCGTACCAACCAGGACGAAGCTTCGCATAGCCTGAAGTCGGACCAGCCGGGTCGACGAAACAGCTCTCACTCAGAACCGACACAAAGCCACCCAAAACCGACACAAAGCGACGACCCTCCCTGTAGGCCTGTTGTTGCGTCGGAGCCCGAGGCCGCTGCCTCGACGTACCGCCACCGTCTGGGGCCGCCACCTCGACATCCACGTCCCCTGACCACAAAGCAAACCTGCCCATCTGCCGCGAACCTGTCGCACCGGGAGAGCCAATGACTCAAAGACGACGCCTTCAACAAGGTAGTGACGCGTCCGTTACCACCGCCCGCTCACGACGGTGCTTGGGCTTTCACCCAGAGATCATCGGACCACTCTCGT
The DNA here is from genome assembly GCA_026929855.1 of Poa annua. Classification (NCBI taxonomy): domain Eukaryota; kingdom Viridiplantae; phylum Streptophyta; class Magnoliopsida; order Poales; family Poaceae; genus Poa; species Poa annua. The sequence continues at coordinate 37,415,667 of CM049438.1, forward strand.
CGGGACGGGCATCGAGACTCCACAACGATGCAAACAAGAAGGAGAACGACACCAAAGACGTCGCCATCGTCGGCACCAACCAGAGTGAGTGCAAGATTTTTGCCCAGAGCTCTTGATGACCCACAAGTATAGGGGATCGCAACAGTCTTCGATGAAAGTAAAACCCAAATTTATGGATTCGACACAAGGGGAGCCAAAGAATAATTATAAGCCTTAACAGATGAAGTGTCAGTTCAGCTGCACCTGTGGATAGACTTGCTCAAGACAGATTATCAGTAGCAACAGTTTTATAGTGGTGACAGTAGTGAAATAACAGCAGCAGTGAAATAATGACAGCAGCAGTGATTATAGTAGACAACATGATTAAAATACTGTATGCATAAGGACGGATGTATGGGCGTTGCATGGATAAGATAATTCATGTAATATCATGACATAGGCATTTGCAGATAAATAAGATAAAGCATCCAAGTATTAAATAACCATAGGCATGTGTTCCAATTTAGTTGTGCGTGCTCGCAATGAGAAACTTGCACATCATCTTTTGTCCTACCAGCCCATTTGCAGCGGGGCCTCAAGGGAATCTACTGGTAATTAAGGTACTCCTTTTAATAAAGTACCGGAGCAAAGCATTAACACTCCGTGAACACACGTGATCCTCACATCACAGCCTTTCCCTGAGGCTGTCCCAATTATTGTCACTTTGGGACCTAGGGTTTCGGACAATGACATGTGTATACAACTCATAGATATGATCCAAAACAATAATTATCATCATGATTCAATAACATGTTCAGATCTGAAATCATGGCAGTCGGGCCCTAGTGTCAAGCATTAAGCATAACAAGTTGCAACAGTGACGTAAAACACCGATAACAGATACTAGGCACCATGCCCTAATGATATTACAGCTATTACATGAACGATCTCATCCAATCCCTACCATCCCCTCAAGCCTACAGCGGGGAATTACTCACACATGGATGGGGGAAACGATGATGGTTGATGGAGAGGCGTTGGTGATGACGATGGCGATGATCCCCTTCGATTCCCCGTCCCGGCAGGGTGCCGGAACAGAGACTTCTGGTCCCCGAATTGAGTTTCGAGGTGGCGGCGGCGCTCGGGTCTGTTCTCTTGAAAAGCGTCTAACTCCCCTCTGTTTTTAGGTCAGAGGGAGTCTATATGCGCGAGGGGAGACCGAGGGGGTGAGGGACTCGCCCCCCTCATGGGCTGGCGCGGCCAGGCCTCTGCCGCGCCACCACATGAGGTGGTGGCCCCCTGGCCCCCCTCTGTCAGCCCTTCTAGCTCCTGGAGTCTTCGGGCAAAATAGAGCTTTTTGCATTATTTCTGGGGTTTTTCTATAAAGTTGATTTCCTGCGCAAAAACAAGACACCAAGTCAATTCTGCTGAAAACAGCGTTAGTCCGTGTTAGATGCATTCAAAACACACAAATTAGAGGCAAAACAATAGTAAAAGTGTTCGGGAAAGTAGATACGTTTTGGACGTATCAACTCCCCCCAAGCTTAGCTTATTGCTTGTCCTCAAGCAATTCAGTTGACAACTGAGTGCGATAAAAGAACTTTCACGAACACATTTGCTTCATATGATGTAAATATTCTCACTATCTAGCAAATGCTTAGGCTATTCATGATAAAGCATATGTAAATGGTGTCACCTAATTAGTTATGTAAACTATGAATAGATGCCAATCATACCAATAGTAAATAACATGAAACATATCAATTCACAAGATTGCAAAGCTCATAAGAAAGTATGATAAAGTGGTATCTCGCTTGCCCGAAAGTGTGCAGCAAAACATAAATGCCCAGGCACCTCTGAGATTCAAGAGAAGACTAGAGATAAAGATGTCAAAGATAAAAGTATCAAAGTTACACCACAATTAACAGTATTCTGGGACAAGCGCATTACACTAAGAATGACAACTATGCTCTCAAGAAGGTGCTCAAGAAAGGATGGTGACTCAATAGTAAAGTAAAAGATATGCCCTACATTGAGGGAAGCAGGGATTTGACATGTGCTAGAGCTTTTCATTGCTTTGAAAACAGAGGTAAAATTGTTTTTGAGTGGTGGTTGTTCCGTCAACGAATGGCAATAGAGTTCTTGTTATCTTCCATACTAAGCAAGTTGAGAGCGGTTCCGAATTATTTAAAATCAAGCATTTATAATATGCATCTTTATATTTTAGCTTTTCGATATTTTGACACTCCTCCCAACCTTTGATTTTCTCAAACCATGGCTAACCGAATCCTCGGGTGCCCACCAGCAATCACATACCATGGAGGAGTGTCTATTTTTCACTTTTCAAAACTTTTGATATTATAGTGGTCTAATCAGCTCTTTGCAATATTAGTGACAAGCAGATGAATCATGCAAGTCGGTACTTAATTAGTATGGAAGATAACAAACCCAACTACTACTTCCTCATGAGATTAAAACAGTGGCACAAATTGAGAAGTGTTTGAAGGTTTTAAAGGTGTAGCACATGCAAATTTAATTGAATGGTTTGAAATGCCATGCATAGGTATTTATAGTGGACTCTTTGGGATAACTTGGTTTTCGGGGATTTGGAAGCACAAGCAACATTTCTTAGTACAAGTGGAGGCTAGCAATAGACAGGGAAGCGACAATTCAAGAGAGCAATAACTGTCATAATCATGCTTGCGACAAAATAAAATTAACGGAGGCGTAAAAGTGATACTACAACTCTGATGCAAAATAAATCATCAAGGCTTAATTGACTCTTTGTTTTCAGTCATGTACATGTGTGAACATGTGCCAAGTCGATACAAATGAATTTGTTCAGAGGAGGATACCACAATGTCATACTCTTTTATGAACAAAACAATGCAATCAAACATCCATAGAAACATGTCATCTACTATTAATAAATTGGAATTGATCATAAGAGAACATAAACAACTAAGCATCCACCAATCAACATATATCTTATGAGAACCATCTAAGCATGCTCACATGAATGAGTATATGTACAAAAATGAAAAACAAATAGAGTTCATTACCAGACTCTTACCCAACTCAAATTGTCATATCTCGTCATTATTGCTCTTTTCACTTGTGAGGCTTGAATAATATGAAATGAAAACCAATCTCCACGGTGTAACGGATGGCATTGAGCTCTGAAACAAACTATATAAAACCAAAGAGAAACGACAATTTTTTTTGGATTTTCGGATTTAGAAACTAAAAACTGAACAAAAACAGAACAGCCTGTGAAGACGAATTTTTTCGAGGACCTTAACATGCTCAGATCAGAAAACTCAAAACTAATGAAAGTTGCGTACATATCTGAGGGTGATGCTCACAAATTTCAGATCATTTGGATTTTTCTACAGGAAGTTATGAATTAAACGGTGGACAGAAGAAATCTGTCCCTGCGCGAAACAGCAAACAACAAAGCAAAATATTTTTGTGTTTTTGCATATTGAACTGAATGAAATACTAAGCATACTAATACTAGATACTAAAACAAACCAGCAAGAGAAATAATGGAAATCTTTTTGGTATTTTTGAGTTTTAGAAAGCAAAGCAAAACATGAACAAATAAGAGAAAGAAAGAAAACTAAAACGAAACATGGATATACAAAGTACCGAATGATAATGATATATAGATGAGTGTGCTTTCGGTATACCTCCCCCCAAGCTTAGGCTTTTGGCCTAAGTGGGAATCAGCTCCATGGTGAATAATGGGTCCAGCCCGACGGGTCATACATGATGGGATCGTACTCGGGCTCGGCTGCGGTGGAGGAAGACCCCGAAGGTCCTGCATACCCCGGATCTGGGTACGAGGAACCAGCTGTCTCAGGGGGCTGACTGAAATCCCCCTCGTGCTCCTCTTCGTTGTCTCCCATGCTTGGGCCATGTTGCCCCTCAAGTGTGTCAAGTTCAGCCTCCGAGACTGACAGGTTTTCCCTGGCATAAAGGTTAAGCGGAGGTGCAGGCAAAATAATAGTTCTAACAATTGTATATGTTTTCAAATAATGCTTCTTCGGATAGGTTATGATGTATGGGAGAACATGCAAACTACCATGGTCAGCAATAAAGTCATGTTTCTTCATGGCATCAATGTCTAGTTTTTCTATGGGAAGCAGAAAATCAAGTGGGTAAGGTGCCAAACCATGCAAAGCTAGTAAACGAGAGGCAACTAGACCTCCACAAACTCCTCCCCTCTCACGGTTAGTGGTGAGACGGTAAGCAATCAGAGCACCCAAATTATAAGTTCTATCATGGCGTAATGCTGTAGCTAGAAAAGCTAAATCAGGCACAGCCAATCTATTCGCAGTTTTCCTAGCAAGAACACATTTAGTAATGAAGTAAGCAAAGTATCGAATGGAAGGGAGATGTATACTCTTGATTTTACCATCCTCTTGAGAGAAACTCCTCCCATAGCAAATGTCCTCATATAAGTCCAGCAAGGGCTTAGGATTTCCTTTCAACTTCTCCCGCGATCCCTCATTTGGTACCCTAAGTGCTGCACAAAAAACATCGAAGGGCAAATCCACAGATTTATTGTAAATTTTATAGTGCACCATCGGGTTAGATGAGGTCAAAGTGCAGTTGAAGTCCTGCACCACCGACATGGCTAGCTTAGCATGTTGAAAGGGTTGATCATCAACAAAACGATCTAATCTTGCATTGGAAACAAGAGTATGAAAATCATGCGCAATCCCTGGAACATCCATGAATTGAGAACACGGGTAAATAGCCGGGAACACATTCTCTTCGCGATGAACCCTCATCTTCTCATGCACAACTATCTCATGTTGATCTATTGCATATGGGTTCCACTCCATGTTCTGAAATTTTCAATAAATAACATAAAAATTGATTTTTAGCCAACTAAATGAGGAGAAACTACTATAGTGACATGCTAGAGGCTCAAGCATGCATCAAAACTAGTTACACTAACTTAGAACAAGCATTTAAACTCACTAAACATGACACCTACAGCAGCAAAATATTCAATATATGATCCACTAAACAAAATTCTACTTGGATAATCGGAGGAGGCACATACCGAAGAGTGAATACCCCAAATTTCAGCAACAAAGAGGGGCTGAGAAAGGAGATCAAAAATCCCAGGCAAGAACGGGAAGAACACGAAAAATTTCGATGTGGCTGTGTTTGGTCGGGAGAGAGAAAGAATGGGGAGGAAGATGACTAAGTGGAGGGGCCAGGTGGGCCCCCCTCATGTGCTGGCGCGGCCACTTCCCTGCCGCGCCACCACCTGAGGTGGAGGCTTGGTGGCCCCCCTCTGTCACATGTTTGCACATCCAGAACCTCCCCAGAAAAATAAAAATTTTGGTATAAATTTTTTCAAATTCTGAGAAAATTTATTTTTTCATTTTCTGGTATTTTGCATTAATAATATTAATATTGAGAAATTATTTTCTAACACCAAATTCAACTAAACTTTGCAAACTAAATGATATTACAGTAGGTAAAACAAAAATAAGAGAAAACAAATTGTTTAACATCTTTATGTATTTAAAATGCACCTGTTAACAAGGTTGATCAAGTCTTGCCACCAAATGAATTTTATATGACATAAAAGATTTTAAACCATATGAGACACTCATGTTACCTTGTATCGTATTGGTATGGATCCAATCATAAGAGTTTTGCATTCTTCTATATAAGGACAATCAATACTTCCCACTTTAATAGATCTCACATTGGTAATTGTATTAACTCCAGGCATTTTATCAAATTTCTTGGGGAAATAGACAGTATGTTCTTTGTCATGAACATTGAAAGTAACTTTTCCTTTATTGCAATCAATAACAGCCCCGGCAGTATTTAGAAAAGGTCTTCCAATAATAATAGACATATTATCATCTTCAGGCATTTCAAGAACAACAAAGTCAGTCATAATTAAACAATTAGTAGCTACTTGAACAGGAACATCTTCACAAATGCCCACAGGAATAGCAGTAGATTTATCAGCCATTTGCAAAGAGATATCAGTAGGTATCAATTTATCAAGGTAAAGTCTCTTGTAAAGAGAGAAAGGCATAACACTGACTCCTGCTCCCAAGTCACATAGAGCAGTTCTAACATAATTATTTTTTGATAGAGCAAGAAATTGTTGGTATACCTGGATCACCCAACTTCTTTGGAACCTTACCATTAAAAGAGTAATTAGCAAGCATAGTAGATATTTCCTCATTAGGAATTTTCCTTTTGTTAGAAACAATATCTTTCATGTATTTAGAATAAGGAGGCAAGTTATTAGCATCAGTCAAAGGAATTTGCAAGAACAAAGGTTTCATCCAATCACAAAATTTATTATAGTGTTCTTCCTCTTTTGTTTTAAGTTTCTTAGCAGGAAAAGGCATTTGTTTTTGGACCCAAGGTTCTCTCTCATTACCATGTTTCTTAGCAATAAAATCTTCTTTAGTGTACTTCTTGTTTTTAACATGCTTTTCAGGTTCCTCTTCTATTTCTTCCCTATCCGAATTGGCATTTTTATCATTATCATTGGCATGTTCATTACAACTTTCAGTTTCAGCATCAGAAACAAATATACTATTAGGATCATTAACAGGTTCAGAGGATTCTACAACAGTTTTATGTTTCTTCTTCTTTTTCTTAGAAGGAGCAATAGGTTCATTAATTTGTTGAGAATCTTGTTCAATTCTTTTAGCATGTCCCTCAGGATATAAAGGGTCTTGAGTAGATTTACCACCTCTAGTTGTGACTTCATAAACATGTTTTTCTTTAGCTATAGAGGCATTCATTAACATTTCTTTTTGCACTTTAGAAAGTTGATCAATTTGAGTTTGAACCATATGAAAATGTTTAATAAGTATTTTAATATCATTGGACGTTCTATCAACAATATCATGCAAGTTACTAATAGCTCGAGAGTTTTCCATTAAATGATTCTCAATTCTCATATTAAAATTACCTTGCTTAGCAATAAAAGTATCAAATTCATCTAAGCATTCATCAGGAGGTTTAGAGTAAGGGATATCTCTATCATCAAACCTTTGGAGAGAGTGTACCTCAATTACGGGTGAAGGAGGAATTGGCTTACATAAGTCTTCTATAGGAGGTAAATTCTTCACATCTTCAGATTTAATACCCCTCTCTTTAAGAGATTTCTTGGCTTCCTTCATCACTTCATCAGTTAATTCAATAATACCCCTCTTCTTCGGTGTTGGTGTAGGTTCAGGTATATCCCAATCATCATTATTCTTGCATATTTTAGCTAGTAATTCCTCAGCTTCTTCGGGAGTCCTTTTCCTGAAAACACAACTAGCAAAACTATCCAGGTATGTCCTAGATTCAGCAGTTAGTCCACTATAAAATATATCAAGTAGATCATTTTTCTCCAAATCATGATTCGGCTAGCCTCTTAATACGGAGCAAAAGCGTGTCCTAGCCTTAGGCAATTTCTCACCTTCATCTTGATTAAAATTATAGATTTTTAACAAAGCATCATGTTGAGCACTAGCAGGAAAATATTTCTGAAAGAAAGTATCAAGCAAACCCTTGGGACTAGTAATGGAACCAGGAGACAAATTATTATACCAAGTTTTTGAAGGGGATCGCAGGCAGAAAACAAAAAATTTCCTAACGGCGATAACCAAAAACTAGCCAAGATCTATACTATGCAGATATAGTAGTACGCAAGGGGGGGTCGGTATACACACCTCTTGTAGACCGAAAAGCGGGGATTACGCTCCCGCACAAGCGTTGACGACGTAGATGCCGTAGCCGACCTCAAGGTCGCGGAGAACTTGGCGCGACGAAGAAGACGATGACGCGGCGATGTCGGTGAAACCGACGACGACCTTGAGGCCGTATGGAGGAAGCAGACCTCCAGCACCAATAGTGTGGCACCTCGCAGGGCGTTACACACATACGGTGAAGCCGACGAACTCCGGGCCCGATCCAGGGACGAGCAGCGGAAGACTGGGACCGGAAGACCAGCAGCACGGCAGCGTGCGTATGGTGGAGAAAACTTATCCTTGGCGCAACTCCAAACTTGGGAGTCACGTGATCCAAGGAAAGAGAGAGAGAGAAATTGGTGTGTCTCAAAGGCCAGGGGGTGCCCCTCTATATATAGGAGCAAGGGGGGTGTCCAACTTGCCAGGCTGGGGGTGTGGGACTAAACCCACAGCCCCAGCCGGCCACCACCCCATGCGCGGGCCCACCTAGGCCGGCCGAACCAGCCCCTTCCAAGAGGGGGACTCCTTCCCCCCCTTCATGGGCCTCTTTGGCACAAGAGGCCCATTTAGGGATTTTTGCCTTTAAAAAATTCAGAAAAATTAAATAAATATATATTTAACTATTAATTACACTAATTAATATTAAATACATATTACATAATTTATTCCGGCTCCGAAAACTATTTCGTCGCTGCCCGATCTCCATCGGAACTTTCCCGGGACGTTCCCGGTCTCTCTTTTCCTATTTTTCTCTTCCGGTAAAATGTCGACTCCCCTTAAGTGTGATACCCTAGCGGTTCGATTATCTCACCAGACATGATCGAGACTCCTCTCCGATCAATGACTAATTCGTGGACCGAGGATACCCAGAATTAATCCCTGCGAGATAACGAATACTTTACCTATCGAACCTGGACGTCTGAGTCTTAAACCTTTTGCCATAGCGATACTTAGCGTGTCCGAGACTCATTCATAGATATCTCCATACCTAGCTTGATCTCGTTACCGACAACACTATCTTCTACTCGTCTATGATATTATGTCAGCTGTTGACCTAGTCACATGTTTGCAAACTCATTTGACATAATCTCACCGAGTGGGCCCTAGAGTATCTATCCTGCTATGCGGACTGGCAAATCCCGCTCTTGATCCCCCGTCTCAACATACTCCTTTCCGACACCCGAGAGGGACACCTTTATTGTCACACTATGTAAGATATGACGTTTGATGCAATCAAAGTGTCTTCCAGGAATAGCAATAAGAGTAGATCTCACGGTCGAAGGCGTAATGACTACGTCCTACAAATATTGGGTATGTCCATCACGTCATTCTCCCAATGACATGACTCCATTGTCAACTGACATAAATGTCACATGATCGGGAAACCTCGATCATCAATTGCCCAATGAACTAGTTAGATAGAGGCTACTAGGGACCTGGTTGTTTATCTACCACACGTGTATTAATGTTTCCGCTTAATACAGTTATAGCATGGTATAAAACATATAATGAACAATTGAGATATGACGAATAAACTATATTTATTAAGTGCCTCTAGGGCATATCTCCTTCAGTCTCCCACTTGCACTAGAGTAACACTTAATCTAGTTTACAACTTGGTAAAAGCTCAACACCCATAGCAACTTGGTGCATGCTTGCTTCATGGAAGAGGAATTCAGTCAACAGATCTCACACATTGAGATCTGTATGTGCTTTGCAACACTTCTATGTCAACCAATTTGACATCATCCCGCATCTTACGATGACGGCGAAATATATCTTAGTCGATGGAGTGAGACTCAGTCCAATCACACTTGCTACTTCTGAAGTTGCCATATATTTCTATACCTATTATGTAGATTATGCGACAGTGCATTCATATGCAACTTCGCAAGCTAACCATGTCTTTCTTCAAAACAAAGGCCATCTCCTATATGAGATTTCTAGTCGTATGGGTCAGAGTCATAACTTGCATCATCGTAACCGATTTACGGCAAGTTGTCTTTCCACTCTTACCCTTTACCAGAAAACATATCTTCAGTTCTCATAGACACTGAAGAATATACTTAACATTTGTTCATTGATCCACACAAGGATCACTCCAGAACCCGTTCTTCAACCAAGAACTTGGGTCACATCAAGTCGAGCTTTCAGTCTGATAGAATCTATGTCTGAGGCATAGAGGATGTCGAACATCATTTTCTTTCATCAGCTATCACTGAAAATGCCAAGATAAACTTAATATTTTTTACCTAGTCATACAAGCAAGAACCTCTTTCTTCGCTTGTTCTATTCTGATACACTTCAGAATCTTAACCTAGGAAAATATTCCGACCTAATGTTATTAAGCCCCTCTTGATCTATACAATTATAGATCGAATGCCTAATATTCCTAACTTCATTCATAGAAAATTTAATCACTTAAATAATCCTTTATACTCTACTAGAGGATCTGTGTCATTCAATATGTCGTTACATACAAAATCACGAATGATACCTAGCTCCCACTCAAATATGCCTTCCGCATATAAGATCAAGGAAAGCTACTCAGCTCCCACTCAAATATGCCTTCCGCATATAAGATCAAGAAAAGCTACTTTGCTCCCACTCACTTCTTTGTAAATGCAAGTTTCTTCAACTATTTTGGACAGCTCCAAAATCCTTTGATCATATCATCAAAGTGAAGATTCCAGCTCCGATATGCTTGCTTCAGCCCATGAATGGACAACTGAAGTTTGCATACATGTTTAGCATCCTCAGGATCACCAAACCATTTCATTGTACTAATTACAACTCTTTCTTAATGATACCATTAAGAAACATGGTTTCCTTATCCATCTATCAATTTCTCAATTTGAAATTGTAGTAATTGCTAAACGACCCCGAATAGATTTAGGCTTCGCCACTTGAGACAAAATCTCGTAGTGGTCAACTTTTGAATATGTCGGAACTGTTTCACGACAAATCGATCCTTATCAGTGTCTATTCTCTCATAAAATTCCATATTCTATTAACAGCCTAGATGCCATCAAGAAGATCTCCCAAGTCATTACCTGGTAATCGTACATGGATTTTATTTCGGATCATATATGACTCATAGTCATTTCTCGGACTTAGGTCTACCATCTCTTCTCCGTAGTTCGTAGGTCCGTCATATTCCATTAATATGACCTTTCATAACAAGATTGTCGTACCACACAATGTGGAACACAACCTCGTACGCCTACGTTCTCAGTATGAGCTCAGAGCATCATGATCTTCATCATCAGCTTCTTTCAAGTTGAGGAGCATGACACCGGAAAACACTTTCCGCTGCGCCACTCTGATGTCTGGAGAGGAAGTTCATTAACTTCGTCTTGCTCTACTTTCTTTCCCACTTATACCCTTGGACAAGAAACTATTTCTTTTGCAAGGCATATTCCGGCAACGTTTTGCCTATGTCGTGAGACATGTACCCAACTAACTCTTTAGGTACGGTACACTACAAAGATTAATCCATTTTAGGTTTGATCACATCGAAACACTAAATTGCTGAAACGACAATCTAGGCCAAAAGCCATGCCATCACTCATATGGTATTGTCTCCATGGATTTAAATGGTTTCCCTATTATCTAACGTGAATGCTATGTTTCTACCATATGACTCTAACGATCACAATAATTCGATAAGAGATTTATTTACCACACACTATCCGATAGGGTGCGATTACGACGTCCTAACATACCATAACACTATGGTATTCCATCCGACGTAATTTGTGGAACTCTTCTCACAAGTCTTACAATGATATGCCAACATTATAACTCAAATCTTTATTTCCTCGATCTGTATCGCAGGAATTTGATTTTCTTGTTAAATTTGTTTTCTTACTTCATTCTAAACTTGTTTGATCGAATCAAAATTTTCAGACTAACATTTCCTAAGTGGATATCCGTATATCTACTTCGAATATTCATGAAGTCTAGGAAACAAAGACTTCCACTATACGTCAAAGTACTTCATTGATTCACATACACCCATATGCATGATTCTCAACAAGTTATACTCAAACGTTCATTGAAGCTTACGAAATAAAGGTCTCCACTACACGTTAATCACTTCATTGATCCACATACATCTATATGCATGACTATCAATATGCTATATGCCCGCTTTCCGAAAACGGTGTCTTAGTTATCTTGCAAGTGTCATAAGATCATATCTAAGGACTTGTAGATCCATCCGTATGGAGCTTGTTCATTGACTATAACATAGACATAACTTAAACGGTAGTGCCACACGAATGTGGTGTCTCTATTAAGTCTGTATCCTTTGGCATTAATATTATGAATGCGGGAGCTTCTACCATCTAAATTCAAATCGTCTTATGATCATTACTTCATAAATATAGGACAACGATTTTGTCACTAACATATATGAACAGTCGTCTCGCTAGAGGAGACACATTTATAACGATCATGCTAATAGGCGATCATAAAAGAATTTATTCAAATGGTAGATCTAGAGGGAGAGTGTCTATGGCCATCACAACATTTTGTCTGCCATCATCAACACACATTGTCACCTCATCCTTCCAAGCTACTCAAGCAGTAAATCTGGTTTTCATAAAACATGACTAGTATCAAAAACTTAGTCACTACTGCGAGTACTTGCTTAGGTAAAACATTCATAACGTGTATATCATATATACACCATTATCATCTATGACTTCCTGGCGATCTGTTTCATCTTCTTGATACTTCCAACGCAATCAAGAACCATGAAGGTGAACGACTCCCCTTGCATGACATAGTCTATGACAAAGCATTTGCACCTGGCAACGTTGTCTGTCATCCAGTGATCGAGCTGAGCGAGGCGTCTTAATGTCATCAATTATGACCGATGTCATCAAGTATGACTAATGTCATCAAGTATGACTGCCACGTGCCCTTTCAATGTGTGTATTCTCTTCCATCTTGGTTGAGAAGAAAAACAGTCACATACTGTTAAACTTCATCAACCCAACTTTAGGTATATCCCGAGTTCAGCGATCATCTCATATGTTCGCGATCTAACAACTCGTACCCACCGTTAATTCTCTATGGCAGAGATCACAGCATAACTATGATGATATAATCCGCACAAAACTTGATAATCCAAATTATCCTTTTGTTAGCGGAATCTCCGGGTTTATCTCCTAGCGGGTATTGTATCACAAAGAGCTAACGGTTTAAACAAGGAGTATCCTCAAGCTAAAGTATAAAACTATGAAGTATGGACCCAACTTTTTAAGTTTCTCAATCACAGGATTGTGCCTAATTTTCAAAGAAGGCTATTACACTGGTTAATATCTACAAAGGTTTTGCAAAACAGACTTTGTTCATTATAAAATAGGGTTCAAGTTTTAATAAAATAAAACTATCAGAACTCCCACTCAAAACGATATCCCTCTAATCGTTTTAGTGATTACACGGCCCCCATCCATTGTGCAACCCCTCATCGTCAGAGCCGGCAACACAATTTCAAAGGTGGACATCGAAATGTCGATCACAACAACTCTGTGACTCATGCTCGACCTTTCGGCCTCCATGTTCCGAGGCCATATCTGCATATGCTAGGCTCGCCACAATAACCTTCAACGAACGCGCGTACAACATGGCTTACACCCACTGTATGCGAACGACGATATGTCTGACACCCGATCGTCACGGCCTGCCTCATAACGTAGAACTTTCTTGGTGGTGCACGTCGAAGGAAGAACACTAGTGGTATTTTGGAGGGATCATCTTATATTACTACCGCCGTGTAACTAATATATACTAATATATAATCACACAATATAAGATGCATACAAAACATCAAAATGTAGTGCGATGTGACATGGTCCTTGCGCCGGTGGTCTCCTTCGCGCCAACAGTTCATAAACAATTTAATAAACCTACCTTGACCATATCACATTGCCCCTGCAAAATAAAGTTAGACGCTTCTACTTTATCTTTTGCATATTTTACGTGGCTTGGGGCTGTCGTAAATAGAACCGCTTCATACCTACGAACCTATGACCACAACAACGATCAAATAATTGCATATTTATGTATCCCTTTCGGGCCCTCCATTGAAAATGCAAAGCCAACTAAAGAGAGAGAGACTGACACCCGCCAGCCACATATACGGAACCAGCCGTATGTCAGTTGTGGAACCAGTCTCGCGTAAGCGTACGCGTAAGGTCGGTCCGGGCCGCTTCATCAACTCGATGCTGCCGGCAGTGCAAGTGCACGCGAGAGGGTAGCAAATAATAAGAACGGTGCCCCCGTGAAGAACACGGGTTCTAACAGCGTACAGCTATATCTACGCATAGATCGGCTCTGATACCACTGAAGGGGATCGCAGGCAGAAAACAAAAATTTTCCTAACGGCGATAACCAAAAACTAGCCAAGATCTATACTATGCAGATATAGTAGTACGCAAGGGGGGGGGGTCGGTATACACACCTCTGGTAGACCGAAAAGCGGGGATTACGCTCCCGCACAAGCGTTGACGACGTAGATGCCGTAGCCGACCTCAAGGTCGCGGAGAACTTGGCGCGACGAAGAAGACGATGACGCGGCGATGTCGGTGAAACCGACGACGACCTTGAGGCCGTATGGAGGAAGCAGACCTTCAGCACCAATAGTGTGGCACCTCGCAGGGCGTTACACACATACGGTGAAGCCGACGAACTCCGGGCCCGATCCAGGGACGAGCAGCGGAAGACTGGGACCGGAAGACCAGCAGCACGGCGGCGTGCGTATGGTGGAGAAAACTTATCCTTGGCGCAACTCCAAACTTGGGAGTCACGTGATCCAAGGAAAGAGAGAGAGAGAAATTGGTGTGTCTCAAAGGCCAGGGGGTGCCCCTCTATATATAGGAGCAAGGGGGGTGCCCAACTTGCCAGGTTAGGGGTGTGGGACTAAACCCACAGCCCCAGCCGGCCACCACCCCATGCGCCGGCCCTAGGTGGGCCACAAGGGGCCCACCTAGGCCGGCCGAACCAGCCCCTTCCAAGAGGGGGACTCCTTCCCCCCCTTCATGGGCCTCTTTGGCACAAGAGGCCCATTTAGGGATTTTTGCCTTTAAAAAATTCAGAAAAATTAAATAAATATATATTTAACTATTAATTACACTAATTAATATTAAATACATATTACATAATTTATTCCGGCTCCGAAAACTATTTCGTCGCTGCCCGATCTCCATCGGAACTTTCCCGGGACGTTCCCGGTCTCTCTTTTCCTATTTTTCTCTTCCGGTAAAATGTCGACTCCCCTTAAGTGTGATACCCTAGCGGTTCGATTATCTCACCAGACATGATCGAGACTCCTCTCCGATCAATGACTAATTCGTGGACCGATGATACCCAGAATTAATCCCTGCGAGATAACGAATACTTTACCTATCGAACCTGGACGTCTGAGTCTTAAACCTTTTCCCATAGCGATACTTAGCGTGTCCGAGACTCATTCATAGATATCTCCATACCTAGCTTGATCTCGTTACCGACAACACTATCTTCTACTCGTCTATGATATTATGTCAGCTGTTGACCTAGTCACATGTTTGCAAACTCATTTGACATAATCTCACCGAGTGGGCCCTAGAGTATCTATCCTGCTATGCGGACTGGCAAATCCCGCTCTTGATCCCCCGTCTCAACATACTCCTTTCCGACACCCGAGAGGGACACCTTTATTGTCACACTATGTAAGATATGACGTTTGATGCAATCAAAGTGTCTTCCAGGAATAGCAATAAGAGTAGATCTCACGGTCGAAGGCGTAATGACTACGTCCTACAAATATTGGGTATGTCCATCACGTCATTCTCCCAATGACATGACTCCATTGTCAACTGACATAAATGTCACATGATCGGGAAACCTCGATCATCAATTGCCCAATGAACTAGTTAGATAGAGGCTACTAGGGACCTGGTTGTTTATCTACCACACGTGTATTAATGTTTCCGCTTAATACAGTTATAGCATGGTATAAAACATATAATGAACAATTGAGATATGACGAATAAACTATATTTATTAAGTGCCTCTAGGGCATATCTCCTTCAGTTTTAGCTTCGCCTTTTAATGAGAAAGGAAACAATTTAGTAACAAAGTAAGTGCGCATTTTTATGTCTTCAGCAAACATACCACTCAAATTAGAGAGTTCATTCATGTGTTCTACAACACTTTTATTTTCAGTTCCACAAAAAGATTCTCTTTCAACAATAGCTATGTGAGCCAAGTCAATAGAGAAATCATAATCTTTATCTTTAATTTTTATGGGAGATGTAGCAAATTTAGCATCAGGAGATAATTTATATTTGACAGCACGTTTTTCAAAAAGGCTTTTCATAGCACTAGCATCTTTAGTAGTATTAATCTCATCAACAAAATCATCATCAAGTTCAACATAAGTTTCATCAGGATCATCAGGAAGATACTCTCTAGACTCAGGTGAACTAGCAGAAGTATTAGAATTTTCAGCATTTTCAGTTTGTTTAGATTTATCAATTATAGCATCTAGAAAAGGTCCTAAGGAACCATTTTCATCAAGCACAGTAGAAGCATCATCACAATTTTCAGAAGCATTTTCAGATTCAGCAGAAGTAATAGTATGAGTAGCATGCAGCGGTGAAATAAGCTTACTCATCACAGTTGGAGAATCAAGAGCAGCAGCAGAGCTCAGAGTTGTACCTTTTCTTGTAGTGGATGGCAGTATGGGAAACTTCTTATCACCAGGCTTTCCCATGATGAATGAATTCCAGAAAGCAATATCAATCTCAGGTGAACTTATAAATAAAGCTATGCTCCCCGGCAACGGCGCCAGAAAATAGTCTTGATGACCCACAAGTATAGGGGATCGCAACAGTCTTCGAGGGAAGTAAAACCAAAATTTATTGATTCGACACAAGGGGAGCCAAAGAATAATTACAAGCCTTAACAGATGAATTGTCAGTTCAGCTGCACCTGTGGATAGACTTGCTCGAGACAGATTATCAGTAGCAACAGTTTTATAGTAGTGACAGTAGTGAAATAACAGCAGCAGTGAAATAATGACAGCAGTAGTGATTATAGTAGACAACATGATTAAAATACTGTAGGCACAGGGACGGATGTACGGGCGTTGCATGGATAAGATAATTCATGTAATATCAAGACATAGGCATTTGCAGATAAATAAGATAAAGCATCCAAGTGTTAAATAACCATAGGCATGTGTTCCAATTTAGTTGTGCGTGCTCGCAATGAGAAACTTGCACATCATCTTTTGTCCTACCAGCCCGTTTGGAGCGGGGCCTCAAGGGAATCTACTGGTAATTAAGGTACTCCTTTTAATAAAGTACCGGAGCAAAGCATTAACACTCCGTAAACACACATGATCCTCACATCACAGCCTTTCCCCGAGGCTGTCCCAATTATTGTCACTTTGGGACCTAGGGTTCCGGACAATGACATGTGTATACAACTCATAGATATGATCCAAAACAATAATTATCATCATGATTCAATAACATGTTCAGATCTGAAATCATGGCACTCGGGCCCTAGTGTCAAGCATTAAGCATAACAAGTTGCAACAATGACGTAAAACACCGATAACGGATACTAGGCACCATGCCCTAATGATATTACAGCTATTACATGAACGATCTCATCCAATCCCTACCATCCCCTCAAGCCTACAGCGGGGAATTACTCACACATGGATGGGGGAAACGATGATGGTTGATGGAGAGGCGTTGGTGATGACGATGGCGATGATCCCCTTCGATTCCCCGTCCCGGCAGGGTGCCGGAACAGAGACTTCTGGTCCCCGAATTGAGTTTCGAGGTGGCGGCGGCACTCGGGTCTGTTCTCTGGAAAAGCGTCTAACCCCCCTCTGTTTTTAGGTCAGAGGGAGTCTATATGCGCGAGGGGAGACCGAGGGGGTGAGGGACTCGCCCCCCTCATGGGCTGGCGCGGCCAGGCCTCTGCCGCGCCACCACATGAGGTGGTGGCCCCCCTCTGTCAGCCCTTCTGGCTCCTGGAGTCTTCGGGCAAAATAGAGCTTTTTGCATTATTTCTGGGGTTTTTCCATAAAGTTGATTTCCTGCACAAAAACGAGACACCAGGGCAATTCTGTTGAAAACAGCGTTAGTCCGTGTTAGATGCATTCAAAACACACAAATTAGAGGCAAAACAATAGCAAAAGTGTTCGGGAAAGTAGATACGTGTTGGACGTATCAACTCGCGCTGCCCACGAAGCTTAAGGAGCTGCAAAATGGGAGACTGCATCCGTCGCCTGCCACCAACCTCCGCCGCCAAGCACCTCACGCCGGGACAGCCATGTCGCGCCGCCGAAGCGGCCACATGTCCAGGGCCGCCGCCCTGGCTTCCTTGCTGCCCAGGTGTCAGAGAACAGCAGCGAGGGATGCCTCTCCTGCAGTCCAGCTGCCCGCCGGAACTCCACCTCCTCGGCGCCCTTCCTCACCTCGCCCAGACCGGCAGCGAAGCAAGGCCACAACAACACGGCCCCGATCGAGCTCAGGCCAACGCGAGCAACAAGCGCCTCTGCCGCGCCCGCACCTCCGCTATCTCCGCCATGCTTCCGCCCGCGGCGACGCCCAGCACCAGCGCCTCGCGCAACCACCACATCGTGCCTCCATGTCTGCATCTTGAGCGGAAGGAGAACTGGTGCCCCGCCGCCGTCTTCCCTGGGCGCCCGCAGCTTTGCCGGCGCTCCCTTCGGCGACGACGGTACGGTGAGCGGAGGGACTTGTCTGTAGGCCCCCATTGTCGCAGACGCGAGCGACGCGCGGGGGGGGGGGGGGGGGGGGGTCCATTTTTTAACTCTATATCTTTCCGAGTTCAAGTCATTCCCTAGACAATACTGCCCCTTACTCTCCCAATTCAGAGAAAATTGATTGATCAATTTGTTTCATTGGATTCTCATTCTAGTATCATGGTCATAGGGATTATCAAAAATAATTCGCATCTTCAGAATTTATGAAACCAAGCCTCTACATATGTAGCACTAGGAAACAAGTTGTCATGGTTTCCATATGGCAGATTGTAAGGCTTGCTATCAATTTCAGTCATGGATTGACGACCTCTTATAATTTTTTTTCCCTTTTCTCTCTGCATGCTCAAAGTCAAAAAAAAAAGGAAGAAATAGAAGGTATGCAGCAGGAATTCTTATTGTTTCCATGTACAGAGAAAAATACGGAACCAGGATTCTCATTGAATGTAATAAAACGGCTGTGTGCATCCTCGTGATGCAGAGGCTGGGTACTATACCCATCTATCTATCTATCTATCTATCTAAGTATACCTCTTATAAAGCAAAACCCCACTAAGTGCATTAATTATTTTCTATCTCAACATGCAAGCTATCCACATCATCCATTTTTTAGCCAACCAAATGTCCATGTCATCCCATTAATTCATTAAAGCCAATATTTTCTTTCATGCAACATATCCATGCATTTACTTTTCACATCCAATTTTCCACGTCACCTATTTTTATCATCAAATACAAAAAAAATCACGCCAAATCCTTTCGATAATTGTGATATGTTGTACTATTTTTAAACAAATGCATATCCGTAGTATTATATCCTTTATTTACATAGTAAATACATTAAAGGATTCCCGCCGCAACGCGCGGGTACGTTTCTAGTTTCTAAAAAAAAGATGGTTTTGAGTGAAAAATAAGAAGAAGAAAGGGCGACGAATACAGCGCATACATTTCTACCGTCCTGATAGGCCAAGCCCAGTTACTAGTTACGCTATCGGTCCATCGGGCCCAGCTCGAATGGAAACGGGAGAATTGTTTTACGTATTCCCTTCGGAGAGACGTATTCTCGAATCACTTCGAGTCGCTTCCACCACCGCGCGTGCCGTGTCGGGCGGCAATCGCACTGCTCCGGCGGCCGCCACAGGAGTATCAGGAGTCAGGACCAAACCCCCGCCGGCCACCGCCCACCACACATCGCCGCTGCAGAGGTCCCACGAGAGCTTGATACGAGAGCGAGGAGTTCTAGACTCTAGAGGGCGAGATGGTCTGGGCGCTGACCCCCGTCGTCACAGCGCGCGGTGCGCCACGCCCGTCCCCGCTCCGATTCTGCAGACCTCCCTCCTAAATTTTGGCTCTAATATAAGGTTTTTCCTGGGGTTTTTCAGGGGCGCAGAAGTACTACATCTCCGCCGCCGGGACGTACACTGTCGGCCGCAAAGGTGCGTTCTTTCCCTCGCATTCCTGTGCTATTTAAGGCTCGTTGGTTTACTCGGGTTTTGTTTCTGCATGCGATTGTTGATCAGTATACAATGTGGTGAATTGGATAGCTGTTCAGTCGATGGTTTGGGATTCAGATATGCTGATTCCTAGTAGTACTATTTAAAGTTTGTGCCCTGTCTCTTCATTACATTTGTCTGAAATGCAGTCTAGTCAGGGTCTAGTGAAGTCTTCTGTCTCTGCTATTTACTAAACCATCAGAGGACAATAGGAAGTCTGTATTGTCTCCATATGTGCATGAAGCCATTAACTGTCAGTGTAATAGCATGTGATTCAGTAATGCTGTTTTGTACAGTGAATATTGTTGTGCAAGATTGTAGATTAACACTGGCATTCCTGCTATAGGCTGCGATATCATACAAACAGACACATCCATGTCCCGAGTGCATGCGGAGATCACAGTTGAAAAGATGGTTGCCTGGGATCCACAATCTGGTGCACCAGCTAGCCCTTCTTGTGTTAGTTTAATCGACCGCTCAAAATATGGCACATTTGTCAACAAGGTACAAGGGACCCAGGGCAGTCGGCTACGGAAATATGAAGATGTGATGCTTACTGATGGAGATACTTTGACTTTTGGAACTGGCAGCACGACCTTCATGTGAGTATAAAAGAAAATGCGGCAACAACATGCTTGTGCCTTCCCTGCTTCTGCATCTTTTTTGTATCACAGAAATGTTCTAACATAGAGTAGAATTGAACATGGAAATAGATGTGCAATTATCTGAAAGAAGTGATTGTCAATGCATGAAATTATTTTTAATGTAATTGTTTGCTTAATTCATATATGTGCTGGTGCTTTGGTTGAAAAGGTGTCTGCATAAGTTAGACTTACTTCTGCTGATATTCCTGACAGGTTTTCGTTTGTCCCCATAGTGGTATTTTTTCATGGTAAAAAGTCGGCACGAATTGATCGATCATTGCAGGCAGTCATGACATCTATTGGTGAGTGGTAATCTACACTTATATGATGTACTTAAAGTATTGTTGGTTCATTAGTGAGCATAGATTTTGTCATGCTTCATGCTATTGAATTTTGATACCTGGTATTTTATCTCTCTAAGGTGCATATGTTACTCGTAAGTGGGATGATGCCTGTACACATGTTCTTGTGGATGGATCATCTTCATTGACCCCTGAGCTCCTCGATGCAATCGTCACAAAGAAGCCGATAATCTTGGGAAACTGGTTCAAGGTACGTACATTTTCTCCTCTTGCAGCATTGCTTGAATGCTCTGATGCTCTTTTTTAGCTAGCGAACTCGAATTGTGTGAATTAAGTTAATGCATTACTAGTTGGCAAATATAACATAGATGGACAGGAGGAGATCCTGCGTTGTGCGTCTTTAAATTGATATTGCAATGAACAGCAAGTTCCCTTGTTCCATGTACACAATTTTATTCATACGTATATTTCAGGTTTGAGTTCTTGTTGTTTTTATCTGTTTTCAGGCAATAGCGGAAAAGAACATACACGCAGAGATTCCTTCTTATACACAGTAAGCTGCAGGGAACCTTCAGTTACCGAGATTGTAGTGTCTATAGATTCTGGCATCAACTTGTGGTTCTGCCATACTCACATATTGATAACATGTTCTTGGTACTTGATCCAGATATATCCCAAACTTGACTCTTGATGGGATGGATATAAAGATGGTTGAGAACAAGCTCATGGAGAATTGCCTAGCAGGCTATACTTTTATCCTGGGATCATCAGAAAAGGTGGTGTATTTATAAGTTGGGAGGGCATCGTCATGCACTTTGCGGTTGACTAGTGTTATTTGTTCGCAGTATAAATTTGGGGAGAAAATGCAAGCATTACTGGAATCAGCTGGAGCAAAATATCTCAATATCGAGGAGTTTTGTTCTGACAGCCAGGTAGGTGTTGGAATAGGTCATGAACGCTATGCATTATTCTCTTTCGAGGGCTTGTGCTGTGGTGCTACCTTATGTATTGCTTCATTATCTCTAGTCGCTTGATGATTTATCTTGTTACTGGTGAAGATTTATGAGATGAATGACTTAAGCATGAAATTTGCAGCATTCTGGAACGGGAGAAAATGACCAACATATTCTTCTTGTTCCTGCAAAATCTCCTCTGGAATTCAGTAAGATACGGGCTTTATTTCCCTTGGCCAAGATCACCGATGTGAAGCTATTTGCTGCTATATTGTCTGGTCGCTTGGAAGCAGCTGCTATTGAATCACCTGCTTGTAAGTATTAAAAGTACTCCCTCCGTTCCTAAATGTAAGGTGTATAGTTTTCTGCACGAATATTAAGACATCGTATTTTGCACATAGCGAGAGATGAGTTCAGACACAAAATGAATACAACCCATTAAATCACTCTTTCGAGACTATCTCATTTTTTATGGGTCAAATTGTCCATAAATAGCAAATACACCTTATATTATGGATTTTTCTTCAAATAACTATACACCTTATATCAAGGAATGGAGGGAGTATCAGTTAAATACTTTTTTGGAGAACGTGTAAAATATATGGACATCTTATCACTAAGAAGTTGCATTTGCATATATACCAAGTATACCACCAGCATACATATTTATGTTGACTTCAGAGTTTATTTAGCATATAGCAAGTCTTTTGTGATGCCACTCTCTCCTTGAGCAACATCGAAGCCTACAAGTCTGAATATTAAATTTAAATCATTTTTTTGGCAGTCATTATTACATCCTCAGATACAACAGATGAAACTATTGTGGCGGATTCTGATGTTGAAATTGATACTGCGATATCTGATCATACTGTTGCTGCTAGCAAGTCTCAGCATCATATTAAGGATATCTCAGACGATAGAGCAGAAAACAAAGTTATAAGCAGTGCGAATGCTGCAAAGTTAGGAGAAACAGAGGTCAACATAAATATTCATGCTGACCTGGAGAAAGAAGAAATTTCAGAATCCATGGAGAAAACAGACATTCCAGGGTTCAATGCTGGAGCTGAGGATGTTCAGGTCATAAACAAGGTGCTGAAGGATGAGAACTTGCACAGTAGCAGGGAAAAGACATCTGGTGCTATTTTCATAAACAAGGTGCTTAAGGATGAGAACTTAGACACTGGCAGGGAAGAGACTTGCCATGTTATATTTAGTCAAGATCTGATAGTCAAAAGGGTCCTTCAGCCAGCTCGTGCTGTGTCAACAAAAACTGGAGGCATTAACTTCAAACGATTTAAGAAGGTATGTTCTGCTGCCTAATCCATGTCGTCTTTGTTGGCTCAAACAGTTGAGTACCATCACACGTTGTTCCTGACGTTCAAACTTTTCAGAGGGAAACTGTGTCTGGAAACAGCTTCAGGGCCCTTATTCCATTTGCACGAGAACCATACAGGCAAGAATTGGGAAGGCTCCACTCAGAAATAAAAAGAATTAGGAAGACTCTGAATGGAGTTTGAACTTCACCACTAGGTTTGGCACTAAAAAGCTTACCGAGTCTTGTCTTTCTGTAGGGAGTCTGATTACGAAAGCAGCACCGTAACCGATTTCATGAGAGAGGAAAAGCGGCGAAAACAAATGGAATCCATTGCAGAGGACCTCTTCAACAATCAGAAGGTAAAGGACCTTGGAGGCTTGCACGGCACCCCCATAACCTATCTGCGTATATGTATGTTAACCCTTTGATTTGATGGTGGATTTTCAGTCAAAGAAGAAGGCGGCAGCAGGCAGTTCAATTCAGACGCTACTCAGTGGTTGCCGATAAAGACCAAGAGAAAACTTCCACAATATGTGTCCTTTGTTTCACTCCTTGTCTGAATACCCATGGAACGCATTTCCTGACTTCATGGCGGCTCTCTTCTTGCGCACTTTCTTTCGCAACATGTAAGAACTTTTAGATAGGTTGTTGCTGGCTTTTCTGTCCCAGAGTTCTTTCCTTGTCATATTGAAAAAAAACGAGATCCATGGGTAAGCACCCAGGCATATTTTTATAGAAGGGGAGCTAGGGGAGCTATGAGCAACAACTCGCGGTGTTCGAGACTCGAACCCGGGTCGTTAGGCTACCGAGCGCACTCTACGCTTAGCTAACCATCTGACCCTCTGGTCAGGCTCTCCTTGTCATATTGAGAGAAGGGAGTGCAGGTACATAGAAGGGTGCGTGTAGGACATGAATGGTAAGGTACATGTGTAGGACATGAATGGTAAGGTACATTCTGCTTAATTTTTGGCAAGCCGTTTGCATTACTGCATACACGTACAGAACTGGAGCAGTTCCACGCTCATCCTTAAAGCTTTAGAAATGTCACTCTTTTTTCCTCCTTTTTTGTGCCCATCGTCCCTCGAAATCGTAATCATTCTGTCTGACATCCAATTTCAGTTCAGCGTCGAATGAGAAGAGATATGTGTCGATGTTTGTTTCATTCTAGTCTCACCGAGTCTGGAGAGTTTCTCGACCAAACGGATACATCTCCACCGGGGCCTCTATGTGTGTCTGGCACCCCTCAATTGGGCCTCCTTTGAGTGGTGCCGGACATGTGTCCGGTCAACATTTAGAGGTCGCCCACAGCGGCACTCCTCAAAGGCCCAACCCCAAACGCGAGCAAACGGTCGAACACCTTGCGGGCGCGCGAACCACCGCCGATGAACAACACAAATATGAACAATACAAACATTTCAAACTTACACGATTCAAATGATTGAAATTAAACTAAACGATTCTAATCTAAACCCTAGCCTAGTCCTCCAGCCACGCCATGTCGTCGCCGCTGCCGTCGTCGTCGTCGACCACGATATAGGCGGAGGAGGAGCCCGATCCGCCCAGGCTGGTGGACGCGCCGTCATGGCGAGGCGGTGCACGGCTGCAGGAGGCGCCGCCGGAGGAGGACGAGGCCGCCGTTGCCACCGATTCCGCGATGGCGGCGAGGTAGCCGGGCCTGTCGCGCTCGATGGTGGTCACCGAGTCCGCGATTGCGGCCAGGAACCCCGGCGCGTCGCCGTCGTGCTCGTTCCGCAGCGGAGACGGCACGTCGTACCCGTACGGGATCGTCTCCACGGGAGGTGGAGGCATCCTGGGGCGGCGCAGGTACAGGCGTCCGCGTGGTGGCGAACGCCGTTGTTCGCCGCGTTCGCGGATGACGATGCCGGTGCCTCGACGACGCGGAGGCGGGCGTGGCTCCTCCTTCACCGGGCGGTGGCTGCGGCGCTGCGGCTGCTGCACCTCCTGGTGCCGTGGCCGCACGGGCAGCGGCCGCACGGGCAGCAGCCGCAACGGGGTGGCGTTCCCCGTTCTTGCGTGATGGCGCGCGGCGACGATGGCGGACTCCACCGTGTGGCCTGTGGTGTCCCACCACCGGTGGCGGCCTTCCGCGTTGTGGCGGCCCGGCCTTCTCGGGCCGTCGTAGAACGAGAGCGCCTCCGTTTGCTCTCGCCGGAACCGCCGCATCCACGCTCCCCAGTTGGCGTCGTCGAACTCGGGGAGGGTTCGCTCGTGCGGGGTCAGCCAGGAGCGGCGACGCGCGATGTCGCGCCGGATCTGGTCCTCCGTCTCCGGTAGCGCCGGCACGGGGAGGCCACCGAAAGGGGACGTGCGCCACCCTGCGGGCAGACGCGCGTCCGGTGGCACCAGCAGGCCGTAGCGGTACAGGTCCCACGCCTTTTCGGTGGAGACCGTGCGCCCGCTGCGCCTGCTGCTGCTGCCCTCCCAGTTGTTCGCCATGGACGCAGAGGTCGAGGGCGGTGTGGACGACGGAGGGTGCCGGAGAGGTAGAGAACAGAGGGCGGGGTGGGAGAGAGGGCGCCGTGGGGAGGGGATTTAAGGGCGGCAGGGGAGGGGGCGGTGCGCGAGCTTCCGCGCCGGCGTAAATGCACTGCGTTGCGTGGACTGTCGCGCACGCTATCGCCGGCGTTAATGCAACGCGTGCCGGCAGGCCTGCCTCCGCCGCCTCGTCGCATCGCCTGCCGTCTAGTCCCATCGCTTGTGAAACTGCTCGGCGACTCGTCGACATTAAACGCGGCGGAACGGCCTCCTGCACGCCTTCATTAAAATGGCCGCGGCGCGTTGTGTGTATGACGGGCGGGCCAGCGCTGTTAGGGCGGCCTAGTCGATGTCCGGCACCCCAGGAGGCCCGTCGATGTCCGGCACCCCTAGGAGGGCCTCCGAGTATAGAGGCCCGATAGGGACATAAAATCTAGGGACATAAAATCGCTTGGGGCGAGTCTTTTGGAGGTGCCGCTGGTGCATGTTTTTAGTGTCCGACCCCCCAAAGGGCCTTTAGGGGGTCCTTTAGAGGCCCCCGGTGGAGAAGGTCTGATACTCAGAAAAAGGGACACTGCCCAACCGAACACAGTAATATACTAGCCTGTTGTGGACAAATAGTCACAGGCGAATGTCCTGTACTTGCGACATTGTGAGGTTGGCACCTGCAGTAAATATGGTGGAGGATCCCATTCCCCACTATCGCAGATGGATGATCCCAACCATGGCTCGGACAGTCCAAGCAAGATAGCACGTCCGGGAGTTCCATCATGATCACCGCACAGAAGAAAACTACAGCTTGCACATACCCACAGTGCACAATTGCAGATGCGGCACATTCCTGCAAAGACAAACCGAAACACAAGAAGCTCTTCTAACTTTTGCGCGCCAAGGAGCACCAATCTCATCTGGCACACAACGGGAAGGCTAGCTAGGTATGGGTCCTTGACGAAACAAGATGGATTAACAAATCTGCACAACGAGTCTCAGCAACGCACACTTGCTGCAACGACAGTTTCTGTGCCTTGTGTACACGGCCTAATGGACAGCGACAACAACAACTAGAACCAACATTGTTCCACCAAATAAACAGGCTGTAAATTGCTTTGTCTTTTGATTGTCTGTAGTATAACTCACGGTGGCTCATTAACATTCTAGACCTTCCAACCGAGAACGGAACCTGCAGAGAGACGTGACTCATGTTAATAGTTGATACTTACCGCGAAAGGGAAGGGGGCAACAGGTGCCTTTAAGTACTGGACAAAGAGAGGAGAGACAGAGCTTAATCAATGCACATGCAAGCAGTAAAAATGGTGGTGTGGGAAAAGGATAAATGCAGAACTCGAAGCTAATTTAGAACAATGTATGTACTAAACTGACTTCAGTGGTAACAGTATGACATACAACAGCCAGGTGTAACGAGTTTCTAAGACAATCTAGGAACTTTCTCTATAATTCAAGCTATTGAAATGTCACTAAACAACTCTGCATTTCACTGTAGAAGATTTATACACCACCAGAGATGGTGGATGAACCTTTGATTTCAAGGACCTACACTCCGAAGTAGATGGAAAACCTTTTTTCATTAATTAAAAGGTGTCAAAAATATGTAGTGAAGTGTGAAGTACTAATGTAATAAAAAGCTATATCATTAGATGGTTAATTAACCGATGGCAGATATAACACAGAACAGATGAGTGGTCAAAAGAGCAGATTAAAGGAGCGACCTGACAAGTCTCGCGAAAAAAATGGAAAGGAAGAAATGGGGCTGTGCATGTATTCTGAACTTAGAAAAAATGTGATTTTCTTTCTATAACCAAACTTGAGGAAAGATGTGAAGAAAAATTGCACAGGCGACATAATTTGAGGATTCTTCAACAATTCAAGACATCAATGATACCTATGAGATATCACCGTGTAATCATTCAACAGCTCAACCAAAAGAACATGCAGGCATGAATGTCCTTCACTTGAATTTTGAAGAACCTAACGAACACATTTAGGAGACGAGCTAAATTGAGGATGATGACTGGGTAAACCATAACATGGCACAAACACAGCAAGACAACAGAATAATATTGGAAAACAACTGTGCTCCAGAATGATAGGAGTAAGGGCTAAGGAAGTTCTAAAGGTAGCTCGTACAGTAATATTAGGAGGAACTATGTTGGTCAGATGACTGAACATGCTCACGGATGGACAACTACGTTCCTCTCATGGAGATTTCACGTCCAAAAGTTAAATGTGGGTGCTCATGGACGGATAACTTATGGAAACTTGATGAAAAGTATAATATATTATGCTGACAACAAGATTCTCAACTTCCTAGAAGATGAATCCAATGTTCCTAAATGCTGACAAAGAACCTTATCTTGATGGCTCTACTACATATTTTCTCCAAAATTCTGCTCTATGATAATGATTTCCAAAATCTAAAAACAAAGAATAAACTATGAGTACCATCATTTGGCTGATTACAAAAGTCCGGTGGAGTCTAGTGCGCAAATATTGGCCAAACAATCTTCAATCAGTGATAAGGAAATAGTCGACATGTCTGGAAGTACCCTAATGCATCCATACAAGGGATGTACACAAAAGGCTGATTTCGGCAGCAATTTTGCAAAAGAAGGGCCCTTGTCAATATTAAGTTTTGCACACCAAGCCTGAGAAAAGTATCAGAAGATTAGAAGCCTGGGAGAAACCCATCTTCCCGTATTCCTATTTAATTTTCGAACATCCGCTACATACAGTTCAATCGTTGCTAGCTGGTCGAAAGGATAAAAGGCACCTTACATGAGTTGCTGCTTTGAGAGAATATGTAGTGAACCTAGTTGATGACATGGAACATATTTTGGAAAGAGGTTTGACGCCCAAGTCTTGGAAGTTAAACAGCTCTAGGCGAAGGAAGAAACCGATTTGGATATGGAAGGTTCTAGAAGAGTTAGGAAGATTTTACTTAAATCATCTCTTGTTTGATCAAATAAGATACAGTACAATCCTTCTATGGAATGGCTCTCATGACCCCTAACAAATAATAATTAGAACTTTCACAAATAAACTAACCAAAGATAAGCATGCAGATTAATCGAATCAATATAACCCAAACAAAGCAAACTAAACTTGTGATGAAGCCAGGAAGTCACACTGACACATGGCAAAATCTGACGACAGTATACTGACTTCACTTAAGAGATTTTCTATTTTTAGTACTTAAAAGTGACAGCTGTGGTAAACTAAATTATCACGTTTAAATGACATGAGTTGCACTATGATTCATGGCTGGAGTTCTGCAAATGAAACCCAGACCAGCTTTAAACTTGAAAGCAATCTATTAACTCGAAAATATCTGGACTCACAGAAAAAAAGACAAGTTTTGGATTCCTGAATATATTAATCACGATCAATACGTAAATTTATTTGTATGCTTAAATTCAGGCTTGACTCAAATCACATGGTTTATGGGCAGTGAAAATTTCACCAAACCGTGCTCTGCTTATATGCGTGGAATGATAGAATACTCAGTACAAATAACCTAATCACCACATAATGAATTGATCTAAGACAGCTAGTAAAACCAAATGTGTGGATGAGATCGTAGAGTTTGGATCATCCACTAGTTTTTTAGACCCCACAGGCAAATTGCATGCCAGTGCAGTAAGATTGAGTGAATAATGTCAAAAAAAATGAGTGAAAGACAGTGCTTGAAAGCAATAGTATCTTAACTAAGAAAACCTGGATTCGCAGAAGAAAAGAGATGTTCTGGAATCCTGAACTTTTTAATTGCAATATGCAAATCTACACGTAAATTTATTTGTATGTTCAAAATGCAGGATTGACAAACAATCACATGATTTGAGAAATTTCAGCAAAAAGGTAAGGCCCTGTTCGGCGCATCCTGGCCACAAACAACTAATCAACACATATTGTCTTTTAAGACAACTAGTGAAACTAGATGTGTCGATGAGACTGTAGAGTCACGATCATCCAATGTTTTCTAGACCACGCAGGTAAACAGTAAACTGCATGCCAATGCATTAAGATTGGGTGAAAGAAGGGACGGAGCCAGGGGGCATGCTGGGGCCATGGCCTCGCTCATGGTGGTACTTTTTCTGAAACCCCCCCATAAACTTATGGATTTGGCCCTCAAATTTGCTAAATTTTACCTATATGGCCCCTACTATGTTATGGAGTATACAATTGGCCCCCGTCCCTGGGTGAAAGACAGTGCAACTGTGGCGTGGGTGGGCAACCAATCTGAACTACAGCAAAAACATAACAAAATAAAGGAAACTACAAGAAGAAAAGTGTGTTAGATGTGTGCCATGGTGATTACCAGAGCCACTGTAGGGACCTAGATGCCTAGGACTCCAGGTGCTGGACCGCTTGCACAGCTCAACCCTGATTGAACCTAAGATCTGCTGCAGCATTTTGTGATCGCTCTGGAAAAAACTCTGATGTTCCGGTTTCCGAATCGTCTAGGTGGAGATGATGACAATGTTTAACTGCAGCACTACTGTTTTTCTTGAGAAAAAATTTATGAAGTGTTTTACTCATCACAAATAGAATTCTAGTAGTGTGCTAGTGTGATAGCAGCTGCCTACTCTCTAATACGAATTGCTTATAATGAACTTGATACAAGCGTGAATGAGCATACGCAAGTGTTACTGTACAATGGTACAAAATCACCAGATTAGAGATGTCCCTCCAATCGGATGTGAGCAATCAAGTTTCTACCACAGCATCTCCGGCTTTTAACTCCTAGCCCTATTCGATAATGAAACACAATTGCATTTAGCAGAATCTTCATCAAATTGGGGTCTCACTTTTCCTTCTAGTCAAGAATATAAATAGTAGTTTTATAGTCCAAACATAGATTAAAGAAATTTCTGCTACAAAGGGAACAGTGCTGACTTCTGAACAGGATATATAATCTAACAACCAAATTGCACCCCATAGAAACTGTGTTTTACTATGTAAATAATACCTCCAACTGATCACAGTTGTGTTCAGTTCTTGTTGCTGCCTCCATCCTGCGATCCGCTGTCGTGTGAGCTACTGCCAGCACCCCCATTGTTCCCATCTTGCTGTGGTGTTTGCCCTCCCAATCCACCAAACGGCCAAGGCAGTGACACATTAAATCTCCTTTCAACCACCCTTGCAGTCCCCTCCCCTCCTTCCTCGGCGGTACTAGAGCTCCCAGATGCAACTGCGGCAGCTATACCAACAGCCGGCTGTGGGTTTGAGACCTTATTGCCCTCATAATCAGCATCATCGGTGGGCAGCTCGAAGCGACAAATGGGGCACGAATTGTGGAGCTCCAACCAGGGTATGATGCAGTCGGCATGGTAGATGTGCTTGCAGGGCATCTGCTTGGCCCCATCCCCAGGCGAGAAATCTTCCTTGCACACAGCACACTCAGCACCCTCTGCTGCCGCAACCATGGAATCGGTCACGACGACGTCGGGAAGCTTGGACAGGGCCGACTTGGCAGCAGGCGGTGTACCGTAGCGGTTGGGATCGTTCTCAGCGAGCTGCTCGATGAGTTGCTCCAGACCCGGGCCGACGAAGTAGTCCCCGAAGCTCGCGCCACCGGCACGACCGCCTAGGCCGGGGGCGAGGTTCTCGCTGGCGTCATCCAGGAGGACCTGGATGTTGGCGCCGCCCTCCACGAGGCTCTGGATGTAGTTCTGGAAGAACACGAGCGGGTCAAAGGACTCGGGCTCGTTCTCAGGCGTGGCCGCGCCGGCAGCGGAAGCAGCACCGCTCCCACTCCTGGACCTGGCGCGGCGGCCATCCTGGAGGTCGAGGAAGCTGGTGAGGAAGTTGGAGAGGTCGCTGGAGGGGGGCGCGGCGGTGGAGGACGAGGAGGATCGGGATGGGGACGAGGCGGTGGGCATCATTGGGGGCAAGGCGAAGGGGAAGGGGAGGATGGTGGGGGCGGGGACGGTGACCTCCTCCAGGAAGTCGCCGCGGCACTCGGGACAGGAGAGCTCACCGGCGGCGGCCGCGGAGGCCGCGATAAGGACGGTGCGGTTGCATTGGTAGCAGAAGTACTGCTTGCGCGCGAGGGAAGCGTAGTAGGCGGCGCCCGGGGTCGACATGGCGGCGTCGCCCGGCGATCTAGGCTGCGCTGCGGCGGCGATGCGAGTTTTTCTTGTAGGAATTTAGGTCTTCGCCTTACAGTATCTCCTTCAGTTCTCAAAAAAAAATCTCGTTCAGTCCTTTTTTTTTTCTCCGATTTGTTTTCTACTAGAATGGGCATTTGAAGACATTGTTTTTTCAGCCTATGGAGATGAAAAACTAAGTGGACGAGTAGAAGGCTACAAACTCCACTCACTATCAAAACTCAGGGGCACTTTTCTAGAGCGGCTTTTGAAAGAAGATTTTACCCACCGGTTTCTCCCAGATAATTAAAATCTAAATGTGTTCTGTCTTATAATCTAATTTGATCGAGAACAAACTTTTTCCATAAACCGCTCCAGAAGCCCAAATGAAGTGTGCCTCAAACGACAGCCAAAACTACTCCCTCCTATCCGATTAAGTGTTGGAACTCGAAAGTACTACTTATTAGTCATACATGAACAACTTAAATATCACGACATATTTTACGGATCGGAGGGAGTACCATGAATGTTGAGGAAACGCACAACTACCATGTCGCGTCAAAGCAAGACTCGTCATAGCACGAACCCGACTCCATGGTTGTTCAGACCAATATACCACCTCTTATGTGCCAACGAATAAAAGAAAGGGTTTGTTCGAAATTGGGGAAGGCCTCCACTATTTTTTTTTAGAAAAGGGGAGTCCCGGCCTCTGCATCGTGATGATGCATACAACCTTTATATTAAAAATAAACGATGCAAGAGTTACAAAGTGAAGATTACAACTCAAATGACAGCCAACATGATTGAAAGGACCAGCCAACAAAAGACCAACAATATAGTGCGTCTAAACATGATGAAGACGTCTAGAATGCTGCCAGCCACACCGGTATATAGCTCGGACAACCGCCATCAACCGAGTGCAGCCCTGGTCCATAAGCCCCCGTTGATCGATCAGGAGTAGGAAGGACCACATATGGATCAATAAGTAGCACGGTGAACAACCTGCAAAAAATGAGCATTTCCAATCTTGTTAAAAACAACATCATTACAGCAATTCCAAATTGCCCATATAAAGGCACACACGCCAATGCGAATGCGAGCTTTGGTTATCTTATCAATCCCATCTAGCCAATTACCAAACATATTAGCGCTGCTAGTTGGTGGTGAAATATTAAAAGTGAAGTGGATCAATCTCCAGATGTCCTGTGCAAAAGGACAAGCAATAAACAAATGATCCACAGTTTCATCGGACTGACAAAACACACAACGTTTGTCACCGGTCCAATTTATTTTAGCTAAATTATCTTTGGTAAGGATAACTTTTCGATTCAAGAACCACATGAAAATCTTAATCTTCAAGGGTACCTTTAATTTCCATAGGTATTTTTTAAGGAAAGGAGTATGACCATGCATATAATCAGCATACATTGACTTGACAGTAAATTTTCCGGACATGGTCAACTTCCATCGGAAAACATCCTGCTCGTTTGTTAATCTAACTCCCATAAGCTGCTGGACCAATTGCAACCAATTTGTCCAATTCGCTCCTATCAAGTATCTTCTAAATTCAATATTTAGAGGTGGAGCATTAGCGATAACCGCAGCCACGGAAACATTTTTATGGCGTGCGATATTATATAAAGACGGGTATTGCACCGACAATGGTGTATCCCCTAACCAGGTATCCTCCCAAAAACGAGTTCCCTGTCCATCCCCAACGACAAATGAACCACGAGCAAAAAACTCATCCTTTACTGTCATGATTCCTTTCCAAAAAGGAGAGTCATTGGGCTTGACACTGATTTGAGACAAGGTTTTATCTCCTAAATACTTATTAGTAAGTAGCTCTTGCAAGACACCCTCCTCATTAAGGAGTTTAAAAAGCCATTTGCTTAGGAGGCATCTGTTTTTAATGTCAAGCAGTTCAATACCCAGCCCTCCCTGATCCTTAGGTCGACAAATAATATTCCATCTAGTAAGGCGATATTTCTTTTTATGGAGATCACTTTGCCAAAAGAATCGTGAACGATAAAAATCTAATCTTTTTCTTACCCCCTTTGGAATTTCAAAAAAGGATAAAAGGAACATTGGTAAACTCGTCAAAACTGAGTTTATTAAAATCAATCGATCTCCATATGAGAGTAGTTTCCCGCCCATGCACCTAATTTTCTTTCAAACCGATCTTCAATAGTTTTCCATTCTTTGTTTAACAGTTTTCGATAGTGACTGGGAATACCCAAGTATTTAAATGGAAGCTCACCTACCTCACATCCAAAAATATGACGGTAGTCATCTTGTCTTTCTTTGGCCTTACCAAAACAAAAAAAAATCGCTCTTATGAAAATTAATTTTCAGACCTGATAGTTGCTCGAAAAAGGCAAGGATTAATTTCATATTAACTGCCTTCTCGAGGTCATCCTCAAGGAAAAGGATTGTGTCATCCGCGTATTGTAGGATTGACACCCCGCCATCCACCAAATGTGGGATGAGGCCCCCTACTTGTCCCTGTTCTTTAGCCCTTGCAATAAGAACGGCCAACATATCTGCCACCAAATTAAAAAGGATAGGTGACAGCGGATCACCTTGGCGCAAACCCTTTAGTGTTTGGAAGTAATGACCAATGTCATCATTTACACGTATACCTACACTCCCCCTTTGGACAAATCTCGCTACCCATTCACACCATTTTTGATTGAAACCTTTCATACGAAGGACTTGTTGCAAAAAGGACCAGTTGACCTTATCATAAGCCTTCTCAAAATCGATTTTAAACAGAACCCCATCCATTTTTTGCCTATGTAACTCATGTATCGTTTCATGGAGAATAACCACTCCTTCAAGTATATTTCTCCCTGGTACGAAGGCTGATTGTGTTGGACGAATAACTTTTTGAGCTATAGACGAAACACGATTCGTACCCACTTTGGTAAATATTTTAAAGCTAACATTTAGCAAACAAATAGGTCTATATTGCTCAATTCTACTAGCATCTTCCTTCTTAGGCAGCAATGTAATGACCCCATAATTCAACCAAAACAACGGGAGATCACCATTGTGTAATTGAGTAAACATCGCCATCAAGTCAATCTTGATGATGTCCCAAAATTTCTGATAAAACTCAGCTGGGAACCCATCTGGTCCCGATGCCTTGTTGTGCTCCATTTGAGAAATAGCTTCCCAAACCTCCCTTTCGGTAAATTGGGAGATAAGAATTTCATTTTCTTCTGGAGAAATCTGTGGCAAATCCACAGTAGCAGATTCTTCAAGAGAAAAGAAATTTCCGGCCGGAGCACCAAACAATTTCTTGTAGTACTCTGAAATAAATCTTTTTAGATTGTTCTCGCCCACTATAGTTCCCTCATTTTGTTCTAGTTGAAAAATTCTTTTCTTTCTATGCTTTCCATTAGCAATTAAATGGAAATATTTTGTGTTGTTTCCGCCCTCTTGAATATGCTTAACTTTAGCACGCTGAGCCCATTTTGACTCTTCATCACGTCTAAGTCTAGCAATGCATTCGTCCGCCTCTTTCTTTGCAGCCTTCTCGGCCACACGTAGGGACCGTTTCAACCTTAATATCCAACTCATCAATTAAGAGGAGAAGTTTTTCTTTTTTCTTTTTGTATTCACCACTGATGCTCTTTGCCCACCCCCGAAGGTACTGGCGCAAATGCCTAATTTTTTCCTGCCACTTCTCAATAGGTGTTCGTCCACCATTTGTGGATGTCCATTCACGACAAATCATATCATAGAACCCCTGTTGGCGTAACCATGATAGTTCGAACGAGAATCTTGGCCTGTTTCCTAGATGAGCTTGTTCCCCAGAATCAATAATCAGGGGCACATGGTCAGAACCTGTTCGAGGCAACGCATGAACACTCACAAGTGGAAACTTTTGCTCCCAATCGACACTAGATAAGAAGCGATCCAACTTCTCAAAAGTTGGTGTATCTCGACGACTTGCCCATGTATATTGGCGCCCCGAAAGTTCAAGTTCTTTCAGAGACAAACTCTCTATGATGGCGTTAAAAATAAACGGCCACCGTGCGTTAAAATTAGAGTTATTTTTCTCCTCTTGTCGTTATACACATGGGGTCCTAGAGCCTTGGAGCATAGAGACGTACGACCTAGGCAACATCTAACATCGGTGGCGCATTGCCTTCCAACCTCGTCAGGGCTTCTCCAATTTTGGTCTTTATCTTTTGATATGTTTATTGTTTAGGACTGAAACATAGAAAATTCAAAACATAATAACAGGAAAAAACATTGGACTGAAATGACATATACCGTGATTTTTTTATAACATTTCAAAACACTGGAATTCTGTAGCATGTGTCTTTGGAGCTTGGATGGTGCACAAAAAGTAAACACATGAGGAGATATTGTAGAGAGAATATAAATGCACCGGAGTTCTCAAAGGAAAAAAATGAAATAAGTTGTAAGCTTATGCTGAGAAACATGAATATATTCTTGAAGGATTTGGTAACCCATTTCATGAACCAAAAATCTTCTACCGGAAAAGTATGTGTTAGCCTATGATTTCCCTATGATACAAAGAGGTCCTTAGTCCTTCTGTACTGGTTTTGCTTTCACTATATAGATGGCTCATGGGACACGGGCTAGCCCAATTTGTCACAAATCTCTCAAGCTTCTTCTTCTTCTTCTTCTTCTTCTTCTTCTTCTTCTTCTTCTTCTTCTTCTTCTTCTTCAAATCCTAGTGTCACCTCTAGCGTTCCATATTACGTCAGCCTACTCCTGCCTTAAGTTTTTCCAAGCTTCTTGGTCGTGAGCCTCGACTCCATAGCCAACATCATCATCCATGTCAGGTGTATCATCATCCATGTCAGGTGTACCATCTTCCTCGTCCGGGAAGTACTCATCAACACCCCACCCTAAGATTCAATTATGAAGAATGTAGCAAACAAGAGCCAGCTTAACTTGAGTGGCGAACGGGTGGAATGGTTTCTGATAAAAATTCTTTAAATCTGCTTTTTAGAGTAGCAAATACCATCTCAACTGTAACTCTAAGACTTGAGTGTCTCAGATTGGACAATTCATTCACATCCTTAGGATAATTCCTTGAAGAGCACTCGTTGAGGTGGTACCAGATAGGTACTGGGGTGCAAAAACATCTGGGCGTAAGCATATCCTGCATCTCCAAGATAGAACTTGCCATCCAGAATTTTTATCCCATATGATTGATTCATGATGTCAACAAGGATGCATA
The DNA here is from genome assembly GCA_026929855.1 of Poa annua. Classification (NCBI taxonomy): domain Eukaryota; kingdom Viridiplantae; phylum Streptophyta; class Magnoliopsida; order Poales; family Poaceae; genus Poa; species Poa annua. Next base: position 37,452,711 of record CM049438.1, read on the forward strand.
CAACATGGGCAGATCCTTCCCAACCAGTTAGCACATAAGTGAACTTCATGTCGAAATCAACAACCACAAGCAAATTCTGGCTGGTGTAATGCTTCCTACCCATGTATGCAACAAACAGTGACCTTGACACTCTAGTAGTCACATGAGTGTCATCAATTGCGCCAATACAATTATATTGACATGAATATTGTGTTATGCTACACTGGATATATGAACAATGTCTTATGTGTCTAAGCAAGTACTATAAAATCTGATTTTCTCACCTTAAAATATGAATACCATTTGTGGTTGTTTCGAATCTTCTCTAGAGTATGGCCAGTTGATGTCTTGATCATCTATGCTCTGAGCTCTCCAACTGCGAACATAACTTGCTTGAAATAGTGTGATATAGTCTCGTTAGATCTCCCGAACGTGCTGGGAAACACTCTGACCCTCAGGTTATGACCAACAACATGAAGAAACATTATTATTTGCTCTTCTACAGAGGTGTGGATGCTATCTTTCAGCAAACCCCTGGACCGAAACGTCTCCACGAGCTTTTAAAAAGGAGGTCTACCCATTTGCAGCATGTTCACGACCTTAACCTCGCTGTTGTTGTAAATGTACTTCAGATTGGCAATTCTCTCCTGGTCTCGGTGGAACTAGGGACCATACCTGATTACACCCCTGTAAGTGCGGTATACTGCCTGATGACCCACAAGTATAGGGGGTGTATCGTAATACTTTCGATAAATAAGAGTGTCGAACCCAACGAGGAGCAGAAGGTGTTGACAAGCAGTTTTGATGAGGATTTCACTGTAAATACTAGCAGACAGGTTTTTAGGAGTTTTTGATATAACAGATAAATAAAGTGCGAGTAAATAAAACGCAACAATAATAATTGCAGCGAGTGTCCCAATCCTTTCTAGAGCAAAGGACAAGCCGGTTTGTTTACTTATGATGACCAAGCGTTCTTGAGTACACACAGGATTTATGTCTTGTGCTTTCGCTTCATATAGATGATTAATCTTTAGTGTTTTGATAAGTGTCGTGTGGGTGAACCTATGCTAATGCACCGCCCTTCCTAGGACTAATACATACTTGTGATTATACCCCTTGCAAGCATCCGCAAATACAAGAAAGTAATTAAGATAAATCTAACCACAGCCTTAAACTCTGAGATCCTGCTATCCCTCATGCATCGAGATACTAACAGGGGTTTAGGATTCTGTCACTCCGGCAACCCCACAATTAATATTCGAATACACAATGCATTCCCCTAGGCCCATAAATGTGAAGTGTCATGTAGTCGACGTTCACATGACACCACTAGAAGAATAGCACGACAACTTAAATATCAAACCATTAAATATTACTCAACATAGTTCACTACTAACATCTAGACTTCACCCATGTCCTCAAGAACTAAACGAACTACTTACAACACATCATTTGGAACATGATCAGAGATGATATAATGATGGGTAACAATCTGAACATAAACCTTAATTCAACGGTTCCACCCAATAGCATCAATAACAATAGTAATTAACACCGGGAGAGTTTCCCCTATCAAACACACAAGATTTAGCCCTAGATGTTACAGCGGGAACAGAGTGGAGCGGTGGAGATGACGGTGACGGCGGTGGAGATGATGGTGATGATGATCCCGATGAAGTGCAGCTCAATGACGGTGACGATGGCGGCGATTTCCCCCCTCCGGGAAGGGATTTCCCCGGCAGATTTCTCCCTGTCGGAGAGCTTTCTTCTCTCTGGTGTTTTCCGCCTCGTGGCGGCGGCGGAATAACTCTAACTCTCCGTAGGATGTCTTAGGTTTTCGGGGAGGTCAAGTACGCGAAGGGGCTCGGCCAGAGGTGGGCCAGGGCGGCCAGACCCCTTGCTCGCGCGGGTCCAGGAGCTGCCGCGCGAGGGGGTGGTGTGGGCCCCCTGGGCCCCACCTTGGCCTCCCCTTTTGGCTTCCCCCATGATCTGGTAAAATAGGAACTTGTACGGTCTTCGTTTTATATTTTGGTCTTCGCAAATAATGTATCTTGACGGTGCTTTTTCCAGCTGTTTCCAGACTCCGGTGATCCATTCTCCAATAATCATCAAACATGCAAAATAGATGAAATAACATAAGTATCATCTCTAAATATGAAATATATCAATGAATAACAGCAAATTATGATATAAAATAGTGATGCAAAATGGACGTATCAACTCCCCCCAAGCTTAGACCTCGCTTGTCCCCAAGCGAAAGCTGAACTCAGTAAATATGACCACAGGTTTATGGAGTGAAGTGTCGATAAAGAATATACGGACAAGAAGCATCACATTTAATAATACACAAGTCATCTTAGATATCAACTCGTTCATATAACTCAACTTGTAACAAGTAAAGGTAAACCACAATAAGTTGCATAGAGAAAACCATAGTTGGTGTTGGCAAACTTCGTTCTTGGTCAGAGAACAATGAACATATTGAGCTTACATCTACAAAACAGCCCTCTTAAATAGTTGCTAACTCTCAAAGTTATATTTATCAAGTAACAACAATGTGCCAAACAAGGAAGAATAAGAGACATGATTAACAATACGAATGTATAGTTGGTTGAATCACAATCAACTCAAATGCTTGCTCAAGACAGAAAGAGATAGGTTTACTGACTCAACGTAAAGTAAAAGATAGGCCCTTCGCAGAGGGAAGCAGAGATACAAGCATGTGCTAGAGCTTTTAGTTTATTAGGTTTTGAAATCATATAGAGAGCATAAAAGTAAGTTTTTGAGCGGTGTTTGTCGTTGTCAACCAATGATAATAGAGTTCTTGTCATCTTCCATACTAAGCAAGTTGAGAGCGGTTCCGATTATTTAAAACAAGCCTTTATAATAAACAACTATTTTGATAACTTTGACACTCCTCCCAACCTTTGCTTACACAAGCCATGGCTAACCGAATCCTCGGGTGCCCACCAATCAATCTCAAACCATGGAGGAGTGTCTATTTTAACTTTCTCAACCCTTTGATATTATAGTGGTCTAACGAGCGCTTTGCAATATTAGTGACGAGCAGATGGAGCATGCAAGTCAAGGGTTACTTAATTAGTATGGAAGATAACAAACCCAACTATTATTTCCTCATGAGCTAATAAACATTGACACAAATAAGAGGTAGTAGTTTTGAATAAAGATAGCACATGAAGTATTTACTTGGAGTGGCACAAAATACCACATAATAGGTAGGTATGGTGGACACAAGTGGCAAGGGTTTTGGCTCAAGGTTTGGAAGTATGAGAAGCATTCCCTCTCGATACCGGTCTTTGGCTAGCAAGGTTGGGTAGCAAGCATAAGAGTTGATGGATACAAACAAATATACATGTAGTAAAGACAATCGTGCAATTCTTTCTTGAAAGCACAGACAATTTTAAATTGTGAATACTAAGCTTATCATCTACAAGTGAGAAAGATCATTGAAAACTATATCTACATGTAATTCTTTTCTCCACTTAAGTCTCAAAGTATTGTAGCTACTGACCAATGCTAAGTTTGCCAAAACCAAAAGATTTACTATATGTTCCCAAAGTGATAACAATACTAATGACAAGATCAATCATATATGATAGAAGTTGCAAACTGAAATAAGGTGTGCAGAAAATAAATGATAAAACTTCTCATTAATATTTCATAACGACAACTCACACCAAGGGATACATAGATAGATAACCAACTAAGAGAGAGATACTTCCACATTTCAAACCATCATATAAGATAACTTCACTACTCATGATATGACACTACTAAAAGATAAAAGGTAAAAGATAATGGTGTGATACCGCGGCACTCCCCCCAAGCTTGGAACAAGCTAAGGGAGATGCCATTACCAATGATGAATTACTCATTCGGTGGTAACGGTGGGACAACTTTGAGCGGGGTCAGGTAATGCTCCGACATCTTGCGAAGCCTGTTGTTCTCCTCTTGCAGTATGTCCACTTCCATCCTCAGGACTCGATACTGATCACAAAACTGATCAGTGATCCGAAGAGCGTCTTCCGCGTCTGGGAAAGAGCTAAGATCTGGAACAGGTGGTATGGATCTCTGCATGTTATGAGAAAAAACACGTTGAGTGTTAACGGATCCCACAAAGATGGGCTTGTTAACCCTTGCTCCTGCTCGTTCTCTTTTGGCTGATGACATCTTCTTCACATCCTCCATGACGCTCTCGTCCATGTCCTTGCGCCTAGCCTTCACTTTGTCCTCCTCCGCCCATCCAACGAAAGATCCTTGATCAAGATCCTGAAGGAGTTCACGTTGGCGACGCAACGCGTAGTCTTCAGAACAGGAACACTGGGACGACATCTGGACTGAAACAGCTCGAAACAAAAACACTTCAAAAACATGATATACGGACCTCGGGGGATCCGGGGGATTATATAGGAAAAATTTAAGCAACAAAAGGAAGGCAGCGGGACGAGATCGAGTAGGAGACGGACTCCGAGGCGTCCAGACCCCCTGCTCGCGCAACCAGGATGGGGCCCGCGCGGGCACGTGGTGTCGGCGCCTCGGGCTCCGTGTTCTGCCCGTTTTCATCTTGTATTTTTCCATATTTTCTAAAAATAATTACCGTGTCTTCCAAAATTAAAAACACGAACTTTTTCTTACCGAAACTGTACCTTTTCTAATTCAGCTTCTGAAGACTCAGAAAATTTCTCTTTGATAAAAGTTTCCGGAGCAATAACTTGAATAATATCAACATCTTCATTATAAGAATCTCCAGAAATATAATGCTTGAGTCTTTGTCCATTCACCACTTGTGTAGAGTCATCTTTAAGTGAGGCAATTTTAATTGCACCCGAACGAAACACCTCAACAATAACATATGGTCCTTCCCACTTGGAGAGTAATTTTCCTGCAAAGAATCTAAGACGAGAGCTATACAATAAAACTTTTTCACCAACATGAAACTCTCTCTTAAGGATTCTCCTATCATGCCATTTTTGAACTTTCTCTTTAAAGAGTTTAGCATTTTCATAAGCTTCACTTCTCCATTCATCTAAAGAACTCAAATCAAGCAATCTTTTCTCACCAGCAAGTTTAAAATCTCTATTTAGTTCTCTCACTGCCCAATAAGCTTTGTGTTCTAATTCTAAAGGCAAGTGACAAGCTTTTCCATAGACCATTTTGTAAGGAGACATACCCATGGGATTTTTATAAGCAGTTCTATAAGCCCATAATACATCATTTAATTTACTAGCCCAATTCTTCCTCGTTCTATTAACAGTCTTTTGCAAGATAGATTTAATTTCTCTATTTGATAATTCTACTTGCCCACTAGTTTGAGGATGATAAGCTGAAGCAATTCTATGATTAATACCATACTTAGCAATAACTTTTCTAAAACCACCATGAATAAAATGAGAACCTCCATCAGTCATGAGATATCTAGGAACACCAAACCTAGGGAAAATAATATCTTGAAGCATTTTTAATGATGTCTCACCATCAGCAATTTTAGTAAGTATAGCTTCTACCCATTTAGTAACATAATCAACATCAACAAGTATATGAGTATAACCCTTTGAAGGAGGAAAAGAACCCATAAAGTCAAATCCCCAACAATCAAATGGCTCAATAACAAGAGAATAATTCATAGGCATTTCATTACGTCTAGAGATATTACCAATTCTTTGACATTGATCACAAGATAAAATAAACTTTCTTGCATCTTTAAAAAGAGTAGGCCAATAAAAACCTGATTGTAAAACCTTTTGTGCAGTTCTATCTCCACCGTGATGTCCTCCATAAGCACTACTATGGCATTTTCTCAATATCTCTTGTTGTTCATACTCCGGAACACATCTTCGCATAATACCATCCACTCCTTCTATGTATAAGTGTGGGTCATCCCAGAAATAATGCCTCAAGTCATAAAAGAATTTTCTTCTTTGTTGAGCTGAAAAGGTTGGAGGCAAATACTTCGAAACAATAAAGTTAGCATAATCAGCATACCAAGGACTATCTCGTGAACTCACCCTTATTGCAGCTAATTGTTCATTTGGAAAACTATCATTAACAGGAATAGGATCATATTCAATGTTTTCCAATCTAGACAAATTATTAGCAACAGGATTTTCAGCACCTTTCCTATCTACAATGTGCAAATCAAATTCTTTTAAAAGTAATACCCATCTAATAATCCTAGGCTTTGCATCTTTCTTCTCCATAAGGAACCTAATTGCAGCATGATCAGTATGAATAATAACTTTAGAGTCAACAATATATTGTCTAAATTTATCACAAGCAAAAACAACAGCTAGAAATTCTTTTTCAGTTGTAGCATAATTCTTTTGAGCAGGATCAAGAGTCTTACTAGCATAATGAATAGCATTTAACTTCTTATCTATTCTTTGTCCAAGAACAGCACCAACAGCAAAATCACTAGCATCACACATAATTTCAAATGGTAAATTCCAATCAGGTGGTTGAACAATAGGAGCACTTATTAAAGCTTGCTTAAGAGTCTCAAAAGCTACCTTACAATCATCATCAAAAACAAATGGTACATCTTTTTGCAAGAGATTAGTAAGAGGCTTTGATACCTTAGCAAAATCTTTAATAAACCTTCTATAGAAACCAGCATGACCTAGAATACTACGAATACCTTTAACATCTCTGGGGCAAGGCATTTTCTCAATTGCCTCCACTTTAGCTCTATCAACTTCAATACCTCTTTCAGAAATCTTATGTCCAAGAACAATTCCTTCATTAACCATAAAGTGGCATTTCTTCCGATTAAGAACAAGGTTAGTTTCTTCACATCTCTGCAAAACTTTATCAAGATTGTGCAAGCAATTATCAAAATAAGTTCCATAGACAGAGAAATCGTCCATGAATACTTCCACAATTTCTTCACAAAAACCATGAAAGATAGCAGACATACATCTTTGAAAAGTAGCAGGAGCATTACATAGACCAAAAGGCATACGTCTATAAGCATAAGTACCGTAAGGACAAGTAAATGTGGTTTTCTCTTGATCTTGAGCTTTAACAGCAATCTGAGAGAAACCAGAATAACCATCAAGAAAGCAAAAATGAGTTTTATTAGCTAATCTCTCTAACATTTGATCAATAAAGGGTAATGGATAATGATCCTTCTTAGTAACTTTATTAACCTTTCTAAAATCAATGCACATTCTATAACCAACTACTACTCTTTGAGGAATAAGCTCATCATTATCATTAGGCACAACAGTAATTCCACCTTTCTTAGGGACACAGTGCACATGACTAACCCATCTACTATCAGCAATAGGATAAATAATACCAGCATCAAGAAGTTTTAATACCTCAGTTCTTACCACTTCCTTCATTTTGGGTATTAAACGGCGTTGATGTTCAACAACTGGCTTTGCAACGGGCTCCATATTAATATAATGTTGTCATTTAGTAGGAGAAATCCCTTTTAAATCATCCAAAGTATAACCCATAGCTCCACGGTGTTTCTTCAATACTTCCAATCTTTCCTCTTCTTTACCTGAAAGGTTAGCACTAATAATAACAGGATATATTTTCTTATCATCAATATGAGCATACTTAAGATTATCAGGCAAATGTTTTAAATCAAAGACATGATCCTCTTTAGGTGGAAGTGTTTTACCCAAGTCCTCCACCTGTAAATTATGTTTAAGTATATGTTGACGAAGAAATATTTCATCAAGTTCATTCCTTTCTTCCATAAAGACTTCACTTTCATGATCTTCCATAAATTGCCGCAAAACATTGTTAGGAGCAAGAGCAATAGAGGCAAGTTGTTCTACTTTAAAATCCTCATTAGGCAATTCGGTTTCATAAGGGACTTTAGCAAATTTTGAAAAATTGAATTCATACGAATCACCAGCAAACTTAGTAAAGATTTTCTCTTTCTTACAATCAATAACAGCACCACAAGTATTTAGAAAAAGTCTACCAAAAATGATAGGACAAGTCTTACTAGCAGCAGCACCAAGTACGAGAAAATCAGCAGGATATTTAATCTTACCACATAAAACATCAACATCTCTAACAATACCAATCGGAGAGATAGTTTCTCTATTAGCAAGTTGAATAACCACATCAATTTCTTCAAGTTCACAAGGACCAATCTCATGCATAATTTCCCTGTAAAGCTCATAAGGAATAGCACTATAACTTGCACCAATATCACATAAACCATAATAGCAATGATCACCAATTTTAACAGATAGCACAGGAACACTAGTTTTCCTTGAACTTTTAGGATGAGAAACAACATTAGAAGCATCCTCACAAAATATAATATACTCATCTCCAACATTTTTAGTAACAAGATCTTTAACTATAGCCACAGGAGGCTCAATTTTAATTTGTTCATCAGGTTTTATAGCTTTCTTTTCACTTTTGTTAACAACACTAGCCATAACAGAATGTTCTTTCACCTTAATAGGAAAAGGAACCTTTTCAATATAGGGCTCAGGAATAATATGATCAAAAACATTAACTTCAATGCTTTTAGTTATAGGAGTAATAGATTTATCTTTATATGGTTCATGATATTTTTCAAAACCCTCCTTGGGCAAACCGAAATATGCAGCAAAGGATTTATAATAATTTGCAAAAACTTGAGAGTCAAGACCATAAGCATTATTAATATTTCAAAATGCATCAGTATTCATGAAAGTTTTAATGCATTCGAAGTCATATTTTATACCTGACTCCCTACCTTTGTCGTTCTCCCATGCTTTAGTATTCTCTCTTCAATACGATCAAGAAGATCCCATTTAAACTCCTCCTTGTTACGCGTGAATGATCCGGCACAAGAAGTATCCAATAATGTTTTATCTTCAAAGGAGAGTCTTGCATAGAAGTTATCAGCAATAATATTACCAGGAAGCTCATGAATGGGGCATTTGAGCATTAATGCCTTCAATCTCCCCCACGCTTGGGCAATACTTTCTCCATCATGGTGCCAGGAATTATATATAGAATTCCGATCTTGGTGAATCTCACTTGGAGGATAAAATTTAGAATAAAAGAGAGGTACAATTTCCTCCCATCCAAGAGAATTCCTGTTCTTCAACAATTTATACCAATGCGCAGCTCTCCCAGTAAGTGATATGGAGAATAATTTCTTCCTGACTTTGTCCATTGTAATACCTGCACACTTGAACAACTCGCATAATTCATGTAAAAACAGTAAATGATCACCGGGGTGGACAGTTCCATCCCCTTCATAGCGGTTATCCATAACACGATCAATAATTTTCATAGGTATTTTAAATGGCACTATTTCTTCAGGTGGCGCCTCATTTTCTACCTCAGCAGTGGTAGAAGCCTTTCCAAACAGGAAAGCAATAGTTCCTCTCTCCATAATTAAGCAAATTAGGAGACAAAAATAAAAACAGCACTTACAGCTAAAGTTTTCCTTACCAATTCCACTTACCAATAGCGCTTCACTCCCCGGCAACGGCGCCAGAAAATAGTCCTGATGACCCACAAGTATAGGGGGTGTATCGTAGTACTTTCGATAAATAAGAGTGTCGAATCCAACGAGGAGCAGAAGGTGTTGACAAGCAGTTTTGATAAGGATTTCACTGTAAATACTAGCAGACAGGTTTTTAGGAGTTTTTGATATAACAGATAAATAAAGTGCGAGTAAATAAAGCGCAACAATAATAATTGCAGCGAGTGGCCCAATCCTTTCTAGAGCAAAGGACAAGACGGTCTGTTTACTTATGATGACCAAGCGTTCTTGAGGACACACGGGATTTATGTCTAGTGCATTCGCTTCATATAGATGATTAATCTTTAGTGTTTTGATAAGTGTCGTGTGGGTGAACCTATGCTAATGCACCACCCTTCCTAGAACTAATACATACTTATGATTATACCCCTTGCAAGCATCCGCAAATACAAGAAAGTAATTAAGATAAATCTAACCACAACCTTAAACTCTGAGATCCTGCTATCCCTCATGCATCGAGATATTAACGGAGGTTTAGGTTTCTGTCACTCCGGCAACCCCACAATTAATATTCGAATACACAATGCATTCCCCTAGGCCCATAAAGGTGAAGTGTCATGTAGTCGATGTTCACATGACACCACTAGAAGAATAGCACCACAACTTAAATATCAAACCATTAAATATTACTCAACATAGTTCACTACTAACATCTAGACTTCACCCATGTCCTCAAGAACTAAACGAACTACTCACAACACATCATTTGGAACATGATCAGAGATGATATAATGATGGGTAACAATCTAAACATAAACCTTAATTCAACGGTTCCACCCAATAGCATCAATAACAATAGTAATTAACACCGGGAGAGTTTCCCCTATCAAACACACAAGATTTAGCCCTAGATGTTACAGCGGGAACGGAGTGGAGCGGTGGAGATGACGGTGACGGCGGTGGAGATGATGGTGATGATGATCCCGATGAAGTGCAGTGATACGTCTCAAACGTATCTATAATTTCTTATGTTCCATGCTTATATTATGCCACTTGCTACATGTTTTATATACACTTTTATATCATTTTATGCATTTTCTGGGACTAACCTATTAACAAGATGCCACAGTGCCAGTTGCCTGTTTTCTGCTGTTTTTTATTTCAGAAAAGTTGTTAAAGAAATATTCTCGGAATTGGACAAACTTTACGTCAAAGTTCTTATTTTTCCCGGGAGGTTCTAGAACATCGAAGAAGTCACGGAGGGGACCCCCGAGGGGCCCACACCAGCTCGTGGCGCGGCACCCCCCTCTGCCACGCGAGCAGGGGGTGTGGGGCCTGATACGTCCAAAACGTATCTATAATTTTTGATTGTTTCATGCCATTTTTATGATTTTAGTACTTGTTTATATGTTAAGTTTATCATTTATTTGGACTAACCTACTAATGGTTGCAAAAGTGCACAATGTCCTTGTTTTACTCTTTGATGTGTAGAAATTATCAAGAATATAAAAGGAAACCTTGTTGGAGTCGAATTGGGACTTTCCAGAAATCTGTCTGAAAACTGTTTCGAAGATTGTCATGTTTGGGCCGGAAGACGACGTCAAATGAAGGTGACACAGAAGAGGAAATTGTAGGAAATTTTATTTGAATAAACCTGGACTAAAAATTCGGCCCAATCCGAGTCCGGATGCTCCACATATGCCCGTTTTCGTGGAGCCCAAGAGGGGTTGACGGAAATCCGAGAGTCTATATAAAGAGGGAAACCCTAGGTCGTGGGAGACCTCTCAAACCACGAATTTCCAGCCACCAAAGCCACGTTTTTGCCTCCCCCATGGATCCCATCTCCATGGGGGAGGGATCCCAAGAAGCCATGAAGGAGGGGGGCTAAGGGGCGGCGTTCCCCCATGTTGCCGGCGGCGGGGGAGGAGCTCCCCGCGCCACCGCCGGCGCCGCCGCCGCCCTGCGCTCCTCGCTGCCCCCTTCACCGTCTTCACCGCCATCAACATCACCAACTCCTCCTTGTATTCAGTGGTTCATCCTCCCACCAACCTCTGTACCGTCCTATGTAAACATGGTGTTTGATGCTATAATATTTATCCTATGATCTATAACATGTTTGCGTAGTTATTTGTCTTTTGATTGCTTTGTTGAATGCATGAGGTTCATTAGAGTTGTATGTTGATATGGTACTGTCCTTTGGTGTCCATTATATTTGTGCGCGCATGGATCAACACGCTAGGGTTAGTAGTATGTGCAAAGGAAGGGGGGTAGTTCTGCCGGAGTGACAGAAACCTGAGGACTCAAACCGGTTAGTTGCACGTATGGGAATACGAGGACCATTGAGCTTAAGGCTATGGTTGGGGAAACCTTAATGCATTGTTAGTATTTACGGATGTTTGCTAACAAGCCAATCATATAGTACTTGTAATTCCAAGTAGTGGAGTGCATGTATATTTAGCCTCTCCCACATAGAAAACTGCATCGAAGACAATGAAACCGATATCTTCACTAATTAATCTTGGACAAAGCCACCACAATTACCACCACTTTTCCACACTCATGATACTGTTAGTTTATGGTTACTTAGTATATTTCATTGCTGCAGCACTAACATTTACTTTCTTGTATTTATTATCTTGCAAAGCTATCTCTCATACCCGTATTATTGCTCTAGTTTTATTTCCTAGATAATGCAAACGTTTGGTGTGCGTAGAGTTGTATCAGTGGTTGATAGAACTTGAGAGAACATTCATCCTACCTTTAGCTCCTCGTTGGGTTCGACACTCTTACTTATCGAAAAGGCTACACACGATCCCCTATACTTGTGGGATATCAAGACCTTTTCTGGCGCCGTTGCCGGGGAGCAATAGCGTGTGGGTGAATATTCTTGTGTGCACTTGTTTGTTTTATCTCTAAGTAGTTTTTACTTTCAGTTTTAAGTTGTTCTCTATATTAGTATGGATAGGGAATGCGAATTACAAAAAAAATTAGTTGTACTTGTTATCTAAAAACGTTTTCAAAAAGGAAAGTGATTGGAAAGATGAGTAATGGTTAAGTGGGGGTCGACCTTGAACACTTGTGTTCATGCCTATGAAACCAAAACAATTCTTTCCATGGAAGATTTTCAGTTAAAAACTTGTATATATTGTGTATATATTGTACATATTCCTCTTCACCATAAAAATAAAATGTATATATAACTTCTAGTTTGTTTATGATGCAAGTTTGCCACTTTGCTGCCTAGAAACAGATTTATGTGCTCCACCGTAGAAAATTTTAAAAATCACCAGAAGTGATCTCGATCTGAAATTTCTTGAGTGCAAAGTACTGCTTATTACCTTACTTTCATTAGTTTTGACTTTTCTGATTTGAGGTACGTAGACAGGTCTAATAATTCGATCTTTACTGACTGTTTCAGTTTAGACAGATTCCTGTGCTTCACTGTAAAAAATCGTGATAAATCTCAGAATAGTATTTGGACCTGAAATATTTTGTGCATAAACCTGAGATTATGGTCTGTCTTTTATTTGTTTTGAGTTTTTCGATTTGAGCTACCTAACTATCTCGTTGAGTGTCATCTTTACAGATTGTTCAGTTTTGGTAGATTATCATGCTTATTAGGTATTGTGCTTATAGTCAATGTTTATAATGTTTATTTGATCGATTAATGTTATGAATTGGTTAGTATACAGTAGTTAATATTACATTAAACTTGTCAAATCTTGAACATGAGTGGATTTTATTTAATGAGTACTAACCCTACTAATGAGTTTTCTGAAGTTTTATGTGGATGTAGCTAATAAGTGAAGGGGATCGCAGGCAGAAAACAATAAATTTTCTAACAGCGATAACCTTAAACTAGCCAGGATCTATACTATGCAGATATAGTAATACAGAGGAGATCGATATACATACCCTTGTAGACCGAAACGCGGGGATTACGCTCCCGCACAAGCGTTGTCGATGAAGCCAACGAACACGACCTCGAGGTCGTGTAGAGGAAGAAGACCTCCGAGCACCACTAGCGTGGCACCTCGCAGGGATTCACACACGTACGGTGAAGACGACGACCTCCGGGCTCCGATCCAGGGACGAGCAGCGGAAGACTTGGACCGGAAGACCAGCAGCACGGCGGTGTGCGTATGGTGGAGAGAACTTCACCTTGGCGCAACTCCAATGGAGGAATCACATTTTCAAGGAGAAGAAGAGAGAGAGATTGGTTCATCTTTAAAGGCCAAGGGGGCACCTCTATATACAGGTGGAGGGGGGCTGCCAGCCTTGCTGGCTGGGCGGTGTGGGACTATTCCCACACCAGCCCGCCCCAATTGGTGCGCCGGCCCTAGGTGGGCCCCATTTGGCCCACCTAGGGCAGCCCCTTCCCTCATGCGCACCTAGGGGGGAAATCCCCCCCCTATGGGCCTTCTCTCCCATGGGAAGGCCCATTTAAGGTGGGCTGCCTTTTAAATTCCGAAAATCATTAAATAAAAATGTATTTAACTATTAATTGCACTAATTAATATTAAACACACATTATCTAATTTATTCCGGCTCCGAAAACTATTTCGTCGCTCTCCGATCTTCATCGGATCTTTCCCGGGACGCTCCCGGTGCTCTCTTCTAATTTCTCTTCCGGTAAACTTGTCGACTCCCCTTAAGTGTGTTACCCTAGCGGTTCGAGATCTCGCCAGACATGATCGAGACGCGCTCTCCGATCAATGACTAATTCGTGGACCTTGGATACCCAGAATTAATCCCTGTGAGATAACGAATAACTTTGTCGTTCGAACCTAGACATCGAGTCTTAAACCTTTTGCCATGGCGATACTTAGTGTGTCCGAGACTCGTCCATAGATATCATGATACCTAGCTTGGTCTCGTTACCGACAACACTATCTTCTACTCGTCCATGATATTATGTCCCTGTGACCTAGTCACATGCTTGCAAGCTCATCTGACATAATCTCACCGAGTGGGCCCTAGAGTATCTATCCTGCTATGCGGACTGGCAAATCCCGCTCTTGATCCCTCGTCTCAACATACTCCCTTCCGATACCCGAGAGGGACACCTTTATTGTCATACTTTTAAGACATGACGTTTGATGCAATCAAAGTATCTTTCAGGAATAGCAATAAGAGTTGATCTCACGGTCAAAGGCGTAATGACTACGTCCTACAAATATTGGGTATGTCCATCACGTCATTCTCCCAATGACATGACTCCATTGTCAACTGACATCAATGTCACATGATCGGGAAACCTCGATCATCAATTGCCCAATGAACTAGTTAGATAGAGGCTACTAGGGACCTGGTTGTTTATCTACCACCCGCGTATTAATGTTTCCGCTTAATACAGTTATAGCATGGTATAAAACATATAATGAACAATTGAGATATGACGAATAAACTATCTTTATTAAGTGCCTCTAGGGCATATCTCCTTCAATAAGTTCTAATTAATATGGTGATATGAGATGAACAAGAAGACGCAAGAGCTCAAGATTGGGGATATGTAGGTGCATCCCAAAAACATATTCAAGAAGATATAATCATCTAAGCTAGGGGATGCCTGAGTCATCCCCCTATTCATCAACTAACATGAGGTTATCTCGTTCATACTCTATATTACCCGTCCACATGATATGTCTTAACTTGTATTATAGTTAATTTTATATGTATTGGTTTTATATTTGTTAGTTTTATTAGGCTCTTTATTTCATTTTTATTGCTTTACTTTCACTTATAAATTGAAAACAACAAAAATAGTTTCTTTTGTTTTGTTTCTTTGTTTGGTTCTCTATTTTGATTTCATTTGGTTTTTACTTTTGATTTTTATTTAGAGTTTTTCTTGCTGTACCTAGCATGTTTAAGTATTGCTTAGCCTCTGGTCTCTTAGTTTATCAAAAATAAAGTACCAAGTTTTACCCATTTAGCTTAGTTGATATGGTGCCTAGCTGAAAGGCGTTAAAAAAAAGCGCTTATGGGAGACAACCCACTTTTTCTTCCTGTTATTTTATTTTATATTGAGTCAAGGAACATGCCTACCTCTGTAGCAATTCCTTTGTATCTTTATTTTATGCATTGGTGTGCCAAGTTAAGCCTCTAGTAGAAAGTTGATGCTATATTTGGATTGCTGTGCTGAAACAGTTTTCTGCTGTCCACCGTTAAATTCGTAAGAATTCACAGAAAAATGAAAATGACCTGGAATTTTTTGTGCGTGATCCTCAGATATATATGCAACTTTCATTAGTTTTGAGTTTTCTGATTTGAGCAAGTTAAGTGCCTCTAAAAAATTCGTCTTTAGGGACTGTTCTGTTTTTGACAGATTCTGCCATTTATTTTGCAATGGCTCTTTTACTATTTTGAATGGATTTTTTTGTTCCATAAAGTATCAGTGTCTGTAGCTAATTTCCAGTAGCATTGGTAGCAATTGTGTTCATACAGAATATAAGAATTTTTGATTATGTACTAACCCTCTAATGAAGTCTACTTTGAGTTTGGTGTGGAGGAAGTTTTCAAGGATCAAGAGAAGGATGATATGATGTGATCAAGAAGATGAAAGAGCCTAAGCTTGTGGATGCCCCCGTGGGTCACCCAAGCATATTTCAAGAAGACTCAAGCGTCAAAGCTTGGGGATGCCCAAGGCATCCCCTTCTTCGTCAACAACTTATCAGGTTATCTCTAGTGAAACTATATTTTAATTCGGCCACATCTTATGTGCTTTACTTGAAGCGTCTGTTTACTTTTATTTTTGCTTTGTTATTTTCATTCTCTGAATAAAATGGATCCTAGCATTCTTTTGTGGGAGAGAGACACGCTCCGCTTTTTCTTATGAATACTCGTATTCTTCACTTATATTCGTTGAGTATTCTTTTCGCTTTTAGCTCCTGTTTTTCATGCATCTCTTGTTTAGAGCTGTTAATTCTTATATGATATACTCTCTTGTTTCATTGTTAAATATTTGGAGGGTTTATGTTAAACTAAGTTGATCGTCACATCTTTTATTTATCTCCTGTTTGAAGAGGTGGTTTAAAGTTTGAGAAACTTAAAAATGATGTGTAAATGATATTATTTAGTAGTTTATGTTTTCCTATGGTTAGTTTCAACTAGCTAATAGTGTATATTATGTCATTTTGATCTTAACATGCATTGTTTTGTTCATAGAAGAGTATGACATTGTGGTATCCTCCTGTGAATAATTCAATTGAATCGACTTGGCACATGCTCACACATGTATATGACTGAAAACAAAGAGTCAATTAAGCCTTGATGATTTATTTTGCCTCAGAGTTCTAGTATCATTTTTATGCCTCCGTTAATTTTATTTTGTCGCAAGCATGATTATGATGGTTATTGCTCTCTTGAATTGTCGCTTCTCAGTCTATTGCTAGCCTTCGCATGTACTAAGCGGTATTTCTGCTTGTGCTTCCAAATCCCTGAAAACCAAGTTATCCCAAAGAGTCCACCATATATACCTATGTATGGCATTTCAAACCATTCAAGTAAATTTACATGTGCTACCTTTAAAACCTTCAAAACACTTCTCATTTTGTGACACTGTTTTAGCTCATGAGTAAGTAGTAGTTGGGTTTGTTATCTTCCATACTAATTAAGTATCCATCGACTTGCATGCTTCATCTGCTCGTCATTAATATTGCAAAGGGCTGGTTAGACCACTATAATATCAAAAGATTTGAGAAAGTAAAAAATAGACACTCCCCCATGGTATGAGATTGTTGGTGGGCACCCGAGAATTCGGTTAGCCATGGTTTGTGAAAGCAAAGGTTGGAGGAGTGTCAAGTTATGAATATAAATATAAAGATGCATATTATAAATGCTTGTTTTTTTAAAATAATTCGGAACCGCTCTCAACTTGCTTAGTATGGAAGATAACAAGAACTCTATTGCCATTCGTTGACAAAACAATCACCACTCAAAAACAATTTTACCTCTGTTTTCAAAACAATGAAAAGCTCTAGCACATGTTAAATCCCTGCTTCCCTCCGCGAAGGGTCTATCTTTTACTTTATTGTTGAGTCACCATCTTTCTTTGAGCACCTTCTTGAGAGCATAGTTGTCATTCTTAGTGTAATGTGCTTGTCCCAGAATACTGTTAACTGCGGTATAACTTTGATGCTTTTATCTTTGATATCTTTATTTCTAGTCCTCTTTTGAACTCAGAGGTGCCCGGGCATTTATGTTTTGCTGTACAAATTCAGGCAAGCGAGATACCACTCTACCATGCTTTATTATGATCATTCCAATCTTGTTGATGTTATAAATTTCATGTTATGAGCTCTTGGTTGGTTGATACTTTTCATTGGGGAACATGATTGCTAAGTTTTATTATCCATATATCATGCAATTGTTAAAAACCTGATCATAGCATTTACAATCAAAAATTATTTTGTTATCATTTACCTACTCAAGGACGAGCAGGAATTAAGCTTGGGGATGTTGATACGTCCAAAACGTATCTATAATTTTTGATTGTTTCATGCCATTTTTATTATTTTAGTACTTGTTTATATATTAAGGTTATCATTTATTTGGACTAACCTACTAATGGTTGCAAAAGTGCACAATATCCTTGTTTTACTCTTTGATGTGTAGAAATTATCAAGAATATAAAAGGAAACCTTGTTGGAGTCGAATTGGGACTTTCCAGAAATCTGTCTAAAACTGTTTTCGAAGATTGTCACGTTTGGGCCTGAAGACGACGTCAAATGAAGGTGACACAGAAGAGGAAATTGTAGGAAATGTTATTTGAATAAACCTGGACCAAAAATTCGGCCCAATCCGAGTCCGGATGCTCCACATATGCTCGTTTTCGTGGAGCCCAAGAGGGGTTGACGGAAATCCGAGAGTCTATATAAAGAGGAAAACCCTAGGTCGTGGGAGACCTCTCAAACCACGAATTTCCAGCCACCAAAGCCACGTTTTTGCCTCCCCCATGGATCCCATCTCCATGGGGGAGGGATCCCAAGAAGCCATGAAGGAGGGGGGCTAAGGGGCGGCGTTCCCCCATGTTGCTGGCGGCGGGGGAGGAGCTCCCCGCGCCACCGCCGGCGCCGCCGCCGCCGCCCTGCGCTCCTCGCTGCCCCCTTCACCGTCTTCACCGCCATCTCCATCACCAACTCCTCCTTGTATTCAGTGGTTCATCCTCCCACCAACCTCTGTACCGTCCTATGTAAACATGGTGTTTGATGCTATAATATTTATCCTATGATCTATAACATGTTTGCGTAGTTATTTGTCTTTTGATTGCTTTGTTGAATGCATGAGGTTCATTAGAATTGTATGTTGATATGGTACTGTCCTTTGGTGTCCATTATATTTGTGCGCGCATGGATCAACACCCTAGGGTTAGTAGTATGTGCAAAGGAAGGGGGGTAGTTCTGCCGGAGTGACAGAAACCTGAGGACTCAAACCGGTTAGTTGCACGTATGGGAATAAGAGGACCATTGAGCTTAAGGCTATGGTTGGGGAAACCTTAGTGCATTGTTAGTATTTACGGATGTTTGCTAACAAGCCAATCATATAGTATTTGTAATCCCATGTAGTGGAGTGCATGTATATTTAGCCTCTCCCACATAGAAAACTGCATCGAAGACAATGAAACCGATATCTTCACTAATTAATCTTGGACAAAGCCACCACAATTACCACCACTTTTCCACACTCATGTTACTGTTAGTTTATGGTTACTTAGTATATTTCATTGCTGTAACACTAACATTTACTTTCTTGTATTTATTATCTTGCAAAGCTATCTCTCATACCCGTATTATTGCTCCAGTTTTATTTCCTAGATAATGCAAACGTTTGGTGTGCGTAGAGTTGTATCAGTGGTTGATAGAACTTGAGAGAACATTCATCCTACCTTTAGCTCCTCGTTGGGTTCGACACTCTTACTTATCGAAAAGGCTACACACGATCCCCTATACTTGTGGGATATCAGGGCCCTCGTGGCTCCACCGCCTTCGCCCCTTCGCCTACTTATACCCCTCGGATATCTAAGCCCTAGGAGGCGACCCTTTTTCCTTCACGAAGTCCAGAGCCGCCGCCGTCGTCAATCCTAGATCGGGAGGGTTCAGAAGCTCTTCCCGGCACCCTGCCGGAGAGGGGAATCATCACCGGAGGGCTCTACATCACCATGCCCGCCTCCGGACTAATGCTTGAGTAGTTCATCCTTGGACTACGGGTCCATAGCAGTAGCTAGATGGTTGTCTTCTCCTCTTGTGCTACCATGTTTAGATCTTGTGAGCTGCCTATCATGATCAAGATCATCTTTATGTAATGCTACATGTTGTGTGTGCTGGGATCCGATGAATATTGAGTACTATGTTATTGCTTCATAATATATCTTGTGAGTGCGTTATTTATGATCTTGCATGCTCTCCGTTGCTAGTAGATGCTTGTGACTCCAAGAGGGGGTATTTATGCTCAATAGTAGGTTCATGTCTCTATTTAATGGTAGTGACAGCAAGCTCTAAGATTGTAGATGTACTGTTGCTACTAGGGATAAAACGGTAGTACTTTATCTAAGGGTATTTGTATTACTTACATTACACACATTGCCTAATGCAATTATCTGTTGCTTGCAACTTAATACTGAAAGGGGTGCGGACGCTAACCGGAAGGTGGATTATTAGTCATAGATGCGGTTGGAACGGTCTATGTATATTGTTGTAATGCCCAAATGAATATCACACTAGACATCATAACTATAGTATATGCATCATTATGCACTTCTTTATTCTGTCAATTGCCCAGCTGTAATTTGTTTACCCGCATGTATGCTATTATTATTTATGGAGAGACACCACTAGTGAACTGTGGACCCCGGTCCTTTTTCCTCAAACTGATAAACAATCCTACTACAATCCTGTTACTTTTATTCTCTGCAAGCAAACATATTCCTCCACACATACGTTTAATCCTTTGTTACAGCCTCACTGTTAAGTTGGGGCAAAGTATCTTGGTTGTGTTGTGTGCAGGTTCCACGTCAGTGCCGGAATCCCTGGTGTTGCGCCGTGCCATATTCCGCCACCAACAACCTCCGGAAGATCTCTAATTTATGTAGCTAGATGGTGTATGCTATTATTATTTATGGAGAGACACCACTAGTGAACTGTGGACCCCGGTCCTTTTTCTTTAAACTGATAAACAAATCCTACTGCAATCCTGTTACTTTCATTCCCTGCAAACAATCATCTTCCATCCATACGTTTAATCCTTTGTTACAGCAAGCCAGTGAGATTGACAACCTCACTGTTAAGTTGGGGCAAAGTATCTTGGTTGTGTTGTGTGCAGGTTCCACGTCAGTGCCGGAATCCCTGGTGTTGCGCCGTGCCGTATTCCTCCACCAACAACCTCCAGGAGAATTCTAGTTTCCTATTGGTTCGACAACCTTGGTTTCACAACTGAGGGAAACTTGCTGCTGCACTACTTCATACCTTCCTCTTGGGGTTTCCCAACAACACCTCACCGGTGCATCAAGCTCTTTTCTGGCGCCGTTGCCGGGGAAACAAGATTCTTTTCCGAGGGGAGTCTCTCACTTCCAGTCTTTTATTTTGTTATTGTCTTGCTTAGTTTATTTTTATTTACTGTCTTGTTTGCTTAATATCAAAAATACAAAAAAAAATAGTCACTTACATTTATTTTTATATTTCGGTCTGCATATTTTATTTCCTGTTTTGCATTTTGTGTTTCATTTGTTATTTCGGTTTGTTATTATGTCTAGTTCTTTACTTGCTATCAATGGATTCTATAGTTGATACAAAATATTATTGGCACGGTGGGTTCACGAAGGAAATACAAAATTATTATAAGGAATACCGCTTGTCTAAAAAAGGGAAATATTTATGGGAACAAATAAGTAGATTGAATTATTTTGCTAAGAACTTGTGTTCTACATATGACCAATCCTAATGCTTTAATGAATCTTTTTGTTGTAGAAGGCATAAACACCTACCTTTCCAATGTGATTATAATGATAATGAAACCTTGGCTGCTTATGCTAAAAGAAACTATGACATTGGTAATCTTGAACAAATTGAAGAATTTGTTGTTTTTAACGGTGCCTATGAAATTGCTGGTTATATTCAAAATGACGATGCTCCTTGTAAAACTGAGAATTATGCTATACTTGGTTACTGTCTTGAGTATTATAATGATAATCCTTATATTGCTGAATTTCTTGAGAAAAGACATCCTCAAATAGAAGAAACTGTTGTCTTGCAGGAACCTGTAGAAGAAGAAATTGTTGAACCTGAAAGCTCATTAGATGAAAAAGAGGAGGAGAGTGAAGAACAAAAGGAGGATCTACCTGCTAAAGATAGTAACTCTTTAACTCTTACATTATTTGATTGCCCTCCATGCGTGTCTAAGGAGGAAGTGTGCTATATTGTTGAATGTCATGAATCTATTGAAATATCTACTTTTCATAAATTTGAAAAAAAGCATGTTCCTTGACTCAAATAAAATGGAAATAACAGAAAGTAAAAATGTGATCCCTAATGTTATATATGATAATTCTTTAGATGATGGTCCTATGCTTATCAATAATCCTCTATGTTTAGAAGTTATTACTTATTTATGTGAGGATAAAAATGATACCCCCTCCGTTCCGTAATCCAAGAGCTATAGTTTCTCTGCACGGTAATTAGCGCACGGGCTGGGGGGAAGAAAATGAGACGTTAAGTAGAGTAAAAATAGGGAAGCCGGCATCCTCTCTCCTCCCGCTGGATAACATCCCAAGTCTGTTGCAACAAATCCCACGATATTCTCCCTGATTTAGTCTCCCGATATCCTCTGAAGAGTCTATTTCCCGCGAAGAATAAGTCGCGCGCTTTCTTTCCTCTCTTTCCTTGTTTTCCCGCGCGCCATGCAGAGCAGCAAAGGACTCGGCGCCATGAATTTTCATGGCTCCTTCAAAATTTCAGCAGCGGAGGGAATTACAATGGCGGCAATTACCAAATTTTTTGGTTTTCAAACGACGACGCTGGGCTATAAATTCTGCACCTCCCCCTCGCCTCCTCACCAGTTCCGGCTGAACATCTCTCTAGCCTTCTAGCGCTCGTCGCCTCTCTTTCTCTCTGTGTCTCTCCTAAATCCCGTTCTCCATCCCTCTCTCTTGGTCGGCATCGTCAATGGCCGGTCGCCGCTCCGGCTGGATCAACTGGGATGCACTTGGCGACGAGATTGAGGAGGATGCGGCCGATTTAAACTACGACTACGAGTGGCTCTCTGACCAAGGTTTTTTGCATCACGATTTAGGAGTAGTTACTTTTGCAATCAACGAACGAATTTGTTTTCTTAATCTGTGGTTGATTCGATTTTGTTCTCTTTACAGATGTAGAAATCGGACAGACGTCTGATCGGCGCCGTGGTGGCAGTCTCGGCCTGGCTGGATCAGGTGTCACAGGGCAAGCACGTCAAGGACACGGCTATGTACTGGATGCCTCCGAAGGACTCGGCGACACGCTGCTGGATCGCCGCCATGGGCTTGCGCACCGGGTTCGCTCCATTGTGAACCGCGCCATGATGGGTGGTCATGGTGAGGGAGGCGGCAGCGTGAACGGAGTGGACGTACGCCGGCCAGCTCGTCTGGGATTGAGAGGGCACCGACGTGGGCCTGCACCTGTGACACAATGGCCTCCTCATCTTCATACTCCAGGTAATCCCCTTC
Organism: Poa annua; assembly: GCA_026929855.1. NCBI lineage: Eukaryota > Viridiplantae > Streptophyta > Magnoliopsida > Poales > Poaceae > Poa > Poa annua. Next base: position 37,475,855 of record CM049438.1, read on the forward strand.
GATCATGTCTAGTAGACGTTCAGGGTTGTGCAAATGACAACTCTGATCTTCGAGCGTGTGTGTCTATATGTGTTGACTTCAATCATGTGTTAGTAGTACATGTTCAGGGTTGGATGTCCCTATGTGTAGAACTTAACGATCTGCATCTATACTTTAGTCATGTTCAGGGTTGGACTTCAGTCATGTGTTTATTTGGATCTGTACTTTATGTAAGAGATAGATTCATCTGCAGATCAGTACCTAGTCTGTTGATGGACTTCAGTAGTGGTCAACTTATTGTAGGCGCCACTTGAGTATGTCTACATGTTAATGGAGTTTAAGCGGAACTGTTACTGCAGGAGCTACTGGAGATAGTGAGCTCAGCGATACCGACACCAACGAGCATGTAGAAGTTGAATCCGGCGGAGATGCCAATGAGGAAGACAGGGAGAATGCAGAAGCCACAGGTAATTTAGCATCTGGTTCCTTTTCTTGCTAGTCAGCAGAATCATACTCATAGTGCATGAACTTAGCACGTTGATCTGCACATCTAAGTCTAACTTGCTTCACTTAAATCTGCAGGTGCAACTGTTACGTTGCCGAGGAAAAGAAGGTGGTGGAAACTCCATGAGAAGCAAGCTGTGTACGTGATGCTTCTTGAGAGGACCACTCCAGGGGTACTGACTCGAGGAGTGACCGAAGAAGTATCCACGCAAACGGGCGTACCAGTACAGACATTGCGGAGGTGGTGGAAGCAATGCAAAGAAGCTGATGGAATTTACGGATTGGAAGACAAACGGGCACAAAACTGCGGCCGGAAGAGAATAGCCTTAGATCCAGAGGCTATTAAACAAGTGGATTTGAGGAAAAGGACAACGCTTAAAGATTTAGCAAATGAGCTCAGCATAGCAAAAACAACGTTATGGCGGCGGTTGAAGAAGGGCATGCTACGGCGTCATACAAATGCCATCAAGTCCACCTTGACGGAAGAGAACAAGGTAGCACGTGTAAGGTTCTGCTTGTCAATGCTTGATGAGCATACTATCCCACATGATCCAAAATTCAAAGAAATGTATAACGTGATTCATATCGATGAGAAATGGTTCTACCGCTCCCGCGGTAGCCAAAATTATTATCTGGCCATTGATGAACAGGATCCATACCGTAGCACCCAAAGCAAAAACTTCATCGAGAAGGTGAATTTGATTTTGCAAATTTATTATTCACATGATTATAATCTAACTTGATTGTTAATAATTGCATTGTGATGTTCTTATGTAGGTGATGTTCTTGGCTGCGGTTGCTCGGCAACGCTTTGATGCTAACGAGGTGATGATTTTTGATGGGAAACTAGGAATTTGGCCGTTCACATATGAAGAAGCGGCAAAGAGAAAGAGCAAGAACAGAGAAGCTGGAACCATGGTAATGTGTTGTATTCATTGTTACTCTTAGCATGATGAGCTATTGGCTTTTACTCCTATTCACGTGTTCTTGTTTACATAGGTCACCAAAGTAATTCCTGCTGTCACAAAGGATGTCAGCCGGCAGTACATGATAAACTTCTTGCTCCCTGCCATAAGGGCGAGGTGGCCAGCGGCCGAGCGTGGCACGCCGATATACATCCAACAAGACAATGCGAAGACGCATATCCCGGTTGAAGACCCAGAGTTCGTTGCTGCAGCTCAAGCTGAAGGGTGGGACATCCGTCTCACATGTCAGCCTCCGAACTCTCCTGACCTAAATATTTTGGATTTAGGTTTTTTTGCGGCACTGCAATCTCTTTTCCACAAGTTGTCTCCAGGTACTTATAGAACTTTCTGTAGGAGTATTTTACATATGCTTATTTTTATTCATGTTTGCTGATTCTGATTATTTATGTAGGTTCGGTTCAAGACATTGTGGTAAAGGTCCAGCAGGCATTCGACGAGTACCCCGCCGAGCGCAGCAATAGGATATTCCTTACTCTGCAAGCTTGTATGCGTGAAGTGCTCATGCAGCGAGGCGGAAACCGTTACAAAGTTCCGCACATGCGGAAGGCCGTGCTAGAGAGGCTCGGCGCTCTCCCGGTGGCATTACAGTGCGCTACCAGCATTGTTGTTGATGCCATTGAATCTTTACCGGATGCTTAAAAGATTAGCTTAGCTGAATAATGTGATTGGGAGTTTCATGTAATCGGATTAGTGTTATGCAAATTTCATGTACTCCATTAATGTCGTAATTTCATGTACTACTTCATGTAATCGGATTAGTATATGCAGACAGAGTACTCCACCGTTTACCTAATTTTTACCTTTATTTTTTGCAACTAAAGTACTCATGCGCATAGAATAGTCTGAAGAGGAGTAAAAGACATAGAGTAAACGAATTATTCTTGTCTTCGTGTATGACAACAAAAAAATCACGTGCATAACAACTAGGAGAACATGACATAAACAAATTATTCTTCCGTGTAGTACTAGAAGGAGTACATGACCTAGAGTAATTTTTCGGGGTCGCTTCCGTGATCTTCCAATTCGGAGTCCTCCGCGCTGCTGGAATTGTCGGTATTCGAGACATATCCTTCAAAGAATCTCAGCCTATCGTACAAAGCATACGTAAACGGACGCATCACAAGGCAGCCGCTACACAGTAGAATTTCCTCGCTATGGCGTATTCCACGGTCAAAGCCACAGACATAGCATGGCTCCAAGGCGCCGCTATCGGCCTTCTTCTCGCCTCCAGCTTGGCCGTTCCCGACATCTAACCGCTTGCCGGCGTCTTCTTCTTTACTTGGAGTATCATGAGCTCGGAGAGGCGAAACAGGTTTCTTGTCCTTCTCCATTGGATCCCGGGTGCGCTTGAGAAAGAAAAAGATGGTGTATGTGAATTTGAGAGATGGTTTTGCCAAGAGAGTAGAGAGGAAGAAAAGATGGGCGCTAGGAGATCCGTTGCCTATTTATCTTACTCGATCAGATACGTGCAGTTGGCGAACTCCTCAATCTTCCTTTTTTTTGCAAGGTTCCGAACTCATTTAACGTACGCATAAAGGAAAAAAGGAAGATGTATACGCACGTTTGTCTTTCTGTTGAGATGCTGCATGCGGTAGTTAGATTATATGGAAACAGCGATTAGTTTTTCTCGAAGGTTAGCTGAGCGATTAGACAAACTCCATATTTTCAGGGATTTCCCTCAACTTGTGCATGCGGGGAGGCAGCAAAAACAGCCGAAGCCCATTCATTTTGAAACTGTTGTCAAAAAACTATAGCTCTTGGATTACGGAACGGAGGGAGTATAATTGTTGCTTGTAATGGTACTCTTACTTATGAGAGTCCTACTTTGTTCTTTAATTCTCCTAATTACACCATGGAGGAGAAATTTGCTTATGTTGAGAGATACTTATGTGGTTTGCAATTGTCTCTAGTTCCAAGTCTTTGTTGCAACCATGATCTTAAACTTGATATTGATCTTAGTAACTATTTTGAAAGAGGGAAGCATGCTAATGAATTCCAAAATAAATTTAATGATCCTCTTTATGTGCCTATATTATCTAAGTTGAATGATTCTTGTGGTTATATGGTTGAATTTCTTTCTACTACTGAAAATTATTATGAGAGAGGAGAATATGGTTATAGAAGTTTTCATGGTACTAAAACACCTCTCTATATGCTAAAAGTTTTGAAGTTACTCTTGTTTTATCTTCCTATGCTTATCACTTTGTTCTTTGTGAATTTATTTGTGTATAACATTACTATGCATAGGAAGTGGGTTAGACTTAAATGTGTTTTTAATTTGCTTCTTGATGCTCCTTTTGCTTCATTTTCTATCTTCGTGAGAGCATCATTAGAACTATCAAGCCTTGCTAAAAGGCATTAAAGAAAGCGCTTTTGGGAGGCAACCCATTATCTTTTATTTTCAGCTTTAGTCAAGGAAGATGTCTACCTCTGTAGAAATTCCTTTGTATATTTACTTTATTGCATTGTTGTGTCAAGTTAAGCCTCTAGTAGAAAGTTGATGCTAAATTTGGATTGCTGTGCTGAAACAGTTTTCTGCTGTCCACCGTTAAATTCATAACTATTTACAGAAAAATCAGATGGACCTGGGATTTTTTGTGCGTGATCCTCAGATATGTATGCAACTTTCATTAGTTTTGAGTTTTCGGATTTGAGCAAGTTAAGTGCCTCTAAAAAAATTGTCTTTACGGACTGTTCTGTTTTTGACAGATTCTGCCATTTATTTTACAATGCCTCTTTTACTATTTTGAATGGATCTTTTTGTTCCATAAAGTATCAGTGGCTGTAGCTAATATCCAGTAGCATTGGTAGCAATTGTGTTCATGCAGAATATAAGAATTTTTGATTATGCACTAACCCTCTAATGAAGTTTACTTTGAGTTTGGTGTGGAGGAAGTTTTCAAGGATCAAGAGAGAAGGATGATGTGATGTGATCAAGAAGATGAAAGAGCCAAAGCATGGGGATGCCCCCGTGGGTCACCCAAGCATATTTCAAGAAGACTCAAGCGTCAAAGCTTGGGGATGCCCAAGGCATCCCCTTCTTCATCAACAAACTATCAGGTCATCTCTAGTGAAACTATATTTTAATTCCGACACATCTTATGTGCTTTACTTGAGGCGTCTGTTTGTTTTTGTTTTTGTTTTTGTTATTTTCATTCTCTGAATAAAATGGATCCTAGCATTCCTTTGTGGGAGAGAGACACGCTCCGCTTTTTCTTATGAATACTCGTATTCTTCACTTATATTTGTTGAGTATTCTTCTATGTTACTTTAATACTATTAGCTCTTGTTTTTCATGCATCTCTTGTTAGAGCTGTTAGTTTTTCTTATGTTATACTCTCATATCTCATTGTTAAATACTTGGAGAGTTTATCTTTAAACAAGTTGATTGGTGTTTGGTTGGAAACAGAAAATGCTAAATGTGGTAGATGGTATAATGAAAAGATATACATGCTCTTATGGATTGTTATCTTGTATGTTGTGGTGCTTGGCAATTGTTTTGAGCTCTCAAGTAGATCATGTTTAAGCTTTTACATCATGTAGTTAAAACCTATTAATGAAGAACTACCGTAAAGCTTGTTGAAATTTGGTTTGCATGTTTGGTATCTCTAAGGTCTAGATATTTTCTAGTAAAGGTGTTTGAACAACAAGGAAGACAATGTAGAGTTTTATAATATTTGCAATATGTTTTTATATACGTCTTGTTGTCATAGTTTATACTTGTGTTTGCTTCAAATAACCTTGCTAGCCAAAGCCTTGTACTGAGAGGGAATACTTCTCGTGCATCCAAAACCTTGAGCCAAAACCCCTGCCATTTGTGTCCACCATACCTACCTACTACATGGTATTTCCTGCCATTCCAAGCAAATACTTCGTGTGCTACCTTTTATTATTCAAAACCTATTATCTCTTATTTGTGTCAATGTTTATTAGCTCATGAGGAAGTATGTGGTGTTACGGATATCAACCTTGTCATTAGCTTTTAGACAGACTTTCACAACCGGACTAGTGGCATATACATCCGCTTATCCATTAACTTTGCAAAAAGAGCTGGCAAATGGGGTGCCCAGTCCCAATTAATTAAAACTTTAACCCCTTCAATCTCTTCACATTTTTGCCCTGATCTAATCAGTCAAGCAATGACAATAGTTTTTAATTATATGTGTAAACAAAAGAGATAAGAGGGATGATCTACCTTGCTGGTAGAAATAACGTCATTCATGGGAGCCGCTCTTGAAAGTCTGGTTGACAAGGGGCGTAGAGTGCCCATTACCATTCGTTGACAACAACAAACACCTCTCAAAACTTACTTTTATGCTCTCTATATGATTTCAAAAACCTATAAAAACTAAAAAGCTCTAGCACATGTTTGTATCCCTGCTTCCCTCTGCGAAGGGCCTTTCTTTTACTTTATGTTGAGTCAGTTTACCTACTTATTTCTGTCTTAGAAGCAAACAGTTGTGTCAACTGTGTGCAACAATTCTTATATGCTTACTTATTGCACTTGTTATATTCCTTTGTGTTGACAACTATCTATATGATATACATATTACAAGTTGAAAGCCAATGCTTAAACTTATATCTTCCTTTGTGTTGCTTCAATACTCTTTTACTTAGAGACTATTGCTTTATGAGTTAACTCTCATGTGAATCATTTTGATGCTTGTTTGAAAGTACTATCCATGAAAAGTTTTAGCTTATATGATGTAGTTGTTTACTCCTTGTCTACTTGTTAGCAAACTATAAACCATTGTTTTGAATCACTTCATTCATAACATGAGCCTTACATTATTATATGATCAAGATTGTGTGAAGCATGTCACTTCAGAAATTATTCTTGTTATCATTTTATCTACTCGGGACGAGTAGAACTAAGCTTAGGGATGCTTGATACGTCTCAAACGTATCTATAATTTCTTATGTTCCATGCTTATATTATGCCACTTGCTACATGTTTTATATACACTTTTATATCATTTTATGCATTTTCTGGGACTAACCTATTAACAAGATGCCACAGTGCCTGTTGCCTGTTTTCTGCTGTTTTTGGTTTCAGAAAAGTTGTTAAAGAAATATTCTCGGAATTGGACAAACTTTACGTCAAAGTTCTTATTTTTCCCGGGAGGTTCCAGAACATCGAAGAAGTCACGGAGGGGACCCCCGAGGGGCCCACACCACCTCGTGGCGCGGCACCCCCCTCTGCCGCGTGAGCAGGGGGTGTGGGGACCTCGTGGCTCCACCGCCTTCGCCCCTTCGCCTACTTATACCCCTCGGATATCTAAGCCCTAGGAGACGACCCTTTTTCCTCCACGAAGTCCAAAGCCGCCGCCGTCGTCAACCCTAGATCGGGAGGTTTCAGAAGCTCTTCCCGGCACCCTGCCGGAGAGGGGAATCATCACCGGAGGGCTCTACATCACCATGCCCGCCTCTGGACTGATGCGTGAGTAGTTCATCCTTGGACTACGGGTCCATAGCAGTAGCTAGATGGTTGTCTTCTCCTCTTGTGCTACCATGTTTAGATCTTGTGAGCTGCCTATCATGATCAAGATCATCTTTATGTAATGCTACATGTTGTGTTTGCTGGGATCCGATGAACATTGAGTACTATGTTATTGCTTCATAATATATCTTGTGAGCGCGTTGTTTATGATCTTGCATGCTCTCCGTTGCTAGTAGATGCTCTGGCCAAGTAGATGCTTGTGACTCCAAGAGGGGGTATTTATGCTTGATAGTAGGTTCATGTCTCTATTTAATCTGGGGTAGTGACAGCAAGCTCTAAGATTGTAGATGTACTGTTGCTACTAGGGATAAAACAGTAGTACTTTATCTAAGGGTATCTGTATTACTTACATTACACACATTGCCTAATGCAATAATCTGTTGCTTGCAACTTAATACTGAAAGGGGTGCGGACGCTAACCGGAAGGTGCATTATTAGTCATAGATGCGGTTGGAACGGGCTATGTATATTGTTGTAATGCCCAAATGAATATCACACTAGACATCATAACTATAGTATATGCATCATTATGCACTTCTTTATACTGTCAATTGCCCAGCTGTAATTTGTTTACCCGCATGTATGCTATTATTATTTATGGAGAGACACCACTAGTGAACTGTGGACCCCGGTCCTTTTTCTTTAAACTGATAAACAAATCCTACTGCAATCCTGTTACTTTCATTCTCTGCAAACAATCATCTTCCACCCATACGTTTAATCCTTTGTTACAACAAGCCAGTGAGATTGACAACCTCACTGTTAAGTTGGGGCAAAGTATCTTGGTTGTGTTGTGTGCAGGTTCCACGTCAGTGCCGGAATCCCTGGTGTTGCGCCGTGCCATATTCCTCCACCAACAACCTCCAGGAGAACTCTAATTTCCTATTGGTTCGACAACCTTGGTTTCACAACTGAGAGAAACTTGCTGCTGCACAACTTCATACCTTCCTCTTGGGGTTTCCCAACAACACCTCACCGGTGCATCATGCAGCTCGATGACGGTGACGATGGCGACGATTTCCCCCCTCCGGGAAGGGATTTCCCCGGAAGATTTCTCCCTGCCGGAGAGCTTTCTTCTCTCTGGTGTTTTCCGCCTCGTGGCGGCGGCGGAATAACTCTAACTCTCCATAGGATGTCTTAGGTTATCGGGGAGGTCAATGATGCACCGGTGAGGTGTTGTTGGGAAACCCACAGAGGAAGGTATGAAGTAGTGCAGCAGCAAGTTTCCCTCAGTTGTGAAACCAAGGTTATCGAACCAGTAGGAAGCTAGGAATCTTCTCAAGGTGGCAACGACCCCAGAAAAATGCTGGTGTAGTTGACTTGGAACCTGCACACAACATAATCAAAGTATTTTGCCCCAACTTGACAGTGAGGTTGTCAATCTCACTGGCTTGATGTAACAAAAGGATTAAACGTATGTGTGGATGATGATGTTTGTTTGCAGAGAATGAAAGTAACAGGATTGCAGTAGGATTGTTTATCATTTTAAAGAAAAGGACCGGGGTCCACAGTTCACTAGTGGTGTCTCTCCATAAATAATAATAACATACATGCGGTTAAACAAATTACAGCTGGGTAATTGACAGAATAAAGAAGTGCATAATGATGCATATACTATAGTTATGATGTCTAGTGTGAGATTCATTTGGGCATTACAACAATATACATATACCGTTCCAACCGCATCTATGACTAATAATCCACCTTCCGGTTAGCGTCCGCACCCCTTTCAGTATTAAGTTGCAAGCAACAGATTATTGCATTAGGCAATGTGTGTAATGTAAGTAATACAAATACCCTTAGATAAAGTACTACTGTTTTATCCCTATTAGCAACAGTACATCTACAATCTTAGAGCTTGCTGTCACTACCCCAGATTAAATAGAGACATGAACATACTATCGAGCATAAATACCCCCTCTTGGAGTCACAAGCATCTACTTGGCCAGAGCATCTACTAGCAACGGAGAGCATGCAAGATCATAAATAACGCACTCCCAAGATATATTATGAAGCAATAACATTGTACTCAATATTCATCGGATCCCAGCACACACAACATGTAGCATTACATAAAGATGATCTTGATCATGATAGGCAGCTCACAAGATCTAAACATGGTAGCACAAGAGGAGAAGACAACCATCTAGCTACTGCTATGGACCCGTAGTCTAAGGATGAACTACTCATGCATCAGTCCGGAGGCGGGCATGGTGATGTAGAGCCCTCCGGTGATGATTCCCCTCTCCGGCAGGGTGCCGGGACGAGCTTCTGAACCCTCCCGATCTAGGGTTGACGATAGTGGCGGCTCTGGACTTCGTGGAGGAAAAAGGGTCACGCTCCAGGTCTTAGATATCCGAGGGGTATAAGTAGGCGAAGGGGCGAAGGCGGTGGAGCCACGAGGGCCTGATGCACACGGTGGGTGTGTTGTTGGGAGACCCCAAGAGGAAGGTATGAAGTAGTGCAGCAGCAAGTTTCCCTCAGTTGTGAAACCAAGGTTATCGAACCAGTAGGAAATAATGAATTCCCCCGAGGTGTCACCGGCGCCAGAAAAGTCTGCGACGTAAGTGACGTGGAACCTGCACACAACACAATCAAGATACTTTGCCCCAACTTAACGGTGAGGTTGTCAATCTCACCGGCGTGCTGTAACAAAGGATTAAACGTATGTGTGGAAGAAAGATGTTTGTTTGCAGAAAGTAACAGGTTTGCAGTTTGTGGTTTATCAGATTAAAGAGAAGGACCGGGGTCCACAGTTCACTAGTGGTGTCTCTCCATAAATAATAATAACATTCATGCGGGTAAACAAATTACAGCTGGGCAATTGATAGAATAATGATGAGCAAACCAATGCATATACCAACGTTATGATGTCTAGTGTGAGATTCATTCGGGCATTACAACAATATACATAGACCGTTCCAACCGCATCTATGACTAATAATCCACCTTCCGGTTAGCGTCCGCACCCCTTTCAGTATTAAGTTGCATGCAACAGATTATCGCCTTAAGCACTGTGTGTAAAGTAAGTAAGTAACATCATCCTTACACAAAGTACTACTGTTTTATCCCTAGTAGCAACAGTACATCTACAACCTTAGAGCTAGCTGTCACCACCCCAGATTTAATAGAGACATGAACCTACTATCGAGCATAAATACCCCCTCTTGGAGTCACAAGCATCTACTTGGCCAGAGCATACATAAGTAACGGAGAGCATGCAAGATCATTAAATAGCACACACATGATATATTATGAAGCAATAACTTTAGTACTCAATATTCATCGGATCCCAGCAAACACAACATGAAGTATTACATAACAGTGATCTTGATCATGATAGGCAGCTCACAAGATCTAAACATGATAGCACAAGAGGAGAAGACAACCATCTAGCTACTGCTATGGACCCGTAGTCCAAGGGTAGACTACTCACGCATCAGTCCGGAGGCGGTCATGGCGACGTAGAGGCCTCCGGTGACGATTCCCCCTCCCGGCAGGGTGCCGGGGAGGAGTTCTGATCTCTCCCGAATTGGTGTTGACAACGGCGGCGGCTCGGGACCCGTGGAGGAAAATATGAACACCGTGCTAGGGTTTTTGGTCTGGGGGGTATATGTAGGCTAAAGGGCGAAGTCGGTGGCGCCCCGAGGGGCCCACACCAGGTCCTCGCGCGGCTAGGAAGGCTGCTGCGCGAGCACGTGGTGGCGCCGCCTCGGTGGCCCACTTCGTCTCGTCTTCGGTTTTCTGGAACGTTCCCAAATAAAAACTGACTTCTGAAAAGAAATCGTCCAATTCCGAGAATATTTCCTTAAGTACTTTTCTGAAACCAAAAACAGCAGAAAACAGGGAACTGGCACTGTGGCATCTTGTTAATAGGTTAGTCCCAGAAAATGCATAAAACTATATAAAATGCATATAAAACATGTGATAACTTGGTATAATATAGCATGGAACATAAGAAATTATAGATACGTTGGAGACGTATCAACATCCCCAAGCTTAGTTCTACTCGTCCCAAGTAGGCAAGAACGATAAAAGAAGAATAATTTCTGAAGTGACATGCTTAAACACAATCTTGATCATAATATAATGTAAGGCTCATGTTATGAATGAAGTGACTCAAGGCAATGATCTATAGTTTGCTAACAAATAGACAAGGAGTAAACAACTACAATATATAAGTAAAACTTTTCATGAATAGTACTTTCAAACAAGCATCAAAAAGATTTGCATAAGAGTTAACTCATAAAGCAATATTATCTAAGCAAAAGAGCATTGAAGCAACACAAAGGAAGATATAAGTTTCAGCATTGGCTTTCAACTTTTGAACATGTATATCATATAGATAGTTGTCAACACAAAGAAATATAACAAGTGCAATAAGTAAGCATATAAGAATTGTTGCACACAGTTGACACAAGTGTTTGCTTCGGGGATAGAAAGAAGTAGGTAAACTGACTCAACATAAAGTAAAAGAAAGGCCCTTCGCAGAGGGAAGCAGGGATACAAGCATGTGCTAGAGCTTCTTAGTTTTATAGGTTTTTGAAATCATATAGAGAGCATAAAAGTAAGTTTTGAGCGGTGTTTGTCGTTGTCAACGAATGGTAATGGGCACTCTACCCCCCCTTGTCAACCAGACTTTCAAGAGCGGCTCCCATGAAGGACGTTATTTCTACCAGCAAGGTAGATCATCCCTCTTATCTCTTTTGTTTACACATATAGTTGAAAACTGTTGTCATTGCTTGACTGATTAGATCAGGGCAAAAATGTGAAGAGATTGCAGCGGTTAAAGTTGTAATTAATTGGGACTGGGCACCCCATTTGCCAGCTCTTTTTGCAAAGTTAATGGATACGCGGATGTATATGCCACTAGTCCGGTTGTGAAAGTCTGTCTAAAAGCAAATGACAAGGTTGATATCCGTAACACCACATACTTCCTCATGAGCTAATAAACATTGACACAAATAAGAGATAATATGTTTTGAATAATAAAAGGTAGCACACGAAGTATTTGCTTGGAATGGCAGGAAATACCATGTAGTAGGTAGGTATGGTGGACACAAATGGCATAGGTTTTGGCTCAAGGATTATGGATGCACGAGAAGCATTCCCTCTCAGTACAAGGCTTTTGCTAGCAAGGTTGTTTGAAACAAACACAAGTATAAACTATGACAACAGGACGTATATAAAAAACATATTGCAAGCATTATAAAACTCTACATTGTCTTCCTTGTTATTCAAACACTTTAACTAGAGAGTATCTAGACCTTAGAGATACCAAACATGCAAACCAAATTTCAGCAAGTTTTACGGTAGTTCCTCACTAATAGGTTTTAACTACATGATGTAAAAGCTTAAACATGATCTACTTGAGAGCTCAAAACAATTGCCAAGCACCACAACATGCAAGATAACAATCCATATCTTTCTTTATACCATCTACCACATTTAGCATTTTCTGTTCTCAACCAAACACCAATCAACTTATTTAAAAGATAAACTCTCCAAGTAATTAAACAATGAGATATGAGAGTATGATATAATAAAGCTAACAGCTCTAGCAAGAGATGCATGAAAAACAAGGGCTAGAAAGCATTGAAGTAACATGGAGGAATACTCAACAAATATAAGTGAAGAATACGAGTATTCATAAGAAAAAGCGGAGCGTGTCTCTCTCCCACAAAGGAATGCTAGGATCCATTTTATTCAGAGAATGAAAATAACAAAAACAAAAACAAAAACAAAAACAAACCGACGCTTCAAGAAAAGCACATAAGAAGTGACGGAATTAAAATATAGTTTCACTAGAAAGGACCTGATAGTTTGTTGATGAAGAAGGGGATGCCTTGGGCATCCCCAAGCTTTGACGCTTGAGTCTTCTTGAAATATGTTGGGGATGAACCACCGGGGCATCCCCAAGCTTTGGCTTTACTATCCTCTTGATCACATCATATCATCCTTCTCTCTTGATCCTTGAAAACTTCCTCCACACCAAACTTAGAGTAAACTTCATTAGAGGGTTAGTGCACGAAAAATTATGATATTCTGTAGGAACACAATTGCTACCAATGCTACTGGACATTAGCTACAGCCACTGATACTTCATAGGATAAAAAGATCCAATCAAAATAGCAAAAGAGGCATTGCAAAATAAATGGCAGAATCTTTCAAAAACAGAAAAGTCCGTAAAGACGAATTTTTTCGAGGCACTTAACTTGCTCAGATCAGAAAACTCAAAACTAATGAAAGTTGCATATATATCTGAGGATTACGCACAAAAAAGGGCAGATTATTTGGATTTTTCTGTGAGGAGTTACGAATTAAACGGTGGACAGCAGAAAACTGTTTCTGCGCAGGAATCCAAATTTAGCATGAACTTTCAACTAGAGGCTTATCTTGACACAACAATGCAATAAAATAAAGATACAAAGGAATTGCTACAGAGGTAGGACAAGTCCTTGACACAAACAAAATAAAATAACAGGAAATAAAAGTGGGTTGTCTCCCATAAGCGCTTTTGTTTAACGCCTTTCAGCTAGGCACAGAAAGCAAAACTCAAGTATTATCAAGAGATGAAGCATCAACACCAATAATTTCCTCCAAAACATGGTTGGTTGTAATAGGTGTGCATATAAAATCATTGTTGTTGGTGCTAGTAAAGTCACACAACTTAGTATTCTCAGCAGTACTCATTTTAGCAAATTAATTAACAAACGGAAATAACCAAAATAACAAAAACTGAAAATAAAATAGCAAACCGAAATAAACAAAGTAATGCAATTAACTAATTTTTTTGTATTTTTGATATTAAGCAAACAAGAGAGTAATAAAAATAAACTAAGCAAGACAATAACAAAATAAAAAGATTGGAAGTGCGAAAACTCCCCTCGTAGAAGAATCTTCAAATCACCGGCAACGAAGTTGACGGAGGAGTGTGAAGGTCTTCAAAGGAATTCTTATTTCCCCGGCAACGGCGCCAGAAAACTTGCTTGATGCACATGGTGGGTGTGTTGTTGGGAGACCCCAAGAGGAAGGTATGATGTAGTGCAGCAGCAAGTTTCCCTCAGTTGTGAAACCAAGGTTATCGAACCGGTAGGAAATAATGAATTCCCCCGAGGTGTCACCGGCGCCAGAAAAGTCTGCGACGTAAGTGACATGGAACCTGCACACAACACAATCAAGATACTTTGCCCCAACTTAACGGTGAGGTTGTCAATCTCACCGGCTTGCTGTAACAAAGGATTAAACGTATGTGTGGAAGAAAGATGTTTGTTTGCAGAAAGTAACAGGTTTGCAGTTTGTGGTTTATCAGATTAAAGAGAAGGACCGGGGTCCACAGTTCACTAGTGGTGTCTCTCCATAAATAATAATAACATTCATGCGGGTAAACAAATTACAGCTGGGCAATTGATAGAATAATGATGAGCAAACCAATGCATATACCAATGTTATGATGTCTAGTGTGAGATTCATTCGGGCATTACAACAATATACATAGACCGTTCCAACCGCATCTATGACTAATAATCCACCTTCCGGTTAGCGTCCGCACCCCTTTCAGTATTAAGTTGCATGCAACAGATTATCGCCTTAAGCACTGTGTGTAAAGTAAGTAAGTAACATCATCCTTACACAAAGTACTACTGTTTTATCCCTAGTAGCAACAGTACATCTACAACCTTAGAGCTAGCTGTCACCACCCCAGATTTAATAGAGACATGAACCTACTATCGAGCATAAATACCCCCTCTTGGAGTCACAAGCATCTACTTGGCCAGAGCATACACAAGTAACTGAGAGCATGCAAGATCATTAAATAGCACACACATGATATATTATGAAGCAATAACTTTAGTACTCAATATTCATCGGATCCCAGCAAACACAACATGAAGTATTACATAACGGTGATCTTGATCATGATAGGCAGCTCACAAGATCTAAACATGATAGCACAAGAGGAGAAGACAACCATCTAGCTACTGCTATGGACCCGTAGTCCAAGGGTAGACTACTCACGCATCAGTCCGGAGGCGGTCATGGCGACGTAGAGGCCTCCGGTGACGATTCCCCCTCCCGGCAGGGTGCCGGGGAGGAGTTCTGATCTCTCCCGAATTGGTGTTGACGACGGCGGCGGCTCGGCACCCGTGGAGGAAAATATGAATACCGTGCTAGGGTTTTTGGTCTGGGGGGTATATGTAGGCAAAAGGGCGAAGTCGGTGGCGCCCCGAGGGGCCCACACCAGGTCCTCGCGCGGCCAGGAAGGCTGCCGCGCGAGCACGTGGTGGCGCCGCCTCGGTGGCCCACTTCGTCTCGTCTTCGGTTTTCTGGAACGTTCCCAAATAAAAACTGACTTCTGAAAAGAAATCGTCCAATTCCGAGAATATTTCCTTAAGTACTTTTCTGAAACCAAAAACAACAGAAAACAGGGAACTGGCACTGTGGCATCTTGTTAATAGGTTAGTCCTAGAAAATGCATAAAACTATATAAAATGCATATAAAACATGTGATAACTTGGTATAATATAGCATGGAACATAAGAAATTATAGATACGTTGGAGACGTATCAGGGCCCCACACCCCTTGCTCGTGCCGCAGAGGGGGGAGCCGCGCCGGGAGGGGGTGTGGGCCCCTCGGGGTTCCCCTCCGTGACTTCTTCGGTGTTCTGAAACCTCCCGGGAAAAATAGGAACTTCGACGTTAAGTTTGTCCAATTCCGAGAATATTTCCTTAACAACTTTTCTGAAACCAAAAACAGCAGAAAACAGGCAACTGGCACTGTGGCATCTTGTTAATAGGTTA
Organism: Poa annua; assembly: GCA_026929855.1. Lineage (NCBI taxonomy): Eukaryota > Viridiplantae > Streptophyta > Magnoliopsida > Poales > Poaceae > Poa > Poa annua. The sequence goes on from CM049438.1 coordinate 37,491,626, forward strand.
GTCCCAGAAAATGCATAAAATGATATAAAAGTGTATATAAAACATGTAGCAAGTGGCATAATATAAGCATAGAACATAAGAAATTATAGATATGTTTGAGACATATCAAGCATCCCCAAGCTTAGTTCTACTCGTCCCGAATAGGTAAAACGGTAACAAGAATAATTTCTGAAGTGACATGCTTTCTCACAATCTTGATCATATAATAATGTATGGCTCATGTTATGAATGAAGTGATTCAAAGCAATGGTCTATAGTTTGCTAACAAATAGACAAGGAGTAAACAACTACATCATATAAGCAAAAACTTTTCATGGATAGTACTTTCAAACAAGCATCAAAATGATTCACATGAGAGTTAACTCATAAAGCAATAGTCTCTAAGTAAAAGAGCATTGAAGCAACACAAAGGAAGATATAAGTTTAAGCATTGGCTTTCAACTTGAACATGTATATCATATAGATAGTTGTCAACACAAAGGAATATAACAAGTGCAATAAGTAAGCATATAAGAATTGTTGCACACAGTTGACACATGTGTTTGCTTCTAAGACAGAAAGAAGTAGGTAAACTGACTCAACATAAAGTAAAAGAAAGGCCCTTCGCAGAGGGAAGCAGGGATACAAACATGTGCTAGAGCTTTTTAGTTTTTATAGGTTTTTGAAATCATATAGAGAGCATAAAAGTAAGTTTTGAGAGGTGTTTGTTGTTGTCAACAGATGGTAATGGGCACTCTACCCCCCTTGTCAACCAGACTTTCAAGAGCGGCTCCCATGACGGACGTTATTTCTACCAGCAAGGTAGATCATCCCTCTTATCTCTTTTGTTTACACATATAGTTAAAACTGTTGTCATTGCTTGACTGATTAGGTCAGGGCAAAAATGTGAAGAGAATGCAGCGGTTAAAGTTGTAATTAATTGGGACTGGGCACCCCATTTGCCAGCACTTTTTGCAAAGTTAATGGATAAGCGGATGTATATGCCACTAGTCCGGTTGTGAAAGTCTGTCTAAAAGCAAATGACAAGGTTGATATCCGTAACACCACATACTTCCTCATGAGCTAATAAACATTGACACAAATAAAGGGATAGTAAATTTTGAATAAAAGGTAGCACACGAAGGATTTGCTTGGAATGGCAGGAAATACCATGTAGTAGGTAGGTATGGTGGACACAAATGGCATGGGTTTTGGCTCAAGGTTTTGGATGCACGAGAAGCATTCCCTCTCAGTACAAGGCTTTGGCTAGCAAGGTTATTTGAAGCAAACACAAGTATAAACTATGACAACAAGACGTATATAAAAACATATTGCAAGTATTATAAAACTCTACATTGTCTTCCTTGTTGTTCAAACACCTTTACTAGAAAATATCTAGACCTTAAAGATACCAAACATGCAAACCAAATTTCAACAAGCTTTACGGTAGTTCTTCACTAATGGGTTTTAACTACATGATGTAAAATCTTAAACATGATCTACTTGAGAGCTCAAAACAATTGCCATGCACCACAACATACAAGATAACAATCCATAAGAGCACGTATATCTTTTTTCATTATACCATCTACCACATTTAGCATTTTCTGTTTCCAACCAAACACCAATCAACTTATTTAAAGATAAACTCTACAAGTATTTAACAATGAGATATGAGAGTATAACATAAGAAAAACTAACAGCTCCAACAAGAGATGCATGAAAAACAAGAGCTAATTGTATTGAAGTAACATAGGAGAATACTCAACAAATATAAGTGAAGAATACGAGTATTCATAAGAAAAAGCGGAGCGTGTCTCTCTCCCACAAAGGAATGCTAGGGTCCATTTTATTCAGAGAATGAAAATAACAAAAACAAACAGACGCTTCAAGTAAAGCACATAAGATGTGTCAGAATTAAAATATAGTTTCACTAGAGATGACCTGATAGTTTGTTGTTGAAGAAGGGGATGCCTTGGGCATCCCCAAGCTTTGACGCTTGAGTCTTCTTGAAATATGCTTGGGTGACCCACGGGGCATCCCCAAGCTTTGGCTCTTTCATCTTCTTGATCACATCACATCATCCTTCTCTCTTGATCCTTGAAAACTTCCTCCACACCAAACTCAAAGTAAACTTCATTAGAGGGTTAGTGCATAATCAAAAAAAATTATATTCTGCGTGAACACAATTTCTACCAATGCTACCGGATATTAGCTACAGACACTGATACTTTATGGAACAAAAATATCCATTAAAAATAGTAAAAGAGGCATTGCAAAATAAATGGCAGAATCTGTCAAAAACAGAACAGTCCGTAAAGACGAATTTTTTCGAGGCACTTAACTTGCTCAAATCAGAAAACTCAAAACTAATGAAAGTTGCATACATATCTGAGGATCATGCACAAAAAATCCAAAGTCCTTTTGATTTTTCTGTGAATAGTTATGAGTTTAACGGTGGACAGCAGAAAACTGTTTCAGCACAGCAATCCAAATCTAGCATCAACTTTCTACTAGAGGCTTAACTTGACACAACAATGCAATAAAGTAAAGATACGAAGGAATTGATATAGAGGTAGACATCTTCCTTGACTAAAGATGAAAATAAAAGATAATGGGTTGCCTCCCAAAAGCGCTTTCTTTAATGCCTTTTAGCTAGGCTTGATAGTTCTAATGATGCTCTCATGAAGATAGAAAATGAAGCAAAAGGAGCATCAAGAAGCAAATTAAAAACACATTTAAGTCTAAGCCACTTCCTATGCATAAGAATCTTGCACACAAATAAATTCACAAAGAACAAAGTGACAAGCATAGGAAGATAAAACAAGAGTAACTTCAAAACTTTTAGCATATAGAGAGGTGTTTTAGTACCATGAAAACTTCTACAACCATATTCTCCTCTCTCATAATAATTTTCAGTAGTAAAAATAAATTCGACCATATAACCACAAGAATCATTTAACTTAGATAATATAGGCACATAAAGAGGATCATTAAATTTATTTTGGAATTCATTAGCATGCTTCCCTCTTTCAAAATAGTTACTAAGATCAATATCAAGTTTAAGATCATGGTTGCAACAAAGATTTGGAACTAGAGACAATTGCAAACCACATAAGTATCTCTCAACATAAGCAAATTTCTCCTCCATGGTGTAATTAGGAGAATTCAAGAACAAAGTAGGACTCTCATGAGTAAGAGTACCATTATAAGCAGCAATTACATCATTTTTATCCTCACATAAATAAGTAATAAACTCTAAACATAGAGGATTATTGATAAGCATAGGACCATCATCTAAAGCATTATCATATATAACATTAGGGAGCACATTTTTACTTTCTGTTATTTCAATTTTATTTGAGTCAAGGAACATGCTTATTTCAAATTTATCAAAAGTAGATATTTCAATAGATTCATGACATTCAACAATATAGCACACTTCCTCCTTAGGCACGGATGGAGGGCAATCAAATAATGTAAGAGTTAAAGAGTTACTATCTTTAGGAGGTAGATCCTCCTTTTGTTTTTCACTCTCCTCCTCTTTTTCATCTAATGAGCTTTCAGGTTCAGCAATTTGTTCTTCTACAGGTTCCTGCAAGACAACGGTTTCTTCTTTTTGAGGATGTCTTTTCTCAAGAAATTCAGCAATATAAGGATTATCATTATAATTCTCAAGACTGTAACCAAGTATAGCATAATTCTCAGTTTTACAAGGAGCATCATCATTTTGAATATAACCAGCAATTTCATAGGCACCCTTAAAAGCAACAAATTCTTCAATTTGTTCAAGATTACCAAATTCATAGTTTCCTTTAGCATAAGCAGCCAAGGTTTCATTATCATTATAATCACATTGGAAAGGTAGGTGTTTATGCCTTCTACGGAAAAAAGATTCATTAAAGCAGCAGGATTCATCATATGTAGAACACAAGTTCTTAGCGAAATAATTCAATCTACTTATTTGTTCCCATAAATATTTCCCTTTTTGTGACAAGCGGTATTCCTTATAATAATTTTGTTGTTCCTTCGTGAACCCACTTAGCCAGTAATATTTTGTATCAAATATAGAATCCATTGATAGCAAGTAAAGAACTAGACATAATAACAAACCGAAATAACAAATGCAACACAAAATGCAAGTAACTAATTTTTTTGTATTTTTGATATTAAGCAAACAAGACAATAATAAAAATAAACTAAGCAAGACAATAACAAAATAAAAAGATTGGAAGTGAGAGACTCCCCTCGCAGAAGAATCTAGCTTCCCCGGCAACGGCGCCAGAAAAAATCTTTGATGGCGCTAAGTTGACGGGGGAATGTCAAGGTCTTTTGAACAAAAGGATCTAGCTTCCCCGGTGATGCACTCACGGGTGTGTAGTTGGAAAACCCCAAGAGGAAGGTGTGAAGTAGTGCAGCAGCAAATTTCACTCAGTTATGAAACCAAGGTTATCGAACCAGTAGGCGATGAAGAACACATCTGAAGGTCTCCCCCTTGCAATGGAGCCAGAAATTGCTTGGTGGAGGTGGAACCTGCACAACACAATCAAGAAACTTTGCCCCAACTCAACAGTGAGGTTGTCAATCTCACCGGCTTGCTGTAACAAAGAGATTAAACGTATTGTGTGGAAAATGATGTTTGTTTGCAGAGAATGAAAGTTTGCAGTTGGTTGTATTATCAGTTTAAAGAAAAAGGACCGGGGTCCACAGTTCACTAGTGGTGTCTCTCCATAATAATAATAATAATAGCATACATGAGGGTAAACAAATTACAGCTGGGCAATTGATAGAATAAAGAGCTGCATAATGATGCATATACTAATGACATGATGTCTAGTGTGATATTCATTTGGGCATTACAACAATATATATAGACCGTTCTATTGCACTAAGCATCTATGACTGATAATCCACCTTCCGGTTAACGTCCGCTCCCCTTTCAGTATTAAGTTGCAAGCAACAGATTATTGCATTAAGCAATGTGTGTAATGTAAGTAAGTAACATCATCCTTAGATAAAGTACTACTGTTTTATCCCTAGTAGCAACAGTACATCTACAACCTTAGAGCTTTCTGTCACTGCCCCAAATTAAATAGAGACATGAACCCAGTATCGAGCATAAATACCCCCTCTTGGAGTCACAAGCATTTACTTGGCCAGAGCAACTACTAGCAACGGAGAGCATGCAAGATCATAAACAACACACAACATGATATATTATGAAGCAATGACAAAGTATTCAATATTCATCGGATCCCAGCAAACACAACATGTAGCATTACATAAAGATGATCTTGATCATGATAGGCAGCTCACAAGATCTAAACATGATAGCACAATAGGAGAAGACAACCATCTAGCTACTGCTATGGACCCGTAGTCCAAGGATGAACTACTCACGCATCAGTCCGGAGGCGGGCATGGTGATGTAGAGCCCTCCGGTGATGATTCCCCTCTCCGGCAGGGTGCCGGGAAGAGCTTATGATCCCCCCCCCCCCCCCCCCCGAACTAGGGTTGACGACCGCGGCGGCTCCGTGATGAAAAGTGGAAAAGTGTTCGGCCCCTATGCCTTAGGGTTTCGGGGGGATTATATAGGCGAAGGGGCGAAGGCGGTGGAGCCCCGAGGGCCCCACCTCAGGTCCCGGCGCGGCCAGGGGGGAGCCGCGCCACCCCTTGAGGTGGGCGCCTCGGGCCCCGTCTCCTTCTCCCTCTCGGACTTCTGGAACGTGTCGGAGATTCTAAGACCTTTGGTTTTTGTTTCGTCCAATTCCGAGAATATTTCCTTAAGTGGATTTCTGAAACCAAAAACAGCAGAAAACAGGGAACTGGCACTGTGGCATCTTGTTAATAGGTTAGTTCCAGAAAATGCATAAAACTATATAAAATGTATATAAAACATGTAGGCAATTGGCATAATATAAGCATGGAACATAAGAAATTATAGATACGTTTGAGACGTATCAAGCATCCCCAAGCTTAGTTCTACTCGTCCTCGAGTAGGTAAAACGATACGAAGAATAATTTCTGAAGTGACATGCTTCACACAATCTTGATCATATAATAATGTAAGGCTCATGTTATGAATGAAGTGATTCAAAGCAATGCTTTATAGTTTGCTAACAAATAGACAAGGAGTAAACAACTACATCATATAAGCAAAAACTTTTCATGGATAGTACTTTCAGACAAGCATCAAAATGATTCACATGAAAGTTAACTCATAAAGCAATAGTCTCTAAGTAAAAGAGCGTTGAAGCAACACAAAGGAAGATATAAGTTTAAGCATTGGCTTTCAACTTGTAACATGTATATCATATAGATAGTTGTCAACACAAAGGAATATAACAAGTGCAATAAGTAAGCATATAAGAATTGTTGCACACAGTTGACACAAGTGTTTGCTTCTAAGACAGAAAGAAGTAGGTAAACCGACTCAACATAAAGTAAAAGAAAGGCCCTTCGCAGACGGAAGCAGGGATACAAACATGTGCTAGAGCTTTTTAGTTTTATAGGTTTTTGAAATCATATAGAGAGCATAAAAGTAAGTTTTGAGGGGTGTTTGTTGTTGTCCACGAATGGTAATGGGCACTCTACCCCCCTTGTCAACCAGACTTTCAAGAGCGGCTCCCATGAAGGACGTTATTTCTACCAGCAAGGTACATCATCCCTCTTATCTCTTTTGTTTACACATATAGTTAAAAACTGTTTTCATTGCTTGACTGATTAGATCAAGGCAAAAATGTGAAGAGATTGAAGCGGTTAAAGTTGTAATTAATTGGGACTGGGCACCCCATTTGCCAGCTCTTTTTGCAAAGTTAATGGATAAGCGGATGTATATGCCACTAGTACGGTTGTGAAAGTCTGTCTAAAAGCAAATGACAAGGTTGATATCCGTAACACCACATACTTCCTCATGAGCTAATAAACATTGACACAAATAAGAAATAATATGTTTTGAAAAATAAAAGGTAGCACATGAAGTATTTGCTTGAATGGTTTGAAATGCCATACATAGGTATATATGGTGGACTCTTTGGGATAACTTGGTTTTCAGGGATTTGGAAGCACAAGCAGAAATACCGCTTAGTACATGCGAAGGCTAGCAATAGACTGGGAAGCGACAATTCAAGAGAGCAATAACCGTCATAATCATGCTTGCGACAAAATAAAATTAACGGAGGCATAAAATGATAATAGAACTCTGAGGCAAAATAAATCATCAAGGCTTAATTGACTCTTTGTTTTAAGTCATATACATGTGTGAGCATGTGCCAAGTCGATTCAATTGAATAATTCAGAGGAGGATACCACAATGTCATACTCTTCTATGAACAGAACAATGCATGTTAAGATCAAAATGACATAATATACAGTATTAGCTAGTTCAAACTAACCATAAGAAAACATAAACTACTAAATAATATCTTTTACACATCATTTTTAAGTTTACCAAACTTTAAACCACCTCTTCAAACAGGAGATAAATAAAAGATGTGACGATCAACTTAGTTTAACATAAACCCTCCAAATATTTAACAATGAAACAAGAGAGTATATCATATAAGAATTAACAGCTCTAAACAAGAGATGCATGAAAAACAGGAGCTGAAAGTATTGCAGTAGCTATAGAAGAATACTCAACAAATATAAGTGAAGAATAGGAGTATTCAAATGAAAAAGCGGAGCGTGTCTCTCTCCCACACAAGAATGCTAGGATCCATTTTATTCAGAGAACAAAAATAACAAAAGCAAAAATAAAAACAAACAGACGCTCCAAGTAAAGCACATAAGATGTGTCGGAATTAAAATATAGTTTCACTAAAGATGACCTGATATGTTGTTGATGAAGAAGGGGATGCCTCGGGCATCCCCAAGCTTTGACGCTTGAGTCTTCTTGAAATATGCTTGAGTCTATATATAATTTCTGGCCTCATGATGGAGAAAGTATTGCCCAAGCTTGGGGGAGATTGAAGGCATTAATGCTCAAATGCCCCATTCATGAGCTTCCTGGTAATATTATTGTTGATAACTTCTATGCAAGACTCTCCTTTGAAGATAAAACATTATTGGATACTTCTTGTGCTGGATCATTCACGCGTAATAAGGAGGAGTTTAAATGGGATCTTCTTGATCGTATTGAAGAAAATACTGAAGCATGGGAGAACGACAAAGGTAGGGAGTCAGGTATAAAATATGACTTCGAATGCATTAAAACTTTCATGAATACTGATGCATTTCGAAATATTAATAATGCCTATGGTCTTGACTCTCAAGTTGTTGCAAATTATTATAAATCCTTTGCTGCTTATTTCGGTTTGCCCAAGGAGGGTTTTGAAAAATATCATGAACCATATAAAGATAAATCTGTTACTCCTATAACTAAAAGCATTGAAGTTAATGTTGTTGATCATATTATTCCTGAGCCCTATATTGAAAAGGTTCCTTTTCCTGTTAAGGTGAAAGAACATTCTGTTATGGCTAGTGTTGTTAACAAAAGTGAAAAGAAAGCTATACAACCTGATGAACAAATTAAAATTGAACCTCCTGTTGCTATAGTTAAAGATCTTGTTACTAAAAATGTTGGAGATGAGTACATTATATTTTGTGAGGATGCTTCTAATGCTGTTTCTCATCCTAAAAGTTCAAGGAAAACTAGTGTTCCTGTGTTATCTGTTAAAATTGGTGATCATTGCTATTATGGTTTATGTCATATTGGTTCAAGTTCCAGTGCTATTCCTTATGAGCTTTACAGGGAAATTATGCATGAGATTGGTCCTTGTGAACTTGAAGAAATTGATGTGGTTATTCAACTGGCTAATAGAGAAACTATCTCTCCGATTGGTATTGTTAGAGATGTTGAAGTTTTATGTGGTAAGACTAAATATCCTGCTGATTTTCTCGTACTTGGTGCTGCTGGTAGTAAGACTTGTCCTATCATTTTTGCTGATGTTATAGATTGTAAGAAAGAGAAAATCTTTACTAAATTTGCTGGTGATTCATATGAATTCAATTTTTCAAAATTTGCTAAAGTCCCTTATGAAACCGAATTGCCTAATGAGGATTTTAAAGTAGAACATCTTTCTTCTATTGCTCTTGCTCCTAACAATGTTTTGCAGCAATTTATGGAAGATCATGAAAGTGAAGTCTTTATGGAAGAAAGGAATGAACTTGATGAAATATTTCTTCGTCAACCTATCTTGAAACACAATCTAAAAGTGAAAGACTTGGGTAAAACACTTCCACCTAAAGAGGATCATGTCTTTGATTTAAAACCTTTGCCTGAAAATCTTAAGTATGCTCATATTGATGATAAGAAAATATATCCTGTTATTATTAGTGCTAACCTTTCAGGTAAAGAAGAGGAAAGATTATTGGAAGTATTGAAGAAACACCGTGGAGCTATGGGTTATACTTTGGATGATTTAAAAGGGATTTCTCCTACTATATGTCAACATTCTATTAATATGGAGCCCGATGCGAAGCCAGTTGTTGAACATCAATGCCGTTTAATAACCAAAATGAAGGAAGTGGTAAGAAATGAGGTATTAAAACTTCTTGATGTTGGTATTATTTATCCTATTGCTGATAGTAGATGGGTTAGTCCTGTGCACTGTGTCCCTAAGAAAGGTGGAATTACTGTTGTGCCTAATGATAATGATGAGCTTATTCCTCAAAGAGTAGTAGTTGGTTATAGAATGTGCATTGATTTTAGAAAGGTTAATAAAGTTACTAAGAAGGATCATTATCCATTACCCTTTATTGATCAAATGTTGGAGAGATTAGCTAATAAAACTCATTTTTTGCTTTCTTGATGGTTATTCTGGTTTCTCTCAAATTGCTGTTAAAGCTCAAGATCAAGAGAAAACCACATTTACTTGTCCTTATGGTACTTATGCTTATAGACGTATGCCTTTTGGTTTATGTAATGCTCCTGCTACTTTTCAAAGATGTATGTCTGCTATCTTTCATGGTTTTTGTGAGGAAATTGTGGAGGTATTCATGGACGATTTTTCTGTCTATGGAACTTCTTTTGATAATTGCTTACACAATCTTGATAAGGTTTTGCAGAGATGTGAAGAAACTAATCTTGTTCTTAATTGGGAGAAATGCCACTTTATGGTTAATGAAGGAATTGTTCTTGGACATAAGATTTCTGAAAGAGGTATTGAAGTTGATAGAGCTAAAGTGGAGGCAATTGAGAAAATGCCTTGCCCCCGAGATGTTAAAGGTATTCGTAGTATTCTTGGTCATGCTGGTTTCTATAGAAGGTTTATTAAAGATTTTGCTAAGGTATCAAAGCCTCTTACTAATCTCTTGCAAAAAGATGTACCATTTGTTTTTGATGATGATTGTAAGGTAGCTTTTGAGACTCTTAAGCAAGCTTTAATAAGTGTTCCTATTGTTCAACTACCTGATTGGAATTTACCATTTGAAATTATGTGTGATGCTAGTGATTTTGTTGTCGGTGTTGTTCTTGGACAAAGAGTAGATAAAAAGTTAAATGTTATTCATTATGCTAGTAAGACTCTTGATCCTGCTCAAAAGAATTATGCTACAACTGAAAAAGAATTTCTAGCTGTTGTTTTTGCTTGTGATAAATTTAGACAATATATTGTTGATTCTAAAGTTATTATTCATACTGATCATGCTGCAATTAGATACCTTATGGAAAAGAAAGATGCAAAGCCTAGGCTTATTAGATGGGTATTACTTTTGCAAGAATTTGATTTGCATATTGTAGATAGGAAAGGTGCTGAAAATCCTGTTGCTGATAATTTGTCTAGATTGGAAAACATTGAATATGATCCTATTCCTGTTAATGATAGTTTTCCAAATGAACAATTAGCTGCAATAAAGGTGAGTTCACGAGATAGTCCTTGGTATGCTGATTATGCTAACTTTATTGTTTCGAAGTATTTGTCTCCAACCTTTTCAGCTCAACAAAGAAGAAAATTCTTTTATGACTTGAGGCATTATTTCTAGGATGACCCACACTTATATAAAGAGGGAGTGGATGGTATTATGCGGAGATGTGTTCCGGAGTATGAACAACAGGAGATATTGAGAAAATGCCATAGTAGTGCTTATGGAGGACATCACGCTGGAGATAGGACTGCACAAAAGGTTTTACAATCAGGTTTTTATTGGCCCACTCTTTTTAAAGATGCAATAAAGTTTATTTTATCCTGTGATCAATGTCAAAGAATTGGTAATATCTCTAGACGTAATGAAATGCCTATGAATTATTCTCTTGTTATTGAGCCATTTGATTAGTGGGGATTTGACTTTATGGGTCCTTTTCCTACTTCAAAGGGTTATACTCATATACTTGTTGCTGTTGATTATGTTACTAAATGGGTAGAAGCTATACCTACTAAAAGTGCTGATGGTGAGACATCATTAAAAATGCTTCAAGATATTATTTTTCCTAGGTTTGGTGTTCCTAGATATCTCATGACTGATGGAGGTTCTCATTTTATTCATGGAGGTTTTAGAAAAGTTCTTGCTAAATATGGTGTTAATTATATAATTGCTTCTGCTTATCATCCTCAAACTAGTGGGCAAGTAGAATCATCAAATAGAGAAATTAAATCTATCTTGCAAAAGACTGTTAATTGAACGAGGAAGAATTGGGCTGATAAATTAAATGATGCATTGTGGGCTTATAGAACTGCTTATAAAAATCCCATGGGTATGTCCCCTTATAAATTGGTCTATGGAAAAGCTTGTCACTTGTCATTATAATTAGAACACAAAGCTTATTGGGCAGTGAGAGAACTAAATAGAGATTTTAAACTTGCTGGTGAGAAAAGATTGCTTGATTTGAGTTCTTTAGATGAATGGAGAAGTGAAGCTTATGAAAATGCTAAACTCTTTAAAGAGAAAGTTAGGAAATGGCATGATAGGAGAATCCTTAAGAGAGAGTTTCATGTTGGTGAAAACGTTTTATTGTATAGCTCTCGTCTTAGATTCTTTGCAGGGAAATTACTCTCCAAGTGGGAAGGACCATATGTTATTGTTGAGGTGTTTCGTTCGGGTGCAATTAAAATTGCCTCACTTAAAGATGATTCTACACAAGTGGTGAATGGACAAAGACTCAAACATTATATTTCTGGAGATTCTTATAATGAAGATGTTGATATTATTCGGGTTATTGCTCCGGAAACTTTTATCAAAGAGAATTTTTCTGAGTCTACAGAAGCTGAATTCGAAAAGGTATAGTTTCGGTAAGAAAAAGTTCACGTTTTTAATTTTGGAAGACATAGAGGTTATTTTTAGAAAATATGGAAAAATACAAGACAAAAACGAGCAGGACACAGAGCCCGAGGCGCCGACACCATGTGCTCGCGCGGGCCCATCCTGGCCGCGCGAGCAGGGGGTCTGGGCGCCCCAGACTCCGTCTCCAACTCGATTTCGTGCTATTGCCTTCCTTTTGTCATGTAAATTTTTCCTATATAATCTCCCGGAACCCCCGAGGTCCGTATATCGTGTTTTCGAAGTGTTTTTGTTTCGAGCTGTTTCTGCCAGATTTCATCCTTGGATCTAGAGTCATCATGTCTTCGCCCGAGCCTTCCAAGGATAGTTTCTTCGTGAACGTCGTCAACCTGTACATGCACGAGTTGAGGATGCACCCGAAGGAGTTGACGTTGAAAGGTGGGAAGGTGCAGGTGGATGATGTTCAAGGTCCTCAAGGAGAGGGGAGCATGGAGGAGAGGATGAAGAGTCTGGAGCAGGAGGTCTTCAAGTATAAGAAGATGGCGGAACGTGAGGTGGATATCGTTCACCGTATCGTGGCTGAACTTATTACCAAGCATGAGAAGGAGATCGTGAAGCTCTGGGAGGACATCTTCTCACTCCACAAGACTACCAACAATCTGCAGGCGCAACTCTACGATGTTCAGAATCAGAACTGTGAGTATGAAACCAGGTTTAAACGCATAAGTGCTGCTGCAAGTTTCAGGATACTCGAGACCAAGTCATCATTTGTTGATGGAGAGCCCCTACCTTGGAAGTTTGATGAAGAGGACTTGCCACCATCACCACCAAAGGAGTAATTCATCATCGGTATTGGCATCTCCCTTAGCTTGTTCAAAGCTTGGGGGGGGTGCCGCGGTATCACACCATCATCTTTTACCATTTACCTTTTAGTAGAGTCATATCATGAGTAGGGAAGTTATCTTATATAATGGTTTGCAATGTGGAAGTATCTCTCTTTAGTTGGTTATCTATCTATGTATCCCTTGGTGTGAGTTGTCGTTATGGAATATTAATGAGAAGTTTTATCATTTATTTTCTGCACATCTTATTTTGGTTTGCAATTTCTATCATATATGATTGATCTTGTCATTAGTATTGTTATCACTTTGGGAACATATAGTAAATCTTTTGGTTTTGGCAAACTTAGCATTGGTCAGTAGCTACAATACTTTGAGACTTAAGGGGAGAAAAGAATTACATGTAGATATAGTTTTCAATGATCTTTCTCACTTGTAGATGATAAGCTTAGTATTCACAATTTAAAATTGTTTGTGCCTCCAAGTAAGAATTGCATGATTGTCTTTACTACATGTATATTTGTTTGTATCCATCAACTCTTATGCTTGCTACCCAACCTTGCTAGCCAAAGACCGGTATTGAGAGGGAATGCTTCTCATACTTCCAAACCTTGAGCCAAAACCCTTGTCACTTGTGTCCACCATACCTACCTATTACGTGGTATTTTGCGCCACTCCAAGTAAATACTTCATGTGCTATCTTTATTCAAAACTACTATCCTTTATATTTGTGTCAATGTCTATTAGCTCATGAGGAAATAATAGTTGAGTTTGTTATATTCCATACTAATTAAGTAACCCTTGACTTGCATGCTTCATCTGCTCGTCACTAATATTGCAAAGGGCTGGTTAGACCACTATAATATCAAAAGGTTGAGAAAGTTAAAAAATAGACACTCCTCCATGGTTTGAGATTGATTGGTGGGCACCCGAGGATTCGGTTATCCATGGCTTGTGTAAGCAAAGGTTGGGAGGAGTGTCAAAGTTATCAAAATAGTTGCATATTATAAATGCTTGTTTTAAATAATCGGAACCGCTCTCAACTCCCTTAGTATGGAAGATGACAAGAACTCTATTACCATTCGTTGACAAAAACAAACACCGCTCAAAAACTTACTTTTATGCTCTCTATATGATTTTTAAAATTAAAAGCTCTAGCACATGCTTGTATCTCTGCTTCCCTCTGCGAAGGGCCTATCTTTTACTTTATGTTGAGTCAGTATACCTATCTCTTTCTATCTTAAGCAAGCATTTGAGTTGATTGTGATTCAACCATCTATACATTCGTATTGTTAATTATGTTTCTTATTCTTCCTTGTTTGGCACATTGTTGTTATTTAATAAATATGACTTTGAGAGTTAGCAACTATTTAAGAGGGGTGTTTAGTAGAGTAAGCTCAATATGTTCATTGTTCTCTGACCAAGAACGAAGTTTGCCAACACCAACTATGGTTTTCTCTATGCACCTTATTGTGATTTACCTTTACTTGTTACAAGTTGAGTTATATGAATGGAGTTGATATCTAAGATGACTTGTGTATTATTAAATGTGATGCTTCCTATCCGTATATTCTTTATCGATACTTCACTCCATAAACATGTGGTCATGTTTACTGGGCTCAGTTTTCGCTTGGGGACAAGCGAGGTCTAAGCTTGGGGGGAGTTGATACGTCCATTTTGCATCACTATTTTATATCATAATTTGCTGTTATTCATTGATATATTTCATATTTAGAGATGATACTTATGTTATTTCATCTATTTTGCATGTTTGATGATTATTGGAGAATTGATCACCGGTGTCTGGAAACAGCTGGAAAAAGCACCGTCAAGATACATTATTTGAGAAGATCAAAATACAAAACGAAGACCGTGGAAAATATTATTTTGCCAGATCATGGAGGAAGCCACGAGGAGAGGCCAAGGTGGGGCCCAGGGGGCCCACCCCCCCCCCCCCCCCTCGCGCGGCAGGACCTGTGGCCGCGCGAGCACAGGGTCTGGCCACCCTGGCCCACCTCTGGCCGAGCCCCTTCGCGTATTTCATCCCCCCGAAAACGTAAGACCTTCTACGGAGAGTTAGAATTATTCCGCCGCCGCCACGAGGCGGAAAACACCAGAGAGAAGAAAGCTCTCCGGCAGGCAGAAATCTGCCGGGGAAATCCCTTCCCGGAGGGGGGGGGGGGGAGAAATCGTCGCCATTGTCACCGTCATCGAGCTGCACTTCATCGGGATCATCATCACCATCATCTCCATCGCCGTCACCGTCATGTCCACCGCTCCACTCCGTTCCCGCTGTAACATCTAGGGTTGAATCTTGTGTGTTTGATAGGGGAAACTCTCCCGGTGTTAATTACTATTGTTATTGATGCTATTGGGTGGAACTGTTGAATTAAGGTTTATGTTCATATTGTTACCCATCATTATATCATCTCTGATCATGTTCCAAATGATGTGTTGTGAGTAGTTTGTTTAGTTCTTGAGGACATGGGTGAAGTCTAGATGTTAGTAGTGAACTATGTTGAGTAATATTTAATGGTTTGATATTTAAGTTGTGGTGCTATTCTTCTAGTGGTGTCATGTGAACGTCGACATGACACTTCACCTTTATGGGCCTAGGGGAATGCATTGTGTATTCGAATATTAATTGTGGGGTTGCCGGAGTGACAGAAACCTAAACCCCCGTTGATATCTCGATGCATGAGGGATAGCAGGATCTTAGAGTTTAAGGCTGTGGTTAGATTTATCTTAATTACTTTCTTGTATTTGCAGATGCTTGCAAGGGGTATAATCACAAGTATGTATTAGTCCTAGGAAGGGCGGTGCATTAGCATAGGTTCACCCACATGACACTTATCAAAACACTAAAGATTAATCATCTATATGAAGCGAAAGCACTAGACATAAATCCCGTGTGTCCTCAAGAACGCTTGGTCATCATAAGTAAACAAACCGGCTTGTCCTTTGCTCTAGAAAGGATTGGGCCCCTCGCTGCAATTATTATTGTTGCGCTTTATTTACTCGCACTTTATTTATCTCTTATATCAAAAACTCCTAAAAACCTGTCTGCTAGTATTTACAGTGAAATCCTCATCAAAACTGCCTGTCAGCACCTTCTGCTCCTCGTTGGGTTCGACACTCTTATTTATCGAAAGTACTACGATACACCCCCTATACTTGTGGGTCATCATGGCTTCATATGATTTATGGATTTGGCATTCATTATTTGGTTTGCCAGGAACTCATAACGACATCAATGTCTTGCAGTGCTCGGATGTCTTTGCCGAGCTTGTCGAAGGCCATGCTCCCCCTGTGAACTATGAGATCAATGGACACCAGTACACAAAGGGCTACTATCTTGCAGATAGCATCTACCCGAAGTGGTCAACATTTGTGAAGAGCATCTCCAACCCTGTGCCAGGAAGCGCAGAAGCTTGGTTTTCCAAGTGCCAGGAGGCTTGCTGGAAGGATGTTGAGCGAGCATTTGGCGCGCTGCAATCTCGATTCGCTGTTGTCCGGTACCTACCTATGACTTGGTCGAAGTCCAACATGTGGGAGGTGATGCAGTGTTGTGTGATCTTGCACAACATGATCATTGAGAGTGAGCGGGATGACCCGGTGCCTGAGAGTGAGGCAAGGGCACCATATTACCACCAGGGTCCTCTTGCAGATGTTGATCACCAGGTGCCGGCCTCATGGACAAACTTCCTCGCCACGCGCCAGGAGATTCGAGACGCTGCAACACATCTAGCTCTACAGAATGATCTGGTGCAGCACTTGTGGGTGCGCAAAGGCAATGGCAATGTTGATAATGACGATGATAATGCCTAGTTTGATTTATTTTATTTGTTTGCATTGTTTAACTATTTATTTGTGTGTAAATTTGTATTTAAAACTATTTCTATATCACTGTGTTTGGATGTTGGAAAGATGGCTTGGAATTGAATTGGTCTTGGAACTCCAAATCCAAGATGGAAAGGAAATGGGTTGCAATTCAAATTCCGTTGTTTGTTTGTGCATGGAATTTACGGTTGGAATCAAGGGCTAGCACCCAATTCCAATTCCTGTTTGGATGGACAAACTATGCAATTGAATGTTTTTGTTGAGTTTGGACAACTCGTGTACATGTATGAAAAATAGTATGGGTATAGTTGAATATCTATATATTATTTGCACATATAAGAACATTAAACTAATCTAAATAAGGTCACAAAATAACACAAGTGGAAATAAATATGGGAAAAGAAGCTCCAGGTCCGTCACATGTCCATGTTGTGCTCTTCGAACCTCGCTGCAGCCAAAAACTGTATCACGCCATCATGCCACACTTCTCTTCCAATGATTTCACATCCTTTGTTTTTAGAAAAGGAAGGCAGAGCATTGATACGTCTCCAACGTATCTATAATTTCTTATGTTCCATGCTTATATTATACCACTTGCTACATGTTTTATATACACTTTCATATCATTTTATGCATTTTCTGGGACTAACCTATTAACAAGATGCCACAGTGTCAGTTGCCTGTTTTTTGCTGTTTTTGGTTTCAGAAAAGTTGTTAAGGAAATATTCTCGGAATTGGACAAACTAAACGTCAAAGTTCTTATTTTTCCAGGGAGGTTCCAGAACACCGAAGAAGACACGGAGGGGAACCCCGAGGGGCCCACACCCCCTCCCGGCGTGGCCCCCCCTTCTGCCGTGCGAGGACGGGGTGTGGGGCCCTCGAGGCTCCACCGCCTTCGCCCCTTCGCCTACTTATACCTCCAGATATCTAAGACCTAGAGCGCGCACCTTTTTCCTCCACGAAGTCCAGAGCCGCCGCCGTCGTCAACCCTAGTCCGGGAGGGTTCAGAACCTCTTCCCGGCACCCTGCCGGAGAGGGGAATCATCACCGGAGGGCTCTACATCACCATGCCCGCCTCCGGACTGATGCGTGAGTAGTTCATCCTTGGACTACGGGTCCATAGCAGTAGCTAGATGGTTGTCTTCTCCTCTTGTGCTACCATGTTTAGATCTTGTGAGCTGCCTATCATGATCAAGATCATCTTTATGTAATACTACATGTTGTGTTTGTTGGGATCCGATGAATATTGAGTACTATGTTATTGCTTCTATCTTGTGAGTGCGTTATTTATGATCTTGCATGCTCTCCGTTGCTAGTAAATGCTCTGGCCAAGTAGACGCTTGTGACTCCAAGAGGGGGTATTTATGCTCGATAGTAGGTCCATGTCTCGATTTAATCTGGGGTGGTGACAGCTAGCTCTAAGATTGTAGATGTACTATTGCTACTAGGGATAAAACAGTAGTACTTTATCTAAGGGTATTTGTATTACTTACATTACACACATTTCCTAATGCAATAATCTGTTGCTTGCAACTTAATACTAAAAGGGGTGCGGACGCTAACCGGAAGGTGGATTATTAGTCATAGATGCGGTTGGAACGGTCTATGTATATTGTTGTAATGCCCAAATGAATCACACACTAGACATCATAACTATAGTATATGCATCATTATGCACTTCTTTATTCTGTCAATTGCCCAGCTGTAATTTGTTTACCCGCATGTATGATATTATTATTTATGGAGAGACACCACTAGTGAATTGTGTACCCCGGTCCTTTTCTTTAAACTGATAAAACAACCTACTGCAATCCTGTTACTTTCATTCTCTGCAAACAAACATCATTTTCCACACATACGTTTAATCCTTTGTTACAGCAAGCCAGTGTGATTGACAACCTCACTGTTAAGTTGGGGCAAAGTATCTTGATTGTGTTTTGTGCAGGTTCCACGTCAGCAACACGCCTCAAGAATTTCTGGCGCCGTTGACACCTCTTCCTACTGGTTCGATAACCTTGGTTTCACAAACTGAGGGAAAACTTGCTGCTTCTGCATCATCACACCTTCCTCTTGGGGTAGCCCAACGCTACGAGAGCATCAAGAATTTCTGGCGCCGTTGCCGGGGAAGCTAGATCCTTTTTCAGAAGACCTTGACATTCCCCGTCAACTCAGCACCAGAAGAATTTCTGGCGCCGTTGCCGGGGAGACTAAACTCTTCTGCGAGGGGAGTCTCTCACTTCCAATCTTTTTATTTTGTTATTGTCTTGCTTAGTTTATTTTTATTATTGTCTTGTTTGCTTAAATATCAAAAATACAAAAAAATAAGTTACTTGCATTGTTATTTTTATTTCGGTTTAGTTATTTATTATTTCGGTTTTTATTATTGTTATTTCGTTTAGTCTTTTAATTTGCTAAAATGAGTACTGCTGAGAATACTAAGTTGTGTGAATTCACTAGCACCAATAATAATGATTTTATATGCACTCCTATTGCTCCACCTGCTACTAAAGCAGAGTTCTTTGAAATAAAACCTGCTTTGTTAAACCTTGTTATGAGAGAGCAATTTTCTGGTGTTAGTACTGATGATGCTGCTGCCCATCTAAATAATTTTGTTGAACTGTGTGAAATGCAAAAGCATAAAGATGTAGATGGTGATATTATAAAACTGAAATTATTTCCTTTCTCTTTGAGAGGAAGAGCTAAAGAATGGTTGCTTTCATTGCCTAGGAATAGTATTGATTCATGGACTAAATGCAAAGATGCTTTTATTGGAAAATACTATCCTCCTGCTAAGATTATTTCTCTAAGAAGTAGCATTATGAATTTTAAACAACTTGATAATGAACATGTTGCTCAAGCTTGGGAAAGAATGAAATCTTTGGTTAAAAATTGACCTACCCATGGACTGACTACTTGGATGATCATCCAAACCTTTTATGCAGGACTGAATTTTTCTTCAAGAAACTTGCTTGATTCGGCTGCTGGAGGTACCTTTATGTCCATCACTTTGGGGGCTGCAACAAAACTCTTGGATGATATGATGGTGAATTATTCTGAGTGGCATACTGAAAGGACACCTCAAGGTAAGAAGGTAAATTCTGTTGAAGAAACCTCCTCTTTGAGTGAAAAGATTGATATTATTATGTCTATGCTTGTGAATGGTAAATCTCATGTTGATCCAAATAATGTTCCCTTAGCTTCTTTAGTTGCACAAGAAGAGCATGTTGATGTGAACTTCTTTAAAAATAACAATTTCAACAACAATGCCTATAGGAACAATTATGGTAATAATAACTATAAGCCCTATCCTTCTAATAATGGTAATGGTTATGTTAATTCTTATGGTAATTCTTATGAAAAAATGCCTAGTGAGGAAAGGATTTTAGAAATTGAAAGAGCTACTAAAATTTTTATGCAAACCCAATATGAGCAAAATAAAGTATTCACTAGGACTATGGAAGAACAATCTATTATGTTGAAAAATATTAGTCATCAAATGGAAAATTTAAATAGAGAAATTTCGGGTCTACAAGGGAAAATCACTAGTGCTGAAGCTTGTATTTACTCTATGTCTGAAGCACAATCTTCTTTAATTAATAAAACGGCTGCTAAACCTGAAAATATTTATGATAATCCTTTTGCTACTGCTAATGCTATCCAAGTTAGAATTGATGAAAATGTTAGGATGATGGCCCAATTGCATGCTAGATGGGAAAGAGAGAAAGAACTAGCTAAGGAAGATAATATTGTTAAAGTTTTTACTATTACCACTACTGAAAATAATGTTATTTCACATGCTAGTAATCCTCCTACTATTAATGGTAACATAGTTGGTGTTGGAAATATTTCTTCTACTTCTTCCAAAAAGTTAAAATATCCTAAAACTGCTGAAACTGTTCTTGATAAAAGTGCTGAAATTTTTAAGAACATAGGAGGAGTGTGGTTCGGTTTGTTTTGATGATAATAATTTTGATTTTGATAATTGTAATATCACTGAAGTTATTAAGTTCTTGCAAAAGTTAGACACAAGTCCTAATGCTAGTGCCATGAACATGGCATTTACAACTCATATTACAAATGCTCTCATTAAAGCTAGGGAAGAGAAATTAAAACTTGAAGCTTCTATTCCTAAAAAGTTAGAAGATGGTTGGGAGCCCATCTTTAAAATAAAAGTGGATAAATTTGATTGCAATGCTTTATGTGACCTTGGTGCAAGTATCTCTGTTATGGCTAAAAAGCTCTATGATATGTTTGACTTGCCACCTTTGGAACATTACTATTTGGATGTTTTTCTTGTTGATAATGCTATGAAGAAACCTGTGGGGAGAGTCAATGATGTTCTTATTATGGTTAACAATAATCTTGTCCCCGTTGATTTTATTGTCTTGGATATTGAATGCAGCCCATCTTGTACAATTGTGTTGGGAAGACCTTTTCTTAGAACCGTGGGTGCTATTATTGATATGAAAGAAGGAAATATTAGATACCAATTCCCACTCAAGAAAGGTATGGAACACTTCCCTAGAAAAAGAATGAAGCTACCTTTTGATTCTACCATTCGTACAAATTATGATGTTGATGCTTCATCTCTTGGAAATACTTGAATATCACTTTCTGTGCCTAGCTGAAAGGGGTTAAAGAAAAGCGCTTATGTGAGACAACCCACTTTTTATTTCTGTTATTTTATTTTATTGAGTCAAGGAACATGTCTACCTCTGTAGCAATTCCTTTGTATATTTACCTTATTGCATTGTTGTGTCAAGTTAAGCCTCTAGTAGAAAGTTGATGCTAGAATTGGATTGCTGTGCTGAAACAGTTTTCTGCTGTCCACCGTTAAATTCATAACTATTCATAGAAAAAATCAAAATGACTTGGGATTTTTTGTGCGTGATCTTCAGATATGTATGCAACTTTCATTAGTTTTGAGTTTTATGATTTGAGCAAGTTAAGTGCCTCAAAAAAATTCGTCTTTACGGACTGTTCTGTTTTTGACAGATTCTGCCATTTATTTTGCAATGCCTCTTTTACTATTTTGAATGGATCTTTTTGTTTCATAAAGTATCAGTGGCTGTAGCTAATATCCAGCAGCATTGGTAGCAATTGTGTTCATGCAGAATATAAGAATTTTTGATTATGCACTAACCCTCTAATGAAGTCTACTTTGAGTTTGGTGTGGAGGAAGTTTTCAAGAATCAAGAGAGAAGGATGATGTGATGTGATCAAGAATATAAAAGAGCCAAAGCTTGGGGATGCCCCCGTGGGTCACCCAAGCATATTTCAAGAAGACTCAAGCGTCAAAGCTTGGGGATGCCCAAGGCATCCCCTTCTTCATCAACAAACTATCAGGTCATCTCTAGTGAAACTATATTTTAATTCCGACACATCTTATGTGCTTTACTTGAAGCGTCTGTTTGTTTTTGTTTTTGTTTTAGTTATTTTCATTCTCTGAATAAAATGGATCCTAGCATTCCTTTGTGGGAGAGAGATACGCTCCGCTTTTTCTTATGAATACTCGTATTCTTCACTTATATTTGTTGAGTATTCTTCTATGTTAGTTCAATACTTTCAGCTCTTGTTTTCATGCATCTCTTGTTTGGAGCTGTTAGTTTTTCTTATGTTACACTCTCATATCTCATTGTTAAATACTTGGAGAGTTTATGTTTAAATAAGTTGATTGGTGTTTGGGTTGAAACAGAAAATGCTAAATGTGGTAGATGGTACAATGAAAAAGATATACATGCTCTTATGGATTATTATCTTGTATGTTGTGGTGCTTGGCAATTGTTTTGAGCTCTCAGGTAGATCATGTTTAAGCTTTTACATCATGTAGTTAAAGCCTATTAGTGAAGAACTACCGTAAAGTTTGTTGAAATTTGGTTTGCATGTTTGGTATCTCTAAGGTCTAGATATTTTCTAATAAAGGTGTTTGAACAACAAGGAAGACAATGTAGAGTTCTATAATGCTTGCAATATGTTTTTATATACGCCTTGTTGTCATAGTTTATACTTGTGTTTGCTTCAAATAAACCTTGCTAGCCAAAGCTTTGTACTGAGAGGAAATGCTTCTCGTGCATCCAAAACCTTGAGCCAAAACCCATGCCATTTGTGTCCACCATACCTACCTACTGCATGGTATTTCCTGCCATTCCAAGCAAATACTTCGTGTGCTATCTTTTATTCAAAACTTATTATCCCTTATTTGTGTGAATGTTTATTAGCTCATGAGGAAGTATGTGGTGTTACGGATATCAACCTTGTCATTTGCTTTTAGACAGACTTTCACAACCGGACTAGTGGCATATACATCCGCTTATCCATTAACTTTGCAAAAAGAGCTGGCAAATGGGGTGCCCAGTCCCAATTAATTACAACTTTAACCGCTGCAATCGCTTCACATTTTTGCCCTGATCTAATCAGTCAAGCAATGACAACAGTTTTTAACTATATGTGTAAACAAAAGAGATAAGAGGGATGATCTGCCTTGCTGGTAGAAATAACGTCCTTCATGGGAGCCGCTCTTAGAAAGTCTGGTTGACAAGGGGGGTAGAGTTCCCATTACCATTCGTTGACAACAACAAACACCACCCAAAAGTTACTTTTATGCTCTCTATATGATTTCAAAAACCTATAAAAACTAAAAAGCTCTAGCACATGTTCGTATCCCTGCTTCCCTCTGCGAAGGGCTTTCCTTTTACTTTATGTTGAGTCAGTTTACCTACTTCTTTCTGTCTTAGAAGCAAACACTTGTGTCAACTGTGTGCAACAATTATTATATGCTTACTTATTGCACTTGTTATATTTCTTTGTGTTGACAACTATCTATATGATATACATGTTCAAAGTTGAAAGCCAATGCTGAAACTTATATCTTCCTTTGTGTTGCTTCAATGCTCTTTTACTTAGAGACTATTGCTTTATGAGTTAACTCTTATGTGAATCATTTTGATGCTTGTTTGAAAGTACTATCCATGAAAAGTTTTTGCTTATATGATGTAGTTGTTTACTCCTTGTCTATTTGTTAGCAAACTATAGACCATTGCTTTGAATCACTTCATTCATAACAAGAGCCTTACATTATTATATGATCAAGATTGTGAGAAAGCATGTCACTTCAGAAATTATTCTTTTTATCGTTTTACCTACTTGGGACGAGTAGAACTAAGCTTGGGGATGTTGATACGTCTCCAACGTATCTATAATTTTTTATGTTCCATGTTTATATTATGCCACTTGCTACATGTTTTATATACACTTTTATATCATTTTATGCATTTTCTGGGACTAACCTATTAACAAGATGCCATGTGCCAGTTGCCTGTTTTCTGCTGTTTTTGGTTTCAGAAAAGTTGTTAAGTAAATATTCTCGGAATTGGACAAACGAAACGTCAAAGTTCTTATTTTTCCCGGGAGGTTCCAGAACACCGAAGAAGACACGGAGGGGAGCCCCGAGGGGCCCACACCCCCTCCCGGCGCGGGTCCCCCTTCTGCCGCGCGGGGACAGGGTGTGGGGCCCTCGAGCCTCCACCGCATTCGCCCTTTCGCCTACTTATACCCCCCAGAAACCTAAGACCTAGGACGCGCACCTTTTTCCTCCACGAAGTTCAGAGCCGCCGCCGTCGTCAACCCTAGTTCGGGAGGGTTCAGAACCTCTTCCCGTCACCCTGCCGGAGAGGGGAATCATCACCGGAGGGCTCTACATCACCATGCCCGCCTCCGGACTGATGCGTGAGTAGTTCATCCTTGGAATACGGGTCCATAGCAGTAGCTAGATGGTTGTCTTCTCCTCTTGTGTTACCATGTTTAGATCTTGTGAGCTGCCTATCATGATCAAGATCATCTTTATGTAATACTACATGTTGTGTTTGCTGGGATCCGATGAATATTGAGTACTATGTTATTGCTTCATAATATATCTTGTGAGTGCGTTATTTATGATCTTGCATTCTCTCCGTTGCTATTAGATGCTCTGGCCAAGTAGACGCTTGTGACTCCAAGAGGGGGTATTTATGCTCGATAGTAGGTTCATGTCTCTATTTAATCTGGGGTGGTGACAGCTAGCTCTAAGATTGTAGATGTACTGTTGCTACTAGGGATAAAACAGTAGTAATTTATCCAAGGGTATTTGTATTACTTGCATTACACAGATTGCCTAATGCATTAATCTGTTGCTTGCAACTTAATACTGAAAGGGGTGCGGACGCTAACCGGAAGGTGGATTATTAGTCATAGATGCGGTTTGAACGGTCTATGTATATTGTTGTAATGCCCAAATGAATCTCACACTAGACATCATAACTATAGTATATGCATCATTATGCACTTCTTTATTCTGCCAATTGACCAGCTGTAATTTGTTTACCCGCATGTATGTTATTATTATTTATGCAGAGACACCACTAGTGAACTGTGGACCCCGGTCCTTTTCTTTAAACTGATAAAACAACCTACTGCAATCCTGTTACTTTCATTCTCTGCAAACAAACATAATCATCCACACATACGTTTAATCCTTTTGTTACAGCAAGTCAGTGAGATTGACAATATCACTGTCAAGTTGGGGCAAAATACTTTGATTGTGTTGTGTGCAGGTTCCACGTTGGTTATCGTAAACGGCGCCGCCAACAACCTTCAGAAGAACATTCATTGGTTTCACAACTGAGTGAAATTTGCTGCTGCACTACTTCATACCTTACTCTTGGGGTTTCCCAACAACATCTCACCGGTGCATCAAAGCCTTACGGCTTCTCCTTCCTCTGCACATTATTTATAGATTTTGTGAGCTGAGGGGGGTCGCACTTGTCAGTGGCCAAGCCAAAAACAGGAGTTCTCCCATGTGTTTTTGACTATGCCGCGGAAATGAATCTCCAATTATTGAGACATATTTGAGAATTTGGTGGAGGCGGAGGATTCCCGAACACACCTCAGCTCAGAAATACCTGGATTCACAGAAAAAGAAGAGACATTTGGATTCCTGAACTTGTTAACTAGAGTCGCTACATATCTTTTTCGGCCATCTCAAATTCATGATAAACTCATAGCCATAATTTGACAACGAGAAGCCAAATTTCAACAAAAAGCTAATGTCTTGTTCTGCTCATATATGATCCACGATTCGATCGTGATGCAAACTTGCAAAGTGAAGGCCTTTAGGGATTAGCACTTAATAAGATTGATCCCAAACATGAGGATATATATGGAGGAGGGTAACTACCAAACTAAACAAAGATTACCATCACCAATAACCTGGATACGCTAATCAGTTAAAGGAGTTCCTCCGTGCTGAACCGGTGTCATGCGTGCAGAGCAGACCTTCAAGACTCGCAGACAGCCTTTTGGTGAACATGTCCGCCTACTGCAACGACGTTGGGACCCGAAGAATAATCATGTCCCCGAAAGCAACCGAATCAAGCACAAAATGGAGATAATTCTCGACGTGTTTAGCTCGTTCATGCTTAACCAGGTTGGTGGAGAGGTAGACGGCAGTAGAACAATGTGCATGAGTGCCGGACTTGAGACCGACTGTTCTACTGCAAGGGTCTGTATGCTCAAGGTTATCTCTCCACTAACCTGGTTAAGCTACACCAACAATCATGTCCCCGACAAGGGTCTGTATGTTGGCCACCACAACGGCTTGACCCTAGAGAGCAGAGTGCGTAGGGTGTTCCTCAGGGCAGCGGCCATGAAGGCTTTTAGGGTTTAGAGCTTGATTTTATTGATCGCGTGGGGATATATACAATATACTACAAGGAGAAGAGCAATTATAGTCTACATCTACACTACTATTAAAAGAGCAAACTTGGTGGTCGGATACATTAAATCTCACGCGTTCAATAATCGATCGACGTTCCAGATCGTCCCAATGTCGTGCACAAAACAATTTTCATCAGGTCCGTTCAATTTCCAATCAATGATCCAGATTATCCCGATGTCGAGCACCAAACACTTGCCAACGGTTTCTTCAGTCCCGTGAAACGTTTTCTTTTCGATCCGACTCTGACTCAAGATCGGTACGTGTACAGACTCCAGGTACGTGCGTGTTACTGGTGTTAGGGAAAGGTTGGTTCGTGCGTGTTAGGAAAAGGTTTAGACCTACGTACGTTCCCGGTCTTGCATCCGATCAATCAATCACAGATGACGCAGAACGAGTCTTGATGCTTCCCAAAAGGAAAACAATGCTCAAACGACCAGGTCAAAACGTTTATTATCTTTTTTTAATCCTTATAAGTTGGAAACGTTCATTCGTATAGACAGGGAGAAATGCAAACTCTGCTTCGTTCAGATCGCCCCTCTCTCCTTCTTTCTGTATTCCAATATGAACTATGCTTCTCTCTGTCTTCCCATACGAACTCCGCTAGAACACTTGTGGTAAGAAAAACCGGCCCGTTTCACATCGCCACATCCTCCCGCCGGTCCGTTAAAAAAGGAAAATTTGGCAAGACATATAGGACTAGAAATCTATCTTGGGACGTCTTCTGTATACAAATGCTTTCTTTGTTGTCGACGATGAAGATTGAAGACGGCGTGGTCGCACATCAGGAGGGGGAGCGCGGTGTTGTTGACGCCCTCCGTGACATTGAGCTGTGAAGAGTTTCGACAGTGGTGACGGCGATAGCATGCGGAGGGCACTCGGTCCCGACTAGCGGCGCTCCGGCCGCCGACGACATCTCCTGCGAGCAGACTCTTGCATTAGCAGCATTAGCTCGTGCTCCGGAGGGGGGTTGTCCATCATGTCGTCAACCTAGCGCCGATGCGGACTTGCACGGTTGCACCCGGTCCTGTCCCCGTGGTCGATGCTAGGTACTGATAGCTGGTTGTTGTGCTGCCCAACAAGAACCAGGAATATAACAAAGTCATGTATGCATCGTTCCCGAATAATGGGTGTTTCGTACGTGGTATATATATATCTGTTGTGTGCTCCCTCAACGTCGGCGACTACATCACCGCCTGGAACACCAAACGCCCTCGTCTCCTCGAGGATGAAGTCCAGGTTCTGCTCGACGGCCTGTTCGCCATGGAGGAGGTGAGCACGTGCTCCCGCAATGCGCGTGGCTGGTCCTTGCTCGCCAATCAAGCACACGATGCTGGAAATTTCAGAGCAACTTCCATCGTCTTTTTAATTCTGCGAATCCATCCCCAAAGTCGATGCATGCACAAGCTGAGACAAACTGGGAGTACGTGATTGGATGGGAACTGGCTAGATTTGAGACAAAATATACCTAATTCACTCTTTGTTAGTAGAATCGTAAGTATGTAGGTTGCTTTCCTTGAATGGCCTATGAAGTAGGTAAACGTGTTTATGAATTTGTGTACAACTAGCATTGCATGTTTTGATTTCTTTTCAAATTCTGTTTTGAGAGTTTGATGAGGTAAAATTGAAGCAAAGTCTAAATTATTTCAATTGATGCAAAGCTAAAAGTAAAGTGAAATATAAGATGTTTGAGTGCTAGAAATTATATCATATTGTTTTCTAGATTTCTGAGCACATTTTAAACCGTTACAACCGTCGGGCACTTCTGAATAGAGTTTAGTTTATTGGAGGAATTTGAATGAAACAGGTGTACCCATATGGACCACCGAAGGTTGAAGGGTTTTTCATATATTTATCTATGTTGGAAGGGTGTCATGTTATTTTTTAAATGAGATGTCTTTAGAATTTGAATGTGACTCTTTTTGTCATGTTCAGTTTTGCTTGAATTGTAATATTTTTGCAACAATATATACTCTATTTTGTACTCTATTGCACGTACATGCCAGTAATAATACTAAAATAACCGAAGATGATCAACCAAAATCAGGGATACGCTAAGACAAATTGGGGAAAGAGATCCTCACAATGCTGAGTAAACTACCATAGCCACCACATGGGCCTAGATGCCCAAGGATATGCCTCAGGTCCACACCACTGGGGATGCCCGTCCCTGATTGAGTAAGATCTGCAGGAGCGTCTTGTGATTTGTTCTGGAAAAAAACTATGTTGTTCCTCTTTCCAGATCACCCAGATGGAGAGGATGGATGCCGAGGCGGCGGTCTCGGATGGCTTTTGCGGTGGTGGCCTTATGGGGTTGGACACCCTCGTGCTATACAAGGGTAGCGAGTTCGTCGGCCCGACCCGGTTGACGCTTTTGGAACGTCAGTCAGGTTGGCATGTCAGGGCGGCGGCCCCGGATCTTTTTGGCGCGGCGTTCGTGGTCTGCGGATAGTCTTCTTGTGTAGCATGGGCTACAAGACGTTTATTTTATGCGGCGTTGTGGCTCTTTCGAGTGGGGATGTCGGAGCGGCGGCTCCGAAAATTGGTGACGTGTGTTTTGGGCGACGGTCGTCTAGCGTTGGTGTGGACGCGAGACCCCGTCGTTTGTGTTTTCTCTCTTTTTGGTTGACTCTTTAGCCTTTGTACCTTTTACTCTCACTAATGAAACATGGCAGCTCTCATGTCATAATTCAAAAAAAAAATCCGGCATGATTGATAAATCTGTTATGAAGTGTTTCAAACAAAATACTAAGCCTCTACATGTAATGATATGCTTGTTGTTCATCGCAAACAAAATTGCGGTAATCTTGTCTACAAGTCTGATGTGAGCACGCAAACCAACTTGTGGTTGGGTGGCTAGCAGGGCGGTTGTACCCTCAGCCCACCAGAGTTTAAACCCCAGGTTTTACGTCTGGATGTTGCATTTAGGCGGAATATTCTTTCAATGGGAGACGACGTTCCCGTCGACAGCGAGACGCCCGTGGTGTGGTGCTCATACGGTAGGGTGTTCGCGTGTGCATTCATAGTGATGAGTGTGCACGCGTGTTGTGAGCGTCTGCGTTTGTACTGTGTTTCTCAAAAAAAAAAAAGGTCTGATGTGAGCAATCAAGTTTCTACTATAGCATCTTTAGCTTTTAAGTCCCAACCCTTTTGAATAAGGCAATGCAACTGCATTTACCGAGTTCACAGCAAATTTCGATTCAAAGTCTGAGAAAAATTGTAGTTATCCAAACTTAGATTAAAGAAATTTCGTCTACAATGCGAAGAGCGGATAGTTCTGAACATGATATAATCTATCAACTACATTGCATCTGATATATAACTGTGTTTACTATGTAAATAATACCTCCAACTGATCACATATTTGAGTTCAATTCCTGTTGCTGTCAACTCCATCCTGCGAGCTACTGCCATCACCCCCACTGTTCCCATCTTGGTGTGGTGTTTGCAATTGAAATTCATCAAACGGCAATAGCGGTGACACATTGAATCTCGTTTCCATCATCATTGCAGTCATCTCCCTTCCTTCCTCAGCAGTAGAGCTCCCGGATGCAGCTGGCGCAACGATACCAACAGATGGCTGTGGGCTTGAGGCCTTGTTGCCCTCATAATCAGGATCATCGGTGGGCAGCTCGAAGCGACAAATGGGGCACGAATTGTGGAGCTCCAACCATGGTACGATGCAGTCGGCATGGTAGATGTGCTTGCAGGGCATGTGCTTGGCCCCATCCCCAGGTGAGAAATCTTCCTTGCACACAGCGCACTCGGCGCCGTCCGAAGCGGCGACCATGGCATCGGTCACGACGACGTCAGGGAGCGTGGACAGGGCCGACTTGGCAGCAGGCGGTGTGCCGTAGCGGTTGGGATCGTTCTCAGCGAGCTGCTCGATTAGCTGCTCCAGACCGGGTCCGACGAAGTAGTCCCCGTGTCTTGCGCCACGGATACTGCCGCCTACGCCGGCGGCGAGGTTGTGGACGTCGTCGAGCAGGATCTGGATGTCGACACCGCCATCCCTGATGCTGCGCATGTAGTTCTGGAAGAAGGCGTGCGGGTCAAAGGCCTCAGGCTCGTTCTCAGGTGTGGCCGTGCCGGCGGCGGAGACAGCACCGGTCCCGCTCCTGGACCTGACGCGGCGGCCATCCTGGATGTCGAGGATGCTGGCGAGAAACTCGGAGAGGTCGCTGGAGGGGGGTGGCGCGGCGGTGGAGGACGAGGAGGATCGGGATGGGGAGGAGGCGGTGGGCATCATAGAGGGCAAAGCGAAGGGGAAGGGGAGGATGGTGGGGGCGGGGACGGTGACCTTCTCCAGGAAGTCGCCGTCGCACTCGGGGCAGGAGAGCTCGCCGGCGGCGGTGGCCGAAGCGGCTAGGAGGACGGTGAGGTTGCATTGGTAGCAGAAGTACTGCTCCCCCGCGAGGGCAGCGTAGTAGTCGGCGCTCCGGGTCGACATGGCGTGGCGGCGTCGCCCGGCGATGTAGGCAGGCTGCGGCGGCGATGCGAGTTTTCTGTTCGGAAATTAGGTTTTCAACTTTAAGTATCTCGTTTACTCCTTTGTTTATTTTCGTTTTGTGGGATGGGAGTTTTATGGGGACACGGTGTTCTGCTGAGACCGGATAGGTTTACTTCGGATTTGAACACGTGAAGGTGTTACCGTGTCAGGGTATGGTTTGAATCTGTGAACCGAGTTGGTTTGAATTTGTGAATCGGGACACAATCAACAACAGATACAACATGATGGTATCTATTCTCATAGGCTAGATTTTAAGTGATTTTCGAGATGTTCACGGTTTGATCCGAGGAATGATCATGATAGTGTTGAGCACATTTTAAGTATGGCCCGACAAAGAAGATTGAGTGAACATTCATGTTTATTTTCAAGTCATCATAATGAATAAAGAAGAAAAGATACAAAATTGATCAAGATAAAGATAAAGTGTGAAGATGGATTCAAATGATCAACGCTTGAAGGTGTATCAAGTGGTATCAAGTGACCTCATTGTATCGCCATTGTCCATGAGTGACAGAGGCCTTCTGATGTCTCACATCCAGTAATGCTCGAGGCGATCACTTTGAAAAGATAAGGATGGTCACGTGATATTCGTTATAAGGGGGTATCTTTCTCGGTTGAGACCATGTCATGTTAGAAAATTGAAATTTGGATATAAACATCACGTCTTTATAAACGACGTGAGGACATTCGTCAAGATCATCCCACATCCGCCTTAGAAGAACCCCACAACAACCACCTCTGACCAAATTCATTGATATGAATTTATATGGATTTAAGTTACTCTTGTATATGATGTGACAACTTCAATATTTCCTTGTTTGGGTATTTTTAAAATATAACCATCAATAAGTCGGATAAAATGTGATTTAGTGATGGGAACTAGGCATTTGCATGTACACTACTACTAGTAAAACTAGATAAGTCCCCGCGCGTTGTTGCGGAAACATTTGGTATAAAATGTTGAAAACAAATGCAATAAATATTTCAATCATGTTCAGTAAGAAACATAATATAAGATTTAAGTTGATTAGTTATGTTGATCTGAATGGAATAAAAGCTTGGAGAACTGATCTCATAGAAAGTGAACACATAAATTCCATGACCAGTATTTTCTTGGGAGCATGACTAGCATTAAGGATGAATCACAGAGATAATTGGAGAAAATAAAAGGAGGGATTCTACATCCCTGAACACTGAACCGAGACTATATTGGATGAACACAGGATAAAAAGTAATATGTTGTCATACATTCATACAATATAAGCTTTCACTGTTTTACCAACATTCGATAAAGCTTGTCAATTTCTATCTGGCCCCTCTGCTTGCAAATAGGGAACAACATTCATATTATTATGCAAACTTATCTGAAATCTTAAAACAATCTAGTACGATTCGCATAAAAAAACAATCTACTACTGTACGGATGTATTATTTAGCTTACCGTTCCATAAATTAGGCGAGTACTAATTTAACCATCATAGTTCATAGAAACTAATCAAGAGCCGTGCAAACAGAACTACAGCAAACAAAAAAAGAATAGAAGTTGCAGCTAAGGGCATCTCCAGCCGTCCCCCCCAGGAGCCCCCCAGGAGGCGTTTTAGGTTCGGTTTTTAGGCTCGGATGGCAAATAACGCCGAAAAGCTACCAGCCAGCCCCCTCAGGACCCAAAATAGCACCGTTTTGGCGCCGGCGCACCCAGGCCAAACCCAGAAAGCTGGGTTTGCGCTGGGGGGGGGGGGGCGATTTGCATGCAAAAGGCCCACTGTCAGCCACCAACTCCTCTCTTTTCTCTCTGGGGCCACCACGTGCTCCCTCTCTCTCCCCTCTCTTTCCTTTTCCCCACCCACCGCATGCACGGAAGGTCATCTCGCCGTCGTCCTCCACCGCCACCTCCCCGCTCTCGCTGCCGGCGATGATACCCCGGCTGCGCGGCGGCCTCTCCGGCCATCCCCACCCCTCTCCTTGAGCTCGCCAAGGGCGCGCCGCTGCCCTCGTCGATCTCTCCAAGGGCGTGATTGGAGACCGCACCTCGAGCTCGCACGGACGCCCGGCTCCGTCCTCCGGCTTCCTCGAGCTCGCGCGGACGACCGGCTCGCGGCTCTGCTCCGGCCTCGTCGAGCACGAGCGGCCCCGCGCCCTTCTTCCGCCCAAGATTGGAGGACGCCCTGCTCCGACCGGCTCGCGACGGAAAAGGGGCCGTAGGGAGGAGGCCGACGGAAGGGAGGACGCGGCCGGAGCTCACGGAATGGCCGGTGGAATGGCCGTTCCCGGACAACCCGCGCCGCCGCGGTCTGGCTCGCGGCCGGCGTTCCCGCTCGCTGCTCGCCGTCCTGCTCCATCTTCGCGCGCTGTTTCCTTTTTTTTAGAACTTTTCTTCTCGTCTTCTCCCGTTGGGGGTGAGTGCGACTGGAAAATTTCCAACCCCAGCTTCTGGTTTTGCGCCGTTGCCCCCCCCCCCCCCCCCCCCCCCCAACGAGCCTAATTTAGCGCCGTTTCTGAGTCCTGGGGGGGCTTGACGACTGGAGATGCCCTAAGTTGCATGCGCTTCAGATAGATGCAGAGAGCGAAGGACATGGAAGTTGCGGAGGATGCTTGTACAACAAATGGAGTACAAAATTGTCCGATGCATACTATAGGTCTGCGGCTAATCGTCCATTGCCCTTGCCATAGGCCGTCGAAACCTGTCAAATCCGAAATTAACCTCGGCGACAAAAAAAGGTGGAGGGTTGAGAGAGAGTTGATCCCATATATATGAAGGATTGCAATGGATTGAGTTGATCCAGGTTTAAAAACTATAATGGCCAAGACTGCGACTCACCACCCTGAGTTTCTTCCGGATTTGATTCCCTACAACGGGATGCCTTTTTAGTTTCTTGAGCATTAGTGGTTGAAGAGTTTGTGGGGAGGCGGACGGGGAGGAGAGGCAGGAGCAGTGATCGAATGAGATGAACAGGTTATTGAACTGCGGGGTGGAGCTCAGACTTTAAATGAGGGAAATTCTATGCAAACTCGTCTCGTCGGATGCGTCCATCGGCTTCTGACTCTTGGGGAGATCGTGGGGATAGGAAACAAGCGCACTATCATGGGATTGATTGGGAAGAAGAAACGGAAAGCGTCGAGTGGATGGCGAGCGAGAATTTTTCCTAAGAGGTCCATGCGGGAATCTGTTCAGCCGCTAAGGGCGTGTTTGATTTTAGAACCAAGTGGAATAGAATGGAATGACTACATTCCACTAGAATGGAATGTCACGTTTCCGTTCCATTCCGGTGTTTGGTTGGAGGCAATGAGGTGGAATGAAATGATTTTAAAACTATCTGATTATAAGTGTGAGATGGGATAAACATGTCCCAAATCACATGTTTAACGAAGAGTGAGGTTACCACTGCCATTAAGCAGTTTGATGAAAAATAGGTTATCACAACAATTTTTCTAGATGAAAAAAGTACCTAATATTAGTCAAACACAAAATCAATGGCCGTTCCCAGCATAAAGCACACATCAAGCACTAATTAATCATCTAACTCACGATCGCATCCAGATCGATCTGCCGTGCGGCCTGCAGGCTGGTGCTGCCACTCGCCGGCCCGCTGCGCCTCCGCCGCGGTAGCTGGTCACCTTTCCCGACCCGCCGTGCCACCGCCGTGCTGGCCGCGGCCGCCTCCGCCACGCCTGCTAGGTGCGGCCGCCGTGCCTGCTAGCCACGACCGCCTCCACCGCTGTGTGTGTGCTGGTCATGGCCGCTTTAGCATCGCCGCCTTCCTGCTAGTCGCGGCCGGCTCGGCGTCGCCGCCTCGCCTGACTTATAGCATACGTGTCCAAAGTCATCTAATTTGAAACGGAAACGGAGGGAGTAGAAGATCGATAGGCTAATTTCTATTCGTTAGCCAGCGGTTCCACTTGGTACGGCTCCGGTTGATTCGGAGAAATCGCTCGGCTCCGCAGAATATTCCTTTTTAGGACCACTTCGTTCTATTCCATTTTCCAACCAAACACAGAAATGAGTCGTAGGTGTGGAACGGTTCCATTTCATTTCACTTGGTTCCAAAATTAAACACACCCTAAAATTATGGCACGGAATCGAGGAAGATGGAGAAGTGGGCCACATGTGTACTTGTGGGCTCGAGCAAATCGATGGGCCGACATTAAAAAGTGGCATGCACGCTGTTTGCTTGGGGACTGAATCGAGGAAAAGTGGTCTTCGTCCATCAACCAAACAACGACAGAAATAAATGTGACAAAGTTAATCTAAAACTGAATGCTGATGACATGTGATGATACGGACCAATTACACGACTGCTGATGTGGCATAGTTGCATGTTGAGAGAAATACTTCTAGTGGGTGCTCCCATTTAGATAGAGAAGATAAAACGACACACTTTGGTTCAGGAAAATACTCCATTAAAAATACCATCAGTTGCAAATATTCCATTGAGTACTAACTAATTAAACCTCAAGTTAATAGTCAATAAATTGGATCAAATATGATGAATTGTGCGAACGGCTACTAGTAAAGTCAAGCGAAGTAATTAATTCACTATCCCCTAGCAAAATAAAAGGTGAAAATTGTACTGGGAAAATATTTTAACTTCAAAGTAATTAATTCACTATCCCCTTGCAAAATAAATAAAAGGTGAAAATGGTGCCCACATGCAGGATCGAACTACAGACCTTCAGTTTACAAGACTGACGCTCTACCACTGAGCTATACGGGCCAATTTGGTGTTGTGCTGTAGTGATTTTTTATAATATATTATATTTAAATCATAGTACTGACCTTGCTAATTGATCGCCCTCGCGGGTCGGCTCTTGCTCCCTGCCCCTGCCCACCAGTCCACCACCGCCGCCTCCCCCCACTCCCCTCCTCTTCCCATCTCCCCGGCGGCGGCCAGCAAGCAACCATGGCGAGCCCCGCGCGCATCGAAGTGGATAAGCTGAGCGTGGAGCAGCTCAAGGGGCTCAAGGAGCAGACCGATCTGGAGGTCAATCTCCTCCAGGACAGCCTCACCAAGATCCGCACGGCTGCCACCCGCCTCGAGAACGCCACCGCCGCCCTCCACGAGCTCTCCCTCCGCCCTCACGGCACGGCTCGCCCCACCCTAACCCTCTCTTCTCCGCAACCTTCCACATGAGCGTTCTTTCCACGGAGTTTTCGTTGACGCTTTCTTTTGTGCCTCCGCGTCTGCAGGGAAGAAACTGCTTGTGCCGCTCACGGCGTCCCTCTACGTTCCCGGCACGCTTGACGACGCCGAGAAGGTCCTCGTCGACGTCGGTACGGGCTACTTCATCGAGGTATTACTTGCAAATTGCAATTGTTAGACGCATGGGTGGGTTTCCAATAGCTTTACATATGTTAGTTTGTTCAATAGCTCAGTGAATTTCTCAACGTGGTGATATACATTGGAATCATGAGGTTGTTCAGCTATACGGAAACATATCATATTGGTTGGTGTTTGGTGACATTTTGAAGTTCAATACAAACACATGATCGGCAACACAACATAAATGCAATGAAAGTTCCATTATTGCACAGAAGTTATCCAAACACCGGTTGGCCTGTCTTATTCCGCGTCTGGTTCCGCCTTTGTTTGGTGAGGAGACGCCTCTGTTTGGTGAGGAGAAGCTAATCATGAAGGTCTACCAATTTCAACTCTGTCTGCCAGTGATATGTCGCCATTTGGGTGCTTGGTGGATGAGACATACTAAGACTTGCTTTGCTGTTGATGAGAAAACATGTTTTCCTGGCCTGTAATTTAGGCGACTCTTTTAGAACCCAGTGAGCGACACAGTACCCTGAGTAAACCATATGCATACCCAAATGATGCATCTTATTATTAATATTTGCATCCATTGCCTTTCGTGAGATTATTTTCTCTTATGTGCAGAAAACTATGGCTCAAGGAAAAGAATACTGTGAAAGGAAAATTAATTTGCTGAAGTCCAACTTCGATGAACTTCTTGAGGTAATATTGACAGACTGCACTGCTTTTGTAGATGCTCATTTTGGCCGACCTGGAGGACAAAATGCTTTAGCCTTCATGTTTGCTCATATATTAACGGAATAGAAACGCTCAATATACTGAAGTTCATAAGGCCATTTTGAGCTCGAGTAACTTTTAGTTGAGTGAGATAACAATTGCGTCATGAAGAAAATTTTAACAAAGAGGTTTCTGTTCATCTAGACCTTTTTGTTTGTTCGATGCTTAGGTCATGCCTTTGTGTTAGCATACTGATAGCATTCTGTATTGAAATTAATTCTGTGTTCCCACCAGATTAGCCTTAGGCACAACTTCACTGGCCAAGTAATGGG
Source organism: Poa annua (assembly GCA_026929855.1). Taxonomy (NCBI): domain Eukaryota; kingdom Viridiplantae; phylum Streptophyta; class Magnoliopsida; order Poales; family Poaceae; genus Poa; species Poa annua. The sequence continues at coordinate 37,529,065 of CM049438.1, forward strand.
AAGATATTATTCAGTGGCTAACAAATATGATTATTGTTAATGCAACTGCAGATTACTTATATAAATATAATATCAGTTTTTAGAAAATGATTTATTACGACTATCATAATCAAAATCAAGGCTTCAGGCTTCTCTAATTCAAGTTGTAAATACATAACAGGATATCCAGGGGATACCATTATTAGCATAGAATGACCCTTTACAATACAAAGAATTACCAATGCATCGTTCCTGTTAAGCATTATGAATATGACATTGTTGCTAGTTTACATTAGTTATGCATATTTTGGTCAATCACAATGTTTAAAATGTGCAATAGTCTGGTGGAAAGTAGCACATATCTTCGGGGCTAGTAGCACAGAGTAGTAATGACAATTTGCTGGAAAGTTTTATCATATGCACTACATGTTACCCTGTTATCAGGCCTCTCTCTCTGGTGCGAACTTAACTTGGTTGCACGCCATTATTGATTGTCGGTGTAAATAATCTTTAATTTCTCGGTATAAAAAACAGTCTTCCAGGAAGTAAATTAACAGATTCTAGTGTAATAAGATTGTCTTATATCGATCGTGATAGCCTCATAAAAGTTTAAAAACAGTCTTAGTAAATTGACAGAATCTACTGTAATAGGATTGTCTTATATAAATGATGATAGGCACATAAATTGATTTATTTTTGCTATCCCCATTATTAGCTAGTCAACACTATTTGAAAGACACAACTTATTGAGCTACTCTGTGTCTCACATCCCCCTCTACTGAACTTACACTCGGCCCTAAATATGATATGTGTTATACATGTTATATAGTTCAAGCTAGTTGGCTAATTCGTGTGGACGATACTCCAAAGCTGGGCATTTCTCAACTGCAAGGCACATTTGTAACCTGAAATCGGTACGACACCCTCCCTTAGCAGATGAACATTCTATTCTTCATGTGCAGATGGCGACCAAGAAGAAAAGCATAGCAGACGAAATGGGTATGCTCCTACAAGCCAAGCTGCGACAGGCATCAGCAGGCCCGAGTTCGTGAGAGGCGATTGCGTGCCACATTCCTCAGCTTTGTTGGACAGCTGCCGGGTGGTTTGCAGCACTCAGGAAACATAGAGCAATGTTTAGCTGTTTTGGTTGTGTGTGTGCAAAGTTTCTCTGAGATGATTTACCAGACCAACACCTGTTGTCGCCGCCATACTCCATCTAGTGATTTTGAAGTCGATATCGAACATGCGGCTTAGCTGCGCATCTTGTACTTTGATGACTTTGCACGATGCGGCCAATGTATGACCATCAGTTCTGAGTTTGTTGCATGGTTGGTTTCGTGTGCACATGTTCTTGTTTTCCCTTGTACTTATTGGAGCTGCCATATGATTTTAAAAGTACAGTTCTGTACGTACAAACCGCCTACATGGATACAACTAAGTATAGGCGTATAGCTAATGTAAAAACAATTATATACATGGAACAAATTGACAAGGAAAGAGCTTGGCATAGCAAGCACCCACCTCGAAGTAAGATGCTGACGCTGTGGCATTTCTTCCGGTGCACGAAGGTATGCCCCATCCTTTTGTTTCGAGCCATTTAAAAAACTGAGACCTACCAGGACTAGCCTCATCTTACTTACACAAACAACATAAGGTATAAGGTACAGTTATAACATAGTCCTCGTTTTATAACTTATGCTTCAGCAAAATGGTATATATACATGAAGGTTCACAGCCTGTTCACTATAAAGATTCACAGACCATCGCACAATGTCATTAATTTAGACGCCAGTCTCAGGACAATATAAAGGTTCACAGACTATTCAACAGTACATGAAGGTTCACGGCTTGTTCGTTAACTAATACATAGAACTTACAAAATACTAGATAAAAATTACAGCACAAGTTTGCCGTTATTCATAGCTTGGAAACAAGATATGATGGCCTCATCCTTCACTTGTTCAAAGATTTCCCGCTCAAGACATGTAACCGTGCAGTCATTCGCGCATTGATCCGACAACTTGTTCGTTGCCTTGTTGTTCACATAATTCACTGAAGAAAGGTTCCTCTCAACACTTGCAGTTGCTACAGGAAGGATTAGCACCAATTTGAGAAGCCTGTAAACAATAACAAAAATACGGTCCATCCTTGTTTCGACAAGCTTGATAGTAAGCTCGGCAAGAGTCTCCACTTCTCTAAACCTTTCATCTCGACGCACAACATCAAAAAAAGTTGTAAGTTGGATGGGAAGATGGAACAGTTCAACTGTTGAGAAATCATCCGGATAAAAGTGTGCAAGCTTAACCAACTTGTCCTCATCCCAAGAAGCATATGAGTCAGCAGGGTTAAATGATGCAATCCCAATAAGTAACTTCGTGTTTACCTCATCAAACATGTCATCCAGTTCTCAAAGTTGACTATCAATTACATCCAAAAACATAACAACATGGTAGTAATTGAGATTCGTGCCAACTTCGTAAAACCTTGGAGATCTTAGAACTGGCTCATACAATGCATCCATATCCACAACTTCAATATCGTGTTCCACACAAAAAGAAGTGACCTTTTGAAGAAAACTTTCCCAGCCAACATTTTCTCGCAACAACTGCAACCTTTTCTTTGTCAAACAAACAAGATCGATAGCATTAACAATATTGTGTTCCCTCTTTTGCAAAGCTTTGCATAAGTCGTCTGTATAGTCAAATATGGTGAGCAACAAGTGTGCTATAAATACAAACTCAAATGACTCGAATGATGTGAAGCTCATTTGAGCTCGTACTGATTCTAGGCCGCTATGCTCTTCTCCAATTGTAGTGAGAATTAGCCAAATTGAAGGATACAAAGAGATAACACGCATCACAGTTTTATAGCGAGACTGGCGACGAGTATCACAGGGCGTTCCCAAGCTTTCATGATCGAAACCATATTCAGTTCCCATTTCATCCAATTCAAATGCTTCAATGATATTCTTAGCTTCAGCTACTTCAAGCATTCGTATCTTTTCATAGCACATCTCAAGAACATCCAACAAATTCTCAAGCTCTTGAAAGACCCAGTCACAATGAACATTCTGCCTAGCAAGAGCAACAATGTTGAACTCAAGTTGATGGCCAAAGCAATGGACATAATAAACAGAAGGGGATTCATCCATAATTAGTTTCTTCAAACCGTTAGCATAACTCTTCATGTTACTAGCTCCATCATATCCCAGCCCACGGACCCTTGAAAATTTCAAGGAGTGTGCCATAAGCAGATTCTCAATCATTGTTTTAAGTGTCAAAGAGGTAGTGTCTTCAACTCCGACAATACCAAGAAACCTTTCAACAATCATTCCTTTTGTACCAACATAGCGCAAGCAAATAGCCAGTTGTTCCTGCTGCTCCACATCGCGAGATTCATAAACAAGCACTGCAAAATAATTATCACCAAGATCTTCCATGATAAGCCCGGTGGTTTCTCTGGCACAGGAGTTGACGAGTTGTTCCTGTGTCTTGTGGTCTAGCATTTCACGGTTACTTGGAGCATCTTTCAGATCCACCCTTTTAAGCTCTCCAACACCTTCTGCCAGCCAATTCAGAAGCTCAATAAAATTCCCCGCATTAAGCGAGCTTTCACTTTCATCGTGTCCATGAACGGGCAGTCCTTGTTGCAGAAGGAACCTCAAGCAATGAAGCGACTGGGTCAAACGGGACATATACCGAGCCTCGTCCCGCTCCTGCAGCTGTTTACTGTTTGAAGCAATGGACTCGTCATCTTTGTCACCGGATCCATCAACCTGTCTTTTTGGGAAGCGTCTCTGCGCTTGCGCGGATACCACCTGCAGCTGCAGCCTACTGGAAGGAGAAGGATTGGTTTGATTCCGAGGTTGGTCTCCAGCTTCTATCGGTAACGGTTTTGGAGTTGAGGTGGAAGCCATCTTCTGTTTCTTGGAAGCTCTATCCCACAGCGATTTCAAGTCCATAGTCTTCTTCATTTTCACGGCCCCTCTGAGCCTCTAAATCTCCAATAACCGCACTACAGAAAGTGAAAAATATAAACGATCATTCACCAACTGATCATTTGAACATTCACAAATTCTACTCCAGTTAGAAACTGAAAACAGACAGACTAGATTGGGGAACTCACGGCGCAGCCGAGGCGGGATTGGGTGTTTTGACGAGTGGCGACTGGCGACCGGTAGCCGCAACTTCAATGCTTCCTGGCTGGAAGCTCGCGCCGGGCCGCGATTCCGCCGTCGGGAGCGCTGGAGGCGAGCTGTGGAGGGATCCGGCGGCGCGCGCCGTACAGAAGTTGGAGCCCTCGGGTGGCCTAGCGCTTTTGCTCGGGTACTCGCGCCTTTCTGGTTCAGGCCAGACCAAGCAGGCAAACGTGAAGATATCAGAAATGGGCCAAGCCCAAAGCTGGGATTATAAAGCAAGTAGGGAGATCAGGGGGTACGGCCCAGTCTGGTTTGCTTTTTTTACTTCCAAGTGGGACCAGAAGACGCCGCGTACAGATTACTCCCTCCGTTTCATAATATAAAATGTTTTAGATGTAAAAAATATTGTCTAAATTCGTACTAAAATGAGTGTACATGTAAATTAAAATATATCTAGATACATGTATGTACATATGAATATCGAAAATGGATAAAACGTCTTATATTGTTGAACGGAGGGAGTACAACCCACATTTACCAAGTAGAGCAGAAAATAAGTTAGATTTACAACTATGTCCTTGGAACCCACGCGTCAGAAATTCTGAACAAACTGCAAAGACATGTACTCTCCGCTTTCCGCGACACTGGGTCGCCATATATCCCGTCACTAGGCGTCTAGGCCTAAATAGTTTTATCGTTGTTTAAATACAAAACTGAGTACATCTCTATTCTCTAGCCGCTACAAGAACCCTCAGGATACTTCTTTTTCACTAACGAAAGAAAAAACACTGAAATTCATTCAGTCGCCCTCCTTCTCTCCCCAAGATTTCAAAACAGCGTCGACAAACCTAAACCAAACATGGGCGCCGACGAAAGCAACCCCCAATCATATCCCCCCTACGTGTCTTTTTTTCTGACCCACACTAGATGTTTATAAGATTGCTTTTGTTTGGGGTGGAGATACGGTTGGGAAGATGTCCTCCCTATAACCTAAAATAATATCGATAAAAGTGTTTTGTTGCATTTTTTTGGTTCAGCAATGACCTTGTGAGCTCCAACGACCGGAGATGCCCTTCAAAGACATATTTAAGCAGCTGTCTCTTACAATGTAACAATGTACTATTATCGAGAAAACAAGTTTTTAAAATAGGCATATAGCAGATTTAAAGAACAATCAACAAATACTCCCTCCATTTTACCATATAAGATGTTCTACGTGTTGTATATATTGTAAGGGACATATTCATACTACTCGAGTATATAGTGTAAAATATGAGGACAGTTACAATTTTTTCATTAAACTTGTTTTGGAGTATCCTAGATATAGTATATGAACATACTCAAACCGATAAAATATGACAGATACTTCCGTATGGTGGTATATGAGACGTGGGTGTAGTTACAGCCGGGAGTAGAAACCATTTAACATATTGTAAGTACTCCCTCCGTCCCAAAATAAGTGTCTCAATTTTGATAGAAAGTGGATATATGTGTCTCAAAACAAGTCTACATATATCCACTTTCTATCAAAATTGAGACACTTATTTTGGGTGGGAGGGAGTATATATATACTAGCTGAATGTCCGTGCGTTGCATCGGATCGTTAAGCTTCTTTTGCGTAACTGAATCCAACATTTACTATCACATTTTGATGGATGTGCATGTTTGTCCATCAAACTTTCTACCCTGCAGCTATTTCAATGGGTTTCTCCTTTTCGACACACCTCTTTCAAGCGGTCACGAGACAAAACAAAGCATAGTCTTATTTGGCACATCTTGATGGATGTGCATCATCTTTTATTTGTCCCTTCCTCCTCCTCGTCCCTTTGTAAACCCTCCTCTTTGCCCCGCCGCCAACAATCACCTCTCTTTCTGCTCGTACATAAAAATGGAGTTTGGCGTTAGTTCTATCCATCGCTAGTACAGGTGGATGCAACCTAGTGCTGACACCATGCCAGCACTAAATGGTGTAGTCCCGGGAGAAAGGATACATTATGCCTTGGTGAGTGGTCTATAATAAGTGTGGTATTAATAAGATTATGAACTTCAAGGGTTAGGAAAAATGCACGACATATATTCTCATCCTCATAACTTACGTACCGACCGTAGTTGTCTATTTTTCTCTTAGTGTTGCCAATTCTAACAATAAAACTCAAGAGAAACAAATACACAAGAGTAAGCATTCATCCAACACTCATCCTTAGAATGATCAAGATAATCTACTAACAGAAAGTCTGAGAGATGAATATCACGTGAACATCTTAGTTAACTCTCTTCCAATGGGGATGGCAAAAATAATGTACCTATGTCTTCATACTGAAAGCAATTTATCTTATAACGAGAATATCAACAGAGTTTTTAAGCATGGATTGCAGAGTGCTAGCGACAATATTTTGTACTGGCATGAATAGATAAAATTTCTAGGAAATATGTATGATAGATACTGACATTTATCATGTCATGGGCTTACATACTTCTCCCTTTGCATTTTTTTCCTTCAGTACTGGTACCAGCAACTGTTGGATCATCCATTCATCATACTATTAGTATGTGGTAAGCCTAGTTTGGAGACAAGAGATCAAAATAAGTAATTAAGTGGCATGAAACAAGAGATCAATGAGATAGTAGGAGACTTCGCACCAGAAGCAAAATAAAATGGGTGATAGCGATGAGTGAACTTGTTACCACTATCTAATCATCCAAACAATTAGAAAATCCCAATTTGGTGCAGTCAACCATACTTCATGATGAACTGGCGTATCCTATGCCATGAATTGGTCCCAAAGAATATTACTGCAGGCCAAGTTCTTGCGGAGGCAAACACAAGCCTTAGCTTACTTTTTATTCAGAAATTCAGACCTCTCTTGAAATTCTCCATCTTGCAATTTTTTTTCAAAGCATGCATGAGCATTGCATGTACTAACATAGGAGAAGAAGATAGGCCTGCATGTCGAAGTTTACAGAAAGGCTGTCACTCAGCCAGAGAGAAAATAGAGGTCGACCCTGGGAATTACCATTTTATCGAGACTCCAATTCTGATTCAGAACAACGAGTCCTATGTACAATTTTCAAACTCCAAACTGGAGGATTCAACACCCACAGTCGATGAATAATAATTTTGCAGAGGCATGCCACGACATCCTTAAATCACCAAGACACTCATCCACTTGCAATTCTGATACAGAATCAGAAATTCAGTAAACCTTCTAAGAATAGTTGACAGAAATATATTAAAAAAAAAACGGCTATACATATAAGTAAGACAAATGGTGTCTGTGTTTGTTTCCGGTAGTTAAAAAAGAATAGAAAAGACATATGTACAGTGTGGGAGATACTGTAGTGTACTAACTCCGTTTCAAATAAGTTGACTTCATCTAATTTGGAACGGAGGGAGTAGTACGTAAATTGCAACCAAACGGTTAGACATTAATGCCTCACATAGTCCTCGGCAACGCTGTAGGTGAACGAGAATAAAACTCCAGCACCATGAACGCGAATACAAGTATTCATTTAAATCATCTGTTCATCAAACCAAACCAGGTTTTTGTGTGATATATATTGACAACGACAAAAATCAATTACCTCCAAAGTTAGCGAGGTCTTCAAGCTTGATACCACTAAGATCCGCCGCCTATAAAGTGATAGTGAAAATCTCGATAACAAAGCCATTTATCAGATTTTAGTGTCTATTGAGTTGTGCAAAATTCTGGACAACGAAATTCACAAATTACAGTCCTACAAGAAAATAATAGTAACATACTGCTTTGAAATAATTCCAATCATCAGTGGCATGGATGACAATCTGAAAACAATCTTTCAATATTCTGCACTGTCTTACCTGCGTTTTGACGTCCCAAATTTTCGAACAGCTTCAGATGTGCTTGTTGGCTTAACCTGGTCAAACACAAACCAGATTGGAATAAATCTCTACATAATTTCATAGAGTAATTTTTTGTCAAACATCGTCATCGAGCACACACCCGCCCCCCCCCCCCCCCCCTATCGTTGCGCTGCGGTCTGCCATCCTCCCTCCAGCCTATTGAGCATCTCTCATCGCGTCGGTGGCGACATTTGACCTTATGATAATTTAGGAGTCTTTACTGCAAACCGTAAGAGATAAATTATCAACCGAACAAATATGAACCATCTGATCTCAGAGGAGATGACACACATGTGAAGAGCTGGTGGGAGCAGTGTAAGGACAATAAGGGGCAAGGACTGGAGGAGGCCGGATGCGTCATGAGTCAATCCCACCAGCAACATAAATCATTCCTATGTAGATTTGGACCATACGAATGCAGCAATAGTTTAGTACTGCATGACAACGGAGATGCATGAGTTCATGTACCACGCCGCATCTGGGGACGAGGACGGTGGTAGGGTCGCCGCTCCTGCCAAGGAGGGTGCCGAACTGCACCAGCTTGACGACGACCGCCGTGAGATCGCCGAGGTTTTACGACGCCACACCTTGATCCCAGCACTGGCTCCATCCTATTTGTAATACTTGTGATGTTGCAGACGTACCTAAGCGAGGAGGGGAATCGGGGAGAGATCGGCAGACCGGTGGAACGTGAGATGTATATTCCACTCCCTCGATCAAGTTTGTTATACATCCCTTCCTTTGAGAGGATAGAGTTTGTTAGTCTGTTGTTTTTTCCTTCCAAAGATATCCATGCCTTTATTTCAGCGGTAGTTACATGCACATGCGAGAAGAAAAGGAGAGATGGTACGGGGTGGCATGGTTAGTGTAAATAAGAAGACCTATTTCACTTATAGGTGGCATGGCATGTAATTAATTTGAAGTATGAGGGCATTTGGATTGTGACGCCATTTGGATTGTGACACCATACCACGCATTCTGATTTAATAGTAAAGATATATGTCTACATTTGAATGTGAATAAAAGCCTAAAACAGTACAAATGCTCGCAATTTTCTGCCGCTGAAAAGTTCGGCGGTGCACATCCCACTCCGACTGCAGTTGCAGTGCGCTGATTCTGACTGCGAACAACGGAACAACCAGTTCACAGAGAAAACACAGTTTGCGTTGCGAATACTCGCGCGGGTCGGCGGGTTCCTCGCGCAAGGGCTGCTTCCATCTCCCAGTCCCAGCCCAGCGATGGATTCCGCGGCGGGGCGAGGGACTCGGAGCGGGCGAGGTCTTGGACCTCACGCGTGGCGTGCTCGTCCGCCCCCGCAAGTCTCGCGCCGCCACGACCGCTTCGCCCGAGCCGCCCCGCCTACTCCCTTCCCACTACCGAAGCCGAAGGAGCTCTTCATCGTATGGGTCCTCCCCCCCTTTCCCATCCCCTCTGCTGGACTGCCGTGGAGTGAGCTGGAGATCCGCCGGGACGCGATTCCTTCCGTTGGTGAGGACGCCCCAGCTCGCTCGATGATTCCTTTATGTTTCAGCCCTTTGAGGATTCTTCTACTAGTTTTTCCCGATTCAGTTGTTCATGCCGCGTATTAGACTGGAGAGAAGAATTTTCCTGCTTTTTTCTTCTTTCTTTTATCGGACAAGAAATGCACTTGATCTCCATGATAGAATTCATATATAGCAGCTGTCTTAATCAAGGAAGATTGATCATTGCAGGAACTGAAAGCACCTGAATGGCGGGATTCCAGGAACAGCGATACGAAGAACTGTTTGGTGGGTTTTTCTTCGATGAAGACGCGCTAAGGTACTGCAGTCCTAGTAGCATTGATGTAATAATTGTTGTTAATCCCTGCGAATTCAGTTTTTTTATTTGACACACATCTTGGTGAACTGCTTGCAGTATTTTGTCCTCACTTGGGCTCTCGTCTGTCCTATAAAGCACCCTAGTGTTATCTATCGCTCTAAGTGCTTGGGCCTGGGTCACTCTCAAACCCTTATCTGCGTAGATCTGATGAATAATTAGACAATTTAGCATATAGTTTAATTTGCGGAAACAGTGAACAATTCATGACTAGCATAATACAGATTAAACTAATCATGTGATATACGAAAACAGTAGATAAACAGATACAATCTAGATCACATACTACAAGTAAGAACTCTAGTGAAACATCATATAGAAAGATCAACAACACGTACGGTGCAGCGGCAGTCGCACTGCTGGAAGTCCCGTTGTCGCTCATGTCGTCGATGAAGAGGTTGGCGATGTCGGGGAAGAAGTTGTCGTTGGGGAAGAACTCGAAGCCAGTAGTTGCGCGAGTGTGCTCCCCAAAAACCTGATCGTCCCTTCTCCCGTACAAGATCATAAGAGGCGGGGTTCCGGAGGCCTACTGTCCATTCAACCGGTGCACGCCGGAAGACGGGATGGAGAAAACTTGGAAGACGGCGGTGCAATGCTCTGGAGGTGGAACGACGCAAGACCATGTATTGCATGGTTGCGGCTAGGGTTTGCCTCTGCCTCTATATATAACGCGGGTCGGGTAGGACGTGGGCAGTAAGCCACGACCGAGTCGGTAACGCCCCACGATCCGATAGGAATCAGAAACGTCCGTTAATTACTAATCAATGACTCATTAATTTTTCCGAACTGCAAAAATATAAGCTCGGCTCGGCGAGATTCCCGCAACCCGCGGCGCGTCGTGACGAGGCGAGGCGAGGCGTGACGAGGCGAGCGAGAAGGAGCGCGCGTGTGGCACTCTTCTTCTCTCATGCTCTCACTAGCTCGTACTAGTAATAGAACATCCCACTATATAAAGTGGTGCAGCTCACTCTCCACTAGCAGTATGGGACTAAACATTAGTCACGTACACACATAACCAGCCAACTAGAATGGGCCAAGAGAATTTTGGATTTTAGTTGGGCCTTGGCCCAAGTACACAAAAATTCCAGTAATCCCCCACAAAGTCTCATTGACACATAACGACATTTTGTTCCAAAGCATTGTTTTATATATCAGTGCTTAGTGGAGACTGTTAAGTTGAACTTCCACTTAGAACTTATGCTACGCTATACCGCAACTTGAACAGTGGACTATGTCTTGAATTACAAGTTTGCTGCGAACTAGTTTTACACAAGCCCTTGACCGATACTAGGCTACCGCAAGGCTTCCCCGCGGGTGGAGCTTATACGTCATACTCCAAGGTCTTTCATGAGTTTATTAAAGAGCACCCAACTCTCATAGACTGCGACATTTAACAGTCAGACTCATATAGGTGTATTCCTCAAAAGATGCTCTGCAGGACAACATCTTCGCTTATATAAGTAAGCCGCTTGGAACACATTAAGATAAATATCAACCTGCCATGCAGATCAGAAAAGTATTGCATCTTTGTGGAGTGGGATAGTAAAATGTAAGGATACTCTCCTCCCAGCCGACCAACAGCTTGTCTCTCACTTCTACTTCACGGGATCTCCGATCACATAGAGTAGGTTACCACTGCAGACAACTCATACCGTGGGTCTCAAACCCATCTCACTCGATGCATTATCTATCACGTTACGTGATAAACCCTTTGTGAAGGGATCTACCAAGTTTTTAGATGTTTGGATATAATCCAATGCAATAACTCCGGAGTTTTTCAATTTCCTGACAGATTTCAATCTCCTCTTCACATGCCTTGATGACTTCAAATTATCCTTAGAACTTTTAATCTTAACTATTACAGTTTGATTATCACAGTTCATAAGGATAGTGGGTATTGGTTTTTCAACCACATGTAAGTCCATCAAAAGCTCACGAAGCCACTCTGCTTCAACAGTGGATGTGTCTAACACTGTGAGTTCTGCTTCCATAGTTGACCTCGTTAAGATGGTCTGCTTGCAAGACTTCGAGGAAACAACGCCACCATTGAGTGTAAACACTTGTGGCCTTAATCTTATCAGCATCAGATATCCAGTTTGAATTACTATAACCTTCTAGTGCCCTTGGATAACCAGAACAGTGAATCCCATAGCTCAGTGCCTTTTAAATAGCGCATAACTCTCTCAAGCGCATTCCAATGATCATCTCCCGGGTTGGAAACAAACCGACTCAACTTGCTTATAGCAAAAGAGATGTCAGGCCTCGTGGCACAAGCCAAATACATAAGCGAGCCAATGATCTGAGAATATCTCAGTTGATCTCTAGCAATACGATGATTCTTTCGAAGCATCACACTAGGATCATATGGTGTCGGAAAAGGCTTGCAGTCGTCATACCCGAAGCGACTCAAGATCTTTTCCACATAGTGAGATTGAAGCAGTGTAATCCCATCATCACCATCTCTCAGCAGCTTGATGTTCAAGATAACATTAGCTACCCCAAGATCCTTCATCTCAAAGCAGCGAGATAAGAAATCCTTAACCTCCTTGATTAAATCAAGGTTTGTTCCAAAGATCAATATGTCATCGACATATAGGCAGAGAATAACTCCCTCGCCCCCACCATGGCGATAGTACACACAGTTATCGGATTCGTTAACAACGAAACCTGCAGCAGTCAAAGTTCTTTCAAACTTCTCATGCCACTGCTTAGGAGCTTGCTTAAGGCCATATAGAGATTTCAATAACTTACACACCTTTGCTTCCTGACCAGGTACTACAAAATCATCTGGCTGATCCATATAAATTTCCTCGTCTAACTCTCCATTTAGGAAAGCTGTCTTAACGTCCATTTGATAAACGAGAAGACCATTCGAGGCAGCCAATGAAAGTAGCACCCGAATCGTGGTCAGTCTAGCCACAGGTGAGTAAGTATCAAAAAAGTCTTCTCCTTCTTTCTGGGTATAACCCTTGGCCACAAGCCGCGCCTTATACTTCTCAATAGTACCATCAGGCCTAAGCTTTTTCTTGAACACCCACTTACTTCCTACAGGTTTGCACCCATAAGGACGATCAGTAACTTCCCAGGTTCCGTTAGCTAAGATGGAATGCATCTCACTACGGACAGCTTCCTTCCAGTAGTCAGCATCAAGAGACGCATAAGCTTCTAAAATGGTCCTGGGGGTGTCATCCACAAGGTACACAATGAAATCATCACCAAAGGACTTTGCAGTCCTCTATCTCTTGCTCCTAACAGGAACTTCATTGTCATCCTCCACTGGATTATAAGTGTGTTCTATCGAAATGGTAGGATCAGGAATCTCAACTAATTCCTGACTAGATGTATTACGTATCCCCTGATTTGATGAGCTAGGCATATCCTTCATGGGAAAGATGTCCTCAAATAAAGTCGCATCATTCGACTCCATAATAGTACCAACATGCATGTCGGATATCTCAGATTTGATTATCAAAAATCTATAACCAATGCTATGAAAAGAATAGCCCAGAAGAACACAATCCACGGTTTTTGGTCCTAGCTTGCGCTTCTTTGGAATTGCAATATTGACTTTCGCCAAACAACCCCAAGTAAGTAAGTAAGAGAGTTTCTCCTTTTTCCCATTCCTCAAATGGAAAAACGATTTTGTTCTTTGTGGGAACTCGGTTTAGGACATGACAAGCTGTCAATAGCGCCTCCCCCCACCATGCCTTGGAGAGACCCGAAGTGTCTAACATGGCGTTAACCAAATCTGTAAGAGTTCGGTTATTTCTTTCGGCTACCCCATTTGACTGAGGTGAATAGGGAGGCGTCCTCTCGACTAGGCACTAAGTCAGAACACTCTTCGAGTGGTCGAGTGTACTCCCATCGGGAGCGAGTAAAAAGTCTTCGACTGCCATAAAAGTAAGAAAAAAAAGAAAACAAATTTTGAGATTATCCTTCATTATGTTAGTCTACTTAGCTCACAGGTAGTGTGTAGGAAGGTGTTTGTTTGTGGCTGCCGAAAGCTACTGCTGCTTGTATTACATAGGGGTATATATAGGGATACAAGGCAGGTTGACTACAACCTTCTACAACGTTCTACAGCTAGGTTTTTATAGCTAGTTTTCTACACCCTTCTACAAGCTTCTACTGCTAGCCAGGCTAGCAAATACTTCTACTCTATCTTACAGCCTAAGGCTTAGTCTAGAATAGTACTACTAGAACATTCTAGATTAACTCCTATGCAAGGATTACTCTAACAATCTCCCCCTAATCCTTGCTCTTCAAGCTTGACTTTATCTGGACCATCCCAATTAGAGCACGCAGCTCCTGAAACTTCAATCGCCCTAAAGATTTTGTCAAAATGTCTGCGAGCTGATTTGACGTGTTGATGAAGCTGATGCTGATGCTTCCATCTTCCAAGCAATCTCTGATGAAGTGATACCGAATATCGATATGCTTGCTGCGCTCGTGGAAGACTGGATTTTTGGCTAATGCTATGGCAGACTTGCTGTCTATCTTCAACTCAACTGTCTCAGCTTTCCTTCCTTGAAACTCACCAAGAAGTCGAGCCAACCAAATTCCCTGATTTGCTGTAGTTGTGGCTGCTACATATTCTGCCTCACAGGAAGACTGAGCAACCACCCTCTGCTTGAGAGATTGCCAACTTACCAAGCAGTTGCCGAGGAAGAACAATGTGCCACTTGTGCTCTTCCTAGTGTCAATGTCGCTAGCGAGGTCACTATCACTATAACCAATCAGACGTACCTCCTTTGTCTTCCGTCTGTAGTGAAGACCATAGTTGATGGTGCCAGCGACATAGCGAAGAATTCTCTTCACAGCCATCATGTGCTCCTTCGTGGGTCGTTCCATGAATCGACTGACGTACCCAATAGCAAAGGCTAGGTCTGGCCTGGTGTGAACGAGGTAACGGAGGCTGCCAACGATACGCCGGTACTCTGTAGCATCCACCTCTTCTGCTTTACTTTCACGGCTCAGCTTGAGCCGTTCCTCCATTGGAGTGTGTGCAGGATTGCAGCCTTCCATTCCTCCCAGCTGAAGAATGCGCGAGGCATAGTGTGCCTGGCATAGGCTGATGTCATCGGCATGCTGCTGGACTTCGATTCCAAGATAGAAAGACAACAATCCGAGGTCGCTCATCTCGAATTTTGTCTTCATCTCGTCCTTGAAGCCCTCCACTGCTCCTTTGGATGAACCCGTGATGATCAGATCATCCACATATACTCCAATTAGCAAGATTGCGTTGCTGGTGATGCGTCGGTATATTCCGTGCTCGTGCTCGCTTTGCTTGAAACCCATTTCTTTGAGCGTGCCGTCAAGCTTCGCGTTCCATGCTCGTGGCGCCTGCCGCAGGCCATACAGGGCCTTGCGCAGCCGCAGAACCTTTCCTTCTTCTCCCTTGACGACGAAACCTGGTGGCTGCTTCACATAGACCTCCTCCTTCAATTCTCCATTGAGAAAGGCTGATTTCACGTCCATGTGGTGGACAGGCCACCCCTCATGGGCAGCGAGAGCAAGCAGCAACCTGATTGATTCCATGCGAGCAACCGGAGCAAAGACTTCATCAAAGTCTACGCCAGCTTGTTGGACGAAGCCACGGGCAACCAACCGCGCTTTGTGTTTGATTACTTCGCCGGCTTCGTTTTTTGTTCAACTTATAGACCCATTTAAGGCCTATTGGTCGATGCCCGTGTGGCAGATCGACGAGCTCCCATGTCTTGTTCCACTCCACCGCTTCGATTTCCTCGCGCATGGCTGCTTGCCATGCCTTGTCCTGCTCAGCCTCTGCAAATGAGCATGGCTCCCCCGTGCTGGCCAAGTGTAGCTCGGAGTCGAGGTTTCGCGGTGCGAGCCCTGGCACCGGTTCTTCTCCTCCAATAAGGTCTTCAACCTTGCGATAGCGAACTGGTGTGTCGCTATGTGCAGCGTCGAGTCGATCCTCGTCATCCGCTAGTGGCGTGACAAACTCTGGAGTCGCTGGGGTTGTAACGCCTGCTGCTGGTGTAGATGGAGGCGATGGTGGTGTGTTGACTGACGTACCTCGAGCCCCATGTCTCGCCGATGCAGATCTGTCCTCTCCTGAGCTATGCGCATGGTTGGGCGCCCTCATGGCAGGACGGCTGATGTACTCTACGTCAAAGTTGCTGCTAGAGTATTCGCTGCCACCCGCTGCCCAATCCCAGCCACGATCTTCATCGAAGATAACGTCACGGGCGACGCGAACACGCCTTGTTGCTGGGTCCAGCAGCCTGTACCCCTTTACTCCATCCTCGCAGCCAATGAAGACAGCAGGAGAGCTACGATCGTCAAGCTTGCGTAGGTTCCCCTGTTCCTTGACATACGCCAAGCACCCAAAGGTTCGAAGGTAATGGACAGCCGGCTTGCGGCCATGCCATGCCTCATAAGGCGTCTTTCCAGTGAGGGATTTGGTGGGAGCTCGATTTAGTAGGAAGACCGCGGTGCTGACCGCCTCCCCCCAAAAATCAGCCGGCATACTCCTCTGTTTCAGCAAAGCACGCGCCATTGCCACCACCGTCTGGTTCCGCCGCTCAACGACTCCATTTTGCTGCGGAGCATACGGAGCTGAGAAGTGGCGCTGAATTCCTTCATCGGCACAGTAGGCGGCAAACTCCGTCGAGGTGAACTCGCCGCCGTTGTCGGTGCGGAAAACCCGCAGCTTGCGTCCGCTCTGAGCTTCTGCTGCTGCCTGAACTCTTTTTATGGCATCGGATGCATTGTCCTTGGCTGCTAGGAGCATCACCCACATGTAGCGAGTGGCGTAGTCCACCAACAGCAAGAAGTAGCGACGGCCTCCAGGTGTTGCAGGAGATATAGGACCGCATAGGTCTCCATGGACGAGCTCAAGTAGTTCCTGTGCACGGTACCTTGCTTGCCGAGGGAATGCACTCCGGCGATGCTTGGTGATGACGCACGTGTCGCAGAATTGCTCCACATGCTCTAGGTGTGGCAGCCCACGTGTCATGGCGAGGCGTCCCATCTTCTCCAAAGCCTCAAAGTTTAGATGCCCAAATCGCTCATGCCAGCGCCAAGCAACATCATCACGGCGGGCAGAGAGACAAATTGGTCGGGCAACCTCAAGATGGAGGAGATAGAGGCGATTCCAGCCACGCCGGACCCGAACAAGGAGTCGACCTTGCTGGTCCCATATGCGAAGCACACCTCTCCTGATCAACACGCTTGCGTCACTCTCATCGAGTTGTCCAATGCTGATAATTGAGTTCTTCAGACGTGGGATGTAGTAGACGCCGCTGAGAGCCTTGTGTTCACCGTTTTTGCCAGCGAAGATGATGGTGCCGAGTCCTTTGATTTCGACAACCGAGCCATCACCGAATTTGACGGTGCCGGTGACCGTTCGGTCAATTTCAGCGAAGACGTCGCTGCAGCCTGTCATGTGATTTGTGGCACCGGTGTCGAGGTACCAGCCCCCCATTCGCTCCTCGTCATTGCTCGTCCCGAGGTAGGCTTTCGCCTTTGGTTCGTCGATGTGAAGTGAGCTGTGATGCGGAGATGTAGCGGTGTTGTCCTTCACCACTATGGCTGGGGCTGAGGCGACACTTTGCTGCACCACCTTGGCTGGGGCTGGAGTGTCACTTTGTTGCTCCTTCATGGCTGCGAGAGGAGTGTCGCTTTGCTGCACCTTCATGGCTGCGGCTGAGGCAGAAATGTCACATACCTGTGCCATGAGGAGAGCAGGCTCCTCATCATCTTCCTCTGCTTGGGCTAAGTAAGCCCTGTTCCCGTTTCTCCTAGGCTACCAGCAGTCCTTGGCCCAATGGCCACGTCGACCACAGTTGCGACATGCGTCATTGCGTGGGCTGTCCCTAAGAGCTTCACGATCGTTGCCACCTTCTCCACCATTCTTACGCGGTGGCTGTCGTCGTCGCTGTGCGCTGCCACGCGCAGGCCTGGAGGAGCTGCCTCCTTGGCGCTCCTTCATTTTTTGCTTCCACTGCTCCTTGGTGAGCAGAAGTTTTCCTTGCTCACGCAGCAGCTCCGGTGACTCGAGACGGTCCTCTGCTGCCTTCAGCCGACCGGTGACCTCCTCCAACGACATATCTGAAGTGTCAAGGAGGGTCTCGATTGCAAGGGCTATCTGCGACAGCCTAGGCGGCACAACTCGCAAGAATTTCTCGACGACTTGAGTTTCGTCGATAGGTGCTCCGAGCGTGGCGAGGCTTGTGACGAGGTTGGTTAGGCGCAGTGCGAAGTCGTCAATGGACTCCCCATCACGGAACGAGATCATCTCAAGTTCCTTCTTCAGCTGCTGCACCTTGCCCTTCCGCACGCGGTCTGAACCAACACGCATGGCTCGGATCGCCTCCCAGGCCTCCTTTGCTGTCCGCTTTACAGCCAGGCCAGCCACCATTTCTGGTGGGACGGCTTGTAGGATGGCCTCCAGCGCCATTCGGTCTTCCTGGAAGTCGGCAGCGCCGAGCTCGATTGCATCCCAGATGCCCCGAGCCTGCAGCTTCACCTTCATGAGGAGGCTCCATTCGGTGTAGTTCGTCCGCGTCAACGTCGGGTAATTGCCGCCGCCGACTTCCTTCACGACACGCTCGACAACGACCTCGCGCCTTCCAGCCTCGCGGTGGCGCGGTCTTCTTTGTGGTGGTGAAGGGGAACGGCGCCGCGGCTGGTGAGACGGACTGCGGGCACCCTGAACTGGAGCTGACATCTCAGGATCCTCTCCTAACTTGGCTGATCCTCTCCTAACCCGGCTGATCCTCTCCTAACCTGGCGCTCTGATACCAACTGTTAGTCTACTTAGCTCACAGGTAGTGTGTAGGAAGGTGTTTGTTTGTGGCTGCCGAAAGCTACTGCTGCTTGTATTACATAGGGGTATATATAGGGATACAAGGCAGGTTGACTACAACCTTCTACAACGTTCTACAGCTAGGTTTTTATAGCTAGTTTTCTACAGCCTTCTACAAGCTTCTACTGCTAGCCAGGCTAGCAAATACTTCTACTCTATCTTACAGCCTAAGGCTTAGTCTAGAATAGTACTACTAGAACATTCTAGATTAACTCCTATGCAAGGATTACTCTAACACATTACAGGTAAAAAAGCACAATCTCGGGGGCTACTCCCATCGGGAGCACTGTCGCGCACCCGATAGATTCTTAAAATCATAAATATGCAGTCGAAATAAAAGACTCGCCTCAGTCAAAATAAAAAATGCAAAAGAATTCCTGAATTAAGTCAGTCGATGACACTTCGGATGCTGCATGCGTAAAGTGCAAAGGTAAGACACGCCGATTAGTCGAGCTGGGCTAAGGACCACTCCGGCAGTGTTAAGTCCTTATTCTTTCCGTGTCAACAGACTTGATGAAAATCCCGGCGGACGCGCTGGGTAGCACAGTTGAAACTGCAGAACGAATCAGTAAGTCCACCAAATGGCCTGAGTCGAGTCTGTCCAGTATGTTCCAGGTTCGAGCCCGAGGACTTGAACTTGATTGAAGACAAGTAAGGTTTTGCCCAAGTGCAGTTAACTGGTCTCGACTCATCGAATAAATCCAGGCCTACTCAGTCAAAATCCTTTTTCACAAATCACAGTCGAAAGACAAATACAAAGATATACTATCAAAAGCATAAAACATGAGACGTGCACTATGTAGTGAGTCCATGACTGATTCTCCGAATTAGCCAAGCACTCGGGGGGTAATGACGAGGTTATACCAAACGGGTACCCGATCGTATGGGTACCTGGTGCACGTGATGACTACAGCCCAATTGTCGATAGACTGAAGAAGCCCAACAAGCAAACCTCAAGATGAAGATCTTTACCATAGATAGACATAGTCGGTTGTACTTTCCATACTTATAGTCCTAGTCGGTTACGTACCCGAGACCTGTACCCCTATATAAGGGACAGGAGGGTAGCCGATTAAGGACACGCCCGATCAGAATCACCAAACTCTAGCGAGATCCGCATCTCGCTAGATCATTGTACTCGCCTCATATTCACAATTAATACAGACAGGCAGGAAGTAGGGGTGTTACCTCAGTCGAGGGCCCTGAACCTGGGTAACTCCCGCTTGTCAGCCGACGAATCCACTAACACTACGCGTTCTCTACCTCATAACTCTAACCCTAGGCTGTCAGTCATGGGTATTGATGGGGACACCCCTCGTCAAGCGTCCTGAAATATTTCTTTCCGCCTTTCGTCAACACGCCATTCATCTCACAAAGATCTGAACGTATAAGTTCCAGTGGTGCAAGGTCTCTTGTCTCCGCAGCCTTATGGGACTTGCGAGGTTGTTTAGCTTGAACACACACTTGACACTTGGAACCTTTGACATTAGCGAATTTCGGAATTAAATCCAAATTAGCCAGCCGCGTCACGCTACCAAAGTTAATATGACAAAGTCGTGAATGCCAAACATTAGACTCAATTTCGTGGCAAACATGATTAATAACTTTGGAGCACATATCCGATAAAGATAGACGGAACAAGGCTCCACACTCATAGCCTTTTCCAACAAATTGTCCATACATAGATATTACAACTTTATTTGACTCGAAAACCAACTTAAAACCATCTCGACACAGCAACGATCCGCTGACGAGATTTTTATTGATGGCGGGCACATGATGAACGTTCTTCAGGCGCACGGTCTTCCCCGAAGTAAACTTCAGATCGACCGTACCAACACCACGAACAGAAGCATGTAACCCGTTCCCCATCAGCACGGGGGAAGTCCCTGTGACCTGGTAAGAAGAAAACATCAAGGCATCAGCACAAACATGTACATTGGCGCTAGTGTCAATCAACCATTCAGGAGAATGACAAACTGAAAGGTTGGTAGGAAATATACCGTACCCTGATTCCTTCATCTCAATATCGTCAATGACAACATTGGCAGACTTGCCGTTGTTCTCAGGTTCGCGCAGCTCATGGCGGTTGGGACAACGAGGTGCCCAGTGATTTGGATCACCGCAAACATGGCATGATCCCTTCCTCGGTTTATTGTTGTTCTTCTTGAAGTTGATAGGCTGTGATGGCTTGAACTTCCCATCAGACTTGCCTTTACCCCCAGATTTATTCTTGTTAAATTTGGGCTTGTGGGGCGGCTGGTAATTCTTCTTCTATACCACAGGGCACTAGAACCAGTCGGTAACTCGAGCACGTGTATCCTTTGCTCTCGCCTTCTCTTCCACATCAAGCGACCCAATGAGATCCGAAACGGAAAACTCTTGTCTCTTGTGTTTCAGAGAAGTAACAAAGTTGCTCCACGAAGGTGGAAGCTTGGCGATAATGTCCCCGGCCACAAACTTGTCCGGTAAATTACACTTAAAGTGCTCAAGTTTCTTAACGAGTGACTGTATCTCATGATTGTACAACATAATGCTCATCAGTCATCTTGTAGTCATAGAATTGCTTCATGACGTACAACTCGCTGCCCGCGTCCGAGACCCCAAACTTGGCCTCGAGCGCACCCCACATGTCCTTGCCGTTAGAAAACGACATATACGAATCCACAATGGAATCATCAAGAATACTCAAAAGGGCACTCTTAAACATGGTGTCAAGCTTCTCAAAAGCCTCCTGCTGTGCAGGATCAAGATCGCCATTAGGCTTGCCTTTGGTGGCAGCATAGTAGTTCATGTTCTGAAACCATAACACTGCTCTCATGCGCCACCGCTTATACAATACCCTTTTAAAGGGAAACGGCTTCGTAGACGCGATAAAGCCAACAGGTGCTAATTGCCTATCATCAGGTTTTTGGATTGATGAATAATTAGACAATTTAGCATATGGTTTAATTCGCAAAAACAGTGAACAATTCATGACTAGAATAATACAGATTAAACTAATCATGTGATCTACGAAAACAGTAGATAAACAGATGCAATCTAGAGCACATACTACAAGTAAGAACTCTAGTGAAACATCATATAGGAAGATCAAGAACACGTACAGTGCAGCGGCAGTCGCACCGCTGGAAGTCCCGTTGTCGCTCATGTCGTCGATGAAGAGGTTGGCGATGTCGGGGAAGAAGTCGTCGTTGGGGAAGAACTCGAAGCCAGTAGTCGCGCGAGTGCGCTCCCCAAAAACTTGATCGCCCCTATCCCGTACAGGATCACAAGAGGCGGGGTTCCGGAGGCCTACTGTCCCTTCAACCGGTGCACGCCGGAAGACGGATGGAGAAGACTTGGAAGACGGGGGCGCAATGCTCTGGAGGTGGAACGGCGCGAGACCATGTATTGCGTGGTCGCGGCTAGGGTTTGCCTCTTCCTGTATATATAGCGCAGGTCGGGTAGGACGTGGGCAGTAAGCCACGACCGAGTCGGTAACGCCCCACGATCTGAGAAGAATCCGAAACGGCAAGGTAATTAACGCGTCCGTTAATTACTAATCAATGACTCATTAATTTCCCGAACTGCAAAAATATAAACTCGACTCGGCGAGATTCCCGCAACCCGCGACGCGTCACGTCGTGACGAGGCGAGGCGAGCGAGCGAGGAGGAGCGCGCGTGTGGCACTCTTCTTCTGTCATGCTCTCACTAGCTCATACTAGTTCTAGAACATCCCACTGTATAAAGTGGTGCAGCTCACTCTCCACTAGCAGTATGGGACTAAACATTAGTCACATACACACACAACCAGCCATCCAGAATGGGCCAAGAGAATTTCGGATTTTAGTTGGGCCTTGGCCCAAGTACACTAAAATTCCAGCAAGATCGACAACTACAAGCAGGCCTGGGCATTCGGTCTAACCGAACCGATCGGGGTTCGGTTTATCAGTTTTTAAATAATTCCGGGTTTCTAAAACTGATGACCGATCAGTCCTCTAAAATATCAGGAACCGAGGCTTCGGTCCTCTGAAATTTTCGGTTCGGCTTCGGTTTCTGACCGAACAACCGACCAGAATTGAATGAAGCAGAAGAAAATGGTAGACACGAGCACATCACACAAGGGATTGATGAAAATTATTGCTAGAAAAAGGGATCAATTAACATAAAGATGAGGCAAGACAAGATGCGGCCAGATGCTCTAATCCGTGGACGAAGAGATGCGGAAGAAATGCGCTGGCTTTCGAACTGCCGCTGAGATTTTCAGACTTCAGAGATGAAGAGGCCAGCTGGTGGTCAGTTGCGGCGGCGCCCTAGGGTTAGAGAGGTAATGGACATACGAGACACGAGTAGCTAATGCGTAAGGGGATCTAGAGGAAGACCGTGGCTTTTTTCAGGATAAGATGACCTTGTGCCTCGTGGGATGCTACTGGAGGGCTCCAATGGGCTTCATGGGCCTTTGTGACTCAGGCAATCGACTAGACTGCTTACACTACGTACATGTTTATTCACGTACATTTGGTCGCCTCAGTCAGTTCGATCAGATCGGTCAACCGTAACCTAGAACCGAAAGAACCTAAGTAATTTCGGTTTTTGTAAAATGGGAACCGCAGTAGCAACCGAATTTCTCGGTTCCGGTTATTTCGGCTTCGGTGTCGGTTAATTCGGTTCTCGGTTTATATGCCCACCCCTAACTACAAGGCATATACATTAGCTTGAGAGGAAACTAGATGAAGGGGCGCAATGCACCCTGCCCACTCGACCCCTGAGACATGAAATCCACGTTTGAAGACTTAGAAAATATGGTAGTGTTTATTGAGATTTTAGCTGAGACAAAGTTAACACAAATAATTATATGAACTAGAATGTTTTTACTCTAATTGTTTGTGGGTGCCATGCCCCCCGCACTGGATCCTCCTATGGGCTATAATGCTTGCATGTGAGAAGAGTATAGGACAATATCTGCTTTCTCATGTTACCTCGGTTAAACATATTAGTTGCAGTGGAAGTGTTACATTGTCCAATTGTGCTAGAGATTACTTTCTGCAATCATGGATTCCTATTTTTTGGTTATTTGCTGGAATATTCTAGCAGTGAGGATTTATCGTTGGATGGGTTGGACAAGGAACTCGAGGAGCACAAGAACTACGATGTGAGTCTAAAGCCCTCGATGCTAATTCTCCATTTCTATGTAACTATGATTTTCATTAACTGGTCTTACTATTGGAGTGTGCTTTTAACAACTTGGTTATTAATGATGGTGGATTGTTGGCATTGAACTCGACGAAGTGCTGATTACATTCGTCCTTATTTTTATCGATGGCTTCAACATGGACGCTGTATTTAGACTACTAAATTCCAATTATCCAACTCCCGAACCATTATGAAAGACGTGTGTCAGTATTTTTTTAAAGATAATTCAGTACCTCAAGTAAATGAGATCTAGGCTGTGCACCATTAATTTGCTTCACACAACATACACTGCTCATACTCTTAGAAGCATGATCTTCCTTTCCTCATACATGATCATATGCTTATCTTTGTTGTTCTCAAGGTGTTAATAAGTATTCTAGTCAATGGTGAAAAACAGCGAGATATGGCAACCATGGTGGAAGGCAACCTGGGGGACATCGAAGAGGATCTAATTCAAGTACGTAACTATGTCATCATCAGTGCGCTGATAAATCCACAAACAGAGTTATGGCACATTTGTGCTTCCAAGTGATGGGTATTCCGGTACTGGATTCTTTTATGGTACTACTGGATGGTTTGCTAAAGCTATATTCCATGGAAAGGAAAATGAATTTAATGATTCAATGGTTATGTCATTAAAAGCAAAAGTGTAAAATCAAGAGTCGGGACAAATACTGTTACGAATGATGAACTGTGCCCTCCTATTTTAGCAGCGCCTGGCTAAACTTATTTTTGAATGTCTTTATTTTATAATTTATGCCTAGCTTCACTTACTCAGATATCATTTTGAACTATAAAATATTGTGACTGCTATCTCATCTGTTAAAAAAGTCCATCTTAGATAGAATGCCTCCTATTCCCTTATGAATGAATGTTATGTACTTATGTTGCTCTTCAACTCAATTCAAGACTAATAGAGAGAGAACAAGTCACAGGTCAGCAGTGATAGGAATTTTGTACAACAGACCTAAGGATCTAGGATATGCAACTTGTATCAGAGCTAGTTCTTAGACATGACATGATAGAAGTCATTTGATTCTGATACCAGTCAGGAGTTTGAACCTTGCGTTATGACTTATAATTTGCTAACTTCTAAGGTTCGTATGATACAACCAAGGAAAGGCCTCTTGCGTAGTTAGGCACGTGAATGCTAGCACGTTCTTTCGCCATTAAAATAACTGTACGGTGATAATCTGCATATTTCAATCCATTAATATCTGAACTGTATATATGGATATAAAAGTATTGCATGGAAAATTCTAAACCTTAACAGGATATCTCCTTATATCTACAGGATTATGTCAATGACAATGACAACCTAGTCCTGTTGCATGAAGAGATTCATGATTGTGACATTATCTTATCTCAAATAGGATCACTTCTTAGTGGATTTCAGGTATATTCTTGATTACCTGTTTAGTACTGTAGGGTCCCTATTTTGTTTTACGAAAAATCAAGTTATAGATGAAATCATTGCTCCCGGTAGCCTCTTGAAAAGATAAACATGCAGTAGGTTAGCTTTCTCTCTGAGAAAAGATATGTGTGGATTGATATTATAAGGGAAATGTTGAGACCTGATACACATTGATATGTAAGTCTGTGGATGTTGCTCGCATGGTTCGACTGTTTATTCCAACTTATAAATTCCTGTTTCTTAAATTGGTAGATTGGCAGAATTTACTTTGCCCTACACGGGGCATGTTACGCTTTAAAGCATCCCACTACCTGCCCACCTCAACTATATGCCGCTTCAAAAATAGTTAGGGCATCCAAGCACTGCAAATCAGTACTACCAGGAGTGAATGTGTTTGCACATGTGAGCTGGGGGAATCAATAAAGAAATATAAGAGATGGAACAGAATGTATAGTACAGAATGAGAATCCCTTGATGCAGCCTTTTAGTCATTTGCTTACCCATGATTGTTGCTTTGAACCCATGCCATCGCATGGTGGCTACACCCTGGTTAGTTATACACTGCATAGGTTCAATATGCTGATTTGTGCTGATCAAATGTTTCGGATGGTGGCTACACCCTGGTTGGTTATACACTGCATAGGCTCAATATGCTGATTCGTGCTTATCAAATGTTTTTGTTGTCTGTTGCCATCCAACCATCATGCTTAGTAGATGCTGGTCCATGGCCTTGCCACGCTGCATGGCTTATCAGCACGCCTTCTGCGGTCTGGTTGCCACTCATTCAATGCCTCACAAAAATGGAAACACTGATGACTGTTGACTAATGAGCAGATCCAAATGAGATCGACTGGATCTAGAAGTCGCTAACCCAGTGTTAGGTGCCCATTCTAGTAACACTCATGAGACGCCATCAGTCCATTTATAATGCAGCAAATGATTGTGGTCACCATGGCCTACCCAGGTTTGGTGGTCGTCTGAGGAGTTCACTGACTCATGGTCCTTGGCCATTCTCTGAGGCTTACTGCCATGCACCTTTGGCCATATAGTTGCCATTGTTTATTGCCCCCAGAGTTGGGAGCAGAGGTCACTGAACTCAGAACGAGCAATTACTAGTGGAAGAAGGCTTGACGTGGGGAATCTTGCTAACCCTTATTTGGGTTGGAACTTGAACGGGCAGTGCAAGGCAAATGTGGTGCGTTGCCATGTTACCAGACTATTGATAGGACCATAGCCGTAGTTAGCTCACAAACAACACCGAAATTTGATTGAAAGAGTTAGAAACAGAGAGGCACTTGTTATGGATGTGGCCCGTGGGACTAGTGGGGCAGTGCTAAGCGTGCACCCTAAAACCTGTTGTTTTGTGATACAATTGTAAATAGATGTTCAATAGTATATCCCTGCCTCCGGCTCTAATTAGCTTGTGATTGTAATCATATCACTAATATTTCTTATTGTGGCATGACAGGTTCACATTGGTTCTATAAGCTCAGAGATTAGAAGTCTCCAGGAGAAATCCTTGGACCTGGGTATTAGACTGAAGAACCGTAAGGTAAGGACAATCCTGTTAGGCTGTTGCTGATACGACTTGTTAGTCTTTTATGGATAGAAATCAACAAGTTATCTTATGAGTAATAAGAGCTTCTCAGAAGTTTAATCGTCTTTTATGATAAATATAGAATAGTAAAGGTTTAATTGGCCGCTGTAGTATAGTTGATGCACATATATGGTTTACCTTTTATGGTTCACTAAATACAAATGTTCTCACATGAGAGCTACATACTATACAGTTGGTCGAGACAAAGCTTGCAGCATTTGTCGAAGAAATTGTTGCTCCTCCTGGTTTGGTGAATGTTATCATTGATGGAGAGGTAAACACCTAACTATAACTCTGCAATTTGATTCTGGGGCTCTACAGCATCACAGTTTACTTATGAGGTTTTTGGTTGCAAACTGCAAGTGTTTGACCTTTTTCAGCTAGCTGTGACTTTAATACTTCAGTCTTCATGCACATTAGCACATGCAGATCAAAGAGTTACTGTACTATTACTCTGCATGTTCATGCACTATGTAACAATGGTTTCTTGTTTTAGTTAGAAACAAATTATTGGAGGGTGAAACGCACTAAAATAGTGACATCTAAATGTCAAGTTCAGCATCACAACATCACTATCCTCTCAATAGTTAGGATGATCCAGTATATTATATCTTATCTAGTTCTCTATTTCTATCAAATCACTGAAATTCATATGGATTTCTTTTTGTTGGTTTTGCTCGATATTTCTGGATCCATAGATATATATTGTTTCTTACCTCACTTAGAATAGCTGGACAGCATGGTTGAAGGGGGTAAGTAGGCATATGTTCGAATGAGAGAAATAGAGGAGAGACAGTTCTTATTGCTTGCATGAAATAAGATGCATAACATCCTTATATTCTGCATGCTTATGCCTTGACCTTTCCTAGACAGGAATGAATTCATTAATTTGCTAATACAGTTAGGCTCCCTAATATATCTTTCCCTACCCACAGATAGACTATTTTCTAATTGTCCGGACTCTATTCAAATCCTATTCTTTCCTATTCGTGCGTGTCTGACTTGGCTTCATAACTTTAGTACGACCTATCCAATAGGATGCTTCGATCCTTGTTCAATATGTGAACAACATGACACCCCTCCTGGAGAAGCAGATGGTTATCAAGCTGCCTTCAAATATGAACATGTGTTCACTAAAAAGTTGAACTCTCCTATGCCGGTATCCTTCTGAAGCAGCAGGAGTCCCCGTGCCTGTTTTGGCTGTTGTTTTTTAGTTGGTGACTTTTCATAACTCTTGGCCAACTGTTGCATGGCTTTTTGTGTGGTAATTGTATTTTAAGGCTCTGTTTTTGGTTGCTAAACTTAATCTTCTATGAAAAAATATGCATGAAAGAACGAAGCTTTTGGTTGGTCAAACGGTAGAAGCAAAATCGGGCTGAGCAAACTTGATAGACACTGCTGTCAATTATGATAGTCCCGTTTGTTTCAGCAGTCTTTTCTTATTTAACCCTTTGGCTAATCAATTTTTTCCTGCTTTCTTGCCTAATTTTGTATAGCACATTACAAATATATTCAGAAACTGCAAACTGACTCTAAGTTGGCGATCCCTGTCTTTCCTTTCTGCATTAATTTTATGTTAAACTTCTGTGAGACATTGTTCAAGTTTTCTATAAATGTAGGGTTGGCCCCTCTCCTGAGGAAAACAGCATAAAACTGTAGGTGTTTTCTCCTTTTCAATGAGAAACATCATGTAGCTTGTAGCATGTTTTTTTTTTAAGCTGGAAACTCTAGGGCAGGCCCCGAGAGAAGAATTTTACTAAAAGAGGAAATTGTGTACAAGAGGGGATAGGGGAATGTACAAAGGGCGTAGCCCAGGAGCAGAAAAGCTACATAGCGTCTAGCCAGATAACTGGGGGAGATCTAAGCTCATCATTCATTCTGTTAGAGAGAAGAAAAAAGGTCTTTTTTGAAGCAGAAGGACCAACCACTAAGACTAGGGTTTACATTGTAAAACATTAGCGCGTTTCGTTGCTTCGAAATGGACAAGCCGCCGCGCAAAAACCTCAAAGAACAAGGTTTTGCCAAAGTAGGATCTAGCTGAAGAGAGCATGGCGGCGAAGTCCAGATGTGGGTCTAGCCTCATGTTGATAGAGTTCCAACATGTATGATCTAGCTGAGGAGAGCATGTTGGGGAAGTAGCATACTGGAACTAGCAATTCACCCAACACATGGAAATTTAGATGTTTTGCTTTTCAATGAAAACATCATTATTCTTTTGTTTTCCTTATTGCTATGTGAGTCACAAGGATACATGGATATTATATAGTTCAATGACTTGCTATTCCAGTTTTTTTTGGCAGGTAAATGATGATTATATTAGAAGTCTAAACATATTGAGCAAAAAGTTGAGATTTGCTCAAGTTGATCCGATGATTAATGCATCAAATGCTCTGAAAGATATTAAGCAAGAACTGGAAAGGCTTCGGAAAAAGGCACTATCAAAGGTGACATCAGAATGCACTCTATAGATTGCTTTATGAGCTTGTACTCAAAGCTAACTGTACTGTTGAAGTGAGGCTTCCCATTTATTTGCCCCTTCCATTTACTTTGTCAGGTGTCCAACTGTATCATTGAGTTATTCTCATCCATGAGAAAGCCTGGAACTAATATCCAAATGCTGCAACACAATTTGCTTCAGAAGTATAGGTATATGTTGTGAAAAATCGTTTTCATATAGAATTACTAGCTATGCTTTCCTTTCTAGACAATAGTTATCTTTATAGTATTAGATCTCATGATATATAAAGATACATTCTCCGTCTCTTTTTCTCATGCCACCTCTTACATTTAACTATACGGGTCTGAATTTTTATGCATGGTCAGTTCTTATAACAGTCGGTTCTTTCTTAGTAAAGCCTTTCATTCACAAGCAAGTTGGGATAGGCTAGAGTTGAAACCCATAAGATCTCGAAACCAAGTCATGGTTCTGGCACATGGATGGCTAACTTCCACACACCCCTGTCCATGGCTAGTTCTTTGGTGATGTTCCAATCTTGTAGATCTGTCTTAACAAACTCCTTCCATGTCAAGTTTGGTCTACCACGACCCCTCTTAACATTCCCATCATGCTTTATCCGTCCGCTATGAACTTGCGCTTCCGGAGGCCTGCGTTGTATATGCCCAAACCATCTTAGACGATGTTGGACAAGCTTCTTTCAATCGGTGCTACCCCAACTCTCACAGATATCATCATTCTGAACCCGGTCCTTTCTTGTGTCGCCACATATCCATCTCCACATGCACATCTCTGCTACACCTAACTGTTGGATATGTCGCCTCTTGATTGGCCAACATTTTGTGCCATACAACATCACATGTCGAATCACTGTCCTATAGAACCTGCCTTTTACCTTCTATGGCACTCTCTTGTCACAGAGGACGCTAGAAGCTTGGCGCCACTTCATCCAACAAGCTTTGATTTGATTTGATTACTCACATCTTCATCGATAT
This sequence comes from Poa annua, assembly GCA_026929855.1. Classification (NCBI taxonomy): domain Eukaryota; kingdom Viridiplantae; phylum Streptophyta; class Magnoliopsida; order Poales; family Poaceae; genus Poa; species Poa annua. The sequence continues at coordinate 37,559,388 of CM049438.1, forward strand.
CGCCATCCTTCTGGAGCATAGACCCCAAATAGCGGAAGGTGTCTTTCTCACGTACCACCTGTCCATCAAGGCTAACCTCTTCCTCCTCATGCCTAGTAGTACTGAAACTGCACCTCATGTATTCAGTTTTTGTTCTACTAAGCCTAAAAGCTTTCGCTTCTAGAGTCCGCCTCCACAGCTCTAACTTTCTATTAACCCCTGCCTCGCTATCGTCGACTAGCACCACATCATCCGCAAAGAGCATACACCATGGGATATCTCCTTGTATATCCTTTGACGCCATGGATGATATGGAAGCACCGCAATGACTGTGTATTTGAAGATGCCCAACCCTCGGCTCATGCGCTCATCGACATCTGGGCTAGAGCGGGTGCCCACGGACTCCGGGATGGGATGTGTAGTGTGCACTAATTGTAATCGGTGGAACACTTGTACCCCTCCTAAGAGGTTGTAAACGAACTCTATCGTTTCAATGAAAGAAAACGCAAAGGTCCTTTGCGTTTTCTCGAAAAAAAAGACCCTAATGCAGTCCTATTTTAATTGCAAAGTCATCCATCACTTGTTCGAACACTTGTCACAACATTATCATACATTTCCGTAATGAGATTAATGTACTTTGTTGGGACTTTGTGTTTCTCCAAGGCCCGTCACATGACATTTCATGGTATCTTATCATATGCCTTCTCCAAGTCAATGAACACCATATGAAGGTCCTTCTTTTGCTCCCTGTATCTCTCCATAAGTTGTCGTACCAAGAAGATGGCTTACATGGTAGACCTCCAGGCATGAAACCAAATTGATTTTTGGTCACACTTGTCAATCTTCTTAAGCGGTGCTCAATGACTCTCTCCCATAGCTTCATTGTATGGCTCATCAGTTTGATTCAACCGTAATTAGTGCAACTTTGAACATCCCCTTGTTTTTGAAGATTGGCACTAATGTACTCCACCTCCATTCTTCGGGCATCTTGTTTGACCGGAAAATGAGGTTGAAGAGCTTAGTTAGCCATTCTATCGCTATGTCTCTAAGGCCTCTCTACACCTCAATGGGGATACCATCAGGGCCCATTGCTTTGCCTCCTTTCATCCTCTTCAAAGCCTCCCTAACCTCACCCTCCTACATACGTCGCACAAAGCGTGCCAGTATCATTAGAGAAGTCGTCTAGCTCAATGGTAGCTCTCATTCTCTCCATTGAACAGGTTGTTGAAGTACTCTCGCCATCTACGCTTGATCTCTTCGTCCTTCACGAGGAGTTGATCCGCTCCGTCCTTTATGCATTTGACTTGGTTAACATCCCTCGCCTTCCTTTCCTGGATATGGGCCATTTTATAGATGTCTCTTTCGTCGCCTTCCATCGTGTTTAGATGCTGGTAGAGGTCCTCATACGCCCGACCCCTTGCCTCGCTAACCGCTTGATTTGCGGCCTTATTTGCCCCCCTTGTACTTCTCCATGTTGGCTGCACTCCTAGGCGTCTGACAGTCTTTCTTCTCCTTAATAGCCTTCTAGACCTCAACGTTCCACCACCAGGTATCCTTAGCAACGCTTCTACTTCCCCTGCTCACCCCAAACTCCTCTGAAGCCATCTTCCGAAAGCAAGTCGCCATCCTCATCCACATACTGTTTGCATCGCCTCCTTCCTCGCAAGGGCCCTCCTTAATAACTCTCTCCTTAAGAGCTTGAGCTGCCTCCCCCTTTAGCTTCCATCACTTTGTTATAGCGACTTTGGCTAAAACGTGGAGACTGATACAGTTAAAACATGAAGAAACACAGAACAAGCATTACTTGCTAAGTTGAGTATTATAATTTCTTAAGTTGAAGGCCTACTAGTTCTAATGTTGTTTTCTCTGGTGTATTGCCAGTTAATGTTATTACGTTTAGTCCCATAGTTGCACTAATGAATAAACTAAGACAATATAATTTCATCATTTGTTTTATTTGGATTAGCCATGTCACTGTTGCATAGATAAGACATGGTAATCATTTTCTGTTTATCTGCTACATTAGTTGATGTCTGCTAACATGGTTTCACAGGTATCTTGTTCTCTTTCTTAAAGAGCATGGATTGGAGACATATAATGATGTCTGTGCAGCATATGCTGATAAAATGAACAAGGTAAATCTTTGTCACATTATTCACTTCTTTTTTTTGAGAAAAAAGAATAGGATTTTCATATCTATCCATCAGTACATAATATTGGGTGAAAAGTCTGAAGAGATTTTTCAAAATGTATGTCTGGTGTCAATGGGGCGGAGCTGGAGGAAACGTTTCCCTGATGCATCTCTCCAAAACATTCAGTATTAGAGTCTTGCAAGCTGAAATAATAACCTCCATGATGCACCTTTTGCAACCTAGCCTGATGCATTAGCCTTACTTAAGCTCACAAGTATTCGTGTACATTTCCTTGACCCTGATGCATGTGCATCAGGTTGAGCTTACACAGCTCCGCCCCTGGGTGTCATGCCTGTCCTATTAGGTTCTGGCAGCCTGGAAGATCAACAAACATGTTGAGCGGATAACGTTTAGCTGGCTGGCGATGAAATGTGACAGAATTGGTGGTTAGAATCCTGTTGAGAATAGACGGCGGTAGGCTGAGGGCTCCATTTCCTCTTGATTTTCTGGGTCTTCTGATGATTGATTTTTTACTTTAGTAAACTATCTACATTCAGCTGGAAGTCTGCACGTGTAGAACTTCATCTAGTCGCCACTCTGGCAGTATAAGCTATGCTTCCTTTCATCTGGCATGAGGGCATCAAGCTTAATCGATTCCTTTCACCCTTTGCTTGTCCCTCGTTTGCCCCTTAAGTTTTTTCTCATGGTATCAATCGAACCGTCTTTTTTCAGACATTTGAATCATATCGTCACCTAATTTACTAATACGAGCACATCTGCTGTGATGTCGAGACATTGTTCCTCCTGCATAGCCACCTGAACTCACATAGTGCGGTGATGATATGTCTGCCTGTATTGTCTCCTATCTTGTTGGCCATGATCACAAGTTGATGAGCAGTCAGTACTGTATGCATCTGTCCCAATTTACGCATTGGACATAGCAAGTTCCCTTGATTCTCACATTATAGATCACCATTTGATATTCATTCTCCACTTTTAATAGGGTGATCATGATTGCTATATGAATATATCATGATTGCTATTGTCCTTTCGCCCAAATAGGTGCTGAGTGCAGATTTTCGTGTGTACGTAGAAGCATTGGAGAAGTTGAAGCTAGATATTGGTGTATCAAGCGATGTGATTGGATATGACACCAATATTGTTGACCTTATAACAAAGGGGAGAGAGCAGTTGAGAAATCATCGTTTCATGTTTTCCTTAGGTGAACGATCAAACATTTTGAAGGTACAATGATTGTAAACTAATTGAATAGTATTCAAAATTTCACATTAGTTGTATTTGCAGCAGCTTCATGGTAATATTTGTTACCTCACTTTCCAGGAGATTGATCAGCCTGGCTTGGTACCTCGTATATCTGAAGCCAATTCTCTGAAATACCCGTATGAAGTTATTTTTAGGAGCCTACAAAAGCTTCTGATGGACACTGCTAGCTCTGAGTAAGTGAGTGTTGTGGTGGATCTACTAAGGCTAGCCGAGGGTGCACAGGACACAGGGTAGCAAAAAATTTCTTTGTAAAATAGCATTTTGTTCACCATGTATGCACCCCCTAAATATGATTTTTATCTGTCATGTCACCCTTTGTGCACCCTGGTTTCAGATCGTGTAGCTCCGCCACTGAGTGAGTGGTCATTTATTTGAACTGAAGTATGGTAATGTTACTAATAGATCCTGTTCATATACTTTTCAGGTATCTTTTTATCGAAGCATTCTTTGGCGAAGAGTCATTGTTTTATCGAGTTTTTGAAGGTGCACTCTTTTATTTTGCTTTTACTTATTCATCTTATTCTTCTCTTTTGCAGTGGCTACACGTTTATGCCAATATCGAACATCCTGTAATTACCTTCACAGAAGAATAGGGTGACATAACACTCTCTATCAAAAGTATCAAGATTCCAGTGTTAAAGAAGAATGTACACAAACATATAATTTGAATTCTCTGAAATATATGCAATTGGACATAATTTTTTCCTATGTTTGCTTGGGTGTAACTATTAGGTATTACCATATTGAAGAAGTATCTATATTATTATTAATTGCACATAATTAACACTGTTCTGCACCCCCTAGAATAGCTATTATGTACCCCTCAACCCCTGCTCCTTGCTGCCCCAAATCCCCAATTAATCCTGCACCCCCTCTTACACGCAAACCTAACCCGCTCTTGAACATCCCCCTTCCTGTGCCGCCTCTTCCTAGTATTTTTATTCCTACAAATATTGTGTTAACAAACCGAGCAGTTTTTTCTGAAGTAAGTTAGTAACCATGTTAATTTAATATCATTCACAATATTTAGGGTTTTGTATGAAATAAGTATGCTGTATTGTGAATCCAAAACACTTCATTGTAGCGTGGAAAATTACAAATGTTCTAGTTGTTTCCTTTCATTGTAGCGTGGAAAATTACAAGTGTTGCTTCAGATAACGTGACAAAACCTCACAACCTCTTTTATCCTTGTAACCTTCAGGACCTTTTGCAGTAATTGATGAACATTTGAAGGTTACTCTTCAAAACTTTCATGATGCAGTATGCCTGATGCTCATGATCTGCATAATTAAGAAGCACCAGGTATGGAGGTATTTGCATTTTTCCTTTACCGGGGCAGATAACTGAACTAGTGTTGTCGGTCTCTTTTTCCCACAATACAAATAGGAATAAGTAAACTGATAATCAATAAATTGACTGATCACAAGCTGGTGACGTCAGTTTCGCTATATGCATTCTTGGCTCTTCGGGCACGTTTCGGGACTACATAGTACATACCAACTTTGCTAAGTGCTCAATCTTTCACATTGCCTGGTCTCGTTGGAGGCCCTACAGGCGGTGGTTATGGAGTGCCAGCTAGCACCATACCCCATCAAGTACCTTGGAATCCCCCTTGCGATCGTCTGGTTGCCTAGTGAGGCATTCCAACCCCTTGTGGATTGCCTAGCGGACTGGCTGCCTTGAAGGCTTTTTCCTCGAGAAAATACAATAGAGTTTGTGTTTCATTTCATTAAATAGGAAGACATCAGGAGTACAACCTCCACAAAGGAGGGAAGGGACACGCACACACATACACACGACCGTCCTCACCAAGCGACTACAACCAGGTGAGGAGGTGCCCCCAAATTCCGACCGCAACCATGGAAGGCCTCACAGAGCCTGGCCTCCAGCCAAGAAGGGTGATGTGTCGAGACTTGGAGCAACAGGGTCACGCCATAGCCATTGCCAGACACCTCCAAACACGACCACATCTCCAGGACATTCATTCCAGGTCAACGTACCTTGCATCCATGCACCTAGAGAGTCGGTGGCTGGAAGGCTGGAACTACTGTGGCTATCTCCCGGGAAGTGGCGGGCGTACATTGCGTCCCGGAGGTCCGCGCCCTGTGCATCAGCCCACGCCAGAACAACACATTGCCAGTATCTCCAGCTGCCGCATCGGGTATGCCACATGCAGTCCAAGCAGCACCTCCAAGAAGGGAACGGCATTAAGACGCTGCCGCTGCCCAGTCTGGCTAGCCGGACCTAGGATTTTCTCCGATACTCGAGGAGAAGGTCCAATTGAGGGTTATGACAACACCTCCATTGAGTTAACGACACCCTCGGGCGTCGCTGTTGTCAGCGCTGGCCATCGCCGCACAGGGATTTCACCCAACTCATAAACATAGAGCACCGAAGACTGGCAAAGCAGGGTAGACCGGAGACGCGAACTAGGTCGTTGGAGAAGACCACGAACACAGGGTGTGAAGCCGAGAAGCATTGCCTGTCGAAGGAGGGAGGCGCCGGCCAGCCCACCAGGGAGCGCGTCGAGCAAGACTGACAGTGCTGTTAGGGCCAGCCTCCTGGACCGCGACCAATCCGAGGAGACCATGTCGCAACTCCTAACTGGTTGCTCCTTTTTGAGGATTATCTGGTACAAGGGTGCTATCTTGGATCTGATCCACATCCATACCACCTGTTGCCAAGGACAATTCTCGGACTAGTGGTCGATGGCCCTCGCCTCCTGCAAGAGGGCACTTTGTCTGAGTGATCACAGGCTCAGTTTGGTCGATTTGGAAACACCACAACGCACCTGTCTTTAGTAGCGCTCAGCCTTCTGTAGCCACCTTGTTTGGCACGATTAGGACCGAGGTACGTATGTGGGCAAAACATAGGGGTTATTGGCCTGCGCTAGCTGCTCCCCTAGATCACCCTCCTTGCTTGGGTTGAGTTGTATGGTGCGGTGTTGGTCTGGTTTTGAACTTGTACATAAACCTCTCTTTTCTATCAATGCGTCGAAACACGATCCTTTTTCGTTTTTGCGAATAAACATATGACCAGCAACACAAGCTAGGCCACATGGTGGCGATCACTGGGGAATTAGTAGAGTTTACGTCCCCCAACATGAGGATAACAAAGTGCAATTCCTGTCGGATTTCGAGCGTCATTCATATATTGTACTGTTGATCATTTGTGGGACTTTTAATTTGATCCTCTACCAATCACAAGAATAACGGCAACCTTCATCAGCCTATGATGTGTCACTTTCGCCACTTCATTAACGATGTCGAACTCAAAGACGTCTTATCTTTATGGCCGCGCTAACATGCTTGAACAAACGTGACTCACCCACCTTAAAGCGCATCGGTCATGTCGTGTAGCTCAAGTTGGGAAGTTGTGGACCCCGGTCTAGCTGATCACAGCCCAGATTGTGTATTTAACATCAAACCCATGATCAACGAGTCACTGAACATGATTAAATGGTAGCATAAGTTCACATCCATTACGTTACTGACTTGTCTTACACAAATAGGGGTCTCATGGTCAAGCCTTACTAATACACGCCACACTGGTGTAACTTCAACAAAATAGCAGCAGAAACTTCAACAGAACAGCGGGCCCAGGCCAACGTGTCTTTACCATACAGGCAGCGGACTTAGGAAGCATGCTTAGCATCGTCCTAGACGCCGTGGAAGAACTCTTCCACCTGTAGCCTGTAGGTCTTCTTCAATAGCTGGCCAAGTCAACAAGTCAGGTGAGTACTTTGAATGTACACTCAAGCAACCCAAAAAAGGATAATAACTCGTATGAACACACAACTTGTACAAAGGAAGGGCTACTCGTCTAAGCTGGAGTATCAGAGTATCTGATACTTGTGAAAGCTAGAGAGGATTCGTGTGAAAGCTAATTTTCACCTTTGTAGATTCGTGTGAAAGCTAATTTTCACCTTTGCAAGTATCAGAGTAGATTGCCAACAGTTAAAGCGGAGTTTGAAAAACGTACTTTTATCATAGGCAGTGTTCCTGTCAGTTCCTCGGAAAAAATTTAGGCACGGCTTTGACCAAGATTACTCTAGTAATGTGTGGTTTATATGATAGAAAATCATAGTTATCAGTAAGTATTTTTGAAAATGAAACTAGTAGCCAGTTTCACCACGTAGTAAGAAAGTAGTTCTTGGTTAAAGCCCTGTTTTAACAAAACGTAATACGTCTACATTATGAAACCGAGGGTGTTGTAATTTGAGCAATTATAATATTTACCAAGAATGGCAATTTTTTTTGGTGAAATGTAATAAACATAGCACCATGATCTTCATTATATAAAGAGAAGGAATAGATGATAGACAACTTTTGTCACAGATGAGACATTGTAACAAGGGTACTGTTCTGCCATCCTTCAGACTTAAATGTAGATCTATACTCTCCAGAGTGAAAGTAGTCATTTCTCAAGTAAGAAACAGTGACAAGAAAAATTCCTAGCTGTAATAGCATGAACTTTAGGTGCTTCAAAGTCCATTGCTTAAAAAGAATAAAATTTTCCTGAGTCTACTATGTCAAATGTTTGCAAAACAAGATAACAAGAATTGTTTTCTCTTTATTTTTTCATTTCAGTTGGTTATGTCCAAAAGGCGACTTCCTTGTCTGGATACATATTTGGATAAGGTTTGTGTCCGGGCATCAGTTTATTCTAAATGCCCTGCTAACCATGTTCTTAAAAATAGCATTCTCTTTGTTTATGTATTAAATAAATTTACCCCTATCCTCTTCTCTTTAGGCTGTCATCTATCTCTGGCCACGTTTCAAGACAGTGTTTGACATGTATATTCATAGCTTGTACCAATGCAATGTGAAAGTGATATGGGTGGATGGGACTCATGCAAACCACATTGTACGGTGCTATGTGGAGTTCACAGCATCCCTTGTTCAACTTAATGCTGAATGTGGAGATGGTCAGGTTAGTTTAGTCGCATAAACTAAGCTCTTAGCATTGGATAATGCTAGCATTAGCTTCTTTCGTTTCTGAAGGCAAATCTGCAGTCAAATGTTCTGAAGTATTGTTGGTAACCACCATATTAAATGTACTCTCACCTCCTAGGAGGATTGTAACTTAAAACTCTCCCTTTTCAATGAAAAGAAACGCAAAGGCTTTTTGCGTTTTCTCAGAAAAACCACCATATTTTTTTTGTCCTGAGCACACACTAACATGCTATCCTTCCATTCTATATTTGTACTCAATGACCTTGATCACCTGCTTGCACTCATTTAATCTGCATGTTGTTCATTTAATCGTCTCATGTAATTGTTACATGTTGTATTAATTTTTTTGGATGACGTAAGAAGTACTATTCAAAATACATTTCATTTATCTGCTGATTGATCTTTGGTGCACATGATGAAAACATGCCATCACTCAGCAAGTCCATATAGAATAGCTGTGAGACGGCAAAAGTGACTTTACACACAATGCAACAGTTTGAAAGAAGTGCTATGTGAATTATTAACGGAAATCCTTATCCAAGAACAGAAATTAAAGTACATATTGGGTTCCACTAAAATCAACTTTTAACATGGAATATATATCTTTAAGGGCTGGCAGGATTTCTGTTCTAGCTTTAGCAATACCATAGTGCTGGTATCTGCTTTTCCAATAGCTTTCTTAGTTCAGCTAGATACCCTGTTTTTCTTCATGTTTTTTATAGTATTATATTTATATGATTTATGCAGCTTGATATCAGTTTGGAACGGTTGCGGTTGGCTGTTGATGACCTACTTGTTAGATTTGCTGAAAAGTTTACAACTCCGAAACTGCGACACCTGTTTCTCTTGAATAATTATGACATGTCCATCTCCATCCTGAAGGTTAGTTTGTTGCCTTGACATGTTCAATTATTCTTCTTGTTATCCTTTCAACCTTTTAGGCTTTACTGCAACTATTTATTTCAGGAAGCCGGTGACAATGCGAAAAAACTGCAAAGGTACTTTGAAGAGAAGCTGGAGAGTAGTCTGGTGTCATTTGTGGTAAGACTATCCTGTCACCCTTCTTGTATGTGCAACTGCGGTGCAGGATTTTTTTAGAGAAAACGCAAAGGACCTTTGCGTTTTTTTCATCGAAAAGGTAGAGTTCGATTACAATCCCCTAGAGGCAAGGTGAAAATGAAAAACTATCAGTGTACATCCCAAGTCGGTGGTAGCAGCACTCTCAGACCGAACGCGCCGGCACGGGCCCAAAGCGAGGCCTCTTCCTTGATGCTGGCCATCACAGCGTTTGTGGAGGGCTGGGTGTTGTCAAAGACGCAGGCGTTGCAGTGCAGGATTAACTGTTGGATTATTTTTTTGACTTCCGGTGGTATCTGGCTTAGACATGATTCTGTGGAACTCTAGGTTGGAGTCTGGAATTTAATCTCCTGTTTCAGTTTCAATCACTCGATGGCTGATTTTGCCTTTATGATATTTTATATAATATTCTGCAAAATGAATTTAATACTATCATCAAAAGGTCATGCACAGATGTGGATTTCTTGCTTTTGATATATTGGTGGTAGGCTGGTAGCTGAGAAGATATGCCTGTTCGTTAAGTTGTGGGCGTTACTACAAAAGGATGCACACAAGATGTTAAAAACCTTAAAATTTATTAGTCATGCTGGTTAAATTTGTCGCCAACTTAGCGTATGCTACATGGATGCATTATGTATGCTGTTAGTTTTTTATCAAGCTAAAATTAGCTGATTTATAATGTAATTTTTTTCTGAGATGGAAATTAATCGACTGAATTTTTCCCATGTATAGCTTTGATATTTTTGCAATCTTTGGTGGTGTACAGGATGAATTGCTCATGGAGTATTTTGGTGATTTAATTAAGTTTGTGAAGAGTCACATTTGTAAGTTAAACCAAACTATAATACCATCGGATGTTATTGTTATTGTTACTCACAGGAATATGCACAAAATGACTTCATTTGTTTTTTTTCAGCTGAAGACCTGATTTCGTACACTGAGCCCCCAAACATTGCTGATGTTGAGCCAGTTGTGAAGAACTTTGCTGTGAAGTGGAAAACTGCTCTCGAGCACATGCACAATGAAGTTGTAACTTGTTGCAGTAACCTTGTGTCTGGTATGGCGATTCTGAAAGCAGCGATGGCTCAGTTGCTTAATGACTATAACAGACTCTCAGAATGTGTTAAGATGATCCCAGGTGGATCTTCTTTGAACAGGAATCTGGTTTCTATCACCTCGCTATCATACGAAATCAGGAAATATTCAAGAACACTCTAGTTCTTGAATGGTATGCTATCTGGGCACATATCCACCGCCTTTATTCAATAATGACTCAAATGTTCGAATTGACACTCAAGATCCATGCTTCCGTCCAAGAAATAGTAAAAATAAAGCTGAAAAATGTTATAGCATTGATATTCTTTTTTATCCCGCACAGCCAAATAATGTCATTTGTAGTTGGCTTTCAATACTAGACAACAGTGCAACTTTGATATTTTGTACTTTATCCTCCTACTTATTTTATTGGATGTACTGTTGCTGGAAGATCTATGGATCAAATTATACTCGTCAACAGTGATAGTCACAGTTTATTCCAGGAAGTTTTTGTCTACTTGTGCAGTACATATACTAGTTTTCCATGAAGAGAAAGCGCTGTTGTAGTAGAGGTAAAGTTAGTGACTGGTAAGGATCTTCTTATTATGAAATCCCATTTCATGAATAGCCTCATTGGTTGCCCAGCTTACATACAGTGCTCTGATATATATACTTTGCATTACCTGATGACTGTATGATAGAATTACGATAGTACGAAATCCTCCAGGCTCCAGTTATCCTTGACACCAGACATGTTTTCGACACCCTTGGACTTGACATATCGACCAAGTAGTTTCAGTTCACCTATCATTGTCGATTGGTGAAGGTAAGTACACATTAGCCCTACTTTTCCTCCCAGATACTTTACACTTTCCTTTTGGATTTTAATAATGTGTCATGGAACTAGCCGTAGCTGGAGCTGGTCCAATTGAAATTCAGATGCTCATGAAAAACTTTTTTAAACCCCTTTTTGTTAGTTCATGTTAACTACATGCAGGAAGTTCAAGTTTTTTCTAGAATGCTTGCGAATTGGCAGAAAATGATCGCATGCTACTTCTGCAAGAAGTTCAAGTATACATGTTTATGTGAGGAAATCAACTTATTACACATTAGACTAATAAATCACCAATAACTTAGAAAACTCTGCTGCTAGGATTTCACCAATATGTCAATTGAGGGGTGGGAGTTTGTTCTGATTATGAAGCGTCGAAGACTTTTTTTTTAGAATAAAAGGGTCTTCCCCGATTTCATTAACGAAACCAGACAACAATGTCCGTTCCAACACACCTTCCCCACCAAGCCAACAAATGGCACCCAATAGTGAAGATAAGCAGCTAAAACATCTATTATAGAAAGTTTCCAGGCAGGGAAAGACAATGCCAAGGCAATCCTAAAACTATCAGGAACTCTCCATTTTTTTATTCCCCGTGCTTGCCACCATTTGTTGCTTCACTACAGCTTCAGCTCCTCCTTGACTCACACTGTCAACCTCGGGATCCACGACGCCCAGCTTCTCCTTGCTCCGAACACCTCCCTTGTGACCTTCTCCAGCAGCTTAGCAAAGAACTCCAGCTTGTCCTTTGCGTCCTGTTTCACCTGCAACAAACTCCACCAATTAATCCAATAACAGATTTTATAAACAACATCACAAGGTTCATTAGGCCAGACCCCCTCAAAACATGCTCCATTTCGGACTTTCCAAATCCCCCACATCACCGCAGCAACACCCACTGTTAAAATGTTTCTATCTCTTTTATTCTGTCTCTTAACCCACACCGAAATGACATGATTAGCTGAGGTAAACTGAGATTCAATCCCAAAAGCACAACCAATCACATTCCAAATGTACCTAGCCAGAGGACACTCAAAAAAGAGGTGATTTATGGTTTCTTTTTTTGCCACAGAACATACACCCTTCCTCACATATCCCTCCTCTATGTTTAAAGCATCTCTAGTTAAAATGCTTTTCTTAAGCACCAACCACAAGAATTTCTTAATTTTTAAAGGCAATTTAACTTTCCACAGAAATTTATAAGGAACTACTCTTCGAGTTTGCATCAAGGTGTAAAAAGACTTTACTGAGAAAGCACCGGATTTAGTTAACTTCCAAGTTAATCTATCCTACACCTCCGACAGTGTCACTCCCACCAGCACACCTCTTAGTTGATCCCACTGTTCTTGTAGGCTCCCACTTAATGCTCTCCTAAATTGTAGGTTTGTAATTCCAACTTCAATTGCATCCTTCACAGTTACCATTTTATTTATTGAGATACAAAACAACCTAGGATTTTTTTTGGATAAGCTATCATCTAGAATCCAATGATCCTCCCAGAAGCTGGTTCTCTCTCCATTTCCAATTTTTACACTACAACAAGGCCAAAATAGTTTTTTAACTTCCATCAGCCCTTGCCAAAAGTGTGAATCTCCATTTTTCCTACCCACTTGACACAGAGTGGATTTTCTCAGATATTTTTCCCTAAGAATTTGCTGCCAAAGCCCTTCCTCATTAAAGAGTTTCCAAAGCCATTTAGACAGCAAAGCTATATTCATTACCTCCAAGTCCAGCACTCCCAAACCCCCCTGATCTTTAGGTAAGCAAACAATGCTCCACTTGACCAGGTGATATTTTTTCTTGTCTTTGTCTGGTGACCAAACAAATCCATTCCTTAATGAATCCATCTCATCCTTAACCCAACAGGTACTCTATAAAAAGAGTACATGTAGAGAGGCACACTAGAGAGATAGAGAGGAATTAATCAAAGAGACCCTCCCAGCCATAGCTAGTAATTTCCCTAGCCAGGGAACTAATTGTTTCCCCAATTTCTCAATTGGAGGCTTCCAATCTAAGATCTTAATTCTTTTTTTTATCAATAGGAACCCCTAAGTATTTCATAGGTAGCTTACCAGCATTACAAGTGAGGATTCCTTCAAAATCCTTTGTCCTGCTGGCCACAGATCCTAGACAATAGATATCACTTTTGTGGAAGTTAATTTTCAACCCCGACATTTGCTCAAAGAGACAAAGAATTACTTTCAAGTTTCTGGCTTGTTCAACATTGTACTCTAGTAGCAAAATGGTGTCATCTGCATATTGCAATATTGACACTCCATTAGTACAAGAGATGTAGCCAAACCAGTCAGCAAACCCTGCTCTTGTGCTTTTTCAATTAATATTGCTAATACATCCACTTCTACATCAAAAAGGAGAGGAGACAGGGGATCCCCTTGTCTCAACCCTTGATAAGTAGGGAAGTAAGCACCCACCTCTCCATTTACTCTCACCCCCACCTTTCCACCTGTGACCACCTTCATTATCATGTCAATAAATTTATTAGGGAAGCCCTTCTTTTTCAATACTTGAACTAAGAAAGGCCCTTTTATTTTGTCGAAGGCTTTCTCAAAATCAATTTTAAAAATCACCCTTGATTTCTTGTTGCTATGCATATCATTTAACACCTCATGAAGTATGCACACTCCTAAAATATATCTCCCCTTCAAAAAAGTTGTTTGAGTGGCTTTATAACTTTTTGGATTATCTCTGAAATTCTACTTACCGATACTTTTGTCAGTATTTTCAGAGACACATTCAAAAGGCATATTGGTCTGTATTTTTGAATTTTGTCTACATCATTTCCTTTTGGCACCAAGGTAATAACCCCATAGTTAAGCCTGGCCACATCCAATGTCCCTGCGTGAAATTCGTTCAGTAAAATAAAGAGATCATCCTTGATAATCTCCCAATTTTTCTGATAGAAATCTGCATTGAAACCATCTGGACCAGCAGCTTTATTAGTGGCCATACCAAAGACAACAACTCTCAATTCTTCCATAGTAAAAGGTTTAACTAAATTCTCTGAATCCTCCATTGAGATTCTAGCAAGCCCATTTGTCTCTAACTGAATATTGGAAGGCTTTGGATGCCCAAATAAGCTTTTGTAGTATTTAGTAATATACTCCAAAAGGTTTTTTTTGGCCTTCCACAACCCCCTCCTCTTGCATCAGTCCTATTGTAGTTTTCCTCCTCCTCCCATTAGCTTTTGCATGATAATTTAGTATTATTATCACCCTCCAAAAGCTCCTTTTCCTTGGATCTCTGAATCCATTTCATCTCCTCCCTAACCATCTCTCTTAGTTGCTTTCTGATTTTAATCTGTTCTGCTCTATCAGCAACATTGAGTCTAGTTGACTCCCCCTTCCTATCAATCAAATCTAAATCTTGAGCTAATTTTATTCTTTTCCTTTTGTAATCCCCCCTCACATTTTAGTCCCATCCTGTTAGCACCCTTCTAATGTTTCCAAATCTCTACTGCCATCTATCAATTGGTGATCTCCCCATATAATGCTTGTTCCAATGTTTATCTAACAAGGGTTTGAAATCTGCTCTTAAGAACCAACTGTTTTCAAAATGAAAAACATTTGGTCTTTGAGCTTTTTCCCCAGTCTGGATCAACAAAGGAGTGTGGTCAGACAATTCACTAGGTAATGTAGTCACACATACCAGGGGTAATGTTCCTCCCAATTATGTGCATGTCCAACAGCTCATAAGTTAGGTCCTCATGATTATTGCACCAGGTGTACTTTCTACCAGTGAGAGTTAATTCCAAGAGTTCCCATTGTTCAATTATTGCATTAAAAAGAGGGCTCCACTTGTTATAACCTCCTTGTTTATTCTTATCACTTGTCCTCCTAGTCAAGTTGTAATCTCCAGCAATAATAATGGGATGTTTGGATTTCCTCATGACATGGACAAGTTCCACAAGGAATTTTGCTTTGCCATCATTTTGATCATCTCCATATACCACCACTTAATTCCAAGTAAAATTCCTTTCCTTCTATGTTACCAATATTCTCTCAAAATATACCTCATTTTTCTTTTCTCTTATCTCCAAAGTGTCATTGTTAATTCCTACCAAAATCCCTCCTGATCTACCTCTGGAGGGGATCCCTTCCCAACTGAAATCCTTGCCTCCATTAAGAAGCATCGAAGACTAGAACTTGAATTTATATCACTGTGATTCGAAAAATCATTGCAAAAAATGATGATGCATGGCTAAAGTGCACTTGCGGAGTTTGGAGTAGAGAACCAAAGGGGATTTATGAAGTCTTATAAAAAATGGTCATTCCACGCAAATACTACCTAACAGGCTAACACTAGTTAGCCAACGCTTTGACTTTATCCATGTCTGCCTATATTAACAACACACGGTTCTGGTCTGTAAGATAGTAGCTGTTTCCGTGTTTTTACATCACTGACGGCAACCGTAAATTCGATGTAGCCCATGTAGTAGTGGCTCAAAGTCAGGACCCAAATTTACCAGCCATTGCCCACTGTTGTGATATGATATTGCAAACCATCCTTTTTTTCGATAAAGGGCGCTTTATTACTTAAAAGTTTTAAGCGTTTACACCCAGCCTCTACATATCTAAGATGCACACAGCTGTCCCACGGTACGTATACCAAGTCTGAAATAAGACGTATTACATATCAAAATGAGCAAATGTAACTACGCCTGAGGTTGTGGCGGCTCGATCCGTAGATTATGCTGCCACCCATGATGGGAAAAAGTATCCCTCGCCGTGGACTCCAACCGTACACAGACCTCCGTAAATAGGTCTCGGTGCTCCACCCGCTGTAGAGACGACCATAAACGGAGTGTACCGGTACACCGGTAGATGACCTGCAAAGGAGAAGACATTTTATTATTAAACACTTTATCATTTCTACATAGCTAAAGCGACCAGATGACGGCAAGCGCTCACACCCTAATAAGCGTCCTAAACCGATTATCGATACCGTGTAACCAATTCCCAAAGATATTGGTCACACTGCGTGGTGGATAAAGGTTAGATGCTACTTGGATGATTGACCATATAGATCTCGCGAACCGACAGTGGAAAAAGAGATGTTTTATCGTCTCATCCTGATGACAGAACACACACCCCTTACTTCCATGCCAGTTCCGTTTAGCAAGATTGTCTTTGGTTAGAATAACTCCACGACGGAGATACCATCCAAACACTTTGGTTTTCAATGGAATCTTCATCTTTCAAAGCAACTTGTTGCTATCAACCGGTATGTGAAGATGGGATAATGCACTATACATGGAGTCCACAGAGAATTTTCCATTCTTGTGTAGATTCCATCGAAATTCGTCTGGCTCAGCGGAAAGTTGTACAGAGGCTAACCGTTGAAGAAGGGTTTGCCATGCAACTAGCCTTTGACCAATCAAATTTCTCCTGAACGTTACATCTGGAGGTGAGGTCGCCATTACCTTCTTAATGGTATCACTTTTGTAACGAACAATATTATATAATGCCGGATATTGTTCTCGGAGCGGGGCATTGCCTAGCCAAGTGTCCTCCCAGAACCTTATCTGAGACCCATCTTTAATCGAAAAATGTCAAATCTGAAGAACTGTGACTTCGCAGCCATCAGACCGGCCCAAAAATGCGAATCACCCTGTTTCCAAGAAACTTGTGATAACGGTTTGGACCCCACATATTTCCGATTCAGGAGGGTTTGCCACTGACCATCTTCGGTCAAGAGCTTAAACAACCATTTACCTAGAAGAGCTGTATTCTTGAACTGTAGGTCATGAATTCCCAACCCTCCTTGGTCTTTAGGTGTACAAACCACACTCCATTTAACCAGTCGATATTTCTTCTTCTCGCTATCCCCTTGCCAAAAGAATCTAGACCGATAATAATCTAGTCTTTGGAGTACGCCTTTTGGCAGGAGGAAGAAGGATAACATATATATTGCCATATTGGTGAGCACCGAATTAATGAGTATCAATCTTCCCCCTAGGGACAACAATTTGCCTTTCCAGCTACTTAAACGTTTTTGTAGCCTTTCTTCGACGCATTTCCATTCGGCAATAGTGAGCCTCCGATAATGAATCGGGATGCCTAAATACCGAATCGGAAATTGACCTTGCTCACAACCGAAGAGCTCGACATAGAGATCAGCCTCGTCTAAAGCCTTGGCAAAACAGAACAACTCACTCTTATGAAAATTAATTTTCAGACCTGAAAGCTGCTCGAAGGTTGCTAAAATTAATTTCAGGTTTCGAGCTTTTTCAATGTCATGTTCCATAAAAAGAATTGTGTCATCGGCGTATTGAAGGATTGAGAGACCCCCGTCAACAAGATGAGGAATCAACCCTTCAATCTGACCATCAACTTTAGCACGCTCAATCATAATAGCGAGCATATCCGCCACTATATTGAATAGCATGGGGGATAGTGGATCGCCTTGTCTAAGACCTTTTCGAGAATGGAAATAGCGTCCAACGTCATCATTAACTTTGATGGCCACGCTACCACCAGACACGAAATTACGGATTAGAGCACGCCACTCATAAGCTTTTTCATAAGACCACTTAACTTTATCATAAGCTTTTTCAAAATCTAATTTAAGAATAACCCCATTAAGCTTTTTGGTATGTAGCTCATGAACCGTCTCATGCAACACAGCTACCCATCAAGAATATTGCGTCCTTGCATGAAGGCAGTTTGTGAGGGACTGATACGTCTCAAACGTATCTATAATTTCTTATGTTCCATGCTTATATTGTGCCAATTGCTACATGTTTTATATACACTTTTGTATCATTTTATGTATTTTCTGGGACTAACCTATTAACAAGATGCCACATTGCCAGTTGCCAGTTTTCTGCTGTTTTTTGTTTCAGAAAAGTTGTTAAGGAAATATTCTCGGAATTGGACAAACGAAACGTCAAAGTGCTTATATTCCTCGGGAGGTTCCAGAACACCGAAGAGGAAACGAAGGTGGACCCCGAGGGGCCCACACCCCCTCCCGGCGCGGCTCCCCCCTTAGCCGCGCGAGCACAGGGTGTGGGGCCCTCGAGGCCCCGCCGCCTTCGCCCTTTCGCCTACTTATACCCCTCGGATATCTAAGACCTAGGACACGCACCTTTTTCCTCCACGAAGTCCAGAGCCGCCGCCGTCGTCAACCCTAGATCAGGAGGGTTCAGAAGCTCCTCCCGGCACCCTGCCGGAGAGGGGAATCATCACCGGAGGGCTCTACATCACCATGCCCGCCTCCGGACTGATGCGTGAGTATTTCATCCTTGGACTACGGGTCCATAGCAGTAGCTAGATGGTTGTCTTCTCCTCTTGTGCTACCATGTTTAGATCTTGTGAGCTGCCTAACATGATCAAGATCATCTTTATGTAATGCTACATGTTGTGTTTGCTGGGATCCGATGAATATTGAGTACTATGTTATTGCTTCATAATATATCTTGTGAGTGCGTTGTTTATGATCTTGCATGCTCTCCGTTGCTAGTAGATGCTCTGGCCAAGTAGATGCTTGTGACTCCAAGAGGGGGTATTTATGCTCGATAGTAGGTTCATGTCTCTATTTAATCTGGGGTAGTGACAGCAAGCTCTAAGGTTGTAGATGTACTGTTGCTACTAGGGATAAAACAGTAGTACTTTATCTAAGGGTATTTGTATTACTTACATTACACACATTGCCTAATGCAATAATCTGTTGCTTGCAACTTAATACTGAAAGGGGTGCGGACGCTAACCGGAAGGTGGATTATTAGTCATAGATGCGGTTGGAACGGTCTATGTATATTGTTGTAATGCCCAAATGAATATCACACTAGCCATCATAACTATAGTATATGCATCATTATGCACTTCTTTATTCTGTCAATTGCCCAGCTGTAATTTGTTTACCCGCATGTATGCTATTATTATTTATGGAGAGACACCACTAGTGAACTGTGGACCCCGGTCCTTTTTCCTCAAACTGATAAACAATCCTACTACAATCCTGTTACTTTTATTCTCTGCAAGCAAACATCATTCTCCACACATACGTTTAATCCTTTGTTACAGCAAGCCAGTGAGATTGACAACCTCACTGTTAAGTTGGGGCAAAGTATCTTGGTTGTGTTGTGTGCAGGTTCCACGTCAGTGCCGGAATCCCTGGTGTTGCGCCGTGCCATATTCCGCCACCAACAACCTCCGGAAGATCTCTAATTTCCTACTGGTTCGATAAACCTTGGTTTCACAACTGAGGGAAAACTTGCTGCTGCACTACTTCATACCTTACTCTTGGGGTTTCCCAACAACACCTCACCGGTGCCATCAAGCAATTTTTCTGGCGCCGTTGCCGGGGAAATTGGAGTTCCTTCGTTCAGAAGATTTTGTCTCCCTCGTCACCAGCAATTTTTCTGGGGAAGCTAAGCTCTTCTACGAGGGGAGTCTCTCACATCCAATCTTTTTATTTTGTTATTGTATTGCTTAGTTTATTTTTATTATAGTCTTGTTTGCTTAATATCAAAAATACAAAAAAAATAGTTACTTGCAATTTATTTACTTTATATTATTGTCTTGTTTGCTTAATATCAAAAATACAAAAAAAATTAGTTACTTGCATTACTATTTTTTTATTCCGGTTTAGTTTTTATTATTTCGGTTTGTTATTTATTATTTCGGTTTACTTTTTTTTAATTTGCTAAAATGAGTACTGCTGAGAATACTAAGTTGTGTGACTTCACTAGCACCAATAATAATGATTTTATATGCACTCCTATTGCTCCACCTGCTTCTAAAGCAGAATTCTTTGAAATAAAACCTGCTTTGTTAAACCTTGTTATGAGAGAGCAATTTTCTGGTGTTAGTACTGATGATGCTGCTGCCCATCTAAATAATTTTTTTGAACTTTGTGAAATGCAAAAGCAAAAATATGTAGATGGTGATATTATAAACTGAAATTATTTCCTTTCTCTTTGAGAGGAAGAGCTAAAGAATGGTTGCTTTCATTGCCTAGGAATAGTATTGATTCATGGACTAAATGCAAAGATGCTTTTATTGGAAAATACTATCCTCCTGCTAAGATTATTTCTCTAAGAAGTAGCATTATGAATTTTAAACAACTTGATAATGAACATGTTGTTCAAGCTTGGGAAAGAATGAAATCTTTGGTTAAAAATTGCCCTACCCATGGACTGACTACTTGGATGATCATCCAAACCTTTTATGCAGGACTGAATTTTTCTTCAAGAAACCTTGATTCGGCTGCGGGAGGTACCTTTATGTCCATCACTTTGGGGGCTGCAACAAAACTCTTGGATGATATGATGGTGAATTATTCTGAGTGGTATACTGAAAGGACACCTCAAGGTAAGAAGGAAAATTCTGTTGAAGAAACCTCCTCTTTGAGTGAAAAGATTCATATTATTATGTCTATGCTTGTGAATGGTAAATCTCATGTTGATCCAAATAATGTTCCCTTAGCTTCTTTAGTTGCACAAGAAGAGCATGTTGATGTGAACTTCCTTAAAAATAACAATTTCAACAACAATGCCTATAGGAACAATTATGGTAATAATAACTATAAGCCCTATCCTCCTAATAATAGTGGTGGTTATGTTAATTCTTATGGTAATTCTTATAGCAATAATAGGAATACCTCCACTGAACTTGAAACCATGCTAAAAGATTTTATCACTACACAAACTGCTTTTAATAAAACTGTTAAGGAAAAGGTTGGTAAAATTGATATTCTTGCCTCTAAGGTTGATAGTCTTGCCCTTGATATTGATCTTTTAAAATCTAAAGTCATGCCTAATGATACTAAAGAGAGTAAGACTTTTGCTAAAATTAATGCCATCCAAGTTAGAATTGATGAAAATGTTAGGATGATGGCCCAACTGCATGCTAAATGGGAAAGAGAGAAAGAACTAGCTAAGAAAGATAATATTGTTAAAGTTTTTACTATTACCACTACTGAAAATAATGTTACTTCACATGCTAGTAAGCCTCCTACTATTAATGGTAACATAGTTGGTGGTGGAAATATTCCTTCTACTTCTTCCAAAAAGTTAAAATTGCCTAAAACAGCTGAAACTATTATTGATAAAAGTGCTGAAATTTTTAAGAACATAGGAGCTGGTGGTTCGGTTTGCTTTGATGATAATAATTTTGATTTTGATAATGGTAATATCACTGAAGTTATTAAGTTCTTGCAAAAGTTAGCCACATGTCCTAATGCTAGTGGCATGAACTTGGCATTTACAACCCATATTACAAATGCTCTCATTAAGGCTAGGGAAGAGAAATTAAAACTTGAAGCTTCTATCCCTAAGAAGTTAGAAGATGGTTGGGAGCCCATCATTAAAATAAAAGTGGATAAATTTGATTGCAATGCTTTATGTGACCTTGGTGCAAGTATCTCTGTTATGCCTAAAAAGCTTTATGATATGTTTGATTTGCCACCTATGGAACATTGTTATTTGGATGTTTTTCTTGTTGATAATGCTATGAAGAAACCTGTGGGGAGAGTCAATGATGTTCTTATTATGGTTAACAATAACCTTGTCCCCGTTGATTTTATTGTCTTGGATATTTAATGCAACCCATCTTGTCCAATTGTGTTGGGAAGACCTTTTCTTAGAACTGTGTGTGCTATTATTGATATGAAAGAAGGAAATATTAGATACCAATTCCCACTCAAGAAAGGTATGGAACACTTCCCTAGAAAAAGAATGAAGCTACCTTTTGATTCTATCATTCGTACAAATTATGATGTTGATGCTTCATCTATTGGAAACACTTGAATATCACTTTCCGTGACTAGCTGAAAGGCATTAAAGAAAAACGCTTATGGGAGACAACCCACTTTTTATTTCTGTTATTTTATTTTATTGAGTCAAGGAAGATGCCTACCTCTGTAGCAATTCCTTTGTATCTTTACTTTATTGCATTGTTGTGTCAAGTTAAGCCTCTAGTAGAAAGTTGATGCTAGATTTGGATTGCTGTGCTGAAACTGTTTTCTGCTGTCCACCGTTAAATTCATAACTATTCACAGAAAAATCGGATGGACCTGGTATTTTTTGTACGTAATCCTCAGAGATATATGCAACTTTCATTAGTTTTGAGTTTTCTGATTTGAGCAAGTTAAGTGCTTCGAAAAAATTCGTCTTTAGGGACTGTTCTGTTTTTAACAGATTCTGCCAATTATTTTGCAATGCCTCTTTTACTATTTTTAATGGATCTTTTTGTTCCATAAAGTATCAGTGGCTGTAGCTAATGTCCAGTAGCATTGGTAGCAATTGTGTTCATGCAGAATATAAGAATTTTTTGTGCACTAACCCTATAATGAAGTTTACTTTGAGTTTGGTGTGGAGGAAGTTTTCAAGGATCAAGAGAGAAGGATGATATGATGTGATCAAGAAGATGAAAGAGCCAAAGCTTGGGGATGCCCCCATGGGTCACCCAATCATATCTCAAGAAGACTCAAGCGTCAAAGCTTGGGGATGCCCAAGGCATCCCCTTCTTCATCAACAAACTATCAGGTCATCTCTAGTGAAACTATATTTTAATTCAGCCACATCTTATGTGCTTTACTTAAAGCGTCTGTTTGTTTTTGTTTTTGCTTTTGTTATTTTTGTTTTCTGAATAAAATGGATCCTAGCATTCCTTTGTGGGAGAGAGACACGCTCCGCTTTTTCATTTGAATACTCGTATTCTTCACTTATATTTGTTGAGTATTCTTCTATAGCTACTGCAATACTTTCAACTCTTGTTTTTCATGCATCTCTTGTTCAGAGCTGTTAGTTCTCATATGTTATACTCTCTTACTTCATTGTTAAATTCTTGGAGAGTTTATTGTCGGCCCAATGAGGACCGGGGTGTGCATAGCCCACTCTCTACAGGCCTCGCCCGCGACAGATTCGACAAAACGACTAAGGACCAAGCTACCGCTTGGAGAGACCCTCGAGAGGCATCTCCTCTTGAGGGCCTGAAGAGGAAGTCAGGGCCTGAAGAGGACCCCGCGCTTCAAGAGACTCCCCAAGGCTCAACACGCCTGGTGAGAGGTCAGCAGGAAACCCCTCCACAGGCCACCACGGCCCTGTGGAGACACTTCGCGGCTAAGCAAGCGCTGCAGGACGCACATGGCCCCTGCAGCAGCTGCAGGGTGACGCGAGCATCCCAGTTGCCATTCTGATGATAAAGGGGTCAACAAAGCCGCGCCGCCTGCGCCAGGACAGCCAGGACTTTCCTCTTTGGTGATAAAGCGGCTGGACGGCGCAACGCTCCAAGAAGATCGTCATCGTGGGCTCCACCACGACCTCTGCCGCGCCTGCGAGCCGCTCTGCACCGTCTGCAGCCTGTCGGCCACGGCGCGCAACTTTAGCACGGATGGACCGCGTCCATGGACGGATGAGCCGCGGTGGACTCCCGCTCCTTCGCGCCACCGGCATGTGGGAACCCACCAGCACGAGGACAGAGCCCGGGGCGCCTATAAAAGGAGCAGGAGCTCCACCATAGAACGGGACTGATCGATCGATTGGCTGATTGCTTCCTAGTCCCGGGGAACCTTAGCCAAGCGCGTAGGGTAGCCTGCTGCTGGAGGAGGAAGACGACCATTGTGTCCCTCTCCAAGCACCCAACTGCCTCAAGAGAGCCCTCGGCAAGCTCATTGTCCTGTAACCTCCACAGTGCAATACAGACAAGCAGGAGTAGCGGTGTTACCTCCTCCTGAGGGCCGCGAACCTGGGTACGGGCCGGCGTCCTTCTCTGTCGTGGTTGTCCCTCTCCAGGCCCGGCGAGCACCGTCGTCGTGCCTCTCGAGGGTCGTTCGACCTCCGCGTTCAGTCCCCCCTTCGAACCTCTCTTCAGGGTGTGACTACCCCTGTTCCGTGGGAGTCACCCTCCGACATTTGGCGCGCCAGGTAGGGGGCTGAGGCGCGTCTTCGACCTCCGAACTCCGCGCCATGACGGACACCCGCACGACGTGCGCCAACCGGCGTGCCTCTGAGAGAGCTCACACCGAGCCCGGCACTGCTCCCACCCGTGGCCGCCGTGGTCGCCCCCGTGCGGCCGAGCGCGCTGGCACCGGCCCGCGCGTGGAGGAACCGGAGAGCGAGGAGCACCGTGGCGGAGATCAGCGCGACGACGAGGACCTCTCTGAGCGCCGTGAGGACGCTGAGTCCTCGCACCCGTCCCGGCGCCAGAGCGTGTCCACGCGGGAGCACCAGGAGCCCAACCCGCACACCGCGCTGCTCATGGCCCAGGAGCTCCTCCGCTACCGGCCAAGTGCCGAGGCACACGACCAGTGGTTGGACCGCCTCCACCACCTCGTCGACATCGCGACCACGCGCCCTGCTCCGTCGCGCTCCATCGTCCACCACTCCGGCCCTGTAGGGACGGCCGCACCAGGTGCGCCCCCACCGCCGCCAGGACCACCTCCGGCCGCGGCACAGAGGGCTCCCTCCCATGCTTCTTCGCCGCACGACTGCCAGATCGTGCAGCGCACCGCGCCTGACGCGCGTGTGGGCATGGAGCGACGCCGCGACCTCCAAAACCGCCTTGTCGAGGAGCTCGGCCAAGCGGGGCAACAAAACCGCAGGGCCCTCCAGGGAGGAACGGCCACCTACGCCACTGGCTGCATGGCCTTCACGCGCGCCCTGCGTCGCGTGGTCTGGCCGCAGAAGTTCAGGCCAGCGCTCCCCAAGGGCTTCGACGGGTCCACCAACCCTCTCGAGTTCCTGCAGCTCTACACCACCTCCATCCAGGCTGCAGGGGGAGACGACAAGGTCATGGCCAACTGGTTCTCCCACGCCCTCAGGGACTCCGCGCTGTCCTGGCTCCTCAACCTGCCTGAGGACTCCATCGACTCCTGGGAGGAGCTCTGCAAGCAGTTCGTCGCCAACTTCAAGGGCACGTACGAGCGCGCACTCACCCACAACGACTTGCGCGCTGTGGTGCAGAAGAAGGATGAGACTCTTCGCAAGTACATCCAGCGCTTCAGCCAGGTGCGGAACAAGATTCCGAACATCCCCGACACCCAGGTCATCGCTGCCTTCCGCGAGAGAGTCACGAACCGCAGGATGCTCGAGAAGCTCGGCATCCACGACAAGCTCACCTCTGTGGTGAAGCTGTTCGATCTGGCGGATAAGTGCGCCAAGGCTGAAGAGGGACTCCTCTTCGTCAAGATGAGCTCGCGGGGGGACGACCCTGGCGAGGGGTCCAAGAGCCACAAGAAGAAGGAGGAGCCCAAGCGCAAGGCCACCGTAGTCCTCGCGGCAGAGCCTGACGCGAAGGGCTCCCGCAGGGGTTCTCCCGAGCGCGGCGACAAGGAGGTGGACCACCGCCCATTCTGCGTCTACCACAACAGGCGCGGCCATGCCACCGAGAACTGCTACGACCTCAAGAGGCTGAGCAGAGAGCGCGAGCGCGAAGAAGGCAGCGGGAGCAGCGACAGGGGCCGCGGCTACCGCCGCGACAGCAGAGGCGGACGCGCTGGCGTCTACCAGAGGCCACAAGGCACTCAGGCCAACGCCACTGAGAGGAACAACAACCTCCCTGACGAGGAAGATGGAGGCTACCAGGCCCCAAGGGGAGCCATGGCCTGCATCCTCGGCGGGGCTCAGGCGCCCAAGTCGAACAATCAGTTCAAGCAGTTCGCCCGCGAACTCAACGCTGCGCTCCCGAGCACCGAGACCTCCAGGCCCCTCGAGTGGTCCCAGTACACCATCGCCTTCGACGCCAAGGACCACCCCAAGTCGACCAAGACTGTTGGAACCCTCCCCCTGGTCTGCTCCCCCACCATCAACAACATCACCGTCTCCAAGACACTCATCGATGGGGGAGCGGGCCTGAATGTCATCTCTGTCGAGACCTTCGAGACGCTTCAAGTGCCCTACGAGTGGCTTATGCCCTCCAGGCCGTTCACGGGCGTCACCAGTGGTTCAATCGAGCCCCTGGGTCAGGTCCGGCTGGCTGTCACCTTCGGCACGCAGAAGAACTATCGCACGGAGCTGATCGACTTCGATGTCGCCCACATCGGCCTGCCGTACAACGCCATCCTCGGCTACCCCGCCCTCGCGAAGTTCATGGCCGTCACGCACCACGCCTACAACATGGTCAAGATCCCCGGCAGCGCTGGCACCATTGCCATTCATGGTCATATCCTGGACGCCACGCACGCTGTCGAGAGCGCCTACAAGGCAGCCGCCATGGCTTTCCCGGCGGACGAGGACATGAGCCTCTCGAGAGGCCCAAGAAGAAGAAGCAAGTGTTCTCTCAGGAGCAAGCGGCCACGAAGAAGGTGTCGCTGGACACCACCAGCTCGGGGGCTGAAGGCTCGGGGGCTAGCGTCACCATAGGCGCTGCCCTGCCTCCCAAATAGGAAAGCGCGCTCGTCGCCTTCCTTCGGGCAAACTCTGACATGTTCGCATGGACCCCATCAGATATGTCCGGTGTACCAAGGGAGGTGATCGAGCACCACTTAGCCGTGTGTCCAGACGCACGCCCCGTCAGGCAAAAAGCACGAAAGCAAGCCCCCGAGAAGCAAGCATTCATTGTCAAGGAAGTAGAGAAGCTCAAGGCGGCAAATGTCGTCCGCGAAGTCGCACACCCCACTTGGCTCTCCAACGGCGTGGTTGTTCCCAAACCCGCTGGAGGAGGCCGACTCTGCATCGACTACACCGATGTCAACAAGGCCTGCCCCAAGGACCCATACCCTATGCCGAGGATAGACCAGATCGTGGACTCCACCGCTGGCTGCGACCTCCTCTGTTTTCTGGACGCCTTCTCTGGTTATCACCTGCTGTTCCTCGAGGGACTGCGCCGTCAGGCCGCCCTCAGAGCGGCAAGGTACCAGCAAGACCTGCGACGCTACCACAGCCGCCACGTGCGCTCACGCACCCTTGAGGCGGGCGATCTCGTCCTCAGGCGAATCCTCTCCAGGGAAGGCCTCCACAAGCTCTCGCCGATGTGGGAAGGTCCCTACAGGGTCTCCCACGTCGCCAGGCCTGGCGCAGTACGCCTCGAGACCGAAGACGGCATCCCCGTCAAGAACCCGTGGAACATCGCGCACCTACGCAAGTTCTACCCGTGATCATTGTCACGCCCGTGATCATTGTCACGTCAAGACATCTGGCTGAAGAGGCAGCTTACGGCTCCACCTCCAAGCATTTTTTGTCTCTAGAGGTTAAAAGCTCACGGCTTAAACCTCCAAGCCCCAAAGGCTTCTCTCGAGGGTCAACCCTCCGAGCTCTCCATGTAACGAGCCACCCCAGGCCGTTGAGAGTCTCTGCCACTAATGGGTGGTCCCCATGCCTCGACATGGTCAAATGCATTAACTTGGCAACCCCAAGCATAATGAAACAATTTCGTTCCTAAGTGAACAATGCGCTACGGCGCCGCTATGTAATATTTCGGTGGTGAGTGTATTCCAGCATTATTTTCTTTGTTGAAAATGGGCACTTATATCTCTCCACATGCGCACCTCGCGAGCGGGGGCTGAGTACGGTGCCAGTGCCTCAAATGACACACCAGCAGCACTGCAAAACCCAAGGATCCGAGATCTGGCTGAGGGCAAGCTCCCACAAACATGCCATCTCTACAAAGGACCTTGGTACTCTCTCTCCTCGCAAGGAACACCTGAGGGGACCTATAAGCGCGCATTAGTCCATGGTATCATGCACAAGCGTTTGGGGTTGCCCCTCTAACATCTACAGGGAACAAGCGTCTCTGCAAGCCTGAGGGGGCAGCAGGGCAAAACCCTCGAAGAGGACCTCCTCGCCAGGCTAAAAAACCTCTACAGGGCAAGAGCCTTGAAAAGCTAAGTCCCACACTCGTGACTCGAGATCCTTTTTCTCCCCAAGCGCACGTTTGTCCCTCGAGCGGTTTCATTTTCCCTTGTGCTCCATGGACTACTCGCACGTCTAAGGGGGGGCACTTGAGCATCGCGACTCAGGGCTCTTACCTCTCCAAGCCTTAAACTCCCCCCGGCCTTGCTGAGTCATTGCTCTAGCATACCGCAGTGGCGGAGTCGTAGCGCGAAGAGATGGGTCCTAACGACGCAGAGAAAACATAGACATGAAAATAAGGCAGAAAGGGCCTCTCGAGGGGCACACAAGCTAACATCAAGTACTCAAGGAACATATTACATGCCCAAAATGTGCAGTGTCTAAACAAACTACTGTTTCAGATACAGGCGCTCAAAGGCGCAATGAATCAAGGGCTCAAGCGGAGTCCGTGCCAGCACGCTCCTCCTCCTCAACGTCTTCGTCCTCGGCAAGGGCGGCCTCCTCCTCGCTGTCCTCCGCAGCCACCTCTGCACGCTTGAAGCGATTGCAGAAGGTCTCGACCTGCTCGCGGAGAGAGTTGGAGACCCGCAAGACCTCCTCGCCCGTGCGCTCCTCGGTCACCGTGGAGAGGTCGAAGCCGGGCGTGAGGAGCCGGAGGTTGGTGAAGATGCGGTCAACAACCACCCCTAGGAGCTGGCGGCTCTCCACCTCGATCACCTCGCGGAGATCGGCGACGGGGCTCTCAAGGGCCGTGAAGAGCTGGTCGAAGTAGACCAGGTACATGGCAGCGTCGCCACGGCCATGAACCTCAGCGAGCGGCGCCTCCGCGCCGAGCTGGGCTGCGAGCTCGTTGCCCCTGGCCACCAGCGCCTGGAGCATACGCTCCCGCTGCTTCGTGAGCACGCGAGCCGCCTGCGCGGTGTCCACAGCCTCCGCCACCTGCTCGGCCGCTGAGCCCGCCTGCCCCTCTACGTCCTTGACAAGGGCGTCCAGTTCCAGGACAGCTGCCCTGCGACCGTCCTCCGCCTGGCGATAGGCCTCCTTGGCGCGCTGGAGACGGGCCTCTAGCTTCGAGTTGGCCTTCTCGAGCTCCGCGATCCGCTTGGCATCAGCAGCGTGCTTGGCCTTGAAGCGGTCTTCCTGCTTCTGGGCCTTGTCGCGGTACGCCTGGGCCGTAGCCCCCCTGAACTCCTTCTCGCGCTTCGCGAGATCTTCCTCCGCCTCCTTCTTCTTCTCGGCGAATCGCTCCTGGAAGCGCGCCAGGGCCTGCTGCTGGGCGACGACGTTCTCGTCATGCCTCTGGAGCGCCTGAGCCAGGTCCCCCTCGCGCGCCTCAAGCTCTTCGCGCTTGGTGGCGAGCTCGCCCTCCGCCTGGAGCCGCTGCTCGTCGCGCTGCAGCACGTCTTTCTCCCTGGAGGCCAACTGCCGCTCGCGCTCGGCCAGGCCCTTGCGGTCCTCCTCCAGAGTTTCCCGCGCAGCCTGGTGCGCGGCGAGGAGCTGGGACTCCAGCTGGGCCAGCTCGCGGCGTTTCTGCGCCAGCGAGCCCTCCATAGCCTCGCGCTCGGCCTTCACCTCAGCGAGGAGATCGGCGGCCGCGTTGCGCTCGTCCTGGAGGGGGGCAAGGAGCTCGTCTGCGTCGCGGATGGCCCCCTCGCGGACCTCCTTGGCAAAGCGGACGGCCTCCTCGCGTGCAGCCTGGAGGGCCAGATCCTCCTGGCGGCGGGCCTCGACCGCGGCGTGAAAAGACGCCCACGCCCCCGCAAGTTCGTCGCGCTGCTGGGTGAGCTGGGCGTCCTCGAGGGCAAGTTGCGCCTCCAAGCCCTCCAGGGACTCCCTCACGAGGCGGAAGGCGACCTCGCGGTGCCCCTTGCTCCAGTCCCAGCCGCCAAGGACCAGGTCGCGGCATGTGGAGGTTCCCGCCCCTGCGCCGAGCCTGGAGAACTGGGCCTCTGGGCGTGCCTGGGGGCTAGGCCGCGCCCCGTCCCTCGCGGCGCCCAAGCTGGCCTCGCCGCCCTCGCCGCCCTGGCGCGTCATCTCCTACGACTCGCTCCCTGCGGCGGGGCGTGGCGGAGATGAAGGAGCTCCCCCTGCAGATGCGCCCGCGCTTGGCGGGCCCTGGTCCGTCCCGGCCTCTGGCTGCGCGGGAGGCGTGGTCGCGCGAGGTGGAGTAGCCTCGCGGGCCGGAGTTGGCTCACGCGGTGGCGTGGCCGCGCGAGGCGGGGTAAGGGCGCGAGGAAGGCTAGCAACCCGCTCCTCCTGCGCCTCCACCACCATCGGCTCGGGGGGCGGCGTAGCTGCCTCCGCCTGAGGCGCAGCTGCCCCCGCTAGAGGCCCAGCTGCCTCCGCTTGAGGCATCTCTTCGGTTGGGCCTGTGGAGGCCGTCTCCACAGGCCTCGCGGCCTCCTCAGCCACGACCTCAGCCGTGGCTTCCTTCACCTCTGCTGCCTTGCGAAGCCTACGGCGCTTCGCAGGCACAAGGTCACTGGCAAGCATCAGGGAAAGATCGTCAGGGATGGGTGAAGAAGAAAAGAACAAGAATCAAGTAACTAATAGCTAGAGGTGCTTACCCGGACTGCTTGGCGCCGGTGTTGACCCACGCCAAGCCTGGCGAGCGCCAGGAGGGCTTGGCCTTAGCACCTGACCCCTCCGGGGGCGCCTCGGCTTTCCTCTTGGAGGGGACGTCAGAGGGCCTCGCGCCAAGCCTGTCGCTGGCCGCCTTGGACCGGGGCTCGCGACGCCCTAGCGAGGCCTCCTCGTCAGAGGCCTCCTCCTCGGCCTCCTCCTCCTCCGCATGGCGCGTGGGCACCACCACGAAGGCGTCACCATCATCACCTGACGAGATGTCGCAAATCTCATCAGTAAAGGGCCCGGCCCTCGAAGAGGACACCTCCCCTGCCGCGGCCTCCTCCTCGCCTCGCCCAGCTCCTGAGGCAGAGGGCGTCTCTGCTCCCTCCGCCTCCTGCACCACCAGCACAGGCACCTCCTTTCCCGCCGGACCTGACGGGGTGAACGAGGGCATCCCCTCTAGAATGGCCAGGCGCTCGGTCATGTTGTACTGGTGTAGAGGCCGGAGCGTGATAGGGAGCTCGTCCATGGCGGGCACCACCGGATTGATGAAGAGCGCGGACAGGACGTTGTCGACTGCGTCCTTGTCGTTGTCCTCGCGGTGGAGCCGCATCTTGTCCTGGGGGCCGGAGTACATCCACATGGGCGTCGCGTGCGCCTGGAGTGGAGCAATGCGGCGCGTCACGAAGTCCGCGACGATGATCTGCCCCGTGAGGCCCTCCTCCCGAAGGTAGCTCAGGCGGCCCATCAAGATTGCGTTTTGCGCGCCGCTGAAGGGGGCCTTGCCCCAGTTCGAGTTCTTCACGGGCGGCGCGTCAGGGACCTCGAGGAAGGCGCAGGGCTGCTCCACCCCGACAAAGAACCACCACTGGCGGAAGTCGTCCACCTTCTTCGTCACCGAGGTGATGGCCTTGCCCTCGCTCCACGACATGGGGATGTAAACACTCCCCATGCCATCCACGATGCGGAATGAGACGCATCCAGAGCGCTCATTCTTCGCCGTGTTCCGGAGCGCGTAGAAGCACCGGAAGAGGTCCACCGTGGGCTCCAGGCCCAAGGACGCCTCGCAGAGGTAGGCGAAGACGGCGAGGATGAGCACGGAGTTGGGATGGAGGTGCAGCAGCTGGATCTGGTAGAAGGCCAGCACCGCCTCCAGGAACGGAGAGAATGGCGGCACCAGCCCCGCAGCAACACAGAGCTGGAAGACGGGGAAAAACCCTCGCGGGCGTTTCCCGTGCGCCGCGGCCTTGAGCGCGGTAGCGCCGTGCTCGTTGGTCCGGTCCGCCACCAGGAAGCGGACCTTGGAGAGGGCCTTGTCGTTGACGCGCACCCCTAGCAGTGCCGCGCCATGCGCGACCTCGGCAGGCGCCGCCTGCGAAGAAGACCCCGCGGCCGCCTTGCCCTTGTTCTTGGCCGGACTCATCGTCGGAGAAGAGGTGAGCGCGGCGCGGGGAGAAACTGGAGGAGAAAGGAGAAGGGCGCGCCGGAGAGCAGGAGCGGAGAGCTCGGGGCGGATGGCTTCTGCGAGAGAGAATGGGAGCAGCAACGGCTCCCTGCTCCGGCGCGAAGGCTTTATGTCCCGTCGAGGAGCAGTTACCGGGGCGTGGTGGGACCCCCCACGACGCACGCCCCAGATCGTGCGCGACCGTTACTCGTCTGAGTGACGCGTGGCTCGGCCCGGCCGGACACTTTGGGCCCACGACGCTTCGGCTGCGGTCATGGGCTCAGCCGTGCCCATCGCGGGCCCGGGGGCTACTGTCGGCCCAATGAGGACCGGGGTGTGCATAGCCCACTCCCTACAGGCCTCGCCCGCGACAGATTCGACAAAACGACTAAGGACCAAGCTACCGCTTGGAGAGACCCTCGAGAGGCATCTCCTCTTGAGGGCCTGAAGAGGAAGTCAGGGCCTGAAGAGGACTCCGCGCTTCAAGAGACTCCCCAAGGCTCAACACGCCTGGTGAGAGGTCAGCAGGAAACCCCTCCACAGGCCACCACGGCCCTGTGGAGACACTTCGCGGCTAAGCAAGCGCTGCAGGGCGCACATGGCCCCTGCAGCAGCTGCAGGGTGACGCGAGCATCCCAGTTGCCATTCTGATGATAAAGGGGTCAACAAAGCCGCGCCGCCTGCGCCAGGACAGCCAGGACTTTCCTCTTTGGTGATAAAGCGGCTGGACGGCGCAACGCTCCAAGAAGATCGTCATCGTGGGCTCCACCACGACCTCTGCCGCGCCTGCGAGCCGCTCTGCACCGTCTGCAGCCTGTCGGCCACGGCGCGCAACTTTAGCACGGATGGACCGCGTCCATGGACGGATGAGCCGCGGTGGACTCCCGCTCCTTCGCGCCACCGGCATGTGGGAACCCACCAGCACGAGGACGGAGCCCGGGGCGCCTATAAAAGGAGCAGGAGCTCCACCATAGAATGGGACTGATCGATCGATTGGCTGATTGCTTCCTAGTCCCGGGGAACCTTAGCCAAGCGCGTAGGGTAGCCTGCTGCTGGAGGAGGAAGACGACCATTGTGTCCCTCTCCAAGCACCCAACTGCCTCAAGAGAGCCCTCGGCAAGCTCATTGTCCTGTAACCTCCACAGTGCAATACAGACAAGCAGGAGTAGCGGTGTTACCTCCTCCTGAGGGCCGCGAACCTGGGTACGGGCCGGCATCCTTCTCTGCCGTGGTTGTCCCTCTCCAGGCCCGGCGAGCACCGTCGTCGTGCCTCTCGAGGGTCGTTCGACCTCCGCGTTCAGTCCCCCCTTCGAACCTCTCTTCAGGGTGTGACTACCCCTGTTCCGTGGGAGTCACCCTCCGACATTTATGTTTAAAAAATTGATTGGTGTTTGGTTAGGAACAGAAAATGTTAAATGTGGTAGATGGTATAACTAAATGATACATAATCTTGTAGATCATTAAATTGTGTCACTTGAATCATTGATGTTGTTTTGAGATATTAATATGCTTAATGGTAAACATGA
The DNA here is from genome assembly GCA_026929855.1 of Poa annua. NCBI lineage: Eukaryota > Viridiplantae > Streptophyta > Magnoliopsida > Poales > Poaceae > Poa > Poa annua. The sequence goes on from CM049438.1 coordinate 37,592,967, forward strand.
TGGTTTAGTAAGGTGGAATGATTAATGGTTGGTCTAGAAAACTTGAAGCTGTGCCACACTTAAATTTCCAGTTGATAGCATAATGAAATATGATTCCTAATGTTAAAAGCAACCGTAATGACTTTGTATTATGCGCTACGGTCGGGGTCTCAACAGTGACTTGTTCATTTGCCACAGTCCCTCGTGGAGTGATTTTCATTATGCCTTGTAAAATCATGTTTCTATTTGGAATCCTTTTACTTGTGAGTTCTAAAGCTGCGGTTTTCATGGCACTTCCACCTCCATATTTGCTAGCCTCTTCGGTACTTTGCATTGCCCTTTCTCACATTGAGAGTTGGTGCATACTTCGCGGGTACATCCAAAACTCGTGGGAGATCTTCATCATGTTCTCCTACACATAAGCCAAATATCTTCCTCAAAACATCCACCATACCTACCTACTACAGCATTTTCATAGCTGTTCCGAGATATATTGCCATGCAACTTTCATCTTACATTACATGACTTGTTGTCATTTATCATTTATATATTGCTTTGCATGATTCTATATAGCTGATGTGTGGTTTTACCCATGTTACGCTAGATCATTGCATATCTTGCTACACTGGCAGAGGCACCGTTTTCATACACCATGTTTTATTCATCATGAGATATTTGTACCAAAACTGTGTTGTCATATTAGGATGTTTGCCCCTAAAAGTGAAAAGAGCCATGGAGGCCATCGAAAAGAGAAACAGAAAAATATAAAAAAAATACAAAAAAAGAGAAAAAGAGAAAAAAGAAAGAAAGAATAAAAAAGGGGGCAACATTACTACTCTTTATTCACACTTGTGCTCATGTTATAGCAACCATATTATTCATAGTCACCATTTGTGCTCATGTTTAGCACCTATACTTTATATGAGAGAGTTTTCATGTTTTACTTGCATAACTATGTGGGGAACTTTACACTATAGAACTTGGCTTGTATATTCCAATGACGAGCCTCCTCAAAAGTGCTCTAGGTCTTCATGAGCAAGCAAGTTAGATGCACCCCCACTAGTTCCATTGGAGAGCTTTCATACACTTATAGCTCTATGTGCATCCGTTGTGTGGCAATCACTACTCCTTGCATAGTTTCGATTATAAGACTTTCTCTTGTCTAATGATCACTTTCAGCTGTGTGAGACTTTCTTCCGTTGGCCTTCCAAACCCCCATTATTATTCTCTTAGCCACAACATTCTGGTGCCAGGAACCAACGCTGAACACTTGCTTGTTTTTGTGTGAACAAATAGAGAAATGATCTTCTACGTGCATATTGCAATCGCTTGACTTGATCCTTTCACAAAGTTGTCATGATTGTTTGATTCATTAGATGATTATATTGTTGTGCTTGAAGCTTAAATCATATTTAATATCTACTTTGCACGGTTGATTGTTCTCTATTACTGATTCATCGAAAGTTTTGCTTTGTTATGCCTACTTGTTTATTCATTACTCATTTGATATCAATATAAATTACAGCTTTTATTCATTTGATCTCAACTTATATGCATTACATTATTATGATCAAGATTGTGTGAAGCATGTCACTTCAAAAATTATTCTTGTTATCGTTTTACCTACTCGGGACGAGTAGAACTAAGCTTGGGGATGCTTGATACGTCTCAAACGTATCTATAATTTCTTATGTTCCATGCTTATATTATGCCAATTGCTACATGTTTTATATACACTTTTATATCATTTTATGCATTTTCTGGGACTAACCTATTAACAAGATGCCACAGTGCCAGTTGCCTGTTTTCTGCTGTTTTTGGTTTCAGAAAAACTGTTAAGGAAATATTCTCGGAATTGGAAAAACGAAACGTCAAAGTGCTTATATTCCCCGGGAGGTTCCAGAACACCGAAGAGGAGACGGAGGTGGTCCCCGAGGGGCCCACACCCCCTCCCGGCGCGGCTCCCCCCTTGGCCGCGCGAGCACAGGGTGTGGGGCCCTCGAGGCCCCGCCGCCTTCGCCCTTTCGCCTACTTATACCCCTCGGATATCTAAGACCTAGGACACGCACCTTTTTCCTCGACGAAGTCCAGAGCCGCCGCCGTCGTCAACCCTAGATCGGGAGGGTTCAGAAGCTCCTCCCGGCACCCTGTCGGAGAGGGGAATCATCACCGGAGGGCTCTACATCACCATGCCCGCCTCCGGACTGATGCGTGAGTAGTTCATCCTTGGACTACGGGTCCATAGCAGTAGCTAGATGGTTGTCTTCTCCTCTTGTGCTACCATGTTTAGATCTTGTGAGCTGCCTAACATGATCAAGATCATCTTTATGTAATGCTACATGTTGTGTTTGCTGGGATCCGATGAATATTGAGTACTATGTTATTGCTTCATAATATATCTTGTGAGTGCGTTGTTTATGATCTTGCATGCTCTCCGTTGCTAGTAGATGCTCTGGCCAAGTAGATGCTTGTGACTCCAAGAGGGGGTATTTATGCTCGATAGTAGGTTCATGTCTCTATTTAATCTGGGGTAGTGGCAGCAAGCTCTAAGGTTGTAGATGTACTGTTGCTACTAGGGATAAAACAGTAGTACTTTATCTAAGGGTATTTGTATTACTTACATTACACACATTGCCTAATGCAATAATCTGTTGCTTGCAACTTAATACTGAAAGGGGTGCGGACGCTAACCGGAAGGTGGATTATTAGTCATAGATGCGGTTGGAACGGTCTATGTATATTGTTGTAATGCCAAATGAATATCACACTAGCCATCATAACTATAGTATATGCATCATTATGCACTTCTTTATTCTGTCAATTGCCCAGCTGTAATTTGTTTACCCGCATGTATTCTATTATTATTTATGGAGAGACACCACTAGTGAACTGTGGACCCCGGTCCTTTTTCCTCAAACTGATAAACAATCCTACTACAATCCTGTTACTTTTATTCTCTGCAAGCAAACATCATTCTCCACACATACGTTTAACCCTTTGTTACAGCAAGCCAGTGAGATTGACAACCTCACTGTTAAGTTGGGACAAAGTATCTTGGTTGTGTTGTGTGCAGGTTCCACGTCAGTGCCGGAATCCCTGCTGTTGCGCCGTGCCATATTCCGCCACCAACAACCTCCGGAAGATCTCTAATTTCCTACTGGTTCGATAAACCTTGGTTTCACAACTGAGGGAAAACTTGCTGCTGCACTACTTCATACCTTCCTCTTGGGGTTTCCCAACAACACCTCACCGGTGCCATCAGGGACGCACCACGTGATCAGCAACTGTGTTTAGTCGAATCGTGGCTACTTTTGTAAAAATCTTGAAACTAACGTTCAAGAGGGAGATAGGTCTATATTGTTGAATCCTTTCTGCCTCATTAACCTTAGGTAACAAAATAATTTCGCCAACATTCAACTGAAACAACTCTAGTTGATCAGCATGAAGGGCTTTGAACATAACCATAAGGTCAACTTTGATAGTATCCCAGAAAGTTTGATAAAACTCTGCTGGGAAACCATCCGGACCCGGAGCTTTGTTGTGTTCCATCAGGAAGATCGCCTTTCTTACTTCCTCCTCGGAATAGGGGGCTGTAAGAAAGCTATTCTCCTCATCGGAAACCTGGGGGATATCCTCTGTTCTGGCTTCATCCATTGTGAAAATACTATCAACAGGTTCGCCGAACAGGTTCTTATAATAATTAGTAATGTAAGACTTAAGCTGGTCATGGCCTTCAATTATTCCGTCCTCTTGGACAAGAGAATGAATATGTTTCTTCCTATGACTGCCATTAGCAACACTATGGAAGTATCTAGTATTCGAATCCCCTCAAGAATAAATTGAGCTTTAGACCGTTGGTACCACTTGAGCTCCTCATCACATAGTAGGTTTGCTATTTGCGCATTAGATTGACTTTTCAGTTCAATTTCATGTGCGGATAGCGTACGAACCTCCGCTAGGGCCTCAAGCTCATCAATAATGGTGGAGAGCCTTTGCTTTTCTTTCTTAAGAATACCCGCAACATGACGAGCCCAACCAGAGAGATATTTGCGTACAGCTCGCATTTTGTTATTCCATCTCTCTATTGGTGATCGTCCCGTTACCGGTCTTTCCCATAAATTCTTGACCATATCGTGAAAACCTTCCCTATGTAGGCAACCAAGTTCAAACTTGAACTGTTTTCTACATATGGGACGCGGTGTTCCCGTGTTCAGGAGTATAGGAGCATGATCTGAAGTTTCTCAATACGTTCTAGAGCGCGCACCATCACCATTGGAAATTTATTTTCCCAGTCGGTGTCCATTAGCACGCGGTCTAGTTTCTCATATGTCGGATCAGGAAGACTGTTAGCCCAAGTGTACTGTCTTCCCACCATTGAAACCTCTCTAAGATCTAAGCTGTCAATGACAGCATTAAATAAGAAAGGCCAATGACTATCGAAACGGCCTTTAATTTTCTCGTGCGCAAATCGCAGCAAATTGAAATCACCCCCAATTAAAATAGGGTGTGGATTATCCTTTGCTAGAATAACGAGCTCACGTAAAAAGTCAGCCTTAAACTCATCCTGAGCAGCACCATAAACAACCACGAGACTCCAAAGGAAATTATCAGCCTTACTCCAAAGGAAATTATCAGCCTTGTTGCGGATATGGAGTTTGATATGAAACTCCCCAACCGTACTAGCTAAAACCTCCACGGTGTCAGCTCGTACACCGACAAGGATGCCACCTGAACGGCTACGAGGCGGACGAGACACCCACTCATAGTCTAAGCCGCTAGAAAGGCGATTGAGAAGATTTGGTGTGTAGTCTCGCTTACCCGTCTCCGAAATAGCCACAAAATCTAAATTATGATCCCGACAACAATCAGCAATGTGTACATGTTTAGCCAAGTCGCGAAGACCTCTGCTATTTAAAAACATGTCATTCATCGGGAAACAATTTTAGATTTTGAAACTTTTGGCCTCTTACTAGATCGTTTTTCAGCGAAAGTTAAAGATTTACGACCGGAAGCTTTTAGATCATATAATGAACTCATATAAGTTCCGTCTCATCCAAATCAAACTCTGACACGACCCCAACTGGACTTGAGAGAAGCTGACCATCCATTGTGGCATTCGCCTCCAGTCATCCGACTTGGTGGAAACTTTAGGAATCCTAACTGGAAACTTTGCAAACCATCCTAATTGTACAGTTGATGTTATCCGCTTTATCTCTTGCGATCCTCCCAAGATTTTCTTTGATCAAAAGCTGGATACGATTGTTCTCTCTGAACGTATAGTAACATCATCGTAAAGAGGTGTGGTACGATCATCCATGCAGAATTAAGAGGAACATAGTTGACTAGACAGAGAAGATAGACAGCTACAGGCTGTGTCACATTGACTCCTACGATCACTGACTGCACCACACACCTAGCTATCTGGAAAGCTGCAGCTTTAGGCAATTCGACAGCTGAAAATTTCACATGGAACAAGATCTGAAGTTGTGAACTACTACTGTACTTGCCATGCAACATTGGCTCCCCTCTCTAATCTGCACGAGCACGTGTCTCTCTCAAAAACAAGAAAAAAAAAACTACAAGCATGCATCTGCATTCCTGCTATTTTTTTTGAAACAAGGCAAAAGTTTTGCCTTTTATATTGATATAGAATGAGCAAAGACAAAGAAAGGCCAAGTTCCAAAAACCGCGGGTTTAAGGACAGTCCCGAAACATTCCTGCTATTCAGGTAGTGTCTACAGCGATTCAAGTGTTCTTTCTGATTTTGCTTCTTTCAGATATCGTCACATCTTTCAGAAAGTGAGACGCCGTTCCGGTGCATCGCAACTTGGCAACAAACGGCTCCAGTGGGCCGGAAAAGGCGCGGCCGGCCGGAGCATGATCCTTTAGTCGCCGTCCGTCCAGGTACCCGTCGGCATCCATGACCATCCTGTTTTTATTTCCTTCTAACCCATCTGGCCTCAGAAGAAGAGAAACAAAACACACGAACATTCTGGGCGAGCAGATAGTATAGGAACCAGTACGGTGTACCAGGATGGTGGCGGTTGTTGACGATAAGCCATCGCCGATCGATGCCCTCGTGGTCGTGGGGCATGTCCCTTTGGGTGCCCAGCTTGGCTTTCCGGTATATCCTAGCCACATCGTGATGGACTACCTACTCTTTCGTTTGCAGTTCGGAGTGTGATTAGATATGAAGCCTGTATGACACCACTAGTGTCTACGAAGTTTATTATGATGTTGTGGGTAGAAGAAGCTTTCCGAACAAGTATATAGTAGCAGTATATCTTAGGTCCAATGATTATAATGTTGGACTGAGCTCTTCCCTAGAATGTTTCCTTGTGAATCTAAGGCCAGATACGTACACACCAAATGTCATGCTCTTAATTTAGCTGTAACCACCAACAGATGTACTACCACTTCTTCTTAATTAAGAAAGAAACGATTTGCCATGCCAGTCCTTGGAGCCATAAACACGTCAGGCAGCCACAAGGACATGTCTAGTACTACCGCTACAGAAAAATCCCAAGATTCGCTTGCAAGAAAGTTTATGCGCTTGTGCACTCACTCGTAAGCAAACTCGCACTCACGCATACAAGATGATCTATGTCTAATACACTGCACACCCAGGTTTCTTTTGTAGCCTCCAGTTGGCACCTGGAGTGAAGCATTGCTTTCTTTCTTCTGCTTACCCATGCAGGCAAGGCGAAAAGCACACACATATATTGTTTTTTCATTGACAAAGCGCACATAAAAATCAGGCGACGGATTACAAGATGGCGACGTCGCTCGTCCGTTAGTGCGAGGTGGTCTAAGGTAGGGCCATCGAGCCATGTGCGATGAACTGCCCCGACCAATGGGCCGCCAGGCCGTGGCGAGGCTGATGTCTCGTCGGAGGAATAAGTGGTGAGAAGTTTAATCTACCCTAAACAAAATGGTGAGATGTTTAATCGCCTTGCATGCGCTTTTTCTCCTTCCTTTTCTAACAGGGGTAGTGGGTGCTGGCGCCGGCAAAAGGATAAGCGAGGCTGATCGGGACTTGCAGAGAGATGATTAAGATAAGCGAGACGACGCAGGTACTTAGGGCGTGTTCGGCAACCCTCCGCGCTCCAGCTCCGCGGTGCTCCGGTGCGGAGCAGCACCGAACACCTATGCTCCAAGGAGTCAGATCCTCGGAGCGGTACATTTTCGCTGTACAAATCGCGGAGCAGCACTTCCAGCGATCCGCGGAGCACCAAATCGCGGAGCAGCGTGTATTTACGGACGGACTGCCACCGCCAAGTGAAGAAAACCGTTCGCTCCTTTTTTCTTTCCTCCCGAGCGAGCCACTCCCGAGTCGCGCCGGTCCTTTTTCCACTCCCGAGTCCCCGTGTGACCTAGCCGCCGCCGGCCCTCGTCTCCGGACGCCGCCGGCCCTCGACTCCGACCGCCGCCGCCCCCCGACTCCGGGCCCCGCCGCCGGCCCTCGTCTCCGGACGCCGCCGGCCCTCGACTCCGACCGCCGCCGCCCCCCGACTCCGGGCCCCGCCGCCCCCGACTCCGTCTCCCACCGGCGGCTCCCGTCAAGGTTCTTCATCAGGCCGGGCTCCAGATCGACGCTCTCCGCCACCGTCCTCGTCTCCCTCCGGTGAGCAAACCATTCTTGATTGATGCGTTCGATTTCCGCATTTGCTGAGTAGCTCGTACTGGATTGGGGTGAGCAGCCCATGCTATCAAACGCGATGTCGATCTCTCTTTTTTTTTTGTCAAATTGAGTGATGTTGCTGGTCATTTTGGGAGAGGAAATGATGGTGAGTGATATCAATTAGTGCAGGAATTTCGTGCACTGTATTTTGTAGATAGCTATGTAATTTTATGCACTGTGTTGTGTAGTTAGCTATGTAATTATGTGCAGTGTGTATTTTCTACAGTCATTTGCTGTCTATATTATAGTGATATAGAAGTGACACCAATTTTGTAGACTTGTGTCAACAATGGCTGCTGAATGGACCGACGACAACACTAGGATAATCACTGATTTGTTTGTGAAGCAAGTGCGTGCTGGTAATAGGCCAAACACTTACTTGACACCTAGAGCATACGCGGATGTTGCTAAAGAATTCGAAAGTATAACCGGACTGGACTATAAGCAGCCCCAACTTAAAAACAAATGGGACAAGCTGAAAGCTGACTACAACACATTCAAGAAACTCCGATTGAGGGAGACTGGAGGAGGATGGGACATAGAGCGAAATACGGTAAGACAAGATCCCGAGTGGTGGAAGAAGGCAGTAAAAGTGAGTCGTCATGCCTCTGTTTTACTTCCTATAATTTAATAAACTTAGCTTATTGACAATGTTGTTTGTTTTGTTGTATCACAGGACATTCCAGGCTGTGGCAAGTTCAAGAAGCATGGGCTTCGCAATAAAGCAAACTTGAGTGTGATGTTTGAGGACATCACGAGTGATGGCAGTGATCATTGGAACCCTTCTTCGGGTGTACCACCTCCTTCAAGTGAAGTGTTAGCAGATGCCTTGAATGTTGATGCCATCCAAGATCTAGATAGTGAGGATGCTTATGAACCGCAGCCAAGTCCAGGTGATGTAGGAGCTGGTTCTTCGGGAGTCAAGAGGCTTGGAAAGTTTGTGCATGATGGAAACAAGAAACCCAAGGGTGCAGTAGTGATGCAGGAGCAGATTACAAGGATTGGTGACATTGCTGAGAGATCCCAATCTTCTTTTGAGTCTTTCTTGAAGAGTGATGATGATGCATCTGTCAAGACTACCATGGATGCGGTTTTAGCATGTGGCGCCGAAGAAGGAAGTGACGAGCACTACATTGCCACTGAGTTGATGGCCAAGAGAGACCAAAGGGAGATTTTTATGCACATGAGTGTGGGGTCTCGTAAGGGTTGGCTTCGGAGGAAGTTTGATTACAAGTATGCGAAGTAGATGGTGCTACGAATGTGTGTTGGTTGTTTATGTACTATCTACTATGTCACGAGACTATTAGTGCACTTTGTTAAACCATTACTATTATTTGGCTTGTAACAACTATTTTGATAATATATACTTTGTTCTGCACTTTGTTGATGGCCAATATATGTCTTTGTATCATGTTTTTGTGCATGATGCTAACTATTTGTAACTTGTTCATCGTGTATGTGCAGATGTCGTCTGACAGTGACAATGATGATGCTTATGAAAAGAAGAGAAGGTTGGTTTGCCATCGTGCAAAACAAATATCCATCACTTGTTCAAATGCAGCACATATTGCTGCGAAATTTAGTGGAAGTTGGTTGTTGAAAGCTGAGGCTAGAACATCTATCTTGAGTGGGTTTGGATGGCTGCAGGAGACTATTGACACACCTGGAGAGACCTACACAATGCTGAGAATGAGTGCAAGGGTATTCTTTGACCTTCATGACTTGTTGGTCGATAGGTATGGGCTCTCACACTCCCCCTTCGTTAGCAGTTACGAGTCTCTTGCTATGTTTCTTTGGACGTTGGGTGGCTGTGAATCAAATAGGAGAACACAAAACCGTTTTAAACATTCAGCCGACACCGTGCACCGGAAATTTCATGAGGTACTAACTTGTGTGGTTCGTATGTCCTCTCACTACTTGAAGCCTAAGGATCCAAATTTCCGCACCTTGCATCCTAGGATTAGGAATGATAGACGTGCATACCCACATTTTAAAAACTGCATTGGTGCAATAGATGGGACTCACATTAGGGCAGTCATTTCTCCGTCCCTAAAAGTGAGATACATTGGAAGAACCGGTGCAGTAACTCAGAATGTTATGGCGGTATGTGACTTTGATATGCATTTCACTTATGCTTCAATTGGACAACCTGGTGCTATGCATGACACAAGTGTCCTTTATCATGCACTTGACAAGGATAGGCTCACCTTCCCCCATCCTCCAAAGGGTGAGCATTTAACAAATAGTACCGTGTAATTATTTGCATGATGCAAAATATGTCACAACTAATATGCAATATTTCCTTTGTTTTGTTTAGGCAAGTACTACCTTGTTGATGCTGGCTATCCTAATAGAAATGGATATCTTGCACCATATAAAGGAGAAAGGTATCATGTTCCCGAGTTCCAGAGAGGTGTAGAGCCAAATACTCCTGTCGAGAAGTTCAACAAAATTCACTCGTCCAAGCGCAATATAATTGAGAGATCTTTCGGGGTATTGAAGATGAAATTTCAGATCCTTCTCAAGATGCCAAAGTTTGACATGGCTACCCAGAAGATGATTGTCGCTGCAACTATGACATTGCACAATTATATTCGTGCCCATGATAGAGAAGATATCCATTTTCAGCGGTGTGATAGAGATCCTGATTATGTGCCCGAAATTCCGGAACGATACAAGCGGTACGTTGTTCCTGCTGCTGCTTCGGATTCGTCAACTCCGGAAGCAAACGGTGCTGACATGGATGCGTTTAGGGATGAACTAGCTACCGCCATTGCTCTAGGATGGTGATGATCGTGGCATGTACATATATTTGTCCATGTGATGCTTTTAGACTTGATACCGCCACATGATGCTTTTGGACTTGATACCACCACTGAAATTATGCTTCTATGAGACTTGATGCCACTGAAATATTGTCTTATATTTGTGTTCAGGTTATCTAAATATTTTATATGTTCACCTTACATATGCACAGCAAAAACTGCTCTCTGTAGTCTCTGCATAACCCAACAAACGCGAGAAAAAAAACCAGTGGAACGCTGCAAATGGAATGGTCCAGCCCAGCCAAGAAAAAGGCCCACCCGAGATGGACTTTGGGCCCAGAAATTTGGTGGAGCTGTGCCGAACGTTATCTGCTCCAGCGGAGACGCAGGAATCGGTCGAGTGGAGCTGGATCGGAGGATTTTCACGGAGCGGGCGGTTGCCGAACACGCCTTTAGTGTGCTGCTCCAGCTTTGGGGCTCCGTTGACTGACTTGACCCACCGGCTGGTTAGGATCAGACAAGGCAGCAACTTCTTTGGAGCATGCGTGGGTTAAGCCTACACCGTGGAATAAATAAATAAACAACCTCCGCCGTTCTTCTTCTTTTGAATTCGATGGTAGCATGATGGAATAAACACCTTATCCTTACATATGGCTTGGCTGTGTGCATCGCTTAATGCAGAGTGCCGAGACTACCCTTTCAAAACAAAACAAAAAACCTTATCCTTACATATACTCCCTCTGTCCAACAAAGAATGTCACACTTTCTATCAAATTTGGATGTATATATACACTAAGTCATGTCTAGATACATTCAATTTTAGATGAAGTTGAGACATCTTTTGTTGGACGGAGGGAGTACATAGCATGCATAACAGGGCTCTGAGTGTCTGATCTGAAACTGTTTTACAGCATCGATCTACTATCGCAAATCAGTGGTACTTGCATCAGTTGCATGGGTGAGTAGTTTTCCTCCATGGTGATAGGAGACGGTGGGATGATTATGCTGACGCTAAAGCGTGCTTCGACCATCCAGAAAAGCGCCCCAAGTCAGTCAAGTCACGGCCGCGTAGCTTGTTTAATTTGTAGTAGTAAGCAGTATTACCCATCGTGCTTTGTTGACAAGGCGCTGCCACCTTCCCTAGAAGCAATCAGTGGTAGCCCGGTTAATTTGTTCAACCAACCAAATGCTCATGGACACCTCGTCAATCGTCATGCAGCTGACGTCTGGCTCTCACGGCCACCGTGTTTCCATTTCTTATGCTGCAAAAGCAAAAATATCCAAGACTGGTTCAATTGAGTAAACTGACTATGGGGTTTTCTCGTGGTCTTCCGTGAAATTCAGAGGCAAATCACGGCATGTGTGTACACATTGTATTATTGACCGGACGCAGCCCCGTATCAACTACGGTTAATACTGCTAATACCTGCTCTCGTTTTTCTAATATATACCTCCGGCCCTAGATCGAGCTCCTCCCTGGAACAAAGTCAGCATAATGAAAACATCTACTACTTGGATTATTTATCTCGGTTCATTTCAAGTCGATCTGTTGATATGCTTGTCCTACTTAACTTAGCACATGTTGTGTAGAACACCACGTTACTACCAATTATATCATGGTGCACTACTTGACTTTTGAAAGCAAACTATCCACCTTGTTTTGGGAAATAGAGATAGTATAAAAGTTTGAAGAAGGGAAAAAAAGATCCAAGCATGAACATGATCATATCCTTACGTCCATATTTTGTTTTGCTTTGAGAAATGCGGTATAAATACAGACGCTTACATGTACGCACATACACTTATCGGATCGGGTTTTAAGACTGACGAGTTGCATCTCGATATCGACGGGACATCACCTCCACTGAAGGAATATTCCGGCTTTATCAAATATGTTTATTTCGAAACAAGCCAAAAGATTTGTTATTTTTATTAATTAAGCAGAAGTTTTTAGAAGGTTTACAATCCAAGGCATGCATTGCCAAAATCTGGGTTTTGAACTCCACTCTCCTAACTATTCAACAACATGTTATATGTTGTTTCATATTCGTACGTTCCATACTTAACCTTGCAAGTTTACTAAGTACGATTGAAAAAATGAGTAGTACCTAAACTGAGAATTTCATGTGATTGAGGGATAGAAAATATCCTTAGCGTTCGCTTTATGCTTTTCATAGAAGTGTCACAACTCACTACCGACCACATGCCCGCTGGATCAGCTTATATAAACCACTGAACCCATCATCCATCGCCCCCCCTCCTTACAGCTAGCCACCACCATCTCCTCTCGCTCTCGCTCGGAGTCTACTCTTACCCGAGATGAACTGCTCCTTCCTCCTCAGGGCGGCGGCCGTCGCCGTCGTCGTGGCCGTCCTGGCTGCCACGGCGGGGGCAGCCTCGTACGTCTCCGTCGCGCCTATCCCCTCCGACCTCCTCTGGTCCACCCCCTTCCTCTGGATCACCGCGAACGCCATCATCGTCTGGCTCTTCGTTTTCTCTCACCGCTGCCACACCGGAGCGGCCGTTTCCTCCTCCTCGGCCGGCTACGTGTCAGCGGCCATGGCTGGCCTCTTCCCGTCGTCGGACCATGCCGACTTTTCTGCGGCTCTTGACGACGTCGTCGCGCCGGTCCTGGTCTTGCCGAGGCAGCCGCGCGAAGCAAGAAAGGCAAAGAGGCCTCCCAACAGCCCGCGCGTGCGCAAGAAGTCGGCCGGCGAGGACAAGCGGCCGGGAGTCATCGAGGCGGAGGCCAAGCCCGGCGTCAAGAAGGAGCACATCGAGGAGGCGAAGCCGATAGCCGCCACCGCCGCCGTCGCGACTGTGGCCGAGCCCATTGACACCGACGACGTGTCGATGGACTCGGCGTGGCACTCCATCGTGCGACGCGGCGCGGCGCGGCCTATTGCCGTGAGGAAGAGCGAGACGTGGGGCGGTGAGAAGCTACCGCGGATGCAGCGCGCGGCCGACAAGGCCGTCGGCACGCAGAGGGAGATGCGGAAGTCGGCGTCGATGGTCCCACCCTCGCCGCCGCACCCTAGCGCGCCGTCGTCGTCGTCGTCTCCCGTGGCGCCGAAGCAGGGGTGGCGCACCAGGGACGTGCTGGTGATGGCGCAGGACGAGCTCCTGCGCCGCGCTGAAAGCTTCATCCGGAGGCAGCACGAGCACCTGCGCATCCAGCGCCAGGAGTCCGACCAGCGCCAGGCCATGGAGCAAGACCGCCGCCGCCTCGCCCTCGTCCGCGTCTAGCCGGCCGCCACGCGAACAAACTCCGTGCAACGCCTGCACGCGAGCGTCGCTCCGTGGACGCGCTTGCTCATGCACGTTGACTGTACATAAGGCTACTGGAATCATCAAGAGACAACATGCCGCCTTTGCATGCCTAGTTAGCTAGCTAGATGGAACCAAGTACTACGGCTAGCGTACGTAGGTAAGGGAGGATCCGGCTATGGCTGTGAACGTAGCAAATTAAAGCAGTACCGGTCATATGCACCGCATCCTCCTTCGATCGATGTACTAGATTAAATCTGCATGTATGATTATGTTTGCGTGAGCGATCTATACTACATGTAAATTAACCTCTAAATAAATGGAGAGTAGTAGCCGTTTCTTTGTTTGGCGTATCTTCCTTAATCCTTAGTACTGTGTTCCTAATTGCCAGACTCCGATCGGAGCGAAAGAATGTAGCCCCTCCAATCAATTGTACGAATATGTTCGGGAATCGGTTCAACGAGGTTAAAAACAAAAATACAATTCAAATCCATGCAGGAGTTCATACTTTGTGTTGGGCTATATGAACTGTTTTCAAAAGACTAGAGTTATTCATTTCTTGCAGAGCTATACTCATGGCTACCCATTGGATCTCTTGTCATGTCTGCACTCTTTGGAAGAGCGGAGTCCATGGACTCTTGGACTCTTCGTGACCCGTTTGGAGATGGTCACATGGACTCTGGATGATAACTTTGCAATGAAACAAGGATCCATGCATTTGATTGATGCAGAGGCCGGGGTTAATCCCATTTTTGAAAGTTGCAATTTTTTGCAGGGATTTTTTTTCATTAGTTTGAACTTTTGATTGCATTCACTCGTGTATGAACTAAATATGGTATCAGAACCAAAAGGTCTCGGTTTTAAGATCCGGCTAACATACTATTAATTAAAATAGTTGAGGTCTTCATCAATCTCCCGCCTAAAGTTGGAGGAGGCTAGACGATGAGGATTAGTGCTGAACTGTATTTTCTAGACCTTTTTATCAGTTTGGACTTTGATTGAGCTGGTTAGTGCTTGAATTCAGTCGACACGACACAACTAACAGTTTGATGGACCTCATTTCATGAATTAGACATGATCTTTAACCAACATTTCTTGTGAGCAATTGGTAAGTTAAAATAGTACTATTACCAGATTTGTTGCTAAAAGAATCTTTGTGTTTTTGTACTGTAACAATTTTACCACACTTTGGTATGAAAAGTAAGGCTACTATAGTGGTGGTATCATGAGTATGAGTAGTATAATTTATACCATGTTGGCAGAAAATGATGTGGCACAATAGTTAACGAAGAGAGAGGGAAAAGTGGTATCGTAACATAACACATTCCAAAAAAAAATCAGCCTAATAAAATGCACGATTACATGATATCTCATGTATACTACTATCCACTATGGAAATAAGAATATTAACTAGTATCATATGCATGATACTAATATATGTTACTTTCTACTATAAGCAGCCTAATTTTTTAACGGTCATAAGCAGCCTAATGACCAAAGTTACACGCTGGGAATCATATTAATTAAAACTCAAAGCTTGTCGTTGAGCATCGAGTACCTCTTAATTACTCGGGCATGTGCCTAGAAGAAAATAGAAGCATGGGTCACTAGCAGACTAGCAACAGCACAACTACATGCAACTAGTTGTTAGCTATCAATCAATGTGGTTTTTGGTCGCTTTTGTATGCGTATGTGTCGGATGGAGAGGAGAGTTGGGTTGGATTGCATGGTAGGTGCGCAGCATAATCATATAGGCTCTTCACTCTTGTTGGAGTAGCCATACGAAATTTCCCTTTGCAGCCACTTGTGCCTCACCGCGCTAGTGATTTTCTCCTAGATCCTACACACCCTATACTACCGCTTCTTTCAATAGGCGACAACATATAAGTACAGAACAATTTTCTACTCACTCTGTCCAACAAAAGATGTCACACTTTGTATTAAATTTGGATGTATCTATACACTAAGTCATGTCTGGATACATCCAATTTTTGATCAAGTTGAGACATCCTTTATTGGACGGAGGGAGTAGAAGGGAAAAACTGATTACACACAAATTCGTAGACATAGATTCTAGTGTTCACGTGACCTATAAGTTTCAAGACGGTTGGAGAAGTGTTGGGGATGGAGGGATGATGGTGGATGAAGAAGTGAGAGTGAGAGAGTAGTCGTTAAAGAGAAACAAATAGTTGTATTCAAAATGAAACCCGGAACTAGCCATGTATAACATTGTTAGAGCTGCCTAGATCGCACAAAAATGGGTGTATGTGTGTAAATTAGCCTCTACTGAAGTCTCATGAACATAACAAACACATGAGAGGCATGGGCTTTTGTGAAGTGTAATAGTTGTGTCTTTTCTCTTTCGTCCTTTTATTCCCTCATCATAATGAACTCCAAACTAAGTTGCCCATCCGGTTTCACCCGCGCCATCCCACGGAATAGATCATTCCCAACTTCTCGCTCAAGAGAGACCGAATAAACAGCGGGTGGAAACAACTGAAAATGACTTCGGCACGAAAGCAGAAGTTTCCTGTCAAAATGACATCAGCACGAACGCAGAAGTTTCCGGTCCAACTGATGCGCGCCCACAAGAACCTATAGTAATAAAAACAAGGAAGTGTCAAGGCTAAGTGCAGCGAGGTTAACTCTCACAAACATACTACTCTGCTCTATTTCAATTCTTCTCTAGCTATTTATTTGTCACATTCGTTTTTAATGTTTAATTTTGATCAACAATTTAACCAATATAACATGCGTTAGTAATCAAGAGGGTAAATATAGTTGTATTGAATGGTTGTGTATGTAACCATTACGATGTGCCTGATCGATATTCTTGCAAAAGTAATTAAAATAGTAGATAAGATAACATTAATAGCCTAAAAAATGAAAAGATAGACTGTCATAAATACAATCAATTGCTTGTTAAGAAGTGCATATTAGAGTTTGAACAAATAATTTATGACAATTTTTTCACTTTGTCACCATACATTGCTTAATTTCTTTGTACTTATAGTATAACATGGCTTCGAACGTCAATGATAATAGAAATTTTGTGAAAATATAGTATCTGTTTGAAGTGGACCTCGCGATCAGTTGTGGTGCACGCCAAGGAATCAGGCCTTTGTTAACACAACGACGTGTACATATTTTTCTACTTAAAGGGAATAATGGATATAAAGTATAGATTCGATTGGGATTCCTCCATCCATGTCGAATGCATATTGTCTTCAAATACTACTCTGTCACACTGTGAAGATATTTTCAGACTTTTCC
This sequence comes from Poa annua, assembly GCA_026929855.1. Classification (NCBI taxonomy): domain Eukaryota; kingdom Viridiplantae; phylum Streptophyta; class Magnoliopsida; order Poales; family Poaceae; genus Poa; species Poa annua. Next base: position 37,609,932 of record CM049438.1, read on the forward strand.
TATATATGATGTGATTCTGTGAATCAAACAATTTTCATAGAAAATCCTATAGGAACCAATCCTTGAGAAATCCTTTGTCATTCCTTCGAATCATAGGGGCCCTTTAGTGTGCAACATATTCTTAATCTAAAACCTGCACTTTCATGATCCTTCTACATCTTGACGTATTTACTTGTTTTATTTCTTTCTGTCCTTTTGTCACAAAGACTTTCAGTACACCTAAGTACTCTATGGTTTGGTGCTTTAGCAGGTGGATCTGCTATTTTGGTATACATCTGTTAGGATTAGGTTTACATAGTTATGGTTCGTTTATATCAATAAGCATAAGCATTAGCTCTCCCTGAAAAGGAGGCGATCCAGCTACAGTTTCTGGTATGGCTACCTGAGCTCTTGTCTTTATGTAAAGTTTATCAATTCTTCAAAAGTCTTTGAAAAGACAAATGCTTGCCGGTAAATACCGTCTTATTGACTTCACTATCACGTTGGAAGAGAAGCATGCCATCTAATGTAACAACATGAAAAAATCAATCTTTTTTACCTGAAGCGATTTCATCAAATCCAGATGGTGATGCAACTTTCACACAATATTCCACTACTTTGTTGCCAAGTAAGCAAGCTATTGTTACCAATTGCACGGGGTGAAGTAGGAGTAAATATTACAGTTAGTATATGGGCTGATGTGAACCATAAGATCGGCCATTAAGTTAACGTACCTAACTGTGTTGTTTTGCATGGACTCAGTGACAAAAGATGGTGTGGATTCATCCCCCAATCCAGCAGAAAGATAAACTTCGTCGTTCTCCGGTCCAAAGTTTTTTACTCCTCTCATTTTCTCCTTCCAGAAGAAAGATCTCTGGATTGGTTTGTTAAGGATTGTCACTAGTAAAACTGTAAAAGGTATCTAGTGAACAATTAGCTAGGTTGCTGCTTCGCCTAATCATCGAGCCTTATCACCCCTATAAACCATTGTCTTCCATGACTTGGCCATGGCCAAGTGTGATTTTTTAACTTGACTATTGACTCCATATGCCTCGTATAATCCCTTGATGCTAACACTTGTCTTGGTGACACTACACGGATTTGTTTTTAAGAAAATCTTCATGGCATTAGTCACTTCATTAGTGGTACCGCCTTTTGTTTTGTCCTAGCTCGGACAGGTTTTTTTTATTTTTTAGAAAAGGGGAAGTCCCCAGCCTCTGCATCGGTTGATGCACACAGCTGAAATTATTACAAAGTTCAGAAAGTTCTCAAAGTTTACGAATCAAGCATCGCATAAGGTTGAGACATGTATCAACCATCTAAAAAGGGACAACATTTAGACCACTACGCCTGGAGTCGTCTAGTATGCTGCCACGAAGCCCGGGAAAAGAAGTCCTGAGCGACCATCAGGAGCCGGACAGACCCAGTAACCATAAGTTCTCGCTGGTCCTGGGGCAGAAGGTACGCCCATAGCTGAATCCAGTGGGCTGACGTATGGATAACCTGCATGATATGGAAATTCGAAGATCTATTAAAAACAAGATTGTTTCGACAATTCCAAATAGACCAACAAATAGCTGAAACGCCAATGCGAATTCTATCTTTGGTCTTCTTATCAATACCATTCAACCAATTCCCAAACATATTTGTGATATTAGTTGGAGGTGGAATATTATAAGTGCTAAACACAACACGCCAAACGAGTTGAGCAAATGGGCAGGAAATAAAAAGGTGTTCAGTTGTCTCCTCCAAACCACAAAAAGAACACTTTGTACATCCTTTCCACTTTCTTTTAGCCAGGTTATCTTTGGTTAGCAATACTTTTTTATTAAGGAACCACATAAAAATCTTTATCTTCAAGGGTATTTTTAATTTCCACAAGTATTTGTGTAAATACGCCGTATGCCCATTCATCAAATCCTCGTACATCGATTTAACGGTGAATTTACCATTCGTAGTTAGACTCCACACGAAAGTGTCATCATTGTCCGTTAAATTAACATCCATCAATCGGAGACATAGATGAGACCAAGCATCCCATTTGTCACCGAGTAAAGCCCTTCTAAACCCAATGTTCAGAGGGGGTGCATCGGCCAAAACATCATGAACAGAAACGTTTTTCCGTTGGGTAATGTTGTAAAGTGATGGATATTGATGCATTAGAGGTGTGTCATCTAGCCAAGTATCCTCCCAAAATCTAGTAGATACCCCATTCCCAATTTTAAATGAGCCTCTACTAAAGAAATCTCCTTTGACCCTCATGAGACCTTTCCAAAAGGGAGAATCAGTCGGGGCGATTTCAACTTGAGCTAGTGTTTTACTATGTAGATATTTATTCTGTAGTAGCTCCTGCCACATACCTTCCTCATTTAACAACTTAAATAACCATTTGCTAAGTAGACTCTTATTTTTCAATTCCAGAACCTCAATCCCAAGCCCCCCTTGATCTTTGGGCCGACAAATTATATTCCACTTTGTTAATCTATATTTCTTCTTATGCTCTTCGCTTTGCCAAAAGAAGCGTGACCTATAGTAATCAAATCTCTTCCGTACCCCAATAGGCACCTCAAAAAATGAAAACATAAACATGGGTAGGCTGGTTAATACCGAATTTATCAACACTAACCTATCCCCGTAGGAGAGCATTTTCCCTTTCCAGCACCCTAGTTTGTCCGCAAAACGACACTCTATAGGATACCATTCAGCATTGCGTAACTTTCTATAATGGATAGGAACTCCCAAATATTTAAAAGGTAGGGATCCCGACTCACATCCAAATATTTGTCGATATTGATCCTCTACCTCTTTCGCCTTGCCAAAACAGAAGATTTCGCTTTTGTGGAAATTAATTTTGAGGCCCGATAGTTGCCCAAAAATACATAAAATTAATTTCATATTTACCGCCTTCTCTAGGTCGTGTTCCAAAAACAAAATAGTGTCGTCCGCATACTGTAGAATAGAGACCCCACCCACAACAAGATGAGGTATTAGTCCCCCTACTTGTCCATCTTCCTTCGCCCGCGCGATAAGAATGGCCAGCATATCAACGACAATATTAAAAAGCATTGGAGACAAAGGATCTCCTTGCCTAAGGCCTTTTTTAGTTTGAAAATAATGACCAATGTCATCATTAACTCTGATACCCACACTTCCTCCCTGAATAAATTGCATAACCGAATTACACCAATGTTGTGCAAATCCTTTCATACGCAAAGCTTGTTGGAGGAAAGGCCACTTTACCTTATCATATGCCTTCTCGAAATCAATTTTCAAAAGTACACCGTCCATTTTCTTGCGGTGAAGTTCATGAATTGTTTCATGGAGTACAACTACCCCTTCCAAGATGTGCCTCCCGGGCATGAAGGCGGTTTGAGTAGGTTTAATAACTTTTTGGGCAATTCCCGTTATTCTGTTAGTTCCTACTTTGGTAAATATTTTAAAACTAACATTGAGAAGGCATATCGGTCGGTACTGCTGTATTTGTACCGCATTCTCCTTCTTAGGAAGTAATGTAATGACTCCGAAATTTAATTTATACAAGGGTAAAGTTCCTTGCTGAAATTGAAAAAACATAGCCATTAAATCGTGCTTTATTACTTCCCAGAAGGTTTGATAAAATTCAGCCGGAAACCCATCCGGTCCAGGAGCTTTGTTCAATTCCATTTGGAAAATAGCTTCATACACCTCTTTCATCGAGAAATCAGCAGTAAGAAGAGAATTTTCTTCAGTCGTTAATTGTGGGATATCCGAATTAGAACTTTCATCTAGTGTAAAATTATTTGGAGCCGGCTCCCCAAACAATTGCTTGTAATATTCCGTAATGTAGGTTTTTAAATTATCCTCCCCTACAATGGTTCCCTCGTCTTGCTCAAGTTGAAAAATCTTTTTCTTCCTATATTTCCCATTTGCAATCAAATGAAAATATTTTGTATTATTTCCACCTTCTTGTACATGTTTAACTTTAGCCCTTTGTGCCCACTTAGTCTCCTCATCTCGACGAAGGGAGCTAATGCGCTCTTGTGCCTTTCGCAAAGTCTCGCGCTCAGAGACAGTAAGCAAAGCACTCTCAGCTTTAACATCCAGCTCGTTAATTATTCTCAACAAATTTTCTTTTTCAACTTTATATTTGCCGCTTTGGTTCTTTGCCCAACCTTTTAAAAACCGACGTAAGTGTCTAATTTTGTTTTGCCACACCTCAATCGGAGAGTTACCTTTGGTGAAAGCCGCCCATTCAGTAGCTATCATGTCAAAAAATCCATCCATCCTAAGCCACGAAAGCTCGAAGGAAAATCTTGCCACATTTCCAAGATGGGCCTGAATCCCCGCATCAATGAGCAAGGGTGTATGATCTGACCCCGTTCTTGTCAATGCTTGTACAGTGGCAAGTGGAAATTTCTGCTCCCAAGTAATGCTCGCCAAAACCCTGTCCAACTTCTCAAAAGTTGGTGTCTCTCTTCTACTAGCCCACGTGTACTGTCTACCGGTGAGTTCGATCTCTTTTAAGTTTAAGCTTTCAATAATAGCATTAAACATAAATGACCAGCGGGGGTTAAAATTGTTATTATTCTTCTCTTGGGGTTTGCGAATCAAATTAAAGTCACCACCAACCAACATTGGCGGCGACTCCTTTTCACAAATCCTTGCAAGCTCAGCTAAAAAGGCCGGTTTTTGTGCATCTTGAGCTGCCCCATAAACCGACACCAACATCCACTCGAAGCCGTCCCCCTTTGACCTAATGGAAAGCTTGACACAAAAGTCACCAGCCTCCACGTTTCGAACTTGAAGTGTGGCCGAGTTGATTCCGATTAACATGCCCCCCGACCTCCCATGAGGTGGTAGGCAAAACCAAATAAAATCATGACCCGCCGCTAGATGGTTTAAAAAGGGTTGTGAAAAATGGGCCCTTCCTGTCTCCGATAAGGCAATGAAGTCCAATTTTAAATCCCTAATGCTTTCTCTAATTAAAAAATGTTTCCCGGGGTCCCCTATACCCTCGCTGTTCCAAAAGACTCCTTTCAAACCTAGCTCGGACAGGTAATTAACTGCTGATTTATCTGGGTTAGTCGAGCAACCATGTAAGAGATCACTCATCTGGTATCTGTATTATTGGATTGTTGGTTTGCTCATATTTGCAGGCGGCAACTTCGTTTTCTTTTTTCTTTTCTGTTTTTCAAGCCTCGTCGTCTGTCTTGTCACTGAACCGGTTTTCTGATTAAACAGACACACAGTAACAAAATGTAAGCTTCACCATAACTTTAGTTGCACACAAGTTAAAAAGTAAATTTGTTCATTGTACTTTTTTTCCTTTTCGATTAGTCAAAGATCTTCTCCCGGCCAATATCTCATTGATTGGTCAAATAAACGTAAATAAAGGTGAGTACGTCAGGTAAAATAAATTTTCTCTAATGTGATCTCAGTTTCATGGATGAGAAGGTGACAGCTTACGCTGTCTGTATGTGATTGCAACCTTGAATTAATTAGCCTCATTTGTGATCTACGTGTACGTAGTTGACCTTAACCTAAATAGTATTATCCAAGGATTAATTAAGGATGGATGATCAGACAAATATGTGTAATGTGATAATCTAAGTTTGCATGGACTTAGAACTTGGATAAGAACTGCGAATCACGAGCTTGATTAATTAACATGTTCAAGGATGGAACTGTTTCCCATGACTACGATGCTACATGGACTTAGCTTGTTTAGGATTTCTCAATGTTTTCTAGAGATTTTCGACTGCTATTTGGACACGATGTGTAACCCAAGTTGTCACGCTCACGCATACACATGTACTGTGAATCAGGGGCAGAGCTCTAGCATACAACCATGCATTGGTGTCAAATGACACCAATGATTTTGTGATAATCCTCTTTGAAATAATAGAAAACTTATAGAAAATAAAAAATGACACCGGCAGATTTAGGAGAATGACACCAATGGTAAAAAATTCTAGCTTCGCCCCTGCTGTGAATACATGTTAAGAGGCATGGAACAGTCCTTATGATTCCTAGTGGAACATGCCAAAAAAAACTCCCGTGAAGACAGTATATATAGCCCAAGAAATTAACAGCCGAGGAGTAACAAACAAGTTAGAGATCTTAGGAAGAAGGGTCGAAATCTCTTGACAAAACCACTGGGGCATATAAAAATTTGCCGATCAATCCTACGGCGCGACATGCATGGATGCCGACTAGCTAGCTAGTGATCTTTGTCAGCATGGAAGGGTAGCTTCGAAGAAAGCTCCAAAATTTTCTATGTGCAACTGGACAGGAAACTAAGTCCAACAACTTATATGTTGGTCATACTGAGATATTAGTGACATGGTTTCACACATAAGTACATTACTAGATAAATCGATGCGCTATTCCCCTTGTCGTTCGCGCCCGTTCCGATGCGCGATCGGCCATAAGGAGCTGTTTTTGGTGCACGTGAGTACCACTACACCGCCTCGATGATCGTCAATTATTTTTTTGATAAAACGAGTTTTAGTATTTAAAACGTTTTAGTGTATCACTTTTGTGATGTTCGGGCGAATGTTGTATAAAACTGGATATTGTTCTCAGAGTGAGGCACCTAGCCACTTATCCTCTCAGAACCTTATCATCCAACCGTCTTTGATTAAGAAAAACGTATGGGAATAAGAATTTCTTCGTCGTAATTAAGCCTGCCTAAAAGTGGAAATCACCTTATTTCCCAAAAAACATGTTATAATGCACTTCAACCAGCATACTTTCTCCTTATAAGAGTTTGTCAAACCCCATCTTTTATAAGAAGCCTAATCAGCCATTTACCCAAAATGACTCTACTATTAACCTCAAGGCCATGAATCTCCACACCACAGTAGTCTTTGGGACGGTACACTATATATCTCATTTGGCAAGTCGATATTTCTTGACGGCGTGCGCGGCCGGCCTGGGGACATGAACGGGCACGAGCACCACGGCGCTGCGGGCGCGTACATGAGTACATCTGCCGAGCCCTGCTGCTGGGGCATGAGTACATCCGCCGGCCGCCAGCTCCGTCCGTGCATGCAGCCAGCGTACTCCAAAATTATGAGTCGTACTCTAGAACATATATATTTCGCATGTCGACATGCAGCGTGAAGGTTCGTCAGCAGAGTGGCGTCACCGTCGCTTCTCCAAGTTTCGTCTTGGCGAACGGCGATCGATCGAGGACGCGTCGGACTAGTCTTTGGCACGAGGACGACGCCGGAGTCAAACCTGCAATTGCTTGGTGCTTAGCGTAGGAACGCTCAACTCTCCCGCCCTTGACTTGACTCCATGGTACGGTGCAGCTACGTTTCGATCGGCGTCCTAACTGCTCCAGGTCGACAGGATCTTATATAGTCGTCCACTGTCTCATTCATGGACAGTAGAACCAAGCTCGAAAGCTCGTCTCCGAGTCAAGTGTCGCAGGATGTTTATCCATATATACTTCGTGAACTCTGAAATGCAGTTCGCTCTCCTTTTTTCCTCCCGTAATCAATTTGCAAGAAGACTAGCTGAACACAACGCAGGAGAAGGCTGACCACATTGCACTCGGTGTCTGCTCAGCGGCAAACATGGACAGATTGAATACCATATCGATCGCGCCCAGGCCGGCAATTCGCATGATTTTAGATGATAAAACAAGAAATTTGAGTAGTTGGAATCCGGAGATTGCCCTGACTAGCTGGCTGGGAGATGTGTGACCGAATGCCATGTAACACTTGTTTATTAGAGATTCGCGATAGTAGGGGGCTGCTTAATTCCTTCTTAGAAATATTTAAGTTCACTGCTCGAACTGAAAAAGATAGATATTGGCCAGGTTGAGAACATAGCTATATACAGTAGATAGATTGCTTATTTGCATTGTTTTGTGTAGCTAAAGCAAAACCTTTTTGTATACACCCTACCTAGCTGGTTGGTTGGAGTGTTTTTCTTTTCTATCGAAGGAGCTGGGTACGCAAACAATTTAAATTTCCATCTACACTATGTTATTATAATAGCACCGTGTCGGATAACAGCCAGCAGGCATCATGCATGCATTTCTTTTTTGAGTAGTTTGTTATGGATAAAATACAGTACAATAAGAGTACCCAACTCTTTGATTGGTATTTTGTCTTTGAGGCGGGCCGCCCTTGATTAATTGAAATCCTAAACAAAGAACGGATTCGCTCCCAACGATCGAGTCCTAGATTCTCTGAATATCTTGAAATTCAAGGGGTGCTTTAGCTCGAATCCTGATCCAACCGTGACATGATTGGCAACGGGTCAGACCAATAGGATCATCGAGTCTGTAAGACCTAAACCACAATAGGTACTATAGTGTTATTGGAAAAGATTAAGGAGCTCGAAATACACATCCAGCTCAAAAGTAGGCATCATGCGTAAGGAGAATTAGAAAAATATTATGGCGGGAACTTTTTAAAAATAGTATATTATAACAAAGGATATCTGAAGCATGAAGTGGATTTTTTTTCCCCGGAATATGGAGGATTTGGTTTGCCACATAAAGTCAAGATTCTAAATTTGATCACCATAAAATGTTTATATATTTAATTGCTAAAAATTGATTATGAGAAAATTGTGGGGTTAAAAGAATTAATAATGTGAATATTTTACATGTATGCATAGATTTTATCAATAAATGTGCGGGTGACATGAATAAATGAATGACTCATACAGTGGATAATGTGGACATCTTACATGTAGAGATAAACTAATTTTAGTACATGTTAGTAGAGATTTGTCTTATATTCCTAAGTAGGTAGGTAGATAGATAGATAGATAGATAGATAGATAGATGTAACATCCAGTTGAAAAACTAAAACATCCTGCAACCGGTGAAAACAGGGGAAATCTTTCAGGCTGTGGGGAGGGAAGCGGTCTGGTTCTTTTTATAGGAGAAGCGTCATGATATCTTGGGGTTGGTGCTACTACGCTACCTACCATTCTGGGCTTCATGAGGATTTCATCGGATTATAAGTTTTTTTTAGAAAAGGAGCAGTGCCGGTCTCTGCATCGATTGATTCGTGCGGTCTTTATTTTTAAGTGGTAGGTCCATGTATACCTATATGTCGCATTTAATTTATTCTGCCAAAAACGAACAGGGGCACAAGTCAGTGCAAAACACACTACAGTACTATACTACTTACAGACAAGCAAAGAAAATCAGGATTAGTGTCTATCTCCCTGTATAACCGCACACATACGCATACACATGAAGACAACCGCTTCACTGTTTGCACGTACACGCCTGACTTTGCTCAGTTATATGTGTCGGCACGTTCTTGATATCTGAAAAAAGTCCCCTTGGTCATGAAAGAAACTACAGCTCCTCCTAGGTATAGTTATCGCCAGCGGCGAAGCGAGAACGGGAAGTGCAGAGACTTTCTGGCTACGTTGCCTATTCTGAAGATCAGTGCGTGCGAATTTGTTCTTATTTTCCTAGTTTAATTCCACGCGCATTAAAGTTTGATCAGTTTTTGTATTTTCTTACGAACGGAGATGTTCATATAAACTAACACCTTATCCCCTTGAAAAAATGTTTAAACGCAAAACAAATGGTGTGATAAGGGAAAAAAGATCAACCATGCATGTGGATTAGCCGATAAAAAAACCAAAAAAGGCCCATCAACCGAACCACGCCATGAGCCCATGACAGCGCGGGAAGGGGCGTGCTGACTTCTATTCAAAATGGTTATCCCCAAGTGGTGCGAGCAAACCAAAATTCGCCTAATTTTGTAGTTGTAGTGTCGGTGGTGGTTGTCTTCAAACTAGCCTGGGTGGAGTATGTATAACGATCATTGAATTCTTGAATGGTTAAATAATTGTGGATGGCTGTGTGCATCTCTTGGATGCAGAGGCCGGGGATCCGCACCCTCTTATCTAAAAAAAAGTTAGTAGGGAGTTGTAGTCGTTATACTCTACTAAATTTTGTTGTATGGGTGGTGACTCATGTTTCTTGAGCATGTAAATCTTTTCTTATCTCTCAAGGCATCGAAACGCAAAGCTTTTACGTTTTCGCGAAAGAAAAAGATGATGTGGATTCATCCTCCAATCCATCATCAAGATCAACTTCGTCGTTCCCCGGTCAAAAGATGTTTACCCCTCTCATTTCCTCTTTCTGAAGGGAGCAAGATCTCTGGATTGGTTTGCTGATGTTTTGTCGCTAATAAAAAGTATCTAGTGGACAATTAGGTTGCTGCTTGGTCTAATCATCAAGCCTCATCACATCTAGAAAACCATTGTCTTCCTTGACTTGGCCATGGGCAAGTGTGATTTTTTAAAACTTGACTATTGACTCCATATGCCCGTATAATCCCTTGATGCTAACACTTGCCTTGTTGACACTACACCGATTTATTTTTAAGAAAATCTCCATGCATGGGATCAGTAAGTTTACTAGTGGTGCCGCTTTTTATTTTGTGCTAGTCCAGACAAGTAATTAACTGCTGATTTATCCTGGGTTAATCGAGCAACCATGTCCTGGGTTAATCGAGCAACCATGTAAGAGATCAGATTCATCTGCTCTGTTTATTATTGGATTATTGGTTTGCTCATATTTTTAGGCGGCAACTTCGAAATCTTTTGCTGGTTTTCAAGCGAGGAGCCTGTCCTGGCACTGAACTGGTGTTCTGATTACACAAATACACAACGACAAAAAGTAATCAGTTAATCATCACCACAACACTTTAGTTGCACATAAGTTAAAGGTAAATTTGTTTAATGTACTTTTTACCCCTTTTGATTACTCAAAGATCTTCTCCCTAACCTTCCCGGCAAATATCTCATTGATTGGTCAAATAAAGGTTAATTAACTAGTAAGTGTGCTACTATTAAACATATTGCTACTATTAAATATAGTCTCTTTAATTCATCATCATTTTGAATTATTATTTAATTAATTTATATTCTCGTAAAGACCTTGAAACAGCCCCGGGAAATGAATTATGTGGATTCTACGTCTGCGAGTTCATGAGGAACTTGAGCGTTGAGCAGGCGTCGCGTGAAAAAAGAATGGATGTGAGTGTGACTGTCTTGTACTATATTTCAATCTTATTATGATTTGATATATATATATACACACACAACTAATATATTCATATTGATCTCGTTTAAAGCTTAACGACACGCGGAACGCCATTCTACCACATCAGCGCGTAGAAGCAATTCAAGAGGAGATAGCGGGATTTATCCTTGAGGAGGTCATGCATCCAAAGGGAGAATACCATAATCCTAAATATAGCTATGCCACATGAAAGAGGAGGATGTATGACATTATTGCGATCTTTATACACCGGATTGTATATATGTATGTAATAGCGTAGTATGAATATGTCCTATATCTAAATTATATTATATATCAACGTTTACCGTATGTAGTAGCGTAGAATACATATACGAAAGTATATTACGTATGCATCAACGTGTACCGTGTATATATATAATACCGTATGAATGTAAAACAGTAGATGAAAAAGAAAACATAAAATAAAATTGCAGTGAAGAAAAGAAAACAGATAACAGAAAAAAAAAGGAAACGAAAAATAAATTGCAAAACCCTTAAAACCTAAACCCTTTAGTACCGGTCGGTAACACCGACCGGTACTAAAGGTTCTCCACACGAGCCCGTGCCCCGCACCCACGTGGAGGCCTTTTAGTACCGGACGATAAGCAACCGGTACTGATGCTGGGGGGGGGGGGGGGGGGGGGGGGCATCAGTCCCGATTGCGCAGTACCGGTTGGGAAACCGGTACTGATGCCCCTCCCCGACCGGTATTGGATGTGCGTTTTCCACCAGTGTAAGTATGTCAGGCAAAATAAATTTTCTCTAATGCGATTTCAGTTTCATGGATGAGACGTGAGAGCTTACGCTGTCTGTATGTAATTGCAACCCTGTTAATTAGCCCCATTTGTGATTTACGTGTAGTTGACCTTAAGCTACATATTATTATCCAAGCATTAGTTAAGGATAAATAAACAGATGATCGGACGAATATGTGTAATGTGATGATGTTTTAGTTTGCATGGACTTAAAGCTTGGATAAGAACCGCGAATCATGGGTTTGATTAGCATGATCTTGCATGGTGAATTGGTGATTAGGATGAAACTGTTTCGTAGTCATGCATGCTACATGGACTTAACTTGTTCAGGATTTCTCAATGTTTTCTAGAGATTTTGGACTGCTATTTCGACAATCGACACGAAGTGCAACCCAAGTTGTCGACCATACACACTGTGGATATGTAAGAGGCATGATTCAGTCCATTCCTATTAGAACACATGACAAAAAAAGAACTCCCCATGCAGACCATTCCAAGAAATTAACAGCCGAGGAGTAACAAACAAGTTAAGAGATCTTCCGAAGGAGGTTAGAAATATATCTCGACGAAGACACTGGCATATAAATCTGCCGATCGATCCTACGGCGAGACATATATATGGATGCTGACTAGCTAGCTAGGTAGTGATCTTTGTCAGGGTGACATGCCGGCATGGAGTAGTTTCCAAGAAGGTAGCCCCAAATTTTTCTATGTGCAACTGGGCAGGAAACTAAGTCCAACAACTTATATGTTGGTCATATACTGAGATCTTAACACATATCATCACACTCCTAGATATAAATCAATTAAAATGTGGGCCGATGTGTAGAGATAGATCAAAAGTGCATGCACACCGATATATTAGCTGATATGCTACTCCACTTGTGGCAGTACAAACGGTTGGATGCACATGGTCAAGTTGATTATTTTGCTCAGGAATCAATTAATCAGTGGATTACAATACCAGTCGTACTCTAGAACAATTAAATTCGCGCATGCATGTCGACATGCAGCGTGAAGTTCGTCAGCAGAGTGGCGTCGCCGTCAGCAGAGAGTGTGCGCAGGCGATCGCCCCACCAAGTTTCGATCGAACAGCTTAATTTGCTCGCTGAACGGCGAACGAGTACGTCGGACTAGTCTTTGGCACGCGGACGCAGGAGTGAACAATCCTGCGATTCAGCAATGGCTTAAGTCGTCCACTGTCTCATTCGTGGACAGTGAAGCCAAGCTTTTGGAAGCTCGTTTGAGTCAAGTGTCGCAGGATGTTTATCCAGATTTCTTTGTAACTATGAAACTGTAATTTGCTCTGTTTTTTCTTCCCATAATCAATGCGATATCCCAATTTTGCAAGCGCAAGTCTATCTAGATGCAACGCAGGTGTGACGGCGAAACGGCTGACGTGCGTACACATTGCACTCGGTGTATGCTCAGCAGCAAACATGGACAGATTGAATACCATATTTGTTGACCAGGCCGGCAATTCCGATGCACGGCCTCTCAAACAATTCAGTTTTTTAAATGATTTTTTACGAGAAAAAGGAGGAGCTCTCCGTTTGCATTATAGAAGGGGAAAAACTGTACAGTGGTCAAGAGCAGAGGGGTACAAGTAGGAGCTAAAAAAAGAAAACACGGCAAAACGAACTACTCGCCGTTTCGCCAAGGTTCCCTCGGGGGAGCAGCTGCAGTCTTCAAAAATTATTCTACTTTTTTTTTCAGAGATGCCAAACCACATAGACGGTAGCAGTAGTCTGCTCCTTTACACTGCTGCACTGGGCTTCGCTGATGCGTCTCCTCCAGAACTGAGAGCGAGACACAGAAAGCTAGATGATCCGACGAAGTAGTGATCACATTTTTCACACTAAAGTCCGGAAATAAATCTGTGAGGCACCGTTCGCCACCGCCCTGTTAAGCCGGACCAGAACCAGATCGAAACCATTCTGACGATTGCTCCATGTGAATTCAGGGCCACAAAAGCCCATGTCAATCAGCTCACATTCCTGCATACAGTCTCTGAACAATGTCATTTGTGTGTCCGAACGTTCATTCGAGCCTAGATGCTTGTCGCCACTGAGAACTTCATTGAAATCCCCACAACAAATCCACGGGCCCGTCCACTCCTTATGAAGCCAGCAAAGCAAGCTCCAGAATTTATGTCGGAGATCACGTTTTGGTTCCCTGTAGACAACGGTTGCTCTCCACTTTGGCAGATTCTCATTTGACACTACCAAATCAATGCAATGGGCATTAAACCCTTTCAGCTCAACTTGGAATGGCGGCAACCAAAATAATGTCAATCCCCCACTAAAACCATTACTGTTGAAAGCAAAACTGCCTGTGTAGCCCAACGACCACATGAAATTTTGTACGCTAGACGGCTAGAGTCCTTCATCTTCGTACCACAAAGAAAGAGGAAGGTAGGTCTGTAGAACCTCACTAATTAGCAAAGTTCGCCAACTATCCAACCCTAACCCTTGACAGTTCCAACATAAAAGGTTCATTGCGTGCAGCAGGGCTGCTCCGCAGCCGCTGCCAGATCCGCCGATCGATGTGCTGATGTAGGGGACGAGATTGTTCTTTGCTTCTTGTTTGAATCTGCTTCAATGTCATGGCCTCCATCCTCTGAAGCTTCAAGGACGGAGGCATTTGTTCCAACTTTTTCTACGGCCACCATAGGTCGGTATTCTTTCATTTTCTGACCGCTGTAACGAGAAGCACCTCCAGGCGCCGAAGGATCAGTTCTACCGCTGGAATTCTGTGACTTGATCTCTGCGCTGCCAAAGGCCTGAGTCCGCTTCAGACGCGGCTTGCACGCCTTCTTTGGTGATGAAACCTCACCCGATGCACCTCCCTCCTGCTTCTTCTTCATAGGAGCATGTGCGTGCCCATCTTGACCAAAAACGGGCTCAATTTGATTGCTCGAGAACGAGCTCTAAGCTGATCGAGAAACAAATTGTTTTTTTTTTAGGCTTAAGGCGGTCGAATCCGCCGTCCGATTAGATAGAATAGATGGTTATGTACAGCATTTTTGGTTAGGGAAAATTCCCTTTAGATAGAAACAAATTGTTTTTCCTATTCCTCTGGAAGCCCTCCTCATCACGCTCTCCTGGCGTCGGACATTGCGTGGACGAATGCCCCAAGAGACCACAGGAAAAGAAAAACATCGGCATCCGCTCATACATAACATGATAGACATGTGTTGTATGCCTCTTCTGAGAGTAAACTGACACACATCGCATCAGGGGTTCCAAAGCATTAACAGAGACCCTCACACGAGTGTTTAGCGTAAAACTACCACTTTACAAACTAAATCACAAAAACATACCACTTTTGCCCCGAATCACAAAAACATACCACATTTGCCCCGAATCACAAAAACATACCACATTTGCGCAAAATCACGTTTCAGAGCGAATTGACACGAAACCTGACATCGCGGACCCACCGTCTCTCCCTTGCCACGTAAGCTCTCCCTTGCCACGTAAGCTCTTACAGGTGGGTCCGCGATGTCAGGTTTCGTGTCAATTCGCTCTGAAACGTGATTTTGCGCAAATGTGGTATGTTTTTGTGATTCGGGGCAAATGTGGTATGTTTTTGTGATTCGGGGCAAAAGTGGTATGTTTTTGTGATTTAGTTTGTAAAGTGGTAGTTTTACGCTAAACACTCCCCTCACACGCAAGTAGTCACCCCAATCTCGGCCCTTGTTGTCCACTTCCACCGATTCAATGTTACCCAAGTTGCTAGCCAGGATCTTCACACGAGAATCATTCATCAATCCGAACAGAAGATGCATAATCCGAGCCCACACACTGAGTCTATCAAAGCTAATATCAGCAGACCTAACTGACGATCAAACTCCTTGAGCAAGATCACATTCTTACTGATTGTCCACGGCGATCCCCCGCGAATACATTCCATGTCCGCCTTATTTGTAAATTTCTGCCAGAAAGATATTGGTACCAAGAGGTCGAATCTCCAACCCTTTCGGATTGCCCCAAGCTGGCCGAAGCACTGATACGATTGTCGTGATATGCAAAGGGTTGGGAGCCAAAACCTTACTGACAAGTGCCCACTCCGGGCAACTAAGATACTCATCATCCTCATCCTCCAGA
This sequence comes from Poa annua, assembly GCA_026929855.1. Lineage (NCBI taxonomy): Eukaryota > Viridiplantae > Streptophyta > Magnoliopsida > Poales > Poaceae > Poa > Poa annua. The sequence continues at coordinate 37,625,828 of CM049438.1, forward strand.
ACAAAAGCTGCAGATTCCTGCGAGGTGACGTTGAGGCGACCTAACATGTATTTCTCTGCAACCTTATCGCCTGTCGTGGTCGCCGAAGATCCTGATCCCTCCATGTATTTCCCTTTTCCGGCCGGCTCCAATCCCCGGACCGATACATCCCTTCCCGGCACGACTGCGCCGTCATGAGCATGATCTCCCTCCCCAACCTGCGATCGAGCCATTAGATGCCTACACAAAAATGCACTTTATCTGTTGCGCGTTTAACATCCAGCTTGGAGTTTTCTGTAACCAACCTTGCATGGATATCAGGTAATGCCCTTTTATCTCTGCAGCATCTATCTCGTGCCTGTTTTTGCACTGGAATTACTAGTAGGATGCTGCATGTAACATGTTTGATTGGCCTTAATTCGTGTTATATAATAGTACTAATTCTTTGTATATACTTACCAGCTTTCCACTGCTAACACCCTGTCCTCTCACAGTGAAAAAGTTGCACGGGTTGATTCATTAGGTTGGACTAATAACAATTTACTCGCCGATGCAGTTGATCACATTGGACGACGGACGTACTACTCGTCGTGCTGTGGCCTGTGGGAGGCGCTTCAGCTGGCAGCAGAGAGTCAGTGCAGCGAGGCATGTGGCGATGCATGCCGCAAGGCCAGCAGCCACACATGTACTCGAGATCTCCAGAGACGGCCGGCGGCTCAGTGGTTGCACAGTTTGGTGATTCATCGTGGGAGGCCAATGACTTGAGCCTCTAATTAACTGAAGATGAGTAGTAGCTGTGTTTCTCGTTCACACAATTTCAGATGGAGCGGTCAATTGCAGCTTGCGGGGTTTTAGAGGTTTCAGCAGTTTCAGTCTCCAGACAGAGATCCGAAGTCCCGTCAACAAAACAAATAGCGGGAAAGATCCAGCCTCTACGACCTCAGCTTTGCAAACTGCAATTCCATCTGAAGAGGGAAAACAAGTCTGGAGGAGAAACAAAAAAAGTGGAGATGCGGGGTATCGATCCCCGTGCCTCTCGCATGCTAAGCGAGCGCTCTACCATCTGAGCTACGTCCCCTTACATGTTTAAAACTGAACTGGCCATTATTTATTCGGTTAGTCTTATCATCGCCACATTTGCGTACGAACCAGTTACCACACTGCCGCATTTTCGTACCAGTACCACAGCTGCATGCATTTGAAGCTAGCTTGAGCCTTGAGGGAGGGGCGCATTGTGGCGACGACGACCTGCTGCTTCGTCGACGTCCATGGACAGTTAATTAGCCGTTGCGTCAAATTAAGTGTGAGAAAGAAGCATACTCTCCTATGTGTGATGGATAGATAGATAGATATAGCTTTGGTTCTGATTTAATATATTAGTGCAATTAATTTCAATGAAAAAGACTGCCCATAATCAGCGTATAGTTGTTAATCGACGACGGCAGGGCCGTGGAGTAGTGCAGCTAGCGCTACATCGGTTCATTAAACTCAACACAGCAATGCCCACCTCTGCGTTTCGCTGTTCCAACTAGAACATGGGCAGGAGCAGGACCAGACCGAGATCGAGAGAGGCGGCCGACGCAGACTGCTCAACCAAGTGCATGATCGAGACGTAGCCGATCTAGATCCGAGGTCGATCTCGAACTCAGGCTAGGCTTGCGTTGCATTGCATGGCATGGAATGATGGAAATATGGATCGGTAGATCTGGAAGGGAACCGCACGAGGAACATGACAGATAAAAGGCTCTCGTCGTCAGTCAGTTGCGTTGCATTTGCATCCCCGTACGTCCACGTCGACCCAATGTGGGCTGGCGGCTTGCTTGTTGGGAAACCGTAAATGGCCCAAGCGAACCCAGATCGATCATCAGTTCATCGCTCTATGTGTGATGCTTCGACAGATCGGCTCTGTGCGTGACTGTATAAGTATAACTAAGGCAGAACAAACTATAAACAGTATTCCATCTTCATCTACCTTTATCTGGCTTGTTTTCTGAGGGTATCTCTATCTTTTCTTCTATGCTGCATGTTTTCCTCAGGCCTTGTCCGGGAAAAGGGTGGAGGAGCTGTTGTACTGTGAGCTAGTACAACCCTGCTCTTTTAGGTTTCGTGGGGGGCCAGGCCCATCCTACGAATCAACCGAAATGGGTCCTCCTCGTGTCCGGATCACCGGGCGGGGCCAGATGTCCGGAGCGGCACATTTTTTGGTTCAATATCTCACGGAAACAAATGTGCCGCGGAAGGAACGGGGACGTTCTGTTTAGTTTTTTTTTTTTTTGCCTCAACGTTCTGTTTAGTTGCTTGCATCGCATTTGCACTGCATCTATGGACCGGAACCTTTTTCTTTAGATGATCGCCGATCGGAGCTGGGGACGCTTAACTTTTGGGTTACGAGGAGACGATCGAGCGGTGGACTGCATGCATCACATCACGCATGCCATATTGCCATGTTCACGAGTAGTAGATGGGGTCCTGCACTTTTATGGTCATAATAAAGTGCCACCACATCTCGAATGATCAAGCCACACAATTATGCGTGCGTGTCCGGCCTGATCTATCTACGCGATCTTCGTCTCTACTAACACATCTGTGCGGCTGAGTTACCGAGAAATTATAGTGCCTCTTTGAGTTGAACAAATTTCTTAAAAAAATTAGAGGATTTCAATCCATTGGATTTTTCCCTATGGAATCCCTTTAGTCATCTCTCCCTCCACATTTCTGCAAAATTCATGTATTTATTTCCTATGCATCATATCCAAAGACACCTCTTACACAACTCACGTGTTTTGAAATCCTATATGAATTGAAGTACATGACATCTTATAATCTTTTGAAAGTCATGCAATCTAAGGGGCCCTCCTTAATGGATATCACCACGCATGTCCAGCAGCAAACACAGGGTGGATGGCTCAGTCGTGACTTTCGCACATCCTATGATTGATGAAAGCACTTATATAGTTTGCTTACGTGCGTTTAATTAATTAGATATTGCGTGAAACCTTTCCAATTTTGATGACCAGAATTGTGTCCCCTTTCTTATCTTGAGAATGAACAAGAAGGTAAGCTCTTCTCCATTCGCGCACCTCCTTAAGATAGACACGTACGGAGAGCTCGTTGTTTAATATCATTGATTGGACATTGCAACGGTTATTAGTTTTTTTCTAAAAGTTTGGTCAGACTCCAAATGACTTGACTTTTCACAAAATTTATGTGCATTCTTGTACGGAATAGAGGTAGTAAGTTACAGTGGCCTAAGGTGGGCCTTGGTTTTGTAATGTATCCACCACGCCCAAAAGGGTATGCCCATTGTGCCTTCTCTTAAAAGGAAACACCAAACCGACATAGAGACGAAGTCCTAAACTAGCATGACTTGAACCCGAACTTGCTCCATAAGACGGATGCCATCTGGTCTTCATCCGGGACTCCTCTAAGCCGGCTTTGGGCTTCTCCTTACGCTTCATCCCACTAGGTCGGCCGCCTGATAAATGTCGTAGATATACCCGTTCGACATTTCCTCGAGAGCTCGGGTTTGTTTGTAGTTTGTGAGATGCACAATCACTAAAAGCTTAAGATTGTCGTTCCTTTTGTGATGTAACCAAAGATATCAGATTGTTGCTCGTTTTGTGATGTAATCAAAGACATTATATTTGTGCTCATGTTGCTTTGTGATGTAACCAAATATTTTAGTTCAACTATACCATCTTTTGTCATTAATTTAGTTGGTTTGCCATTGAAATTTCTTTTAAGCCCACTATTCAAATTTGAACTAATTTGGAGTCACGATGGAAGAGAAATGCGCTCGGACATGAGAGAGGGGAGAAAGGAGAGGGCAGTGGTAAAACTGGCAATGTAAATGTGCCTTTTGGAGCAAATGTCAAAGTAAAGTGGAGAACTGTATCAGATAAGCAAAATAAAGTGGAGCATTTTATCAAATAGCACCCTCGAGTATATGAAGGCTATTATACGAAGGTTCTCCTTCTAAGTTGTGCGGTCATCTGATTCCAGAGCCATAACGTTGAATAGCCACTAACCGGTGCAAGCCCGCAAAGGTGGAAGGCGGTGATGAAAGGAATCGACGGCACCAGGGATGTCGTTCCACTAAATGGAGTCGTCAAAACATTCCATCGTGTCTATCCTTCAGCCTTCCATGTTGGCCCAGCCATGTGACCATTTAAATAACGTACTCTTACACAAGATAGACCAAAGTGTAACTTAGTGGGGGCCTATGCCCCCAGTCAAAATTTTGATTTTATATAATATTTTTTCCATATTTTACATATATTTATTTAGATTTGGTAAATTTACACAAAGAATGCCCGTCACAATTATCTGACTACTGTTGCGAGGGACTTGGTTTCAGTTCCTCGACATATATATACATGCATAGTGAAGATTAACGAATTATAAGATCTGAATTTCGAGTCTTATCATTTTTTGGACTCACCGATGATCGGGATCCAGAAGTCCGCACTCGTGGGGATACACATTTGGTCAATACTACATTTTGCTTCTTTTTTCTTTGCGGAGAACCCATTATGCTCTTAACTAAAATAAAAGCAACCATCTCACTAAAAATAGAACTAACAAAAGCCGATCCCATCAATGGCCCCTCTCTCATAGCTAGGGAGCTCGTGAGAAAAGCTCATTACGTATATACTATATAGGCACATGCCTGAGGACGTACCCACAAGTACATCGAGAGCACGAGGTTGATTAATTAACCAGCGACTTTGCCGTGATTAGAAAGAAAAAAGGGCACGGACCTGGTAGTATTAGTTAAGCTTATCACCGTACTGAAAAGGCAGGGTCAATGTGACAAATATTCCCCTGTTGCGTGCACCGAATGATCCGTCTCTCGTGATCTCGATCTCAATCGAAAATGAGATTACTCTATGGATCGATCATGTGCAGATGAAGGAGTATCTATTGTGAGTATGTGCATATGTATCGTAAACGCGTGGTGCCGTGACTTGCGTGTGGATGCCGTGTAGGCGGATCGGATCGTGTGTCATTCTTGTACTCTAAGAAAAAAAAAGTAATTTTAATGTAGCGGCCTTCCAAATTGTTTGGAGGGCATTAATTCAATTACTTTGTCCCGCTAGTTATGATGCGATCGATATGTAGTATTATTTGTCTATATCATTGATGTTGCTTTGAGGATCATGTGTCATTCTTGTACTCTAACATAAAAAGTCTACTCCCACAGGTTCAAATTAATTGTCGCTAGCCCCGTATAATTTTGTACTCTGGTAGCTCAGTTTCTATATCGATTATTACAGACCAAAGGGAGTAGTAATATTAATGTAGAAGCCTTCGCAAATTGTTTTGTGGGCATCAAGGTTTTGGTTCTCAATAGAAAAAAATTATCCATGGGGTTGGGATTTCCAATTATCGCGGTTACAGGAAAATCCCGACCGGTTACTGAAAGTATTTTGAATTCCAAAATTTAGATTTAAATTCCATGGTATGATCATGTATCAAATGTTTTTTGTTAAAATTCAAAACAATCGGGACATTTTGTTCGGTATGACCATTTCCCAGGGTGCTCGTGACATGTAACCAAAACCCTTGAGGGCATTACGATCCACAGCTCTTTTTCAGTGCTTGCATATAATTTTCTGGCACATTGATGTTGGCAGATTTGATACTTGTAACCAATGAATTTTTTTTCTACTTAATATCCGACAATGTTGGGGGTAAATAGATATATCTCCTGTATGTTACGATTATTGGTAGCTTTTTTCCTCGGCCACAAGCAACACGCACATACGGTGCACGTACAAAAATGGAGGGAGTATGCTGCTCGTGGAAAAATAACTTAGTTTTTACAAACAGATTATACTTCCTCTAGAAAAACGAAAGCAGAGACCATTTGGACGGCGCTTACGTTACAGTGTTACACCCAATTTTGAATGGATATGGAAACGACCGGAGACAAAACGGGCGGCCGTCCTGTGGCGCAAGGAGACCCATTCTTCCGAGCCGCAACTTTAACGACCCGCTCCTCACACGGTCCCATCCATCCGATCTAAAACTGACGGCTGCCGTTCAAAACGGGACGAGACGTTGGCGCCGTACCGGACGTCATCTCTCCTCGCTGCCGTTGCCGTGAGAGGTCGGTATTTCTTTACCAGCTACTGTCGTATTATCCGGACACGTTACTACGTGTGCATTTCTTTCGTACTATTAGCATAAAAAAAGAGTTCGAAACTGCTGAAGAGTAGGGCCTCGCACGTCGTTTCACAGTGACGTTAGGGCAACGGCCCGACACAAACGAGCGTCTGCGATCCGCGATCCGTTTTCGTCTGAAAATGTCTCGGGCCGAGAAAAATGCAGCCGGTCCGATGCATTTTGTCCGAACCGTCCGCGGCGATGTAAACATGGCCCAAATTTGGACACAGTTTGCGTCGCCGCGAACGGTCTGCTGTGTCCATGCCCTTTTGATTGGGCACCGGCCGTCAGCGAACATGGCCGCTCGCTTCGTCTTCCGAGGTCGCGACGACTCGAAGAAAAGCTGCGCGACGCCGCTTCAGCGTCTGCGCCGCCATCAATGGCGACGCCTCACTAGCCACCGCCCTCCATCGCCATTAATGGCATGGAAGACCGCGTCCTCGGCGACCGGTAAAAGGGCGCCGCGGCCACCTCCCACGACCACACCGTGCTCCCATCTCCCTCTCCCTAACCACTGCCGCCATGACAGGGTCCTGGTCGTTCAAGAACGTGAAGAAGGATGCTTGTCCTCGTCATCACGCCGGCCGTCGCCGCCACCAAAGAAGCCCAGGGACCGCCCTTATGTGGGCGTCCAACTGGCGCACGCACTTTACCGGAGAAACCAGGCGGTGCCAGTGAGCGACGTCCACCTGCCCAACGACTGGCACCTCAACTCGAGGCGGGTGCCAGTCCCGCCGGTGCCCAGAGCCGGCGAGGCGCGGATGCTGGAGATCCGCCGTCGCCGCAACCTCCTCCCCGCCGACCTCTGGGAGGACGATCAGTTCGACCACGATTCCCGGTGGTGGGATCGGCCGGGGTTCGAACGCGACGCCAGGAGGCGCGCCGGCCTCCTCGGCGATCGTGACTTCGACTACGGCAACGTCGTCGCCTGGGTGCCTCCGCCGCCGCCGGAGTGGGAGCCGGTGGAAGAGGAGCCGGACCAGGACGTCGTGATGGAGGAAGACGGGCTGGAGGTGGCGGCGCCCGAGCTCACCGAAGAGGAGGCCCTCCAGCAGGCCATTGACGAGTCCAATTTGATTGAGATCGGCCGCTAGGACGGCCTCCTCCCAACGCTCAGGGCATCCGCATTGGAGGTCGGCGGCACCTCCAGCAGCCGCGGACCGCCTCCGCCGAAGACGGAGGTCTGGGAGTCGCCGCCGCGCACCCCGGTGCAGCAGGAGCCATGGTCGCCATGGCCCGAGGCTTCCTCCTCCTCCCGGGCACCGTCACCTCCACCGCCCCCTCCTGCTCCGGTGCCCACGGCGGCGCGGTCCTTCCCATGGGACCCACCTGCGTTCTACGACCTCACCGGCGATAGCGATGACGAGTAGACGCCGACGGCGAAGCCTAGTGGATAGGGTCTTTTTTTTAATATTTGTCTTTAGTTTCGCGTCCTTTTAATGTAATGGATATCTATTAATATAAAAAGTTTAAAATTTTATGCGTTGGGCCGCTGGGTGGGGCACGACCTAAACGGATAAGGGGGCACAATTTCTGTCTGCGATCCGCCGCAAACGGAGCAAATCGGATACGATTTATGTCCAAAATACGTCGGGCCGCTGGAGATGCCCTTAGCAGTTTACGGGATGTTGGCCTGGAACAAAGTTGCTCCACCCCTAACGTGGTCGTCCCAGTAGATTGGAGGATCGCTGTCCGTGAGAAATGGGTAATCACTTTTCCTCTGACGTGTGGTGCCACATGTGAAGCATAAAGATGGTTTATCGTCCAACTGTTTTATCATCTAAATGATGTTTTTGACTGTTCAAATTTCAAAAGCGAGTGCAAGCATCATCGAGTTCGACTTCATAGCAAAACAGATCGATGCGAGGGTATTCAGTGTGCATTTTGTTAGCGACGAGACGCTTGAGTGCCCGGTTGTGTCTCCTGTGTTCCGCCTTTCAGCATCTTGTATGTCTTGCCATGCTTTCGGTGTGGATTGTCATTGTTTAGATTTTCGTCCCCTTTTCTCTAATTAACCGAGCAGTTTGGATCTTTTAACCGTCTTCTTTCTTATCGATGGATTTTAACAGCTCTCCCGTTAACACTTAAATAAAAAATGTGACTACAAACCAAATCCTGAACAACGATACCTTAATGTCATTGTTGATAAGTTAAAACATTGCCCCACTAGTTCGTGGATTCCCATTGTTTCAAAGTTAAATATGTGCATGATATATTAGGATCAATTATCCCCCCGTGATTGTGGAAACCCGAGAGTACCAAAACCACATTATATACTATAAAAATGCGCAAAATAGAAAAAGAACAATGAATTTTGAAAACTTCGGTTTCCTGAAATAAGAAACCATATGAATCGTAATAAAACAAAATGAAATTAAAGTGAGCCCACAAGAAAAAAATTATGCTTGGTATGTGCCTATGTCCTTAAGTACTTGGTATGTGCACACTTGTAAAATTTATCGATTAGGTTGTGAAATCATCGTATGATCAATTTTTTTATTTTTTTAATTATTTTTCCATTATTTCTAAACCAAATTGGTGCTGCACTAAACGGGGAAATTTATATTGCTTTATTTTTTGTCTACTTTGGTGTGAACTCTCCTATCTTACTTTCCTGAGTGACGTAATGTGTAATAGGTCTAGGACCTCGCTTGAGAACGAGTATCTCGCCTAAAGCATATTTGTGGTCTTTAGTGTCTTCATCCTCACCAAATCTTATAAATCTATTTATTACTTAACATAATAATAACTCAAAAACCCATCATAATAAACACATGGTAGGAGTGGCCAGCAAGAAAAGTCAAGAGATACCATTCCTTTTGCAACGAGCGTGTATATACCCTTCTCTCCATTAATTATTTTCTACCCTTACAAAAGTAAAACATTATTTTTTCACAACTCACTTTGTTCTATGAAATCATTTCGCCATCTCGAGTACACCGGCAATAGCGTAGCGCCGTTACCACCACACCTGGCCAATCCTTATTGACTCCTACACATCCACACTCTTTTCCTGGATCCGACGAATCCTAGAATGCATCTCAACCTGCCGAATAATTTTGTCAACTTTGGTTGCTATGAATAAGAAACATATGAATCCTAACATAACACCATAAAACTAAAGCCAAAGCACATGAAAAGGCATACTTGGCATATTCGTATGTCGTTAAGTATAATTTATCTCGTGTTTCACATGTGGGGATTCTATCGATTAGAATGTAAAATCACGCAAAAAAAGATAGACAGTAAAATCACATGTGATTAAAATATTTATTTTATGATTCTTTTCCATCCCTTTGAATAATATATATAATATTTTGTAAGGGGATTTTGTATAGCTTTATTTTCCTACTTTTATGTGAGAAAAAAGGCTCCTAGCTTACTTTTTCTAATTGCTGGAATCGTGTGGAAGCTAATAAATCTAGAATCTTGCTTGAGAATGAGTATCTCACCAAAGGCATATTTGTCGCATTCAATGTATTCATTCTCACTGAATCTTATAAAGCTATATTATATAACCAAAAACTAACACAAAAAACCAAGAATAGTAAATATGCTCAATCTCTCGATTGGATTGGAACACGTGTGATAGCAGTGGCCAGCAAGAAAAGTCAAGAGATAGCTTCCCATTATTTCTTTTCTGCCCTTGTAAATAATTAGTAGGAGTACTATTTTTTCTTACAACTAACTGTTGTGTTCCTAAATAAGAAAAAAAAACCTTATCTTCCTGCAAATTTGGAAACATTTCGCCATCTTGAGTATAGTACACAACGGCAGTAGCCGTTAGCGCGCCGTTACCCCCACCCAATCGGGGCCACTCGTTCGTGACTCGTATACAGGCCACACTCTTTTTTTCTGGATCTGACGAATCCTGCAGAGGCTTCCGCCGAATAATTGTGTGTGCGCGAGCAGCGCCATGTGGCTGATTCAAAACCTTCCCAATGACCACCCACCCGGCCACGCCATTTAAATCCCAAACTTTTTCAAACCACCCCCACGTAATTCCCGATACTAAAAGCGAGCCACCTTAATTCCATTAAAATATTTCCTCCTTCCCCACTCTCTCTCCCTCCTCTGGTGACTCTGTCCCTGTCGCTGGCTCGGCTCTTTCCGGCTCTCGGGAAGAGAGAGAGGGAGGGAGGCGTACGGGAGCTGCCGCGGAGGAGGAGGAGCCACGCATCCGGAGTCCGGGAGCGGGGTCGCCCGTGCTGCCATTCCCGAGGCCTCGGCGGTTCGCCAGATCGGCTGGTTTCTGCGGCCGTTTTCTTGGACCTCTTCGGGGAGCTGTTTGCGCCGTGGATTGGCGCCGGGAGGAGGTTTGAGGAGGGGATTTCAGGTGGTCCGGGCGGAGATCCCGCGGGAGGCCGGGATTTTTGGGTTCCCCGCGGCGTGATTTCGTGCCGCGCGCCGGCCGGCCGGCCATGGCGTCGGTGGAGGTGCGGTCCGTGCGGAAGTCGTCGGCGCTGCGCGCGCGGGGGCCGGCTAAGCTGCAGCCCGCCCGGTCCATGCCGCTCGACTACAGGTACTCGCCCAAGCCTGCTGGTGTCGGCCCTGGACCGGCGGCGAACGGCGTTGGGCGCCGGGCTGCGGCGGCGGAGGACGACGAAGGGGAGGTGGTGGCGGTCGAGGGAGACGCCGACTCTCCCTACAGCTCCGTGGCCACCACGACGGAGGAGGAGGAGAGTGGCGGAGGTGGCGGGGAGGCTGATTCAGCGTCCTCTGAAGCTGCGGCGCCGCCGCGGAGGGCGCCTGCCGGCCCCTCACAACGCGACACCAGATGGGGTGACACCAGCTCCTACGGTGCTAAAAAGGTGTTTTTCTCCTGCTTCTTCTTTTTCGTCCCTTTTTGTTCTCAGTCACACACTCCTCAAATGCCAGAATTCTTATGGATAATGCTTGAAATTTGGTCGGTTTGTTTAGTGTAGTGAGTAATGTTTTGTGATTTCTGAATTATTACTGAACACCTGTAATTCCGAGTTGATTTTTTTGAACTGTAACTGTAATTTCTGCAACTGTTATGCCAACCAGAGTAGAGGTTAGAGCATCCACAGTGCAAAGGCGCTAACCGAGGCGCTTAGGTAATAAAATAAGTAAAATATCTAACCAAGCGCTTATCCACGCAACGCTGGGCGCTAGCTTGCCTCGCATCTGCCTCCCTTTCACGCTACAAGCCAAGGAAAAACAACTAGCGCCGGGCGACGTTCTTTGCGTCGGATGCCAGGGATTCATTCCTGCAACCGCACATGCACCAGGATTTTGATCCTAGCGTCGGCTTGCTAGCATCACATTGTGGATGCTCTTATTTCCAACAACGAGTAAACACAATTATAAAATGCTAGGCTGAGTGCCAAGTGAAGTTTTGGCTAGAGTTATGGGAATGTGTCTTCTGTAGCGCTAGCCTTCTAGACTGTCATCACATATGATACGTCATCTGCATCGCCCCTCGCTAGCATCAAGAATTTCATTCCACCTCTTGAGTAGATTTCTGCATTTACAATTAGGGGTTTATTAAACCAGTAAATTGAGCTTCATCATTTAAAATTTTTACCGGCCAATGGAGTTTCAGTGGTTCCCACTTTTTGGGTAGTATTTAAAAAATTTACCCGCCAATGGAGTTTCAGTGGTTCCCACTTTTTGGGTAGTTCACCTGTTCTCCTTACCCATTATTACATATAATACTATTGTGTCACATATAAGATGCATTAGCTAGTTGTTACATTGGCCATTTCAAATTGACCAACTTCTGTAATTATGCAATTTATGTGCTTGCATCTGTTGTTCAACTTGGTGTATAATGCTAATTTAATCTTCCTTCTACCCCCACACTTCTTGCAGAAGCATAGAGTTTTTTGTCAGCTTCCAAATGGTGATTGGGCTTTATGCACTGTGATTACAACCTCTGGTGATGAGTCTGTATTAAAGGTTTCTGAAGGGAAAGTAAGTTAACTGAAATCTGCATGGAAGATCTTGTTATTACATTGAAATTATGATAATCTGACTTCCATTCTTCTGGTTTAATAAGGTACTAAGATTGAAAACGGATAGCCTTCAACCTGCAAATCCTGAAATTCTTGATGGAGTGGATGATCTTATGCAGCTGAGTTATCTAAGTGAACCATCCGTGCTGTACAATTTGCAGTACAGATATTCTCAAGACATGATTTATGTGAGGATATATTCAGAACTTTGTCTTTTCTTCTGGACTTTGATGACTTTCTTAGTGATATGTTATTGCATTGTAGACTAAAGCAGGCCCAGTTTTGGTGGCCGTCAACCCTTTTAAGAAGGTTGCACTGTATGGTAATGAGTATATTAATGCATATAGAAATAAAACGATGGACAGTCCACATGTGTATGCAATAGCTGATTCAGCCCTTCGTGAAATGAAAAGAGGTCGGTTTGCTGTTGTTGTCACATCTTTCATGCTGGTATCATCAACATTTTTTTCGAGGAAAATCATATACATTCATGCCTAACTAATTGTCATGTTCATTTTCAGATGAAGTTAACCAGTCCATCATTATAAGGTCGGTATCCTTTTCTTTTCCGTAAGAAGCATCCAGTGTAATTCTTGTTGTAATTAACGTTTCGCCATAATCGAGGTAGTATTGCTATTGGTGTCAAGCCAGATGAAATGTTTTTTTTGGGATTGGTACGGTTTAATTTTCTGCTACGTCTTCTGTCAGCTGAACAGAATATAGAATGAACCAGCCAAATGTACTTACATCAGTTGCTTCATTTGATAGATAAGTAAATGCATTGTCAACTATTTCAGTTCATGCCACACCGTAAGGATCCATCAGGGATATAAATATTTGCTGTTGTTTGCCTTACAACAATTGGAACTCGAGTAGTCTGCTTCCAACAGATGCAACACACCAAACCCTATAATCTCATTTACCTGTTCCATTACCCGGTTCACTTGAACTAATTAATAAATGTTTTAGATATCTTTTGACACCAAAATTTCTAGTTTTCTGTATCACCTTAGACTAGAATAGACAGTGGATTTATACACCCTGCAAAAATCTTATAAGAAAACAATGCTGGTTAGTTCACTTCATAGGATAACTAACAGTTAAATTGCAGTATGTTTTGTTCTATTGACATCATTTAAGCATCGTCTTCCTTTCTTAATTAAACCATGATATGGTTAAAAAATGAATGAATGATGCCATTTTTGTATGTAGTGGTGAGAGTGGAGCAGGAAAAACAGAAACTGCAAAGATTGCCATGCAGTATTTGGCTTCTCTTGGAGGTGGAAGTGGCATAGAATATGAGATCCTACAGACCAACCCAATACTTGAGGCCTTTGGCAATGCAAAAACATTAAGAAATGATAACTCAAGTCGCTTTGTAAGTTTTTTCTTGTAGGTATAACAATACTATACTTCAGAACAAAGTTAGGCTTATATTCTTATTCGTTATTACAGGGAAAGCTCATTGAAATTCATTTCAGTATGACTGGAAGAATATGTGGTGCCATGATTCAAACATGTATGCAAATTCTACCGAGTGTACTTGCTTTATGTTGTTAGCGTTTTCTAGTTGAAATTATTATATGACTACTATTGATGAAATTTTCTTATGATCCTGCTGCATGCACCATTGGACAGTTCTACTTGAGAAGGTAACTTATTTTTGCGGCTTGTTTCCTTGTCTAATTGCATTTTTATGATAAGCAATCTAATCCGACCTTTCTTCCACTATTGTAGTCAAGGGTTGTACAGTGTGCAGTCGGTGAACGTTCCTACCATATATTTTATCAGCTATGTGCTGGTGCTCCACCGACTCTCAGAGGTATATAATCTATTCATCCAATCTGATACAGAAGCTTACCCTTATGATGTCAAGGGTTAGTTTGCTGGCTTCCTTGGTTGATACAGAAGTACTTATGATGCCATCTGAGTATACCCTCTCAAACTTCTTTTGAATATGGTTCTTTTCCTTCTGTGTATTTCAAGTACCACTCATTTTCCAACATACTCCCTCCGTTCCTAAATGTAAGATGTTTAAGCCTTATTCCAGATTCACATGTATGTAGACACATTTTAGTGTATTTGTTCACTCATTTCAGTCCGCATCTAGTCAACATTGGAAATAACTAAAACATCTTATATTTAGGAACGGAGGTAGTAGATTATATCCTTTATTAACAATTGATGTTGCTCCACTCTTTCGCATTGCACAATTCTTAACTATTCTACCTGGTTTCTTACAATGTTTCAATACAGAGAAGTTGAATTTGAAGAAGGTGGATGAATACAAATATCTTAAACAAAGTTGCTGCTATTCAATTGCTGGTGTGGATGATGCTGAAATGTTCCGCGCTGTAACGGTATAATATATATTTGTTTTCCCATTCTACGCAAAATACTTCTTTTACATTACCTGGGGCACAACAGTAAATACTACTTTGCTATATAATGCTAATTTCATGGGAACTCTTTTTACTTGTATTTGTTCATCTCTACTGTCAAGTTTGTTGACTTCTCTTTTTTCTAGGAAGCAATGAACATCGTCCATATCAGCAAGGAAGACCAAGATAATGTTTTTGCAATGGTTTCTGCTGTGCTATGGCTGGGGGATGTCTCTTTCACAATTATCGATAATGAGAATCATGTTGAGATCATTGTAGAAGAAGGTAAAAAGAACATGTATGCTTTCAGTCAATAATATGGTCTTATAAAGTATGAACCATAACTTCCATACTATCGTGGTCTTCGCTGATGATTTTTAACATATTGTTACATACCATCAGTTTTACATAATGATGATACAGTTTTTTTGCCAATTTCGTTCGCTGTTTTATAACATACTGCAATTAAAAAAAAAACAAATTACCATTTGCAGCGCACGCTGGTTTTACTTTATATATTAACAAAACAGGTTCTATTTCAGCTGCTGAAACGGTTTCAAGACTTCTTGGCTGCAGTATTGAAGATCTCAATTTAGTTCTGTCCAAACGGCACATGAAAGTTAATAATGAAAATATTGTCCAGAAGCTTACCCTTACACAGGTTAGTATGGGTTCTTAACTAAAGGCTAGGGAAAACAGTAGCAATGAAGTGCTATTTGATTTTCATCTCTTATGGACCCACTTCTCTTTGAATATTGCAGGCAACTGACACAAGAGATGCACTGGCCAAAGCCCTCTATGCCAGTTTATTTGTGTGGCTTGTAGAACAAATTAACAAGTCTCTTTCAGTTGGCAAGCGTCGAACTGGGAGATCAATCAGTATTCTTGACATCTACGGTTTTGAATCATTTGATGTAATGTACTTGTCTTTGACCTGCTGGCATCACAATTTCGTTGTCAAATGTATTCTCATGGCATGCTATCGATATGCAGAAGAACAGTTTTGAACAGTTCTGCATTAATTACGCTAATGAGAGGCTACAGCAACATTTCAATCGCCATTTGTTTAAGCTCGAGCAAGAGGTGAGTGGTTTAACTTTCAGGTGTGTATTGCAGCATTGCAATTTTTACACAGCTAGGTACCAGCAGTTGTATATTTTTATAGTGATCATTCTTATTCTTTAATTGACTTCAAAATACTTTTAACATCATTCACTAAAGATTTTTTAAGAACATTATTGCTGTTATTATTCCGTGAAGTTAATCCTGTCATAAGTGTAATGTGATTTATCGACTTTCCTGTGGAAATTGTCTAAAGGTACATGGTTTCTGTGAACAGGAATATGTTGAGGATGGCATTGACTGGGCTAAGGTTGAGTTTGAGGACAACCAGGACTGTTTGAATCTATTCGAGAAAGTATGGGACACTGCACTGTATTCAATGTTGGCATAATTATAATTATACTAGTCTGTGGGTGAAATGCTTTAATAAATTCTTAATATACCAGTACTTCATTAGAAACCATATGCATGTTTTATTTGACATAGGTGGTCACGGGAATGCCTTTGGTTTGCTTGACAATTGGTAACTTAGAAAACTATAAATTTATTATAATTGCTATTTTTCCATATCAGGCAATCTTCTTAGCTCAAAATTCACTAGTAAATAATCAAATTGTTTGGATAGAATGTCTCCACATAGGCATAGCTCAAAATAAAGCCTCCGGTTCGGATTGCCCCAGTATGCAGATACTTCCATTTTTAGGAATACATGGGTTCTAAAAACTTGGTAAATACTGTTTGACTGACTTCCTAACTTGTAAAGGTAAATGTAGTTACTGGTTTCTCAAACCATGATGATAACTAGCATTGGGGAAACAAGGGTGGAAATTGTAACTGGTTTATAACAATGGATTCTTGGTCCCAACAAAGGACTATTAATGGGTTAATCTTTGCTGGATTTTGATAACTTCTGTAGATGTCATGTAGCAAAATTTGAAAAATAAATTAAAGTTTACATCTGTTGTGGACTTAAATCCACAGCGGGATAACTACCGTGCAGAAGATAGCCAGACGGCGTGGCTGTGAGGGATTTGGAGATATAGGTTTAGGTTGAGAAGAGAGAATAACTAGGCAGAGATTAGATTGATTGTTCTTGCTTGTCTAAAACGTGGATACATGTCTCTCGACCTCTCCTAATACAATTAGATTTACTAGACCTTTCCTTATACAACTAGACTCTTTACTAATCGCATACCATCCTGAAGAACTCTCCTCCTTTCCTCTGCAAGTCCTTGCCAAACACGTGACCATCATTTTCTGCAATACGAACATCCTGGTGACCTGGTTTTGTTGTTGTCCGGCTGGCCATAATGTAACTAGTGCTGGTAGTGCTTTGATGTCATGGACTGACGTCCACAACAACATCCATATTTTTTATCTTGTTAACTTGATATGACCGTACGGCTCTTTCATTCGTTGTTTTGCTTTTATTATTGGATACAGAAACCACTGGGGTTGTTGTCTCTGCTGGATGAGGAGTCAACGTTTCCTAATGCCACAGACCTTACTTTTGCGAACAAGCTCAAGCAACATCTTGACACTAATTCTTGCTTCAGAGGTGAAAGAGGCAAGGCTTTCACTGTTCGTCACTATGCAGGAGAGGTTGGAAGTTGTCACATATCCACTGCTATGTTCACATTGATCTTTCTTTTACCACTTGTCAACTTTATTTCCATTTCTTTGATGATCAGGTGGCGTATGAGACATCAGGTTTTCTAGAGAAGAACAGAGATTTGTTGCACATGGACTCAATTCAGTTCCTTGCCAAATGCAAATTGTCTATACCACAAATGTTTGCATCCAAGATGCTTGCTCAATCTGATAATCTAGAATCTGTTCCATATAGGCCTAGTGTTGCTGATTCACAGAAATTAAGTGTAGCAATGAAGTTTAAGGTAAAATATTTTACGCACACAAATAACAATTTTACGTATCTTGAATGAATCTGATCAACTGTTTTATTATTTTGCAGGGACAATTGTTTCAACTTATGCAAAGACTTGAAAGTACGACACCACACTTCATACGGTGTATTAAACCAAATAATTTGCAACTCCCTGCCATCTACGGACAAGAGCTTGTGCTTCAACAACTCAAATGCTGTGGTGTTCTGGAGGTTGTACGAATTTCGAGATCTGGGTATCCAACAAGAATGACACATCAGAAGTTTGCTCGGCGGTAAATCAGATATCTGTATATGTATTACGCTTCTGGTTTTTTGTTGTGTGCATAACTTAACAATTCAAGTTATCAGGTATGGCTTTCTTCTTCTTGAGGATGTCGCATCTCAAGATCCACTAAGTGTTTCGGTTGCAATTCTTCATCAGTTCAACATTTTGCCTGAGATGTATCAAGTTGGCTACACAAAATTGTTCTTCCGAACTGGTCAGGTTGGTTAAGCAGTCTTTTCTATCCTACTCAGTAAGGACATTAGTAAGTACATTCAGAGATTTGCTAGTAGAGGCAGTAAGGCATCAATTGCAGTTAAGTAGAGAATGATCTTACTAAGCATATACTATAAGGAGTAAAAAGGTACACAGAAATTAGGATCACAAGATCCATGCAGTACAGCAGCACTGATATACACATTACAGCGGTCCGTAAAAAAATGCAAGAAGATGATAGCATCAAATACGTGAGAAGGAAACATATTCAGGTAGGGAATGCTTTTCGAAGAGAAAGCCAGGAGCACAGTGGCTCATGTATTTTATAACTACATCTGGTGATTGGTTTAGTGAATGACAAGTAGAGGCTCACAATCTTCTCATGTGCGCGGTAGTGTCAATCCGGCTCGTCTTTTCGTCCTCTCATATTGTGTCTGCTGTTCTATTTTCTTGAGCCTTCTCTAAAGTTATACCCGATGGATCCTTGCTTTCGAAAATGTCGCATCACTATGTTTGTAACTCCATACCCGTATGACGTATCGGGTGGCATACTTTCAAGTAAAACTGTTGGCCTGTGATATTTTTATGAATGTACATTACATGTTTGCAATTCCTTCCTAGAATTTACAATTCATAATTGTTTGTCTCTGAATGGTTGTCTATACATTTATATTATTTGAGCTTTTAATGACAAGTATCTTCTGTTGCTTCTGCCTGTTGATATTTGGGAAATGAAGATAGGTAAACTTGAGAATACTCGAAATCGAACTCTACATGGTGTTTTAAGGGTTCAAAGCTGTTTCAGAGGGTATCAAGCACGACGACATGCAACGGAACGGATTAGAGGAGTTTTGGCTCTTCAATCATGTACGACGTCCAGCCCACTGCCTTTATGCACTTCTATCTATTTCTCGTTGCTGTATATTATCCTAGACATCTTACTGTATGGGCTGGTTGGTCTTCTCATCTTGCAGTCATTCGTGGTGAGAATGCAAGACAAAGTTATTCATCTCTGGCAAGGAAACATAGGGCAGCTACTGTGCTGCAGAGAAATCTAAGAGGTTGGCTTTCAAGAAGATATTTCGTTAAGATACGGAAGGCTTCAGTGGTAATACAATCTGGTAAGATTTTTTCCCCTCATTTTTATAAGACTTTGCAAAGATAGAAGTTGTATTTTTTTTCTCATTTCTGGTTCCCTGTTGTCTTTAATAAATGTGAAGGCATCCGTGGTTGTCTTGTTAGAAGATGCGCAGGCAATGTTGATCTACTGAATGTGTTAAGAGAACTTGAATCGAAAAAGGTACACTATATTTGTTTCTCTGCTCTGTTACTGGTCATCCGTAGTAAGCATGTAAAATATGAGGTACTACTTGATAGCACTCCTCTTGGCCCACCTGGTCATTTGGAACTGTAGTTGAAAAATTCTGTACACTATCAGCTCAAGCTAACTCATGAATTGAACTCTTCCAGGAGGCAGAGGGTGACCAAATTTTGATCAAGGCATCTTTCCTAGCTGAGCTACAAAGGCGAATCCTGAGGGCGGAGGCCACAGTTCGGGAGAAGGATGAAGAGAACGAGATGTTACATCAGAGGCTTCAGCAATACGAAAACCGATGGTTAGAATATGAGCAGAAAATGAAATCAATGGAGGAAATGTGGCAGAAGCAAATGCGATCGTTGCAGTCAAGCCTGTCCGTAGCAAAGAAAAGCCTTGCCCTGGATGACACGCCTAGGATGTCGGACTCGTCCGTGGAGCAGAGCTGGGAGAGCAACGGGAACCACGCCGGCGGGGGCTCACAGCTTGTCCCGCGGATCACCGGTCGTGAGATGAATGCCAGCATCAGCGTCATCGGCCGCCTAGCTGAGGAGTTCGAGCAGCGGAGCCAGGTCTTTGCCGACGATGCCAAGTTCTTGGTGGAGGTGAAGTCTGGGCAGGCAGATGCCAGCCTGAACCCAGACATGGAGCTCCGCAGGCTGAAGCAGAACTTCGACTCATGGAAGAAGGATTTCAGTTCCCGCATACGGGAGACGAAGGTGATCCTGAACAAGCTCGCCACTGGGAGCGCCGGAGGCAACGATTCTTCCCCCAACTCCGCGAAGAGGAAGTGGTGGGGCAGGCTGAACACAACCAAGTTTTCGTGAGTTTATGTGTAATGATGTAGTAGACGCGCTGGCATTTTACACGTCGGTGCTAGTCCTAGAGCTTTGTGAGTGCTGCGAAGTCCAGTGTTTTGTGGACTGGATATGTGATTTGTGGAGGGCGAGTTGTATAGTTCTTCCACGGGGGCTTATTTGCAGAGCCCAAGAACCACTGAGTTGTGATGTAATTACTTGCTAAGGTGTATACTACTTAAAGGAGGGAGATTGGGTTTATTTTTCATGGTATTTACGTGCCTCATTTACAAAATAAAGATCAAGTTACAATGCATGTGCTCATTAACCTTACATAACTAAAAAGATAAGATAATCCTGTGAAAAAAATCCTATGCAAAAAATCAGCGTATATCCCCTCCTTCGACACCACTGAAGGATATCACCTAGCAACCACCAAAAGGAAGATCACATCCTTGCAGAAGTTCAACGTGGCTCCATCACTGATATACAACTTTATGAACCTTTAAAAGTAGTTTATCAAAACAAAAAAAATGTTGATATCGAATTTCAGAACATGAAAACCGTGGTTAATGAAAAGGGTCACAATTCAACAAGACAATTGGCTTAACAATGCGTAGCCAAGTAAAGATATTCTTACCAAACAACACGGGCAGCTCATATTCCTCCTCAACAGAACAGAGGTCACACAATCAAAAATCGCTTGCTCCTTGGGTATCTATAACATTCATGTAATCAAATGGGCAACAACTAAACCAATAACATCCATGAAAATGGAACGGAATCTTTCCGACTTTTCCGCTAAAATACGGAAACAAAATGGAAATACGAAAACGAAACGACATACTCAGGCGGAACGACCACAAAAACGGAAATTCCTTTTCCGGTAATAAGGAACTTTCCGTTTTTGCTATGTGCTGCTTTTAAAATCCAACAGACCTGTAATTCCAGTAATTTCTGGTTTGATATTTTAGTATTGCACTAGCGTTAGGGACGATAGTAGGTGTTTTTTTAACGTTGCTAAAGTTGATAACATGTGGACACTATATTATATAGTCATGATATCTCGTTATATTTTATTTTGGCTCAGAAACTTGAAAAATTGGTTGATTTGACTGAGTTTTCCTACATTATTTAAGAGGTCTCTTGGTTCCGGCAAACATCCGCGTTATGTTCCGTGTAAGCACCGTATTCGGTCCATATCTATTTCCGATAATATTTGTTTCCGAGTTTTTGTATTCGTTTCCGCTTTCTCAAAAAAATATGAAAACAAACGTGGCATCACTCAGTTCCACCGGTATCCACTCCGTTTTCATCCCTAAATTCTGTACTCTAATACAAAGCTTCAGTATTCCAAGAAAATAAGACACCGATCATAATGTCAAATAAGAAAAGATCAATGAATTATAACGAGGAACTTATTTCTAAAAGCATGTAATAGATCTGACTGCTTTGTGTTTGAGTGATCTGGTTACTTGTTTGAGTGAGTAAAGTGTACATGAAAGAGAGACTAAACTCAACAGTGCTAAGACTAAAACCAATAAACAGTTAAGCTGACACACATAATCATTTGTCGAATAAATTGCTGACTTCAGTACTTGATATTTACGTTTCATGAAAAGAAATAGAAGCCAGAGACCAAGATTGGTACAAGTTAATAAATTTGACAGGAGTTAATGGACATTGGGATTGTGCACATGATCTATCGTGGAAGCTTTAATCACCATTGAGCATTCAAGTTGACACATGCAAATATTTGTTAGAATTTGGGCCCATGTGTGGGAAGCCCAAATAAGGAATTCTGAAATCTCAAAGCCCATGAAAAATGGCCACTCACATGTGAGTGGTGTGGGAGCTAAAGTTTAGTCCCACATTGCTAGTTGGAGAGAAGTGGCACCATCTTATATAGTGGAGTGTTGTGCTACTTGGTAAGCTTGTGAGAACATGACGCTCTCTCACGCGCTCCTCCGCCGCCGCACGCACGCACCGCCCGCCCGCCCGCCTGTCCCGTCACGACGCGACGTAGGAATCTCGCCGATCCGAACTTTATGTTTGCAGTAGAGGAAAACGGTTTGTCCCGTCACGACGCGACGTAGGAATCTCGCCGAGCCGAGCTTTATGTTTGCAGTAGAGGAAAACGGTTTCGTCGGACGCGTCGTGGTTAGTCGGTTCGGGTAAATGCCGGATCTGAAGGGGTTCCGTAGCAGAAAACAATAATTTTTCTAACTAACGTAAACCAAAACAGCCAGGATCTATCTATCTAGTAATGCGGTAACGGTGGGCGGAACTGGTCACATACCTCTTGTAGACCAAATAGCGGGGATTACGCTCCCGCACAAGCGTTGCTGACGTAGACGCCGCAGCCGACCTCAAGGTCGCGGAGAACTTGGCGCGACGAAGTAGACGATGACGTGGCGATGTCGACGGCGTCGGGCGTCGGGCGTCGAGCGTCGGGCGCTGGGCGTCGGGCGCCGGGCGCCGGGCGCCGGGCGTCGGTCGTCGGGCGCCGGGCGCCGGGCGTCGGTCGTCGGGCGCCGGGCGTCGGGCGCCGGGTGTCGGTGGCTGGGCGTCGGCGGCGGCTGCTAGGGCGCCGGCGGCGGCTGGACGTCGGCGGCAGGGCGCCGGCGTCTGGGCGTGACGATGTCGCCCGAGCACCTCAAATGTGGTGCCTCCGAGTACTTGCACACATACGGAGCTTAACGACAACCCCCGGTCACTCAGGTCTAGCCGAGATCGCAGGAGTAGAACAATTGGTGGAATCTCGCAGCGCAACAGGCGCCGCAAAATAACCTTGGTGGGAGAGAGAGAGAAAAGCGGGCGGAGAATTAACTCAGGCCGGCGTATACAACATTAATTGTATTTTAGATTGTATTTAAATCAATTAATATGCCCTTCTATATAAAGGGGGAGGGGGTGTGCAAACACCTTGCCTCCCCATGTGGGACTAAACAAAAGACAAAAGCGGGGGGGGGGGGGGGGGGGGGGGGGGGGGAAGAGGTTGGCCGGCCAACCCATGGGCTGGTTCGGCCGAACCAGCCATGGGGCCCATGGCGCCACCCCCCCACATGGGCCCAATTCGGCCCATTAAGGGTTGCCCCCTTTTTATTTTATTTTTAATTGATTTTAATTGATATTAAATCAATATAAAATATATACAATTCATAATTAATATATTTATACATTATTTAATATCCCGTGACTCCGAAACAACTTTCGGACCACCCGAACTACCTTCGGTCATTCCCGGAACCCTTCCGATGCTGCCGGAACTTTTCCGGATTATTTCTCTCTCTCCTATATCCATATTTATTCCAGTAATAAATCATACCAACGTTCTCCACGTGTCGCTAAGACCTTAAGCGTGTTACCCTACGGTTCGAGAACACTCCAGACATGGCCGAGACCCTTCGCTCGCCAATGACCGCCAGGGAGACCTGGACATCTGTAACGGTCCCTGTGCATTCTACGAATATCGTCGTTGAACCATAAACATGATATCTATTCCTTTTGTTTCTTCGATACTACCTTGTCCGAGACATGATCGTAAACATCCGATGTCCTGTTGTATCTCGTTACCGACAAAGGTTTATTAACTCGTCTGTGATATTACATCTCCATGACCTAGTCATTAGCTGCGCAGCTCTATAGATGTAATCTCACCGAGTGGGCCCAGAGTATCTTCCTATCACGAGGATGAACAAATCCCGCTCTTGATCCATACGCCTCAACATACTCTTTCGAGATACACCTTTATTGTCACACTAAATAAGATATGACGTTTGATGCACTCAGAGTAACCTACGGAGCAGCAATTGATATGATCTCACGGTCTGAGGAATAAGCTATCATATCACTTTCCTATTGCAAACGGCAAACATCGTGACACGATCCTGTTGCAATACTTTGGGTATGTCCATCACTTTATTCCACCAATAAGATGACCTCATTGTCAACCGACGCAATTGTCCATGACCGGGAATTCTCGATCAACTGTTGCCCAATGAACTAGTATATATATAGAGGCTTACTAGGGACTCTGGTTTGTCTATGTATCACACGTGTATTAACAATTCCGATTAATACAGTTATAGCATGATACAAAAACATATTATAAACTTAATGGAATAATGCAATAAATACCACTTATTTATTTGCCTCTAGGGCATATTCCCTTCAGGATCGTGGGCTACCAACCGACCTAAACGTGTGCGACGTGGGTGTGGTCCACTCCGTACCCGTTAGGGTTTTCCGAGCTGCGCTATATAATGCCCTGCACTGCGTGCGCCGAAACGACACCCGAACCAATCTAGGTTTTGCCAATCTCGTTGTCTGCCCATTGGAAACCAAGGTACCTTGGGCCGGGCCTCCCCGCGATGCCATAGGAAGGTTGGGCCGTGCCCTAATTTGGAGCAGGGCAAAAAGGACCAAGCCCCGCGAGGCTACGGCTCCCTCGTCCGCATGAGCCTACGGAGGGCGTCCTGTGAACATCACCCAGGGGCGACCACTCGCCTCTTTAGGCCCCCTCGGGAGGATCGAGATGAGGTCTCCTGAGGGGGACCCCTGTACGTCGTTCCTGAACTCGTGCTGAACACGGGCCCCCGGGGGGGGGGGGGGGGGGGGGTGGGTCAGAGGCCGTTGTCACCCACCACATGGCCGACCGACGACTGATAGGGCTTACCTCTTCGGTGATTAAAGGGAGAGACCGGCATGACCGTCCCTGGCCGTGCTCTCGAGACTTACCGCTTTGGTGCAAGACGGCGCCGCGGGTCACGATGGTCCCTCGCTTTTCGTTTTCCTCTTTACCAAGGACGACCGGTCCTGTGCCAAAGGAGCTGCGACTGGAGTTGCAGGGAGAAGAAGACAAGCCGCGGCACAGCAGAGCAGGGCCGTAGGCCTGCACTGCGTGCGCCGAAACGACACCCGAACCAATCTAGGTTTTGCCAATCTCGTTGTCTGCCCATTGGAAACCAGGGTACCTTGGGCCGGGCCTCCCCGCGATGCCATAGGAAGGTTGGGCCGTGCCCTAATTTGGAGCAGGGCAAAAAGGACCAAGCCCCGCGAGGCTACGGCTCCCTCGTCCGCATGAGCCTACGGAGGGCGTCCTGTGAACATCACCCAGGGGCGATCACTCGCCTCTTTAGGCCCCCTCGGGAGGATCGAGATGAGGTCTCCTGAGGGGGACCCCTGTACGTCGTTCCTGAACTCGTGCTGAACACGGGCCCCCGGGGGGGGGGGGGGGGGGGGGGATCAGAGGTCGTTGTCACCCACCACATGGCCGACCGACGACTGATAGGGCTTACCTCTTCGGTGATTAAAGGGAGAGACCGGCATGACCATCCCTGGCCGTGCTCTCGAGACTTACCGCTTTGGTGCAAGACGGCGCCGCGGGTCACGATGGTCCCTCGCTTTTCGTTTTCCTCTTTACCAAGGACGACCGGTCCTGTGCCAAAGGAGCTGCGACTGGAGTTGCAGGGAGAAGAAGACAAGCCGCGGCACAGCAGAGCACGGCCGTAGGCCTGCACTGCGTGCGCCGAAACGACACCCGAACCAATCTAGGTTTTGCCAATCTCGTTGTCTGCCCATTGGAAACCAGGGTACCTTGGGCCGGGCCTCCCCACGATGCCATAGGAAGGTTGGGCCGTGCCCTAATTTGGAGCAGGGCAAAAAGGACCAAGCCCTGCGAGACTACGGCTCCCTCGTCCGCATGAGCCTACGGAGGGCGTCCTGTGAACATCACCCAGGGGCGATGATATCCCACAAGTATAGGGGATCGTGTGTAGCCTTTTCGATAAGTAAGAGTGTCGAACCCAACGAGGAGCTAAAGGTAGGATGAATGTTCTCTCAAGTTCTATCAACCACTGATACAACTCTACGCACACCAAACGTTTGCATTATCTACGAAATAAAACTAGAGCAATAATACGGGTATGAGAGATAGTTTTGCAAGATAATAAATACAAGAAAGTAAATGTTAGTGCTGCAGCAATAAGATATACTAAGTAACCATAAACAAACAGTACCATGATTGTGAAAAAGTGGTGGTAATTGTGGTGGCTTTGTCCAAGATTAATTAGTGAAGATATTGGTTTCATTGTCTTCGATGCAGTTTTCTATGTGGGAGAGGCTAAATATACATGCACTCCACTACTTGGGATTACAAGTACTATATGATTGGCTTGTTAGCAAACATCCGTAAATACTAACAATGCATTAAGGTTTCCCCAACCATAGCCTTAAGCTCAATGGTCCTCTTATTCCCATACGTGCAACTAACCGGTTTGAGTCCTCAGGTTTCTGTCACTCCGGCAGAACTACCCCCCTTCCTTTGCACATACTACTAACCCTAGGGTGTTGATCCATGCGCGCACAAATATAATGGACACCAAAGGACAGTACCATATCAACATACAACTCTAATGAACCTCATGCATTCAACAAAGCAATCAAAAGACAAATAACTACGTAAACATGTCATAGATCATAAGATAAATATTATAGCATCAAACACCATGTTTACATAGGACGGTACAGAGGTTTGTGGGAGGATGAACCACTGAATATAAGGAGGAGTTGGTGATGGAGATGGCGGTGAAGACGGTGAAGGGGGCAGCGAGGAGCGCAGGGCGGCGCCGGCGGTGGCGCGGGGAGCTCCTCCCCCGCCGCCGGCAACATGGGGGAACGCCGCCCCTTAGCCCCCTTCCTTCATGGCTTCTTGGGAGCCCTCCCCCATGGAGATGGGATCCATGGGGGAGGCAAAAACGTGGCTTTGGTGGCTGGAAATTCGTGGTTGGAGGAGTCTCCCACGACCTAGGGTTTCCCTCTTTATATAGACTCTCGGATTTCCGTCAACCCCTCTTGGGCTTCACGAAAACGGGCATATCTGGAGCATCCGGACTCGGATTGGGCCGAATTTTTGGTCCAGGTTTATTCAAATAAAATTTCCTACAATTTCCTCTTCTGTGTCACCTCCATTTGACGTCGTCTTCAGGCCCAAACGTGACAATCTTCGAAAACAGTTTTCAGACAGATTTCTGGAAAGTCCCAATTCGACTCCAACAAGGTTTCCTTTTATATTCTTGATAATTTCTACACATCTAAGAGTAAAACAAGGAGATTGTGCACTTTTGCAACCATTAGTAGGTTAGTCCAAATAAATGATAAACTTAATATATAAACAAGTACTAAAATCATAAAAATGGCATGAAACAATCAAAAATTATAGATACGTTTTGGACGTATCAGGCGACCACTCGCCTCTTTAGGCCCCCTCGGGAGGATCGAGATGAGGTCTCCTGAGGGGGACCCCTGTACGTCGTTCCTGAACTCGTGCTGAACACGGGCCCCCGGGGGGGGGGGGGGTGGGGGTGCGGGGGATCAGAGGTCGTTGTCACCCACCACATGGCCGACCGACGACTGATAGGGCTTACCTCTTCGGTGATTAAAGGGAGAGACCGGCATGACCGTCCCTGGCCGTGCTCTCGAGACTTACCGCTTTGGTGCAAGACGGCGCCGCGGGTCACGATGGTCCCTCGCTTTTCGTTTTCCTCTTTACCAAGGACGACCGGTCCTGTGCCAAAGGAGCTGCGACTGGAGTTGTAGGGAGAAGAAGACAAGCCGCGGCACAGCAGAGCAGGGCCGTAGCCCTGCACTGCGTGCGCCGAAACGACACCCAAACCAATCTAGGTTTTGCCAATCTCGTTGTCTGCCCATTGGAAACCAGGGTACCTTGGGCCGGGCCTCCCCGCGATGCCATAGGAAGGTTGGGCCGTGCCCTAATTTGGAGCAGGGCAAAAAGGACCAAGCCCCGCGAGGCTACGGCTCCCTCGTCCGCATGAGCCTACGGAGGGCGTCCTGTGAACATCACCCAGGGGCGACCACTCGCCTCTTTAGGCCCCCTCGGGAGGATCGAGATGAGGTCTCCTGAGGGGGGCCCCTGTACGTCGTTCCTGAACTCGTGCTGAACACGGGCCCCGGGGGGGGGGGGGGTGGGGGGGGGGGGGCGGGGGATCAGAGGTCGTTGTCACCCACCACATGGCCGACCGACGACTGATAGGGCTTACCTCTTCGGTGATTAAAGGGAGAGACCGGCATGACCGTCCCTGGCCGTGCTCTCGAGACTTACCGCTTTGGTGCAAGACGGCGGCGCGGATCACGATGGTCCCTCGCTTTTCGTTTTCCTCTTTACCAAGGACAACCGGTCCTGTGCCAAAGGAGCTGCGACTGGAGTTGCAGGGAGAAGAAGACAAGCCGCGGCACAGCAGAGCACGGCCGTAGGCTTGCAATGCGTGCGCCGAAACGACACCCGAAACAATCTAGGTTTTGCCAATCTCGTTGTCTGCCCATTGGAAACCAGGGTACCTTGGGCCGGGCCTCCCCGCGATGCCATAGGAAGGTTGGGCCGTGCCGTAATTTGGAGCAGGGCAAAAAGGACCAAGCCCCGCGAGGCTACGGCTCCCTCGTCCGCATGAGCCTACGGAGGGCGTCCTGTGAACATCACCCAGGGGCGACCACTCGCCTCTTTAGGCCCCCTTGGGAGGATCGAGATGAGGTCTCCTGAGGGGGACCCCTGTACGTCGTTCCTGAACTCGTGCTGAACACGGGCCCCCGGGGGGGGGGGGGGGATCAGAGGTCGTTGTCACCCACTACATGGCCGACCGATGACTGATAGGGCTTACCTCTTCGGTGATTAAAGGGAGAGACCGGCATGACCGTCCCTTGCCGTGCTCTCGAGACTTACCGCTTTGGTGCAAGACGGCGCCGCGGGTGACGATGGTCCCTCGCTTTTCGTTTTCCTTTTTACCAAGGACGACCGGTCCTGTGCCAAAGGAGCTGCGACTGGAGTTGCAGGGAGAAGAAGACAAGCCGCGGCACAGCAGAGCAGGGCCGTAGGCCTGATCTGGTCGGCTGCTTTGCCGAAGCAGCCGCAGAAGAGCAGAGCCCCCCTTGGAAGCATGCGAAGCGTCCCGCCATGGAGTTTGAAGACGAAGGCCGTCAGCCGCCTATAAAAGGAGGCAGCCCCCGGCCTGGCTAGGGGTTCGAACATTGTATACCCAAACCCTAGAACTTCTAGGCACTTACCATTGTAGCACTCTGTGTTCTACCAAGGAATACCACAAAGCAGGAGTAGGGCATTCACCTTCGCGGTGGCCTGAACCTGGGTAAATAAACTGTCAATCTTTGTAGTGTTGTGTCTTCTCCTTCGTCGAGCCTCGTGAGGTCAGAGGCATCGCTCTACGGCCACCAGTGTTCGACACCCATACATAGCTTCTTCGGAGGCTATATTTCGACATTTGGCGCGCCAGGTAGGGGGCCTTTTGAAGCACGCCTTGCCCCTTCGCGCGCTCGATAATGGAGCGACACAGTGGCGACCTTCGCCGGCACCAAATGCAAGACTCAGACGAGAGTTCCTGCAATACCGGAGGCCAGTACAGGGGGCAAACTAGGAAGGATGATGCCCATGTTCGGCCTCGCGGCCGCAGGAGGTTACGCGGCCTCGACTCGCCCCCGACACTGCACCTCATCCGGGACCTGCTCAATCTGGTGCAGGGACGACACCAGGCCACACCCAGCTCCCCCCTGAGAAGAATGGCACACGCGGAACAGGACGAACGTCCCCCAGGAGTACTCATCGTCGCGCTCACGACATCGAACGGAGGAGCCGCCTAACATCTCTGACGGAGAACAGGAAGACATGCGTTCCCCATCAATGGAAGATGGCCGCCCACCGCACAACGCCTCGGGGGCACGCTCCATACGGCGCGCACCTAAAGACGCTCGAGTCACCCTCGCCAGGCAGCACGAGCGCCGGCGGCGGGTCCTGGAAGCCTTAGAGGCTGCCGGGCGCCGTTACGGCGCTCCGTCAGCAAGAGGAACCCCCACGTACAGCGGCGGCTGCGTCGCCTTCTGCGAAGACCTCCGGCGGGTCACGTGGCCTCCCAACTTCCGGCCGTAAGGCTCACCACGTTTCGACGGGGCGCAAAGCCCCCTCGAGTTTCTGCAGCGCTATACTCTGTGCATCCAAGCCGCCGACGGAGGTGACCGAGTCATGGCGAACTGGTTCCCCCTGGCGCTAGAAGGGCCGGCGCGTGTCTGGCTGCATGACATCCCGGAGTGCTCCATCACCTCATGGGAAGACCTCTGCCGAAGGTTCGTTGCTAACTTCCTGGAAGACGATGCCTCGCCAACAAGCCTAGCGGATCTCCGGTCGCTGCGACAGGAGCCTGGGGAAACGCTGTGCACGTTCACGCAGCGCTTTAGCCAGTTGTACAGGCGGCTGAGCGGCGTCAAGGACGAGGACATCATCGCCGCCTTCGCGGAAGGAACCGCCCACGTTGGAGTCAGGAGAGAGCTCAGCAAGCGGGAGCAGGGGCGGTCGGTGGTCGAACTTTTCAGCATGGTGGACAGGTACTCCAAAGCAGAAGAGGGCCAAATTTTTCAGCACGAAGAAGGCGCCAGGGGCTCGCCTCGGGCCGAGATGCGGCGGCAGAAGAGGAAGGACGGGACCACAGACCCGCCCGAGGAGCCCCGTTTCTGCGTATTCCACAAACTCAGCTCGCACAGAACGGAGGACTGCCTGAAGCTCAAAGGGATCCAACGGCTTCAGCAGGCCGAACGACGAGACACCACCGCCCGTCGCAATGAAAAAGGGGGGCTACCCGGCCTCGGGAGGGGCCACCGCCGCTTGTCCGGGAAGCGCTCCTTAGCATGTCTTCTAGGCAGCTCCCCGGCGCTAGCGCCCAACGGACATGTCGCAGGAGTGTCACGCACGGTAAGCGCCGTACACCCCGCAAACACCCCCGCCGGGGTGCTCAAGTGGTCGGAGCAGGCTGTGACGTTCGTCGCGAATGATCATCCGAGGACCACCACGGTGGTAGGAACCATCCCCCTCGTCTGTACTCCTACGATCAGCGAGGTCGCTATTCCGAACACTCTGGTAGACGGGGGCGCAGGCCTGAACGTGATCTCGATAGAAGCCTTTGACCGGCTGGGAGTGAGTCGAGCGGAGCTTCGACCAACTAAGCTGATGAAAGGCGTGACCGCGGGAGTCACCGTGCCCATAGGGCAGGTTCGTCTGCCGGTGACGTTCGGCGACAAGAACAACTATCGCACGGACAGCTTGGATTTCGACGTGGCGCACATGAGCCTCTCGTATCAAGCCATCCTAGGCTACCCAGCGTTGGCCAAGCTCATGGCGGTGGTACATCATGCTTACAACACGGTGAAGATACCAGGGAGTAACGGCATCATCAAAATCCGTTGCGACGAAAGTTCTTCTCTGTTTTCCCTGAAACAGGCCCACGGGACGAGAGCAAAGCTGTCGCCCCCTGACGAGGATGCGGTCGGGCACATCGGCGCCCCCCACAGAGGAAGGCAAATGCGAGCTCAGGAGAGGGCCGCAACACGCAGGGCCGCGAATGAGTAACGACTCACCATGAGGACGGCGACGAGCTAGAGGCTGAGGCGGCAGGAAGGCAACATCTCGAGAGCCGGTCGCGCAACGCTCGCCTCGCGACGTACCGCGCGGAGCCAGGCGCAAGAGTTTTCCGCACCAGGCCGCGGTAGCATCTCCTTTTTGTTGTACTAATCAGAAGTGACCCTTTGGCCACGACACCTCATGTAATGAACACCTCCCTTTCGGATGGTAAGTACACCCCCCCCCCACGGTACGCACTCCAAACTCAAGTTTTTTAAGGTCTCTCCCCAAGTATCGCGTGAGCGGGGGCTAGGCACGGTGGCTGCTTGGGCCAGAGTCTGCCCAACGGCGCCGAAAAAACCCAAGAAGGCTGAGTGCTGGTGGTTGGGCCAGTTCCCACGCATGCCACCTCATCAAGGCCCTTGGTGCTATCCTCATGAGGCACGGTGTCTATGTACGGGTCCGTCCTGGCAGCACTGCAAAAACCCAATAAGGCTGAGTGCTGGTGGAATGGGCTAATCCCACGCATGCCGCCTTATCCAAGGTCCTTGGTGCTTTCCAAACTCACGCGATGCTCACAGGGAGAAACCTAGTAAGGCACGGTGTCTATGTACGGGCCGGTCCCGGCAGCACTGAAAAAACCCAATAAGGCCGAGTGTCGGTGGGATGGGCTAGCCCCACGCATGCCGCCTCATCCAAGGTCCTTGGTGCCACCCTGTAAGGCACGGTGTCAATGAACGGGCCGGTCCCGGCAGCACCAAAAAACCCAATAAGGCCGAGCGCCGGTGGCTGGGGTTTTCCCCCACACATGCCGCCTCATGAAGGTCCTTGGTGCCATTGTTAAAAATATTGCGCACCTACGCTAGGCACGATGCCAATAAGCGGGCCGGACCCGACAACATCGAAAAACCCAACGAGACTGAGCGCCGGTGGCTGGGGCTATCCCCACACATGCCGCCTCACGAAGGTCCTTGGTGCCATAACGAAACATATCTTGTCTTCCTTGAAGGGAAAAAGCGCACGGGGGCTACCCCCCACGCATCGTTCGGCAACATAGCCCACGGGCCCGCGCGTTACCTCGCCAGGACCAGCAGAAACTCGCAAAGCAAGGTGTACGCGCACTCAACACGCTCAGCCACCCCTCGCGAGGCAAACTTCAGCCCCGAAACTTGCCCACGCAAGAAAAACATCGCGAGAAAAACATCGCAAGAAAGCAGGAACAAAAGGCAGGCCTAGCAGCAGGCCATGCTTCACGAGTTCTTCTTAGAAACACACAGCACAGTGACACGCGCTAATCACAGTTCAAAAGCTTGAAAGATAATAAACAGGCAGCAACATAGAGAAAACGGAGCTTCATGACCAACTAGGGGCTGGCGTCTTCAGAGCCGTCGTCCGAGGAAGGGTCTTCTTCAATGTCGTCCTCTCCAAGGCCTTCCTCGGTGTCGCCCTCTCCAAGACCTCCCCGCGTCGACGGACCCGCCTCCTGGTCGTCCTTCCGGGAGAAGGCGCTCACCAGCGCATCCACGTGCTCCCTCACCTTGTTCTCCAGTCGGCGGGCAACCGAAGTGGGCACAATCGCTAGTAGTTCGGAGAGGTCGACGACAGGATGCAGCAGCGCCAGATTGCAGAAGACCCGGTGCACGGCCTCCGTGGCAAAGTCACGACAGTCCTCGTCAAGGCGCTCCCGCGCCACTGCAGCAAGCCCTTGCAGCCTGGACACCACGGCTGAGAAGAAGGTCAGGTAAGCAGCCGGCGAATGCTGGTCCAGTGGAAGGTTGACGCCCTCAGACCCAAGGCGAACGAGCGCATCATTCGCCTAGGGCACGAGGTCGCGGAACATCTTGCTCCGCTGATGGTCAAGCATGATCGAAGCGGCGGAGGCCTCGCGCGCCTCCCCAACCGCGTCAGCTGCCCGACGGATCTGCTCCCGCAAGTCAACCGCCTCCTCTTGAGCCTGAGCAAGGTCCTGTCGCAGAGCCTGAATGTGCGCATCCTGCTCCGCTCGCCTCAAGGAGAAGCGTGCCTCCTAGTCCGACATAGACTTGCGATAGTTCCGTTGAGCCGCCCGAATGGCCGAATCTTTCCTATCGTTGGCCTCCTTCTCGTACTCAGCTTGGCGGGCAACGAACAGTTGGTTGGCCGTATCATGACGAGCGGCGGCGGACGACTCGGCCTCCTGAACTCGGGCCTCCCAAGCATCGAGGGCCGCGCGGATCACCCCCAGGGAATCAGACCTCGCCTCCAGCTCGGCGGCGCGCGCGTCCAACACTGAGCGCCTCTCGTCGTCTCCACGAACGCGATCTTGAGCTTGGGCCTCCAGAGTCGTCACTGCCTCTTCCCGGTTGGCAAAGTGTTCCTCGCGGCGGTCGCAGTCAAGCTCGCGAAGCTTCAGGACCTCCTCGCGCTGAGAGACATCGCTTAGCAGCTGATGCCTCTCCCTCAGGAGGGAGATCTCCCGGTCTTGAGCCCTCTCCAGCTCGCTCCTAGCGCGCGCCAGGATCTCTTGAGCCTCTTGGGCCACGCTCGCTCGGATCTCGGCGGCCTGGCGGTTTGCCTCCCCCAGGGCTAAGCGGGCCGCCGCGTCCTTACGGCGGCCCACCTCCACCGCCTGCTCCAGTGCAGCGAACCCCTCGGCGAGGCGACGCCGCTCGCTGCCGTCCTCTGCGTTTCGAGCTCATGAGAAAGGCGGAGCTCCTCGAGGCCGTGATGGGCGACGCGGATCAGCTCCCCGTCGAGAAGGAGATGCCTCCTCTCCTGAGGGATGAGGGCCCAGCCCGTGCTTGAGATGGAGCCCCCCCCCCCCCTAGTTGCCGGGCCACTTGAGGTGCCGGCGCCGGCATCTCCCGTCTTCAGGGCGGGCAGAGCGGCCGCCGGGTTTTCTTCATCGCTGTCGTCCTCCACAACCACCAGTTCCTCTGTGGGCTCCACGGACGCCTGCGCCCGCGGCGCTGCCGAATCGTGGGCCGGAGGGCGCGGATCCTCCCCGCCAGCGCCAGACGGGCACGGGGGCTGACGACCGTCGTCATCGCTCGCCTCCTCGCGCCCAAGGCGAAGTGAAAGTCGCTCCGCATTGGCCTTTGAGCTCCTCTCGCGGAGGATGGCCTCGCCGGTAACCGCCCCTGCCGCTGCGGGGGAGAGAAAGCCACATAGGAGGAAGGCGCATCAGGAGGAGCAGAAGGGCCACCCGTCGTCCGGAGCCTCTTCTGCCGATGCAGCAAAGGCTCCGCATCGGACTCGTCGGATTCCCCGAGCGCTTCAGCCCGAGCTCGGGCCTCCTCCTCGTCTGCGGCCTCCCTGTAAGCAGCACATGGTCAGGCGACGGCAAGAAGAAAACTACGAAGGTCAGCGAAGGAAAAGGACTTACTGAGCGGGGTCCACCCATTTGCCCCTTGCCCCAAGGAGGGAGGAAGACCCGACGGACCTCCTAAGGGGAGGGCTCGGGCCATGAGTAAGGGAGCCCAGATACACCCCTCCAACCTAGGGAGGGCTCCCCCATCGTCCGAGGAGTCACCGTCGATGTCACTGTCACTGTCGCCACTCCCCCCGCTCGAGGGGAGGTCTTCGCCGCAGCTGGACGAGGACTCCACGTCCAGTGGAGCCGAGGGCGAGCCGGCACCCGTCACGCCTTAGGAGGACGCCCCCTGGAGACTGCGGGCCACAGTCTCCACCGCTAAGGGGTTTTCATCCCGACGGTCCTGACCCCTCGCGAGGACCCCCCACTGGTCGAACAAAGGGAGAGAGTCAACCAGGGCAGTCCGCTCCTCCCGCTGGCGGCGGTACAAGGGTCGCGGCCGGAGCCCCGGTGCCGGAGCACCCTCGGGAGGCGTCGCCAGGATGGTCCTCATCAGGTCCTCGACCAGGTCGACTTGGGGATCGCCCTTGTACAGGCGCATAGGGTCCTCCGCGCCGGTATACTCCCAGACAGGGCGCCCATGCCTTTGGAGGGGGGCAATGCGGCACGACAAGAATTCCCGTACCACCATCGCCCCTGTAAGGCCCTCTCTCTGCAGGCACCTGATGCTCTGCATCAGCGGACCAACCCCCTCGCCCTCCAGCACTTCGCTCTCCCAGCCAGGGGTTTTTGCCGCCGGCGCCACCGGAGTCTGGTAAAGGGTACTCGCCGTTCTCGCATCCATGAAGACCCAGCGGGAGCGGTAGCCCTCCACTTTCTTGAGGGCGCTCATGGGGATGTAGAAGGGGGGCCTGCATCGACAAGGCAGAAGGAGGCGCACCCGGTGCATTTGTCCCTCGCCGTGAGGCGGAGACTGTAGAAGCTGCGGAAGAATGCTACGGAGGGCTCCACACCCAAGTAGGCCTCGCAAAGGTAGGCAAAGATCGAGAGGATGATGATAGAGTTGGGCTGGAGGTGGAGCGCGTAGATCTGGTAGTGCTCCGGAACCGCATTGAAGAAATCGGAGAACGGCGGTACCAGGCCCCCGATGACGGCGTGCAGGAAGAATGGGAATTCAGTGGCGGAGAGCTGCGCCACCGAGACGGCACCGTGGCGCACACCGGAGACTCCGTGCTCATTGAACTTTCTGGCGAAGGCGTACCAATGTTCGTCCACCTTGCTCGGCAGGTTCAACCGAGACGGCTCGAGAGCCCTGGGCTGGCCTGTCACCACGAGCTTTTTCCCCCGCGCCGCCGCGGTATGCTTGCCGCCGGCCATTTCGACTACAGGCGTGAAGGACGAGGAGAAGGTGTGCAGAAGAAGGAAAGATTGCGAATCCGGAGATGGGGAGCAGGAACTGGCTCGGGGCGGCGTGGCGCAGTTTTATGGCAGGAACGGTTTCCCAAGCGTCGCGCGGGAGTGGAGCGTGATGCTGGAACCGCTCAGCACGACGTGGGCACCTGCGGGCATTACGGTCTCGGCCGGTGTTGGCCCTACGACGGCCCACGGGTAAAAACCCTCGGCCCCCGTAGGCCCGGGGGCTACTGTCGGCCCATTGGAAACCAGGGTACCTTGGGCCGGGACTCCCCACGATGCCAAAGCAAGGTTGGGCCGTGCCCTAATTTGAAGCAGGGCAAAAAGGACCAAGCCCCGCGAGGCTACGGCTCCCTCGTCCGCATGAGCCCACGGAGGGCGTCCTGTGAATGTCACCTAGGGGCGACCACTCGCCTCTTCCGGCCCCCTCGGGAGGATCGAGATGAGGTCTCCTGAGGGGGACCCCTATACGTCGTTCCTAAACTCGTGCTGAACACGGGCCCCCCCGGGGGGGGGGGGGGGGAGATCAGAGGTCGTTGTCACCCACCACATGGCCGACCGACGACTGATAGGGCTTACCTCTTCGGTGATTAAAGGGAGAGACCGGCATGACCGTCCCTGGCCGTGCTCTCGAGACTTACCGCTTTGTTGCAAGACGGCGCCGCGGGTCATGATGGTCCCTCGCTTTTCGTTTTCCTCTTTACCAAGGACGACCGGTCCTGTGCCAAAGGAGCTGCAATTGGAGTTGCAGGGAGAAGAAGACGAGCCGCAGCACAGCAGAGCAGGGCCGTAGGCCTGATCTGGTCGGCTGCTTTGCCAAAGCGGCAAAGCAGCCGCAGAAGAGCAGAGCCCCCCTTGGATGCATGCGGAAGCGTCCCGCCATGGAGTTTGAGGACGAAGGCCGTCAGCCGCGTATAAAAGGAGGCAGCCTCCGGCCTGGCTAGGGGTTCGGACATTGTATACCCAAACCCTTGAACTTCTAGGCACTCACCATTGTAGCTCTCTGTCTTCTACCAAGGAATACCACAAAGTAGGAGTAGGGCATTCACCTCCGCGGTGGCCTGAACCTGGGTAAACAAAGTGTCAATCTCTGCAGTGTTGTGTCTTCTCCTTTGTCGAGCCTCGTGAGGTCAGAGGCATCGCTCTAAGGCCCCCAGTGTTCGACACCCATACATAGCTTCTTCGGAGGCTATATTCCGACACTTGTGCCTTGCGTCGCCACCGTAGTCTACTCCATCCCGTGCGACCGGTGAACGGGACAGCAGGTCTCCGAAACCACTTGTCCTTGTGATCCTGTACGGGAGGGGGCGAATAAGGTTTTTGGGAAGCGCTCCGCGCGACTGCTTTCAAGTTCTTCATGACGGCTCGTCTTCCTGTACGATCGCCGGATTCGCGGGCGGCTCGTCTCTAACGTCTTCATCGTCTCCAGGAAGCTGCTGCTGTCGCTGCTGCAACAACTACTACAACGACTACACCGACTACTTCCTCTACAAGCATTAAACCAATTACATAGTACAACTTGTTGGAAACTATAATAATAATAATAATGTTGCATATCAAGAGACATATATAAAGTCAACTCGTAAAAAGGGGATATAAGAAGACATAAAAATAGGCTGATTTTCTTATTTTGATTTCCGTAGCACATTAACAGAAGAGTTCATTAAGCCCACATGTTAGAAAATAAGCTTAGGTGAACCATTTCTTCTTATTCATTATTTATGCCTAGCTAGTTTATTCCAGGAGATCAACAAAGCTAACACAACCAGGCGGCAAGCAGACAGTCGCACCGGAATACGTTGGTCTACACAGTATTGGACGATCCGATCCATTGAATTAAGTAGGACGGACGGTTAATATTTATTTGTATGTACCGTAAAAGAGCTCGGAAAAGACCTTTCGCGGAAAGTCGCTTGGTCAAGGTTGTCCCCCTTTTCCTATTGTGCGGCGTCGTCCACGTCCAGCTCGTATGTTTTGCACAATCTGACCTTTTTCCGGAACTAATCCTAGATCTGGCCTCTTTCAAAACTCTTTCCAAATCTGACCTCTAAGATCGGTGCCAACTAATATGGAGTCAAAGTTGTGCATGTGGACGCCATCTACATGTCACGCTGAAGTTCTCTGCAGGGCCCAACAAAAATCCGACGTGGTAGGATCGGCCATCTTAACTGGTGCCGAACCATTCTGGCTTTTTCTTCCTCCAACCAAGTACATTTTCCTTTTAAAACCAAGTAGTAGAGAGTATGTGTTGCAGCAGTGGAACATAGGGTTCCCCTAGTGCTGTCAAAGTGGGTCCACCGCCTGTGGACCCAACACGAAGATGGACAAGGCCAAAACTCGACGCAAGACCTGGCGGGCGCACCGCGCCAGCCAAGACCTCCGGGTGCAAAGTACCCCCGGGTCCCTCGCACCCCGGATAGAGCTGAAGAGCCCGGGAGCGCGAGTCCCCGGCAGGGCCGAGCTCCCTCTCGGGTACCACTCTGTACGAGTTGAAGATAAGGCTTCTACCATCCTCCAGAAGATGGTAGAAGCCCCCAAAAGACTTGGGAAGCAAGGCGCGGGTAGAGGACACCGCCTGCATTGTGTCAGCCCCTGTCCGCCGCTTTCCCCAAAGGAGATGGAGATCTCACCAACCCGTGAACGGTACTTGGAGGAGGAGAGGCCATGTCGCCACCTCCACCATGGAAAGGGGTTGCTTCCTGCCAAAAGCCCCTCACGCTCCTCGCATGACTTCTGTGGCAACCCCTTTACCTATAAAAGGAGGACCAAGGCATGACGAGGAGAAAAAAATGCGGAAAGGAAGGTTAGAGAAGGAAGCACAACGAGTAAGGACAGAGTAGGCTAGGGCAGGGAAGAGAAGGAAGGTGATCTCCTCCGGGTAAGGATTTGTCCTTCCTCTTCCTCTAGCCAAGAACCCTGCCGGGTACCTCGCCGGAGAACAACATTGCAGCCACACCATGTTCCGTCCCTCTATCCAGACATGCAGTAGTAGGGCATGATAGCTTTCGGGCGGCCTGAACCTGGGTAGATCGTTGTGTGCTTTGCTTGTTTGCCTACCACGTCGAGATCGGAGAGAGAGAGAGTGAGAGCATCCGGCGATCGTCCCCGGGAGACGTTTCCAGCCTCCTTTGCGCCCCTACCGAATCTACAAAGGGGTGCCTCGCATCACCGGTGTCCGTCACACGACAGTTTGTATGCATGCATGTGTTGATTTTAATTGGTCGTTGGCATGTCGTATCAAACCTGTCGTATCAAGCCGCGTATGTAAAAAATGAATGTTACATACTCAACCTTTACATTTTGAAATATAATATACATAAAATATATGCTCATCGACGAGTAGATTCATTTCCCATAATCGATCTTGAGTTTCATCGACTCTTATCTTCTTAAATTTGAACCGAAGTTCGCACCATTTTTCGATGACACATCTTATGATTCGGTTGGATGCGAAAAATAGTTCTTTGCTCCCGAGCTTCACTGCACCTATTTTTTTTAATATATATTTTTATGTTTCACAAAATTCTAAAACAAATCATGCAAGTACATATACATGTCAGTGGACGACAGCCCGCCCGACCGTGCCCTCGGTAGCGTGGGGAGGACATCCGTGCCAGATGAGGCCGCTCGGCGGCAGCAGGCCCCAGTTGGGCTTCTTTTCCCGAAGAGTTTCTCTAGCGGTGGCAACGACCCGTCCCTGTCCCTGTCGCCAAGGCCGCGCATCCGGCCAGTTTCTATTTTGACGGCCGCATCGTCATCGTCGCCGAGGCTAGCTGCAGACCATGGAAGGACAGAGACAAAGGTTTCCCTTCACGTTGGGGGCGGACCAAGGAAGAAGACAGGATAAAAAGTCTAGCATGTTTTTTTTTTTGAGATGAAGTCTAGCATGTTGAACCAAACCGTTTATATGGTGGTAATCCTATCACGAAACTAAAAAAGTTTGGAGCAATATGAATCGTTGATCAAATTGAACGAATAAGATTTAATATGCTAACATACCTCGACATATAATTACTTATATAATTACTTTTAATAGTATTAGTATAGATAGTACCATGGATATACATGTGTACCCGTGCGCCAAACTGTTTAGAAAGTTGCTAAGTTGGAACGCATTCATTTTTTGCATACCTGCACGGTTGCATGCGACAGCGATAATACAATGTGCTTTGCTTTTTTTTGCGTTTGGAAATTAATTTAAGAAGAGAAGAGAGGAGAAAAGGAAGTACAGCCTATTCTTACCAAGCAGGTAGCTCTCATGCCAATCACCCAATCCAGATAACCCCATGCATGCATCATTCGAAAGAACCCCATGCATGCCGCGTGCATGCAGACTCTCTCTGTATAGTTGGTTTAACGAAGAAGAAGTTTACCATATTTCGGCGTCAGTTAGCGGGCGTCGACCCAGCCACGTCGGATTACCCACCAAAGAACTTTGACGCCGCAAGGAAATGGCGTCTACATGCGCAACTTCAACTCCATATGAGTTGGCGACGATTTTAAATGACAGGTTTGAAAATAGTTTCGAAAGGAGGTCAGATCTAAGATTAGTTTTGGAAAAGGCCAGATTTAACGAAAAATACACCCAAATTCAGCCACTCCGCTATACATACTGCGGCATGGAGTCGGAGCTACCACAATGGATATTTACACAACGAACTGCGCAAACATGGATGAATATTTAAAAATGGAAGTGAGGATTAAGGCATGCATTGGGCATGCATGGCTACTAGCTTATTCATTTAGCTTAACTCCACTAGTATTTTCCTGTAACATATTAGACCATGCACGCTAGTTCCATAGACAAGTTAGGAAGTACTATATGATGGTGGTTTGTTTAGATCAGGAAGGTAAGTCACAGATGCATCATGCATGAATATTACATACAAATTCTACTAAAAAAAAGAATATTACATACAAAAATAGTAATAGGGTGCTTATGTCCAGCAAACCTTCTTAACGTATGCCTAGGAACTCTTCAAGAAAAATATGCTCAAGCTCATAACTATTCATATTTGAAGACAAATATACACTGGTGGAAAACGGACATACAGTACCGGACGGGGAGGGGCATCAGTACCGGTTATGCAACCGGTACTGCGCAATCGGGACTAATGCCCCCCGAGTATCAGTACCGGTCGTGTTGCGACCGGTACTAAATGACATCCACGAGGGCCACAGGCGTGGTTTCGGCTGGAGACCTTTAGTACCGGTCGGTATTCCAAAAAATTTAATTTCTTTTTGAAATTTTCACAAAAAAATAATATTTTTTTAGAATTTCGAAATTTCTCACTTAACTATCCACTAACCCACACAATTCATCACTTAACTATCAACTAACCCACACTTAATCTCAAGTCTAACTATTTAATCTAGTTAATTTTCCCCCTTCCTACACACTTAATCCATTTTGGAACTGTCAAATTTCCCGATCGGTCACCCATCCTGAAACTGCTATAACACTAGCACGCTTAACATTTAGATTCCTTTCAAACTAGATACTAGGAGAGAACTGAGAACTTACTGATAGTTCTATCTTATCAATCATTTTAACCACTCGGTCACGATGAAACACTTTTTCTTTTCTTATATTATAAAAATTTACTTGATTAAACAAAAATATTATATAATAATAATATTGTAATAAATAATGATAAAATAAGTATTACTTTATTTAAAAAAATGATAAATATAATAATAAATATTTAAAAAAATGAAATAATGTGATAAACACTTCAAAAAAAGAAATTTACTTGATTAAACAAAAATATTATATAATAATAATATTGTAATAAATAATGATAAAATAAGTATTACTTTATTTAAAAAAATGATAATATAATAATAAATATTAAAAAAAATGAAATAATGTGATAAACACTTCAAAAAAAGAAATTTACTTGATTAAACAAAAATATTATATAATAATAATATTGTAATAAATAATGATAAAATAAGTATTACTTTATTTAAAAAAATGATAATATAATAATAAATATTTAAAAAAATGAAATAATGTGATAAACACTTCAAAAAAGAAATCCTTTGGCATAATTTGTGATAAAGATCTCATATTCCACAAATAGGTGCATATTGGTATAAGAAACAACCATGTAAAAGGAAATCTTTGCAATTATTTTCATAAATATCATTTTCCATTTTTTAAGTGCAAAAACTGACTTGTTTTGTGAACAAAGTACCAAAAATATCATGCAAAATGGCACCCATTTAATTTTCATGGAAACTAGTACACATATGATGGATAATACCCAAGTATTAGGTTTTTCCTTGATTTCTACCTAATTTCCCCTAGTTAAATGAGTTTATGCCTATTTTTCGAAAGTAATTCAAATTTGAACTACAACTGTTTGATAGCTTGGTCTGAAATTTTTGGAAAAATCATTTTAAGGTACACAACTAGTGGTTATATCACATAAACATTGATAGTTCTATAAAACATTTCATCTTCTGACGAATTGTCATCGCCACCGTTTTGATTTTTTTTATGAAAAAATGAAATAATGTGATAAACACTTCAAAAAAAGAAATGCTTTGGCATGGGACCTTATATGTGTACTCTCTTCCAGATGAGTAGACACTAAGCACACTACAAAATATTAGAGATAAATTGTTTGCAACAATAACACTACTCTCTTTCAGATGAGTAGACACTCAGGCACTACAAAATATTTGAGATAAATTGTTTGCAACAATAACACTACTCTCTTCCAGATGAGTAGACACTCAAGCACTACAAGCACTACAAACACTAGTACATATAGTCCTCCGAATCAGAATCAGAAGGCTCCTGGCGCACTGGTACGAGGTGACGCTGCCCATAGTTGATGATTCTAATCTTGCGGTACACCTCGTCTGCAACATACGCATCTATTGCTGCATACTCAATGTTGCAACCGTCAAGTGGATACTTCTCCCAAAGTTTGTGCTGCTCACTGTCGAATCTTT
The DNA here is from genome assembly GCA_026929855.1 of Poa annua. Classification (NCBI taxonomy): domain Eukaryota; kingdom Viridiplantae; phylum Streptophyta; class Magnoliopsida; order Poales; family Poaceae; genus Poa; species Poa annua. The sequence goes on from CM049438.1 coordinate 37,668,976, forward strand.
TCTTCATATTCTTGTACGCGTCCTCGTCGATCACGGTGCTTGCCATATCAGCCATTCCAGTCTTGACATGGTCAAGCCTAAAGATAGCCTGGAGATCAATGTGGCAGGCAGATGGTATCTCAAGACCCCAGGTGCGTCTCATCTTGATCTTGTCATTTGTTATATCAACGCTAGCAAAATGAATGCCGCTGCGAAGAAAATTCATGAGCATTGGACATTGCTTGTCACTTCTGCAACAACAAATGGAACACATGTTAAAAATACTGCCAACATATAATTTGAGATCAAGTAGTATAATTTGCAATGATAACAATATATAATTTGAGATCTTGTATGAATGATAACAACAATATGCAATGCAACTTTCATTTTCGGCCAATATATAATTTGAGATCAAGTATATATGCAACAATTGGCACTTAATAATGTGCAATGCAACTTTCATTTTCGGCCAACATTGGCACTTAGTTGTTATTATATAATAACAACAATATATGCAATGCAACTTTCATTTTCGGCACCATCATCAGATTTTCGGCCATTGTATAATAACAACAATATAGGCAAATGCAACTAAGATTTTCGGCCAATATATAATTTGAGATAAAATAAGAATGTTCCTACAATCATTTCTCGGCCAATATATATATGCCAAGATTTTCGGCCAATGTATAATAACAACAATATAGGCAATGCAACTAAGATTTTCGGCCAATATATAATTTGAGATCAATTAAGAATTTTCCTACAATCATTTCGGCCAATATATATATGCCAAGATTTTCATCCAATATATGCAATGCAATTTTCATTTCGGCCAATATATATAATTTTATTCACTACAATCAAAGAGAAATTGCTATCCTATGCAATTTTCCTATCCATATGAATCAACAAATTAAAGAAAATAAGCCCAACATTGGATTAATACCTTGCCCATTGGAAGACCATGACACGTTTCTTGAAACATAGTTGGATGACCGCAACCTCTCCTTGATCGGCCGTGTACTCGAGATCAAGACCCATGAACTTTTCTTGCTCCCGAGCTTCGCCAAGCCAATTCTTGAAATCGGAGAGAAAACCCGCAACCTTAGCGCTATCGTTCGTATAAACGACATTAAGATAGGTGTTGCCATGTGCAAGCACCGATCCGTAGCGAGTGATTGGTGGTGCCGGATTCATGGTGGCCGGAGGGATTGATGTAGAAGAGAGAGGGAGAGAGTCGCCGGAGAAGGAGAGAAAGAGAGAGCCGCGGCCGAAGTAAGAAGAGAGGGAGAGGAAGAAACTGCCCAATCACGTCTAAAATCGTGGCGGGAGTCGAACGGTTAGGGGCTTTAGTACCGGTCCGTAACACGAACCGGTACTAAAGCTCCACTCGCCCAGCCCCGCGCGACGGTTGCCATGCCACAGACCTTTAGTACCGGGTCGTGTTACGGCCCGGTACTAAAGGTCCCTTACGGACCGGTACTGCTGCCACCCTCCCCTCTGACTTCGGACCGGTACTGATGCTCATTAGTACCGGCCGCAAACACAGCCAGGACTAAATCTCTGGACGTAAAGTCCTTTTCCTACTAGTGATATCTTGTTTGCTGTTACTGAAACTACTACATCTTGTTAGAAAATGCAATTGCTACAAGGTATATCATCTTGACATGTGTATAAGCTCTAGTGTGCAATGACTAGCACAACAAACTTGGCCTAACAAACTGAAACCAGCAAAGGCATCAAAGTACTGCCCAAAGTAACCCTCAAGAAATCATTTCAAACTTGCAATACATTCAGTCACGTAAGTCTATCCTAGTCTTAGTTCAGTCCATTTCATATAAGCGCAAGGAAATCAAAGTTGTGCAAGCACTGAACAAACAAATGCAGGACAAATCCTCACCTCTATAAGTTTCTGGGCTATATATGAAACAAATGTAGCATCAACTTAACCGCTACCAATGAGGTACCCTCGGTTACTGTCGCCGGCGAGCTCCTGAACAACGCTACCGGGGTCGCTGTAGTGGGCCTTGGGGCGTGCAGCCTGACATGCATGCATACAACAGGACACTTGGAATTAGGAACACACATTTAACAGTTTAGAACATACATTTCATATACCTATTTTTTGATAAGCGACGAACTTCATCTACCTATTTTTTCCCGAGCTCTCTCGCGTCGCCTGCAAGGTGACCAAGAGAGCCAACCCTAACCCCGCCACCGGCCCTCTCCCCCTCCTCCTCCTCCCACCTCGCCGCCGCCACATCGCGCATCCGGGCGAATCCAGGTCTGCGCCGGTGCCGGCGGCTCTCTCCGTCCTCTTGCTCCTGGTGGCGGCGCGGGCTGACTCTTCGGCCGGAGCGTGGCGTTGTCGCCGGACGTCACGGCAGCGCGGATCGGCGACGCAGATCGACGACACGGCGACCGGTGGTGGTGCGCCGCAACCACATCGAGGTGGGGCGATCTGTGGCGGCTGTCCTCGTCGGCAGATCCGACGTCGTGCAGAGATGGAGGCGGTGGATCCCTATGGGGTTCTGTCATGGACAGGGGCGCGGTGGCCTCCTCCTCCGCCGGAGGTCGTCGGCTTGGTCAGTAGGATGTACAAGGTACTGGATGGAGTCTATGCGTGGCAGAACCGGGTGAAAACCCAAGGTTTCGGCCTTTGGCCGGAGTCGGTGATGGTGACGTCTCGTACGTTCTGAAGGGATCATTGAGGTGAAGCTCCAAGCTCCTTCCGCCAACCTCCGGGGGAAACCCTGGATCCATGGATCGGATAATGGCGGCGCTTACGTTGTCTCCCCCCTTGGGGGCATCAATCTTGGAGGTGTGCATCAGCACGGACCAGTGGATGGTGGTGGCGTCGACGGTTGGCATTGCAAGGTCATGGTGTTGATCAACTTTCTGAAGATTGGTTCGTGGAAGATGGCGGCAGCGATTTCTAAAGCGCACATCGGTGCGCGTTGAGTGTCTGCTGAATTGGTATTCCGGTTTTAGATGATGTGAGTAGGTGTGAGATCAGGGCATCGGCTCGATCTTGGTCACCCCCATCATAGTGGTAGCGACCCTTGTTGTCGAGAAGTTGACTTCAGATTGTTTCAATGTTGTATCTTGTAAGTCTGGTTGGTTAATAATTGCGAATGGATGTGTGCATCATTTTGATGCAGAGGCCGGGGGATTCGTACCCTATTTTCTAAAATAAAAAAAATACATTTCATATACAAGCATAGTTGGTTATGAACATGAAAAAAGCCTTTGGTTCTTCATTTTAGTCCTTTTGGTGGTTACACAAGGAATATTTCTTTGTATTATGATGTGAACAAAGACTGTAGTAAGAGCATCTCTGGCAGTGACCGAAAAACACGAAACCGAAAACACGGTTTTCAGTTCGCGTGCGGTTTACAGGCTGAAACGTATGACTGTAGCAAAACATAAACTGAAAAGAGAACTCTAAAATAGAATATGCCCGCTGAATATTCCCTCGCTCTTCCTCTTTTCAACTTTTCCTCATATTCCATCCAGCCAGCAACCTACCCCGTGCGTCGATCGATCTAACTTAATGGCCGCCGGATCCGCAGAGGCAACTTCCACGAAGCTCCCTGCGACGGCCGCCAGGTCACTGCTCGCAAGAAAGCATTCCCGCAGCGTGGCACGGAGCCCTCTCCTCGCCGGCGCGTGGCACGGAGCCCCAACGTCGGGCGGAGCAGGTGTGGCCCCATTTTTCGCCGATTTCGGCGAGTTTGGCGGAGGACGGCCGGATTCCGACGAGTTCTGTGGTAGAAGTTCACCGACGCACGCTGAACATTCACTCCCGCCAACGCCTAACACGAGATACAGGGGACCCTCAGTTTGGTCGCGGATACCCTCGACTTTCGGTTCCGAGACCGAGGAGGAAATTCTCGGGCGCCTGAAAAAAGGTTTTTCGGACCGGGGAGTTTTACGATCGCTGTTCTCGCACTTATTTCGCCATGCAAACCGAAAACGGCGGTTATTTTTCGGTTCCACGGCTTTTTGGTCACTGCTAGAGATGCTCGGTTGCTTCTGTAGCCAGTGTTGTAGCGGTGCAAGATGTCATAATGTAAATTCACACCAACTTATAAATATGTGATCCATACAATTTACTTTATGTCCAATTTAAAATAGAGTGCATGTGTCAAAATTCTTGGCCTAAGTTTCTTATGGGTGGTACCATTCGACTAACAAGGGGTTCATATATTTTGGTGAGTATGATGGTGGTGAGCAAATTGATGAATAAATCTATTTCCACTAAAAAGGGAAGCATAAACATGTCACGATCCTTGATTTACATAACCCCCTCTCAATTGACAAGATCTGATCATTTCCAAGAATACATGTTTATTAATGGAACAAATACTATTTATAAATGGAACCAACACGAATTCACCACCATGATTGGTAATTCATAATATGTCACATGACTTGATACACAGACATTATACTTTGTATTCAGCCATTTATGCCACGACAATTGCTTTTGTGCGACGGTATGAGCTGGGAACAAATTTAAAAGATAATACATGCATTGCATGTGCACATTTACAGTGGTTTGCAAGGAGCAAATGTTACATTAATTAAGGACCAACTGATATATTTTTATCCGAAAATACAACATACAAGTAACGGTGCTATATAACTATGTATATAGCATAAATCTGACAGATCCAATATCTACCCAGAACTTTAGAGGGCCAATTACTGGTACCCAATCCACACTGTAACTTCACCATGGTCGACGTTGCAAATTGATTTTTCATACTGGTCCCGATCGAAGGTAAGATCACCTTGGAAGGAGATATTGGTAGGACCATCAGGGCCATCCTCAGGATTAGTTGTGACGTGAAGGCTCAACTTGATTATCAATAGTGGATCTAAGTATATTGGAACAGCTGCCCAGGGCCGCAACAATGGAACTTTGCCATCAAGAACCTCAGTTTTGTCTTCTTCCTCAAGAAAAAAGAGCACGACATGATTGTTATCACCATAGAGTCGATAGTGTGCAGTGATTTCGCCATAGACATAGCATTTGGTGCCACTGCGAGCTAATTTGAGATCAAGTTCGACCAAAACATTTGCCTGTATAGCTCTGTAGAGCGACACAAAAGTCACATCTATTTCGCGGCAGCCTGATGTCGCGATGGTGTCACTTATAACTTCGTTGTCCCCAAACGGGTCCACGCTGAAGACGAAGTTGCCATCTTCAATTCTGTTATCGTCCTGTGGGATCTCAACTCTAATTTGAAAGCCATCCTGAATGGCCAAGCCTTGCGCCCTAAGCATTAAATTTCCCTGTGTATTATAAATTGTCAATGTGATTTTAAAGGAGACATAGAAAACAAAAAATAGTAAAAATATAGTACCCTCAATTATTGGTTGTAATAACATCTCATATTGTTTAGATGAATACCTGAGAATCCTGGTGTTGAGCTTTCAGCGAGGAGTAGTAATAGGCAGAACTATCGTTGAAGGCAAAACCAAGGTGCCCACGAAAGGGAAGCGGGGACGCACAGACAACAGCTCCACCAGGTACCGGGAAAAGCCGTGAGCTGCATGTACATTAGAGCCGTCTCCATCGTAGCAGTCAATTGTGAGACACGGTGGAAGGCCCTCTTCCTCTTCATCTTCATCTTCATCTTCTTCCTCTTCCTCTTCCTCCTCCTCCTCCTCCTCTTCCTCTTCCTCGTTACTGCGGTCATCATCGTCATAGGGGTCATTGTCAGCCCATTGCTCGTTATGATCATTATGATCGGCAGCAGGAGATTCTTTTTCTCCCCTTCTCTCGTCAGCTTCTCTTCCTGCCCACCTTGCATTTTCTTTTTCTCTTCCTGTTCCTCTATCACACAAAAGCCGTCTAACAACGTAATGGATAATTCTAATGGGCTCAGAGACGCAGGCCTGTTTCAGTAGAGGATCGAGAATTGTAGATAACTAATTAAGAAATAGAATTTTAAAACAGTAATCAATTGATGCATGCTTCCGTCCCGCTGCATCGATGCGGCGAAAAACTATTTGGTCTAGCTACCAGATTTATAATCAACAGTATGTCTGTAATACCTGCAGATCGCACAAGATGGTCCAAGAAGATGCTCTTTGGGACCGCCCTACGGCGGCAACTCCCCGCGACATTCTTCTGTGCATCGACGGCGGGGCGCGCGGGCCTTGGCAATGGCAGGTTATTAAACCCTAGATCGACCTTACGATGATGGCCGTCTTGGTTGTACGGGTTAAGCCGGTTTGTCTAACCCGAGAATTAATCCTGGCCGTCCTGATTGAGGCTCTTCCGCGCTGCCTTCTCTTCTCCTCGGTTTCAACGTAGCGCCGGTACAGGACATCTCATGCTGTGATGTCATGATGAGGTATTCATGACATAATTGTATAGTATTTGTATATTTTTTTAGAAATACACTACAACGCAAGCGCTCATATACACGCGCACACACTCAACCCTATGAACGCACACACGCACACCCTATGCATACGAGCACCTCCGAGAGACTGCACCGGCGGGTCAGATCTTGAGATTGACGAAGTCACTACAGACGCCTCGCTGTCGACGGGAACGTCGCCTCCCACCGAAGAATATTCCGCCTAAATGAGAAACACCAGCGTCAAACCTGGGGTTTGAACTCTGGTGGGCTGAGGGTACAACTACCCTCCTAACCATCTTGCCGCATGCAAGTTCTCTATACGTATTTGTATACTCATGACTGCATAACGCTGCACACTTGGTCGCGTGTGCGTGCAGTGTATGCACGTGTATATTAGCGATTACGTTTGTATTGTGTTTTGTAAAAAAATTGGGTCGCCGGCCGGAGGGTTGCATAGGTGTCGCCTCATCCTACCACCCTTTGCCGTCGTGCTGCTCATGCACTCTACGCCGGCAGCCGACTCCGCCGCCGCCTCACGTTTGATCTCGTCAATTTTTCATTGCGCTACACGACGAGCAATTTATTCGATCCAATTTATATATCTAGGACGGGCTCAAACGACGAATCCTATTTGACGACCAGGTCGAAGCGCAATAGCACCGCACACCTTGTGCCAGGTTACTTGGGCCAGGCCCAACTTTAGAGGAGGGAGACGACAACGGACCGGAGCGAGGAAGACGAAGCCACGACCCTCACCGATGACGGGGATGACGCGGCGGGGCATGGCGCCCCGACGAAGGTGAAGCCAAGACCTTGCCGGAGACGGGGCGCCGACAGAGGCGAGGAAGAACTTTAACACAGGGGGTGCAGTTCGGGTGGAGAGCTTGCCGTCGACTGAGCTCTAGCGACCGGAGTTAGGGTTGGGGGGGGGGGGGGGGGGTAGAGGAAGGCCGGGGTGGCGGTGGTCCGCTGTGTGGCTCAAGCAGGTCGGTGCAGCGAGGCCTCACGTGGCCCGCTTCCGTCGCTGAGCCTAGACCCACTCCGCCGCCCGGGGGGAGAAGAACGAGGCGAGGTGGAAGGCCATGATGATAAAGCAGGATGAGAAGCTCGGCCTCCTCAGGACGAAAGTTGCGGCCAAGAAGAGGAACAATACCTGGCCTTCGGACGGGGCCAACGTGGCGTCGATGGACGACACGCCGAGCTCTGCCCTAGTCCCGCCGCTTTCGCCCACCCCGACGCCTACGACGACCAGCCTCAACGTCGAGCCGAGCAATGCGCCTACCCCGCCACCGAGCACTGCGCCATAGCAACACCGAGCTTCGCCCCAGTTGCGCCGACGTCGCCAATCTCCGCGAGGGATGCTTCCGAAGAGTCGCCGACATCCATCTGCTAGCGGCAACCGACTGACTAAAAGCCGAATGTGACATTTTTTTTCCGATCGCCCTGTTGTGACTCATGATCGCCGAGACTATTCAGTTTTGTTGTTTCAAACTATGTCGAGACTGGTAACGGAAAAACTTATTTTCAAAAACTTCGCCCCCACCCGAGGCGCAAAAAGCCCACGCCGGGTACAGGGCGGAGCGGCTGGAGATGCTGAAGCATCGCGAGTGCAACCGAGCAGATACAGGCGGGAGAGAGTGCCGCTGAAACTTAACTTGGGAAGAGAGGGGCAGCAGAGCAGTGCAGTATAAACGAGGGGGAAAACTCACCGTGGAAGCTAGCTACAAAAGAGGGGAAGTGCTGAGCGTCCTCCGAGGATTTAAACTTCCGATTCCCCGGGTCGCTAGCCGTTCGATTAAGTCGCCTAGGACCGTGGGATCAAAAACATAAACCAGCCTGTACGCCGCACTACGGGAATCACCGATAACGCCGACGGCATTTGCCGTCGGGCTCAGCACGGCTACCCTCGGCGTAGTGGTACGCCGACGGCCACCGTCGGCCTAGCGTCGTCGGCGTAGAATCCATCGGCGTAGCGCCGTTGCCGTCGGCGTAGTTTTTGCCGTCGGGCTAATAGCTACGCCGACGGCATTGCCGTCGGCATAGCTCTACCAAATATTTTTCGAAACCAATTTTCCAAAACAAAAAAATTGAAATTTTTTCCAGTTTTTTTTCAACCCTTTTCACTATTATTTCAATACCGATTTAGTTATCTAATTAATCTCATATCACACAATTAAGCTAAGGTCAAACTATTCACCATTAGTCAAACTTCCCAGACGGTCACCCATCCTCAGATTGCTCTAGGCCAAGCACGCTTAACTATTAATTTCTATTCTAATGAGATTCCAATTGAGATGTCATACCTTGTTTCTATTAGTATGATATCAATCATATTAACCCTCATTCATGATATTACACTTTTTAATATTTAAAATTTCAAAAATAAGATTTGAATAAACAAAATAACTATGTTTAATAATACTTGAATAATAATAATAATCAATTATTTTACATTAGTTTTGTCTTTTTCCATTTAATAAGAAATAATTCATATCTTCATATTTGTATATCGGAATTTACTAAATAAAATATCTATATCGATCATAAAAATGAGAGGAATCCAAATATGACATCCATGTCATCATTTGAATAATGAATAATGTCTTTTAAAACAAACAAGAACCAACATAAATCAGCATAAAGTTAATTAAAGAGGGGAATTTAGATAGAAAGTAAGGAAATTCTCATATTTAGGGATTATCCATCAAATATGTACCACTCTATGTGAAAATTAAATGAGTGTCATTTTGGACTATATTTTATGTACTTGCTTCACAAAAAAAAATCATATTTAGCACTTAAAAAATGGAAAATGATATTTCTAAAATGAATTTTTAAAATCGCTTCGGCGACGTTGTTTCCCATACCATGGCACACATATGTGCTGAATATGTGCACTTTATCACAAACTATGACACGATAATGGCCATACATTGGTCATTTGGCTTGAAACTTATGCATGTTTGTAGATGATTGACATTTTTGTGAAATATTGTTTTGAAAAGTTTGTCAAAACTCAAGTTTATCATTTTTCCTAGAAACTAGTACATATAAAAGGACTCCATGCCAAAGGGTTTCTTTTTATGAGTATTTTTTCACTTTTTTCATTTCTTTCAAAAAACGGTAAAAATGGAGAGCATGGCTATTCATCAAAAGTGGTCGAATTTTCCAAACTATCGACGGTTCTATGTTGTAACCACTACTTGTGTACTTTAAAATTATTTTTGTAAAAAATTCAGAGCAAACTATCACACAGTTGTAGTTCAAATTTGAATTATTTTCGAAAAATTGACATAAAGTCAATTAAAGAGGAGAATTTAGATAGAAAACAAGAAAATTCCTCATATTTAGGGATTATCCATCAAATATGTACTACTCTTTGTGAAAATTAAATGGGTGTCATTTTGGACCATATTTTATGTACTTGCTTCACAAAAAAAGTCATTTTTAGCACTTAGAAAATGGAAAATGATATTTCTAAAAAGAATTTTGAAAATCACTTCGGCGACGTTGTTTCTCATACCATGGCACACATATGTGCTGAATATGGGCACTTTATCTCAAACTATGACACGATAATGGCCATACATTGGTTATTTGGCTTGAAACTTATGCATGTTTGTAGTTGATTGACATTTTTGTAAAGTATTGTTTTGAAAAGTTTTGTGTGGACTTGTATCTTGGTTCCCACAGCCTACCAACACACTAGTATACATATGTTGGGGGTCCATGCAAGTTTTGGTGGGGTTCCGACGCTCCGGACCCCCGACAAGGAGAAACCCACATCCGATGGGAAAAAGTCAAACCCGGCAATTTATCCCTTTAAACGGTGCCGAGAGGGGGTAGACGCATGAACTTTTTTGCTTGGTTGTGTTAGGTTGATACATAGGGCCATGGGGAAACAACATTTTATCTACTCTGTCACATGATTCCATGCCCGGCACCCGAAACGGGAGTTTTCCACCTCTAAGTGCATGAACTTAATAGGGGGTAAGAGGGGTCGATGTAGCGGGTCGCACCTCGGAGTTGTATCTTGGTTCCCACAGCCTAACAACATAATAATATACATATGTTAGGGGTCCATGCAAGTTTTGGTGGGGTTCCGACGCTCCGGACCCCCGACACGGAGAAACCCCACATCCGCTGCAGATTCCATCGCGCTACCCAACATTTGATCACAATCTTTGTACAATTAGTTCTTATGTTATTTATTGTGATTTGATAATTTTTGAATGTAATCTGATTTTTTATGAAAAAAAGTGTAAAACAATTTTTTTCATGTGGTGAGCCTGACGGTAATGCCGTCGGCACTACGTTGAGTATTTTTCGTGTGGTGAGCCCGACGGTAATGCCGTCGGCATTACGTTGAGTAACCCGCTGGGGTCACGACGCCGTGAAACCGTGCGTCGATGTGGCCACGTGGAGAAGGAATTCCGACGGCGTTTTTACGCCGACGGTGGCCGTCGGGCTCACTACACGAATGCTGACGGCATTCTGGCGTCAACGGTTTTTTCCGTTTCGTCGGGCTCATGTTGTAACGCCGACGGCCCCGACAAATGGCCGTCGGCATAGATATTGCCGTCGGCATTCTCAACGTTTCCGTAGTGCCGCACGTGCAGCGGAAGACGGAACACAGGGACTCATGCGCCTGGACGCTCCCTGCAAACCACTTCTTCAGAGCTCCGGCGCCACCGCCTAGAGCTCTCCGGCGAGCCGGCTCGCGACCTCGCCCGAGCACGGCTGGCAGCGCCGCCGTAGCCGTACTCCGTTGACAGCTCTGACGACCGCAGCTTGTGCCTTGTAGCAATCTGGAGCTTGCCCGTAGCTAGCTCCGTCGATCACCGCCGGCAGCACCACCGCTTCATCCTTGTAGCAACTCTGGCCGCTGATGAAAGCACTATAGCACCGCCGTCCATGGTGAGTAGCATCATAGTCCGGAGCTTGTAGCACCGCTACGACCCTCAGTAGCACAGCTGCCCACGGTGAGTAGCACCACAGTTCAGAGCTTGTAGCACCGTCGACCGCCGTCAGGAGCACCGCCGGCCACTGGTAGAAGCACCGCCGCCTACGGTAAGTAACACCACCTACCGCCGTCAGCAGCAGAGATCTAGCCGCTCACAACCCTCGCCCAGCACGGATTGTAGTACCATCGTCTACACTCTATGCACCGTTGTCCTCTGTTGGAAGCTCCGGCAACCGCCGCTTGTAGCAACGTGGGCGTCTTCGGCTCCGGTGAACATGGCCGACCAACGGCGAGTCCAGGAAGAAAATGGAGGGTGGGCTCAAAGTTAACACCGAGTAAAATAAGGACCCTTTTTGACGAAAAATAGCCATTATCTCCTTATCGCCCAACTATGGTAGCACCGCCTCCCGCCGACGGTAGCAACGCCGCCCACCGACGGCAGCACCGCCATCGGCCGAAGGTAGCAACGCCACCACCGCCTCCCGCCGACAGAAGCACCGCCGCTCACCGACAGTAGCACAACTGCCCACCTACGGTAGCACCGCCTTCGATCAAAGGTAGCAACGCCTCCCGCCGACGGTAGCACCGCCACTCACCCATGGCAGCACCGCCTTCGGTCAAAGGTAGCAACGTCGCCCAACTATGGCAGCACCTCCTTTGGCGGACCCGCCTAGCTGTAGCAGCTCCGCCTTCCGCCGACGGTAGCATCACCGCCACCGGACGGTAGCAACGTCCCCCACCGCTGGTAGCAGCGTGGCCCAGGAACTGCAGCACCCAGCTTCGTTTGCTCGTCACGGTACCGACGCTCAGCGCAGGCAACCTCTTGCACCACTGTCGCCCCGCCCTTGCAGCATCCGACGAGTAGGTGTTACCTCGTATGGTGCTTCTACTGCTGTCGCTAGGGGAGGCCTCAATCGGCGCCTCATAATTTCGCCGGAGAAGAAAACTGGATGGGGATTTTCGATGCTGGTATAGGAGAGCGGCGGGATTTGGGCTGGCGGTGGCGGCGGCGCGTGCTTGAGGCAGCGCCGTCCGCAACACGTGCTTGAGACAGCGGCGGCGCGTTGCTGGGACCTGGCGAGGCAAAAAGGTTATTCAGGCGAAGGTAGACGACGGGGGTGGGAAAGACGAACGGATAAAGCAACCTGGGTAGGCCTACGCAAGCACGCGAAGCGACACGTGTCGCACGACGGAGCCGGAGGACGCGAGCGCGCGATCCTCCGGATGATATACAGCGTTTTCCACAAAAGAATCCGTCCCCAAAAGCATCGGGGCCCACCAGTCGATCCCGCATGGGGAAATTCCCCGGCCAGCACTCCCGCCCACCGGACACCCAAGCCTCGCTCCGCCTCGCCGCCCCGCTCCAGTCATGCGGCCGCGCCGGCGACCTCCGCCTCGCCCGCCGCCTCCACGCGCGCCTCGTGCTCTCCGGTGCCGCCGCCGCCTCGGCCTTTCTCACCAACCATCTCATCACCATGTACTCCCACTGCGCCGACGTCACCTCCGCGCTCCGCCTCTTCCGCGCCATGCCCTGCCCCAACCTCGTCTCCTGGACCACCCTCATCTCCGGCCTCTCCCAGAACTCCATGCACCGCGACGCGCTCGCCGCCTTCGCCTCCATGCGCCGCGCGGGCCTCAAGCCCTCGCAGTTCGCGCTCTCCAGCGCCGCGCGCGCCGCGGCCGCCCTCGCCGCCCCGCGCCCCGGCGCGCAGCTGCACTGCGTCGGCGTCAGGCTCGGCTTCCACGCGGAGCTCTTCGTCGCCAGCAACCTCGCGGATATGTACTCCAAGTCCGGGCTCTTGGCTGACGCGTGCAGGGTGTTTGACCAAATGCCGCACAAGGATGCCGTTGCGTGGACTGCCATGATCGATGGGTACGCCAAGAACGGGAGCCTTAAGGAGGCCGCTCTATCTTTCCGGGATATGAAGCGTGAGGGACTGGCTGGAGCTGACCAGCATGTGTTCTGCAGTGTTTTGAGTGCATCGGGAGGGCTCAAAGATGGAGGATGGCTTGGCCGAACCATCCACTGCAGTGTAATGAAGGCAGGGTTTGAGCTTGAGGTGGCTGTGAGGAATGCGCTTGTTGACATGTACGCTAAGGCTGCCGATATGGAGAATGCTGCTCGCGTGCTCAAGATTGACCCTGAAGGTTGGACTGTTGTGTCAGCCACCTCGCTCATCGATGGATATGTAGAGACTGACCGTGTTGAGGAGGCCCTTCGAATGTTTATTGAACTGCGGAGGCAAGAAATTGAGCCCAATGAATTTACGTTCTCGAGCGTGATCAAGGGCTGTGCTATGCAGGCTCTGCTTGAACAAGGTGCTCAGTTGCATGCTCAAGTGATCAAGGCAAATTTTATCAGTGACTCCTTTGTTGCTTCCACCCTTTTGGATATGTATGGTAAATGTGGCCTCATAAGTTTGTCCATTCAGTTATTTAATGAGATTGAACACCATATTGACATTGCTTGGAATGCGATGATCAATGTATTATCACAACATGGACATGGTAGGGAAGCAATCCGAGCTTTCGATAGGATGACCACAAGTGGCATCAGGCCAAATCACATTACATTTGTCAGTCTGCTTACTGCATGCAGTCATGCTGGGTTAGTGGATGAAGGACTGGAATATTTTAACTCCATGATGGCTGCCCATGGTATTGAGCCTAAAGAGGAGCACTATTCCTGTATCATTGATATGTATGGTCGAGCTGGGAGACTAGACGAAGCAGAGAAATTTATACACGAGATGCCTGTCAAGCCAAATGCCTATGGTTGGTGCTCCTTGCTTGGGGCTTGCCGAATGAGAGGAAACAAGGAGCTGGGGGAGGTTGCGGCACTGAACATACTGGAGCTTGAGCCAGATAACACTGGTGTTCACGTGTCCCTTTCTGGGATCTATGCATCACTGGGCCAATGGGAGGATGTGAAGGCAGTCAGGAAGTTGATGAGGGATAGCAGGATTAAGAAGTTGCCTGGGTTTAGCTGGGTCGATGCTAACAAAAAAACTCATGTTTTTGCATCCGAAGATCGGTCACACCCACAGCAGGAAAAGATATACCAAAAACTTGAAGAACTCTATGAGAGGATAAAGAAGGAAGGTTATGTCCCGGACACACGCTTCTTACCATGTAATTTAGAAGATGCTGCAAAGGAGAGGATTCTCCGTTATCACAGTGAGCGCATTGCGGTCGCTTTTGCTTTGATAAGCATGCCTGCTACAAAACCAATCATTGTGAAGAAGAATTTGCGCATCTGCGTAGACTGCCATTTTGCACTGAAATTCATTTCTAAGGTAGAAAGCAGAGATATTATTGTTAGAGATAACTCCAGGTTCCACCATTTTGGGAAAGGGAGGTGTTCCTGTGAAGATTACTGGTGATTAACTCGTATTTCTTCTTTTGCATTAGGAACGACATTCTTGAATTGCTGTCATATGTCCAATTCACGGTGTTCAGTTTTATGTCACTCTATATTTCAGTGCACACACTCAAAACAATATTGATTCTGTAGAGAAATATGAAACTGAAGGAATGGAAAAAAATAAATGCAAGCCCCATAGCTCATTGATGCATGCCATTAACTGCCTGATGGTTAATAGGTGCATGCTTGCCAATGCTTCTACCTGTGTATGCCATGAATGCAAATATAGACTAAGTATGTTTTGTATTGTTACAACCGTTTCTAGTTTTAACTGAATCAAGGCATTGTAGTTTACAAGTCACAATACCTTAAGTTTTTCTACTCTAAACAGCTCTGTAGCCCCTTAAGAAAGTTCTCTGCAACTCTTGCTGCGTGTAAATACTTGAGGGATTTCTGTTAAGTAATGAACTCCATTGACCAAAATAAGTTCTCTTCAACTCTCCCGTTCCACACTAAAACACATTCATGTTTCTGTGAGCTGTGTTCTCAATATTCGGCCGTAGTTGAGCATATTGTAAGTGGTAAGTAAAATTTGACAATGACAAGTGAAATATAACATTTTGAAGAAATTAATCACGCGAGTCTTCAATATAGATGGAAACACTAGTGGTTGCTTAAACCTTTTACAGAACCCTGGCTACAGGACCAGATTCGATTGGTAGGTAGAATTGAGAAATCTTCAACAACTTTTCAGCTCTCCCAATATGTGTTTGGAAGACCACACTAAAACATTAGTGTCCTATGCCACATTAGTAACCCTGACAAGCATAATCATCCCTTCTTCAGCTGCCCTTTTTAGATTCACTTGCTGGGACAAATTGGGACTTCAACAGGGAGATTTCAACAGATGCAGCATCCTCCATATCCCCTTCTTCATGGAGATCTTTATCATAGCAGCATGACACATCTGGAAGAAAGGAATGGTAAGATGAAATATAAAATATATCACCTAGAAACATGTCTTGCGGACATGTCCTTAGGATAGAGAGATCGATTTTCAGTCAGATGCAAAAAGGAATCTATGACCGCGGCAGATTATATAACTTCATTCTTCCTTCTAAGGGTCGGCCAGTGTCCTTGTACATAGTTGCTTGTGCATTATTGGCCCTCCTCTTATATTGTAAATATTTTACCTTTATTAAAATCTTATACATGGCTCCCCTACTTTTTTTTGTCAAAAAAAAATTTCAATACATCCTGCCTTTAAAATCCCTGCACTCATTGTCTTTTCTGCCTTAAGAGCTTAGAGCAGTCCTGATGCTGCTGAAATATTAGTCACTTATAAGCGTTCAAAACTAATAACATGGCCAAATAATGTAAAATAAGAAGAATGACAGAAGAAGTTTAAGATTTACACCAACACCTATTGTGCATTCTTTTACGTAAATGTGAGAACCTTCAGTATGTACAACAGCTCACTGTTCTCCAGTCAGTACCAAAATGGGCACACCATTCTTGCTTAGGAATGAAATAGAGAATTGTGGTTTTACTGTTCTTATGACAAGAGTAAGCTAAATATGATTTTCTTTGAATATAGTTATGCATCCTAGCTAAAATGCTTCATTCTGTTGATTATTTTTTCTTTGCCTCTTCGCCCAAGATTTAATTTCACATGGAAAAGTGGTACCAGGCCAGTTCCTATGCTGTATATCCCTTAGTTCTTGGGATACTGTCTGAGGTTGATGAGCATGGGAAGCCTCTCATTGTCTGCCTCATGAATATATAGTCATTTCCTTCTGTACATTTTCTGTTGACGTTTGCGTGAACTTTTAACCACAACGTATGAACCTGGTAAATAGCAACTTAACTTCTTAGGTGAATCATGAATATTATCTTCTTGAGACATTTATTTATTTATTTTGTAAGGGAGAATGGACCTTATTTCCTTGCTATTGGGTGGGAAAAACATTCTTGGTTGGTAACCTGTTAATCGTTGTCATGCTACCACTTAGTATGTGCAACTTTAACATGCTCTGCATAACCTTCATGATCTGGCTACAGTTCTCCGCAAACTTCCTTTTGTTGTA
Source organism: Poa annua (assembly GCA_026929855.1). Taxonomy (NCBI): domain Eukaryota; kingdom Viridiplantae; phylum Streptophyta; class Magnoliopsida; order Poales; family Poaceae; genus Poa; species Poa annua. The sequence goes on from CM049438.1 coordinate 37,685,755, forward strand.
ATCCCTTTAAATAAGGTGAGATAACTTAAGAATTAAGAAGTTCCTTTCTTTTATAGAATAAAGTAGCAGGATTAAGTCAGCACTTTCACCTGCAGTGTGATCATCTGGTCACCATGATCATATAATATGCAGGGCTTTATTAAACTTAGCAGAAAGGCTGTCTTCGAATATAGTACTATATGGTTAGCTTCAATTGTTGGTACCTTGGATTTTTTCGATGGTTCTGACCAATGCTGCATATTCAAGTCCTATTAGCCTATCACGTAAAAAAAAGTCATACTAGCCTATCTCTATCAATGGTACAAAGTAGCTTATTTTTTCCTTGCTGGGAATTAATCAACACAAGGTGTCAACCATCATCCGTGCATGTACAACTGAAATTGCAAACATATGCTACCAATTCGAGAAAGCCATTGAGTGTGTCTGTTGATCAGGGAGTATTTATTAGGCATTTGGAGGAGGGTTTTCTAGTTTACGAGAATGAAACTATGTCTTTTTTAAGCACATATTTTAATGTGCATTTTCTATGCAGCCATTTTGCAAGAATGTATGGCTAGAATGTGCAAAATATGTGCTGGTGATTACTGGTTTATTCCTAAGTCCTTATGCAAATATATCAGTGAGTCCCAGTTCCAGTTCCCTGTTGTTGAAATCGAGACAATTAATGCTATTGCCAAGTGACAACATATAACTCATATTCAGATAATGTAGGTCCTATGTACAAACATAGAACTTGTATTCGCAGGTTCTGTGTACGAACATATAACTCATATTCAGAGAATGCATAGCGTGTCTGTAGACATACCGAATTCAGGCATGCTTTTCATTTCAATAAGATTGTACAATTCTATTTGTCCAATGTACATATACCATTTCAACATGGTACACAGTATGACTGAGATCACAGAAGTACAATGTGTCATCTCAACCCCGCAATTACATGCTGAATATATTTGTATGATTTTGTGTAACTGATGAAACCCATAAACCAAAAATCAAAGCCGTCAACAGTAACTACATCAATGTATTTCTCATCAGGATTGTACAAATTTTCCCTCACTGCAGCACTCTTTATTCTCTTTATAGGGATAGTGACCTGTGGAAGTACAAGATTTGATCAGCTTCGACCTCAAGTGAACATCCAAATAATTCTTAACCGGTAAACTTTAGCTATTAACCAGGGGATTTCGATTTAGTTACCTTGTAGGGAACCCTTGTGATGCGTCCCTTAGGCGATGTAAAATCCAAAGGCCTATCGCTGTGGAATGCAATCTTCTCAGTTGAGATGAAAAGCATTCCAGCTATTGGGCCAGCTGTTGTTGAAAGATAACACTGGAAAGCCTTCAATAGCTTTTCTTCTTTCTCGACTGGAAAGTATTGCCTGAAGACTTTGTCCATGCTACCAGCTTGGAGAACCTTTGCACCCAAGCTCAGTTTCCCTTTCACAGTTTCTGAAATATTTGGTCCGAGTACTACTGCAAGGCAAAACGATTTATGAATGATGAGAATTGTTTCCTTATTAGTGCATAACCGTATATCAACTTCTTGTTGGCGAAGGTAAGTATTAGATGGCATACTTACTGTGTTCCTTGAAGCCCTGCACATAAGTCTCTGTTTTCTGGCTTAGCTTGCTCATCCGATAAATGATGGAATTCTTCTTATCTGCATCAAGGAAGGGATGGAAATCAGTATTGACATACACGGTACTGTAGGTGGGAAAAGAGGAACAAGAGAGATCATTACCCTTCTTGCGAACCAAAGGTGAACTGGATGATTTTCTTTGTGTTTCCTCAGCAGTATATCTGAAGGAAGACAAAGGAATTCCAATGACATGCTCCTGGCTGAAACCCTCCATTGTTGTGTACTGAAACTGCTTGTTGCGAGTTAGGTTCTTTCCCTGTGAGAAGTTGGGCTCCTGCTCCAAGGCATCTGTGGGGGTTTTATAAGGGGAAGCTGTGCTAAAGGGTTGCTTTATTCCAAGGAGCAAAGGGGTGAACAGAATCAGCACTTTATGCTGCATACTCACCATCGCCTCATGAGGCTGAAAAAAGCAAGGCACGCTTTTCTTGACTAAAGGAACGGGCGTGAGCACAACTCCTTGGAGCTTTCAGCCCGGCGAACGAGGTGGAGGTAACAGTGTTTTCCTATCCTAGTGCACTTTATGTTGCTTACAGTTTGTCGATGATAAGAGGAGTTGATGAGTTAGTTCATGACATGCTTACAGTTAGCTTTATAGGTTATTGATATGAACATGTAGGGTTTCCTACTTATCATGATACAAGATTGGTGCCTTCTTCAGCAGCTGTTCTTCTTTTTCCCTTTCAAGGAAAGAAATGTGCTAGCAAGTGTGGATTGGAGAGTGAACAGGAAGGTAAGGTAAAGACGTTGGTTGGTTTGTGCCAGATTACGGTAAACATACTTTTTATGTGCATGGCAGTTTGGTACACATCTCCTTTACACTTGCATTTGGTTCACGTTTTTTGTGAGGATTGTTGTTCAGGAATCTTGACCAAACTAGAAAAACGCCACATGTGAAGTTTCCATACGACGGAGAAAATGCTGGCGAATGTTGATGTAGGTATGTTGAACCCCACGTGAAGAAATTAGTAACAAATGAAAAAAAAAGATGTCTGTCATTGGATCACCACCATGTAATCAGAATCAAACTAGACTCTGCATTTAGAAATGGGTGATAAGGAACAATTATACAAAAGAGGTTATTATATTTCACTTTTCTCTAGCCCATTTTTTATCCATGGTATGAGTAATTGACAAATTAATGCCACCATTTGGCTACTTCGTAATGGCAATGATGACATGCATAAGAGCATAAGCAAGACCCAAATATGCCAAAGTTATATCATGCATTACTTTGCTGCACCTACTGCTTAAAAAATAATATACCTTGCTACCTTATTGATCAAAGCAAAACAAAAACAAAAAATTATTCTCCTCTGCCTTTCGGCCATTTATTCTGGTAATAAACATAAAATGGGGAAAGGCATACATGATACACGTACGTAGTTTGTTCGTTCAGGCTTAAGAGTTAAGATCTTCTTTTAGTTCTGGTGGCGCCACATGGTTGTTTGCTTTTCCCTTGTACCTGGGCCATACCCTTGTGCTGGGAATCGTCTTGAATCGTAAATAAATGAAACTAATAAAAATCTTCCTGCCAGATTCAAGGTTCAAGAACGTGGTGCCCGACTGCCCATGCCCAGCCCAGGTGATGGCTGGGACCTGTGTGATGTGGAGCGAGACTAATCTGATGTGTAAAACTGTCTACTTTCCGCTAATCTGGACTTGATTTAAGGACATCATAATTCTGCATTTGTGTCCGGTTGCTTCTCCATGTCCGTGCCAAGTGTTGATCTGATGTGCGTGGCACCTATGCAGAACCTCGTCAGAAAGCAGGTGATCATGCTTGATCGATAAAGCCATCGGCGTGAGCTGTGTTTCACGACATAGTTAAGTTTAGTTTAGTTTTACATATGCTGATTACTGGGATATAGTTATGTGGATCCGTCGCTTTTGGTTTTGACGTGGCCATTTGTTTGTTATTGAACTCTAGCTTAGACCCTTCACACATTCATCGAAAGCGAAAAAACTATTTAGATGCTGTATGATGCAAAGAAATTTCGTACACAATTTAGAGGATTCTATTTCTTACAAGAATAAATTTTATACTTCTTTATTTCTATGATAGAAAATCATGTGAACTTTTCGTATGGATTAATTTGCACGCAATCCTAAGAAAATCTGAGCAACCTCATGAAATTTCTCTTTATTATTGTGAGAGCTTTGCAGGTACTTGATTCTCCAAGAAAATTCACCTACTTTTCATGCGGTGCAACCAAACAACTTATCTTATATGTTTCAGTATTTTTCAATCATATAAAATTATACCCATCAGCATTGCGAGTCTCAAACATGTGGTATAAAATAGACACAACTTGTAGGGATTCATTTGGAGAAGTGATGATGTGGAAACTCCAATCGAACCCTCCAAAATGTGTCTGTTCAAAAAAAAATGTTTTCGTTTGGGGGTGTCCGGACGTGGACATATCCATTTTTTATGGCGTATCTTTATATTTGACATATTACACCAAACAAACCTATAGCTAGAACATTTTAACACACATAATCATAAAAAACTATTCAAACTATTTGGTTAGCGCATGGTGGGGGAGACATATTGGCTGTGTGTTGTGTATCAAACAAAAAGAATAAATATATGACTCTATTTGAGGAAAGAATAACATCTGACTCCATTTGAACAATGGGAAAATAAAGTGATAAAAATCAAATCCCCTACTCACGGATTTGGAGTTGCTTGGCCTAAACCTGGAATACCCAAACAACTTCTTCACCTATAGAGTGGTTATGTGGTCCAACATCTAGACATTATTAGATTTTGTTAAGGTCTTATTTGATTAAAACACATCTTGGTAAGGGAATATGGTCGTGTTCATTTGCTCTAACAAAAAATGTACATTCGCCATGCTTCTCTTACTTGCAGCGGTATCATAGTACTTCCTACATTTCATGTTCGTTCGTATAAGTAATTTTTTATAGAAATGGGAGCATAGCCCCGGCCTCTGCATCGTGATGATGCACACAACTTTTTATATTAATTTAAAAAGTCACAAAGTATTTGTCTCCAAGCATTACAATCAAGGTCTGCTAAAGTAGTAACATGAACAAGCCAGCGAAACAAAGTGCTATCTAACAAATTACACATCTTGAAATCTATTAGCATGCTGCCATCCATATTGGTTGAAAATAGCTCGAACAACTGCCATGAACCGGGTACAACCAGCATCCATATTTGACCAATACTTACTTTGTTTTTACATATTCTATATCACATTAAATTGGTTTCCTTAATAAGTATTCCAGATGCATGTTTAATGTAATTTTTGTTGGTAATATGTTCGGGTTTGGTTTAAATAGATTTCAGGTTTCGGTATGAATAGTCTTTTCCGATGCAAGTTCCTTGTGAAATTTCAAAGACCAATGTGCGGCGAGAGATGGAGGTGCAATTTTAGTCCCACATTGCGATTTGAGTAGGAGTGGGATCTCACAAAATCTGTTTTGAGTCGTAGGGATAGATACACCCCCTATTTCAGAATGTTACAGAAATTTAAACAAAAAGTTTCAGATATATGTACAAAAAAATTTGCTCAAAAACTATTTTATGTGGCCTATGTAGAAAATACAAATTCCGGTGTTCCAAAATGATTTTCCATGAGACATCTCTTTGTCTTTTTATACGGACTCTTTCCTTGAGCCAGGCAATCTTTGCTCGTTGGCGGGCTATGGTGCGCTCTAGCGATGCTAGCCCAGGGTGGATTTACTTCAGAATAGCACGCAGCAAACGCTCCGCTCTGACAGCTGTCGCGATTCCATTGCGATGTCCAGTCGAAGCACCACTTCCCGCACTACTGAGAGCTGCAGCTTCACACACCCAACCTTCTTGTCACTCCAACTCATAAGTTGGCACGTCGTACGCTTGAGTTTGGCATGTAGACATCGGAAGGGGTCCGGGTCTCCCTCGATTATCTGCCACGCATTCTCCACGGTCTCCCTAAATCCATCGAGCTTTAGCCAAAAGCGTTCGAACTGGAAGCGTTTTCGGCCAACCAACTGTGATATACAGTCGAGAAGGAGTGAACAGTGGTCCGTGGTCACCGAGGCAAGACATCACAATGAGCAGCTCTCGTGGAGTTCCTCCCAGTCCACCGTGTAGAACACCCCGTCGAGTCTCACGAGTGTTGGGGTGGCCCTCTCGTTCGACCATGTGTATCGGCGACCTTGGAGATAGAACTCCTTCAGTTCTCTATCACTAAGGAAGCGCATGAGTCTGCCCATCATCCTTCGATCCAGATTGCCATTGTTTTTATCCTCGTCGCGATAGATCAGGTTAAAGTCACCACAAATCATCCACGACCTCGTGCGGGTAGATCGGATCTCCCTCAGAGCTCTGCTAGGAAGGCCACCTTAGCCGCATCCTCTTGGGGGCCATAGACACATGTGAACCACCACCCTGGGCAGCCACACACCGGGGAGACCATGGCCGTCATCGAGTTAACATCCACATGGGTGTTCTCGAGACGGACATCTGAGCTCACCCAAGCTATAAAGATACCCCTTAGTACCAGTTGTCGGCAAGCAGAATGTCAGCAACCCCGGCGACCCGACTGTACAAGAGGTGGGCCAGGATGGGAACAAGGCTACTGAAGAACAAAGACACAAGAGGAACATGAGGTTGCCGGCCCATCTAGCTGGTCTGTGAAGGGAATATGCCCTAGAGGCACTTAATAAAGATAGTTTATTGGTTATATTCCAATTGTTCATTATATGTTTTATACCATGCTATAACTGTATTAAGCGGAAACATTAATACACGTGTGGTAGATAAACAACCAGGTCCCTAGTTGCCTCTGCTAAGACTAGTTTCATTGCGCGATTGATGATCGAGGTTTCCCGATCATGAGACATGGCGTCTGTCGGCAATGGAGTCATATCGTTAGGTGGAACGATGTGATGGACTTACCCATAATTTGTAGGACGTAGTCATTACGCCTTTGACCGTGAGACCAACTCTTATTGTTATTCCTGGAAGATACTTTGATCGCACCAAACGTCATATCTTATATAGTGTGACAATAACGGTGATACTTTTGGGTATCGGAAAGGGGTAGTTGAGACGAGGGGTCAAGAGCGGGATTTGTCAGTCCGTATAGCCGGATAGATACTCTAGGGCCCACTCGGTGAGATTATGTCAAATGAGTTTGCAAACATGTGACTAGGTCACCAGCTGACATAATATCATAGACGAGTAGAAGATAGTGTTGTCGGTAACGAGATCATGCTAGGTATGGAGATATCTATGAACGATGTTCGGACACACTAAGTATCGCTATGACAAAAGGTTTAAGACTAGACGTCCAGGTTTGATAGATGAAAGTCATTCGTTATATCACAGGGATTAATTCATGGGGTCCAGGCCTACGAGTTAGTCATTGATCAGAGAGGAGTCTCGATCATGTCTGTTATTATATCGAACCGCTAGGGTAACACACTTAAGGGGTTTCGACAAGACAACCGGAAAGGAAAGAGATCACCGGGAACGTCCCGGGAGAGATCCGATGGAGATCGGGCAGCGACGAAATAGTTTTCGGAGCTAGAATAAATTATATATAATATGTTTGATATTAATTAGTGTAATTAATATTTAAATATGATTTTATATATTTATTTTCGAATTTATTTAGGCTGATTTCCCTAAATGGGCCTTCTGGTGGAAAGAAGGCCCATGGGGGGAATAACCCTCAAGGGAATTCGGTGGGGGAGGCTTGGCCAGCCTAGGTGGGCCAAATGGGGCCCACCTAGGGCCGGCGCACTAAGCCTGGCCGAACCAGGCATGTGGGATAGTCCCACATTGCCTGGCTGGCAAGGTTGGCTCCCCCCGGGAGCCTATATAAGAAGGGGCACCCCTGGCCTTTTAATTCAACCAATTAATTCTCTTTCTCTCCTCGATAACGTGATTCCCTTTGTCGGAGTTGCGCCGAGTTGAGAGGGGATCTCTCCACCATAGCCCGCTGCCGCGCTGCTGGTGTTCCGGTCCAAGTCTTCCGCTGCTCGTCCTGGACTGGAGCTTCAGAGGCCGTCGTCTCCACCGTATGTGTGTAACACCCTGCGAGGTGCTGCGCTAGCGGTACTCGGAGGCCTACTTCCTCCACCCGACCTCGAGGTCATCTTCATCGTCTTCGTCGCGCCGAGTTCTTCGCGACCTAGAGGTCGGCTACGTCGTCTTCGTCGTCAACGCTTGTGCGGGAGCGTAATCCCCGCTTTTCGGTCTACAAGGGTATGTATTCCGATATCCGCCGTACTTCTATATCTGCATAGTGTAGATCCTGGCTGTTTTAAGGATATCGTTGGTAGGAAAAATTTTGTTTTCTGCATGCGATCCCCTTCAGTGGTATCAGAGCCGATCTATCGTAGATATAGCTGTACGCTGTTAGAACCCGTGTTCTGCACGGGGGCACCGTTCCTGTTATTTGCTACCCTCTAGCGTGCACTTGTGATTCCAGCGGCATCGAGTTGATGAAGCGGCCCGGACCGACTTTACGCGTACGCTTACGCGAGACTGGTTCCACTACTGACATACGGCTTGTACCGTATCTGTGGCTGGCGGGTGTCTGTCTCTCTCTCTTTAGTTGGTCTTGCATTTTCAATGGAGGGCCCGAAAGGGATGCTTAAACATGCAATTATTGGATCGTTGTTGTGGTCATAAGGTTCGTAGGTATGAAGCGGTTCTATTTACGACAGCCCCAAGCCACGTAAAATATGCAAAAGATAAAGTAGAACGCGTCTAACTTTATTTTGCAGGGGCAATGTGATATGGTCAAGGTAGGTTTATTAAATTGTTTATGAACTGTGGGCGCCAAGAAGACCATGGCGCAATGGACTATATCACATCGCATTACATTTGATGTTTTGTGTGCATCTTATATTGTGTGATTATATATATTAGAATATATTAGTTACACGGCGGTAGAAATATAAGATGATCTCTTCAAAATACCACTAGTGTTCTTCCTCCAACGAGCACCACCAAGAAAGTTCTACGTTATGAGGCAGGCCGTGACGATCGGGTGTCAGACATATCGTCGTTTGCATACAGTGGGTGTAAGCCATGTTGCACAAGCGTTATGTGGAGGTTATAGTGGCGAGCCTAGCATATGCAGATATGGCCTCGGAACACGGAGGCCGAAAGGTCGAGCATGAGTCACAGAGTTGTTGTGATTGACAATTGTCTACCCTTGAAGTTGTGCTGCCGGCTCTGACGATGAGGGGTTGTGCAATGGATGGGGGTCGTGTAATCGCTTAAACGACCAGGAGGGATGTTCGTTTGAGTGGGAGTTCGGATAGTTATTTTCTAAAATACTAGAACTCAAAATATAATGAACAAAGTCTGTTTTGCAAACCTTTGTAGATATTAACCATTGTAATAGCATCTTTTAAAATTAGGCGCATTCCTGCGATTGAGAAACTTAAAAGGTTGGGTCTAAACTTCATAGTTTTATACTTTAGCTTGAGGATACTCCTTTTTTAAACCGTTAGCTCTTTGTGATACAATACCCGCTAGGAGATAAACCCGGAGATTCCGCTAACAAAAGATAATTTGGATTATCAGGTTTTGTGCGGATGATATCATCATAGTCCAGTGTATGCTATGATCTCTGCCATAGAGAACCAATGGTGGGTACGAGTTATTAGATCGCGAACATATGAGATGGTCGCTAAACTCGGGGTACCCCTAAAGTTGGGTTGATGAAGTTTATCAGTACGTTGACTGATTGTCTTCTCAACCAAGATGGAAGAGAATACACACATTGAAGGAGCACGTGGCAGTCATACTTGATAACATTGGTTATACTTGATGACATATGGTCATACTTGATGAACATTGAGACGCCTCGCTCAGCTCGATCACTGGATGACAGACGTCGTTGCCAAGTGCAAATGCTATGTCATAGACTATGTCATGCAAGGGGAATCGTTCACCTTCATGGTTCTTGATTACGTTGGAAGTATCAAGAAGATGAAACAGATCGCCGGAAGTCATCAATGATGATGGTGTATATATGATATACATGTTATGAATGTTTTAGCTAAGCAAGTACTCGCAGTAGTGACTAAGTTTTGATACTAGTCATGTTTTATGAAAACCAGGTTTACTGCTTGAGTGGCTTGAAAGGATGAGGCGACATTGCGTGTTGATAATGGCAGACAAATTGTTGTGATGGCCATAGACACTCTCCCTCTAGATCTACCATTTGAATAAATTCTTTATGATCGCCTGTTAGTATGATCGTTATAAGTGTGTCTCCTCTAGCGAGACAATTGTTCATATATATTAGTGACAAATTCGTTGTCCTATATTTATGAAGTAATGATCATATGCCGATTTGAATTTAGATGGTAGAAGCTCTCACATTCATAATATTAATGCCAAAGGATACAAACTTAATAAAGACACCACATATGTGTGGCACTACCGTTTAATTCATGTCAATGTTATAATCAATGAATTAGCTCCATACCGGATGGATCTACAAGTCCTTAGATTTGATCTTTTGACACTTGCAAAATAACTAAGACACCGTTTTCGGAAAACGGGCATATAACTTATTGATAGTCATACATATAGATGTATGTGGTTCAATGAAGTAATTGACGGGTAGTGGAGATCTTTATTTCGTAAACTTCACTGAACGTTTTGAGTATAACTTGTTGAGAATCATGCATATAGGTGTATGTGAATCAATGAAGTACTTTAACGTAAAGTGGAAGTGTTTATTTCATAGACTTCATGAATATTCCGAGTAGATATATGGATATCCACTCAGGGAATGTTAGTCTGGAAATTTTGATTCGATCAAACAAGTTCAGAATGAAGTAGGAAATAAATTTAACAAGAAAATCTAATTCCTGCGATACAGATCGAGGAAATAAAGATTTGAGTTATAATGTTGGCACGTCATTGGAAGACTTGTGAGAAGAGTTCCACAAATTACGTCGCATGGAACACCATAGTGTTATGGTATGTTAGGACGTCGTAATCGCACCCTATCGGATAGTGTGTGGTAAATAAATCTCTTACCGAATTATTGTGATCATTAGAGTCGTATGGTAGAAACGTAACACTCACGTTAGATAATAGGGAAACCATTTAAATCCATGGAGAAAATACCATATTAGTGATGGCATGTCTTTTAGCCTAGATTGTCGTTTCAGCAATTTAGTGTTTTGATGTGATCAAACCTAAAATGGATTAATCTTTGTAGTGTACCGTACCTAAAGAGTTAGTTGGGTACATGTCTCACGACATAGGCAAAATCGTTGCCGGGATATACCTTGTGAAAGAAATAGTTTCTTGTCCAAGGGTATAAGTGAGAAAGAAAGTAGAGCAAGACGAAGTTGATGAAACTTTCTCTCCAGACATCAGAGTGGCGCAGCTGAAAGTGTTTTCGGTGTCATGCTCCATAGCTTGAAAGAAGCTGATGATACAAGATCATGATGTTCTGAGCTCATACTAAGAACGTAGGCGTACGAGGTTGTGTTTCACACTGTGTGTTACGACAATCTTGTTATGAAGGTCATGTTAATGGAACATGACAGACCTACGAACTACGAAGAAGATATGGTAGACCTAAGTCCGAGAAATGGCTATGAGTCATATATGATCCGAAATAAAATCCATGTACGATTACCAGGTATATGACTTGGGAGATCTTCTTGATGACATCTAGGATGTTAACAGAATATGGAATTTTATGAGAGAGTAGACACTGATAAGGATCGATTTGTCGTGAAACAGTTCCGACAGATTCAAAAGTTGACCACAATGAGATTTTGTCTCAAGTGGCGAAGCCTAAATCTATTCTGTGTCGTTTAGCAATTACTATAATTTCGAATGAGAAATTGATAGAAGGATAAGGAAACCATGTTTCTCAATAGTGTCATTAAGAAAGAGTTGTAATCAGTACAATAATGGTTTGGTGATCCTGAGGATGCTAAACATGTATGCAAACTTCAGTTGTCCATTCATGGGCTGAAGCAAGCATATCGGAGCTGGAATCTTCACTTTGATAATGTGATCAAAGGATTTTGGAGTTGTCCAAAATAGTTGAAGAGACTTGCATTTGCAAAGAAGTGAGTGGGAGCAAAGTAGCTTTTCTTGATCTTATATGCGGAAGGCATATTTGAGTGGGAGCTAAGTAGCTTTCCTTGATCTTATATGCGGAAGGCATATTTGAGTGGGAGCTAGGTGTCATTCGTGATTTTGTATGTAACGACATATTGAATGACACAGATCCTCTAGTAGAGTGTAAAGGATTATTTAAGTGATTAAATTTTCTATGAAAGAAGTTAGGAGTATTAGGCATCCGATTTATAATTGTATAGATCGTAAGGGGCTTAATAACATTAGGTCGGAATATTTCCTAAGTTAAGATTCTGAAGTGTTTCAGAATAGAACAAGCGAAGAAGATTGTTCTTGCTTGTATGACTAGGTGAAATATTAAGTTTATCTTGGCATTTTCAGTGATAGCAAATGATGTTCGACATTCTCTATGTATCAGACATAGATGCTATCAGATTGAAAGCTCGACTTAGTGTGACCCAAGTTCTTGGTTGAAGAACGGGTTCTAGAGTGATCCTTGTGTGGATCAATGAACAAACGTTAAGTATATTTTTCAGTGTCTGTGAGAACTGAAGATATGTTTTTTAGTAAAGGGTAAGAGTGGAAAGACAACTTGCCATAAAACGGTTACGATGATGCAAGTTATTACACTGGCCCATTCAACTAGAAATTTCATATAGGAGATGTCCTTTATTTTGAAGAAAGACATGGTTAGTTTGCAAAGTCGCATATGAATGCACCGTTGCATAATCTACATAGGTATAGAAATATATGCCAACTTCAGAAGTTGCAAGTGTGATTGGACTGAGCAGTTTTCCGAGCGGATGTGGTCCCTTAATAGATCTCTTAGACTTTTGAGGCCCATGCTACGCGAATGTTCGAGTCTCACTCCATCCACTAGGATATATTTCACCGTCATCGTAAGATACGGGATGATGTCAATCTAGATGACATAGTAGTGTTGCAAAGCACATATAGGTCTCAATGTGTGAGATCTGTTGACTGTATTCCTCTTCCACGAGACAAGCATGCACCAAGATGCTATGGGTGCTGAGCTTTTACCAAGTTGTAAACTAGATTAAGTGTTACTCTAGTGCAAGTGGGAGACTGAAGGGAATATGCCCTAGAGGCACTTAATAAAGATAGTTTATTGGTTATATTCCAATTGTTCATTATATGTTTTATACCATGCTATAACTGTATTAAGCGGAAACATTAATACACGTGTGGTAGATAAACAACCAGGTCCCTAGTTGCCTCTGCTAAGACTAGTTTCATTGCGCGATTGATGATCGAGGTTTCCCGATCATGAGACATGGCGTCTGTCGGCAATGGAGTCATATCGTTAGGTGGAACGATGTGATGGACTTACCCATAATTTGTAGGACGTAGTCATTACGCCTTTGACCGTGAGACCAACTCTTATTGTTATTCCTGGAAGATACTTTGATCGCACCAAACGTCATATCTTATATAGTGTGACAATAACGGTGATACTTTTGGGTATCGGAAAGGGGTAGTTGAGACGAGGGGTCAAGAGCGGGATTTGTCAGTCCGTATAGCCGGATAGATACTCTAGGGCCCACTCGGTGAGATTATGTCAAATGAGTTTGCAAACATGTGACTAGGTCACCAGCTGACATAATATCATAGACGAGTAGAAGATAGTGTTGTCGGTAACGAGATCATGCTAGGTATGGAGATATCTATGAACGATGTTCGGACACACTAAGTATCGCTATGACAAAAGGTTTAAGACTAGACGTCCAGGTTTGATAGATGAAAGTCATTCGTTATATCACAGGGATTAATTCATGGGGTCCAGGCCTACGAGTTAGTCATTGATCAGAGAGGAGTCTCGATCATGTCTGTTATTATATCGAACCGCTAGGGTAACACACTTAAGGGGTTTCGACAAGACAACCGGAAAGGAAAGAGATCACCGGGAACGTCCCGGGAGAGATCCGATGGAGATCGGGCAGCGACGAAATAGTTTTCGGAGCTAGAATAAATTATATATAATATGTTTGATATTAATTAGTGTAATTAATATTTAAATATGATTTTATATATTTATTTTCGAATTTATTTAGGCTGATTTCCCTAAATGGGCCTTCTGGTGGAAAGAAGGCCCATGGGGGGAATAACCCTCAAGGGAATTCGGTGGGGGAGGCTTGGCCGGCCTAGGTGGGCCAAATGGGGCCCACCTAGGGCCGGCGCACTAAGCCTGGCCGAACCAGGCATGTGGGATAGTCCCACATTGCCTGGCTGGCAAGGTTGGCTCCCCCCGGGAGCCTATATAAGAAGGGGCACCCCTGGCCTTTTAATTCAACCAATTAATTCTCTTTCTCTCCTCGATAACGTGATTCCCTTTGTCGGAGTTGCGCCGAGTTGAGAGGGGATCTCTCCACCATAGCCCGCTGCCGCGCTGCTGGTGTTCCGGTCCAAGTCTTCCGCTGCTCGTCCTGGACTGGAGCTTCGGAGGCCGTCGTCTCCACCGTATGTGTGTAACACCCTGCGAGGTGCTGCGCTAGCGGTACTCGGAGGCCTACTTCCTCCACCCGACCTCGAGGTCATCTTCATCGTCTTCGTCGCGCCGAGTTCTTCGCGACCTAGAGGTCGGCTACGTCGTCTTCGTCGTCAACGCTTGTGCGGGAGCGTAATCCCCGCTTTTCGGTCTACAAGGGTATGTATTCCGGTATCCGCCGTACTTCTATATCTGCATAGTGTAGATCCTGGCTGTTTTAAGGATATCGTTGGTAGGAAATTTTTTGTTTTCTGCATGCGATCCCCTTCAGTCCGGACTGGGTGCGTTGAGTGCGTGTGTCGCGTTGGCTAGAAGTACTCGCTGGCCTGTAGCGAGTGAGACTTGGCTAGGAAGAAAGAACGGAACGGATGAACTCCGAACATGGCTTGGTGGCTGAGGGAGGAGGGGCGGAACAACCACTGCCATGAACAATTCCTTTGATTCGCTGCAATCCATAGATCCCAGTAGTATACTCCTAACATCTGGTATCAGATTCATACGATCTGGCGTTTCCCTCTCATTGTTTCTGGACTAGATTCAAAAAGCTCAGGCGAGCCGCGGTCATGGCCAATCTGCCGCCGGACGCTCGGGTCGTCTACGATCTAGTTCATGGGGAACTTGAAGGCCTCTTGGATCGGAAGCTCGACGCCTTCGCCGACAAGTTGAACAAGGCGATCCATACCAAGCTGGAAGGTGTGTACGGCCAGATCAACGAGATCCGCGACGAGATCAGCTTCAACACTGAGGAACTCGAGTTGGGGCTTCCGCAGCGGACGAATCCCGCGGCATCTCCTCTACAGACTACACATTCGACACCTCCTGCGACAATTCCGGCACCGAGTACTGGCCCCGCTGCCGATCCACGCCCGGACGGGCCCTGCGTTGATCAATTACATCAGGGGAAGGGGTATGTTCCATACATCCCTCCTCCGGCAAGAGGTATACGACCCAACCCGTCTTCTTCTGCTCCAGTTCAACTTGGCGATGTGCCGGACCCGGATACTGCTGATATTTTCGACGCTGGACCACAGGTTGAATTGCCTCGCTTTGATGGTAGTAATCCGCGTCTGTGGCAAGACCGTTGTGAGGATTATTTCCAGCTTTGGGGTGCACCGCCTACGCTGTGGATTCAATATGCTTCTGCTAGGTTTGATGGTGCTGCTGCTCGCTCGCTTGAATCCGCTCGACGCCGTATTCCTAGAGCCACATGGGTTGAATTCTGTCAGCATCTTCACACCAGACTTGGCAAGAACCAACATCGCACATTGGTTCGCAGAATGATACAGATCAAACATGTGACTACTGTCCTGGATTATGTGGAACGTTTCTTGAAGGGGATCACATGCAGAAAACAAAAAATTTCCTAACACGGATAACCTTAAACTAGCCAGAATCTATACTATGCAGATATAGTAGTACGCAGGGGGTTCGGTGCACATACCCTTGTAGACCGAAAAGCGGGGATTACGCTCCCGCACAAGCGTTGTCGATGAAGCCGACGAAGACTTCGATGCCGTGTAGAGGAAGCAGACCTCTAGCACCACTAGCGTGGTGCCTCGCAGGGCGTCACACACGTACGGTGAAGCCGACGAACTCCGGGCTCCGATCCAAAGACGAAGCAGCGGAAGACTGGGACCGGAAGACCAGCAGCGCGGCGGCGTGCGTATGGTGGAGAAAACTTATCCTTGGCGCAACTCCAAACTGGGGAGTCACGGGATCCAAGGAGAGAGAGAGAGAAGATTTTGTGTATCCTCAAAGGCCAGGGGTACCCATGTATATATAGGAGGCCAGGGGGCTGCCCAACCTGCCAGGCTGGCGGTGTGGGACTAATCCCACACCCCAGCCGGCCATGGCTGGTGCGCCGGCCCTAGTGGGCCCCATGTGGCCCACTAGGGGCTGGCCGAACGAAGCCCCCCCTCCTGGGGGGGACTCTCCCCCCCCCTCATGGGCCTCTTTGCCCAAAGAGGCCCATTAAGGGATTTTTGCCATTAAAAATTCAGAAAAAATTAAAATAAAATATATTTAACTATTAATTACACTAATTAATATTAAATACATATTACATAATTTATTCTGGCTCCGAAAACTATTTCGTCGCTGCCCGATCTCCATCGGAACTTTCCCGGGACGTTCCCGGTCTCTCTTTTCCTATTTTTCTCTTCCGGTAAAATGTCGACTCCCCTTAAGCGTGTTACCCTAGCGGTTCGATTATCTCACCAAACATGATCGAGACTCCTCTCCGATCAATGACTAATTCGTGGACATTGGATACCCAGAATTAATCCCTGCGAGATAACGAATACTTTACCTATCGAACCTGGACGTCTGAGTCTTAAACCTTTTGCCATGCGATACTTAGCGTGTACGAGACTCGTTCGTAGATATCTCCATACCTAGCTTGATCTCGTTACCGACACTGCTAACTTCTACTCGTCCATGATATTATGTCCTGGTGACCTAGTCACACGCTTGCAAGCTCGTTTGACATAATCTCACCGAGTGGGCCCTAGAGTATCTATCCTGCTATGGGACTGGCAAATCCCGCTCTTGACCCCCCGTCTCAATATACTCCTTTCCGACACCCGAGAGGGACACCTTTATTGTCACACTATGTAAGATATGACGTTTGATGCAATCAAAGTGTCTTCCAGGAATAGCAATAAGAGTAGATCTCACGGTCGAAGGCGTAATGACTACGTCCTACAAATATTGGGTATGCCCATCACATCGTTCTACCAACGACATGACTTCATTGTCAAATAGACACCATGTCACATGATCGGGAAACCTCGATCATCAATTGCACAATGAACCAGATAAATAGATGCTACTGGGGACCTTGTTGTTTTACGTATCACACGTGTATTAATGTTTCCGCTTAATACAGTTATAGCATGACACAAAAACGTATTATGAACAAAATGAGATATGACAAATAAACTCTTTATTAATTGCCTCTAGGGCATATCTCCTACAGTCTCCCACTTGCACTAGAGTACAACTTAATCTAGTTTACAACTTGGTAAAAGCCGGACACCCATAGCATCTTGGTGTTTCACGTGCTTGTCAAGCAGGAGAGGCTTTGTCAACGGATCTGGCACATTCAGATCCGTATGTATTTTGCAAATCTTCACTTCACCTACTTGTACGTACTGTCGTATCACATGGAAGCGTCGGAGTATGTGTTTGGCAGTCGAGTGAGACCTTGGTTCCTTCGCGTTAGCAATGGCACCCGTATTGTCGCAGTACAGGGTTACGGGGTCTTGCGCGCTAAGGAACACTCCAAGCTCGGTGATGAACTTTCTCAGCCACACAGCTTCATTCGCGGCTTCAGAAGCGGCAATGTACTCCGATTCCATTGTAGATTGGGCCACGATGGGTTGCTTCCCACTCCTCCAGCATACAACGCCTCCGTTCACCTTGAACACATATCCTGTCTGTGACTTAGAGTCATCTGGGTCTGAGCAGAAACTTGCATCAACGTAACCTGTTACGCCAAGTTCTTCCTCACAGTCCCCATACACAAGGAACATTTCCTTTGTATGCTTGAGATTCTTAAGAATGCTTTTAACAGCAACCCAATGATCCTTTCCAGGATTACTTTGGAGCCGGCTCGTCAAACTAAGAGCCAATGCTACATCAGGTCGAGTACTTAACATGGCATACATGATCGATCCTATGGCTGAAGCATAAGGATGTTTAGTCATCTCAACTTTATCATGTTCCGTCACCGGACACTGTGCCTTGCTTAATACCTTATTCTTGACAACCGGCAGAAAACCCTTCTTTGCCGTCTCCATACCGAACCGTTTCAGTATCTTGTCAATATAAGTACTCTGACTTAACGCTAATAGACGTCTTGATCTATCACGATAGATTTTAATGCCTAAAACGTATGCAGCTTCTCCTAAGTCCTTCATCGAAAATTTACTGTTTAAATATTTCTTGACGCTATTCAGAAGTTCCACACTGTCCCCTATTAGTAGTATATCATCAACATATAGTACTAGGAACACAACTGAGCTCCCACTCATTTTCTTGTAAATGCAGGTCTCTTCGCTATTTTGGACAAATCCAAAATCTTTGATCACCTCATCAAAGCGAAGATTCCAGCTCCGAGATGCTTGCTTCAGTCCATAAATGGAACGCTGAAGCTTGCATACCTTGCCAGCATTTTCTGGATCGACAAAACCTTCAGGTTGTACCATATACAACTCTTCCTCAATGTTACCATTCAGGAAGGCTGTTTTGACATCCATTTGCCATATCTCATAGTCATAATATGCGGCAACTGCTAGCAAAATCCGAATAGACTTCAGCATCGCTACCAGTGAAAACGTTTCATCGTAGTCAATCCCATGAACTTGTCGAAAACCCTTTGCGACAAGCCGAGCTTTATAGATGGTCACATTACCATCAGCATCAGTCTTTTTCTTAAATATCCATTTATTCTCGATGGCCTTGCGCCCTTCGGGAATCTCCATCAAAGTCCACACTTTGTTGTCATACATGGATCTTATTTCGGATTTCATGGCTTCAAGCCATTTCTCGGACTCAGGACTAGCCATAGCCTCTTTGTAGTTCGTAGGTTCGTCTTGTTCAATCAACATGACGGTGCAAACCATGTTGCCATACCATTCAGGGGCGATCCGAGATCTCCCTGACCTACGAGGTAGAATAGCACCCTCGACATCTTCTCCCACTCCATCTGTGGAGGACGTTTCTGGAACAGCTTCCGTTGCGCCACTCTGAATTTCGAGTTCAGGATCAACGATCTCGTCGAGGTCTATTTTCCTCCCACTTACTCCTTTGGCGAGAAACTCTTTCTCCAGAAAGGTACCGTTCTTCGCGACAAACGTTTTGCCCTCAGCTTGGTTGTAGAAGGTGTATCCTATGGTTTCCCGCGGATACCCTACAAAGACGACTTTCTCCGATTTCGGTTCGAGTTTGTCGGGCTGTAGTTTCTTAACATACGCCTCACAACCCCAGACCTTCAGGAACGACAACTTAGGTTTCTTGCCATGCCATATCTCATACGGTGTCGTTGCTACGGATTTGGACGGAGCCCTATTTAAAATGAATGCGGCTGTTTCTAACGCATACCCCCAAAAAGATACGGGCAAGTCGGTAAGAGACATCATAGATCGGACGCTATCTAATAGGGTACGATTACGTCGCTCGGACACACCGTTGTGTTGCGGCGTTCCAGCTGGCGTAAGCTGCGGCACGATGCCACAGGCCTTCAGATGTGTGCCAAACTCAAAACTCAAATATTCGCCACCACGATCAGATCGAAGGTGCTTGATTTTCTTGTTAAGTTGATTTTCCACTTCACTTTGAAATTCTTTGAACTTTTCAAATGTTTCAGACTTGTGTTTCATTAAATAGATATACCCATATCTACTCAAGTCATCGGTGAAGGTGACAAAGTAACGATAACCATTGGGTGTCGACACGCTCATTGGTCCACACACATCTGTATGTATGACTCCCAATAAGTCCGACGCCCGTTCCATGAAACCACTGAACGGTGTCTTGGTCATCTTGCCCATGAGGCATGGTTCGCATGTGTCGAGGGATCCAAAATCCAACGAGTCCAGAAGTCCATCGGCATGGAGTTTCTTCATGCGCTTTATACCAATATGACCGAGACGGCAATGCCATATATACATGGCGGTATCGCTACTAAGTTTAATCCTCTTGGCATCTATGCTATGGATGTGAGTACTACGATCGAGATTCAACAAGAATAAACCATTATTCTCGGGAGCATTAACATAAAAGATATCATTCATAGAAATAGTACAACCACTTGATACTGATTTGAATGAATATCCGTCTTGCAACAAGCAAGACCCACTGATAATGCTTACACTCAAGGTCGGTACAAAATAACACTTATTCAGAACCAAAACTAATCCCGATGGTAGATGTAGAGGGAGTGTGCCGACAGCCACCACGTCAACTCTTGATCCGTTGCCGACGCGCATCGTCACCTCGTCCTTTGCCAGGCGCCTCTTATTCCGCAACTCCTCCTGAGAGTTACATATATGAGCAACAGAGCCAGTATCAAATACCCAGGTGTTGCTACGGGCGTAGGTAAGGTACACATCAATAACATGTATATCAAATATACTTTTCTCTTTTCCGACAATCTTACCGGCCTTCTTATCCTCCAGATACTTGGGGCAGTTGCGCTTCCAGTGACCATCTCCCTTGCAGTAGAAGCATTCCACGCCAGCTTTGGGACCAGGTTTGTTAGTCTTAGGCTTGGCAACGTGCTTGCCATCCCTCTTAGACCTCCAGTTTCTCCTGCCCTTACCGCCAGATTTCTTAAAATCGACGGTCTTGTTGACCATCAACAGCGTGTGCTCCTTCTTGATTTCCACCTCAGCAGTCTTGAGCATCACGAACACCTCACCCAGGGACTTAGCCATGCCCTGCATGTTATAGTTCATGACGAAGCCTTTGTAGCTAGGAGGCAACGATTGCAGCACCCTATCAATCGCCAGCTCATCAGGAATCTTGCATTCCAGAGCATTCAGGCGTTGAACGTGGCCAGACATCTTGACCACGTGCTCGCTCACACTACTGTGCTCTTCCATCTTGGCTGAGAAGAAAAGCTCAGAAGCTTCATATCTCTCAGCCTTAGCCTGCGGCGCAAAGACAGCCTTGAGATCAGAAATTATCTCGAAGGCACTCATCTTCTCAAAGCGCTTCTGCAGGTCGGCTTCCATGGCATAGAGCATGCCACTCTGGACAAAGGAGGAATCATCCGACTTGGTCTGAAAGACCTTCTTCTCATCGTCGGAGGCATTATCTGCCGGAGGGTCACCTAGGGGGGCTTCAATCACGTAAGCCACCCTGTGGGGAGTGAGGAGGATCCTCAGGTTGCGGAACCAGGCCATGAAGTTTGACCCATTGGTCTTAAGCTTTTCTTTCTCAAGGAACAGGCCTAGGTTAAAGGAGGGGCGAGACATCTACAATGGAATTTGCAAAACATAAGACTTTGTTCATAAAATTTTGAGTTCAAGTATTTTCGAAAATAACTATAAGAACTCCCACTCAAAACGAGTATCCCTCTCATCGCTTCAGTGATTACACGACCCTAATCCATTGTGCAACCCCTCATCGTCAGAGCCGGCAACACAACTTCAAAGGTAGACATCGGTATGTCAATCACAACAACTTTGTGACTCATGCTCGACCTTTCGGTCACCTTGTTCCGAGGCCATGTCTGTACATGCTAGGCTCGCCACAATAACCTTCAACGTAAACGCGCGTGCAACATGGCTTACACCCACTGTATGCGAACGACGATATGTCTGACACCCGATCGTCACGGCCTGCCTCATAACGTAGAACTTTCTTGGTGGTGCACGTTGAAGGGAGAACACATATGGTATTTTGGAGGGATCATCTTATAAAACTACCGCCGTGTAACTAATATATACTATATATATATATACACACAATATAAGATGCACTCAAAACATCAGATGTAATGCGACGTGATATGGTCCTTGCGCCGATGGTCTCCTTCGCGCCAACAGTTCATAAACAATTTAATAAACCTACCTTGACCATATCACATAGCCCCTGCAAAATAAAGTTAGACGCCTCTACTTTATCTTTTGCATATTTTCCGTGGCTTGGGGCTGTCGTAAATAGAACCGCTTCATACCTACGAACCTATGACCACAACAACGATCAAATAATTGCATATTTATTCATCCCTTTCGGGCCCTCCATTGAAAATGCAAAGCCAACTAAAGAGAGAGAGACAGACACCCGCCAGCCACATATACGGAACCAGCCGTATGTCAGTTGTGGAACCAGTCTCGCGTAAGCGTACGCGTAAGGTCGGTCCGGGCCGCTTCATCAACTCGATGCTGCCGGCAGTGCAAGTGCACGCGAGAGGGTAGCAAATAATAAGAACGTTGTCTCCGTGATAAACACGGGTGCAGCTAGCGCACAGCTATATCTACGCATAAACCTGGCTCTGATACCACTGAAGGGGATCGCATGCAGAAAACAAAAAATTTCCTAACACGGATAACCTTAAACTAGCCAGAATCTATACTATGCAAATATAGTAGTACGCAGAGGGTTCGGTGCACATACCCTTGTAGACCGAAAAGCGGGGATTACGCTCCCGCACAAGCGTTGTCGATGAAGCCGACGAAGACTTCGATGCCGTGTAGAGGAAGCAGACCTCTAGCACCACTAGCGTGGTGCCTCGCAGGGCGTCACACACGTACGGTGAAGCCGACGAACTCCGGGCTCCGATCCAAAGACGAAGCAGCGGAAGACTGGGACCGCAAGACCAGCAGCGCGGCGGCGTGCGTATGGTGGAGAAAACTTATCCTTGGCGCAAATCCAAACTAGGGAGTCACGGGATCCAAGGAGAGAGAGAGAGAAGATTTGGTGTATCCTCAAAGGCCAGGGGTACCCATGTATATATAGGAGGCCAGGGGGCTGCCCAACCTGCCAGGCTGGCGGTGTGGGACTAATCCCACACCCCAGCCGGCCATGGCTGGTGCGCCGGCCCTAGTGGGCCCCATGTGGCCCACTAGGGGCTGGCCGAACGAAGCCCCCCCTCCTGGGGGGGACTCTCCCCCCCCCCCTCATGGGCCTCTTTGCCCAAAGAGGCCCATTAAGGGATTTTTGCCATTAAAAATTCAGAAAAAATTAAAATAAAATATATTTAACTATTAATTACACTAATTAATATTAAATACATATTACATAATTTATTCTGGCTCCGAAAACTATTTCGTCGCTGCCCGATCTCCATCGGAACTTTCCCGGGACGTTCCCGGTCTCTCTTTTCCTATTTTTCTCTTCCGGTAAAATGTCGACTCCCCTTAAGCGTGTTACCCTAGCGGTTCGATTATCTCACCAGACATGATCGAGACTCCTCTCCGATCAATGACTAATTCGTGGACCTTGGATACCCAGAATTAATCCCTGCGAGATAACGAATACTTTACCTATCGAACCTGGACGTCTGAGTCTTAAACCTTTTGCCATGCGATACTTAGCGTGTCCGAGACTCGTTCATAGATATCTCCATACCTAGCTTGATCTCGTTACCGACACTGCTAACTTCTACTCGTCCATGATATTATGTCCTGGTGACCTAGTCACACGCTTGCAAGCTCGTTTGACATAATCTCACCGAGTGGGCCCTAGAGTATCTATCCTGCTATGGGACTGGCAAATCCCGCTCTTGACCCCCCGTCTCAACATACTCCTTTCCGACACCCGAGAGGGACACCTTTATTGTCACACTATGTAAGATATGACGTTTGATGCAATCAAAGTGTCTTCCAGGAATAGCAATAAGAGTAGATCTCACGGTCGAAGGCGTAATGACTACGTCCTACAAATATTGGGTATGCCCATCACATCGTTCTACCAACGATATGACTTCATTGTCAAATAGACACCATGTCACATGATCGGGAAACCTCGATCATCAATTGCACAATGAACCAGTCAAATAGAGGCTACTGGGGACCTGGTTGTTTTACGTATCACACGTGTAATAATGTTTCCGCTTAATACAGTTATAGCATGACACAAAAACGTATTATGAACAAAATGAGATATGACAAATAAACTCTTTATTAATTGCCTCTAGGGCATATCTCCTACATTTCTGTGAATTGTTAGATCAACTTTCTGCGTATGAGGTTGCTCCTGATTCGGTGCATTACACCACGAGATTCATTGAAGGACTGCAACCAGCTATACGTGTTGTTGTTGCTATTCAGCAACCTGCTGATCTAGACAAAGCGGTGGAGTTAGCTTTGTTGTTTGAGGAATTGAAGGATGAAGTACACTTTGCTACAGCTCCATCCTCGCCACTGTCTCCTAGTGCCGTTCCACAACGCATGACTCAACAGTAGAATCATATCCCAGCCAGGCCACCACCACAGTTACCCAGGCCACCCATTGCAGCTAAGCGCCAGGAACCTTCTCGCCAGTCTGCTACTGAAGAGAAATGGACACAATTGCGCAATTATCGCAAAGCCATAGGGTTATGTTTTACTTGTGGTGAAAAGTGGGGGCGTGATCATAAGTGCAAGAGTTCGGTTCTACTTCATGTTGTTCAAGAGATGATGGATTTTATGCAACTCGAAACCACTCAGTATTATGAATGTGAAAGTCCTGAGGCGCCTAAAACTAGTTTGGCAATGAAAATTTCAGCTGCTGCTATGGGAAATGAGAAAGGCGCAATGAACGAAACCCTTGCACTAGTACTCAGGAAGTGTGCCATTGTGTTCTTCTACGATATTCTTATTTACAACAAGAATTGGGATGATCATTGGCAAGTGAAGCTTTCGAAGTGTGCTTTTGGCCAGGACAGTATTGCTTACCTGGGCCATGTTATTAGCAAGTACAGTGTCGCCACTGATCATCCTAGCAAGATTGCTGCTATCAAGAAATGGCCCGTGCCTCGGAATGTTAACGATGTGAGAACTATCCTCGGCATGTCAGGCTATTACAGGAAGTTTATTAAGCATTATGGTCTGATCAGCAAGCCTTTAACCAATTTGCTTCGCAAAGGCAACTTGTTTGTGTGGACGGCTGTTGAAGAGGAAGCCTTCCAAACTCTGAAGTCAGCCTTGGCGACAGCTTCGGTTTTAACACTGCCAGATTTTACTAAGGTGTTCGAGTTGGAAACAGATGCAAGTGAAAAGGGTATAGGAGCTGTTCTCATGCAAGGTGGACATCCTTTAGCTTATGTAAGCAAAGCCCTAGGTCCTAAAACGATGACACTGTTGCTTGCGGTGGAACAATGTCGCCCATACTTGCAGATGCATGAATTCATTATCAAAACTGATCACAAGAGCTTGACTAACCTCAATGAACAGCGCCTGCATACTAATTGGCAGCATAAAGCATTGACCAGATTGATGGGATTGCAGTATCATATTGCTTACAAGAAGGGCATCGAAAATGGTGCAGCTGATGCTCTCTCTCGAGTTCCACAAGCTCGCGTGGATTTGTGTGATCTGTCGACAGTTCATCCAGTGTGGCTGAATGATGTTCTCGCAACCTATGTTGATGATCCTAAGGTTCAAAATCTTTTGCAACAGTTGACAACGTCGCCTGATCATTGTATGGGTTCTTACAAATTGGTAGCTGGCTTGATCTGAGTTAATGGGGCAATCTGGATTGGGAATTCTCCTGTGATCCACGACAAGATCTTTCATGCTTTCCATGCCACACCGATTGGGGGACACTCCGGTTTTCCTGTCACATATCGGCGGGTTCGATCATTATTTCGTTGGGTTGGCATGAAAGCTTTCATCAAACACAAGGTGCAGTCGTGTGTGACATGTCAGCAAGCAAAGTCAGAGAGAGTTCGCTACCCTGGTCTTCTTCAACCTCTTCCTGTACCCCAAGGTGTGTGGCAAGTGGTGACCATGGATTTTATCGAGGGGCTTCCCAGTTCTGGACAGTTCAATTCTATCATCGTTTTCGTGGATGCTTTCACTTAATACGCTCACTTTGTTCCTCTGAAACACCCATATACTGCTGAACACATTGCTGAGTTTTTTGTGAACAATGTGTACAAGTTACATACCATGTCAGTGGGGATGGTCTCTGACCGTGATAGAATTTTTACGAGCAAGTTCTGGCAGGAAGTTTTCAAGCAGACCGGTACCTCCTTGCAAATGAGTACTGCATACCACCCTCAGCCTGATGGATAGACTGAGTGTGTAAATCAACAGATTGAATGCTTTCTTCGCTGTTTTATCAGTGCTCACCCGAACCAATGGAGTCGCTGGCTGCCCTTATGTGAGTTCTGGTACAACACTAATTGGCACACAACTTTGGGCAGCTCCCCCTTTGAGGTCCTGTATGGCCATGCTCCACGCTACTTTGGGTTGGGTGCGGATGATACACCGCCTGTTTCAGATGCACAACAGTGGTTGAAAGAAAGAGCTTCAGTGCAGGACGTTATCAGACAACATTTACTTCGTGGTAAACAGAGAATGAAGTCTCGAGCTGACAAGAAGCATACTGATCGTTAGCTCTTGGTGGGTGACAAGGTTTTCCTCAAATTACAACCTTATGTGCAATCTTCGGTGATGCGCAGAGCATCTCACAAGCTTGTTTTCAAGTACTTTGGCCCCTACCAAGTCCTCTAGAAGATTGGCACTGTCGCTTATCGCTTGGCGTTGCCGGACTCGAGCCGCATTCATCATGTTTTTCATGTGTCCCAACTTAAGCCCTTCGTCTCTCCTATTCACCAGGTACATTCTCAATTGCCATCTCCTGATACTGACCTGCAAGTTCCTGTTGAGGTTCTCCATACTCGTACTGTCAAGCGAGGTGATGCTACTATTGATGAAGTCTTAGTGCGCTGGAGTGATTCTTCGCCTGCTCTCGCCACCTGGGAAGATGCAATTCCTTTGCAGCAGAAGTTTCCTTTTGGCTCGGCTTGGGGGCAAGCCGTGTTAAAAGGGGGAGGGATTGTCAGCAACCCCAGCGACCCTACTGTACAAGAGGTGGGCCAGGATGGGAACAAGGCTACTGAAGAACAAAGGCCCAAGAGGAACAGGAGGTTGCCGGCCCCTCTAGCTGGTCTGGACTGGGTGCGTTGAGTGCGTGTGTCGCGTTGGCTAGAAGTACTCGCTGGCTTGTAGCGAGTGAGACTTGGCTAGGAAGAAAGAACGGAACAGATGAACTCTGAACATGGCTTGGTGGCTGAGGGAGGAGGGGCGGAACGGCCACCGCCATTAACAATTCCTTTGATTCGCTGCAATCCATAGATCCCAGTAGTACACTCCTAACAGAAGTAATCATCAAAGTCCGCGCCTAGGGTTACCATTACAATTGCGAGGGTTACATTAGCAAGCTTGGTCTCTTACACACACAATAGATGCACCAACCGAGTCCACAAGACTACGTACATTAGATCTACACGCACGTACGTACGTACGTTAAGACCTTGCGCATTCACCACCAGCACCCTTGATTCGTACGACATAAAGACATCCGTACATCATAAACGAGGCGACCACCCGGAAATTGCTCATTTATTCAACATCGTGTTTAAAAAAACTGCTATAATGAGTTACCCTAACAAAGCCGCCGACGTGGAGACTGCTCCCTCGTCGGCTCGTCCCTGTCAGTGTGTCCGCCGTCCTCACCGCCGTTCGTGGAGAACAAGTCCTTGCACAGATCGCCGTAGTACCGGCAGACCAGATCGACAAACACCGGCGACTTGAGCCGCTCCCAGCACTGCAGTAGATCCTCCACGTCCTGCCGGTCCCGCGCCTTCCCTTCCTCCGTCAAAATCTCCATCAGACAGCTCTCGAAGCTATGGCATGCCTCCTCCTTCTCCTCTCCAATGCACGTGCTCGTCCTCGACCGGAGCCGCTCCACCATCTTCACGTAAGCTGGCGTCTCCGGCGACGGCACCGGCGCGTGCACGGGCACCTCAGGCACTGCCCTGAGCGCGGTAGGGCTCTCTGTCGAGGTTGCCGCCGTCACCGTGGAGGAGGAACGTATGAGCGGCCAGAACACCGCGCGGACGGACTGGAAACTCCGGCTCGAGCGGCGGCGCCGCCGGCTACGGGGGCTCATCTTGGCGGTGGACTTGCGGAAGTTGCGCAACCGGAAGGCCGCCGGTATGCGGAAGAGCCGCGTCAGGGCTCGCTTGCATGGCGCTACAAGGCTGCACGACGCCATGGCAAGCTGTGGCCTGTGATCGATGGTCGGCGACGCGCGGCCGCGCGGAGTTAAAGATAACACAAACTAATCTATTGGTTTCTTGGATTATCGCTACGTACGGAATAGGTCATCGACGGGAGGCATTAATACGAGAGACGCTGTGCATTCTTTGGTTGCTCTCGATCATTGCATGGTTGATGGTTGTGGCATGCACGTTCAGTCTTTACTGGGCTGGCACTACTACGATCGTGCGTCGGACTAAGCTAGTCTTATCATGGGATGACCTATGAGGCTATGCCCTTTAATTTTTGGGGTGTCTTGTCTACAACTCACTCGAGTTAGACATAAACTGCGTCTCACTCAACTTACGTCATTTTTTTTATCGGGCTCCTTTTCCTTGTCTTGTTGATTTCTTTTGTTGTTTTGTTTTACTAAGGGGGAAATTAAAATTACATGTGCAACTAGGAGTGAGTAAGTTGCACACGCAACTGCACATGTAACTCGTCTAAATTTGCGCATGCAACTTATTGTCACCTACTAGTGCAAAACAAGATAAAAATCAGATAGTGCAATAGGGGGTCGCGCATGCAACTGTAGCCAAAACAACTAACACTAGTAGGAAAACCCTTATCAGTGGCCCACCAAATTGGCTTTCTGTGGCGCACCAATTGGGCATGGTCGGTGCGCCACAGAATTCTCGCCACTAAAATATATTTCTGTGGCGCACCCGCCCGGTGCGCCACAAAAACATTTATGTGGCGCACCCCACCACCATGCGCCACAGAAACATTTCTGTGGCGCACCCCCACTTAGGTGCGCCACTATTTTTTTTGAATTAAAAAAAATGGCGGGCCAGATCCAAATCTGGATCTGGCGCCGCCCGTTTTTCGCCGGAATTTCGTCGGAGCCCGTGGTTGGAGGAGGAGGAGGTCGTCGTAAGTGGGTGTAGGAGGGGGTCGCCGGAGGTGGGTGGAGGAGGAGGAGGAGGAGCTTGCCGGAGGAGGTCACCGGAGGAGGAGGACGAGGAGGAGGAGGAGGTGGTCGCCGGAGGAGGAGGAGGAGCTCGCCGTCGAAGTCGTCGGAGGTGGTGATCGCCGGAGGAGGAGGAGGAGGTCGCCGTCGAAGTCGCCGGAGTAGGAGGAGGAGGTCGAAGTCGTCTCTCTTCGCCGGAGTTGGTGGAGTGGAGGAGAAGGGGAGTGGAGGAGAAGGGAAGTGGAGGAGAGGAGAAGGGGAGAGGAGAAGTGGAGGAGAGGAGAAGGAGAAGTGGAGGAAAGGAGAAGGAAATAAGAGGAGAAGGTGAGAAGGGGAGAGGATAAGGCGAGCCAGCCTCCCATTTCAAATTTCGGATCCCGCCCAAACTTTCTGTGGTGCACCGAAAGGAGAAGGAAATAAGAGGAGAAGGTGAGAAGGGGAGAGGATAAGGCGAGCCAGCCTCCCATTTCAAATTTCGGATCCCGCCCAAACTTTCTGTGGCGCACCCCCTCCCGGTGCGCCACAGATTTTTTCTTTCTTTTTTTTATTTTGCTGAAAAAACAATCTTTTTGAAATAACTTTTTTCCTTTTGGAATTTGGGGAATCTGAAAAAGCCTAACCGGGCAAGCCCTGGTGTGAGCATTTTTCTATTTTCCTCTAGTTTTTTGAAGTAGACACTAATACCTAACCATATTTCGAAGGATGGAATTTTTTGAACATTTTTTCATTTTCTTCTTTTTGCCGCAAGATTGAAAAGGCGATCCACGGGGGGGGGGGGGGGGGGGGACCTGTGTGCAGAAATTCTGTGGCGCATGGGACCCTATGCGCCACAGAAAGTGCAGACATTTTGTGGCGCACCCCACCTGATGCGCCACAGAATGTCCAATTTCTGTGGCGCACCCCACCTGATGCGCCACAGAATGTCGACTTTCTGTGGCGCACCCGAGCCCATGCGCCACAGAAAGTAATATTTCTGTGGCGCACCCGAACCCATGCGCCA
The DNA here is from genome assembly GCA_026929855.1 of Poa annua. Taxonomy (NCBI): domain Eukaryota; kingdom Viridiplantae; phylum Streptophyta; class Magnoliopsida; order Poales; family Poaceae; genus Poa; species Poa annua. Next base: position 37,715,659 of record CM049438.1, read on the forward strand.
CAGAATTATGACTTTCTGTGGCGCATGCAAAAGGATGCGCCACAAAAATGCTTTTCTGTGGCGCATGCAATTTGGTGCGCCACAAAAGGCATCCACCTATAAGCCTTTTTCTACTAGTGTAAGTGGGGAAAAAATTCAATTACATGTGCAACTCTGTGTGAGTAAGTTGCACATGCAACTCATATGCACATGCAACTCATATTCCCCTAAGTTTACACTACTCTCGACTTGTTTCACCTAGGTCAAAAAACAGATAGTGGAATATACAGGTGAGTTGCACATGTAACTTAGTGTCGCCGAAACAACTAAAAGGAAAATGAAAACAACTACACCTGAAACTCGGTCTGAGTAGGTTGCACATGTAAAGTTAGAGTACGCAAAAAAACACATCCCTAAAAACATCTCGAAGAATAAAAAGTTGAGTTGCATATGCAACTTCCCTGTGACATCAGTTGCGCATGCAACTTAGATTTACCAAAAAAAAATTGCATTTGTGAGTATAGAAAAGGTAAAATACCGCTCAGCGAAAACAAAAAAGAAAAAAAGCTACGAAATGAAATTTGAAATAGAAAATAGAGCGTTGTACAAAAAAACAAAAAAAAATGGGCTCAAAAGAAATGTCCAAACAAAACTGGACTACCGAAAAAGGCATGACCGGCCACACACAACAAAAAAGGAGACATAAATCTCCGCGCAAGCAGAAAAATTAACGGCAGATGATGTGAATCTCACTCGAGTGATATTTAGGAAAACCGTTAATTTTGAGATGTATTTCTACAGAGGAAACACAACCGATTTTCAAATTCAAAAGTTCACATTTTTTAAAATTATTTTCAGTTATATGCCAATGTTTCAAAAAAAATGTTAGATCTGTTTATAAAATAGCCACATAAATTGAATTATTTCAGAAACATTTCTGTCAGATTTAACACAAGTTTAGATTATTTCAGTTCCATTTCAATCAATTATTGTTTCAGCATGGTTCAACAAAAAGTTTCACAAGTTTCAATACGGTTTTATTCTACTCCCTCCGTTCTAAACTACTCCCTCCGTTCTGAATTAATTGACTCAGATTTAGTGCACGTTGTACTAAATCTGAGTCAATTAATTTAGAACGGAGGGAGTACTTGACATAGATTGTCTAAAATATGGATTTTTTAAACATGTTTTAGTGTGTGAATACACTCATATTTAGACAAAGCTATGTCAAGTATTTTGAACGGAGGGAGTAAGAGTGAGTAGAACGTTAATTAAGAGGTATGTTGAAAACATGATAAAACTCTTCATATGCGCGAAACTTTTAAGAAATATATGTCTTATAAAATAAACTACCATCATGACATATGCATGGAACCTCTTGTTTACTTAAATTTATGTCGTATCGATGAGAAACATGTCAAATAATTTTAAACTATTTTCAAAATGTTTCCAAAATTGATCTTGTTTTGAAGATTTCGTCCTCAGGAACTCTAGTATCAAATTAAATTAAAAACGAGACATCTGATTCAAAGATAAGAATGATACAAAATTGAGAATCAAACTAAAGAGACGAATATGTAGCAAAATAACATTTGTCAATACAAACATACTCACTCGACGCTCACTTACATGCAGTCATGCAGATGTACCCACATGTCAAACAGTGATAAGGTAGGTATGTAGTTGGGTGGAGATAAAATATGCTTGGATTTTGCCTAACCTTATACTAAAATATAATGAAAAATACTCTCAATACAAAATGAATAACAATGCACCGATCAACTATCGATTCTTATTCGATAGGTAGGGGACAGAACCGTCAGAAAATTTGTGTTCCAACATAGACAAACACACAAACTAAATGTGAAGTAGACACTACTACCATCAAAAGTACACACCTCACAGTAAGTACACTTCACATAAAAAAGAGTTCACTGAAATTTATCGATATTTGACCTAATTTCAAAGATTGCTGTGAGAACCGCAACAATAAAAACAGCGATAATTTGGAGAAATGGTTCAAACTATATTATATTTTTGATTCTGTTCGAATAACAACTAAAGCGACTGACCGTTCCACCACTCATGACAATACCGGGAAATCCCGAACTCTCGTCTCAATCACCTCCTCCTAATTTGGCCATGCTGTTAAGTACTGAGAGTGTTGCTCTTCCTAACATTTGAAAAGAGTAACCACATTTTAACAATTACCTTTTTTTAGTCTGAACTCATGCCACTTTTTATTTAAGGAAAGTGGTCGAAAAAGTAAGTCACTTGATTTTGTTTATGACAGACTTAAGCCACACGAATTCCTATTCCTTCCGCCTAATAGTAGTACATATCGAGAAATTTAAACCCCACACATCACACATGGTTTGGAGCGTTCTGGGTGGGCTATTACCTATCATTTACGGTACAAATTTAAAGCCGTCATCAACCTTTATAGCCATGAATGTCCTATACATCACACAAGATTAGATACAAAAAACGTTTGATCAATGTTTTTGACAGCTGAGATGGCTTGAATCAGTTCATTTTGGTCTTTTTATATTAGTGATGATGAAATGTCGACCACCGCGGTTGCATGTTCTAGAGAATAATTGGGGTTTTTAATTGTACCCGTTTGTTTAGAAATCTTACCTCGATCAAGAACACCATCATTTTTGAAAAAAATTCTAAATCTATGGCCATTATATAGTGTTTTTAAAGTGTTGTTAATGTTATTTAATGCATAATTTTGTTTCCTTATCTCCATATTTTTGTATGAAAAGACATGTATTTTCAGACTTTCAGTGATGTTTTTCTCTTACAAACAACAACTCGTACTGTTGTACTATACATGTTCCGCCATAATAAAAACGCCATCACCTTCCTAAACTTAAACCTCTTGAAGACTTGAAAGATTCAGTACTGATCCCCGGTGCATTTTGTACGCTATGATCATCAAGATGTGCTAATCTAAAAAAAAAGAGGTTTTTTTTAGACTAACACACCACCGCTTTATTCATTGCTTAAGTTTGTAGGGATACAAAAAAGATCAGGAGACTCTAGTAGCCACACATGGCAACCATATTCAGAGTAAGCCGACGACCTAGCTAGGTCGTGAGCTTCTTTGTTGGAGTTCCTTCGCTCGTGTACAAATTCCACTGAAGCAAAGTCAGCAGCTCGAAGCTTTATTTCTTGCAAGATGACATTGAATTTCCCTCTGTACTCGCCCTCCATGCACTTGATCACCTCGAGACAATCGGAGGCCACCCGGATTCTTGTGAGATGCAGGTCCCGAGCGAGCGCCAGAGCCTCACGGCAAGCCACAGCTTCCAGTACAGTCGGGTCCGAAGAGCCCTGCATGACAAGTGCAGAAGCTCCTAAATACTGTCCTGCGTCAGACCTACACACCGCAGCTGCTGCCCCAACGTTTCCTTGCTTCCTGACAGCTGCGTCAACATTTATCTTAACAACTCCCGCCGGTGGAGCAATCCACCTGGGCTCCGGAGATCGGGTCTGGTTTGAGGTTTGTGGGGTACTTCTCACCGACACCACCTCCAGGTCCCTGATCATCGACTCCACAAAGGCATGGGTAGAGAGCGGGCTCTGAAAGATACCTTCGTGTATAGCTTTGCGTCTAGCCGACCAGATCGCCCAGAGTGTGACCAGGCACAAAATCAGGTCATCGTGTTTCAGCGTCTTCATCAAAGTGAACAGCCACTGCTTAGCAGCAGGTTCTGCTACATGTTCTATGTGTTCGCTGACGGCCTCCGGAACCAGCGCCCACACACTGGCACTCATGTTGCACTCAAGCAAAGAATGGCGCCAAGAGTCAGGCATCCCGCAAATGGAGCAGGCGGGATTAGGTGCCATATGTCGATGAAACCGAACATCACCAGTGGGTATAGAATGTTTCGCCAAACGCCAGAGAAACACTCGAATCTTAGACGGAACCTTGACTCTCCACAAGGTTGTCCAATCTTTTTCTTCCCTCTGCTGTTCAGAACTTGACGCTGTACCATCCAACCAGGCCTCACGATGCTGTTTGGTATTTATAATCATGCGATATGCAGACCGAACAGAGAAAACTCCCGACCGCTCATAGTGCCAAGCCCAAGAATCATCGAATCTTGCTGAACCAATCGGAATCGTTTGAATTACCTCAACATCCATCGGAAGGAAGAAACGACGGAGTTTCGGGATGTCCCAAGCTGCTGTGGTCTCGTTAATAAATTCAGCAACTGAAACTGGAGGGTTTTGCTTGAGGCATGCGATCGGCCGCAGTGCATGGTCTCGAGGGATCCAGTTATCATTCCATGCGTGAGTGTGCACTCCTGATCCAATGCGCCGAATCAGTCCTTGCTTCAACATCTCCTTTCCTTCCACAATTGAACGCCATATCTGCGAGGCGTGGGAGCCAACCTGAGCCTCGAGAAAGGTATCCTCTGGGAAGTAAACTGCCTTCAGTATCAAGGCACTCAAAGTTTCCAGGTTTAACAGAATTCGCCAAGCTTGCCTGGCCAATAGAGCAAGATTAAAAAAACTCAATATCCCGAAAACCTAATCCCCCGGCATACTTGGGTTTTGTCATCTCCTCCCAAGACACCCAACACGTTTTCCTTTTTCCATCACGACAACCCCACCAAAAATTCCGAAGCAGGCTATTGATCTGTTCACATAAGCCCCTCGGCAATTTAAAGCAGGACATGGAAAACGTGGGAATAGCCTGTGCAACTGACTTGATTAGAATCTCCTTGCCGCCAAAAGAAAGAAAATTTTCAAGCCAAGCCTACACCTGTTTCCATACCCTGTCCTTTAAGTATTTGAAAGCTCCGTTAACTGAGCGTCCAACATCTGATGGCATACCCAAATATTTCTCACTCAGAGTTTCATTGGGAATATTCAGCCTCTCCTTCATAGCAATCCGAACCCCCTCTGGGCACCCTTTGCTGAAGAAAACAGAGGATTTATCTAGATTAATCCTCTGACCCGATGCTTGGCAATAAGAGTCCAATAGATCGGCAACTTCTCCCGCTCCCTCCACACTTGCTTTAACAAACAACAGGCTATTATCAGCAAACAGTAAGTGGTTAACCGCCGGAGCGGAGCTCGCCACCTTTAGTCCTTGTAGGTTCGATGATTGCAACACACTTCTTGATTTTAAAAGGCACGAAAGGCCCTCTGCTGCCAGCAAAAACAAATATGGGGAGATGGGATCCCCCTGACGTATCCCACGAGATGGTTTGAAAGATTCAGATGGGGTACCATTAAACAGAACTGAGAAGGATACCGATGATACCATTCTCATAATCAGACCTACCCAAGATGGTGCAAAGCCCAACTTGAGCATCACAGCCTCCAAATACGACCACTCCACACGATCGTAAGCTTTCCTCATATCCAGCTTGAGTGCACAGTGTCTATTCTTCTTGGCCTTATTTCGCTTCATAAAGTGCAAGCACTCGTAGGCTGCGATGATATTATCCGTAATCAGTCTCCCCGGTACGAAGGCTGATTGTTCCTGCGAAATAATATCCGGAAGTACCTTTTTCAAACGGTTAGCAAGGACTTTCGACGCAATTTTATAGATAACATTGCATAGACTGATTGGCCGAAACTGTCCTAGCTCACTCGGACTTGCTACCTTGGGTATCAACACAATGAAGGTTTCATTTATAATCTCCGGGTTGTCTTCTCCCCTCAGAATGCGCAAGACAGCAGCAGTAACCTCCTGACCACACAGCTCCCAATTACGCTGGAAGAAGTGTGCCGGGTATCCATCGGGACCGGGTGCTTTTGTGGGAAACATTTGAAACAGACCCGTCTTTACCTCTTGCTCTGTGTAAGGTGCAGTCAACTCCACATTCATTTGGCTCGATACCTTGCTAGGCACCGTGTTCAGCACCACTCCCATGTCCGTCGTCCCTTCCGACGTATACAGATCATGGTAAAAATTCCGTGACATCTCACATAGTTCGCGCGGATCATCCACTATGACCCCATCCGAGCGCTGCAGACTAGTGATTTTGTTTTTCTTTTTCCGTCTACTAGCACGCTGGTGGAAAAACCGAGTGTTTTTATCTCCTTCTTTGAGCCACTGGACTCGAGACCTCTGGCGCCACATCGTCTCCTCTTGGTGCTGCAGTTCAACAAGTTGGTCACATATTTTAAGCTCTGCATGAGATGGGCCAACTCTGCCAGGCAGCGCTCTTAACCTCTCGAGCTGGCCTCGCAGCTCCTTGAGACGCTTAGTCACACTGCCAAAAGTGTGGGCATCCCAGTGCTTCAACTGATCAACTCCCTAGAAATTTTGCCGAGTTTCATTTTAACTGCACTGGTACTAGCTGCTTCTCCTCCTTTTTGCCAGGCTTGCTTGACTAGAGGATCCAAGCCTGTATGTGCCTCCCACATGACTTCATAGCGGAACAGTCTCTCACCCGTACCACTACGTCTATCACGCGGCATAAACTCCAGCAGAATAGGCAGATGGTCAGATGTGACCGCCGTCAGGTGATGAACCTCCGCCAGCGGGTAACGCTCACACCAGCTCGCAGTCGCGAGTGCTCTATCCAGCCGGGTGCGACAGAAAGAGCCTCCTGCCACCCGTTTCTCAAAAGTCTAGGGGACACCCTTGTAACCAAGGTCTGACAAACCACACACATCGACAGTTTCGCGGAACTGTGCGATCTGGCTGTTGCTTCTTATCTGAACACCGTCATGCTCCTCCCGCGAGAGAACCTCGTTGAAGTCGCCGATGCACATCCATGGTAGACCGAAGAGGATTTGATGAATTTCAACATGTCCCATGTTTTATGCCTCTCCCGCACCTGAGCTTCTCCGTACACACGTCAAACGCCATGGCTCCATATTAACAGATGAAACAATAGCATCAAGGTGATACTGAGAATAAGGAAGAATCTCTATATTTATATCATTGTTCCAGAAGATCCCTATACCTCCACTGCGACCATTACTGCTCACAGCAAAAGAACGATCAAAACCTAGCGTATGCGCTAGTCTTTCCACTCTACTCCTATGCACTTGAGTTTCAACTACACACAAAATAGAGGGGGCATACTTCCGTGCAAAAGCGCGGATTTCATTTATTGTCGCAGCCATGCCGATGCCGCGACAATTCCACTCGGAGATACTCATTGCGCCCGGCGGTCCTCCACCGAGGAGGCCGCCGATTCTTTCATCTTCTTGCCAGCTTCTCCACTTCTAGCAGCACCCAGCAACTTTGCAGCCGCCAACCACTTCACCATGGACAAGCTACCCACTGTCTCATTACCCAGGAACACAACATCTAGCTCACATGCGTCGTGCATCTTCAGAGTCATCAGGAGCTCTTCTACATCAGCGTTCTGATATCCATCCTTTCTCTCCCCCGCGTTTGAAGACTCAGCCGCCATGATCGGATTCCCCAGATCGAAAACACCACACAGCCACCAGAACCCTAGCTTCCAATCCCGCCAAGGTCGGGAAGCCGAGCTAGTCGGCCCCTTAGTCAGCCCGAACGAGAGGAAGAGCAGGGAGTGATCGCCGGCCGCGCCGATCTTGGTCGAGAAACCCACGTCGGTCATCGCCGCCGTAGTCGCCCAAGCCCTAGAAAACTAGGCTGCATGACCTCTCATAGTACAAAACTTTACTCAAAGGCATCTAAAAAAGAAAAAGAAAAAAAAAGAGGTGCAGCTGAAAAAAGAAAACAGGCCGATCCTTGGACATGATAAGCAAGTGCGAGGCCCGTTGGGCCATCTGAGCTCGAGATAGCCCACGCGAGGAAACTGAATTCCCCTCGCCGTCGCCACTCCCCCCACTCGCGACAAGCCACAGGCCACAAGCGACGGGCGCAGCAGGACACCTTTCCCCCCGATGTTCGCCGGTGGCGCCGACGGCAACGGTCACCAGCCGCGCCCGCGCAGGCCGCGGCGCGTCGGCGGCATGGGTTCCCCTCCGGACCAGGCCGCCTCGGCCCCGCCGCATCTCGCGCCGCCGCCCTGCACCGACTACGACATGGCCTACTTCAAGGCCTACTCCCACATCGGCGTCCACGAGGAAATGCTCAAGGTTACTCCCTCCCTCGCGCACACGCACACCACTCTCCCGTTTCTCTCTCTGTGGACTCGGCCCCGTGTGTAGTCTTGTTGGAGGGTTGGGCGCCGTCCTGCCTGTACGGCTGTTGCATCGGTGGGCGGTGGGGTTAGGGTTTTGTTTACCGCGGCAGCGATCTGCGGACCCAGTTCGCCGGATCGTCTCTGTCGAACGAATCAAGCTGGTTTGAGGTTCCGTACTGTTTCAGTACCTGCTAGGATGTGACCTAGTGTTTGCCATGGGTTCAGTTAATTATAAGCTCGCGTAGTTGGGAATGTTTGTTGACTAAATACACACCGTGGAAATCATGTTCCAGCACGAGTGGATGGATGGTTTAAATTTTTACTATCTTACTTGGTTGCTCTGTAGTTTTGTTTGGCGTTGGGCCACTACTCGAATCACTTATATATAGCACAACATATTCAATGAATGAAATAATTCGGCGACGTCATGATTGTTTCGGTTTTTCAGAAAAGTAGCAAGGATATTTTTATGTGTCCGTATCCTGTATGGTGCTGCTAACATAACATTGCTGTTGCCCGAATGCTCTGCTTGTTTGGTAGCATTGTTTGTCAATTGTCACGTACCTGAAAATTTTCAGATGCTGGTGTCAGGTATGAATTATGAAGTGCAGCTGCGGGTATGGCTTATGGAGAATGCCACACTGTATCTAATTCCTAATAAACCTAATGAAAAAGGATGTCTCAGAATCTTTTAATATAGGTGATTTTTTTATTACTAATTGCAGGATCATGTGAGGACTAATACTTACAGAAATGCTATCATGCATCACAAAGATCTAATTTCAGGCAAGGTCAGAATCGAATACAGTTTGTATACTCGCTACATGATTTTCTTGGATACATATCAAACAGTATACAACTTTCTGTTTACTCAATTAACTCTCATGAATGGTTGTCATGACAATTTTCAGGTTGTGTTGGATGTTGGTTGCGGCACTGGCGTTCTTTCTATATTTTGTGCTTTTGCTGGTGCCACCCGGGTAACTTCAGTTGGACACTTATATATTGTTGATGCTATTATATCATTGGAACTTCTGCTGATTTTTCTAACTGCTCCTCCCGAACTATATATGTTTAGTATGGTCCTAACGTTTGCTGGTCTTCAACCTTATTACACATTTTTCTTCTTATTTTCCTCTCTGTATAAGTTGGTCATTTGGTGAATTCGTACTTAGAAGATGTCGATCAGTGGTATATCCATGAAGTAATTAATTGTTATGTGGATCTTACATGTCTATTTGTGATCCACATATCTGAGATTTGTTTTGATATTCTCAAGAAAGAACTGGGATCAAACTCTTTTCACCAAAAAATAGATTAGAACTAGGTAGTCATTTGGAAAGCTGCATTAATGTATGCATGACCATTTTCTCTGTACAGAAGATCTACTGTACCAGTTGTTTACCACATACTAGCAGCGTCCATGCTTACACTTTTATGTGCTTTGAATCATCTTTCTTTTGATTGCAGCAATTTAATCATTTCTTCTACAAAAAGAAGTCTGATATATTGCCCTTGAATATTGTGTTTTTTTTGCGTGAGGGTTGCACATTGTTCTTAGTTATTTTTATCTCCTAATTCAGTTCATGATTTGATGAACGATTTCCAGTTTTATTTACTTATAATTCATCTTGTTGATGAGTTTATTTTGTTCTCAGGTCTATGCAGTCGATGCAAGTGATATTGCATTGCAGGTAAATTCTCTCTTGCTTTTCCCCCTTCCTGTTGAGATTGCAGAAGGACAAATGTTAATAAGCTAGTCACACTGCTGCACCTTTTTGCTGCATAGAAATGTTAACCTTGTTGTCAAATTGGTTAGTAGATCTTCTATATGTTGACAAGGTCCAGCCCAGCACTCCTGCTGTGTGCTATTTGACAACTAAATACAACATGTAGAAGCCTGTCATGAGCAAATAAATACAATTTTCTAAGAGAAGTGGTATAATACTTCCTAGCTTGAGAACTGGTCTATAGCAAATTCCCTTGCTTGATTTTCTGTTACTATTCTATCTGTGAATAATATGTACGTTTGGAAAATGCTTTTGCAATTTTGCTCATATACATTGTATAGTTATTATCTTCTACAAATGATAATAGCTCCATTGTCTTTAATCTGAACTTATTTAGGCAATGGAAATTGTGAGAGAAAATGAGCTGTCTGAGAAAGTCATTGTTTTGCACCGCCGAATCGAGGTACACCTTTCGATCTAGCATTTGCCATTTCATCACCATTTGCATATACCTAAATCTTTATCATACTTTTATGTGAGATTAGAGCCTTCTCTTCCTTTTGAGATTATAGCCAACTAGCACCATCCATAAAATTATATCTTAACTGTAGTTCTGCCAGCATCCTTAAAGTTCTACTTTGAGATCTTTAGCGTTATGCAACTTAATTTTTGGAATATCCAAATGCAGGATTGCCAAATTGAAGAAAAAGTTGATGTCATCATATCTGAATGGATGGGATACATGCTTCTCTATGAGGTTCTATAAGTATATTTTTCGTACAACTGAACTTATTCCGCATAGCTCTTCACATCTCCTGTGTGGGAAATTTGAAATTTCGTTATGTTGATGGTAGAGTATGCTGGGGAGCGTAATTTTTGCTAGGGATAAATGGCTTAAGCCAGGGGGTCTTATTCTTCCATCTCACGCATCGGTAAGAGTTTGAGCAAAATGTTTTGTAGCAACTATTTTATTGACAGGCTGATATACAAGAATATATTTGTGATGCAGCTTTATCTTGCACCTATTACAAATTCGCGGAGATATCAGGATAGTATTTACTTCTGGCGAGATGTATATGGTATAAAAAGTGAGTATGTGTCCTTCAGTTTGATATGCTCTCTGTATACTAGTGTAGATTCCCAAATATGATGAGACTTAATCGGTTGCTTGTTCATAATGTGTCAATATGGAAAATAGATACTGAAGTTGGCTTGACTGGGAAGCTAACTATCGTTCTCATTCTTAAGTTAATCTTTAGTTTATTCTTTGCTTGATGTCAGTGTCCTCAATGATGCCTCTTGCAAAACAATGTGCATTCATGGAGCCCTCTGTTGAGACTATTAGTGGAGAGAATGTTTTGACATGGCCAGCGGTGGTGAGATAGTTCTTGCTGAACTTTGTATTCTTCTCTGCTTGACATGCATTGTGTGTGCATATCACTCTTGGTTCTCAGCATATAGATTAATTCCTGTTTGTGCAGCTATACTTTGTGTATATCTAGATTTGAAGTCATTTGAATTAACATTATGATTATATAACTTCGGGTCCCTGGAGTAGGTCGCACAAGTGGATTGTTATACCATACAAGCTCCAGACCTTGAAACTATTACCGCTGCATTTAAGTTTACATCAATGCTACAAGGTCAGTTGTACTTCAATCTTTTTACATCTGAGAGAGATACACATGGTAAAAAAAAATCATGATTTTACAGCATTGTTTTTATTGATCCTATAACCAAACAAAATTTTCTGTGGATTTCTCTTGCCATAAGCGAACCATGCCTGTTTGAGAGGGGTTAAGTTTGATCACTCTCGACAGAGTGCTGTTGGAGAGGCTTTTAGATAAGCTGTGGTTTCCTCATCTTAGAACTTTCTAAATCTTTCTCCCATGTCAAAGTACAAGTCATAATAGGACCCCAAAGTGTGCAATATTTTTTTAATAAATTCATTCAGAAAAGAAGAAAGAAAACCGCCTTGACCAAAATAAAATAACTACAATTACTCAAATTTTAACAATCCTATCACCAGTTCAATAATCAATATACATCCTTAACATAAAATATGCATAATTTGTATTTTAGTGTAGATTGAGAAATTATTGGGCCTTTTTGTTCAAGATGGAGTGTCTCTTGAAAGTATTAATGCAGATAATTATATATATGTATATTTTTATAGAAAATTACCATGACATGTGAAAAACAACTTAATCTTGGGTACTATTGTACTCCTTGAATATTTCTTCCTTATCTTCATCCCCATGTAAAAGTAATGCCAATCCTGCTCTCCTGCGTCATCTGTTATTTTCAGCTCCATTGCATGGGTTTGCATTTTGGTTCGATGTCGAGTTTAATGGGCCAGTTCGCCAGAAAGTTAAGAAGCAAGCAAGCCAACCCTTGGATGAGAACATGCAAAATTCCAGCCCAAGCAATAAAAAGAAAAAACAAGATGTCTCGATTGTTCTGTCTACTGCTCCGGAGGATGCGCCTACCCACTGGCAGCAGGTGATTGCTTTAAACAGCACCACAGTAGTTTCCTTTTCGCTTAGTTATGTGTTTAGTTTGAAATACCTAGAAATTTGCATTGCTAACTTCCACAGGGATGCTGTTTCTTGTATCACAGACTCTCTTGTACTTATTCGAACCTATCGAGCTAAAGAAAGACCAGATTCTAGAAGGTTCTGTTACCATATCTCAGAGCCAGCAACATGCTCGGTTCCTCAATATCTGCCTGAAATATTTGTGAGTTTGATCGCTCTGGTTTGGTGCTATCTAGTTTTCTCATTTCCTGTTTCTACTTCCAAGTGATATAACTCTGTATCCCTTTTATCTTTGCAGTACCGGAGATCAATTGTACGTTAAAGAATCCGTGATGCGATAGCATGGAAAACTTCACCAGAGTAATATTTTGCAGATAGGTGCAGATCTAGTGTTCATGTGCATCATGAGCATTATTGGTCATTGCAATTTTCGAGCATTCTGATTGAAGAGGACATCATGATGTCAAACAGACCAACAGATGCTATCATTTAGTTTGTAGTTGGAAAGCTGCAGTTTTTTAGGACATGATAAACTCTGCCATAACTACCAAAAAAATGCATTACTCCAAACCAGGCACTATATTTTTACTGTTGGAGTCAAGCTGGAGTAGGTCAGTAGCCTAATGATCACGTGTCTCTGATTGATGAAGGAAGCAATTAGAAATTTGATAATTACATGGTGGACAAGGTAGTATAGGGTTTTCCTTATGTTGACAGTACAGTTCCTTATGTCATCTGATTAGTGCCCTTTTCTTACATTAGATAGCCATGCAGACTGCTTCCATTGTTTGTAAGAACATAGCATTCATCCGGCCCTTGAGAGGTTGTAATAATAACACTGAGATTTTCCATTCGGCTGTGTAATCGTCATTTCTGAGAACAAATTATCAATTGCATACATATGTCAAAAAAGAAGAATGGAAGTATCAAAGCTTCTTTATACCATTCTATTGCAAAACCTTGATCCGTACAGCACATGGAACGTACTTAGATTTTGGATGGATTTGCAGTTTCAGTGCCAGTATCAGGAAGACACACAGTTAGCGTTTAGGTAGTACTTTTTTTGGGGAGACAGTCCAGATTAGTGTCGTGTTCTATCCAATTCTGGAGCAAGTTATTGGCAGTGTACATCTGGAGCAAGACTCCATCCCATCTTTATATGTAAACGCACGCTGTCATCAACATCGTTAACACAGATAAACCATAAATCTCGCACTGTTTTAACATGCCCGTGAGCTTTTTCGTGCATGATTTTTGAATTAACTAAACTCGGTCAATAGTTAACGGAAAAAATACGTTTGCCAAGAGACTGATCACTCCAAGCATGTTCAAACTCTTTTTTTTTTTTTTTTTTTTTTGAGATACAGACTGGAAGGACCATTACACAAGGTGCATAGCAGACTCACTAGCAACAAGATCAGCAACGAAGGGCGGAGCACCATCTTCCCATCACACACATGCAGAGTTGGTACGCAAGCCATGCTGGGCTATCAGATGTGCCACAGCATTACAAGCTCTTGGCACAAACTGGAACACATAGGAATCAAAGGAACCAATGCAGATGCTTCGAACTTCTTTCAACAGGATGCCGATTGGAGCAAGATCATAGCTTCGAGATTGCAGCGCAGAAACGAGAGTCTTGCAATCCGATTCCAAAATTACCCGGTGTAATCCGATCGCAGCAGCTCCCTCCACTGCAGCCACACACGCTTCAGCCTCAGCAGCGAGTGCATCCTTGACATTATTCAGTTTCCCTGCCGCCGCCGCCACGAATTGGCCAGTATCAGAGCGAGCCACAAAACCCCATGCGCCTTCTCTAGTGCTCTCGATGAAAGCAGCATCGAAGTTGATCTTCACTCTGTCCACAGGTGGTCTCACCCATTTGCTAGCAACGTCTTTCACCGCTCCATCAGGTGAATGCAGATCAAGGGAACCTGGGTATCCCTTCTGGGTAAAATCCAACACATGACGCTGGATCCTGTGGCAAACAACATCCGATGAAGTTGTTTTCTCCTCAGCGTTCATCTTGTTTCGGGTTGTCCACCAGTCCCATAGTAAAGTTAGGACTAGGTCTCGCCTTTCTGCCGTTAGAGCAAGGATGTGTTCCAGAACAGCCATCGCATTAGGAACATCGAGAAGTGTCAAACGGATATCCTCGACAAGCAGGCTGCGCCACACTGGTTTTACTTGTTTACATTTCAGAAACAAGTGGCCGCCATCTTCGTCAGCCCGATTACACATCGGGCATCTAGTATCCAATTCGATGCACTTCCTCTTTATGTTCATGCGAGTTGGGAGGCTATTGTGGCAGAGACGCCAAACAAACACTTTGATCTTGCCCGGCAACTTCAGACTCCAAATCTTCTTCCATATCGGATTAATGCTGCTCGGTGATGTTGAACTGCTCGTGACTCGACCTGCTTGTTCTTCCCTCAAACTAATGCCCAAACGGTATGCAGATTTAACGGAGAATAAACCTTTGGAATCAAAATGCCAAGCGATCCAGTCTTCCATATCTTGTCGGAGGGGAATAGCTAGGATATCCCTCACATCATCAGGATGAAAGATCTCCTTGATCAGGTCTGCATTCCAAGTAGTAGTATCTAGGTCGATCAGATCAGCCACCTTCAGTGTGATCTCTACCCCGTCGGAATTTCGTGGGGGTGGCGTACATGGACGGCGTGTAGTACCTCGCGGAATCCACGGATCCTTAAAAGCATTTATCTCTTCACCTGATCCGACACGCCATATCACTCCGTCCTTTAGCAGCTCAACACCCCTTAATATACTTCTCCAGGAGTACGAAATACCTACCTTTGGTACCGCCTCGAGGATAGAGCAATCAGGATAGTACAAAGCCTTCAGAACCGTACAACAGAGAGAGTCGGGGTTTTGGAGTAGCCGCCACCCTTGCCTAGCAAGCATAGCCAAGTTGAACACATGCAGGTCCCTAAAACCCAAACCACCCTCTTCCTTGGATCGAGACATCTTCTCCCAACTAATCCAATGACATTTATTCTTTTCCTCTTGATTATTCCACCAGTACCGGCATATCATTTTACTAATCTCATCACACAGGGCCTTTGTAAGGTCGAAACAAGACATCGCATAGGTGGGAATGGCCTGGGCTATGGCTTTGATCAGAATTTCTTTACCCGCTTTTGACAGAAACCTCTCTTTCCACCCTTGAATTCTTTGCCAAATCTTTTCTTTCAAATATTCAAATTCCTTCTGTTTGGATGCTCCCAAATGGCAGGGGAGTCCCAAATACCTCTCATTTCTTGATTCCCTAGGAATGCCGAGCTCTCCCAACACAGCTTGTTTAGCACCATCCTTTGTGCCCTTGCTAAACATAGCCGATGATTTATCCTTATTAATCATCTGGCCTGACTGGGACTCATAAAGTGCAAGGATTTCATTAAGTTTCCTTGCATTTGCTGGATTGGCTTTCATTACAATCAGTGAGTCATCCGCAAAAAATAGGTGGTGATAATCATTGGCTTTCATTACAATGTTCAAACTCTTGTTGGCAGCGTAGAAAAGCGATCATAGGCTCATGATAATCAATTTCTTTATCCAACCCACTAAAATCTCGGAAACGCCATTGTAAATCAACTCATGGTACTCTGACCACTTCTCTTCACATAAAAAAAAGTAAACCCATGCATCATCATCATTAATGGGCATGCTGCAATGCTGCAATCTCTTGCTAAAAACACATGCTGCAATACCATGTTGTAAAATCCACGTCAACCAAAAAACATTAAGTAGCATTCATCGATCTAGACATCTAGTGTTCATGGAATCCAATCAACCAACAGTTGAGCATAGCATAGAGTGTACGAAAGAACGCAAGAACATCCAAGCAGAGAAACACAAGATCACGCGCGTATATATGTGGCGAAAGCAAGCCGCTGCCCAACAATTAGCGGGATCAATCCAGTCGATCCTACAGTACTCATATCATACCTATGGAACCCAGATCGATGGAGGCTCCTCAGTTGCCGCCGCCGACATCCGCGCGGGCGCCGCGGACCAGCTCCGCGCAACCCTCCGCCAGGCCAATGGCGTGATCGCGGAGGAGCTCGATGGCGCGTTGGCGCTCCTCCTCGATGAGGTGGTCGACGTCATCAGGGAGGCCAGGACGGTCCAGCAGGAGTCCCATCAGCAGCAGCTTGGCGTGGAAGATCTTGATGATCAAATAGGCTGGCTCGGCGACCTCCATGACCTCCAGGAGTCTCCTCACGGCGTGGCGGTGGCCGAGGTTACGGAGGCGAAGGCTCCAGACGTCGGTGAGCGGCCGCGACGGGTCGACGGCACCGCCGCACATCGCGATCACCGTGAGCTCCCCCGCGGCGGTCATGACGGAGTCGAGGTCGTCCGAGGCCTCCCGGGTCGCCGCCTCCGCTAGCTGTATCCGGGCGCGCCCTTCCGCCGCGTTGGCGGTGAGCACCGGCGCCTCAACGTGCTGCAGCGCGGCAGCGGTCTTCTGGAAGATTCGGCGGCAGCGGTCGTCCGCCTCCACCACCCGCTCCAGGAACCGCCTCTTCCATAGCTCCGCCGCCATCTCTCTCTCTCCGGTTCCGGACCTTCCGGTGGGTTTGGGTTTCCGAATTCCGAATGCTTGGTTGCCCTTCGGAGGCCGGCGTGCTCTGAAATAGCCAGGCTGGCGAGGAGGTGTGGACCCCGCGGTCGTAACGAATTATTCACCTCTGCGCAAAAATGTGGATGGAATCACTAGCGGTAAAAGTGTTTTCTAGTCGTCACCTAATAAAAAAGTGAGCGACATTTCGCCTTGTCCTTTCCCTCCATCACACTCAGAAATTGGGAACACTTTGACCAGAGAGTTTAGATGCCAGAGGAGGAAATGGAAATAGAGCCCCAATCTAAGTTTGGTACAGGCAATTTTTTCGTTTAAAAAAAAAGTTTGGTACAGGCAATTTTAGTGTAAATATTCTGACATCCCGTCTCAAATCACGGATAGACAAATCCACGTCAGTTAATCCAGAACAAAGGGAGTAGATGTTAATGCGATAAGAATAGAGATGCTATTTTCTTTTAAAACCACGGAATGCGCCGAGATGAAGAACATTACTGCTTCAAGATGTAATATACATATGAGGATGTATTTTACTTTAAATGAACATGTATAGTATAGTATATATATGCAAGCTCATAGGAAAGTGAGATAGTTAAATTTGCACATAATATTTCTTATACAACTTGTTGTGCTTGTCATATTTATATAGTCAATTTTACCATTGCAAGATTGAAATTCTTAAAAGAATGCATGGGGAATTAGTGGTCTCGCTTTTTATTCAGATGGTTTAGAGATGTATTGGGATCCCCCAATATCCCCCTTCCACTTCATTTGGGGATTTTAGTCTACAATTTGACCGAAATTGGAACTAGAAATTAACAAACGAACTAGAAGTTGGGCATTGGCGGGACCCGTTGACACCTTAAGCGCCTCCATTTTAAGGATGATTCGGGCCCTCTTGTGGCGGTAAGAGAGAAGAGGTGGCATCAATTTTGGTGAGCACAAGTTAACAATCTCATTGAAGAGAGGGAAATTTCCATGGCGATGGAGCGATCACTAATCCCTACAAATGCATTATTGAAAAAGGTGGCCGTTTAGTTTTGAAAATGATGTGGTAAAGCTACCTGCTAGAGATGTAACCCCACGACCAAATAAAGAGCAATGTGGTCAAGGAATAGTTGTGCACTAGTAGCCTTAGTCACAGTGGCGTATCCAGTGGGGGTGCCATGGCACCCCCTAAAATATGCACACTTTCCAATCTAGTAATCAATTAGCCTTATTCTATGTGTATTAAATGTGTTAAAATAATTGTAGACAATGTGTTTAACCTAAGAACTGTGAGTTGGCACCCCTGTTTTTCGGTCATGCATCCGCCACTGCTTAGTCATGGACATTATGACCTCAAAATGTCGGCTCGTGCGGGCTGAGCCATGTCATCGGGCCAAGAATTGGAACCCAGCATCCCTCTTTGGTAAGAAGTTAGGTTTCATATTTAGGTTGCCTATGGACAGGCCTGACCCAGCCCACCCGATATTAGTCTTTTTTGTCTCTTTTTTCTAGGACTTGCTTAGAAAATATGTTAGGCCACTTAGGTCTCCAGCTTGGATTGGTGTGTCGGGGAGCCCGGTCCGGAGTATGGCCATGTGTATGGACAAGATTGGTCCCATGTAGAGAGGTTATATATTGTTGACCGATATATATGCCCTTGTGTTCCATACATAAGTAACATAACACCTCTAAGTTAATCCTTATACGTTCGTCTTAACTATTTATTCAGTCATTTAACAAGCTATGTGTAAGACTTCTTTAAAAAAAAAGGAGAACCTGTCATCTTCATGTTTGTAACACTTGGAGGAGAGTATAAGTTAGACGCCACTGGACTATGCCCCCCATCTTCATGTTTGTAGGCTACACGGGCTCTCGAGAAAAAAAAGTCCAAAAGTACATGTTTACTACTTGGTCAACATATATATGTGCCTACAAAATACAAATTAAGAAACTGTGCACAAAGAACATTGGTACTCCAATATACATTTTATTATAACCCCTGGTGCTACCTACTTCGTCTTCAATCTTTGTTGGTAGCAAAAAGTGATCATATGTTAACAAGTGACAAGTCACCAGTGAGCAAGTAACCTAGCTAGTAGTTCTACTTTTTATCAAAATTGAGACACTTATTTTAGGACGGAGGGAGTACTAGGATTGTCCCTCAAGAACTTCGTACTGCGATTGTCCCGTCAGCGCGCTGCGTGGGGGCGTGGCTGCATAACCAGCTTGAGGTACAGATCGAACCTTACAAGTAAGATCAGTCATTATCATGCTTTGGCTCTAACATCCATGCTGTTGTGCACGGCCACACAGAACTAGCTCAAGTCCCAGCATTATTCAAGCAGAATTGAGAATTTTAAAAGTAATTTTGGCAAAGTGCATTTATCTATGAACTGAAAAAAAGTAGACTGAAGCAGCATTGATCTATGAGCTGAAAAGGTGCTTGCACCATTCGCACTAGAATCCAGGTAGAAGCAGCAACGGATCCGCCGATCCGGGATCGTCATAGTTGAATGACAGTCCCAAACTCTCAACACGCAAGAACATGCATGCAGGAAAAAACAATTTGCTATAGCGATCGACGCAGGAGTATATGGCAAGAGAAGGCAAGCGATGGACCCTCAGCCGGCGGCGCCGGACACAGACTCTCGGGCGCGGTCGATGAGCGCGGCGCAGTTGTCGACCTTCTCCTTCGCTGTTGTGAGGAACCCGTGTGCGTCGGCGCGCTGGCCTTCTATGACGTCGTCCACGCCAGGGAGAAGCGGGTAGCGCAGCAGGTGGCGGATCGACAGCAGGGAGTCGCAGCACTGCTCCATGGCGTGGTACGCTTCAGTCGCGAGCATCTTGGCGTCCCGGGCATGCCGAGCAGCGTCCCGCTGCACGGCTGGCGTGTCGGGGATGCCGAGGATGCGGGGGAGCGGCTGATCCGGCGGGTCGCCGGTGCCGCCGCGCCGCGCGAGCTCCTTGGCGCTCCCCAGCAAGGATGTCGCGTGGGCGAGGTCGCCGGCCGCGTCCTCCAGCGCCTGCTCCGCGAGCTGGAGGATGGCCCGCACGTCGTCGGCCGCGGCCGCTTGCATCCGCCCCACGAGGTGCGCCCGCGCGTAGACGATCTTCCAGACTCGGCCGCGGCAGCGGCCCTCCGCCTCCACCACCAACTCCTTGAACCGCGTCTTCCACGCCTCCGCCGCCGCCATCTCGCTCGCTCGCTCGGTGCCGGGTGGGTTTGGATTTCTGATGAATGATTTCGCTGCGCTTCGGAGGCCGGCGTGCTCTGAAATAGCCAGGCTGCAGGCGAGGTGGGCCCCGTGGCCGTAACCGAATTTTTACCTCGCGCGCGGCCGAGCAAAACGACAGGGAAAGTTACGAGCGGTGAAAAGTCTTTTAAATCGCTGAGAGGGCCACGGTGTCAGTGATAGAAGAAAGCGGTGAATTCCACGTTGCTTCCCTCCGAAGGCACCCCACATTTCACCTCCCAATAAATCCCCTTTCCTTTCCCGTCGTCTTTCTCCAACCTGCTCCCCTCCACATTCCACCTCCACCACTACAGCCACGCGAGGCAGAGAGAGAGAGAGAGAGAGATCGGCACGCGTTGGCAATGGCGAACGAGTGGCGAGACCTGGCGGTGACCTTGCCGCTCGCCTTCCTGGAGGCCAGCATCTCGCAGATGGACGTGGTCGCCGAGCTGATCAACCTCGCCACCACCCCGCTCCAGGCGCAGTTGGAGGCGCTGCGCGCGATGCGCCTGGGCGTGTTCGACGACTACGTGGAACCTGACGCCGCCGGAGCCTCCGCCGCCACGCTCCTCGAGGACGCCCGCCGCCGCATCCTGCAATGCAGCACGCTCTGCACGGCCTCGGAACGACTCCTCTGCATCTGCCTCGACAACATGGACCTCGTACCCACTGCGGAGATGCGGCAGACCTGGGACGACCTCAGCCGCTACGCGCACACAAGCGCCGAAGCTGCGCAGATGAGCCTCTGCGACGCCGCGTCGATCGCAAAGGCGGCCAAGGACGCCGTCGACTTGGCCGCGGCGCTCCCGGCGCACATCATCCGTATCGCTTGGCTGGTGGCGGCCGAGCAGCTCCAGAACAAAGCCATCAACGAGGTAAACCAGGCGGGTGACCACGTGTTGACGATGCAGACCACCCTTTCTATGCAGTCCCTCGCCGCCTCGAATTTTCTGACAGAGATGCTCTGAGCGCTCGGCCAAGGAAAACAACCAAATGGATTCCCAGTAAGCCTCTGTTCGTTCCAGCAGCGACAGAATTTTGCAACAGCTTCTGCGTCTTGTAGGAGTACGTTTCCGCTTCGTCTAGTGTAGTACCGCATTCATATGATTCTGATGTGTAACCTGATTCGATAACCAGCCGTCAGACTCTGTGGCTTTTACTGAAGAATGGAATGTGAACGTTTCTGATTTTACTCTGTTGCTTCTGTGTTTGTGCTTTTAATCTAGAACAAACCACTGATCATCCAACATTATGCTTGAAAGAAATAAAAGCACTAAAGCTCTTCATGAAGACGAGCTTGCCCCTTTGGCGGTTATTGTTGCCATATCTGGCCTCAATCCAGCACTTCAAAATGATAAGGGCAACTGTTATGAAAGAAGTCTCATCTGAGTTACCAAGTCTGGACAAGTTCTTGGTCAAGCATCTTTCAAAACTCGAAACAGAAGCTCAGGAAGCAAATCACTTCAACGAAATCTGTAGCACTAGATTTCCAGGACAAAATTACAGCTGGCGGGCAACGCAAAGGCACTAGAATCTACTTCGGACCGGGCAGCATTCTTGTGAAGAATGTGTCTAGGCTTGAGAATGATATCTTGGAAGCCATGAAGATTGGAGAATTTTTTAATAATATTTTTAAAATAAGAATTTCGGAAAGTACGCGAGCGGAGGCGAAATTTATAAAATAGCGTGCCGTCGGTCCCGAGCGGGTGGAAACTGGCAACTTTCGACCTGTTCCGGGCCGAAATCTCACTTTCGACATTTGCCACGCCGAAAGGCTCCCTTCGGCTTGGAAAGCGCCGACAACTGCATGGGCCACAGCAACCCCACAGCAACGGTGTCAGACCAGCTGACTTTCGGCCTGGGCTGAGCAGAAAGCAGCCAGGCTCACGATTCTTCAAGATCAGTCTCGAAGAACGAAAAATAAATTATCTAGTCCCTTTGGTCGCAATTTTGCCGCAATTTCCCTGCCAACAATTTCTTCACGCCATCGTTTTATGTCAAATTTGTTCCCGCCACCTTTTCCCGCACAATTTCTTTCCGCCACCGTTTTCCGCCCAATTTTTTCCCGCTATCGTTCCCGCCACTGTTTCCCACCAAATGTCGCCACCGTTCGCGTCCAATTTCTTCCCGCCACCAGTTGTCCTATAAAACCCACCCGAAGCTAGGCATGGTACTCACTTGAGCGCAAGCATGGTGTGTATTGGTCCTTGTGAGAAGTGTGTGTCCGGGTTTCACATTGCCGCATCCGAGCATCTCGCTATTATTTCCACCAATTTGAAGGTAGATGGTAGAGTAGTTCCGATTGAAGAAATTCTTCGTACTGAGAGTCATCTCGCTTTGCTTGGGGCCAGGCTATGCCGCGATGGGTTTCCATACAGGAACCTGTAACAAATCCATGAAGAAATGCTGAGGCTTGCTCTGGGCCGAAACTTGAGTTGTCCAAAAGACGCGGGCCGAAACTCGAGTTTCGGCTTGCTTCGTGCCAAAAAACGCGGACCCCGGCTTGCCGCGTGTGCAGTGCATGCAGCTCTCATCGCGTAGCCTGCCGACAGGCGACTTTCGGTTCGGACGGAACCGAAAGCCAGGTTTCGGCCCGCTCAGACCGACGGCGCGCTACTTTTCAATTTTTGCCTACGCGCGTGCTACTGTCCGAAATTCTTATTTAAAAAGATATTATAAAAAAATCTCAAGAAGATTGTCCCTTGGAACACATATGTATTTACTTACTTACACGTGTATGTTTTGGTAAACTGAATAATATATTTAATAAAGCCGTACTGTATTGCTTGTACTATTAGTGAGCTGCTCATTTATCTGTTTCATAACATGGGCAGATTTCACATTGTGTGGGTAAGTTTGTGCATGTTTGGCCAAAGAAATGCGCATAGTCACGAGTCGAGGGAAGACTTCCTCGAATTTGGATGGAATGACCATCTACCATTACTAAAGCATCCATTCTTGAAGAAGTGCATATTATTACAAGCCAAGCCATAAATTTGCATAATGATCATAGGTGTTCAAACCGATGAAAGTACAGGGGGAACCACATTCATATCTTAATAATCTAAGTAAGAAATATATGAAGCTGAAGGAAATTGTAAGTCAACATATGTTGATAATCTAGAATAAACCAATATTTTTTATAAAGGAAATCTTATGTACAAAAAAGAGAAAAAAAATCATTTTCATGTATGAAAACAAAAAAATTAAAGAATAAATTGAAGTTAACACGAGTTTTTTAACTATGTACGCCCACATAATACATTACTTGATTTATAATAATAATAATAATAATAATAATAATAGTAATAATAATAATAATAATAATAATAATAATAATAATAATAATAATAATAATAGTAAGTAGACATATTTGAAACGTAGAAAAGCAACATGCAATCTTCACTTCAACTAGCAAGCACCCGAGTCCTCCGCCATGAAAAATGAATAAGACTACTAATAGTTGGTCCACATCTTAATGATGAAAAACACCCTAGCCAAGAGATGCTAACGATGGCCACCAGCCCTGTAAAACTAGATATAATTCGATAAAAACATCGGCAGGGGGAGACCACATATCTTTTTTCCAACGTCGGATCAGGGTCCAACCCACCCAATCCACCCTGCTCACCATTAGGGGACCGGATTTTCCACCGTCTTTCGCAAATCCGCATCATTCAACACTGCGGCACTCCAGAAACAATCAATCCTTATCGTCATGCCAAGAGTCGTTCCAACAACTTGAACTTCACAACCCTCTCACGACACTAACAACAACTCCAACAAATACGAGCACGTACATGAAGATTGTTATGAGTATTTCTACTAGCACCATCACCATCCACCCCCAACACATGACGTCGACAGAGAAAATTCGACAACCTACAAACACCTGGAGTACAGGAGTACTACGGATTCGGAACACACACAAATGCTTTTGCTGCGCTTCGGACTTTCGGAGGCCGGCGTACTCTAAAATAGCCAGGCTGGCGAGGTGGGGCCCGCGTCCGTAACCGACTTTTTACCTCGCGCGCGGCCGAACAAAACGACAGCGAAAGTTAAGAGCGGTGAAAAATCTTAAATCCTGTCAGTGATAGAGGAAAGCGGTAAATTCCAAGTTGCTTCCCTCCGAAGGCACCACACTTCTATAAAATCCCCTTCCTCCACAGTTCCTTCCCCGTCGTCTTTCTCCTACCTCCACATTCCACAGCACGGTTGCGAGGCAGAGAGAGAGAGAGAGAGCGTCACGCGCGCGGTGTCAATGGCGAACGAGTGGCGGGGACTGGCGCTGACCTTGCCGCTCGCCCCCACGAAGGCCGTCATCTTGCTGGTAGCCGTGGCCAGGCTGATCGACCTCGCCACCATCAAGCTCCGGGCGCGGTTGGATGCGCTGCGCGCGATGCGTCTGGGCGTGGTCGACGGCTACGTGGAACCTGACGCCGCCGGAGCCTCCGCCGCCACGCTCCTAGAGCACGCCCGCCGCCGCATCCTGCAGTGCAGCAAGCTCTCCACGGCCTCGGAAGTACTCCTCCGCATCTGCCTCGACAACATGGACCTCGTACCCACCGCGGAGATGCGGCAGAGCTGGGACGACCTCTGCCGCGACGCGCACACAAGCGCCGAAGCTGCGCAGATGAGCCTCTGCAACGCCGCATCGTTCGCCAAGGCGGCCAAGGACGCCATCGACTTGGCCGGGGCGCTCCCGGCGCGCGACATCATCCGTATCGCTTGGTTCCTGGCGGCCGAGCAGCTCCAGAACAAAGCCATCAACGAGGTGAACCAGGCGCGTGACCACGTGTTGACGATGCAGGACACCCTTCGTCGGCAGGCCATCGGCGCCTCGGATTTTCTGCGTCTTGCCAAGGAAAACAACCAAATGGATTTCCAGTAAGCCTCTGTTCGTTCCAGCAGCGAGAGAATTTTGCAACAGCTTCTGCCTGCGTCTTGCCTGCGTCTTGTAGGAGTACGTTTCCGCTTCGTCTAGTGTAGTACGAAAATTGCGCTGGATTCTTGGTGACAAATTCGCATTCATCTGATTCTGATGTGTAACCTGGCTTTTACTGAAGAATGGAATGCGAACGTTTGTGCTTTTACTCTGTTGTCTCTGTGCTTGTGCTTTTAATCTAGAACAAACCACTGATCATCGAACATTATGCTTGAAAGAATAAAAGCTCTTCATGAAGAGACGAGCTTGCCTCTTTGGCTGTTATTGTTGCCACATCGGGCCTCAATGCAGCATTTCAAAACGATAAGGACAACTGTCATGAAATGAAGCCTGTGAAGTACACTGTTGCGGATCACACAGATCACAATCAAGAAGGTATTCCACTGCAGCCACCTTTATTTATTTACAAGGACCAAAGAAACAAGTCCCGTCTGAGTAACCAATTCTGGACAAGTTCTTGGTCAAGCATCTTCCAAAATTCCAACAGAAGTTCAGGAAAGCAAATCACCTTCAACGAAACCTGTAGCACAAGATATCCAGGACAAAATTACAGGGGGGCAACGCAAAGGCACTAGAATCTACCCTTTTTGTAAAGAATCTACTTCAGACCGGGCAGCATTCTTGTGAATAATGTGTCTAGGCTTGCGAATGATCCATATCTTGGAAGCCAAGAAGATTGTCCCTTGGAACACATATATATTTACTTATTTACACGTGTATGTTTTAGTAAAGTGAATAACATATTTAATAAAGCCGTAATGTATTGCTTGTACTATTAGTGAGCTGCTCATTAATCTGTTTCATAACATGGGTAGATTTCACATTGTGTGGTTAACTATGTGCATGTTTGGTGAAAGAATTGCGCATAGTCACGAGTCGAGGGAAGAGTTCCTCGAATTTGGATAGAATGACCATCTCCCATTTCTAAAGCATCCATTCTTCAAGAAAGGCATATTATTACAGGCCAGACCTTAAATTTGCATAATGATCATGGCTGTGGCCTATAGATAGCTCCGCCTCTGATCATGGGTATCCAAACCGATGAAAGTACATGGGGGAACCGCATTCATATGTTAATAATCTAAGTATGAAATATATGAAGCAGGAGGAAATTGTAAGTCAGCATATGTTGATAATCCAGAATAAACCAATATTTCTTATGAAGGAAATCTTATGTACAAAAAAAGAGAGCAAAAAACAAGTTTCCACGTATGAAAGTAAATAAAATTAAAGAATAAATGGAAGGTAACAAGTTTTTTGGACGATGTACGCCCATGGAATATATTACTTGATTTATATTAATAACAAGTACACATATTTGTAAAGAATAAATGCAACATACCGCCTTCACTTCAACTAGCAAGCACCCGAGTCCTTCACCGTCAATAATGAAGAAGACTACCAATAGCTGGTCCGCATCTTGACGAAGAAAAAACCGTAGCCAGGAGATGTTAGCGATAGCCACCAGACCCATAAAATTAGTTAATCCGATACAAAACATTGTGGGTGGGGGGGGGGGGGGGGGTGGACCTCATATCCTCCTTCCAATGCGGATCGGGGGCCAACCCACCCTGCTCATCATAAGGACCGGATTTTTCACCGTCTTTCACAGATCCACATCATTCAACGCTACCGCACTCCACGAGCAACTCATCCTTGTCGTCATGTCAAGAGTCGTCCCAACAACTTGGACACCACAAACCTCTCGCGACGCCAGCAAGAGCACGTACATGGAGATTATTATTTCTACTAGCACCATCAACATCCACCTCAACCACATGAGGTCGACAACGAAAACTCGACAACCTACAAAGACCTACTCCCTCCGTTACATAATATAATGTGTTTTAGTTATAACACATGTTTTCTAGATTCATAATAAATAAATCTGAAAAAAGATTCATACTAAAATAAGTGCATATTTATACTAAAACATGTCTAGATACATGTGTGTACATATGAACGATCATATGGAAAATGGCTAAAACATCTATCTTATATACTCCGGAGGCCGGCATACTCTGAAATAGCCAGGTCTTGTGTACCCGGCGGGGGGCGGGTACGGTGGCGTTCAGGACCCGGGAGCGGGTGACGGGGGCGGGGCTAAGGGTCGGGTGCAGGTATGGGGGTGCCTAACGCGGACCCGAACCCGGCGGGTGCCATCCGTAGTCCCAACAAGTTGGACTCCACAAAACTTTGGCGACGCGAGCAGAACCTCTAATAAGCAAGATCACATATATGAAGATTATTATTTCTATTATCACCATCAACATCCACCTCAACACATGACGTCGACAGAGAAAACTCGACAACCTACAGACAACTGCAACGAAACACACACAAATGCTTTCGCTGCGCTTCGGAGGCCGGGGTACTCTGAAATAGGCAGGCCGTCACCGATTTTTTACCTCGCGCGCGGCCGTACCCAGCGACAGGGAAAAGTTACGAGCGGTGATTTTTTCAAAATCCTGAATTTACGGCCGTACCCAGGCTGTCAGTGATAGAGGAAAGCGGTGAATTCACGTTGCTTCCCTCCGAAGACACTGTAACAAGCACCACACTTCAATAAATCCCCTTCCTCCGGTTCCTTCCCCGTCGCGTCTTTCTTCTACTTGATTCCCTCCACATTCCGCAGCACGCTCGTGAGGCAGAGAGAGAGCGGCACGCGGCGGCAATGGCCAACGAGTTGCGGGAGATGGCGCTGACGTTGCCGGACACCCTCCTGGAGGCCAGCACTTCGGAGGAAGCCGTCAGGCTGATCCACCACGGCATCATCAAGCTCCATGCGCAGCACCAGGCGCTGCGCGCGAGACGCGTGGGCGTGGCCGACGGCTACGCGGAGCCTGAACCCGCCGGAGTCTCCGCCGCCACGCTCCTAGAGGACGCCCGCCGCCACATCATGCGCTGCAGCACGCTTCACGGCCTGGCCGATCGTCTCCTCCCCTTCTGCATCGAGGTCATGGACCTCGTACCCAGCGCGGAGATGGCCCGGAGCTGGGACAACCACAACAGCGACGCGCTCAGAAGCTCCGACGCTGCGCAGATGAGGCTCTGCGACGCCGCGTCGCTCGCCAAGGCGGCCAAGGACGCCGTCGATTTGGCCGCGGCGCTCCCGGAGGGCCACATCATCCAGAGCGCTTGGCTGGTGGCGGCAGAGCAGATCCAGACCAAAGCCATCGACGAGGCATACTGGGCGCGCAACCTCGTGTGGGAGATGCAGGACGCCCTTTCTCTGCAGTTCTTCGACGCCTGGAGTTTTCTGCAGCTTGCCTCAGCGGTCGGGGCCGAGGAAAACAACCAAATGGATCCCTAGTAAGCCCCTTTGCGAATATTTTCTGATGATGTATGATCTGCGATTCGTTTTCTGTATGAATGCTGCAGGATGCATGGGACACGAAACTCTTGATGATGATGAGTTAGTCTGTCAGATAAGCACGTACAAGTATGTTTCCGCTTCGTCTAGTGTGCGTAAAATTGCGCTGGATTCTTGGTGACAATTTCGCATTCATCTGATGTAACCAGATTCGTCAACCAGCCGTCAGACTCTGTGGCTGAAGAATGGACTGCAAACGTTTGTGCTTTTAGTATGTTGGCTCTGTTCCTCTGTGTTTTGCACTCTCGAATTTGAATGAGATGATCGTCTACCGTGTGCATGTTTGGCGAAAGAAATGTGCAGAGTTTCCTTTTTTGCTTAGTTATATGGTTGGTTTGAAATACCTAGAAATTTGCATAAATATCTACAGGGCTACTGTGTCTTGACACAGACTCTTCTGTACTTATTTGAACCTATCGATCTAAAGAAAGACCAGATTCTGGAAGGTTCTGTTATCATACTGTATCTCAGAGCCAGCAACATGCTCACTTTCTACTTTCCTGCAATATTTGTGAGTTTGATCGCTCTGGTTTGGTGCTATCTAATTTTCTCCTTTCCTGTTTCCACTTCCAAGTTTGATATGGCTCTGAATCCCTCGTGCATTTGTAGTACTGGTGATCAATTGTACTTTAAAGAATCAGTGATGCGATAGCACGGAAATTTTCACCAGAGTAATATTTTGCAGACCGATTGTTCATGTGCATCATGGACTTTATTTGTCATTGTAATTTTCTAGCATTCTGACCCAGGACCCAGGAGGACACCATGATGTCGAACTGATCAACATATGCTATCATTTAGTTTTTTGTTAAACCAAATATCATTTTAGTTTATAGTTTCGAAGGCTGAAGTTCTCTAGGACATGGATAGGTTTTTCCAGAAGCATCTGATTGGTGCCTTTTTCTTACACTAGGTAGCCGTGCAGATTGCTTCCATTGTTTGCAAGGAGGCTGAATGTAAGAATAACGCTGAGATTTTCCATGCGGCTGTTCAATTGTCTTTTCTGACAACAAATTATCAATTTCATACATATGCTTCCTCGCCATGAAAAAAGGAGACTGAATGTATCAAGCTTTACCATTATTTTGCAAAATCTTGATCGGTATATCACATGGACTGTATTTAGATTTGGATGGAGTTGCAGTTTCAGTATGAGGCTAACATAGCGTTGGGGTCCAGGTAGAACTTAAACCCCGTCAACCCCCCCCCCCCCCCCCCCCCCCCCGGCTTGAAGTTAAGAAATGCTAGGTAACTTGCCCGTTTGCCCCCCAGATTTATGAAAATTTGGCATGTGATGGTTGTTTCGGCCCATTTGCCCCCCAATGCAAAGAGTTCAATCTCCGCGAGTGCTCACTAACATGGAGTGTATTTACATTCGGATGGAGTTGCAAGTTTAGTATCAGGCAAACATAGCGTTCAGGTTCAGGTAAAACTCGGTCGCCGCTCTCTTGATGCGGTCTGGTTTTGTAACTGAAACATTATGTTCGGTGTATGCATCAAATTCAAACTAATGATTACAATGTGGCAATTACAAATACTTTATTGGAGCAAACGGTCACTTGGAAGAAATGAAGTCATCTTCAGAAGGAAAAAAACAGCCATGTGAAAAAAACACTTCGAATCATGGTTAAAATAATTTCAAGTATTTGCAACATTGTCGGAAAGTCATTTTGCCTCTTGAGGTCTAGTGATAACTTTATTTTTTTAAACTCAAAAGGTATATGTAGAAGTTTTAAAAAATTACGAAACAAAACTCTTTGTGTAGTCAAGGATTCATCCTACAAGCATGCAAAATTATTTGTATTATGTGCTACACAAAAATAAAAATCTTGTATATTTTTGAGATTTGAAATTATGTAAACTCAGATTCAAACTTTGTCATTTTTTTGCTGCTCACAATATAAGATATTTTAAACTGAGATTTTGCACGTGTGTGGGATCCATCATGGACAACATGCATTTTTGTGACCATTCGTTTATTTGGATTATTATTTCATTTTGAACAGTTATTGTACTAACTTGGATCATTGTTATGTTATGTGATGCTAATTTTTTATATTTGATTTATATTACTGTTCTATTATGATAGTGTTGTTTAAAATCATGAACTATATAAACCCTCTGAAATCAGTTTTTCCGGTTCGGTGTGGGATCTGACGGAACATATTTGTTAAACTCCGTACCGCAAGTCCAAACCGGATATCTCGTTTTGTGTGCCTCTGATACGACTTTTCCGGATTGAGTTTATTCAAGATCCGATACACAAGTGAGTTAGAGAGTGTTCAACACTTATGCACAAACCAATTGATTTTGGATAAAACACTTATGATTTATTTGATTAAATATTATAAATTGTTCATATGAAAAGTACCAAATCCTTTTTGTTTTGTGAGGGATCAAAAGTATCAAATCCTAAGAGCATATCTAACAGCTGCCCTATCCTATATGGTGTTTTAGCACATATAGGGCACCTGTTTTAGCACATATAGGGCACCGAGCACTTTTCCACTTTTCCAGCTGCCCTATTTTAGGGCACTACCTCTCCAACAGCTGCCCAATTTTAGGTGCCCTATCCTATACCAAATGACATGTAAATTCGACATTTGAGAGACAAAAATAGACATATGCACACAAATATGATATTTAAACATGAAAAAAATAGCACACACGAATTTAGTTCAATCCATAACATAACCTAGCACAATTCATGGCATAGTTTCACAAAATTAGACGTAGTTCATCACATAGTTCGAAACAAAATGAGACATAGTTCACCCCATGAAACAAGACACAACATCAAACATCGGTGTTGTGTGCATCACCACCCTTGTCCTCGACGGTTGCTTCCTCGATCCCATCACTTGCATTCACCGGAGGAGGTGCCATGTAGCCGGCCATCCCACCACTACTCGTGCCACCTCCAATGTCACCTCCCATGGCTCCTCCTCCTCCCATTGGTCCAACTCCTCCTCCCATAGTTCCAACTCCTCCTCCCATGCCAATGCCACCTCCCATGGCTCCTCCTCCTCCCATTGCTCCAACTCCTCCTCCCATGCCAATGCCACCTCCCATGCCCATGCCTCCTCCCATTGCTCCCATGAAGCTCATGAAGCCCATGCCACCTCCTCCCATGGAGTTGAATGTACTCATGTAGGCCATTTGCTTCTTTGCCAAGAGTTGATCGCGGTAGCTCAACATATTGGCGTTGCTTGTCATCCATCTTGCTTGTATCCATAAACATGAGCTTTTGCTCATTCTCCATCTCAATCTTGGCCTCTTCAATAGCAAGTTTTTTCTCCTCCATCATAACCTTGCGCCTCTTGGCCTCCGCCCGCATCTCCTCGGCCGCCGCTCTCCTCTCTTCGGCCGTGGCCTTGCGCTCATTTGCCTCCTTGAGCTCCTCCAACTCCTTCACTTTCATTGCCTTCCTCTCTTCGTTCATCTCTTTGCGACACCTCATGATCGCATCGAATGATGCCTTTATGTCCGCATCACCGTTGTTCTTCTTGTCCTTGGTATACTTTCTTCCATCGGGCCTCCCGGATTTTGGGATGGAGTGGGGGGTTGGGCTTCTCTTTCCTTCGTCACTAGATTCTTTATCATCACCAAGTAGGATGGTGGCATCCTTCACCTTGATTGGCTCCTTGCCCTTCTTCTTGTTGGGTACTTGGAGCAAATCACGGCTCTTCCACTTCTCATCATTCTCAAGTTGTGCATATGCGTGATGCAAGGTGAATGATTTCCCCTTCTTATCCTTGGTTGTCCCCTTTGGCCCCTTCTTGACCCTCTCCTTGAACATGTTTTGTGCCATGTTGTTCTACAATGTTGACAATAGATGCAATTAGCAAAAATGACATAGAACAAAAAATGACATGTAACAAAAGACAATCAAGAAAACAACTCACTCGGTCGGAGGCGTTGGTGCCACTTGGGTTCAACCGGTCAGCATTAGCCAAGCACCCCGCCCACTTTTGGCAATCGGCGTTGATCACATTCCACCGATGTCGAATGGAACCCATGTTCCTATCTATGCCACTCTTGTTTCGGGCAACGAAATACTCCCACATACGTAACCAATATGCCTCTTTGGGTTGCACCACTCCCACTCCGGCATCCATACCCACCTTCTTGAATGCATCACATATCAAGATGTCTTCTCCGGTGGTGTAGTTTGCCGCTCTCCCTTTAGGCACGAACCCCTCTTCCTCGTTGTCAAGCCCATCCTGAAAGGACATTTTGTTATCTCTTAGTTTTGTGTGTTAGTTAACAACACTCTGGATGTTTTAATGTGGTGTTAAGTGATGCAGATCTGTTTAGGTACAATTCATATGCATCGGCACCAAAAAGGAGAAAAGAGGCAGTACTGAAAAGAGGTGCTCAGCCCCTGGTGGAGGGCGGAGTCTCCGGCCTCATGGGCTGGAGTTTCCGCCCCCGGCTGAACTTTCCGGCCACTGAGGGCCGGAGACTTTCCCAGCCTCAATTGACGAAGAAGTGCTCAGCTCCTGGTGGGGGGCGGAGTTTCCGGCCCCAAGTGCCGGAGTTTCCGCCCCTGGCCAAAGTTTCCGGCCACAAGCCTCCCAGAGCTGTGCAAGCCCAGTTTAAGAAGATGGTGCTCAGCCCCTGGTGTGGTCCGGAGTTTCCGGCCATTCGGGACCGGAGTTTCCGCCCCTGTCCGGAGTTTCCGGTCACTAGGACCGGAATCTCCGGTGTGAAGCTTCGCTGCAACGGCTACATTTCTGGAGGGGTATAAATACCCCTCCTCCTACCTCCAGCTAGGCTGCTCGACCAGAATCAAAAGTCCACCATTGTTGCAAGCTCAAGATTCAATAGATCTCCCAATCCTTCCACCCAAACTCGCTGATCTTCGGAGGATTGAAGGAGAAGGGCCTGATCTACATCTTCACCAAGCCGTTTTTCATTTCCGCCTCATTCACTTGAGGGACCATTTGCTAGGGTTTCCACTAGGAAAACCTAGCCCATTGTTGTACTTACATATTGTCTTTGTGACAGATTGTAGCTGTTCGGGAGCCCCCAAGCCCTTTGTGGGTCGTGCCCCGAATCGTTGTTGTAAAGGCTCCGGACTCCGCCTCGAAGGTTTCCGATAGTTGAAGTGAACCAAACCTTTGTGGTGCGGTTCACCGGAGAAGAGGGTGAGGACTTTGTGGCCGTTGAACCATTGTGTTGGTTCACACCTCTCCAACGAGACGTACTCCCATTTAAGGGAGGAACTCGGGAATACATCCTTGTCGTCTCGTGCTTTCACTTCGGTTACCTCTATCCTTGTTTACCGCCTTACTTTGTATATCGTGCTTAGTTGTTAGCTTGTCATATAGGTAAATTCACCGTAGTTGCATATCTAGAGAATTTACCTTTCGAGTCATGCTTAATTTGAAAAAGAACTAAAATTTGAATTAGCACCTATTCACCCCCCCCTCCTCTAGGTGTCATACCGATCCTTTCACATCCTCTTCGGCGGCGTACTCTTGAGACGGAGTCTCGTGGGAGGCGGCGAAGGAGGGAGCCCCAACACCCATGGTGTTCATGTACTCGTCATCATCAACCCTATATTCATTTACCATGGCATCACGGCATGAAAAGGCCAAAGCCACCACGGCATCCATGGCCGATATCAAAGCTTTGGAAACAACTTTGACATCAACCATGAATGCCAAATTTGATGAGTTTCGTGACATGTTCATGAAATTTGCAAATGGCAAGCGCTCGGAAATCATCCCACTAGAGGATGCCTCTAACTCCGAAGAGGGTGATTCCAAGGAGGATAAAGAGAAAAAGAAAAAGGGGGTTGAAACCGATACTAGACCTAAAACATCTTACTTTGCATGAGGAGAAGGAAGGGTACCATGCCGTTCTGGGATGGTACTCTCTCGATCCAATTATTACAACCCGCATAAACCCTCTAGGTCCTCCACCTAAGCTTAATGCATTAGCTTTTGCAAGTTGTCAACGCTCAATGAAATCTCATGTCAACAGTGCCTCCATCGAGCTTTGGAGGATCATTGAAGACGGATACAATGTTGAGGATCCAAGCAACATGACAAAAAGAGAGTTCACCGAAAAGCAACTCAATGCCTCCGCTCTTCACATAATTGACCTCTCGTTGAGCGAAAATGACAAGCATCATGTTCTTCATGCCACCACCGCCAAAGAAGCTTGGGATTGTCTTGAGGTAGCCTTCCTTGGGAACGAAAGCATGAAGAGGAATATATATGAATCCTTGAGCAATGCCGCCGAAGGCTTCTACATGCTTGACAATGAGAATCATGAAGAGATGTATGGAAGACTCAAGACTCTTGCCAAAGCCTTTTATGATGTGGGAGCAACATATGTGGATGATGCTTGGGTCAAGAGGAAGTATGTGAATGCTCTCTTGCCCTCGGAGCCTATGGAGTTGAAGTCAATTCAAGGAAGATACAACTATCATCAAATGTCTTCACACGAGGTTATGCAAAAAGTTCAAGCCTCCAAGGTTGCCACCAAGAATGCCGAAGATAACCGTGCTAGGGCCATGGGAATGAGACAAGGTCCATCACTTGCCTTGAAGGCCAAGGTGATTAGTATGGATGAGAGTGATGAGGTTGAAGCTTGCCCAAACAACATTGCTCCCAATGATCTTGAACAAGCCCTCAATAGTCACATAGCGCTCGCCACAAGAGTGTTTTGGAATGACCCGGCAAGTGCTAAAACTCGTGTTGATCGAGAGAACAACTCAAGTGGCAAGAAAGAGTTTGCCTCAAGGACAAAGACGTGCTACAATTGTCACGACAAGAATCACTACATAAGAGAGTGTCCTTATGAGAACCGTGAGCAAAATGGTGGGAAGCTTGTCCCAAAGGACCACTCAAAGTTGATTCAAAAGAAGCCCGCAAGACCAAGGAAGCCTTTCTTCAAGAAGGCACCAAGAATTGTGTTGGTGGCACAAGAAGAATATGCCACAAGTGATTCCGAAGATGAAGATGCACCCAATAAAGAGGTAGCCGCATTGGCTATTGTATCCACTTCATCATCGTCTCTCTTTGAATCCCCCAATGAGAACGTCTCCACCAACACCGCTCGTTGCCTCATGGCTCATGTCACCGAGGTATCATCTCCTTCTCCTAAGACTACACATGATCAATCTAGTCTTGAGATTAAGAAGGAACTAGTTGCCTCCGATACCTTTGTGACTAACTTGCAAGGTGAAGCCAAAGAACATGTTGAGTCTCTCATGAGACAACTATGTGCGGCCGAAGAACTTCTTGAAGAAAAGAGTAAGATTGAGAGAGAGGATTCTCTCACCATTGCCTCCTTGAATGCTTCTATAGCATCCTTAAATGACTCTCTTGATGAAGAAAGTGAATATAGAACCACTCTTGAGGAAAGACTTGAGTCTCTTGATGCTAAAAATGATGAAATCATTAATAAAATCATTAAGGATAGAGATCATGTCTTTGCTAAATATAAAGTGATTAAAAAGGAGAAAGTTGAACTTGGGGTTGCAAATGCTAGACTTCTTGAGGATATGGAGAAGCTTGACGAGGCTCACAAGGTCTTGGAAACGACCCACTCCCTTCTAGTCAAGTCTCATGAGCAACTTCAAACTCAACTTTCTAAAACTTGTTCAACTAGTATATCTATTCTTCCTCGTGTTCATGAAAATGCTATTGAAGAAAATGCTAGGTTGAAAGTGGATCTTGCTAAGGCCACTAGTGCTAGGACCTCTATTCCCAAAGGTAAAGATAAGTGCATTGCTTATTTGTTTGAGGAAAAACCACACAAAGGGAAAGAGGGTCTTAGTTATGTGGCCGAAGCAAAGAAGAAAGTGAGCAACATCAAGGAGAACAAGACCAAACCCGCACAAGCCAAGACTCCCATTGCGGGTGGTAATGCCACTAGGGGCAAGACTACTCGTAGTGACTTTGCGGGGCATAACAATCCCAACTATATTCTTTATGTTGACTATTATGGTGATGTTTATGCAAAATATGTTGGTCCTTTTGATGGTTACATTGATTACTCTATTTGGGTTCCTAAGACCCTTGTTGCTAACCGAAAAGGACCCATTGAGAAATGGGTACCTAAATCCAAGATATGATCTCTTGTAGGACTATGCTTCCGGTGGATCTAAATGGGTGATTGATAGTGGATGCACTAGTCATATGACCGGAAGCAAGGAGATCATGACGGAGTTGAGACCAAATCTAAATCACTCAACCGTCTCTTATGGTGACAAGTCCAAAGCCGAGGTAAAGAATCTTGGAAAGGTAGTAGTTGCAAGGGATATCACCCTTGTAAATGTCATGCTTGTTGAGTCTCTAGGTTACAATCTTATGTCAGTTCGTGCTCTTAATAAGATGAACTTTGATGTCCATTTTACTCTTGATATGGTGGTAATCTTGAGGAGCAAGACTCTAAAAGTCATGTTCGTTGGGTATGTTGAAAATGAGTTGTTTGTGGTGGACTTTTCGGGGTCAACCAACACTCAAGCAATATGCTTATTCGGAAATGCCGACGTGGGGTGGTTGTGGCATCGCCGCTTGTCCCATGTCAATATGAGAACTTTGCAAAGTCTTCACAAAGGTGTCCACATTCTTGGACTAAATGAGAATGTTTCTTTTTTCTAGAGATCGTCTTTGTAG
The DNA here is from genome assembly GCA_026929855.1 of Poa annua. Classification (NCBI taxonomy): domain Eukaryota; kingdom Viridiplantae; phylum Streptophyta; class Magnoliopsida; order Poales; family Poaceae; genus Poa; species Poa annua. Next base: position 37,752,779 of record CM049438.1, read on the forward strand.
GGCTTGTGTTGAAGGAAAGATGCATGACTCTCCTCACCCAAGCAAAACCATCATCTCATCAACGAGGATATTAGAACTTCTTCATGTTGACCTCTTTGGTGCCGTACCGCAACCGAGTCTTGGTGGGAAGAAGTATTGTTTGGTGATTGTTGATGACTATTCAAGATTTAATTGGGTTTTCTTCTTCAAGACGAAGGATGAAACTCAACAAACCGTCATTGACTTCACCAATGAAGTTCAACATCAACACAATGTTCCCATATTGGCCATTAGAAGTGACAATGGCTCCGAGTTCAAGAACTATACCTTAAATGAGTTTCTTAGTGATGAGGGAATTCGTCATCAATATTCCGCTGCGTATACCCCTCCACAAAATGGTGTAGCCGAGAGAAAGAACCGGACTCTTATGGATATGGCTAGGTCCATGTTGGCGGAGTTTAAGTCTCCACTCTTCTTGTGGGCCGAAGCTATCTCCACGGCGTGTCACTCCTCCAACCGGTTATTCTTTCGTAAAGGGAAGAAGGAAACTCTTTATGAAATGCTTACCGGCAACAAGCCCAACATCTCCTACTATCGAGTATTTGGTTGTAAGTGTTTCTACAAAATCAAAGGTGTTCATTTATCTAAATTTGAAGTCAAAGCTTTTGAGGGTATTCTTGTTGGGTACGGTGCGAACTCTCACACTTATAGAGTCTACGACAAATCCTTAGGGAGAGTTGTGGAATCTTGTAGTGTGAGGTTCGATGAGAATGACGGCTCCCAAGTGGCGCAATTTCATGTTTGTGATGTAGATATTGAGGAACTTCAAGATGCCATACGAAGAATGGGGGTCGGTTTCTATCGCCCCATTGAAATCCATCATGAGCCTCCTCAAGAAAGTTCAAGCTCCACTCATGTGGAGACTCCATCATCACAAGTTGAAGCGGCACCTACTATGGAAGCAAATGAGCCACCTATCCAAGAACAAGAACAAGTTCCTCCTCTAGTTGACAAAGAGACCACACAAGAATCAAGTTCTCCTATTGTCAACTCTAGTCAAGATCAAGAGCAACCATCTACTCCCATTATTGAAGATGTGCCACAAGATGGTCGAGCTCATCAAGACGGTCAAGACGGGGACACAAATGATCAAGATGATCAAACCGAAATCCATCGCAACAATGGGGATATCTGAAAGGAAAGACGTCGCCTAGAGGGGGGGGGGGGGTGAATAGGCGAGGTACACTTTTTACAATTTAGGTTTGATAAATGCGGAATAAAACTTAGTGTTTAACTTATCAAGAACACAACCTAAATATACTAGGTGAACCTATGTGCACCAACAACTTATGCTAAGCAAGACAAGCAACAAAGTGATAACAAGGTAAATGATTTCAAGCACGAAGGCTATCACAATGTAAATGACTTCAATCACGAAGGCTATCACAATGTAAAGTGCATAAGTAAAGAGCTCGGGTATAGAGATAACCGAGGCACGCGGAGACGAGGATGTATTCCCGAGTTCCTCCTTCTTAGGGGAGTACGTCTCGTTGGAGAGGTGTGAGTGACCACCACAGGTCCGACTCAACGCCACAAAGGCCTCACCTTATTCTCCGATGAACTCGACCACAAAGGTCCGGATTCACCTTCCACTATGAACTCCTTTGGGGCGGAGAACAATCCCGTACAACAACCTTGGGGCACACACCCACAACCGAATTGGGGGCTCCCAAATGACCACACAAGGTCTTGACCACAACAGGCCCAACTTGACCACAAAGGTTACAACTAGCCACAAAGGCCTTGACCACAAAAGGTCCTAACCGACCACAAAAGGTCTACGCCACAAAGGCGGCCACTAATGCGTCTAGGGTCTAATGACCCAAGAGTAACAAGCTCACGAATTTCACCACCACGAATCCTCGTGGAGGGCTCAAACCGATGCAAGATGCAATGGAAAGAGCACACAAAGTGCTCAAGACCTTCACTCTCAAATTCCAACAAAACAACAAATGCTTATAGGGGAATAAGAGAGGAAGAGCAAAGAAACCACAAAGGAGTCAAATCTTTCACTCCCAAATCTCACCAAAAGCAACCAATACTTATGGGGGGAGAAGAGAGGAAAAACAGAGGAGGAGAACCACAAAGGAACTCCAAGATCTAGATCCACTATGTTCCCCTCACTTAGAGGAGAGATGGATTGGTGGAATTGTAGATCTAGATCTCCTCTCACTTTTCCCTCAAAGATATGTAAGAATCATGGGAGGAATTGAGAGGGGGCAAGCTTTCCAAGGTCAACAATGGTGGAAGAGAGAGGGGAAAGTCATGCTAGCCCAAGGAAGAAGAAGGGGAGGGGTATTTATACCCCTCCCACAATTCTAGCCGTTACAGCAGCTTAGATCGGAGATTTCCGACCTAGGGTCGGAAATTTCCGACCCCCGGATATTTCCGGAAAGATCTCCGAAGTTTTCTGGGCGAAAACAGTACTGAAATCCGCGCGATTCGGGAATTTCCGACCCCGGGTCGGAAATTTCCGAACTCCCGAAAACTGCAGAAATACCAACACGAAAACGACAATATCCTGACCATCCGAACTCCGTTTTCGATGATTTTTGGCTCGTTGGAATCACAACGAAGAACTCTACAAGATAATGCAGAGAAACATCATAGTCCAAGATGGGAGGTTAAAACCAAATGGGGAAACATGAAACCTCTCAAAATAGGAACAACCGGTAAAACCTACAACATCAAAAACCAAGAAGCTTTTCATACGAACTTTATTTTTGATGAACTTGAGCTTGTTATGAAGATCACAACAAGCTCTGAAACCTCACAACGAGAAAAGCCAAATAAGAAATAAGAAAGATGATATGCCAAGTATGCAAATGTTTGAGCTCTGCACAAAGATGCGATCAAGTTACTCGCTCGAGAGCCCTCTTCATAGTACGCCTATCTATCCTATAGCCCTATCAAGATCATACCTTTGCCTTGATCATTCCACTTGAGCTAGATGATGACGATCTTGATCTCTCCAAGTGGACCACCTTTCTTGATTGCGCTTCCTAGCACATGCTTGATGAAGACTTCTCCAAATACTCCCCCATACGCCATAATGGGAGAGTCTCGCTTAGCTTCGTCTTCATGTCAATCTCCAAGCTCCATTAGCTTCGTCTTCATGTCTTCATTTAGACCTCCAAGCTAAGCATAAGATATGTCCGAAATGCTTCTCTTGTTCTTGCACTTCTTAACCTTGATGACGAACACCGCATGCCATCATCCTCCATGAGCTCTATGAGATGTTCTTCTTGTTGCAAGCCCATGGGATGATACCTAACTCCACATATAGAAACCACACACACACTTGGGTTAGTTCACAAAGCTATATGGACAATGGCTTACCATCCAAGAGATACATGATCCACTTGGTACATCTTGTAGCTTCGTGTGTTGATCAACATCTTGATCAATCTCGTATCATCCCATCTATCTTCATATAGGTGATGTCTTGACATCTTCAAGACATACTTGCAATATGCTCCCATCTATCTTCATATAGGTGATGTCTTGACATCTTCAAGACATACTTGCAATATGCTCAACACAAACATTAGTCCATATGGATTGTCATTAATTACCAAAACCATACATGAGGGCACATGCCCTTTCAATCTCCCCCATTTTGGTAATTGATGACAATCCTTTTTACGAGGGTTTATATAAGGAATTAAAAAACCATGCAACGCACTAAGCAAAGCATGCAAGAGAACCAAAATTCCCTTAAAAACCCTCTAAATCTCTCCCCCATTGGCATCCATTGTCGAAATGGGCGAAAAATCTAGAAGTCCAATATAATAAGAGCTCCCACATAAATTATGCATTTCTCATGATATGAGTGAAATCAAATGCATATATCCAATGAAGAATAGATGGAGGGGATCAAATTATATTGAGGATCCAAAGAATGCAAAAGAAAGATACCAATCGAAATCAAATAGAAAGAAACCAATTGCAAAACGAAAGATGCATTCACAAACTAAGCAAGCAATCAAAGGATCCAAAAACCAATTGGACACAAGAAGATATTATGATAAAAACAACCAAGAGTTCAAAGTGATCAAGATGGAAAAAGAAGAAATGCAACTTGCAACAAACACATCTTGAGCAAAAAGAAAGAGATGTGACAACTAAAGGCTTGCTCAACCGAGAAAGGATGGGTGTGACATGGAAATACATTTTAGGAGACTAAAACAAGGATGAGCCTAGGCATCACGATAGTCTTTCAAAATATGAGGCACATAGTGCATATCATGTATTTCGCATACAAGCACACCAAAGAAGACAACTCGAATAGGTTCACAAGCTTATTAAGAGGCAAAGAGAATACCAAATCAAGTGCAAAGCTTGTGCCTTTTATAGATCACCAAAGAAACAAGAGAGCAATAAAGGTGATCACTAAAGATTTTGAATACCAATTAAAGATGTACCTACTCTCATGTATATAAGTTTCTAAGCAGGCACTAAGTCCACAAAGAAGCATGAACACACAAAATAGGTACTAGGTAAAAAACATGATATCCACAAGGAAATCATAAATACCTCAATAAGAATTTTTGCTTAAAAGAATAGCACAAAGCTCAATTTTATCTTAGAGAGATATAGATGAACTTCCAACACCAACACATCACAAATATCCACTAAAGATGAGTGATAGTTGAGATGCTTCGGGAAAGGTAACAACTCTCACAAATGACAAATGATTTTGAAAATTCATCGATATTGCATATGAGACCAATTTTGCTAGATTAACATATTTGGAATTGATGAATCATGAGAATGATTATATATTCCTCTTACTATGTAATCATCCCGGCTTGCTCATATTTGCAATAAAGACGTTTGGAAAGGAACTTTGCAAAAACCACGTCAAATGCAACTAGAGGGACTCATGCCAAATTGCAATCTACACAAGGTTGAGAGCTAGAAAAGTAAGCATGAGGTAGATACTTGTTACCGAGATAGCATTGATGAAGTAGGAGGTAGGAGTTCATGATCGTTCAAGCTTGGCTCAAGAAGGCACATGATGAGGACTCCCTCCTTGTAATTGAGACAAGCTTCCAATGTATCTCCAATGTACCTAAAACAAATTTAAGTACAAAATGGTACCCAAACTCATTGGGTCCAAAGTAGTTAGCGCAACTACAATACATAGGACAAACTCCACATTAATATGTGCATCTTGATATGAAATTGAATTTCATTCACATCTTAGCCATTTAGGATTCGATGGAGATTATTCTACATATTTGAACATAGAAAGTAAGCATGCCATAAAATATACATAGTAAATATGCAAGGACAACACTTTCAAGAACCAAATGAGATACAATGTGGACAAAACACCAATTAAACCAAGGGAGCACACACAAGTGTGACAAGAAAAGAATTGTCCAAATTATATCAAAGCCCCAAATCAACACATGATTGGAGATACCAATATGAAAAGATATCAAATGAAAATATAGTCAAGGAATGACCATAACCCTCTACACTTTTCATGATGGTACAATGTACCAAGACGAAAAATGTTTGTCTTCCAAAGAGACAAGTCATCGGGATCCAACACCAAATAAAAGGACCGGATGCAAATTGAAGACAACTAATATTCAAAAGTATATAGGATTGCTCCCCCACAATTTGTGCATTATTTATGATCTTACATGTAAATACAAAATGAACCCAAGCGGGATCATCACCCTCCATATATCTTTTTGAACACGAGGTTAAGGAAAATCAATAAGATCCACCAACAATTAAAAACATGGTGTTCTACTCAATGTAGGGTAGCTCCCCCAAGGATAGTGCACCGTCCAGAAGTAAGACATTGAATGTAGATGCACAAAAATGGGTTCCTTGCCTTTCCTAACTTAAAAAGCACAAGAGAAATATGAGTAGAGCACACAAGATCCAAAAGATGTAAGGAAGACGAAAAGGAGAATGATTGATACAAAACCTTGGCAATTAACGAAAGCCAATGTAAATATGATCGATAAATTTACCACAAATAAAATTATCACTTGTCAAAGACAAGGAATGTATGGAGATATTTCTTGGTGGTAAATGGTAAATATGCATATTCAAGATCATATTCACAAAACATAAGCATGTGGCAAAAGATAGGAATTGAAAAATATGCTTATTTAGAGATTCTTGAAGGCTTAAAATAATCAAACAACCGTGCAAAGCACCAAGAAACTTTCTCACAGCAAGATACCAAAGATGAGAGACAAAATGCATTTAAGCAAATATGGAACTTGTTTGAGCCCCATGCCACCTAGGAACAAGATAATTAGCAATATCAATCCTAGGTGACACTACCTCACATGTTCACATTTCCTAGGTTTGTAATATGCAAATATATTATTACTCCCCCATAATGTGATAATCCATTGTTTTTCACAAGAGGCAACAAGAATCCAGCAAGAGATAATTAAGATAAGCAAGTTGATATAAATCTCAAGACATACATGGTGTGCAAGCTAACATACACATGCTTGATTACTCAAGATAAGTAAGTAGATAGCACAACACGTACAAGCATAAGCAAGGTACAAAACCAAACACATGCAAGGGTGCAAGCAACTTTAAAAAAATATATAATTTAAATACAAGTTACCGCAAGGAGGAACATTGGATATAAGATAGGACAATGCAATCCAAATGACTTGGCTTGAGAGAATATGGTTGATGAAGATCCCTTAACTCCTCATGATGTAGACAAGTCCCCAATGCCCTCCGACAAGACCTATTGATCAAGTTTTTGCTTGTTGGTCCCCAACAAAGTTGGGTCCTAATAGGTTAGTCACAATAGGCTTGGCAACCCAAACGGTTCTTTTCTTGACACCACTTTGAGTACCAACATACTTGGCAAACACATTGCCAACCTTATCCTTCCGAAGCGAATAAACTTGATCAAGTATGGTCGGGTTGGATAAGTTACCATGAGTGCATGAAGAAGCTAAGTGATCCTTCCCACGGCATATGTAGCAAACTCGGTCGTTTCCTTTCTTCTTGGGGAGGGAAGATCCTTCAACTTGGGAAGTTTGAGTTTGAAGTTGAGTTTGCTTCCCTTGTTGCTTCTCACTAAGAGTCTTCTTCTTCAAAGGGCAAGATCTAACATGGTGCCCTTAAACCTTGCACTTGAAGCATACAATCTTGGTCGAATCAATAGCTTGTTCTTGGCCCTTCTTCTTGACGAACTTGTGCTTCATCTTGTCATTGGACTTGTTCTTGTTGTTGGAGTTGAATCCAAGTCCACTCTTGTCATGTGGAAGTCTTCGCACTCTCAACATGTTGTCGAGGGTGGAATTCCCTTCATGACACGTGATCAAGTCTTTCTTCAAAGAAGTGACTTGTGCCTTGAGCTCTTTGATTTCCTCTACGTGGTTAGTTTCAACACAAATACTAGAGGAAGTAGATGCTACATTGTTAGAGGAACAAGGCAAGGAATGTAATTCATCACAAGATTTATCAATATTGTGAGTGGATGAATTACTAGAACTAGCACATGGCAATAAAGCATTTTTACTAGAAATTGTGCTAGTGACCACAAGAGGCTCACAAGATTTTACCTTTGTAGAGATTGCCTCAAGAGCAACTTCTAGCCTAGCATGGGATGCTAGAAGATACTCATTAGAGTTCAAAAGATTTTCATGACTTTCTTCCAATTTTCCATACTTGCTAGATAGCAACTCAAGTTGAGCCCTTAGCTCAACATTCTCCTTCAAAATAGATGCTTCACATGAAAGGGAGTTAGTAGCACAAGCATCATTATCATTAGGAATGGAAGAAGACAATTTGACAAGCTCATTATACTTTCTTTTGAAGTTGATTGCCTCCTTAAGAGCTCTATCACGGGTTTCCTTTACTTTAGATAATTCTAAGGTAAGGGACTCCTCAAGAGATTTTGATTTATCCATTTTTAAGTTGGCAAGAGCATGGTCACATTTCTTAGTGAGTTTAGCAATCATTTTATTATTCAACTCCTCACTTGTTTCGAGTCTCTCCTCTAGAGCAACCCGAGTATCTTGCTCTTCCTTAAGAGCGATCTTAAGATTGTGGATCTCACCCGCGGAATCACGAGCAAGACCCCACCCTTCATCACAACGGGTCTCCAAGGCCTCAATTGTCTCCTTGCGCTCAATAAGGATAGTCATGATTTCTAAGAAGCTATCATGGGCATGTTTGTTATTTAAAAGAGCATAAGAGACAATATCAAAGTTCTTATCAATGGAGGCATCATTATCATTTTCATCATCAATATCATCATCATCATCATGAGATATATTGGAGTTCAAGGTAGGAGATACCTTAGACTCCTTAGCCATAAGGCAAAAGTGAGTAATGGACGAAGATGATGAAGAGTTATTTGAAGCGCTATTGAGGTCCATGTCTTGTTCCAACAATTGTTGGGATTCCTCTACATTGTTAGCCAAACAAGTACTAGAGGTAATAGAAGCATTTTTATCATGGCAACAGGACAAGAGAAGCATATCATCATGAGATTTAGTTAAACAACTACTACATGATATGCAAGGACTATAAACACTAGCATGTATGGAATTTGTAGTGCTAGAGAAGTTTAAGTCCAAAGATAGAGCATTGCAATATGACGGAGATGAATTATGGTTAATAGTGGAGTCATCATCAATAATGCAATTTCTATCACCACTCACCATGTCATTACCTTGTGACAAATCACATGTTGGTGAAGTGGAAGAAGACGTGAGCTCATCACGGCCGGAGGTGGAAGGACGACAATCATACTTGCTAATGTTGGACACATCATATATATCTTCAAGCTTTGTCCATAATTCATGAGCGTTCCGACAAGGCATGATTGACGCTAGAACTACATCACTCAAAACATAGATGAGACCATTAGATGCTAGAGTATCGAGATAAGAGTTTTTCTCATCCTCTAAAGATAATTCTTGGGAATCCTTTGGAGGAGAAAAACCCATATCTACAATTCTCTCTAAATTTGGATCCATGTCCCTAAGAAGATTAAGCATGCGAATTTTCCAAAGATCATAATTTGTGCCATCAAATATATAAGCGGGATTGTGCACTAATTCTCTAAACGACATCTTTACTCTCTAGGCGGTGAAGCCTAATAATGAGAGAACCTGGCTCTGATACCAATTGAAAGGAAAGACGTCGCCTGGGGGGGGGGGGGGGGTGAATAGGCGAGGTACACTTTTTACAATTTAGGTTTGATAAATGCGGAATAAAAACTTAGTGTTTAACTTATCAAGAACACAACCTAAATATACTAGGTGAACCTATGTGCACCAACAACTTATGCTAAGCAAGACAAGCAACAAAGTGATAACAAGGTAAATGACTTCAAGCACGAAGGCTATCACAATGTAAATGACTTCAAGCACGAAGGCTATCACAATGTAAAGTGCATAAGTAAAGAGCTCGGGTATAGAGATAACCGAGGCACGCGGAGACGAGGATGTATTCCCGAGTTCCTCCTTCTTAGGGGAGTACGTCTCGTTGGAGAGGTGTGAGTGACCACCACATGTCCGACTCAACGCCACAAAGGTCTCACCTTATTCTCCGATGAACTCGACCACAAAGGTCCAGGTTCACCTTCCACTATGAACTCCTTTGGGGCGGAGAACAATCCCGTACAACAACCTTGGGGCACACACCCACAACCGAATTGGGGGCTCCCAAATGACCACACAAGGTCTTGACCACAACAGGTCCAACTTGACCACACAAAGGTTCCAACTAGCCACAAAGGCCTTGACCACAAAAGGTCCTAACTGACCACAAAAGGTCTACGCCACAAAGGCGGCCACTAATGCGTCTAGGGTCCAATGACCTAAGAGTAACAAGCTCACGAATTTCACCACCACGAATCCTCGTGGAGGGTTCAAACCGATGCAAGATGCAATGGAAAGAGCACACAAAGTGCTCAAGACCTTCACTCTCAAATTCCAACAAAGCAACAAATGCTTATGGGGGAATAAGAGAGGAAGACAAAAGAAACCACAAAGGAGTCAAATCTTTCACTCACAAATCCCACCAAAAGCAACCAATGCTTATGGGGGGAGAAGAGAGGAAAAACAAATGAGTAGAACCACAAAGGAACTCCAAGATATAGATCCACTATGTTCCCCTCACTTAGAGGAGAGATGGATTGGTGGAATTGTAGATCTAGATCTCCTCTCACTTTTCCCTCAAAGATATGTAAGAATCATGGGAGGAAATGAGAGGGGGCAAGCTTTCCAAGGTCAACAATGGTGGAAGAGAGAGGGGAAAGTCATGCTAGCCCAAGGAAGAAGAAGGGGTTCCGACCCTAGGATATTTCTGGAAAGATCTCCGAAGTTTTCTGGGCGAAAACAGTACTGAAATCCGCGCGATTCGGAAACTTCCGACCCCGGGTCGGAAATTTCCGAACTCCCGAAAACTGCAGAAATACCAACACGAAAACGACAATATCTTGACCATCCGAACTCCGTTTTCGATGATTTTTGGCTCGTTGGAATCACAACGAAGAACTCTACAAGATAATATAGAGAAACATCATAGTCCAAGATGGGAGGTTAAAACCAAATGGGGAAACATGAAACCTCTCAAAATAGGAACAACCGGTAAAACCTCCAACATAAAAAACCAAGAAGCTTTTCATAAGAACTTTGTTTTTGATGAACTTGAGCTTGTTATGAAGATCACAACAAGCTCTGAAACCTCACAACGAGAAAATCCAAATAAGAAATAAGAAAGATGATATGCCAAGTATGCAAATGTTTGAGCTCTCCACAAATATGCGATCAAGTTACTCGCTCGAGAGCCCCTCTTGATAGTACGCCTATCCATCCTATAGCCCTATCAAGATCATACCTTTGCCTTGATCATTCCACTTGAGCTAGATGATGACGATCTTGATCTCTCCAAGTGGACCACCTTTCTTGATTGCGCATGCTACCACATGCTTGATGAAGACTTCTCCAAATACTCCCCCATACGCCATTATGGGAGAGCCTCGCTTAGCTTCGTCTTCATGTCAATCTCCAAGCTCCATTAGCTTCGTATTCATGTCTTCATTTCGACCTCCAAGCTAAGCATAAGATATCTCCGAAATGCTTCTCTTGGTCTTGCACTTCTTAACCTTGATGACGAACACCGCATGACATCATCCTCCATGAGCTCTATGAGATGTTCTTCTTGTTGCAAGCCCATGGGAAGATACCTAACTCCACATATAGAAACCACACACACACTTGGGTTAGTTCACAAAGCTATATGGACAATGGCTTACCATCCAAGAGATACATGATCCACTTGGTACATCTTGTAGCTTTGTGTGTTGATCAACATCTTGATCAATCTCGTATCATCCCATCTATCTTCATATAGGTGATGTCTTGACATCTTCAAGACATACTTGCAATATGCTCCCATCTATATTCATATAGGTGATGTCTTGACATCTTCAAGACATACTTGCAATATGCTCAACACAAACATTAGTCCATATGGATTGTCATTAATTACCAAAACCATACATGAGGGCACATGCCCTTTCAATATCGAAACCCGTCGTCAAGCAAGAGTCAAGAGAAACTTGGAAATCAAGTGTCACAAGCTTGAAGCCATCATTGGTGATGTTTCTCGCAAGGTCTCCACAAGAGGTCAATTGGCAAGCTTTAGTGAACATCAAGCTCATATCTCCATGGTGGAACCAAAGAAAGTCTTTGAAGCTCTTTAAGATCCGGATTGGTTGGAAGCCATGCATGAAGAACTCAACAACTTCAAGCGCAACAAAGTGTGGAATCTATTGGAGAAGCCAAAAGATTGCAAAAATGTTATGGGCACCAAGTGGATATTCAAGAATAAGCAAGATGAACATGGAATGGTTGTGAGGAACAAGGCAAGATTGGTAGCTCAAGGGTACTCTCAAGTTGAAGGCATTGATTTTGGAGAGACCTATGCTCCCGTGGCTCGCCTTGAGTCCATCCGTATCCTTCTTGCATATGCATCACATCACAATTTTAAGTTGCAACAAATGGATGTGAAAAGTGCCTTTCTTAATGGTCCCTTGAAGGAGTTGGTATATGTTAAGCAACCACCGGGGTTTGAGGACCCACACTTCCCAAACCATGTCTATAAAGTTGATAAGGCCCTCTATGGTCTCAAACAAGCACCTCGTGCTTGGTATGAGCACCTAAGAGAGCTATTACTAGACCGTGGCTTTGAAGTGGGGCAAATCGATCCCACTCTCTGTACCAAGAGAGTAAAAGGGGAGCTTTTCATATGCCAAGTTTATGTTGATGATATTATTTTTGGCTCATCTAACAAAGCTTTTAATGATGAATTTTCAAAGCTTATGACCAATAGGTTCGAGATGTCCATGATGGGAGAGTTGAAGTTCTTCCTTGGTTTTGAAATCAAGCAATTGAGTGGAGGGACTTTCATCTCACAAGCCAAATATATCCAAGACATGCTCAAGAGGTTCAAGATGCAAGATGCTAAAGAGAAGAGGTTTCCTATGGACACTAAATGTCACCTTGAACTTAGTCCAAAGGGTAAAGATGTCGATCAAAAACTCTATCGCTCTATGATTGGTTCTTTACTTTATCTTTGTGCATCTAGACCCGATATTGTGTTAAGTGTAGGAGTGTGTGCAAGGTACCAAGCGGCTCCTAAAGAAAGTCACTTGATAGCGGTGAATCAAATCTTCCGATATTTGGTTTATACCCCAAGGTTTGGTTTGTGGTATCCCAGGGGGTCCAACTTCTCTCTTGCTGGTTACACGGATTCGGATTGGGCCGGTTGCAAGGATGATAGGAAGTCAACTTCCGGTGCATGTCAATTCCTTGGGAAGTCCTTGGTGAGTTGGTCCTCCAAGAAGCAAAATTGCATATCTCTATCCACCATCGAAGCCGAATATGTGGCGGCCGCTAGTGCTTGCACTCAATTATTATGGATGAGGCAAACTTTAAAGGAATACGGTGTCCGTTGTGACAAAGTGCCTCTTTTGTGTGACAACGAAAGTGCCATCAAGATTGGTCACAACCCGGTGGAGCACTCAAGAACGAAGCATATTGAGATTCGGTATCATTTCTGTCGTGATCACATCAATCGGGGTGACATTGAGCTCGGTTATATTCCCACGAAGATTCAACTTGCCGATATGTTCACGAAACCACTTGATGAAGCAAGGTTCACATTTTTGAGGCATGAGCTAAATATCGTGGATTCGAGGAGCGTTGGTTGACTACCTTGCATGCACACCTCTATCTTAACTATATTTGATCTAGGTGTAGGCATGGACATAGGGGGAGTGCGGTCCTAATCCATTGGACTATCCCTCACCCCATTATGCCGATATTAAGAACTCTTTTTGTCTCTATTGTTCATTTTATGAATTGTGAGCTTAAATGGCGAGTAGTGGCGGTGAACCCAAGATATATCTTCGCGGTGTCACACCACATACACTCATACATGGTGGCCTCGGCCACCGACATCTTATTTGTGAAGATTTGATCTTTTCGGAGCTTTATGGTCTTTTTGCATATCCGTTGGTTTTATGGAAAACACACTCAAATGATGCTTCTTATTTGTTTTTGTGCCTCTTACCAAGTTTGAGTGTGTAGTACCATCTCCAGTGACTTTGTGTCTTCTCCCAGGCCTATCTCATCTAAAAACTTGCTCCTCTTGCACTTTGCATGTCCAACACAACAAATCTGGCTTTTTGGAGTCAGTGGGGCCGGAAACTCCGGTCTTCCAGGCCGGAGACTCCGGTCAGACTGAAGTTTCCGCTCTAAACACCGGAATCTCTGGCTCAGGTCGGATACTCCGGTCGTTTAGGCCGGAAACTCCGGCCTAGGCAGTTTCGCTGGACTCAACAGGGGATCGGGGTGAGGAGTTGACTCACAACTCCTCATTCACCCCCGACCCCAACCCTAATCCAGCCGCCGCCGCCTCCAAGAGCTTCTCCGGCTTCTCCCCGCCGCTGGAATCCGCCGTGCCACCGGCCCCTCCACCTCCCAAGTGCTGGGGACTCCTCTCCCTTGCATTTGACCTCCACCATGTCGGGAAAAGGTTCATCTTCTCTCTCTCTCTCTAGGTTTTCACTCTAGATCTTGTTTTGAGAGAAGATTTGCTTGTGTTCCTTGGTGTAGAACCTTTTTGTTGGCAATACAAACTCTTATTTGACAGCAGCAGTGGCCGTATGAGACAGCAGAGCACTATAGATGAGGAAGCCACAAAGCATGCTGCCCTTGGTGGATTTGATAATGAAGAAGAGGCCGAGCAAGCTCATTTTGACACTTTGTCCACTGTTTTGGGTATGGGGAAGATTGACTTTCGTCGGATGAGGTCGCAGCAGTTGTATGACTTGCCTCCCAACACAACCGACCCCAATTTTCCAAGGAGAGAGCAGCAGCTGATCATGCATGAGATATATGCCCGCATTGAGAAGCACATGGTGTGTGAGCAAAAGGTGTTGGACCTTGAGGCCTTGAACAAAAAGGCATATTTTCAGGAGGTTGTTTGGGTTGCTAGGAAGCTTGGTCTTGAGAAGCTCATCTCTTACACTCAACAAGACTATGATATTCAGCTCGTTCAGCAGTTCTTTGCCACAGTTGTGTTTGATAATGATGAGAATGTCACTATGACATGGATGACAGGACCTCACAAATGCACCTCCAACTTTGTGGAGTTTGGAACATGTTTGGGTTATGACTTCAAGGGGGCCACTACTCCGGTTGGGATGAGGATGCATGTGGAAGGGGCTGCCTACAACAAGCGCCGCTTGCGCCCCCTTTACTCCGTTGCATCATCGGTTGGCTCTAATCAAGACCTCCTCCCCACTTTCAACATCTTCCTTCGCATGGTTCGGCTTAATCTTGCTCCTCAAGCCGGGAATGTGGATGCCATTCGAGGAGGGCTTGTCAACCTACTGTATCATGCCTACAAGGTTCTCCAAGCCGGTCCGGATTGTCGAGGCCAAGAAGTTGATGTGATGGATTTCATCGAGTGTGAGATGCATTGGGCCATCTTTGAGCACAAGAACCCACTTTATGCCCCCTATGTGATGAAGCTCATCCTCCTCAAGGTGCCCTCACTTGATCGCTCTCGCTTCACCAAGCATGCCAAGGGTACCCTCCATCAACTCACGAGGCACACAAAACAACCGTCTTCCTCTTGTGCACCACCTCCTCCATCTAGTGACGAAGACGAGGCACCTATGCCTAAGAGGAGAAGCAAGAATGCCGACCCTCCCTCACATCTTCAAGGGAGGGCCAAAGTGAACTCGGAGGTGAGCAAGCTCTCTTGGTGGAAGAGGAAATTGCTTTGCATGGATGTCGCCATTCACAAGGAAAACCATGGGTCATATGTGAGAGAGAAGCACATCCTTAGCAACCAAAACATGATGATCAAGGAGCTGCGCAAGTTGAACAATGGTAGTATCACCCCTCCTCCGGAAGAAGATGAAGCGGGCATTCCTATTGTCTCCTCCTCCTCCTCCGACACGGTCCCGCTTGAACAATGGAACCAGAACGTCTTTCCTTGGGCTGATTATGCAGATGTGACCTCCTTTCCGTCCTCGTCTCGCAGCACCGGCAAGGCTCCCATGAACCTCTCCGACGAGGACTACAACCAAGAAGGAGATGACGACATGGAAGAAGACTCCGAGTGATCATCATGGGCTCGTTAGCTATGCTCTTTTCCCTTTTTGGCGTCTCGATGCCAAAGGGGGAGAAGTAGTTCTATTAGGTTCTCCGGGATTTTCTCCGGGATTTGCATGGGTTGGACACAAGCATGTTCTTCTATCATTTTATTGCGCTTGTGTCTTCTTTATGTTATTTGGAACTTATTTGCATTTTATATGTTGTGAACTATGTGAGTGTAAGACATATGGATTTCTATTATGTGTGGTTGAGTCTACTCTATTGTGCTATGGTTATATGGATTTATATCTTCAGTTTTATGCACAAGGTATGGTTTCATCTCTAAAACTCAACCCATATTTTGCTATGTCTTGGTTATGGTTATGAAATGTGTTGTTTACATATCATGTTTGCTATATTTTGTTGGAACTTGTCTCTATATGTGTGCATTTGCATTCCAAAGCAAATGATTTATATGCACACATCTAGGGGGAGCTTTTTCAGTTATCAAACATGTTTGTATAGTGAATTTTATTGCAAATCCGTGTGTTGTCATCTAACACCAAAAAGGGGGAGATTGAAAGGAAATTTTGTTATCTCTTAGTTTTGTGTGTTAGTTAACAACACTCTGGATGTTTTAATGTGGTGTTAAGTGATGCAGGTCTGTTTAGGTACAACTCATATGCATCGGCACCAAAAAGGAGAAAAGAGGCAGTACTGAAAAGAGGTGCTCAGCCCCTGGTGGAGGGCGGAGTCTCCGGCCTCATGGGCCGGAGTTTCCGCCCCCGGCTGAACTTTCCGGCCACTGAGGGCCGGAGACTTTCCCAGCCTCAATTGACGAAGAAGTGCTCAGCTCCTGGTGGGGGGCGGAGTTTCCGGCCCCAAGTGCCGGAGTTTCCGCCCCTGGCCAAAGTTTCCGGCCACAAGCCTCCCAGAGCTGTGCAAGCCCAGTTTAAGAAGATGGTACTCAGCCCCTGGTGTGGTCCGGAGTTTCCGGCCATTAGGGACCGGAGTTTCCGCCCCTGTCCGGAGTTTCCGGTCACTAGGACCGGAATCTCCGGTGTGAAGCTTCGCTGCAACGGCTACATTTCTGGAGGGGTATAAATACCCCTCCTCCTACCTCCAGCTAGGCTGCTCGACCAGAATCAAAAGTCCACCATTGTTGCAAGCTCAAGATTCAATAGATCTCCCAATCCTTCCACCCAAACTCGCTGATCTTCGGAGGATTGAAGGGGAAGGGCCTGATCTACATCTTCACCGAGCCGTTTTTCATTTCCCCCTCATTCACTTGAGGGACCATTTGCTAGGGTTTCCACTAGGAAAACCTAGCCCATTGTTGTACTTACATATTGTCTTTGTGACAGATTGTACCTGTTCGGGAGCGCCCAAGCCCTTTGTGGGTCGTGCCCCGAATCGTTGTTGTAAAGGCTCCGGACTCCGCCTCGAAGGCTTCCGATAGTTGAAGTGAACCAAACCTTTGTGGTGCGGTTCACCGGAGAAGAGGGTGAGGCCTTTGTGGTCGTTGAACCATTGTGTTGGTTCACACCTCTCCAACGAGACGTACTCCCATTTAAGGGAGGAACTCGGGAATACATCCTTGTCGTCTCGTGCTTTCACTTCGGTTACCTCTATCCTTGTTTACCGCCTTACTTTGTATATCGTGCTTAGTTGTTAGCTTGTCATATAGGTAAATTCACCGTAGTTGCATATCTAGAGAATTTACCTTTCGAGTCATGCTTAATTTGAAAAAGAACTAAAATTTGAATTAGCACCTATTCACCCCCCCCCCCCTCTAGGTGTCATACCGATCCTTTCACATCCTCTTCGGCGGCGTACTCTTGAGACGGAGTCTCGTGGGAGGCGGCGAAGGAGGGAGCCCCAACACCCATGGTGTTCATGTACTCGTCATCATCAACCCTATATTCATTTACAACCGGATTTGTAAAAGAAACAATTGACACACAAAATTGGACGCAAAAAAAGAGAGGTCAAAATTACCTCATGGGAATTTCATCGAGCACGTGGGAGGCGGCCGGCGTGGGGGTCGGAGATGGCTCGAAATCGAGCTCTTCCGGTGCCGGTGGTGGAAGGTCGTCGCCCGCAGCAGTGTCGGCTGCGGTCGATTGTGGCTTCGGGCCGCGGGCCGCGGTCGTCTTCTTCCTCTTCTTCGCCGCGAGCGCCGCCTGCGTCGGAGCTCATTTCCCGGCTGTCTTCGGACGAGGGGCCGCCGCGGGGTGCTCCACGACGCCGGCCGGCGCCGGATTCACCGGGGCAGACGAGGTGCGGGGCGCGTCGAAGACCTGCCGGCGACGAGGCGGAACCCTAGGGTTCGCCGCAGCCGCGGCGGTGCTCGCGGCGGCTCCGAGGGGCGCAGAGAGTCGCCGGCGGCGTGCGGTGCTCGGGGAAGGCCGCGGCGTCCCCTTCCATGGCGCGAATCGGCGGCGGCGGCGGAGAATCGGGCGGCGGTGGAGGGGAATCGGAGGCGTTCAGCGTGGCGGTTGGAGTCGCGCACGTAAATGGAAAGGATAGGGCAGCTCGCGCGGGGTCCTCTCTGCCCCAAATATGCGGCAGAGAGGAGTAAAATTTGGGGCTGCTTCAAAATAGGGCAGCTGATAAGGCAGCTGTTGGAGAGCGTTTTTTACCCTCTCGTACCTAAAAACGGTTTTTTTAGTACACGGAGGGCTCCTCTAACACGACCACGGATGGAGGCTTCCATGCGCTTCCGAGGCCTGCGTGCTTTGAAATAACCAGGCTGGCAAATGGCCCCCACGGCCGTAACCGACTTTTTACCGCCAAACGTAGGAAAAGTTACGAGCAGGTAAATATCTGAAATCAGTGAGAGGGACACGGTGTCAGGGACAGAGAAAATGCGGTGATTTCCTCGTTGCTTCCCTCGGAAGTCACTGTAACAAACAGCCGCCCCTCTCCGTCTAAAAATCCCCTTCATCTTTCCTCTCCCTCCTCATTCCACATCAGCACGCTCGCGAGGCAGAGAGAGAGACGCGCGGCGGCGGCGGCAATGGCGAACGAGTGGCTGGAGCTGGCGCTGACGATGGGGGACACCCTCGAGGAAGCCTACGCCTTGGAGGAAGCCCACGGGCTGATCGACCGCGCCACCACCAAGCTCCAGGCGCTCTCCCAGGTGCTTCGGGCGATCAGCCTGGGCGCCACGTATGACGCGGCGGCCGACGCCTACGTAGACCCTGAACTCCTGGGAGTCCACCCGGCCACGCTCCTCCAGGACGCCCGTCTCGACATCAGGCGCCGCAGCGCGCTCCAAAGCCAGGCCATGGGCGTCCTCCGCCTCTGCTGCACGGGCATGGATCCCGATTATGACGCGGAGATGGCCGAGAGGCTCAGCAGTCACAGCCACGACGCGGCCGGAAACGCCGCCCAAGCGCTGCTGAGGCTCCGCAGCGCCGCGTCGTTCGCCAAGGCGGCCATTGACGCAGTCGACTTGGCCGCGGCGCTCCCCCATGGCATCCCTCTCCGGCACGCTTGGTTGATGTCGGCCGAGCAGATGGAGAACGTCGCCATCAATGAGGTCACCACGGCGCGCAACCACGTGGTGACGATGCGGGATGCCCTCGCTCTGCTGCTCTTGGACAGCTTGGCTATTCTCGGGATCGCCTAAAGCGCTCGCGGCCGAGGAAACCAACTGCACAGTAAGCCTCTGTTGTTCGTTCCTGCAGACTGCAGCTGCAGGCCATCTAATTCGTCTGTTTTCCAGCCTCCCGTTCCTGTGTGCTAGCTAGAGATATCTGCAACAGCTTCTGCGTTTCGTTTCTGAATGTCATAGGTTGGATGAGACTCTCTTAACAATGAGTTTGTGTCTCCAGATAAATTGAAGAGTTTATCTGTGTGCTTATTACTGCTTGGATCATATTCACTTACTGCATGGTTCTGTTAAGAGTTTAGCAGGACATAGCCAAGGATGGATGTATGTCCAGTTGATTTGCTTCGTTGCTGCTCAAACCGATTTCGACATCTTCAGACTTGTGTTCTCACTTCTGTAACGCTACGCAACACTCTTTTGGGTTTGTTTTCGGGTTCTCGTGATGTATCCAGGTGGTGTTTGCATGGTAGAAAAATTTCAGAGTTTCTGAGTGCACTGGCACAGCCAAAAGATGTACATACGCTGGTCTTCAGTCACTGTTGGTGCTACTCTTCACCTGATCCCTCAAATATATTTGGAACTTAGATGTCCTGATAATTTAGTTGCATCAAGATGTCAGCGGTCAATTAGCACCTTGATCAGTGAATGGCGTTCTCCCCAGCGTAGCGGATCTTGTATCGATTTTACCTTTAGCATTGGAATTTCAGTTAAGTAATAACTAGAAACATACCCGCGTGTTGCGGCAGGAATATTTTATTTTTTTTACTATTTTTACCATGCAAATAAAGGAATATAAGACTCAAGGATATGAATTTATTTACAGAAAATCATAACTGTCGAAAGGTTAAATTATTTGACGTGTTTTTTTATATTTGATCATAAATTTATTTGGAACTTAGATGTCCTCATAATTTAGTTGCGCCAAGATATCAGCGGTCAGGTCAATTAGCACCTTGATCAGTGATTGGAGCGTAGCCGATCGTTTATCTATTTTTCCTTTAGCAATGGAGTTTCAGGTACAGTAATAATTCACCATCAAATAACAACAGGGGGCACTAGGATTTTACCCCAAATATGTTTGAATTTAGATGTTATTATAATTCAGTTGCGTCAAAATATCAGCGGGTACTCGGAACATAACCGAACCAGTACATATGAGAAGAGGAGCAGACGCGATAGGCGAAGGCTAGTAGGGTTTCCGTCGCGACCGCCGGCGATACCGTTGATCCGGTACCTACGAGAAGAGGAGATGCAGAGCCGATAGGCGAAGCCCACTAGGATTTCCGTCTCGACCGCTGGTGATACCGCCGACTTTTGTGCCTCCGATGGCCTTCTAGGCCTTGGAGGCGCGACGGACCCCGGACTCTTGCCACCGGAAGAGTTTTCGTTTATACTTCCATATAGTTTTTGTGTCTTTATCCGGGTGGTGAAGCAGCGGCTATATACCAGTGTCAGAATAAGTTTTTGTGTCTTTATCCGGGTGGTGAAGCAGCGGCTATATACCAGTGTCAGAATAAGGTACTCCTCGCTCTCTCTGCTCCAGTGGTATCTTTAGCGCCAGCGTAGGGTGCGTGGAGTTATGTGTTCGACGGATCTGTTGTCAGCTTATCCATTTTTGTGTTCGTCTATGTGGTTGCAGGCCGATGATCGTAAGCTATGTCCTCCATCACGATCTCGAAGCTGCATCTGAATAGACCTAGAGTCACTCAGTACATATGAACCCTTGAATAAATAAGAATTGAGAAGTATGAAATGTGGACATCATAACAAAAAAAGCAATTTCTTCTCGAGACACCCCGTCAGCCAACTTCTCTTCGTGATGTCAGATTATTCCGATCTACGATTCTCATTTTTGGTTCTCATTTTTGGCAATGGTTACTACTCTATTGCATTGGACCTTTAGGGTCTTTGCATGATAACTTTTCGTTTTTCTATTACAACAAGCTCTCATACAACAAGTTTTGCCTCCAGTGAGCAGTGAAGTGAGGGTGGGGCGAGGGCAGTGACGCGCCTTCGAATCAATCCAATGTTCGTAGTTGTCGTTATATGGTCAAATGACCTATTTATATTTTTTATCACTTATTTGGGTCTTTGTACTAATGTGGATGAAATCAGTGGTCTTGTTCTGAAAATATATCAGCGGTCAATTAGCACCTTGATCAGTGAATGGCGTTCTCCCCGGCGTAGCGGATTTTAAAAAATCTGTTTACCTTTAGCAATGGAATTTTAGTTAAGTAATTCACCATTTCAATAACGGACCAACAACGACATAGTAACTTGGATCCTTTTCCACACTCTGTTCTTAAGATATTTGAAAACTCCATTAATAGAGATTCTAACATCTGATGGCATCCCCAAGTATCTCTCATTAAGGGAGACATTTTAGACATTTAGAATTTCCATGATATCTTCCTATACACTGTCCGGGCTTCCCTTTGTAAAGTGAATAGAGGACTTTTCCATGTTCACTTGCTCACCAGAAGCATCACAATAAAGTTTCAACACATCTTTCACCTCTTATGCACCCTCCCTACTCGCTCCGATAAACAGCAGGATGTCATCTACAAAAACAACAGTGTGTGACTAATCACCGGACGAGATGGCACCACCTTAATACCACTTAAGACCGATGACTGATTTCTAGACTTCAATAGGAAAAAAAGCCTCTACTACCAAAAAAAGAGATAGCTAGGGGGAGATAGGATTTTCCTGACGGATACTCCTTGAGGTTTTTTCCTCTCCGCGCGCGTTAAGTTTGCGTACCCATGAGAATTATTCGAAATTTTGTTCGGATCTCATTGGGCTGGAATTGAGGCGATCATTAGAGGAAATGAAAGAGGCGGTTGGAGCTGATCGGACGGGATCGTAGAGAACTTTCCATAGCTGACTACTTAATTACCTTATCGGATTGGAAAGAGAAAAAAGTTGGATGGAAATTGGCTCAAGTTGCTCGCCTAAAAAAGAACCTGAACCCAGGAATTCTAGAAATTCCGCTTCTAAGGAATTTGAACTTTGGTTGCTAGACACGCCACTGCGACATCAACCACTGGACTACTGCCCCGTTTTTTGCTCACCTAAATCTATTCAAATTGTTCAGGTTAAGTGTATCACTCACGTGATTTAGAGAATAATTATCTCGCTTGTTCTTGTGATGAATGATCGGGAAAACAACCACATCAGAATCATTGAAATGGAAATAAATAGCTAATCAAAATTCATCTATATAATGTGTTCTAGTTTTGAGTGCAAAATGGTGTTGTAGTTGCTTCACAAAAAAAACATGTTTCCACATTTAATAAATGAAATTGGATTTTCCTTTCAAACATGTTAAATCTCCCTTGGGCAACATTATTTCCTTTGCCAGGATGCACACATGTGCAGAATATGGGCGAATCATCACAAACTATGTCATGATTATTTATCTTAATACACGATAGCTCTTTTATAAGAACACTTTTTCAAAATAAATTTTGTATTGTAAGTTTATGATTTTTCTTGATACTAGTACACTAAAAAGGAACATTCCTGCAAGATTTTTTGACTTTCTCTTCTCGATTTATGTATTTTTTCTCAGAAGAGGGTAACAAATTGGTTGCGTGACCATCATAGCCAAGATGTGAATTTTACGATATTTTTGGTGGCATTACATAGAATCATAGTATACTACGTTTATATGGGTTTTCTATATTTACGTACTTTTAAGACTCATACTCCTATATTTACTTCGTAGTGTAGATTCCTCAGGACTTATTTTGATGAGGTTTTGGAGTTATCAATGCAATTTAGGCTTGATCCTTGGCGGTGGTAAAAACTGATGTATGGATATTTGGAAACTATGTAGTACTGCTAGAATTTATAAGAAAAAAATCATTTAGGCTAACGGGCCAGTCTAAAAATACTTACATCAACTTTGTTTTACTGATGCAAATATTTAGAATACATTATTATGTACATAAATTATTTTAGAAGATATTGGTTATCGTAGGAACCAAGGCAACACATATCATTGTACAAATTTTGAAATATAATAATTATTTTGGAGGTCCTACATAGAATAGACCATGGTATCTAACAATATAAACACAAACACTTGAATTTGTGCAAAATATTGTTACATAATATATATTTAATTATTTATGATTGAAGAAGTCCCTTCATTTTCTTCTATGCGAAAATACCCATGTACCAAATTAAAATCGAAATAATGAAAGGTTAATATATTTGTATATTTGTTCAATGGTGAGAATGAGAATTTGGAGAATGACAGAAGCGATGTTTTTTTTCAGTATGGAAAGTTTATAATGGTGTAGAGTTGTCACCTATACTTTTCTATAAAAAAAGAGTTGTCACATATATTTCTATAGGCTGGTTCCATCTTTTAAACGAGACAAAAGAATATTGTCTGCTCTATAATAATAACTGATTGGTATTAATAAATATTTCATAGTTATAGTTTTATAAGAATCAAAGAAAAAATAATTATGTAACTTTCTATGTATAAAGTGCTAAAAAACATAGAGTAAATATTATGATGTCATTATAGAGACTGCGTTGACGTGCACGTCTAGTAGTATACTCAAAAGGTTGTAATCGTATTTAAAACATGCGCGTGCCGCGCCATTTACAAATAAAGTTCATCACACTGCATAATCAACTAGGTAGGTAATTACATAGAGATAGAAAGAAGTAGCTCAGCTAGGGAACAAACCAACTAGGTTTGGTTGAATATTCCGCGTTGTCGTTGATCCGAGGTCTATATATGCATTCGAATTTGTTCTCTCGCGTGTCGTAGCAGTATGCTGCCGTAGTGGGTTCGCGGTGCCGGCCGAGAACACAGTAGATCTGAGTTCCGCTTGATGTGTTGTTCTTGCGAAAGGCTGTGTGGTAGCCATCCAGGAACAAGTCGTAATTGCCACCGATGCAGTCCCATGTTACTTTGCGCCAAGCGATGCCGTTGTCGTCCTCAGACTTCGACCCTAGCTCGAAGACGTCCAAGCCCTCCAACCCCGATGATTTCCCGCTGGTCCTGACCAAGAGCACCTTACTCGGCAACACAACTAGATTCAAGTAATGGAACTCGCCAAGATGAGCCTTAATGGGGAAGTCCAAATAGGATGAAAGTTTGAAGGTCGCTTGTGGTACATCAATCTGGTAGAGGAACTTGAGTGTCGTGGCTTCGTACACATTTGTGACTCCGTGATGTTGCAAGCCGTAGAACTTTCCTCGGAAGTAGGCAAAATCAATGAAGTCCCTGAAACGCGATGAACATCTTGCTATCTCTGTCCAAGCCGCATCTCCAGGCCGACAGAAAACCATGCCTCTTATGCCTACTAACCACCTGTGGCACATCATGATCATCATGCCATCTGTACTCACTTCAGGAGCGCCGGGTGGAAAATGCACGGCGAAGCGGAAGGAATCCGAGAATTCGAGATAACTATGAAACAAGAATGTAAAGGATGGCTCATCGATCTCTATCTTGCTCCGAGGAAGCCAGTGGATTCCGCGCTCGCTTGCGTCGTCAGTATAGTGCACATATCTGACATGCGTGGTGCCGGAGGTGGCGTCGGGGTCGCGGAAGGCGTTGATCTTGGGCAGGACAACGGTGGTTCCCGTGGCCAGGTGAGAGAGGCGGCAGGACGCATCACGGACATCAACGACGACCGACCACCCGCGCGACAAAGGGAAGACGAGGGCGTATTCTGAACCAGCACGGGGATCCCGAGGAGCAGGAAGCAGAAGACGCGGCGCTTGTCCTACTGCAGAGCGCCATGCCCGGCAGACGGAGCGGAACACGGTGTGTCCGGTAACGGCATCGCGGGATCTCTTGGCGATAGGCTCCAGGAGATCGGAGGGGAGGTCCAACCAGTCGGGCTGTTTCTGATCAGACGCCATGGTGGTGTTGTGTGAAGGAAGAGGAAGAGGCAGATTGGTTCGGTTTATGCTGCGGCTTTTTCTAGCGGAGTTGTTGCCGATCTATACGACGTCGACTATGTTTCTGGCCTGGAAAACCCACGTAGCTCCGGTTACCGGTTGCTACGCAATTTCTTTAGGGGAATCCTGTAGCTAAACGTTTTCTTCCTAGGAAATGTTGTCTTTTTTGTTTTGGTGGAGAGGCATAAAGCGTATCCATTAGGTTGCAAGCAGCGGTCTGCAAAGACCGGCAAATCATGAGTTTAGTTCAAAACTACTTATGTTAGTTTTCCTCACTCTTGTCGAGCTCGCTTAGCTTTCCTCAATTTTGCCCCCCTTCGCTCTTTCCACACTCAAGGAATTTTCCGCAATGGAGCAATGTTGTGTGGCGCTGGAAGGTCTACGGGTTGTCAACTTCTTTTCTTGAAGAAGAAACAATAACTGTATCTGAGAAATAAGCATCGGCTAACTCCGTGCCAGCAGTCGTGCCAAGTTGGTTTGACCGTCACTTGGCTGAGTTGACGAGTCAGACCACTTATGATGATGACAAGCAAGTTGGGACGATGTACCCGGTAGTTGATTCACATGCTCGGATTAGTATGTTTAGTCACACCTCGCTAGTTTGGAGGTGAACAACCGATTTATAAGCACGATTGTGCGTGTGCATTTAAAAAAGTATGTTTATCTTGGGGCTTTTATAAAATCAAATAGGCATCCCAAAAAGCCTACCCGACTTCTGAATGGCTCTAAGATTAAACTTTAATTGTTTATTAACTTAATTATAAATATTAGATAACTTCCATTCAATATTTAGTGGTTTCTTATGTTTACATATAATTCATTGATTAATACGTCTGACGAGGGGTATCCCCATCAATACCCATGATTGATAGCCTAGGGTTAGAGTTATGAGGTAGAGAACGCGTAGTGTTAGTAGATTCGTCGGCTGACAAGCGGGAGTTACCCAGGTTCAGTGCCCTCGACTGAGGTAACACACCTACTTCCTGCCTGTCTGTATTGATTGTGAATATGCGGTGAGTACAATGGTCTAGCGAGATGTTGATCTCGCTAGGGTTTGGTGGTTCTGCTTGGGCGTGTCCTTGATCGGCTACCCTCCTGTCCCTTATATAGGGGTACAGGTCTCGGATACGCAACCGACTAGAACTACAAGTAAGGAAAGTATAACCGACTATGTCTATCTATGGTAATAATCTTCGTCTTGGGCTTCGCTTGTTTGGGCTTCTTTAGCCTATTAGCAATTGGGCTATAGTCATCACGTGCACCGGGTGCCCACACGATAGGGTACCCGTTTGGTATAAACTCGTCATTAGCCCCCGAGTGCTTGGCTAATTCGGAGAATCAGTCATGGACTCACTACGTAGTGCACGTCTCATGTTTATGCTTTTGATAGTTTATTTTGTCTTTTGACTGTGAATTATGACAAAGGATTTCGACTGAGTAGGCCTGGATTTACTCGATGAGTCGAAACCAGCTAACTGCACTTTGGGCAAAACCTTACTAGCCTTCAATCAAATTCGAGTCCTTGGGCTCGAACCTGGAACATACTGGACAGACTCGACTCAGGCCACTCGATGGACTTACTGATTTGTTCTGCAGTTTTAACTTTGCTACCCAGCGCGTCCGCCGGGATTTCCATCGCATCTGTTGACGCGGAAAGTATAAGGACTTAACACTGCCGGAGTGGTACTTAGCCTAGCTCGACTAGTCGGCGGGTCTTACCTTTGCATTTTTACGCATGCAGCATCCGAAGTGTCATCGATTGACATAATTCAGGAATTCTTTTGAACTTTTGCTTTCGACTAAGGCAAGTCACTTTATCAACTACCTTTTTTGCTTTTTGATTCTATCGGGTGCACGACAGTGCTCCCGATGGGAGCAGCCCCGAGATTGTGCTTTATTGCTGGTAATGAAGGATAATCTCATAATTTGTTCTTTCTTACTTCTATGGTAGTCGAAAACTTTTTACTCACTCCCGATGGGAGCACACTCGACCACTGTAAGAGCGTTCTGACTTAGTGCCTAGCCGAGAGACGTTGGCATGTTTGCGCATGTTTGTCCAGTCGACCAACCGTCAACTGGGCTCTTATGATTATGCTGCTTCTGCTAGTTTGGGTGACGTCTCACATGACGTCTTTGGCGTGTATGCAGAGCCTATGACAAGACATGTCATTGTGGGCCCCGCTTTTTGACCTCGGTGGACGCCTGTTCAGTTTTGATTTGACTCGCCGTGGTGAAATTTCCGCGGGCGTGATCATAACCTCCTCGTTTTTCGTGCGTAGTGGGCGGCGTGGGCAGCGACGGTTGCTCTTTGATTATGACACGTGTCCAAGGTATCGTGCGCGGACGGCTGAGATCTTTTCGCGTGCTGTGGTAAATACAGATCTCTCCGCTGTTTGCGTTTTTACCTTGCCATTTGCCTCCTCTGCTTCCTGTTCTTCTTCTTCCTTATGCGCTCGCGCTCTGCTCGTACTCCCAAGAAGTTCTGTCGCCATGGATCCCAAAAAAGCACCTGCTGCTGCTGCGCCGCCCTCCACCGCTGTGGCCAGCAAGAAAAGGAAAGGCGACATGACTGCTGCCGCTGACTCCACCGCCGCCCTGAAGAAAAGTTCGGGGGACTGGGCCAGGTCCTCCGTCACGGAGAAGAAACTGGCGGCGCTCCGGAAAGAGGGTCTGCTGCCTCCATCTGAAGAACTCGCTGCTCGTGCTCCTTCCAACAAGGAGGTCTTCCCCGAACCACGGCCCGGCGAACGGGTATGTTTCGTCGAGTTCCTCCCTCGCGGATTTGCCCTGCCGTTGCACGATTTTGTGCGTGGGCTTCTTTATGCGTACGGGATACAGATCCACGATCTTGTCCCCAATGGCGTCTTGCACATTGCCTGTTTTATGGTGATGTGCGAATGCTTTTTGGGGGTATCCCCGAGCTGGCCACTATGGAAATCCATCTTCCAGGTGCGTCATATGTGCCGTAACGGCCGTGTGAACCCTGTTGGAGGGGTTGGATTCCAAGTGCGGAGCGACTGCAAGTATTTCAACCTGAGAACAGTCGAGTCCGTGCAAGGATGGAGGTCCAAGTGGTTCTACGTCCCAGTCGACCAGGATGTACGGCCTGGGTTTTCGATTAGGACCACCCCTGTGAAGACGAAGGCCTGGGAGCATAATCTTTCGACTGAAGAGAAGAAGGAGGTTGCTCCCCTTTTGAAGAAGGTCAAAGAACTGCTGGGCACTGTTCGCGGTGTCCAGTTGATGAGTACTTTCTTGAAGCGTCGTGTGTGCCCCCTTCAGCAACGCGCCCACCCTATGTGGCAATATGAAGGCACTCATGACGTGACCAGGATAAGCGCGGTGGAGCTATCTGAGAATGAGCTCGACTCCCTTGTGAAGTCGATAACTAGTCACAAGACCGATGAGGTCATTGACAATGAGTTCTCCACCGCCCCCTTCGATTTGATGAATGCCCTTCCTGAGGTGAGTGTTCTGCACTCGATGTTCTGTTCATAAGCTTCATGTCTTGTCCTTCTTGTGATTTGTCTCTCTCTTATGTTTGATTTGTTTTCTTTTGTTTGCAGGGGCATTCGACTGTGACTACACTTCCTCCTCTTCCTGAGGCCGGTCCCGCTGAAGAAGCGACTGTGCTGGAGGAGGGGAAGAAATCTGTTGACTCGCCTCCTGCCGCTAATTCCTCGTCTTCGGAGCGCACCGAAGGTGATGGCGATGGCCAGAAAGAGGTCGAGTCCGCCCCCGAGCCCGTCCTTAAGCGGCATCGGGTGCATTCCGAAGAAGATTCGAGTTCTTCTTCGGGAGATGGTATGCGCAGAGGGCTTGTGGGCTCTGGCGTTTCTTCACCTGTGAAGGATGCTGTTCCGCTAGCCCAGTGTTCGCCGCCACCTGCGATTGAGTTGGGCAATTTTGGAGGTCTATCCTTCAATATTGATCCCAGCTCAGATGAGGAGGACCAAAGGTGAGTGTTTTGTGTTCGCGTCTCTTCCGTTTTTGCATTAGGCCTCTTTCTTGTTTCTTTTGACTGACATACGCCTGTTGGTAGTATCAGCGCCGAGCAAGCTCATGTATCCCCAGCTATGGAGAAGACGCCACCGGCCTCCCCTCATGCTGAAGTTGCTGCGAGTTCTTTGGTGGCTGCGGTGGCTACCACGGTATCAACTCCTCCCGCGACTGCTCAGACTGCGGGGCCGTCTTCCTCTAAGACCACCTCGTGGCTTGATCATGTAAGTTCCCCTAATGTTTGTGCCTTGTGGGTGTGTTGACCCTAATGTTTCGTATGCATGATGTACTTCTCTCGTGTAGCCTGCCGTAAGTGGCCTTGTTGCCGCTGGGAAGGCATTTGTGCAGTCTGAGGAGGATCGAGTCGCTCTCGGCTCCCGTTTGGAAGAACTGAGCAGTAAGTCTTTACCTTTTTTGTTTGCTGTGTTTGCAATTCTACTCCCGTGTTTTTGAATTTTGTTTCGACTGTGTGTTATATCACTTCAGAGGAGAATGCTGCCCTTGCGAAGCGTCTAGACGATGCGGAGAAGAACCTTGCCGCTGAGCAGGCGCGTGTGGAGAAGGAGCTTGAAGAGGCTCGGAATTCTGCTGCGACCTGCGAGGAGGAGCGTGCCAAGCGACTGCTTGGCTTTATGCGTGAAATTGGAGGTTAGTAGACTTCTGCTATAGCTGCATCTTCTCTTGTCCTGGCTTCTTCTGAGGTTTCATTCATTTGATTTTATGAAGGTTCTTCTACTTCTGCCTCTTCCGGCGCGGCGAGTGATAATTTGTCACTTGACCATGTGATCGAGGAGCTAGGCGCAGCCATCCAACGCACTAAGGGCTCGTTCGACATGTCCACGGAGACCCTTAGTGCCGTTTTAAAAGAGGTGCTGCCGTCGACTGCAGTTCCTTCGAGTGCACAAGGATTCGCGGATATGCTCGGTCCAGGCACGGAGACCATGAAGGCATTCTCGCGCACTCAGACGGTACGCGGCTCTGTGTCCACCCTTCAGCTCCTTCTTGCTAACAATGTCGACCTCGACTATGAGCGCATCTTGTGTGACTTCCCAAAGAAGTCAGATGGGAAGCCTCTGCTGTTGAAGAAGGTGGCTGAGCGCGCCTCGCAACTCTCCCAAATTTGTATTAAAACCATGGAGCGTAGGGCCGCGACTTGTGTGGTGAAGTCCAAGTCGCGTGGGGACAGAGGAGAATCTGCGTCTCATAACTAGTTTTTATGTGCCTTGTAATAGCAACTTCCAAATGATGTGGGAACTTTTGATGTTTCTAATGTTTATGATATTAGAGCTTTTGGCCTCCTTCCATGTATGCCTTTGTTTTGATTTGTTCGTTCGATCTGAGTTATGCCGTCGCGCTTTTTTGACAGTCAATTGACTCCAGACCGGCAGAGGGTTCTCAGTCGCAGGTGGATCCTGCAGTTTCTGCCCATGCGGCTAATGACGCCAATGTTTTGGCTTATGCCAAGAAAAAGGTTGTGACGCTGGAGCGAGAGTTGAAGACCGCTAAGGCTGAGCTTAAGATACTTCGGGAAAGGCCAGCTCTTGCCACTCAGCGTGAGGTCTATGTGCTTGGGGAATTAGACCACTCGAATAGGCAACTCGAAGGTATTGAACCAATCGATTGCTTTCTGGTTTATGCGTGGTTCTTTCTTTATTCCTTTGTTTTGAAATCTTGTTTGTCTATAGTGTTTGTTGATAGCCTTGAAGATGAGGCGACGCGGGTCAGAGAGCGTCTGGACAACGCGACTGAGAACGCAGTCACCGGCCCTCAACATTTTTGGCTTGACGAGTACCACGCCACTATACTTGCGACCCTGAAGGATCGCGTATGGCGTGGTGCTATCTTGTTGGAACGCTGCCGGTCTGCTCTTATTCGCGTTAATCATTTTTTGTTCCCTGAAGGTCCGCAGCATCAAAAGATTCACGCACCAGTAGACTTGTTTCGATCTGCGGAGCCAATTCGGGCGGCTGTGACCCGAAGGGTTGTTCTTGGGGCCAACGCGGCCTTTGCATATATGCGGAGCCAAGATTATGGGCGCGCTTCTTCTTCTTCACGATCTGAGCTTCGACTGGGAAGGATGAGGAGGAGTAGATTTTGTAATGTGTAGAGTATATAAGCCCAGCCCCCGAGTCTGTCGAGCGGGTTTTTGTAAAAAATGTAATATGTATGTATACCTTCATGATCCCAAATTGTAGAGTAATATGATTTGAAGAAAGGAATATCATAGTGTGTTTGAGATTTTTGATTTCAACAAAGTTTTGTTTTGCGGCTCGGTCCCCGAATATCCATGGGGCTGTTTTGCTGCTTATGAGTAAGGCTCCATCTCCTAGCGTCTCAGCGACTGAGCTATTTGCGTGCTTTGAACACGGCGCAGCCCTCGAGCACGTCGAGTGGGGTATGTGATAGGTGAAAGCTTTTGTATGTAACCAAACCTCGAGCGTCTCGAGTGGTTTAGTGTGCAATTTTAACTTCGCCCATTGTTCTGTCAGCGAGCGCGCTGTATTTTTTTTTGAGCTGTTTGTGAACAGCTTTTGAAACCTAGCCCCCGAGTGTATCGAGTGGGGCGTTTTGAGCGTATCGTGACGATAAAGTATGTGGATAAAGTACGAACGAACATTTTCTTTTCTGGAGAAATTGGCCAGCAGGCCGCCTCATTAAAAACTGTAACACCCCTCCCTAGCACCACTTGCCAGCGAGGCGGTCGTCCCGTGCGCCAGCCCAAGATATCTGGCCGCACGTCGCGACAGTGTAACATACATGATATCATTACACCATCAGGCACATAAGTGCTACAAAAGGGTTTACAAGGGGCCAACGAGGCACGACAGAATATCGAGCCAAGCATGGCACAGGTCAGAGTTTAACTGACAGCGGAAGAAGAATTGAGGCAACGGCTTGGAGCGACTCCATTCCCACGGGCATCTGGCTGGACTACGGATTCCTAGCACGCACGCTCTTGCTCCATCTCCTCGCTAAGGTAGAAGATGAATCCTCGCCGACATCTGGCCACAATCACAAGGCCCGTGAGTACATTACGTATGTACTCAGCAAGAGGTAGTCCCTTGCTACAAACAATCCAACAATCATGCAGCAAACAATCATGTGACAAGTTATTCGTAAATAAAATATCCTACGACATGGCAAGAGTCAAAGCTAAGCAGAACAACATAATGGTAGCATGGCATTGCAAACAACATGGCATGAACAATCAAAGGGTGTCAACAATCAAGCATGGCATAAGTTCAGAATATAGCATGGCATATGTTCAGAAAATAACATGGCAAGAACGAGTCCAATCTTAACGGTTGGACTTAAATATCGACACCGAGGGGCGGTGTCCAAAATGCATAGTTCACACGGGTAAGTTCACAATTCCGGGCACTCTGGCCCCTCGCCAACTCTGGCACAACACTTAGACTCCACGAGTCTCACAACCTGTTTCAACAACCTGTTGCAAGTTCATTTGTAAAGTTTTTCCCGTGACAAGACTGACTCTAAGTGTGACTCGACCCAAACTTGTCCCGTGACCTGGGGACTAGGCTAGTATCTAGATTGACACTCTCAAGAGGTTGCAACAATACACACGCTGGAGTATAAAGAAATCCCGCCGGTACCGAAGTACTAAACCATTCCTGGCGACAAGTATAACTCCACACTCCCCAACGGTCCACAAAATCAAGACGCCCCCTGTATAGTCACTGACATGCCCTACGGGCCTTGTCTTAGGCTGAACTAAAATTCCGGCACGTCCCCAACCTATGAGCGACGCCGAGCTCCGGAACCATCACAAGACCAGCCCCGACCACACAGGTAACCGACTAGACTCACCAAGGGGTGACATCAAAGGGGAATCCCGATAATGCTACTAAGCTAGGTCCGCCCATACAGACGACGCGTGACTGAGCAATGATGTTTGGTGAATGGCACCGCTGACTCAATCTGGTCGAGAGAAGTGATTAAGTTCTTAGTCAAGTTTATCGAGATCTTTCCAAAATATGTTTCCACAATAATGAATGCAAAACCAGATTTTTCAAGTGCATCAACAAAACAATGTCAGGGTGATAGCAAGCAAATTTCCACATGATCATCACAGTATATATATATCACATATCAATAACAAGATAGATATATATAACATAACAGAAGTAAACAAAGTCAAGTTAAACCGACCGGGCATTCGCGGCGGGTGTGCCGGAATCACCTCGTGTCGTCTTTAGTTGGTTATTAACAGGCACAATATATCATACAACAGGAGCAAACAAGGTCCGATTAAACCGACCGGGCATTCGCGACGGGTGTGCCGGAATC
This sequence comes from Poa annua, assembly GCA_026929855.1. Classification (NCBI taxonomy): domain Eukaryota; kingdom Viridiplantae; phylum Streptophyta; class Magnoliopsida; order Poales; family Poaceae; genus Poa; species Poa annua. Next base: position 37,786,307 of record CM049438.1, read on the forward strand.
ACCTTGTGTCGTCTTTAGTTGGTTATTAACAGGCACAATATATCATACAACTGGAACAAACAAGGTCCGATTAAACCGACCGGGCATTCGCGGCGGGTGTGCCTGAATCACCTCGTGTCGTCTTTAGTGGGTTGTTAATATCCACCATTCTATTGACGGCGGCGGTACTCCCAGTCCAATGTCTCAAGAATGGTGGGGTTAGCACATAATAAACAACACAATATAAATAAGTCAGCGGGTTAGATGAGTCAGCAAGTTAGATCAGCAGCACATAAACACACGACATGATCATAGCAAACAAGCAAATAGACAATCAAACATTATGGGACAGATCATAGCAAGGGGTTAGCTTGTCTCCGAAAACGGTTTTGAAATGGTTCCGAAAGTTCCAGACTCGCCGCGGGTCGGAATCCTGAAGAACACCTAAACCACGAAGCGACAACGACGTATTAAATAAAATCTACGAAACTAAATAGCTCCAAAGATAACAAGACTAGTACCACGGGCTAGATCTTGACGAGATACGAATTTAGAAATTTGAATCAACTAAAACGGAGCTACGGTTTAGGAGATACGAGTCTACGAAGTTGCTCACCAGAAGAATAAACAGCATGCGCGAAAAAACAGATCGGGCCGGTTCGGCCGCTGACGGGCCTGCTGGCCTGCTACGGGCTGCGCACTGCGCGCAGTGCTGGGCTGGGCCGGTTGCTCTGCTGGGCTGGCTGCTCGCTGGGCTGGCTGCGGCTGCCTGGAAAAGAAACGGATCGATCGATCCAGGAGCGTTGACTCCCGTACTCGTACGCGTACGCGCGGGAGCAGCGCGGCGAGCACGCCGGCTGCCGGTGCGCCGGCCGGCCAGGAGGCGGAGGGGACGGCCCTGGTGCGGCGAGGGCCACGGCCAGGGGCAGCTTGGAACGGCGGGGACGTTCAGTTGCGGCGACGCGGGCGCTCTCCGCGCCTCCTCGCACGCACGCGAGTCGTGCGCACGCACGGGAGCAGTCGCGGACGGCTCGGCCGAGCTCGCCGCCGGCTGCTGCGGCGCGTGGAGGTGGAGCGGAGGCTGGACCGTGCGGCGGCGTGCCGTGGCCATGGCTGCGAGGGCGGCGGCGGGATGCCTCGTGCGCGTCATCCGCGAGCTCCGGCCAGCGGAAGAACGCGACGAACGCGACGAACTACAACTGCTAGCCACGAGTGGAGAGGGAGAGCACTCGTGTGAGTTATTTTGGAGGAGCGGAGGCGAGAAAATGAGCTGCTGCTACTGCGGGAGAGCCCGGGAGGGAGAGGAGTTAGGTTCCAGCCATTAACAGCTCGTAGGTGCAACGCTCCATGTCCAAGTCTTGAATGGGAGGGGATAGGAATGAGGGAGAGTGGGGCGGGGAGCTGGCTGAGGGAATGGAGATATTTTGCCGCGGGAGAGATTGGTTGCACTCATATAGCCGGGGATGGTGCTCTTCATTCATGCCACTGGTTGCTCCAAAACTTGAACGAAGGGAAGAACGGGGTGAGGCTGCGGTGGGAGCACCTAACACAAAAACAGAGGTATCTATGGGTGGCTAACGAGAAGATCTACGGCACTGCAACAGCCTCACGCTCTAACGATGCAATTGGTAAAACAAATATTTTCGAAAACCACACGCACAGAAGGTGTTCGACAAAACGACCAGGATTTTGCGGAACTCAGAAAAATCCCAAATAATTACCACGTGGTAGGTTCGGTATATGGAGAGTGTCTATGGAGTTTGAGCACATTTGGAGGTGTGGAGAAGGGTTTTGCAAAATAGCCGCTAAGCCGCGTACCGACATCGATATTTGGGTTACAAAGGAAGTATGTCAAAACTTGCTCAAATGAATTTGGGTTCAACTGAATAAGTGTAGGAAATGCAGAAATATGCAACTCTCTAAAATATGAGAATTTTCCGAGACTTCTAAGTTGCCAAAATAAATTGGGATCGAAACCGACATTTAACAGTCTACGTCGGAAGTGGAAATTTGGTACTGGAGTATGGAATGATTTTCGAGCGGGTCATCTAGAAATAGGTAGGAGAGTCCTCCGGTATCCAACGAGAGAGAAAATCCTAAGTCAAATCGTCTCGAAAGATTTTAGAAAACATTTGTTAAAATTAGAAAAAGTTTTCCGGCGTCCGAAAATAATTTAAAATTCGGTCTAAAATTTTCGGGGCGTTACAAAAACCTTCCAGTCCCCTTAGGTACCCTGGTAAGGAAAAGAGCGCGTCTGAAACCTGCTGGCTCTTCCGACACACATGCCCTGTTACATTGGTTTGATATGACTACTGACTATTGGAGCAACGCCAGTGGGCCAGATCTTTTGAATTGCGTGGAATTTCTTGAATCATTAATTTGCTTGTGCCGTCTCCATCAGTTATGAGGGATTCTTCTTGTGCTGCGGTTGTTTTGTGCTCCTTTGTCCGCCTTAGCTGAAGTATCGTTCTTTCTTAGAATGGAGTTTCTGTCCATGGCCGCATGATGTGCCTTTCTGCATGATACTCGAGTGGCAGTGTTGCTTGTGCTCTGCCGGTCTTCCGAGTGCGTTCCTTATCTTGGCCTCTTGGGCCGAGATATTTATGATGACGCTACTTGGGATACCCAAGTTGAAGATGATAACGTTGTTGTCTATGACTGCGGTCGGACTTGCGACTGGCGTGGCTAGATGAACTGTTTTTGCTATCGCCCCGATTGCAGGGTCGTCCTTGTCCGGCTTCTTATTTGTGATGACAACTGTTAGAGTGGGCTGGGGGTGCCACTTTTTGATCGATCTATGATTGATTCGTCTGAAGAACGTGCCCGGTGGTAGCTGCGCCTTTGTCGACCCGATGTTGGCCAATTTGCTCGCCTGTTTGTTGTGAGTGCGTGCCACATGTTGCAGTTTGCAACTGCGAAACCTTTTTTGCAGCGTGTCATAGTGGTCTTGATATGCAGCTAGGTTGCCCGTCTTGGCCCTGCCTGCTCCTATTGCGTTTTGTGCAATTATGCTGGAGTTTCCGCGGATAATAATTTCATCTGCTCTTGAAGCTTTTGCCAGTCGCATGCCTTGAAATAGGCCTTCATAGTCTGCTTCGATTGATGGAGAGGAAAAATCTATTTGCAAGATATAATTAATTCTTTCACCGTTGGGTGATATGAGTGTCATACCTGCGCCTGTGCCTTTTCTCCCTTTCGATCCGTCAAAATATATTACCCAGGTATTGGGTCTGTTGAGCTCGTCGATCTGTTGGTTGTCTTCCCCCTCCAATGGTTTGACTGTCCATATGGCGTGTACATCGTGTATGACGGTTGCGACTGCCTGTTTTTTAAGCTCTGGCTCCATTGTGGAATTTCTGTCGGGTGATTGTTCCTCAAGAAATTGCTCCATTCCAAACGCTTCTGAGATTTTGCAGAAGTCTCTGTCGCAGGAGTCTGATCTCTGGAAGTTTCCGTTGACTGTGATCACCCCCTTTGGGCCCGGCATCTTTAATTTGAGGTATGCGTAATGTGGTACGGCCATGAATCGAGCGAACGCCGGTCGCCCTAGTATGGCATGGTATTGTGATTTCCAGTCAACGACTTCGAAGTCAATTGACTCGCTCCTGAAGTGCATTGCGTCTCCAAATGTGACATCGAGTTGTATTGTCCCCTCTGGCCGTATAGCTTTGCCTGGAACAATGCCGTGGAAGGTGTTTGCTGATTGTGGTAAGTTCTCAACTGACCTATTCATCCGACGAAGTGTGTCGGCGAATATTATGTTGACGCCGCTGCCTCCGTCCATGAAAATTTTGGTCATGGCATATCCGTTAATTTGCGCCTCGAGTACCAGAGCGGCGTGACCTGGTCGATAAACTGATGGCGGATGATCTTCTCGACTGAACGCAATCGTCGTTTCAGATCCTCGTAGAAATTCTGGTATGGCGGGTGGCGCCATAACTGCCATGTTAACGTGTCGAGTATAGAGTTTTTGCTGCCTGTTAGAGGGGAGGCCTTTCTGAATCATGTAACATCTGCCCCTTAGGCTTCGGATATTGCTCCTCCACGACTTGTGATATGTGATGTATGGCGCCTGCGATCTGACTACTCGTGTTGTGTGGAGGGGGAGGTGGAAGCGCGGCGATTGATTGTGGTGGTGGTGTTGCGTATGATGGTGGAGCGGTCGGCGGCGGATCCCTTCTGAGTCGCTTCAGGTAGTCTGCTGCTATCTGCTCGAATTCGCGGCAATTTCCCATGGTATGATTGGATATTAACCTTCCAGTCGTCGGGTCTTTAAACAGGTGCAGCCTGCATTGATCTTCCATCTTTTCCTGGAATGACTTATCTGGTTTTGGATCTGATCGCTTGCGCCAGTCTTGTTTTCTGTATCCTCTACTATACTGATTACGATCTCAGCTGTTGTGACGGTCGTCTACCCGGTGGTTGTGATGGTCGCTGCTTCGTGTGAGCTCGCCTTCCTATTTACTGTCCAAGCTGGTGCCGATGATCACCCGGTGCTCTGGGTTAGCCGGGTCCACCACGACCTTCTTGGTCTCCTTTGGCGGCTGGAAGGAAGCATGCTGCTCTGGGTTCGCCATCCCGGGCATGCCGAGTTGTGAGGCTTGGGCCAGCGTCACCACTTGCTGAATTCTCTTCTTTTCCTCGGCTATGACCAAGGACTCGGCCAAGCATGAACCGGCAGTAGCACACTCGATAGAGCGCTTGTAGTCCCCCGAGATGGTAATTATACCATTCGGACCTGGCATCTTCATCTTCACATAGCCCATGTGAGTGGAGATCATGAACTTGGCCAGAGCAGGTCGGCTAATCAGGGCATGGTATGGGCTCTCAAGGTCCACCACCTCGAACTCAAGACTCTCAGTCCGGCAGTTCTCCCGGGTTCCGAACAGCACATCTATCCAGATTTTGCCCATAGGCGAATAAGAAACCCCCGGCACAATGCCATGGAAGGTCGTGTTGGTCGGCAGCAGTGTGTTCAGGGACACTCCCAACTTCAGCATTGTGTCCTTGTACATGATGTTGATGGCACTGCCATTGTCGACCAGGACTCTGCTGAACCGGACATTGATACTCGGCCCGATGAACGTCGGGTCCACTACCAGGGCGTAGCCTCCCGGCTTCGGCATGACTCGGGGGTGATCCTTCCGACCCCATGTGATCTCCATCTCGGACCAGTGCATGAACTTGGGCACTGTCGGCATCACTGCATTCACCTCCAGAGCGCTTTGGCGCAGACTCTTCTTGTCAGTGGGCTCGGTCACAAAGACCACATAACTCTGATGAGCTTCCTGATAGTTGCCCTGCGGGTACCCGCCCTAGTTGCTGGGACCGGCATTATCGTTACCCCGGATGTTCACCATGTTTACCGGCCTTGCCGGTGGCCGCCTCTGAGCTGGCGGGTTAATCCGGACAGCATTGGCCCTGTTACCGGTGCCGGTGGCCTTGGAGCCGCGAGCCTCTCCGGGGCAGTCACCAGAGATCCTCCTGGTGCGCCCTCTCGCCGCATGCGCTGATACCAGCTGCACTGTCGAGTTGTGTGATTTGCTGGCCGGTTGGGCTCAATAGTGTGATAGCAGCAGGGCTTGTCCAGCATCTCCTCGTAAGTCAAGGGCTTCCTCTGCTCGGCCCAAGTCTTCTTCACCTCCTGGTTCTGGCCCCAAACCTGGCCGCCGGTTTTCTGACGCTGGTTGCTGCCGGCATCTCCCTGCTCCCGGGTTACCTCCGCCACCTGGTGCGAGGCATAACGAAAGTCGGGCTCCCTCCTTTTCTGTCCAAAATCGTGGCGGTCGTTGTTCCTGCCCGGCCCGGATCTGTTGTTTCCCGGGTTCCTCCTACTCGGTTCGCCCGAGTCCAGCAGAGGCTGCATTGGGTCACCGAGAGCATAACTGTCGGCAATCTTCATAGTCTCGGCCAAGGTGGCCGGCATTTCCCTCTGCAGCTTCTGCCAAAGCATGGAGCCATGTCGGCATCCCTCCGCAAACCATGAAATGGCTTGGGCCTCCACAACCCCTTCGCAGGAGTTGCGGATAGTGCTCCACCGAGTCAAGTACTCTCGGTCTGTCTCATTGTCCCTCTGCCTGCACATCGCAAGCTGCTGAGGTCGATTGGGCCTCTTGTAGGTGCTGGAGAAGTTGCTGACAAATGCTTCCTCAAAGTCTAGCCAGCTGTTGACACTTCCCTCTCTCAGGTTATTGAGCCAGATCCGAGCAGGCCCCTCCAGCATCTGCGGGATGTACCTTACCGCCCATCGGCGATTTCCCCCCGCGATGTGCACTGCGGTCACATAGTCGGTCGGCCAGTCCTCCGGCTTGGTGCTGCCGTCATAGGTCTTGACTCCTCTGTTCAGCTGAAAGTGTCGGACTGGTGGCTCCGGCATGATTCTGGGCCCGAAACAAGCACGACCGGGTGGGCCTTGCTCCTCCATCAGTTCGGACCGGTATATCCGATCTAGCTTGTAACGGGCATCATTCGGATCCAACTGGCGAGTTCCCAGTCGAGATCCCAGAGCACTCTCCAAAGCATGGTTCCCAGCCCTGGCTATCGCCGAGTTGCCGTCATCATACCGACTGACGTCTTGTCTGCCCATTTGCCGCTGCGGCACTGCTCCAACAGCTTGATTTCCCGGCATCCGATCCTGCGCCGGGTAACGAGGTGGGTGTCCTCGTCTGCCTGAGTTGGCGTTGCCAACATCCCGATTGCCCGGAGCTTGCCTGCTTCTACCCTGGGCCTGCCCAAGGTTGCCCTGCTCCGCCATCTGCTTCCCGGCATAGGCCGGGTCGTATGTCTGCATTTGGAGCTGCTGATTTCCCCCGGAGTTCCTACTCCGGTCCTGACTTCCCCCGACATGCGGAGAGGAAGCTTGCCCTCTGGACATGCCACTGGCCGTATTGGCCCTCTTGAAGGCCTCATTCTACCGAGTTGCCACCTCCACCAGCTCGTTTACTCGGTCCTGCTGTCTGCGGCGGGCCTCTCCGGTCAGACCGGATAACTCGGCCCTCGCTGCCTCGGCAGCCCTGAGAGTCTTGGTAATTTGGCCTAGCCGCCGACAGAACGCTGGGAGTCACACTGGATGCAGCCCTGCCATCCCTATCTATCTCGGCATTGAGGCCCTTGCCTCTTCTGCGTACTTCAGCCTTACGGTTCGGCCGACCTCCTACCGGCGATAAACCATGAGCCGCGTCATACTCACGCATGACGCGGTCGAAGTCCCTCCGGACCTCGGCTAACCTCTCGGCCTCCTCCAGCAAGCTCAGCCGCTCTGCCTCTAACTCGGCTGCCCCTGGCACAGTCAGCCTCTCTACTGTCTCTCTAAGAGGTTCAGTCCTTACCGGGACACGAGATGTCTCGGCGCCGTCATGGACCTGCCTCTCTAGTGCTTGCTTGGCTCTCTGGGTCGACCTTTCCACGGGCGCAATGACAGGTTCCTCTGCCGGAGGAGCCGTCACCCCGGCCATCATGACCGCGCAGCTCTCGGGGCGAGTGGTACGGCGGCCGCGAGCCGCACAGACAGCTGGGGGATCCTCGGCCACGAGCACCTGCTCCGGGTACTCGCAGACGAACTCGGTGGCGACATAGGTGGCGAAGGCGCCGAACTCGATGACGCAGCCGTTGGCCGGGAACGGCCTGCCGCGGAAGCAGCCGGCGTTGTCGCTGACGAACTCCATGTCGCCGATCTTGACGACGAGCCCGGAGAGGACCCGCACGGAGCCCGACCGGATGAGTACACCAGCCAGCGCCTCTACCTGCCCCACGGTGGGCGCCAACTGTCGTGGTGGTATCACGGCAGATGCCATAGGATGGCTAATTGTGTGGGGCCGATGGACGCTGGTGGATCCGGGGAGGGCTAGCGAGCTAAGGAGCTCACACGAAAGATGGCGCGGAACCACCAAAACCGACTTAGGCAGGGAAGAAACCGCAAGAATACACGATGAACACACTCAAAACCACAAGCTACCACAAACACGCACGATGTACCCAGGTTCGGGGCCCTCGTGAGGAGGTAACACCCCTACTCCTGCCTTGCCTCTCTCTATATGTGTCTCACAAGATCTACAAAGGTGCTCCTTGAGCTGTTTTGGTAAGAACTAGGATGAACTAGTGAGGGAGGAGGAGTTAATGCCCTAGCAATGAATGAGACTATAATTTTGGCTCTCTGGTTGGTGTCCCTCTCACAGGAGGAGTTATGGCGCTATATATAGAGGTCCGGCCGAGTTGCCCGGAAACCCTAGCTCCTCCGGGCCCCACCGGACAACAGCTACAGTCCAACGGTAATGTCGACATCCCTACCACGACCTAGCAGCTGGGCTATCCGACATAGGTCGAGGTAGGCCATGATGCCTCTTGCCGTAGCCGCCGCCGGCCTAGGTGATGATGCTTCCCCTGTCAGAGACAGGACGTGTCTTCTCCATGCCTTGTCTCCTGTCAGTCAGTTGCCAGTACAGTGGAATAGTCACGTCGCCCTTGTCTTGTGCCTTTTGTCCTGCGCCCGTGTCAGACGGGTGGTGACTTTACTTCCGTGTCAGGTGGGTCAGTGTCCTTGCCATGTACTTGCCCTTGACTTCCTGCCCGACATAGGATATGTCGGATGGGTTTGCCTATCCCGGCATTGTTATGCCGGGCTCTTCTCCGTGTCCCGCCAGGGGTATGCCGGGCCTGGTCATCCAGTACACCTTCCTGAGTCCCGGCATGGCTATGCCGGAGCCTCTCTCCTGCACACCACAGATACACAGACAACCTCGACAAGGAAATGTCGGTTAGAACATGTCACGCGATCTTTGGAGCTGGACAAAGGACAATTACCACGGTAACATGAGCGAGTTAACCATGCCTTTACCCTACCCGGGGGTAGCCCCCCGACACTAGTCCCCGAAGCTGGTGTAGTCCTGCAGACTTGGATGAAGGACTGCATCAGATTTAACAAGACAACCGCCTGGGACCAACCGCCGATATTATCCTGTTGGATTGACCAAATGCTCCGAGTTGCACAAGTCGGTTCTCACACAACAGACCCGACTTCGCCATGCCGGCCTGACAAGAAGATTCCGATATGTTTTATCCGACATAGCGCGGAGCCCCCGAGCTCAACGAATCTTTTCCCGGATCCTTTTCTGAGACGTGTCATTGACCTGCTGCACCATCCCGCGAATCATGCCACGCGGCCTGACAAACCGTCACAAACGCGCCGCACGGGCCCCACCATCTGTCTCATTTGGCAGGTACTCGAGAGGCTTGACCCCGAGGCGCCTCCTCGATTCCCGGGCTGGCAACCGCACCCGATCCGCCGCTGACGATTCCCATTCTGTAGCCCGATGTACGGCAGATCGTGCGGCCACAACCGCTCCACCTATGCGAACCGCCGCATGCACGATCCCACTACCCGTTCGAAACCAACGGGCGGGAAAAATCAGCAACCGCCTCGTCACCTCCCCTCTTTAATAGGTGCGCGCACGATTCCTTCATCCCTTCGCCTCCATACTCCCCATCTTCTTCCTCCTCTACTCTCCTTCGCCGCCGTTGCGCCCGAACGTCCGCAGCCGCATACCGGCGACCTCGCCGCATACCGCCATCCTCACCGTTCCTCCACCGCAAGCCGAGACCTCCGGTGAGTTTCCTCTCCTCCCCGTACTCGACTAGATCCCCTAGGACCCCGCCGGCGTGCTCGTGTCCGATGCTCTTCCTCCGCCCTTGCCTCTGCTCCGGCCACCGTAGATGCCCTACGCGCACCCATCGGAGGGGAGTGAGTGTTCCTCGCACACACTGGTCTCGCTACCGTTCCCCAGATCTTTCCTTGTTCAACTTAGCAATATTAGGCGCCACACTCAAGGTTCATTTCCACTAGTTCATAGATATGTCTTCCTTAATTTCCATTACGTAGATCTTCCGTATGCCTTGTGACCGACATAACTCTGTTTTCTTCCCGGCATTCGACGACTGCTGTCCGACTTACTCTTCACCTCGGGGTATAACCCGACATCTGTTTTGCAGATAAGCCGACATGTCTTCGAGCCATTCCTCAGAGCAGCCCGACACGTCCGCAGAAGGAATCCGAGGGGGATGGGAAGGTTCCGACGTTGTGCAAGACGACCTCGACTGGCTACGTCGTACGCGCCGCGTCCCGGCACAAGTCATATGCCGGCTTCCTGGTGACGAAGATGAACCCGCGCCCGGAAGGAGAACGAGTGGTCTTTGTCGCGCACTTCGAGCGCGGCTTCGCCCTTCCAACAAGCAGATTCTTCTGGGCCTTCCTCGACAAGTTCGAGCTGCAGCCGCACCACTTGCCGGCTAACTCCATCACGGTCCTCTCGGCCTTCGTCGCCTTCTCCGAGGGGTACCTCGGCTTGTGGCCCCTGGCCAGCCTCTGGGCGAAGTACTTCGTGCTCCGGAAGCAAAGCATTCCGAACATGGCGTCAAGGACAAAGAGATGACCGCTTGCGGAGCCGCCACCGTCGCCGCCCGGAAGCTCTCCGACTTCCCCAAGGTCACCGGGCTGGAGTCCTGCCGTAAGTGGCAGCGCAGCTTCTTCTATGTGAAGAATCCGGACTCCGCCGACAACGCCAAGGGGTTCGACTTCATCAATCTCCCGGAGTTCCGTATCGATCCGCCTTATTCTCAGACGAATTGGGGCTGGGATCCGTCGGGCAGCGACGCAGAGATCCAGGCCATTCACAACCACCTGCTTTCGATCAAGGACGAGCTGACGGCAAACAACCTCTTGAGGACCTTCGTCATTCGCCGGATAAGCCTGCTGCAGAACCGGGCGCACAAGATCTGCCACATGAGTGGGTCCCGCGACCCAACTCGCATCAGCCCCTTTGAGCTGGATAAGCCGGCAGTGCGCAGGCGTGTTCGTGCCATCGCCTAGACCTCCATGGGAGATGACTGGGAATGGGGACTTGAGCCACATAGCCGCGTAAATCCTCCGCCCGAGGTAAATTCTTGTTCCTCCTCTCCGACATAACCTAGTAACCGACATGGCAGCTATATTGTCCTCTTGCCTTTCTTGTTTCCTTAACCAATTCTTGCTATCTTCCTCCTGCAGAGGTTTGGCCGTCAAACCCGGGAGGACAAGAGGTGGGCCAACGGTGCTTGGCGGGCAGATCTTGTCATGCCGGCTACCCCGCTCACAGAAGACCCGGACGACGAGGATCACCTGTCTATTCCGGTATCCCGCACCTCCGGCCCGGGTAGGCCTCGAACTCGGTCTCGCCCCCAAGACGAATCTGATGACGACGACTGTGTGATGTTAGAGATCACACATGCCACCCCCTTGGCCTGTGCTGACCCTCTGCCTCCACCATCAGCCGCCCCGAGTGCCCAAGGAGCTACGCGCAAGCGCGCGGGAGCCAGCGCCTCTGCCGCTGACAACCCGGGGGCCAAGAAGGCCAAAACCACCAAGAAGCCATCCCGCAAAAAGATCCCGACCGCCGCCGGGTAAGCATTCTTCCTCTCGTCTTTCAACCCCTTCGTCTCACCCAATCTAACCTTTTATTTCATGCGCAGAGCCCCACTCGAGCTCGACCAGAGTGATTCGGCAGCCCCGACAAACGCCGGAGTCGGCAGCCCACCCCGGGCAACACCTGCGGCCGCCGACATCGTCATGCCCGACGCCTCACCGCCGACATCCAAGACCGCGGCGGAAGGGAGCCGAGCAAGCCCGGACCAAGATGTCGGGTCTGGCGGCAACCAAGCGCGTTCCGCTGCTGCACAAGCCGAGACCACGGTGGTGCCGGACGCACCCCCGCAGCCACCGGCGCCGCCAGAACCACAATCCTCCCTTGCAACCCAGTAGCCACCCGCACAACAGCAGTGCCAGGCACAAACCGAGGGCCCTACCTCGAAGGCGCGTACCGATGCCAAGACCGCCAAGAAGAAATCTGCCCCGACCCCGGATCAGTTGGCGGCCAAGAAAGGTAAGACTCCTCCGGGTAAACTCAAAGTGGTGCACCCTCCTCGCATCGCCGTTAAGACGGCGGCACTGCGCATGCTGGAGGCCACTGTCGACCGGGTTGCCTCTGCTGCAGACTTGGAGAGCTCGGGTTTCCCTATGCCTAGTGCTGACTCTTCAGGTTCAATGGAGCAGTACAACATGGATTGGAATGCCGCCGTACATTAACGAGGCTACCTCCTCCGACCCGAGCATCGACCACCCGGCTAGCCCCGGGAGGGTTGCTCAGTCATTGCATGCTCTTCAATCTGCGGTCCTCCAACTGACAACGGCTGCAGAGGTAAGTCTCTCCAATATCTACCATCCCCAGTCCCCGAGGTTCTGGTCAAATGGTTAAGACTTGACGGAGTTAAGACCATTCGGCGAGAATCTTCAAAAACACTTCGTATCCAGTCCCCGAGATTCCTGCCGAGTAACAATACTTGCCCGGGTAAAGGTTACCCGGCTGGCATCTCCAACAATCTGTATTAACACTTCGCTTTCTATCTCAGTCGTGCAGCAAGGAGCGTGCCCGGGTGTTCCAGAGGCTGCTGGTCGAGCATGGGTCCCTCCGGAGACGGTTCAAAGAGCTCCAGGCTGCGCACCAGGGCCATGTTATACTTCCTTGTTTCCGAGATACCCTTCTTTTTTCTAAGTTCCTTTTACCACCATAACCGATTCATCGCTTTTTCCAGCCGACACTGCCGCCCGAGTTGCCGCCGAGCACAAGCTCGAGTTGGAGCAGGAGCAGGCCAAATCAACTCGGCTCCAACAAGAACTAGAGCAGGCCAAGACAGAGAAAGCCGAGTTGGAGAAGACTCTGGCGGACACCGCGTGGATTCAGGGTGAAGTGCTCGAGCAAACTGAGTCTCGCGCCACCTTGTCCGAGGAAAAGCTCAACACCCTCAAGTCCAAGTGCGACATCTGGTTGGCCGAATTGAAGAAGATCAACGACCAGATGGACAGTGAGTTCCTCCTAACTTTTTCCCTTCTTGCTTGACTTTTTTGCCGACACACGCCCTATATCGGCCCGCCCTCTAACTTATCAACAGCCTTCTTCTCCTCAGAACACTTCTCCCACACGCACACTGTTGCGGTGAAGGCCATCAACCGGGCGCGTGCGAAGAGGGCTGAAGCCGTCCCCATCTCTAGCGAGTGGGACGTGGAGGACCACCTCGTAGCACTCAACGCGCGCTTCGCGCCACTCAGGAGTATCGGGATGGAGCTCCTTGATGCCGGCGTTCAAGTCTATCGGAAGCTCTGGCCCGGCGCCACGCCTCCGGAAAATGTGTCCGACTTGGCCCAGGAGTTGATGAAGACGGAAAGGCGCCTCCGGGAATGGAGATCCTCCGCCGCCCGTGCCGGTGCGGACCAAGCACTTTCCTTCATACTATACTGGTATGAGGGAATTGATCTTCAGAAGGTGCGGGTGCAGCGCGAGAACTCGGCGTGGACAACCGATCCCGTCAAGATCCAGCTCCGACAAGATGCTGCGCATTACTTTGCCAGCTACTCACAGCCGGGACTACCGACATCGCCAGTGAGGATGCCGCCGCCGACACCACTACGCCGGGAGCAACCGACGTCACCAAGTCGGCCATCCCCGACACTGGTCATCCGGAAGCGATCGGCTCCGCTGTGCCACCTGCGCCCGAGACTCCCTCCGAGCAACCCTCTGCTGCCGCCTCTGCATCGGTTTCCACTCCTGCTGCCGCCTCTGCATCGGTTTCCACTCCTGCTGCCGAGACCACTTAGGCAAATTTATTAGATCCCCGGAATGCCGGGTGCACATGTAACATATACCATTTTAAGTAGGAAATTCTGCTACTCTGCCTTATTGAATCGAACAAGCATGCTGTTATGTCGGATTTCTTTACACCGAGTCCCCGGGCTTACTTTCTCGTTTACTATACTCAACGACTTTTGCTCTTGTCTACCATACAGGCGTTCGACAGTTGAGTCACAAAATCATGACTATAGCATACGGTACTCGAAAACGCCCGAGTAATCGGTTTAAAGGTGTTCGACATAACGAAAAAATAATTAAAAACAGGGTTAGCACACAACATGTCCCGAATTGCTTTTATACCGAGTCCCCGAGTTCGTTTTCGTGTCTACCATCTTCCACTATCTTTGCTCTTGACTACCACTCTGGGCATTCGTCAGTCGAGTCACAAGATCACTTCACACGGCATACATTACTTGACTTTGAAGCAGGGTTGAAAGCTCATCCGGCACATGGACAATATATACGAAACATACAAGGCAGTCCCCGAGTTTCACCTCGAGACGCCGGCATACAGATAATAAAGAAATAACTGAGATACAAACACAAGTAAAGACCGAGCAGTCCCCGAGTTCATCCCGGGGTGCCGACATGCAAAAGACATAAGAAAAAAACAATCATGCGGTTAAGTCAGTCCCCGAGATTCATTTCGGGGTGCCGGCATTTCATTCAAAAGGGACCGAGATACATACACTGTACCCTTTATGCGTAAAAGGGACGAAGTAGAGCTACATTCCATGGTCGTTTGGTTTCCTCCCCGGCTCTATCCATTACACCTTTTCTAGCTTCCTGCGCATCTACAAGATAATATGAGTCGTTGTGCAGGGCTTTGCTCACAACGAAAGGTCCTTCCCATGGAGGGGATAACTTGTGCATGCCCGCAGTGCGTTGTATTAGCCTCAGCACCAGATCTCCTTCTCTGAACACCCGGGGGTGTACCTTCTGGCTATGATAGCGTCGGAGGTTCTGCTGGTATATTGCTGACCGAGATAGGGCCAATTCTCTTGCCTCTTCGAGCAAGTCGACATCATTCTCTCGGGCTTCTCTTGCCTCGGTTTCTGTAAATATCGCCACTCTGGGCGAGTCATATTGTATGTCGGTTGGCAATATTGCCTTAGCACCATACACCATAAAGAATGGTGTGTACCCGGTGGATCTGTTGGGTGTGGTCCGGAGACCCCATAGCACCGCCGGTATTTCTTCTATCCAGCATCCCGGAGTCCGCATGAGTGGTTCTATCAACCGGGCTTTTATGCCGGCAAGCACCAAAGCGTTGGCTCTTTCAACCTGCCCATTCGCTTCTGGGTGTGCCACCGAGGCCACATCAAGCCGGATTCTCTTCTCCGCACAGAACCGAGCAAACTCCCCTACTGCAAAGTTGGTGCCATTGTCCGTGATAATGCTGTGGGGATAACCGTATCTTAATATGATATCTTTCAAGAATGAGACGGCAGTTGCTCCGTCACACTTCCGAATTGGCTTCACCTCGATCCACTTGGTGAACTTGTCCACCATGACCAGTATATGAGTCATGTTACCTCGCGTCGGCTTGAATGCACCCACCATATCCAAGCACCATACAACAAACGGCCAAGTGATGGGGATAGTCTTTAGTGCTGCCGCCGGCATGTGTATTCTGTGGGCAAACCTCTGGCAACCTCCACACTTCCGGACAATATCTTCTGCTTGCTGCAGAGCCGAAGGCCAATAAAACCCATGCCGGAAGACCTTTGCTACCAGTGCCCTTGAGGAAGCATGATGACCGCATTCACCTTGATGTATCTCGAGCAGCATTTCTTGCCCTTCTTCTGGGTCAACGCAGCGCTGCAGCACCTGAGTGACACTTCTCTTGTACAGCTCTTGGTTGATCACCGTGTAAGCCTTGGATCTTCTCACCACTTGCCGAGCTTCCACTTCATTGTCAGGCAAGGTCCCATCCAGGATATATGCCATGATGGGTAGTGCCCAACCCGGCACCGGCCGCACAGGGAAGATTTGGGCGTCTATGTCCATAGGCTCGACCGACATTACCTCTGCCGACATATCTTGCGCAGTCCCCGGGTTGAGCCAAATGCTCCCGACATCGACCTCCATGGGCACAGCCTCTGCTACCGAGCTCTTCGGGATAAAGATGGATTCTGACTCGGGTGATGGCTTGATTGACGGTTTCCTCAAGTGCTCCAAAGCTATGCCGGGTGGGACCGCGTCCCGTGATGACCCCAACTTGGATAGTACATCCGCAGCCTCATTCTCTCCCCGGGGTATGTGCTTGAACTCGCATCCTTCAAAAAACCCGGAAATTTTCTGCGCATGGAACCGATATGACGCCATGTTGGCATCCAAAGCATCCCAATTCCCCGACACTTGCTGTACCACCAAGTCCGAGTCGCCATAACACTCTATCCGACGAATGCCAATTTCCTTAGCGACATTGAGGCCATGCACGAGTGCCTCATACTCAGCCACATTATTGGATGCCGAGAAGTGAATTTGGAGCACATACTTCAGTACATCTTGCTTCGGTGAGGTGAGGACTACACCGGCACCCAATCCAATTTTTGCCTTGGACCCATCAAAGTGCATCTTCCAGAAGTTGAAGTCGGGCAGGGGAGGCTCATACTGCATCTCGGCCCAGTCCACCAAAAAGTCCGGCAGCGCCTGCGACTTAATGGCGTCTCTCCTCTCGTAAGCCGGGGCGTACGGAGATAATTGGATGGCCCACTTGGCAATTCGGCCGCTGGCATCTTTGCACCCGATAATCTCGGACAAGGGAGCCTCGCTCATCACTGTAACCGGATGCTCTTGAAAGTAGTGCTTCAACCTGGTGACTGCCAGGTATACACCGTAAGCCATCTTCTGGTAGTGCGGGTAATTCTGCTTGGAGAGGGAGAGCACCTCACTCAGATAATACACGGGCCTCTGCACTACCTTCTCACCCTCTTCTCGCTCCACCACCATCACGACGCTTACAACTCGGTTTGTGGCCGCGATATAGAGCAACATCGGCTCCTTGGGTAATGGGGATGCCAACACTGGTGCGTTTGAGAGTGTCTTTTTCAGGTCATTAAAAGCTGCATCGGCTTGCGGTGTCCATACAAAGGTTTTGCTCCTTTTCATGAGCTGATACAGAGGCAAAGCTTTCTCTCCTAACCGGCTCACAAACCGACTTAGGGATGCCAGGCACCCGGTGAATTTTTGTACATCTTTAAGGCGGGTGGGCAGTTTCATGCTCTCAATAGCACGGATCTTGCCCGGGTTAACCTCAATACCCCGGCTAGACACCAGGAAACCGAGTAACTTTCCGGCCGGCACACTGAAAGTACACTTATCCGGGTTATGTTTCATTCGAAATTTTCTCAAGTTAGCGAATGTTTCTCTTAGATCATCAATCAGAGTGGATTTTTCTTTTGTTTTTATGACTATGTCGTCGACATACACTTCGGCATTCCGACCTATTTGATCATGCAAGCATTTCTGCATGCACCTCTGATATGTGGCACCGGCATTTCTCAACCCGAAGGTCATGACACGATAGCAATAAGCCCCGTACGGGGTAATAAACGCAGTCTTTAATTGATCAGCCGGGTTCAACGGTATCTGGTGAAAACCAGAATACGCATCTACAAAAGACAAAAGCTCACACCCAGCAGTGGAGTCGATCACTTGATCTATCCGGGGGAGCGGGAAAGGATCTTTCGGGCACGCCTTGTTGAGGTTGGTGAAATCAATGCACATGCGCCACACCTTGGCCAGCAGGGGGTCATCCTTCTTCTTCTCTACCAGGACCGGGTTAGACAACCAGTCCGGGTGCAGCACTTCCATCACAAATCCAGCCGCAAGTAGTACGGCTAGATGCTCCATGATCGCAGCTCTTCTCTCGTCCGAGAGACGTCTTGTTGGTTGCTTCACCGGCTTTGCATCCGGCCTCACGAATAAAGAGTGCTCAGCCAACTCCCTCGGAACTCCATGAAGGTCGTCATTCGACCAAGCAAAGACATCCTGATTCTCACGGAGGAAGTCAGTGAGCTCGCCTTCCTATTTGCTGTCCAAGCTGGTGCCGATGATCACCCGGTGCTCTGGGTTAGCCGGGTCCACCACGACCTTCTTGGTCTCCTTTGGCGGCTGGAAGGAAGCATGCTGCTATGGGTTCGCCATCCCGGGCATGTCGAGTTGTGAGGCTTGGGCCAGCGTCACCACTTGCTGGATTCTCTTCTTTTCCTCGGCTATGACCAAGGACTCGGCCAAGCATGAACCGGCAGTAGCACACTCGATAGAGCGCTTGTAGTCCCCCGAGATGGTAATTATACCATTCGGACCTGGCATCTTCATCGTCACATAGCCCATGTGAGTGGAGATCATGAACTTGGCCAGAGCAGGTCGGCTAATCAGGGCATGGTATGGGCTCTCAAGGTCCACCACCTCGAACTCAAGACTCTCAGTCCGGCAGTTCTCCCGGGTTCCGAACAGCACATCTATCCAGATTTTGCCCATAGGCGAACAAGAAACCCCCGGCACAATGCCATGGAAGGTCGTGTTGGTCGGCAGCAGTGTGTTCAGGGACACTCCCAACTTCAGCATTGTGTCCTTGTACATGATGTTGATGGCACTGCCATTGTCGACCAGGACTCTGCTGAACCGGACGTTGATACTCGGCCCGATGAACGTCGGGTCCACTACCAGGGCGTAGCCTCCTGGCTTCGGCATGACTCGGGGGTGATCCTTCCGACCCCATGAGATCTCCATCTCGGACCAGTGCATGAACTTGGGCACTGTCGGCATCACTGCATTCACCTCCAGAGCGCATTGGCGCAGACTCTTCTTGTCAGTGGGCTCGGTCACAAAGACCACATAACTCTGATGAGCTTCCTGATAGTTGCCCTGCGGGTACCCGCCCTGGTTGCTGGGACCGGCATTATCGTTACCCCGGATGTTCACCATGTTTACCGGCCTTGCCGGTGGCCGCCTCTGAGCTGGCGGGTTAATCCGGACAGCATTGGCCCCTGTTACCGGTGCCGGTGGCCTTGGAGCCGCGAGCCTCTCCGGGGCAGTCACCAGAGATCCTCCTGGTGCGCCCTCTCGCCGCATGCGCTGATACCAGCTGCACTGCCGAGTTGTGTGATTTGCTGGCCGGTTGGGCTCAATAGTGTGATAGCAGCAGGGCTTGTCCAGCATCTCCTCGTAAGTCAAGGGCTTCCTCTGCTCGGCCCAAGTCTTCTTCACCTCCTGGTTCTGGCCCCAAACCTGGCCGCCGGTTTTCTGACGCTGGTTGCTGCCGGCATCTCCCTGCTCCCGGGTTACCTCCGCCACCTGGTGCGAGGCATAACGAAAGTCAGGCTCCCTCCTTTTCTGTCCAAAATCGTGGCGGTCGTTGTTCCTGCCCGGCCCGGATCTGTTGTTTCCCGGGTTCCTCCTACTCGGTTCGCCCGAGTCCAGCAGAGGCTGCATTGGGTCACCGAGAGCATAACTGTCGGCAATCTTCATAGTCTCGGCCAAGGTGGCTGGCATTTCCCTCTGCAGCTTCTGCCAAAGCATGGAGCCATGTCGGCATCCCTGCGCAAACCATGAAATGGCTTGGGCCTCCACAACCCCTTCGCAGGAGTTGCGGATAGTGCTCCACCGAGTCAAGTACTCTCGGTCTGTCTCATTGTCCCTCTGCCTGCACATCGCAAGCTGCTGAGGTCGATTGGGCCTCTTGTAGGTGCTGGAGAAGTTGCTGACAAAGGCTTCCTCGAAGTCTAGCCAGCTGTTGACACTTCCCTCTCTCAGGTTATTGAGCCAGATCCGAGCAGGACCCTCCAGCATCTGCGGGATGTACCTTACCGCCCATCGGCGATTTCCCCCCGCGATGTGCACTGCGGTCACATAGTCGGTCGGCCAGTCCTCCGGCTTGGTGCTGCCGTCATAGGTCTTGGCTCCTCTATTCAGCTGACAGTGTCGGACTGGTGGCTCCGGCATGATTCTGGGCCCGAAACAAGCACGACCGGGTGGGCCTTGCTCCTCCATCAGTTCGGGGCCCTCGTGAGGATGAAACCGCAAGAATACACGAAGAACACACTCAAAACCACAAGCTACCACAAACACGCACGATGTGCCCAGGTTCGGGGCCCTCGTGAGGAGGTAACACCCCTACTCCTGCCTTGCCTCTCTCTATATGTGCCTCACAAGATCTACAAAGGTGCTCCTTGAGCTGTTTTGGTAAGAACTAGGATGAACTAGTGAGGGAGGAGGAGTTAATGCCCTAGCAATGAATGAGACTATAATTTTGGCTCTCTGGTTGGTGTCCCTCTCACAGGAGGAGTTATGGCGCTATATATAGAGGTCCGGCCGAGTTGCCCGGAAACCCTAGCTCCTCCGGGCCCCACCGGACAACAGCTACAGTCCAACGGTAATGTCGACATCCCTACCACGACCTAGCAGCTGGGCTATCCGACATAGGTCGAGGTAGGCCATGATGCCTCTTGCCGTAGCCGCCGCCGGCCTAGGTGATGATGCTTCCCCTGTCAGAGACAGGACGTGTCTTCTCCAAGCCTTGTCTCCTGTCAGTCAGTTGCCAGTACAGTGGAATAGTCACGTCGCCCTTGTCTTGTGCCTTTTGTCCCGCGCCCGTGTCAGACGGGAGGTGACTTTACTTCCGTGTCAGGTGGGTCAATGTCCTTGCCATGTACTTGCCCTTGACTTCCTGCCCGACATAGGATATGTCGGATGGGTTTGCCTATCCCGGCATTGTTATGCCGGGCTCTTCTCCGTGTCCCGGCAGGGGTATGCCGGGCCTGGTCATCCGGTACACCTTCCTGAGTCCCGGCATGGCTATGCCGGAGCCTCTCTCCTGCACACCACAGATACACAGACAACCTCGACAAGGAAATGTCGGTTAGAACATGTCACGCGATCTTTGGAGCTGGACAAAGGACAATTACCACGGTAACATGAGCAAGTTAACCATGCCTTTACCCTACCCGGGGGTAGCCCCCCGACATGAAGTGATCTCCTTATGTATAGAAGATGCGATTGCAGTCGACTTCTCCTTGGGTGCTTCAGTCGCGATCTGATCGGTCAAATCCTGCACACCAAACTTATCAACGAAAAAGTTATGCTTACCAACTATTAGATCAAACCCTGAGTCGAGACTTGAATAGCTTTCTTGTGCTTCTGATGAGTATGGTTTGATCCTTTTTGGTGATGCTGTTGACGATCTCGGCGAGTGGTCGCCTGTGGTCTGGATGTGATCTGAAGTCGCCGATGTGTATCCTTCTGATGAGGTCGGCGAGTGGCCGTTTGAAGTTGGGACCGAAAAATCCGTGGATCCAACACTACCGTTTCCCACAGACGGCGCCAATTGACGAGGGGTATCCCCATCAATACCCATGGTTGATAGCCTAGGGTTAGAGTTATGAGGTAGAGAACGCATAGTGTTAGTAGATTCGTCGGCTGACAAGCGGGAGTTACCCAGGTTCAGGGCCCTCGACTGAGGAAACACCCCTACTTCCTGCCTGTCTGTATTGATTGTGAATATGCGGTGAGTACTATGGTCTAGCGAGATGTTGATCTCGCTAGGGTTTGGTGGTTCTGATTGGGCGTGTACTTGATCGGCTACCCTCCTGTCCCTTATATAGGGGTACAGGTCTCGGATACGCAACCGACTAGGACTACAAGTAAGGAAAGTATAACCGACTATGTCTATCTATGGTAATAATCTTCGTCTTGGGCTTCGCTTGTTTGGGCTTCTTTAGCATATTGACAATTGGGCTATAGTCATCACGTGCACCGGGTACCCACACGATAGGGTACCGTTTGGTATAACCTCGTCAACGTCATTCCCTCATTTGTTCGCTTTGCATTTCTAATGCACGTTCCTCGCTTTGCATTTCTAATGCACGTTCGATCTGAACTAGGCTTTTTATGACTGGACACATATAACTTGGAGGAGTAAGACTAAAATTAAATTTATGAATTGAATTTAGGATATCTTCGTGCTACTACTTATGCTAATCCTACTAATTCCTCTACCTCTTCACCAACGATGCTGTGCCTCGTTGTCGTCGTCCATCGGCTCCTCCTCATCCTCGTACTAGTCGGAGGAGGAGGAGTAGGAGTAGGAGTCATTGTCGCCGTGGTGCTTGTCCTCCGCGGCCTAACCTCTCTCATGCCAGAGGAATCTGGCCCTCCCGGTCTTCGTCACTAGAGTTGCTGCTAGGGACTTCCTGGTTGCGCACTAGTCGGAGACGTCATTCACCCTTGCTCACTCAGAGAGGAGTTGTTTTTTTTTCTCGACAGTGGGGAGAGAACTATGTAAGGATGGCAATGGGAATCATAGTGGGAACCACAATGGGTTGTTTATCGGTCAGATCTCTCTCCGTACTTGAAAGAGTGCACATTTTACTTTTGTACTAAGTCAATATTTTAAAATTTTGACCAAATTTATAGAGAAATGTAGCAATATATATGACATCAAATTGATATATTTTGAAACTTTATTTCAAGACGAATCTAGCAATACTAATTTAGTGCAATAAATGTTGGCACATTTTCCAATAAAGTTGATCAAATATTAATAAATTTGACTTACTATAAAAGGTATAAATACACTCTTTCAAGAACGGGGGGAGTATAGAAGAAGAAGAAATAGGAGAGGTCGTTCCTATTTTTGCTAAAACCTACCTTTGACAAGATATGACATTACGGCTTATTCGCAAAATTATGACATAATGTGACTACTAGTTGTTCAGTTGAAATGACACGGCAGTAAAAAGAATCGGCGTTTCAACAAGACCATCCTGACGCATCACAATGATCTTGATGCGTGTTGTACATGTGTCGAATAGTTGACGTGCATTGACGTTTCGGTCAAATTGATTAAAAAATGGAAACAATATGATACATGTAGACATGTCACAACCATGTCGCATGAGAACTGCCGCCATTAATTAGTTTATGTTTAGATGCATACTTGCATAAGTGCATATGTGTATTCATGCCATGTGATACGTCTCCAACGTATTTATAATTTTTTATGTTCCATGCTTATATTATGTCACTTGCTACATATTTTATATACACTTTTATATCATTTTATGCATTTTCTGGGATTAACCTATTAACAAGATGCCACAGTGTCAGTTCCCTGTTTTCTAATGTTTTTGGTTTCAGAAAAACTGTTATGGAAATATTCTCGGAATTGGACAAACGAAACGTCAAAGTGCCTATTTTTCTCGGGAGCTTCCAGAACACCGAAGAGGACACGGAGGAGAGCCACGAGGCGGCCTCACCTGGTGGAGGCGCGGCTCCCCCCTCTGCCGCGCCACCACATGGTGTGGGCCCCTCGGGGCCCCACCTCCTTTGCCGTTTCGCCTACAAATACCCCCCGAAAATACAAGACCTAGGACGCGCACACTTTTCCTCCACGAGTTTCAGAGCCGCCGCCGTCGTCAACCCTAGTTCGGGAGGGTTCAGAACCTCTTCCCGGCACCCTGCCGAAGAGGGGGATCATAACCGGAGGGCTCTACATCACTGATAACCCACAAGTATAGGGGATCGAAACAGTCTTCGAGGGAAGTAAAACCCAAATTTATTGATTCGACACAAGGGGAGACAAAGAAGACTTATAAGCCTTAACATCGGAGTTGTCAATTCAGCTGCACCTGGAAAAGCACTAGTAACAGGGGTGATGTGAAAGCAGCAGTAATATGAGAGCAATAGTAACAGTAACACAGCAGCAGTAGCAGTAACACAGAGGCAATGGCATCAGAAAATATTCAAGTGCGTAGTTGACTTTAGAGCAATGATGATGACAGAAGGACCGGGGTTCCCAGCTATCTACACTAGTGGTAACTCTCAAAGAACAAGTGTTGGGTGAACAAATTACAGTTGGGCAATTGACAATTGTAAGGGCATGACAATGCATGCTAAGATAGAATATCCAGTATGTTAATCATGTAGGCATGTTTTCCATATATAGTCATACGTGCTCGCAATGAGAAACTTGCATAACATCTTTTGTCCTACCAGCCCGTTTGCAGCGAGGCCTCAAGGGAATCTATTGGTAATTAAGGCACTCCTTTAAATAGAGCACCAGAGCAAAGCATTAGCACTTAGTGAAAACATGTGATCCTCATATCTAAACCATCCCCTCCAGTTATCCCAGTTGCTGTCACTCTGGGGCCTCGGGTTCCGGACAGAGAAATGTGCAAACAACTTGTAGATACAGTATAAGCAATAATTATAGAGCTTAAATCTAAGATCATGCCACTCGTGCACTAGTGACAAGCATTAAACACAACAAGATTGCAGCAACAATAACTTCACAAACTTATAGATAGACTGATTATAATGTAACAATTCATCGGATCCCAACAAACACAACACCGATTACATCATATGGATCCCAATCATGTATGACACCTCATGAGATCATTGTATTGAAGTACATGGGAGAGAGAGTACCAACTAGATACAGCCAAGAACCCGTAGTCCATGGGGGAACTACTCACAAACCATCATGGAGTCGAAGTGGAGGCGGTGGAGTCGATGGAGATGGCTCCGGGGGTCAATCCCCGTCCCGGCAGGGTGCCGGAACTGGAACTTCTGACCCCTGAAACTTGTCTTCGATGGCGGCGGCGCTGCGGAACTCTTCTCGGGAAAAAGCTCGCGTGTTAGGTCTTAGAAATCTAGGGGGTATAAGTAGGCGAAAGGGCGAAGGCGGTGGAGGCCCGAGGGCCCCACACCACGTGGCCGCGCGGCCAAGAAGCCTGCCGCGCCGGGAGGGGGTGTGGGCCCCTCGGGGCTCCCCTCCATGTACTCTTCGGTGTTCTGGAACCTCCCGGAAAAAATAGCAACTTTGACGTTTCGTTTGTCCAATTCCGAGAATATTTCCTTAACAACTTTTCTGAAACCAAAAACAGCAGAAAACATGGAACTGACACTGTGGCATCTTGTTAATAGGTTAGTCCCAGAAATAAAATGATATAAAAGTGTATATAAAACATGTAGCAATTGGCATAATATAATCATGGAACATAAGAAATTATAGATACGTTGGAGACGTATCAACATCCCCAAGCTTAGTTCTACTCGTCCCGAGTAGGTAAAACGATAAAAAGAATAATTTCTGAAGTAACATGCTGCACACAATCTTGATCATATAATAATGTAAAGCTCATGTTATGAATGAAGTGACTCAAGGCAATGGTCTATAGTTTGAGACAAGGAGTAAACAACTACATCATATAAGTAAAAAAAATTCATGGATAGTACTTTCAAACAAGCATCGAAATGATTTGCATAAGAGTTAACTCATAAAGCAATAGTTTCTAAGTAAAAGAGCATTGAAGCAACACAAAGGAAGATATAAGTTTCAGTATTGGCTTTCAACTTTGAACATGTATATCATATAGATAGTTGTCAACACAAAGAAATATAACAATTGCAATAAGTAAGCATATAAGAATTGTTGCACATAGTTGACACAAGTGTTTGCTTCGGGTATAGAAAGAAGTAGGTAAACTGACTCAACATAAAGTAAAAGATAGGCCCTTCGCAGAGGGAAGCAGGGATACAACATGTGCTAGAGCTTCTTAGTTTTTATAGGTTTTTGAAATCATATAGAGAGCATAAAAATAAGTTTTTCAGTGGTGTTTGTCGTTGTCAACGAATGGTAATGGGCACTCTACCCCCCTTGTCAACCAGACTTTCAAGAGCGGCTCCCATGAAGGACGTTATTTCTACCCAAGAGTAGATCATTCCTCCTATTCTCTTTTGTTTACACATGTATATTTTTAAAACTTGGTTTGACACTCCTCCCCACCATTGCATACACAATCCATGGCTAACCGAATCCTCGGGTTCCTTCCAACAATCACATACCATGGAGGAGTGTCTATATAAAATTGTATAACACTTTGAAGCATAAATTTTTGCAAAACCATGTGAAGAGAATGATGGTGAAAGTTGTAATTAATTGGGGCTGGGCACCCCATTTGCTAGCTCTTTTGGCAAAGTTAATGGATAAGCGGATGTATATGCCACTAGTCCGGTTGTGAAAGTCTGTCTAAAAGCAAATGACAAGGTTGATATCTGTAACACCACATACTTCCTCATGAGCTAATAAACATTGACACAAATAAGGGATAATAAGTTTTGAATAAAGGTAGCACATGAAGTATTTGCTTGTAATGGCAGGAAATACCATGTAGTAGGTAGGTATGGTGGACACAAATGGCATGGGTTTTGGCTCAAGGTTTTGGGTGCACGAGAAGCATTCCCTCTCAGTACAAGGCTTTGGCTAGCAAGGTTGTTTGAAGCAAACACAAGTATAAACTATGACAACAAAACATATATAAAAACATATTGCAAGCATTATAAAACTCTGCATTGTCTTCCTTGTTGTTCAAACACTTTAACTAGAAAATATCTAGACCTTAGAGATACCAAACATGCAAACCAAATTTCAACAAGCTCTACGGTAGTTCTTCACTAATAGGTTTTAACTACATGATGTAAAAGCTTAAACATGATCTACTTGAGAGCTCAAAACAATTGCCAAGCACCACAACATGCAAGATAACAATCCATAAGAGCATGTATATCTTTTTCATTATACCATCTACCACATTTAGCATTTCTGTTTCCAACCAAACGCCAATCAACTTATTTAAACATAAACTCGCTAAGTATTTAACAATGAGACAAGAGAGTATAACATATGAGAACTAACAGCTCTAAACAAGAGGTGCATGAGAAATAAGAGATGAAAGTATTGCAGTAGCCAGAGAAGAATACTCAACAAGTATAAGTGAAGAATAGGAGTATTCATAAGAAAAAGCGGAGCGTGTCTCTCTCCCACAAAAGAATGCTAGGATCCATTTTATTCAGAGAATGAAAATAACAAAAGCAAAAATAAAAGCAAATAGACGCTTCAAGTAAAGCACATAAGATGTGACGGAATTAAAATATAGTTTCACTAGAGATGACCTGATAGTTTGTTGATTAAGAAGGGGATGCCTTGGGCATCCCCAAGCTTAGACGCTTGAGTCTTCTTGAAATATGCTTGGGTGAACCATGGGGGCATCCCCAAGCTTAGACTTTTTCATCTTCTTGATCATATTATATCATCCTCTCTCTTGATCCTTGAAAACTTCCTTCACACCAAACTTCTCATAAACTTCATTAGAGGGGTTAGTACTCAAAAACATTAATCCACTTTGGTTCTGTTGTGACACATTCCAAGAACTCAATAAAAAATTAGCTACAGCTCTCCATGATAGAGAACCTTGCTTAAAGTCCACAAGAGACAATGCAAAAAACAAAGACATAATCTGTCAAAACAGAACATGCAGTAAAGATGAATTTTTTTGAGGCACTTAACTTGCTCAAATCAGAAAACTCAAAACTAACGAAACTAAAAAAAAGTTGCGTACATATCTGAGGATCACGCACAGAAAATATCAGATTTTTTCGATTTTTCTGTAGGGAGTTATGAATTAAACGGTGGACAGAAGAAAATTGTTTATGCGTAGAAATCCAAATCTAGTATCAACTTACTACTAGAGGCTTTACTCGACACAACCATGCAATAAAATAAAGATACAAAGGAGTTGTTACAGAGGTAAGCATGCTCCTTCACTCAAATAAAAGAAAAATTACAGAAATAAAACATGGGTTGTCTCCCAAGAGCGCTTTTCTTTAATGCCTTTTAGCTAGGCTTGATAGTTGTAATGATGCTCTCATGAAAATAGAAAATGAAGCAAAAGGAGCATCAAAAAGCAAATTCAAATAACATTTAAGTCTAACCCACTTCCTATGCATAGGAATCTTGTACACAAATAAATTCACAAAGAACAAAGTGACAAGCATAGGAAGATAAAACAAGAATAATTTCAAAACTTTTAGCATATAGAGAGGTGTTTTAGTACTATGAAAACTTCTACAACCATATTTTCCTCTCTCATAATAATTTTCAGTGGCATCATGAATAAACTCAACAATATAACCATCACATAAAGCATGCTTTTCATGATCTACAAACACATAATTTTTATCAAGCTCCAAAATAGTAGGATTAAAACTTTCAAACCCACTTTTAACAATTTTATAACAAGATGATTGATCATTCTCAAGAGATATGGGACTCCTAGATAAAGTCAAGACCTCTCCAATCCCATTTTCATTAGTAGTACAATTAATATTATCAAGTAACATAGGACCATCATCTAGAGCTTTATCATAAACATTTTCTAAACAAACTTTCTCATTACCATGCATTTCGAAATCAGGCACAAATAAAGGATTTTCATAAGATTTATCAAAATAGCATGGATTATCATATATAACAGTAGCATAATTATTCTCACAAGTTTTACTTATAGGGAATATTTCAAGAGAATCCACAGGAACATAACATTCATCCTCCTTTGGTAAGCATGGGGGGCAATCAAATAGTTTAAGAGATAAAGAGTTACTCTCATTAGAAGGTAGGCATGGGTAGCTAATCCATTCTTCCTCCTTTTGTTCATCACTCTCCTCTTCTTTTTCATCTAATGAGCTTTCAGGTTCAGCAATTTCTTCTTCCACAGGTTCCGGCAAATTGTGGATACATTCCTGTGCATTAATGAGTCTCTCTTTATAATCAATGATATAACAATTATTGCTGAAATTTTCTATGTAATAATCAAGGATAGAAGAGACATAATCTTTAAGGTTATTACAAGCAACACAGGTTTCATAATTTTCAGACATGAAGGATTCTATTTCAGAAGCTCCCATAAATAAAACAAATTGTTTTACTTCTTCAAATCCAAGATGAATATAGTTATCCCAATGATAGTTCACAATTAAAGCTTCTTTACTAAAGCCACATTGGAATTTAAGATGTTTAGTATCCTGTTCAGAGCAACAATTTATATCATGGCGTTTAAGCAAAATTTCAGCAATTGTATTCAACTTTTCTAACACGCCTCTCATGACTTTCCCTTTATATGATTCTCTATACTCCATAAATAATTCCATAGAGGTTCTAGCATGTTCTTCCATAACAACAGTTTTTTAGATTTTTGGTTTTTTAATTTTTATGGTTTTTTGGATATATAAGAAAAATAAAACAAGACAAAAGTAAACTACACAAAAGTAAACTAAGAAGAATAATACTAGACAAAAGTAAACTAAACAAAACACAACTAAACAGAAATAAACTAAACACAAATAAACTAGACAAGACAAAATAAAATAAAAACAGAGAGAGAGGTAGAGTGTACTCCCCAGGTGAACTTATGAGTAGAGCTATGCTCCCCGGCAACGGCGCCAGAAAATAGTCTTGATAACCCACAAGTATAGGGGATCGCAACAGTCTTCGAGGGAAGTAAAACCCAAATTTATTGATTCGACACAAGGGGAGACAAAGAATACTTATAAGCCTTAACAGCGGAGTTGTCAATTCAGCTGCACCTGGAAAAGTACTAGTAACAGGGGTGATATGAAAGCAGCAGTAATATGAGAGCAATAATAACAGTAACACAGCAACAGTAGCAGTAACACAGAGGCAATGACACCAGAAAATATTCAAGTGCGTAGTTGACTTTAGAGCAATGATGATGACAGAAGGACCGGGGTTCCCAGCTATCTACACTAGTGGTAACTCTCAAAGAACAAGTGTTGGATGAACAAATTACAGTTGGGCAATTGACAATTGTAAGGGCATGACAATGCATGCTAAGATAGAATATCCAGTATGTTAATCATGTAGGCATGTTTTCCATATATAGTCATACGTGCTCGAAATGAGAAACTTGCATAACATCTTTTGTCCTACCAGTCGTTTGCAGCGGGGCCTCAAGGGAATCTACTGGTAATTAAGGTACTCCTTTTAATAGAGCACCGGAGCAAAGCATTAGAACTTAGTGAAAACATGTGATCCTCATATCTAAACCATCCCCTCCAGTTATCCCAGTTGCTGTCACTCTGGGGCCTCGGGTTCCGGACAGAGACATGTGCAAACAACTTCTAGATACAATCTAAGCAATAATTATAGAGCTTAAATCTAAGATCATGCCAATCGTGCACTAGTGACAAGCATTAAACACAACAAGATTGCAGCAACAATAACTTCATTAACTTATAGATAGACTGATCATAATGTAACAATTCATCGGATCCCAACAAACACAACACCGATTACATCATATGGATCCCAATCATATAAGGCAGCTCATGAGATCATTGTATTGAAATACATGGGAGAGAGAGTAGCAACTAGCTACAGCCAAGAACCCGTAGTCCATGGGGGAACTACTCACAAACCATCATGGAGTCGAAGTGGAGGCGGTGGAGTCGATGGAGATGGCTCCGGGGGTCAATCCCCGTCCCGGCAGGGTGCCGAAACAGGAACTTCTGACCCCCGAAACTTGTCTTCGATGGCGGCGGCGCTGCGGAACTCTTCTCGGGAAAAGGCTCGCGTGTTAGGTCTTAGAAATCTGGGAGTATAAGTAGGCGTAAGGGCGAAGGCTGTGGAGGCCCGAGGGCCCCACACCACGTGGCCGCGCGGCCAAGAAGCCTGCCGCGCCGGGAGGGGGTGTGGGCCCCTCGAGGCTCCCCTCCGTGTACTCTTCGGTGTTCTGGAACCTCTCGGAAAAAATAGGAACTTTGACGTTTCGTTTGTCCAATTCCGAGAATATTTCCTTAACAATTTTTCTGAAACCAAAAACAGCAGAAAACAGGGAACTGGCACTATGTCATCTTGTTAATAGGTTAGTCCCAGAAAATGCATAAAGTGATATAAAAGTGTATATAAAACATGTAGCAATTGGCATAATATAACCATGGAACATAAGAAATTATAGATACGTTGGAGACGTATCAATCACCATGCCCGCCTCCGGACTGATGCGTGAGTAGTTCATCCTTGGACTACGGGTCCATAGCAGTAGCTAGATGGCTGTCTTCTCCTCTTGTGCTACCATGTTTAGATCTTGTGAGCTACCTATCATGATCAAGATCATCTTTATGTAATGCTACATGTTGTGTTTGCTGGGATTCGATGAATATTGAGTACTATATTATTGCTTCATAATATATCTTGCGAGTGCGTTATTTATGATCTTGCATGCTCTCCGTTACTAGTAGATGCTATGGACAAGTAGATGCTTGTGACTCCAAGAGGGGGTATTTATGCTCGATAGTGGGTTCATGTCTCTATTTAATCTGGAGCAGTGACAGCAACCTCCAAGATTGTAGATGTACTGTTGCTAATAGGGATAAAACAGTAGTAGTTTATCTAAGGATATTGGTATTACTTACATTACACACAATGCTTAATGCAATAATCTGTTGCTTGCAACTTAATACTGAAAGGGGTGCGGTCGCTAACCGGAAGGTGGATTATTATTCATAGATGCGGTTGGAACGGTCTATTTATATTGTTGTAATGCCCAAATGAATCTCACACTAGACATCATAACTATAGTATATGCATCATTATGCACTTCTTTATTCTGTCAATTGCCCAGCTGTAATTTTTTTTACCCTCATGTAAGCTGTTATTATTTATGGAGAGACACCACTAGTGAACTGTGGACCCCGGTCATTTTCTTTAAACTGATAAAACAACCTACTGCAATCCTGTTACTTTCATTCTCTGCGAGCAAACATCATTTTCCACACATACGTTTAATCCTTTGTTACATCAAGCCGGTGAGATTGACAACCTCACTGTTAAGTTGGGGCAAAGTATCTTGATTGTGTTGTGCAGGTTCCAGCCTTCGACGCAAGACATTTTCTGGCGCCACCAACTCAGCTCCAGACTTTTTCTGGCGTCGTTGACACCTCCGGAGAACTCTAGTTTCCTACTGGTTCGATAACCTTGGTTTCACAAACTGAGAGAAAACTTCCTGCTTTACTCTCCACACCTTCCTCTTGGGATTGCCCAACGCTGCGAGAGCATCACCATGCCATGAAGCGTGTTCTGGACGCGAACTGTGCGCAAACTGGCACCCGGGCTCGCACCTCCATAACGCGCTTTGGGACACAAAATTTTGAAAAGAATTGTATTACAAGTTTATGAACTTTCCCTGATGCTAGTACACTAAAAGCTATGATTCCCGAAGGTTTTCCATTTTCTTATTTTATCAATTTATGTGTTTTTTCTTTGATAAATGATGTTAAACTCATTTAATGAGTCGAATATAGTTAAAAAGCTAAAAAAATCAAAATATACATAGATTATGCCTCACATATGATATACTTCGTGTGAAAAATGTGAGATGTCAATTTGCAATCTTATTTGTGGTGTGTTCTTCACATAAAGTGGGGATTTTGGTACTACAACAATACAAAAGAAACAATTCAAAATATCTCTTGGCATCTTTCTTTGGCATTGTTGTTTTTTTGCTGAGTTTGGTCATCAGCAAGAAGTTCACCATGGATATGGCCGTGATGACATTATTTTTTGGCTTGAAAGTCATGAATCTCCACACAAGGTTGTCCATTTTGGAAACACTTGTTTTTATTAAAATGTGGTATTGCATGTTTATGATTTTTCCCTAATAATAGTACTTAAAAAATATTCTTCCATGTTTTTCAAATTTTTGATTTTATCCGTGTTTTCAAAACGAGGTCAAAATCGTTTGTCTAAACATTCATAATTAACTAAGGAGTGCATTTTCCGAATTTTCGCACTTGCGTGTAGACTATGTTTGTATAATTCTTCTATCTTCTTTGGGCTAAACTATAACACACTTATTGTCCAAATTCCATTTTCGTCCGTAAATATTATCAAAGTCATTTAAATAGTGGAAAAAAGTTAAAAAGCTAAAAAAAATCAGAATATTCGTGTATTACGCCTTCCGTATGATATACTTTGTGCGAATACTGTGGAAAGGTCAATTTGAAATCCTATTTGTGGTATCTACTTCACACAATATGGGGATTTTGGCATTAAAAATAAAACATTTTTAATAAAATATTGGAATATCTTGCTTTGGCAGTGTTGTTTAGAATGTCAATACACATGTTCGTGCCGAGCTTGGTTGTCATAGCAAGAAGCCAGCCATGAAAATGGGAATGATGTTCATTTCTGGCTTTAAAGCCATAAATCTCAAACTAGGTTGTCAAATATTACGGTATTGCAAGTTTATGATTGGTCCTTCATGCCAGTGCATTAAAAGGTAAGATTTCACCGTATTTTCCATTCTTTTTTAATTTTCCACGATGGATGCGATTTTATTAAACAACACGGTCAAAGCTGTCAGTGTGCCCATTCATAGGCTGAATTTTCGGACTTTTTTCTTTGCAATTGTGTAGTATCATGGTAAAAAACATTGTGAATTCAGGTTGACATAATTCAAACTAATATAATTATACAAAGATCAACAACTAATATTTATTGGGGCCTTATACATAAAATCAAGGCCCCCCTAATACGAACTACCACTCGTTGGAGGAGGAAACCATTGGAGCCTTGGCCTTGCCCTCCGCTTTCATTGGGGCGTTGACCTTGCTTTCCACCGACATGTTTAGAGCCTTATGCAGGTTCTTCGCATACTGCGCGGCTCACGCCAGCTCCGTGGCTTTTGCATCGACCACAGAAGCAACCAGAGTATCAATGACCTGTTGATGCTTAGTGGAATGCTTGGCCGGCTCCGTGGCTTGATAATCGGCCCTGTCCTAGGCCATACCCGGGTCAACCACCCCCACCTCTCCTCCTCCTCATCCTCCTACTGATCGTACTCAAGATCGATGAAGGGAATGGGATCAGGAGTAATGGCCCGGTCGATGACAGAGCTGCCCTTGCTCGAGTTCGGAGTAGTCCTGCTTGAGCTCGGAGGTGTACTGCTCGAGCGCCAAGGGGTCCTTCTGCCACTGCCACCGCCCTTGCTCAACTGAAGAAACCAAGGATAGCTAACGTGGTAGCGGCGGTTCAAGCAGCTGCTGCGACCAGGGGTGGAGCAGCCACCACCAGGAGCCATTGAAAGATCAAACCAAAAATCAGAAGACCGGTCACCGGGGTGTGGGCGGCAAGCGGAGGAAGAGGAGATCAGTGGGCGACGTGGGTGCAGTCAAAGAGAAAAATGGCTCCTTTTATAGGCATCTGCATCTGGACCGACAGTAATGGTTACCGGGGCATTGATTCGGCTCACTAGACTGAGCATGCGGTGGGGCAGACTAGGAAGAGAGATGTGGCGAATCCTAGTTGCCGTGTACTGCGGAGTTAACACCGCTTCACACACCCCTCTCGGACTTCGTGGGCCAGCCCAGGTACCTATAATCTGATTTGTTTTTTTTTTTCTGTTTTCACTTTTTCTGTTTATTTTCCATTTTCTTTTGTATGTTTCTTTCTTGCTCTATTGAAAACAATATTTCAAAATTGAAAATTGCTATTTAAAAAAAATCAATACAAGATTGTTCAGTCTTATAAAAAGTTCAAATTGGATATTGTTTAAATTTTGAAAGATGTTCAAAATTAAAATTGTTCAAGTTTTGAAAAATCACATGTTATTTAGATGTTCAAAATAAAAAACTTGTAAGAATTTTGAAAATGTTCAAAATTAAAACAGTTCAATATTCAAAATTGTTCAAATGAAAAAACAGAATACAAATGGTTTGAAATAAAAATATATTATTTTCCAAAAAAAATAAGTTCAGATTTTTTAAAATCTTCAAATTTAAAAATATTCAAAACTAAATATTGTTCAAAGTTTTAAAATGATCGAAGTTAAAAACTTATCAGTTTCCGGAAATGTTCAAATAAAAAATTGTTCAAATTTAAAAAATGCTCATCTATCTATCTATCTATCTATCTATCTATCCTTCTTATAAAGCAAAAACCCACTAAGTGCATTAATTATTTTTTATCTCAACATGCAAGTCATCCACATCTCACCCACTATTTTAGCCAATCAATTGTCCTTGTCATCTCCTCTAACAATAATTAGTAATAGTAGAATTTTCATCCAGCCTATCCATGTCATCTTTTTTAGCTACATCACTAATATTTTGTCCCAAAATATTCAACAATTTCACACTAATTAATTTAGTGTCTCGATTGTTATGATCAATTGGATCTTGAAAATTAAATATTCCATACATCTTATACCAAATTTATTTACATAAAAATTTTGGAAGGCGTTTTCCGCTGCAATGCGGTATTCTTCTAGTTTTTATAAAAAGAAAAAGGAGAGAAATAGTACCTGTAATTGGGCCGCCATTTGAGCTGGCCCATGAAGCAACCGTAGCATGCGGAGCGCAGTACGCCGCGTCGACCAGGGGCGCCCGAGGGGAGCTCCTAGTCAACGCAGTGCGGATGTAACAAATCTCCACGCAACCCCCTGAACGGCCAATGTGCCGCGTTTCTCAGCCCAGTTCCGGTCCCCGAATGTATTTTGAAGATTTTCTGAATTTCGAATATTTTTTAGTTATGAACATTTTAAACTTAAAGAATTTTTAAATTTGATTTTTTCGAAAACTGAACAATTTTTAGTTCTGAACAAAATTTTGTTTGAACATTTTAAATTTTTTGAACATTTTAAATTTAAGAAGTTGAACATTTTCAAAAATAAAAGAATTTACTAAAATTTGAATATTTTCGAAAACTGAACTTTTTTTATTTTGAACAAATTTATGTTTGAACATTTTTAAATTTTAAAAACTTAAACATATCCACAAAATACAGAAAGAAAAATGGAAAAAGAAACTAAAAGAAAAAAAGAAACAGCCAAAAAAAGAAAAACGATACGAAAAACGAAAAACAATAAGAAAAAACGAATAGAAAAAGTAAGAGCGAAATCTGGCCTTATTGTGCCGGCCTCTTGCGCGCGTGGGTCGTCTTCGCCCGCTTCAGAATCCCCACCATGATGGCTAGGGTTTGGCTAGGGTGGTGAACATGCGGCCGTTCTATCGGCTGTGATGCGATTTCGGTTCGTTGCTCCTCCTCTTTAATACTCATGTCTATGTTGTGGATTTTGCCTGCCTGTGTGCTTTTGTGGGCTGTAGTTGTGGTCGGGATTTGGACGATTTTCGACCAACGTTCTTTTACCGGTGTTTTTGGTTTATACTGTTGGGTGCTTTCCGGTGTGAATCTGAGCAGCAGTTTTACCTGGCGGCGGTGAGGCGGTTTCTTGGGGGCGGGGGTCCTTTTGAGCGCCTGGGCATCCACTGCAGTTACGGTGATCAGCACAACTGAAACTTCGAGCGCCATCGTTGTCCCAGAACGGGGACCCTTGGATACATAGAGCGAGGGATTTCGCATGCAATCCAAAGCAGGAAGCCCAAGGTGTAGTATCAATTATCCGAAATTTGTACCAAATTTTAGGACAGCGTGAGTTCATTTTGTTCACAACCGATGTGTGACTATGTAAATCTGTACGTGCACCTGAGTTGCTCGAATTACCCCCAACGAATCCAGAAACTCATGGGCCTTCCATTTTTCACAGAGCATCTGCAACCAATTAGTTTGGGAGGAGCGATGCCTGTTGTCCAAAGCCTACATAGATTTCGAGTGAGCAATTTATAGTTATTTCCTTCCGATCCTGTTTCTTTTCGGAAAGTATGATGGCTCTTAACGAATTTAGAGGCTTCTAAATGAGAGATTTTGTTAGGTGTAATGGTGTATGTTTGTGACTTTCCACGTAACCTTGGGATGTTCTTTCCGTAGGATGTAGCTTGGCTTGGTCAGATTTCATGAAAAATATCATGCTAGAGTTGTGATGGTTTGTTTCTTATTTTGCAGGCATGACCGTTCGTTGTATATCACATTCCTGTGAAAACTCTAGATACCCTTTTATTTCTTGGTTCATTTTACCATGATGTTATCTGAAATGATTTAAGTCTTATGACTACAACAAAATGGTGCAGATAAGAGCTTAGAGCATATAGAAAGAAATCCATGACAGCATTACATGTATATGTTTGCTGGAAGCGAGGAGTTAAATTTCCAAGGAAAACATAAATCGGGAGGTTTTTCCCCTGACATATGTTGCAACTTGCAATGGTCTCTTTTATGACGTGTGCACTTCAGTTTTATCAGTTAACCCTCACAAGAACTCCATGTCCATATCAGTTCTAGGCCGGGACCCCCCTTTTCTAAATTAAAAAAAAAATGTCCATATCAGTTCTATCAATTAACCTGTCAAAATATTGAATTTAACTAGCTCCATGAGGAAACTCTGCGATGAAATGCCATACTTTGTTCAATAAATTGTTTACATATTGTTGATGAAACTAGGCGTTTTAATTAGTGCCTTCTATCTTCTATGTCAACTATTTGGTGCAAATGCTACTCGAATCATTTTGCAAGTGGCCATGGTCCAAACAAGACTAGGATAGTTTATGTTGGAAATCAGCAATTGACTTGCATGTTTTTAACAACAACGCTTATGCTCAGTTTCTAAACCTTATTAGTGAATCAGAATGCAGTTGATACTACCAAAATCTAAGTCGCAGACTTAGGTAGAGGTATCAAAATCACTAGAAGGAGGCACCTATGGCAACATGACGAGTAGATTCTTCAGGCCACATCTTCTCTACTCTGGCGGGCTTCTCTCGCGAATTTGCGATCTCAACCATCAAGCTGGGCTCAGGCTCTCAAAGATGTTGCAAACTACAGAATATAGTATCACTCCCCGCCCTCACCGGCGAGCGGCGGCTCTCCTGCGCTACCCAAAACTCTCCACCCTCGCACGCTCCCTGCTCCCACCCCATTAATCGCTGTCCCATCTCCTCTCCACGCCCGTACGGATATGGCGAAGAGTAAGGCGATGGCACCGGCGCCTCACTCCCTGCCCAACCCCCCACACTGTATTTGGCGAAGACTAGGTCAGTGCCATCTCTGGCGTCTCCATCTTACTGGACTGCGGGAACATCACCAACTGTTTGTTGCTCCTGTTGCATCTATTCCAGGTTAGGGCGTTCAAATTCTGTGCCACCCATCGCTATGTAATTCAGCTTCGTTTGATTTTTTTAAGAGTTGAGAGAAGATGCATCGATAACATAATTATGTTGAGAATTGCATTAGTTCGTGCTTTTTGTTTGCAAACTTCTACAAGCTGTCCAAGCAGTTTCTGTGCAGAATTACCTTTACGTTTTGATCATCTTCATGAGTCAAACTTCACCACACGTTTGAGACTTTCTACGTCAGTTTTGGGAGAGGAACCAATTTACAGTAGGCTGTGAAGATGAATAAAGATAAATAGGCATAGAATTTTATTTTTTCACCGATGAGGAATTTGTTTTACTAAATTTGGAATAAATAGGAATGGAACTAAATTTTCTTCTGCTGCCAATCCATCTCTTTTTTTTTTTGGGTGGTTCTTGCTCATCTCCTTTGACTACTACTAGCCCTTTTCGTTTTTCTGGTTTCTGCGCCTCTACATCCACTGCACCAGTTCTGTTAGGTTAATATACAAGACGGAGTTTTGCTACATAATAATAATATAAAGAAGATACCTAAGGAAGTTTTGCTACATGCAATGCGTATCTTAATCACTACCAAGATACAAGAGGTACTCCTTTTAATCTCACTATGTGCAAGGATAAATGCTTGTCATCAAACATTTAAACAACTGTTGAGTTGCTTAGATTGTGCCCCACCTTTCCCGTGTTTGTATGAAATAAGATTACTGCTGAAGCAACTCGTTATCATGCAGGTGATTCATGGACAAAGTTTTGGGAATTCTTTAAAGATTAATATGAGAACGAGAAGAATTTTCTTGTAGGAACATCAAACAAGTACTGCTTACTTGACCTCTATTATATACAGTATATATTTGTTCTTGCTTTGTGCTTGGGGATAAATTCAGTTATTTCTCTCTTCACGTTCAGAACATACTGGTTGTTTCGAGATACTATTCATTGAACCCTGAATGGGCTTGCAGATCTTCTTTGCTTGAGATTGCAGGTCCGTTTTTCCAAGCTCTCCCTAGCAGCGTTGCAGCTTCTACTTCCCTCTCAGTTCTCTGTCATTGTGTATGCAGGATCTAATTTTACCTGCATTTGTCCTCCTTTCAGGAAGCAGAGAAGCATCTCTCAGACATGGTGAACTCCAAGTCCCTGATCGCTAAGGTCGACAGGCTGATGGGATTGTATCAAAGTGGTGGGTCATGTTGATGCTCAAGCAGGAGTATGTGTAGACAGATTTTTCGTAACCCAAAGTGTACACGGTACTTGCTCTTTTCGGATGCAAACTTCCTCTTTTCCCTGGATTTTTGGGAAAATTTGTTATAGGTCATTTTTTATAGCCATGCTGCTCATGGTCTGAAGCAAAAAATCTGTTCTGACTGAGATGCATGGTGTTCTTGGTCAGGAGCGATGTCAGGCGACGCGAAGGAGATGTCGTCGAAGAAGCAGACTTTTGACGACGAGAACGGCAAGATGGAAGGCATGAACGTGGTGAAGGATGACGACAACAAGACCTTCATCTCAGAGGACACTCACGGAGACGACGGAGACATCGGACAACAGCGAACAAGTGCAAGCGCGAGACAAAGAGCAGAAGCTTCTTCCGGAGGGGCTGCCTAATGGGCAAGCACAGCTGATGCTGTTTTCCACTGTTTTGCTAGTTCGAAATATGATAGAAGCATGTATGAAATTTTGCAAATTATTTTTGGATCTTCCGTGAAACCTCTGTGAACAAATTTGGGTACGAAATATTATGTTAAATTTGTATGAATCTCAGTTACACTTTTATGAATTTGGTTACTACAGAATGTTTAATGAAACTTTCCTTTCGACGGAAAGAAAACGTA
The DNA here is from genome assembly GCA_026929855.1 of Poa annua. NCBI lineage: Eukaryota > Viridiplantae > Streptophyta > Magnoliopsida > Poales > Poaceae > Poa > Poa annua. The sequence continues at coordinate 37,825,716 of CM049438.1, forward strand.
TTGTCATTTGTTCATGAATAATATAAGAATGAGACACTTCTTGCAGTTAGTAATTGCTCTGGAAGAAAACACGGTAAAAAAAATGCTGACCAGCAAAGTCAATCGCCCTTTCATAAGGAACCACACAACAAATCACAAGGAAAGAAAATGTATTGTGCAGAAACATGTCCAGGTTTTCTAGTTGTCAAAAAAAGAAACATGTCCATAGGTTTTTCAATGAACAGGTAACAAGCAGTGCAAGGATCGATCGAAGAATAAGCAGGAGGTATTTTCTGTTACAAGCAAGCAAGCACATAACATGTTGGAGGTTTTTACTCGGAACTGATCATCGATCAAGATCCATCATCAACGAGCAGTCAGCACAAGGTGTAGAGGGATGGAATTGTAGCAGGGATACACATACTAGGAACTCATGTTCAGGATCCATCAACGAGAAACGGGTTGATAGATTCAGTCGAAATCGAAGGCACAGCCGGGGCACTTCCGACGCCTGTCGAAACACTGGTTGCACAGCTTCATCATCACCTCGCCTGGCCCGGAGCAGTCAGCACAGGCTTCGGGGTGGTTCTCGCCGGCGACGGGCCTGCCGCTGCTGCTGGGTGGCGTCTGACGGAGCTGCAGCTCCTGGCGAAGATGCCAGCAGTCCATCTGCAGCTGGTGGTTGTGCCACCTGAGCTCCTCGCACTCCTGGCTGCGCGCCTGCAGCAAAGCCCACCCACGCTGAACATCCTGAAGCTGCGAAAGGGAACATGGCAGCAGTGTTACATACATCACTAGGGAGTAGGACGGCCTGGCGAGAGAGGGGTCGATCGAGGGTGAGGAGACTCACTGGTATCTGAAGGAAGTTGGGGCGGTTCTGGTGGCGAGTGGGAGCAATGGCGAGGTGATGCCGCCCGTGCTGTCTTGCCGGCTCCCAGTCCGACAGCATCTCCAGGCGAAGCGGCGAGCGCGCATTGTGTTGCTGCTGCGCTACCACAGGTCCTGGCCCGAAATGCTGACGCCACGGCTGTCGCGTCGTCCACTGCATCCCGGTGCCCATCATCCCGGTAAGCCCCGGCTCGACCTGCAGAAAGGGAAGCACGCCAACATGCGGGGCATGGAGAGGCCACTGAAGCAGTCCCGCACTCTGCCGCGGCGCGCCCAGAGCTCTTGGCCGAATGTCCATCATCGCGGGGTGCCCAACGGGCGGCATGACAGCGTGGGATGGCACCAGTGCCATCCCTGGAGGATCGTTCCCGGGTCCGCGTGCCGGCCTTCCGCCACCAATGACGCCGACGTCGCAGCGTGGCAGCAACGAGGGCGGGGGTGCGATGGGGTCCTCCGGGGCGTGGAGTGGAGGCCAGCGCGCCGGTGCCGGCTGGGACGCGATCCTGGCCAGCTCCTCACGGAGCTGGGTAGAGCGCGTGATGGACGGCCCCGGTTGGACCGCCGACTCGCTCATCCTCCCGCCGATAGGGTCCTCCGGGGCGTGGAGTGGAGGCGAGCGTGCCGGTGCCGGCTGGGAGGACGGGATCCGGGCCAGCTGCTCACTGAGCTGGGTAAGGATGGTGTAGGCGGACGGCTCCCACGGCGCTAGGACGATGTCGTCCCCGCCCAGCACAAACAACCACCGCGCCTTGTCCGGGCGGTCGAACTTTGACACCCACGGTGCCGACTGAAGCCTCATCCTGATGGCGTCGTCCAAAATGTGGAGCGGTGGCGGCGGCGGCGGCGGCAAGGGCGCGTGCTCCTGAAGTGCCCGGGACGCGATCCGCGCCAGCTGCTCACCGAGCTGGGTAAGGATCCTGTCGGCGGACGGCTCCCGCGGCGTGAGGACGATGTCGCCCCCGCTCGGCACAAACAACCGCCGCTCGAGAGGGAGCGTGTAGCCCCGCGGCGCCGAGTCGGTCCTCCTTGCGCCGACGGCGTCCTCCGGAGCGTGGGATGGCGGCGAGCGGGTCGTCGTGGAGCCCGGTGCCGGTGATGTGTCGCTCTCGCTCGGGATCCCCTCGCCCTCCTCGGTCGCCGTCTCCACCGCGCCCTGGACCTGGAGTGGCACGTCGGAGGCGGGGACCCGCGACGCCGACTCGGTCATCCTCGCGCCGTGAACTGGCGGCGAGCGCTCGGCGTCGTGCTCCTGCGGTGTCGGGGGCTGATGGGGGGGAGCAGCCGTGCTGGACTCCGGTGAAGCCGACGGTGCGGACGTGGCAAGCTTCTCGCTACCCTCGCCTTGCTCGATCGCCATTGCCGCCGATCTCTCTCTCTCTCTCTCTCTCTGCCTCGCGAGCGTGGGCTGTGGATTGTGCAGCGTAGCAGGTACGTAGAAGAAAGACGACGGCAGACGGAATCCGACGGGGGAGGAAGGGGATTTTATAGGGAGTGGCGGGGCGAGGTGGAGAGTGCTTTTTCTTACCGTGGCTTCACCTTCACCGCTTTCCCCAGTGCAAGGCGATTTACCGCTCGTAACTTTCCCCGTCGTTGGGTTCAGCCGCGCTAGAGGTAAATAAACGGTTACGGCCGCGGGGCCCACTATGCCAGCCTGTCTGTTCCAGAGCACCCCAGCCTTGGAAGCGCAGTGGCACGAGAAAATTCTGAAAAAAATGCAGATATTTTCCTTTTCTCAGTTTATCTTTGTTGATTTTTACCGCAGTTAGTATTACCGATTCAACTACTTACCATTACTTACGAGGAGGATGCATAGTTTGTGTTCAGGGATTGGGATCGGTTTTGTCTTATCGTGAAGAATTAGCATGGATCGTTTTTGTCTTATTGTCTCAAGACTAATCTGCTCCTCCCAATAATCGGCAAATAGCCTGCCTCTCCCTCATTTGATAGTTTCTATGGCCTCAAGTCGAAAGTACGAGCATTATGACCACTGTCGCGCGATTTCTTTCCTTTTGTTTTGAGGGTTGATATTTCAAACAACAAAAATGTACTCCTTAGATGCTCAATTATGTTTTGGTTGATTCATCCAACTGTGGTTGGCAACTTGATCTGAGAAGACGTTGGGGGTGGAGATGCCTTTGTTTGCGACACCTTACAACTTGCAAAGTTTGATCCAATAGGGCGATGCTAGCGTACGCGTGATCTTGTCAACCCACAAAATTCCGACAACCTCTGCAGGTGTCGGAACGGTGGGCCAAAAGAAGAGCAATCGAATTAATGAGAGTAGTGGAAGAAGAAAAAAAAGTCCGCCGGAGAGGAGGAAGAGAAGCACCTACGTCACCGCCTCCTCCAGATCATGTTTGCCCTCACTGCTTCACTGTATCGTCCTCTCAAATATTGACCTTTGCTCCCAACATGGCCTCTAATATGTCCCATGCATGCTCTAATTTATTCTTAATTGCTAACCAACCCCACCCCCGCACCACTAAGGTCAATGCTCGTCGGCGGCTTGCTCGATCCTAGCTAACGTCTTCTTCTTCGCCATTCTTCTCTGGCAGTCACTGATGTCGTCTTGATAGGTGGGCGGTGATGATGCATGTGGTGCTCGAGGGAAGAGTGCAGGAAGGAAGAAGGCAGCCAGCGCCCACCGTCGACTATGTGTGTTGCATGTAAATCTTGGACATGGTTGCCATGTGATACGTCTCAAACGTATCTATAATTTCTTACGTTCCATGCTTATATTATGCCACTTTCTACATGTTTTATATACACTTTTGTACCATTTGATGCATTTTCTGGGACTAACCTATTAACAAGATGCCACAGTGCCAGTTGCTTGTTTTCTGCTGTTTTTGGTTTCAGAAAAGTTGTTAAGTAAATATTCTCGGAATTGGACAAACGAAACGTCAAAGTGCCTATTTTACTCGGGAGGTTCCAGAACACCGAAGAGGATACGGAGGAGGACCCCGAGGGGCCAACACCCCCTCCCGGCGCGGGTCCCCCCCTGGCCGCGCGAGCACGGGGTGTGGGGCCCTCGAGGCCCCGCCGCCTTCGCCCTTTCGCCTACTTATACCACCCCCCCCCCCCCCCTCCGGAAAATACAAGCCCTAGGACGCGCACCTTTTTCCTTCACGAAGTCCAGAGCCGCCGCCGTCGTCAACCCTAGATGGGGAGGGTTCAAAAGCTCTTCCCGGCACCCTACCGGAGAGGGGAATCATCACCGGAGGGCTCTACATAACCATGCCCGCCTCCGGACTGATGCGTGAGTAGTTCATCCTTGGACTACGGGTCCATAGCAGTAGCTAGATGGTTGTCTTCTCCTCTTGTGCTACCATGTTTAGATCTTGTGAGCAGCCTAACATGATCAAGATCATCTTTATGCAATGCTACATGTTGTGTTTGCTGGGATCCGATGAATATTGAGTACTATGTTATTGCTTCATAATATATCTTGTGAGTGCGTTGTTTATGATCTTGCATGCTCTCCGTTGCTAGTAGATGCTCTGGCCAAGTAGATGCTTGTGACTCCAAGAGGGGGTATTTATGCTCGATAGTAGGTTCATGTCTCTATTTAATCTGGGGTAGGGACAACAAGCTCTAAGATTGTAGAGGTACTGTTGCTACTAGGGATAAAATAGTAGTACTTTATCTAAGAGTATTTGTATTACTTACATTACACACATTGCCTAATGCAATAATCTGTTGCTTGCAACTTAATACTGAAAGGGGTGCGGACGCTAACCGGAAGGTGGATTATTAGTCATAGATGCGGTTGGAACGGTCTATGTATATTGTTGTAATGCCCAAATGAATATCACACTAGACATCATAACTATAGTATATGCATCATTATGCACTTCTTTATTCTATCAATTGCCCAGCTGTAATTTGTTTACCGCATGTATGCTATTATTATTATTTATGGAGAGACACCACTAGTGAACTGTGGACCCCGGTCCTTTTTCTTTAAACTGATAAACAATCCTACTGCAATCCTGTTACTTTCATTCTCTGCAAACAAACATCATTTTCCACACATACGTTTAATCCTTTGTTACAACAAGCCAGTGAGATTGACAACCTCACTGTTAAGTTGGGGCAAAGTATCTTGGTTGTGTTGTGTGCAGGTTCCACGTCAACTACTCCAGCACTTTTCTGGCGCCGTTGCCACCTTGAGAAGATTCTTAGTTTCCTACTGGTTCGATAACCTTGGTTTCACAACTGAGCGAAATTTGCTGCTGCACTACTTCATACCTTCCTCTTGGGGTTCCCAACAACACCTCACCGGTGCATCACCATGACAAACAATGGAAGTACTCAAGATCAAAGACAACTAGCTTGAGGCACACACACACCCACAACTTAATTTGGGGCTCCCAAGATGACCACAAGAGATCTCAAGCACACCAACTAGCAACAAGTTGACCTAGGTTTTCCACAAGGAAACCCTAGATCCAAAATTTCTCAAGTGAATGAGGGGGGAATAAAAACTCTTTGGTGGAGTTGTAGATCAGGGGATTCTCCTTCAGATCTCCAAAGATCAGCGGATTTGACTGGTTGGATTGGGATAGCTTGAAGTAATGGGTTTCAACATTAATGGAGGAGAGAGAATTCGAAACTTGGCATGTTGGAGGTTGCTGGAGGGGTACCCCTCCCCAAAATCTGATCGTTGTTCCGTCCGGGGGACCCGAGCTTCCGGAACTTAGATCAGAACTTCCAGCTTACCGTAAAGTTCCGGACAAAGTTCCGGAGCTGCTAGAGCGTGGTCAAGTTTTGACTGAGCGAAAATCTTTACCAAGTCAGGTCCGAAACTTCCAGTCGCCCAGAAAGTTCCGGCACAAATTCCGGACAAAGTTCCGCTTGTAGAACACCTTCCCATATAAGGTGGTACAACTCAATAATAATACGAGCAAATTAGAGTATTGGCCATTTGATCATCGGCCATGGTTTATGTGGCATATTTTGAGCACAAACTAAATCAATCAATAATAATACGACCGAATTTAAACAAACGTCCCAAACATAATAAGCATAGGGTCATGCTGGCATTCATCTCAAAATATTCAATAATAAATCGTAGGACCATCTCGGCCACTACTTGGCCATGTTCTTTCGACCATCTCAGCCATAGTTCACAACACAGGCATGCAAATATTACGAAAGGAGCGAGATGTGATCACATCTCGCTCCATATAGTACCTTTGCGTCTTCTCGTAGTAGGCCTTCTTCTTGAGAGTAAAGGTGGAGAAATCCATGGCCATGATCTGAGCCTCCTCTTGTTGTATGGCAAACTCGACCTCTTTGACCTTGGCATGGGCGTCCTTGGATCTTTCCTCCGCCTCCTTGGATCTAGCATCGGCCTCCTTCGATCTCTGCGAAGCCACACGATCCTATTTGTAATCACGGAGAACCCCGTAGGAATGGCACCTCTGCCAACTGTTCATGCACCTACGACACAGGTGCATCGTGTACTTCTAGGCCCGCGGTAGTCGTTGAACCTCTGCTCACCGGCGCTGCCGCTACCGCTGCGTAGCCTGGTGTTCTAGTGCTCCACGTGGTTGATTCCGCTGTCGCTGACAAGCTTGGGGTCGGGTACTGGACGACACTCGCAGTGCGATCTGCGGAGCTTTGTAGTAGGGGACTGCACGGTGAGGTTTTGGCAACAAAAATTCAAAGGCATCAATATCATAGAAGAAAAGAAGTAGTGAAGAAACCGATGCTTTGAAACTGAAGACGTTACTGCTCCTATCGCCAGTTCTTTGTTAGGCACGATCTTCGACTACGCCTATTTGACGACCAGGTCGTGCGCTCAGCACGATCTTCGGCTACGCCTATTTGACGACCAGGTCGTGCGCTAAATTGTTCAAATTAAAAAATTGCTCAAATTCAAAAATTGTTCACATTCCAAAATTATTCAAATTAAAAAGTTTTAGATTTGAAAAATTGTTCAAATTCGAAATTTTGTTCATACACAAATATCTTTCAAATTGTGCTATTTTTTCTGTAAAAACTGAAATGATAAAAAACAGAAAAGAAAAGGCGAAGCGTTATTGGGCCGGCCCATTTAACTCGCGGGGGTGGGCGGACGCGATTAGCGCACGACCAGGTCGGAGAATAGGAGCTCCCGCAGTCTTCCCGGACTTGTTCGCCTTGGGCTTCCCCGCAAGTTGCGCTAAATAATTGGCCAGGAGCCAAGGGCACCACGCTCGTTGGTCATCTCCTCCATGTCGGCCTCCCCAATTACAAGAGGCTTGGTGTGCGCAGGGCCAGCCCATAGGCCGGGTAAGAAGGGCGGCCGCCAAGGGCCCGACAAGAGAAAACTCCCAAATGGTAAATACCTAATATATAATAGCTCCCAAGATCCCCCTTCAGGCAAGCTTCCACGTCCCCTAATTTTTCTGACCGTTCGATCTGCGCGTTCAACGGTCCAGATTGTCTCCACTGCAAGCGACACTGTTCATTTCTGATTTTTAGCCAATAGTTGCGACACGTCGCCCGGTAACGTCCTGCCGGTCACCATGGTAATTTCACAAAAAAGCGCCCCAAAAAAAAGAATCCGTGCCCCGCAGTCCATGTCTCAGAACAGGGAAGGACCTTTGCGCAAGTTTGCGAAACACCAGAAACTTTTCTGCAAAAAAGCCACCACATAATCCCCCGCTCCTTCCCTCCCGTGCGTGACCCCGGGGTCGCCGCCGCCGCCCAGCCCCGCCGCTGCGCACCTCCCCGCTCGGATCGAAGGGCACGGTGAGGTGCGCCGCCGCTCCCGCGTCATCCTTGCGGAAGATCGGCTGCCGGGGCACTCTGCCGGTGCCGGAATCGTCCGCGCGGTGCTCGGCGTCCGCACCAGCGTCCGCGCGCCGCCGGCGACGCTCCGACGACCTGCAGACGGCGGCGCCGCCACCATCGGGCAGCTCGAGTCCGCGCGCATCCAGAGCGCCAACCCCCGCAGTCCAGTTCGCCGTGGTTGGCCGCCGGCGTCGTCCGCGCCGCCGCGGCCGCGGCAGGGTTGGCCCCCGGTAGAGGAGCGGACCGCGCGTCCGCGCCGCCGCGCTTGCGCGTGCTCACCACGGCCGCCCTCTTCCTCCTCAGGCTCGAAGGCCGCCCGAGCTCGCCTCGCCTCTTCTCCGCCGCCCGCCTGCGCCCGTGCTGCCCCAGCTCCGCTGCCCCCCTTGCCTCTGATCCGCGGCTTGCATCCATCCCCACGCCACGGCCGGCCGGAACTCCTGCTGCCCCGCCCCTCACAAGAAGCGCCGTCTCCTCCGCCAAGCTCCAAGGTAAGCACCATGTCCGCCGTCGCTCCCTTTCAATCTCTCCATGTCCACCTACCGATCTCTATCATTATTTTACTCTTCTGATGGAGCTAATTAACTTTTCAATCACATAGCAAGCTAGCAATAGCAGCTAATCACCACCGGATCAGTGGCTGTGCTCGCCTGAATCTTTTTCCCTCTTCTGTAAACCAGTACTGGCTACTCGACATCTACACTATTTATGTTACTGCTCCAATCAATTGTTAGTAATTTGCTTGCTAAACATTGTATTTGCTTCGTTCTTTTCTGATATGATTTGCCTCCCACTATCCTACCATTCTTTTCTATAATCTGGTATATAACTATTTTGTTCATTTTCATTGCCACACATGGGTATAATTAGCATCTACTAATCTCTCATGCTACGGACAAGATAAAATAGTTAGCTGCTGTACTAATGTTATTTGTTAGCAAAGCAGTGGATCCATTATTTAACTTTTCTTGCTAATTACAGTACTGGGAGTTGTAGTTCATAGTACACATATGCTTGTGGATGAGCAGATTCTTGAAGTACAAGTACGGTAGATTTTTATATCTACTATGCCCTTCTCTCCTTGAAAATAGTCAGCTTCTTTTACAAACCAGCGATATACATGTTCACAATATCACAGGATATGCATTGGGCTTTCTCAATGGGAACAATTGGCTGTTTTGAGGTTTCTGAATCAATCATGTTTACCACAACATTATATTTTTCATGTGTGACAAGCCTACAGGAGCAGTATATTGCCTTCATGGGTAAGTAAAAGTAAATCGATACTCGAGATGAATGTTCCAGCATGGTGTTCTACTTCTACTACGTTTACCGGCTACTAAATTTATGTCATGCTCTAGATTGGATGCAATCCACGGATTGTACTGTTGCGCTTATGGTCAATGGTGTACTAAAGTTTGCGATGAGATCCGAACTTACTAGCTAATCTGCACAGAAAATCATATTTCTTTGAAGTGGTATATTCCTTCTAAAACAAAAACGTACATGTGAAATAAGATCTTAATTCTTTGTTGTCGTATGTTGATGTGGCACTACAGGTTTCAGTTCTACCATACTTTAGTTGTGGTCTGTAGGGCTAGAAAGGAGGTCAGTTATTGCTACAAAGGAGGTCAGTTATATTAGTTAAACTACTCAAGTGGTGTGTGGATGTACTATAGTCTATAGATATCTAGACAGCATCACATATGAGCACTGCTTATTTTTTCAACTGGTTCTTACTATGGGCAACGTGTTTGCTTGGGAAGGGTACATTCTATTGGTTTTATTAAAATGTTGGAAACCTGCTGTTTGTTATGGTTTCCTTTGGTGCATGTCTCAAGAAGATAAAGAAATCCTAGGTGTTTTTGGAACTAGAACTTTATTTGTGGTATTATAAAAAATACATTTCCTTCGGTGCATGTCTTAAGCAGTAAAAAATCCAGGTGTTCTCGAGCTTCAACTTTATCTGTGAGATTACAAAAATCAAGCATGCATATGTTGTATTTCAGTTTGCTTCTGAATCCGAATATGTGATTTCCTTCATCATATTTGTTACTCTTCTAACAGATTCCAATCCAATCACTTGGTGCATAATATATGGATTAGATAATAGTTTAGGTTTCTTCTTGTGAGTCTAACATCAATAGGCCTAAATCCTGCCAAAGGATCATCAGAATTGGTTATCGAACTGCTCAAGAGTTATCATAGAGATGGAAGAAGTCAGTAGTCGACAATGGCGCTTTGTGGCTCGCACCGTCCACAATGGAACATCTCTGGGCGTTGACTGAATCTGTTGATGGTGAAGTATAACCTTAGAAGGAAGCAAAATGCCCTTTCTATGAAGCAATGGTACCAACATGAAAATCCACCTTTTTAAGGACCTAGAGCTACGGGATCGACCCAAAATTGATTATCTAATTGCTCAAGAGTTATTACAGACATTGAAAAGGTTAGTAGCAGCTCTGTTTAAAAATATTTCTGTAGTATCTTCCACTCCCATTGTGAGCTTCCATAGTAAATGATTTTCAATGGGAAAATATAGTAACCCATAGTGATAATTATATTGTAGATTCGTGCAAACATTTTTCATCATCCTGGTCTACAAGGATGTCTATGCCAAAATAGTAGAGTGATGATACACACCAGAGATATGGATGACCTCCACATGAGGTATTCTGAGAGCAAACATGGGTGTTTAAAATGTCACATTTTCTCCGTTCTACTCTGATTTCTCTACAACTACAAGGCCAGAGTAATTATTTCATTGCTACTGTAATAATTTATCTCTAGAATCATGTAAATAATATAGTTGATCCACTTTTAATTTTATTGCATTTGTTCTTACAATTTGCTTACTTTTTACCATCGCTTCAAGCATAGATTGTTAATGGCAAGTTTAATATATGTGTAAAGACAAGGTATGAACGAGTCAACGAGGCTTCACCGCGAGTCAAGGTAATATTTATGAGCGACACACCGCAAAATTCTGAATACAACATAAGTGAGAAATTATGCATTGTGAAGAATATGCTTACATAGTTGCCGATGTCTTTTTCATTTACTCATTTTACAAAGATAACAAGCCACAAAACGGTCCATCCTGAACAACTATCGCTTAAGCAATTTTTTAACGCAATCTTCTTTGAATTACTCTAATTTTCGAACCTACATTATTTAAACATATACACATCACCGTCTTAATTTTTTTCATACACGGGCGCGGCTATTATAGTAATCATGACGTTATTATCCGTTACACCAAATAAAATATTAAATACTATCTCGGTGAAAAAATTGAAGGGCAGCAGATTTTGTTTTTGGAATACTACGATTTATATTAAGTATTGCATTTTAAACATACTTTCTCCTTTCTCTATATAATATTACGGTCTTGAAAACCATGGTATCCTTTTAACTGTCATTGGAAAATATGGGCAATCCTCTCTATTCCTAAAACTGAGAAAGGAGAAATACGGTGAAGTATTGCTTTCCCAAGCACTAAAATAGTATGATATTGGTATACCTAAAATTTGATTTTCTTTTGCAATTCAAGACACAGCCTAAAGCATAAAATGACTTTTTGTGGTCAACAATGCACAATATTGACTATGTTTTTTACAAGCTAAAATGCAACGATACCACATATAGAACTCAATCCATATACTTCAGAAGTATTTACATGTTTAATTCCGTGCAATTCATTTTATTTTATTAACTGGATTGGGATTTGTATACACTATATGATGACAAGCACAATGCATAAGAGAATACAAAACAATAAATTTTACATACACAAACATAACATAAACAAAACTTTATACTTATTGGTGATTATTCTAACAATGATGTTATACTATCATGTATCAAACATGCATACTTTGTTAAATTTCAACTTGCTAGATTGACAAAAAAGAATAAGTAAATATTAATTTCAGTTGTTCACTTTATACTCTAAAGGTTTATATAATTATGCTTACCTAATCATGCACTAGAAACCGCTATTGGGATATTTGTTAGATTGTATTCTCGCAACTATTTGTCTCAAATACCTATAAATCATATAGATTCTGAAGTGAAGAAAAATATTTTATAACTGACTTTTTCATCGGATACAGTTTATTATCTTTTATTCAAATTCGGCAGAAAGAATAAATACACCAAATGATATTTCGTAAAATAGCAAGTTATGTGGTTAAATTATGCCCCCAAATAGAAAATTATATTTGTAATAACATGCTTAAAATGAAATCTAAATAAGTATAAAAGTTTAATAAAAATTGTATCGACTTTTGTTCGCCCGCGGGTCCAAAATTCCAAAGACATCAACAAAGATACAAAATTCACACATCAAAACATTCCAAAGCGCTAATCATTCATAAGTGCAATTGTACGTGCATACTAAAGACTACACGAGAGCGAGCATGGAGCCCGGTGTCGTTGACTTCTCGTTCGGCTGGCCGGTCGCCGTGGTCCGCCCGGCGTGTGGCTTGGGGGATCCGGCAGCCTTGCCCTTGCCGCGGCCCGTCATCCTCTCCGGCTTGATCTCTCGCTCTCCTCGCTATCTGTCGGTTAGAGAATGGCTGGCGGTGTGGGCTGGCTGGCGAGGGAGGTGACCCAAACAGGAAGAAGCAGGTGGGATTTATATAATGTTATGTGAGTTGTGACTATAAATGAGCTGAAACATTATATTGATAAAGAAAATCGAAATTTATTTGTCTATCTTTTCACAAATTATATAAATATATGCATCTTATATGATTATTCGGCAACGACTCGATCCCTAATAAAAATATAATATCATTATGCAGACTGAGACCGAAGAAATTAGTGTAAAAATTATCCGTGTTTCATAAAATTTTAAACTAATGAACCGAAAGTTAAATTGAATCGAATAGAGGATTATATATCAAAGTGCTAATCAAGTCGCCTTGCGATTAGCGGCGGCAGAGTCTAATACCTTGACGACGATATTTATCTATCGATCTAATTGAAAGGCGAGACAACCAGAACACATAAGGACCATGCCTCCATAATCGATCGCATGTACGTGGAATTTTCACACATGGGCTGTTATAGTTGGGCTTTGGTGCATGTACTACCACATATAATTGTACTTAATAAAACTAATTAGGTAATTAGTATGGCCATTAACATTGTATACATACACATACTAACATACTAGTACTGAACCTCCTATACTTTGTTGAGGTGGGCCAAACATTGGAGGGGTCAAACCCCTGCTAGGCCCCGCTAGATCCGCCCCCAACTACAGTGTAAACTGATTTTGTATTGCACACTTGGTTCGAAAGTTATGCATTTAAATCAGAGAGTAGATTTGTTATCCGCTGATGGGTACACGCCTCCACTGAAACATCGTTGCAAACCGCATAAACCCATTTTAAACGAAGTGTTGACTTTGAGCCCTGAAGTCAACGTAGCATTGACTTTTCAAGAAAATAAAATTGGAATTTTATAATCAGTTTTGTAGACCAAAACATTCACGTTCTACAAGGAATTAAGCTCAAAATGTGTTTATACAACTTTCAATGATGTTAAACTGGGTGTCACTAGTGGAAAACTCATATTTAGTACCGGTCGGGGAGGGGCATCAGTACTGGTTTCGCAACCGGTACTGCGCAATCGGGACTGATGCCCCCCAGCATCAGTACCAGTTGTGAATAGTCCGGTACTAAAAGGTCTCCACGTGGGGCGCTGGGCAGCGTTTCGCCTGGAGATCTTTAGTACCGGTCAGTAACAGCGACCGGTACTAAAGGGTTGAGGGTTTTAGGGTTTTACAATTTGTTTTTCGTTTCCTGTTTTTTTTTTCATTTTTTTTCTGTTATTTGTTTTCTTTTCTTCACTGCAATTTTATTTTATGTTTTCTTTTTCATCTACTGTTTTACATACATACGATATTATATATGTACGGTACACATTGATGCATAAAATACTTTTCGTATATGTATTCTACGCTACTACATACGGTACACGTTGATCTATAATATAATTTAGATATAGCACATATTCATACTACGCTATTACATACATATATACAATCCGGTATATAGAGATCGCAATAATGTCTCATACATCCTCCTCATTACGTCGTGGCTTTATTTCATGTGGCATAGCTATATTTAGGATTATGGTATTCTCCCTTTGGATGCATGACCAGCTCAAGGATAAATCCCGCTATCTCCTCTTGAATTGCTTCCACGCGCTGATGTGGTAGCATGCCGTTCCGCTTGTCGTTAAGTTTTAAACGAGATCAATATGAATATATTAGTTGTGTGTGTATATATATATATATATCAAATCATAATAAGATTAAAATATAGTGCAAGACAGTCACACTCACATCCATTCTTTTTTCACGCGACGTAATTCATTTCCCGGGGGCTGCTTCAAGGTCTTTACGAGAATATAAATTAATTAAATAATAATTCAAAATGATGATGAATTAAAGAGACTATGTTTAATAGTAGTACACTTACATCAATATGTTTAATAGTCAGCTGTGTTTTCCATTCATCAAGCCCTCTCTCTCTTGATGAATATTTTCCAAACCCTACTCGCAAAAGCAAATGAATAAATGAGTTATGATTACTTGATATCATGAAATGGGGTTAATAGTTGAAATTAGCTCTGAAGCATGTCAATCAAGTCCTGGTAGTATGATTCTGGTTTGCGTAATGAGTCAAAGACTTCAACTACTCCCTTGTCAATGATAATGTCCAGTAGAATCCAATGGTAGCTGCACACGTTTATATAGTGAGGCATGCATATAACTCATCAATTAAACTTAACATCTAGTAATTAGCAATATAGAAATGTGTTCAAGACAGTCACACTCACTTGAAGTTGTAAGGAAGAAGTATATCTGCCGCCTGTGTTTGCCTCAATAGCGACCTCAACAATGCCTCCTCGCAGTCCAGGGGCTTCCGCTGTAAGTTTTTGCAGTTAACGATAGATGGGTCAATGAACCCAACTTCCCAGAATCTTTTCCTTTTGCACTCGATAAGCATCCACCTGCATATATAATAGCATACGAAAGAATATAGTGAGGATAATTACAGGCTCAATTAGTGAGGATAATTACATGCTCAGCTAGACACTTAGAAAAAATCACTTACAGAACATAGCAACTCATGATAGTTGCGTCGAGAGCACGCCGGTTGTATAACTGCCATAATTCTTCAAATTCGACACATATCTCGTGGTTGGCGAAGAATTGGTCTTCTCGGTATGGCACGTAAAACACGAGTTGCTTGTCCTTTGCAACCTTCATGTACCAGTCATGCAATCTCCGCATTCCAAAAGCTAGACGCACCATCTCATCAGGAGGGAGAAGATCTTTCCCGTAGACAAACTTCCGTGCTATCTCAGTCGACTTGGGGAAAAGTGCGTCAAGCTCAGCATTGTCCATGTAGTCTGAAGAAGGAACATTTGTCCCAACGTTGGGACTCTTGTCTGTCTGAACCTTCAGCGGGGCGACTGACTGTACTTTCTGTTCTCCGAGCTGGGGAACCTGTTTCGCCTTCTTCTTCTTCTGTGCAGCGACACTTTTCTTTTTATTCTCCTCTTGCGTGTCAAAACTCTTCGAGATAGAGCGGTCATAGTTATCAGGCAAAGTTCTACGGTGAGGATCACAGACGATGTCTAAAAAGTGTTTAACACCCTTAGGGTTTAGTACCTGTTTTGCCTCGGGCACTTTCTTCGCAAAGTGTGCGGCATTGTGAGCTTTGACCAAGGGAGCATTCTCCTCAACGGTCCGGTGGTAAGTTAACACCGGAAGATCCTTCAACGACGGCCCGTACTTGTAGGTGTCCTTTGGAGCACCACTCGACGCACCGGCAAGCATCTTCTGCCTCATTGAGAAGGTCCTATTGCCGGTGGGCGGACTCTTTGCAAGCTCATGGTGGACTCCCGCTGGAGTGGACTCTTTGCAAGCTCCGGAGTGGACTCCCGCTGGAGTGGACTCTTTGCAAGCTCCGGAGTGGACTCCCGCTGGGTTGGACTCGCGCACCGGGGAGATGGAGTCGCGCTGGGTTCCCTCTCGGTGTCCATATTTTCAATGTGGGGTGGACTTGGAGGTTGATTGCTACTCGGAGGGGTTGGTGGCCTACGCGTCGATTCTCCTGGAAACACGATGTGTTCCTTTCTCCATAGAATGACTCCGCGCAACACTTCTCCCAGTGTCGTCTCCCCTTTAGCTCCAGGAAAGTCAAGCTCTAGGTCCTCGAATCCCTTCATAATTTCGTCCACCCCGACTCGCGCGTAGCCAGCTGGAATCTGACCGCCATGAAGGGTTGCTCCGGGTATATTCTCTAAAGCAAAGCCGACCGCAACCTTCATGGATAGGTTCCTCATCTTGATGTGCAGCTCACAGTTTGTTCGCCCCTGAATCTGATCCACGGGGTATGTTGCGTCATCAGGCTGGACATTTTGTGTGGAAGCCACGCTGCTTTTCCGCTGAGATGCCATATCAAGTTGGTCCTCCTGCGGCTCAGATGCCTTTTTCTGCCTCATTTCATGTCGCAGGTCTATTATCATGTCTTCCAACCGCTGATATTTCTCTGCCTCCTGTTTCTTCTTCCTGTCGCGGCTCCTGTAAGTGTCCCTATGCTCGGGGAACCCAACCTTCCAAGGGATGACGCCCACGCCTCGTACTCGCCCAGTGTGTTCAGGATTTCCGAGGGCGAGTGACAGCTCGTCCTTCTCTCTATTGGGCGCGAACCTTCCCTCCCGAGCGGCAACTACTGCATCATCAAGTTCTTTGACTTTATTCCGAATTTTTTCTCTTTCGGGCTCTCCCTCGGGGCCTGGTTTAACCTTTTCCTTCAACACAAGATTCCTTGTCTGTGGGTCGGGCTCCAGCCCGACGCTGTACGCCCAATGCCTCGCCCTTGCGGGATAGCTTGATGTACTTGGAGTGACCCCGGCAGCAATTAACTTGGCGTCCCTTTCTTCCCACTTAGGAATGGCGGTCTTATAGCCACCTGGCCCCAAACGTTGGAAATATTGCTTTTTGTCGGCATTCAACTTATTTTTCGCTGACTTTTCCAGAGCTTCTTCTGATTCCTTGTAGTCCTTGAATTCTTGCCACTGATCTCTTATCCTCTTGTACTGTACGTCTTCAAAATTAGGGGTTTTTTTTTATCTTGATGAATTGGTGGTATAACCTTTTCTTGTAGTTCATGAATTGTTCGGCCATTTTCTTTAGAGTCCACTAGAAGATTTTCTTTTTCTCGGCATTTCCGAGGCCTGTCGGTAGGGCGAAATTGTGGAAAACGGACTTCAGAAGTTCCTTCTTGCAAATATCTGACACAAAACTCTCTCCTCCACCCTTCGGCTTGTGCCATTCTCGGATGGTGATCGGAATATTGTCCCGAACAATAACTCCGCACTGACTCAAAAATTTACGTGTGTGCTCTTTCGGAGCAATCGGTTCGCCAATTTCAGATATTTCTTCGATATCAAATCTTTCTTCTTTTAACTTTTTGGCCGGGCCTCGTTTTCTTTTACCAGACTTGCTCGATACCGATCCGGAGGGCTAAAAGAAGGAATATTATGTTAAAACATGTATATGTACACATATCAAATCATTAATTTATCACCAGAAGCTATATATACCTCGTCGGTATTCTGCGCTACATTCTCATCGGCATTATTGTTCGAGGCGGATGGAGGAGCTTCTAAGTTATAAATCTCCTCGTCCTCCATTTCATCACCGGACATGTTAAGATATTGCGATCCATCATCTTCACCATCTCTGATGATGTCGAACAATTGCTCTTCCCTTGCTCTGCCGTCCATAGCTTAACTAATACAACAAAAAAAAAGATAGAACAATTTAGTGCCAAATCGGGCGGTGGCATTATTGTAAAGAAATAACATGTGCGCACGGTAGAGGCTCACCGCGGGGGAGGGCACGAGGGGATGCTCGGGAACGACGGTGAGGCGCGGGATCAACGAGACTCGGGAAGGTCACAGACAGGACGACGGTGAGGCGAGGGATAGACGGCGAGATTCCTACATGATGTCAAGTTATAACGGTGAGGCGAGGGATCGATGAAATCAAGTACTTTGCATTGGGGAAACTGTGGTTGCATTCCCCGCGCGTTGCCGCGGGAAACTGTGGTTGCATTTTCACAATACTATTTCACAAATTCTAACACTTTCATTCACAAATTTCAACACTTGCATCCACGCTATTTATTACATTGTAGCATTATAATCTTTGCATCAAATAAAATTACATAGTAGCATCCATAAAATTACCCTAAATTACACAAGTACTTTGCACAACTACTTTGCATCCACACTATTAATCCAAATTTACAAACTTCCTAGCATTGCAAAACAGACAGCAAGGCCTCATATAGAATTGCTTCAGGGATGGTGTCAGCGAACAACGTGGAATGAACATTGCATATATGTTCAGACAACATGGTTCACTCACACCTCCCTGAAGATGCAACGTGCAACCATCTAATCATCGGCCAAAATTTAGAAACTTTCTAAAACAGTAGCAAAAATTGCAAGTACTTTGCATCAAATAAAATTGCATAAGTATTTTGCATCAAAAATACACACACTAACTATAATCTTCTCTCTAAAACAGTAGCAAAAAAACAGTAGCCCTCCTCCCCTCCTGCTTTTTGCTAACACTATAGCATTTACATAAATATTGTAACAATAACATTCATATAAATAACAAAAGCATTCATATGAATAACAATAGCATTTCCTAAGAATTCATCTAAAAACAGTACCATTTTTTCTAGCAATTCTAAAATAATGTTACACTCTATATAAAATGTCCTAAACTCTATTTTATAGAAATGGCTGACGGCATGCTGACGTCAGCATGACAATGGGGCTCCCCGTCCCCTGCCTTGCACCCCTCGATTGCGGACGAGAGGGAGGAGCCGGACATCAATGGAGGCGCCGCCGTGCTCTGTGCTGTGACCTAATGCGGCGGCGGCGGCGGCGACACTCCTCGAGCAATGCCGCACGGATTTGGGCTGCGGCACTCCGGCGGCGGCGGGGTCGGGCGCGTTGGGGATGGCTGCGGGCGGCTCCGTCGTTTTTCTAAGCCCTAGCTACGATGGCGGAAAGGAGGGAGGAGGGAGGACCTCACCTAGCAACGGCGGAGCGTCGGCCGGAGTCGGGCGCGTTGAGGACGGCTGCGGGCGGCTCCATCGTTTTTCTAAGCCCTAGCTACGGTGGCGAAAAGGAGGGAGGAGGGAGGACCTCACCTAGCAACGGCGGAGCGTCGGCTGGAGTCGGAGGAGACGAAGACGACGTCAGGGAGCGGCGCAGCACGATGTCTCCGGTGATGGGGTCGAGGGCGCGGCGCGGCGTCTCTTCTTCGTCGTCGTCGGGAAACACTCTGCGTCTGTGAGAGAATGAGGAACTGCCCGATCTGGGCGAGAGCATTTAAGGCACAGGCCTTTAGTACCGGTCGGTGCCACGGACCGGTACTAAAGGACCTTTAGTACCGGCTGGTGGTTGCAGCCGGTACTAAAGGTTTGTCGATTCGGCGTCCGAATAACTGGCGCGAAACGAAAACCTTTAGTACCGGTTGCAACCAGCAACCGGTACTAAAGTTCTTTTTTCATTTTTCTTTCTCTTTTCTGTTTTCTATTTTCTGATTTTTCATATCTATATATTTAATTGTTCAAACCAACTAAAATTAGTTTCTAATAATTTGTAAAAAACACATATATATTCAAGAACATGTTTTCAACAAATTACAAAAAAATAGATAATTAAAAATGTAACATTTAAAATAAAGAGAATTGATAAAAAAAAGGTATTGATAAAAATAAAAGGTATTGATAAAAATAAAAGGTATTCCACAAATAGGCGCATAAAACTAAAAGGTATTGAGAAACAATCTTGCCAAAGGAATTCTTGAAATTATTTTCATAAATATCATTTTCCATTTTTTAAGTGCAAAAAATGACTTTTTTTGTGAGCAAAATACAAAAAATATGATGCAAAATGGCACCCATCCAATTTCTGACAAAATTTGCAAAAAAAGTCTTCACAAAAAGGTCTATCATGTATGAACATCTAGAAGTTTCAAGACAAATGACCAAGTTATGGTCATTTCAAGAACATAGTTTGTGATAAAGACCTCATATTTCAACAACATAGTTTGTGATAAAGACCTCATATTTCATCAATATCATTCCTGGATTACACATCACCAATATTCCCATCTGTTGTATTATTCCTCCTTTTCTTCGATTGCTTAACTTTGCGCCGGAACCATGGAGAATCTTCATTACTTAACGTGATGCTTGGGTCAGTGTTGACTTTGAAGGACGGAATTTCATCAAACTTATCATAATCTTCTGACATGTCTGTCTTGTCCTCCACTCCCACGATGTTTCTTTTCCCTGAAAGAACTATGTGGCGTTTTGCCTCGTCTGATGTATTCGCTTCCATGTTTTTTCTTTTCTTCGGTTTGGTAGACATGTCTTTCACGTAGGAAACTTGAGCTACATCATTTGCTAGGACGAACGGTTCGTCTTTGTAATCAAGATTGTTCAGATCCACCGTTGTCATTCCGTACATCGGGTCTACCTTTACCTCGCCTGCATTCAGCTTGACCCATTTGCACCGAAACAAAGGGACCTTAAAAGAAGGTCCATACTCAAGTTCCCATATCTCCTCTACGTAACCATAATATGTGTCCTTTTGCCCATTGTTGTTTGTTGCGTCAAAGCGGACACCACTGTTTTGGTTGGTGCTCTTTTTATCTTGAGCGATCGTGTAAAATGTATTCCCATTTATCTCGTACCCTTCGAAAGTGACTATAGTCGAAGATGGTGTCCTGGCCAACAAGTACAGCTGAACATTAACTTCGGTGTTACTCATGAGATGTGTTTGCAACCAACCGCTGAATTTCGCCGTGTGTTGATCTTTAATCCAGAACTCATCCTCCACCGGGTTCTCAGATCGTAAAATATCCATGTGTTCCTCGATATACGGAGCTGCCAACGAGGAATTTTGTAGAACTGTGTAGTGCGCTTGACTGAAAGAAGGTTCGTCCCTACATACAAATACTTTTTTCCCTATAGTGCCTTTTCCACTCAGTCTCCCCTCATGTCGCGACTGTGGAACACCAATCGGATTAATGTCAGGAATAAAGTCAACACAGAACTCAATGACCTCCTCGGTTCCATAGCCCTTGGAGATGCTTCCTTCTGGCCTAGCACGGTTATGAACATATTTCTTTAAGACTCCCATGAACCTCTCAAATGGGAACATATTGTGTAGAAATACGGGACCGAGAATTTGAATCTCTTCGACTAGGTGAACCAAGACATGCGTCATAACATCGAAAAAGGATGGGGGGAACACCAACTCAAAGCTGACAAGACACTGGACCACATCATTCTGTAATCTTGGTAGGATCATTGGATCGATTACCTTCTGAGATATTGCATTGAGGAATGCACAAAGCTTCACAATGGGTACTCGAACATTTTCCGGTAGAAGCCTCCTCAATGCAATCGGAAGCAATTGCGTCATAATCACATGGCAGTCATGAGACTTTAGGTTTTAAATTTTTTGTTGTGCCACATTTATTATTCCCTTTATATTCGACGAGAAGCCAGACGGGACCTTGATACTGCTCAGACATTCAAAAAATATCACTTTCTCTTGTTTGGTTAGAGCATAACTGGCAGGACCGTCATAATGTTCTGGAAGCAGGCCGTCTCGTTCTTTCAAACGTTTCTGGTCCTCCCGTGTTGCCGCTGTGTTTTTTTTCTTCCCATACACGCCCAAATGGCCTAGCAGGTTCACACAAATATTTTTCGTCACGTGCATCACGTCGATTATAGATCGGACCTCTAGGACTTTCCAATATGGTAGCTCCCAAAATATAGATTTCTTCTTCCACATGGGTGCGTGCCCGTTTGCGTCATCCGGAACCTTTAGTCCTCCAGGACCCTTTCCAAAGATTACTTTTAGATCCTTGACCATATCAAATATTTGTTCACCAGTACGGTCCATAGGCCTCCTACGGTGATCTGCCTCACCTTTGAAATGCTTTCCTTGCTTCCGGACGTTATGCCTGACCGGAAGAAATCGACGATGCCCCAGGTACACACACTTCTTACAATTATCCAAGTATATACATTCAGTATCATCCAAACAGTGTGTGCATGCATGGTATCCCTTAGTTGTCTGTCCTGAGATGTTACTAAGAGCAGGCCAATCATTGATCGTTACAAAAAGCAACCCTCGAAGGTCAAAATCCTCCTGTTTGTGCTCATCCCATACACGTACATCTTCTTCCCGCCACAACTCTAAAAATTCGTCAACTAATGGCCTGAGGTACACATCAAGCTCGCTCCCTGGTTGCTTCGGTCCTTGGATGAGCACTGGCATCATAATGAACTTTCGCTTCATGCACAACCAAGGAGGAAGATTGTAAATACATAGAGTAACAGGCTAGGTGCTATGACTACTGCTTTGCTCTCAAAAAGGATTGAAGCCGTCCGTACTTAGACCAAATCTTAAGTTTCTTGCGTCATCTGCAAAGTCCGGGAACTCTCTCTCGATTTTTCTCCACTGGGATCCATCAGCGGGGTGTCTGAACATCGCGTCTTTCTTCCGGTCCTCTTTGTGCCATCGCAACATCTTGGCATGCTCTCTGTTGCTGAACAAACGTTTCAACCGTGGTATTATAGGAGCATACCACATCACCTTGGCAGGAACCCTCTTTTTGGGGCGCTCGCACTCAACTTCACCAGGGTCATCTCGCCTGATCTTATACCGCAATGCACCGCATACCGGGCATGCATTCAGATTCTCGTACTCCTCACCGCGGTAGAGTATGCAGTCATTAATGCATGCATGTATCTTTTGCACCTCTAATCTTAGAGGACAGACGATCTTCTTTGCCTCGTACGTACTGTCGGGCAATTCGTTATCCTTTGGAAGCATCTTCTTTATCCTTTTCAACAACTTTTCAAACCCCTTGTCCGATACACCATTCTCAGTCTTCCATTGCAGCAAATCCAGCGTCGTACCCAGCTTTTTCTGGTCATCTTCGACACCTGGGTACAATTTTTTTTTGTGATCCTCTAACATGCGCTCCAACTTGAGCCAGTCTCTCTGATTTACGCTGTTTCTCTGTGCATCAGCAATGGCCCGAGCAAGATCATCAGCGGGCTCATCCGGCGCCTCTTCGTCAGGCGCGTCTTCTCCAGTTCCCCCCATTGTAGTACCGTCGTATTCAGGAAACTCAGGATAGTTGTCATCGTCCTCTTCTTCTTCATTGTCTTTCATTATGACCCCTGTTTCTCCGTGTTTGGTCCAACAATTATAGCCGGACATGAAATCGGACTGAAACAGGTGGATGTGAATGGTTTTTGAGTTGGAGTAACTCCTGATATTCTTACAAGCACAACATGGACAATACATAAAACCATCCGGCTTATTTGCCTCAGCAACACGGATAAAATCCAGCACGCCGGTCATGAACTCCGGAGTGCGTCGGTCAACGAACATCCATTGTCGATTCATCTGCATTATGTAAATATATACAAAACTATTACACAATAGTTATATATATATATCTATCTATCATGAATAGATAGATACGTGACCAATTCATTAATACAAGTTCACCATATTTAAACAAATCTAATACATAGTTCTCATAAAACATTCATTAATTGAAACTAACATAGAACTAGATAAAGAATTTAAATCCAACGACAAATGCGATCAAAATCGCAACTAAGGTAATTATTGAACCAACAGCATAATGATACCAAGCCTATTGACTAATGACATATTTTCTAAACTTTTTAAGCTTCAAGCGCATTGCATTCATCTTGATCTTGTGATCCAAGCGCATTGCCTCCATCTTGATCTCGCTATCATCGATGACGTCGGCAATCTTCAACTCCCATTTCATCTTCTCTTCGAGACGAAGATCTTCACTTATTTTCAATTTAGCTTTCAAATCATTGTTTTCTTCTACTAAAAACTCGACAATAGGGTCGGGCTCATTTTTCGGTTCAACTACTTATAACAAACAATCGTACCACATCCGAATAATAGAGCGGGCGAGAGACGGTGTGGACAGATGTCAAAACCATGACACTATATATAACAAAAAGTTACACAAATAAGAAAATTATACAAATAATAATTCTATAAACAATTAATTACGTAATTATAACATAAAATGAGCTAAACTAGGACTAAATGAGCTAAACTAGGACAAAATTAGCTAAACTAGCACAAAGTAAATGATGAAACTAGCACTAAATAAGCTACATTTGTAGATTTTTCTAAATTTTTCTATCTAGGTCAAACTAACAATACATTTCTAGATTTTCCTACATTTTTCTATCTAGGTCAAACTAACACTAAATGAGCTCAAACTAGCACTAAATGAACTGAAATTTCCAATTAAATGTAAGAGAAACAAGTTTCTAACCTTTTTGACCAAAAATGGTGCCACCAAATTGGACAAATCGCCGGATCGCCACCGAGCTCGAGCAAGAACAGAGAGAAATAAATGAGGAGGCAGAGAGTGAAGTGAGCTCGGGCTAGAGGAAGCAGATGGAATTTATAGCGAAACTGCAGCGCCAGCCCCAAACCCTTTAGTTCCGGTTGGTTACACCATCCGGTACTAAAGGTTGCTTCCCGACCGGTACTGCTGCCCCTCGCCTGTCCGGCCGCTTGGACTGGTACTAATGTAATATTAGTACTGGCCGCAAACTTGTACGGGACTAAAAGTCTGGACCGAAAGTCCGTTTTCTACTAGTGTGTGTAGTGTACCCACCCCGTGAGTAGGGAGTCTTTTCCCATTAAATTTTTTAGACTAGCTTTACGTATGCATGTATCGATAACATGGATATGACTTAGCGAGTGCTCCCTTCCACGTAAGCGCACGAGCGGTGCCAAGTATCGTCCTTCTGTCTAAAAAACAGTGTACGTCAATTCGGCAAATGCTAGCCGGATGGAGCATCAGCCAGTTTGACATGCATGATTAATGTCACGTTCACATACAAACAGTGACGGAGCCAGCCCTCAAGCTTGGAGGGGGTAGGATCTGGTTGGAGGGGGCAAAATGGCCTAGAACTACTCCCTCCGTTTCAAATTAGATGACTTCTATTTGAATAAATCTAGATATGTTATAAGTCTAGATATATCCACTTTTTGACAAAAGGAAATCAATAATATGAAATGGAGGGAGTACTAAGTATGAGCATTAGTATTAGGGAGGTTGTGAAGAAAATCAAATTGTCCTTCCTCCGTCCCTGCATACAAATGTAGTCCCCTCATTGTTGTAAAAATTGGTCACCGCTATAAAAACATTCCCGAATATAAGATTTTTTCTGTGCATGTAGCATTTCCAAAATTGTGACATGTTTTGCAACATTATCAATCTGTAGAAAAAACATTTGACGTGCAGCAAAATACATTATAACAAGTCAATAGCACATGTAACAAATCCCATTGATCACACACAGGGCAGGCCCTAAGCATATGTGACCAGTACGCATAGGGCTCCAACATGTGAAGGGGCCCATCCCAAATGTTAAAAATTATACGGTGTATTCAAGATGAATCTAGCGACACATATATGCAGGACCTTGCTTATGGCCGAACAAAGATAGAACCTCTTTGCCTTCTTTTAGATGAACGCTTTGGGCTCTGACTCAGCCAGTACGGGTACAACGACAAACAATACTATAGTGAGGCTGCGTCATCCGATTGTTTTCTACCGATCAACTCTTCTGAAATTTGTATTTTCTCCATTCAATTTGATTGAATCATTTCATTTTATATTATTAAAAAAATGGAAACGAAGGACCCGCTATAGTATCTCGCACCAGGGCCCTCAGATGTCAGGACCGGCCTGATCACGCATAATATGTTGGAATTGCCGCCGTCTGTATAAAAAAGAAACAACTTATTCGACGTTTGTGTCCAACTCATCCACCTCCAGAGGAACATGTACGCAACATTGGAGCAATCTCTCCAGACCAATCCACTCATGAGGCGTTGGCTTGTCCAAGTCCTACGTCTAGGTCCATCAATGGCGTCCGCAGGGACCTCTGCCCATGGCGTCTATGGTGAGATCACCGGCCCTGGTGGAGGCTGCGGCGAGCAGTAACAGAGACGAATGGCAGACATCACTTAGTCTACAACACGGCGGAGCAGCAGCAGGCGGTCGAGCAACAGCGGGTTGACGAGCAAAAGCAAAAGAGAGGTACTCCCCCATTTTTAAATATAAGATATTTTATGTGTTTACTCATTTTAACATGTATCTAGACAATATGTAAAATATCTTAAACATATATGTAGAACATCTTTAACATCTTATATTTAAAAACGGAAGGAGTATTGCCCGGAGGGTGCATGCAGCGAAAGACGCACATGAGAGCGAGCGGGAGTGCATGCCGGCTGATCCATTCCACTCACAGGAGAGCGAGCCTGCGTGCGTGAGTGTCCTCCAGTGCTGCTAGCTTATAGAAGCTTTACATCTTCTACGCAGACAAAAAAGATTTATTTCTATTTAATGACGAAATTAAACTGGATAGATAGAAATGGCTTCACTAGTAGAGAACAGGCCAAAGGACCAAAAGGAAATAGCCCATCTGTCCCGGTCGTATTACAAACCGGGACGGATGGGGGCCTGGCGCATGTGAAGCAGGCCATTTGTCCCGGTTCCAATAACAAACCGGGACAAATGGGGCGTGCCTCAAAGCAACAGCCTTTTTGTCCCGGTTTGTGATTGGAACCGGGACAAATGGCCCATGCCTATATATACTCAGCAGCCCCCCCTCTTCCAAAACCATTGGAGGCATTTTTTTATGAAATGGTAGGAGGGGGTGTGTGCTAATTTTTTTTTTACGTATGCATGCAAGGTGTTCGATGAAATGCCCGAGAGAGTTCACAAAATGATTTGATTTACACTTAAAGTTTATCCTTCTTTTCGATCGAGGTTAATTTTTCTCTCATTTCATTTGTCATTAATTGATACCGTGCATGTTCAGTGGTTATTTCTCGATGTTCTGTAATGGTTATTGATATAGTTAATTATATAATACAGATGGACCGAGAATGGATGTATGGTGACCGACGCACTGCCGAGTACATGACGGGTTTGAGGAAATTTCTCGAGAAAGCCAATGCCCACAGTACCAATGGTTTCATGTGTTGTCCATGTGTCAACTGTCAGAATAAGACAGATCACCCAAACGCGAGAACCCTTCAAAGTCAACTTATTCGGCACGGTTTCATGCCCAGTTATAATTGTTGGACGAAGCACGGAGAAAAAGGGGTTATGATGGAAGACAATGAAGTGGAAGATGATGACAACTATCCTATGTTCCCGGAGTACGGAGATACTGCAACGGGGGAAGCTGAAGATGAAGAGGCACCAGATGAGCCCGCTGACGATCTTGGTCGGGCCATTGCTGATGCAAAGAGAGAGTGCGGAACTGAAAAGGAGAGGTTGAAGTTCGACCAGATGTTAGAGGATCACAAGAAATTGTTGTATCCAAGTTGCGAAGATGGTCAGAAAAAGCTGGGTACCACACTGGAATTACTGCAGTGGAAGGCAGAGTGTGGTGTGACTGACAAGGGATTTGGAAAGTTGCTGCAGATAATTAGGAAGATGCTTCCAAAGGTCAACGAGTTGCCCGGCAGCACGTACGAAGCAAAGAAGGTTGTGTGCCCTCTAGGATTAGACGTGCAGAAGATACATGCCTGCCCTAATGACTGCATCCTCTACCGCGGTGAGTACGAGAATTTGGATGCATGTCCGGTATGCACTGCATTGCGGTATAAGATCAGACGAGATGACCCTGGTGAAGTTGAGGGTGAGCGTCCCCGGAAGAGGGTTCCTGCCAAGGTGATGTGGTATGCTCCTATAATACCACGGTTGAAACGCCTGTTCGCGAACAAAGAGCATGCCAAGTTGTTGCGATGGCACAAAGAGGACCGTAAGAAAGACGCGATGTGCAGACACCCCGCTGATGGGTCGCAGTGGAGAAAAATTGAGAGAGAGTTCCCGGAATTTGAAGATGACGCAAGGAACTTAAGGTTTGGTCTAAGTACAGACGGCTTCAATCCTTTTGGGGAGCAGAGTAGCAGTCATAGCACCTGGCCCATGACTCTATGTATTTATAACCTTCCTCCTAGGTTGTGCATGAAGCGAAAGTTCATTATGATGCCATTGCTCATCCAAGGCCCGAAGCAACCTGGCGACGACCTTGATGTGTACCTCAGGCCATTAGTTGAAGAACTTTTACAGTTGTGGCGGGAAGAAGGTGTACGGGTGTGGGATGAGCACAAACAGGAGGAATTTGACCTACGAGCTTTGCTTTTTGTAACAATTAACGATTGGCCTGCTCTTGCTAACCTCTCAGGGCAGTCGACCAAGGGGTACAATGCATGCACACACTGTTTGGGTGAGACTGAATGTTTATATTTGGATAAATGTAAGAAGTGTGTGTATCTGGGGCATCGTCGATTTCTTCCGATCAGGCATACCGCAAGGAAGAAAGGCAAGCATTTTAAAGGTGAGGCTGATCACAGTAGGAGGCCTGTCAACCGTACTGGTGAAGAAATATTTGATATGGTCAAGGATCTAAAAGTAATCTTTGGAAAGGGTCCTGGAGGACAACAGGTTCCGAAAGACGCTAACGGGCACGCACCCATGTGGAAGAAAAAATCTATATTTTGGGAGCTACCATATTGGAAGGTCCTAGAGGTTCGATCTGCTATCGACGTGATGCACGTGACGAAGAATGTTTGCGTGAACCTGCTAGGCTACTTGGGCGTGTACGGGAAGAAAAAAGATACAGAGGAAGCACGGGAGGACCAGAAACGTGTGAAAGAACGAGACGGCCTAAGTCCCGAACACTACGAAGGTCCTGCCAGCTACGCTCTTACCAAACAAGAGAAAGTAATATTCTTTGAATGCCTGA
This sequence comes from Poa annua, assembly GCA_026929855.1. Lineage (NCBI taxonomy): Eukaryota > Viridiplantae > Streptophyta > Magnoliopsida > Poales > Poaceae > Poa > Poa annua. Next base: position 37,854,347 of record CM049438.1, read on the forward strand.
GCAGTATCAAGGTCACGGCTGGCTTCTCGTCGAATATAAAGAGGATAGTAAATGTGAGACTCCAAAAATTTCAAAACCTAAAGTCTCATGATTGCCACGTGATTATGACGCAATTGCTTCCGATTGCACTGAGGGGGCTACTACCGGAAAATGTTCGAGTACCCATTGTGAAGCTTTGTGCATTCCTCAATGCAATATCTCAGAAGGTAATCGATCCGGCGATTCTACCAGGGTTGCAAAATGATGTGGTCCAGTGTCTTGTCAGTTTTGAGTTGGTGTTCCCTCCATCCTTCTTCGATGTTATGACGCATCTCCTGGTTCACCTAGTCGAAGAGATTCAAGTTCTCGGTCCTGTATTTCTGCACAATATGTTCCCATTTGAGAGGTTCATGGCAGTCTTAAAGAAATATGTTCATAACCGTGCTAGGCCAGAAGGAAGCATCTCCAACGGCTACGGTAACGAGGAGGTCATTGAGTTCTGTGTTGACTTTATTCATGACCTTAAGCCGATTGGTGTTCCACAATCACGACATGAGGGGAGACTTAGTGGAAAAGGCACACTAGGAAAGAAAACAAAAAATTTTATGGATGGACATTCTTTCACTGAAGCACACTATACAGTTCTACAAAGTTCTACCTTGGTGGCCCCGTATATCGATGAACACAAGAATCTTGTACGCTCCCTACACGCGGGGAAGTCTGACAACTGGATTGTACGTACACACATGGCGACTTTCAGCGGTTGGTTGCGAGCACATCTCCAAAATAAAGACAAGGTTGATGAACAGTTACACTTGTTGGCCAGGGCACCATCTACAACTATATGTACTTTCCAAGGGTACGAGATAAATGGGAATACATTTTACACGAGTGTCCAAGATAAAAAGAGCACCAACCAAAACAGTGGTGTTCGCATTGATGCAACAAACAACAATGGGCAGAAGAACACATATTATGGTTGCATAGAGGAGATATGGGAACTTGATTATGGACCTTCTTTTAAGATCCCTTTGTTTCGGTGCAAATGGGTCAATCTGAAAGGCGGGGTTGAGGTAGACAAGATGTACGGAATGACAACAGTGGATCTAAACAATCTTGCGTACGGAGACGAACCATTCGTGCTAGCCAATCATGTGTCTCAGGTTTTCTATGTGAAGGACATGTCTAGCAGACCCAAAAAAAGAAACACCGCGGGAGTGGAGGAGCCGAGGCGTCACATAGTTCTTTCAGGAAAAAGAAACATCGTAGGAGTGGAGGACAAGACAGACATGTCAGATGATTATAATAATTTTGATGAAATTCCGCCCTTCGTAGTGAACATTGACCCAATCATCAAGTTGATTGAAGAAGATGCTCCATGGTTCCGACCCAGAAGAACGCGCGGCATTGTGTGATGGAGATGTTGGTGTGATGTGTAATAATTAATATATTAAAAAAATTATATGAAGAAGATGCTCCATTTTTACCTGCATATCAAATGGATCCGCCGGCGTTGATAGAACAAAACACACGGTTTCTCCTGCATACAGCCCCACGGTGGCTCTTGAGTGCCTGCATATCAAATGCACCGTGGGGCGCATGCAGGGAATCCGAGTGATTTGTATATATTCCTCAGTAGATGAATTGAACTATTCTTTTGATAGAACAAAACACACGATTTCACCTGCATACAGCCCCACGGTGGCTCGTGAGTGCCTGCATATCAAATGCACCGTGGGGCGTATGCAGGGAATCCGAGTGATTTGTATTCCTCAGTAGATGAATTGAACTATTCTTTTGATAGAACAAAACACACGGTTTCCCCTGCATACAGCCCGACCGTGGCTCTTGAGTACCAAATGCACGGTCGGACGTATGCAGGGAATCTGAATGCTTTGTATACCACCACCCGGGCACTAGAAGGAGGATACACTGAGTGCTCCCCTCGTCCGAGAGGGGGCTATATATAGGGTCACGTGGCTCAACCAGTGGTACTGATAGTGTTGATCCAACAGCTCACAAGTGCTCAAAAGAAGCACACCCATCATCCAACGGCTAACAAGTGTTTCAAAGAAACACACGATCCGTGTGCTTCTTTAGTCCCGGTTTGGAAGTGAAAGCGTTGATCGAACAGCTCAGAAGCAATCAAAAGAAACACACACCTGATCGAACGGCTAACAAGTGCTTGAAAGAAACACACGATCTGTGTGCTTCTTTAGTCCCGGTTTGGAAGTGGGGTTGTATTAGTTAGTCAAATTCAAACACTTTTCATATTCAAAGTTTTTTCAAATTCCAAAGTTTGCAAAAGTTATTCAAATTCATATTCAAACTAGTTTTAAACTAATTAAAACAATTATGATAGAAAACAAAAAATGGTTTTGTATTAGTTAGTCAAATTCAAACACTTTTCATATTCAAAGTTGTTTCAAATTCCAAAGTTTGCAAAAGTTATTTAAAACAGAAAACAGAAAAAGAAAATAAAAACAGAAAATGAAAAAAACCCCATCTATCCCGGGTGGTGGCTCAGCCCGGGACAAATAGGGTGCTATCTATCCCGGGTGCAGCCACGGCCCGGGACAATTAGCTTGTTGCTATATAAGCAACACTTAGCGCTCCGGGTCGAGCCAACACCCGGAGCAATTCACCTTTCCTACCGAAGTGCTGCCCAATTTTTTCGTCGAACCCTAGCCGCCGCCGCCGCCGTCGTCCCGTGCCTCCTTCATCGACTCCGTCCGCGCCTCCGCCGCGCCTCCGTCCTCCGTCCGCGCCTCCGTCCGTGCCTCCTTCCTCGACTCCGTCCGCGCCTCCGTCCGTGCCTCCGTCCGCGCCGGAATTTTCCGTCGCGCCGCCGCCGCCGCGAGCGCCTCCGTCGATCCCCGTCGCCAGTGACCTCCGGCGATCCCCGCGCCTCCGTCCTCCGTCTTCCCCGCGCCTCTGTCGATCCCCGTCGCCTCCGTCGATCCCCGTCGCGCGCACGGCCGAGCCTCCGTCCTCCCCGCGCCGGCCGCTTCCATCCTCGCCGCCTCCGTCGTTCCCCTGCGCCTCCGGCCATCCCCCTAGCCTCCCTGCGCCTCCGGCCATCCCCGCGCCTCCGTCTGCTCGCCGCGCCTCCGAGGTATAGCTCCACGGCGGCGGCCTCCGTCACGGTGACGTCACAATGGCGTCATGCCTAGTAGTACAGAGGCATTGCCTCTGTTTTTTTTTTTTGAAAACAGAACTGTTAGTTAGTGTTAATTGTAGTATTAGTTAGTTGTAGTTAGAATTAGTTTCTAATGTTAATTAGTTGTAGTTAGAATTAGTTTCAAATATTAGTATTAAATTTGTCAAATGTTAGTCCTTAGGTTTATTTAGTTAAGTTTATAGAATTTGTGTTATGTAATTTTGTCAAATGTTTGTAATGCATGTTGTGAAATAATGTTAGTTGTGAAATAATTATTTACATGTTGTCGTGTCATTATTATGTTTGGTTGAATTAGTTTGAATAATGTTATTTACATAATGTTATTTGAATAAACATAAAAAACATTTTAGTTAGTTGTTTATTTGTAGGTTTAGTTAGCTAAGTTTTTTGAATTTGTGTTAGTTAAATTTGTCAAATGTTTGTATTATGTAATGTTTGAATTTGTCAAATTTTCAATGTTACAATGCAGATACTCAGAGCCGCCCTCTCGGAGCCGCCGCCGCCCTCTCGGAGCCGCCGCCGCCCTCTCGGAGCCCTAGCAAAGTTCGAGATACTACAAAGAGAAATGTAAATGAAATTGAAATACTCGAGACGATTGAAATGTGTTTGTACAATTGAAATGTCTTAATGTATTTGTACAATTCAAATAACTTTGCTCCGGGTTGAAATTGAAATGTGTTTGTACAATTGAAATCCCTTGCAGAAACTATGGACACCGGTAGAAACCTTGAACAAGAAGAGGACATGTTCGGCATCATCCGCGAAAGTGATGGATTGGACCCCGGTACAATCCTTCAACAAGAAGAGGAACACTTAGATGATTTCACCGGACAATTCCTGAACGAGTCCGGTGATGGATCGGACGGAATAGACGTCACCGACAGTTCAGCTCACCGACAGTTCACCGACTCTACTGTTGGAAAGTCGTCCGCCGAGGTAGATATATGCCCTCAGGTGTTTGTCTCTGTTGAATAGATTTGTGTGTATACATATATTAACTATCACTTTTTCTTGTGTTTAGCCGTCGGCGGGCCACGAACCGGGACCAAGCAAAAAAGCATCCGTGAAACGAGGCGGGCCACGAACCGGGACCAAAAAGCTGCAAGGGAAACAGAAGTACCACATCGACGTAATCAATGAAAAAGGCAAACCGATTGCTCCCGCTAACCACGCCAGGAAATTTGTAGCTCAGTGCGGAGTCATCGTTCGGGACAGAATCTCCATCAGGGCTCAAGAATGGTATAAGCCAAAGGTGCCAAAAGAGGGGGTTATTTATGTCCCGGATGAAGACAAAGAACCCCTTTGGGACGAGCTCATGCAGAATTTCACTTTACCGGAAGAGGAGGATGTAGAGAACCCGGTTATAGAGAATCGATGCAAGGCCTGGACTTATATGGAGATGGCTGAACTGTTCCGCAGCTGGAAGAAAAGGCTAAACAAGTTCGTAACTGAAGGTACGACTCCAGAATTTGTCGGAGTCTATGAAAAGATAAAAGATGAGTGGCCCGCATTTAAGGCGTACAAGCAATCGGAAGCCGCTAAGAAAATCTCAGAGAGAAATAAGAAAAATGCAGGAAAAAAGATATATCACCATAACATGGGGTCAGGTGGCTACCTGACGGCCATGCCTAAGTGGACGAAAATGGAGGATGAGTTATTGGCTAAAGGTATAGAGATCGAGACATTTGACTGGCCAGAACGGCTTAAGGCTTGGTTCTATGGGCATGGTGGAAAGTTAGACCCTGTAACAGGTGACTGTCTTTTTACCAAGGAGCACGGAGCTGACCCTATTGCAGCACTCAGAAAGGTATGGAAGGAGGTCACGGAAGGCACGTTCCACCCTAACAGAGAGAAGGACGAGCTATCGCGAGCCCTTGGGAATCCTGAACACAGTGGACGAACACGAGGAACCGTCGGCTCCGTTCCGTGGATACTTGGGTTTCCCAAAGATGCTGGCACTTACAGAAGCCGAGCGAGAAAGAAGAAAGAGCATGCCGACCGGGTCCAGAGGATGGAAAATAAACTACTAGAGCATGAGAAGGAGATAGCAGCGCTGAAGGCAGAGAAGCAGACTCGACGGATGCCCTGCGAATCTCCTTCTCCTGATCCAAAATCAATGCGGAGAAGCAGCGTGGCTTCGACGGACCTCGATCGCCACAATGATATGACGGGTCCTCGTCACCCCGTGGATATTATCGTGGAGAAGGAACTTTGCGACCTACATGTGCCATGCTTGAACATAACCGTGAAGGTGGCGAACGGCTTTGCCCTACCGCCTATACCAAATGGAACTTACCATTGCCGCCCTATTCCAGATGGCTATGCTGTTGTCGGGGTTGATGAGGTTATGAAGACATATGAGGGAATTAAGCTGGACTTCCCTACGGGTGAAGACGAGGTTGAGTTGAGATTTGCCTGCAAGAGTACCTGCTTATGGAAAAAGGAATACAACGTGTTCCCACACAGGCAGCAAAATCGCCCTCCCAGTCCACATGCCAGTCCAGAGAACAACAACAACGACAACCAAGGCGCTAGTCCAGACACCCCCGACAACGACAACCACGGCGCTAGTCAACGTACTCCGCTACGTCAACGTACTCCGCCGCCACGTCAACGTACTCCGCCACCGCGTCAACGGACTCCGTCGCCTCCGCAAAAGAAGCGGAAGTCCACCGCTACGTCGACTAGTACTCAGAAAAGCGAAACGGGGAAGTCTCGCATAGTGAACTCTCGCGAAGATATCGATATATGGGTCAACGAGATCCAGGATGCCCAGAGAAAGAAGGCAAAAAAGGTGACTTTGCCTTATCCGGTATATTCTTCGGAGGCGATACGGTGGGCCATAGAATGTCTTACGCATCCATCGCAATATGAACTAGATATGGACGATGACTACACACGCGTTTTGGTGCGTACATCTAGGAGAGTGCGGGAAGAACGTAAACTTGCTGCCACCCAGAAGAGAGATGTTCCACAGCTCGGAATGCAGGCGGGACAATCGGCCCCCCCGCTCATATTGGTGCCTTACAACCGGGACCCGGTCGACGAAGTACTTTCGCAGCAAGCTAGAGAAATGGGTATAACTCTTTCAGAGCTTCGCGCATTACAATCTGGCCAGAGTGTCCAGATACATGAGGTGGCGCGGACATATGTTAGAGGACAAGATCTTGTCGAGCCTGCTAAGGTGCGCACTCTACCAGCTAGATTGCACCAACTAAATGCATGGTACATGCGTATCACGAGAAGTCAAGACGGAGACTGGATCTATGGGAAAATTCCAAAGGATTATTATGGCCCAGGTGATGATGAGTTTCAAATTGAGTATTGCGAATTATGGCAGTTATTCAATTTTGACGCGCTCGACAAATCTATCATCAGTGCCTTTTGCCTGTAAGTAATTAAATTATGTATATATGTCATTAATTCTCAAGCTCAACTTATTTTTCATTGCTTGTAATTATCCTCTTCACTATATTCCTTTTGTACTCTATTATGCAGGCTGAAAATTATACAATCTCGAAAGTTGGGACTGAATCACAAGATTGGATTCATTGACCCTAATCGAGTTCATCATCATGGTTTGGTAAATAACCCAGAGAATACGGAGGAGCTTTTGCTAACTTACTTGATGGCGCAACATTACAAAAACACCATACTTTTCCCGTTCAACTTCGAGTGAGTTGTTTACTTTCTTATACATACTCGATGTTAAGTGTATGTAATTGATGATTTATTAACAAATATAAACATGCGTAGATTTCACTGGGTATTACTTGAGATTGATGTTGAAAAGGCAATCGTTGGTGTCTTGGACCCATTATCGAAACCTGTAGAAAAGTTCGACGGCACGAAACAGATGCTCCAGAGGTAATTTCGTTCATTATCACAATCGACCTAAACTTCTTTACTATTTTTTCTATACCGTAAACTCCAGGGTTTGGGACAAGTTCACCTCTTTCCACAAGGACGTCGGTATAGCCCGGAAGCTCACTTTTAAATGGAGAGAGGTAAGCCGTACTAGCTAGGTGCACGTATGCATATCTTTAATTTTAGTCTCACAATACCATTTTTTCAATATTTTTGATTATTATTTGATTGGATTCTTATATTATTCTCTCATAAAGTGCGCGAAGCAGCAACAGGGCACCAATTTGTGTGGATTCTATGTCTGCGAGTTCATTCGAATTCACATCAATGAGGGGGTAGACTGGAATCGCGTACGTAAACAATATATTCAAACTTGTTCACTTTTCAAATTGAATAATTTTCATGATGATTGATATATTGGTGTTGATCTCTGCTTTTTAGTTTGAGACGATCCGGAACAGGCTTGATTCAAAAGACCGCCTACTACCAGTTGCGGAGGAAATTGCGGGGTTTCTGCTTGACTATGTCTTAAAGCCAGGCGCAGAATGCAGTATGATCCAGCCGAAAAAGACCATCTCGAGGAAAAAATAGGGTCTAATGCCTCTTCTGTCATGTAATGATCTCTGGTTGTAAATATTTAGACATGATCTTCCGGTTGTAAATATTTGTTGTAAATATTTGTTTCGGAGAACTCGTGTATTACTAGTATTCATGACCATCCCGATGAAAAAATCGTGTATTCATGATATATATTATATAGTAGCGTATAATATGCAACTCGATCTTGTTTGAAATGAAACATAAATATCAAAAACAGAAACACAAAAGAATCAGTAAAATAGAAAACAGGAAACAAAAAACAAAACAGGAAACAAAAAAAGAAAACAAAAAAAAACATATATTGTCCCGGTTCGTAATACGAACCGGGACAAATGAGTGCCAGCCAGAGGCTGGCTGCTTTGGCCACGTGCCCCCCTAATGGTCCCGGGTCGTGGCGTGCCCGGGACAAATAGGGGTCGCTATTTGTCCCGAGCACGTTGTCCCGAGAGCGTGCCCGGGACAAATAGCCCTCCCGGCCCGGGACCATTAGCTATTTCTCTACTAGTGCTTTTTGAATCTTTTAAAAAAATAATACTCCCTCCGACCCGAAATAATGGGCGGGAGAGTTTTATTTTTCGTTTTTACAAAAAAAAAACCCGCCCGGTTCGAAAAAATTTCAATTGAGTCCACCGGCTGTCTCAGCTCGCCGGAGCGGGGAGGATCGCGCTCGCGACCGTCTCAGCTCACCGGAGAGCGGGGATCCGCGGCGGCTCCGCCGCAGTAGGTCGGAGAGCTTCCGCCGGCCGCTGCCCCTTCCGCTGCGCGACGCCTCCCATCTTGCTCGCGAGGGCGGCCGTGGCGAGGAGAGGCCGGCCGGAGCGGACAGCGGCGTGCGGCGAAGAGGAAGAAGACGAACCGCAGTTGGTCGGAGGGCTTCTGCTACCCCTTCCGCCGGCCGCTACCCCTTCCGCCGCGCGACGCCACCAATCTTGCTCGTGAGGGCGGCCGCGGCGAGGCCGGCCGGAGCGGACAGCGCGACGCGTGCAGCGAAGAGCCGCTCCCCCGTGAGCAGCGCCGCCGAGGAGGAGGCCTTGGCCGGCGCCAGCGAGCCTCTTCTCTGAAGAACTACAGGTTGCTGTTCTCTGAACTACAGCTTCTTTCTAACAATATTCAGTTATGAACTACAGCTTCTGTCAAATATACTCCCTGACAATATTGTTTGGAGTGAAACAATATTCAGTTTTAGAATTCTGGAGTTAACTTCTGGATTCAGAAACAGAATCTGTTCATACTGAAATTGCATCAAACTGACAGAAAATTCAGAAGTTTATCGGGTTGTTTAAACTGAAATTGCAAAAAACTGAAAAAGGAGTTTATCAGGTTCACTGGGTTAGAATCCACATTGTAAAGCACAGAAAATTAGGTCTGTAGTATCTACCTATGGCACTGGCTGATGATCATAGTTAGGTGGTGATCCAGCTGGTCTTGTATATTAACTGTAGGTAGAGATGCTAGGTAGCTGCTAATTTTCAGTGTTTCAGTGTAGATTCTGTGTCCTGCAGCTACGATGTACAACCTAGTTTCCAATGTAACGTGTAATACCATCTACCTATGCTGTGCTGATCCCTCTTGGCATGATGATCCTGGAGCTGATTTGGTTGTCATCTTCAACCTAAGACAGCAACAGCATAGAACAGAGAACTATATGCACAGTTGCAGTCTGATGCATGTTTAACTGCACATGACAAGAATGCAGCATAGAAGAGAGAACCTAAAATCAGTCCATCAGTAATGATGCATGTTTAACTGCACATGACAAGAATGTATTGGCTGGCATGTTAGGCAAAAGTACAAACAAACAGGTTAAGGTAAAAGTAGCAACAAATATAAATTACTCCCTGAACTCCATGAGCAGCTTATCATCTGAAAATATTCAGTTAACACCTGGTAAAGCAAATATTCAGTTAAAGCACCATTTGTGAGTATATTCAGTTTCACATCAAATATTCAGGTAACTAAGCACCATTTGTGGTTTTCTGCAGGTTACCCAGTCCATCATAGGACAAGATGGTCCTCTTTGATATCAACTTAACTCCTCCACAAGAGCTGGATCTCAACTTCAGTCCGCATACTCCAGAAGAAGAAGAAGCTGCTGCTCATGTTCCAGAAGAAGAAGAAGAAGCTGCTCATGTTCCAGAAGAAGAAGAAGAAGCTGCTCATGTTCCAGAAGAAGAAGAACAAGAACATGCTGTGCAGAGGCACCATAAAGATGTGCCGGAGAGTTCTAAATTTGCAGCATATATTGCACTGAAAGCTCTAGGAAAAGATAGACCCGTGGTGAAGGCAGATAAAGAAATTGTGGTCAACTTTTGGGAATAAGTCTTAGATATGTCGAGAAGATATGGAAGAAGGCCATAGATCAAGAGGGCAGAAATGAAGTGCTTGATTTCTCGAATAAGCGGAAGGGCAGGTGCGGAAGAAAGAGGAGAGAGCTTAATCTCGATGAAAGGGTGCCTCAAGTTCCCTTCAACAAAAGGGGTACATTGAGGGCATTGGCAAGGTCCCTTGATATCCCTTTCTCAACACTGCAAAGGAGGTTGGAATGGGGCGATTTAAGGCGCCATACCAATAGGCTGAAACCACGTCTATCTTTGGAAAACAGAATAAGAAGGCTCCTATATTGCATCTCAATGGTCGATGAAACAACAATATTACAAGCAAAGCTTTGGTTCAAAAAGATGAGGAACACAATGCATATGGATGAAAAATGGTTTGATATGACTAAGCGAGATCGGATCTACTACCTAACATGAGAAGAACCAGAACCAGTTCACACTATCCATAACAAAAAAAGCATCGGCAAGGTCATGTTCTTAACTGTAGTTGCAAGACCTAGACATGACGCGCAAGGAAATGTGACATTTGACGGAAAGGTAGGCCTCTGGGCTTTTTTCACAGAAGATGCAGCCAAATACAACTCGAAGTATAGGACAAAAGGCACAATGGAACTAAAGAACGTCAATGTTACTAGAGACGTCATGCGGGAATACCTCTGTGAGAAGGTAAATTGTAGAAGTGTGGCCTGGCGATGGAGATGTGGAAACACTATGGATACAACAAGACAACACTAGAACACATGTTCAGCCTGATGATCATGTGTTTCTGGCCGCCGTAAAAGCTTCAGGACTAGATATCATGTTAACTTTTCAACCTCCAAACTCGCCGGATGTGAATGTGTTGGACCTTTGCTTTTTTAGCTCCATCCAATCCTTGGCCTTTGACAGTGCACCTAACACTCTCAAAGAACTGATAGAATCAGTCGAACAAGCTTATGATGCATATGACGTGAAGACACTTGCCAAAGTGTATGTCACCTTGCAGTCTGTATTGCTGGAGATTATGAAAGACCAAGGTGGAAACACATATAACTTACCCCACATGGGCAAGGACAAGCTAATAAAAGAGGGAAACCTGCCTAACATACTACAGGTTGATAGCTGAGAAACAACAAGTGGACAAAGAGGAGGAGAAGATGAAGGATAAACAAGCAAAGAAAGCATCAAAGAGAAAAGGAAGGTCCCAAGTAATCCTAGATGATGACACTATTATCGCAGGAAAAGAATATGCCACATGGTTGAAGGACCCATCAAGCATTGTTCGTCCATTCCGTCGAGTGAAGAGTGTATGTCAATGTCTTATTGCTTCTAATTATGTTTACTATTTGCCGAAACTTGATCTCATCTTACTGACAGAATTGCATGTTACTATTTGCAGAAACTTGATCTCTCCTAAATTAGCTGCATGTGATAAGTACTAAGTAGAGCAAACAATTGTAAATTATAAGGAGGAGTATATTATGTTGTAAAGACAAATATTCATGAGTTGTGACAAAAGTTGAGGTGTTAGGACTTCATAAATAAAATGCATCCTCTGATGCACATCTAATTTACTTCCATTATAAGGTGGATTTCGATCACAGAGATAGTTTTGGCATGTTCACTTCTCTTCTCAACTCTCAAGCTCTCAACTCAAGCTGTCAACTCATGTTCTCTTCTCTATTTATTTCAGCTAAAACTGACGAAGCAAACTAACTGTCGGAACTGACAGAATACCTATATCTGACGAAACTGAATAAACAGACAGTTGTTAACTGACATCCTAAATTATGGAAAACTCAATCTACATGCACATCTGTAGTTCTGCAATTGCAATTGCAATTCTGGAAGTGACATTCTAAATTCTGGAATTGCAATTCTGGAAGTGACATTCTAAATTCTGGAAGTGACATTCTAAAACTCAATCTTGCAATTGCAATCTGGAAGTGACATTCTAAAATCTGGAGTATCTACATGCACAGCTGTAGTACTCACACAACTGACGAAACTGAATTAGGTTAACTGCAGAGCCGCGGATGCACCCACAGAACTGACGAAACTGAACAAACAGGCAGAAAACTCAGAGCAACAATCCTACCCGCTGGACTCGGAGATCAGGTTGGCGCCGGACTCGTCGATGTCGTAGGCGCTGAGGATGGCGAGTGAGCTGCCGAGGCTGTGCCCGGTCACGGTGATGCTCACCTCCTCTCCGAGCGCGGCAGAAGCGGAGCACCTGCCCCAGGAGCACCTGCTCGCGGAGTACTTGCAGAAGCGGCAGGAGGGGTCCTTGTCGGTGTATAGCACAGGATGGCCTCGTCGACAACTACGCCGGTGAAAGCTATGATCTTGGGGGAAAAATCGATTTGATTTGCCGAGGCGGCAGGGGACGAGGAGGAAAGCGGAGCAGGCGGCGAGGGAGGGGCGGAGCAGGCGGCCGAAGCAGTGTGCAGTGTGGAGGGCCATATTATTTCAGGTGAAAAAGAGTAGGGGGGTTTTGGCAAAAAATCCAATCCGCCCATTAATTCGGGTCGGAGGGAGTAGTATATGGTTTATACCATGTTCGCCCCTGGTCCCTGTTGTTACTGAAATGGTGGATTATTACTTGACTGAAATTCCATTGCTAAACGGAAATAGAAGAAAAAAAATCCAGTACGCTGGAGAGAATGCCATTCACAGATCAAGGTGCTAACCACTAATATCTTGACACAACTAAATTATCAGAAGAACTGGTTCCAAATAAATTTGGGGGATCAGGTGTAGAGTAGCACCAACAGTGACTCAAGACTAGCGTATGTACATCTTTGGGTTGTGCAAGTGCACTCTGAAATTCTTCAATTTTCCTACCATGCAAACATCACCTGGATAGCGTGTATTACAGACACATCACCGAAAAAATGTTGGGTAGCATTACATTAAGTGAACAAATCTGAAGATGTCGAAGTCGTTTCGAACAATGATGGAGCAAATCACCCGACATACATTCTTCTCCATGTCCTGCTAAAATGTTGACAGAATCAAGAAGTGGATATTATCCAAGCAGCGGTAAGCATGCAGCTAAACTGCTGAATTTAAAGATATAAGACGTGATGGAGTTTTACCACAATAGGTTGTTCATACAACGCACAGAAATATGGGGTCAGTCTCAGTCATCGTCCTCATCGTCTTGGTTGTGCGAGTGGTTTATTTTTTGAGCACGATACATATCAGCAACCTGGGAATTTGAATACAAATCCACATCAAAAATCTAAACAACATATATATCATAAGAACAGAGTAATAGAAAGCTTACTTGCTCAGATGTCGTTGCATGTTCTGGGTTTTTATCTTCACGCACCCGCAACAAACGAGGAAACCTTAGAGATATACCCTGGTTTTAACTCAAGCTTTAGCCTCCCATACTTTTGGCATATTTTATAAATGGGGGAATGAGGAGATAAAATAACATTACCGACCTTATTTGGGTCAACTATACCATTAGCAGCACGATGAACAGGACTTATGCTCAAATCAGCAGCTTTGACCTCCCACACCTGTCGACCAGCAAGAAATAATTAGATATGCTAACCCCAACAAGTATGAAACTAAAGTTGAACTACTGTAACCCCTTAAGCTGTTGGAGTAAATAGCCAGCAATTTCATAGTAAAGACCAAATTTATATAAAATTCAAGTATATGCTAGTTTTCACTAACTAGTTGTATCCATTGCACATGAACTGACACAGCAACAAAATCAATGACTTCAAATAATTGGGAGACAAGATAATGCAGGAATAAGTTTGTTACTAGAAAATTAACCAGCATATTGCCCTAAGAACATGTTCATTCTGATGTTGCTAGATCACTAATGATCACTGGTTTATGTTCATTCTTTTACTATTAATCTGAAAGACTAGAACAAGCTATGATCTATCAAATAAAGACTGGGAATCACAAGTGACAAAAGCAAGCTGACAGAAAATTTATAACAAAGTAGGAGTAATAGTCAAGGATTCAATGTTCAATGTGCATATTACCACTGATGGCTCAAACCACACATCTGGGTCAGTTGTGTCAGCGAACCTATAGTATGCCTGCAAAATGGAAAGCGTAACTGTAGAACAGAACAACATGGCAGGGTATTAATAAAATAGAACAATCATGAAACAAGCTGAAGGAATGTATCACCTTCGGGTTTTTTATTACTTTACTTCGGAGGCTCGTAGAACATTCTTCCAGTTGTTGCTCAGAAAACCCAGTACCTAAAATTATACAATCAGACAATAAAGAGTTGATTCATCAGTCGAACAACTTAGGGTTAAGAATATACCTATATTGCAGATTGTTTGGTATTCTTCATTCTGCTCGTCATAGCATGCCAGGAGGAATGATCCATATACACCTGGTAAGAAAAAATGCCAATAAGGATCAGACAAATGCACACAGAAACTGTCTAATCATTTTATTTTAATGTTCAGTATGCATGTCAATTACCTGTCCGTTTTCCTCTTCCATGAAAAGCAGCAATTGGTACCAAGTCTAAAGAGTCTCCAACGCTGGCCAAAAAAGGAGTAAACCATCAAAGAACATAAGATCAGTACTTATTTTACGAATCAAGTAAGTCTCAACTGAGAAAACTTGTTACCGAAAAGTTCAAAGTAAGGTGTCATGTCGCAATGAGACAGTAACATGAGGGGTAAATATGGCATCGATATCCCATGGTCTATAGCTCTTATCTACATTTCCATGCTATGCATGCAAAATTAGGAGTGATATCAGTATGGCATGAAATATATACTAACCTATCCATGTAGTCTTTCTTCAATTTCAACCAATTGTTTGACCGCTTCGCTGGCTCATATGTAGCATCTGTATCCAATGTCTTGATAATCAACCCTTCACAGCTTCAAAATCACTTAAATCTTAGTGGCAGATAATATTGGCAAAAAAAGAGATGGTGGTTAGCATTGCAACACAGTTCCATGTAAACTCCCTCACAGATTGTTTATTCTTACTGGAGCGCTGATAGTTAGATGGTACAGTTCCATGTAAACTCCCCCACAGATTGTTTATTCTTACTGGAGCGCCCGATAGTTAGATGGTACAGTTAACACTGTTTATTTAGCCACTTAATTTCACAGATATGTATATACTACTATCAAAGGTGGCTTAGATATTGTAGGATATCCTCTCACAACAATCAAATATATCTATCTGATATGTTTTCACAGATATGTATACATTCAAGGTGGCTTCGATTTGCAGGATGTCCTCTAACCACAATCAAATAGATCTATTTGATAACAATGGAAGGTAACAATGAAGTGGTGCAAACAGCAGAAGATGTTGTAAGTAATATTTATAGAAAAAAAATGAATTATAGTTTGATTTGTATAAAGAACACATGGGTGGAACTCATCAGTACGAGACATATAACTAAGCTGGATAATAGTAAAGTTGCAGCTCTAGGAAATCCAAATACCTGGAGTTGACAGATAAGTCAAGAAATTTCTGTATCTCCTCGAGGTCATTTGATGTAATAGCAGTTGCTAGTTGAAAAACTCCTGGTACTTCCTCGAAAGAGTTATAAAGGTGCTGCCAAGTATTCAAAGCCAAGGAATAACTACATCTCTCAAGACTCGAGAGTAAAGACAGTCAAATTAATTAGTCTTTTTTTAGAATACAACCACATAGTACTACATAACATTTTTCTTGTTTATTAATAATCGATCAGGAATAGACTACACCAGTTTTCTGTAGATATACAGGTACTGCATACATGATTGGGGAATTAATCGCTGGCTCTGCTATAGTGACTTAAGTAAATCATTATGATTAACAAAAATATGGTGTAACAAAAATCTGCAATTATAATTTTCTGAGAGCGTACCTACATTCCTTCCAAAATTTATAAGAAAAACTCCTTCAAAAATGGACTTACCTACATGATAGTATAAATATTCCAACTAGACAGCAGAATGAAATTACGTTATTAAGAGGATCCCAAAACCGTACAATACCTCTCGGCGAACTTTGAGTTGTTCATGGAGAAGAGGTTTCCCATTGATGTACAGAATATCAAAGGCAAAAGTACAGACTGTTACTTTGATGTCATTTATAGCAACACCCTTGCGGGCCCTTGTGCTAAGTATCTGAAAGGAAGGAGAAAGATATCAGCATCCTTACAATTAGAGGTAACATGTACATCAAAACTGGGAATAAAAACAAGGTTGGTATGATGATAATCAGATGCATTCGTCTATCTACTGCATACAGCAGTTTTAACTGTACATCAGCTATATAGGATATATACTCAATTATATGTATTGTGGTCATTATGAAAGTAAGCTTACTCTTAATCTTAACAAGGAAAGAATAAAAACCTGAAAAGGTAAAATTCTCTTCTTTTCACGGTCATAAGCAACAATTTCGCAGTCTAAGACAAAGGACTTGACTGTAGGCTTTCGGAATCTGCATTGAGATGAAAATGTTAATTCTCTGGAATTATAAGTGCAACAGAAAATGCACCATAATTGCATAGATTAGCTATGAATTTGTAAGCAGATCTAGCTTACCAATGCTACATTGCTACCACGTATAGATATGGAGCTTTAAATAATTGGTGGGTAGAGAAGATAAGTAATACCTAGAAACCGCATCAATAACATCAGGGTACTTCCCAGTGTTCCGTTCAGCATTCCGACTATAAATCTCTACTGTTCCATCCTCCATGCAATGGATCTTCATTCCAAATTATAGTGTTACTTGGGATTAGCATGGGCAAAAGTATATAAATAGCTCATATCCGTGAGGCTTGGTCGTACCTGAGCACGTTCACCATCATACTTGTACTCACAAGTGTATTCACGACCTTGAAACTTGTCAATAATCTCTGAAACAGATTTCGTTGCTTTTGCCAACATAGGGCCAACAGGGACACCTATGGAGAAATTGCATGTTTCTGGAAGTTTCCAAACACCCGCTTCAAGAAGAGTTGGAACAATTTTATCATAGATTGGAAGAACTGAATATGCGTGTTTAATTATTTTTGTAGCCTACAAAGAACAGAGGATACAGAAATATCAGAACAGATCAAACAGTCGGTATCCATGCACAGATTTCACACAACATAAGAAATAAAACGTGAAAATATGTAGCCCGTGCACAGAAGATATATAATGCTTCACATAATGCTATAATGAATACTCCAAATTCCGAAGAGAACAATCAAAATTCACAACATCAACTCAGATAAGTTCAGACATAGAATAATTGTAGGTTCCAATTCTTAATAGTGTCAACAAGATTAAGCGGTGAATAGATGGGGTCACTAGAGAAGGATTGGTGTGTTTTGTATGAACACAAGTTCACCCACCAAATATTTGGGCTAGCCAAACTTTTGGTCAAGGTTTTGCCATCCCATGGTTTTGGCCATGTTGGCAAGAAAAATGAATCTAACGAACTAGAGTGGGCAAAGAGGCATGACCAATTAATTGAGAAACACAGTACAGACGCAGACGCTCACAAACACGCACGTACAGACACCCCTATGACCGCACACACGCACACCCTACCCCTATGAGCACCTCCGAGAGACTGGTCCGGCAAATCTTGAGGTTGACGAAGTCACCACGGGCGCCTCGCTGTTGACGGGCACGTCACCTACCACTGAAAGCATAGCGCCGGTTAAATCCTGGAAAATCCAGGAAAATGCGAGCACCCATGCCAAGTCTGGGACTTGAACCTGGGTGGGCTGGTTCCACCACAAGGAACCAAACCAGTTGAGCTAGGCTCACTTCGCCATGACCAATTAATTGGTAAGACCGTAAGATTGAGTTTAGTCCCCAGCCAAACATACCATACAAGTTCGGGTGATATAAATACTTTTTTATGAATCCTGACCGTTTCCAAGCTAGCAAGATTTTCTGATAGTAACAACAGGGATAATAAAAAAATTGAATTCAGCGTGTTGCATAAACAACTCGCAGAAACTCTTTTGAGTTGTTGCAGGATACAAGCCTTATGGAGTAGATAAATTGGTAAAAGCTGCACCACCATAACGATAATAAGAGTTCATTAGGTATACGCTCAAATATAAAATTAGCATAAACATGTAAATAGAAGAAATGAGTGCATCAACCTCTTCAAAGGGTGATTGAACTTTTTTCGGTGGAGACCCTTTTTCAGAATATACAGCAGCTTGCGCAAGAGCCATTTGGACACTTTTCTCTGCCAATCCAATGCGCATCTTTGACTGCGACAAGTGACCGTTTAGGGGTTTTCACGCAAAGAATATAAAGATACCCAAGTGCATTCAAGTGAACATTGAAATGTTTACCTGAAGAAGGCGTATAATGTATTGAGGTTCACAGTCTGTTGCAGCGACGAGAAGTCCTTTGATATGATTTCGTTTCTTATCTTGACTATCTTTGCCAGATTCCTGAAAATAATTATGCTTGCTAAGTGATTTCTGAAGTGACACTGAATTCTGGAACAAGATAATCCTCTCTCTAATTTAATTAATTGCTACTAATCGCGGATTTATTTTGGATGGTTAAGAAGTTGAATATTGAAACAATAGAAAAATGAGAAAGGATATAACCTTTGCGATTGTACGAAATGTATCAAGGACACGTGCTATCGTAAGTGGTTTTGGCTTGAACATCATCTTCTGTGATGATCTGCTTGCTTTCGCCACAAGCCCCAAATCACCCAGTTCCTATTATGACAGAGAAGCAAAGCAATCAAATACTCTGTTGCTGTTGATAACAGCAGGACCTATATTTCAGAAGCTGACGACCTTAAGGTTCTTCTTGACATGCTCCTCTTTGCGGCCATATGCCTCGGAAAGTGCACGGATGATTGATGTATCCCCAATTCCAAGCTCAATCCCTTCATGAGGCGGCGCAATCCGGTTAGCCGAGAGGTATACTGTCGCAAGGAGATCCTCTGGTGTTGTGGCAATAATGGTACGGAACACATTTGACAGGATCTCTGTAATGACAATCCGGCCAGACTCATTGGAGATGAGATCGAGTGCCCGAGCCAAGAACAGGAATGGCACAGGCTCACCGGGCTTCCAGTA
Organism: Poa annua; assembly: GCA_026929855.1. Classification (NCBI taxonomy): domain Eukaryota; kingdom Viridiplantae; phylum Streptophyta; class Magnoliopsida; order Poales; family Poaceae; genus Poa; species Poa annua. Next base: position 37,873,350 of record CM049438.1, read on the forward strand.
GGCAGCAGCCACGGGATCGAACTCGCTGCCTTTCTTCTTGAGCTCGAGGGTGGTATTCGTCTCCTCGGACTTGGTGGCACTTGAGGTTTTGGTCTTCTTATCCTCAGATTGGCCTTTACTCTTGTCGTGAGATTGAGAGGGGGGGGCTTCGTCAGAGGGCTCAGCGTCAGATTTGGCCGCCGCTAGGGCTTTGGACCTCTTTGGAGAAGGGGGCTTCTCCTCGGCCTCCAATTTCAGGGGCGTTCTGGACCTCGTGGGCGACGGGGACCTCTTCTTCACCTCGGGCGCGTCGTCAGCCCGCGATTTGGCCTTCGCTGGCGCTGGCAACGACGGGCGCTTCGACTTGGCCGGCGACTTGGCGGGCGAAGGCGGCTTCTCCGGTACCGCCGGGTCGACCGACGCGTCGTCGGGCTGGGCGGCGGTCTCCGTCTTGGGCTTCTTCGGGGACGGCGCCTCGGCCCCCTTCTTGGCCTTCCTGGCGGCGTTCCGCGCGTTCCCCATAAGCACATCCGCCACGGAGCGCTTTCCCCCGGCGCCTCCCGAGGACGACATAGCGACAGCGGCTAGCGGCGGCGGCGCCTCCGCCCTCCTAGGCCTCGCGGGCGGCTTCTTGTCGACGGATTTGGCGGCGGCGGTGGAGCGGCGGGCCCTAGGGGAGGCCGACGAGTAGAGGCGGGGGCGGAGGAAGGGCAGCGGCGGCGGGGCGAGAGAGACGGCTAGGGTTTTAGGCGAGGGGAGCGGGTGGAACTGGCATCGGCGGAAGTGAAGCGAGGTGGTGGCTCGAAGGAGGAACATCAAGTGAGGGAGAGGAGGGTTTTAGAGGTGAGCCTCGGTGGTCGGTGGTCGGTAGCCGGTGGGTTCGGCGTTCGGGGACGAAGGCGCGAGAGCCGATTTATTTGGTTGCAGAAACTGCGACACGGATGAGCCTCGCTTCCTTCTGATAGGGGAAAATGATTTACTACTCGTTTAAACTTTAAACAGACATGAAACGAATTACATGGACTCTGATTTTGTGGCTATATACCTACTGCATTAGCTTTTCGCAAAGAAAAGGAAATATACGTATAGATGGTAACTTCTGTCCTATGTTAAATTCTGCATCCGAGTCGTGTTAACATTCTGATCTTATCTCTGTATGTGGTAGTGTATCAAATGGACATGTACTTTCAGATAGAGCATCTTGCTGCATCATGCAGGTTAACAACTTTCAGACTCAAGTAAATTGGACGTCATACGTTAAAAGAACGAAAAAATAAGGTAATAGGATTGGCTGTCTTTCCAATAATACCGGGATCTTCAGCAAGTATATCTTCGCATACCAACCTGCTAATTTCGGGATTTGCTGCTCTCAATGAAGATCTAGACATGTGAGTGAAGATCTAGACATGTTTTAGTGTCAATATTGATTTATTTTTAGTCTAATATGTATAATAGCTAAAACATCTTATATTAAAAAACGGGGAGCAGTACATAATAATTGCAAATTAGTGCATGGAGCATGCACCAAGTGTACGTCGGGGCCGCGCTCTTTTTTACCATCATTACAATTCTGCCAAATAAAATGTAAGTGTAGAAGTGGCTCGTGAGCGGCCTGCTAGCGCATGCTCGGTCGTCGCCAATGGCAGCACGTCCTCATGCCTACAGTAACAACGGTCGACGCCGCTGAAAGCATCGCCCGACGCCAATGGTGGCACCGTTGCCCTTGCCTCGCATCACAGCTGCGGCGTGTTGCCTTTGTAGCACCGATGTCTCACCTTTGTAGCAACATTGCTTGCCGCTAGTCGCACTATTAGAGAGGCAAACACCGCTCTCGTAGCAACGCAGTCTGTCGGCAGTAGCACCTCTGACCACAACACGCCGCAACGCCACGTGTGGTTCGCTGCAACGACGATGAGCAGCAATGCCGGTGATTGGTGCATCGTCTGATGGGTGGGTCGACGCGGAGCTCTCCTGCTTAGGGATGCTCGTCGGGGCAGAGCTCGTCGGAGCTTGGGAAGACGGAGGGAGGGGTGTGGAGCTCGACGTGGAGGGCGGCGGCCAACCATGGCACCCAGTCAAGCTGGTCGTGGACGGAGAAGGTGCCTCGATGAGGAGAGGCAGGAAGTAGGAACAATCATGTTCTTGCTCGCCGGCGGCGTCGCGAGGAAGCGACCAGAGGGTGGAGGGGAAAGCGACGGCGACGCGACTAGTTCGGTGCCAGGGGCTGTGGATTTTGTGAGGAGCGAGTGGAGGGGAACGACCTTGGTGAGAAGATAAGTCAAGGTGGTGGGTCCCATCATGGGGATGCTTGTCGCGTGACGGAACCGGAGGATGCGAGGGTAAGATCGTGTAGAGGGAAGGTAGCGTTTTCTAAAAAAAATATAATCATTTGGACATCAAATAAACAAATGTGTAGTTTTCACAATTCTATCACACTAATGATCATGTTTTCTAAAAAAAATCATATCGACAACAAATAAACAAATGAGTAGTTTTCACAATTCTATCACACTAATGATCACATACTAATGTTGACGATGCACCATTATATTTGTCAAACGCATACCCCCATGACTGGTGGTCCAACAAGTCATCGGTAAACAACTTGTATTTGTATGACAGCAAAAAATTCACAGATCATATACAAAAGATACAAATAAAAACCGTGGCATTTCTGGTAAAATTGTACAAATATGTACATACACTGCTCTATTAAAACCACAACTGTGATACCTTTTCGTAGGTGCCAGAATTCTATGCTGTTGTATGAGTCACGGAGGAAGAGTTCTTGTTGGACCATGGCACACCATCAGAATTGTGCAACTTTTGGCTAAGACGAATGATTCTGTTACAGACTCCACGAGCAAACTTAGTACAAGAGGATGCACGATAAATCTTACAAAAGCAACATAAACGTAGTTCCAAATCTACATGTTAAACTGTGTACCCAGATGATCAGTAATACGGCATCGACCAAGAAACCGTCGCAAGCACCACGGCACCGTTGTGGAACCGGTATTCTTTCTCGTGGCTGCCATGAACCGCCGCCTTGAATGGAACAGGCAGCTTTCCCTCCATAAAGTCAAGACACAGTGTATCCTCGAAAGGCACAGCCGCTACAAAGTACTGCGGATGTTTCCCGGCAGACATGACAAACCGATCACACTCGCACTGCTCGTGCATGAAGTAGTAGAGGTTCTTCGAGAATGCGGTGTACCCACACATCTTCACCTCCATACCTCCAGCAGGCACCTTGGTAAAGTTCAATTCTATGGTCGCCTCGAATGCTCTTCGGAAGATGGCAACATCGAAAATGGCGGCACCATTGGTATCATCCATCGTGCCCTCCACTTCTGTGTCATATGTGGAACGACCCTCGATAATATCCGAACACCCATCCACTAAAGTCACATCTTCTTTGTCTCCCTTTATTTTGATATCAACTTCAATCAAGCATTCATATGCCATGGACATGCCTCTTACAGGGCTTAACAAAGGCAGGTAATCACTGGTCTGGATTCAACATAGAAAAGAAATACCATGTCAGAAATATCAGGTACTATTAAATATATAGAGTAGTTCAGAAAACAAATGAGATGGAACTTTTCAGAATAAATCAACATAAATATCCAGAAAAAAAATACTCATACTTTAAATTACTTTATCATGTAATCTAGGTTAAGCTTACCTAGGCAAGTATGGCTAGAAATTTCTTTGTTACAGATGCTCATAAGTCACAGCTTTATTGTTTAATTGTTATATGATGATACCAATCTTTTTTTTGCGAACTGAAACATGAAAAAATGCAAAAGTCTTACAGGAACAAACACTTAGATACAATGTAAATATGTTTAGAAACAAACAGAAACAATGGTGCAAAGCTTGACTAGACACTACAGAAGGTGATAATATATATACCAAAACAACAAGTTTAAGGCATAAAAATAGCTACCGTGTTAATAGTCACTGGGTCACCTCGGGATCGGTTGAAAAGGTAATTTCGGCGATGATCCTCACCATCACGAATTGCAACAAAACCATATACCTGGACTGAAGTGCCTATATCTTCGAGATATGTCTTCAGCTTGATAGAAAAAACCTGGAGCATAGCCCACGGCTCATGAAAACACCGTATTGAGTTTCCAGATTCGCATCGAGTATACCTTTTTGGTGGCAGAACAGCTAGAATATATATAGATAAAGACATAATTAGTATATAATTACGTGTTTTGAAAGTGAATTAAGGATGCGTAAGAAAAAGTAGCTTACTCTCAGATTCATCACTCATAGAATGATAACCATGCCAAAAAAGATCACCGGTACGCCTTAAATCTCCCGAGGACTCTGGAAGCATACTTAACTTTGTATTAATATCTAACTCAGCAGTAGAGATGCTCAATGCAGATCTCATTAACAGTAGCCGCTTGACATATTCCACAGGGCCAACCATTTGGACAGTTCCTATCCCTGATACAGACAAGTAGATAATCTTACTCCCGAATCCCAGTTCTGCTAATGTTCTCCAGTAAAAAGATCATATCATGGGTAAACTTAAATGAGATAGAGTGGCAAGGACGGAGAGGAAGTACCATCATCATGTGTAAGCTTATCAACAGAATCATCCACGAGAGGGAGAAAATCCGTGCAGCCAAGCATGTTTTCAAAATTATTGTTGAGGTTGTGGTTGTTGCTGTCCTTAGCAGTGGCAGTGTCATTATCACTGGGACAACTCTCAGCATCAGGAGCGTACAGCAACCGAGGGCTGATAAGTGTCGTTGGAAACTTATAGCCATACTTCTGAAATCCTTCGCAACTCGGCATGAGATCAGAAGTCGACGATAAAGCCTATAACATCATAAATCAGGGACGTGTGAGTGTGAATCACAAGCGTGACATGTGAAAATATCATAACTAATACTTATAGTGAATTCGAAACGCAGAAGGTATTTGATTTGATGTATGCACTAAAACAAACATAACAAAAACAAACTTTACCTGAGAACTAAAGAACAATAATTGCAGGTCAAACAAATGAAATGAACAAACCTGTATGTCTGCCCTAGAAGTAGCTAACTTTTTCTTGCTTGTGCCCCCATCAGCAAAACTGTGGCCACGTTTCTGAAACCCATCACAACTCTGGATGGGATCAGAGGTTGACTGTGAGCACACCTAAACAATCAAAACAATGAAGATGCGTGAGAAATTAAAAAGCCTAAATCTGGTCACTTTGTCGACTTTGTTATACAGAAAGACGTAAAGACTAAACATACAACAACTGCAACTAATGCAAGTGAACATCTAAACTGCCTACGAGTATAACCATCTGGTAATGTACTCGAGCTTTACTAAACAGCTACAAACCATGCTGAATAGCAATCGGTGAAAAATTAATTAATACAGCTGAGATCAAGGATGATCACTGAATCCTGTGTATATATGGCGTAAAACTGTGAGTACCAGAAGGGAAGAGGAAAACCTCTTCAGCGTGCAAGAGCGGGGAATCAACCCCGTGTATCACCAGCCATAGGTTACCATTTTTGCTGCAGAAGAACAAATATTGGATACAGAGAAAGACGAGGTTACGTCGCTATGAAGCTAGCCATGAAAACATGCCTGCCAGGAGCTATAGTCGTTCCTGTGGCAAGGCAGTCATTTACGGTTCCAGTCACTCAAATTGATACAATACCAAGGAAAGGGACAGAGACAGACCAAATATGGGAATGGGAAGGGGGGAAAAGATTAATATAGAAAGAAGGTGGACTATCGACAAGGACGACCTCATAATGTGAAGGTGCACTTGGACCAAGCCCTAGCCAACATGAAGCTTCAGTGTTTATTCCTGTGTACTCAAGTCGAACACATGCCTATGGCTAGCTCTGATCAATGTGCACTGCAGGTAAGGACTCGATCTTGTATGGAGTCGAGTCAGGACATAGAAGCCGATAAGCCTTTCTATTATAAGAACATGAGGGATGGCATGAGAGCTACGATAGAAACCTTTCCATGTACGAAATTCCTTGGGAAGTTGTAGCTAATAGACTAGAGCTCGTGTTGTCGATGAGTGATTCTACACGAGCTACTGTGCGGCTCTGGTGCCATGTGGTACATCGGGCATCATGGTCAGCACATAGGTGAAGGCTAAATTGGCTGCATGATGTGGCGGCCGAAGAAAGGAAGCATGTTGAGGTGCTGCAACTCCCCAAATTGAGCTAAAGTTAGATCGAGGTCCAGTGCCAATCGAAATGATCAGTTCTGTGCACCACCAAATCACAATAAATCTGACCAATCCTAGGCATCGCTAACGTGATGTTCGAGACGAATGGTGGCTCCATATTGAGGAACTCCATCTTTTCTCTATGTGACGAATGCCCTAAAAGAACAGGGCACGATTTCCTTCTCTTACTGCATCTGGAGTCGCGATTGTAACTCATGCGATCGCTTAACAAACCCTCAACGACACCGGCGGATAGAAATCAGAGAGAAATTCGCATGGGGCGATCCGAGAAGCACCTTGTTTTCCATTTGAAGGAAGGGACGGTGACGGCTGCTCGATAAATAGGACGATGCCCGGGCTCGATGCGGCCTTCTCCGGCGGCGCGAGTGCCAGATGCGGTCGTGCCGACGCGAAATTGGGTGGAGTAGGGAGGAGGGGGTTTATTTTGGATTTTTTTTTTGTATGTTGGGGAAAAAAATTGAATACTACAAGACTGCCTTAGTTTTCTGGCCTTTGCCAGAACACACCGTGTGTTTGCCCAATACCATAAGAAATTGGTTGATATTTATCAAAACACACCAAATCACCCACAATATAAAGCATGGATTAGTTTTGGGATGACCATCCTATGTCCACTTTTGAACTTTTTTTCTCTAATTCAAATTGAGAAACAATCTGGGGGAGAAATATTACCCCTAGGGTAAGTCGGGATCAAGCTTTAGTGACTTTGAGGTACAATGTCACTGAGCCAAAGTTACCATTTCCGACCCTTCATCTCAGATACGACGTATCAGATTGCTCCAGATTCACGAATATTTTTTGAAGTATCCATGAAAAGTTGAAACAATTACTGAAAATCATAAATGTTTTGTTACGTGTTTTTATTTTTAAAATTATTTAGATGATTAGTTTGTGAGTAAATAGTTTTTTAATCAATTTTCAAGCATAAAAACTATTTAATCACAAAATACTTAATCAAATTAATTAAAACTTTCTCATTATAAAGAACAAAACATTTTCAATTTATTAAAAATTTCTTAGATATTTTTGAACAGTTTAATTTTTTAGCCGCGGATCGGGACCAATCTGTGTTGGATATGAGATGAAGGGTCAGAAATGGTGACTTTGGCTCAGTGACTTTATACCTCAAAGTCACTGAAGCTGAAGCTGGATCCGATAAGTCGACGGTAGTCATGGTGCAGTGTGAGGATACCGGTGACTACGGCCAAGAGCATATGTGCAGGTTTTGCTGGGCGGCACGACTGGTTAACTTGGAGCCTGGTCGATAGACACGAGACATGGGACGATGTGGGAAGACGAGTGTTGGGGATGAGGGAGGCGGGGTCGCTTGCATGCCACGACAGCATGCCGACCGACGAGATGAAGAACAACGTGGCTTCGATGTTGCCTATTGTGTTTCGTTGATGTGGCTTGAGGGAGGAAAATCGCTTTGAAGGGCCGTGACAATTTTTTGCACGCATTTGCATAATGGTAAGATGATCGACTAAAAAATCAAACTTTCTATTTAGGGCGGTACAGTGTTATGGTTATGGTAAGTGTACCACAAAACTGTGATATTACGGGCAAAGAGCCGTTTGAAAAATAACGGTGTGATGTAGCCAAAATTTTCATTGGGTTTTTTTTTTAATGATTTGAGTGATGAATTGGTGCAAGTTTTGGAAGTTTGAGGGACATCCTATTCAGCAAAACACGATAGGCTGTGCTTTGGGACAAGAAACTCGAAATGTACTAACAGGATATAGTTAAATTGGCGTTGATTTTTTTATTCTTTTTGTGTGGTTCCTTTTAAAGTAGTTCATTTGCTATCCACCTGAGGTGACTACTGAGTAGTATATTATAAATTAAATTCTAGCCATTGATTTAGATAGGCAATATGGACCTTTTAAAGTAGAAAATCATTTATTGAAGTGCTAATCCTATTGACTATCCCTTTTATTTAGCCTAAAATCATGGCAAATACAGTAGCCACTAGGTCCCAATTATTGTGATTCTCTCTGTCTTCTCCGAGAAATACCTTCTAAAATTTGTCTAGCTCCTTAATCTATCTATAACTCTTATAACGTAAACTACACTATTTTTATCTCAACATACAAGTTATCCACATCATCCATTCTTTTAACCAACCAAATGTTCATGTCATCCCACCAATTCATTAAAACTAATTTTTTTTGCATGTAACATATCCATGTCATTTACTTTTCATCATCCAATTTTCCATGTCACCTATTTTTTATCATCAAATACAAATTCATATCCATTGTATTATATCCCTTTATTTACATAGTAAAAATATTAAAAGATTTCCGCCGCAACGGTGAGGCGCGTTTCTAGTTAAAATAACGACAAAACCGGAGTACATGTGCGCACGCCAGCGCAGCACGATGGCAAAACGTATGGCCACGGAAGTAGCTTTGGCTTGGCCATTCTTCTCAAACAATGGCGACAGTACAGGAAATGGAATATCAGGATCCAGTCTACAACAAATCAAGAGCCGTCAGTATTCCAGGCAGAAACAAGGGCACTGCTATTAGCGGCAAAACTTACACACCTGCTACAAATTAATAGCCCCGCTCTTGTAACAGATAACCAGGTTCTCGCTAGGACAATTACGGCAAGGAAGCTAGATCATCCTCTCATACCCTGGAGTGCAAGATCTCATTTGGCGGACTACTTACAGGCCACTACGCAGTTATTGCCAAAAGTTTTCATATTTAAGGGATTTATACAAAGTAGCTCACAATTGCACAACACAGGTGCTTAGGCATAGCCTGAATCAACCTATCTTCGGTTGTTCTAATTCAGCTCATTCTTGAGGCGAATGTCCCATATTTCTATTTTGCATCATGTACATCTCGAAAACTTTGTAATTTGTGTTGCATGGTGCAGTTGAGTTGAATGGAATTTGGCACCTTTGGCGCTAATGTTTGTTAAAAAAAACGGAAGTAGCTTGGGCTTGGCCATTCTTCTTAACCAATGGCGACAGTACAATTGTATTCCGTTAATTAATTAGTTCTCAGCTTTTGGGGAAGTCATGATCTTTCCAACCTACACCACCGCTGCGTCCTGAATTAAGCATCCAGGCAAGGGCGAATCTAAGCATTTCTAAATTTCACTGAATTTGGTGGTGGACTTGCATCTGAGAGCAGAGGAGAAATTGAGTGGAGCAGAGGAGAGTGATACTTGCTGCGGGGAACGACATGCCTGGGAGGTAGGGATGGGGTTGTGCCCGAAAGACTACCATTGTTGACGTGAATTTGTGAGTATAATTGTAAAAGGTAAAAGAAAGAGATGATGAGTGTAGATGGATGGCTCGGATTAGAATAGACGAATGGCTCAGATCTGGTTAGCAAACTAGTATTTCATAATAGGCCTTATTGGGTCAACTCTATAGCACATAGTACACCGTGAGCACGAGTCTCTCACGCCCTATTATGCTAATGGATCTTATCAGCGCTTAAGTAGTCTCTTATGACCTAAGCGGAGCGTTTTGCCATCACTTAGCGCTTAAGCGCGCTTAATCTTACTATTAATTACATTTTCTTGAACCTTGACGGCGATGCATGCAGACATGCAGTTGTCTTTTTTCTTTTCTTTTTTGAGAGAGAAAGAAATGCATATGTAGTTAGGTAGTATCACTTTGGCCACGTACAATGAAAGGTCCTTAGTTAGGTTAGGTAGTACTTATAGAAACAGACACCTACGTACATGTAACACTCTTACAAGATACTCCCTCCGTTCCTTAATATAAGGTGTCTAAGGTTTTGAAAAAAGTTTCAAAATATAAGGTGTATTGCGATTTATAGACAATTTTAATCATCAAAAGCGATTCACAATTTAGAACGGAGGCATTTGACCTATTGTTTTCAATTTATAACTATTAGTAATTCCTCTCTCTCGATTTTTTTCTAAACAAAATGAGACACCGCATGTAAAATACTGAAGTCTTAGTATCCGTGCCAAAACCTTAGACACCTTATATTATGGATAATAATAATAAGAATCCCACACTACCATCATGTAAATGGTTTATTTATTTTGCTCCTCCCTGCTGATCGACATTAGCAACGACGACACTCGAAGTGACAATTGACTCGCGGCTGCCGGAACGACTGACTTTTTTTTTTGCGGGAACGACTGACTGATCAGTCGATATGTGCACAATCGCTGGAGAATACATTACTTTTCCTGCCATCTTGTCTTCCAGTGGAACACTCGGAACTTTCAGCTTCAGGTGCTTCTTGATTGAGAAATAGAAAAGGAGGAGACCTGGGTAGTTCGAAAAAAAAAAGTTCTCAGATGTTCCTAACTACAGATTTCCCCTTCTCGAAAAAATACAGACAATGAGTTGTAGATAGAACAAGTCTTACACGTGCATATTGGTCTTGTTTCAAAGAAAAAAAAATTGCGCAGTGGTGGCTACTGGCTACTAATTCGTATAAACCTTTTCGAGTTCATAATCAAAATTCAGCAATTGTGTGAATTTCAGGCTTGGTACTTATATGTAGGTTTATTAACTGTAGTAAGTCGCAATCAGTCGTGTTGATTGAGAGTTTGGAACTATAGATATAGCCAATAAACGTCAAATTTGATTGCCACACTTTACAGAGGCCTTTGTAAACAACTTTAATAAATTAATATAAGATGTATGCATCAATCGATACACAGAGGCTGGGGGTGCCTTTAAAAAAAACTAAATGCCTTTGGTCTGAACCAAACGACGCCTGACTAGTCATACGGTGAACAATTGACAGTACATAGTAAAAGAAGTCCGATCTAGAAAGTGTACACAAGCCCAAAAAGATGAACCTGGATAAATTGAAATTGTAGTAAAGAGCCCTAACACTGCATAGTTCTTGTTCTGCAAGTACGACAGTGTATTAGTACGACATTTAGCAAGAGTAATAGGATTATTACTCCAGACCATTATGTATGGATAATCACCAACATAAGACTGAAACTGACAACGACAGACACGTAGTATGACACTCTTACAGACACACTACCATCATATAAGTGGTTTATTTATTTTGCTGCTCGACTAAGTACCTATAACCGTCGAGATTAGCAACTGAGTGATACTTTTTTTTTTTGCGAATACTGAGTGATACTTCGACGCCGACATTCGCCGATGCCATCAGCGATCCCATCCGTGCGCTCGCCGGCGTGCCCGTGGCCGCCGAGACTACTAACCGGCGGCAGGTGGTCTTGACTCTTGATGCCTGTGTTAATTTCATGCGTCGGACCAGGTGACGGGCACCTCGCCGATGTTGCTATCGAGGCCGAGCGCGTTCCACACGGCCTGGGAGGTGTCCACGATGTTGTCCTTGCAGCCGTGCCTAGAGTCGCACTCGTCCACCACCCGGGCCTCCACGGTGCGCCCGTTGTGCCTGCTCGTGATGCGGATCAGCTTGTGGCAGCGGCGTCCGCCGGCGTACCACCGCGTGGACAGCGCCACGATCATGTCACCGTCGCTGTGGTACTTGCCGTCGCACGCCGCCGGCCCGCCGCCGTCCTGGCCTTTCTCGAACCCGTTCACCGTCATCGTTCCAGGGGTGCCGCTACCACCGCCCGGCGACGGGCAGTGGCCCGGCTTCTTGTGCTTGTGCAGCGTGCCGGCCACGGAGTCGTCGCCGCCGTGCTGACACGGGTCCGGCTTGGCGTGGTGCCGGGCCACGGCGCACGTCGACACCTGCAGCAGGATCACGACTGCTACAAGCTTGGCGTTCGCCATGTTGCTATGCTAGCCTTGCACTTAGACTTGCCGTGTGTACTGAGATACTGATCGAGTTGTGGTTGGTTCGGAGAGTTTATATAGGCATCTTCCGTACTTAACCATACGTTTGCATGGCGGCAGTACTTTGTGTGTGGCTCCTCAGTTTCTTGCGTTGATTCCGTCCGAGCTTCCAAATTATAATTACTAGCTACAACGTTTTACAGTAGATGAGTACGAGGAATTTTTCTGTGAGTATGATACTCTGTTGGTGTGCTCGACACATGCTTAATTAATCTCTGCGTTAGGATGCAACTGAATTGTAGAGAAGAGTTCGTTTGGACTACATGGTGTCGCTAATGTTACAGCGGTAATAACTGAAGAGAGAACAGGGCAGGTCGCTCTTGGTAGAGAGATGGTTTGGCTTCTTACCTCACTAATTAAGCAAGGAAGGATCCTAAATTCAAGCTGATTAACCATGGATCATGATACGACGACCGGCTGAGCACAAGCCAAGTGCATTGTGGTGGGTATGTCCAATGTAGATTTTCTCGTCAAAGTAAGTACAGTTGGCCTTGGAACACTTGATAAGTATCCCTCTATGACAAAAGTTAATGCGTCTTGGTATTGTTCCCTAGGCTTTATAATTTAACATTTAGTCGAAATGTTACTGTTAATACTGTGTTTACTAAAGGATGGGATTGTTTAAAATTTAGAAGATTTCTGCGAGAAGAAACTCGTGAGATGTGGGAGAAACGTAAGTTGATGTGTGGTAATGTGTAGCTTTGGGTATCGCCCGACAGAGTTAAGTGGTTATTGACTAAAAATGGAGAATTCTTCGTAAAGCCTATGTATATGTATCTTATATATGGCTAGAAGTGTCAATTTCCCTTATAAGTTTATTTGGTCTTTAAGATTCCTCTAAGAATTAAAGTGTTTTGCTGGTTGGTGGTTAAAAATTGGGTTTTGACTAGAGATAATCGGAAAAAGAGGCGATGGAGAGGAACAGAGTTGTGCGAATTTTGTGGAGCAAAAGAATCGCTAGAGCATTTGTTTTTTTCATGTCCCCTAGCTAATTATGTTTGAATGTAGCCACTGTTGCTTTAGGGGTACATTCAAAGCTTACATCTTTCGAAGATCTCTACCAAGGGTGGTTCGCTGCCTCAAGTGGCAGAGATAGGAAGATACTCCTGATAGGGACGACTGCATTGTTTTGGACTGTGTGGAAAATTAGGAATAAATCTTGTTTTCAAAGTATCAAACCGAAAGATCTCGTGAATGTAATTTTACACCTGATCCACTATCTCAATGTGTGGGCTTTGTTACAGAAAAGCGCCCTTCGAAGAGTGTAGCGGCAGGGGTCTACAAGAATGACACAAGTGGCGCACAAGGTGTTTAGTCGAAGCAACGGTTGGGGCCTAACATCCTGTAACTTCGAGACCACTAAGAAGTTGTTCTGTTGGAAGGGCGAACATATGTCTTCCTCTCTGGAGTGTAACAAGAGGAAAAGTTATCTGAACTTCTAAGTTTGGTTGTAATTGCCGGGTGGTTCCTGCTTTCTCTAGTTTTTGCTAAAAAGGGGAATGTTTGGTCTTCTTTGGCTATGGTTTGTAGAATTTAATTTCCTAGATGAGGTGCGGATGTTGGTTTGGCGTCTCGCTGAGGTTTATTCTCAGGTTTCGTATGTTTTGCGTGCGCCTTGTGAGAACGCTGAGATCCGGGTTGTAAAACTTGTGTCCAATTTCTAGAAATGGGGGCCTGGAGGCTCCTTTCATAATTTTCTTTTATTTTAAGCCAAACTATATATAATTTAACCAAATACGTAAAACTCTTGAAAACGCTAACCAACGTTGACAAGCCTCCAAAGCAAACTAGGACAGAGATTCCCGACGGGTGAGAGGTTTGGTAGAGATCGTTGACAACTCCTAATCTACATGTGTTGCTAAGCTTAGCACCGTTTCGCCCACCCCATATTTTGTTCTAAGTTCTGAAAAACGCGAGACCCAATGACACTAACACTCAGGGCTTACTTTTATAGAAAAAAAGGAGCTGCAAGCAGCACCTAGGCCGAGACTCGAACCCGGGTCGCTGGGCAGCCAGCACCGGCTAGCTAACCACTGGCCCTCTGACCAGTCTATTTGTTCTAAGTTCTACTCTTCGGCCAGTCCATATAGCTTTTTTTGATAGGTGTACCAACCGGCTTTTTTGTTATCCTTTTTGGTTTCGTCCTTTTCCTTTTTCTATTTCGGTTTCTGTTTGTTATTTGGCTATTGTATTTATTTTAAATTTAAGGATTTTGAAATTGTTCATGATTTTGAAAAATATTCATATTTTTAAAAACGTTCAGATTTTGAAAATGGTTCATGATTTTCAAAAACATGTTCAAATATAAAAATGTTCATGATTTTAAATAATATATAAAAAATAAAAATGTTCAGATTTCAAAAATGGCTCAACATTTCGAAAATATGTTTAAGTTTTAAAAAATGTCCAGATTTTGAAAATGGTTCATAAACATTTTTTTCAAGTTCGTGAACCATTTTTCAGATTGATGAATTTTTTTGAAATTTAGGAAATTTTAAATTTATAACCATTTTCAAACTCATGAACCTTTTTTCAAATTCATGAACCTTTTTCAAAAACTTGACTTTTTGAAAATCAGGACATTCTGAATTCGCAATTCAGTATTCATAGTCATGAACCATTTTCAAATTAATATTTCTTTTTAAATTTATGAACATGTTTTGAATCTCGGAACTTTTTTGATTTCACAAATTTCCTCATATTTGAAGAAAAGACGTTACTTCCTTTTCAGCAGCAATTTTTCAAAGAGATGAAATAGGGCAACTCAAGTGTCAAGTTACGCATCGACGGATTGGACGTTTACGTAATTAAGCTTATTCCCACGTCACGTGCATTATCCATTATGCATAACCACACTGGTTATTATGAGAGCCGACACTGTGGTATGGCACTATATATAGCACTAGCACCTGCACCTTGTGGTAGCTAAGGTGGCTCGCGTTCGAGTACGTACTAGGTGACGGTCAAGCGTCGGACCATGTGACGGGCACCACCCCGTCGTCGGTGTCGAGCCCAAGCGCGTCCCACACGGCCGGGGAGCCGTCGACGACGTTGTTGGCGCAGGGGGGCTCGAAGTTGTGCTCTTCGTCGCAGCCGTGCATGGAGTCGCACTCGTCCACCACGGTGGCCGTCGCGGTCCTCCCGTTGGCGGCCCGGATGACGACGCGCTTCCCGCAACGCCGCCCGCCGGAGAACCACCCGGTGGAGAGCGCGACGACCATCTGGGAGTCCGGGTGGAACCGGTCGTCGCAGCTGGACCTGCCGCCGCCGTCCCCGCCCTCGGCGAAGCTGTTGAGCGTGAGGCTGGCGCGGGTGCTCCTCGTGACGCGCGGGGAGCACGCGAACGTCTTATAGCGTCGCCCGTCCTCGCAGCACTCGGAGTCGTTCTCCGTGCTGCAGCTGCCGGACTCGCCCGGGATGCTGCCCCTCGGCTGGCAGGTCTGGAGGAGCGCGCGGCGAGGGGAGGTGGTGGCGAGAGCCATGGGGAGATGAGTCGTCGCTAGCAGAAGGAAGAGCGCGTAAGACAGAGGACTGATACACATGCTCATGCTCAAATCACTTGTGCTAGTGCTGTGCTACTCGGCTGCTCGTAGTGTACTGGTGAGTGTGGCTGCGATCTCTTATATAGCCGCGAGATGGGGATGCCGACGTACGTAAGCAGAAGAAATGTTTGTGATTGGTTTGTTCAACTTTCTGGAATAAATGTCGGGAGATATCTACTGTGCTAGTTCAAAAGTGTATTCAGCTTCTGACACATATTACGGATCAGAGGAGGAGGAGTAGTAGTAGACAACTAAAAGGCCCAAAGGCCGTAGCAAGCTCTGCTCACGGGATGAACACGACCAAAACAATGGCGGGGCCCGTTGCTGATTTTCATTTCGCAACAAGTAATGTGAGGCCCGTGTAAGGGACAAAAGCCGTTGATTAGAGAGGGGCCCAATTACCTGTAAAGAATACCATACGAGATGTACGAGCAGAGTTTTCTACCTGAGGAAGCCGGCCGGCCAGTCCGATGAGTATTTGTTTGCTAAAAGGCCCTGGCCGAAACAAATGATCTCGTCTATGTATGAAACTATTTTTAAATCTGGTCTCTCACGTTCGACGGTAACGATGATGGAATTGACATCGTGTAGTGTAGCTCGACGCCAATGAAACCACTTGCCGAAGTGAGTTCGGCGTCTGTGAGCTTGGCGCTGAAATCCTGAGTGTTCATATGTCACCAAAAGCTTGACCCGGAGCTGCACGATGTTAGTTCCATTCTCATTGGCGCTGACCCAAGAGGTAATATTTTAAAATAATTTTGTGGACTGGCCATTTTTAGTAAAAAATATGTCGGTTGAGGTAGGCGCGCAACTCGTGTATGCATTTTTCTTCACCATATTTGCTACACATTATTTATTTATTGAGAAATCTCTCGACGAGGCAATGCGCTCTTGAATTCCCGTATAGATAGCCCAGTTTATCCAATTAATTCAGCCAAAAATAATATGATTGCTTTTTATGAGAAAAACAGGACCAAAATACCACACAAGCGATGTAGTCTTGTCACCCACACAAAACTAGAATAACACGACAACATCCACTGCTCTCAGACAAAAGCACACGCAAGTCGCAACGCTGCACGACATAACCGTCTCGTATCCCTAACTGTCCATACAGTTGCCCGCGGAGTTTGAACGCCATGCCAGCTCCGGGGCCACCGCCCCAACGTAGCAGCCAGGATGACCATCGCATTGCCCGATGGCGGACCAACTGGGTCGACAAACTCGATGCCCACACAACCCAATCGCCACACAAAACCATTGTGTCATGGCGTAACGAGGTCGCTGCCTTGACATACCACCACCATCCGGTGCCATCCCACAAAAGTCCGCCTTTCCCAACCACAGAGCCATCCGCCATGAACCCGTCGCACAGTGTGCGGGAGCCAATAACTACAAGATGATGCCTCAAGTGACACACCGATCACCGAGGCCCGTGTTATAGATCATTTCATTTGACTAGAATCTTACATTCTTGTCGACTTATTTTATGATTTTAGATGATTTTGCCACATTCTCTAGTGTAATGTTTTTAGAGAAACCGATCATTTCTTTTTTTCGTCATACTTTTAATTTTTACTAATTGACAATTACAAACCTTGCAACCATTGTGTCTGTAATGTGTAACTGATTTTTTTTGTTACGACAAAAAAATACTTTTTGTCCTTATACTTGTACTTTTGTTTTTATAAATGATCAATCGACAGTACCTATAGAGTTATTCTCACGAGTACACAAATCAGGCCATTTAACCCTAATTGCATAAAGACTGATCCATACGCTGTAAAACTGTTATATTTAAAAACCGTTCGGTAAGTGATCCACCTGTGCGCGATGTCCATGACAGCGTCAACCATGTGTGACTTATCGCACACAATTCTCAAAAAGTCGTCAGCTATTGTAGTTTACAATCTTATTCAGTTAGTTTACAAATATTTATAGCATTTCTCTATAAAATCCTCACGAGGATAGAAGGGTTGACATCACAATGTTATTTTCTCCATATTTACTATAAAATATTTTAGTTGTTCTACATATTTTCTAGATACATAGCAAAATAAGTAAATATACATACTAAAATGTTTAGATATATTGAAAGGTGATGCCCGCCACCTCGACGGCCAACGTTGAAAGACACCTCATCGGCCGCAGGACACAAGGCCAAACACCCTCGACGTTGTTGAACACTCGGAGCCGCCGCTCCGACTTTCCGCTGCTCCACCACGCCCTGCAGTTCCGGATGGCACCCGCCGGGTTCGGGTGCGGGTATGGCACCCCCATACCCGCACCCGCACCTCTACCCGCCCCCTGTTACCCGTACCCATACCCGCCGCCGGGTATAAAATTTCCCCATACTCGACACCCGCCGGGTACCCGACACCCGCCGAGTACCCGACAAAATGCGCTCGAACCACTCGACGGCCTTGGCGAACTGGCGGCAGCGGCGCGCGGCGGTGATGAGGTGGAGTAGGTGATGTTGTCGAGGGGCACGCCGGTGTCGAGCATGTTGAGGGCGAGCCGCTCCGCCTCGGGCCAGCGGCGCGCGGCGCGGAGCGACTTGAGGGCGACGTTGAAGAGGATGGTGTCCTTGGCGGCGGGGAAGGAGGGCTCCGGGAGGGAGCGGAGGTAGGCGAGGAGGGAGAGCGTCTTGCGCCAGGTGGGGTGGAGGTAGTTGAGGAGGAGGAGCGCGTTGGAGGCGGTGGGCGGGGAGGACGGGATGGGGAAGAAGGCGTGGAGGGTCGGGGCGAGGTCGGCGTCGTCGGGGAGGGCGCGGAGGTCGCGGAGGAGGGGCTGGAGCGGGGCGGAGGAGGGGTGGGAGGCGGCCGGGCGGCGGCGGTGGCGGCTGAGGGAGAGCACGGTGGGGCGCGGCTTGGAGAGGAGAGGGCGAGAGGCGGCGGCGTCGGGGACTCGGGGGGTAGAGAGGAGGGAAAAAGAATGCGTGCGGGCTGGGGGCTAGAGTGGGTGAGGAAAAAAGGGTAAAACCTAGGGTTTCATCACACTGACATGTGGGGTCAGTCGGGTATGCGGGTAAACGGGTATGGGTATGGCACCCCCATACCCGTACCCGCTTTACCCGATGGGTATTGAATTTTCCTGTTAACCATACCCATGGGTATTTTTTTATACCATACCCTCCCCGTTTAAGCCGGATACCCGTCGGGTTTGCGGGTATCGGGTACCCATTGCCATCCGGACCTGCAGTCAACCAAGACCCTGCACTCCGATCATTCAGAGGTCAGTTGCTACAACTGTATGTTTTTCATTATAATGTCGCTTGCTTATAGTTATCTAGTAGATCACTTGCTTTAATTCATTAGCTCGGTGAAAATTAGTGACAATGGCATGTTTTCAAGCCTGACCACGAATAAAGGTAGAATTTAAAATTCAAAGTCTTCACTTCACTAGCAGGGCATCATCTCTGATGACTGAGCACACTCGTTTATAAAAGAGTGAGCAGTGTGTGTTTGTGTTCGTCATGTACACAATTCTCGTGTGCTATTCAAGCCTATAGCAGCCTGGTATGACACTAAAACATACCGAAGGTTGAGAAAGCCGCATGCTCATGCTGGAGGAACTCCCAAGATCACAATGCTGAGTAACAAATATGGCTAAATTCCATAGAAAATGTTGTTTTCAATTCTACGGAAGGTTCTCTTGCATGGTTGCATCTGAATTACAGCATTTATGCAATATCGGGTAAGCACGAAGAGTGAATTGCTCCATGATGCAAATTCAACCCCCATAACCATTTTGGTCAATTCCAGCATTACACAAGAAATCAACAATATCGGGTAAGCACGAAGAGTGAATTGCTCCATGATGCAAATTCAACCCCCATAACCATTTTGGTCAATTCCAGCATTACACAAGAAATCAACAAATGGAACAGCTAAATCAACGGGTCCATAGAAATGCATGAAGAGTCATCCACGCTTGTTGATGCTTGATATTTGGGTAAAGCACTCGATGTGCACTCAAGAGGATTCCATGATGGTCACACAGCTGGTCAACTCCACGCAAATGAGTACGTACAGAATTTTCAGCTTTGACACCAAAAGCATCTCTCAAATGACTTCTACGAGCCTTTCACGGACCAACTTCTGATCTGGTATTTCTTTAATGCTGCCCATGGGTAAAAAAAAATCAGTGTCAATACTAATATCTTCCATACAATATTTATAAATGGTTGCCTAGGAATCTATAATAAACCAAATGTCTGTTGCAACTTGCCTGTAAAGAACTTCTCCACCTTGTAGTTTCTTAGAAATCCAATCAGGAGAAAGATCCTCTAGAATATGCAACTGTTCTTCTATCTCTCCTGTCAAGCGAGAGATCACATATGGGGAAGAGAATGGAGAATCAGAGCAGCTTTGATTGAAGATTAAGTACAGAAGGGTTGGAAGTGTGTTAGATTGACAACATACCTGTCTCTTCTATCTCCAGGTTGTTAGTCAGAATATTGTGAAAGAGTTGCTGTTTCGTGATTAAGGAATTCTTGGCAGATCCAGAGATGCCACAGACTATATCGAATGTAACACGTAATGAATCTAGCTTTTCCTGGGTATTCGTCAAGGGTACTTGATTGGTTTTGTCTTTATAATTTTCCTGCAAGGAACAACAAAAAAGGTGCTAAATCACTATGGAAAAATAAAGAAAATGAAGACAATAATCAAAGATGACTTATAAGTATGTTCTTTCTTATACGGTTATTACAGTGCAGTTTTACCCTGCAACAAAACCAGGTTTCGTCCTCATGCCTAGCTCAGGTTATGATAACGGCCATTTTACTTTCAGTTATTAGTACCCTTGTAAGCGCATAGTGATTCTACCTTTTGGTATTAGTACACCCATGCCAGAACATGGAACAGTCCACTCTGTCACTCAGACCACTACCCAGACTATTGAGCTAGAATAAAGTAACTAAGAAGTATATATTCGTCATGATTCCAATAAAAACATGTTAATAAGACCAAAATGACGTACAAAGTGCACAGTGAAGTTCTTAAAGGGATCAGAATACATCAAACATAGTTTGTTACTTAGTTATACAATTGTGATGGCATGAGAAATAGACATCTACTATATTAACCCATATGCAAAACACATATAATGGAACGAGAATAAGAATTAAGTCATCAAGACACATACCACCAGTAAGTTGGTAGCTGTACAAGTTTCTTCTGGGAAAAGGCATTTTCCAGTTGTAACCTCATCTTCTGCGATATTGGCCACCACATCCTTGTCAAGCTTTGCTATGTCGACAGAAGGGCTTTCATCCAATTTTGATGGTGAGAACATTATTAGTGATCTGCGTGCTGAACTGGCAGATCGTGGTTCAGATCCTTGTCTACTTGAGGTTTCGAGTTTCCCAAGTGGAGTGGGCAATGGCCTTTTTGGTGTCTGCATTTGTGGTGTTTCGGCCATCACTGGTGAATGTGAGATGCCTTGCTTTGGTGTACTGTTTTCACAGAAAGAGATCAAATGGCGGTTTGGAGTATCAGAAATATTGGTCTTGACTGGAACAGAGACATGCTTAGTAGAGCTTCTCTCTGGAGCTTTGATATCATCAGTACCCAGGGAGGTCACTTCTACTGGATCAGGAAGCAGTTGAGTCTTTTCAGTAACTTTAGCAATACATTTCTGGGACAAGAGCTTTTGAAAAGATCGAGGGAAGTGAGAAGCTTTTTCAAATCCATTTTCAGAGGAACTTTCAAGAACTCGCTCAACAGAATGTCCATTAAGTCGATCAACATACAGCTTCTGCCTTGAATTAAAGGGTTCTGGTAGTGTGGCCTCAGGAACATTGATATCCTGCATGCATAAAAATTCCAACGAGAATGCTGAGAAAATTATCATGACCTGAAGGCAATAATAATAAAGCAACAGGTTATTAGAGATGAAAAGGATGAACTAGACTTGAGAGGCTTGGGGTGCTTCAAGAAAGATACAGGACAGGACATACAGCAAAAAATATTAGAGATGAAACTAATTAAGGAACTGCAGTTGAGAGATCTTGAGGTGCTCCAAGCAGGTTACAGGACACGTGTACACCAATAGCAGCTGAAGAAAGTTTAGTACCTTATGATGAGATTCCAAATAACACAAAAGCTTTGAGCGAAAAGCCTCGCAAATTGCCATGGCAGGGGACTCGTGAGCATTACTGCACTCTACAGTGTCCATTCTAAGCGTAATTTCCATGTCTGCATACATGCATATGCTTTTCTCATCATGCAAGAGCACCCTATTTATCTGGATTGCTTCTGGGAATAAATGCTTCATCTGGGCCAAATGAGTGTACAAGAACTTCCTGCAATGCAGAAAACCCATCAGCAGACTGTAATGAATGAGTAAATGAATTTACAGACAGTCATTTCTCATTGTCATTAGTACCTCTTTGTGAGTACTTCCACCTGGGTTGCAATGTTCTTAAATGTAGCCAATTTCTTCCTCAGGCGCAGCAACCTTATGGAACTCTCCATTCGGTTGAAAAGATTTAGCAAATTCTTGTGTCTGACATTGTAAGAAAGAACAATGGTCAGTCAGGGTTAGGCAGCAAAAGGAGACGTGACCTATGGCATAAAAAATGGCTCACTTCTCAAGAAGTCCGTCAGAAACTGAAGATGAACTGCCACCAGGCAAAATATTTTCAATATCATCTTCATCGTCGGTTTCATCCTCATTTCCCAACAGCTTCTCAGCTAATCTGTCCTTGTACCTCTCTGCAAGTAAATTAGTTGCCAATGAGCTGACAACAATCTCCTTCCTTCCAGACTCAGGCTTTTCTGGAGTTGGCGATTCAATTTTGCTCCCAGAATCTTCCATATCAGCTTTCATCTTCTGCATGGTTGCAGGGCTACTTGAATCAATATCATTAGACATCTTTTGCAGTCCTTTCTCAAGATCAACCTGAGCACTTCTCCCCTTGATCATCCTCAGCTCCAAGCACTACAATAATGGACTGAAAATGTATCAGAGATATTTCTTACAGTAATGTATTCTGAATCAAACGGAACACAAGTGGGACTAGTGTACAAGTACATTGGTGAGTTCCAGACAAAAGTATAGTACAGAACTAAGAAAGCTTAGAAAAATAGGCACCCATATAAACCCTATTTAGTCATAGCACCTCAGTGTGTAAGATCTAGTTCTCATAGCTCCAATGCAAACAATCATCTGACTAAAAGTACAGAATTACATATGGCAGTCTCTACGTGTGTAAATATATTTGAAATGTAAATTGCCATCAACTTATGTTAACCAACTCTGGAGAGGACAGGATAGAAGACAGATCCGACTATGGACTGACACAGAGTTTAAGTGACAACTGTGGAAATATAGAAACAGATGGAAACCCTAAACTTTTCCCATCATATGCAGTGAGAATGGAAGAAATTGGACGGGCATGGTCAGTAGGATGAGCCAAATTTTGCACGCATTTTGGCAAGTAATTCTAAACTGGGGGGTTCCAAATTCCTGCGATTAACACCAATACGAGAATTACAATTATTCCGCAAGTTCTATAAATACTACAAATCTTGGAATGGTTCACCATAAACCACATGGATAGAAAAATCTGAACATATCTACAATCTACTGGGAAGTATCATACAAAATTATCACTACACCGAGAGAAAAGAGAAATCGACAACTATCTGTGGCTTACTCAAAGTCAAATTCAAAAGATAGACAGGGAAATTTAGCATAACTATTGCAACTTTGAGTGGAATCTGACAAACACCACAAACCCTAGGCGTTTCTCCACGGCACGGCATAGCATAACCTGACCAGTGGCGGGACGACTCATGGCTCGACTCCGGCCACCGCCAGGGGAGGTGCTTGGACGGAAAACTACCACCCCGCAGAACGGGCGAAACAGAAACAGGGGAACAACGCCGAAATCGACGAGACGAGACGAAGCACGCATCCACAGTGGTGGCACCAAATCGGCAACAAAAAAAATGCGGGAGGGGCAGATCTAGCGAAACGTACCGGAGAACCGAGATCCGTAGGCACTTGCGGTGTCGGATCTGGCGAGATACGGCGCTTCGGGCGGGGCTAGTTCGCCGTGGGAGCGGCCGGTGGCGGCGGCGGGAGTTTGGAGAAGGGGGGGGGGGGGGGGGGGGGGGAGAGAGAGAGAGACGGCCGAAGAGCAACGCCACGGTGCGGTTCAAATCGGCCGAGCCCAACGGTTACATTTCTGGCCTTCTTATACGCCACGACGGGCAAAATCTTTTTTGGGCTACTCGGCAACTTGGCCCAAAACTTTGCCCCAACTAGGCCGGCCCGCTCGGCCCACAGCCTACGCTCTTCCCCAACTCGCCCTGGAGCAGAGCGGCCCAGAGACGATGGCCGACCCTCCCGCCTCCGCCTACCCCGCCGAGCTGGAGCTCGCGCGGGCGGAGTGCCGCGCGCTGCACGACAGCCTCGCCGCGTCGCCCTCCCTGCCGCGCCACCCTGCGCTGGGCTCTCTCCTCCGCCTCGTCGCCGCCGAGCTATGCTTCCTCACCTCGAGTAACCACCCCGACCCCGCCAGGCCGCTCTCCTCCAACCTGCCCCACCTCAGGGCCCTCCACCTCCTCCTCACCCATCCGGCGGTACGCTCGCCGTCCCGCCTCTCCCCGCTCCCGGGCGTGGACTTTGCCTGCGCCTTCCGCTCCCGCCCCGCGTGGGTGCTCCTTTCAGGGCGCAACCCGTCAGGTTTCCGGTGGGTTCCGCGCAAGGGACTTCACTCCCGCGTCGCGGCTGTGGTAGATGCCGCGCGCTCCGCTCCGCCGGCCACCCGTCCCGAGAAGCTACTACTCGCCTTCGCCCGCGGCGTCGGCGCGGACATCGTTTGCGGGCTCGCGGAGGAATTCGGGGCCGTGCAGATCGACTTGCTGGCGGAATTCGTTGGTGAGGCCGAGGAGGACGGCTGGATTAGTGTCAGCTTCCACCCCGGTGAGGAGATGAAAAGATTTAGTGCGTTCGAGATTGACATCGTGGGTGGTGGTGGTGAAGTATTGTCACCGCCACCGCCCAGGGACGTGAAGCTAGAGGTGGGGAGTGAGGACACATTGGAGGGCTGGTTTGGTGACTTCTTGGGGAAGATGAAGATGGACTCGATGGAGCTGGTGAATTTAGACACGACTGCTCTTGTTGCGATAGTGTCAGGCATCAGCAATGGTGGGGTGGGGAAGCTGATGAGTGCACCGGAAACAGAGACCAGGGGAAGGTTCAAGTGCAACTACAAGTTCGTCATGGACCAGGTGCTTTGGAAGTATTTGCTTATCAACCCAGTAGAATTTGTTCATAAATAATCTAGTTCATCTAGTTATCACTGACTTCATGTTTATAATGTTGTTTGATCTGTAAAATCGACAGTATTAATGTGCATACTATTGAATCATTTGGATCTGGAGAAGCTATACATATTGCCAAACTTCTCAAAATGTATGTTTCTATAGTCAACAAAATGTGATAATCAGATATCATATTAACACTACAGATCATTTCCGTCAATAGCTATGGGTGAAACATGTTTTCTGAAGAACATAGTACTTGACGATGTGCTAAAAACTAGCAGTATATCTTGTGTCGAATTAATAGGATGATTTGATACTTCTTGCAGGCACAATCCGAACTCCAGTCTCCAATATTTGTTGAGTTAGGGAAAGCAGTGGACAATAAAAAATGTATCATATGTCAAACGGTTAACTCAGAGTTCACAGAAATTGTTTCAATGTGCGGTGGACCTGAGGAGAAAAGCAGAGCAAGTCACTTGCTGAAAAAACTTATGTGAGCTTCCTTTTATATATTTGCTTCCTTGAGTTATGAAATCCTAAAACGTTGTATTCCATAATTGTAATGGGCCTTTATCTTTCTAGTATCAGCTCTACTTTACAGTTTTGATTCTGTTCCTGCTTGTAATATATATTACTGGGGTCAAGTTCATGCAGTGGATACACCCGTTAATTTGTTTCCTAACTACTGTAGAATATTTCCAATATGTTGAGAAGCATTAAGTGTTATTTTCATAGATAGTTTTGCAAGTATTCTTCATTTTTTATTCTGAAGGAGAAATTTATAGTAGGGACTCATCCAGAGTTCAGACACAGCACTAGGAGTGGGGAAATAAGGAATATATATTTTCCATTGGAACATAAAAGTGTTTACCACGGCATATAAAAAATTATTATTATTATTATTGGTAAATGAGGCGCAAAGAGACCTGCTGTTTGCGCACAAAAAGTTTGGTCTGAACTTTGAATCACTAATTAATTATCAACTCCCAGTTTCATGACTAAGCTATCCTTAGTCTTTGGTCTGTTTGCTTACTGCTTAGTGATGCTGAACAAAAGAGTTCACTTCACTTTTAGGGAACCAATTCCAGCCACTTTGTTCATGTTTTCTTTTGTTGGCAGGCTAGCTTCTTGAACTGTTTCCTTGGTTGATGATTATACCCTTTCTTTTTCCTACGTTTATTCGTATTTCTTTGTAAGCTAGAGAGTGATATATATTCTGGATTGTGATTCTGAGACCTTATATTGCAAGGGGATTTTCGTTGTTCATGTTGTCCAATCACTGTACAGGTTAGCAAATTTCAGTGTAAGCTAACATGACATAGAAACATAGAAAATGGACCAGCAAGGTTTCCTAGTGCATTTACCAAGTGGGTGGGATCTAGCATCAAATATTTTTTGTATATAGAGCATGTCTTGCTATTGGTTTGTTGATTTGAGAGCTTTCTCTTCATTCACAAGAAAATTATATTTGCTGTAGTTCACTGTTACTATCACCTCGAATTTTCGCTGCTGCAAATGATCTTCTATTCTTTTTTTTCCAGACTGTCTTTCGCAGCAGACTTACGAAATGCTTTTGGCTCTGCAGAATCGTCTCAGACAATCCTTCGCCACGTATGATGGATCTTCCAACAACCAGGAAGCTTGCGATGAAGAACAAAGTTGTCTTTGGTACAGGTGACCACTGGCGTGCTCCCACTCTGACTGCTAACATGGGGTTTGTAAGGGCTGTTTCACAGTCTGGTATGCCTTTGTTGACCATTGAGCACAGACCCCGGGCGCTGATTGGCTTTTGAAGGAATTATTTAGGTGTTCCAAGCATAATGCAAGAGTCTTGAAATTGTAGTAACTTAACCAGAATTTTAATACTGTGGTTTTGTAAATATATCCTAGTTCAATCAAGCTCTATTTTTAGAGATGGCAGATAGGGCATCAAGAGACAGACAGGCGTGCAGCCTGATGATCGGTAGTAGTCCACTTCGGAACCTTTGTGTTTTACTTTTCCTGTTGTTTCTTTGTTCCCCGGCTAGCCTCTAGCTAGCTTGTAGTAACAGACTTATTTCTCTCCACTTAATTGATTTGGCTGAACACCTGCCGTCTACCTTAAAAAAAGTGCATGTATGGATATCTGTACATTCCACTAAAATTGATTGTACTGGATACTTTATTTTCTATGACGCTCCAAACATCAATGTTTTTTATCTCGAGTTGACATGCGTTGCTAGAGAGAACAGTTACTCCATAAACTCTTAACTAGTGTTAGGGGTGTCCCAGTGATTTGCAACGGCATTTTAAATTTTCGGGTACGCTTGTAGCAGCAAAGATAAAATCCAACAAGAACCCAGCCTTTAGTTGCTGAACAAAGAACCACAAAGAATAATTTCGACTTTTCTTCAGAACAGTTATCGCTATTTGCCTCAGCATAGTAATTGATAAGCATAACAAACTTGAAGACTAGTTTGTAACCAGTGCTTCTTTCACCAGCTACATTCGCATACAGATAAACAAAGATTTTATTTCCACTCCAAAAGTAGGACAGACATATCTAGAGTCGAGAATGAGTAAATAATAGCAGAACTTGATTGTTCTTTAAACATCAAATAATTTAGTACTCAAGCCAGTCATCTGAGGCCTAGAACTGGATGTATTGTCCAAAACCTTGGAACACAAACTAATAATTTTTCCCACAGTGTATCAAGCTTCCAGCTCCCAAGAAAAGTCCGAACAGTGCAGCGCTGCCAATAGTGGATTGTCCAATGTGTCTGATCTTCAGCAACCCAGGGATCTGAAACAAAATTACAGTGCTGAGAACACCCACAAAATTCTATGTCATATTTTCTTGTTGATTAGAAACCAGCTAAGCCAATGCAATTGTGAAGTGAAGAGTTTCCTATTCCGTAGAAACTAATCAGTTTCACACAGTGAGTTATAATCTGCAAAGTTTAATACTCTCTCTATCGCCAAAATAATACCTTCTTCCAACATTATGGTGTCAGCTGTCATTAGCAGTATTTTTTAAGAAAGCTTTGAAATTCCATACAGAGCCAACTGTTGTTGATTTGCCCAGACAGTTCAGGGTTAATAGAACGACATAAGTATAGGACTAGGATATATCATGGATGAGGTGGAAAGATTAATCTTATAAAGCAAAATAGAGCAGAGCAGTCAATATACTTCTGGTAATTTCTGTATTTTAACACATTAAATATTCCATGGAAATACACAGAAAATAAAACAAGTGCTAGTGTGCTACACTGGTACCACAAACTAGTTGAGTATTACATAGCAAACATTACTTACCTTGTATCTGATAGCGCCATAGGTCCCAAAGACAGCACCTGCACGAAAAAACATGCCAATTACAAAATAATAAAAACTAAGACCAGCACGCGGGAATTCAGAAATTAAGATTATTTCTTAATATTAATAGAACTCAAAATCAAAGTAAGAAGCTCCCTCAGAGTTGCATCATGATATTGCAGATAGCTCTAGAGTTATTATTACACCATAGGAGCAAACCAAATAAAATACTTAAGAATATCAAAAGCATATGTTAATAAATTAGCCACTCTGCACAAAATAGCAAAAACAGCCTATTATGCCTCCAATTCTAAAAGCAATGACTATGCAGCATGTTTAACCTTGAGATGCCATGTAAAATAACACAAAGTGAATCCTTTACTTGTCAATGTTAATTAGCAACATACATTGTAGAACACCAACACTCTAGAACTTTCTGTTATCGACTCCAATCCAAACTAAAGCCGAAAAGTGAAAATAACAGCATAAAGCAATGAGAAGCAATTATTACTTCAAAGTAATGCATAGGCAGCACATTTACAGTTGAGCTGTCGTGTTTCCACAAGCATTGTAAAACACTAGAGTGAGCTAGTATTACTTCGAGTTACCAAGATGCACCATACATACAGCATCAAACTCTGTTTTAACTTTCTGTTGTCAAGTCAAGTCCCTTGACTATATCCAAAACTGAATATTCTAATCCACAACGCACATCGTACATCAGCATGAAGCACCGCATATTATTTACAGATAAACAGCCAAAAAGTTACATAGAAAATCTGGTCTTCTTCTCATCCCTGGTTCTTATTCCTGACAACCACCACCGCACCAGAGGACCTATCACATCAAACCGTCGTCTACCCTGCGCGGAAATTCCTACCTGGAACACAACAGTTCAGCATAGCAAGCACAACTCATACGCCCACAGCTCGAACATATACTAGACCAAAGTCTCAGATTAGCAGCTAACCGGAGCAGATCCCCAAAATCAACTGAAACCCTGTTGAGCCCCATATGTCTAGCCAATGTCTAAACGCGAAACCGAACCAGCACCGGGAAGATTGATCCAAGAGTAGCTAGGGTTTAGGGGTTTAGTGAGAGAAGAGGAGGTTACCGACTGCTCCGCCGACGGCGCCGCCGACGCCGACTCCGACCGCGACGCGCGCCAAGCAGCTATCGCCCCTCGCCATCGCCTCTCCTCCCCTCTCCTCGCTTGCCGCCGCCGCGTCCCCCCTCTTTGCTGCTAGGGAATCTCTCTTTCTTGCTTGGAAAATCGTGGGCTGCGCCTCGTCCTCGCTGTTCGGGCTCGGACCGAGCTCGGGCCTGGATTTTTATTCTCGCAGGATTGGCCCGGGTTCTTGCCGGGTTAAAACAGAACGAGCCGTCCGATTCGTGTAACATACGGCTTGGATCAAGAGGGGTGAAGATCTTGTACCAAACGATGCACACGATTGAAGTTTTCTTGGAGTATAAACTTTCACGAGTTTGCTTGGAGTATAAACTTTCATTAGTGATGTGTAGCGCAGTTAAGAGAAATTGCTCTTTTCTTCCATCTATGATTTTCTCTTAGGCCTAGTTTTGCAACGAAGTTTTTCTAAACCAAAAATATTCAAAGACCGTCATATTACACGCAAGAGGGTGGAAATAAAGTGTGAAATGTTTTCATATAATTTGCAAAATGGTAAACACAGAAACAAAAAATATTTCAGTTGGAAAATATGAAAGAACCATTGTGGTTGTGGGTGAGAACGGGGCAGTGGCCCAATGGTTTGGGGGCGCGGTGGCAACCCCAAAGACCCGAGTTCAATCCCCGTCGGGGGCAGTTTTCGGGAATTCTCACCCGGGTGGGGTTTCTACTATATCGAAAATCCTAGGTGCTAGTGCCTAGAGATTTCATTTTCATTGTGGTTGTGAGTGAGCATAATGTAAAGGTCTATATTACACAATAGTATAAAACTCTTTGAGGCGTCGGTTTCGACGAGTATATCTTTAATGAAAAATATAATTGAAGATATTAAACAGTTATCTACTTAGGTAAATGACATTCTGGGGCTCTATTCAGACAAGAGGCCGTGTGTGATGCTAGTTTTCAAATGGAACACAATAAAACTCCCACACCAGATGGGTCCGTGCAGTGTTTTATCAAAAATTTGGACAGTCATTTAGAATGACTTGATTGCATTGTTTTCTCAATTGCAAGACAGAGAGCTTCCTTTGTATAAGTTTAACTTCGGGATGATTACTCTCTTACACAATAAAACTCCTTTTCCTTCTCAATGTTAGTTTCAATTTTTTACAAAGATTGGCACGGATATTGTAGATAAGGTGATTAGACATTTATACCTACACGGTCGGGCATTCATGCGAGGAAAATACACCCTAGAGGTGAGCTTAAAATTCCATCTGGAGATGCATTTCCCCCTTGTTGCCTTAATCCATTTTTGGATCTGATCAGTCCCTTGTTGATTTGATGCATTCCAGTTTTTATTGTTTTCCTAGCTTAATCAAATCTTAGTTTTGATTGAGCAAAAGCCAGGTTTAATAAATCAAAAGTCAGCACCAAATGGTGTTGACAACATTTTAATCATTAACCCCATCTTCTTTTGTGTTTGATGTTTCTTTTGCATGTACAAAAGATCAAAAGTGAATCAAGATTAGTTGATAGGTATTTAGTTTAGATTTTTCTTTTAATCCTTTTGTAATATCTCTATTTGTATTCTGGAATTGGTCTATTATACATTGTAATTCTTATGTAAAGAATATTGGTTCTTAATAAAATGAGAGTTTGGAATATATGAAGTTCTAGTTATTTTTTGCATTTGAATTTGGATGATTTTGTGATATATGAGATGTTTAAGTTATAAAGGTTTTAATTTATGAAATGTAGATATAAATTGCATGTGAAATGATTATTTGAATGAATTGTGGAAAATAATTTTAAGATGATTTTGATATGGGTGAATTGATCTCCAATTTGGAAATGTTTAAAGTTATAACTGAAGGGGATCGCATGCAGAAAACAAAAAAATTCCTAACATCGATAACCTTAAACTAGCCAGAATGATATAGTAGTACGCAGGGGGTTCGGTATACACACCTCTTGTAGACCGAAAAGCGGGGATTACGCTCCCGCACAAGCGTTGCTGACGAAGACGCCGTAGCCGACCTCAAGGTCGCGGAGAACTTGGCGCGACGAAGAAGACGATGACGCGGCGATGTCGGTGAAACCGACGCTGACCTCGAGGCCGTGTGGAGGAAGCAGACCTCCAGCACCACTAGCGTGGCACCTCGCAGGGCGTTACACACATACGGTGAAGCCGATGAACTCCGGGCCCGATCCAGGGACGAGCAGCGGAAGACTGGGACCGGAAGACCAGCAGCACGGCGGCGTGCGTATGGTGGAGAAAACTTATCCTTGGCGCAACTCCAAACTTGGGAGTCACGTGATCCAAGGAGAGAGAGAGAGAGAAAGGTTGTGTCTTCAAAGGCCAGGGGTACCCATCTATATATAGGAGCCCGGGGGGGTGCCCAACCTGCCAGGCTGGCGGTGTGGGACTAAACCCACACCCCAGCCGGCCAAGGTGGTGCGCCGGCCCTAGGTGGGCCGCATGTGGCCCACCTAGGCCGGCCGAACCAGGCCCCTCCACTTGGGGGGGACTTTCCCCCCCTCATGGGCCTCTTTGCCCAAAGAGGCCCATTAAGGGATTTTTGCCTTTAAAAATTCAGGAAAAATTAAATAAAAATATATTTAACTATTAATTACACTAATTAATATTAAATACATATTACATAATTTATTCCGGCTCCGAAAACTATTTCGTCGCTGCCCGATCTCCATCGGAACTTTCCCGGGACGTTCCCGGTGCTCTCCTTTCCTATTTTTCTCTTCCGGTAAAATGTCGACTCCCCTTAAGTGTGTTACCCTAGCGGTTCGATTATCTCACCAGACATGATCGAGACTCCTCTCCGATCAATGACTAATTCGTGGACCGAGGATACCCAGAATTAATCCCTGCGAGATAACGAATACTTTACCTTTCGAACCTAGACGTCTGAGTCTTAAACCTTTTGCCATGCGATACTTAGCGTGTCCGAGACTCGTTCATTGATATCTCCATACCTAGCTTGATCTCGTTACCGACACTGCTAACTTCTACTCGTCCATGATATTATGTCCTGGTGACCTAGTCACACGCTTGCAAGCTCTTTTGACATAATCTCACCGAGTGGGCCCTAGAGTATCTATCCTGCTATGCGGACTGGCAAATCCCGCTCTTGATCCCCCGTCTCAACATACTCCTTTCCGACACCCGAGAGGGACACCTTTATTGTCACACTATGTAAGATATGACGTTTGATGCAATCAAAGTGTCTTCCAGGAATAGCAATAAGAGTAGATCTCACGGTCGAAGGCGTAATGACTACGTCCTACAAATATCGGGTATGTCCATCACGTCATTCTCCCAATGACATGACTCCATTGTCAACTGACATAAATGTCACATGATCGGGAAACCTCGATCATCAATTGCCCAATGAACTAGTCAAGTAGAGGCTACTAGGGACCTGGTTGTTTATCTACCACACGTGTATTAATGTTTCCGCTTAATACAGTTATAGCATGGTATAAAACATATAATGAACAATTGAGATATGACGAATAAACTATATTTATTAAGTGCCTCTAGGGCATATCTGCTTCAGTCTCCCACTTGCACTAGAGTAACACTTAATCTAGTTTACAACTTGGTAAAAGCTCAACACCCATAGCAACTTGGTGCATGCTTGCTTCGTGGAAGAGGAATATAGTCAACAGATCTCACACATTGAGATCTGTATGTGCTTTGCAACACTTCTATGTCAACCAGTTTGACATCATCCCGCATCTTACGATGACGGTGAAATATATCTTAGTCGATGGAGTGAGACTCAGTCCAATCACACTTGCTACTTCTGAAGTTGCCATATATTTCTATACCTATTATGTAGATTATGCGACAGTGCATTCATATGCGACTTCGCAAGCTAACCATGTCTTTCTTCAAAACAAAGGACATCTCCTATATGAGATTTCTAGTCGTATGGGTCAGTGTCATAACTTGCATCATCGTAACCGATTTACGGCAAGTTATCTTTCCACTCTTACCCTTTACCAGAAAACATATCTTCAGTTCTCACAGACACTGAAGAATATACTTATCATTTGTTCGTTGATCCACACAAGGATCACTCTAGAACCCGTTCTTCAACCAAGAACGTGGGTTACACCAAGTCGAGCTTTCAGTCTGATAGAATCTATGTCTGAGGCATAGAGGATGTCGAACATCATTTTTCTTTCATCAGCTATCACTGAAAATGCCAAGATAAACTTAATATTTTGCCCAGTCATACAAGCAAGAACTCTTTCTTCGCTTGTTCTATTCTGAAAAACTTCAGAATCTTAACCTAGGAAAATATTCCGACCTAATGTTATTAAGCCCCTTTTGATCTATACAATTATAGATCGAATGCCTAATACTCCTAACTTCATTCATAGGAAATTTAATCACTTAAATAATCCTTTATACTTTGCTAGAGGATCTGTATCATTCTCAATATGTCGTTACATAAAATCAGGAATGACACTTAGCTGCCACTTAAATACGCCATCCGTATATAAGACCAAGGAATTTCTTTTAGCTCCCACTCAAATATGCCATTCACATATAAGATCAAGAAAGCTACTTAGCTCCCACTCACTTCTTTGCAAATGCAAGTTTCTTCGACTATTTTGGACAACTCCAAAATCCTTTGATCACATCATCAAAGTGAAGATTCCAGCTCCGATATGCTTGCTTCAGCCCATGAATGGACAGCTGAAGTTTGCATACATGTTTAGCATCCTCAGGATCACCAAACCATTTCATTGTACTAATTACAACTCTTTCTTAATGATACCATTAAGAAACATGGTTTCCTTATCCATCTATCAATTTCTCAATTTGAAATTGTAGTAATTGCTAAACGACCCCGAATAGATTTAGGCTTCGCCAACTGAGACAAAATCTCGTTGTGCTCAACTTTTGAATCTGTCGGAACTGTTTCACGAAAAATCGATCCTTATCAGCGTCTATTCTCTCATAAAATTCCATATTCTATTAACAGCCTAGATGCCATCAAGAAGATCTCCCAAGTCATTACCTGGTAATCGTATATGGATTTTATCTCGGATCATATATGACTCATAGCCATTTCTCGGACTTAGGTCTACCATCTCTTCTTCGTAGTTCGTAGGTCTGTCATATTCCATTAATATGACCTTCATAACAGGATTGTCGTACCACACAGTGTGGAACACAACCTCGTACGCCTACGTTCTTAGTATGAGCTCAGAGCATCATGATCTTTATCATCAGCTTCTTTCAAGTTGAGGAGCATGACACCGGAAACACTTTTCGTTGCGCCGCTCTGATGTCTGGAGAGAAAGTTCATTAACTTCGTCTTGCTCTACTTTCCTTCCCACTTATACCCTTGGACAAGAAACTATTTCTTTTGCAAGGCATATTCCGGCAACGTTTTTGCCTATGTCGTGAGACATGTACCCAACTAATTCTTTAGGTACGGTACACTACAAAGATTTATCCATTTTAGGTTTGATCACATCGAAACACTAAATTGCTGAAACGACAATCTAGGCTAAAAGCCATGCCATCACTCATATGGTATTGTCTCCATGGATTTAAATGGTTTCCCTATTATCTAACGTGAATGTTATGTTTCTACCATACTACTCCAATGATCACAATAATTCGGTAAGAGATTTATTTACCACACACTATCCGATAGGGTGCGATTACGACGTCCTAACATACCATAACACTATGGTATTCCATGCGACGTAATTTATGGAACTCTTCTCACAAGTCTTCCAATGATGTGCCAACATTATAACTCAAATCTTTATTTCCTCGATCTGTATCGCAGGAATTTGATTTTCTTGTTAAATTTATTTTCCTACTTCATTCTGAACTTGTTTGATCGAATCAAAATTTTCAGACCAACATTTCCTAAGTGGATATCCGTATATCTACTCGGAATATTCATGAAGTCTAGGAAACAGAGACTTCCACTATACGTTAAAGTACTTCATTGATTCACATACACCCATATGCATGATTCTCAACAAGTTATACTCAAACGTTCATTGAATCTTACGAAATAAAGATCTCCACTACACGTTAATTACTTCATTGATCCACATACATCAAAATGCATGATTATCAATAAGTTATATCCCCGCTTTCCGAAAACGGTGTCTTAGTTATCTTGCAAGTGTCAAAAGATCAAATCTAAAGACTTGTAGATCCATCCGTATGGAGCTTGTTCATTGACTATAACATTGACATGACTTAAACGGTAGTGCCACACGAATGTGGTGTCTTTATTAAATTTGTATCCTTTCGCATTAATATTATGAATGTGGGAGCTTCTACCATCTAAATTCAAATCGGCTTATGATCATTACTTCATAAATATAGGACAACGATTTTGTCACTAACATATATGAACAATTGTCTTGCTAGAGAAGACACACTTATAACGATCATACTAACAGGCGATCATAAAAGAATTTATTTAAATGGTAGATCTAACAACATTTTGTCTGCCATCATCAACACACATTGTCACCTCATCCTTCTAAGCTACTCAAGCAGTAAATCTGGTTTTCATAAAACATGACTAGTATCAAAAACTTAGTCACTACTGCGAGTACTTGCTTAGGCAAAACATTCATAACGTGTATATCATATATACACCATCATCATTGATGACTTCCCGGCGATCTGTTTCATCTTCTTGATTCTTCCAACGCAATCAAGAACCATGAAGGTGAACGATTCCCCTCGCATGACATAGTCTATGACAAAGCATTTGCACCTGGCAACGTCGTCTGTCATCCAGTGATTGAGCTGAGCAAGGCGTCTCAATGTCATCAAATATGACCAATGTCATCGAGTATGACCAGTGTCATCAATTATGACTGCCACGTGCTCCTTCAATGCGTGTATTCTCTTCCATCTTGGTTGAGAAGAAAAACAGTCACATACTGTTAAACTTCATCAACCCAACTTTAGGTGTATCCCGAGTTCAGCGATCATCTCATATGTTCGCGATCTAACAACTCGTACCCACCGTTAATTCTCTATGGCAGAGATCATAGCATACACTGGACTATGATGATATAATCCGCACAAAACTTGATAATCTAAATTATCCTTTTGTTAGCGGAGTCTCCGGGTTTATCTCCTAGCGGGTATTGTATCACAAAGAGCTAATGGTTTAAACAAGGAGTATCCTCAAGCTAAAGCATAAAACTATGAAGTTTGGACCCAACCTTTTAAGTTTCTCAATCGCAGGATTGCGCCTAATTTTTTAAAGAAGACTATCACACTGGTTAATATCTACAAAGGTTTTGCAAAACATAAAGACTTTGTTCATTATAAAATAGAGTTTAAGTTTTAATAAAATAAAACTACCAGAACTCCCACTCAAAACGAGTATCCCTCTAATCGTTTTAGTGATTACACGATCCTCATCCATTATGCAACCCCTCATCGTCAGAGCCGGCAACATAACTTCAAAGGTAGACATCGACATGTCAATCACAACAACTTTGTGACTCATGCTTAACCTTTCGGTCACCTTATTCCGAGGCCATGTCTGTACATGCTAGGCTCGCCATAATAACCTTCAACGTAAACGCGTGTGCAACATGGCTTACACCCACTGTATGCGAACGACGATATGTCTGACACCCGATCGTCACGGCCTGCCTCATAACGTAGAACTTTCTTGGTGGTGCACGTCGAAGGGAGAACACAAATGGTATTTTGGAGGGATCATCTTATATTACTACCGCCGTGTAACTAATATATACTATATATATTCACACAATATAAGATGCACACAAAACATCAAAATGTAATGCGACGTGATATGGTCCTTGCGCCGATGGTCTCCTTCGCGCCCACAGTTTATAAACAATTTAATAAACCTACCTTGACCATATCACATAGCCCCTGCAAAATAAAGTTAGATGCCTCTACTTTATCTTTTGCATATTTTACGTGGCTTGGGGCTGTCGTAAATAGAACCGCTTCATACCTACGAACCTATGACCACAACAACGATCAAATAATTGCATATTTTGATGAGGATATATCGGTGGATTATGATGATTATCCATGCTTAAACTGGAAGGAAATACTAAACATGATCGATGATTATTATAAGGTGAACTCATTCCTAGTTGGACATGATACTTTGATTTATATGAATGTTATACTACCTAAGTTATTGTGTTCTTGTATCATTAGGTTTGAGTTAATAGAGGGCATGACGCATGGAGAAGAAGATGCGCGCGAGGAATGGAAATCATTGACAACCATCAAGGTGGCAAGCACGAGGGAGGTGAGGGAGGAAGTGGAGCCATCAATGAAGAGAGATTCAATTCGGACTAGCAGAAGTCACGAATTCGAAACAGTCAAGGTGTATTCATATGA
The DNA here is from genome assembly GCA_026929855.1 of Poa annua. NCBI lineage: Eukaryota > Viridiplantae > Streptophyta > Magnoliopsida > Poales > Poaceae > Poa > Poa annua. Next base: position 37,911,020 of record CM049438.1, read on the forward strand.
AGTCCAAATAAAGCAACGAAGCACAGGTTGGAAAGGAAATTACAAATCCTTTCCAACGGATCCGACCCCAAACACCGGTTCGACTCGGACAAGCCTCGGTGACCAAAACAAGTCGACGGCTGTTTCCTGCCAGTTTCCAAATAGAGTCCTTTAAGTTAGGGAAGTTAGAGATATGGTTGTTTTCGACCACAACCCTAAGTTGGACGTCCAGCAGCCTTTATATAGGCTTGTAAGTCGTGGCTTTTAGGACAGACCACGTTTAAACATAAACCCTAGATTGGATTGCTAAGCATTCATCTATATTCGAGTTCCTCTGTGTTGCGCTCAGGAATTCAACCTCTCCACTGTGTTGCGCTCTGGAGATTATTATCCGAAGTTTGAGTGTGATCTGTTGTTCCACTGGGAATTAGTAGATTGCAAAACCGCTTCGTGGTCGGCGGCTACGTTGCATCGGTGTGAGGCGTCGCGAATATCCATTGGGTTGAAGAGCTGTTGCATTGGCAACGGGGGAACAGCCGGAGAGTTCGTCGGATTCTCGCAAGTTATCTTCCACCATCATTCATCTACCCACCCCTCACTGAGAAGATCGGGCCACCCCTTATCATATTTATTCATCCCTTTCGGGCCATCCATTGAAAATGCAAAGCCAACTAAAGAGAGAGAGACAGAGACCCGCCAGCCACATATACGGAACCAGCCGTATGTCAGTTGTGGAACCAGTCTCGCGTAAGCGTACGCGTAAGGTCGGTCCGGGCCGCTTCATCAACTCGATGCTGCCGGCAGTGCAAGTGCACGCGAGAGGGTAGCAAATAATAAGAACGTTGTCCCCGTGATAAACACGGGTGCAGCTAGCGCACAGCTATATCTACGCATAGAACCTGGCTCTGATACCACTGAAGGGGATCGCATGCAGAAAACAAAATTTTTCCTAATGTAGATATAAATTGCATGTGAAATGATTATTTGAATGAATTGTGGAAAATAATTTTAAGATGATTTTGATATGGGTGAATTGATCTCCAATTTGGAAATGTTTAAAGTTATAACTGAAGGGGATCGCATGCAGAAAACAAAAAAATTCCTAACATCGATAACCTTAAACTAGCCAGAATCTATACTATGCAGATATAGTAGTACGCAGGGGGTTCGGTATACACACCTCTTGTAGACCGAAAAGCGGGGATTACGCTCCCGCACAAGCGTTGCTGACGAAGACGCCGTAGCCGACCTCAAGGTCGCGGAGAACTTGGCGCGACGAAGAAGACGATGACGCGGCGATGTCGGTGAAACCGACGCTGACCTCGAGGCCGTGTGGAGGAAGCAGACCTCCAGCACCACTAGCGTGGCACCTCGCAGGGCGTTACACACATACGGTGAAGCCGATGAACTCCGGGCCCGATCCAGGGACGAGCAGCGGAAGACTGGGACCGGAAGACCAGCAGCACGGCGGCGTGCGTATGGTGGAGAAAACTTATCCTTGGCGCAACTCCAAACTTGGGAGTCACGTGATCCAAGGAGAGAGAGAGAGAAAGGTTGTGTCTTCAAAGGCCAGGGGTACCCATCTATATATAGGAGCCCGGGGGGTGCCCAACCTGCCAGGCTGGCGGTGTGGGACTAAACCCACACCCCAGCCGGCCCTAGGTGGGCCCCATGTGGCCCACCTAGGCCGGCCGAACCAGGCCCCTCCACTTGGGGGGGACTTTCCCCCCTCATGGGACTCTTTACCCAAAGAGGCCCATTAAGGGATTTTTGCCTTTAAAAATTCAGGAAAAATTAAATAAAAATATATTTAACTATTAATTACACTAATTAATATTAAATACATATTACATAATTTATTCCGGCTCCGAAAACTATTTCGTCGCTGTCCGATCTCCATCAGAACTTTCCCGGGACGTTCCCGGTGCTCTCCTTTCCTATTTTTCTCTTCCGGTAAAATGTCGACTCCCCTTAAGTGTGTTACCCTAGCGGTTCGATTATCTCACCAGACATGATCGAGACTCCTCTCCGATCAATGACTAATTCGTGGACCGAGGATACCCAGAATTAATCCCTGCGAGATAACGAATACTTTACCTTTCGAACCTAGACGTCTGAGTCTTAAACCTTTTGCCATGCGATACTTAGCGTGTCCGAGACTCGTTCATAGATATCTCCATACCTAGCTTGATCTTGTTACCGACACTGTTAACTTCTACTCGTCCATGATATTATGTCCTGGTGACCTAGTCACACGCTTGCAAGCTCTTTTGACATAATCTCACCGAGTGGGCCCTAGAGTATCTATCCTGCTATGCGGACTGGCAAATCCCGCTCTTGATCCCCCGTCTCAACATACTCCTTTCCGACACCCGAGAGGGACACCTTTATTGTCACACTATGTAAGATATGACGTTTGATGCAATCAAAGTGTCTTCCAAGAATAGCAATAAGAGTAGATCTCACGGTCGAAGGCGTAATGACTACGTCCTACAAATATCGGGTATGTCCATCACGTCATTCTCCCAATGACATGACTCCATTGTCAACTGACATAAATGTCACATGATCGGGAAACCTCTATCATCAATTGCCCAATGAACTAGTCAAGTAGAGGCTACTAGGGACCTGGTTGTTTATCTATCACACGTGTATTAATGGTTCCGCTTAATACAGTTATAGCATGGTATAAAACATATAATGAACAATTGAGATATGACGAATAAACTATATTTATTAAGTGCCTCTAGGGCATATCTCCTTCAATAACTTATTGTGAATTAATTTGTTCTGATGTTTAGAAAAGATAAGTAGTCGAAATGTTTTGATTTAACTTTCTCGAGACTCGGATATGGGTTTGAGTTGTGAAGTTTTGTAAAACCCTTTTTGAAATTTAGGGTTCAGGGTTTATCGACACCCCTCGACTACTTGTCGATCATACTTAGGATCATCGACGTTTGTCAGATATCGACTCATTTCACCCTTTTGCACAAGAACGCGAAAATTATCCTAATTTTCTAAACATGCATGAATGCAAAATGCACAATTCTAACTTCTACCCTTTCAGATCCTATAACGACTGGGTATCACATGTACGGGGTGGGGAAAAATCGAAGGAGCGCCGCTCTTCCTCTCCTACCAATTCGAGCCGGCTGAGGCAGCGAAAGTGAGGAGGAAACTATCGCCGGGGATGGGAGAAATCAAAGGAGCGTCACCCCCACGTGCCTTGCGCACAGTTGAGCCAGAGGCGTTGCGGTCTCGACTGGTCGCGACGACGAGGGGGAACTTATCGTAGCGGCGCGAGATGTGGGTTGGGGAGGGGGGGGGGGGGGGGGTCGAAGGAGCGAGAAATGTTAATATTGTTTAAAAAGATGAAAACTTTTTATTTCTTAATTCTCAAAATCAACATGAGCATAATAGTCATGGGTGTGGTGGTTGGAAAAGGCAGCGCCAACAACAGGATGTTAGAATATTCATTATGTTCCGAAAATATAAAAAGACATGTTGATTGTGCGTCGATGAAAGAAACTACTGACGTAGGGCGGCGGGTGAGCTCAACCTTGAACCAAACAAGCAACGGATTGAGCAACTTCGTTTGTGAAAGATCAACCACCTAGTTTGGCGCAGCTTCTATAATAGTGGCAGCAACAGGATATCAGAAAATAGAAGACGTGGTAGACATTTTGGATGGCAGCAGAGCTGCAACCAGTTGCACAAATGCTTTATTAGTATCTTGCTCGTACCATTTGTCAACGCGGCAATTGCAAAATGGAGTTAGGATTTTAATTGCAGTCTCCAGAGATGATTGGGCTGCACGATTCTTCTGCTGCATTAGGTAGAGTGTGCACTGAACTTGCAGTTGCAGCTATGGGCAGAACCGCAGAAGTTTACTCCTTTCCGCTTTTAGGTGGAGCGGTTAAACATTGGTTACTTGTAAACACTGACCGTGGACAGCATCAGGTCATCAAATTCCTGGAACGATCACACCAAAAGTAAATTACACATGGACTGGTTAGGTGGGTGGTTGTACCCCCAGTGCATCAGAGTTCAAATCCCAGATTTGACGCTGGTGTTTCTCATTTAGGCGGAATATTCTTCAGTGGGATGCGACGTTCCCGTCGACAGCGAGGCGCCTGTGGTGACTTCGTCAATCTCAAGACTCGATCCGTCGGCTCAGTCTCTCGGAGGTGCTCATAGGGGTAGGGTGTGCGTGCGTGCGTTCATAGGGGTGAGTGTGTGCGCGTGTATATAAGCGCTTGCATTGTACTGTGTTTCTCAAAAAAAAAAAATTACGCATAACCCGAAATAATCCTGTACTCGCTTGAAACACCAAGGACCTGTTTGGAGTCACGGAAAGATTCTACGGTCAAAATCGAGGATGTTTCATGCCAAATTCATGCCGTAGTTTTTATGATACTTTGGCTCGAGGATTCAGCTTGCAGCATGAGGCGTGCTAATCTTATGTGGTTTCTCGAAACAGGTTTTCGCCCACTAATATTAATAACCGATGCAACCAGGGGCGGAGCTAGACCGACATCGACGGTGGTTCACTGGAAAATATTACAATCTTTGCTGGTCAAATTTTGAGTCACCGGGTGCATTATACACGTTGTTGGGTGGTGCACGAGCTGCTATTTTGTAATATCTACAAAGAAAAATATTTGCTACCCTGGTGCATGTGCACCATGGTAAGCATATGTAGCTCCGCCCTGGATGCAACGAGGGGTGCTGCAGAAAGGCAACACTAAGCAAATTCCATGACTGCTGCGCCCGCCGGAGGCTTCCCACCAAGCTCCTAGTGGTCTGAAGCGCCGACACCAAACAACACTTTTAAGAAGGGATCTGACGACGACGCTACTGCCAAAGGTTCCCCCGATACACGACGGGGAAAAGAAGGGGAACACCGGACGCCGTTCAGGAAGGATTGGCGGCACCCGCATGCGGTTTCGCTTGTGTGCGTGCATTGCAGCGCATTTCATCTTATTTACTGTAGCACCAAGTCACAGCAATGGGTTTTTCGACGAACACCGATACGATATCCCCCTACATATATATATTTGGATGATCATCTGCGACAACGGAGCTAGTATGAAAAATCTAGGCATGCATAATATTATTCCTCACTACTACAGTACTACTAACAAACAGCAACGTAATATCAACTCTACAGACAAAGATGTACATGCACGGAGCTACACGGGGGGCGGCGGGGGAGTGCACCGGACCGCTGCAAATACTCGGCTGCCAAAAGAAATAAGAATCAAGAACTCGATCGATCCATGCGAACGAAGAAGCCAAATTAAGAGAGAATGGAATGGATGATCAGAGCTTGACGCTGAACTTGCAGTTGCTGGCCTTGATCTTGATCTGGCTGCCGGCGACGGCGTTGAGGAGGCTGTCGACGACGAGGTCGCATCTTACCCTGGAGGTGACCGTCCACAGCTTGAGGGTCCCCAGCTGGACCCTTACGGGCACGTCGGCGCGGAAGAGGAGCGGCACGGCGCCCGTCTGCTGCGCGTCCCTGAGCGCCGCCACCACCGCGCTGCCCAGCTGCGCCTGGCCGGCCATGACGACACCGAGCACCGTGGTGTTGCGGTGGCCCTGGTAGAACGCCGGGAGCGTGCCCTGGGCGAGGCGGTGCGTCTGGTACCAGACGCTGAGGCTGGACCCGCGCTCGTAGAAGATGCCGATGCGGCGGTTCGGGTTGGCGGCGGCCACCGTGACGTCGAACCGCGCGCTGGCCGTCAGGGTCGGGTCCACCTGGAACTGGGACACCGAGAGGCGGTCCACCGAGTAGCGCGGCGCCTTGGGCTGGAACGCCAGGTACAGCGCGCCCAGCGTGGCCGCGGCGAGGACGGCGAGCACGACGACGGTGATGACCGTGCAGCAGAGGAAGCGGCAGCAGCAGCCGCGGCGCCGCTTCGGCGGAGGGAGCGGTGGCAGCGGCGCGGCCACGCGGTGCGGGGGAGGCGGCAGCTGCTGGTGCGGGTGGTGGTGGTGGGGCGCCGGCCTCCTGTCCGAGGCATGGCCGGCGCCCTTGTTGGGCGGCAGTGGCACGAGCGGCGCCGAAGGCCTCGGCTGGCCCGCTTCCAGGTCCACCGGGTGGATGCGCTGCCTCTGGTGGTCCGCCATGGTTGGATTTGGACGACTAGCTAGCTAGCTACTCCAGCCAAGAAGAAGAAGAAGTGCAGCGTCTTTGCACGGCACACGCAACGCGGCCGCGGCAGAGATTAGGTACGACACTGGCCGCGTTTGCCGGGATAGCCTGGGAACCTCTCTCTCCCTCCCTCTACGCTTTGTCGTGGCAGGAACGACCTGTGCGGCTCTATATACTAGTGACTGGAGACGACGGCGACGGAGAGCGGGGGAGGTGGAAAGGCGGTTGACTTGGAGGCGAAGCGAGAACGATGGATGTGCGGGCGTGTCGGTGTGGGCTGCGCGTGGCGCGGGGAAGAGAGGCGAAGTCTCCACCTGCCCCCAACGGCACACGGCCACTCCGCGTCGCCGGTGCTGCGGCTTTCCGCTTGCTTTCGCGCAGGTTCGGTGAGCGGCGCCGCGCGGCAGAGGCGCAGAGCGTGCTTCTGTGTGCCCGCCCGGTTGGTGCGATAGCGAAAGCAAAAGCCGCGTTCTTTATTCTTGGCTACTTCTACTTCTCGCGGAAATGGGGAGTTGTCAGGCGCTCGATGGATGCACATGGGGGCACGATGAATGAACTCGAGGGAACGGGTCGTCGTCACACTCACACGAGGGAATTCATGTCGGGACTCGGGAGCGCGTCATCTTCTTAATTCGGACGCGCCTCTGCCCCGCTCCATCGATCGATAAGCGATCAAGCTGATGCCGCACGGACATGGTATCGTCGCCGCTTCTCGCGAAACATGATGCTCAATTTCTTCATGAATCAAGCGACATTATACATGATCCGTCTCCGGATTACCGTTGAACACCTGGTGGGCGCGGGCACCACCAGTGATGCCCGACGATGCCCACATCCGTTTAGTAGGGGAGAGTCGCACACCACTTATCCTCCATGTTTAGGGTCGAGGACATCGACCTTCTTGGCATGGGCACAGCTTCAAAGCGGACTCGCCGATCTGCATCTCCGTAGCCGCCTTCCTCCTAGAGCATCTCTAACAGAGCACTTAAACTCGGAACCTCAAACACATTTTAACTCGGAACCTCAAACACATTTTAAGATTCAGCTTTTTTTGAGAATTCTGACCGGATGAACGCGCGACGCATAGCAGAAACCGTAAACAGAACTGCAAATTGCATAATTTTGACGGGAACAAACTAGTGTTCGTCCCCGATTCATCTCACAGATGCGTTCATCACCGATCCAAACTTAATTTACATAATCCAAAAGCTAAACCTAGTGCTAATCGTCGCCGGACCCTACCGTACTACCAAAATGTGGCTCACCGGAGCCCAGGCACGGCGGCGACGATGTCGAGGCGGCGCCGTCGATCTTCACTCGCCGTCGGAGACGAGGTCGACGACCTCCTCCGCGTACGCCGTCCAGTACGCTTTCTTCTCGGTGGCGACGGCGTCTGCCTCGAGCCCCTGGCGGAGGAGGATCTCGTCGATTTCCTCCTCGCGGGCAGCCTGCGTCGCCTTCTCCTCCGCCTCCCGCACTGAACGGAGCAGCACTTGAGCCGTGATGGCATCAAATGCCTCGTCGGGGACGAAGTCCTCCGCCGCCACGGAGGACTCGAAGGCGGCGGCATCGTACTCCTCCGCTGGAGGCAGCGCCGCTAGCGCGGTGGAGGTGCCGGCGCTGCCGGTTGAGCTTCCTGCCCCGTCCAGACGCGCGCGGCGGCGGCGGGCCTCGTACTCGGCGCGTGCGTGGTCGAACTCCTCGACCTCGCGCCGGAAGAAGGCCGGCGGGACCTCGCGGCCTTCGTTGCTGTAGGCGCGCGCCGCCCGCTTCCGAGCGCCGTCGCTCGTCACCGCCTGCGCGCGCCGTTTGTCGGAGAAATCCCGTCGAAAGGGTCGCGGCGGTGCGGCGGGGTCGAGGGCTCGCGCTTGGGGGGCATCACGCGGCAGCGGCGTACTCCGGCAGCGACGGATTTCTAGTCGGAGAAGACAAGGAGGCGCGGCGGATTTTACTTCGGCGGCGGCGGGGGATAAGATTTGCGACCTAGAAATGTCCTCGCGTCCGGCATAAATACAGATTCACGCGCCGCCGCTACGGGCGCCCTTATCCCGTTTAAGGGCCGGTTCCCGTTTACGGGTTCTGCTATGGGCCAAAAAAATGCAAAGCACATAAACTCGCCGGAATTTTACGGGTTTTCACGCGTTTGAACGCTCTGTTAGAACAGATGCTCTTAGCCTCCTTCTTTGCTTCGGTGAGCGGCGCCGCCGCGCAGCAGAGCATGGTTGTGTGTGTGCCCGGTTGGTGTGATAGCGATTAGCGAAAGCAAGCGGTGAGGCGAGCCGCGTTCTTTATTCTTCGCTACTCCTACTTCTCGCGGAAATGTGGAGTTGTCGGGCGCTCGATGGATGCACACGGCATGGGGCGCACGATGAACTCGCCGTCGTCACACGAGGGAATTCATGTCGGGAGCGCGTCATCTTCTTAATTCGGACGCGCCTACGCGCCGCTCCATCCATAAGCAAGGACACGGTACAGTCGTGCGCATTGCTAGCTACTCCAATCGTATTTGCCAAAATCTCCAATCGTATTTGCCAAAATCCAGTCTCTATCTGTCCGTGGACAAAGTCCGAACATTACATATTCTCTCCAATCATGTAATATGTGTCCTTCCAACCTCACCCTTCAAATATTCTCTCCAATCAGGTAGATACATGCAACATCGATGTCGAAAATAGTTGATACAAACCGAATTCAACACAAACTAAAAAGGATCAACAAATCATAAAATAACCGATACAAGAATGAACCAATTGTTGCCAAGGTCAAGATCGTCGATTTGTTTTTTTCATATGCCTAATCCACTTTGCACAATCATCCAAAAGGCTAGCGACTTTGAAGCATGATGCTCGATTTCTCCATGAATCGGGGCGACATTATACATGATCCGTCTCCGGGTTACCGTTGAACAACTGGTGGGCGCGAGCACCGGCAGTGATGCCCGACGATGCCCACATCCTTTAACCATTGGAGAGTCGCACACCACTTCGTTCTCCTCCTGCATGAACCCGTCCAAGATGTGTCAGAGGTTCTCCTCCATGCTTAGGATCGAGGACGTCGACCTTCTTGGCGTGGGCGCGAGCTCTCGAAGCGGACTCGGTGCATCTCCATAGCCGCCTTCCTCTTAGCCTCCCTCTTTGCCTTTCCTTCTGAGAAATTTTCTTCGGCTTCAGCTCCACGACGGTATTATGTCAACCGATTCGAATGAGGCACCCTTCTCCACAAGGTCCACGACGGGGGTGTCCTTCTCCACCGACATCGAACGGTGGCTAAGTCGACAAGGGAGATTCTCATGATACGGCGGGACAATTGAAACTGGGGCGGGAGAGGGCGACGGACCGTGAGCCTATATGGGGGTGAAATGGGATGGGTGCGCGTTGAAAGATCTGACGTATCGGCCGTGTCCGAGGGGCCTCTTATTCCCACACATATGGGTTGGATTTGAGAGTTGCCAAACATGTCGGATTGTTTGGGTGACTATTTTTCATTTGGGTCGTGTGGAGACTGTATGGAACAAGGGACATGCCCTACTAAGCTTAGTTTATGAACTGTGTACTAATTACTAACATATTTTTAAGGCTATAAAGTACTATATATGCTTTGAGGAACATAAATATACTATCAGCGTTTCTTCCAACTACAGCGGCGCTGATGTTGCTTTTAATTTAGTTTTTGATGCAAGCACGTCTTCATGGCATGACGTGGGCTTGCGTTGCTTGTTCGCCCAACTCATCGCTCTAACAAAAGACGCATCGCTCGTCTAAATGGTGGTTGGGTGACTGATACGCCCCGCCGGATAGTCAAAACGCGTGTAGCCGAAGCGCTAGATTATTTAGCGCAGAGTAACATTTAACTGTTCACGGCGATGATTTAATCAGTTCCATCGGCGCCCCATGGTGTAGTTTGATAGAGTGCATGAAAGTTGATCAAGCGTAAATCTGACGACTGAAATTAGCTTCGGTTTTCTTCTTCTTTCTTTCTTTCTTTCTTTCGGACAATGGACACCATTTCACTCTCTTTACTTCTCTCTTTTTATGACAGTTTTTGACGAGAACAACTATGACAGTTAGACAAAGATGGTGCTGAATAAAGAGGCCGAGAAAGGGGGAAGTAAAGCATAAGTGTGACAACGATGTTACCGTCTTACCGATTAGAGCAGTTCTAAAAATGACCGTAAAAGTTCGAACTGAAAACATTGTTTCGTGTTTTGGCTGTGTTAAGGGCTGAAAATCGTTCGGAAAGAACATACCCTGTAAAAACGGACTGTAAAATTGAATATTTTCTGCAATCTTCTTCCTCCAAACACCACTATACATTTATCTATCTCCACCACCAAACGTAGAAAAGGTGTCATCTATGTTGGCCCCGGGGTGCTGGGTTTAGAGCGACACGAGCAGCAGCTCGAGCAAAGCTCAAACTAGAGGCAAAAACGGAGACGAGCTCGTCCATGGCGGACGGAAACGGTGGTAGCGCAGCGACGCGTAGAGGACGAATTCGAGACGGAGGAGAAGAGGAAACGGAAGAGGAGCTCACTATGAGGGTATCGGAGGAGTCGTTTGTGCTCGAGGGTGACCGGAGGCGGTGAATTTCGTCGGATATGATTACTGCCGGCGGAGAAGAAAAACAGAGAGAGGTGCGTAGCGGTGGACACAGGGCAAAATTCCCTATCGTGTAGCGTTGATCGGTTTACAGGGCACCCTCAGTTTTGCCTCCAAATTTGTACAAGTAGTGGTCGTGGGTGTGAATTTTCGGGTGACTGAAAAATGTTTTCGGGCTTGACCACTTTTATGGGCACTGTTAGAGGCGTTTTTTGGCAACAAAAACTGAAAATGTCAGATTTTTATAGGTTTGACCACTTTTACGATCACTGCTAGAGTTGCTCTTATGTAAACGGGCACGTTGACGCACCTAATGGGGGGGGGGGGGGGGGTGGTCTAAGGGGCAAACGAGCTATTTAGGGATACCAGAGGTTACCTCATACTCTTTGCTTTAAACAGAAAGTTTGCTAACACAAACTTAAGAACTTTTAGTACTCCCTCCGTCTAAAAATAAGTGTCTTTGATTCGTTCAAACATGAATGTATCTAGAATTATTTCATGTCTATATACATTCATATTTAGACAAATCTAATACACTTATTTTAGACCATAGGGTGTAATAATAAAGCTTCCATTATAAAATAATTAAATTATTTTTTACTGCTGTATTTTAATACAATAATTCAGGATATGGAGACATGCCTAGACAATACCCACACACTACTTTTGAATTGCTTTCCATTTCTTGTCTGTGCAAGAAAAACAAGAAAAAAAAGATGTGTTTCCTTTTGTGTTTAGGAGGAAGGAATAATCGGAAAAGTTTGTCAACATGGATTACAAGGAGATGTCTTCTGATGCACATGTATTTGGCTAGTACTTCATATTGTGCAATTAAAGATGTGGCAGTCCATTTCCTTAAAAAAACACGTGGTGTAGATGAGGTGCGCTGTACAGTATCATTTGTTGATGTTGCCCATGTATTTTGCAGTTCATCTATTACGTGTGGTTCCATAACTTCTATGGCCTACTTGCTACACATAATTCTTATAGAAAATTTTGAAGTTGAAAAAATCTTAGCAACCGTTTATATCCACACATATATTTTTCCATGAACAATTTTTTTATCTGTGACATGAAACACATACAGTGGGAATTTAATCATTTAGGATTAAGTAAGGATGGCATGGGTAAGATATGGGACAGGTAGCAATACCTGTATAGTCAATGTGTACAAATTCTACCCTATTCATGCCCATGGCTATAAAAATTTACCCATATCCATACCCGACGGGTATCCAAACCTATTAGTTACCCAACAGGTAGATCGAATATATAGTACTCCCTCCGTCCAATAAAGGATGTCTCAACTTGATAAAAAATTGGATGTATCTAGACATGATTTAGTGTATAGATACATCCAAATTTGATAGAAAGTGTGACATCTTTTGTTGGACAGAGGGAGTACATAATTTATTCACAATCTTATGTTCATCGATTGTAAATTTGATTACAAAAACATTTATCTCAAGTCAGTAACCGATAAGATGAGTACATGACATTATCTAAACTTAAATTGACAAGTATCTAATTTAGGTTAAGATTCACATGTCTATCTGTGCCCTACCCAACCCATGGGTATAAAATTATGTCTATAGCCTGTACATACGGGTACATTATCCACCGGTCCTTACTTGTGCGTAAAGTTACCATCCTTAGAATCAAACATTCAGCCAGGTGATATTTCCCTTAGCCAACCTCATATTCTTTGGACCTAAAAAAAAAAATCAAGGTCTCTTAGTATTGTAACATAAGAGAAAACATATGCCGCGCGAATCCTAAGAACCCGTCGAGGCAAATTTGAATCTTTTGTTGAGATGTTCAACCGATAGGTGCCTGGACGCTAATTGTGCGGCAACCCAAGTTTCCGGTTAAGACCGTTCATGCAATGAATGCATGCAGTTATTGTTTTGTTGTTGTCCATATCCATATTACTTAGTTGTGTTGCCATAAATAATACCAAATGTATATATGTACAACACCACATTCTGCCAATTAGGCACGATATACATTTATACTACTTGGTACGCATATCAATCATATGTAACCAAATAAAATATAAAACAACGTTGCTAGACCAAGTGATGTCCTCCATACCAACATTTTGATCTAGACCGAGGGCGTTCCAAACAGCCGGTGAGACGTCAACGATGTTGTTGTCGCAAGGCGTCTCGTAGTATGCTCACCGTCGCAACCATACACTGAGTCACACTCGTCCACCACCTTAGCATACACGGACTTGCCGTTAGCGGTGATCTTGATTTTGTGGCTGCAACGTCATCTTCTCAAACCAACCCGTCGAGAGGGCGACCACCATCTTTGCCCTTCTCAAAGTTGTTGAGTGTGAGGACGACCTTTGTGGCCTCGATGACCAGTCGTGAGCAGTGGTATTGTGGGTATCTTTTTCCATCCTCGTAGTAGTAGTTTGCTCTCCACGGATGGCACTATGCTAAGAACTAAGCGCACCTTTAAATTTGAGAATTGGTGGATAAAAAAAAGGATTAAATGCTTATGCAAAAGAAAACTGGTTAAAAACATCCAACATGTCCTTTAATCAGAGAACTAACCATTTGGCAAAAGCCCTTAGATGTTGGTGCAGGAAAAAGAAACCTTCGCAGCAGGAAATCAAGAAATCAGAAGACCAAATATTGCAAATCCAGCAAAAACAAGTCCCTGAACAAGACCACAAGCTCGAGTCTTCTCTAGTCACAAGGTACGAACATAACTTAACAAAGCTAACTGAATCTTATATGCAAAGAGCGAAGAAAAATTGGGTCAACGATGGCGACATGAACATGACCTATTTTCACAGGGCCATTCTCAAAAGGAGAAGGAGGAATATGATAGTATCCATTAGAGATGAGAATGATATAATCCAGCATATGCCAAAACAAATATGCAATACCTTTGTGAATTACTTCAGGCACATTTTTGCTTCAACTAATGAGAATGTTGGCAGGCATTCATGCATACACATATGCCAGAAGCTATATCAGACTACACTTACACCATCCCTGACAAAAATAAATAAATTATGGGACACTCTACATGACATGAAGAGGAATGCCTCGCCAGGACCGGATGGTTTCAATGTGGAGTTCTACGTTGCTACTTGGAGCTGGATTGGAGATGATGTGGCAAATCTGGTGCACTATTTCTTTATCATAGGTATAATGCCTAAACACATTAATGATACCCATATTGTACCGATACCAAAAAAAATAGTTCCTCTTATTCCAACATACTACAGACATATTAGCCTTTGCAATGTAGTTTACAAACTCATAGCTAAGTCCCTGGCTAACAGACTAAAACCTCACCTTCCGGACTATATTGATCCAGCGCAACAAGCTTTCATAGAAGGTAGGCGTATTAGCAATAATATCATCATAGCCCAAGGAATTACTCACTCCTTTGCTTTTACATCCGGGAACCAACGGGCTTTTATGCTTAAAACTGATCTTGCTAAAGGTTTTGACCGTATGGAATGGAACTTCATTGTCGCGGCCCTCGCACGTAAAGGGTTGCATGGTCATTTCATTAATTTAATCCACACATGCATTTCCTCGCCCACCTTCTCGGTTGTTATTGATGGCCAGCCGTTTGTGAGTTTCAGAAGTCACAGAGGTATAAGACAAGGTTGTCCTCTCTCTCCGTACCTTTTTGTCTTCGCAATTATGAATTGTCGCTAGCCCTCCAAGAGGCCATGACCAGCAATTTTCTCGAAGGAGTAACTCTTGGCCCAAATTGCCCTCATATCCACTCGCTTCTATTTGTTGACGTCTCCACCTGCTGCCAACAGTCTTTCTTCGGAATTCTACTGAACGGGTCGATCCTCCCCTCTGTTTGCTTTAGCAACTTAAGACCAAAGAATAGGAATACTTCTTGATTGCTTGCTTGCTTAACATGGTTACGAGTAGAGTCTTTTGACTTCCACTCTGCACCTATGTTGCTGGAGATTCGGAATCACATCACTCTTTCGAGTTTGACATGATTCCTGCTGCTGGCTCGAACACCTCGATCATGAATAATCGAGTTGATTCTCCCCAAATTAACCAAGGAATTGTCACTCCCTCTTAAGCAGTACATCAAAGCAGGGCAAGTCATTCATTACACTATTCGGGAATACAATCGCTACCGTGTAGTGCTACCATTCTTATTTGTGGCAAAGACTCTTCTCAAGAAGCCCTTGCAATGAAACATATTCTTGACTCCTGTTCTATTTCTGGTCAAATCCCAAACTGGTCAAAATCAGGGATTATCTTTGGTAAGCATGTCCATCCTACATATATGAATCTAATCAAAGCTATCTTCCCTGTACAAGACATGGATGCCTCCTTTATTCATCCTGGCCACCCTCTTATTCTACCAGCAAAAAATAGAACTAGTGCTTACAACTTTATCTTTGACAAATTCAAATCTAAACTTAGCACCTATAAAGCGGATAAGCTTTCGCATGCTGCGCGTTTGGAGCTAATTAAATCTGTCTTCGCCTCTATTCTGGTTTATTACATGTCGAATATTCTCTTCCCCAAAAAAATTATTGCTAAACTCACTTCGATCATCAGAACCTTTTGGTGGACTGGAATTAGAGAAGACCCTTCTTCGAAAAGCCTCTTCTTAAGAGCCTAGAAAGATCTTTGCGCCCCCCAAAAAAGAAGGAGGCCTAGGTATTAGGAATTTACAAGCTGCGAATCAGGGCCTGATCCTTACTACTGCCTGGCGCATAGCTCACAATCCGGATGACCATCTCCATCTTGTTCTTAAGGCTAAATATTTTTATAACTCCTCGATCTGGCGACCGAACGCTAATGTCCCAAAATCTGCTTTCTGGTCATCCATCCTGAAGGTTTTACCTATCCTAAAATCCCATACTTCCTACCAACTAACAAAAGGAAAAATTTCTATTTGGAATACACCGTGGTACCCCTCCTGGCAAACTATTTATGATGAATTGACCATTCAGAATTCAGGTTTTATTTATCCAGCAATGGTGAAAGACCTCTGGCTCCCCGGTCAAAAGAAATGGAATGAAGAGCTTATCGGTACTCTGTTCTCTCCTACAACAGTGCTTGCTATTAAAAGAACTCCTATTATCAACTCTGACCATCAAGACCTACTTTGCTGGAACCTAACCCAAATTGGTAAGTGCAATGCAAAATCGGCCTATTATGCTTGCTTGCAGGCTTTATTTGAACAGAAGCAGGATGAACTCCCAAGACCACCTGCTTTACAAACAGTGCAACTATTGAAGCATGTGTGGAAATCTAAAGACATAATTCCAAGGATTCAAACCTTTGCGTGGCGTTTTCTGAGAAAGGCGCTTCCAACGGGAGCAAGAGCAGGTCGCTTCTCTAGACACATCGATAAATTATGTTGCAGGTGTGGAATGCAGGAGGATGAAATTCATTTATTCTTCACTTGCCCCTTTGTGAAATCAGCTTGGTTCATTGCCCTGTGGTATATTCGCATAGAAATCATTGTAGCTAGCTGCTCTAATCTTACTTATATCATTTTAGCCTTGGTCTCCTCTAATCACCACTACGCCACCTTGCCATATATTCTCACATTTATGTGGTGCATTTGGAAATCTAGAAACGATATACTTTTTCAAAGAAAAAAAAGGAGAACCTCACCAAATCTTTATTAATGCTCAGGCTCTCTTGCGCAATCTTGAAATTGCTCTCTCTCCTACTAAGCAGGACAACAATCTGGAGCTACAACATGACCAAACCTCTTCCTAGGTGTTGTGTTCTCAGGGCTATACTCTACACAGTGAATTGTTTTTGCAGGGTGTGGTGTTTTTTGTAGATGCTTCATGGAAAAACGCCAACACACAGGATGCTGAACCATCACAGGGAGGAAATACAAAGGTGGGAGTTTTCATCCAGGATTTTCTCCAAACGGGAAGGCCAATTACAGGATCCAAGCTACTGTGCAGCATCAACCTTCAGTTTTCCTTGCAGAAATTAAGGCATTGCTCCTAGCAGCGACTCTTGCCAATTTGTTGCAGGTGGAAAACCCCATATTCGTGACTGACAATCAAGTTCTTGCAAAAACGGCGGCAAGAAGAAGCATCGACCATCCGCTTCTCCATTGGAATGCCATAATGGACATGGGAAGTTCTTCAATGCAACTCAAAGAGTCAGGTCTTTCATATCTCTAGGAATCATAACAAGGAGGCTCATTGTTGTGCAACACAGGTTAGGCCTAACCTATTCTCAGATGTAACAACCCCTCTCATCATTCTATAGGTCAATGTCCTCTGCTATCAATTTTACATCATGTGCATGACTTTGTTATCCTCGCTACCTCGTGCAGTTGACCTGGGAATGAAAATTGACGCCCCCGGCGCCTATGTTTGTTTAAAAAAAATCCTCATAGTAGTCCGGGTCATTGCTCCTTTTCACACTTGCCAGCTTTTCTAAAAGATAGTCACTGGCATGACAGACACCGAGGGTAGGACGAAGAGAGGATGCCACATGGGAAGGCGAGAGCGCAAGCAAAAGGAAGAATGCCATGGTAGCCGCAGACGAAGCACTAGCCCTCTTTGCTTGTCTTAGACTCTCCTTCTCAAGATCTTTGCTTTGTTTTGCTTGATTGTTGGGTGCTCACCGTGTATGTGATTTTATAAATGGTTGTGTTGCCAGTTACCGTATTTTTCATAAAAAATGTCCTATTGGCCAAACTAATGATGTATATGATCGTTTGATAAAACTATTTTTAGATCTGATCTCTTGAGATCGGCGCCAATCTCTTCGACGCCGACTTATACATGGTCGGCATCAATCTATATGGCGTCGACCTCAGTAGACCATATATAAAAATAATTTTACAGAAAAATCATATGCATTGTTAGTTTCATTAAAATGTCATTTTTAGTAAAAAAAAACCCAGTTACCACTAGGCTGGTGTGGACATGGATTTTGTGTCTGCCACGGCAATCGGTTCTCCGTTGTCATGTTCAGACGAGGCTGCATGGGCCAAGACACCATGACATTCGAAGTAGTGCGCATCTAGCCTGTTAGCCCGTGTCTATCAGCCAGCTCGACCATTTCCCTTCCGGGCTCCGGCCCAGTACTCTCTTTGGAGTCTTGTTTTCCAACTTTTTTTTTGAAAATTTTACTCCACATATATTAGGTCAGCAAGCCGCCTCATTAAAACCCTGCCAGTCCCTTTCGGTACCCTGGTTAGGGAAAGAGTGCGTCTGAAACTTGCCGCCTTTAAGCATGAATCACAGTTACATCGTTTATTACAAAAGGCAAGATATTAGGAGGGGGGTCCCCATCCCAACTAACAGTGGATTGCAAATTATAAGACACCTTCGCCAGTTCATGCGCCACTTGATTAGCTTCTCTTGGACAATGCACAAACAGGACCGACTTGAAATTATAAGGCTTCATAAAACACTCAGCAAGGATAGCAGAAAAAGGGCTCCAGACTTCAATCTTCGCATTACACGCCTGTATTAATTCCAGAGAATCAGATTCAATTGTAATCCTGGAAATCCCACACCTTTCCAAGAATTTCAGTCCTTCTAAAAGTGCATGTGCTTCAGCTGTTGCAGCACTTAATAAGCGAGTCAGCACACACCCAAAACCAGCAATTGCCTCCCCTTTATGATCTCGAAGCACCATACCTGCAGCACCCGAACCATCTTGATAAAAAGATGCATCAATATTAAGTTTCCACTCACCTCGCAAAGGTTTTTTCCACACAATATCTTTCACTCGTACCAATGAAGAGGCCGATGGAATATAATTTGTTGTCAAGGCATTAATAGCAAAAGCAGTGCGAGCAGGAGCCGCCACTGTTTCTCCCTTAGCAATCTCTCTACGCTGCCACCAGATATACCAACAAGCAACAACCACCGACTCCTTAAGATGAAGCAAACCCAGGACCGGATGCATTTGTGTCGGCCTGCAAATTATATCTTCAAGGATTGAAGAACCTGATTGTTCCGAGCCCATAATCTGGTTTATATAGTCCATCAAACCCAAAGCTTTCCACACGTCCCGAGCACGGAGGCATGTAAATAAGAGATGGCGCATATCCTCTGCCCCCGCACGACAGACAGGACATTGTCCTGAAACTTTAATATGCCTCGAGGCTAATATAGATCTTCCAGGCACCACACCATGCAATGATCTCCAAACAAAATTTTTAATCTTACTCGGTACCTGAAGCTTCCAAACCTTTTCCCAAACCGGATTGATATTCGCTGATCCTTGTCCATCCTCCCGACGAGTACGAGCTCCAAATTGATGCTCCCACTCGGAATAATAAGCTGAGCGAACAGAGAACATAAAAGATTTTGACTTATGCCATGCTACAAAATCATCCGTTAGGTGTTCACTTAAAGGGATCATAAGAATTCGTTCAGCATCTATTGGCAAGAAATTGTCCCTAATCAACACCTCATCCCACTGTCCCGTAATTGGACAAATAATATCCTGAACATACCGTAGAAGGCTTTGCCCTCTATTTGTATAGACTTCTCTTGTGGGGCTATTTGGTATCCAATGATCCTCCCAAATATTTATCTTCTCCCCTGATCCCACTCGCCAGATATGTCCACGTCTGAAAGTCTGAAGCCCCGCAATAATACTTTGCCAAGTAATAGATGACCCCTTCTTTGGCCCAGCTTTCATAATATTACCATCTGGATAATACTTTGCCCTTAGAACCTGTGCACAAATAGAATGCGGCCTATTTAGCAAACGCCAGACCTGCTTAGCTAACATGGCCAAATTAAAAGCATGTAAATCTCGGAATCCCATGCCGCCCATTTTCTTTGGAACACACATACGCCACCAAGCGAACCAATGCATCCTTTTTTGATCATCCGAATCTCCCCACCAAAAAGCTGACATGGCATCATTCATCTCCTTACATAGAGACTTTGGCAATTTAAAAACACTCATAGCAAACACCGGAATTGCTTGGATAATTGCCTTCAAAAGAATTTCCTTGCCTCCCATAGATAAGAATTTTTCTTTCCAAACCTGCAATCTTTGAATAATTCTCTCCAAAAGATAAACAAAACTGTCACTTTTGTCCAATCCGATCATACTCGGCAAACCAAGATACTTTTCAGAAATCGCCTCTGTCATAATGTTGAGCTGTGTACAAACCTGGGCTTTTACTTCCACAGCAACATTAGGACTAAAAAATATACTGCATTTCGATTCACTAATCATTTGTCCCGAACTAGCACAATATTCATCCAACACTTGTCTCAATGTCTTGTTTTCCAACTTCAGAAGGCCACACGGCCGCCCACAACCTGCTCGGCGACTCCTCGGCCGGAGACCTAAGTTGCAGGCTACCGGGGCGGCGTCGCCGTCCTACTGACGCCCCTACGGCATCATCGGCGCTTGCCCTCTCTGGGCGCCGACCTTAGCGGTGAGTACGCATTTTGTGTGTTCGCCACCCACCCTAGCTAGATTTACTCATATGGTACGAATTCAATTGATATCCGCCTGTCCCTGTGTCACTGTGTGCCCAAACGACAGTACAGGTTGTGGCCACCTTACTGATGCACGAATTTCCTGCACCGGTTTAGTTCGTATTTTTGCAGTATCAGTCGGCCTCAGTACTATTGCTAAGCACACTGCTAATCAGTTTGAGTTAAGGAAATTGGAGGTGGTAGATGTTCTTTCTTTAATAAGCTACAGATTCTGGCCACATATTTTGCGTGGCGCTGTGTTGAGCTATAGGAAAACTATTTCAGCAATTCCTATGCCACTGGATTCTTCTAGGCATAGTTTTCACATTTCTTCCTTAAAAGGGGGAAGCCAGGGCCTTCTTCTAGACATAGCGAAGCCACTGGTTTAACTTTACATGTAACGTGGTGTCTATTTTCTTGGTTCCTCAACCCAAATGTTTGTTCTTTAGCAAGAAATTTTACGCGTAGAGATGGTGTTACATTGCTGTCACACATTTTCGCCAGTATACGTGGGGGATGGAAGTCACATTCTTGGCTGATGTGGATCCCAATGCTACTCAGTAATCACTACTAGCCTTTGATATTAGCGTTCTTTATTTCAAGTACAATAATAGTTGACACCTTTATTTTACTTATCAAAACCGAACTCCTTATGATTTTGTTAACTTTGTGCTGTTCCACTGGCAAAAACATGCAGTGATCTCCAAAAGTTCTGTAATTTCCATTATCTATGTCCATTTTGAAGTGCTGGATTATTGCCAGATATCTTGCTTTTTATAAATTATATTTGATCTCACTACTAATGCCATTATCAGATAGAGGCGTTGAAACTCAGCCTTGTCCATATGGCATGGCTCATGAGTCTCCTAGATGGCTAAATGACAGTAAGGAAGGATCCTACAGTTTAATCTTCGTTTAAAAGGCCTTTTTTCGCAAATGGATTCTCCTTGAGAGATGCATTGTTTTATGTGAATATCAATATTGAGAAGTGGACTATCAGATTTCTCAACAGATGCATATGAATAGCATGGGCCGCTGTTTGAACCATGGATAAACAGTCTCTTGGAAACCGGAGTATACTGAACTCTTTGTATTTTCCTTAAATAAAACTTGGCGCATCTTCCACTACCTGACTTAATACCTACTGGAGTTTGAAGATTTGTTGAAACCAGATTCTTAGTATTATGACATGGTTCGTTGTTTTCCACAGCAGTTCACTGCAATATTCAGATAAAGTAGATGACCATGACCTTGATGTGCTCATAGTGTTTCAAATGAGTTGTCACATCTAATGCATGCCAAGTAGTTGCCTCGTTGATGGATCTGCTGGGTGGGCCAATGACAACTTATGTTAATCTATTAGAGTGCGATTATACTAAATGCTATTATGTACCGGCACTAGTAAAGAAAGGGGCCTTTAGCACCGGTTGTGCAACCGGTTCTAAAAGGTCGGGACTAAAGGGGTACCCCTTTAGTACCGGTACAATATGAAACCGGTGCTAAAGGCCTCCACGTGGGCATAGCTGTCCGTGCGGGCGGCGGACCTCCGTTTTTTCGAATTTTTTGGAAAATAAATTTAAACTTTTTTTAAATTTCAAAATTTCTCACTTAGCCACACACTTCATTACCCACTAAGTCACATACTTAATCACTAACTACACACTTAATTTCAAGTCAAAGTAATCAATCTAGTCAAACTTCCCATTCGGTTACCCATCCTCAGATTGCTCCAACCCAAGCACGCTTAACTATTGAGTTCCTTCCAAATTAAATACCAAGTGAGAACAGAGAACTTACTGGTATTAATATCCTATCAATCATATTAACCACTCGGTCATGATGTTACACTTCTTCATTGTTTGAATTACAAAAATTTAGTTGAATAAACAACAAATATTATATTATAATAATATTGAAATAAATAATGATAAAATAAATATTAATTTCCTTTTTCCTTATCCATTTAGTATGGAATAATCTGTACCTTTAAATCCAGAAATCAGAATTTGACAAATAAAATTTCTAAATGGAATAGAAAAATTAGAAGAATCCAAATATGACACCCATATCATCTATTGCATCATAGAAATATCGATAGTTTTAAAAAAAATCGACCTCTTCCGATAAATAGTCATGGTGGCCATTTTGACAGTTTTTTTAAATCAAATAAAATGAAAAACACATCAAAAAATGATATCGTTTGGTATGGGGTCCTTATATGTGTAATAGTTGCTATGAAAAATGATAAACTTGATTTTTGAATTTTTTTGTGAAAAAAGTCTTCACAAAAAGGTATATCATCTATAAACATCTACAAGTTTCAAGCCAAATGATCAAGTTATAACCATTCCCACGGCATAGTTTGTGATAAGGATATCATATTCCACATATAGGTGCATCTTGGTATAGGAAACAACAATGCCGAAGGAATTTTTCGAATTATTTTCATAAATATCATTTTCCATCTTTTAATAGTTAAAAATGACTTTTTTTGTGAACCAAGTATAAAAAAATATTGTGCAAAAGATGGTATAGTTGCCATATTTGGATTCCTCTCATTTTTCTAAACGATTTAGACATTTTATTTGTTAAATTTCGATTTATGAATTTAAAGATATGAATTATTTCATATTAAACGAAAAATGAAGCTGTGCTCGCGTGGAAGAAGATAATATAGGGCAAACCTTTAGTACCGGTTTGTAATACCAACCGGTACTAAAGGGTCTGGCCGTGGGGCCCCCCACTACAGCCGCATGCCCATACCCTTTAGTACCGGTTGGTAACACCAACCGGTACTAAAAGGTCCGCACCAACCGGTGCTGTTTCCGGCCGGCCGAATCGGCTCTGAAACCGGTACTAATACCCCTTTAGTACCGGTTCCATTACAACCGGTCCCAAAAAGGCCGCACCAAAGGCCTTGTTTCTACTAGTGCGGTACAAATGCCTGTGGCGTTCAAATGCATATTTTCTATTCTGTTCAGTTAGCAATTGTTGTGTAAAAGTACGAAGGATTAGTATAGGTGATTGGCCACTTCGGGTCTTGTTAGATGAAGACCAAATGTGGACAGGTGCCCAAGGATGTATCTCTTAAGGTGGTAAAAGTTTCTATAATACCGGAAATTTGACCTGGCCTTTGTGATTCTTTTTGAATATTTTGTTTCAGGCTGAACTGCTCAAATATTTGAAAATTAAATGAACTTTCACTGTCTTGACCAACTTGGTACCGTATAAAATACTGGTCATCGCTAACTTGAGAACCATACAAAATACTGGTTCATTATTTTAAGGAGTAATTTAATTAATGGTAAATTAGTAGCACCCATTGTTTTGGGGAAATAACAAGGACATAATTTTGACAGAAATACGTGAATTATTTTAAGGTGTAATTTAATGGAAATAGAGTAGCACCACACACATACTGGTACATTATGTTAAGGTGTAATTTAATGGAAATGCAGTAGCACAAAGTTTTTGGAAATTGCAAGTACATAATTTTGCTTGAAATAGCAAATACTGCTAAGAGTAGCGGCACACGCACACACACACGACACACAAGTGAGGGGCAGCTGCCCCATCAGAGACTAGCTTCACACACACTATTTGCTTTATATAGGCAAGGAGCACACAGTTCCTTTGTGTAAACCTCTAAGTTTTGAGCACGACATGGCATGGTGCAGCTCAAACATCAGACCAAGTGATCTTGTATTCTCCGATTTGCTGGTTGAGCCCCAGCGCCTTCCACACCGCCGGTGACCCATCTACGATGTTGTTCGCACATGGCGGCTCGAAGTTGTGTTCCTTGTCACAGCCATGCACCGAGTCGCATTCGTCCACAACCTTGGCCAAGACGGACCGCTTATTCCCGCTGATGCGGATCATCTTGTTGCACCGGCGTGTGCCGTCGAGGCGCAACCACCCAGTAGACAGCGCCACCACTCTCTCACTGTCCTTGTGGAAGTGGTTGTCGCAGTAGGATGGCCCACCACCATCGCCCCCGCTGGCAAAGCTGTTCAGTGTCAAGGTTGCCGTTGTCTTGGAGGACACTGGGGGTGAGCACCTGAACTGCGGGTAGTGGTGACCGGGAATGCAGCATTGGGAGCCGTTCTCCTTGTTGCACTTGCCAGCCTTGCCGTAGAGAAAGCCGCTGATATGGCAGCGGCCACCAATGCGCTTGTGCCTGTGCTTGTTGACTGTGGACGCAGCAACGCCATGGATATGAAGAGAGATTACCTGCAAGAGAGCAAGCACGGCTAGTAGTTTCGTGTTAGCCATGCTTTGTTGGCTATTCGTCACCTTACACTTGTGCGCCCTTTGATTGAACTGTTGCTGGATTCTTAAGCGGTAGGTGTTGGGTACTTTTTATAGAGCTCAGAAATCAGAAATTTCCATGCAATTTCATGGGTAACAAATTCTTTCTGAGTGGCTGCACATATTTGGCATGGCATGAGGCATCATATAGAACTCTGGGCAAAACAATTCAGCAATTCCAAAGCCACTGCTTGTGTTTGTCATTGAACTATACCAGTGGTTTAACTGGGCACGTAACATACTGTTCCTTTTTCTGGTTTGTCAATTCCAAGGTTCGTTTCTAACTTCTGAGCAAGAAAATTGATGTGTACCTGTTTCCATCGTGATCACATTTCTCCCCGTGATTGTTGAAAACTGAAATAATGCGAATGACAATATTAATCACTACTAACTTCAGTATTACAAGTAACTCATTTTACTATGCCGCCAGTACCACATACATAAAAGCTGCAGTAGACAAAGGAGCATCACGGCCGTTGATCTTTAAAGCTTTTATACTTGCTGCTGTTTATAACCAGTTTTGTATGTGTCGAAATGTCTTTCAGACATCCTGTGTAGATCCATTTTTTTTACATTGTCACTAAGTCCATTTTAAGATAAAGGCATTGGAAGTTTGGGGTTTGTCCATGCAGTGCAAAATAGTCCAGTAGATTCTGTGGTGAACGTACTTCAAATCAGGAATACACAGCATCTGTGTAATCTGTCATTTCTGAGGACGTACTTGAAGTAGCTCAAAGTTAAGCAGTGCAAATTATTATATATAAAGCGACATCATATTTACAGTGATAATGTATCTTCTTGCTATAACTCTGTACATGCATGCTATATATATCTCTATAGTGACAGCTCTTGTATGTCTGCTATGCAGTTACCCTGTTTACTCCTGTGACCAGGTGATATCCTCCATACCAACGTTTTGGTCAAGCCCCAGGGCGTTCCAGACTGCTGGCGAGGCGTCGACGATGTTGTTGGCGCATGGCGGCTCATAGTTGTGCTCGTCGTCACAGCCGTACACGGAGTCGCACTCGTCCACAACCTTAGCATATACGGACTTGCCGTTGGCGGTGATCTTGATGCGGTGGCCGCAGCGGCCCATATTTTCGAACCAGCCAGTGGAGAGAGCGACGACAAGCTCCTTGTCGCTGTGGTAGGAGTTGTCACACTCCGATGGACCACCACCATCCTTGCCCTTCTCGAAGCTGTTGAGCGTCAGGACGGCCTTGGTGGTCGCTGTGACCGGCGGCGAGCAGTGGTACTGTGGGTACCTCTTACCGTCCTCGCAGCAGTCCGGATCATTGCTCTTCTCACAGTTGCCGGACTTGCCCGGGAGATAGCCACTGGCACGGCAGACGCCGAGAGTGGGGCGAAGGGAGGAGGCAATGTGGGACGTGGAGAGCGCGAGAAGGAGGAAGATAGCCATAGCTCTGATGGTGGCCATTTTAGCTCCCTTTAGCTTGCCTTATCTCTGTGCTTACCGACTCTTGATGGGCTTTGTTGTCTGCCTGCTTTTGGAATTGCTGTGTGTGCAGCTGTTTATATAGTTGCCTCGCTGCCAGGTATGATCATTGTTGGGTTACTTTCTACGGCAATTCGTTGCCTTGTTCAGATTAACTAGTGAATTATGGTTGTGTTAACGTACCGTACGGTCTCAAATGGGCTTCTGGTTGCTCTTCATTAACCTGCTAGACGGGCTCAATACGTCGGTGTGGCTGATAACACTCTCTATCAACTAGACTGCAACGTAGATCAAATGATACTTTGGTAAATAAAAAAACATCACAAAGTTCTTAATCTCACACATAGAAATGCATTTTAAATTTTAAATCACCCTACAGGTATATACCATCTCGTACCAATTTTTTTATAGAAGCTATACGATGATGTAAAGTAATCAAAACTCCAGAAGCTATCTCAGACATAAATGCACTTTTTTCAGGATAAAATGCACTTTATGTTGGAGTAATAAGCAATTCTTGGATGTGTTTAATTAACGAAATCAACCCCACATATTTTCTAGTAAATCAAATCACATTTTTTTTTAATAATACGAATTTTAATGCGAAATTCCAGAAATAGCGCGCAGGCTTCAAAAATTTCAAATCTAGCGCGCCGTCGGCATGGGCCATGCCGATCGGCACCAGCCATGCCCATCGCTCTGGTACAATCCAATGCACGTACTAATTTCTTTTGATTAATATAAAATTAGGTTAACCGTGTCTCGGTTCGAGATGAAATATGTATGAAATATGTGCGTATCGATGAGTAGTTCCATTCCCGCGATCGGTTTCAAGTTTGATGGCTTCTAACTTCTTAATTTTGAATCGCAATTCGTACAATTATTCGACGAATTTTGTCAAATTCCTTGCACTTGTTTGACCGTTTTAAATTTCCTTGCACGAATACATCTACCTCACCCTTCTCCACAACTGTTATGTTGTAACTTTTTTGTTTCGGTGGACGTATTTATTTTTCCGGTAGTATCTATAGAAAAAATATGTATTTGAAAGAAAATATAAATACATCTATCGAAACAAAAAAGTTACAACGTAACAGTTGTGAAGAATGGTGAGTTAGATATACTCGTGCAAGGAAATTTAAAACGGTCAAACGAGTGCGAGGAATTTGACAAAATTCGTCGAATAATTATACGAATTACGATTCAAAATTAAGAAGTTAGAGGCGATCAAACTTGAAACCGATCGCGGGAATGGAGCGTACTCATCGATACGCACATATTTCATACATATTTCATCTCGAACCGAGATACGGTTAACCTAATTTTATATTAATCAAGTACGTGCATTGGATCTTGGATCGTACCAGAGCAGATCGGCTGGCTGGTGCCGATAGGCATGGCACATGCCGAATCCCGCGCGCTATTTCTGGAATTTCGCATTAAAATTCGTATTATTAAAAAAAAAACACTCTACACAACGAAGGGATGCGTATCATAAACGTGTTAGCCGGAAAGGCCACCATGGCAACATGGTCAGCATTGCTGTCGTAGTCGCACGTGGTGATGAAAAAGACCTAGTCATGCACCGGATCCGGAGTCGAGTTAGTCGATCGGTTGACATGGATGCAATTGAGCGATGCGAGGAGTCACGCCGAGAAGCTCCCCAGAAATCTCGGTTTCTTCTTTCTCCAAACCTCCAAGAAACATCAAGGGGTCTCATTTCCTACTCAATCTCGCTTAGATTCCTTGAACTTCTTTTTCGCGAATCCATGCTCATTTTCTCTTCATTCGTAATCAAGGGTTCATACTTGTTCTTGAATAGTTTTTATTGCAACACATTTTCAATTCAATATTAATTTTTAGAGGAGTTTTACTTAACATCATTATTGCTTATTTCTACTGTACCGAGACTTTTACTTCATTCATCATAGATATGAACACAACGAGCCAACTGCTCGTGCAATCACCAAGGGATCACCTATTTACTTAGAGAGTGAGCGACCATTCTCTGGTGAATGTACTTCTATCAGGAATTCACATTAGAGAAATTGTCTGTGTACGATCTGTCATTTCTGAGGACGTACTAGCTAGTGAAGTAGCTCAAAGTTGTTCAATGCAAAATATTATATATAAACCGACATCATATTTACAGGGACAATGTATCTTCCTGCTATAACTCTGTACATGCTATTATATGTCTCTGTACTGACAGCTCTTATGTGCCTGCTATGCAGTTATCCTGTTTACTCCTCTGACCAGGTGATATCCTCCATACCGACGTTTTGGTCGAGCTCCAGGGCGTTCCACACTGCTGGCGAGGCGTCTACAATGTTGTTGGCGCATGGTGGCTCGTAGTTGTGCTCGTCGTCACAGCCGTACACGGAATCACACTCGTCTACAACCTTAGCAGACACAGACTTGCCGTTGGCCGTGATCTTGATGCGGTGGCCGCAGCGGCCCATGTTCTCGAACCAGCCAGTGGAGAGGGCGACGACAAGCTCCTTGTCGCTGTGGTAGGAGTTGTCACACTCCGATGGACCACCACCATCCTTGCCCTTCTCGAAGCTGTTGAGCGTCAGGACGGCCTTGGTGGTCGCTGTGACCGGCGGCGAGCAGTGGTACTGCGGGTACCTCTTACCATCCTCGCAGCAGTCCGGATCATTGCTCCTCTCGCAGTTGACGGACTTACCCGGGAGATAACCACTGGCACGGCAGACGCCGAGAGTGGGGCGAAGGGAGGAGGCAATGTGGGACGTGGAGAGCGTGACCATGAGAAAGAGCGCCATGGTGGCTACAGCTCTCAGGGTGGCCATCTTATGTACTGTATCATAGGTTATACTCTCTCCATCTCTTCTGCTTAGCTACAGATGTGGTTGGCTTTGTTGCTTGCCTGCTTTGGGGATTGATGTGTGTGCATCCGTTTATATAGTGTCCTTGCTGACAGGTCTGAACAAGGTTGGATTGTTTACGACGGCAATTTGTTGCTTTTTTTTTTTTAAGCCTCAACTGAGGATACAAGTTGTAGCATCTGATCAGATACACAGACACACACACCACACGCACGCACACCTCACTCACACCACATCTATGCACCTAACAAGACCTACAACCTAATGCAAACATGTCCTAAGAGACTTCCGAAGCCGGGACTCCAAGAACGGCGGGCACGTCGTTCTCTCCTGTGGTTCGTGGACACATGTGAGGCACCTGCAGATTTATTGTGGGAAAACTCCCAGTGTGACACCCAACTGCCGATCCCAGGGATCGAACAGGGGTGGGCTGGCTGGCCACCGCCAAGCCAAACCATCGCGCTATCAAGCGCGTCTCATTTGTTGCTATGTTCATGTTCAGATTAAAGTACAAGGACTTGGTAGGTTGACGTACCCTCTCAAATGGACTTCTAAGTGGTCAAATTATCTTTCAGTTTAACATTGTCGAGCTGTATTGGAGTGCAACGCCCGTCGTGTACGCAGATCAGCCGGTACATACACGTGCATATAAACATATGCACGTGTATGTACCGGCTGATCTGCGTACACGACGGGCGTTGCACTCCAATACAGCTCAGTCGTTTGATCTACACACCTGGCCGGTTAAAAAAAAAGAGCATAGAAAAAACTCTGAAATCACAAGTATTATTATGAACTAGTGAACCTTAAACTTTTCTTAAGAAAAAGTATGTAATTGCGTTATTATTTTTTGGTACTATGCACATAAATACTTGCAGTTTCAGTAAAAGAAAATGTGTGACTATAGTGACTCCGACTAAAGAAAGAACAATTGTCGCATTTTAGCACGACCACTATATGTCCTTTTGAGGTATCTAAAAGCATCCGAAGATTTATTGAACTTATGGGGTGACTATCCTGACAAGTGGGCCTAGTGCAACCTTGGATTTTTTTTAGAGCATCTGCACTATTCAATGAGGATCCGGACAAAAACAATTTTGGAGGGTGGCTCAAGGGCGTCGGACAACTTCCGAACATTCCCCTGCATGGATTGGCCTAACACGTGCGGCTGATTCATTCAGTGATTTTCTATGGCTATGTGTTAGTACATTATTTGCCGATGCATCGACGAATTTATGTTGGTATGTGTTAATAAAAAAATGTGGCCGCACAAGATTGAGTGATAGCCACCTCAAGCGATCCACTCAGGAGAGGTGATGTATGTGTTCCTGGGGTGAAAGCAAATAAAAAAGATAATAAGAAAATAAGTGTTTCAAGCATAAGCATAACATAAAATGTTGTATTGTCATAACCTATATACTTAAGCGAACTAGCGAAGAAAGACGAAGACTTGCTTCGTGTAAAGCCTTGGAGACACGATGTAACCGAGGGCACGACCTAAACACAATACTCGCTCTCCCTCCCGTGTCGCTCGCAGGGGCGACACCGGAGGCGCCCCATCGCCACGCCCAACAGCCCCCAGCACCGGCCTCCTCCCCGCCCCATCGCCACGCCCAACAGCCCCCAGCGCGGCGGCGAGCTCCTGAACGGAGGTGCTCCCTTTTTCGGCGCGGGCAAGCAGGGGCGGCGGCCCCTGACCCTCTCCCGGCGGCGGGCTTTCCTAGCCGCGGTGGTCGTCGGAGCTCGGCGGCGTCCTCGGCCGTTCGGGCGGCAGGGCGTGGCTCCAGGTGCCCCTCACGGCCGCGGCGCGAGTGGACGGGCCCGATCTGGGCCAGGAGGGCCCGATCTGGGTCTGTCGACTGCTTGCGCGGGCGCGGCTCGGCTGGGCGTGGCTGCGGTCGTCCGGCAACGCTGCTCCGTCTGAAGCAGTCACGGCGTGTGGGCAGGTTGGAGGTGGGTGGCCGTGACCCTCGCCGGTGCAGGCTGCTCCTGGCTGCGGGTCGCGGTGGTGGTGGTGTCGGCGTTGGCAGCGGGTCTGGCGGTTCTGCTCGCGGTGGCGGCTGGTCGTGTCCGTGTTGCTCTCTCCTTTGCAATCGGGTAGGCTGGTGGTGATGATCCGTACGACGGCACTTCTCGTCGAGGCGACGGGGAGCCTAGGCGTGGCGGCGTGATGGGGGCTGAGCTCGGTTGTTCAGTTCCGACGGTCTCGACGGCGGGCGTCGCGGTTTCTTCGTGACGGTTCACGGACGGATCATGGTGGGCTCCTGCTGGGCTGCAGCTTGGTGCGGTGCCCGGATGCCGGGGCGGCGGCCCCGGATGGTGGTTTTCGTCGCTGCGAGCAAGGAGGTGGCTCAGTGCGAGGCGGTTCTAGGCCCCGGCGTCTAGTTCTGATGGTGGCCACAGACGTCGGGCGCGTGGGGCTGGCGGTCTGCGTGCGGGTTTGCGGCAGTGGTCTGGTCGGCCCATGGGGTGGGCGGGAGCTTTGCGACTCATCACCGGGTGAAAGCCTTGCCCCGATTGCCGTGCAGGGCAGGCGACGGCGACGCTCTCGGGCGCCGCGTTCTTCTCGAAGACGTCGTTGAGGTGTTGTTTTCTCGCTCCCTAGCCCGGAAGCTTCCGGGGGAAACCTTGATCCCACGTGGGATCGGGCGAGGTCGGCGTTTCTGCGTCGTTTGTCTCTTGAGACCTTGTCTTGGATGCTTCGCCGGCCGGAGGGACCCGTGGAGAGATGGTGGTAGGCGGCGGCGAGATACAAGGCGTCTATGTCTTCTTTTTCGTCATCGGCTAGGTGGTGCGTGGCCTTGGGGCCGGCGTGGACGTCGGAGCGGCGGCTCCGGATTTTTCCTCCGCCGTGTTGCGTCGAGGCGTGTTGGGTGGTGGCTTTGATCGCTTGGGTGTTTTTGGCCGCCGACTCGTTTGGAACGCGGCCTTGGGGCCGGTGTGTTGTGTTTTTACGTTGTATCGGTTTTCGGCCAGTTTCCCTTATAAACTGGCCAATTCTCTTCTTCTATATCAGTGAAAAGGCAATTGCCACGTTTCAAAAAAAAAAAAAAGTAACCGAGGGCACAGTGAGCTGAGTGGGGAAAACTAAGTGAGAGAATGTGTTTAAGCCCATTCAAAGATTCCTATTCTAGGCAAAGCGGACCATCAAACTTTGAATGGTGTTGGTCCTACGGACCGTGCATTCGTCTCTGATCTGAAATTACTTATGATGATGCTTATACTGCTCTTGATGAAACTGGTTCATTAGGTCCCTTTTTAGATGCTACTATTGCTAAATCTAAACAAATTGAAAATGCTGAAATTCCTGATGAAAATGCTGAAACACCTGTTAATTCACCTGAATTTACATGTGATACTTATGATGAGCGTGATGATATGTATGTGGATCTTGATGATGCTCTTGTTGAAGAAATTAATGCTATTAAAGATGCTAGTGCTATTAAAAATCTTGTTGAAAAACGTGCTGTTAGATATAAATTATCTTCTGATGCTAAGTTTGCTACATCTCCTGTAAACATTAAAGATAAAGCTTATGATTTCTCTCTTGATTTGGCTCATATAGCTATTGTTGAAAGAGAACCTTTTTGTGGAACTGAAAATGAAAGTGCTGTAGAACACATGAATGTATTGTCTGATCTAAGTGGAATATTTGCTGAGGACATTAAAAGACGCACTTACTTTGTTGCTAAAATATTTCCTTTTTCTTTAAAAGGAGAAGCTAAAACCTGGTATAATAATTTGTCTCCTGATTCCATCACTAGTCCTAAGGGTTTCCTTGATGCTTTCTTTCAAAAATATTTTCCTGCTAGTGCTCAACATGATGCTTTGTTAAGAATCTATAATTTTAATCAAGATGAAGATGAGAAATTGCCTAAAGCTTGGACACGCTTTTGTTCCATTTTAAGAGGCCAGCTGAACCATGATTTGGAGAAAAATGATCTACTTGATATATTTTATAGTGGACTAACTGCTGAATCTAGGACATACCTGGATAGTTTTGCTAGTTGTGTTTTCAGGAAAAGGACTCCCGAAGAGGCTGAGGAATTATTAGCCATGATATGCAAGAATAATGATGATTGGGATATTCCTGAACCTACTCCAACACCACCACCAACACCGAAGAAGGGAGGTATGATTGATTCAATGAAGAAACATGAATTTATTGCTGAGGATGGTAACTTGCATTTTCTCCCTTACACCATAACTTTTCCAAGGAGGAAACATTTTACAGTATCTACCATTGATAGGATTGTTATCTTGCCTGCACCTCTACTTAACTTTGTTGACAGGGGGAACTTGTCAGTCTCAGAGGCTGAACTTGACACACTTGAGGAGCAGCCCGGCCCGGATAGTAGGGGCAATGATGAGGAGTATGGGGGTGGTTTCATTCAGCCCCCGGAGACAGCTAGTTTCGTGTACCCGGATCCGGGGTATGCGGGACCTTCGGGATCTTCCTCAGCCGATGCGGAGTATGACTACAAGGGGCCTAACCCACCGAGTTGGAGCCATTATTCACATTGGGGCTGATCTCCACTTAGGCCAAAAGCCTAAGCTTGGGGGGAGGTATACCGATAGCACACTCATCTACATATCATTACCATTCGGTACTTTGTATATCCATGTTTCGTTTTAATTTTCTTTCTTTCTCTCATTGGTTCATGCTTTGTTTGCTTTCCATAAACCCAAAAACACCAAAAAGATTTTTGTGATCTCTCTTGCTGGTTTGTTTTAGTATCTAGTATTAATATGCCTAGTATTTATTTCAGTTCAATATGCAAAAACACAAAAATATTTTGCTTTGTTGTGTGCTGTTTCGCGCAGGGACAGATTTCTGCTGTCCACCGTTTAAATCATAACTCTTCACAGAAATATCGGAATGACCTGAAATTTCGTGTGCATGTTCCTCAGATGTGTACGCAACTTTCATTAGTTTTGAGTTTTCTAATCTGGGCATGTTAAGGCGCTCGAAAAAATTCGTCTTTGCTGGCTGTTCTGTTTTTAGTTCCTAAATCCGAAAACCCAAAAATATTTGCTGTTTCTCTTTGGTTTTGTATAGTTTGTTTCAGAGGTCATTACCTGCAGTTACTCGATGGAGCTTGGTTATTATTTCATATCTTTCAAGCACACAAGTGATAAGGCAATTATGATGATCTATGACAATTCGAGTTGGGTAAGAGGCTGGTAATGAACTTTATTTGTTCCTCATTTTTGTACATATACTCATTCATGTGAGCATGCTTAGATGGTTCGCATAAGGTATATGTCGATTGGTGGATGCTTAGTAGTTCGTGTTCTCTTATGATCGTTTCCAATTTATTTATGATGGATGTCATGTTTCTATGGATATTTGCTTGCATTGTTTTGCTCATAATAGAATGTGACATTGTGGTATCCTCCTCTGAATAATTCATTTGAATTGACTTGGCACATGTTTACACATGTTATGACTGAAAACAAAAAGTCAATTAAGCCTTGATGACATATTTTGCCTCAGAGTTCTAGTATCATTTTTATGCCTCCGCTAATTTTATTTCGTCGCAAGCATGATTATGACGGTTATTGCTCTCTTGAATTGTCGCTTTCCCATCTTTTGCTAGCGTCCACTTGTACTAAGCTGAAAATGCCTTCCAAACCCCTGAAAACCAAGTTATTCCAAAGAGTCCACCATAAACACCTATGCATGGCAATTTCGAACCATTCAAGTAAATTTGCATGTGCTATCTTTAAAACATTCAAACACTTCTCAATTTGTGCCACTGTTTTAAGCTCATGAGGAAGTAGTAGTTGGGTTTGTTATCTTCCATACTAATTAAGTAATTGACTTGCATGCTACATCTGCTCGTCACTAATTTTGCAAAGAGCTGGTT
Organism: Poa annua; assembly: GCA_026929855.1. NCBI lineage: Eukaryota > Viridiplantae > Streptophyta > Magnoliopsida > Poales > Poaceae > Poa > Poa annua. The sequence goes on from CM049438.1 coordinate 37,945,679, forward strand.
AGACCACTATAATATCAAAAGTTTTGAAAAGTGAAAAAATAGACACTCTTCCATGGTATGTGATTGCTGGTGGGTACCCGAGGATTCGGTTAGCCATGGTTTGTGAAAAGCAAAGGTTGGGAGGAGTGTCAAAATATCAAAAAGATAAAAGATAAAGATGCATATTATAAATGCTTGATTTTAAATAATTCGGAACCGCTCTCAACTTGTTTAGTATGGAAGATAACAGGAACTCTATTGCCATTCGTTGACGGAACAACCACCAGTCAAAAATAATTTTACCTCTGTTTTCAAATGATAAGAAGCTCTAGCACATGTTAAATCCCTGCTTCCCTCAATGAAGGGCATATCTTTTACTTTATTGTTGAGTCACCATCCTTCTTTGAGCACCTTCTTGAGAGCATAATTGTCATTCTTAGTGTAATGTGCTTGGGAAAATACGCCGGTGCACCCGGGTGCATGTGCACCCGGGTGGAAAAACATTTTTTCCAATGTAAAAAATGGATGTAAAAAATATGCCCACGTAGATCTCGCACGTACCAGGCATGTCTCGCAAATTTTGTGGAAAAATGATTTTTCGCTTGGCCGGTGCAAAAAAGACAAAAATACGTCACATATAGACTGCTATATGGCACATAAATTTTCTCTTTTTTACGGAGACGAAATAAATAAGATTTTCGGCACGAAATTCATGCACGGGGTACATGTTTTGTAAGTCTTGTACATGAAATTTTTGTTTCACATTTTTGAACTTGCATTTGGATTATTTTTTGAATTTCCCAAAAACGGGAGCACCTGCCGCCGGGTTCTCTTTATCCACTCTCAATGTGCTTGTCCCTTAATATGTTAACCGCGGTGTAATCTTGATGCTTTTATCTTTGATATCTTTATCTCTAGTCTTCCCTTGAAACTCAGAGGTGCCTGGGCATTTATGTTTTGCTGTTCCATTCGGGCAAGCGAGATACCACTTTATCATACTTTCTTATGAGCCTTGCAATCCTTGGTATAATTGGCATCTTTTCATGGTTTACATAACTATTGGGTGACACCGTTTATATATGTCTTGTTATGAATAGTCTAAGCATTTGTCCTCATAATGAGAATATTTACATCACATGAGCAAATGAGTTCGTGAAAGTTCTTTTATCGCACTCAGTTGTTAACTGAATTGCTTGAGGACAAACAATAAGCTAAGCTTGGGGGGAGTTGATACGTCCAAAACGTATCTACTTTCCCGAACACTTTTGCTATTATTTTACCTCTAATTTGTGTGTTTTGAATGCAACTAACACGGACTAACGCTGTTTTCAGCAGAATTACCCTGGTGTCTTGTTTTTGTGCAGAAAAATCAACTTTATGGAAAAACCCCCGAAAAACACCTGGAAGTCATTTTTTCATCGGGAGGGTCCAGGAACCACGAAGACCAAACGGAGGAGGGCAGCGAGGCGCCCACACCACGTGCTCACGCGGGTGGGGCCCCGCCGCGCCAGGAGGTGGTGTGACCGCCTCGGTCACCCCCTCGCGACCCCCTCTCGGCTATAAGTCCCTCCTGACCTAAAATCGCACGGGGGGTATCCACTTTCGCCAGAAACATCTCCGTACGCCGCTGCCACCGCGAACCCTAGTTCGCGGACCAGAAGTCTCTGTTCCGGCACCCTGCCGGGACGGGGAATCGAAGGGGATCATCGCCATCGTCATCGCCAACGCCTCTCCATCAACCATCCATGTTTCCCCCATCCATGTGTGAGTAATCCACCGCTGAGGCTTGAGGGGATGGTAGGGATTTGATGAGATCATTCATGTAATAGCTGTAATATCGTTAGGGCATGGTGCCTAGTATCCGTTATCGGTGTTTTACGTCATTGTTGCAACTTGTTATGCTTAATGCTTGACACTAGGGCCCGAGTGCCATGATTTCAGATCTGGATATGTTATTGTATCATGAGGATAATTATTGTTTTAGATCATATCTATGAGTTGTATACACATATTATTGTCCGGAACCGATGGCCCCAAAGTGACAGCAATTGGGATAACCGGAGGGAATGGCTGTGATGTGAGGATTACATGTGTTCACGGAATGTTAATGCTTTGCTCCGGTACTTTATTAAAAGGAGTACCTTAATTGCTAGTAGTTTCCCTAGAGGCCCCGCTGCAAACGGGCTGGCAGGACAAAAGATGATGTGCAAGTTTCTCATTGCGAGCACGCACAACTAAATTGGAATACATGCTTATGATTAGTTAATACTTGGATGCTTTATATTATTTATCTGCAAATGCCTATGCTATGATATTACATGAATTATCTTATCCATGCAACGCCCGTACATCCGCCCCTATGCCTACAGTATTTTAATCCTGCTGTCTACCGTAATCACAATCGCTGTCTTAATTCTGCGGCTGCTATTATTTCACTACTGTCTCTGCTATAAAACTGTTGCTACTGATAATCTGTCCCGAGCAAGTCTATTCACAGGTGCAGCTGATCTGACAAATCATCTGTTAAAGCTTATAAATATTCTTTGGCTCCCCTTGTATCGAATCAATAAATTTGGGTTTTACTTCCCTCGAAGACTGTTGCGATCCCCTATACTTGTGGGTCATCAGCCAGCTGGCGACGACGACGACTCAGAGGGGCGGTGTCCTCCTCCTCTTTGTCCTCTTTGTCATCGTGAACCAGCAGGAGAGGCATATGGGCATCACGTGGTGCGGAGGACGATGTCGAAGCCTTTCGCGTCAGGGAGGTTAGACCGCGGCGCCTTAAGTCTCTGACTCGGCCCTATCGGTTAGCACCCATCTCCGACGCGTGCAAAGAACGCCGGCTGCGACCGACTCTTTTGAGCGGCTCGCAGGCGGCGCCGAAGAAGAAGCCCTTGTGTACCTAGACGACCCAGGTGTGCGAGCCGAGGTTGGTGGAACCTCCTCTTTCAGGATTCCCCACTCATTGCACAGCGGGAGGCGAGCCAGCAGTAGATCCAAGTTGGGATCTCGAAAGAGAGGAACCACTACGTCCGGGAGAGGTTCGAGTTCCCTCGGACGACCCAAGAGCTCCAGCACCAGCCTGGACAGGTCCGCGACAGACAGGACTGAGCCCTTCTCGTGCCACATACGGCGGGGATCAATGATCCCCGTATATTGCCAAGGAACGGTACGGTGCTGAAGAGGAGCTATGGAGTGCTCGATGAACTGAGCAACCACATGATCCCCTTTCACACCCAAGTCCATGAGTTCCTGGATCCTAGCGTAGATGGGGGTTAGATCCGCGTCCTTCTGATCTAGGCTTCCCCAGTTGCTCCGCCGATTCGTCTCTATAGGGCCGGGGTTCATGGTTTCACTTATGCACTATATTTATAGGTTGTGGTGGACTACGGGACACTCTTGTTGACATAATTTGGTGCAACATGTTTATGTAAAGAAGATATTCATATGGGCATCATGTCCTAACATAGATATGTTATTTCTAACAACTCACTAATACTCCACTAGAAAGGGAATTAAATCAATCAATCTAGTACTAAGAAATAAATCCGAGTATAGCCTGAAGTTCTATGACATGAAGTTAAAATAAGAACTTGCTAGATCTAGTCATGGATACTTGGCATGGTCACTCCCAAGCACTCGGTAGCATGGTATTTTCTTTATCCCTAATGAGGCAACTAATTAAGGTAAACACCCAAGTGGATCACGAGATTTACTGTCCTTCCCATTAGCCACCCCCCGTTGATTCAACTAATGCACACGTTCCCCCTCACACGCCCTCATGAACATGCTTGATTAAAATAAGTAAATAAGAACGGGGTAAATAATATCTATATACTCATACAACTAAAACTGAAAACAATTGCAATCTCAAATATCAACTTATATAAAGATCCACCACATAGGTAATACAAAGATGACCATAATCATGTTAGGCAGCTCATACGGTGCTAATACAATGGAGTTCGAGAGAGAGAGAGATACAATAGCTACTTCCACAAACCCATAGTCCAGAGGTGGACTACCCCCTTCATCATGGTGACGATGGTGGAGTCATTGGAGAAGATGGAGACCACACCGGCAGAGCCCTGCCGGAGTTTTCCTCCTCCAATCTGCAGCTCCAGGCTCTTGTTTCATGGTTCTGTGTTTCTGCAGCGCTCTCTTCCAAAAGACGTTAAGGGACTATTTTTATAGTCGTTTTTAGCTCAAGACGGAGGCACGGGGACGGAGATCGACGACATCGGAGACTCGAGGGCTGAACGGGCAGGGCCCATGTGGCTAGCCTTCTAGGCCTCGTGTGGCATGCCCGTTCCCTCCTCGGTCTTCCTCTTTTGCGCATCCTTGGTTCGTACATCTTCTTCCTTCCAAATATTGGTTCCCATAAAATCCTAGGTCATTTGGACGTCGTTTGAGTCCCTGAAAGTTAAAAGATAGAAAAGGGGGTTTCTGTTCTGCAGGGTTAATTTCATAAAATTAGGGAAACTGTGAATTATTCCAAAAAATCATTATAAACATAAATATAACCCATATCTGATGCAAATAAGTTGGAATATCAAGTAATAAAGTGCAAAGTTCATGTATGCATTTTACATGCATTAACTAGTTGGAGCAAGGAGGGGTGGCTAATGGGTAAAGCTATATTCTTATTTAACTTCATGTCATAGACCGTAAAGCTGTACTCTGATTTATTCTTAAATACTACTCCCTCCGTTTTTTAATATAAGAACATCTTATATTAAAAAACGGAGGGAGTAGATTGCTTGGAGACCCCCTTTCTAGTGAAGTATAAGTGAGCTTGTTAGTAAAATAACATCTCTATGTTAGAACGTGATGCCCATATGAATGTTATCTTTACATAAACATGTTGCACCAATATTATGTCAACTAAAGTAGCCCCGTGTCCACCACAACTTATTGAGAGAGTGCATAAGTGAAACCATGAACCCGATCCATTGTTAAACATAAGAAAACACTTTCCAACGCATTTTAAGCACTTTCTATTTTCAGCCATTAAAAAATCCGAAAATACAAAAACACTTTTAATTCTTGCATTTACAAGCCAAAACCCAAAAGCACAATCTTTACTTGTTTTTATCATCCTTACATACTTAGTTTCATTGTTGCACTGCATTTTATTTTATTGCATTTTTATTTTAGTTTTACTAGTATATTCACCTTGTGCTTGACAACCACTTGGTTGAGTAGGGGGCACAAAACAAACTACATTTATTTTGTAGGTTGTTTGAAGAAGGACAAGAAGAAATCATTTTACACACAGCTCGCCAAGAGTTCGATATTTAAACTCTCGAGACACCTCGTGGGGGAAGGTTTTACTTGCTACAACACTCTACTCCTAGAGTCCCAATGAAAGAGTGTGTCACCTACACGCTCAACACTTACTAGGAAGAGAACAAAGGGAATGTCCTGTGGGAGAGGAAAACAGATTAAGGGAGTGAGCAAGGAGGAGAAAGAACCCAAGATTCAGATCTAGGAAGATTTAAAGGGAGGAATCATCGGCAGATCGCCAGACTACGGCAGAAACTTCCAGCTCATGATTCAGTAAGTGTGTTGATTTGGATACCCTTCATGTACTTTATTGATGTTTTCCTTTCTATGAGCTAGCATCCATATATATTATAGCGGATGAGATCGCAAGCTAAAACTATGTATTGGCATGGTGCTATCCCTGACGGGCGTGTTTGGTTACCCGACCAATTTTAGCCCTCACGTCTCCGTGGGCCAACCGGGAATGGCTCTGAAAAACCATGGCCTGAGCCATGTTGTGCAACCTGTTTGGTAGCCCACTAGTTAGTCCCATTTGGCTGGGAGCATAAATTCAAAGTGCTCATATTTGTTTGCCTAAATGAGTGTTTTAGCCACAATTCACTGTGTTTAGTTGCTCAGTTTTGTGGTTGTTCCGCTTACCTTGAACGTCAAGTGATGAGCTTACCATCCCACTGATGTTTAGGGGCTTCGGGATTACAGACTTAGGACATGCACAAATAGACAATGAAGCCCATCAGGACGACGATAATGAAATCTTTGATGCCACCACCTGTAATCAGTCCTCCTTATTTGCTCTCAGGCGTTTTCCTTGCACCATTTTTGCTGCTGTGAGGTTGGAGTTGGAGAGGTGATGTATGTAAAATACATACACGAACTTTGCATTATATTACATGATATTTCAATCATATTTGCATCATATAAGGGTTATATCATTGTTTTATATTGATTTTGGGAATATTTCATAGTTTCCCTATTTTCTGGAATCAACTCTGCACTGGTAGAAAACCATATTTTCTATATTTTGATGTTTCAGGACTCAAACGACGTCCAAATGACCTAATATTTGACGGGGATCATTTTTTGGAAGGAAGAAGGAGTAGGAGCCAAGGAAGCGCACGAAAGGAAGCCCGAGCACCAAAAAAGGTGGGCCCACGCGGCCAGATTCCTTGGCCGCATGGCCCCCCCCCCCTCTTTTGGCCCTTGAGGCTCCGATGCCGTCGATCTTCGTCTCCGTGCCTTCCACTTGACCTAAAAATGACTATAAAAATAGTCCCCCGACGGCTTTCGGAAGATAGCGCCGCATAAACACAGAAATCACGAAACAAAGACCTCGAGCTGCAGATTCGAGGGGGAAAACCCCAGCGGGGCGCTGCCGGCGTGGTCTCCATCTTCTCCAACGACTTCTCCACCATCTCCATGATGAAGAAGGAGAAGCCCACCCTTGGACTATGGGTTTGTGGAAGTAGCTTATGTATCTCTACTCTCATGTTCTTCACTAATTAGCACCGTATGAGCTGCTGAACATGATTACAGTCATCTATGTATTATCCTTTGTGGTGGATCTTTTATGAGTTAATATATGTTTGAGATTGCAATAGTTTTGTCTTAGTTATGGAAGTAGATGCATATTATGTACCCCGTTCTTGTTTACTTGTTTTGATCCAACATGTGTATGAGAGCGTGTGAGGGGGAACGTGTGCATTAGATGGAGTAATGGGGGTGGCTAGTAGGGAAAGCTGACAACTGAAATCTCGCGATCCACTTAGGTTTTTACCTTACTTTGTTACCTCATTAGGGATAAATAAAATACCATGCCACGGGGGATGTTGGGTGTGACCATGCCACTTCTCCATGACTAGATCTAGGATGTTCTTATTTTAACTTCATGTCATAGACTATACTCTAATTTATCTTAATACTAGGGTGCTTTGATTTATTTCACATCTTAGTGGAGTATAAGAGAGATTAATAACCAAAACATATCTATGTTAGGACGTGATGCCCATATAATTATAACTTGTCATGAAACATTGTTGCAATCAATTATGTCAATTCTAGTGTTCCATTATCTACCACTTTATTAAAGAGAGAGTGCATTTGTGAAACCATGATCCCCGGTCCATTTTTAATCATAAGAAACACCTTTCCAACACTTTATATTCACTTTTCATTTTCAGCCATTTAAAAATCCGAAAATACAAAAACACTTTCATTACTTGCATTTATTATACAAAACCCAAAAATATCATCCATTATTGTTTTCATCATCCTTGCATATTTATTTACCATAATTGCATTACCAAACCATTTTCTAGCACCGTTGCACTATCATCCATATCATTGCATATTTATTTCGTGTTTTGCATTTATTTTATTTTCATATCTTACTCACACCTTGTGCTTGACAACCACTTGGTTAGGTTGAAGGCACAAAACAATTTGCTTTGTTTTGCAGGTCTCATAAGAGAAGGACAAGAAGATAAATCATTCACACACAGTTCCCCGAGAGTTCGATTAAACCCTCGAGTCACCCTCGTGGGGAAAATATTCTTCCTATACTATACACTCTGCACTTGGAGTATCAACCTAACTCATATTCTTTTGACGCAGGTATCATCCACGTCACTAGGAGTCATCAAGAGGGAGCTCTTCTAGATTGGCCATGTAGAAGGGGTTTTGTGCCTCCTTTAGAGTCTCATACCTTTTACATCGTTGGTTGAGGATATTCTCCACCTGAGCCGAGTAAGAGTTCCAGCTGGTGTTGATTTCTGGATTCCTGCCTTTGAACACCACATACCACTACAAGAGAGAACATGAAGATTAGAACTTGCAAAACTAGCAGCATATGATCACAAGGTGGAGAAGAAACATAAGAAAATCATGCATTGATCATCATATACTAACACTACAAGCAGCAAATTGTTCGATGCCTAGCTAGTATGGTGTCAACCTAGCACCACATCAAAAGAGGGTGTAATACTACCACCACCGTGTGAGGGGTTAGAACATGTACCACCTCAATTACCCTTGAGGGGTTAGCACATGTACGATCCCAAGTACCCAAAATATACATGCCATAAGATGTTTTGTTGTCCTAGCTATCCAGAAATATATATCATAATATCATCATATCATCATCATCATCATCAAGCATGCTTGCACCGCCACCACCTGCACTACTGGTAGTACTGCTTGGTCAGGTTAGTGTGGAGCCACAACATACAGTGCTCTTTGGCCATCTGAACGAAGCCCTGACCTTGTGCCTTATTGTCAAGGAGGTGGCTAAGAGCAACCATCTTGGCGGAGTCACTAAAAGTTCCCTTGGTGGTCATGACATCGTCGTAGAGGCCGGGGTGGACGTCCACAGGCACGCTCTCTCTGATGGCGGCTGCCACCTTCCGGTCGGCCTCGGTCATGTTGGTGAAGACGAGAACCTCCTCATCCACCAAGGCACCCCTCTTCCTCTTCTTCTCCCCTCTTTCAGCTGGCTTTGGTGCATTGTCATCGCCCTTCACGACTTGGTAGTCAGAAACACCATCAAGGTGGATGGTTTTCGACTCCTGCGTGTCTTGATCCTCAGCCGACGTACCTAGAGGCTTAGTGGACCATGGCATGCCTTCCCGTGGCAAGGCCGAAGGAGAAGATGGTTTGCATCTGCTCGTAGTCTGGATGGGCTTGTTAAGGAACTCAACGTCCTTGGGGTGATCCTACAGACGAAAAACAGTTCGACAGTTAGTGATTGATAGTTAGATAGTGGGGATTTGTGCACAATGTTAAACAGTTTGCTAACCAAGACGTGGCCTCTTAAGTGCTCGATCTCTAAGATGATGATGGGACTATCCTCATCCCAGTGTGCACCACTTAGGTCCTTGAGCTTTGACACAGCTTGGCAACTGATTTTAGCAGCACCTCCTTGAACCCCTTGTCAATCCTCACCCCGGAGGCGATGAGCTCGCACATCTTGTTCAACATGAAAGATGGACAGAAAGCTGCCATTTTCACTTTCGCCACCACCAAATCAAGCGTGTGCACCAGCACATAGGGCATGCTATGCACCTCATACAACTCCATCTCCTGCGTTTCCAGCACCTCCTCCTCAGACTCTGGGACAAGAGAGAGAACGAGCTGCCTCTCATCTTTGGCCAGAGATTGGCTAAAAACGAAGAGTATCATCTCCTAGAAAGGTTAGAACGAAGACTAAGAGATCTGAGGACAATTAACAATCTACACCGTCAAGTAAACAACATGATTCGAAGCACCAAAGACGATCTAGACATGCTCAAAGTTCATCGATAGCTCACAAATCTACAACATGGTACGCCAAGCTAACAACTAGTCACGAATCTAAACATGTTTAAAGCTCATCGGGGCCTAAAGATCTACTCCATAAAACCAAGATCTAAACTAGAAGACGTAGGGTTTGATTGTGCTTACCGTCATCGTAGCGTGCCCGAATGGTCTCTGCTCGAACAGATCGACAAAGAAGAAGCCCTCCGCCGCGCACCCTCAACCACCCACGCTCGGAGTTAAAGGTGGCGCCGCTTAACTGGTCCCATCGATGAAGCTTCCTTGTCGACGAAGAGCTCGAAAAGGGGGGAAATGGTGGCAAGAGCTTGGGTGGTGATAGGAGGTGAAATAAGGGTGGGAAAAGATTGGACGATGAGCGAAATTTCTCCTACCAATTTCACGCGAGCGCTCGTGCGCACACGACCGGCCACCATCAGCAGAGGCTGCACGAGCTCGGCTCCATGTTCCTGTATTTTGCCTTGCCGGAGGATGGCTCAATGGGAACGGAAAAATCAGGCGTTCGTGTTGGGGCTGGCCCCGGGTGCTTTAAGGTTCGTAGGCGTGCAGGAATATAGAACGGTTCAGGAAAGCAAACAGGCCCAAAACTCATCTCTGGAGATTGCATGGGTAGTCTGCAAGCAACCAAACACACCTGGCATTGCATCAACTGTGGTGGCCAGTATTTTTAGTTTTACCCATATGTTAACACAAATCATGGGTTCCTGTAAAAAAAAGCTACTCGCAAAACAAAACAAAACAAAATAGCACAATTCTCATAATTAAACAAAAGGTAAGTCAGAGACGAATTCACAACACAAGAATACCCTAAAAGAATATACATAACTATACAGTTATTCACATCGAATGTAACAGAAATGGGATATACATGGTGTTGGTGTTGTTCGTTGTTATCAGTCCATCTGTGTCCCAGCATAATTCTCCAATCCTATAGTCCTATACAACCCTAGAAAGAATGAATTTCAATCTCTCGTGACGTGCCTTTGGGAGGGCAAAGAAATTATTCCCAACCCAGCCAACAAAAAAATGGGAGAGAAAACCAACCAACCTATCTAAGAAAGAATGATGATTTACATGGCACAACAGGACTGCAAGGATAGAGAGCAGAAGGGAAAACCTTGGTTGAATTTACAACATTGATGTGGAAGAATACAGAGATCTCCCAGCGCAGATCAGCAGAATATGCTAACCCATGGAACAGGCCACTCGATCAACTCTTCAAGAACTGGAAGGTAGGTATTGCGACAAGTTCCAACGGTGGGGCCACATTCTGAAATTCCTTAGCATCCATGGAATCTGCTATCTCCTCAAGTGATATCGGCATGCTGTTATGCAAAAAAAAAAAAAAACAGCGGTTAGCATATACTTTGAAGTATGCTGGACATAGTAAAATAACATGTACCTTATTTCCTCATCAAGTAAGAAGGTGCTCTCTGAAGCCTTATGGGCCGATTCCTCTGTCATCAACGTTCTCATCTCATCAAGAACCTACAGCAAATCAATGAGCCCCCAGTTTTAGTTCTCTACCCTATGTTTTACAAATGGATGAAAGGTAATTAAAAAAAGTAAACCAGGAAAACAAGAAAAAAATGTGCAAGTGCTTTTGGAGTGATATTCAATATATTCAAAACTTTGAAGTGGCAGTTAATACCAATACAAACTTCTAATCGGTACCTTCTCAGATATTTGTGTTTGCAGGAATGGTCCTAATTACTCCCTTCATTTCAAAATAAAAGGCCCATAGATTAACAATTGTTTCTCTCTTTCACTCCCATTTACTCCCTCCGTTCCTAAATGTAAGATGTTTTAGGTGTTTCACACATTGTCTAGATGCACACTAGACTGAGTGAACATGCCCATTAAAATATGTCTACATACATTTGTATATATGTGAATGTTGACAAATGCTAAAAAACTTATATTTAGGAATGGAGGGAGTATGTTCTATCTCTCATCATCATTTATGGTTAACATGCATACTAATTGTCTCTCACATTTCCCATACAATAACATCATGGCTACCATGGTCATTTTCCACCATTAAAAATGTCTCCATGATCCCTGTGCAGGAGGTGTGGCAGACCAAGATATGCTGGAAGGAACCGAGATCCTACCAGGTCTAGCACGTAGATTGTATGGGTGGAAGTGAGGGCGGCGAGGTTGGAGGCGCGGCTGCCGGCGACTTGGCGCCGTGGTCGCGAGGAGGGAGGGAGGCGGCGTCTCGGCTGGGGCGGCGGCTAGGGTTTAGATATCCCGTCTCCTGAGGGAGACGGCAACAAATATGTTTTATTGCGAACTCAAAACATAGGGATTACATGTGTTTATATAATAGGCTAGCTACTCAAAACCCTAGATAACTTGGGCCAAGCCCTAAACTGGCCCACTATTGGGCCTCTTCCGGCTGTGCTGCAGTCCGTTCATAACATTTCTCCCCGCCTGCGCAAACAGCTCGTCGTCGAGCTGCAATTCTGGGAACTACTGGCGGCTCACCCCGGAACGGCGTCGGCCTTGGAGACGGCCGCGTCGGCCAGCCCAGCTGCGACGACCTCCGCCGCAACGTCGTCTATGGTCTCCAAGTAGAACAGGCGTGGGCAAACGTGGCCCGGGACGTAGGGTTCGTCGCAGTTGAAGCACAGCCCTTTACGATGGCGCTCGAGCTGTTCGGCCGTGGTCAGCCGACGGAACGGCCGCGTCGCTGCTGGATCAGAGGGCCCCACAGGAGTTAGGGCCGTGAGCGCCTGGCCTGATGGTGTCGGTGGAGGGCGGGAGAGCGGCCGCACGCCGCTGACCGGAAAGGCCTGCTGCATGGCCAGCGCCTGCTGCTCTCCCGGTGGCGCCTGCTGCAACGCCTGGGCGCGACGCTCATATGCGCGGGCATAGTGCATGGCCGTTTGGAGGTCCTGGGGGCCCTGGAGCTCGACGTCCACCCGGATGTGATCCGGAAGGGCACCAACGAAGAGCTCGGCCCGCTGCTGCCTTGTCACACCGGGCGCATGGCATGCGAGGGCCTGGAAACGGTCGGCGAAGTCCTGTACCGTGGAGTTGAAGGGAAGACGGCCGAGCTCGGCCAGTCGGCTCCCACGGATCGGTGGCCCGAAACGCAGTAAGCATAGCTCGTGGAAGCACTCCCAGGGGGGCATGCCGCGCTCGTCCTGCTCGAGGGCGTAGTACCACGTCTGTGCGGCGCCCCGGAGATGATACGAGGCAAGCCAGGTGCGGTCCGACGCGAGGGTACGCTGCCCGCGAAAGAACTGCTCGCACTGGTTGAGCCAGTTGAGGGGGTCCTCCGTACCGTCGTAGGTGGCGAAGTCGATCTTGGCGAACCGCGGGGGCGGCTGTGTAGGGCCGCCATGGCCGGGTTGCTCGACGCGGGCCGCATGGGATCCGGCAAAGCTCAACGTGGCGCCGGACATGAGGGTGGGCGCCGACGGGTCTCCGGCCGTAGTGTAGACTGGCGAGGGCGACGATGCGGTCAGCCAAGCCGGCAGCGGCGAGGGCGACGGAGGGAACCGGACTTGGTGGATGGGGACGCCTCCTGGGTGGGCGGCACCGGCTCGGCGCTGAGTGGCGGCTGCCATGGCTGCCATGGCAGGGAGGCCGTGGGCGGCGGTTGCAGCTGCAGCCCTGGGAAGACCGCGGCGGTCGCCGGAAACGGCGAGGACCACGGCAGGACCGGCGGCCTGGTGATGGGGGTCGACGGCGGCGGTTGCGGGGGGCCGTAGGGCCCAACCAAGAACTGGCGAATCCCATGAACCGCGGTGACGAGGTCGTTGAGGACGGCCGTCATCTCCGCAGGGGTGTAGACGGCGGTGACCACCGCGGGGGAGGAAGCCGGCGTGGTGGCGACGGCCGTAGTGGAGGTGACGACGGTGGGCATCTGATACCAAATTGGAAGGAACCGAGATCCTACCAGGTCTAGCACGTAGATTGTATGGGTGGAAGTGAGGGCGGCGAGGCTGGAGGCGCGGCTGCCGGCGACTTGGGCGCCGTGGCCGCGAGGAGGGAGGGAGGCGGCGGCTCGGCTGGGGCGGCGGCTAGGGTTTAGATATCCCGTCTCCTGAGGGAGACGGCAACAAATATGTTTTATTGCGTACTCAAAACGTAGGGATTACATGTGTTTATATAAATAATAGGCTAGCTACTCAAAACCCTAGATAACTGGCCAAGCCCTAAACTGGCCCACTATTGGGCCTCTTCCGGCTGTGCTGCAGCCCGTTCATAACATATGCCTTATAGAATGAAATGGAGGGAGCGTATCGAAGTTGCGCATAGAATTTTGTGCAGCTATATTTGACTACTATTTACATATCACAAAGACTGATATATAAATCCAGGTGAGAATGGCAGGAACTGGTAGCAGTATAGATGTAAATTGTGTTTTTATGGCTGTGCTGCCCATGGCGAAGTGCAACTTTGACCTGGATGGAATTCTACATGCAAAGCAAAAGAGAATGCGCAGGTTGTGCTGAGTTCGGTTATCTAATACTCCCTTCGTTCTTCAATGTAAGATGTTTTAGCATTTTTTGCCCATATGAACCTTGCACTAAAACATGTCTAGATACGTGTGAGCCAAAAAAGGCTAAGCATCTTACATTTAGGAATAGAGGGAGAATTAAGTAGCAGGATGGAAATTTTAGCAATTTGGGGTGCTTTGAGAAGTAGGAATTGGACCCAAAAAAATATGGATAAACAATGGAACTGTGTTTTGTTATATAAATAACTAACACATTGAGTAGACAAAGAAGGACAGCTTTAGTCATTATCTTTTGAACATGAAAGTATCAGACGTTCTCCACTTACCTCTTCAGATACACTCTCGGTGTTGTATTTGTCATCCCAGTACTGGGTGCATATTTTGTAGAGCTGCTGGACACTTAGCACCTGCATAGTAGCAGAGTGGATGCGATGTCCAATTATTTGTTCCTGCATATGCGACACACGCACACGCACACGCACACACACACACATATATACAGAGGGAGGGAAATAACTTACTGGGCAGAGATCATTGACTATCTCATCATATGAAATCCTGAACTTCTTAAATATGACCTGCAAAACAACAAAAAAATGAGTTGTGTCACAAACTCCAAGAAAAACGTGGAAAAAATACAAACATCTACTGACATTTCAGGTTTATCACAAATACAAGAAAATAAACTAATAATATGGTCAATTAGGTTTGCTGGCTAGGATGACCCGCCAAAGGTTTATACTGCCCTAATATAGAATTCTGGGTTTGGTTTGCACAAGCTTAAAAAAACATTGCTCCGGTAGCAAAACGGATTTGAAAAATGTCCTACTTAATTGAGAAGTTTATACCATCTTCCGACAAACACCATATAATTAATTAAACTAAAGCCTATTACAGAAGATTGAAACGTTGATATCTTTCCTTTTTCCCCCACTAAACAATGCAGGTTGGTTACATCCTAGAAAACTAGTATGTTGAACTAAATCCTAGTTGCAGGTACAGTATAGGGTTCAACATCTTGGACTAAGGCCATATACAGACTGGATTTATCCTATAATATGTTTTACGCTGACCATAATTGAAAGTGCACATCAATCCCCGAAACTCTCTTTGGCTCCCGAGCTCCAGTGATCTCTTTACTTTGAAATATTCGGAAATCCTATTTCAAGTTTCAAAAAATTCTGAAGAAAATTATGCATTTAGTCAACGATGTATCCTACAAGCATAAAACTGCTCACTAAATTCTTTAAATTTAGGGATATACAAAAAATGACAAAATCTGATGAATGTTGGAACTTTGAAAATATGCACCTGTTTACCATAATTTAATCTACACCTTCTTCATTTTTGTATAGTTCAGAATACAAAGTATCTCAAATAAGATTTTGCACGCTTTTAGGATATATCGTTGAGTACATCCACAAATTTTTTTTTAATAAAACTTGGAAACATGATTTTCAAAATTTAAAAAATAAAGGGATCACTGGAGCCTGGGAGCCAGAAATCTCTACTCCATTATCCCTTGTTCTTTCTTTAACAGTTTAGTTCTAGTAACAGGTTTCGTAATTTTTTGTTTTTTTGCGGGACAGCTTTCATAATTTGACTTACCATATGCAACTTACCGCAACACAAGTTAAGGATAGGAACTGACAGTATTTAGGAAATGACCTAGTAAGTAATCAGTGGAGCTAAAATAAAAGCATGCATCTATGTAACATACCAAGAAACCAACAGCTTGCCGTATGTGCGTGAGTTCATCCAATGCAGATCCTGCATACTGTTAGCATTGGACAGTTAGGTGGGACCAAGTGAAGAGAAAAATGGGCAATATATCTTATATTTTTGTGATTGTAACCAATAACACAACTGGATTAATGCCAATAAGGCACCTTACTAGAATCTCAGATATATGCTGCAGTCACATATGATTACCTCTGGCTTCACTTCCCCACACCACATCTCTAGTTTTGCCAACCCTTGTTTTACATATTCTCCATTGCTAAAAGAGCAGCACTCATGACGCACAAGAAGACTGCAGAGCAGTGCATTGACAGAACAACCAATTTAGCATTGGAAAGAAAATGGCAAAGCTAATGGTAGAATCAGCAGACAATTACCTATTGAAAAGTTGAGCATTGATAAATGAGAATATCTGCGTAAATATCTTCCGAATAAAAATAACAGGGACCTAAAATTTAAACACATGTTAAGACCAGTATCCACTAGTTGCAAGGATAGTTTGTGTAGGAAATAGTAAGCACTTACACAATTTTCTCGCAAGATATTCAAGAGTTCAGTCAAATTGTCAACTATTGTCTGCCAATAGCTACCTTGATTTGAAAATGAACGCCCCCTCAAACTTGATGATGCAAATGAGCGCCCTCTTACACCTTTCATAATTCTTGGGACCTACGGTTCCAACATAATCAAAATACTAACCCTAAAAGGCAACCAGTAAAACAAGCACTTGCAGGCTAAGGGATCGAGACAGTTAAATGTTTAATGTAACAAAGGACAGCCTAGTCAACAGATAATAGACTTAGTGAAACAAAGATGTGCATCATGATGTCCTATACCAAGTCTTCTCACTGGTCGTTTAACCGACCAAAGATCACATGACAAGATACCTGAATAGCATGCAAGAGCAATGAAGATAGTTCTTTCTTCACATTGTCACGGATCATCCCATATAAGCCTTCCACAAATGCTGTAAGTTGCTGTTTGAAAAGAAATGCAGGATACTTGGCCTCTATTTGACGCACGAGATCCATATCAACGGTGATGGTTGAAGATCGGAATACCTGACCACATAACACCAGCAGAACACATAGTGATCAAGTACTGACAAATCATCTGATCACGGGAAGAAGTAAACAGTTGCAAACCATGCCATGCAGTCCGGGCACGTCTGACTCATTTATACTGAAAACAATATATAAGTATTAACTGGCAAAAGTGTATTACTATGCTCAGAATCGTCACAAAGATAATTCTACAGTAATATCTCTAACAGTGGACCAATGAATATCCATTTGGTAAGTTAAGATACTTTCTCCATACGAAAGTCTATTCTATGTCAGAGATTCAGAGGTCAAATTTGAAAGAATTGGACTGCATACATCTAAAACATCACTCACTGAAGTACAGATGCAGATGTAACTATTAGTTGCCAAGAACACACTCAAGACCTTTCATTCACAATTAATTATACCCCTCTCAATAATTGGTTTCCCTAATAATATAACAATGTAGATGAAATCACCAAATATAATATTATGGAGGTAGTCTCAACAAAAAATGCACTAAGAGCATCTCCAACAGGCATTGTAAAAGTGCTGCAAGTTGTAAAAAGCCGCTAATTTAGCGTGGGGGAGGCACAAAAAGGCGCACCAGCACTGCAAAATAGGGCGCGCTGTAAACAAAATCAGCGTGCGGCATATTGAGGCATATTTTGGGTGCCCTCTACCGCCCGCTGGAAAACCACGAGCCCCGCGTTAAGCTCCAACCGTTGGCCTGAAAACTCCGCGCGCCCCCTCTTCCGCTGGCCTCGCCCCACCACCGGCGATGGACGGCTACTCCTACGTCCCCCCCGACCCCTCCCTACTCCACCCCCGCCGGCACCGCTGCAAACCCTAGTGCCGGGGTCCCAACAGCTTCCCCCGGCGGAGCACAACTCTAGCGCCGGGATCGCCCGCTGCCTCTTTGTCGCGCAAGGCCGACTGCACAGGGCAGGACCGCACAGCCGCCACCCAATGCGAAGGCACGAACAGCCGTCTCCAAGCGCTCAACGGCTGTGGCGGTGACCAGCCAAAAGAAGCCCGAGGCGGCTCGGCGCGTCAAACCTGCGGCCGCGGGCGCCTCCACCGTGCTATCCAGCCTCCTCCACCTCTGCCGCCTAGCGCCACCGGAGTTTGGTGCGCCGCCGGCTGCGCCAAACGTGTTCGATAAAATGACCATAAGGTAAAATTCCATTCTTTTTTGTTGTTGTTTTGACATAGATGAGTAGACACGCACATGTTGACGTGTGCCTGTTTGTCTTGATGATGGGGCTTATTTGTCAACTATGAATGTTGGATCAAATGACCATGGGTCTCAAACACATCAACAAGAGGAAGACTTTGAAGTGGATGAGAATGGTGAGGGCTTGATCGATGCACCGAGAGGAAGGTCCGCCAACTACACGGTGGATGAAGACATTTTGCTATGCAAGACATGGTGCAATGTGGGCATGGATGCGACTGTTGGCATGGACCAAACAAGAGATACCTATTGGGTTCAGATGAAGGAGTTCTTTGACAAGAACAACAAGAGTGGAATTGAGCGCACCAATAGGTCTATTCATTCTCGTTGGTCAGTTATATCATCGGATTGCCAAAAGTGGGCGGCGGTGTTGGCAGCGGTGGATAGGATGAACCCAAGTGGCACAAATGATAGAGATAGGGTAAGTGTTATTTCTTCCATGTGCATACTTATTTGTTCTCCATGACATATGTGTTTCCCATGACTTATGTGTGCTCTAAATTGTTAATGTAGCTCAACATTGTCCAAAATCTATTCAAAGGAGATGGGAAGCCGAACAAGGGCAAGATGGTGCAAGGAAAGTCATTTGTCTTGGCTCATTGTTACAAGGAGCTTGAGAATGACGAGAAATGGAAGAACCGTGATGTCTTGGACGTGCCAAAGATGAAGCAAGGGAAGCCAACTATGGAGGCCACACTCACGGATGATGATGAAGCATCAAGTGACGCTGTCAAGATAAGCCCTACTTCTAACTCCGTTGCAAGACAAAAAGACCAATTGGAAGGAGATAAGCAAAAGAAAACAAAGGAAAGAAGGTCGAAGATGATGACATAAAGAAAGCTATGGAGGCTATTGTGAATGCAAAATAGGAAGCAAACAAGGATAGGAAGCAAGCTAGGGGCAAAGAATTGGAGGAGAAGGAAGGTGGCATTGGAGGAGAAGAAGGTGGGCATAGAAGAAAATGCCCACCTCGTGGAGTATGAGAAAAATCTCTTCTTCATGGACACCTCCAACCTCGATGATAGACAAGAGGAATACATAAACCTTTATCATGATCGAGTCTTGGCTCAGAAAAGAATGATGGGAACTTACATGGGAAGCATGGGAGCACCTATGGGTGGATATAGAGGCATGATGAGTGGCATGAGTTGGAGGATTGGGAGAACCTATGGGTGGATATGGAGGCATGATGAGTGCACATCCGACCTTCAATGGAGGCATGGGTGGCATGGGAGCACCTCCCGGTGACATTGGAGGCATGGGTGGCATTGGAGGCATGGATGGCATGGGAGCACCTCCGGCCTTCAATGAAGGCATGGGTGGCACTGGAGGCATGAGTGGTATGGGAGGATGGGTGGCATTGGAGGCATGGCTTCCATGGTTGCTCCCATGCCCTCTATGAAAGATGTCTTCGGAGATTCCACGGTTAATGCCACTAGTGCAAACACCGCGCATTTTTTCAATGAAGCTGAACCGTAAGATGGAGATGGCGAAGACGAAGAGAAATACGATGAAGCATGAATATTGATGTTTCATGTGTTTGTGTGGACTTTATTTGTTATGAACTTGCTTGTGTTGAATTGCTTTTGAACTATGTCGTGGATTTGAAATATGCTATGTTGGTCAAGTCATGATGTTGAATTTATGTTGAGTTTTCATGTGTTTGTTTGATCTATTTGTTATGTGTTTTTTATGGTGGCAAGCGGCAGCCGTTCATGCTCGCTGCATTTTAGCGCGCCTGGTAAAGCACTGCTTGCCGCGCGCTGCAAAATAGTGCGCCTGAAAATGCTGGCCACTGCTGCGCGCACTAAAACTGCTAATTAAGCGTTGTTATACTCTTTTAGCGCATGCAAAAATACAGTACCTGTTGGAGATGCTCTAACATTATTTCACCTGGCGACCATTCAGGTACATAAGTGATAAAACCAGTCTCTTAAAAGCAACATCTTAAAAATGAAAAGAATTAGTATTGATTATTTAGAACACAGATTACTCAAAATTCCAAGGACTACTAGGCCCAAATGGTACATCTGCAGCTCCTAGAGTAAGCAATGAAACATACCATTCTCCCAAGGAACGATGACTGAGTCTGTGGTCTTTTCTGTGGAGTGTTTCCGGATGAGCCAACAGCTCTTAGGCTCTTTTGTAGTATAATCAATAAAGTTGATGAGTTGGACAGCCAGTATGCAAGATCCTCATTGCTATCATGATACTGAAATACAACATGACGTCATTCCTTTTAAGAATATATTGATTAAACTGATAAAGATGCAACAGCAACAAATTTTCTTGTAAAACAAGTCAAAGTAAAAAAAGGATCAACATGAGGAGAGAATACCTGCATTGCAGAACCAAATATTTGAATAAGCCTATCAAAAACAGATGTTTTTTCTGTTTCAAATATCTTCCAATGAACAAGACATTTGTATATGGTTATTGCAGCAACTGGCTTTCCTTCGCTAAAGCCAATGTTTTCAGTAACACAATTTATAAGTGCATCAACACTCTCCTGCAGAAAGAAGAAGGGCAACACCAACAATCATAAAAGTACATTTTTTACGTCACTACATTGTTTAAACATTCAAATATAGAAAATGTTACGTACATGCTGCCTCTCGGAAAAGGATGCCCTCGGCTCTGCAAAGTTCCCATAATCCTTGGGTGCTCGAGGAGTGCCATGAGGTGTCTGGGTAGAAATGACCAATTTAGATTCAAACATAAAATCAACAGTGATGTGATTGAACATATTGCATAAGATAATTGCTTCTGACCATCTGTTCCTCACTGCGTGCGCTGCCATTAGTCAAATTCTGCAAAGATGGATGGCACACGAAGTACGTCAGTAACAAAAATGTGAAACACGTGCAAATGGAAGAAAGAAAAACCTGCAGACCTAGTTTGTGTTCAAAACTTGCATGTAAACAATAAGAAGTGCTATCAGGGAACAAGGTTGGGGTGCGCAGAGGCAGGGTCAGACATATAGAGACCACTTACAGATTTAGGAGATGCGCTCTCAGATATTGTTCTCATAGGAGAGTGCAACAGTGCCTGCTGCCGGAGAAGTTGATTTTCAGCTTCCATATTAGTAAGCTTTTCTTGAAAACTGCCAGTCACAAAAATATGTAAGGTCATTAGCAAATAAACAAACTAACAAAATTTGCCAACATTAGGTTAACCTTAGCATTGTGTTGGTCAGTCCATTTATCTTTGACTCTGCATCCGTAGCTTTCTCTAGCCACTCTTCTCTGGCTTTCTTCATTTCTTCGAACTTCTGTTCTGTCTCATCAATTTTTATCTCGAGAGAAACCACCAGTGTCTATAAGTATTCGAGAAAATTATTTAGTCATTCGCTAGGAATAATATAAATATGAAATGAATTGATAATGCCACTAGCACTAGGTTCACTGAAAGGGACAAAAAAAGTTTGAAAAGATATTTAATCAGCATTGCTCACTTAGTTACTTGTTAAGTTAGTTTTCTTCAAGCAAATCACACAGGGAAAGAATGAGTATTTCATCATGGCCTTTTTGGTAATAATTGAGTAGGTTACAACGGTTTCTTAGGCGTTGAGTTAGTCAGTATAAATATGGGTGTATGAAGCCATGCTGCGGCAGGACAGATAACTGGAGAAAAATGCTCATTCACATAAAGCACCAAGGATTAGCTATTTTTAGAATGGATCCAAAGTCAACCACTTTAACGGATTAAAACATAAATTTAGACAGTGTAATTGTTCTCAGTTTTTCGTTTTTCAACTGAAGTGACCAAGTTAATTTACATCATTGGCATTCAAGCCTACCCCAACTTTTCAGCGTTTTTGGTTTCCATATGTTTCTGTATTGATCTAGCCTACCCCAACTTGCTTGGGACAAAAGACTTTGATGATGTGGTTGTTGCTATTGTGACTTTCAACCCTAATACCATGATTTATCCCAAAAACGATAAAGTATTTTGTTAGCTCCAACAGAATGGTTTTGCCTATGTCATTAGGACCTAACAAGTGGCACTATTACCATACTGGGATAATGTTTTTACACTGGTCAAGGTAGCAGCACCATACCAGCTGGAAGATCATCATGCTTGGGGGGGGCATATTTGTGGGTTTTGATGACCCTGTTAGGCTATGAAATATTGCACTCTCTGAATAAAACTTCAACTCTCAACACATATGTGATATTGGCCTGCCATTGTATGTTCGACCCACGATGAAGGGTTTTGCAAATTACCAACCCATAAGAGTGGACCGACTAACATGATAAATCGATTGCAGTGAAAATAAAAATGATTCTGTCACCTTAAGCTTCGCATTTTCAGCAGTAAGCTCATCAACAAGAGTTGTATCAACATGGATCTCTGGAACAGAGACAGCGTTGTCCAATGCTGCTTTTGCATTTTCCTGTTCCCTTCTTAGTAAATCTTTTGTCTCCCTGGACTGGAATTGCAGTTCCTGCAACAGCTGTTGCAACTTCTTATTTTCTTGTGTCTTGGCTTCTTCCATGTCAGTCTGCAGGCCAGAAAAATGCATAAGGTACTATCGTATTTGCATAAAGATTTTAAAGTGAAACTAGGTTGTGCCAACACTACTATCGTATTTGCATAGTTACAAGTTAATCTAATTCCATTGTTTATTAGGTTTACAAGACAACTGTGAAGTTTTAGTTTTCTGCTATAACGTAGTACTATTATTTCTACCATAGAACAGTCACCATGACCGTCACATCAGATGCAAACAGTGACCACAGCCAGTGTAAAGACTAATTGCAGCTGACTCCAAAATGGACTGGAAGGAAATTACATTCCTCTAGCAGTTCACGGTACAGAAATATGAGAATGATTGCAATACAAAAACACACATTTAAATGCATTCACGTGTTCAAGCGACTGAGAGCAGCCTGTGGAGATGCAAAAGTCGGTAATCATTAGTAAGTTGTAAGACCAAGAGTGGCCGTGATAAAGTATCACTATAAAACAATAATTGCAGTTCACTCCAAAATGGACTGGAAAGAACCTAGGTCAATTCAGGAAATTCCTAGTAATACATAAGAGGACAATCAAATAATGCAAATACCCACTTAAATCCATTCATGTGTCCAAGCAGCTACATGCTTGTCTAGATGTAGAAGTTAGTAATGACTAAATATGGGCATGCAACACAACATTATATAGCATGAAAGTCAGAACAATGTTCATGAAGTACAGCATAATTTGGAACTGTATTAACTTCAACAATCTTGTAGAAAAGTGCCTATTGTTTTTGTGCTACTTCTAATGTTACCTATTTTCGTTTCATCTATTAAAAATGCACCAGTTGTGAAATTCAAAGTTCTGGGGAAGAACAGAGAAACACAATAATGCAGATACAGGGAATTACTTAGTATGCTTTCGAAACACATTGACTGAGTTTAGACACTCTTGGTACCCAAACTTATTCCGTGTTCTCAAGTACACCCTGAACTATCAAAATGCGTATTAGCTCCCTAATTCCGTGTGACTAACTTCCCAAAAGCATCCAATGTGCTGATTCGCCTATATGGTGTCCAACCTGGCCGCAAAAAATTGCAAATAACGTCCTCCATTCTTTTATGTTACTTAAGAACACGGGATAAGTTCGACGCCCGCACTAAATCACCTCGATAAGAAGACAAGATAAAAAAGCTACGACTGCATTGTACTTGTCATGAGATTAGAAACTACTGACAGATTTATCATGGTGTTTCCAGTTAAGGGGCCTGGACGTTGGGTTCTAAAAATTTACCCCAACTACATCAAAACAGAAAGCCCCTCCAAAATGTTCAAAGAAAACGTCTGAATGGTCAGTTATATCAACAGCATGCCGTCCATGAATAGTACAATGGTTAGTACAATGGTTATGTGTATTCAACAGCCAATAGTTTATAAAAGGAATTCCTTCCATTTGAACATTGATATAACTTATTGCGAATCATATATAGTATGTATGAATAATAGCATATGCTACATCATACATAGGAATGTCAATGGTAAAACTGTGAAGTACAGTAGCCCAGTAGTTTACCCTCATGCGTTTTTCCAGTTGCAAACGCCAAGTGAGTTCCTCAACTTGCTTCTCTAACTTATTCTTGGCAGCTTGCAGAGCCCCACTTTCTTTTGCAGCCTACAAGTAGTAAAGAAGGCAGGATGTCAATAGACCAAAGTGTATTTAACTCTTATCTATATGCTTACTGATCATCCAGACTTCGAGAGTACCAGTAATGTGACAGCTGTATACTTATGGCCATTAAGTGAGCTTGCAAGGAACAGAGGTTCAGGAACAATTATGAAGCTAGCATGGTAATATTTGTTTTTATCTACAGGAGTTTAACAATGGTAAATAAAACCTATTAATGGAGAAGAATCAACATAGGTTAACGAAGCCATAGGTTGCAGTAGCACTGTTGTAGTTTTCAGACTTTCAAATAGAATTGCCACATAATGGATTGACCAAGTCTAAATTCCTGTGACCAACACCAATTCGTAATGAGCAGTGGAAGCATGGCATGTCGCTAGAGATAAATCAAGGCCAGTGTTAACTTGAAAATGCATTAAATGGTTCATGATTGATCTCTTATGACATAAGAGGATTAAGAATCAAATAATAATGTAATAACAGGACAAAGAGAGAGAGAAAAATATTCAGGAAAATTTCACCAATTCTTACCATTTTAAGTTTTCTAAGTTCTCTTCTCGCCACCCTTCCTCTCCATGCACATTGGGTTGTGATCGCTGCCTTCTTTAAACTCATGTAACGTGAGCTTGCTAAATCACTACGGCAGAAACTCTGTGGTCGACAAAATCATTGAGATTTTGGTTAAGATAATATAACATATATGAGGTTCTGAGTGAATAGTAATAAAATGAGATACACATCCGTAGGCTGAGTGCAGCGCCCACTTTTTACACACTTAAGTAGAATACATGAAATGAGACAATGCTATGAAAATTCTGACAAATGGCACCAATGTTTAATTTTTTTAAACTTAAACAAAAAAACATCATTCATGTATTTTACTGGCTAACAGTTATTTCATCTAACTATGTTGAATATCTTGCATTTATAAGATGTGGTTGCATCATATAATGTGTAAAGTACTTCCATTTTGACAAAATTATAGTTTATACAACATGGAACTTAACATATCAACTAAGTATGCAAGTTTTGTTGGGAGGACAAGTGGCACAAATAGAACTTAAGGTAGCAAAAGATTTTAGATACTAGAACCAACACCATAATATTTTTGCTATATTAGCATTATAATCCAAAAAACATTTACTCATAGAAAGAGTATCACATGAGTTTGAGTACTAAAATTAAATTTTGACCATTCTATTCTGCAAATCTTGTAACCCAAATTTCATGGAGACATAAAATGAGCCCAGAAAACGCACCTGAATAATCACTGCCGCTTTTGTTTGCTGACGGCTATGGAGTTCGCTGCGGGCAGTCATACCACGTAGACCTGATTGGACAGTAGTCGATGCAGAACAGAGATCCTTGTAGTGTTTCCTTGCAAAGTGCATACGAAAGCAGGTCTGAATTTTCAATGAAGCAGCCTTCCTGCGGAGATCTTCATAATAATGTCTTGCATTTTGTCCTTCAGTTATCACAGCTCAGAAGTCATTATCTCCACATAAAAAAAAAGAGACTGAAATATGATACTTTTTTCCAACCATAAACAGAGAAAATGTACCTCTGCACATTGCCTGAAGCTGGATAGAAGACATTCGCAGCTGAATAAAATTTCTTCGAGCCAGAAATGACCGAACTTTTCTCTGGATTTTGCTAGCAGAACAGCTCAAGACCTCAGTCCTCCGAGCATCTAGTTCAGCCATCTGACCAGCACGCAGAAACACTTTTGTTTTCCCTATCTGTAGATTGGACATCAGATCGCAGGATAAATCAAAAGAAATGGAAACCATCATAAGCCTTAGAACTACAGATGAAATAACTTCAGCAGATTCAAGCATTTTTTGAAAATATTGGTAATATTTTCACATAGTACCACACCAAACAAGGTCCTGTGTCCGCGCTGGCTTTGGCCAAGTCTGGTTCGTCGTCGAAACTAAGAAACTAACAATAACATGGTTTCAAAAGAGTAACTCCGGTGATGAAAAAATACGACTACAAGATATAACATTCTCTACTATTGGATGCTTTTGGGGTATCTCCATAAGGCTGATCACACAGAAGAAACAGACCATGCAACTTAAACTGCTTATCAGACTAGCATGTTTAGAATAAAGATAATAGGAAATTAATCGCACATTTTGACGTTAGAGGAAAACATTTGAGAAGCCAAAGGAAGATCAATCTTGTAGAGCTGTAACATGACAGATTAAAGTAAACACAACACAACCAATCATTTCAGTTATTAGTTACCTGATAACCTGTGAGATTGACTTTCTCAAGGAGCATATTTGTGGCATCAACTTCATCAAAACTGCCAATGAATGATTAGTTTAGACTCCTTAACACAAGGAAAAAAGTTCACGACTTTGAATCCAAATGCCCTAGAGTTACCATTCGCTGAGAACTTCTGGTAGTAAAACACCAAAGCGATCAACAAATTCTTCAAATGTCCGCCTTGTTGGGTATCCAAGACAGCTTATTCTTATCGCCTCTAGCACCCCCTGTATAAACAATATAACAGTGTCACTTCAATAAGCTAGTTCTTAGATGCATAAATCCCAAAGTTTGTTATAGCTGGCCAAATAGGGGTAGATACCAATTTTTTCATAGTTAGCTCAAATTTGTGAAGCCGAAGTGCCCAGAACCCTGCAGGCCCACCAGGCCCAGCCCTGGAGGGGCACAAGCAGGCAGTAGTGGAGCTACGGGTAGACCATACCGGGCTGTGGCCCACCCTTCCATTTGATTTTTGCCTAAATATCTGGTATTATTTCGGCCAACTAATAGAAACTGGTCTAGTGTTTGTGCTGATTCGGCCCACTCTAACTGAACTGGTCCATGCTTAGTTTTCCTGCACGCTCTGCCACTGCAAGCGTGGCAGCTGCCCCGGGTCCCCGAAGCGAAGGTGGCCCCAGAAGCTATGATATACAGTCGTAGGAGCTCATCTGGAAATGTAGCGGTGCCACCAGCCATGAGAGCAGATCAGGAGCTTTATCACTCATGCAGTTGAGGGAGACGAAGAATGAAGCGGTGCTTTCTATTTATTAGCAAAAGCAGGAAGCGTTAGCTCCCATGAATATGGGCCACTTTTCCTTTTCTTAGATTGGCCCTTTTTCTTTTGGTTAGCTACGAATGGATTTTTACCTAAAAAGCTATAAAGGGATTAAAGTGGGGTCCCGCCCGGTAGCCAGTAGCCTGGTACATATCGACAAACACAAAGTCGACCCACTTTCCTGTTCCATCGTGCGAGCTAATTGTTTTGCTATGCGCAACGGTCAACTCTAGGGTGATAAGCGTAGGCGGTGTGCAACGCGCCGGAACTTAGAGGGCCAGGACGGCGCCAAAGTCGACAGTCTAATAGCGACGATAAAGTCCATTTTGAACCAACAAAATTCAGAATCTTAATTAAAACAATAATTGCAAGGCCATGGCAAGGTATGATTCTAATTATCCATCGGGTGTGCGTCATGCATGTTGCCATTTAGCCATTCCCGGACAAGGACTGGAGACGAGCCATCACTAACGCTCATGCGGCCACACCGAGAGGCTGAGGGACCACCTATCCTACACATTCGATCAAGGTTGTCACTGCAAAGCTATAGCCAAGGTGCACGGGGTCTTACCCAACCACCGCGACGGCGTGATTCCAGGTAGAGTGACATGATAACTGATAAGATTCCAGGTAGAAGAAGCTATATATTCATATCCATAAATGGCCTTATATTAGTATTTTGAATTATTTTAATATTTTATTGGTAACATCGAATATATACATTTTTTACTGTTTATATTAAGGGCCTCGATTCAAGCTTCGTCCCAGGCCCCCAAAATCTCAGAACCTGACCTGAGGCCCACAGAAGCCGAAGCCACCCTCACAAGTGAGCAGACTATTGCTTCTCATTCCCGATACGTCACACCTTAACTCTCATTGCCCACTCTCCCAATGTAGCACACCCATAACGCAATGCAGCAGCTGAAACTCCCAAATCCCCACCTTGCTGAGCTGCAAGTCTAGGCACTCCCACCTCGGGATATGGCCGACAGAGCATGGCGGTTAGGTGCACCTTCCTTCAACCCTTTCCACCGTCGGTGCCTATGCCTCTTCTCATTCTCATCCTTTCCTCCTGTTGTCCAAATAGATGTTGTATTTATGTTTGTGAACAGAATAGCTACACCTTATGTATATACTTCTACATCACATAGAAGATTTCAGATGGATAGTGCCCACTACATGGTGACTTACAGACGAAGAAGTTTGTGTGACAAAATAAAGTGTAAGGTCGTGACCAACGTACGCTTGTGTGTTTTTGATTGTCCAATGATGAAGCGATAAGTGTCTAAAACAAAGAAAGAAAAGAAACAGTTGTAGCTACACCTCACATTCTAAAAGGAACAAGAACTTGTTGGTAGGTTTCGTGCTTTTTTTATTTACTACTCAAAACAACAATGGTATGGATTACTCGCACAAAAACATATTTCCCCATGTTCTCTTGGACCTTGTACCCATCCTGGTGTGTACTTTGCCTTAAAAAGAATCCAAGTATGTACTTCCAACAAAATAAGAATGGTACAAATTCTTACCCCACACCGAAGTTGCTGGAGAACATTACTGTTCTCAAATATTGCTGGCTTGAGAACATTATTAGGCTTTATGCAGCGCATGTAATGTGGTTCTGTTGCGCTGAGAGTTTCCAACAAACCTTGTAATTGTTGCTGTTATGTTACGGGAAAAAAGATATAAACTGTTAGATCAAAGCTAGAACAGGCTGGGAAACAAAGCGATGACTTTCTTTTACCTTGAAGCTCGAACCTATTGAAGTAAACTTTGTGGATTTAGTTGACTCTTCAGGAGGAAAAAGACTTGAAACAAATGGACATCTAGAAGCATGTAACAAATCCTGATGCTCGCTTACAGCAGCATCTATGTTTTTATCTAAGAATAGATCTGTTTGATATGTGACCTACAAAAGAGAAAATTCTTATTACATAACTGTGTCAGTCTCAGCTGTAGAGAGCCAGATGTGGTGGCACTAGCTTGCCCAACTGATTAATCCCTCCTGTGTAGACGTACAGATCATATACTGTAGGATTTTTTGGAGAAATTAGTTTTTAGCAGTATATTATATTCAAGTGAGGTCCAAGCACAAATAGGGAAGGCATATATCACACATGGTCATGGTGTTGATTTTTCTGTATACACTTAGCATACCATTCATCATGCTTTATAATCCAATAATGGTAGTATAATATATAAGAAGGCACACGCGAAATTTCTTTAGCAGCCAACCATTAAGCTTTTGGAGTTCAACTTGATACATTCATATTTAATCAATGTTTAAAATACATAATCCTGTTATGGAACAATGTTTATCATGTTATTGTTTCTCATCTATTCAGAGCTTCAACAATTTAGAACTGCATTTCGTTCAGCAAGCATAAACTGGTATAAACTGAGATTCCCCATTTTGCTCTCACTACAATTAATGCATCAGAAGCATAAAGCCACATGTGTTCTACACAGAATTATTTATTCAGACAGACAGACTTAAGAAGTATGACACTTACATTTCCAGCGTAGTGATGAATAGTGAAATCAGACCGTGAAAATTTTGGCTTACTGAAGTGTGGATTGTCCTTATATTTTTGATAGAGCTTTTCAGCGAATATTTCATGGGTTGAGTTTCGCAACATGCTGAAGTATAAGTTAAGGTATGTTAGTAAGGGTCAGAATAACAATCACTGAAAATGAACCGACATACTACTTGTACATACCAAGTCTCATCCAGTAGAGAAATTATCCCCCCTGGTTTCTGCATTGCAGGAAATCAGAAATCAAACATGAGATTTCATAGCTTGGCTTGACTTCATTGGAATTGATCAGTGGATTCATTGTAGTAACAAGATATGCATATTGCATCGAACTCAATTAATCTAGTCTGTTGGCAAAATTTGACTAAGGATAATTTCCGATCCAGTTCTGGGTTTTTACCTTGACTCCATGAAAGCAAAAAAGGTGATAATTACTTAAACGTAGTTGAAACAAGATGTTGAGGACTTCAGATTAGTGTGTGCCTAGAAAAGACTGTATAAAAAATAGTTGTCTGGGTAATAAGAGGGTATTACAAAAAACACCAAATGTTGTAACAATTGGACCCTTCGATTGTTATTGGGCCAAAAGGTTAGGATATACACATGTACAAGAGTGTGAAAAAAAATGCAAGTAACACCATATACAAGAGAGAAACTACACAGCTACAACTAATATACTTAACAATTCACCTTCTCAATGAGATCAAGAATCTCTTGGTTGTCCACAAACTGGATGTAACTCCAATCAATTTCTTCCTTTGTATATTCTTCTTGCTCCATCTTAAAAACATGCTGCTCGTGGAAAATTGTTGGATTAGTGTAAACCTTAATTGACCATAATGTAACATAGAAAGAAAGAATGTTTCATCAGTAAGTACTCAATTCTCTAACCTGGTTAAAGTGTTGCTGGAGCTTCTCATTGGTTAAGTTGATACAAAACTGCTCAAAACTGCAGCATACCAAGATATCAACACAAGAAATCTATCATCCCCCATATCATGAGAAGATAGTTTCATGTCAACTGGAACTGGTAGCAATTACTATTCCTAGAATTTTTATAAGGGATCGAGTTGAAAATATTAGAGTCCACTGTTCAGATACACTATTGTACTGATTATTTCATGCCTAAAGAAAAAAATTAATACACAGTGTCCCCATTAATGTCAGCTACACAACGTTTAGGCCATCAAGCTTTTCTTCTTGGGGATAAGTTTTTGGGAGTAAAACCGTCGCTAAAATATAAATTATATTTCTTCTCAACAATGCCAATTATGTATTTTCAATATATGATTCGGATTCTGCATGGTTGGGGTATGTGCTTGCATATACGGGTCACTGTGCATTGTTTTAATGGCTATATCATATTATTTGGTTAAATAAGCCAAGTTTCTCGGCAGTGCACAGGTGCGACCTCTGTGACATAAGATTAAGGCTGCCTTTGGCATTGTGGTGGATTGAGATAACCCTGTTTGTCTGACCTGCGTTTGCCTATTTTATGTTGGCTTACCGAATATTGTCTATTTATGCGGCTATTTATCGACAGAAAACCGTAAATTAAGTTCAGCACAGCAAAGTAAGCAACCACAAACTGAGCCTAACACAAGACATATGCAAAAGCATTCCGCATACATACCTGTTTGTTTTGAAACTTTCAAATCCATAAATATCCAGCACACCAATTAGAAGCTTTGAATCAGGATCCTGTCCTATTGTGGTATTGATCTTATTTACGATCCTAAAGAACAGAAGACACAACAGTTGTCAGTTGATTTTCTTTGTGCAATGACAGTGACACGGTAGAAAGCAACATGACAATTACTTTCTGGAGTAATGTTTTGAAACTTACCAATCAAACAAACGGGAGTAAACGATTCTCGCTAATGCATCTCTACTAAGAGCTGCTGCTCGTAAATCCAAGTTTCTTACAATTTTCTCACCACGTGTTACCATAACACGCTTACATAAGGATTCCTCGAGAGACTTTTCGTCACACCTGCAGAGTGTCCCAAATTGATGTCATGTCAAAGATGACCGGAAAGTATTGAGGATAGAACCTGGATAGGAGGGTTACATGAAAAGCTCTGCAGCTGTCCGTAGATGGAACTTGGATTTGTCATCTTGTACAGAAGAATCTGCTTCGCTCCCTTCAGAAAATTCCACATTGCCCAAATGAAGAATAGCAGCAACGACTCTAAATATGGCATCCTGAAAGGTATGGAGTTATAAAGCAAAGATGGTCTTCTGAAGAATTAAACTAGTTTCAAATATAACCTTAGGCTTACCTGCTCATCAGAACTAATGCCTACAATATCCATTGCTCTCCTGGTTGCTACATATTCTGAAGAATCATCCATTGCATCAAGATTAATGCAATTAGACTGGTTGAGATAGTGAAATGATGCTGCATCTCCCAATTTATACCTCTCCCGGTCCTGAAAGACCATTATTTGAGTGCAGATCAGAAGTTATATTTAATGCAGTTCGCCTAATCGGTAACTAAGGGCACAAATTACAAATGCTACCTAACTGAAACAGTAATGCAAATAAGATGCAATGCCAACACAGTGTATTACATGTTTTATGCTTGCCATTCAACACCTGAAGAATGTAATTGCAACTGAATATTTCCTAGAGAGAAAGTAATTTAATACTGTGGCATCTCAACTGACCAAGTGCTAGTCCCAGTAATGTATAAGAGCATCTCTAGCAGATCCCTTATAAAGTGAACCCATAAAATCGTTATAAGGGAAACCGTAAACCTATTTTGAGGATCCAAAACGGCTCTGCCAGAACAGATCCCACACTCCTTTACCATAAGACAGAATATTCCCTCGTCTTCCTCCTTCCATCTTTTTCCTCGCGCCATCGGCTGCTCCGCCAACCCGCCTCTGCCCGTGATTCCACGGTCCGTCCCATCCACTACTCCCCGCCATGTAGACAGCTAGCCTATCCAATCAACAAAACCAGCAGCGGGCTAGCTAGCTGGAGGCTACCCAATAAAACAAGCACCATGCTAGCTAGCTGGAGGCTACAAAAGCAGCACCGGACTAGCTAGCTAGTTAGCTGCTCGAAGCATTCTTGGCGACGCAGAGCGGCTCGAAGATGCTTCGCATTGTTCGCCCTCTCTACGCCGGCGAGAGGCGCGAAATTTGAGTAGCCCAGCTTGCAGGAACCGGCCATGGCGGTTGTCGCCGATCTCCGCCTACACTCATCAGAATCAGACGGAACTGGCCGGAAGCGGCTGAGGAGCGCCAGCGCGAGCAGTTGCGTGTTGAAATTAGAGCAGCGGTAGCAGCAGCGTGGACGGGGGGCACGGTAGCTGAAACTTCCTTCCTGCAAACCGATTTCTGGGATAACGGAAAGCATAAAAATTGCCTCTAAGACTTTAGATATATGGGATATGAGTGTCAGTTTAAGGTTCCCCTTAAAAAAATTGAAGGGTCAGTCCAGTTTACGGGTTCTGAAATGGACAACGTTTTCGTCCAAAACTGTAAATAGCGGTTATTTTAAGGGTTTGCCCTCTTTTAAGGGATCTGCTAGAGATGCTCTAACAAGGTATGGCTCAGTCCACAGATTACATAACAAATGCTATGATTATACCCAGTTTGCAGTTTCCCTTAGAGAGGTTACTCAGACATGTGTTCTATTATATTTTGAAGCAGATTTTTCCCAATGTGCGGCCTAAACCTTAAACAAATCGATTTAAAAGACCCCTTTTGGTGGGATGTAGAGAGTTAGAAAGTCTAGAAATTCCACCAATTATAGTTATAATATCGTATTCAGGAAGAATTAAATTGGGATTGCCATGTTACCTCTAGTGGTGCGGCACATAGCATGTAAAAGCAGTGATAGTTTCTTTCTGGATCAGATATTTGACAGACACGAGATCTTTCCAAAAGGTAAGTTCTTATGGCAGCTCCTGAGATCTTCCCATTGTGATCAAACTGAAGCTCAACAAATTTGCCGAAACGACTGCATTATGAGGTAAAGGAAATGTGTCAAGCCATATTGCAAGAAGAAAATGTAAACTTCTTCTGAATGAACAAATACTAAGGAGAAAAAACAAGGTAAGACAATAGAACCATAGTCCTTTCATTACCTCGAATTATTATTCCTGACTGTTTTTGCATTTCCAAATGCCTCAAGAACAGGATTGGACTGTGCAATCAAACAGATGAAATGGAAACATAAGCCAATGGTATAATATTATCTTTAGTTACTGATAAGAAAGGTTGATTACAACAGCTCATAAACCCCATATCCACTGTTTCATGGTTATTTAAGAGAAATGGAGTGCCAAAAGTGGTGACAGAAAATGCTAATGAAAGCCTCACCTCCAGCACTTGTTGTTGCACTGACCTTCCACCAGATTCAACCTTGCCACCCATGAAAGCAAGATATTGCATAAGCATTTTAGTACTTTCTGTCTTACCAGCTCCACTTTCGCCACTCACCAATATGGCTTGGCTGATACCATAATTCATCATAAGCCTGCACCATGGGGATTTAAGATATATATACACATTCAAGCACAAAAAACTCAAAAGCTGTTTCTTTGCTGAAAACGCACCTGTATGCACGGTCTGCCATGGCAAAGGGGTGGGGACTCAGCTCACCAAATTCGGCTCCTTTGTAGATTTCCATCATATGATCGTTATAAAGGTGAGGAAGTCTTTGAAACGGATTTACAGCTATTAATATGTTCCCGGTATAGGTCTGGAAGAAAAGTTTGATCAATTAAGTTAGGACAGGATGTTACCAAATTAACAAGTCATCTTTTAGAGAAGTCATAATACTTAATTAGTACAGATAATTCCAAATTCCTGAAATGCAAAAACTACAAACAATAAAAAGTGAAGACAAGTGAAATATCGTAGCCTACGAGAAATATGAATTAAAAACTGTACAGGAGGACTAAATTAATCAAAGAAATCAACATGAGCTAGAGAACATGTGTGCATTGTGCTAATCTCAATGGAGCTGGCAACTTCTCTTAGAACTTTGCTCGACCAGCTTATCTGTCAGCCAGTTAATTAATTCTCTACTCCCCTGTTATGGACATTCTTTCACGTCTCCCTTGTTTATGTTGTACATATTGATCTTTTAATAAAAAGTTACTCTCGGGCCTATAGACTAGGCCTAAATGATGAATGTGGCTCAGACAATGCATCAATAAAGAGCTTATATGCTGCACTACTTAACTCACATATATTTCATTCATTCCATATCTAGACTTCAAGTTCCTGAGAACTCCTGGTTCATGTAGATAAGCCAGCCTTGTCATATCCTCAACACCACAGCGTTTCACTTCTACATCCTTAGGATAGACACTTGAAGCATTGGCAGTAACCTGTAATAAGATAATAAACTTGGCATTAAATGCATGATTATTTAAGCTATAAATTTCTTTGAGTGCCATAGCTTACATATAGAACCTACAGACGTATGATTCTGGGGCTAGCATATTCACAGTTGGAGGCTAAAGAATGATTAACTGAGACTTATAAAATATCTGAGGAGGAAAAATGATGTAATAGGCTGGCATGAGTAGAAATGATCCAATGTTTGGTATTTACTTTCGAGAAATGATTGCCAGTTATCAAGAAACTGGAAACTGACCTTCTTTCCAGAAGTGCAGTTAATAACTAACTCATCCCCATGGACCTCCTCCACCAGACCATCAATCCAAGCCACATCAGCATCCTCGACCCAAACATGAGAACCCACTGCAAAGCGGCTAGTGGATGCCTACAGTTGAATAATCGTAAACACGTGAAGATGTGGTATTGTTAACTGACTGAGACAAAAACAACTGAAAAAAATAAACTAACAATATGCCAAAATCACATTAAAAACCACAGCCCCTAGAGCAGCATTACTGATAAACGGATACCCCCATTTGATACCTTATTCTTTAATTCGGTGACTTTGTTCAATCTACCGGTGTGTTAGCATTACAACTCACAAGTAAAATATCAAGATAAAGAACTAGTAATTACAAAATACAGAACCTAAGTTTCATTCATCAAAGAATAAAACGTAAAGTGGAAATATTTTTCAGAAAGCATAATTACACATTATCCCATTATGTATGTGCAAATTAATTGAAGATGTGGAATAGAAAAGAGAATAAAAAACCTGACTTTCTCCAATAATGCTAGCTCACTAATATCATGAAGGTCATATATCAGTGTTGTTAGGCTCAACTTCCCCAAGCAGATTCCTAAAGAGAAAATTATTGCTAAATGTAAATTTACCTGTAGCAGTAAGACTTAACTAATCAAAGTCCAAAACTGGAGTAGAAACTAGCTATTGGGATTTGTCACTGGTTGAGGTTGACGAAATACCGATTCTCCTTTTTGCACTCGTGGTTTTGGTCAAGTTGGACTAGTTGGGAGGCCAATTGAGATGCATATGTATGGGCATCATGAGCTGACAGTCGAGGGCCCCGTGAAAATTTTGGCTAGGATCAGTGTATCATGGAATGAATTCGTGCCTGTTGCAATGTGGCGATGTTTGAGCTGACTTGGGCGACAGAAGGTGTGATACGTCGAATCTTCGATAGACTTGGCACGTGAGTATATGTGTTTGCAGAGTGTTAGCCATCGGTAAAGCAGTTACCCATTTGATCAAACTAAAGGAAGAATAAACAAGAGCATTACTGCAACTTTGAATTGGATTCAAGCATTTCAGGCTCTACACCTAACCCACGAGCTCCATTTCGACGATATTACAGCCTAAAACCCAGAAAATTGATACCAAACCAAGCAGCTAGTGTCATAGTCATAGGACCGTCAGACTGACCCACCGTGCGTATATATTACGGTAGTAAAATGCAGTATTAGTTCCTTGTTCCTCTCGAAACATACAAGCGCGGTTAGGGGATTTGCATAGACCACTATCGAAGCCCGACCCCGTATCCTGATCGATTGATCCAGATCGGGCTCGAATTCCCTCCCTCGATTCCCTGATCGCCACTCGCGCGAAACA
Source organism: Poa annua (assembly GCA_026929855.1). Classification (NCBI taxonomy): domain Eukaryota; kingdom Viridiplantae; phylum Streptophyta; class Magnoliopsida; order Poales; family Poaceae; genus Poa; species Poa annua. The sequence goes on from CM049438.1 coordinate 37,982,464, forward strand.
GAAGCAACGTACCATGGATGCCTCCGAAGTCTTGTTCAATATCTCGGCTCGATCATGCGGTCGCCGTCGCCGCTGGATCACCGTCCTGCCGCCATTGACGCCGTCGTTGACGGAGGGCGGGGCGGCGGGTGATGTGCCGTTGGACGGTGCGTCTGGGGAGGGTCAGCCGGGAGGGAGGCGGCGTGCCGGGAGGGAGTAGCTAGGAAGCGGCGAGGTTGGGAGGAGGAGCAGGGGGAGGGTGGACGGAGCACGGTGGAGGCGGCGAGGTTGGGTGTAGAGACGAGACGACTACTGAGGCCGTGACAGGCTCGTTTTTTTTTTGGTACAGATAGCGTGCAGCGTACTGACAAAGGGAGAATGTGGCCAATCAGAACTCAGAAGAGGTCCGTCCGCTAATTAAGCTTCAGGCCCATGTCTCGACTTCTTCTTCGTTTCGCCTCAGCTCTCCAATGGAGCACGTGCGGCGACCGAGCCCGGCCGCTCTTGTCGCACGTGTGAGCGTTTGCTTGTTCACCGATAAGAATTGTGGCTCGTGTTTATGGTTTTTTTCTTAACAATGGCTCGTGTTTGTGGTGTTTGCGCCGGTTGGGGCAACAGGTATTGATTGACTGGTGTTTTGATTGAACAAATGATGTGTTTTGAGCAAGCAGAAGGTATGTGCTGATAAGTACTACCACTACCAATTTATAGAGAAGTAAGGGTAGATGGATGACCACTACCTCACTGCCATGATAAGCTAACGATGGAAACCTGCGAAGAGCTAGAACAAAAATAATGCAGCATGCAACTAACAGACAAATACACAATCAGTCACTAACGACATATACACAAAAAATCAAAGATCTTGTGACACCATCGGAAAAAAAAAAAAACATGCGGTGTTTGCTTTTATCCTAACGAGTTTGTTCACGAGTAAAAAGATAACAATAATTTGTACAAGCAATACTTTCTTGTTAAGAGATTTTTTTGCCTGCAATTAGTAACTCAAAATAAGTATGAAAATGATATCTTTGACTTCCTCTTTCACATTTAATGACTATTATGTTTTGTAGGGGGTATGAAAATGATACGGTTTTGAAAATGTTTGATTCCCATGATACTTCTTAGGACAATCATGTGTCTACTGTGTTTTATAGGGTGTAGTGTGCAATCACATGAAAATGTCCACTCTATATTACTAATTAAACATGATACTTCTTGATGCACAAATAATTTGAAGGTGTGGGACATATCATTTATGTAAACTAAAAATTAGCACATTCATTTGAACTACCAACTAGGGAATAAATTTAGTTATAAATCATACATACTGAAAAATAGGAAGCCTAAACCATAAACACTATACTAACGATATGAATTTCAAACAAAAACAACACCATATTTAAAATTTATAAAACTTAAGGCTGCATTACAGTCTTGATTTCGGCACCTGCGCCGATGGCGCAACCGGTCATCTAGTAACACTAATCATACAACAACTTGCTCCATGGGTGCAAATTTATACAACTACATGTAAATTGGGGTTGTAAATTGGGGTGAGGTGGCACATGAACTTGTCATACTGTGCAAAACTGGTCCAAATCATCCAATTCTGAAATTAAAACAAATCGTGAAGTGTTAGGAATTCCTAGATTCATGCTCGTGGTCTCCCCATTGTGGCCGCCACGGTACTCACGGCGACGCACGCTTTTCTGGCTATCTGGCAGCAATGGAAGTGGTCCATCGCCGTCGTCGGAGTCCACCACAGTCAGGTTAACAGCTTCAGGACTGGTGCGTCAGACATGTTAGCGGGCGGGGTAACTAAAAGGATATTCCAATTGTGATTTGAATGATGAACCATTAGTGCATGGATAATGCTCCATGAAACTACCAAACATCTTTGTGCCAGTAGCCAAGACAGCCGGCCGCAATAATGAATTCTCAGCATAGTAGTTGTTCACCTTCTTCACAAACTCTGCGTCCCTCTCGCTATCAAAATAGACAAAATCCGTGTCTCTAATGCTATCCACAGTACCAATTCCATGTGTAGTAACATCACACATAAAATACTCTGCAGAATCTGGATACAAAATCTTCTTTGCAGAAATCTTGCCATAGTAGCAACGGCCAGTTCGCAAAACAATAAATCAGTATGAATTAATAAAAAACAGCTAAACAGAATCCAAATTACTGCGGCGGTTGCTCAAGTAAGTGAAATTATTTCTTCACAAGTATCAACGAATTACCGCCTCAGAATTATGTTTGTTCCTACTATTTGTTTTGCACAACCATTGGTGCACCGAACAGTTCTAAACATGGTTATTAAGGCGTCCCAAGGAGTTCTACCCAGTCTAGCACCTAAGGCGGACGCCTAGGCACCTAAAGCGGACGCCTACGTGTCTAAACATGCCAAATCTCCAAGGCGCTGCCATGGTGCCTTATGTTGAATAATTAGATAATTTAGCACATGATTTAATTCGCGAAAACAGTAAACAATTCATGACTAGAATAATACAGATTAAACTAATCATGTGATCTACGTAAACAGTAGATAAACAGATTGAATCTAGAGCATGTACTACAAGTAGAAACTCTAGCATAACATCATATATGAAGATCAAGAACACGTACAGTGCAGTGGCAGCAGTGCCGCTGGAGTTCCTCGTGTCGCCCATGTTGTCGATCAAGAGGTTGGCGATGTCGGGGAAGAAGTCGTCGTTGGGGAAGAACTCGAAGCCAGTAGTCGCGCGAGTGCGCTCACCAAAAACCTGATCGCCCCTCTCCCGTACAGGATCACAAGAGGCGGGGTTCCGGAGGCCTACTGTCCCTTCAACCGGTGCACGCCGGAAGACGGGATGGAGAAGACTTGGAAGACGGCGGCGCAAAGTTCTGGAACGGTGTGAGACCATGTATCGCGTGGTGGTGGTTAGGGTTTGCCCCGGGCTGTATATATGGTGCGAGTCGGGTAGGACGTGGGCTGTTGATACGTCTCAAACGTATCTATAATTTCTTATGTTCCATGCTTATATTATACCAATTGCTACATGTTTTATATACACTTTGCATTGTTTTATGCATTTTCTGTGACTAACCTATTAACAAGATGCCACAGTGCCATTTCCCTGTTTTCTGCTGTTTTTTGTTTCAGAAAACCACTTAAGGAAATATTCTCGGAATTGGACAATTTTTATACCAAAGTCCCTATTTTTCCCGACACGTTCCAGAAGTCCGAAGAGGAAACAAAGGAGGGCACCGAGGCGCCGTCATGAGGTGGGGGCGCGGCTCCCCCCTGCCGCGCCAACACCACGTGACGTGGCCTCGGGCCTCCACCGCCTTCGCCCTTTCGCCTACAAATACCCCCGACAATACAAGACCTAATACCCGAACACTTTTCCACAAAACCTTACGGAGCCGCCGCCGTCGTCAACCCTATTTCGGGAGGGTTCAGAAGCTCTTCCCGGCACCCTGCCGGAGAGGGGGATCATCACCGGAGGGCTCTACATCACCATGCCCGCCTCCGGACTGATGCGTAAGTAGTTCATCCTTGGACTACGGGTCCATAGAAGTAGCTAGATGGTTGTCTTCTCCTATTGGGCCATCATGTTTAGATCTTGTGAGCTGCCTATCATGATCAAGATCATCTTTATGTAATGCTACATGTTGTGTTTGCTGGGATCCGATGGATATTGAATACTATGTCATTTGCTTCATAATATATCATGTTGTGTGTTGTTTATGATCTTGCATGCTCTCCGTTGCTAGTAGATGCTCTGGCCAAGTAGATGCTTGTGACCCCAAGAGGGGGTATTTATGCTCGATAGTGGGTTCATGTCTCTATTTAATCTGGGGGAGTGACAGCAACCTCTAAGATTGTAGATGTACTGTTGCTACTAGGGATAAAACAGTAGTACTTTGTCTAAGGATAATTGTATTACTTACATTACACACTTTGCCTAATGCAATAATCTGTTGCTTGCAACTTAATACTGAAAGGGGTGCGGACGCTAACCGGAAGGTGGATTATTAGTCATAGATGCGGTTGGAACGGTCTATGTATATTGTTGTAATGCCCAAATGAATCTCACACTAGACATCATGACATTAGTATATGCATCATTATGCAGCTCTTTATTCTGTCAATTGCCCAGCTGTAATTTGTTTACCCGCATGTATGCTACTATTATTATTATGGAGAGACAGCACTAGTGAACTGTCGACCCCGGTCCTTTTCTCTAAACTGATAATACAACCAACTGCAAACTGTTACTTTCATTCTCTGCAAACATCATCCTCCACACATACGTTTAATCCTTTGTTACAGCAAGCCGGTGAGATTGACAACCTCACTGTTGAGTTGGGGCAAAGTTTCTTGATTGTGTTGTGCAGGTTCCACCTCCCTCATCAACTACACGCCACCAAGCAATTTCTGGCGCCATTGCAAAGGGGAGAACTTCAGACGTGTTCTTCATCTCCTACTGGTTCGATAACCTAGGTTTCATCACTGAGGGAAATTTGCTGCTGCACTACTTCACACCTTCCTCTTGGGGTTTTCCAACTCCTCACACCCGTGAGCATCAAGCACTTTTCTGGCGTCGTTGCCGGGGAGATAGGAGCACCTCTGTGTCAGCAAGTCTTGACTCCCTGCTACAGCACTTTTCTGGCGCCGTTGCCGGGGAGCTGAAGCACATCTGCAAGGGTAGTCTCTCACTTCCCAATCTCTTTACTTTTTTTTTGTCTTGCTTAGTTTATTTTATTTCCTACTTTGTTTGCTATTAAATATCAAAAACACAAAAAAATTAGTTACTTGCATTTTATTTACTTTGTTATTATCTTGTTTGCTTCTTATTATCAAAAACACACAAAAAAAATTAGTTACTTGCATTAATTTTTATATTTCGGTTTGTTATTATGTCTAGTTGTTTATTTGCTATCAATGGCTCATCTCTATGAAACTAGATCTTGTTGGCAAGGTTGCTCCACGGAAAATGAACGAAGATATTATAGGAATTACCGTTTGTCACAAAAAGGGATGTACTTATGGAAATTGTTAAATCAACTAGAGGAATATGCTAGAAATTTATGCTATCTATTTGGCAAAACTTTTTGCTTTAATGAATCTGATTGTCATAGGAAGTCTAAACACTTTCCTTTCCAATGTGCTTGTAATGAAAATGAAACCTTATCTTCTTATGTTAAAGGTTACTATAATGCTTATGAGGTAGAAAGGATGGAAGAATTTATTATCTTTAAGGGTGCACTTGAAATTAGTTCTTACCTTGAGCATAAGATTGATGCCCCTTATAAATCTGAAAGTCTTGCTATACTTAAATATTGTTTTGATAACTATAAGAATGAAAACTCTTATATTACTGAACATGTCAAGAGGATTTTTCCTCATACAGAAGAAACCGTTGTCTTGCAGGAACCTAGAGAAGAAGAAATTGCTGAACCTAAAAGCTCATTAGATGAAAAAGAGGAGGAGAGTGAAGAACAAAAGGAGGATCTACCTCCTAAAGATAGTAACCCTTTAACTCTTACATTATTTGATTGCCCTCCATGCGTGTCTAAGGAGGAAGTGTGCTATATTGTTGAATGTCATGAATCTATTGAAATATCTACTTTTGATAAATTTGAAAAAGGCATGTTCCTTGACGCAACAAAGGAAATAACAGAAAGTAAAAAATGTGCTCCCTAATGTTATATATGATAATGCTTTAGATGATGGTCCTATGCTTATCCATAATCCTCTATGTATAGAAGTTATTACTTATTTATGTGAGGATAAGAATGATATAATTGATGCTTGTGATGGTACTCCTACTCATGAGAGTCCTACTTTGTTCTTGAATTCTCCTAATTACACCATGGAGGATAAATTTGCTTATGTTGAGAGATACTTATGTGGTTTGCAATTGTCTCTAGTTCCAAATCTTTGTTGCAACCATGATCTTAAACTTGATATTGATCTTAGTACCTATTTTGAAAGAGGGAAGCATGCTAATGAATTCTAAAATAAATTTAATGATCCTCTTTATGTGCCTATATTATCTAAGTTGAATGATTTTTGTGGTTATAAGGTTGAATTTATTTCTACTACTGAAAATTATTATGAGAGAGGAGAATATGGTTGTAGAAGTTTTCATGGTACTAAAACACCTCTCTATATGCTAAAAGTTTTTAAGTTACTCTTGTTTTATCTTCCTATGCTTGTCACTTTGTTCTTTGTGAATTTATTCGTGTGCAATATTCCTATGCATAGGAATAGGAAGTGGGTTAGACTTAAATGTGTTTTGAATTTGCTTCTTGATGCATAGGAATATTCATGAGAGCATCATTAGAACTACCTTTTGTTTCATTTTCTATCTTCATGAGAGCATCATTAGAACTATCAAGCCTAGCTAAAAGGCATTAAAGAAATCACTTTTGGGAGGCAACCCATTATCTTTTATTTTCAGCTTTAGTCAAGGAACATGCCTACCTCTGTAGCAATTCCTTTGTATCTTTATTTTATTGCATAGTTGTGCCAAGTTAAGTCTCTAGTAGAAAGTTGATGCTAGAATTGGATCTCTGCGCAGGAACAGTTTTTTGTCTGTTCACCATTAAATTCATAACTCTTTACAGAAACGTCGGAATGACCTGATATTTTCTGAGCGTGATCCTCATATATGTACGCAACTTTCATTAGTTTTGAGTTTTCTGATTTGAGCAAGTTAAGTGCCTCGAAAAAATTCGTCTTTACGAACTGTTCTGTTTTTGACAGATTCTGCCATTTATTTTGCATTGGTTCTTTTGCTGTTTTCGAATGGATCTTTTTGTTCCATAAAATTCCAGTGGCTGTAGCTAATGTCCAGTACCATGATAATAATTGTCTCCATGCAGAATATGAGAATTTTTGATCATGCACTAACCCTCTAATGAAGTTTACTTTGAGTTTGGTGTGGAGGAAGTTTTCAATGATCAAGAGAGAGGATGATATGATGTGATCAAGAAGATGAAAGAGCCTAAGCTTGGGGATGCCCCCGTGGGTCACCCAAGCATATTTCAAGAAGACTCAAGCGTCAAAGGTTGGGGATACCCAAGGCATCCCCTTCTTCATCAACAACTTATCAGGTTATCTCCAGTGAAACTATATTTTAATTCTGCCACATCTTATGTGCTTTACTTGGAGTGTCTGTTTGTTTTTATTTTTGCTTTTGTTATTTTCATTCTATGAATAAAATGGATCCTAGCATTATTGTGTGGGAGAGAGACACGCTCCGCTTTTTCATTTGAATACTTGTATTCTTCACTTATATTTGTTGAGTATTCTTCTACAGCTACTGCAATACTTTCAGCTCTTATTTTTCATGCACCTCTTGTTCAGAGCTGTTAGTTTTCATATGTTATACTCTCTTGCTTCATTGTTAAATACTTGGAGAGTTTATGTTTTAAATAAGTTGATTGGTGTTTGGTTAAGAACAGAAAATGTTAAGTGTAGTAGATGGTATAACTAAATGATACATAATCTTGTAGATCATTAAATTGTGTCACTTGAATCATTGATGTTGTTTTGAGATATTAATATGCTTAATGGTAAAACATGATGGTTTAGTAAAGTGGAATGATTAATGGTTGGTCTAGAAAACTTGAAGCTGTGCCACACTTAAATATCCAGTTGATAGCATAATGGTATATGACTTCTAATGTTAAAAATAACCGTAATGACTTTGTGTTATGCGCTCCGGTCGGGGTCCCAACAATGACTTGTTCATTTGCCACAGTCCCTCATGGAGTGATTTTCATTATGCCTTGTAAGATCATATTTCTAGTTGGAATCTTTTTGCTTGTGAGTTCTAAAGCTGCGGTTTTCATGGCACTTCCACCACCATATTTGCTAGCCTCTTCGGTACTTTGCATTGCCCTTTCTCACATTGAGAGTTGGTGCATACTTCGCGGTTACATCCAAAATTCGTGGGAGATCTTCATCATGTTCTCCTACACATAAGCCAAATATCTTCCTCAAAACATCCACCATACCTACCTACTACAGCATTTCCATAGCTGTTCCGAGATATATTGCCATGCAACTTTTGTAGGGGATCGCATGCAGAAAACAAAAAAATTCCTAACATCGATAACCTTAAACTAGCCAGAATCTATACTATGCAGATATAGTAGTATGCAGGGGTTTCGGTATACATACCCTTGTAGACCGAAAAGCGGGGATTACGCTCCCGCACAAGCGTTGCTGACGAAGACGCCGTAGCCGACCTCAAGGTCGCGGAGAACTTGGCGCGACGAAGAAGACGATGACGCGGCGATGTCGGTGAAACCGACGACGACCTCGAGGCCGTGTGGAGGAAGCAGACCTCCAGCACCACTAGCGTGGCACCTCGCAGGGCGTTACACACATACGGTGAAGCCGACGAACTCCGGGCCCGATCCAGGGACGAGCAGCGGAAGACTGGGACCGGAAGACCAGCAGCGCGGCGGCGTGCGTATGGTGGAGAAAACTTTGTCCTTGGCGCAACTCCAAACTTGGGAGTCACGTGATCCAAGGAGAGAGAGAGAGAAAAAGGTTGTGTTTAAAGGCCACGGGGGGCACCTATATATATAGGAGAAAAGGGGCTGCCAGCCTTGCTGGCCGGGCGGTGTGGGACTAAACTCCCACACCAGCCCCCCCTCCTTGATGCGCAGGCCTAGGTGGGCCCCATGTGGCCCACCTAGGGCTGGCCGAACTCCCCTCCCTCCCTTGGAGGGGAACCTTCCCCCCTCATGGGCCTTCCTTCCACCGGAAGGCCCATTTAGGGATTTTTGCCTTTAAAAATTCAGGAAAAATTAAAATAAAATATATTTAACTATTAATTACACTAATTAATATTAAATACATATTACATAATTTATTCCGGCTCCGAAAACTATTTCGTCGCTGCCCGATCTCCATCGGAACTTTCCCGGGACGTTCCCGGTCTCTCTTTTCCTATTTTTCTCTTCCGGTAAAATGTCGACTCCCCTTAAGCGTGTTACCCTAGCGGTTCGATTATCTCACCAGACATGATCGAGACTCCTCTCCGATCAATGACTAATTCGTGGACCGAGGATACCCAGAATTAATCCCTGCGAGATAACGAATACTTTACCATTCGAACCTGGACGTCTGAGTCTTAAACCTTTTGCCATGCGATACTTAGCGTGTCCGAGACTCGTTCATGGATATCTCCATACCCAGCTTGATCTCGTTACCGACACTGCTAACTTCTACTCGTCCATGATATTATGTCCTGGTGACCTAGTCACACGCTTGCAAGCTCGTTTGACATAATCTCACCGAGTGGGCCCTAGAGTATCTATCCTGCTATGCGGACTGGCAAATCCCGCTCTTGATCCCCCGTCTCAACATACTCCTTTCCGACACCCGAGAGGGACACCTTTATTGTCACACTATGTAAGATATGACGTTTGATGCAATCAAAGTGTCTTCCAGGAATAGCAATAAGAGTAGATCTCACGGTCGAAGGCGTAATGACTACGTCCTACAAATATTGGGTATGTCCATCACGTCATTCTTCCAATGACATGACTCCATTGTCAACTGACATAAATGTCACATGATCGGGAAACCTCGATCATCAATTGCCCAATGAACTAGTCAAGTAGAGGCTACTAGGGACCTGGTTGTTTATCTACCACACGTGTATTAATGTTTCCGCTTAATACAGTTATAGCATGGTATAAAACATATAATGAACAATTGAGATATGATGAATAAACTATATTTATTAAGTGCCTCTAGGGCATATCTCCTTCAGTCTCCCACTTGCACTAGAGTAACACTTAATCTAGTTTACAACTTGGTAAAAGCTCAACACCCATAGCAACTTGGTGCATGCTTGCTTCGTGGAAGAGGAATACAGTCAACAGGTCTCACACATTGAGATCTGTATGTGCTTTGCAACACTTCTATGTCAACCAGTTTGACATCATCCCGCATCTTACGATGACGGCGAAATATATCTTAGTCGATGGAGTGAGACTCAGTCCAATCACACTTGCTACTTCTGAAGTTGCCATATATTTCTATACCTATTATGTATATTATGCGACAGTGCATTCATATGCGACTTCGCAAGCTAACCATGTCTTTCTTCAAAACAAAGGCCATCTCCTATATGAGATTTCTAGTCGTATGGGTCAGTGTCATAACTTGCATCATCGTAACCGTTTTACGGCAAGTTGTCTTTCCACTCTTACCCTTTACCAGAAAACATATCTTCAGTTCTCACAGACACTGAAGAATATACTTAACATTTGTTCATTGATCCACACAAGGATCACTCTAGAACCCGTTCTTCAACCAAGAACGTGGGTCACACCAAGTCGAGCTTTCAGTCTGATAGAATCTATGTCTGAGGCATAGAGGATGTCGAACATCATTTTCTTTCATCAGCTATCACTGAAAATGCCAAGATAACTTAATATTTTACCTAGTCATACAAGCAAGAACCTCTTTCTTCGCTTGTTCTATTCTGAAACACTTCAGAATCTTAACCTAGGAAAATATTCCGACCTAATGTTATTAAGCCCGTTTTGATCTATACAATTATAGATCGAATGCCTAATACTCCTAACTTCATTCATAGAAAATTTAATCACTTAAATAATCATTTATACTTTGCTAGAGGATCTGTATCATTCTCAATATGTCATTACATAAATCATGAATGACACTTAGCTCCCACTTAAATACGCCATCCGTATATAAGACCAAGGAATTTCTTTTAGCTCCCACTCAAATATGCCATTCACATATAAGATCAAGAAAAGCTACTTAGCTCCCACTCACTTCTTTGCAAATGCAAGTTTCTTCAACTATTTTGGACAACTCCAAAATCCTTTGATCACATCATCAAAGTGAAGATTCCAGCTCCGATATGCTTGCTTCAGCCCATGAATGGACAGCTGAAGTTTGCATACATGTTTAGCATCCTCAGGATCACCAAACCATTTCATTGTACTAATTACAACTCTTTCTTAATGATACCATTAAGAAACATGGTTTCCTTATCCATCTATCAATTTCTCAATTTGAAATTATAGTAATTGCTAAACGATCCCGAATAGATTTAGGCTTCGCCACTTGAGACAAAATCTCGTTGTGGTCAACTTTTGAATCTGTCGGAACTGTTTCACGACAAATCGATCCTTATCAGTGTCTACTCTCTCATAAAAATCCATATTCTATTAACAGCCTAGATGCCATCAATAAGATCTCCCAAGTCATTACCTGGTAATCGTATATGGATTTTATCTCGGATCATATATGACTCATAGCCATTTCTCGGACTTAGGTCTACCATCTCTTCTTCGTAGTTCGTAGGTCTGTCATATTCCATTAATATGACCTTCATAACAAGATTGTCGTACCACACAGTGTGGAACACAACTTTGTACACCTACGTTCTCAGTATGAGCTCAGAGCATCATGATCTTTATCATCAGCTTCTTTCAAGTTGAGGAGCATGACACCGGAAACACTTTCCGTTGCGCCACTCTGATGTCTGGAGAGAAAGTTCATTAACTTCGTCTTGCTCTACTTTCTTTCCCACTTATACCCTTGGACAAGAAACTATTTCTTTTGCAAGGCATATTCCGGCAACGTTTTTGCCTATGTCGTGAGACATGTACCCAACTCATTCTTTAGGTACGGTACACTACAAAGATTTATCCATTTTAGGTTTGATCACATCGAAACACTAAATTGCTGAAACGACAATCTAGGCTAAAAGCCATGCCATCACTCATATGGTATTGTCTCCATGGATTTAAATGGTTTCCCTATTATCTAACGTGAATGTTATGTTTCTACCATATGACTCTAATGATCACAATAATTTGATAAGAGATTTATTTACCACACACTATCCGATAGGGTGTGATTACGACATCCTAACATACCATGACACTATGGTATTCCATGCGACGTAATTTGTGGAACTCTTCTCACAAGTCTTCCAATGATATGCCAACATTATAACTCAAATCTTTATTTCCTCGATCTGTATCGCAGGAATTTGATTTTCTTGTTAAATTTATTTTCCTACTTCATTCTGAACTTGTTTGATCGAATCAAAATTTTCAGACTAACATTTCCTAAGTGGATATCCGTATATCTACTCGGAATATTCATGAAGTCTAGGAAACAAAGACTTCCACTATACGTTAAAGTACTTCATTGATTCACATACACCCATATGCATGATTCTCAACAAGTTATACTCAAAACGTTCAGTGAAGTTTACGAAATAAAGGTCTCCACTACACGTTAATTACTTCATTGATCCACATACATCTATATGCATGATTATCAATAAGTCATATGACCGCTTTCCGAAAACGGTGTCTCAGTTATCTTGCAAGTGCCAAAAGATCAAATCTAAAGACTCGTAGATCCATCCATATGGAGCTTGTTGATTGACTATAACATTGACATGACTTAAACGGTAGTGCCACACGAATGTGGTGTCTTTATTAAGTTTGTATCCTTTGGCATTAATATTATGAATGTGGGAGCTTCTACCATCTAAATTCAAATCGGCTGATGATCATTACTTCATAAATATAGGACAACGATTTTGTCACTAACATATATGAACAATTGTCTTGCTAGAGAAGACACACTTATAACGATCATACTAACAGGCGATCATAAAAGAATTTATTCAAATGGTAGATCTAGAGGGAGAGTGTTTATGGCCATCACAACATTTTGTCTGCCATCATCAACACACATTGTCACCTCATCCTTCCAAGCTACTCAAGCAGTAAATCTGGTTTTCATAAAACATGACTAGTATCAAAAACTTAGTCACTACTGCGAGTACTTGCTTAGGTAAATCATTCATAACGTGTATATCATATATACACCATCATCATTGATGACTTTCCGGCGATCTGTTTCATCTTCTTGATACTTCCAACGCAATCAAGAACCACGAAGGTGAACGATTCCCCTTGTATGACATAGTCTATGACAAAGCATTTGCACCTGGCAACGTCGTCTGTCATCCAGTGATCGAGCTGAGCGAGGCGTCTCAATGTCATCAAATATGACCAATGTCATCGAGTATGACCAGTGTCATCAATTATGACTGCCACGTGCTCCTTCAATGCGTGTATTCTCTTCCATCTTGGTTGAGATGAAAAACAGTCAACATACTGTTAAACTTCATCAACCCAACTTTAGGTGTATCCTGAGTTTAGCGATCATCTCATATGTTCGCGATCTAACAACTCGCACCCACCGTTAGTTCTCTATAGCAGAGATAATAGCATATACTGGACTATGATGATATTATCCGCACAAAAACTTGATAATCCAAATTATCCTTTTGTTAGCGGAATCTCCGGGTTTATCTCCTAGCGGGTATTGTATCACAAAGAGCTAATGGTTTAAACAAGGAGTATCCTCAAGCTAAAGTATAAAACTATGAAGTTTGGACCCAACCTTTTAAATTTCTCAATCGTAGGATTGCGCCTAATTTTTAAAGAAGGCTATCACATTGGTTAATATCTACAAAGGTTTTGCGAAACATAAAGACTTTGTTCATTATAAAATAGGGTTCAAGTTTTAATAAAATAAAACTACCAGAACTCCCACTCAAAACGAGTATCCCTCTAATCGTTTTAGTGATTACACGATCCTCATCCATTATGCAACCCCTCATCGTCAGAGCCGGCAACATAACTTCAAAGGTAAACATCGACATGTCAATCACAACAACTTTGTGACTCATGCTTAACCTTTCGGTCACCTTGTTCCGAGGCCATGTCTGTACATGCTAGGCTCGCCATAATAACCTTCAACGTAAATGCTTGTGCAACATGGCTTACACCCACTGTATGCGAACGACGATATGTCTGACACCCGATCGTCACGGCCTGCCTCATAACGTAGAACTTTCTTGGTGGTGCACGTCGAAGGGAGAACACAAATGGTATTTTGGAGGGATCATCTTATATTACTACCGCCGTGTAACTAATATATACTATATATATATATACACACAATATAAGATGCACTCAAAACATCAAATGTAATGCAACGTGATATGGCCCTTGCGCCGATGGTCTCCTTCGCGCCAGCAGTTCATAAACAATTTAATAAACCTACCTTGACCATATCACATAGCCCCTGCAAAATAAAGTTAGACGCCTCTACTTTATCTTTTGCATATTTTACGTGGCTTGGGGCTGTCGTAAATAGAACTGCTTCATACCTACGAACCTATGACCACAACAACGATCAAATAATTGCATATTTATTCATCCCTTTCGGGCCCTCCATTGAAAATGCAAAGCCAACTAAAGAGAGGGAGACAGACACCCGCCAGCCACATATACGGAACCAGCCGTATGTCAGTTGTGGAACCAGTCTCGCGTAAGCGTACGCGTAAGGTCGGTCCGGGCCGCTTCATCAACTCGATGCTGCCGGCAGTGCAAATGCACGCGAGAGGGTAGCAAATAATAAGATCGATGTCCCCGTGATAAACACGGGTGCAGCTAGCGTACAGCTATATCTACGCATAGATCGGCTCTGATACCACTGAAGGGGATCGCAGGCAGAAAACAAAAAAATTCCTAACAGCGATAACCAAAAACCAGCCAAGATCTATACTATGCAGATATAGTAGTACGAACGAAGATCGGTATACATACCCTTGTAGACCGAAAAGCGGGGATTACGCTCCCGCACAAGCGTTGCTGACGTAGACGCCGTAGCCGACCTCAAGGTCGCGGAGAACTTGGCGCGACGAAGAAGACGATGACGCGGCGATGTCGATGAAACCGACGACGACCTCGAGGCCGTGTAGAGGAAGCAGACCTCCAGCACCACTAGCGTGGCACCTCGCAGGGCGTTACACACATACGGTGAAGCCGACGAACTCCGGGCCCGATCCAGGGACGAGCAGCGGAAGACTGGGACCGGAAGACCAGCAGCACGGCGGCGTGCGTATGGTGGAGAAAACTTATCCTTGGCGCAACTCCAAACAAGGGAGTCACGGGATCCAAGGAGAGAGAGAGAGAATTGGTTGTGTTCAAAGGCCAGGGGTGCCCCTCTATATAAAGGGGGATGGGAGCAGCCAACCTTGCCAGCCGGGCGGTGTGGGACTAATCCCACACCAGCCCTGGCCGACCTAGCTAGGTGCGCCGGCCCTAGGTGGGCCCCATGTGGCCCACCTAGGCCGGCCGAACCAGCCCTCTCCCCTTGGGGGGACTCCTCCCCCCCTCATGGGCCCTTTTGCCCAAAAAGGCCCATTTAGGGATTTTTGCCTTTAAAAATTCAGGAAAAATTAAAATAAAATATATTTAACTATTAATTACACTAATTAATATTAAATACATATTACATAATTTATTCCGGCTCCGAAAACTATTTCGTCGCTGCCCGATCTCCATCGGAACTTTCCCGGGACGTTCCCGGTCTCTCTTTTCCTATTTTTCTCTTCCGGTAAAATGTCGACTCCCCTTAAGCGTGTTACCCTAGCGGTTCGATTATCTCACCAGACATGATCGAGACTCCTCTCCGATCAATGACTAATTCGTGGACCGAGGATACCCAGAATTAATCCCTGCGAGATAACGAATACTTTACCATTCGAACCTGGACGTCTGAGTCTTAAACCTTTTGCCATGCGATACTTAGCGTGTCCGAGACTCGTTCATGGATATCTCCATACCCAGCTTGATCTCGTTACCGACACTGCTAACTTCTACTCGTCCATGATATTATGTCCTGGTGACCTAGTCACACGCTTGCAAGCTCGTTTGACATAATCTCACCGAGTGGGCCCTAGAGTATCTATCCTGCTATGCGGACTGGCAAATCCCGCTCTTGATCCCCCGTCTCAACATACTCCTTTCCGACACCCGAGAGGGACACCTTTATTGTCACACTATGTAAGATATGACGTTTGATGCAATCAAAGTGTCTTCCAGGAATAGCAATAAGAGTAGATCTCACGGTCGAAGGCGTAATGACTACGTCCTACAAATATTGGGTATGTCCATCACGTCATTCTTTCAATGACATGACTCCATTGTCAACTGACATAAATGTCACATGATCGGGAAACCTCGATCATCAATTGCCCAATGAACTAGTCAAGTAGAGGCTACTAGGGACCTGGTTGTTTATCTACCACACGTGTATTAATGTTTCCGCTTAATACAGTTATAGCATGGTATAAAACATATAATGAACAATTGAGATATGATGAATAAACTATATTTATTAAGTGCCTCTAGGGCATATCTCCTTCAGGCCGCCCCAGCCCTGTGGAGATACTTCGCTCCGAAGCAACCACTGCAAGGTGCACATGGCCACTGCCGCGTCGCAGAGTGACGCGCGCGTCTGCGCACGATGACGACGGCGCCGCAGTTGCCGTTTTGGTGATTAAAGGAGTCAACAAAGCTGTGTCCCCAGCGCCGGCTTACGAGGGTTTCCTCTTTGGTGATAAAGCAGCTGGCCGGCGCTACGCTCCAAGGACGACGTCACCGTGGGCACCCCCACCATCTCTGCAGCGCCGGCCGGCCGTCCTGCGTGGACGGTGACTTTCTGGCATCACGGGCAGGCTTTACGACCATGGACTCGGTCCATGGACAACCCAGCTGCGGTGCACCCCGCTCCACCGCTTCGTCGCCATGTGGGAACCCTTCCATTGCACAACACGCAGGGATGAGGCCCGGGGCGCCTATATAAGGAGAGGGAACACCTCCGTAGCAAAGGAGGGATCAATCGACTTTGAGCACCCTGCCACAGCTTAGCCAAGCCTAGCGAACTCGAGGAGGAAGAAGGTCTTAGCCTTCCCTCTCCGAGCTCCGCACTGCTCTCGGCAAGTTCATTGTACTGTACCCCCTACAGAGCAATACAGACAAGCAGGAGTAGCGGTTTTACCTCCCCCGGAGGGCCGTGAACCTGGGTACGGGCCTGTGTCCATCACTGTCGTGCTGACCCTCTACAGGCACGACGAGCACCGTCGCTGTGCCGGTTGTGGGTTGTTGACCAACGTGTTCAGTCCCCTGCACGAACTTCTCTCCCGAGAGTGGTTACCCCTGTTCCGTGGGAATCACACATCGACATTTGGCGCGCCAGGTAGGGGACTGAGGCGCGTCTTCAACCTCCAGCCGGCCTCCACGCCATGACGGACACCTGCGCGACACGCGCCAACAGGCGCGCAGCTGACAGGGCTCACACCGAGCCCGGCACCGCCGCCACCCGCGGCCGCCGCGGCCGTCCTCGCACGACGGAGCGCGCCAACACCGGCCCACACGTGGAGGAACCTGAGAGCGAGGAGCACCGTGGCAGCGACCACCGCGGCGACAGGGATGCCTCCCCGGAGCACCACGACGATGCTGAGTCTTCGCATCCGTTTCGGCGCCAGAGCGCGTCTTCTCAGGGACGCCCAGAGCCCACGCCGCACACTGCGTTGCTCATGGCCCAAGAGCTCCTCCGCTACCGGCCAAGCGCGGAGGCTCACGACCAGTGGCTGGACTGCCTCCACCACCTCGTCGACGTCGCGACTACGTGCCCCGCTCCGTCTCGCTCCCTCGTTCACCACTCCGCCAGCGCTGGAACAGCCGCGCCGGACGCGCCTCCGCCGCCGCCAGGACCACCTCCGGCCGCAGCCCAGAGGGCTCCATCTCATGCCTCCTCGCCGCGCAATTGCCAAATTGTGCAGCGCGCCGCGCTAGACGCGTGGGTGGGGATGGAACGCCGGAGAGACCTCCAAAACCGCCTTGTCGAGGAAATCGGCCAGGCGGGGCAGCAGAACCGCAGGGCTCTCCAGGGCGGCACCGCCACATACGCCACCGGCTGCATGGCCTTTACCCGCGCCCTGCGCCGCGTGGTATGGCCGCAGAAGTTCAGGCCAGCCCTCCCCAAGGGCTACGACGGGTCAAGCAACCCCATCGAGTTCCTGCAGCTCTACACCACCTCTATCCAGGCTGCAGGAGGAGACGAAAAGTCATGGCCAACTGGTTCTCCCACGCCCTCAGGGACTCCGCGCTGTCATGGCTCCTCAACTTGCCTGAGGACTCCATAGACTCGTGGGAGGAGCTCTGCAGGCAATTCGTTGCCAACTTCAAGGGCACCTACGAGCGCGCGCTCACCCACAACGACCTGCACGCTGTGGTGCAGAAGAAGGATGAGACTCTCCGCAAGTACATCCAGCGCTTCAGCCAGGTGCGCAACAAGATCCCGAACATCCCCGACACGCAAGTTCTACCCGTGATCATTGTCACGCCAGGCATTTTTTGTCTCTAGAGGGAAGCTCACGGCTTCACCTCCAAGCTTCTCCAAGCTTCTCCCGAGGGTCAGCCCTCCGAGCTCTCCTGCCAATGAGCCACCGCAGGCCGCAGTGAACCTCTGCCACTAATGGGTGGTCCCCATGCCTCGACATGGAAGGAACGTTAGCTTGGCAAACCCAAGTGTAATGAACCATTTTCGTTCCAAGTGAACTATGCGCTAAGGCGCCATTTCGTTCCTAAGCGAACTCTGCGCTGAGGCGCCGCTGCGTAATATTTCGATGGCAAGTTTTACCTTCGTCATTTACTTTCACATGTGCGCTTATATTCCTCCCATGCGCACCTCGCGAGCGGGGGCTGAGTACGGTGCCTGTACCCTAAGAGCACCCCAGCAGCACTCCAAAATCCAAGGGACCCTGAGCTCTGGCTAAAGGGCATGCTCCCGGATACACGCCACCTCTCCAAAGGACCTTGGTACTCTCTCTCCTCGCGAGGCACCCATGAGGAAACCTATAAGCGCGCATGAGTCATTACTGCTATGCTCTAGCGTTTTGGTGCGCCTCTCTAAAATCCACAGGGAACAAGAGTCTCTCCAGGCCTGTGGAGGAAAAACTCGGCCCCTGAGGGGAAAGACATCACCTGAGGAGTCCTACGCAGGGCGAAAAGCCTCGGGAAGCTAAGTTCCCTGCTCACACCAGGAGAATCTCTGCGTCTCTCTCACGAGCACTCTGCGTCCCTCGAGCGTCCTTTTTCCCTCACTCTCCATGGACTGCTTGCGCATCAAAGGGGGGCCCTTGAGCATCGCGCCTCGAGGACTCCTACCTCTCTAAGCCTTAAACTCCCCCCGGCCTTGCCGAGTCATTGCTCGAGCATACCGCAGCGGCGGAGTCATAGCGCGAGGAGAAGGGTCCTAGCGACGCAGAGCGAAAAAGACATGGAAGTAAAGCAAAAGGCCCTCGAGGGGCACACACACAAACTTAGCAGCACATGCTTAGAAATATGAAGTGTGTCACAGAACGAACAACAAAAGTCTTTAAGATGAACATCCCTACGGCGCTACAAGCGCGTTGCATTGCAGGAAGAAGTCAGGCAGAGGCCTCGCCATCGTGCTCCTCGGACCCTTCTCCTTTAGGCTCGCCCTCCTCGTCGTCGCCCTCCTCGCCGCCAGCATCCTCCGCTGCAGCCCGCTTGAAGCGGCTGCAGAAGTCGTCGACCTGGTCGCGGATGGAGTTGGAGATCTTCCACCCTCTCTCCCCCTCGAGAGGCTCGGTCACCGTGGTGAAGTCGAAGCCCGGCTGGAGGTGCTGGAGATTGGTGAAGATGCGGTCGACCGCTACCGCCAGGAGCTGGCGGCACTCCTCCTCGACGACGTCGCGGAGCTCCGCAGCAGGGCCCTCGAGCGCTGTGAAAAGCTGCTCGAAGTACACGAGGTAGGCGGCGGCGTCGGAGTTGCCTTGCGCGGGGACGGCTGGCGCTTCCGCTCCCAGCTTCGCGGCGAGCTCGTTGCCCCGGCCCACTAGGGACTGGAACATGCGCTCCCGCTGCTGCGAGAGCACCCGCGCCGCCTGGGCGCTCTCAGCGGCCTCCACCGCCTTCTCTACAGCAGGGCCCACCTGCTGGTTCATCTCCTCCATGTCGGCCATGAGGGAGGCGAGGTCCTGCTCCGTGCGCTTGCTGGCCTCCTCAGCGACGCGGCGGCGAGCCGCTTCGCGCTTCACCTTGGCGACGAGGGTAGCGTTCAAGTTCTCGAGCTGGTGGATCCGGGCGCCGCTCTCGCCAAGCCTCTTCTTGAAGCGGCTCTCCTGCTTGGCGAACTTCTCGCTGTAGTCGCGAGAGACGGCGGTGCGGTACGCCTTCTCCCGCTCCTCGAGCATCTTCGCCGCCTCCTCCTTCCGCTGGGCAAACCTAGCGTTGAAGCGTTCCACGCCCGTCTTGTGGGTGGACACTTCAAGCTCGTGCTTGCTGAGCGCCGCAGCCAGGCTCTCTTCGCGGGCCTCGAGGGCGGCGCGCTGCCCAGACAGCTCCTGCTCCCTTAACGCCAGCTGCTCGTCGCGGCGGCGCACGTCCTCCTCGCGCTCGCTCAGGCCCCGTCCCCTGGCGTCCAAGCTCGCGCGGACCCCCTCCAGGGCGGTCCGAACGGTCTCGGAGTCGGAGAGGATTTTAGCCTCGAGCTCGGCAAGCTCGTGGTGCTTGGCTGCCAGGGAGTGCTCCACAGCCTCCCGCTCTGCCCTGGCCGCGGCCAAGTCTTCCGCCGCTGCCCGGCGGTCGGCCTTCAAGGGCTGCAGAAGCTCTTCGGCGTCGCGCATGGCGCCCTCGCGGACCTCCTCGGCGAAGCGCAGCGCCTCCTCGCGCTCCGCCTGCAAGGCCTGGTCGCTCCGCCGGCGAGCCTCCACAGCCGCGTGGAACGCGGCCCAAGCCTCCGCGAGCTCGTCTCGCTGCCGGGCAAGCTCCCGGTCCTCCTGGGCAAGGTGGGCCTCCAGCCCCTCCAGGGACTCCCGCACCAAGCGGAAGGCAACGTCGCGTCGCCCCCTGCTCCAGTCCCAGCTGCCGAGGGCAAGGGCCCGGGAAGTCTCGCTCAGAGCGGAAGGCCCTGCACCCGCGTCAAGCTTGGAGCGGGGAGTCTCTGCGCGGGCTTGGGGGCTTGGAGGCGTGTCCTCCGCTTCGGCGCCCGCGTCCTGCGCTCCGGCGTCGCCCCCCTCAGACGGCACCTCGCCCTGGGCCCCTGGGGCAGGAGGGGCTGCTCCGCAGCCGCTGCCTCCTCCTCCGCCGTGGAGCTTGGCGGGGGCGGCGGGAGGTCTGCCCCCACCGTCTCGTCGACCTTCGGCGGGCTCGAGGCCGAAGTAGTGTCTGCCACGGCCTCCTGCCGCGCTGGCGGGGTCGCAGCGCGCGGCGGAGTGGCCGCTTTCTCCACCTGCTCCTCAGGGCGCTCTTTCTTCAGAGGCGGCGCGGTGGCCTCGGCCTGAGGAGCGTCCCCGTGAGGGCCTGCAGGGATTTCCTCCGCAGGCCTCGGGGCCTCTTCTGCCGCGGCCTCCGGAGCGGCCCTTTGCAGGCGCCGGGTCGCTGGCAGAGAGCAGGGAGATCTGTCAGAGGGAACAAACGAGCAAGGGCCGAAGAAGGAAAACAAAACCAGAAACACTTACCCTGTCTTCTTGGCGCGGGTGTCAACCCACGCCATGCCGGACGAACGCCAAGAAGGCGTGGCCCGGACTCCGGATCCCTCCGGAGCCGCCTCAGCTTTCCTCTTGAGGGAAGCGCTTTGGGGCTCCCCGGCAGGCCTGTCGTGGGCCGCCTTGGTTCGGGGCTCCTGTCGCCCCGCCTCGGCCTCCTCATCGTCGCTGGAGGAGAGCTCGAAGACCTCCTCAGGAGGGGGCGAGGCCCTCGACGAGCTCGCACCGCCTGCAGAGGGAATGGCCCCAGCCGCCGCGTCGCCCTGCTCGGCGTCAGATGCGTACGGCGACTCCGCAGCGTCTGGTCCTCTCGCCACGGGCATGGGCCCCTCTTCTTCCTCCTCCCCCGCCAGGCCTAGCGGAGTGAAGGTGGGCATCCGCTCCAGAATCGCCAGGCGAGGAGCCAGGTTCATCTGATGAAGAGGCCTCAGCTCCGCCGCAATCGCCACGGGCACGTCGGGGTTGATGAAGAGGCCGCCCATGATGGTCTCGACGACGGCGCGGTGATGGTCGCAGGGGTGGAGTCGCATCGGGTCGGAGGGGCCCGAGTACATCCACATCGGCTTCTTGTGCGCCTGTAGAGGAGCGATGCGGCGGCGCACGAAGTCCTCCGTGATCATCTGGCCGGTAAGGCCGTTCGCCCGGAGCGTCCTCATGCGCGCCACGAGTTCCCCGATCCGTGGACCCTGGAAGGCCTGCTTCCCCCAGTGGGTATTCTTCATGGGAGGCGCCTCCGGGGTGTTGAGGAAGGAGCTCCGCGACGAGGCGCCGATGAGGAACCACTTCTGCCTGAAGTCGTCCACCTTCTTCACCACCGCCGTGACAGGCTTCTCGCCGCTCCACGACATGGGAATGTAGACATCCCCCATGCCGTCCACGATGCGGAACGACACGCATCCCGTCCGCTCGGACCGCGCGGAGTTCCGGAGCGCGTAGAAACTCCGGAAGAGGGCCACCGAGGGCTGCACCCCCAGATACGCCTCGCACAGGTAGGCGAAGATGGAGAGGACGAGGATGGCGTTGGGGTGCAGATGAAGGAGATGGATCTGGTAGAACTCCAGAACCGCCTCCAAGAAGGGAGAGTACGGAGGCACCAATCCGGCGAAGAGGGTGTGAAGGAAGATGGGGAAAAACCCCGCCGGGAGACGGCCGAGCTTGGCGGCCCGGATGGCGCTGGCGCCGTGTTCGTTGGTCTTCCCGGCGACCAGGTGCTGGATCTTATCCAGCGCCGTCGCGTTGACGCGCTCGCCGATCAGAGCGGGTCCTAGCGCCTCTTCGCCCTGCGCATCGGAGGGGAACGTCCCCATCGCCGCCTTGCCTTTTGGTCCGCCCATTGTCAAGGAAGATGCAGGAAGCGGAGTGCCGGAGAAGGAAGGAGTTCGCCGGAGGAGGAAGGAGTTCGCCGGAGAAGGAAAGCTAGGAGGCCGAGAGTTGGAAGACTGGATGCGCGGAATGGGAGTAATGACTGCGGTTCAGACCAGCGCGCAGCTTTATACCGCATTTGGGCAGTTACCAAGGCGCGGTCGTGGTGATCGTGGTGGGACCCCCCACGATGCACGTTTCTACCGGAGAAACCGAGTCGCCGCAAATTCATCTCCGAACGACGCGTGTCACGGGCCGGCCGGACATATTGGACCCACGACGCTTCGTCTGGACCCGATGGGCCTCGCCGTGCCCGTCATGGGCCCGGGGGCTACTGTCGGCCCAGTGGGATCCAGGGTGTGCAGAGCCCCCTCTCCACAGCCCTCACACGCGACAGAGTCGATGAAACAGCTAAGGACCGAGCAAAACGCTTGGAGAGACCCTCGAGAGGGAAGGCCCTCGAGAGGGCTGGAGAAGGCAGCGGAGGCCTGACGAGGCCCCTCCCGAGACTGCTCCTCTACAGGGCCCCTCTCCCCTGGAGAGGGGTCAACACAATCCCTCCACAGGGCCGCCCCAGCCCTGTGGAGATACTTCGCTCTGAAGCAACCACTGCAAGGTGCACATGGCCACTACTGCGCCGCAGAGTGACGCGCGCGTCTGCGCACGATGACGACGGCGCCGCAGTTGCCGTTTTGGTGATTAAAGGAGTCAACAAAGCTGTGTCCCCAGCGCCGGCTTACGAGGGTTTCCTCTTTGGTGATAAAGCAGCTGGCCGGCGCTACGCTCCAAGGACGACGTCACCGTGGGCACCCCCACCATCTCTGCAGCGCCGGCCGGCCGTCCTGCGTGGACGGTGACTTTCTGGCGTCACGGGCAGGCTTTACGACCATGGACCGAGTCCATGGACAACCCAGCTACGGTGCACCCCGCTCCACCGCTTCGTCACCATGTGGGAACCCTTCCACTGCGCAGCACGCAGGGATGAGGCCCGGGGCGCCTATATAAGGAGAGGGAGCACCTCCGTAGCAAAGGAGGGATCAATCGACTTTGAGCACCCTGCCACAGCTTAGCCAAGCCTAGCGAACTCGAGGAGGAAGAAGGTCTCAGCCTTCCCTCTCCGAGCTCCGCACTGCTCTCGGCAAGTTCATTGTACTGTACCCCCTATAGAGCAATACAGACAAGCAGGAGTAGCGGTTTTACCTCCCCCGGAGGGCCGTGAACCTGGGTACGGGCCTGTGTCCATCACTGTCGTGCTGACCCTCTACAGGCACGACGAGCACCGTCGCTGTGCCGGTTGTGGGTTGTTGACCAACGTGTTCAGTCCCCCGCACGAACTTCTCTCCCGAGAGTGGTTACCCCTGTTCCGTGGGAATCACACATCGACAATTTGTATCTTGCCTTCATCTGCAAAACATTGAGCGCGACATTCAAACGCCGCAACCTGGATATGAGGAGTATTTGCGTCTACATATAGAAAGGAATCTTCCGCGCCGCAACCTGGATACAACGGAGTATTTGCGTCTATCTCAAGTTGCGCCAGCTTAGATTGCTCTCTACCAGCTGATCTGCAGTTAGTGGTGTTCTTTAGAAGCAGTTCTTGGACATGAGGATCTCGCACGAGTAAAGTTAATGGCGTCTGCGTGTCGTCGTCTTCGATAGCTGTTTCTTCTGCCACCTCATCATCTCCATCATTATCAGGAGGCTCTTCGTTATCATTATTGTGACAATGTTCATGATCCCCTTCATGATCATGATCATGATCATGATCATTTCCTGTCGCCGGTGCCTCATTACCTTCATGATCATCTTCATCGGTCAACCACTAAGTGTGGCCATCCATGAAACCACGCATTAGCAAGTGCTCTAGCAACTTTCCGGAGAAAGGGTTGATCAATCCCACTAGTTTGCATTTCCGACACGGACATCTTATCTCTGTGCGGTTATGTCGAAACATGTCCTCTGTCGCGTGTTTTAGATATCTGTTCACTACAGCTTCACTCATGGCGGCCATTATCGATCGCCTGCAAAGTATAGAACAAACTCATGAGAATCATACATATACCGCGCTTATCACGAAAAATTTCGCCATGACCTTTCTATATGTAGAGGTCATAATAAGAAAGAGTACCGAAATTTGCCGAAACGGAAATTAATCAACATTTCGGCAAAAAATCGGCATCACCTTCCTATTTCACACATATTGTGTCCATTTCATCACTTCATGTCAAAATTTGTCATTTCACATAAATTCACATATATAGTGTTCATTTCACACAAATTCGTTGTAATAGGGCTCTACCTTAATTCAATACACACAAGATAAGATAACCAAGGCGAGACCATCGACAAAATGGCTATGGATTGCTCCAAAAGGGTGTAACTTATATCTAAAGGTAGGAGGGTTTTGAGAGTGAAATTTTTGGTGTAAAAGTGGTTTTGGGGAGTGGTTTAGCTAGATCTATCAAAAAATCTAGATTTTATTGGCTAAAAAGGGAGTAAAAGAAGAGGGGAAAGTGCAAAAAATCGGGTTGGCTCGAGCTAGAGAGAGAAGTTAATGGAGGAGTAATGGAGGGAAAAGGAGGTAGTTGAGCTTTTAATGCTTCTGGTCCCAGGTTACCGCTGGCGAACACATTACCTGTTTGCCAGTGTTGTATTTGTGCCGCTGGCGAACACAGGTTTTGTTCGCCAGCAGAAGTGGCCACTATCGCCGCGGCAGCCAGGATATAGCCGCCTCACTACCGCAGGCGCACGCCTCCGGTTGCTCGCCAGCGCTACGTCCGCTACCGCTGGCGAACAGAGAAGGTGTTCGCCAGCGGTATGCTTCGGTCACAGCCGTGCCCAGCCCAGTGCTACCGCTGGCGGACGGTTTATTGTGTTCGCCAGCGGTAGTAGTTTTACCGCTGGCTGTGACGGCGCTGTGTTCGCCAGCGCTATAATTACTGGCGCACGTTTTAATATGTTCGCCAGCGCTATCATGGTGGCTATAAGCATATTCCTACTAGTGATAGGGAAGTATCGGTTAATATCGGTGAATTATTCATCTATAGGTGTAAAAGTCTATAATAAAGAAAATAAAGAAAGCACTTGAAATGCGAGTGAGGCAAGCTAGGCGCGGTTTTGTAATACATCCTACCTCTAGCGTAGTAAAAGGCCCCCCCTTTTGTAATGACATCTTCGAGGATGATTTGTGATAACTGCATCTGGATGCGATGGAAGTCTTCTCTAAGTTCAGCGTCGCTGATTTCCCCCGCACATTTGGCCCATTCTCGGAGCTGTTGTGGCAACCTCATACTCTCTGCATCCCGGACATACCCTTTAAGGTGATGGAGGGCGTAGAAGGCATCCTTCATGCTGCCATCTTGCTGCTTGATGCAAGCGAAGTCGGTCACATGCCTAAACCGGTGTGTTCCGTCCTTTTTGTAATATTGCACGTCGTTATGGAAGAGGCCTCCTTTATGGGCATACACCTCGAGAGCATCATCGAGAACACCCTTTATGTTGGTGTAGTCTTTCTTAACCTTACTCCCCGAGTCCAAATAAGTGGCAATGGACAACTTCGGGCTTACGGATATGAGTACGCAGTACTTGTCCCTGCTTAACACAACGGAAAGGATCACCAATGGAAGAACTATATGAGAAAACATAAGTTACGACATCGGCGAGCGGATGTGTACTTACTCGGGAAAGAAAGGCACAAGAAGGCTGCTTTTCCTCTTGTTGGTCAACATGAACCTCTCGAGGTACTCCGTCGCCATGGTCCGTATCCCTGAGTCCATCAGCTGGCTTTCACGCATGTAGTAGGGATCTGCTACTGCGACGTCCTGGTTTGCCTCTCTCTTGATCCTCCGTGCCAGACTTAGAGCGTATAGATGGACCAAGTTATAGTCCAGCCGTTTAGAGTTAAACAGGTTGAAGACGTCCTCGTACGCTATGAAGAATATATCCGCAGGGGCTTGATGGACGAAGTCCAAGTCCTTTGGCACCTTGCCTGGTAACACCGGGTAATTTGGTTGCTTCTCCTTAAGTAGGATGCCCTCTCGTACCAAGATACACTGATGCAAAGCGAGCATGGGTCCACGTGCGAGATTGAGCAGGTCCTTAGGCAGCATCGGTTTACCAGCTTCATGAACTCGGGCCAAGCCATCCTCCCGTGGTGGTACCATTTGTTCATCTCGGACAGTCCTAGGAACTGGCTGGCTCGCGCAGGCGCCTGCCCTACTTCTCTTCCTTGGCTTCTTCTTCTTCACCTCCGCCGGGGATTGCACATCATGAATCGACTTTAGGAGTGTGCCAGGGCTGAAAATGTTACCCGGTTGAGGTTGTTCGCCGGCCTCCGGAGGCGTGTCTTGAGATAAACCATGGAAGTTCAGGCGCTGCGAGCATGAAGTGGGACGGATAGGCATAGTGCGGGGGCCGCGGAAGTGTTCCTCATACAAAGGAGGCATGTACGAACCATCCAAGGCGCCAGTGTTGAGGAAGCCATCGACGTCGTCGCCATTTTTATCATCAGCATGATCATGGTCGATGACTTCAAGTTGAGGCGCAACGGCTTTGTCCTTGGCTTGTTGCGGTGCAGACGCTCCCAACAGTATTTGGTGCCGGCTTGTGGTGGTGACGACCGGCGCTTCCTTCCGGGTGCTTGTGGCGCCGGCTCGTTCACACAAGGTATATGTGGCGGCCTCGACGAGGGCCGAACGATAGAGGGCCTAACCTTTTGTGGCGGCTTCGAGGTGGCGCCGGTGGTGCGCCTGACCCCCCCCCCCCCCCCCCCAAGACGAATTTGGGTCTTCGGACATTCCATCAGCCACTTGACACAGGCTCCAAGGACCATGTGCTCATCCTCGGCTCCCGGAGGTTGCATGGGGGGATCGATGTGTTGAAACTGAGGCAATACCTCATCCAACTTGATCCTCATCACGGCCTCGTTCATGCGTTGGTTGTGCATGAGGGTACTCTTTGGTTGTATGACCGTGGCCTTAGCAACATCCACCAACTCGCCGCCGGGCCGCACCGTATGCAGGAGTATGCAAGGCGTGTCCTGAGAGTCAACACATGCATATATGTTGGGCATCATGAGATGGCAGTCATCAAAGGCATAGTTAATTATAACAGATGTCGCAAAGTAACTAATTGGTTACCTTGTCTATTGCGTTGATCTCCTCTAATGTTGAGACAATGGCGCCGGTGCCGGCGGCCGGCATCTGAACCTCCGGTGCCGGATTATCCATGGGGGGCTTGGTAGGGGGCGCCTGTGGCACACTATGGAGCGGTGGCTCGACAGCGGTGTTGGCCGGCGGGGTCACCATCTGGTCCGGCGGGGTCACCATATGGCTGGAGGTGCTGCCGGCATAGCTGGGCACGTGTATCGGCCCCTGTCGACCTGCCGCATTCCAAGCAGCTATACCCTCCATGAACCCAGGGGGTAAGAAATCCCGGATCCCCTCCTTCACTAGCTGGCTCACAGTGCTGGAGTCCACTTTCTCCTACTCCAGTGATTCCACCTTCTTCCTTAGCTCCAGAACCTCGGCGCTATCCCTACTCGGCTTCCTCCTCTGCCTTCTCTTCTCGCCGCCGTCCGTGCTGTAGTACTGGAGGAACTTCATGCTCGTACCAAAGCCGGACACACGGCCTGCTGACGTCGGCGCCGCCGTCTTCTCCCTCTCCTTGTAAACGTTCATCGCCCTGTTGAAAGTCGTGTCCCACGGCTCCGTCGAGCCCTGGGACGACGGGTCGGCCTCAGTGTCAGCCTTCAACTCGTCCTCCTGCAGACAAAGCAAATTAAGGTGAACCCATATGCATGTAGGAATATGGCTCCGCGGTAATTAAATTCCTTACCAGATGTTTCTCGAATTGCTTCACGTCAGCATCATCGGTAACGAATTCCCCGGTCTCCTTCACTAGTAGAAAAATGCTTATAGGTGGGATGCCCGTTTGTGGCGCACCTAATTTAATGCGCCACAGAACAGCATTTTTGTGGCGCACCCGAGCCCATGCGCCACAAAAATATGACTTTCTGTGGCGCATGGGCTCGGGTGCGCCACAGAAAGTCGACATTCTGTGGCGCATCAGGTGGGGTGCGCCACAGAAGTTGGACATTCTGCGGCGCATCGGGTGGGGTGCGCCACTAAATAGCTACACTTTCTGTGGCGCATGGGGTCCC
This sequence comes from Poa annua, assembly GCA_026929855.1. Taxonomy (NCBI): domain Eukaryota; kingdom Viridiplantae; phylum Streptophyta; class Magnoliopsida; order Poales; family Poaceae; genus Poa; species Poa annua. The sequence continues at coordinate 38,011,414 of CM049438.1, forward strand.
ATGCGCCACAGAATTTCTGCACTCAGATCCCACCCCCCCCCCCCCCCCCCGTGGATCGCCTTTTCAATTTTGCGGCAAAAAGAAGAAAATGAAAAATTGTTCAAAAAATTCCATCCTTTAAGATATGGGTAGGTATTATTGTCTACTTCGTGTAGAATATTTGAAATATGAGTTTTGACATTTTATGCAAAATCACTGTAAAAAAAGTCGAAACGGCCCTAACTTTTGCATACGATGTCGAAAAAATGCGTTTAATACCTTAAAAAAAACTAGAGAATTATAGAAACCGGCTTGCCCGGTTTGGCCTTTTTCAGATCCTCAAACTGCCAAACGAAAAAAAAGTTATTTCAAAAATAAACTTTTTCTCAGCAAAATCAAAAAAAAAAGAAAAAAAATTGTGGCGCACCGGGAGGGGGTGCGCCACAGAATTATTTGGCGGGATTTGAAATTTGAACCGGCCGCCCCCTTTTCCTCTCCTCCTCCCTCCTATTCTCCTCCACTTCTCTCATTTCCTCCTCCTCCTCCTCCTCTCCTCTCATTTCCTCCTCCTCCTCTCCTCTCATTTCCTCCTCCTCCTCTCCTCTCCTCTACTTCTCCTCCCTCCTCCTTCTCAACTCCGGCGAGCTCCATCTCCTCCACCACCACCTCCGGCGACCTCCTCCTCCACCACCATCTCCGGCGACCACCACCTCCTTCTCCTCCTTCGGTGACCTCCACCGGCGATCACCACCTCCTTCTCCTCCTCCGGTGACTACCACCACCTCCTCCGGTGACCTCCTCCGGCGACCACCACCACATCCTCCTCTGGCGACCTTCTCCGGTGACCACCACCACTTCCTCCTCCAGTGACCTCCTCCGGCGACGAACACCTCCTCCTCCTCCTCCACCCATCTCCGGCGACCCCCATCTTCCACCCACCCACCTACGGCCAAGCCCGGTGCTGCCTCCGACGAGCTCCGACGAAACGAAAATATTTTGAAATTTGGGCGGCCCGATCTAGATTTGGCCAGAATCCAGATTTAGATCTGGCCGCCCTTTTTTTTGAAATTCAAAAAAAAATTAGTGGCGCACCTAAGTGGGGGTGCGCCACAGAAATGTTTCTGTGGCGCATGGTGGTGGGGTGCGCCACAGAAATATTTTTGTGGCGCACCGGGCGGGTGCGCCACAGAAATATATTTTAGTGGCGAGATAACTGTGGCGCACCCCCCATTTTCCTGGGTGCGCCACAGAAAGGCTTTTTGGTGCGCCACAGCTAGCCCTTTTTCCACCAGTGCTTGTTCAGATAGTAGCGGGACCGGACAAAGTTCCTAATCTGCTCGTCCGTGATTTTATGCCACGGGTTCTCTTTCCCCAGTTTAGCAACCTCGGCATCCTCCTTGTCCAAAACGGGCTGTTTTCCTCGGTAACTGATACGTCTCAAACATATCTATCATTTCTTATGTTCCATGCTTATATTATACCAATTGCTACATATTTTATATACACTTTGTGTTGTTTTATGCATTTTCTGGGACTAACCTATTAACAAGATGCCACAGTGCCAGTTCCCTGTTTTCTGCTGTTTTTGGTTTCAGAAAACCACTTAAGTAAATTGTTGGGGGGATCATAACCCGGTAGGCCCACCGACCTAGAAGACAAGCCGGCCTGGCGGAGCTCTAGGCCGGGTCAAGCACGTAGAGATGGGCCGGGTCCCACGTAAGCTGGTGCGCGACGTGTGCCTTGGCCCACAAAGTCAAGAAGGATCTAGAAGGTTAGAGACCAAGTACAAGACGGAGTCCCGATAAGGAAGGCGAAGACTTAAAGGACTTAGAATAGAGTTCGGGTACGATAGTAACCCGGATCCCGCTTGTACGACCAGCGAGAGCCACCGCCTATGTAAGGGGGTCTCCTGGTCCCTAGAGAGATAAGTCGAAAGCCGGAGCAGTACCTAGTACCAGAGATTGTAATAGAGACCCGGCAGCTAAGGCGCCGAGTCCTCGAAACCCCATATCAATAAAGCAAAGCAGGAGTAGGTCTTTACCTCAAGAAGAGGGGCCGAACCTGGGTAAACCCTTGTTTCCCCTCGCCACGCTAGACAAGCTCCCGATGTCAGAAGTCGCTATGTCCCCATACTCAAGTTTCCACCCGGAAACATCTGTCGTGACAATCCCACAACGGTTGGCGCCCACCGTGGGGCATGCGGACAAGAACATCATGATTTGTGGAGAAGCGCGGCGCGGTATGGAAAACCTAGCTATCGGCCAGATCTACACGCTCCCAGGAGGGGAGCGGATCGTGGAAGACTTTGGTTGGAAGGAAGAAGCGGATCAGCTGGAAACCGGATCTAGGATCATGTTCGGTCAGATCAACGTTTTCGTCGGCGTGATCCAGACCACAGGAGCCGGCTCAGATCCGTATGAGCCGGAGTACGAGTCAGAGTCCGGGTCAGCTACCATGGCCCAGACAGATGGAGAAGAGTCTGTTGGATCGCCAGAGTGCGAAGTCATGTCCATAGAGGAAGAGGCGGCAATTCAAGCTCTACAGGATTCCATTGAAGCACAGACAAACGTATCAGATCTGGACACAGACACCGAGTCAATCTTGCCGCTGTTTGAAGATCGTTGGGGATATGGACTTGAGGAGGAAGATCACCCGGTGTCCCCAGGACCCGCGCGACATATGACGGTTCACGGTGTGACGACGGCTCAGCCGACTGATGGGAGAGAAGCTTCCGTCAGTGACGAGACAAGTGTAGAAAGAGCCGCCAGACAGGATAGAGAAATTTGGGAGCGGGGTCAGCTTGGCATGCCACCAGCGACGTACGCACCACCCAATCCCAATACCGGACCAGTTTTACCGACTTTCAGCGCGGCGATACAGACACACACACCAGCGGCTGGAACGGCATTCACGAACCCGATCCTGGCAAGTACCCCTGTCCCGCCACCAAACCCAAGAAACCAAGTACAGCCGACTGCAGCGAACGATCAGACGAGGGCCGGCGCATCAGGAAGCCAGGTACAGAACTTGGGGGAAGTAACAAACACCAACTCAGCCATACAGAGGGAACTTGAAGATTTAAGGCGGGCCATGGCAAGAGCAAACCAAGATCGCGCGGATGAAGCCCGGCGTGTAGCAGAAAAAGAGCGGTCTTTGGCCCAACAGAAGCAGAGGTTACAAGATGAGAGAGACGCTCTCCGAAGGAGGAGGGACGAGTTCACTGCGGTGCAGAACAGAAGGCGCGGAAGCCGGTTACCTCTGCCAACTTGAGTAAAGACCATAGTACCTCAAGTCCTCGAGTATCAGACGACACCAACCAATGCACCCATAGCGGCGGCCAACCCTGCGATGGGAGCCGGCACGCTGCAGGCCGGGTTACAAGGAGCGCAAGCCGGAGGAGGCGCGGGAAGCCCGGCTGGAGGAGCCAAAGCCGGGGAAACAGTCATAGAACAACTACCTCCACCACCTCCCAGGTTTAGCACTCCCCCGGGTCATTACAATAATCCAGTTGACAATGTTTTTGCAGCTGCACATGCCCTAGAGCAGATCCCGTTCGATAATTCACCAGCTGGCATTGAAGCACGGAGGGCCGTTGACTTGTTACGTACCGCAGTGGTCCAACAGAACAATAACCCACGCGGATTGCAAGCATTCAATTCGGAGCCACAAAGGAGTCGTACCAGAAGCCGGCACGGAGAGCCGGCGGCAGCAAGATCAGTCCAGAACCGGCTCGAGCCGGTGAACCAGCAAGTTCAGCAACATAATCAGCAGGTGATGCAACAACAGCCGGCGGCCGCACCCCAGAGGGTGGTCGCGCCGGCTATGTCTGCAGCACAGTCAATAGTCAACAGTTCAAGAGCAAGACGCATAGCCGCGGCAGCAGCACCACTGGGAGCCGGAGCCGCAGGAGCCGGAGTTGGAGTGGTAATACCTACTAGACCCGCCGCATCTTCGCCTACGTCGGGTCACGGAGGGGGCACTTCGTCAAACTTGACAGGACCAAAATGTTTATCAGACGCCATAAGGGCGGAGCCGTTTCCAGAAAAGTTCAAAGAGCCAACCAAAGTAAGCAATTATGAGCCGAACATGAATCCAGAGACATGGTTGAGTAGTTATGGCATGGCCATGGACATGAAGAACGAAACACCAAATCTATGTGCACGTTACCTGTATCTTATGATGGCAGAAGGAGCACCCAAAATATGGTTAGACCGGCTTCCACCACGCAGCATTAACTCTTGGGAGGAACTAAAGGCGGTGTTCATCAAAAACTTCGCCGGGACTTGCAAGAAGCAGTACACCGAGGCAGATTTAGATCGTTGTGTCATGAGAAAAACTGAGTCGGCGAGGCAATGGATGGCCAGAGTCACAGAGATCTTGCAATCATCCCTCAATATTTCAGCGCATACAGCTATAACATACATGGAGAAATACTGTGGTTTTGATCCTTTGACGCACAAGTTAGGACGTATGAAGGAAGACCCGGCTTGCAGGGAGATCTCGATAGGAGAGGTGGTGACAACAGCAAACAAGTATGCAGCCACAGATAAAAGGCCGGGTGAGACAGAAGAGCAACAGATGAACAACCAGGTCAGTGGAGGCCGTAACCCAAATCCGGGTCAGAACAATGGCAATCAGAACGGGAATAACAAGCGCCCCTATGAGGACGGAAATTCAGAATTCGTAGGTACAACCCAGACGACGGGTTACAGAGGGACGAGACCCGGTGGCAACTTTAGGGGAGGTCCTCCGAGAAATTCAAACTTCAATGAGATGTACAGCATGCCGTGCCCGAAACACAGCAAGAACGGGAGACCATCAAATCACTCGCTAGCTCAGTATGCCGATATAAGAGCTTGGATGAGACATGAGCAAGAGGGGCAGAGAAGTTAGGGAAACTTCGAAAACAACGGCAATTGCAGTAACAATGGAAACAACGGTAACCCGGGAGGACCCGGACAGGGGGCTGGGTCGAACGGAGCGCCAAACAATAACGCCGGGTCTAGTCAACAACAGAATCAAGTCACATCCGGGTATCAGCAGAACCTGAAGGAGCTTCATAGCCAAGGCCAGTATCATGTCTTCACCACAAGCACATCCAGGAGGGACAAGAAGTTAAAAGCACGAGCCATCAATGCAGTGGCGTCAGCCGTCCCAAGGTTCCTGAAGTGGTCAGAACAAACTATAACTTGGAGCAGGGAAGATCATCCGCCAGCAGTGGAACATCCGGGTCTCCTGGCTCTCGTTGTGGCGCCACAGGTTGACGGGTTCTCTTTGAACAAGGTCTTGATGGACGGAGGCAGCAGTATCAATATCATGTATCTCGACACATTCAAAAGGATGGGCTTAACAGAAGACCGTCTAACCCCAACATCGACAATCTTCCATGGCATAGTTCCAGGGAAGTCGGCACACCCAATTGGCCAGATCAGTCTAGAGGTGGCATTTGGAGTGAGTAAGGAGCAATACAGATCAGAGTTCTTGACGTTCGAAGTTGTTGACCTAAAAAGTCCGTCTCATGCTCTGTTTGGAAGGCCGGCTTACGCCAAGTTCATGGCTCGGCCGTGTTACGTGTATCTCAAATTGAAGATGCCAGGACCTCAGGGAGTAATCACAGTCGAAGGAAGCAAGACTATGGCTATAGAGTGCGACAATGGAGACGCTATCATGGCAGAGCAGGCTTGTTCAGAAGAAGAGCTTAAATACTACAAGTCTCAAGTAGACCCGGCAGACAAGCGTGTGCTGGAAAAGCCGGCTCACGAGGAAGAAAAGAAAAAGTTTAAGTCGGCGCAAGATACAAAGATGATTGATTTCGTGGAAGGGGACTCCTCCAAGCAGTTTTCGATAGGAGCCCACATGGACCCAAAATAGGAAAGCGAGCTCATCAAGTTCATCCGTGAGAATCGGGACATCTTTGCATGGTCTCCTTCAGACATTCCGGGTGTACCGAGTGAACTTGCTGAGCACAGCTTACATGTTGATCCAAAGGCAAAGCCAGTTAAGCAAGGGCTACGTCGTTTCAATGCAGAGAGGAAAAAGATCATCGGAGAAGAGATAGCCCGTCTGCTTGCAGCCGAGTTTATCACGGAGGTTTACCACCCCAAGTGGCTGGCTAACCCGGTCCTAGTTCTGAAGAAGAACGGAGAGTGGCGCATGTGCGTGGATTACACCAGCTTGAACAAGGTTTGCCCAAAAGACCCCTTTGCATTGCCTCGTATAGATCAGATTATCGATGCCACAGCCGGCAGCGAGTTGTTGTGTTTCCTGGATGCGTATTCCGGGTATCATCAGATCAAGCTCAATGTGGATGACCAAGAGAATACTTCGTTCATCACCCCTTTCGGTGCTTTTTGTTACAAAACCATGTCGTTTGGTCTCAAGAATGCAGGTGCCACTTACCAGACATGCATCTAGAATTGTTTCCAGAATCAAATTGGTCGCAACGTCCACGCTTATGTCGACGACGTCGTGATCAAGTCGCAGAAAGCCGGGTCACTTCTGGAGGACCTGACAGAGACCTTCACCAATCTTCGCAAGTACCAGATGAAGTTAAACCCAACCAAGTGCGTGTTTGGAGTACCAGCAGGCATGCTGCTGGGTTTCATAGTCTCAGAGAGAGGGATAGAAGCAAACCCGGCTAAAATCAAGGCCATCATGAACCTTAAGAAGCCGGAATGCATCAATGATGTCCAGAAGCTGACGGGTTGCGTCACAGCCCTAAGCCGGTTCATTGCGAGGATGGGAGAGAAAGCACTTCCACTTTACAAGTTGCTGAAGAAGTCAGACAAGTTTGTTTGGGGTCAGGAAGAAGATGACGCCTTTGAAGATTTGAGGAAGACGTTGTCAACAGCTCCGGTTCTAGCAGCTCCCACGAGCAAAGAGCCGATGTTACTATACGTCTCTACAAACTCACGAGCCGTCAGTGCCGTGGTCGTGGTGGAGCGCAAAGAAGAAGGAAAGGAGTACCCAATTCAAAGGCCGGTTTACTATGTTAGCGAAGCTCTCACAGAGTCAAAATAGAGATATCCGTAATGGCGGAAGTTGGTCTACGGCGTGTTTATGGCAAGACGGAAGATGCCCCACTATTTCCAGGACCACCCCATCACGGTGGTGAGTTCCGCTCCTTTGGCAGAAATCATCAGAAACAGAGAAGCTACAGGCAGAATCGCAAAGTGGGCCATCGAGATGGGGCCCTATCATATCAACTACGAGCCAAGGACAGCAATCAAGTCACAAGGCCTGGTGGATTTCGTCAATGACTGGACAGAATTTGACCCTCTACCACCGGCACCAAGCGCAAAACACTGGATTATGCACTTCGACGGGTCAAAGCAGTTTGAAGGATCGGGAGCCGGCGTCGTTTTAACCTCGCCAAAAGGAGACAAGTTAAGCTATGTCTTGCAGATACACTTCGAGCCATGCACCAATAACATCGCAGAGTATGAGGCTCTGTTACATGGTTTGAAAGTCGCCAGAGAGATGAACATCAAAAGGATCATGTGTTACGGAGATTCGGACCTTGTTGCTCAGCAAGTATCAGGAACTTGGGACAGAAAAGATGCCAACATGGCGGTTTACAGGAGAGAAGTAGACCAAGTAGCAGATTTCTTCTCTGGCTATCAAGTTGAGCACATCGACAGACGAAAGAACGAGGCAGCGGACGCCTTATCAAGGCTCGGCTCTAGGAGAGAGCCGGTGCCTCCAAACGTATTCCTCGCCGAGTTACATCACCCCTCAGTCAAGCTTCCAACAGAAGAAGAGTTAGCACATCCTGATGACCCGGATTCACATTTAGTCGCCGCCTTACACCACACTCCATCATGGACAGAGCCGTATCTGGCCTACTTGTTGAGAGAAGAGCTACCACAAGACGAAGTACTGGCACGACAGATCGTGCGCCGGGCTAAGGGATACGTCATTATCAACGGCGAGTTACACAAGAGGAGCACGTCTGGAGTATTCTTACGATGTGTTTCACCAGAGGAAGGCCGGAAAATTCTTCAGGAGATCCATTCAGGGGATTGTGGACATCATGCATCCACAAGATCAATGGTGGCCAAAGCTTACAGGCACGGATTCTTTTGGCTGACGGCTTTGGCGGACGCAGAAAACATAGCCCGGGTTTGCGATGGATGCCAGAGATATGCAAGGCAGATTCACGTTCCGGCTCAAGATTTAAAGACCATACCAATAACATGGCCCTTTGCAGTCTGGGGCATGGATATGGTAGGACCTTTTCAAACATCACCCAACAAGAAGACCCACCTCTTAGTCGCAGTGGACAAGTTCACAAAGTGGGTGGAAGTTCAAGCTGTCAATAGTTGCACAGCAGCAACAGTAGTCAAATTCCTGAAAAAGATCATCTACCGCTTCGGTTATCCTCACAGCATCATCACCGACAATGGGACAAACTTTTCACTTGGAGAGATGCAGATATTTTGCAAGGAGAACGGCATCCGGCTCGATCTTGCTTCAGTTTCACACCCTCAATCAAACAGACAAGTGGAGAGGACAAACCAGGAGCTGTTAAGAGGCATCAAGCCAAGACTCCGGGTTCCATTAATCAGAGCCGCCGGGTGCTGGGAAGAAGAGCTGCCATCAGTTGTCTGGAGCATAAACACAACCCCGAACAGATCAACAGACTTCACTCCTTTCTTCATGGTCTACGGGGCAGAAGCCGCGTTACCCAGCGATATTCTCCATGGTTCTCCAAGAGTTGCAAACTACGTCGAAACAGAAAACGAGCGAGCCCGGCAAAACTCAGTTGATATGCTCGAGGAGGCAAGAGAGCTAGCTCTGGAAAGATCAGCCATATACCAGCAAGACCTGAGGCGTTATCACAGCCGCCGGGTTAATTCAAAAACTTTCCAAGCAGGAGACCTAGTCTTACGGCTAGCCCAGAACAAGACCGGCTTTCACAAGCTGACCCCCCCGTGGGAAGGTCCCTTCGTGGTAGGCCGGAACTTGCACAACGGGTCTTATTACTTGGTGGATGTTAGAGAGCAAGCTACAACAACAGGAAACAATACAGACCATACAAGATATCCGATGACAGAGAACGACAGGCCCTGGAACATAGCGGAGCTTAGGCCATACTACACTTAGGTTTTGTGAGCTCCCAGATGAGACGAGCTCCACCTTTTTGTATCTTTTCAGTTTTAAAGGCAGCAGGTTTCAGACGCACTCTTTTCCTTACCAGGGTACCTAAGGGGACTGGAAGGTTTTTAATGAGGCGGCTTGCTAGCCATGTACGTATTATATGATCAATGAAATAAGGGAGGCACCTCTAAAAAGAAAGAGTTTTGTCTTTACAGTTCCTTATCTTACATATGATCAGGGTCTTGGGGGGCTTAGTAACTAAGAAAGTTGTAAGTTACAAACTCAAGACCCGGCAGAGACGCCACAATTTTTTTTCTTGGTTATACTTGCCTGCTAGCTTGATGTTGTTCTCATACAATACATGACCAGATGCTAGAAGTCCGGCTCTCAATCTGACTATGACGCCCATGGGGACTTAGCAGACACTGATTGCTCAGGAACTTCGTGCACAGAAGTCACGAGAAAACCGGCTTTGCAGATAGCTAAAGAAAACCAAAAGGGTCAACAAAACCAGACAAGACTTGCAGATTTCACAAAAGGGTTGATATCATATAAGCATTAACTTCAAACAGCGCACGAAGGCGCGTCAAAGAGTAAGATAGAAGTATTCACATCTAACCTATTACATGCCAAGTAGGCCAATAAAATTGTTTCAGGAACAATTCGAGCCAAAAGCATCTAAGTCGACACAAGAGTCGGCATTCGGAACATCTGAGCGATCTATTGGAGTTGAGGAGCCGGTGCAGATCCTTGCCCAGGGTCCTTCGTACCCCTTGTAGCTTCGCCTGGTGGCTTCTGCAAAACGACCGAGGCCAAGGCCTCAAAGCCGTAAAGATCAGAAGGGCGAGAAGGAGCTGGTACATCAGGAGTAGAGCTCGAAGGATTCGCACTTGTTGTAAAGGGCGTGAAGAGTTGCGGTGCTTCCTCCACCGGCTTCCACAAGTTGACCGGCTCTGGCGGTACTTCCTTGACGGCCCGGTTCTCTTCATCATATGCAGCCTGGAATTCGTCCAGCGCCAATCCATCAGCAATTTGGCAAGCCGGGTGCCGAACCGACTTCACAAGCTTTCCGTAGATCTTCGTGGTCTCCTGGCCGTCTGCTTGAAACTCCGGGAAGCCCTTTGTCAGCTTCACCGGGTCAAGGTTAGGATAATACGCCTTCGCCAGAGCCAGCGCACGGATCGCACCCTTGCGGCAGGAGGATGCCTTCCATCACTGCATCAGCACCGGCACAACAGAGGTAGCGGCAAGAAAGTCCGGCAGACCCGGCGGACAAGTACCAGCAGAAGAGGACATCTTGATCATCTCAGCACAGCCGAAGTACAACCGCCTGGTGACGCCATAGATGGCTTGAATCTTGTCAAGTGTCCCCTTGATGGTCACTCCTTGAGCCGGACCTGACAAGAGGCAGAAGAACATAAGAACAACTAAGAGAACAATGTGAGAGTACAAAGTAAAGGAGCAGAGAAAACTCACCGAATACAGCAACGGACAGGTTATGGATAAACTTTTTAATCTTCTCCAGCTCGGAGATGACCTTCTGCAGCTCGAGGGCTTTAACTTGGATCGCAAGCTCCTGATCATGAACTTTTTTTCGCAATGCCTCATTATCGGCTTGAAGTCGGCTCAAGGTCTCCTCCTGAGCCTTCAGTTGTTCCTCGGCCTTCTCTCGGAGGCCGGTTTCCTGCGCAAGTTGCTGGCGCACCTCGCTGTTGTTTTTGGCACTCGTCTCAGAAAAGTCCTACAGAAGGGAACAAACATTCATCAAGAGAAAGAGACCGAAAGTGAGAGCAGCAAAGACGGCTTATCAGGCTAAGATAGTATCTCAGCGAAGACTCGGAACATTGCAAGCAATAGTTCCGACTCTTGGGGACTACTCAGCAGAAGCAAAAAGTTAAGGTCGGCCCATATGACTCTCAAGAAAGACCCGGAGCGTAGCAGGCTACTGCTCCGACTCTTGGGGACTACTTATCACAAAGTCTTACTCAAAAGAAGACCCGGAGCGTAGCAGGCTACTGCTCCGACTCTTGGGGACTACTACGAAGATTCATCCATACGAAGGGACATGTTCCCTATGATGCAAGTACTAAGCATTTACCCGAGTAAAAACTGAGCACTTGGGGACTACTAGTAGGGAACACACCTGGAAGCGATAGTGAAGATAATTTCGCAGCTGAGACTCCTCTTTTCGCACCCTGGAGAGCCGTGCATGAATCTTCTCAAACAACTCTGGGAACTCCAAGGTGTTCAGGGGGACCTCATCCTCGGAGTCCGAGTCTCCTGTCTCCTCAACTTGTCCTTTGCCTGCAGCACGAGCAGCAGGCTCCTCCTCTACTTTAGCCTCCGGTTCCAGGACCTTAGTCACCGAAGAAGAAGGCACACCCGGATCCTGGAAGCCGGTCCCAGTAATCGTGACATCCTACTCTTCCGGAATAATGGGAAGTGTATTCTTTGGAGGAGAGGAGGAGACGGGGTCAGGAAGAACCGGATCTACCGGCATTTCAGCTTGGGTTTCCTCAACCCCGGTCTCCGCTTGAGGAGCCGCCATAGTCTCGGGGGTCCCCTCGTCAATGAGGACGGCTTTGGCTCTGAAAGAAGCAAACTTATGTAAGTGACCGAGAATAAGCAGATCAAAACAGAAAGACCCGGCAAAGAAATGTACCCCTTATTGACGATGAAGTCGGAGGGGAGAGTCTCAGAGCCGAAGTCTGAAGAGCAGGACATAGACCGGGATTTAGCAACCCGGATTTGGCCTGCCAATGGGTACAGAGCATCGGGGGAGGTTTGCTGAACATTTCTTCTGTGAGGAGAAGGGTTGTTCGGGATACCTGAGGAGAGCTCATCCGAAGAAGTAGACGAGCGGGTCTTTTGCCGCTTTGGCGTTGCCTCGTCCCTGTCCTGCGTAGGTGGACGAGTAAAAAGTTTGCCAGTTACGGTACCTTGGGTGCCGGGTTCTCTGAGCAGAAGGGAAGGAGTCCATCGAGTTTTATTGCGGCGATTGACTCGACCAGCAGTTTCTTGGAGACCCGGATGACTTCTGTGTCCTCCGGCTCTTGAGAAGTGAATCGGAGAGGATCGGAGGGGACGTTGGTATAGTCGGAAATGAGCCTAGGCCGGATGGAAAGTGGCTTAATACACCACCCGACCCAGCACTTGACCAGATCGGTGCCCTTAAGACCATGGGCTTTGAGAGCCCGAATTCTAGAAAGGATGGGAGCCAAGGCGGCGTGATCCCGGGCGTAAGAGTTGACCGACTCTCCCAGCTTAAGGGGCTCAGCACGAAAACCCGGCAGCTTGGGTTGGCCTTTGGGGGAGGTGTCTTTGTAGTAAAAGAAAGTTGATTGCCAAGCCCGAGGGTGGCTGTTAAGCTTTAGAGCCGGAAAAAGGGAGTCTCGGCGTCTTTTGATCGCGACTCCTCCACAGACGTTTAAAGGAAGAGTGGTGGAGGAGCGCTGTGGATTGCAATAGAAGAACTCGAGAAAGAGGTCGATGGTGGGTTCCATTTGAAGGTAGTCTTCGCATAGAACAATGAAATTCGAGATAGAAAGGATCGAGTTTGGGGCCAAGTCTTGGGGCCTGAGGCCATAGTAGGAAAGTAAAGACCGGAAGAAAAGGGAACCCGGAGGTTTAAAGCCGCGGTTAAGATGATCAGCGAACACTATTACCTCGTTTTCCCGAGGAGTCGGCACGACCTCGTCGCGAGGAGCACGCCATTGAGTGATGTCCTGGCCTTGGAGATCGCCGGAGTCGACTAAGTATTGCAGCCTCGAGTTGGAGACAGAGGAGCCCATCCAGTTCCCAGAGGGAGCCGCCGCGGCGGTGGTGCCGAAAGCGGAAGCATCGGCGGGGACCTTGGCCTTCTTGAGATTCGCCTTCGCGGCGGCGGCTGCGGCGGCGGCGGCCGGGCCCTTGCTTGCTACTTTCTTTCCCATTGAGAGTATCGTGCGAGATCTAGATCTGAGATGGAGAAGAAAGAGGAAACGACCGCGGGGATGAATTCGGCGCAGCGGCGGATGCGGCCGGAGGAAGCAAAGGAACGGTGGCGCTAGCTATTTCCGGCGAGGGCTGTAGAGCTCGAGCTGGGGAGAGACAGTGGAGGAGCTGGAGGAAGAAGATGAAGTGGAGAGCACGGGGGGAAATGATTGCTTTTCCCCCGTCCCCACTTATTTATTGCCCAAGTGGGAGTTGACTTAGGGGCAAGACAGGAAAAAGCCAAGGATAATGATGGCCACGAGGGGCCATATCTAAGGTGTCAGCTTTTGTACCTGACAGAATCTTGGATTCCCGAGACTGCCGCTCAACTCCTTGATTCTCGTGGAAGGATAAGCATTAACAATGTCGTTGACCCAGGAGGTTGACCGTCATCCTCGAGGAAGATAAAAAAAGATTGAAAATCGCTAAGTCTGGAAGTGAAAGTCGGCGAGCGATGGCCGGGTTATGAACGGGCCGCCAGCAAGAGCCGACCAAACTGACACCCGAGAGCCTGCTTGGTTAATGAGTTGTTTATTTTTTTTCAGATGATAACCCGGACAAAAGAAATGACGGCTTCCCCAAGAATGTGCCCAAGAGTGCAAAGGCGAAGCAAGTCAATTCTGGTGTCCAAGTTATCCTGGGGGCTACTGTTGGGGGGATCATAACCCGGTAGGCCCACCGACCTAGAAGACAAGCCGGCCTGGCGGAGCTCTAGGCCGGGACAAGCACGTACAGATGGGCCGGGTCCCACGTAAGCCGGTGCGCGACGTGTGCCTTGGCCCACAAAGTCAAGAAGGATCCAGAAGGTTAGAGACCAAGTACAAGACGGAGTCCCGATAAGGAAGGGGAAGACTTAAAGGTCTTAGAATAGAGTCCGGGTATGATAGTAACCCGGATCCCGCTTGTACGACCAGCGAGACCCACCGCCTATATAAGGGGGTCTCCTGGTCCCTAGAGAGATAAGTCGAAAGCCAGAGCAGTACCTAGTACCAGAGATTGTAATCGAGACCCGGAAGCTAAGGCGCCGAGTCCTCGAAACCCCATATCAATAAAGCAAAGCAGGAGTAGGTCTTTACCTCAAGAAGAGGGGCCGAACCTGGGTAAACCCTTGTTTCCCCTCGCCACGCTAGACAAGCTCTCGATATCAGAAGTCGCTATGTCCCCATACTCAAGTTTCCACCCGGAAACATCTGTCGTGACAATCCCACGACAGAAATATTCTCGGAATTGGACAATTTTTATGCCGAAGTCCCTATTTTTTCCGACACGTTCCAGAAGTCCGAAGAGGAAATGAAGAAGGGCACCGAGGCGCCGTCATCAGGTGGGGGCGCGGCTCCCCCCTGCCGCGCCAGCACATCATGACGTGGCCTCGGGCCTGCACCACCTTCGCCCTTTCGCCTATATATTCTCCCCGAGGTGAAAACCCTAAAAGAATAAGCCTTTTTCCGAGAAGAGTTCCGCTGCGCCGCCGCCATCGAAGACAAGATTCGGGGGACAGAAGTCTCTGTTCCGGCACCCTGCCGGGACGGGGAATTGCCCCCGGAGCCATCTCCATCAACTCCACCGCCATATCCATCGCCGTTGCTGACTCCTACGATGAGGAGTGAGTAGTTCTCCCCCAGGGCTGCGGGCTCTACCGGTAGCTATGTGGTTTATATCTCTCTCCCATGTGATCTTTATGTGATCATGAGCTTTGTAATCTAGTTGAATATGTGATGTTACTCTTTACCTATTATGCACTCAAGAGGTTACTTTAATATGAACTCCGGGGTTATTCACGGGTGTAAAGGTGACAGTATGTGCACTGTCGGGGGGCTACCCCCGGGTAGGGTAAGGGTATGGGTAAGATACTCATGTTTACAGTAGTAAATGTCCTTTGCCAAGCTCCAATGGTCAGGTGACTCTTGAGGGAGGTCAAAAGGTGTCCGTTGGAGAGAGCAGGGTCCTGGCTGGACCGAGTTATATGCAGGGCCGACTTGGGTGTATGTCGGAGGTATCCGGCATACTCCTAGTATGGGAAAGACCAAGGCAAGGCATACTGGTAAACTAACTCGGGTCGGACCGACATCTTCGTGTCGGTGTCGTATCTCTGTCTGTTGTGTGCATGAAAGAGGTTCCGGCATAGCCATGCCGGGACTCGGGAAGGCGTTCTGAGTAAGCAGGCCCGGCATATCCCTGCCGGGGTATAACGGAAGATCCGGCATAGTCATGCCGGGTAGAGCAAGACCGTCCGGCATATTCTATGTCGGACCGGAAGTCAAGGGCAAGTACATGGCAAGGACACTGACCCGTCTGACACGGAAGCTAAGTCACCTCCCGCCTGATACGGGCGCGGGACAAAAGGCACAAGACAAGGGCGACGTGACTATTCCACTGTACTGCCAACAGACTGACAGGAGACATGGCATGGAGAAGCCACGTCCTGTCTCTGACAGGGGAAGCATCATCACCTAGGCCGGCGACGGATACGGCAAGAGGCATCATGGCCTACCTCGACCTATGCCGGATAGCTCGGCTCTAGGTTGTGGTAGGGATGTCGACATTACCGTTGGACTGTAGCCATTGTCCAGTGGGACCCGGAGGATTTAGGGTTTCCGGCCAACTCGGCCGGACCTGTATAAATAGCGCCATAACTCCTCCTGTGAGAGGGACACCAACCAGAGAGCCAAAACTATAGTCGCATTTACTCCTCCCCTCCTTGTAGTTCATCCTTGTTCTTGAGTTCATCCTAGAGTTAGAGGCAAAAACAGCTCAAGGAGCATCTTGTAGATCTTATGAGACACATATATAGTGAGGAAGGCAAGAGTAGGGGTCTTACCTCCTCACGAGGGCCCCGAACCTGGGTACATCGTGGTGTTCGTGGTTGCCCGTGGTTTTGTGTGTGTTCTTCGTGTGTTCTTGCTGTTTCTTCCCTGCCTAAGTCGGTTTTGGGTGGTTCTTTGCCTTCTCTCGCGTGAGCTCTTTAGCTCGCTAGCCCTCCCCGGATCCACCAGCGTCCATCGGCCCCACACTTTAGCCATCCTATGGCATCTGCCGTGATACCACCACGACAGTTGGCGCCCACCGTGGGGCAGGTAGAGGCGCTGGCTGGTGTACTCATCCGGACGGGTTCGGTCATCTACTCCCACACGAGGGTCCTCTCCGGCCTCGTCGTCAAGTTCGGCGACATGGAGTTCGTCAGCGACAACGCCGGCTGCTTCCGCGGCAGGCCGTTCCCGGCCATTGGCTGCGTGATCGAATTCGGCTCCTTCGCCACCTACGTCACCACCGAGATCGTCTGCGAGTACCCGGAGCAGGTGCTCGTGGCCGAGGATCCTCCGGCTATCTGTGCGGCTCGCGGCCGGCGTACCACTCGCCCCTAGAGCTGCGTGGTCATGATGGCCGGCGTGACGGCTCCTCCTGCAGAGGAGACAGTCATCGCGCCCGCGGCAAGGTCAACCCGGATGGCCAAGCAGGCGCTGGAAAGGCAGGCCCAGGACGGCGCCGAGACATCGCGTGTTCCGGTAAGGCCTGAACCTCTGAGAGAAGTAGTACAGAGGCTGGCGGTGCCGGTAGCTGCTGTGACTGATGTCACCCAGGCCGTCACCGAGTTAGAGGCACAGAGGCAGAGCTTGCTGCAGGAGGCAGAAGGGTTAGCCGAGGTCAGGAGGGACTTCGACCGTGTCATGCGTGAGTATGACGCGGCCCATGGTTTATCGCCGGTAGGAGGCCGGCCTAACCGTGAGGCAGATGTGCGCAAAAGAGGCAGAGGCCTCAATGCCGAGATAGAGAGGGATGGCAGGGCTGCATCCAGTGTGACTCCTAGTGTGATGTCGGCAGCTAGGCCGAATTACAGTTCTCCGGCCAAGACACTCAGGGCTGCCGAGGCAGCTAGAGCCGAGTTATCCGGTCTAACCGGAGAAGCTCGCCGCAAGCAGCAAGACCGGGTCAATGAGTTGGTGGAGGTGGCTACCCGGCAGAATGATGCCTTTAAGAGGGCCAATACGGCTGTGGGTGGATCCTCTCTGCATGTTGGGAGAGGATAGAACCGAAGTGGGAATTCTGGAGGAAACCAGCAGCTCTAGATGCAGACATATGACCCGGCCTATGCCGGGAAGCAGATAGCAGAGCAGGGCAATGTTGGGCAGGCCCAAAGCAGAAGCCGGCAGGCTCCGAGTAATCGGAATGTCGGAAATGCCAAATCGGTTGGTCGAGGGCACCCACCTCGCTATCCGGTGCAGAATCAGGCCCCGAGGCATCAGGTTATGGGAGCTGTGCCACAGCGGCAAGTGGTTGGTCAGGGCGCCAGCCGGTACGATGACGGCAACTCGGCACTGGCCAGAGCCGGATATCATGGTTATGAGAGTGCACTGGGATCTCGGCTGGGAACTCGTCAGTTGGATCCGAATGATGCCAGGTACAAGCTGGAATGGATATTTCGGTCGGAGCAGATGGAGGAGCAAGGCCCACCTGGTCCTTCTTGTTTCGGACCCCGGATTATGATGGAGCCACCTGTGCCTCACTTTCAGCTCAACCGGGGAGCCAAGACTTATGATGGCAGCACCAAGCCGGAGGACTGGCTGACCGACTATGTGACGGCAGTGCATATTGCGGGAGGTAACCGTCGCTGGGCGGTGAGATATATCCCGTAGATGTTGGAGGGGCTGGCCCGGATCTGGCTCAACAACCTGAGAGAGGGAAGTGTCAACAGCTGGCTGGACTTTGAAGAGGCTTTTGTCAGTAACTTCTCCAGCACTTACAAGAGGCCCAACCGACCTCAGCAGCTTGCGATGTGTAGGCAGAGGGACAATGAGACTGACCGAGAATACCTGACTCGGTGGAGTACTATTCGCAACTCCTGCGAAGGGGTTATCGAGCCACAAGACATTTCTTGGGTTGCACAGGGATGCCGACACGGCTCCATGCTTTGGCAGAAACTGCAGAGGGAGATGCCGGCCACCTTGGCCGAGACAATGAGAATTGCCGATAGCTATGCTCTCGGTGATCCGATGCAACCTCTGCTGGACTCAGGCGAGCCGAGTAGGAGGAACCCGGGGAACAACAGATCCGGACCGGGCAGGAACAATGACCGCCAGGACTTTGGCCACAAGAGGAGGGAGCCGGATTTTCACTATGCCTCGCACCAGGTGGCGGCGGTAACCCGGGATCAAGGTGATGCCGGCAATAGCCAGCGTCAGAAGACCAGTGGCCCGGCTTGGGGTCAAAACCAGGAGGTGAAGAAGACTTGGGCCGAGCAGAGGAAGCCCGTGACTTATGAGGAGATGCTGGACAAGCCCTGCTGCTATCACACCTTGGAGCCCAACCGGCCAGCGAATCACACAACTCGGCAGTGCAGCTGGTATCAGCGCATGCGGCGAGAAGGAGCACCTGGAGGATCTCAGATGGCTGCCCCGGCAAGGCCCGCAGCTCCAAGACCACCGGCACCAGTATCAGGGGCCAATGCTACTCGGATTAACCCACCTGTTCAGAGGCAGCCGCCGGCAAGGCCGGTAAACGTGGTGAACATCAGGGGCAACAACAATGCTGGTCCCAGGAACTATGCCGGATACCCGCAGGGAGATTATCAGGAAGCTCATCAGAGCTATGTGGTCTTTGTGACCGAGCCCACTGACAAGAAGAGTCTGCGCCAGCGCGCACTCGAGGTGAATGCGGTTATGCCGGCAGTGCCCAAGTTCATGCACTGGTCCGAGATGGAGATCACATGGGGACGGAAGGATCACCCCCGAGTCATGACTAAGCCGGGAGGCTATGCCCTAGTGGTGTACCCGACATTCATCGGGCCGAGTATCAACGTCCGGTTCAGCAGAGTCCTGGTTGACAATGGCAGTGCCATCAACATCATGTACAAGGACACTATGCTGAAGTTGGGTGTGTCCTTGAACACACTGCTGCCAACTAGCACGACCTTCCATGGCATTGTGCCGGGGGTTTCCTGTTCGCCCATGGGCAAGATCTGGGTAGATGTGATGTTCGGTACCCGGGAGAACTGCCAGACTGAGAGCCTTGAGTTCGAGGTGGTGGACCTCGAAAGTCCATACCATGCCCTGATTGGCCGACCTGCTCTGGCCAAGTTCATGATCTCAACTCACATGGGCTACCTGAAGATGAAGATGCTGGGTCCGAATGGCATAATCACTATCTCGGGCGACTACCAGCGCTCTATCGAGTGTGCTACTGCCGGCTCGTGCTTGGCCGAATCGCTGGTCATAGCCGAGGAGAAGAAGAGGATCCAGCAAGTGGTGACGCTGGCCCAAGCATCCCAACTCGGCATGCCCGGGATGACGAACCCGGAGCAGCATGCTTCGTTCCAGCCACCGAAGGAGACCAAGAAGGTCGTTGTGGACCCGGCTAACACTACAAGAAATATGTCAACTAGTGACCTTCTCTTAACGACCAAGTTTTTTTTGGTCATAGATTTATGACCATTTTAAACTCATTGGTCATAAACCACTTGAGAGGGACGATACCCCCAAACTTTATGACCTTCTATTTTACAAAGGTCATAACACGCCGACATCAATTGGTCATAAATTCTAACAGCACTAATATATTAGTGTGACTAGGCTGACACCTAAGCAAGCTCGCCTATATGTCACTTCTATCGCCTACGTGTCAATGCCTCTCACCTACATGTCATAGTCTATGTGTCATTTTGCTTACGTGTCACCATACTGACATGTAGGGCCTGTAGGCCTGTTGACAGGAGGTGTTGACTGTTGACAAATATGACATGTGGGACCCATCTTCATCCGGACGCCTAGATCCACCACACCCGCTGACATGTGGTACCCGCATCACCACCAGCTGACGCGCGGGGCCCGCCACCAGACTTCGCCCCAGCCTTGCGCGCGGGGCCCACTACTAGAACCCGCCCCCGCCCCACACTCGTCCGACGCGCGGGGCCCAGCCGCACACAAGCCTGCGCGCGGGAGCGCCGGTAAAAGAAATACGAGGCGGGGGAGATTCGAAGTTTTTTTTGGTCATAGATTTATGACCATTTTAAACTCATTGGTCATAAACCACTTGAGAGGGACGATACCCCCAAACTTTATGACCTTCTATTTTACAAAGGTCATAACACGCCGACATCAATTGGTCATAAATTCTAACAGCACTAATATATTAGTGTGACTAGGCTGACACCTAAGCAAGCTCGCCTATATGTCACTTCTATCGCCTACGTGTCAATGCCTCTCACCTACATGTCATAGTCTATGTGTCATTTTGCTTACGTGTCACCATACTGACATGTAGGGCCTGTAGGCCTGTTGACAGGAGGTGTTGACTGTTGACAAATATGACATGTGGGACCCATCTTCATCCGGACGCCTAGATCCACCACACCCGCTGACATGTGGTACCCGCATCACCACCAGCTGACGCGCGGGGCCCGCCACCAGACTTCGCCCCAGCCTTGCGCGCGGGGCCCACCACTAGAACCCGCCCCCGCCCCACACTCGCCCGACGCGCGGGGCCCAGCCGCACACAAGCCTGCGCGCGGGAGCGCCGGTAAAAGAAATACGAGGCGGGGGAGATTCGAACCCGCAACCCTCCCCACACCCGCACTATGTTCAACCACTAGACCACCTTCACCTTTTTGTCTATAACCATCTCTCACGTCTCTTTGTACTCTTATATTTTGCTTAGACAAAGCCCACTGGAGTTGCTCTGGTGGGCTGGGCCGGCATAGGCTCGGTTTGGCTGGATGTCTTGTTTTTCTCCTTTTTTCTTTTCTATTTTCTTATATAACTTTTGATTTTCAACTTCAATTTAACTCAAATATATTTTGAATTTTTTTGTAAAGATAACCTCTCTCCTTATATACTATTAGGATATGCTTTTAGTCTCAAGAAAATATAAATACCACTAAGGTCATAAATTATTTTATATTGGGTTTGTAACTTATTTAAAATGTATTTTTTCATTATGTTCGTACCCAGGGGTTGAATTTTGTTAAACTTTTGGTGTATCTATAATGAAATAGCTACTTGTGCGAGTTTCACAAAAAATCATGAGCAAACTACGAGGCACCCGTAGTTCAAATTTGTCCCGTTTTCCAATTGATTCATCAACAATTTGTCTTTTTTACAAATGGTGTATGGAAACCATCTTCAACTGAACCATTTGGTTATTTGTACATTAAATTTGGTCTAATATTTTATAAAAATGGTGATCCTCCATTTTGCAACATATTTTTGGTAGATGCTTCACAAAAAAAAACTATTTTTCGCACTAGGAAAATGAAAAATAGTTTTTTTGTGCAAAGAATATGAAAACTTTCTTCGGCAACATTGTTCCCCGTTCCAAGATGCACGCTTGTGCGCAATATGAGATCATTTGAACAAACTATGTCACGGTTATCGCCATAACATTGGTCATTTGGGCTGAAAGTCACGAATCTTCGTACACGAGAGGTCATTTCAGTGAACACTTTTTGAAAATATTGTTCGTTTTCCAAGTTTGTTATTTTTCCTTGAAACTAGGTCACATATAATGACACTTTGCGACGGATTCACGTCTTTTTGATTTTTTTTGAATTCTATGCACCGATTTCAAAATACGGTCAAAACGGGGGGCGTGACGGTTCGTATCTAGGGGTGGAATTTTGTGAAACTATTGGTGTATCTATGATGAAATGGGTACTTGTGTACCTAGAAATGATTTTTTCAAAAAATCATGAGCAAACTATGAGGTACCTGTAGTTCAAATTTGACCCGTTTTCAACTGACTCGGCGGGAATTTGTCTTTTTGTAAAGATGTGCACGGAAAGCTTTTAAGACACAACCATTTGGTTATTTGTACATTAAATATGGTATAATATTTTATAAAAATGGTGACCCCCCATTTTGCAACATATTTTTGGTAGATGCTTCACAAAAAAACTTATTTTTCGCACTCGGAAAATGAAAAATGGTTTTTTTGTGCAAAGAACATGAAAACTTTCTTCGGCAACATTGTTCCCCGTTCCAATATGCACGCTTGTGCGCAATATGAGATCATTTGAACAAACTATGTGACGGTTATCGCCATAACATTGGTCATTTGAGCTGAAAGCCACGAATCTTCGTACACGAGAGGTCATTTCAGTGAACACTTTTTGTAAATATCGTTCGTTTTCCAAGTTTGTTATTTTTCCTTGAAACTAGGTCACATATAATGACACTTTGCGAAGGATTCACGTCTTTTTGATTTTTTTTGAATTCTATGCACCGATTTCAAAATGCGGTCAAAACGGGGGGCGTGACGGTTCGTATCTAGGGGTGGAATTTTGTGAAACTATTGGTGTATCTATGATGAAATGGGTACTTGTGTACCTAGAAATGATTTTTTCAAAAAATCATGAGCAAACTATGAGGTACCTGTAGTTCAAATTTGACCCGTTTTCAACTGACTCGGCGGGAATTTGTCTTTTTGTAAAGACGTGCACGGAAAGCTTTTAAGACACAACCATTTGGTTATTTGTACATTAAATATGGTATAATATTTTATAAAAATGGTGACCCCCCATTTTGCAACATATTTTTGGTAGATGCTTCACAAAAAAACTTATTTTTCGCACTCGGAAAATGAAAAATGGTTTTTTTGTGCAAAGAACATGAAAACTTTCTTCGGCAACATTGTTCCCCGTTCCAATATGCACGCTTGTGCGCAATATGAGATCATTTGAACAAACTATGTCACGGTTATCGCCATAACATTGGTCATTTGAGCTGAAAGCCACGAATCTTCGTACACGAGAGGTCATTTCAGTGAACACTTTTTGAAAATATCGTTCGTTTTCCAAGTTTGTTATTTTTCCTTGAAACTAGGTCACATATAATGACACTTTGCGAAGGATTCACGTCTTTTTGATTTTTTTTGAATTCTATGCACCGATTTCAAAATACGGTCAAAACGGGGGGCGTGACGGTTCGTATCTAGGGGTGGAATTTTGTGAAACTATTGGTGTATCTATGATGAAATGGGTACTTTTGTACCTAGAAATGATTTTTTCAAAAAATCATGAGGAAACTATGAGGTACCTGTTGTTCAAATTTGACCCGTTTTCAGCTGACTCGGCGGGAATTTGTCTTTTTGTAAAGAGGTGCACGGAAAGCTTTTAAGACACAACCATTTGGTTATTTGTACATTAAATATGGTATAATATTTTATAAAAATGGTGACCCCCCATTTTGCAACATATTTTTGGTAGATGCTTCTCAAAAAAACTTATTTTTCGCACTCGGAAAATGAAAAATGGTTTTTTTGTGCAAAGAACATGAAAACTTTCTTCGGCAACATTGTTCCCCGTTCCAATATGCACGCTTGTGCGCAATATGAGATCATTTGAACAAACTATGTCACGGTTATCGCCATAACATTGGTCATTTGAGCTGAAAGCCACGAATCTTCGTACACGAGAGGTCATTTCAGTGAACACTTTTTGAAAATATCGTTCGTTTTCCAAGTTTGTTATTTTTCCTTGAAACTAGGTCACATATAATGACACTTTGCGAAGGATTCACGTCTTTTTGATTTTTTTTTTTAATTCTATGCACCGATTTCAAAATACGGTCAAAACGGGGGGCGTGACGGTTCGTATCTAGGGGTGGAATTTTGTGAAACTATTGGTGTATCTATGATGAAATGGGTACTTGTGTACCTAGAAATGATTTTTTCAAAAAATCATCAGCAAACTATGAGGTACCTGTAGTTCAAATTTGACCCGTTTTCAGCTGACTCGGCGGGAATTTGTCTTTTTGTAAAGAGGTGCACGGAAAGCTTTTAAGACACAACCATTTGGTTATTTGTACATTAAATATGGTATAATATTTTATAAAAATGGTGACCCCCCATTTTGCAACATATTTTTGGTAGATGCTTCACAAAAAAACTTATTTTTCGCACTCGAAAAATGAAAAATGGTTTTTTTGTGCAAAGAACATGAAAACTTTCTTTGGCAACATTGTTCCCCGTTCCAATATGCACGCTTGTGCGCAATATGAGATCATTTGAACAAACTATGTCACAGTTATCGCCATAACATTGGTCATTTGAGCTGAAAGCCACGAATCTTCGTACACGAGAGGTCATTTCAGTGAACACTTTTTGAAAATATCGTTCGTTTTCCAAGTTTGTTATTTTTCCTTGAAACTAGGTCACATATAATGACACTTTGCGAAGGATTCACGTCTTTTTGATTTTTTTTGAATTCTATGCACCGATTTCAAAATACGGTCAAAACGGGGGGCGTGACGGTTCGTATCTAGGGGTGGAATTTTGTGAAACTATTGGTGTATCTATGATGAAATGGGTAGTTGTGTACCTAGAAATGATTTTTTCAAAAAATCATGAGCAAACTATGAGGTACCTGTTGTTCAAATTTGACCCGTTTTCAGCTGACTCGGCGGGAATTTGTCTTTTTGTAAAGAGGTGCACGGAAAGCTCTTAAGACACAACCATTTGGTTATTTGTACATTAAATATGGTATAATATTTTATAAAAATGGTGACCCCCCATTTTGCAACATATTTTTTGTAGATGCTTCACAAAAAAACTTATTTTTCGCACTCGGAAAATGAAAAATGGTTTTTTTGTGCAAAGAACATGAAAACTTTCTTCGGCAACATTGTTCCCCGTTCCAATATGCACGCTTGTGCGCAATATGAGATCATTTGAACAAACTATGTCACGGTTATCGCCATAACATTGGTCATTTGAGCTGAAAGCCACGAATCTTCGTACACGAGAGGTCATTTCAGTGAACACTTTTTGAAAATATCGTTCGTTTTCCAAGTTTGTTATTTTTCCTTGAAACTAGGTCACATATAATGACACTTTGCGAAGGATTCACGTCTTTTTGATTTTTTTTTGAATTCTATGCACCGATTTCAAAATACGGTCAAAACGGGGGGCGTGACGGTTCGTATCTAGGGGTGGAATTTTGTGAAACTATTGGTGTATCTATGATGAAATGGGTACTTGTGTACCTAGAAATGATTTTTTCAAAAAATCATCAGCAAACTATGAGGTACCTGTAGTTCAAATTTGACCCGTTTTCATCTAACTCGGCGGGAATTTGTCTTTTTGTAAAGAGGTGCACGGAAAGCTTTTAAGACACAACCATTTGGTTATTTGTACATTAAATATGGTATAATATTTTATAAAAATGGTGACCCCCCATTTTGCAACATATTTTTGCTAGGTGCTTCACAAAAATATTCATTTGTAACACTTATAAACCATTTTTAAGGTTACTTGTCACGAGCCAATGAAAATGCAGAATCACCCTCCCACGGATCACTCTGCTAGCTGATCTGAGCCGTCCAGATCTTAATGATCCGATGTCTCTGCCTGACTGCGCACACAACAGAAAAATGACTGCAATACCCTTCCACACTCAAGCAAGCACCACACAACCAAGGATAGATGTGTAATTTTCGCCCAGAAGAGAGAAGACTAACAAATATCGGCGCCCGAACCCTAGCCGCCAGCAGCCTCGTCTCTTTCCCCCGCCCCACCCCTTGCCCCTGCCGAACCCTAGCCGCCACTTTCAGATCGTCTACGCCGCCTTGCGCCCCTCTCTCCGTCTCGATCCCGGCCACCACCACCACATCAACCCTGACACGCTCGCCTCCGTCTGGATCCGCCCCACGCCGGCCTCGCGCCCCATCCCCCGCAGCACGACGCCGTCTCCAACCGCAGCGCCGGGTTCGGCCCCTTCCGCTGGAGCCCGCGCCCGTAGCTCGACGCCGCCCCCGCCCCATGTGCCGGCCCGCCGACGACGTCCCCGTTCTTCCGCTCGTATCCCCAGCCGATGCCGGCGGGTGCGTGGGACCTCATCATCGTCGACCTCCGATTTTCTGGGCATCCTGAGCAGAGCCGGAGCTGTGAACAGTCTGAACCTCGCCCGCTCGTCTCCTCCCTCTCCCTCTACGACATAGCCTCTTTCTAAGCTAGCCTCTGATGGCCTCGATTTCCTGGCTCCAGGTGAAGGGGTTCATGGCGGACGACCAACTCGCGTGCCCAGGAAGCCCGGGACCAGGGACGAGCTCTTAAAGATCAACGCCGGCATTGTCAAGGGCCTCTGTACCGCCATCGCCAAGCACTGCCCCAACGTAAGCAAACCAAACCGTCTCCTCATGCTCTAACCCGTGCAATAGCGATTAGGTGTAGCCAATAATGGAAGGTATAAAACAAGACCTGGTGAATGATTTAAACTATATTTCATGGTCTGAACCATAAGCCTTGAACTGGTTAATGATTTAACAGGGCTCTGAACAATCTAGCTATTTTATGAAGCCTCGTGCATATGAGACTGAGGTTTTGATATTAAATGGATTACTTCTGTGGTGAAATTCTACCATGTTATGTGCATCAATTTTCATTTAATAGTCAAACATCCACATTGATGATCTACTATGTGCATCCGGAAAAAATGCCCCGTTGCGAGCCTTCTGTAGTACATGTTGTGTATGGAGTGAAAACAACAGTTGGTTGTTTCTCTATATTATCATCATCGTTACCAACACTGAATTTTCTTCTTTTATGATAATCATATAGGCTGCAGAAGAGTGCACATCTGTCCTTGAGTTGGACACTGAGCATTGACAGGGAACTTATTTGGAAACTTTCAACTCATATTTTATTTTTTATCATGCCTTGCAAATTTCTGTACTAACATTTGCACTATAGTGAATTTGTGCACGCAACCTATTTTCTTAAGTATTTTCTTGCCAAATAATAAGGGGGAAATAGAAGTCCAGTAACCATTCATGTGTGGGGTAAAGGACTGTCACATGTGTGGCTTAAATCTGGAACTGCACTGCACTAATTACAAAGTTCTATGCTATGATTTTATTGCTGATTTGCTGACTGATTTACCATGTCTTCCGGCTTAATTGCATGACACATAGACAAAGGTGTAAGCTGTAGCTGTGCCACGAAGCCCAGAATGGAGCCATTTGACCTACTGTTAACCAAAGGCTTACCTTGTAACCTTTTTTTTCGGAACAATAAGCATAGAATTCGTGATTATACTTGTCAAGTTAGCCTTAGCATGTTATATGATTTGTCTACTATTGTTGAATCCATATATTGTCCCGTGAGACATACGATTGCTTACTTATGTTATATATATCCACGGGCTTACTATCTTGAAGCACCTTTTTAGCATTGTTTGCTACTGATAGCAATGTTATATGACCTGTTTCCCTTGATTATCTTTGTAACATATCTGTTTATAACCTGCATAATTTGGCTAGCAATTATCATTATTAACCAGTCTTGAGACATGTAGTTTTTTGTCCAAGTTCCACTGTCCAAGTTCCACTCTAAGTTGTAGCTAGATATTATAGAACGTGAATTATTCTGTATTTTGTGTTAATGTGATGACAAGCTTGATTAAGTCATTCCCTCGTTATCATCTGGTTGCTCTAGTTGTTTTAGTTTATAGGAATTCTTAATTTGTATGGTCGATTATTTGCTATGAATTTTCTGCGAATACATAGCGGTTCCTTTCATTATGCAATTTTCCAGTAAAATTTATATGTATTGTCTCCCACAGCATTGTCTAGACATTTACCTAGTAACATGTACTCCTGCACTTCTCATCCAAGTTATTCATCCCCTGAAGTAGTAAATGCTTATATTTGAATGATAATATCTTCTTTTTAATTGGCAAGCTTTTAACTTGCAAATGTATTTAACTTGTATTGTTTATGTAAATCAGGATCGAGTGTCGGCTGCTGCTGCTTTGGCAGAAGATCAGAAGAAGCTTGGAGATGTGCACCAGTTTTGGTTGATATAGCCACCATGTGTTTGCTGCATGTGTATCTGTTTTTGAATCTAAACTGTAATTAGACTTGTTCCTGCCAACGTGCATGTTTGTGTCTGCTGTTGTAAATATTTGCTTATTTTAATCATTTGCTTGAGAGAATTAATTATTGTTTGCTTTTGAGGTGTGTAAAATTGAAATCTGTGAATGAAAAGGCCTGATGTTCCACCGGAACAAATAATATTTGGGCTGCAAAAAGGCCACGGCCCAAACTCCTGAAAAACCTGAAAGTCTGAACTAAATTGATATGAAAAACAACAAGGCCCAAGAATTAAAAAGGCTTGGCCCATGTTGCTGATCAAAACTGACAGGAAAAATTAAATTAAATAGGCTTAACTGTTGGGCTCGGCCCATATAAAGCACCAGACTGGACCGGGCTGAAACTAATTTATGACCTTCTCATTTCGTCACAATTTTGCCACGTAGGATTGGCCACGTAGGATCTGACGTGTCCATGATCAAGAGCGCATGACCACAAAATTTGGTCATAAATTTATGACCCTCTAATTTGGTCATAAACTTTATGACCATTTCATTAAGGAAAGTCACAATTGATCAAATAAGACGCTCAGTATGTGACTATTATTTTTTGGTCACACAGGGGTCACAAATGAAACTTTGTGACCTTTTAGTGACCAAAATCAAGAGTCATAAGTTAGCATATTTCTTGTAGTGTAACCCGGAGCACCGGGTGATCATGGGCACCAGCTTGGACAGTAAATAGGAAGGCGAGCTCACCGACTTCCTCCGTGAGAATCGGGATGTCTTTGCTTGGTCGAATGATGACCTGCAAGTAGTTCCGAGGGAGTTGGCTGAGCACTCTTTATTCGTCAGGCCGGATGCAAGCCGGTGAAGCAACCAACAAGACGTCTCTCGGACGAGAGAAGAGCTGCAATCATGGAGCATCTAGCCGTACTGCTAGCGGCTGGATTTCTGATGGAAGTACTGCACCCGGACTGGTTGTCTAACCCAGTCCTGGTAGAGAAGAAGAAAGATGACCCCCTGCTGGCCAAGGTGTGGCGCATGTGCATCGACTTCACCAACCTCAACAAGGCATGCCCGAAGTATCCCTTTCCGCTCCCCCGGATAGATCAAGTGATCGACTGCACTGCCGGGTGTGAGCTTTTGTCTTTTGTAGATGCGTATTCTGGTTTTCACCCGATACCTTTGAATCCGGCTGATCAATTAAAGACTGCTTTTATTACCCCGTACGGGGCTTATTGCTATCGTGTCATGACCTTCGGGTTGAGAAATGCTGGTGCCACATATCAGAGATGCATGCAGAAATGCTTGCATGATCAAATAGGTCGGAATGCCGAGGTATATGTCGATGACATAGTCATAAAAACAAAAGAAAAATCCACTCTGATCGATGATCTAAGAGAAACATTCGCTAACCTGAGAAAATTCCGAATGAAACTTAACCCGGATAAATGTACTTTCGGTGTGCCGGCCGGAAAGTTACTCGGTTTTCTTGTGTCTAGCCGGGGTATTGAGGTCAACCCGGGTAAAATCCATGCTATTGAGAGCATGAAGCTGCCCACACGTCTCAAAGATGTGCAGAAGTTCACCGGGTGCTTGGCATCCCTAAGACGGTTTGTAAGCCGGTTAGGAGAAAAAGCTTTGCCTCTGTATCATCTCATGAAAAAGAGCAAAACTTTTGTGTGGACTCCGCAAGCCGATGCAGCTTTTAATGATTTGAAGAAGACACTCTCAAATGCACCGGTGTTGGCGTCCCCATTGCCCAAGGAGCCGATGTTGCTCTACATCGCGGCGACAAACCGGGTTGTGAGCGTTGTAATGGTAGTGGAACGAGAAGAGGGCAACAAGGTGGCGCAGAGGCCTGTGTATTATCTGAGCGAGGTGCTCTCTCTCTCCAAACAAAATTACCCGCACTATCAGAAGATGGCTTATGGTGTGTACCTGGCGGTCACCAAGTTGAAGCACTACTTTCAAGAGCATCCGGTCACAGTGGTGAGCGAGGCTCCCCTGTCCGAGATCATCGGGTGCAAAGATGCCAGCGGCCGAATTGCCAAGTGGGCTATCCAGTTATCTCCGTGCGCCCCGACTTACGAGAGAAGAGACGCCATCAAGTCGCAGGCGCTGCCGGACTTTTTGGTGGACTGGGCCGAGATGCAGTATGAGCCTCCACTGCCCGACTTCAACTGTTGGAAGATGCATTTTGATGGATCCAAGGCAAAGATCGGATTGGGTGCCGGAGTAGTCCTCACCTCGCCGAAGCAAGATGTACTGAAATATGTGCTCCAGATTCACTTCTCGGCATCCAATAATCTGGCCGAGTATGAGGCACTCGTGCATGCACTCAATGTCGCCAAGGAGATTGGCATTCGCCGGATAGAGTGCTATGGCGACTCGGACTTGGTGGTGCAGCAAGTGTCGGGAAATTGGGACGCCTTGGATGCCAACATGGCGTCTTACCGATTCCATGTGCAAAAAATTTCCGGATTTTTTGAAGGATGCGAGTTCAAGCACATACCCCGGGGTGAGAATGAGGATGCAGATGTGTTGTCCAAGCTGGGGTCATCGCGGGATGCGGTCCCACCCGGCATAGCTTTGGAGCACTTGAGGAAACCGTCAATCAAGCCGTCACCCGAGTCGGAATCCATCTTTATCCCGAAGAGCTCGGAAGCAGAGGCTGTGCCTATGGAGGTTGATGTCGGGAGCATTTGGCTGAACCCGGGACTGCGCAGGATATGTCGGCGGAGGTGATGTCGGCCGAGCCTATGGACATAGACGCCCCAATCTTCCCTGTGAGGCCGGTGCCGGGTTGGGCACAACCCATTAGGGCATATATTGTGGATGGGACCTTGCCCGACAATGAGGTGGAAGCTCGGCAAGTGGTGAGAAGATCCAAGGCCTATACTGTTATCAATCAAGAGCTGTACAAGAGAAGTGTCACCGAGGTGCTGCAACGTTGCGTTGAGCCGGAAGAAGGGCAAGAGATGCTGCTCGAGATACATCAAGGAGAATGCGGTCACCATGCTTCCTCAAGGTCATTGGTGGCCAAAGTCTTCCGACATGGGTTTTACTGGCTCACGGCTTTGCAACAAGCGGAAGATATCGTCCGGAAGTGTGGAGGTTGCCAGAGATTCGCCCACAGGATACATATGCCGGCAGCAGCGCTGAAGACAATCCCCATCACTTGGCTGTTTGCTGTATGGTGCTTGGATATGGTGGGTTCATTCAAGCCGGCACGAGGTAACATGACTCATATGCTGGTCATGGTCGACAAGTTCACCAAGTGGATCGAGGTGAAGCCGATTCGGAAGTGTGATGGAGCTACTGCCGTCTCATTCTTGAAAGATATCATACTAAGATATGGTTATCCGCACAGTATTATCACGGACAATGGCACCAATTTTGCAGTGGGGGAGTTTGCTCGGTTCTGTGCTGAAAAAAGAATCCGACTTGATGTGGCCTCGGTGGCGCGCCCAGAGGCAAATGGACAAGTCGAAAGAGCCAATGCATTGGTGCTTGCTGGCATAAAAGCCCGAC
Organism: Poa annua; assembly: GCA_026929855.1. NCBI lineage: Eukaryota > Viridiplantae > Streptophyta > Magnoliopsida > Poales > Poaceae > Poa > Poa annua. The sequence goes on from CM049438.1 coordinate 38,042,795, forward strand.
TGATAGAACCACTCCTGCGAACTCCGGGATGCTGGATAGAAGAGATACCGGCGGTACTGTGGGGTCTCCGGACCACACCCAATAGATCCACCGGGTACACGCCACTCTTTATGGTGTATGGTGCAGAGGCAGTGTTGCCAACCGACATACAATATGACTCGCCCAGAGTGGCAATGTTTACAGAGACCGGGGCAAGAGAAGCCCGAGAGAATGATGTCGACTTGCTCGAATAAGCAAGAGAGTTGGCCCTGTCTCGGTCAGCGATATACCAGCAAAACCTCCGACGCTATCATAGCCGGAAGGTGCACCCCCGGGTGTTCAGAGAGGGAGATCTAGTGCTGAGGCTGATACAGCGCACTGCCGGCATGCACAAGTTGTCACCTCCATGGGAAGGACCTTTTGTTGTGAGCAGAGCTCTGCACAACGACTCTTATTATCTTATAGATGCACAGGAAGCTAGGAAAGGTGTAATGGATAAAGCCGGGGAGGAAACCAAACGGCCATGGAATGTAGCCCTACTTCGTCCCTTTTACACATAAAGGGCACAGTGTATGTATCTTGGTCTCTCATGAATGAAATGCCGGTACCCCGAGACGAAATTCGGGGACTACCTTGTCCATGTGAATGTTTTCTTCTTATGTCTTTTGCATGTCGGCACCCCGGGAGAAACTCGGGGACTGCCCTGTCTTTACTTATGTTTTAGTTCAGTTATTTCTGCATTATCTATATGCCGGCGTCCCGAAGTGGAACTCGGGGACTGCCGTGTATGTTTTTATATATGTTGTCCATGTGCCGGATAAACTTTCAACCTTGTTTCAAAGTTAAGTAATGTATGCTATGTGAGATGATCTTGTGACTCGACTGACAAACGCCGAAATGGTAGTCAAGAGAAAAGATGGTGGAATATGGTGAACACGAAAACAAACTCGGGGACTCGGTATAAAAGCAATTCGGCACATGTTGTGTGCTAACCCTGTTTTTCAATTATTTTTTCCGTTGTGGTGAATAACTTTAAACCTTAACTCAGATGTTTGCTAGTACCGTATGCTATAGTCGTGATTTTATGACTCGACTGTCAAACGCCTGTATGGTAGACAAGAGCAAAAATCACTAAGTATAGTAAACGAGAAAGTAAACCCGGGGACTCGGTACAAAGTAATCCGACATAACTGAGTACTTGTTCGAATCAATAAAGACAAAATAGCAAAAGTATTCTTCTTAAGATTATATATATTACATCTGCACCCGGCATTCCGGGGATTTAATAGATTTGCCTCCTAAAGTGATTTTAAGCAGTCGGGCCACAGGGGTTTTCCTTGGCAGGAGTTGTCTCGGTAGCAGGAGTGGAGACCGATGCAGTGGCGGCAGCAGAAGGTGGCTCTGAGGGAGTCTCGGGCGCAGTTGGCGCAGCAGTGTCGGTCGCTTCCGAGTGGCCGATGTCCGTGGCAGCCGACTTGGTGACGTCAGGTGCCCCCGGCGCAGTGGTGTCGGCAGCGGCAGATGTGGAGACATCGGCAGAAGTCTTCTCACTAGTAGAAAAAGGCTTATAGGTGGGATGCCCGTTTGTAGCGCACCCTTAGCCCATGCGCCACAAAAAACATTTAGTGGCGCACCAAACCAGTGCGCCACAAACATCTGTGGCGCACAAAATAAAAATGCGCCACTGAAATTTGTTTTTTTGTGGCGCACCGTGGAGCATGCGCCACAGAAAGAGGGTGGTCCCCGCCAGGCAGGTCGAATTTCGAAATCCGGGGATCTTTCTGTGGCGCACGAAGCCCATGCGCCACAGAAAGTAGACATTTTGTGGCGCACCCTGGACCATGCGCCACAAAAAGTGGACATTCTGTGGCGTATTGTGAGGGGTGCGCCACAGAAATCCAACATTCTGTGGCGCATGGGCCTGGTGCGCCACAGAACCAGCTTTTCCCGCCTTTTTTTCCTGTCACGCCCTTTCCCGCGTTTTCTCCGGCCACCCTTTCCCGGCATTTTTCTGCTCTCCTCTTCCTATAAAACCCCCCCTCCGGTCTGAGCTTTGGTATTATAGATTTTCAGTCTAGGCGGGTAAGCATGGTTTGTGTTTGTCGGAGAGTGACTCCCATGGAACAGGGATAGACACACCCTGAAGAGAGGTTCGAAGGGGGGACTGAACGCGGAGGTCAAACGATCCTCGAGAAGGCACGACGACGATGCTCGCCGGGCCTGGAGAGGGACTATCACGCCAGAGAAGGACACCAGCCCGTACCCAGGTTCATGGCCCTCAGGAGGAGGTAAAACCGCTACTCCTGCTTGTCTGTATTGCACTGTGGAAGTTACAGAGCAATGAGCTTGCCGAGGGCTCTCTTGAGGCAGTTTGGTGCTTGGAGAGGGACACAATGGTCGTCTTCCTCCTCCAGCAGTTGGCTATTCTATGCGTTTGGCTAAGGCTCCCTCGGTCTAGGAAGCAATCAACCGACTGGAGATCAATCCCTTTCTATGGTGGAGCTCCTGCTCCTTTTATAGGCGCCCCGGGCTTCGTCCTCGTGCTGGTGGGTTCCCACATGCCGGTGGCGCGAAGGAGCGGGAGTCCACCGCGGCTCATCCGTCCATGGACGCGGTCCATCCGTGCTAAAGTTGTGCGCCGTGGCCGACAGGCTGCAGACGGTGCAGAGCGGCTCGCAGGCGCGGCAGAGGTCGTGGTGGAGCCCACGATGACGATCTTCTTGGAGCGTTGCGCCGTCCAGCCGCTTTATCACCAAAGAGGAAAGTCCTGGCTGTCCTGGCGCAGGCGGCGCGGCTTTGTTGACTCCTTTATCATCAGAATGGCAGCTGGGATGCTCGCGTCACCCTGCGGCTGCTGCAGGGGCCATGTGCGCACTGCAGCGCTTGCTTAGCCGCGAAGTGTCTCCACAGGGCCGTGGTGGCATGTGGAGAGGTTTCCTGGGTTTCTCTCTCTCCAGGCGTGTCGAGCCTTGGGGAGTCTCTGGAAGCGCGGGGTCCTCTTCAGGCCCTGAATTCCTCTTCAGGCCCTCAAGAGGAGATGCCTCTCGAGGGTCTCTTCAAGCGGTAGCTTGGTCCTTAGTCGTTTTGACGAATCTGTCGCGGGCGAGGCCTGTAGGGAGTGGGCTATGCACACCCCGGTCCTCATTGGGCCGACAGTAGCCCCCGGGCCCGCGATGGGCGCGGCTGAGCCCATGACCGCAGCCGAAGCGTCGTGGGCCCAAAGTGTCCGGCCGGGCCGAGCCACGCGTCACTCAGGCGAGTAACGGTTGCGCACGATCTGGGGCGTGCGTCGTGGGGGGTCCCACCACGCCCCGGTAACTGCTCCTGGACGGGACATAAAGCCCTCGCGCCGGAGCAGGGAGCCGTTACTGCTCCCATTCTCTCTTGCAGAAGCCATCCGCCCCGAGCTCTCCGCTCCTGCTCTCCTACGCGCCCTACTCCTTTCTTCTCCAACTTCTCCCCGCGCCGCGCTCACCACTTCCCAGGCGATGAGTCCGGCCAAGAACAAGGGCAAGGCGGCCGCGGGGTCTTCTTCGCAGGCGGCGCCTGCCGAGGCCGCTCATGGCGCGGCATTGCTAGGAGTGCGCGTCAACGACAAGGCCCTCGACAAGGTCCGCTTCCTGGTGGCGGACCGGACCAACGAGCACGGCGCCACCGCGCTCAAGGCCGCGGCGCACGGGAAACGCCCGCGAGGGTTTTTCCCCGTCTTCCAGCACTGTGTCGCTGCAGGGCTGGTGCCGCCATTCTCTCCGTTCCTGGAGGGGGTGCTGGCCTTCTACCAGATCCAGCTGCTGCCCCTCCACCCCAACTCCGTGCTCATCCTCGCCATCTTCGCCTACCTCTGCGAGGCGTACTTGGGCCTGGAGCCCACGGTGGACCTCTTCCGGTGCTTCTACGCGCTCCGGAACACGGCGAAGAATGAGCGCTCCGGATGCGTCTCGTTCCGCATCGTGGATGGCATGGGGAGCGTTTACATCCCCATGTCGTGGAGCGAGGGCAAGGCTATCACCTCAGTGACGAAGAAGGTGGACGACTTCCGCCAGCGGTGGTTCTTCGTCGGGGTGGAGCAGCCCTGCGCCTTCCTCGAGGTCCCTGACGCGCCGCCCGTGAAGAACTCGAACTGGGGCAAGGCCCCCTTCAGCGGCGCGCAGAACGCAATGCTGACGGGCCGCCTGAGCTACCTTCGGGAGGAGGGCCTCACGGGGCAGATCATCGTCGCGGATTTCGTGACGCGCCGCATCGCTCCACTCCAGGCACACGCTATGCCCATGTGGATGTACTCCGGCCCCCAGGACAAGATGCGGCTCCACCGTGAGGACAACGACAAGGACGCTGTCGACAACGTTCTGTCCGCACTCTTCATCAACCCGGCGATACCCGCCATGGACGAGCTCCCTATCACGCTGCGGCCCCTGCACCAGTACAACATGACCGAGCGCCTGGCCATTCTGGAGGGGATGCCTTCGTTCACCCCGTCGGGCCCGGCGGGGAAAATGGTGCCTGTGCCGGTGGTGCACGAGGCGGAGGGGGCAGAGACGCCCTCTGCCTCAGGAGCTAGGCAAGGCGAGGAGGAGGCCGCAGCAGGGGAGGAGTCCTCTTCGAGGGCCGGGCCCCTTACTGACGAGATTTGCGACATCTCGTCAGGCGATGACGACGGCGCCTTCGTGGTGGTGCCCGCGCTCCGGGCGGAGGAGGAGGAGGCCTCTGACGAGGAGACCTCGCCAGGGCGTCGCGAGCCCCGCTCCAAGGCGGCAGTGGACCGGTCCGGGGCGAGGCCGTCAGACGTCCCCTCCAAGAGGAAAGCTGAGGTGCCTCCGGAGGGGTCAGGTGCCAAGGCCAAGCCCTCCTGGCGCTCGCCAGGCTTGGCGTGGGTCGACACCGGTGCCAAGGAGTCCGGGTAAGTGTTTTAGGCTTTTAGCCGGTCGATTCTTGTTCTTTCTCTTTCCGCCTATTTCTGAAGATCTTTCCCTGGTGCTTGCCAGTGACCTTGTGCCTGCGAAGCGTCGCAAGCTTCGCAAGGCGGCAGAGGTGAAGAAAGCCACGGCTGAGGTCGTGGCTGAGGAGGCCGCGAGGCCTGTGGAGACGGCCTCCACAGGCCCAACCGAAGAGATGCCCCAAGCGGAGGCAGCTGGGCCTTTAGCCGGGACAGCGGCGCCTCAGGCGGAGGCAGCTGCGCCGCCCCCCGAGCCGATGGTGGTGGAGGCGCAGGGGGAGCGGGTTGCTAGCCCTCCACGCGCCACTACCCCGCCCCGCGCGGCCACGCCACCGCGCGAGCCAACTCCGGCCCGCGAGGCTACTCCACCTCGCGCGACCACGCCTCCCGCGCAGCCGGAGGCCGGGACAGACCAGGGCCCGCCAAGCGCGGGCGCATCTGCAGGGGGAGCTCCTTCGTCTCCGCCACGCCCCGCAGCGGGGGGCGAGGCGCAAGAGGTGACGCGCCAGCGCGGCGAGGTCGGTGAGGCCAGTTTGGGCGCCGCGACGGACGGGGCGCGGTCTAGCACCCAGGCACGCCCAGAGGCCCAGTTCTCCAGGCCCGGCGCCGGGGCAGGCACCTCCTCATGCCGCGACCTGGTCTTTTGTGGCTGGGACTGGAGCAAGGGGCACCGTGAGGTCGCCTTTCGCGTCGTGAGGGAGTCCCTGGAGGGATTGGAGGCGCAACTTGCCCTCGAGGACGCTCAGCTCACCCAGCAGCGCGACGAGCTTGCGGGGGCATGGGCGCGCTTCCACGCCGCGGTCGAGGCCCGCCGCCAGGAGGATCTGGCCCTCCAGGCCGCACGCGAGGAGGCCGTCCGCTTAGCCAAGGAGGTCCGCGAGGGGGCCATCCGTGACGCTGACGAGCTCCTTACCCCTCTCCAGGACGAGCGCAACGCGGCCGCCGATCTCCTCGCCGAGGCCGAGCGCGAAGCTATGGAGGGCTCGCTGGCGCAGAAACGTCGCGAGCTGGCCCAGCTAGAGTCCCAGCTCCTTTCCACCCACCGGGTCGCGCAGGAGACTCTGGAGGAGGACCGCAAGAGCCTTGCCGAGCGCGAGCGGCTGCTGGCCTCCAGGGAGCAGGACGTGCTGCAGCGCGACGAGCAGCGGCTCCAGGCGGAGGGCGAGCTTGCCACCAAGCGCGAAGAGCTTGAGGCGCGCGAGGGGGACCTGGCTCAGGCGCTCCAGAGGCACGACGAGAACGTCACCGCCCAGAAACAAACCCTGGAGCGCTTCCAGCAGCGGTTTGCCAAGAAGAAGAAGGAGGCGGAGGCGGCCCTCGCGGAGCGCGAGAAGGAGTTCAGGCGGACCACCTCCAAGGAGTACCGCGACAAGGCCAAGAAGCAGGAGGACCGCTTCGAGGCCAAGCACGCTACCGATGCCAAGCGGATCGCGGAGCTCGAGAAGGCCAACTCCAAGCTCGAGGCCCGCCTCCAGCGCGCCAAGGAGGCCTATCGCCAGGCGGAGGAGGGTCGCAGGGCAGCTGTCCTGGAACTGGACGCCCTCGTCAAGGACGTGGAGGGGCAGGCGGGCTCAGCGGCCAAGCAGGTGACGGAGGCTGTGGACACCGCGCAGGCGGCTCGCGTGCTCACGAAGCAGCGGGAGCGTATGTTCCAGGCGCTGGTGGCCAGGGGCAACGAGCTTGCAGCTCAGCTTGGAGCGGAGGCGCCGCACGCTGAGGTTCGCGGCCGTGGCGATGCTGCCATGTACCTGGTCTACTTCGACCAGCTCTTCACGGCCCTCGAGAGCCCCGCCGCCGACCTCCGCGAGGTGATCGAGGTCGAGAGCCGCCAGCTCCTCGGGGTGGTTGTTGACCGCATCTTCACCAACCTTCGGCTCCTCACGCCCGGCTTTGACCTCGCCACGGTGACCGAGGAGCGCACGGGCGAGGAGGTCTTGCGGGTCTCCAACTCCCTCCGCGAGCAGGTCGAGACCTTCTGCAACCGCTTCAAGCGCGCAGAGGTGGCTGCGGAGGACAGCGAGGAGGAGGCCGCCCTTGCCGAGGAGGAAGACGCTGAGGAGGAGGAGCATGCTGGCGCGGACTCCGCCTGAGCCCTGGATTCATTGCGCCTTGAGCGCCTGTATCTGAAACAGCTTTATGTTTAGACATTATGCATTTTGAGCATGTAATGTATTCCTTGAGTGCTTGATGTTAACTTGTGTGCCCCTCGAGAGGCCCTTTCTGCCTTATTTTCATGTCTATGTTTTCTCTGCGTCGTTAGGTCCCATCTCTTCGCGCTATGACTCCGCCGCTGCGGTATGCTAGAGCAATGACTCAGCAAGGCCGGGGGGAGTTTAAGGCTTGGAGAGGTAAGAGCCCTGAGTCGCGATGCTCAAGCGCCCCCCTTAGACGTGCGAGTAGTCCATGAAGCACAAGGGAAAAATGAAATCGCTCGAGAGACAAACGTGCGCTTGGGGAGAAAAAGCTCTCGAGTTACGAGTGTGGGACTTAGCTTCTCGAGGCTTTTGCCATGTAGAGGTTTTTTAGCCTGGCGAGGAGGTCTTCTTCAAGGGTTTTGCCCTGCCGCCTCCTCAGGTTTGTAGAGACGCTTGTTCTCTGTAGATGTTAGAGGGGCAAACCCAAACGCTTGTGCACGGTACTAGGGACTAATGCGCGCTTATAGGTCCCCTCAGGCGTTCCTTGCGAGGAGAGAGAGTACCAAGGTCCTTTGTAGAGATGGCGTGTTTGTGGGAGCTTGCCCTCCAGCCAGAGCTCGGATCCTTGGGTTTTGCAGTGCTGCTGGTGTGTCATTTGAGGCACTGGCACCGTACTCAGCCCCCGCTCGCGAGGTGCGCATGTGGAGAGATATAAGTGCCCATTTTCAACAAAGAAAATAGTGCTGGAATAAACTCACCACCAAAATATTACATAGTGGCGCCGTAGCGCATTGTTCACTTAGGAACGAAATTGTTTCATTATGCTTGGAGTTGCCAAGTTAATGTATTTGACCATGTCGAGGCATGGGGACCACCCATTAGTGGCAGAGACTCTCAACGGCCTGAGGCGGCTCGTTACATGGAGAGCTCGGAGGGTTGACCCTCGAGAGAAGCCTTTGGGGCTTGGAGGTTTAAGCCGTGAGCTTTTAACCTCTAGAGACAAAAAATGCTTGGAGGTGGAGCCGTAAGCTGCCTCTTCAGCCAAATGTCTTGACGTGACAATGATCACGGGCGTGACAATGATCACGGGTAGAACTTGCGCAGGTGCGCGATGTTCCACGGGTTCTTGACGGGGATGCCGTCTTCGGTCTCGAGGCGTACTGCGCCAGGCCTGGCGACGTGGGAGACCCTGTAGGGACCTTCCCACATCGGCGAGAGCTTGTGGAGGCCTTCCCTGGAGAGAATTCGCCTGAGGACGAGGTCGCCCGCCTCAAGGGTGCGTGAGCGCACATGGCGGCTGTGGTAGCGTCGCAGGTCTTGCTGGTACCCTGCCGCTCTGAGGGCGGCCTGATGGCGCAGTCCCTCGAGGAACAGCAGGTCGTCGTTGTGGAGGCCCTCTTGGATGTCCTCATTGAAGGCAAGGACCCGTGGTGATCCATGCTTGATTTCTGCGGGGAGGACTGCCTCAGCTCCATAGACCAGGGCGAAGGGCGTTTCGCCTGTAGGCCTTGAGGAAGTTGTGCGTATGGACCAGAGCACTGAAGGGAGCTCGTCGATCCAGCCCTTGCCGTGGCTCTTGAGGATGTTGAAGCTTCTGGTCTTGAGGCCCTTGAGGACTTCTGCGTTTGCTCGTTCGGCTTGACCGTTGCTGCGTGGGTGAGCCACCGAGGCGAAGCAGACCTTGACGCCGAGCTTGTCGCAGTAGGCTCGGAAGATGCCGCTGGTGAACTGCGAGCCATTGTCGGTGATGATGCGGTTGGGCACGCCGAAGCGGCAGACCAAGCTCCTGATGAATTTCACCGCGGCCCCAGCCGGTATTGTGCGCACTGGCTCAACTTCGGTCCACTTGGTGAACTTTTCGATGGCCACGAAGAGGAAGCGATAGCCCCCCTGCGACCTTGGGAAGGGGCCCAAGATGTCCAGCCCCCAGACCGCAAACGGCCAGGAGAGCGGGATGGTTTGAAGCCCCAGCGCCGGCTGATGAATTTGCTTGGCGTGGAACTGGCAGGCGTCGCAGGTTTGCACAATGGCGACCGCATCTTGAAGCACTTGAGGCCAGTAGAAGCCGCTCCTGAAGACCTTGCCTGCGAGGGTGCGCGCACATGAGTGGTGGCCGCACTCCCCGCTGTGGATGTCCTTGATCAGCTCTCGGCCTTCCTCAGGAGGGACGCACTTGAGCGCGATACCATTTGGGCGCTTGCGGTAGAGGTTTCCCTCGAGGATGCAGTAGGATTTCGCCTGTCGAGCGATTCGCTCTGCGTCAGCATCTTCTTCAGGGAGGATTCCTTTCACCAAGTAGTCCATGAGCTCATCAATCCAGCCTGAGGTCTGGTGTGTTGCCGTCAGCAACAGGCGCTCCCCTGTGCTGGGGCCGCAACCAGTGCCCCAGACTCAGGAGGCGGTGGGAGCGCTTCGTCTGCGCTTGCGGCTGAGGTCTCTCGAGGCTGCTTGATGGATGCCTTGGCGAGCCTCTCTTCAAAGACGCCGGCCTGCTGGGGTTGCCTTCGCGAGGCTCGCTTGGCGATGTCGTCAGCCTCTTGGTTTTCCTTCCTCGGGATGTGCATGAGCTCCATGCCCCTGAAGTGCTTCTCGAGCTTGCGGACCTCTTCAAGGTATGCGGCCATGTGGTCGTCTTTTGGCGTGTAGCTCTTGTTGGAGAAGTTGACGAGCAGCTGGGAGTCTCCCTTGACGAGCAGGTGCTTGACGCCTAGAGCGATGGCGGCCCTTAAGCCGGCGAGGAGGCCTTCGTATTCGGCGATGTTGTTGGAGATCTTGTCGATCGTGAAGCACAGCTGGACAGCATAGTATAGCTTGTCACCCTTGGGCGAAGTCAGGACAACGCCTGCTCCGCCATTGCGGCAAGCGAAGGCTCCGTCGAAGTGCATGGTCCAGTGGCTAGGCACTGCGCCTCCCGAGGGCTCGGCTTCTTCCTCGCGAGGCTCCTCAGGGCTTGGGTCAGTCCATTCGGCGACGAAGTCAGCCAGCGCTCTTCCTTTTATGACCCTCGTGGTGTCAAAGCGCAAGTTGAATGGCTGCAGCTCTATGTTCCATCCTGCGACACGATCAGTGGCGTTGGGGTTGCGCAGGATTTGCTCCAGGGGGAAGGCAGTGACCACCGTGATGGGGTGGCCCTGGAAGTAGTGTCTCAACTTCCTGGAGGCGATGAGGAGCGCGACGAGGAGCTTCTGCTACATTGGATACCTCTCGCGAGCGTCCCGCAGCACTGTGCTGACGAAGTAGACGGGGTGTTCGACAAGGGTTGTCTGAGGTGGCGCAGCGTCGGCCCTCTGTGGAGGCTCTTCAAGGCCCTTGTCGAGATCTGCCTGTGGAGGCGTCTCGACAGGGGTGGTGGGAGCAGACTCGACTTGAGGTGATGGGCCTGGCAGTGGGTCTGTGGAGGCTGCTCCTTCGACGGGGTCTTTGTCGGGGGGTTCTGGGCTTGGAGTAGCAGTACTCTTCTTGGGGAGGACAGGTTCTTCCCTTTCGACCACCAAGACGGCGCTTGCGGTCTGAGGGGTGGCTGAGAGGTACAGCTTCAGGTGCTCGCCTGCCATGGGGGCCACCAAGACTGGAGGGCTGGCCAGATACTTTTTTAAGTCCTCGAAGGCTTTGTCCGCCTCAGGGGTCCACTTGAACGTGCCCGATCTCTTCATGATCTTGAAGAATGGCGGAGCTCTCTCGCCAAACTTAGAGATGAAACGGCCAAGGCTGGCCATGCAGCCCGCTAAGCGCTGCATGTCCTTGAGTCGGCGGGGAGGCTGCATTTCCTCTATGGCCTAGATCTTGTCAGGATTTGCCTCTATGCCACGGTGGGACACGAGGAATCCGAGGAGCTTGCCTGAAGGGACCCCGAAGACGCACTTGGCGGGGTTCAGCTTGATGTTCACCTTTCTCAGGCTGGCGAAGGTTTCCTCGAGATCCTTCAAGAGGGTGTCCCCCTCTCGAGACTTGACCACGATATCATCGACGTAGGCCTCAGCGTTTCTGCCCATCTGTGCCCCCAAGGCTATCCTCATGAGCCTCTGGAAGGTGGCTCCAGCGTTCTTCAGGCCGAAGGGCATGCATGTGTAGCAGTACACGCCACAAGGGGTGAGGAATGCCGTCTTCTCCTCGTCCTCTTTAGCCATCTTGATCTGGTGATAACCAGAGAAGGCGTCCAGAAAACAGAGGAGGTCGCAGCCAGCGGTGGAATCAACGATCTGGTCTATCCTCGGCATAGGGTACGGGTCCTTGGGGCAGGCCTTGTTGACATCGGTGTAGTCGATGCAGAGTCGGCCTCCTCCAGCGGGTTTAGGAACAACCACGCCGTTGGAGAGCCAAGTGGGGTGCGCGACTTCGCGGACGACGTTTGCCGCCTTGAGCTTCTCTACTTCCTTGACGATGAATGCTTGCTTCTCGGGGGCTTGCTTTCGTGCTTTTTGCTTGACGGGGCGTGCGTCTGGACACACGGCTAAGTGGTGCTCGATCACCTCCCTTGGCACACCGGACATATCTGACGGAGTCCATGCGAACATGTCAGAGTTTGCCCGAAGGAAGGCGACGAGCGCGCTTTCCTATTTGGGAGGCAGGGCAGCGCCTATGGTGACGCTAGCCCCCGAGCCTTCAGCCCCCGAGCTGGTGGTGTCCAGCGACACCTTCTTCGTGGCAGCTTGTTCCTGAGAGAACGCTTGCTTCTTCTTCTTGGGCCTCTCGAGAGGCTCCATGTCCTCGTCAGCCGGGAAAGCCATGGCGGCCGCCTTGTAGGCGCTCTCGACAGCGCGCGTGGCGTCCAGGATGTGACCATGGATGGCAATGGTGCCAGCGCTGCCGGGGATCTTGACCATGTTGTAGGCGTGGTGCGTGACGGCCATGAACTTCGCGAGGGCGGGGTAGCCGAGGATGGCGTTGTACGGCAAGCCGATGTGGGCGACATCGAAGTCGATCAGCTCCGTGCGATAGTTCTTCTGCGTGCCGAAGGTGACCGCGAGGCGGACTTGCCCTAGAGGCTCGATTGAACCACTGGTGACGCCCGTGAACGGCCTGGAGGGCATAAGCCACTCGTAGGGCACTTGAAGCGTCTCGAAGGTCTCGACAGAGATGACATTCAGGCCCGCTCCCCCATCGATGAGTGTCTTGGAGACGGTGATGTTGTTGATGGTGGGGGAGCAGACCAGGGGGAGGGTTCCAACAGTCTTGGTGGACTTGGGGTGGTCCTTGGCGTCGAAGGCGATGGTGTACTGGGACCACTTGAGGGGCCTGGAGGTCTCGGTGCTCGGGAGCGCAGCGTTGAGTTCGCGGGCGAACTGCTTGAACTGATTGTTCGACTTGGGCGCTTGAGCCCCGCCGAGGATGCAGGCCATGGCGCCTCTCGGGGCCTGGTAGCCTCCATCTTCCTCGTCGGGGAGGTTGTTGTTCCTCTCAGCGGCATTGGCCTGAGTGCCCTGCGGCCTCTGGTAGCCGCCAGCGCGTCCGCCTCTGCTGTCGCGGCGGTAGCCGCGGCCTCTGCCGCGGCTCCCGCTGGCTTCTTCGCGCTCGCGCTCTCTGCTCAGCCTCTTGAGGTCGTGGCAGTTCTCGGTGGCATGGCCGCGCCTGTTGTGGTAGACGCAGAATGGGCGGTGGTCCACCTCCTTGTCGCCGCGCTCGGGAGAACCCCTGCGGGAGCCCTTCGCGTCAGGCTCTGCCGCGAGGACCGCGGTGGCCTTGCGCTTGGGCTCTTCCTTCTTTTTGTGGCTCTTGACGAAGAGGAGTCCCTCTTCAGCCTTGGCGCACTTGTCCGCCAGATCGAACAGCTTCACCACAGAGGTGAGCTTGTCGTGAATGCCGAGCTTCTCGAGCATCCTGCGGTTCGTGACGCCCTCGCGGAAGGCAGCGATGACCTGGGTGTCGGGGATGTTCGGAATCTTGTTCCGCACCTGGCTGAAGCGCTGGATGTACTTGCGAAGAGTCTCATCCTTCTTCTGCACCACAGCGCGCAAGTCGTTGTGGGTGAGTGCGCGCTCGTACGTGCCCTTGAAGTTGGCGACGAACTGCCTGCAGAGCTCCTCCCAGGAGTCGATGGAGTCCTCAGGCAGGTTGAGGAGCCAGGACAGCGCGGAGTCCCTGAGGGCGTGGGAGAACCAGTTGGCCATGACCTTGTCGTCTCCCCCTGCGGCCTGGATGGAGGTGGTGTAGAGCTGCAGGAACTCGAGAGGGTTGGTGGACCCGTCGAAGCCCTTGGGGAGCGCCGGCCTGAACTTCTGCGGCCAGACCACACGACGCAGGGCGCGCATGAAGGCCATGCAGCCAGTGGCGTAGGTGGCCGTTCCTCCCTGGAGGGCCCTACGGTTTTGTTGCCCCGCCTGGCCGAGTTCCTCGACGAGGCGGTTCTGGAGGTCGCGGCGTCGCTCCATGCCCACACGTGCGTCAGGCGCGGTGCGCTGCACGATCTGGCAATCGTGCGGCGAGGAAGCATGGGAGGGAGCCCGCTGTGCCGCGGCCGGAGGTGGTCCTGGCGGCGGTGGGGGCGCACCTGGTGCGGCCGCCCCTGCAGGGCCGGAGGGTACGATGGAGCGCGACGGAGCAGGGCGCGTGGTTGCGATGTCGACGAGGTGGTGGAGGCGGTCCAACCACTGGTCGTGTGCCTCGGCACTTGGCCGGTAGCGGAGGAGCTCCTGGGCCATGAGCAGCGCGGTGTGCGGGGCGGGCTCGTGGTGCTCCCGCGTGGACACGCTTTGGCGCCGGGACGGGTGCGAGGACTCAGCGTCCTCACGGCGCTCAGAGAGGTCCTCGTCGTCGCGCTGGTCTACGCCGCGGTGCTCCTCGCTCTCTGGCTCTTCCACGCGCGGGCCGGTGCCAGCGCGCTCAGCCGCGCGAGGGCGACCACGGCGGCCACGGGTGGGAGCAGTGCCGGGCTCGGTGTGAGCTCTCTCAGAGGCACGCCGGTTGGCGCGCGTTGCGCGGGTGTCCGTCATGGCGCGGAGTTCGGAGGTCGAAGACACGCCTCAGTCCCCTACCTAGCGCCAAATGTCGGAGAGTGACTCCCACGGAACAGGGATAGCCACACCCTGAAGAGAGGTTCGAAGGGGGGACTGAATGCGGAGGTCAAACGATCCTCGAGAAGGCACGACGACGATGCTCGCCGGGCCTGGAGAGGGACTATCACGCCAGAGAAGGACACCAGCCCGTACCCAGGTTCACGGCCCTCAGGAGGAGGTAAAACCGCTACTCCTGCTTGTCTGTATTGCACTGTGGAAGTTACAGAGCAATGAGCTTGCCGAGGGCTCTCTTGAGGCAGTTTGGTGCTTGGAGAGGGACACAATGGTCGTCTTCCTCCTCCAGCAGTTGGCTATTCTATGCGTTTGGCTAAGGCTCCCTCGGTCTAGGAAGCAATCAGCCGACTGGAGATCAATCCCTTTCTATGGTGGAGCTCCTGCTCCTTTTATAGGCGCCCCGGGCTTCGTCCTCGTGCTGGTGGGTTCCCACATGCCGGTGGCGCGAAGGAGCGGGAGTCCACCGCGGCTCATCCGTCCATGGACGCGGTCCATCCGTGCTAAAGTTGTGCGCCGTGGCCGACAGGCTGCAGACGGTGCAGAGCGGCTCGCAGGCGCGGCAGAGGTCGTGGTGGAGCCCACGATGACGATCTTCTTGGAGCGTTGCGCCGTCCAGCCGCTTTATCACCAAAGAGGAAAGTCCTGGCTGTCCTGGCGCAGGCGGCGCGGCTTTGTTGACTCCTTTATCATCAGAATGGCAGCTGGGATGCTCGCGTCACCCTGCGGCTGCTGCAGGGGCCATGTGCGCACTGCAGCGCTTGCTTAGCCGCGAAGTGTCTCCACAGGGCTGTGGTGGCCTGTGGAGAGGTTTCCTGGGTTTCTCTCTCTCCAGGCGTGTCGAGCCTTGGGGGTCTCTGGAAGTGCGGGGTCCTCTTCAGGCCCTGACTTCCTCTTCAGGCCCTCAAGAGGAGATGCCTCTCGAGGGTCTCTTCAAGCGGTAGCTTGGTCCTTAGTCGTTTTGACGAATCTGTCGCGGGCGAGGCCTGTAGGGAGTGGGCTATGCACACCCCGGTCCTCATTGGGCCGACAGTTTTGGTCCTTGCAATAAGTGTGCGTCTGGCGGGTTCCACAGTCCCGCCGCCGAGTATCTCGCGCGTATTTCCCATAATTTGCATGTTGAGGGTAGGAAAGTGTATCACGACGAACTTATTGAGAGTGAGAGCCATCTCGCTTTGCTGGGAGCCAAGCTATGCAGCGTTGGGTATCCATATCGGACCCCTAACCAAATTCGTCGTGAATTGATTAGGATTCGAGCCAGGTTTGAGAAGAAAGTTGAGAAGGGCAAGTTCTTCAAGACTCAATGGGATCTTGATTCATACGCTGAGTCTTACCGTTGGGTAGATGAGAGCGATGATTCTGATGACTTCATGCCGTCGTCCAAGGCCCTGAAGTCTGAAGGAGCGTCGAAGGGGAAGGGCAAGAAGGTTGAATCGTCGTCCAAGAAGAAGAGTGTATCATCGTCAAAGGGCAAGGGCGCTGCATCAACGGATGCAGCAGGCTGCGTTGATGGGAGGTGAATTTATTAAGTTCGGCGAATTTGAGTTGTGTTGTGTATCTTCATTTCAGCTATGTTGTATCGTCATTTGAGTTGTGTTGTATTTTTATTTCAGTTCTGTTGTATCTTTAATTTGTCGTGTGTTATATGTGATGTTTGTTTGAGTTGTATATTATTCAGTACCAACTTATTTGAAGTTTAGCACAATGAAGATTCAATTTATGTAGAAAAATTCAATTCAAGATATATGTGATTCAACAGGGTTTTTTTATAGGGTAGATTTTTTTGGCGCACCCCAGGTTTTTCTGTGGCGCATGCATCCTTTTTTCTGTGGCGCATGGATTTTTGTGGCGCATGCTGCTTCTTTCTGTGGCGCAGCCAGCCCATGCGCCATAGAAAGGACTCCCCAACAAAACCCCCACCTACCCCTATCCCGCACGACCTTATCCTCTCGCGCGCGCGTCTCCTCCAGCGCGCCGCCGCCGCTCGCAGCGCTGCTCGCCGCTCCTCCCGTGCGCTAGCCCTCCTCCCACCGCCGCCGCCGCGCCAGCCCTCCTCCCACCGCCGCCGCCGCCGCGGACGCGCGTCCCCGTCCCCGGCCCTCGCGCCCTCGCCTTCGTCCGCTCGGGAGCCGCGCCGGCCGTGCGCCGCCTCCCTCGCCTGCCCCCGCTTTCGTCCGCCCGGGAGACGCGCCGGCCGTGCGCCGCCTCCCTCGCCTGCTCCCGCCGCGCGTCGGCGCCGAGCCCGCTACGGGCGCCGCTGCGGCTTCCGACGAGGCCGCGCGTTCCACGAGACAGGTGAGGAGTTTCTTCGTCATCTGTTAGCTTCTGCAGATTGTGCTGTCTCATAGGAATCTTTGAACGGTATAGTCTTGACCCGAGTAGGAATCTCCAAAATACCATGTTGGGTAGGAATTTTTGAGGTATATCGTGATTCTGTATGCTATAAGGTGGATTTGGAAACCCTAGCTAGGTTTGGTTGAAACCTAGCTATGTAGATGTGCTCAACTACTCATACAGTTGGTTATGTAGATGTGCTTATCAAATCAATATGCTACTTGCTGCTTGCTACATGTTTTTGTGAGTCGTATGCTACATGTTTTCAGGTTTTGTGAGTCGTATGCTACTTGCTGCACACAAAGGTGGAGCTAGTTTGGGCTACTACCTAACAATTTTGTGAGTCGTATGCTACTGATGTGGGCTACTACCTAACAATATTCCCCGTCTCATCCATGTTAATATGTTAATATGCAGTATAAATATGTTAAAATTGTAGTTGTGGTAAAAAAGCATTGACGTTATTGGTTTTATGCCCATATGTGTGCAATACTTTCTTGTCCTGTTAGTAGTTTTCTTGTCCTCTTTGGTTATTAACTGTTAGTATGGTTGTTTACTTTTGGCCGGTGATTAAACAGATGGTTGCGCGTTGCATCTTCAGGGAGGTGTTAGTGAACCATGTTGTCTGAACATATATACAGTGTTCATTCCACTTTGTTCGCTGACACCGTCTCTGAAGTTCATGTATGAGTGATCAATTCCATATGAGGTCTTGCTTGTTTTTGTTGAGTGATTTTTAATTTGCATTTTACTTTCTGTACTATTTACCATCTTTTGATATGCCGATGATTAAAATGTTGTGACACAGAAAGGCTTAATGGTGCGCCACAGGTTCCAGGGGTGGGGCTAGTGAGCCTTGTGATATGCATGAGTGCACAGATCTCGTGCATCCTACCTGGCTCACTGGCTCCATCCCTGAAGCATGTGTCACTTCTAAATTTGTGTCCAATATATGAGGCATGCGTTTGTGTTGACATTATTTTTTGAATCTTGTTGTCTATAAGTTTTCAATTAGAATTTTTATTTACATGTCACCATTAAGCAAGTTTAATTTGCTGTACTAACCGCTTAACCTCCTCTTGTGCATGTACACGATGCCGCCGCGCCGCCCCGGGTCGTCCGGCTTCCGCGGTGTTCGGGAGCGACCCAACGGCACCTACTACGTCGAAATCCGTGTCGGCGGATTCCGGCAAACGCTCGAGACGTACGCCACGCCGGAGCAGGCAGCGCGCGCATACGACGCGGTCGCGTGGCGTTTCCGGCGCCCGCGGAGCGAGTTAAACTTCCCGGACTGCCCGGACATCGTGGAGGCGGAGTTCCTCGCGCCACGGCCAACCCTCCTCACCAACGAAGATCGTGACCGCCACAGCCAGGTGCAGCGCCGGATCGCCACCGCCGAGCACGACGAGGAGCTGATGCGTCGGTGGAGGGAGGAGTTCCCGGGCGACGTCGCCGACGAGGAGGCATTCTTCAGGAACCGAAGGGAGCAAAGGAGGGCAGACCGGCGCCGCCGTCGGGAGGCCGCCCAGAGGGAGAGCGAGGAACACTGGGACACCGATGATGACAGGTGGTCCGACTTCTTCTATAACACCAGCTCCGACGACGAGTAGTTTACTCGTGCGACTTGTTCTAGGTTCTAGTTTGTAATAATAAGACTTCTCTACTAATTGTAACACCGACTTCTCTACTCGTGCGACTTCTGTGTATTTGTTCTGTTTTAATCTACTGTGTCAAATATATCATTGTTTATAATATATCTGGATAAATCCTGTATATATACCTAAATTTGTACAGCGCAGGAAAAATAAATCGAAAATTCCTGTTTATATTCTGTGGCGCACCTGCACTCCATCCGCCACTGATAAATATCTGTGGCGCACAATGGGGGGTGTGCCACAGAAATGTGGAAATTTCAGTGGCGCATGGGGCAGGTGCGCCACAGAAATATAATTTAGTGGCGAGATTTCTTTGGCGCACCCCCCATTTCCCTGGGTGCGCCACAGAAAGGCATTTTGGTGCGCCACTAGTAGCCCTTTTTCCACTAGTGTCTCGGTATTGGTAGCCGCGCTCTCGGTTTCCGGGGTCTGCTCGGCGGACTCGGGGACTCCCGCCTTGGCCTCCATGTCGGCGCGCTCCTCAGAATGGGCCTCCTCTTCGTCTTCATCTTCGCTGGCCTCGGCCTCGGACTCCTCATCATCAGAGTAGACGGCACCAACGACAAACTCATGAGGGCGCGAGTACTTGGCCATATAGTCGGCGGCCTCTTGGCGGCGCTGGATCTTGGCCGACTCAGTGGTCCAGGCGGAATTCTCGCGCTGCGTCTTGACTTGGTCCAGGTCAATCTCTTCGTACCAAGATAGCACAAAGGATAGTGCCTGGTCCGCCCCGGCGCGAGCAGCGGAGGATCTCCATTCCCGAAGTCGGAGCGCGGCCTTTTTCAATTCTTCGGCCAACTCGGGAACATTCTTGGGAGGCTCGATGCCGGGCCACAGTTGCCGGAAGACCTTGATGCTGGCATCAAGGAGTTCCAGACCGATGCTTTTCAGGGGGACGATGCGCGCGTTAAAGGCTATCAGATGATCCTCAACGTCCCACTCAGTCGAGATGGGACCGAGGTGCGCTCTTTTCCCCCGGGCCTTGCTGACGGCTTGGACAGCAGCAGTTTGCGAGTGGGAGAAGTGCTCTGAGGAAAGAAAAGCTATTGTCGGGTTAGAAGGCAAACCGACATCTATGAAGTCGAAGCGAATGCCGAGTAAGGAAAAAAGGAAAAGGGAGGAGACTCACTGTCCATTTGGCCGTTAATCCGTTTTAACTCGGCCAGCCAGGTGTCGCATTTGGCCGTGAGGGTGGACAGTTTTTCCTCGGCCAAGGCGGCGCGAGACTGGAGATCCGCGACAACTTCTTCCTGTGATTCCAGGACATCATCCATGGCCTTCGTCATCTCGGCCTTGTCCTGGTTGGACTTCGCGAGCTCTTGGCGAAGCCGGGTTACCTCGGCCTGCATCTGTTCCAGTGCAGACTTGTGCGCAGCGGCAGCTTTGGCCTCTTTTTCAGCTGGCAAGGGCGACAGGTCGGTTGGGTTAGTAATAAGAAGAGGGGAGCAGGGAAGTTATGTCGGTAAGAAATGGAAGTTACCTTGTTCCGCCCGGAGAGTCTTGTACTTCTTCCGGAGTGCCCCATGATCGACAAGCAGCTTTTTGAACAACCTGGTCCGCTCCTTGGTGCAGGCCTGGAACAGAGCAAGGCGTTAATAGAGTTATAGGAAGATTCCCGCCGAGTAATCTTTACTCGGTCGAGTTTCAATCACTCGACCCGAATTTCGGGGACTAGTGGGGATATGCGTTTAAGGGACTTACCTCGGCGTCCCGGGTAGTCTGGAGAACTGCGCATTGCAGAGTGTGCAGAGATTGGGCAGTCTTGCCGGGGCCAGCAGGGTGTTGAACGTTCGGATCAGAGGAGGAGACTTCGCTGGTGTCAGCAGCGTTCCAGTCCAGGTTGAACTGCTCCATTGAACCTGAACAGTCATCACCCGGGATGAGCAACACGGCAGCAGGAAGAGCTCGGCCTGCGGTAGCCTCTAACATTTGCAATGCGGCAGTCTTAACCGCGACGCGAGGAGGAGGTACCACTAGGATTTTACCCGGAGGAACCTCACCTCTCTTATGGCCCGTTTGCTTGTCGGTAGGGGCGGCCTTCCCTTCTCGCTGACCCGACGCTGCCGACTTGGAGAGCAAGATCACTGTCTTGGAAGTATTGGTGTTTGTCGGCTGCGGAGGCCTTTGTTGTTGAGCCCGAGACGGAGTTGCTTGTGATGGCGGCTGCAGCTGCAGAGGAGGTCGTTGTTGTTGTTGCTGTTGCTGCTGCTGTTGCTGTTGTGACGGTGGCTGCCGGGATCCTCCCGACTGAGATGATGCACCCGGGGCCTGAAATTGCTCCGGTGCAGAGGAATGGATGTCACCGCCGGACCCGGCATCCCGGTCAGAGGCGCCTCTGTCTCCTCCGGACGCGGGACTGGTAGTCCGCGGCGGTGTGGCAACCCGGCTGCTGTGTGTCGGGGAGGCTTCAGCTCGGGCAGGCCCGGCATCCTCGGCGGTCTTCCGGCCATGGGGCCCGGCCGGGTTTAGTTTCAGCGGGGCGCTGCGTCCGGTCAAGAAAGTGTTAACTCGGAAATATATGTCGGCGAGATTAGAAAGAGATAATGCAATGGATGTCGGAAAATCAACTTACCCGGCGGAGGTCGGAGGACCCTTCTTCCCCTTGGGCGGCTTGTTCCCCGGTTTCTTGCCGCTGGTCTTGGCCCTCTTGGCCCCAACTTCAGAGCCACCGACATCAGCTGTGCCGGTGCCGGCTCGCTTGCGAGTCTCGGCTCGCTTTGTGGAGGTAGTGGCTGTCGAAGGTGCAGGAGGCGCGTAGTTGAGAGGAGTAGCGTCAATAACATCTATTATCCGACACTCATCCTCATCATCGTCACTCCACTCATTGATCGAAACGTGGGCACTAGGCTTACCCGGGGCAGGGGCACGGGCCAGTGGAATGGACAGGTGGTCCTCGTCATCCGGGTCCTCTGACGGAAAAGGGTCCGGGACGGGGACATCCGGATGCCACTCGCCTCCGGCGTGAACCCGGTCCTCCTCAAGCTACCGGGCGAACATCTGCGAAACAGAAGTGTTGTCGTATCAATACAGAGCTGCGAGCGGCAGCGCTATGTCGGGCAATTGCATGTGTCGGTTAGATGAACACTTACTTGTGGTGGAGGGCGAGAGCGCGAGTAGGGTCACAGCCCCCAGTTCCATTCCTCGTCCAGCTCGGCCTGAGCTATTGCTTGGACCCTCCGGTACACATCCGCCTGGGTGAGTGTGAAGATGCTGACCCGGGTTGGATCGTATCGACCACATTCTCCTCAGCTTTGGAGGAGTTATTTTGCCTTGATAATGCTTTGCCTCCAATATGTGATAATTCTAATGATGCTTGTGATATTCTAAAGCCACCTGAAGAAATAGTGCCATTTAAAATACCTATAAAAATTATGATCGTGTTATGAATAACCGCTATGTAGGGGATGGAACTGTCCATCCTGGTGATCATTTACTATTTTTACATGAATTATGCGAGTTGTTCAAGTGTGCAGGTATTACAATGGATAAAGTTAAGAAGAAATTATTTTCTATGTCACTTGGTGGAAGAGCTGCGCATTGGTATAAATTGTTGAAGAATAGGCACTCTCTTGGATGGGAGGAAATTGTATCTCTCTTTTATTCTAAATTTTATCCTCCAAGTGAGATTCACAAAGATCGGAATTCTATATATAATTTCTGGCCTCATGAAGGAGAAAGCATTGCTCAAGCCTGTGGAAGGCTGAAAATATTAATACTCAAATGTCCTAACCATGAGCTTCCTGATAAAATAATTGTTAATAATTTTTATGCAAGACTTTCAGGACATTGCAAGGATTATCTAGATACATGTGCAGAGGGCTCTTTCACAAGTAAGAAGGTTGAAGCTAGATGGGATCTTCTTGAAACAATTCGAAGCAATGCTGAAGATTGGGAGAATGACAAAGGTAAAGAATCAGGTATAAACTATGAATATGATTGCATTAAGTCTTCCGTTGAAACTGTTGGTTTTCAAGAGCTTAGTGCTAAATATGGTCTTGATTCTCATATTATTGTTGATTGTTTTAGAACCTTTGCTTCTCATATTAATGTTCCTAAAGAATATTGGGATGTGTATCATGAACCTTTCAAAGACACTTGCATGGAAAATGAAATTGTTGTTAATGATTGCAATAAACATGCTCAAACTTCTCAAAATACTATTTCTTATAAGCATGTTAATTTTTGTGGAATACATAGACCTTGTGGAATTAATCAAATCGAAGATGAATATTGTATCCATCATAGGAATGAAAATACTAGAGCTTGGTATAAGGTTCTAACAGAACTTGGAAAAACAATTTGTGCCACCTATCCTTTTATTTGTGAACTTTGCTATGAAGAGGGTCATTTCGAATTTCAATGCTCAGGTTCTAATAAGGGTATTGCAGGAGACTTTTGTGATAACATGATCACTCCTAATCAACATGATGAACTTACATTATTTTTGGGGTGTGAAGAGTTATCAAGAAAAGCTTCTTTGTTAAATATGAGTGATATTGATATGAATGATTTGTTGCATGGATGTTATCTCTATTGTGTTAATAATTGCCATGCTAACACTTACATACAAAATATTATAAAGTATGAGACTTTACCAAAGTATGACATGACTAATATGTGTTTTCATCTTATTAATGAAAGAGGGAAATTCCCCCAAGTTTCTTCCATTGTCTCTAATACTAAACCAGGTTATGTGGAGAAGCTTCCTTTCAAGCCTCTCCCTCCTAAAGAGGAAAAGAAGAAGAAAAAGGGAACGAGGAGGAAGAAGAAGAGGAGTAAAAGGAGAGAGGAAACGGTATCTTCTCCCAAACTTGTTGCTCCTATTACAATTGATACTTATAATTCTGAATTTGATGATTCTGAACTTGATGATGAACCTATGCTTGTTATTTATATTAGTGATCATGATTGGGAAAAGCCCACCTCTTTTGATATTGAAGATCTCTGGGACACTAATTCTGAAAATGATGATGTTAATAATTGCTACATTATTAGTACTATCCATGTTCCTTCCCATGATGATATAGAAAGCTCTGAGCCTGGGGATAAGGTGTTTGAAAATCCTTTTGCTACTAATGATTATATATTTGATACATCACCTTCTAGTAAAAATGATGACATGTTTGCAAATGAACACACTTTAGAGGATAACTGTTCTATTGCTTATGATGATACTATGCCTCCGGTCTTTGATAATTATAAAGAATACTATGACATGGGTTATAATTACAATTATCCTTTCGAAACTTGTCATAATTATAGAGGAATTACTCAAACCAATCCTTTTAATATACAACTTGTCTATCATGTTCAAGTTCTTTATGATGATCCTACTCCCCTTGTTATTAATGAGAAGAACTTTTCTTATTAGGGAGATAATGATACTTTTATGCATATGGATCATGATAAGAATGTTTCATGTGATGGTTATATTGTGGATTTTATCAATGATGTTTCTGAAAGTTACTATGAGGGAGGAAAATACGGTTGTAAAAGTTTTCAAGTTACTAAAACACCTCTCTTTATGTTGGAAGTTTCGAAGTTGCATTTGTTTCATCTTTCTATGATAGTTGCTTTATGTTTCAATAATTTATCCTACTAAAATATCCCTTTGCATAGGAAGTGGGTTAGACTAAATGTGTTTGATGTTCGCCTCTTGATGCTCTCTTTTGTTTTTCAACTCTCATTTTTATGAGAGCTTCATAAAAATCACTATGCCTAGCTAAAAGGCTTTAAATAAAAGCGCTTATGGGAGACAACCCACTTTTTATTCCTGTTATTTTATTTTCATGAGTCAAGGAGCATGCTTACCTCCGTAACAAATCCTTTGTATCTTTATTTTATCGCATTAGTTAAGCCTCTAATAGAAAGTTGATACTAGATTTGGATTTCTGCGCAGGAACAGTTTTCTGCTGTCCACCGTTTAATTCATAACTCTCTGCAGAAAAATTGAAACAATCTGATATTTGCTGAGCATGATCCTCAGATATGTACGCAACTTTCATTAGTTTTGAGTTTTCTAATTTGAGCATGTTAAGTGCCTCGAAAAAATTCGTCTTTACAGACTGTTCTGTTTTTGACAGATTCTGCCATTTATTTTGGATTGGTTCTTTTTCTGTTTTTGAGTGGATATTTTTGTTCCATAAAATTCCAGTGGCTGTAGCTAATGTCCAGTACCATGATAATGATTGTCTCCATACAGAATATG
This sequence comes from Poa annua, assembly GCA_026929855.1. NCBI lineage: Eukaryota > Viridiplantae > Streptophyta > Magnoliopsida > Poales > Poaceae > Poa > Poa annua. The sequence continues at coordinate 38,067,043 of CM049438.1, forward strand.
AGAATTTTTGATTATGCACTAACCCTCTAATGAAGTTTACTTTGAATTTGGTGTGGAGGAAGTTTTTAAGGATCAAGAGAGTGGATGATATGATGTGATCAAGAAGATGAAAGAGCCTAAGCTTGGGGATGCCCCCGTGGGTCACCCAAGCATATTTCAAGAAGACTCAAGCGTCAAAGCTTGGGGATGCCTCCCCTTCTTCATCAACAACTTATCAGGTTATCTCTAGTGAAACTATATTTTAATTCCGCCACATCTTATGTGCTTTACTTGAAGCGTCTGTTTGCGTTTGTTTTTGTTTTTGTTTTTGTTATTTTCATTCTCTGAATAAAATGGATCCTAGCATTTCTTTGTGGGAGAGAGACACGCTCCACTTTTTCTTATGAATACTCCTATTCTTCACTTATATTTGTTGAGTATTCTTTTATGTTACTTCAATGCTTTCAGCTCTTGTTTTTCATGCATCTCTTGTTTAGAGCTATTAGTTTTCTTATGTTATACTCTCATATCTCATTGTTAAATACTTGGAGAGTTTATTTTTAGATAAGTTGATTGATGTTTGGTTAAGAACGGAAAATGTTAAATGTGGTAGATGGTATGATGAAATGATACATAATCTTTTAGATCATTAAATTGTGTCACTTGAATCATTGATGTTGTTTTGAGATATTAATATGCTTAATGGTAAAACATGATGGTTTAGTAAAGTGGAATGATTAATGGTTGGTCTAGAAAACTTGAAGCTGTGCCACACTTAAATATTCAGTTGATAGCATAATGATATATGACTTCTAATGTTAAAAACAACCGTAATGACTTTGTGTTATGCGCTACGGTCGGGGTCCCAACAGTGACTTGTTCATTTGCCACAGTCCCTCATGGAGTGATTTTCATTATGCCTTGTAAGATCATCTCTACTATATTAAAGCGAAAGTGGTGGTGAGTCGTCCGTCTGTCCTCCGCTCCGCCTCGATCCCGCACGGGAAAAAATCTCGCCCTCACACGGAAGAAAAACCGTCGTGCAATCTCCAATCCCACTCAACCCACGTCCTCACGCACGCCCGTTCCTGCCATCGCCGCTGATGCGCTGCCCAGCTTTCTTCCCCATGCCGCCACCACTGTCCATGGCGTTGCCTTCTCCATTCCTACGTTGCCTCTCCCATCCACACCATGGTTTCCTAAAACTCGTCAGATCGGGCGAGAACTAGAGTTGTGGGGGTGTGGTATGATGATGGCGGATGAGATCTGCGAGCGGTGGAGATTGAGGTGAGTCGACGACGCCAACCGCGCCAACACAAGATGGAGGTGTACCATGAGTCTGGAGATGCCTCCACGAGCAGATTGGAAGACCACAGCTCGATCCGACAACAGAATCCTCTTCGTTCTCGCGGAAATGGCTGACCACAGCTCGATCCGACAACAGAATCCTCTTCGTTCTCGCGGAAATGGCGGAGGAGAAGGGCACGCTGCAGCAGATGAGGGAGTGGGTCGTGGAGCACAAGCTCCGGGTCGTGGAACCGCTCCACTAGCAGTGGACTTCTAATCTGTTCTTGCCACGCCCACGATCTGGACAAAACTGACCTTTCAGCTTTTCTAATCTTTCTGCTCGCACACCCTCCGGCAATCCCACGCAGCGCCGCTGCCGTGCGCAACCTCCATCTCCAAGACCTGCGCTCGGACGGAACCACGCCATCGTACTTCAAGTCTTCAACGCACCGCCCGGCCTTCCTTCTGCGCGTCGCTCCGGGGGTTTTCTCTGCCGCACCAAGATGGCGAGACCGTCCTCAGGCCTGCCACTATTTGTTCCATCCTCCTCGCAGCCTCGTCAGCAGAGCCAGAGTTGCTGCGTAGGTTCGTTCCGCACTGCCTCTCCTCCTCGGACTGTAATTGATTCTGATTTCTGATCTTCATTTTTATAGGAGTATCCGTTCTGGTTCCAGTCAATTTCTTCAGACTGATATTGTCATCTTGTGTGATAGAGTGGTTTCGAGAATTCTTGAACTGACAATTCCCTATGACGGTATGACCGGCAGCCAGGTGGGTTCCCTTGTACTTTCAGACGTCATCTCTCTATTCTTAAGTATTCATGTTCCAAATGTATGTGTACACATGTTTGCTTAGATTATTAATGTGTATCAATGTTGGCATTAAACTATTAGTTATGGTTGTTGTATATGCGGCAGGTTACTGAGAAGAGGCCAAATGAAACTGTGAAAGATCTTCACATGATCATGTTCTTGCACAGTTCATTCTCCCGATTTTACATGCTTTGTGGAAACATTCAGTAAATGAGGTCCAAGAGAAATATCTATGATTATATCTTCATGGGACACCTGGGTATGTAATTATATGGATTGATGGTTTTGCTATCCCAAACATGGCAGTGCCATCTAATTCTTAAAGAGGAAAATCAGGAAGAGAACATCTTCCGCAATGGGTTGTTTTGCAATTTCTGTTGCCGATAATATCGATGTAAGTTGTGATATAATTGCACATTTTTTTTCTCGACATGCAGTTACACATTCATCTACCATTATTGTAGTTTCTCTATACTTCATCTATAGAAAATCCAAGAAAGTGAGATATACGGACACTGGCAATCTACATTGTACCTACAGTACACACAAACATTTCAAGGACAGTCGATGAAAGTCCATGAAAAGGACTATGTATAGCTCTTCGCCTCTTCCACACGTGGTAATAGGATTTATTACGTGGTTTCTCCTTCCCTCCAAGCAGACGTGATCACCGAAGCACACCCTCCATGCCTTCTTATCGGCAAGCCACCATAGGGACGTCGGTGAGGCACCACAGGTTGGCTTTCGTGTCCTGAAATAAGCTAGGGTACACATATATCATTATCTTGTATAGCTCTTTATTTTTGCTGAACGATCTGGTTTGATTTACAAATTTGTGTGGAAAGCAGTGTCATTCAACTAATATTATCAAGAAATGGCTTATCCAACAAAAAAAATTCACTTATCTACTGAAGAGCAAGCTTGCTAAATGGTAAGAGTTATTTTATGGATGCTACTTTACATTATCAATAAGGGTCGTTGGGTTTTGCCGGTCCTCCTGGCGGTTGTTTTAGTATTACGTGTGAAATTTAATGACAACAAATAATTAATTTTGTTATGTGCAAAAGGTAAACACGCCATCAGGTTTTTGATGTACTTTTTGTTTCGTATTGCCATGCCATCTTTATGCATTCTTTAGAAAGAACATTGATAGGAACAAGGTTACACCATCGCAGTCTATTGTACATATATTAAACATCTCTAGAATCACAATCATCTCTAGAATCACAATCATCGGTACCAATGCCACACGCGCAGTGGAACGGGCAACCTGCTAAAACTATTCGTTGGCTTTCCTAAGTCGTAATTAGTTGGGTTTTGCTTTACATTCATATGATGTTGAATTCCTCCTTTTATTGACTAACACTCAAGTGAAGTAGAATCTTAGTGTTTATGGAATCATACGTCTATTTCTTATACATGTTAGCTTTTTTATTGTATTGGATTTACATGAGTGCATTAAAATATTAATAGGCCGTGGCAACGTAGGGGCATTCAAAATAACAAATAGGGATACTCGTATCAAGTTATATGACATGCAGTTTCTGTACTTCTCTTAGTACTGCAGTGGCCATTGTCTGCACACATTATATCTGTTTAACTAATGTAGATGAAATTAATCGGTCAAATCTTCCTTCTTTCTTTTCTCTGATTGACCAAATTTCCTTTCAATTAAGTGAATTCCTCATACACAAGCATTTGACTAGGTCTTCTACCTTTTAGTTGTCCTGATATTTATTCTTCCTCTGCAATTCGGAACAGGGAGGTCAATTGGAAGTAAAATTACCACCCTAATCGCTACTTTTATAGGGACCACATGTGTTTCCTTCTATTGGGAGCTATGGTTGCAGACATACATTAAAAGGTACTGTAGAGGTTAGTTTTGCTGAGATGTACTATCGATTCACATATATTTCTATAGTACTCGACTACTGGTAACTGTGCTCTAGCATTCTAACTTTGCTTCTATGTTCTTTTCGTAACCTCAGCTCACTCACTCTTGAGTCTCCAATATTGGTTTCCTCTTATTGCAGAGCCTATTACATCTTTCAGTGAGATTATATCAATAGATGTTCCTCTAGACATGTTACCATCATGGTCGCCGCCACATACTCTGGAAAGGTAGCTGGGACCTCTCCTTTTACATTTTCCTTTCATTCTTAGGAGATCTGATTCAGTAGGGACAGACTGAGTGTATAGCTTGAGGTTCAGTGGAGATGTCTCTCCCACTAGATCAAGAAGGAAATCTCACGGTTACATTGACCTCATTTTTATTTGCCATTTACTGTTCTTCCATTTCTTCTAGCTGAAGCTGGCGCATTCGTAAAAGGAGATCAGTGGACCTCAAAATATCACGTACATTGTCGGTGCCTTGTGTTGCAGCTTGTGTTGCCTGCTATATGATTATGGTAAGTAAAACAACATAGAATAGAGTATAGTTGACAGAGTGGCATTGATATAAGGGTGAAATGACATTCAAGCTCTATTGTTTCTTGTGTGAATGAAGGAATGCCGAGCTGTGGGTGACCATGGGCATCTTAATTCTTGAATGGTTTCTTAGATCAAATAATGTTGTCTTCATGTTGCTTATTTCCATGCAGCTTTTTTGTTAACTGTTTATTATCTTTTCAAGCACCCGCTAGGGCTGATAAAGTGACTATTGTAGAAGGAAATAGAAATATAATTGCAAAACATTTTTAAATTTGATCTTATATTTGAAAATAAAAGGAAGTGAACTGTTTTCGGCTGCTACCCGGACTCCCTGTGACCTCTAGCCTCCCCCATTTGCTTTTCTTTCTTTCTTATTAACAAATGGTTTTATAAGGTAGTTGGTTCAGCGATTTTGAATGTAATAAATTTAGTATGTCGTGGCAATGTCCGGGCATTCAACTATTTTTATAATATCACATGGATATCTTGCCTTTGTTATTTATGTTTAAAGAATATTTATATGTTTTTTCAATAATTACACGTCCGATACTTAACAAAAAATTAAGATCCGTCGCAACGCACGGGCATTCAACTAGTATTTCTAGTTGGAATCTTTTTTCTTGTGAGTTCTAAATCTGCGGTTTCCGTGGCACTTCCACCACCATATTTGCTAGCCTCTTCGGTACTTTGCATTGGCCTTTCTCACATTGAGAGTTGGTGCATACTTCGCGGGTACATCCAAAACTCGTGGGAGATCTTCATCATGTTCTCCTACACATAAGCCAAAGATCTTCCTCAAAATATCCACCATACCTACCTACTACAGCATTTCCATAGCTGTTCCGAAATATATTGCCATGCAACTTTCATCTTACATTACATGACTTGTTGTGCGAGGCGCGGCGGGCCATCCAATCGACGTGTTCCATGTCGAGACGCGAGCCGGCGGCCTGCACCGCCACCCGTCGAAATCCGACAGCGGCAGAGCGAGCTTGGCTACGCTAGTGCTGTTGTGGAGGCCGGTGTAGCGCCGCCGCACGGGCTCGGCCGCCGGGCAGAGGCACTGGCGGACGCGAGGATGGTCGGTGTGGAGGAGCTCGGGAACCTTCCCAATACGCGTAGCCGCAGCCCGCCGCAGGTCGCACACGAATTCGTGGTCGTTGCTGCTATGCCAGCGGTGGCGAACGGCTATCGTGCGGGGCTCTGCGTTGCCGTTGCCGCACCACCACCGCGGCCGGCTGCGCTCGCCGCTGGCCAACGACGACGCCGAAGGGAACTTCAAGATACGGCACTGGCCCACGACGCTGAAGCGGGCGCCGAGAGTCTTGTCCCCCGTCGGGGATCGAATTCCCTATCAACACAGACGATAGCGAGTACACCGGCCTCCAAGACATCTTGTGTCGCTGCTACATGGTGGCGGGGCCCCGCCCGCGGCCTGCTTCATTGGCGGCGCCGGCACCCTCCACCGCGAGGCGTGGAGACGGATCAGGCACCTGCAGTGGCGGCAGATCGGCCGGCCCGGAGAAGCCCTCGGGCACACACGCGCAGCACCGCCGCATCCATCGGTCGGTACGGCGACGCCACCTCCCGGATTGCTATGGCGCGGGTCGTATTTTTCCTCGGCTAGGCTGTGGAGGTCTATGGACGTGCGGAAAGAGGGGTGCACCTCGGCGTGGAGGCGGTGGTCGACCATGGTGGGATCCCGGTCCGCCAGCGCGCGCACGCGCGCCCAGTTCGACGCCACCTCGATGACTTCCTCCTGGTCGAAGCCGCAGTAGACCTTGACGGAGCCGAGGCCGAGCACGGAGGCGCAGCGGCCCGTCAGGTCGACCTCCTCGAAGGACTCCACTTATCGGAGACCACGGGTGAGGAAGATTGGGTGGTGGTGGGGGCGTGGCGGTGGTGGTGGGGCTGTGCGAGGCGCGGCGGCGACGCGCCGTTGGGTTTGGGGGGGCATGCGGAGGGAGGGAGCGGGTGGCGCGCGGCGAGAGAGGAAGACGTCGGCCTCCTGGATTGTTCGATGGTGGGGACGACCGCACCGCTTTGACCAAGCAATACAACCGCGGCGTACAGAGGAGTCGATACGAAAGAAGAGCACACGTGTCGACCGGAAAAATATGGTGATGACCATCAAAAAATCGTGGTAAATCGAAACCTTCAAGGTTTCATATATGTATGTATATATATGTTGACACGGTCATGCCTGACAACTTGCAAGTGCAACATTCCTTTTCAGGCTATAGGACTTCATCTATGCTCTAAGCCATTATATAGGACTTCATTTATTTTGTCAGCCATATAACATTTACTGGTGCTCAACAACTTCCGCAGGATGTTCACGGATGAACAAGACTCCAATGATATGGTACTTCGGGATTGTACAATGCTGATTAAGGCAGATCTGTATTTTGTTTCCCAGGTTGATTATCGATGTTACATCAAATTAGTATTTCGGACGGGAAGCTGAGCTGTCATGATACAGTTATGGAGCCACAGTGCCGCTTAAACACATTAAGACCAGGGAATGCTGAATTTTAGCAGTACATCCATAACTCCGAGCTTGAAAGTTTAGCAGTACACCCATAAGTGAATCCGGAAGTAACGTAGTACTGGGCAGCTCAATCTTCTCTCGCTGGATCCCAACCTAAAAGTAGCTAAGAGTTTTCCGGGCCTAATCCAAAAGATAGCATAGAGTTGTCAGTTTAAGTAGCTCCCCTTTTCCCGAGTGCGGGAGTCAGAGCATCCATTTCATTCGTTTAGGTGGGGAAGAGGAAAAGCTAGACAAAAGCTTGCAATCGATCAGCTGCAAGTTCTTCGAACTTATAATAGCGGGAATCTGGTCATTGATCCAAAGCTCACAAAGAGATAACAAACCAAACAATTCATAGGAGTCCCCCACTAGTGCCGGTTAGGGATCAAAGCTATATACTCCCTTCATCCCAACATGTCTACGTACATACACTTTTTATTAAAATTGAGACACTTATTTTGGGACGGAGTGAGTCCCCCGACGCCACATGTACGAGATTGATGTTGCTGACAAGATCTATGATTCTGTTCAGACAAAGCGGCCCGCCGGCTGCTTCTCGGCTGTTGTTTCAGCTGGCAGTTACATTATTGGTTCACCTTGCAGTCTGTATTTTTCATAAACCAGCGAACTTCGACATGGGTTCGTTTCAACGTATCGTCGAGATCTGAGCCAGAAAGTCAACATTTCTGGATTTCCCAACCTTGGTGAGGATGGTGTCATAGTGTCGGACAGAATATTTAACAGTTCTGTCAAAGAGAAATCAGGGGAGGCCATCACAAGAAAATTGCAAACCAACACTTACGCCCAAGTTAAAAACTTTTCTACTAAGATAATAAAATTTTAGTATCTGAATATCTACGCTCAGAGATTTTTACCACACTCAAGGTATTAAAACATGCATGGGGCTCACACAATCAATCAATATATGATCTACTTTCATGCTTATTGAATTAAATTTAAGGTTTTACCAACACAAGCAAGGCAAGATCAACGAGACACATGCAAACTACAACACGCATTACAAGCCACGCAAGAGAAACAAACAATATCCCTAATTCCTACCCGCATACAAGTGCTACTCTTTTTTTTTTTTGAGGGCTAACGAAAACTTTATTGATCACATTAAATCATTACAAAGAGTCTGCCGGATACAATCCGGAGTAGAGTTCCTAAAAACAGTAGAGATAAAAAGTTCCGCCGATCGGGCAAGAACATGGGCTGCTTCGTTACACTGACGCCGAACATGATTGAAAGAAATTTCAGAGAACAAGCTGGACATGGACTTGACGTCTTGGATCACCGCTCCAGCATCACCGCGATCCACGCATGTAGAGTTGATGCGTGGGATAACAGATAGGCAGTCCGAGACCACCATCAACTTGCGGAAGCCCTCTTCATGAGCCAGGGAGACAGCGCGGCGCACCGCCAGCGCTTCAGCAGTTTCAGGCGTTGTGAACACATCAATGAGCTCGCTGCAGGCCACAACGCACTCGCCTTTGTAGTTCCTGAACACAACGCCTACTCCCGTCTTCTGAGAAGAGGAAAAGATGGCTGCATCAACGTTAATGTAAACCGTACCTTCAGGCGGCGGAGACCACTTTGAAACAAAAGAAGAGGTATCACGCCTAGTAGAGGGATCAGGATTGAAATGGTGCAGCTGGATCATCTCCGCATGTGCTTTAATCTGTTCGGCCACAGACTGTGGGCTTCTCATAATTTCGCCATTTCGAACATCGTTCCGAGAAGTCCAGAGATGCCAGACAGATACGGCCAGGATCATGCTTTGCTTGTCCGTAGCTTTGGCCATAAACTCATGTAGCCAGAACTTAAGATTTACAAAGACTTTCCTCCTGAGATGTACATCGTACACCAATTTGATCTCCCGCCAAACCTCCCGTGCAAAAGGACAGAATAAGAGTGTATGCTCAATTGATTCCTCACGATTGCAGAAGGGACAGCATGCCGATGCGGGGATATGTCTCCTACACAGCTGGACACCTGACGGTAGACAATCGTGAGCAAAACGCCACAGGTTAATCTTCATCTTGCCTGGCGCTCTGATCGCCCACAATTTCTTCCAAAAGGTGCTGTCCTCCGCTGTAGTAGAACTGGTGCCACCCCCTCTTTTGCTACGCTGAACATAAAAAATTTCTGTGCGTGCAAGCACTAGTAGAGAACAGGCAATAGGATCAAAGAGATATGTCCCATTTGTCCCGGTTGCATTACAAACCGGGACATATGGGTGCCTGCAGCCTCCACGCGCGTCGGAAGACCACCTTTTGTCCCGGTTCCAGCCACGAACCGGGACAAAAAGGCTGGTGCCCAGGCACCAGCCTTTTTGTCCCGGTTCGTGGCTGGAACCGGGACAAAAGGTGGATGCCTATATATACTCCGCAGCCTCGATCTCCCAAGACCATTGGAGGCATTTTTTTCTTTACTATGGTAGGAGGTGTGTGCTAGTTTATTTTTTTGAAGTATGCACAAATGTTCGAGAGAGTTCCCAAAATGATTTGACGCACACTTAAGTTTTATTTTTCTTTTCGATCGAGGTTATTTTTTTGTCATTTTTGTCATTAATTGATACAGTGCATGTTGAGTGGTTATTTCTCGATGTTCTGTAATGGTTCTTGATATAGTTAATTATATAATGTAGATGGACCGGCAATGGATGTACGGTGACCGACGCACTGCCGAGTACATGAACGGCTTGAAGAAATTTCTCGAGGTAGCCAAGGCCCACAGTACCAATGGTTTCATGTGTTGTCCATGTGTGGACTGTCAGAATAACACCGATTACCCAGAGGCGAGAACCATTCAATGCCACCTTATTCGGCACGGTTTCATGCCCAGCTATAATTGTTGGACCAAGCACGGAGAAGAAGGGGTTATGATGGAAGATAATGAAGAAGATGATGATGACAACTATCCTATGTTCCCGGATTACGGTGATACTGCAACGGGGGAAGCTGAAGATGAAGAGGCACCATATGAGCCCGCTGACGATCTTGGTCGGGCCATTGCTGATGCAAAGAGAGAGTGCGGAACTGAAAAGGAGAGGTTGAAGTTCGAGCAGATGTTAGAGGATCACAAGAAATTGTTGTATCCAAGTTGCGAAGATGGTCAGAAAAAGTTGGGTACCACACTGGAATTGCTGCAGTGGAAGGCAGAGTGTGGTGTGACTGACAAGGGATTTGGAAAGTTGCTGCAGATAATTAGGAAGATGCTTCCAAAGGTTAACGAGTTGCCCGGCAGTACGTACGAAGCAAAGAAGGTTCTGTGCCCTCTAGGATTAGAAGTGCAGAAGATACATGCCTGCCCTAATGACTGCATCCTCTACCGCGGTGAGTACGAGAATTTGGATGCATGCCCGGTATGCACTGCATTGCGGTATAAGATCAGACGAGATGACCCTGGTGAAGTTGAGGGCGAGCGTCCCCGGAAGAGGGTTCCTGCCAAGGTGATGTGGTATGCTCCTCTAATACCACAGTTGAAACGTCTGTTCACAAACAGAGAGCATGCCAAGTTGTTGCGATGGCACAAAGAGGACCGTAAGAAAGACGCGATGTGCAGACACCCCGCTGATGGGTCGCAGTGGAGAAAAATTGAGAGAGAGTTTCCGGAATTCGTAGATGACGCAAGGAACTTAAGGTTTGGTCTAAGTACAGACGGCTTCAATCCTTTTGGGGAGCAGAGCAGCAGTCATAGCACCTGGCCTGTGACTATGTGTATTTATAACCTTCCTTCTTGGTTGTGCATGAAGCGAAAGTTTATTATGATGCCAGTGCTCATCCAAGGCCCGAAGCAACCTGGTAACGAGCTTGATGTGTACCTCAGGCCCTTAGTTGAAGAACTTTTACAGTTGTGGCGGGAAGAAGGTGTACGTGTGTGGGATGAGCACAAACAGGAGGAATTTGACCTACGAGCTTTGCTTTTTGTAACGATCAACGATTGGCCGGCTCTTGCGAACCTCTCAGGACAGACAACCAAGGGGTACAATGCATGCACACACTGTTTAGGTGAGACTGAATGTATATATTTGGATAAATGTAAGAAGTGTGTTTATCTGGGGCATCGTCGATTTCTTCCGATCAAGCATCCCGCAAGGAAGAAAGGCAAGCATTTTAAAGGTGAGGCTGATCACAGCAGGAGGCCTGTCGACCGTACTGGTGAAGAAATATTTGATATGGTCAAGGATTTAAAAGTAATCTTTGGAAAGGGTCCTGTAGGACTAGAGGTTCCGAAAGACGCTAACGGGCACGCACCCATGTGGAAGAAAAAATCTATATTTTGGGAGCTACCATATTGGAAGGTCCTAGAGGTCCGATCCGCAATCGACGTGATGCACGTGACGAAGAATATTTGCGTGAACCTGCTAGGCCACTTGGGCGTGTACGGGAAGAAAAAAGACACAAAGGAAGCACGGGAGGACCAGAAACGTATGAAAGAACGAGACGGTCTAAATCCCGAACACTATGAAGGCCCCGCCAGCTACGCTCTTACCAAACAAGAGAAAGTAATATTCTTTGAATGCCTGAGCAGTATCAAGGTCACGGCTGGCTTCTCGTCGAATATAAAGAGGATAGTAAATGTGAGACTCCAAAAATTTCAAAACCTAAAGTCTCATGACTGCCACGTGATTATGACACAATTGCTTCCGATTGCACTGAGGGGGCTTCTACTGGAAAATGTTCGAGTACCCATTGTGAAGCTTTGTGCATTCCTCAATGCAATATCTCAGAAGGTAATCGATCCGGCGATTCTACCTAGGTTACAGAGTGATGTGGTCCAGTGTCTTGTAAGTTTTGAGTTGGTGTTCCCCCCATCCTTCTTCGATGTTATGACGCATCTCCTGGTTCACCTAGTCGAAGAGATTCAAGTTCTCGGTCCTGTATTTCTACACAATATGTTCCCTTTTGAGAGGTTCATGGCAGTCTTAAAGAAATATGTTCATAACCGTGCAAGGCCAGAAGGAAGCATCTCCAACGGCTATGGTACAGAGGAGGTCATTGAGTTCTGTGTTGACTTTATTGCTGATCTTAAGCCGATTGGTGTTCCACAATCACGGCATGAGGGGAGACTGAGTGGAAAAGGCACACTAGGAAAGAAATCAATAATTTGTATGGATGGGCATTCTTTTACTGAAGCACACTACACAGTCCTACAAAGTTCAACCTTGGTGGCACCGTATATCGATGAACACAAGAATATTGTACGCTCCCTACACGCGGGGCAGTCTGAGAACTGGATTATACGTAAACACATGGCGACTTTCGGCGGTTGGTTGCGAACACATATCCGGAATAAAGTAGATGTTGAAGAACAGTTATACTTGTTGGCCAGGGCACCATCTACGACTGTATCTACTTTCCAAGGGTACGAGATAAATGGGAATACATTTTACACGACATTCCAAGATAAAAACAGCACCAACCAAAACAGTGGTGTTCGCGTTGATGCAACAAACAACAATGGGCAGAAGAACACATATTATGGTTGCATAGAAGAGATATGGGAACTTGACTATGGACTTTATTTTAAGGTCCCTCTGTTTTGGTGCAAATGGGTCAATCTGAAAGGCGGGGTTCATGTAGACAAGCTGTACGGAATGACAACAGTGGATCTTAACAATCTTGGTTACAGAGACGAACCATTCGTCCTAGCCAATGATGTTGCTCAGGTTTTCTATGTGAAGGACATGTCTAGCAGACCGAAAAAAAGAAAAAATATGGAAACGAATACATCATACGATGAGCCGAAGCGTCACATAGTTCTTTCAAGAAAAAGAAACATCGTGCGAGTGGAGGACAAGACAGACATGTCAAATGATTATAACAACTTTGATGAAATCACACCCTTCGTAGTGACCATTGACCCAATCATCAAGTTGAATGAAGAAGATGCTCCATGGTTCCGACCCTGAAGAAGATGCTCCATGGTTCCGACCCTGTAATAATGTATTAAACATTTTATGTGAAGAAGATGTTTTTGTTACCTGCATATCAAATGGATCCACCGACGGTGGTTCGTGAGTGCCAGACGGTGGTTATGTGAAGAGAATGCTTCTAAGCCCAGCCTCTCGAAGATGTCCTAAGTATGCTCACAAGGACATCTTCGAGAAGCTGGTTCCTAGAGGAGTCCTCTGCCTTTGCCTGGATTGTACTGAAGGTGTGGGCACCTATTTATAGCATCACCAGGGGGAGGTATCTTTAGTCCCGGTTGGTGGCTCAACCCGGGACAAAAGAAACACACTCCTGATCTAACGGCTCAGAAGTGCTTGAAAGAAACACACCCCTGATCTAACAGCTCACAAGTGCTTGAAAGAAACACACGATCCGTGTGCTTCTTTAGTCCCGGTTTGGAAGTGATAGTGTTGATCCAACAGCTCACAAGTCCTCAAAAGAAACACACCCCCGATCTAACGGCTCACGAGTGCTTGAAAGAAACACACGATCCGTGTGCTTCTTTAGTCCCGGTTTGGAAGTGATAGTGTTGATCCAACTTTCAGCATTAGGGAATAACAACAATATTGGATACATAGACGAACCATTTGTGGCTCAGGTTAGTCATACTCCTGCCTAGGCCTATAATACTCGTCCTCGTAGTCGTCGTAGTCGCCGCCGTCGTCATCGCTGTCGTCAGGCGGCGCTTGCCTGGACTGGAATTGAGGGTAGCGCAGCCGGGGGTTATCGCCGGCCGTGATGTAGTCCATGACGCTCCGGAGTGTCCGGCCGCCCCACCACAGCCGACGGCCGGCCTCGTTGAAGTTCGAAGGAGGCGGGCCGTTCCCCTCGTACCTGGCGAGCGCCCTCTCATGCCGATTGATGAAGAAGGCGAGCCAAGTCGGGCGGTAGTCGGGACTCCAGTGGGGATCCATCCGCTGCTCCGGAGTGAGCTCGAAGTAATAGTGAGCTGAGAGGCGGCGTCCACGGAACTCCTGCGAATCTGAGACGCACGAAGATCCTTCTCCTGGTCCAAAATCTATGCAGAGAAGCAGTGTGGCTTCCACGGAGCTCGTTCGCCCAGGTTCCCCCTCGGGTACTGGTCACCCCGTGGATTGTATCAGTCAGCAGGAACTGTGCGAGCTACATGTGCCATGCTTGAACATAACTGTGAAGGTGGCGGACGGTTTTGCCGTACCGCACAAACCAGATGGAACTTATCATTGTCGCCCGATTCCAGATGGCTATGCTATTGTCGCGGTTGATGAGGTAATGAAGGGATATGAGGGAATAAAACTGGACTACCCTACGGGAGAAGACGAGATTGAATTGAGATATGCCTGCAAGACTACCTGCTTATGGAAGAAGGAATACATCGTGTTCCCACACTTGTTGCAAAAGCAAACTTGCACTAGAAGCAAGCCCCCTCCCACTCCACATGCCAGTCCGGACCTCCCCGACAACGACAACAACGACCAAGGCGCCAGTCCATCTCCATCTCCGCCGCTGCGTCAGCCAACTCCGCCACCGCGTCAGCCAACTCCGCCGCCGCAAAATAAGCGGAAGTCCACGGCAGCGTCGACTAGTACTCTGCAGAGCGGTTCGGGTAAGAAAGCGAGGAAGATGACACCGCCGCCTCCTCCGCCGCCTCCTACTACCAAGTTATCCTTGAAACGGAAGAAGTCTCCGCCAAAGCCGGTATATTCTCCGGAAGCGATACAGTGGGCCTATGAATTTCTTACGCAGCCATCGCAGTATCAGATGAACATGAACGATGACTATGTACGCGTTCTGGTGCGTAACGCTAGAAGAGTGCGGGAGGAACGAAGACGGGCTGCGGGTGCAACACAGAAGCGAGACGTTTCCCAGCTCGGAATGCAGGCGGGACAATCGGTCGCCCCGCTCAGAGTGTACGCCAGCGGTGCACAGACAGAAATTGAGAAGCAAGCTCAAGAAATAGGTATCTCTGTTTCAGCCCTTCGCACCTTACAATCGGGCGGTACTATCGGGTTTGGTGAATTGGCGCGGCAATATGTTAGAGGGCAACCTCTGATCGACTCTTCTCACCTGCGCCTCCTACCAGTAAGAATGCACCAATTACATGATTGGTACATGTCTTACACGGCCAATAATGATGGAGACTATATCTATGCAAAAATTCAAAAGTCTCATTATGGCCCAGGTGATGATGAGCTTCATATTGAGCTCCCAGAATTATTCCAGTTATTCAATTTTGACGCCCTCGACAAATCTATCGTCAGTGCCTATTGTCTGTAAGTGATTAATTTATGCATGTCATTAATTCTCTAGCTTAGCTTGTTTTTCATTGCATGTAATTATCCTTATCACTATATTCTTTTCTACTATATTATTATGCAGACTGAAGGTTATACAAGCTCGGAAGCTTGGAGTTGATAATAACATTGGGTTCATTGACCCAAATCGAGTTCATCATCATGGTATATTAAATTACCTAGAGAATACGGAGGAGCTTTTGCTCTCATACTTAATGCCGCAATATTACAAAACCTACATACTATTTCCTTACAACTTCGAGTGAGTTTTTTAATTACTGCCTTGTACATATTCAATAATTTGCTTACTCCATGTTAAGTGTAATTGATGAGTTATTGACGTATATAAACATGCGCAGATATCACTGGATACTGCTTGAGATCGAGGTTGAACGGGCAAAAGTATGCATATACGACCCATTAGGCAAACCGATTGAGAAGTTAATCGACTTGCAACTAATGCTCCAGAGGTAATTTCAATCATTATTGTGGCCTGTTCCGTTCTAATACAGGGAAATTAATAACTTATTTAATCATTTTCTATACCGTATAGGGTTTGGGACAAGTTCACCGGATTCCACCAGGGTGTGCGTAAGGATCTAACTTTTAAACAAGAAGAGGTAAGTAGTCATAGCTAGGTCCGCGCATCTCTTTAAATATTCTAGTTCCTAATACCATTTTTAGTATCTTCTATTATTATTTAATTGAATCCTATCATATTCTCTCTTAAAGTGTGCGACGCAGCAACAAGGCACTAATTTATGTGGATTCTATGTCTGCGAGTTCATGCGTTCACACATCAATGAGCGGCGAAATGAATGGCAATCTGTACGTAAAGAATATATTCAAACTTGTTTCTTCAATTTTGTTCACTTTTCTGATGATTAATATAATAATGTTGTTGATATCTCCTTTACAGTTTGAAAACATCCGGAACCGCCTAGATGCAAAAGACCGTCTACTCCCAATTGCGGAGGAGCTGTCAGGCTTTCTGATGGACTATGTGCTTCAGAGGGGGGCGGAATGCAGTACTCAAGCAGCTCTGAAGAGCAAGGGCGAATGCAGTACTAAAGCAGCTCGAAAGTAGTGCCTCCCCGGTTGTAAATATTAGTGCCTCCCCGGTTGTAAATATTAGTTTCGGAGTACTATTTGTTTGAAACTTGTTTGAAATGAAATAGTAATATCCTCTATACTTTTTAGTAGCGTGTAATATGTTAACGCAACTTGTTTGAAATGAAATAGTAATATCGACATCAAAACACAAAACAAAAAGAAAAACAGAACAGAAAATGAAACAGAAAAGAGAGGAAAGGAAAAACAAAAAAAAACATTGTCCCGGTTCGTATTACGAACCGGGACAAAAGGTAGGCCTGCGGCGCTCGCTCCGCGGCCCACGTGGTTGGGCATTTGGCCCCGGGTCGTGGCGTGCCCGGGACAAAAGGCCACCCCCTTTTGTCCCGAACACGTTGTCCCGGGTGCAAGACCGGGACAACAGGCCCTTACGGCCCGGGACCAATTGCTTGTTCTGCACTAGTGAAGGTTATAAGCTGAGGCCGCCGTGTAGTCACCAAAGCGGGTATAGGGCCAAGATAGAAAGTCCTCATCGACCCGCTGACTGACAGGAATCTGAATAATCTGGTTCGCAACTTCCTCTTCAAAAATGGAGAAAACCAAGTCGGTATCCCATGCACAGCGATCATCTCGGAGGAGAAAGTCCACTGTTGCACCATCAGGAAGCGGTGCCAGAGGTTGAAACGAGCCAGGTTTAAAATTGGGAATCCAATTGTCAGACAAAACTTTTATCTTCTCCCCATTGCCAACTCTCCACCGAACCCCCGCCTTCACAAGTTGTAGACCAAAACAGATACTACGCCGGGTGGAAGAGGATGAACGCGGCTGAGGAGCATCCCAAAGGTCACAATCAGGAAAGTAGCGACCTTTGAGCACCCTTGCACATAAAGAAGACTGATCCGTGAGCAGCCTCCAACCTTGCCGGCCTAGCATAGCCTGATTAAAAATAACCAGGTCTCGAAAGCCCATGCCACCAAGATTTTTAGGTGTAGTTAACCACTCCCAACTTCGCCAATGCATCGTTTTCTTTCCCTTTTCGATACCCCACCAGAAATTTGCAATGGCTTTGCGAAGGGACTCGCATATCGAAACCGGGAGCTGAAAGCAACTCATGATGTAAGTTGGAATAGCCTGAATGATAGCCTTCAGTAATGTCTCCGTGCCCGACCGAGACACTGGCCTATCCGACCAACCATTAAGATACTTCCAAGCCTTGCCCACAATGGCCTGAAAAGAAACAGTGGGAGTTCGACCAATACCGGTAGGCATACCAAGATATGTGTCTTGCAAAATCTCACTAGTCACCCCCAACTGTCCCATGACTGTATTCTTAAGCTGTTCCTCGCAATGCAGCCCAAAGAATATAGATGATTTGCTCAGATTGACCTTTTGTCCAGAGCATTGGCAATATAGATCAAGTGTCTCCTTAAGAGCCTCCACACTTCTCAAGTCACTCCGTGCGAAGAAAATACTGTCGTCTGCAAAGAGGAGGTGGGAAATCGGTGGGCCAGATCGGCCGTTACGTATACCATGTAGAACCCCCACATTCTCCTTCTGAAACAGTTGACTAGATAAACCTTCAGTACAAAGCAAAAAGAGGTACGGACTTATAGGATCACCTTGTCGAATTCCCCTCGTGGGAATAACTGGAGAGGTGAGTTCCCCACTCACCCGGACGGCATAGCGTATATTGGTCACACATCTCATCACCGCCCTAATCCAATCCGGAGAGAAACCCAATTTGCCGAGGCAATTATGCAAGTAGCCCCACTCCACTCTGTCATAGGCCTTCATCGTATCTATCTTTAGCGCAAAATATGGGCGTTTTGCGCGTTGTTTCCGAATAGTATGAAGGCACTCATAAGCGATCAACGCATTATCAGTAATCAACCGTCCAGGTACAAAAGCACTCTGATGTTCCGAGATCACCACTGGAAGAATCGCTTTTAGGCGATTGGCCAACACCTTAGATGCGATTTTGTACAGGACATTACATAGACTTATAGGTCTGAAGTCCTTGAGATGCTCAGGATTATTCAGCTTGGGAATTAAGACGATGACTGAATCACAAAAGCCCTCAGGAATTCCATCCCCCAACAGAAATCCTCGGACCGCTGAGCAAATGTTGTCCTTGAGTAAGTTCCAATGGGTTTGGTAGAAGAGGGCCGGAAAACCATCCGGCCCCGGTGCCTTCGTAGGCCCCATCTGAAAAAGAGCTGCTCTTATCTCATCATCCAGATAAGGTTTAGTGAGATCTGTATTTCATGTCATGCGTGATCTTTGGTTGGATAGCATCAATAACAGCAGCATCATCAAAAGGTTCCGATGTAAATAGATTCCCATAAAATTTCTCGGTCATACCTTTGATACTTGAGAGATCCTCACACCGGTTACCCTCATCTGAAACAAGGGCCCTTATTTTGTTCGTGCGCCGACGCGCCGAGGCAGGAGCATGGAAGAAGGCTGTGTTCCGGTCTCCCTCTTTGAGCCAGTCCACCCGTGATCGCTGCCTAGCCATGATTTCTTCACGCTCAAACAGCTCACACAGTTGACATTCAGCAGTACTAGCAGCCCTGTCATTTGCTTCAGTCCTGGGATGAAGACGAATAGCTTTTAATTTGCGCTCAAGCTGGTTAATCTGCTTACGAACAACACCAAACTTCTCTTGTCCCCAAGTCTGGAGCTTTGTGGCCATAGCCTGGAGGCTGTCCCAAGTGGAATTCAAAGAAGCTGGACCCGAATTCACTTCAGCCCAAGAATTCTCCACCAGCTCGCGGTAGTCAGGGGCTCGGAGCCAGGCCGCATCAAAACGGAAACCGGCCTGGACAGGTTGTCGTCTAGCTGCATGCACGGCCTGCTGAAGACGAATCAGAATAGCGAAATGATCAGTCGTGGTAGTTACAATATTTTCCACACTTGCATCATCAAATAAAGCACTGAAAGCTCCATTCACCACCGCCCGATCCAAACGCACACGGACTAGAGTATCATTGCCTTGTCTATTCGACCATGTAAAAGTAGGGCCAGAATAACCGAGATCAACAAGGCCACAATCATCTAGACATTCACGGAACAATTCCATCTGCGCCTCCGAGCGAGTGCTTGGTCCAGCATGTTCCTCTTGGCAAAGAGTTTCATTGAAGTCACCACTAAGGCCGGCAATTGCGCCCATGGGCACGTCCGCCCACGGGCACCCGACCCTAATGGGCAGGGTATGGGCTACTATGTTCGCCCATGGGTCTCGCCCGTGGGCGACCCGATTAGTCATGGGTAGGGTATGGACAGACATGTGTACCCATGGGCGACCCGATGGGTAACCCGATTAGCTGACATGTGGGGTCTCAGAGTAAGACAGGATCAGAGCCCATGTAATTTTCAGCCTACCCCAACAGTCCAAATCCAACACGCACCATACTAAGCCACTAACCCTAAGTGTGACCGTGTCCCTCCCCAGTCTCTCCCCGTGCCTGCCACAATCCCTCTCCCATACTCTCTCTTTCTGCTAAGTGCTCAGTGCTCACGACTCACGGTGCTCTCCGCTCCCCTCCCTTTCACGGCAGCAAAACGGCGGCGCCACTCGCTGCCTCCCAAACGACCACGACGCTGTCGTCCCCAACTCACAGCCGGCCTCGACGCCACCGTCCCCAAGGACCCCGACGCCGCCGTCCCCGACTCCCTGCCGTCCCCAATACACTCTTTGCGGAGTTTCAATCTGTTCTTACTGATGAAGAAGAACCAATGGTAATCCCCGACACCAAGTTTGATGATATCGATGTACTGATGTTGTGATGCATTTCAACACTTATTATGATTTTATTGATGTACTGATGCAGTTTGACACATAAAATATGCCATTTTGGAGTGCCAGAATTGACATGAGGAGCTGTTGTATCCAGACCCGACGGGCGACCCGACATGTATGGGCATGGGCATGAAATCTGACCCATGGACAGGGTCGCGGGCAGAGAAGCTTGCCCATTTGTTAAACGGGCATGGATCTGAAAGAGGTCGACCCGACCAAACCCGACCCGATTGCCAGCCTTAGTCAACACAAACAATCCAGGGACCACCCCGCTGAGAATGCAATCGTCGCAACAAACTCCAGAACTCGTGTCTCTTGTCTCTGCATGGCTCCCCATAGACGAACGTAGCGCGCCATGGAGCCGTATCAACAGACGAGACAATCACATCAATGCAATGAGAATTAAAGCCCTTGAGTTCCACCTGAAATTGTTGCGACCAAAAGAGTGCAAGGCCACCACTGCGACCTTCACAACTGACTGCGAAACTGCCCGTATATCCAAAAGACCACATAAAATTCTGGGCTCGCTTATCCTTCATCTTCGTCTCCGAGAGGAAGAGGAAGGCGGGTCTATGCGTTGTGATAAGCCAACGCAATTCTCCTACCATCGCGTCAGACCCAAGCCCGCGACAGTTCACACCTAAAATACTCATTGCGGGTGGCGGGGCTATCCCGCAGCTGCCGCCGGATCCGCCGATCGTGAAATGCGGGTCCTATTCCGCTTGACGATCTTCTCCAGTTGGCGGAGTGCGACCGAGCCGAAGAGTGGTGTCCACCTCTCCATCTTCCGCAGGGTGGGGAATCATAGGGACACCTTCGAGTACCGCACCCCGTGCTTCGAAGAACTGGCGAACTATGGATGTCACGTCTGTCGGGGCGGCAAGGAGACTGGGTCCTGGTGCATCGCTTGGTATTGGGAGATCCTGACTCCGAGCTTCTATGAGGGAGGGTGAGTTCCTTGATTGTTCGAGCTGTAGGCTAACGTGGCTAAGAGGGTGTTTGGTTAGGCTTTTTACTTGGCTCTTGCTTTTGGCTTATAAGCCATAAAAACACCTAAATGGGTGCTTTTGGCTTTTGGCTTAGTGTAAGCCAAAGCCAAAAGTCAAAAGCCAAAAGCCAAAAGCACCTATGTAGTTGCTTTTATGCCTTATAAGTCAAAGCCAAAAGCCGTTGACAATGTTGATTATGGCGGGGTCGGCTTCTGTTGGCTGGGGTTTGGATTAACTCCGCACCTGGGTGTAGCCGAGTAAAAGCTCCGTAGGCAACATGTTTTATTTATTAATTAAAAAATAACTGCAGCATTGAAGCTCTAAGATTTTTCTGGTCGTCTCCGGGTGCCGTCAGGGTTGACGGACCGTGGACGCGCGCGCAGCGGCGTAGGTGTACGACTCGGACCCAATCTATTCTCTTTTTAAGGGAAAATCCAGTCTATTGTTTATACACTACGGAGTATACTATACGAGAGAAAAGGAAAAGACACACGCCAATCGTGTTTCGCTTCCGTTCGTTCCTCTCCTCCTCCTCCTCCTCGCCGCACCAACCACAAACCTAGAAGCGGAGAAATCTCACCATGGCTGCGGTTGCGCCGTTCAGGCTCACCCTGCCAGAGCGGGCACCCTACCCTTGGGTAAGAGAACCTTATGGGCCGCACCCCGCGAAGCTGGAAAGCTCCTACGCCCTCCCTGTGCCTGGTTCATCTGAAGATTCTTCCCCTGCCCCGGCGGCCGCAGTCTCCCCCGCCTGGGTTCCACCTCCGATGCCAGCTGAGCCTCAGTGGTAAGAAGAATTGATGTTTCGTTTAATTCCTCACCCCGAGCAGATCCTTCATTATGTAGCTGTTGTCACCGTTAGGTCATCTGATGCATATTCCTTGAAAGGACCTATATACCTAGCTAGTTGTTATATTACTCCTAGATCTGAGACTAGAGTATAGAAATGCCATGTTCTATTGAATATCTAACTTATCATAGACTTCAATTTCATCTTACTGAATGTTAATGGATAGTAGTAATAATAATAAGTTGCATAAAACACCAGACTATATTAGCAGCAAGCACCACCTTAAACTGGCATCTACTGTTGAGTTGGAGTGTGGTTGCTCTGTGCACAATCGGATCTTAGAGAAAATATTTCTGATTTGTGTAGTGAATTCATCAGTGTTTAATTCTATAAACCTTTACCTTGTAATTCATCATTCTACTGCAGTTGCAACATTTGATTATATCCCTTGTGCTGCATGTTGTTTAATTATGCAAAAAAGAAGAAGAAAAAGTTCTGTATTTGCCACCATAAAGTTAATTGTTACTTCTTACCTCATCTTAAATTCATTTTAAAATGCCAACTTGATGTTGCAAACTTTTTCCACATTGCAAAACCCCTAACCTCCAATCCTTATCTGACATTGACTTCCTTGAGTGGCCAAGACGCACACATCAACAGTAGCATGGTTTCTAGCCATCATTGCTGTCAAATCTAACTGCTATGTCATGTCCTAGAAGATGGTGCAAAATGCTGTTTTCCGTGGAACTAATGTTATAATGCGAGTGTTCGGTGCAATTTTACTGGCTCTTCTTTATTTTTTTTACCAGGGCTGCTGATGTTGATAGTTACTTAATAGTGCTGTTGATCCCTTGCAGTAGCTATCTAATTCTGTTAGGTGCTTCGATTTGACATTTGTTCTATTTTTTCGTTACAGGGCCAAGGATCCTAGGTACAAGCATGGTGGTTCTTCACTTGCTCCTAATCCAAAAGCTCACCGTCAGCAGTCCACGAGAGTTGCAAAGATAGCCTTGGACTACTACAACAAAAAGAATAGGGTGAGCTCTATATTTTTTTCATTTTCTGTAGCCACACTGTCTCACCTGGGATCGTAAGTCTTTTTCTCATGACCTGCATTAATTTCTTCTGCCCAGATCAAACTTGAACTCGTGGAGGTGGGTCCCGTCGTCTGCGTGGCTTCTTCATCTCGTCCTTACAATCACATTAACTTCACTGCAAGATCTAGCAAGGAGGGTTCGTGGGAACAACTATTCTTTGCCGAGCTGCAGGTGTGTTCCAGAAGACAGAATCCAAGTGGTTTATCTGTCATCTGCTGCGAGCCATTGGGTTCTGACTCTACTGGTAACTTTTCTTGCTCACACATTGTCGAAGATTCTCTGTGTCCTCTGAAGCAACTTGCAACTTGAAAGTAGTAACTTCGTTTAAATGAACATGGATGCAATCCCAAATAATGCAGGTTTACTAGGATACAAGTCGTAATGTAGTCTAAAGATGATTAATGAAGACTTGATTATGCGAAAGATTTACCAGTTATGGTACTTTACGCGCTATTGGAACCTTTTATCTAGTCTAATCAGTTATGATATGTGCACCTTTAGGTGATGATCAATGGTACCAGATCTTGTTGGTTGGCTAGTTTTTGATATGCTCCTGCCATGTTAGCAAACATGGCTTCATGATTTTTTTTGTTGATAAATACACTTTCTTACGAGAAATTGCAAATCTCAGCCATGAACTGGCAGAGTACTTCTGTAGTAGGCAGAATATTCATGTCAATACAGTGTGGTACGTACTGGATTCCTTACCATTTTGTTTAGTTAGCCCTATTTGGTGTGAGTAATAAGCTAATCAGGACCAACTAGACTCTTGTTTCGTTTAGCTTGACTGCATGAGTAAGGACTGTTTGTTCTTCTGACCAACACCGAGAAATGAGGAAGTCTCCATGGAAAGGTTTTACGAGGATGGGTTGTTTTGGCGTAACCAAAAACATCCTTAATACGGGTTTTCTGTCTTGCTGAATGCCAGAGCATAGCCACGACTCACAAGCTTCTATGCGTCTTCCTACCTATTATACTAGCTGCCCCATTATTAATATTTTCACCTGCGCTCTATTACAATTTATCTTGGATTTGTCACACATGTGACCACATAATAATTGGATGCATGGATAAAACACCTACATACGTTTTCACTACAGTAGAAGCTTTGTACATATACTCAATATGATTATGACTATATAGTACATATAGTCAAAACGATTATCACTATATATTTACTTGAGCTCTTCAATCAGTTACTCATAAACTGCTCTCGAGGTCAAAATACTAACGGCATCTCTATCTCATGTGATAGACCTGTCCATTCGTTTGGGTCCAGTATCAGTGCATTTTTTCTATCCATTTGTTCATTTTCTGAATAAGCCTTTTTTGTTTGTGTTGCAGCTGGACGTTGGGCTGATTGGGATACGGACAACCCTCAGGACACCTCGCTGGAGAGAAAGAATGTTGATGTCGCCTACTGCTTTGCATGTGGTCCGAATATATTCCATCCCAAAGGTACAAAATATGATGGCGGCCATTGCAGCATTCCACATATTTACGAGAATACAAGGATATAGACAAAGCCATCTGCGTCTGCGTTGCTATATGTATGTTTGTCTCGTGTTTATTTTGTCGAATTATGTCTAGGGCAGTGTCCAACTCAAGGAGTGAACAAACCTTGTAATTTATGTTCTTATGATTAACCAACTTCTATGTACTTTTGAAGTAACCGGTGCCATATGCCCCTAATAAACAAATAATCGGTGTTTGCATCGGCAGTGCTTGTTGGGTTGCCTTAAGGTCCTCCAAGATATCTGTCGGAATCTCTCAGAGCATCCCCACTCGTCCCCCCATATGGTGTGCAAAACGGCCTTTTTTTAGCCCATATGGGGGGCGCCGGCGCGTTTGAGAAATTGGGGGCCGAGCGGCTCCCAGTCGTGCCCCTCATTTTAAACAATTTAAAAATTTAAATTTAGTAGAAATTTAGTAAACTTAATAGAAATTCATAGATAGTTCGGCGATTACATGAAATTTTGCATAAATTTAGAAATATTTAAACTAAAACCCGCACCGGCCTAGTTCGAGGCACCGGCTTGCTGCACCCCTCGTCGGCGTCGCCACCGCGTCCTCGTCCGAGCAGCCTGGTCGGCCCCCTGATGGGGTGGTCCTCGTCGGAGACGTCGATGAAGAGGCCACGGCGCCGCGGGGACTTCGTTGTAGGAGGCAAGCATCGCGGCTCGGAGCCTCGGGAACTCCTCCTCGTCGTCCTCGAGCTTGAGCTGGAGGGCTGCCGCCTTGTACTCTGGAGGCGGTGTCCACTCCTACACCGGGCGCGGTGACGACGGGCCCGGACGCGAGGAGCCGAGGCGGAGGCGGCCTCGAGGCGGCAATGGCTGGCGAGGGAGACGACGGGCCGGCTGTAGGTGGCGGAGCGGGGCGCTGTCCTCCTCCTCCTCGGGCTCGGCCCTCACCGGCTGGAGTGGCTGGTAGAAGCGCGGCGGCGGCGTCTCGTACGGCGAGTAGCGTCCGGACGAGCCACCCGAGCGCGACGAGGAGGCCACCAGTGACATGCGCCGAGGAGGACCCCATTGCTGGGTCTGGGGGTAGCGTGGGCGCAGCAGCGGCATCGTCAACGGGGGATTGTTCCCGTTGGCGATGTACTCCAGGACGTACGCGTCCTGGAGCGCCCCACCAGCAACGCCGTCCATCGGCGTTGCAGTTCGTCGGCGGCGGCCCGGGCCCGTCATAGTGGGCGATGCGGTCTTGCCGTTGTTGCTCGAAGAACGCTTCCCAGGCAGCGTCATTGTCGGGGTGCCACTGGGGTCGTTGCGCTCCTCCGCCGTGAGTTGCCTCCAGTAGTGGTCGTAGATCGTCAGCGACCGCTCACGGCCGCTGGGCACAGGCGGCACCGGGACGCCGCCGACGCTGAGCACCCACCCCGCCGATGGACACCGGAAGTCCGGCGGGGCGGGGCACCCCGCCTCGAACAGGGCGCGGGCCTCCTTCTTCAGCAGGTGGCGGCGGCTGAAGCCGTTCTCGGCGGCGCCGTCGTCGTCCGAGTGGTGCATCGTGCGCGAAGAGGCGGAGAGCGCGGTGGAGAAGGAGACGACGGTGGCTGGAGAAGGAGACGACGGTGGTGTGTGCTGAGTACGGCGCGGTGGAGGGGTTTTATAGCGGCGCGAGGGGTTGGCCGGGGAGCGGTGGCCGCATTAACGCCGACGAGACGCGTCATCAACTGCGGCCGCCCACCTGACCACTGCCGCGCAGGCGCTGAAGGCGAGCAGGCCATTAACGCGGCGCGGATGGTGAGGAAGACGACGGACCGGTCAAAACGGTGGCGCGAACAGTCGTGTGTCGCTGACATCGGTGGCTGATGCACACGGTGGTGTTGTTGGGAAACCCCAAAAAGAAGGTATGAAGTAGTGCAGTAGCAAATTTCACTCAGTTATGAAACCAAGGTTATCGAACCAGTAGGAGATGAAGACGCTTCCGAAGGTGTCAACGGCGCCAGAAATTAGGTGGTGCTTAGGTGACGTGGAACCTGCACACAACACGACCAAAATACTTTGCCCCAACTTAACAGTGAGGTTGTCAATCTCACCGGCTTGCTGTAACAAAGGATTAGACGTATAGTGTGGAAAATGATGTTTGTTGTAGGTTGTATTATCAGTTTAAAGAAAAGGAACAGGGTCCACAGTTCACTAGTGGTGTCTCTCCATAAATAATAATAGCATACATGCGGGTAAACAAATTACAGCTGGGCAATTGACAGAATAAAGAACTGCATAACAATGCATATACAAGTCATGATGTCTAGTGTGAGATTCATTTGGGCATTACAACATGATACATAGACTGTCATCCAACTGCATCTATGACTAATAATCCACTTTCAGGATAGCATCCGCAACACCATTCAGTATTAAGTTGCAAGCAACAGATTATTGCATTAAGTAAAGTGTGTAATGTAAGTAGCACAAATATCCTTAGATAAAGAACTACTGTTTTATCCCTAGTAGCAACAATACATCTACAATCTTAGAGGTTGCTGTCACTCCCCAAAATTAAATAGAGACATGAACCCACTATCGAGCATAAATACCCCCTCTTGGAGTCACAAGCATCTACTTCGCCAGAGCATCTACTAGTAACGGAGAGCATGCAAGATCATAAATAACACACTCACAAGATATATTATGAAGCAAATGACATAGTACTCAATTATTCATCGGATCCCAGCAAACACAACATGTAGCATTACATAATGATGATCTTGATCATGATAGGCAGCTCACAAGATCTAAACATGATGGCACAATAGGAGAAGACAACCATCTAGCTACTGCTATGGACCCGTAGTCCAAGGATGAACTACTCACACATCAGTCCGGAGGCGGGCATGGTGATGTAGAGCCCTCCGGTGATGATTCCCCTCTCCGGCAGGGGGCCGGGAAGAGCTTCTGAACCTTCCCGAACTAGGGTTGACGGCGGCGGCGGCTCTGGAACGTATCGTGGAAAAGTGTTCGGGTGCTTAGGGTTATTTTGTCGGGGGGTATTTGTAGGCGAAAGGGCGAAGGCCGTGGAGCCCCGAGGGGCCCACACCATGTGGTGGCGCGACAGAGGGGGAGCCGCGCCACCATGTGGTGTGGCCTCCTCGGTCCCCTTCTTCGTCTCCTCTTCGGACTTCTGGAACGTGTCGGGAAAAATAGGAACTTGGGTCTTTGTTTCGTGCAATTTCGAGAATATTTCCTTAACAGTTTTTCTGAAACAAAAAACAACACAAAACAGTGAACTGGCACTGTGGCATCTTGTTAATAGGTTAGTCCCAGAAAATGCATAAAAACCATATAAAGTGTATATAAAACATGTAGCAATTGGTATAATATAAGCATGGAACACAAGAAATTATAGATACGTTGGAGACATATCAAGCATCCCCAAGCTTAGTTCTACTCGTCCCGAGTAGGTAAAACGATAATAAGAATAATTTCTGAAGTGACATGCTTTCACACAATCTTGATCATATAATAATGTAATGCATTTAAATTGAGATCAAATGAATAAAAGTTGTAGTTTATGTTGATATCAAATGAGTAATGAATAAACAAGTAGGTAGAACAAAGTAAAACTTTCAATGAATCAATACTAGAGAACATTCAACCGTGCAAAGTAGATATTAAAGATGATTTAAGCTTCAAGAACAATAATGCATCCAACACTCATGACAACTTTGTGAAATGATCAAGTCAAGCAATAACAATATGCACGTAGAAAATCATCTCTCTATTTGTTCACTTAAAAACAAGCAAGCGTTCAACGTTGGTTCCTGGCACCAGGATGTTGTGGCTAAAAGAACATTAAGGGGAGTTTAGAAGGCCAACAGAAGAAAGTCTCACACAGCTGAAAGTGATCATTAGACAAGAGTAAGTCTTATAATCGAAGCTATGTAAGGAGTAGTGATTGCCACACAACGGATGCACATAGAGCTATAAGTGTATGAAAGCTCTCCAATGAACTAGTGGGGGTGCATCTAACTTGCTTGCTCATGAAGACCCAGAGCACTTTTGAGGAGGCTCATCATTGGAATATACAAGCCAAGTTCTATAGTGTAAAGTTCCCCACATAGTTATGCAAGTAAAACATGAAAACTCTCTCATATGGAGTAAAGGTGCTAAACATGAGCACAATGATGACTATGAATACTACAGGTGCTATAACATGAACACAAGTGTGGATAAAGAGTAGTAATGTTGCCCCTTTTTTTTCTTCTTTTTTTTCTTCTCTTTTTCTATTTTTTTTACTTTTTCTGTTTCTCTTTTCGATGGCCTCCGTGGCACTTTTCACTTTGGGACAATTGCTTCTGTGCCCCTGCTCTCTCTAGTTTATCTGTCTGTGCCATACCCGCGTAGTTTCTCTCGTCTGTGTCCTGGATGGCTCGCAAATTGGCCAAACGCTCCGTTGCCCTCTGGTCAACCGTCACTTGGCCTGACTGGTGGGGTCGGCCTAGCGCGACTCGGTTGGGATTTCCTGGGGTCGGCGTGGGGTCGGAGCGTGGGGTCGGCGTGGGGCCGGGGCACTTGTTTAATCAAGGGATACCGCCGACGGGGCCCACCTGGTCTTTCTCCCTGGCTCACTGCTGCCGCCAAGAGAACCCCCGAGGAACCCCCAAGAACGGAACAATAGGAGTTGGATTGAGGGCGGAGAGCAGGGTGATTGAAGGCGCAAAGGAGCTCCATCGCCATCGCCATTGTCGTCGCCCGCCCGTCTCCCGTGGCCCGTTGAGAAGGAGGGACAAGCAAGGAGCTCCATCGTCATCGCCATTGTACGACCGCCTTCGCTGTTTGGGGTTTTTTGGTCGCCGCCGGTTCTAGCTGCAGTCCATCACCCCCATTTCGATGGTTAGTGCTATCTTCTCTACATGTTTCATTTTCTTGTTTGGTGCATTATATGTGAGTAGATTTGATTTTCTATTTGGCTTGCGGAATGGGGAAAAACCCCAGGTTCCGCCTGTTTATCTGATTCTAAATTTCATTTGTTAAAATATGATTCCGATAGCGATAGCGATGGCGTCGATTACTGTGCTATGTGCCTTTACGAAGCAACTTTCTGTCGCACACTAACTCGTCGTTCCAATACTTTCAAAGTCCCGATGGAACACGGTTACAAAACGGCCGTTGTAAGTATTGCCTTTCAAATTCGAGGGAATGTCATTTGTTTTTCATTCAATGAGTGTCTTCATAGTTTCTCCGGTTTTGTATTACATGTAGATTCTGCCATACCCTTTAAGATATCTTCTAGAGAGCCGGGCAATTGGCCCTCATAAGAACTGGATGGAGGCTAGGTGTCCGAACGGAGACCATTACTTCTTCTACCTGGATACGTGGGTAATTGAAAATGAAACGGATCAGAGCTATCTCTGTAAGCGGCTAAGTGGTAGCCCGAACATCCATAAGTACACGGAGATCTGTGGAACACAGTGGAGAGCACTATGTGAATGCTACAGCATCGAAGATGGCGATGTTGTCAAATTCACTTGGAATGAAGATCAGCATTTGTTCAATGTTGAAGTGACTAACGAGCACAATGCTGCAAAACCTTTTGTGCAACACACGGGTATGCTGGTTTGTGTTCTTTTTCTTACACATTGAGTAGTTTACAAGTTTTCTGAATGTCTTCCTCTCTTTGATCAGAGTTTAAACAAATTGACGGATGCTGCAAGCCAGCCCTCCTGTCGAGCATATTTCACGAACCGAGAGATGTCACCTATTCAGAAATGAATGCGATATCTCTCGCTTTATTCAAAGATGCCACGGAGGAGTTGGAAGAGATCCCTCAGTTCTACGTGCGCAGGATTGAGAATGATTCTCTAGATGTCGTTTCTCTGGTATTCTGATACGATGCTCATGTTCTGTCATTTGAATGATCCCTCAGTTCTGTCATTTGAACTATTCTGATATGATGCTCATGTTATTTTGATAGCATCTCAAGATTGAGGTACTAGATGGCTACGATATTATTCCATCGCGTGATCTCATATTACGTCAAGTTCACGGAAATTCTCGTCTTTTGGCGAGAGACGATGTCGAGATCTTTGGATCATATCGAGTGGTCGACGACGAGGTTTACATCGAGTTCACGGAGAACTGAGATCTATTCTGGGAGCAACTGCCGATTCGCTTTGGTGATCTCTACGTTATCAAGGTGATCTTCAAGGAGGAGCACATCGAGCTGACATTTGAGAAGGTCAGCGAAGACGTCGAGGGGCCCGACGAAGACATCAAGCAGTCAGACGAAGAGATCAGCGACCCCAGCGAAGAGATCGAGCAGTGGGCTGACGAGATGATGTCCTACTTTGACGACGTCAAAGAAGAGACTGATTAATATTACTATGAGTTGTATTTTGGTCGGATGTATTTTGGTCGAACACCTTATGGGCGTGCTCTGGACATGAACTGGCGCGCTGTGGTGCTCTGGGCGCGTTCTGTGCGCGCTCTATGCGTCACCGTAATTATATTATGATGGAAAAGCTTGCCTCCGGTCATTTATTTCAAAGTTTTATGTTGAAGTCCAAAACCACTTCTCTTTACTCTTGAGTTCATACTACATAGTTTGAGAAACACAATTGATACATGCATTTCTCGTCAGAATGTACGTAGACCTTGTTTATCAACTTGAATCGTTAGTATATGACATAAGACGACTATGTGCGCAGGATTTTCCTTTTTTTTTTTGAATGTTTTTGAATATTTGAAGCTCATTTAAAATTTATGTCAAACCTAAGTTTGACTGACATTTAAACAAGTTTAAAACAAGAAAATGAAAAACTAAGCATGGATCCTTCTTAGTCACTCCAAAATGAAGCTTTTGTGAGGTTTTTGAAAATTTCATGTTGCAATTCCAAAACCAGTTCTCTTCAACCTTAAACCTTATCGTTTGAGTTTTGTGATATCACATGAGATCCATACCCTTCTCATTTTGAATGTATGTAGACCATGTTTTTCAACTTGAGTCGTTCGTATATGACATATGAAGACTATGTGCGTCGGTTTTTCAATTTTTCGATAATTTTTGAATTTATTATGCTTATTTCAAATTCGGTCAAACCTAAGTTTGAGCAACATTTAAACAAGTTTTTGACATGAAAATGAAAAACTAACCATGGATCCTTCTTAGTCACTCCAAAATGAAGCTTTTGTGAGGTTTTTGAAAATTTCATGTTGCAATTCCAAAACTACTTCTCTTCAACCTTAGACATCATCGTTTGAGTTTTGCGATATCAAAAGAGATCCATGCCCTTCTCATTTTGAATGTATGTAGACCATGTTTTTCAACTTGAGTCGCTAGTATATGACATAAGACGACTATGTGCGCAATATTTTCCTTTTTTGATTTTTTTTGAATATTTGAAGCTCATTTCAAATTTCGGTAACAAGTTTAAAACATGAAATTTGAAAAACGAAGCATCGATCCTTCTTAGTCACTCGAAAATGAAACTTGGACACTTTATCAAACTTTTCAAAACCCCGTTGAGTGCCTCCAAACCCCATTTGAACAGTGACCGTCGATTTAACCCTAGCGCTGAACTGCAGCCGTTTGATCGTCCTCTAGAAGGAATGGCAGACTCGGGGCGATCCGCGAGAGGCTCATTCTGCGATCTGATTGGCTGTAACCCATGTGAAAAGCTCATTCTGCACAACCTGTTCGATGTGTTTCAAATGAGCTCCAAAGGTAGGGTAAACGGCCCCATTTCTAAGCAAAAAGGGTTGGTGGACTCGCAACGGTCGCACCACCGCATGGGACCGTTACACGCTCTTCGCGGACCCACCATTTTCCTCCTCTTTACAGACAGAGCATCCATCCTCTTTGGACCATCTTCTTCTTCCTCTTCCTTCCTCTTCCATACTCTTCCTTCCTCTTCTTCCTCTCCGGCGACAAAGGGCATCAGCAATGTCGAGCTCCTCCAGTTCATTACTTCGCCCCACTTGGCCAAAGCAGCTTGAGGTGCCGTTGCCGCCATGTTCTAAATGCTCACGCAAGGAGCCACTGCTCCGTAAGGCTAGTAAGGCGGAGACACCCAACAAGGGGCGCGAGTATTTGAAATGCCAGAGCCTGCCACATGATGTAAAGATCTTTCTCTCGCATCCTTTTGTTTTGATTTCTTCAGTGTTTTCAATTTCTTGCTCAGATTTGGGATTTAGGGTTCAGGTTGACTTTTCCAGGGGTTGGAACCATGCAGCCATTTCAGTGGATGGATGAATACGTTTCGCATCTTAAACGGGATGGAAGGTGGCCCGCGCCCAGCGACCTTCCTCTGCCGTCTGATGTGGAGATTGCGCCCTCTGCTCCGCCGATGGGGTCTGACATGGTTGCTCCGCCAATGGGGCTTGAGGAAGTGAGAGGCGAACTGAAGAAGTTGAACAAGAACTTAAGGCAGATGAATGATATGAAGAAGCAGGCTAATCTGATAGCTGCAGGATTTTATCTCTGTATAGTTGCTCTAGGATTTGTTTATGTGCTGATTTTCAGTCGTAGTTAATTAATGCGACGTAAGCATAATTAATGCAATGTAACCTCTATGTTATTTGGACCAACCGCTTATGATAAACCTGTCGTCTCATTTGGACCAACCGCTTATTACTAATCATCTCTACCGAAACTATCTACAGTTTTAGGGGCAGATCTATACACCAACACGTATTTTACACCAGAAATTACATATGTTTTTTGGGACAAATGACTAATCACCGAAACTATCTACAGTTTTAGGGGCAGATCTATACACCAACACGTATTTTACAATAGAAATTGCCTATATTTTTAGGGACAAATGACTAATCATCCATACCGAAACTATCTACTATTTTACGGGCAGATCTATAAACCAACACGTATTTTACACCAGAAATTGCTTATATTTTTTTGGGACAAATGACTAATCATCCGTACCAAAACTATCTACAATTTTAGGGGCGGATCTATACAGCAACACGTATTTTACACCAAAAATTGCTTATATTTGTTGGGACAAATGACTAATCATCCGTAAAAGCATTGAAAGAAGAGGGTCCGGGACCGGTTAAACCCTGCTCATTTCAATGCTTAACAATAGCCTTGGAATGTTGTGGTATATAAAGAGGTCGCGCACACACCCAACTAGCGAGGTGGGACTAAAAAACAACTCAACAACACAGCGGGAGACGTGGTAAGTTTGACCCGCACACAAGCCGACCCCAGGAAATTCCAACCGAGCCGCGCGAGGCCGACCCCACCAGTCAAGCCACGTGACGGTTGACTAGAGGGTAACAGAGCGTTTGGCTGATTTGCGAGCCATCCAGGGCACAGACGAGAGAAACTACGCGGGTATGGCACAGACGGATAAACTAGAGAGAACCGGGGCACAGAAGCAATTGTCCCTTTCACTTTTAGGGGCAAACATTCTAATATGACAACACACTTGTGATACAAATGACTCATAATGAATAAAACATAATGTATGAAACGGTGCCTCTACCAATGTAGCAGGATATGCAATGATCTAGCGTAACATGGGTAAAACCACACCTCAGCTGTAAAGAATCATGCAAGGCAATATATAAATGATAAATGACAACAAGTCATGTAATGTAAGATGGAAGTTGCATGGCAATATATCTCGGAACAGCTATGGAAATGTTGTAGTAGGTAGGTATGGTGGATGTTTTGAGGAAGATATTTGGCTTATGTGTATGAGAACATGATGAAGATCTCCCACGAGTTTTGGATGTACCCGCGAAGTATGCACCAACTCTCAATGTGAGAAAGGGCAATGCAAAGTACCGAAGAGGCTAGCAAATATGGTGGTGGAAGTGCCATGAAAACCGCAGCTTAGAACTCACAAGCAAAAAGATTCCAACTAGAAATATGATCTTACAAGGCATAATGAAAATCACTCCAAGAGGGTCCGTGGCAAATGACAAGTCACTTGTTGGCTACCCCGACCGTAGCGCATAACACAAAGTCATTACGGTTGCTTTTAACATTAGAAGTCATATATCATTATGCTATCAACTTGATATTTAAGTGTGGCACAACTTCAAGTTTTCTAGACCAACCATTAATCATTCCACTTTACTAAACCATCATGTTTACCATTAAGCATATTAATATCTCGAAACAACATCAATGATTCAAGTGACACAATTTAATGATCTACAAGATTATGTATCATTTCATCATACCATTTACCACATTAAACATTTTCTGTTCTTAACCAAACACCAATCAACTTATCTAAAAATAAACTCTCCAAGTATTTAACAATGAGATACGTGAGTGTAACATAAGAAAACTAACAGCTCTAACAAGAGATGCATGAAAAATAAGAGCTAATAGTATTGAAGTAACATAGAAGAATACTCAACAAATATAAGTGAAGAATACGAGTATTCATAAGAAAAAGCGGAGCGTGTGTCTCTCCCACAAAGGAATGCTAGGATCCATTTTTTTCAGAGAATGAAAATAACTAAAACAAAAACAAAAACAAAAGCAAACAGACGCTTCAAGTAAAGAACATAAGATGTGTCGGAATTAAAATATAGTTTCACTAGTGATGACCTGATAGTTTGTTGATGAAGAAGGGGTGAGTCTTCTTGAAATATGCTTGGGTGACCCGCGGGGGCATCCCCAAGCTTAGGCTCTTTCATCTTCTTGATCACATCACATCATCCTTCTCTCTTGATCCTTGAAAACTTCCTCCACACCAAACTCAAAGTAAACTTCATTAGAGGGTTAGTGCATAATCAAAAATTGTTATATTCTGCATGGACACAATTGCTACCAATGCTACTGGATATTAGCTACAGCCACTGATACTTTATGGAACAAAAAGATCCATTCAAAAACAGCAAAAGAGGCATTGCAAAATAAATGGCAGAATCTGTCAAAAACAGAACAGTCCGTAAAGACGAATTTTTTAGAGGCACTTAACTTGCTCAAACAAAAAACTCAAAACTAATGAAAGTTGCGTACATATCTGAGGATCACGCACAAAAAATCCCAGGTCATTTCAATTTTTCTGTAAATAGTTATGAATTTAACGGTGGACAGCAGAAAAACTGTTCCTATGCAGGAATCCAAATCTAGCATCCAGTTTCTACTAGAGGCTTAACTTGACACAACAATGCTATAAAATAAAGATACAAAGGAATTTCTACAGAGGTAGACATGTTCCTAGACACAAGATGAAAATAAAAGATAATGGGTTGCCTCCTAAAAGCGCTTTCTTTAATGCCTTTTACCTAGGCTTGATAGTTCTAATGATGCTCTCATGAAGATAGAAAATGAAGCAAAAGGAGCATCAAGAAGCAAATTCAAAACACATTTCAGTCTAACCCACTTCCTATGCATAGGAATCTTGCACACAAATAAATTCACAAAGAACAAAGTAACAATCATAGGAAGATAAAACAAGAGTAACTTCAAAACTTTTAGCATACAGAGAGGTGTTTTAGTACCATGAAAACTTCTACAACCATATTCTCCTCTCTCATAATAATTTTCAGTTATAGAAATAAATTCAACCATATAACCACAAGAATCATTCAACTTAGATAATATAGGCACATAAAGATGATCATTAAATTTATTTTGGAATTCATTAGCATGCTTCCTGAAAGGACAATGATGTCGCCTAGGGGGGGGGGGTGAATAGGCGGTTTAAAACATTTCCGGTTTAGGCTTGATAATTGCGGAATAGAACTAGGTGTTTAAATTAACAAGCCAACAACCTAAATAAACTAGGCTCACCTATGTGCACCAACAACTTATGCTAAGCAAGACAAACAACAAGGTGATAGCTATAGAATACTTGAAGCACGAAGGCTATCACAATGTAAAATGCATAAGTAAAAAGCTCGGGTATAGAAATAACCGAGGCACGTGGAGACGAGGATGTATTCCCGAGTTCCTCCTTGTTAAGGGAGTACGTCTCGTTGGAGAGGTGTGAACCGACACAACGGTTCAACAACCACAAATGTTTCACCTTCTTCTCCGATGATACGCACCACAAAGGCTTGGTTCACCTTCCACTATCGGAATCCTTCGAGGCGGAATCCGGAGCCTTTCAACAACAATCCGGGGCACAACCCACAATGGGATTGGGGGCTCCCGAACGGCTTACAACAACAATCCGGGGCACAACCCACAACGGGATTGGGGGCTCCCGAACGGCTTCACAAGTGACCACAAAGGTCCAACCACCACACGGGCGTCTAGGGTCCAAGGACCCAAGAGTAACAAGCTCACAAACTTTCAACTTCCACGAATCCTCCTGGAGAGCACACCGATGCACCAAATGCAAAAGGCAAGAGCACAAGTGCTCAAATCCTTCACTCTCAAATCCCACCAAAAGCAACTAATGCTTATGGGGGGAGAAGAGAGGAAGAACAAAGGAGAAGAACCACAAAGGAACTCCAAGATCTAAATCCACTAGGTTCCCCTCACTTACAGGAGAGATTGATTGGTGGAAAGGTGGATCTAGATCTCCTCTCTCTTTTCCCTCAAGAAGTAGCAAGAATCATTGGAGAGATGGAGAGATAGCATGCTCAAGAAGGTCAACAATGGAGGTCAAAACTTGCTAGAAAGGTTAGGGAACCATTGGGGAAGAAGGCCCCTTAAATAGGTCAACCCAAATTCCAACCGTTGGGTGCAGATTCGCGTCGTAGCGGTACTACCGCTGGCCCTAGCGGTACTACCGCCCCCCCTAGGGAGTTAGGGCATCAAAACGGGCTGAAAACAGGCTTCACGTAGCGGTACTACCGCCCCGGGCAGCGGTACTACCGCCGGGCGGTACTACCGCTCCCGGTACCGCCGAAAACGGCTCTCTGTTTGCTCCGGCGGTACCTCGGGCGGTACCGCGGCGGTACTACCGTCACAGCAAAAAACAGCAGAACACCAAGTACCAAAACGGGCAAAACTTTTGCATTCGGACTCCGTTTTCGATGTTCTTGGGCTCGTTGGAAACGTGACAACGAGCCCTACATGAATGTGCAGAGAAACATCATAGTCCGACAAGGGAGGTTTAAACCAAAAGAGGAAAGGTGAAACCTATCTAAAAAGTAATAATCGACAAACCTCCAAAACTGAAAACGCAACAAGTTTTCCATATGAAATTAGTTTTCGGTGAACTTGGGCTTGTCGTGAAGATCACAACAAGCACCAAAACCCAACAAGGAGAAAAGCCAAGTAAGAACCAAGAAAGATGAAATGCCAAGTATGCAAAGGTTTGAGCTCTCCACAAAGATGCGATCAAGTTACTCACTTGAGAGCCCCTCTTGATAGTACGCCGTCTATCCTAAAACCCGGTCTCGCACTAACACCATGAGACCGGTAAAATAGAAAACCTATCAAGATTATACCTTTGCCTTGCGCATTCCACTTGAGCTCGATGATGACGATCTTGAATCTCTCAAGTTGAAACACCTTTCTTGATTGTCCTTGCTAGCACATGCTTGATGAAGACTTCTCCAAATGCTCCCCCATACTCCATTATGGGAGGGCCTCGCTAAGCTTCGTCTTCATGTCTCCTTTGCAAGCTTCAATCAACAGATATCTTCCGAGATGCATCATATTGAACTTGCACTTCTTCTTCTTCTCTTGATATGTATGGTGGCTTGGGGGGTAAACATGATTGTTCACTCAATCTTCTATTCCAAGCCATACTTGCAATGAGCTCAACACTACACGATCATTCTTCATATAAATCCTTGAATAGAGCATTGGTAATTATTTCATCTTGAAGAGTCCAACACATGAACTCCTATATTTCCCATGGACAAGATCTATAAGAATATCTCAATGTAAACATTAGTCGATATGGATTGTCATTAATTACCAAAACCACACATGGGGAAACCATGCACTTTCAATCTCCCCCATTTTGGTAATTGATGACAATCCCTTTTACGAGGGTTTATATAATGAATATAAGCAACCATATGCAACACAAAGAGTAAGGATGCAAGAGAACAAACCCATATTCCCTTAAA
Organism: Poa annua; assembly: GCA_026929855.1. NCBI lineage: Eukaryota > Viridiplantae > Streptophyta > Magnoliopsida > Poales > Poaceae > Poa > Poa annua. The sequence continues at coordinate 38,105,530 of CM049438.1, forward strand.
CCCTGTAAATTTCTCCCCCATTGGCATTGATTGCCGAAATGGGTGAAAAGTAAGAAGGCCAATATAATAAGAGCTCCCCCATAAAGTGTGCATTTCTCATAATGTGAGTGAAATCAAATGCACATATCCAATGAAGAATAGATGGAGGGAGATCAAACTACATTGAGGATCCAAAGATTGCAAGAGAATATCAAATAGAAAGATACTTCAACGAAAGAAGCAAGCAATCAAAAGGTTCCGAAAAGTGTTCTCAATATCATGAGGGAACTCCCCAAGGTACGTGCACAAATAGGATTTGTATTTCAATATAGTGTGCACAACATGGAATCCTCACTCCCTCCTAGATAAATTCTAACACAAGCACATGCAAGAGAATATGAATGAGAAGTGAGGCAAAACAACTTGCAACAAAAATGTTTTGCAACAAGAGCAAGGAGCGACAAATAAAATAATGGGTGTGAGATAAAAACACATTATAGGAGACTAATACGAGGATGAGAGCATCAACATAGTCTTTCAAGAAGAGTTGCACATAGTGCATATCATGTCTTTCCCATACCCACACACCAAAAGAGATATAGCAAATAGCTCCACAAGCTTAGTAAGATGCAAAAAGCATAACACATGAAAAATAAAGCTTGTTCCTTTTAGAAACCACCAAAGAATCAAAAGCAATAAGAGGTGGTCACTAAAGAATTGGAATATCAATTAAAAAAGTAACTATTCTTATGTGTATAAGTTTCTAAGTGGACACTAATCACTAAGATATGGGTCTACAAATAGACATGTACACGCAAGATAGGTACAAGGTTAAAGATCAAGATATCAAGAGGAAGTCATAAATACACCAATAAGATCTTTGCTTAAAAGCATAGCACAAAGCCCAATTTTATCTTAAAGGAATATAAATGAACTTCCAAGACATACTCATCATAGCATAAAAAGCTGTCCATAAGGGATAAAGGTTAACAAACGGATGCTCCGAGTAAGATAACAAGTATCACAAAACGCAAATGATTTTGAAAATTCATCAATGTTGCACATGAGAGACTTTAAGTAGAAAGTGCTAGATTGACATAATTGGGATCGATGAATCATAGAAATGAATATATATTCCCCTGATATGTAATCATCCCGGCTTACTCACATTTGCAATAAAGACGTTTTGCAAGAACCAAATTAATTGCAACAAAAAGAGATTCATGCCAAGATACAACCTACACAAGGTTGAAAGCTAGAAACGTATGCATGAGATAGATACTTGTTACCGAGATAGCATTGGTGATGTAGAAGATAAGAGTTAACGATCATCCAAACTTGGCTCCAATGAACACATGGTGACACCACCTTCCTTGAAATGAGACAAGCTTCCAATGCATCTCCACTGTACCTAAAACACATTCAAGTATAACATGGTACCCAAACTCATTGGGTCCAAAGTAGTTAGAGCAACTACAATACATAGGACAAACTCCACATAAATATGTGCATATTAATGTGAAATTGAATTTCATGCACATCTTAGCCATATAGGATTTGATGGAGTTTATCCTATATATTGGTTCAACGAAAGTAAGCATGCCAAAGAAATACATATAGTAAATATGCATGCACAAGACTTTCAAGAACCAAAAGAGATACAATTTGGATAAAACACCACTTAACACAAGAGAGAACACATTAGTGTGACACGAAAAGAATTTGACCAAATTATATCAAATACCCAAATCAACACATGATTGAAGATACCAAAAGGAAAAGATACCAAATGAAAATATGGTCAAGGAATAATCAAACCCTCTACATTTTTTATGATGGCACAAAGTACCAAGATGAAAAATGCTTGTCTTCGAAGAGACATATCATCGGGATCTAAAACCAATTGAAGATAACTAATGTTCAATAACCTATAGGATTGCTCCCCCAAGATTTGTGCATTATTTATAATCTTGTATTTGAATACAAAATGCACACAAATGAGATCATCACTCTCCATATATATTGTTAAAACATTAGTCATGTTTAAGAAGAGCAATAAGATAAAATATCAATTTAAAAGATGATGTTCTACTCAATGTAGGATAGCTTCCTCAAAAATAGTGCATTAATTATAATTAAGACTTTGAGTGTAAATGCACAAGAATGGGATCCTTACTTTTCCTAACTCAAGAAAGCACACCACAAATTATGAGTAGAGCAACAAATGATCCAAAGGAAGCAAGGATGACAAAAAGGGGGGTTAGACCAAAACAAAACTTGGCGATAAGATAATTTATGAACAATAGCCAAAGTAAATATGATCAATAAATTTACCACAAATTTAATTATCACTTGTCAAAGACAATGATTGTATGGAGATATTTCTCGGTGGTACATGACATATATGTATTCAAGATCATATTCACAAAACAAAAGCATGTGGCAAAATATGAGAATTGAAAAACATGCCTATATAGAGATTCTTGATGACTTCACATAATCGATTATCATATTAAGCATCAAGAAACTCTCTCACAAACAAGATACCAAAAGATGGGTGAACAAAAAGCATTTAAGCAAATATGGAACTTGTTTGAGTACCATGCCACATAGAAACAAGATAATTATCAATATCAATTCTAAAGTGGCATTACCTCCCATGTTCACATTTTCTAGACTTGTAATATGCACATAGCTTATTACTCCCCCATAATGTGATAATCCATTTATTTGAAAACAAGAGGCAAACAAAAACAACTTGAGAAATTAATGGACATTATAGAATTTGAATTTCTCATGAGCATGACATACCACATAGAGAATAGATAATATTGAAATATCAACACTAAGTGGTATTCCTCATGTACACACATTTTTAGGATGGTGAAGTGCACGAAGCATATCACTCTCCAAAAATGGATAGTCCATTAATCTCTCAAAGAGAGCCAACACGATAAGATAGCAATTAAAGGCAATAAGGATCAAAACAAGTAAATGGTGTGCAAACCAAAATACACATACTTGATTTCTCAAGATAAGTAAGTAGAGAGCACAACACATACAAACACTAGCAAGGTACAAAACCTAACACATGCAAGGATGCAAGTAACTTTCAATAAATATATGGCATAAGCACAAGTTACCGCAAGGAGGAACATTGGATAAGAGATAGACCAATGTAACCCAATTGACTTGGCTTGAGAGAATATGATTGATGAAGGTCTCTCAATTCTTCATGATGTAGCCAAGTCTCCAATGTCCTCCAATATCACCTATTGATCAAGTTTTAGCTTGTTGGTCCCCAACCAAGTTGGGTCCTAAGAGGTTAGTCACAATAGGTTTGGTAACCCAAATGGTTCTTTTCTTGACACCACTTTGAGTACCAACATATTTGGCAAACACATTGCCAACCTTATCCTTTTGAAGAGAATAAACATCATCAACTATAATGGGGTTGGATAAGGTACCATTTGTGCATGAAGAAGCAAGGTGACCCTTCTCACGGCATAGGTAGCAACATCGACTTCCTCCTCTCTTCTTAGTTGGAATCCCGACTTGAGGAGGAGTAGCTTGATTCTTCTTGGGAAGAGGTCGTTCTTCAACTTGAGTAACTTGAGTTTGAACTTGAGACTTCTTCCCTTGTTGCTTCTCACTAAGACGTTTCTTCTTCAAAGGGCAAGATCTAACATGGTGCCCTTCAACTTTACACTTGAAGCAAACAATCTTGGCCGAATCTTTGACTTGTTCTTGGCCCTTTTTCTTCTTAATGATCTTGTACTTGTTCTTGTTGTTGGAGTTGAATCCAAGTCCACTCTTGTCATTGGGGCGTCTTTGAACACTCAACATATTGTCAAGTGTGGACTTCCCAACATGACGCTTTTCCATGTCTTTCTTCAAAGAAGTGACTTGGGCCTTGAGCTCTTTTAATTCCTCTACATGGTTAGTATCAACACAAATACTAGAGGAAGTAGAAGCTTCATTGTTAGAGCAACAAGGTATGGTAAGTAATTCATCACAAGATGTAGCAACATTGTGAGTCGATGAATGACAAGGACTAGCACAAGACGATATAGCATTAAGAGAACAAGTTGTGCCATTGTCCACATGAGGCTCACAAGATATTACCTTTGACATAATAGCCTCATGAGCTAACTTTAGCTTAGCATGGGATGCTAGAAGATCGTCATTAGAGTTAGAGAGCTTTACATGACTTTCTTCCAATTTCCCATACTTGCTAGTTAGCAACTCAAGTTGGGCCCTTAGCTCAATATTCTCATTCAACATGGATGCTTCACAAGAAGTGGAGTTAGTAGCACAAGCATCATTATCATTAGAAATGGAAGAAGACAATTTTGCAAGCTTATCATTATTAGATAGTTGAGTTTGGAGTTGATCATGAGACTTGATGAGGAGAGAGTGTTCACTTTCTAAAGCCTTGTGAGCTTTGTCAAGTTTCTCTATGTCCTCACTTAGTCTAGCATTGCCAACACCAAATTCGACTTTTTCCTTTTTAAGCACTTTATATTTTGCAATACCATGATCTCTTTCCTTAATGATTTTAGCAGTGATAAGATCATTTGATTCATCAAGAGATTCAAGTCTCTCCTCAAGAGACACTCGAAGCTCTTGCTCTTCGTCAAGGGCATTCTCTAAGGATGCTTTTTCAATAGCATCTTCTCTCTCAATTTTACATTTTTGCTCAAATTGAGTATCCAACTCCTCAATGATTTCTATACATTTAATACCATGAGCAACAATTTCACGTAGAGAAGAGATAGCTTCACTACCTTTGGGAAGAGCACCAAGAACAATCTCACCCTTCTTGGTTAAGGTTTCAATGTCAAAATCTTCTCCATGAGGATCCACAACCACATCATCACATATCCCGGGATTCGAGGTAGAAGTTACCTTGGAATCCTTAGCCATGAGGCAAACATGATTAATGGGTGAGGAGGATGAAGAATTACTTGAAGCACCATTGAGGTCCATGTCTTGTTCCAACAAATGTTGGGATTTCTCTACATTGTTAGTCATGCAAATACTAGAGGATATGGAAGCATTATTTTCATGACAACAAGACATAGAGAGCATATCATCATTATATTTAGTTAAGCAACTATTACTTGATATGCAAGGACCATCAACTCTAGCATGTATGACATTTGGAGTGCTAGAAGAGTTTAAGTCCAAAGATAGAACATTGCAATGTGATAGAGAAGAAGTATAATCAATAGTAAGTTCACCATCACCAATGCAATTTCTATCACCACTCACCATATCATTACCTTGTGACGAATCACATGTTGGTGAAGTGGAAGAAGTTGTGAACTCATCACGGCCGGAGGTGGAGGGAGAACAATCATCCTCAATAATTTTGGACACTTCATATATATCTTGAAGCTTGGTCCAAAGCTCATGTGCATTTCAAAAAGGCATGATTGAAGCAAGAACTACATTGGTCAAAGCACATATAAGACCATTAGTAACTTGAGTCTCGAGATGAGAGTTTATCTCATCCTCTAAAGATAATTCTTGGGAATCCTTTGGAGGAGATAAACTCACATCTACAATCCTCTTAATATAATTTGGACCCATGGCCCTAAAAAGATTAAGCATGCGAATTTTCCAAACATCATAATTTGTGCCATCGAATATGAAAGTGGGATCGTGCACTAATTCTCTAAACGACATCTTTTACTCTCTAGGCGGTAAAGCCCAAAAAAGAGAACTTGGCTCTGATACCAATTGAAAGGACAATGATGTCGCCTAGAGGGGGGGGGGGGGGGGGGTGAATAGGCGGTTTAAAACTTTTCCGGTTTAGGCTTGATAATTGCGGAATAAAACTAGGTGTTTAAATTAACAAGCCGACAACCTAAATAAACTAGGCTCACCTATGTGCACCAACAACTTATGCTAAGCAAGACAAACAACAAGGTGATAGCTATAGAATACTTCAAGCACGAAGGCTATCACAATGTAAAATTCATAAGTAAAAAGCTCGGGTATAGAAATAACCGAGGCACGTGGAGACGAGGATGTATTCCCGAGTTCCTCCTTGTTAAGGGAGTACGTCTCGTTGGAGAGGTGTGAACCGACACAACGGTTCAACAACCACAAAGGTTTCACCTTCTTCTCCGATGAACTGCACCACTAAGGCTTGGTTCACCTTCCACTATCGGAATCCTTCGAGGCGGAATCCGGAGCCTTTCAACAACAATCCGGGGCACAACCCACAATGGGATTGGGGGCTCCCGAACGGCTTACAACAACAATCCGGGGCACAACCCACAACGGGATTGGGGGCTCCCGAACGGCTTCACAAGTGACCACAAAGGTCCAACCACCACACCGGCGTCTAGGGTCCAAGGACCCAAGAGTAACAAGCTCACAAACTTTCAACTTCCACGAATCCTCATGGAGAGCACACCGATGCACCAAATGCAAAAGGCAAGAGCACAAGTGCTCAAATCCTTCACTCTCAAATCCCACCGAAAGCAACTAATGCTTATGGGGGGAGAAGAGAGGAAGAACAAAGGAGAAGAACCACAAAGGAACTCCAAGATCTAAATCCACTAGGTTCCCCTCACTTAGAGGAGAGATTGATTGGTGGAAAGGTGGATCTAGATCTCCTCTCTCTTTTCCCTCAAGAAGTAGCAAGAATCATTGGAGAGATGGAGAGATAGCAAGCTCAAGAAGGTCAACAATGGAGGTCAAAACTTGCTAGAAAGGTTAGGGAACCATTGGGGAAGAAGGCCCCTTAAATAGGTCAACCCAAATTTCAACCGTTGGGTGCAGATTCGCGTCGTAGCGGTACTACCGCTGGCCCTAGCGGTACTACCGCCCCCCTTGAGAGTTAGGGCATCAAAATGGGCTGAAAACAGGCTTCACGTAGCGGTACTACCGCCCCGGGCAGTGGTACTACCGCCCCGGTGGAACTACCGCTCCCGGTACCGCCGAAAATGGCTCTCTGTTTGCTCCGGCGGTACCTCGGGCGGTACCGCGGCGGTACTACCGTCACAGCAAAAAACAGCAGAACACCAAGTACCAAAACGGGCAAAACTTTTGCATTCGGACTCCGTTTTCGATGTTCTTGGGCTCGTTGGAAACGTGGCAACGAGCCCTACATGAATGTGCAGACAAACATCATAGTCCAACAAGGGAGGTTTAAACCAAAAGAGGAAAGGTGAAACCTATCTAAAAAGTAATAATCGGCAAACATCCAAAACCAAAACCGCAACAAGTTTTCCATATGAAATTAGTTTTCGGTGAACTTGGGCTTGTCTTGAAGATCACAACAAGCACCAAAACCCAACAAGGAGAAAAGCCAAGTAAGAACCAAGAAAGATGAAATGCCAAGTATGCAAAGGTTTGAGCTCTCCACAAAGATGCGATCAAGTTACTCACTTGAGAGCCCCTCTTGATAGTACGTCGTCTATCCTAAAACCCGGTCTCGCACTAACAACATGAGACCGGTAAAATAGAAAACCTATCAAGATCATACCTTTGCCTTGCGCATTCCACTTGAGCTCGATGATGACGATCTTGAATCTCTCAAGTTGAAACACCTTTCTTGATTATCCTTGCTAGCACATGCTTGATGAAGACTTCTCTAAATGCTCCCCCATACTCCATTATGGGAGGGCCTCGCTAAGCTTCGTCTTCATGTCTCCTTTGCAAGCTTCAATCAAAAGATATCTTCCGAGATGCATCATATTGAACTTGCACTTCGTCTTCTTCTCTTGATATGTATGGTGGCTTGGGGGGTAAACATGATTGTTCACTCAATCTTCTATTCCAAGCCATACTTGCAATGAGCTCAACACTACACATGATCATTCTTCATATAAATCCTTGAATAGAGCATTGGTCATTATTTTATCTTGAAGAGTCCAACACATGAACTCCTATATTTCCCATGGACAAGATCTATAATAATATCTCAATGTAAACATTAGTCCATATGGATTGTCAATAATTACCAAAACCACGCATGGGGGAAACCATGCACTTTCACTTCCCTCTTTCAAAATAGTTACTAAGATCAGTATCAAGTTTAAGATCATGGTTGCAACAAAGATTTGGAACTAGAGACAATTGCAAACCACATAAGTATTTCTCAACATAAGCAAATTTCTCCTCCATGGTGTAATTAGGAGAATTCAAGAACAAAGTAGGACTCTCATGAGTAAGAGTACCATTATAAGAAACAATTATATCAATTTTATCCTCACATAAATAAGTAATAACTTCTAAACATAGAGGATTATTGATAAACATAGGACCATCATCTAAAGCATTATCATATATAACATTAGGGAGCACATTTTGTTATTTCAATTTTAGTTGAGTCAAGGAACATGCTTATTTCAAATTTATCAAAAGTAGATATTTCAATAGATTCATGACATTCAACAATATAGCACACTTCCTCCTTAGGCACGCATGGAGGGCAATCAAATAATGTAAGAGTTAAAGAGTTACTATCTTTAGGAGGTAGATCCTCCTTTTGTTCTTCACTCTCCTCCTCTTTTTCATCTAATGAGCTTTCAGGTTTAGCAATTTCTTCTTCTACAGGTTCCTGCAAGACAACAGTTTCTTCTATTTGAGGATGTCTTTTCTCAAGAAATTCAGCAATATAAGGATTATCATTATAATACTCAAGACAGTAACCAAGTATAGCATAATTCTCAGTTTTACAAGGAGCATCATCATTTTGAATATAACCAATAGTTTCATAGGCACCCTTAAAAAAGATTCATTAAAGTAGTAGGATTCATCATATGTAGAACACAAGTTCTTAGCAAAATAATTCAATCTACCTATTTGTTCCCATAAATATTTCCCTTTTCTAGACAAGCGGTATTCCTTATAATAATTTTGGTGTTCCTTCGTGAACCCACCGCGGCAATAATATTTTGTATCAAATAGAGAATCCGTTGATAGCAAGTGAAGAACTAGACATAATAACAAACCAAAATAAACTAGGTGCAAGAAACTAATTTTTTTTTGTATTTTTGATATTAAGCAAACAAGACAATAATAAAAATAAACTAAGCAAGACAATAACAAAATAAAGAGATTGAGTGTGAGAGACTCCCCTCGCAGAAGAGCTTCAACTCCCCGGCAACGGCGCCAGAAATTAGCTGGTGCTGAGTTGACGAGGAAGTGTCAAGGTCTTCTGAACAGAGGCGCTCCTTCTTCCCGGCAACGGCGCCAGAAATTAGTTTGATGCACACGGTGGTGTTGTTTGGAAACCCCAAGAGGAAGGTATGAAGTAGTGCAGCAGCAAATTTCCCTCAGTTATGAAACCAAGGTTATCGAACTAGTAGGAGATGAAGACGCTTCCGAAGGTGTCAACGGCGCCGGAAATTAGGTGGTGCTTAGCTGACATGGAACCTGCACACAACACAACCAAAATACTTTGCCCCAACTTAACAGTGAGGTTGTCAATCTCACCGGCTTGCTGTAACAAAGGATTAGACGTATAGTGTGGAAAATGATGTTTCTTTGTAGAGAATGAAAGTAACAAGATTGTAGTAGGTTGTATTATCAGTTTAAAGAAAAGGACCGGGGTCCACAGTTCACTAGTGGTGTCTCTCCATAAATAATAATAGCATACATGCGGGTAAACAAATTACAGCTGGGCAATTGACAGAATAAAGAACTGCATAACAATGCATATACAAGTCATGATGTCTAGTGTGAGATTCATTTGGGCATTACAACATGATACATAGACCGTCATCCAACTGCATTTATGACTATTAATCCACCTTCAGGATAGCATCTGCAACACAATTCGGTATTAAGTTGCAAGCAAAAGATTATTGCATTAAGTAAAGTGTGTAATGTAAGTAGCACAAATATCCTTAGATAAAGAACTACTGTTTTATCCCTAGTAGCAACAGTACATCTACAATCTTATAGGTTGCTGTCACTCTCCCAGATTAAATAGAGACATGAACCCACTATCGAGCATAAATACCCCCTCTTGGAGTCACAAGCATCTACTTGGCCAGAGCATCTACTAGTAACGGAGAGCATGCAAGATCATAAATAATGCACTCACAAGATATATTATGAAGCAAATGACATAGTACTCAATTATTCATCGGATCCCAGCAAACACAACATGTAGCATTACATAAAGATGATCTTGATCATGATAGGCAGCTCACAAGATCTAAACATGATGGCATAATAGGAGAAGACAACCATCTAGCTACTGCTATGGACCCGTAGTCCAAGGATGAACTACTCACGCATCAGTCCGGAGGCGGGCATGGTGATGTAGAGCCCTCCGGTGATGATTCCCCTCTCCGGCAGGGGGCCGGGAAGAGCTTCTGAACCCTCCCGAACTAGGGTTGACGGCGGCGGCGGCTCTGGAACGTATCGTGGAAAAGTGTTCGGGTGCCTAGGGTTATTTTGTCGGGGGGTATTTGTAGGCGAAAGGGCGAAGGCGGTGGAGCCCCGAGGGGCCCACACCATGTGGTGGCGCGACAGAGGGGGGAGTCACGCCACCATGTGGTGTGGCCTCCTCGGTCCCCTTCTTCGTCTCCTCTTCGGACTTCTGGAACGTGTCGGAAAAAATAGGAACTTGGGTCTTTGTTTCGTGCATTTCCGAGAATATTTCCTTAACAGTTTCTCTGAAACCAAAAACAGCAGAAAACAGGGAACTGGCACTGTGGCATCTTGTTAATAGGCTAGTCGCAGAAAATGCATAAAAACCATATAAAGTGTATATAAAACATGTAGCAATTGGTATAATATAAGCATGGAACATAAGAAATTATAGATACGTGGGAGACGTTTCAGTGGCCCACGACGCCGAAGCGGTGCCCGCTTTTTTTTTCCCGCGACGTTCGCGCCGAAACGTCGCCGCGCCGGCGCCCCCGCTTGCCCCCCTTTGTATTGGGTTCGGCCTGGGGGCGCGGGAGTTCTCCTTGTGCCGAGTCGACGCGATTTTGGAATTGGGGGCCGCGGCTGGGCGGGATTTTTGGCGCCGGCGACCCCATAGCCCTTTGGAGAAGTGGGGATGCTCTCACAGGCGGATGATACTGATCTTCCTGTGCCCGCTGCGTGCACAACACCTTGCCAGAGGTGATTTTGATCACAAACAAAGTCTTCCGTTGCTCCTGTCTTAATTCTTGCTAGGTTTTGTTGGCCATTTCTCACACTACTAGGACCTAGTACAACTATATTAGAATTGTAGGAGCTTAAGATAATATATGCCAATTTTCAATTGAAGTGCCAAGCACAAACATTTTACCGTACATAATAGAAAATTGAATTATGCATTTACATTATAAAATAATACTCTACCTACAAAACCTTGAGATTACCATTACATGACAAATTGTTAATGGAAATCGCAATACCATGACCTACTAGCGATAATAGAAGACTCTTTGTAGCGAAAATAGGGACAATTGCTTCTATGCCCCGGTTCTCTCTAGTTTATCCGTCTGTGCCATACCCGCGTAGTTTCTCTCGTCTGTGCCCTGGATGGCTCGCAAATCGGCCAAACACTCCGTTGCCCTATAGTCAACCGTCACTTGGCCTGACTGGTGGGGTCGGCCTAGCGCGGCTCGGTTGGAATTTCCTGGGGTCGGCTAGTGTGCGGCTCGGTTGGGATTTCCTGGGGTCGGCGCGTGGGGTCGGCTCATTTCGAATTGGAACGTTGGTAGGTTTGAATCATTGTCTTCCCCCCAAATCCCGATCTGACACGCCGCCCCGCCCCGTGCCACCGCCCTAGCACCGCCCCGCCCGTCCCCGTCCGCCTGTGGTGCACTGCACCTCTGCTTGCAAGACGCATCCATGGCGGCAGTTCCAGACCCCACCGTTCCGCCCGTTCCTCCTTGTGCTTATAACGGCGAGGACTGGGTGAAATCGGATTCAGATAACACTTGGATGAGGAAGTAAGTAGATAATCTCTCGATTGTCTCGATTAATCTATCGATTGTCTCAATTTCGTGATGTATGTAGTTGAATACGGCTTCAATTTGACCTTATCGCCATGAATTTTGTTCAAAGGATGAATCCGAATACTGCATCGCTTGTCAGTCGAAATGGTCAGTCGCTGGCAGCCGGAATTCGAGTTCTCCCCTCCTCATTGGTTTCAGTTGGTGGTAGAAATGACTTATTCGTTAAAGGATTTGCTTAAAGCTTGCTATGACAAATTCAGCTGGCGGACAATTGATACTGTCGTGATCAAATACTGGGATATGTTGGAGGGCTCTTTCATCCCACTGCCCGATGACACTACAGCTGGATGCTTATTTGCTCAGAGCGCGACCGAACGATTCGGTAAAATTAGGCTTGAGGTGGCTCGGAAACGACTTGAACATGAATTGCGAAAGACAAACGGAAAGGGAGAGCGAGAGGGGGCAGCTGCTAATGCTCAGCTTCCGCCGTTACCTCGTAGTCAGCCCAGTGGTAATACAAGTCAACCCAGTGGAAGTACAAGTCAGCCCACCAGTGGTAGTGCAAGTCAGCCCACTGTAGATACTATTAATTCAGACGATGAAGTGGTGCCCGACGATCCCGTGCCGCGGAACGACGATGAAGATGAGAAGATGTTTCCTGAATTTGTGCATGAATTGGGCCATAGGGCCCCTGTCGCTTAGCTTGTACAAGATAGTCCTGAAGAGGAGGAGGAGAACGCTGACATGTTGATTGCAGATGAATACGATGGCGATGAAATGCCAGAGCTTGATTGGGATAGGAATGCTCCTATGCTTGCTGCAGGGACAAGATTCAAAAATGTGAATGAACTTCGGAAAGCACTTACAACGTCCAGCATCCTCAGCAACAATATTTTCTCCATTGAGAAGAGTCAGACAGACAGGTATACGGTTCACTGCCCAGATGAGAGGTGCAAGTGGAAGTTGCATGCCACTCTTGTGCCAAAGAAGATTCGTGACAAACATGACGAGAAAGACATGATAGAGATAAGGTATAACGACCATGAGCACACTTGTCCATCTAAGGTGGCCTGGCAGAAAACACACTTAACAAGCAAAGGGTGGCTGACAGAGGTGATGACTCCATTGCTAAGACAGAACCAAATATTATGAGCAACTGCCCTCGGGAAAATGATCAGTGATAAATATAAATTTAAGACGAAGATATCTTACACGAAGCTATGGAACGCTAGAGAAGAGGCCCTGAAGAACATAAAAGGTACTGCGTGGGCAGATAGCTTTCACTTGTTGTACGCATTCAAAGCTGAGGTGGAGAAGGCAAGTCCAGGTAGTGTGGTAAAAATCGATCATGTGGCTGTGCAGTCCAAAGTGAGAGGAAAAATGGTTGAAAGAAATATCTTCAGGAGGGCTTTTGTCTCTTTTAAGGCTTGCCATGAAGGGTTTCGTAAAAGTTGCAGGCCATATTTGGCTGTGGATGCAACTGCTCTAACTGGAAGATGGAAAGGACAGTTGGTAGCTGCTTGTGCAGTTGATGGACACAACTGGATTTTTCCAGTTCCTTTTGGTGTGGTGGAGTCGGAGAACGAGCTTAGCTGGAGGTGGTTTCTGGAGAATTTACACAAGGTTATAGGGGACCCTACTGGATTGGTTATCCATACAGATGCTTGCAAGGGTTTGGAGAAAGTTGTAGAAATTGTGTTTCCTGAAGCAGAGCACAGGGAATGTATGAGACATCTTGTTGCTAATTTCAAGAAGCATTTTAAGGGGAAAGTATTTGATGCAAACCTTTGGCCAGCAGCGTACACATGCAGCGAGAAGAAGTATAAACACCACTTGAAGACCATGTACGCTGAAAATGCTGGTGTCAAAACATACTTGGAAACACATCACGGAAAGCTGTGGACGAGAAGCTTATTTCGAACATTGTGCGAGGTCGACTATGTGACAAGCAACATTGCTGAAAGTTTCAACGCAAAGATTAAGCACCTAAAAGGTCTAATGGTGTGGGAAATATTTGACAACATCAGGCAGTTGATAATAGAGAAGATGGTATTGCGCAATAGAATTGGACACTCATATGATGGCCATCTCATCATCCCAAGTTTGATCAAGAATTTGCATGCGCGAGGAAGAAATATGCATGGTGATATGAGGCTGCTAAGAGTAAACGCCATAGAGGCTGAGCTGACATATGTCTTCCGAGACCGTGTTTGGAGGTATCCAGTAAATTTGGGAAAGAAGAAATGTAGTTGTAAGCGATGGAGATCACTGGCAAGCCATGTATACATGCCCTCTACTTCCTGAACTACATCGGAGGCGAAACGGGCAAAGTTGATCCATATGTGTCTGAATATTTCTCTGTTGCCAAGTTTAAGTTAGCATATGCTGATAACGTGCCTGCTTTATTGGGAAGAGAACAATGGGATGAGTATAATCCAGGATTCAAACTGCACCATCCGGCGCTACATAGAGCACCTGGAAGGCCAAGGGTAAATAGACTAAGACCAGGTGCAGAGGGTGCAGCCGTAAAGAGGCATCCATGCAAAAGATGTGGAATAGAGGGGCACATTCAAAGGCTATGCAACAATGCAGCCCCCTCTATACTTGTAACAGATCAAGGATGGGGCGCAGATGAAGCAGCAGAAGACGTAGCAGAAGCAGCCGCATTAGCACAAGCCGTAGCAAGAGAGTTTACTGAAAGGTATGTGTGTCTCGAATGGTTTTCGTATGCACTAGTAAACATATTTTCCATATTTGTTAATATTTGTTTCACTTGAATTTCGAATGACAGGGAAAAGACAAGTAAGAAGGGTAAAACTAAAGACCACTGGCAGAAAAGGACTCGTGCAAGGAAAAGAGCTGCTCAAGAAGAATGGGGGCCGGCAACAGAAGCTATGGAACGAGAAGCTTCTGTTCCCGATCCTGAAGAAGAGGCATTTGTATCGGCAACATGTGCTGGAATGGAAGAGCCATTTGTAGCTTCGCCTCCGAGACCACCAGTTTCGGCTACTTGAAATACCCGGGTAAAGCATCACCAGCAGCAGGAACATCACCAGCAGCCGGAGCATCAGCAGCAGCACGAGCATCACCAGCATCACCAGCATCACGAGCTTCAGCAGCAGCAGAAGCATCAACAACAACAAAGAACAAATGAGCCTAGAAGCACGAGAAGGGGGGGGGGGGGGTCGTGGACCCAACTGGTCCAAATCCAGCAAGGAACACCCGGAGCAAGGTCACCTTAGGTCCTTGTAATCGCACAAGGAGCAAGTCAAAGCTGTGAACATTTGAGGAAATTTGTAATAATTGTTATTGTACTTCTATCGAACACCTTAAGTGCGCACTCTGGACGCGCTCTGGACGCGCCATGGCGTGCTCAGAGCGCGACACGGCGTGCTCTGGCGCACATTTGTGTAAAATTTAGGCGAGAACTAAGCCTAGACCATTCTTAGTCACTCCAAAATGATACTTTCGTGAGTATTTTGAAATTACCATGTTGCAATTCTAAAACCAATTCTCTTCAACCGTAGACCTCATCGTTTGAGTTTTGCGATATCACATGAGATACATGCCCTTCTAATTTTGAATGTATGTAGACCATGTTTTTCAACTTGAGTCGTTAGTATATGACATATGAAGACTATGTGCATCGGTTTTTCAATTTTTCGATAATTTTTGAATTTATTATGGTTATTTCAAATTCGGTCAAACCTAAGTTTGACCAACATTTAAACAAGTTTAAAACATGAAAATGAAAAACTAAGCATGGATCCTTCTTA
This sequence comes from Poa annua, assembly GCA_026929855.1. Lineage (NCBI taxonomy): Eukaryota > Viridiplantae > Streptophyta > Magnoliopsida > Poales > Poaceae > Poa > Poa annua. The sequence continues at coordinate 38,121,209 of CM049438.1, forward strand.
GTCACCCCAAAATGAAGTTTTTGTGATGTTTTTGAAAATTTCATGTTGCAATTCCAAAACCACTTCTCTCTAACCTTAGACCTCATAGTTTGAGTTATGCAATATCACATGAGATCCATGCCTTTCTCCTTTTGAATGTATGTAGACCATGTTTTTCAACTTGAGTCGTTACTATATGACATAATACGACTATGTGCGCATGATTTTCCTTTTTTGATTTTTTTTAAATATTTGAAACTCATTTCAAATGTCGGTTAAACTTCAGCCGTCCGATTTCCTCTAGAAGGAATCTCCATGCAGACTCGGGGCGATCCTCGACAAGCTCATTCTGCGATCTGATTGGACGCGCGCGTAGGACAAGGGCTGTACACCCGCTGACGAGTGGACCACGGCGGACCCAACGGGGATTTTGGCTCGCCCACCCCATTTGTTTCAGTGACACAAAATGGGTATTTTGGCACACCAAATGCGGATTTTGGCTGTTACCCGTCATCGTAACTTAAATGGGGATTTTGGCAAACCCAATGGGGATAGCCATGAGCTTGCTCAAATCTAGCTTGAATCCATATAAATTTTCAAATGAGCTTGGACTCGCTGAAAAATGTGTTTCAAAGTGCATGCACCCTGACTGTTTGAAAATTTCTTGTTGCAATTCCAAAACCACTTCTCTTCAACCTTAGATCTCATCGTTTGATTTATGCGATATCACATGAGATCCATGCTCTTCTTATTTTGAATGTATGTAGACCATGTTTTTCAACTTGAGTCGTTACTATATGACATATGAAGACTATGTGCGTCGGTTTTTCAATTTTTCGATAATTTTTGAATTTTTTATGGTTATTTCACATTTCGGTCTCATTTCTAAGCAAAAAATGGTGGACTCGCTGAAAAATGTGTTCCAAATGAGCTCCAAAGGTAGGGTAAACGCCCCATTTCTGAGCAAAAATGGTGGACTCGCTGGAAAATGTGTTCCAAATGAGCTCCAAAGGTAGGGTAAACGGCCCCATTTCTAAACAAAAAATGGTGGACTCGCTGGAAAATGTGTTCCAAATGAGCTCCAAAGGTAGGGTAAACGGCCCCATTTCTAAGCAAAAATAGTGGACTCGCTGAAAAATGTGTTCCAAGTGAGCTCCAAAAGTAGGGTAAACGACCCCATTTCTAAGCAAAAACAGTGGACTCGCTGGAAAATGTGTTCATACGTACTTTTCAAAAAAATCAGAAGTTTGCGTAACTCAGCTTGAAACCCGTTCATTTGTACCATTCATTTTTCACTCTTTTTTGACCAAGTTTGACAGTTTCGCGTACTCGCTTGAATGTACGTGCTTGCTGGAATCTATGTGTCAGTTTCGCGTTGCGCGCCATATGCGTAGCATTTCCCGCCATATGTGTAGCATTTCCCGCCTACTACGCGGCCATTTAAACCCTTCCATCCGCCTTCTCGCCATCCATCTGGCCACCCATCTCCGTTCTCACCGCCATGTCATCCCCATCTGATAGCGACTACGACCCGACGGAGCGCCGCTGCCGTCAATCGAATGTCATTGCAGCGAGGAGGAGGAACGTAGCTCAGAGGAGGGGGAGCGCCGCCTGCGCGGTGCGCGGTCGACGCCCACCGCAGCGACGTCACGATGGGGAGGCTGGGTCCTCGCGGGCCTCGCGAGCCGCAGCGCTTTTATTTGGAGACCCCACCGCAGCGACACCCCGCCGCCGCCGGCACCGTTTACCGAGTCCAGCGACGACGAGTCCTACTCAAGTCTCGAATCGCCCTCCACCGACGACGGCGAGGACCTCCTCAAGATCGTCGACCAAGTCGAGCTGGATGCGCGTGTTTTCGCCAACTCCGTGTCTTCAGAGCGCCGCACGGAGAAGCGTCACCGTGCGGATGCCAAGTTTGAGGAGGTTATGAACGAGGTGCGTCTGGAGCAGGGTCTGCGACAGGACGCCGAGCACACCGCTCGCGCGCGGGAGTGGGAGGAGGTGCGCCGCCGCCAGCGGCTCAACCAGGCCTTCGCCGCCTCCGATAATGAGTAGCGGGGTTGCGGCCGCAGATGGTCCGGTTGCCGCTTTAGTTTAGATTTGGGTCTACTAAAAATATGTATGAACTACTGTCTACTTATGAACTACTGTCTACTTATGAACTATTGTCTACTTTAGATTTGGGTCTACTTATTTAGTCCACCATTTTTTTCATATACTGTCTACTGTTTGTTTAACTAAGATCATCGATCAGAATCATTTAAGCAATATTTTTGGTCAAGTTTTCATGTACCGTACTAGCTATAGCTATGTCGGTCGCGTTCGCATCGCGTACTTGCGTTACAGCTCGATCGCTCGCGCAGTCTGCGTAAATTTATGTCTACATTGACCATAAGGCAGAACGAGCGGCACGTATCCGTTCACTAGAGAGTTACCTTTATGTTTATCCGTTCAAGCGTGAAAGGAAGAATCCGAAACAAATCAATTTTTTACGAGTCGTACGATGAGACACATCTGAGAGCCTTCCAGTTCGTGGCACTGCGTGCACATTGAATACGTGAGTGGCATGCCGTAGTCCACCCTGCCGTCTATGTAGTGTGCACGGATAGGCATGGTCATTGAACGCGTCGCAGAACTGCTTCCTCCTCACCACCGCTAGCCTAGCCTAGCCGTCATGTCCAATCACGGTGTAAATGCATTTGTCAAACAAGATAGACGATCAGAATAAATATTTACTCCATAGAAACAAATGATTATCTCCATATAACACAATCAGTTACTACCTTAAAACAAGAACTACTACTAATACTACTACTACTACTCCTTCTTCTTCTTCTTCTTCATCATGGGTGCTGCGGTGGACTAACGGTGACATCATAGGCGTCAGAGGCGTCGGATTTGTTCTCGTCGTCGGAGTCGGAGGCGTCGGAGTCATCCTCATCGTCCGAGTCGTCCATGTCGTCCGAGTTCCCCTCGCCAGCGATGTCCTCGATGACAATATTGGGCTCGGCAATGGGCGCAATGACGACAGGCGCGGGCGGTTGGTCCATGACAGCAGGCCCGCGCTCCTCGTCGGAGTAGGGCTCGTCCGAGGACTCCGATGCCCCGTACTCGTAGACTGGGGATTGCGGCGGAAGATCTCCACGCCACACTTCGTATGGTTGCTCTTTCTTCTCGCGCAGGGGGGAGAGCCCTTTCCGCTTCTGGCGAAGGTTCTTCTCCGCTAGCCTCTCCTCCTCCTCTCGCTCCATCTCCTGCATCTCGTGCAATTCCTGAGGCGAGTAGAGCTCCGAGTCCGGCATCGTCGAGTAGGGGCTCTTCGGCGAGGGCGTGCTCCACCACATTTTCGAGGGAGGGAGGGGAGAGAGAGGGAGAGGAAATGGACGTTTCTCCGGCGAGGGCGGTCCCCCTTTTATTAGCCACGGCGGGGGTGGGCGGCGAAACCCTAACTGACCCCACGCCGACCCCGCGCCGACCCCACGCGCCGACCCCACGCCGACCCCGCTCCGACCCCACGCGCCGACCCCACGCCGACCCCACGCGCCGACCCCACGCGCCGACCCCACGCCGACCCCAGGAAATCCCAACTGAGCCGCACACAAGCCGACCCAGGAAATTCCAACCGAGCCGCGCCAGGCCGACCCCACCAGTCAGGCCAAGTGATGGTTGACTAGAGGGCAACATAGCGTTTGGCCGATTTGCGATCCATCCAGGCACAGACGAGAGAAACTACGCGGGTATGGCACAGACGGATAAACTAGAGCCAACCGGGGCACAGAAGCAATTGTTCCGCCAAAATATATGTCCCAAGCAAACCAACCTGTGGTTGGATGGTTAGCAGGGTGGTTGTACCCTCATCCCACCAGAGTTCCAACCCCAGGTTTGATGTCTGTGTGTTGCATTTAGGCGGAATATTCTTTCAGTGGGAGGCGACTTTCCCGTCGACAGCGAGGCGCCCATGGTGACTTCGTCAATCTCAAGACACGATCCGCCGGCTCAGTATTTCGGAGGTGCTCATAGGGGTAGGGTGTGCGTGTGTACGTTCATAGGGTGAGTGTGTGTGCGTGTTGTGAGCGTCTGCGTTTGTACTGTGTTTCTAAAAAAAATGTCCCAGGGATGAACAACTGTGGTTCGTGCCATAGAGATACACAAACAACCTAACAGAACTCGAAGATACACGCAAGTACAAACCTCCGGGTTTGTCAAAAAAGATAAATAACAAGTCTAGAGCTTAGACTATGTAGTATAACACTCAAAGCCCACACCCTTTAAAATTGATTTCTATGAGTCTATACTGTTATTAAAAGAGCAAACATGTCGGGATACATTAAATCTATATCATTCAATTATCAAGTAACAAACCAGAAACAAACAACTATGACCAGTCAAACCGTTTTTTCTAATCCTTCCTTTTTTTTTTAGATAAAGAGTCTTTATTAATATCACTGAGATTCCAATTACACCCAGCCTCTGCAACACCGCAACAACCTAAACTATTGCGGATGCACACAGCCAAAACAAAAAGAAAAGAAATAAAAAGAAAAAGTCCCGCTATAGAGTTACAATCCTTGCAGCAGCAACACAACCACCACCAATCGAACACCTGATGTCCAATTCTTCAAATCAGCGCCTTCAAGAAGGAAACAGTGCCAGGCACCCAATTAAGGTCAGACCTTGTGTTTTCACCCTAAATATAGTCCCCGCTCTCAAAACAATGTCTTCAGCAAGACCATTGTCAGGCACAACCAATTAAGACCAGACCTTGGATTTTCACCCTGAAAGGTAGGACTTGGAACTTCACCTGTGTTGTCGCCCCTGCTTACTTACTGCAGCCACAATTCCTGAATTTCCGAGCCAGTTCCTCAACAACGCAAAGGCTCCGAACCCCATTGCCAGTCCTTCAATCACATCTTTCATGAAATTCTCTCTGGCTTCCCCATGGATTTTCCTTTGAGAGCACCAGCGCAGAGCTTCGCACCGCTACCTCCGGCACGACCGAATACCACCCGATCCAGCAGTCTCTAGGCATTAGCCTGTGGAGTTCGCCGGCGGAGCCTTCCGGAACCCGACACTCTGGCTAGATCAAAGAGAACAGACACGCGGCAGTTCTTCGTCTTGGCGTAGGAGAAACCCTAGGACCACCACCAAAAACCTGTAGCCTCGCAGCCCCGACGCCGCGAGACTCCTCTTCCACGAAGATGGCAGACAAGCAAGTTGCAGAAGGCTGAGAGAATGAAGGGAAAGGACCCTGCCACCACAGCCCCATCTGATCTCCACCAACCCCGATCAAGATCCAAAAGGTCCAATCTTGGTCAGCACATTCTAATCCTTCCTTAAATTGCAAATATCGATTCGTACATGGACTTGGATTGCACATAGAGTTCCCGATTGATCCATCGTTGTACATAGACTTCCATTGCAGATGGAGTCCCGATCAAAGCCGTCTCTAAATATAGACTTCCGATAGGAAATTTAGTAATTGGGATCGGCCAGCCACGATCGCCGGCGCCGCAAAACCTTCGACCTTATCGTTGTCTGGCCAACAGGATCTGCCGCCCACGAGTGCTTGCCTTGGAGGGCTCGTGGCCGCCGACGCCGGGATGGAAGGGGAGGCACCGATATGTGCGAGCTCTTGCGACGAGAGAACGCAATGCTCCTTACGGTCGGCGACCCACAACAACAACCTTCTCAGCTCCTCAAACACGGATCTCCAGCCGCGTTAGATGACGACAATGAATTTTCCACGAAGACATCAGGAAAAATCGGATTACATCGAGTCAAAATCGGAGTGCTAGCCGCCTTTGCGCCTGCTCGCGCCTGCTGACCTCTATTGCGCGCCTGCTAGCCGCCACCGCGCCTGCTCGCGCCTGCTGACCTCCCCCGCGCGCCTGCTAGCCGCCGCCACGCCTGCTGGCCTCGCCTGCCTCCGTCCCTGCTGGACGCGGCCGCGCCGCTGGTCGCGCCGCCGCCTGCTGGCCTCCGTCCTCTGCTGGACGCAACCGCACCTCCGTCTCCGCAAACCGGCCGCCGGTGAGAGAGTCATGCGAAAGGAAAGAGACAGAGAGGAGAGGTGATCAGGTGAGGGAGAGAGTCACGAGATGAGAGAGATGATTAATTAATGCATGTAATTAGCCACCGTTCCACCCCGTTTGACCGATTCGGTCCGACGGGGGCATTCCGCATAGAGAGAATATTCCCTTCTGGGAACCAGTTGGTTCCATCCTCCTCTCCAACCAAACTCAAGAATGTGTTCTGGGTGCGGAACGATTCCATTCCATTCCACATGGTTCCAAAACCAAACACACCCGCTGAGCCGCGTGACCTATGCGCCGCCACGAAACAGACACCGCCTCGCACGGCCTCCGGTACCGCTGCGAAGCTGTGGACGCCGCCCAACTCCCTCCATTACCTCCGCCGAGCCTGCACGACGCTACATAGCCGCCACAGAGCACTCCGTCAGGTAGCAGTAATTACAGGGCAGCCCGTCGGGTCCCAGGTCTGCGCCATGGGAACAGGCGCGGCGTTATTGCGACGCGTCGCTTCGCTCTGCGCCGGCCTGGGAAACAGGCGGAGCGTTATTGCGAGCTGTGATGGCTCCCAAGTGCAGGAGATCAATTGTAGTTACTTTCGAATAGAAAAGGTTGTCGAACCCACGAGGAGCTGAAGGTATTGGTTAGTAAGAATGATAAATAAAACAATTAAAGATGCAAGTGTTTTTGGAATTTTTGATTGTATGATTGCAATAAGAGTAAAAGTGCAGAAAGTAAATAGTAACCGTTGAAAGCTCTCAATGAGAGAAAAGCCCAATCCTCTATGTGGCAAGAGGACAAGCTCAGGTGATGTGTGTCTTATATTAGGAAAACGTTCCCGAGGGCGGCATGGATATAGCTAGACATATATATTTATTAAACAACACGTTGAATATCTTGTCAAGTTTTAATCTTATTTAGGACGGAGCCACAACTTAGGTAAAGCTAAATAAATAAACTAAACCCTCTTATGATGGATCTTGTGGCCAAGCAAATGACTGCACAAGAGTTATTAAGACATAATGTCCCACCATAGCATTACACTATAAGGTCCCCGATATTAATACCCCATAATAATAACTTCATGACCCATTCTCAGGTTTCTGTCGTCCCAAGTCTTCCTCATTACATTATACTACGGTGTTCTCCTATGAGCCCATATAGGTGAAGTGTTATGCAGTCGATGTTCGCACAACACCATCATAGAATCGCATAAAAAGATAAATACTAGACAAAATATCAACACATGTCATATATAAATCATTGCAAATTCATCCTATGCCCTCAGGAACATACGCGAACTACTCACAACGTGCAAACATGGTCATATTCAGTGGTACAACACAATCTGAAAATATAACTTCACCTCCAAATAATGACAAGTGCTCAATCACAAACATGAATAACAGCAAAAAACATGTATCTAGGGTATAGCAACTCTCAAACTACAAGAGGAACGGAGTGGATCACGGAGATGATGATGGAGATGGTGCTAGTCTTGGTGATGGTGATGATGCACGCCAAGGAGGAGATGTAATGACGGTGACGATGATTTCCCCCTTCTTCGGAGCTCCGGAGCAGCAGGATCTGACCCCCTCGGAGGGAATCAGGAGTTTCGCCGCCGCCGCGGCCTCGGATGGTCTCGGGAAAATTAGGGCGTAGGTTTTCGGGGAAGACGCATCCCGTGGTAAAAAGCCTCAAGCGAGGAAGTGCCCGAGGCTCCAGATGGTGGGCCCCAAGCAGCCAAGGAATCTGGCCGCGTGGGCCACCCCCTTTTGGGCCTCGTGGCTCTTCCATCTTCGATCTTTTGCCCACTGTTGTTCTCACGATGAAAAACCGACTGTGCAATTTTCCTTTTTCCATTTGGGTCTCTGATGCACACGGTGGGTGTGTTGTTGGGAGACCCCAAGAGGAAGGTATGAAGTAGTGCAGAAGCAAGTTTTCCCTCAGTTGTGAAACCAAGGTTATCGAACCAGTAGGAAATAATGAATTCCCCCGAGGTGTCAACGGCGCCAGAAAAGTCTGCGGCGTAGGTGACGTGGAACCTGCACACAACACAATCAAGATACTTTGCCCCAACTTAACGGTGAGGTTGTCAATCTCACCGGCTTGCTGTAACAAAGGATTAAACGTATGTGTGGAAGAAAGATGTTTGTTTGCAGAAAGTAACAGGTTTGCAGTTTGTGGTTTATCAGATTAAAAAGAAGGACCGGGGTCCACAGTTCACTAGTGGTGTCTCTCCATAAATAATAATAACATTCATGCGGGTAAACAAATTACAGCTGGGCAATTGATAGAATAATGATGAGCAAACCAATGCATATACCAATGTTATGATGTCTAGTGTGAGATTCATTCGGGCATTACAACAATATACATAGACCGTTCCAACCGCATCTATGACTAATAATCCACCTTCCGGTTAGCGTCCGCACCCCTTTCAGTATTAAGTTGCATGCAACAGATTATCGCCTTAAGCACTGTGTGTAAAGTAAGTAAGTAACATCATCCTTAGACAAAGTACTACTGTTTTATCCCTAGTAGCAACAGTACATCTACAACCTTAGAGCTAGCTGTCACCACCCCAGATTTAATAGAGACATGAACCTACTATCGAGCATAAATACCCCCTCTTGGAGTCACAAGCATCTACTTGGCCAGAGCATACACAAGTAACGGAGAGCATGCAAGATCATTAAATAACACACACATGATATATTATGAAGCAATAACTTTAGTACTCAATATTCATCGGATCCCAGCAAACACAACATGAAGTATTACATAACGGTGATCTTGATCATGATAGGCAGCTCACAAGATCTAAACATGATAGCACAAGAGGAGAAGACAACCATCTAGCTACTGCTATGGACCCGTAGTCCAAGGGTAGACTACTCACGCATCAGTCCGGAGGCGGTCATGGCGACGTAGAGGCCTCCGGTGACGATTCCCCCTCCCGGCAGGGTGCCGGGGAGGAGTTCTGATCTCTCCCGAATTGGTGTTGACGATGGCGGCGGCTCGGGACCCATGGAGGAAAATATGAACACCGTGCTAGGGTTTTTGGTCGAAGGGGTATTTGTAGGCGAAAGGGCAAAGGCGGTGGAGGCGCGGCCAGGAGGGCTCCCGCGCCTGGGGGTGGTGTGGGCCCCTCGGGCTCCGTCTTCGACTCCTCTTCGGTGCTCTGGAACGTTCCCAAATAAAAAATGACTTCTAAAAAGAAATCGTCCAATTCCGAGAATATTTCCTTAAGTACTTTTCTGAAACCAAAAACAGCAGAAAACAGGGAACTGGCACTGTGGCATCTTGTTAATAGGTTAGTCCCAGAAAATGCATAAAACTATATAAAATGCATATAAAACATGTAATAACTTGGTATAATATAGCATGGAACATAAGAAATTATAGATACGTTGGAGACGTATCAGTCTCTTTAGCTCCTGAAACAATAAAAACAAGAAAAAGGAGGTTTTCTGCCTCCTCGATAGTAAATATAAAAAATGGGGACTTTGTATGAAAGTCCCCTAAATCATCTAAAACATGTAAAAACATTGATATAACAGTGCCAATAACATTCTAATATGATAATATAAGTTGTATAAATGATGATATTAAATGCATGTATCAACTCCCCCAAGCTTAAACCTTTACTCGTCCTCGAGTAAGTAAGGACATAGATCATTACATGCATCAATGGACTTATGGTTGATAAATAAATACGGGCATTGTATCATCATGATGTTCAGTTGTAAAGCAAGATAAATGGACTAATACCCATACACATGAGGGCAATATAAGTTGAAGCTCTAGCAATCACCCCTTACTTTTGAACATAGATAACCATTGTATGTTGGACAATTGAACTAAACTCTTATTCATACTCTTTTACCAATGCATTTGCTCTTATTTGAAAGCATTATACTTTTTTATGCATTGCTGAAATTTAAAGGCAAGATAAACACTCGTGGAATAAATAGTTAAAAGAAGACAAATGAAAAGATAAATATGATATTGCTTATTGATGTACACGGTGGTGATGAGTTGGAAAACCCCAAGAGGAAGGTGTGAAGTAGTGCAGCAGCAAATTTCCCTCAGTTGTGAAACCAAGGTTATCAATCCAGTAGGAGATGAAGAACACGTCTGAAGGTTGTTGGTGGCTGACTTGGGCACGGCGCCACACCGGTGTCAGCAACAAACGTGGAACTTGCACAACACAATCAAGAAACATTGCCCCAACTCAACAGTGAGGTTGTCAATCTCACCGGCTTGCTGTAACAAAGAGATTAACCGTATGGTGTGGAGAATGATGTTTGTTTGCAGAGAATGAAAGTAACAGTTTGCAGTTGGTTGTATTATCAGTTTAAAGAAAAGGACCGGGGTCCACAGTTCACTAGTGGTGTCTCTCCATAATAATAATAATAGCATACATGCGGGTAAACAAATTACAGCTGGGCAATTGATTGAAATAAAGAGCTGCATAATGATGCATATACTAATGACATGATGTCTAGTGTGAGATTCATTTGGGCATTACAACAATATACATATACCGTTCCAACCGCATCTATGACTAATAATCCACCTTCCGGTTAGCGTCCGCACCCCTTTCAGTATTAAGTTGCAAGCAACAGATTATTGCATTAAGCAAAGTGTGTAAAGTAAGTAAGTAACATCATCCTTATATAAAGTACTATTGTTTTATCCCTAGTAGCAACAGTACATCTACAACCTTAGAGCTTTCTGTCACTGCCCCAGATTAAATAGAGACATGAACCCACTATCGAGCATAAATACCCCCTCTTGGAGTCACAAGCATTTACTTGGCCAGAGCAACTACTACCAACGGAGAGCATGCAAGATCATAAACAACACACAACATGATATATTATGAAACAATGACAAAGTATTCAATATTCATCGGATCCCAGCAAACACAACACATAGCATTACATAAAGATGATCTTGATCATGATAGGCAGCTCACAAGATCTAAACATGATGGCACAAAAGGAGAAGACAACCATCTAGCTACTGCTATGGACCCGTAGTCCAAGGATGAACTACTCACGCATCAGTCCGGAGGCGGGCATGGTGATGTAGAGCCCTCCGGTGATGATTCCCCTCTCCGGCAGGGTGCCGGGAGCAGGTTCTGAACCCTCCCGAACTAGGGTTGACGACGGCGGCGGCTCCGTGAGGAAAAGTGGAAAAGTGTTCGGGCCGTTTGCCTTAGGTTTTCGGGGGGGGGGGGGATTAAATAGGCGAATGCGGTGGAGCCCCGAGGGCCCCACCTCAGGTCTTGGCGCGGCCAGAGGGCCTGCCGCGCCACCCCTTGAGGTGGGCGCCTCGGTGCCCGTCTCCTTTTCCCCCTCGGACTTCTGGAACGTGTCTGGAATTCTAAGATCTTCGGTATAAAAATTGTCCAATTCCGAGAATATTTCCTTAAGTGGATTTCTGAAACCAAAAACAGCAGAAAACAGGGAACTGGCACTGTGGCATCTTGTCAATAGGTTAGTTCCAGAAAATGCATAAAACAATATAAAATGTGTATAAAACATGTAGGCAATTGGTATAATATAAGCATGGAACATAAGAAATTATAGATACGTTTGAGACGTATCAAGCATCCCCAAGCTTAGTTCTACTCGTCCTCGAGTAGGTAGAACGATAACAAATAATTTCTGGAGTGACAAGCTTTCACACAATCTTGATCAAATAATAATGTAATGCATGTAAGTTGAGATCAAATGAATAAAAGCTGTAGTTTATATTGATATTAAATGAGTAATGAATAAACAAGTAGGCATAACAAAGCAAAACTTTCAATGAATCAGTAATAGAGAACAATCAACCGTGCAAAGTAGATATTAAAGATGATTTAAGCTTCAAGCACAACAATATAATCATCTAATGAATCAAACCATCATGACAACTTTGTGAAAGGATCAAGTCAAGTAATATCAATATGCACATAGAAGATCATTTCTCTATTTGTTCACACAAAAACAAGCAAGTGTTCAGCGTTGGTTCCTGGCACCAGGATGTTGTGGCTAAGAGAATGTTAATGGGGGTTTGGAAGGCCAACGGAAGAAAGTCTCACAAAGCTGAGAGTGATCATTAGACAAGAGGAAGTCTTATAATCGAAGCTATGCAAGGAGTAGTGATTGCCACACAACGGATGCACATAGAGCTATAAGTGTATGAAAGCTCTCCAATGGAACTAGTGAGGGTGCATCTAACTTGCCTTCTCATGAAGACCTAGAGCACTTTTGAGGAGGCTCATCATTGGAATATACAAGCCAAGTTCTATAGTGTAAAGTTCCCCACGTAGTTATGCAAGTAAAACATGAAAACTCTCTCATATGGAGTATAAGTGCTAAACATGAGCACAAATGATGACTATGAATAATATGGGTGCTATAACATGAGCACAAGTGTGGATAAAGAGTAGTAATGTTGCCCCCTTTTTTATTCTTTCTTTCTTTTTTTTCTCTTTTTTCTATTTTTTTTGTATTTTTCTGTTTCTCTTTTCGATGGCCTACATGGCTCTTTTCACTTTAAGGGGCAAACATGCTAATATGATAATATGACAACACACTTTTTGGTACAAATATCTCATGATGAATAAAACATAATGTATGAAACTGTGCATCTGCCAGTGTAGCAGGATATGCAATGATCTAGCGTAACATGGGTAAAACCACACATCAGCTGTAAAGAATCATGCAAAGCAATATATATATGATGAATGACAACAAGTCATGTAATGTAAGATGAAAGTTGCATGGCAATATATCTTGGAACAGCTATGGAAATGCTGTAGTAGGTAGGTATGGTGGCTGTTTTGAGGAAGATATTTGGCTTATGTGTAGGAGAACATGATGAAGATCTCCCACGAGTTTTGGATGTACCCGCGAAGTATGCACCAACTCTCAATGTGAGAAAGGGAAATGCAAAGTACCGAAGAGGCTAGCAAATATGGAGATGGAAGTGCCATGAAAACCGCAGCTTTAGAACTCACAAGAAAAAGGATTCCAAATAGAAATATGATCTTACAAGGCATAATGAAAATCACTCCACGAGTGACTGTGGCAAATGAACAAGTCACTGTTGGGACCCTGACCGTAGCGCATAACACAAAGTCATTACGGTTGCTTTTAACATTAGGAGTCATATTTCATTACGCTATCAACTTGAAATTTAAGTGTGGCACAGCTTCAAGTTTTCTAGACCAACCATTAATCATTCCACCTTACTAAACCATCATGTTTACCATTAAGCATATTAATATCTCAAAACAACATCAATGATTCAAGTGACACAATTTAATGATCTACAAGATTATGTATCATTTAGATATACCATCTACCACATTTAACATTTTCTGTTCTTAACCAAACACCAATCAACTTATTTGAAACATAAACTCTCCAAGTATTTAACAATGAAGCAAGAGAGTATAACATATGAGAACTAACAGCTCTGAATAAGAGATGCATGAAAAACAAGAGCTGAAAGTATTGCAGTAGCTATAGAAGAATACTCAACAAGTATAAGCGAAGAATATGAGTATTCAATTGAAAAAGCGAAGCGTGTCTCTCTCACACACAAGAATGCTAGGATCCATTTTATTCAGAAAACAAAAATAACAGAAGCAAAAACAAAAACAAACAGACGCTCCAAGTAAAGCACATAAGATGTGGCCGAATTAAAATATAGTTTCACTAGAGATAACCTGATAAGTTGTTGATGAAGAAGGGGATGCCTTGGGCATCCCCAAGCTTTGACGCTTGAGTCTTGTTGAAATATTCTTGGGTGACCCACGGGGGCATCCCCAAGCTTAGGCTCTTTCATCTTCTAGATCACATCATATCATCCTCTCTCTTGATCCTTGAAAACTTCCTCCACACCAAACTCAAAGTAGACTTCATTAGAGGGTTAGTGCATAATCAAAAATTCTCATATTCTGCATGGAGACATCGTAAAGGGAGATATTTCGGCGAAGGACAACCAATATATATTATCACTACTTTCACTTGCAGGAGTACATCTTGGATCTGTCAATTATGTTATGGTCGGAGTCCCACTCATGGTGATTTTGTTGAAATGGAAGAAGCTGTTCCTTTCCCCGAGAAACTTCACTACTTATTCTTTCTCGAAACCACTGAAGTTTTTTTCAAACCTGAGAGTTTCTAAAGCGAACTCCGGCCCGTAGGCAATTATAGAATCCTGAACTTCATTCTCGGAATCGGAGATTTTGTTTTGGTATAAGATCTAGCTCCGCCCTACGCCTTACACTCCATCGGAGGATGTGCTAATTTGAGCCGACCTAAACGAGACCCCCTGACTCATTTCAAAGAAGAACTTGTAGCGGGACGGTATCCTTTAAGCAGTCCCAATCGTTATTTTTTTCCATGTTCGTGCTGCTAGTTTCTTTCAGCTTAATGAGCGGTGGAGTGACTATTTTAAGGTAGTCTTTGATGCTGCATATTAGATAATATTTTCACTCGGGAAATGCTTGTTATCAGGTTTCTTTATCACAAACTAGCCGCACAACAATGGCTAAGGAAAGAAGTCAAGAGTATGCTATGTGGAACTTCATCCTTGATTTCGATCATCCGAAACGACATAGGCAATCCGGAACTCTAAAGTCGGACCTGTCTAAAAAAAAATATGAGGATAGAATTTCTTATCATGGTACTGGACATTAGCTATGGCTACTGGAATTTTATGGAACAAAAAGATGCATCCAAATACAGCAAAAGAACCAATGCAAAATAAATGGCAGAATCTGTCAAAAACAGAACAGTCTGTAAAGATGAATTTTTGAGGATTACGCACAAAAAATCCCAGGTCATTTTCATTTTTCTGTGAATTCTTACGAATTTAACGGTGGACAGCAGAAAACTGTTCCTGCGCAGGAATCCAAATCTAATATCAACTTTCTACTAGAGGCTTAACTTGGCACAACAATGCAATAAAATAAAGATACAAAGGAATTGCTACAGGTAGGCATGTTCCTTGACTCAATAAAATAAAATAACAGGAATAAAAATTGGGTTGTCTCCCATAAGCGCTTTTCTTTGACGCCTTTCAGCTAGGCACAGAACGCAAAACTCAAGTATTTCCAAGAGAAGAAGCATCAACATTGTAGCTCATACGAAATAATAGAATCAAAAGGTAACTTCATTTTCTTCCTAGGGAAGTGTTCCATACCTTTCTTAAGTGGGAATTGGTACCTTATATTTCCTTCTTTCATAGCAATAATAGCACCAACCGTGCGAAGGAAAGGTCTTCCCAAAACAATAGGACAAGAGGGATTGCAATCAATGTCCAAGAAAATAAAATCAACGGGGACCAGGTTATTGTTAACCATAATAAGAACATCATTAACTCTCCCCAAAGGTTTCTTCAAAGCATTGTCAGCAAGAAAAACATCCAAATAGCAATGTTCCAAAGCTGGCAAGTCAAACATATCATAAAGTTTCTTAGGCATAACAGAAATACTTGCACCAAGGTCACACAAAGCATTGCAATAAAATTCATTCACTTTTATTTTAATGATGGGCTCCCAACCATCTTCTAACTTCTTAGGGATAGAAGTTTCAAATTTTAATTTCTCTTCCCTAGCTTTAATGAGAACATTTGTAATATGTGTAGTAAAAGCAAGATTTATAGTGCTAGCATTAGGACTTGTGGCTAACTTTTGCAAGAACTTAATAACTTCAGAGATATTACAATTATCAAAATCAAAATTATTATCATCAAAGCAAACCGAACCACTTTCTCCCATGTTCTTAAAAATTTCAGCACTTTTATCAAGACTAGTTTTAGCAGTTTTAGGCAATTTTAACTTTTTGGAAGTAGTAGAAGAAACATTGCCAACACCAATTATGTTACCATTAATAGTAGGAGGTTTACTAGCATGTGGGATAACATTATTTTCAGTAGTAGTAATGGTGCAAACTCTAACCATATCATGAACTTTAGCTAATTCTTACTCTCTTTCCCATCTAGCACGTAATTCAGCCATCATCCTAACATTTTCATTAATTCGAATTTGGATGGCATTTATTTTAGCAAAGGTCTTACTCTCATTAGTATCATTAGGCATGACTTTTGATTTTAAAAGATCAACATCAATAACAAGACTATCAACTTTCGAGGCAAGAATATCAATTTTCCCAAGCTTTTCCTCAACAGTTTTATTAAAGATAGTTTGTGTAGTGATAAAATCCTTAAGCATGGTTTCAAGTTCAGATGAGGTATTCCTATTATTTCTATAAGAATTACCATAGGAATTACCATAACCACCACTATTATTAGAAGGATAAGGCTTGTAGTTACTATTACCATAATTGTTCCTATAGGCATTGTTGTTGAAATTATTATTTTTAATGAAGTTCACGTCAACATGCTCTTCTTGTGCAACTAAAGAAGCTAAGGGAACATTATTAGGATCCATATGGGATTTACCATTAACAAGCATAGACATGATCATATCAATCTTTTCACTCAAAGAGGAGGTTTCTTCAACAGAATTTACCTTCTTACCTTGAGGAGTCCTTTCAGTATGCCACTCAGAATAATTAACCATCATATTGTCCAGAAGTTTTGTTGCAGCCCCCAAAGTGATGGACATAAAAGTACCTCCAGCAGCCGAATCCAATAAGTTTCTTGAAGAAAAATTTAGTCCTGCATAGAAGGTTTGGATGATCATCCAAGCAGTCAGTCCATGAGTTGGGCAATTCTTAACCAGAGGTTTCATTCTTTCCCAAGCTTGAGCAACATATTCATTATCAAATTGCTTAAAGTTCATAATGCTACTCCTTAGGGAAATAATCTTAGCAGGAGGATAGTATTTTCCAATAAAAGCATCTTTGCATTTAATCCAAGAATCAATACTATTCCTAGGCAATGAAAGTAACCATTCTTTAGCTCTTCCTCTCAAGGAGAAAGGGAATAATTTCAATTTTATAATGTCACCATCTATATCCTTATATTTTTGCATTTCACAAAGTTCAACAAAATTATTTAGATGGGCAGCAGCATCATCAGAACTAACACCAGAAAATTGCTCTTTCATGACAAGATTTAACAAAGCAGGTTTAATTTCAAAGAATTCTGCTTTGGAAGCAGGTGGAGCAATAGGTGTGCATATAAAATCATTATTGTTGGTGCTAGTAAAGTCACACAACTTAGTATTCTCAGCAGTAGTCATCTTAGCAATTTAAGGGACAAACCGAAATAAACAAAAATAGAAACCGAAATAATAAAAGACCAAACCGAAATAAAAATAACAATGCAAGTAACTAATTTTTTTGTATTTTTGATATTAAGCAAACAAGACAATAATAAAGTAAATAAAATGCAAGACAAAAACAAAGTAAAGAGATTGGGAAGTGAGAGACTCCCCTTGCAGATGTGCTTCAATCTCCCCGGCAACGGCGCCAGAAATTTTACTTGATGCACACGGTGGTGATGAGTTGGAAAACCTCAAGAGGAAGGTGTGAAGTAGTGCAGCAGCAAATTTCCCTCAGTTGTGAAACCAAGGTTATCAATCCAGTAGGAGATGAAGAACACGTCTGAAGGTTGTTGGTGGCTGACTTGGGCACAGCGCCACACCGGTGTCAGCAACAAACGTGGAACCTGCACAACACAATCAAGAAACTTTGCCCCAACTCGACAGTGAGGTTGTCAATCTCACCGGCTTGCTGTAACAAAGAGATTAACCGTATGGTGTGGAGAATGATGTTTGTTTCCAGAGAATGAAAGTAACAGTTTGCAGTTGGTTGTATTATCAGTTTAAAGAAAAGGACCGGGGTCCACAGTTCACTAGTGGTGTCTCTCCATAATAATAATAATAGCATACATGCGGGTAAACAAATTACAGCTGGGCAATTGATAGAATAAAGAGCTGCATAATGATGCATATACTAATTACATGATGTCTAGTGTGAGATTCATTTGGGCATTACAACAATATACATATACCGTTACAACCGCATCTATGACTAATAATCCACCTTCCGGTTAGCGTCCGCACCCCTTTCAGTATTAAGTTGCAAGCAACAGATTATTGCATTAAGCAAAGTGTGTAAAGTAAGTAAGTAACATCATCCTTATATAAATTACTACTGTTTTATCCCTAGTAGCAATAGTACATCTACAACCTTAGAGCTTTCTGTCGCTGCCCCAGATTAAAGAGAGACATGAACCCACTATCGAGCATAAATACCCCCTCTTGGAGTCACAAGCATTTACTTGGCTAGAGCAACTACTAGCAATGAAGAGCATGCAAGATCATAAACAACACACAACATGATATATTATGAAGCAATGACAAAGTATTCAATATTCATCGGATCCCAGCAAACACAACACATAGCATTACATAAAGATGATCTTGATCATGATAGGCAGCTCACAAGATCTAAACATGATGGCACAAAAGGAGAACACAACCATCTAGCTACTGCTATGGACCCGTAGTCCAAGGATGAACTACTCACGCATCAGTCCGGAGGCGGGCATGGTGATGTAGAGCCCTCCAGTGATGATTCCCCTCTCCGGCAGGGTGCCGGGAGCAGGTTGTGAACCCTCCCGAACTAGGGTTGACGACGGCGGCGGCTCCGTGAGGAAAAGTGGAAAAGTGTTCTGGCCGTTTGCCTTAGGTTTTCGGGGGGATTAAACAGGCGAAGGGGCGAAGGCGGTGGAGCCCCGAGGGCCCCACCTCAGGTCCTGGCGCGGCCAGAGGGCCTGTCGCGCCACCCCTTGAGGTGGGCGCCTCGGTGCCCGTCTCCTTTTCCCCCTCGGACTTCTGGAACGTGTCTGGAATTCTAAGATCTTCGGTATACAAATTGTCCAATTCCGAGAATATTTCCTTAAGTGGATTTCTGAAACCAAAAACAGCAGAAAACAGGGAACTGGCACTGTGGCATCTTGTCAATAGGTTAGTTCCAGAAAATGCATAAAACAATATAAAATGTGTATAAAACATGTAGGCAATTGGTATAATATAAGCATGGAACATAAGAAATTATAGATACGTTTGAGACGTATCACTTATCACCTTGCTTCTCTAGTAACTAGTACAAACTTTAGTCATGGATATTTCAATCATGTTCTTATGCTCAACACAACCTTTGTCTAACACTTTCCATGGCTAACCGAATCCTCGGGTGGCCACCTTTTCATTCACTTTTCAAGAGCATAAGTATTGAAACATCCATGATCCTTGGTTTTGCTCAAAAGATACTAGAGTCTAGCAAGAGTGTTTCATATTTTCATTAACCTTCCTAAATATTTATTCTACAAGACCACATCTTTTCTTTAAAATTTTATTCTACATGTCATATTGACTTATTCTTTTGCTTATTCTTTTGATGAGATAATTCTACAAGTGTCCAACATACTCAAGTTAACTAAGTTCAAGGCAAGATGTGACTGAAACTTCTAAATATACCACGCTCATTTGCATGAGTGTTACCCATAAATCTCCAAAACAAGAGACTCATGAATGACACCATACTATAATATTCATTGATAAACTATAGGGGATACATGATAATGCTCAATGAGCTCACACAAGCCTAAGAGAGATTGATAACTAAATGATAAAAGCAAAACACACCATGACTAGATAGATATGATAAACTAGTAAAAATAAAGACTAGGTTGAACTGTCCCAACCATAGTTGTTTGCCTCCGATTCCTCTTCCGGAAAATCTTCCTTGGACTCTTGCTTCTCAAAATATGCAGCCCACTCTTCTTTCTTCCACTGGAAAGGTTTCCTAGTGGATATGGAGATAGGTGGATCATTACACCTTAGAGTGGCAGCTTCAGCGATCTTCTTAAAACGTGCCTCCCATTCACCGTTCTGGCACTCCATGTCCCACATAAGACATTGAATCCTCTCTGACTTCCACACTACGTCCTTGTGACTTTCTTCTAATTCATCAAGCCTCTTCTCATATTCTTCAACTTTCTTCTCCAGGCTTGCTAGCTTCTCTTCCATCGTGATGGTGGTCTTGGGAGCCTTCACCTCCTCCACGAGCAGCACTCCCTCCTTGAAGCACAAGGTCTTCATGGGTGCCATCACGGAGTCGAGCTAGTGGTTCACAATGCCTCCCTTGGTGGAGCTCTCTCCCTCTTGGTTGGATCTGGGGCTTCACATGGCTAAACCCTGACAGACATAAACAACTAAAACAAAGATCGCTCGAGAATGCTCGGTGCGAGATTAGATCGGGGAGGGGGGTATATATTGACGGTTTTTAGGTCAAGACGAAGCGTAGGAGTCCAAAACGAGACGAAGCGGGACTCCGAGGAGCAAAAGGAGTGGGCCCACGCGGCCAAAGCATCTAGCCGCGTGGGGCCCCCTCTTTCCTCCCTCGGGGCTTCGTTCCTTCCAAGTTTCTTGTCCTACACGTTAATTTCCATAAAAAATGATCTCCGTAAAATATTATGCAATTTCGAGAAACTTTCCAACACAAGAGTTACCAATTATTGATTTTGGGTTTCCAAAACTGCAGAGTTTCTCTCTATTACCTCCTCCGGTGTCTTTAGGTCCATTTCTTCCACCATTCCGATGAAGCTTTGTCCTGCAATACAATGTTTAAGGCGTTGTCCATTGACTACATGAGGTTTACCTTTCATATCACCGTGAAGACGAATGGCTCCTGAACGGTATACCTCATGTATTACTAATGGTCCCTGCCATTTTGAAGCTAAATTCCCTGTAGAAAACTTGAAACGAGAATTGTATAATAGAACTTAATCACCCACTTTGAATTCTTTCTTCTTAATTTTCTTATCATGCCAAATGTTAACTTTCTCTCTAAATAACCTAGCACTTTCATAAGCTTCATTCCTCCATTCATCAAGCAAGTTTAAATCAAGAATTCTTTCTCTCCAGCAATTTTTAAATCAAAGTTAAGTTGTTCCAGCAATTTTTAAATCAAAGTTAAGATGTTCTAATTCAACAGGTAAATGACAAGCTTTTCCATAAACCATTCTATATGGAGACATTCCCATAGGATTTTTATAAGCAGTTCTATAAGCCCATAATGCATCATTAATCTTAAGTGGCCAATCAGACCTAGACCTATTAACTGTCTTCTCCAATATGAGTTTAATTTCTCTATTACTTAATTCAACTTGTCCGCTTGTTCGAGGATGATAAGGAGATGCAACTCTATGATTAACATCATATTTTGCTAATGTTGTCCTAAGAATACCATGCATGAAATGAGAACCACCATCAGTAATTAAAAACCTTGGAACACCAAACCTAGGGAAAATGATGTCCTTCAGGATCTTCATAGTTGTGGCATGATCTTCACTTTTGGTTGGAATTGCTTCTTAAGCCCATAATGCATCATTAATCTTAAGTGGCCAATCAGACCTAGACCTATTAACTGTCTTCTCCAATATGAGTTGCCTATTACTTAATTCAACTTGTCCACTTGTTTGAGATGATAAGGAGATGCAACTCTATGATTAACATCATGTTTTGCTAATGTTTTCCTAAGAATACCATGCATGAAATGAGAACCACCATCAGTAATTAAAAACCTTGGAACACCAAACCTAAGGAAAATGATGTCCTTCAGCATCTTCATAGATGTGGCATGATCTGCACTTTTGGTTGGAATTGCTTCCACCCACTTTGTCACATAATCCACTGCAACCAAAATGTGACTATGCTTTGTCTTTGAGGCTGGGAAAGGTCCCATAAAGTCAAAACCCCACACATCAAAAGGCTCAAGTGGTAAAGAATAATTCATAGGCATTTCATTTCTCCTACCAATATTTCCTACTCTTTGACATTTATCACAAGATTTAACATATTCAGCACAATCCTTAAATAAAGTAGGCCAATAAAAACCAGATTGTAATACCTTTGCTCTTGTGCGATCTCCTGCATGATGCCCTCCATAAGGACTATCATGACAGTCTTTTATAATAGCATGTTGTTCATGCTCAGGTACACAACGTCTAATAATACCATCTACACTCTTCTTACAAAGGAATGGATCATCCCAAAAATAATGTCTAAGATCATAAAAGAATTTCTTTCTTTGTTGAAGAGTAAAGTGTGGTGGCAAAACTTTGCCAACAATAAAATTTGCATAATTAGCAAACCATGGAGATGCAACTTTAGCCATAAAAACATTAATGTTTGCAAGTTGTTCATTAGCAAAACTATCATTAATAGGAATAGGATCATCGGGTATGTTTTCCATTCTAGAAAGATGATCAGCTACTGGATTATCTTCCCCTTTCCTATCAACAATATGTAAATCAAATTCTTGCAACAAGAGTACACATCTTATTAATCTAGGCTTAGCATCTTTTTTATTCATTAGGTATTTAATAGCAGAGTGATCAGAATGCACAATGACTTTTGAATCAAGAATATAAGGTCTAAACTTATCACATGCAAATATCACTGCTAAAAATTCTTTCTCAGTTGTGGCATAGTTTCTTTGGGCACCATCAAGTGTCTTACTAGCATAATAAATAACACTAAGTTTCTTATCAACTCTTTGCCCCAAAACAGCCCCAACTGCATAATCACTAGCATCACACATAATTTCAAAAGGCAAATTCCAATCAGGAGGTTGAATAATAGGAGCACTTATTCAAGCATTCTTCAAAATATTAAAGTACTCAATACAATCATCATTAAAAGAGAAAGGAACATCCTTTTGCAAAAGATTGGTTAGAGGCTTTGATATTTTGGAGAAATCTTTAATAAAACTACGATAAAAACCTGCATGCCCAAGAAAGCTTCTTATACCTTTGATATCCCTTGGATATGTTAGCCTCTCAATAGCTTCTATCTTTGCTGGATCAACTTCAATTCCTCTTCCAGAAATACGATGTCGAAGAACAATACCTTCATTAACCATAAAGTGACACTTTTCCCAATTAAGGACTAGGTTTTGATCTTCACATCTCTGCAAAACTTTGTTAAGGTTGAACAAGCAATTATCGAATGAAGTACCATACACAGAAAAATCATCCATAAATACTTCCATTATCTTCTCAATATAATCAGCAAATATAGCATTCATGCATGTTTGAAAAGTAGCAGGAGCATTACACAAACCGAATGGCATTCTCCTATAAGCAAATGTACCGTATGGGCAAGTAAAAGTGGTCTTTTCTTGATCATCTTTGTGAACAGGAATTTGTGAGAAACCTGAATAACCATCTAAATAACAAAAGTGAGAGTCTTTAGATAACCTTTCTAACATTTGATCAATAAATGGCAATGGATAATGATCTTTACGAGTTTCTTTATTTAACTTCCTGAAATCAATACACATCCTATAACCAACAACAGTATGTTGAGCCACAAGTTCATCTTCATCATTTGGAACAACAGTCATTCCACCCTTTTTAGGAACACAATGAACAGGACTAACCCACTTACTATCAGCTATGGGATAAATAATACCAGCTTCAATAAATCTTATTACCTCTTTCCTTACCACTTCTTTCATTTTTGGGTGAAAACGGCGTTGAAAATCAACAACATGCTTTGCACCTTCTTCCAAATTAATTTTATGCATACATAGAGCTGGGCTTATACCTTTTAGATCATCAAGAGAATATCCAATGGCTGCTCGGTGAGCTTTCAATACATCAAGTAATTTCTCTTCCTCTTCAGCTGAAAGTTTAGCACTAATAATAACAGGATATATGCTCTTCTCATCCAAGTATGCATATTTAAGATTTTCAGGCAAAGGTTTTAACTCAAAACTAGGATCCCCTTTAGGTGGTGGTAACACTCCTAAATTATCAGGTGGGATATGCAATTGTAATTGTGGTGGTTGTTTCCATAATATTTGTTCTAAAGCATCCTTTTCTTCATCATTAAATGGTTCATCTTGATTAAGCATATAATGTTCTACAACATCAGTTGAAGCTACAGCTATATGAGCAAGAGTTTCAATAATATCTTTAGCAAACGGTTCTTTCTTTAAAGGTTTATCAACAAATTTAGAAAAGTTGAACTCAAGTCTTTCTCCAGCACACTTAATAAACACTTTCTCTTTAACCAAATTAATTTCAGCACCAACAATATGTAAGAAAGGTCTACCAAAAATAATAGGACAAAATGAGTCTTGAGGACAATCAAGCACAATAAAATCAGCAGGATATTTAATCTTCCCAACAAGTACTTCAACATCTCTAACAATTACATGAGGACTAATATAATCTTTATTGGCAAGTTGAATTGTCATACCTATCTCTTCCAGAACAATAGGATCAATGTCAGGCTTGATTTCAAGATAAAGAGAGTATGGAATGACACTAATACTTGATCCAATATCACATAATCCATGATAGCACGAAGTCCCAATAGCACATGATATAACAGGCTTACCAACCTTGGCCGAATTGCCTTTAGTGACCTTAGTAGCATCTTCACATAAATAAACATCCACATGATCTTCTTCGTTCAGTTGTTTGATAACAGAAATTTGACTCTCAACTTCCACCTGTTCATAAGACTCAGAACATTTTATGTTACTCTTGTTAGTAACAACAATAAGCAAGTTCTCCTTAATTTTATTTGGATAAGGAGGTGTTTCAACATACTCCTCAATCGTCACAGATGACACCGGTTCTACCTGTTTAATAACTTTAGGAACAATAATAGATTGTTTAACAGGCTCAACATATACTTCATAACCAGTTTTAGGAACACCCATATGCTTAGCAAAACCTTTAGATATTTCTACCATAATATAAGGGTCAAGACCAAAATTATCACTCAAATTTTTAAATAAAGTAGAAGTAGAGAAGTTCTCTACACACGAATATCCATAGTCTAAATAGGGTTCATTACCTTTATCAAGATCACAATTACCAGTGTTCTCAGCAATAGTCTCCAATAAATTCCATGCTTCTTCTTCAGTATTGTTAGTAAAACTTCCACTAGACGAATTATCCAGAGTTTCCTTTAACTTCGTAGGCAGCCTCACATAAAAGTTTATCAGAATAATTTTCCTTGTAAGATCATGACAAGGATTCTTGCGAAGGAGCTCCTTTAATCTCCCCCAAACTTGAGTAATACTCTCTCCCAGATGTGGCCAGAAATTAAATATATAGCAGCGGTTATCATAAGCTTCTTTAGGAGTAAAATATTTAAGAAAGAAAACCTTCCTCATCACATTCCAATCTTCTTTGACTTCTTCATCCAAAGACCTGTACCAAATAAGAGCATTACCAGATAAAGACAAATATAACAGCTTCCTTTTTACCTGTTCATCAGAAATATCAGTGAGCCTAAATAACCCACATATGTCTTCAATGTGTTTTCGTGCAGACCTTTTCTCCATCCCTCTAAAAATGGATTCTTCATAACTCTCTTAACATGACCAACAGGAATTTTATATCCCACTCTAGGTATCTCAGGCACAGTAGTTTCCACCACTTTTGGAGTGGCATAAGCACTTTCATATAAAGCAAGTTGCAAATCATGACGGTTCATAAAAGCCATAGTAACAATAAGATAACAGCAGCAGATAAAATTCAGCTTGCAAACTTCCTTACCAAACTTCTTACCAATAGCACAACGCTCCCCGGCAACGGCGCCAGGAAAGTATCTTGATGGCTCCCAAGTGCAGGAGATCAATTGTAGTACCTTTCGAATAGAAAAGGTTGTCGAACCCACGAGGAGCTGAAGGTATTGGTTAGTAAGAATGATAAATAAAATAATTAAAGATGCAAAGTGTTTATGGGATTTTTGGTTGTATGGTTGCAATAAGAGTAAAAGTGCAGAAAGTAAATAGTAACAATTGAAAGCTCTCAATGAGAGAAAAGCCCAATCCTCTATGTGGCAAGAGGACAAGCTCAGGTGATGTGTGTCTTATATTAGGAAAACGTTCCCGAGGGCGGCATGGATATAGCTAGGCATATAGATTTATTAAACAACACGTTGAATATCTTGTCAAGTTTTAATCTTATTTAGGACGGAGCCACAACTTAGGTAAAGCCAAATAAATAAACTAAACCCTCTTATGATGGATCTTGTGGCCAAGCAAATGACTACACAAGACTTATTAAGACATAATGTCCCACCATAGCATTACACTATAAGGTCCCCGATATTAATACCCCATAATAATAACTTCATGACTCATTCTCAGGTTTTTGTCGTCCCAAGTCTTCCTCATTACATTATACTACGGTGTTCTCCTATGAGCCCATATAGGTGAAGTGTTATGCAGTCGACGTTCGCACAACACCATCATAGAATCACATAAAAAGATAAACACTAGACAAAATATCAACATATGTCATATATAAATCATTGCAAATTCATCCTATGCCCCCACGAACATACGGGAACTACTCACAACGTGCAAACATTATCATATTCAGTGGCATAAGTGGTACAACACAATCTGAAAATATAACTTCACCTCCAAATAATGACAAGTGCTCAATCACAAACATGAATAACAGCACAAAACATGTATCAAGGGTATAGCAACTCTCAAACTACGAGAGGAACGGAGTGGATCACGGAGATGATGATGGAGATGGTGCTGGTCTTGGTGATGGTGATGATGTAGAGGCCTCCTCCCACGCCAAGGAGGAGAGGTGATGACGGTGACGATGATTTCCCCCTTCTCCGGAGCTCCGGATCAGCAGGATCTGACCCCCTCGGAGGGAATCAGGAGTTTCGCCGCCGCTGCGGTCTCAGATGATCTCGGGAAAATTAGGGCGTAGGTTTTCGGGGAAGACGCATCCCGTGATAAAAAGCCCCAAGCGAGGAAGTGCCCGAGGCTCCAGATGGTGGGCCCCACGCGGCCAAGGAATCTGGCCGCGTGGGCCACCCCCTTTTGGGCCTCGTGGCTCTTCCCTCTTCGATCTTTTGCCCACTGTTGTTCTCTCGATGAAAAACAGATTGTGCAATTTCCCTTTTTCCATTTGGGTCTCTGTAGCTCCTGAAACAATAAAAACAAGAAAAAGGAGGTTTTCTGCCTCCCAGATATTAAATACCAAAAATGGGGACTTTGTCTGAAAGTCCCCTAAATCATCTAAACCATGTAAAACATTGATATAACAGTGCCAATAACATTCTAATATGATAATATTAGTTGTATAAATGATGATATAAAATGCACGTATCAAACGCCCTCCTGCAAAGCCCAAGTTAACACGGGCGCGCCACTATGTCTCTATGACGGGCGGGCCAGCCCTGTCAGAAGCATGTCCGCCCTCATGTTCGGCACCCTCGAGAGGGCCTCCAAATTTGGAGGCCTCTTCTGGGTGTCGGACATGTTTTTGCTCGGGGCGAGACATTGGGGGTGCTGCTGGTGGTGTTTTTTGGTGTCCGGACCCCAATGGGCTTTGGTGGGTGGTTTGGAGGGTACCGGTGGAGATGCTCTTAACAGCATCTCGACCGGGGGGCCTCTAAAGGACCCCCCAAAGGCCCTTTGGGGGGACGGACACGAAAAACCGCCACCAGCGGCACCCCCCAAAGCCTCGCCCCGTGCGATTTTGTGTCTGGAACCCCCAATTCGGAGGCCCTCCTGGGGGTGCCGGACATCGCCTCGGCCATGGCCCTGACAGCGCTGGCCCACCCGTCATACACACGACGCGCCCGTCCCGTGTTAACGAAAGCTGTGTAGGAGGCCATTGCGCCGCGTTTAATGTCGAGGCGACGAGACGGCGCCACGCCTGTCATCACGTGTCGCAATAACGCAGAGCGGGCGCAGACCGAAGCGGCGCGTCGCAATAACGCCGCGTCGCTTCCAATGGCGCAGACGGAAGCGACGCGTGCTGGAGTTGCAGCGCCTGGCCGTGGCGGCGCCCTGCAGACGCTTCGTCGGCCTCAATGCGCGGCCAGGCGAAACGGTGGCCGCTTTAATGCAGGCCACCCAACCCCGCTCCTCCTGCCGCCTTTAAAACCCGACGCAGCGCAGCCCTCCTCTCCTCACACCAACACTTCTCCCTCTCTCTCCCTCTCCCCAAAGAACAGAGGCCACCATGGTGGGTAGCCCCGGCGAGCAGCAACGCCACGAGCAGCTGGAGGAACTCCGGCGTACGAGGAGGCGGAGATAGCCAAGACGTTCCAGTGAGGCATGTGGCGCGATGAGGCCGACAACGGGCCTCCCTACGTGCTCTCGCTGGAGACCGCGCGGCTAAGCAGCCGTCACCAGCTGCCGGCGGCCGACGACGCCACCCTTCCGGACGGGTGGGTGAGGAGCGCCGCCAACATTCCGGTGGCGCCGCGGCTCAGCGGGCAGGACCGCGTCGAGTTCGTCAACCGCAAGTGGACGGAGATGCCGTACGAGCAAAAACTCGACCCCAAGTACTCCATCTCGGTGCCCTACTGGCACGCCGTGGTGAACAAGGAGTACGAGGCGTTGTACAGAACCGTAGGAAATGGGATCAACAAGTTGTGATTAAGCTAGTTGAGGGTGTCAAGAAATACGGTGATGATCGATGGCCAGAAGGGAAGCGTCGTTACTTTTTTCCATCATTCCGAGAACCAGAACTATTCCGAAAACCAAAACAGCTCCGGGTATATATGACAGTCTACTAAAAAAATTAGTGGTTATTGGTAGATAAATCTCGTTTTG
Source organism: Poa annua (assembly GCA_026929855.1). Lineage (NCBI taxonomy): Eukaryota > Viridiplantae > Streptophyta > Magnoliopsida > Poales > Poaceae > Poa > Poa annua. Next base: position 38,149,824 of record CM049438.1, read on the forward strand.
TTTGTTAAATCTCGTTTAGATTTGAAATTGTAAGTTTGTTAAATCTTGTTTGAATGAAGTTTGAATAAATGAAAACTACAAATACGTGCCCGCAAGGTGTTCAACAGTTTGCAGCCGTTTGAGGGGTGGGCCTTTGGGAAGTGCCGCTGTGGGCGGCCTCCAAATGTTGCCCAGACACATGTCCGGCACCCCAAAGTAGACCCAATTATGGGGTGCCGGACACCGATTTAGAGGCCCCGGTGGAGATGCTCTAAGGCCCCCCGATTAGAAGCCCGGTACGTTTTTCAGGCCGGTAATTTCCCACCCGCCTTCTACGTGAAAATATACGGACATGGGGACGTCTGTTTTTCTACGCGACAGCTTACGGAGCCAAACCGGCGAACCAAGCGGGGCCTAAGACAAATCTTCTTCTTTGTCTCCTGCTTCATCGGGAGGATTTGTTCCTGACGGTCAAACATGAGATGGAGCAGTTGGACGCGGCCAATCTCAAGCCATGAAGCGCAATTACAAGTAGCAGGAGCTAGCTGGTTCTATAACTTTTGGGAGCGACTATACATCAGTTGCCTGAGATTTTGTTATGTCTCGGTTGACGTGCATGTAGGTATGCAGCCAGACCGGCAATACGCAGCGGCACATGCACATGCACGCTTGCTCTGCTAGCTAGCTGGCTACGTATCTCTTGACCAATACCGTACATAATTTTTGTTTTTTTTATGTAGCTACAACAAACGACTGTTTCCATTAACACTTAGCCAACTATTGATGTTTTTTCTCATAAATTTAAAGGAACTTTAAAAATGTTACAGAATTGATAGTATTTGAAATAGAAGAACAAGCAAGATGATCAAAGAAAAAACGTTGACCCTGAAAATATCCTAAGTTGCACATTTCGGTGAGAAAAATGTAATTCGAATTGAAACCGGATCGAATTACACATTTTTTGAAAAAATATGCAACTCATATGGAAAATAGGTACACATTGCACATTTCTTCACAAAAGTGCAACTCATATTGAATATATAGGTTGGAGTTGCACATTTTCTAAGAAAAAATTAACTCATATATATAACGAATTTGATTGCACATTTCTGGAGGAAAGTGTAACTAGTATAAGGAGTTGCATTTTTTCAAGAAAAGTGCAACTCTTATCGACAACAGTTTGAGGTTGCACATTTTTTTGAAAAAAGCGCAACTCGTATCGAAAACCAGTTGAAGTTGCACATTTCTTAAGAAAAAGTGCAACTCATATTGAAAATTGGTTGCACTTACACGTTTCATCTAGTTTCACATTTCTTATGAAAAGTGCAACTAATATAAACGCAACTAATATAAAAAATGGATGCAATTGCACGTTTCATGAGAAAAGCATAACTTTTAGCAAACCGGAGTTGCTCGTTATTTTGAGAAAAGTGCAAGTCATATCGAAAACAGGTTGACATTTTATATTTCTTTAAAAAGTTACACATGTACTTCTATGAAAAAACACATTTTCAGAGAAAAGTGCAACACATCGAAAAATGGATTGGAGTTAGACATTTATGAGAGAAAAGTACAACTCGTATTGGAAACGGGTCAAAGTTGTACACTTTTTTAGAGAAAAAATGCAATTTGTATGGAACACAATCGATACTAAATATACGACTTGATTATCAACTGCTAAAATCTCATCTTACTCACAATCATAAACAATGATGAATAATATAGAATACACGAATTAAACACAAATAAGCAAACTGAGATGAGAGTGAACCGAAAAAACACAAAAATAAGAAAGGAAAAAACGCAAAAAGAAGTAGGGAATAAAAGATGTATCCTCTAGTATTAATAAATCCAGTTTTCTACACGTATAGCAAGCATATGGTACTCGATTGGTTCTGGGTGGTGCCTTCAGACAGAAGGTCTCGGGTTCGAAACGCAGCGGCTTGGTTTTATTTTTATTCCCGTCTATACACAAAACAGCTTGCTAAGCACGAATCTTGACGCGTGATCGGACGGTTCTGCACATCGACTGAGACGTAAGAAAATCTCAGCTGCCTGAGGTTTAGCAAATCCGATAACTTTTGGTGTTTCATCAAATTTGTAGGTGATTCTCCAATTATCTTGCTGGTTCTGAATCTGACTACTTCATGAAGAGTTCACGAGAGGTTTGATTCCTTCAATCAGAGGGTATGGTTAACTGCACAAGAAGTTGGCATTTCTTTTCTGGACCTACTCAGAGTTCACTTATAAGGTATGGTTGACTCCTAAACTCTAAAGTTTTTATAAAAACTATATATCTTATTACCCACAAGGTGTGACCAGAGTGTCAAATGAGCCTCATTGATCTCGGGTGTTCCAGGCCAGCGCTAATGTGTTTTTATTGTTAGCACTTGAAATTGGTTCCTTTTCAGCATTATATCTAATACAAAATTGTTTGACCATCTCATACTAGAGATGCAATGTTGGTAAAAATTTGCACGAAGGAATGAAATAATAACTTGAGTTTCTCTAAAGTTTAGATAAATATTGTTAGTTAGTCCACCACATTCTTAATCGAAGCCATGTTTAATATGCTTATAAACAAAATACATTATTGGGCATACTGTTGTATCCGGGCCGAGGACTTTGCTACTTTCATTATACTAGGAAAAACACCGGTGCTTCGCTACGGAAGCCGATGACAAAAGGCGGCGGCGGACGGCGATGAACACGGCGGCCTGAGGGTATAGAGGACGGGGAGGACACGGGAGAGGTCGTACGAGAGCAGGAGCTAACCAGGAGCGCGATGGAGCGCTCGGCGAGGCAAGAGGAGGTCGGGGGCGACCTAATCGAGGTCGAGGGGGCGGCGGCCGGCCCCGAGGAAGGCGACCACGGCGGCGACGATTTCGGCGCGTGTCGGCCGTCCCAGGACGCGTGAGTTGATGGAGATGGAGAGGAGAAGGTGGCGATCCTCCCTGAGGCCTTCGATTTATCGGGGAAGGAGCGTAGCGGCGGCTCGCGTCAGCAACGGCAGGAGCTTCCTCCTCCTCCCCTCGCGTCGGCCGCGTCCTCCTTCCCGCGCTGCTAGAGGCGCCGACAGCCGCCTCCTCCTCCCCTCGCGCCGGCGGCGCCCGTCCTCCTCCTCCGCTCGCGCGCCAGCGACGGCCATCCTCGTCCTCCCCTCGCGCCGGCGACGGCCGTCCACCTCCCGTTGCGCCGGCCGCGTTCTGCGGGTAAATTCCCTATTCGTCAGGGGTTTTTCTGTAAAACAGCACGGCGTAGCGTCCTCCGCTCGCCAGACTACGGGTTGATTTACCTATTTGGTAGGGGGGTTTCTGCAAAGAAAAGACCGGTATATAAGGCTGACAATGGGGCCCAGGACGAACGAAACCAGGAAGCCATGCTTCCTTTATTAGTAGGGTATAGATCTGTGTGAAGGAACTGAGGAAGTCCTGGAGCTTCGATTCGAATGATAGAGCCAAATATTGTCTTACAGATTTTAAGCATTCACGCTTGCAAGTTGTCCCCTTATTAGTCTTCCACACTTGATGCTGATTGGTCTATGACATTTTCATTTTATTACTAGTACCAATTTATTAATTATCTATCTCATATTGTTCATATTGTCCCTTTGATAGTTGTACACGAAGACATCAAAATAAGCATCGAGATGGGAATACTGGCTCTGTAGGAACAAAGATGTAATCATATAAATACATTTCTTAAGATAGGACTAGGGGAATTTGGCGCGGCGGCACGCCGCGCCCTTGATTAGAGTTTTTATTGATGGCATGTTTCTGTTAAACTTGATGTACATTATCTTAGTAGTCACAGGTAATCCAAAAAAACACTGTCATAATAACATTTAGCAAACAACAATCTAAATCAACACCGTTCCCTACGATATATGTAACTATGTCACCACTAACTATGTATATTGAATGAATATTGAATGCCTTGATTATTAGGTCCGTTCTTTTCCTTGTAGCTTTGATCTCACACGAGATTTTGCATGCCAGTGTTGATTTCACTGATGTACTGAAACTGAAACATCATAGAAATAATTAGGCATACTTGTTTGAGTTTCTTGTTTCCTATTTTTAAAGGAGACTTTTCGTATCCAAACCGGGTGAGTGCAGTTGAGAGGGCAGGATTCCACCATCTACGTGTGGGATTCTCCTGATGTTGTTCGATGAATTCCGTCCTGGGTAAATGCCTGGCAGAAAATAGTACAGAGAAGGAGTCAAGACATGACAAAGAAAACAAAAATATGATGTCTATACCTGGTCTTGGATTTGTGCTAGGATGCAACGTTTGATTGGTTCCTATATCTAGAGGAAGTGGCAGGAAATGCGGGTGACGATCCATGAGGAGATGGTGCCTTCTACAAATGTAGGGAGCGCACCGGAATAGAGGATTGACATGCATCTCACGTCCAGCGAAACCGTGAGTCCATGCCAAGTAGCCAAGTTGTAGTGATACTAACCTTAAAGGGCGCAGAGATTTCCCGCATTGCTACACAGAAAATTCATAGCTTCTGAAAATATATTGGTGAGTTTGTAATGTTAGCTACTTATCCGATAGATCTTGAGAGTGAGTCTAAACACATTGGTTGAACAAAGGTTACAGAAGATATTATTTGCAAGAGGTCATTTTACACAATGATAAAATGGTTTTGTGGGGGTTAGTAAAGCACAATAGTGTTCTGTTTGTACACATCATTCACCTCGCTTGCGAGACTAAATGGCAAATGAATTAAGACCAGGTTAAACTTTAAATTAAACCTACCTGCTGCTGTAGCACATGGTCAGGACATAAGGACAAAGAAAGGGATAAACAGAGCAACAGAGCAGGTAACTTAGCTAAATCAGCAGGCTGGGCATGCTTAAAGTTAAACCTTGTAAGGCACACAACTGAACAGAATTGTGATTTTTAAAACTTGTCGTGCCAATACAACAAACGAATGACACATAGTACCATTTCTGATATTGAAGAACTAATAGGTACCATATTTTCTAAATGCCCAAAACGAATGGTAAAAGTTGCAGTAATCAAAGGAAGAATACCATAGCCATAAAAAACATGTGCTAATACTCAGGATATATACAGCTCTGAGGCTAATTGTCTGATAATCTTTGACTTCGCGAGCAGCCCAGCTTGAATAAATTCCTGAAAGATCACATTACAATTCTATGTTTAGGCAGTCAAGTGTCTGCTACTGAAAACTGCTGACCAAGAAAGCAGTTAATATACAAAAGAACAGAAAATACATCAAAATATGCTCATCATTTTGCAAGATACTGAAAAACACCATAAGTGCAGCGATCAAGGCAAGAGGTGTAGGTGGCCATGTGTAAATTAAAAGCCACCAGAGAGACCAAGTTACACATACACCATAGCTTGGCAGAAGCGATGCTCCATATCTCGACGAAAATACTTTAACCAAGCACGCTGCAACAGTTTCAATCATCTGTCTCAGGTACATTCACCAGCTGCAGCGCACTGCAGAGGTAACACATATCAAAACAGCAACCATGGTAATCCACAGAAATGCAGTAAGATTCTTCCTGGCATTTCCAGATATCTGGAGGGACTGTCTGGAACAGAATTATACTGTATTGCCAAAGAGATGCACCTTACAAACAAACATTTGTAGAGAAAAACTACATGGACCCGAAATTGTTCAGTGAAAAAGAAACAGAACTTACCCAAACAGTTTAGGCAGAGGGAATTGTTCGAGGAAATGCCTCACAGTGTCATCGCCATGTGTTCCTAGAAAAAAGAAGGAAATGTAGAAAAATCAGTACCTGACAGCAAGCTAAACTACCTGATGCGCCCTCCAAATGCAACTATTGCCATCCAACTCCGTGAAGAGCACTTAAATTCAGAAACCCACCCTTCGATTTAGTGGAAAAAGAGGACTTAACCCCCAACATCGGAGATGGGAAAACAGGCACGCCCGCAGCTATATTGCGGATCCAACCGGCATTGGGATGGAAACTTTCAAAAAATAAATGAGAATCTATTTCCAGCTAAGCATACACCCAAGATGTTCGAAGGAACAACTTATGAATAAATTAAATAGTCAGCATCTAAAATAGCATAAGGAGCACAAATAAATAACTCTTCAACATATGCACAACTAAAATCTAAAGATCAATCATAAATTGATAATATAGAACTTATACCTATTAACATATACAGTCCAATAACACGAAGGACTCAGTTATTCTTCAATGTGAATAATAAGCCAATATGATAGAATTTATGGAATACCAATCATTTTAGCCAAACCAAAAATTGACTCGAATTACAAATAACATATATACATATTCACCCATAGCGGATGTTCTTCAGCATCTGTTGCTTGATGGCATTCGCATTCAGCTTCTCCCTCTGCATGTGCAACCATAACTCCAAATAGAATCAATTGGAGCACGTCTCCCAGTTGAAACTTGTCAACTGAATCTTCAACAAATGAAGAAGAAGGCAAAGGCATGGCCGGCTGCTGCTGAATTCATGAGCGGGATGATTGAGTACCTCCACAAAAAATGCACTGGATCTGTCCACAGGTCCATACTTGAATTTAGTCACACATATATGGAGAAATAAATGAATAGAAAGTTAGAACCGAATCTTTAACAGATCACATCAGAGATATCGAGTACAAACTGACAGAGCCACACCTACAACATTTTCTAGGTGCATTAACGCCACCCCTCCCATCTAGTTTTCGGTCTATTTCTTGAAGATACCAATCATTCAAAAGTGAACTCCTCCTATCAGTTGAGCTGCAGCCTGCAACAAAATTAGAGAGAATGTCAGCTACATATATGTCCTCTGAAAACAAAAGGAAGAGCATAAGGAATCATTGGTTTCCTGAATATCTAACTTACAGGATTGTGTGTTTCCCTTGTAAAAGCGATCTTTCGATAGTTTATATACCTGGATGGCAATTAATTCGGAGGAACACGTATTCAATAATTTCTTAAAGGCAGCACTAAACGTTTTTCAAAAGATTGTATCCGACTCTTGTATCACCTCAACAGAGAAGTATGATACGTGTACAAAAGGAAATTCTCTACAACTGTGGTGGACTGGCCAATTCGTGTCAACATGTGAGGAACCTCTGGTGTGGTGCCGCAACTCCCTCCAGTCTCATCTCCACATCGAGATCCACCTAGATGGAGAGATCGAGGAACAGGAGGAGGAGGAGCGTCGTGGTCTAGTCGTCATGGCCGTCGTGGAGGGCCGCTGCAGCTCCTCCCCAGCCGCCATCTTCAGCACGGCTCCACCGCTGAGGATGGCGAGGGCGAGGATGAGGAGGAGGAGGCGGAAGGGGAAGCTGCGAGAGGTGGGACCCCGGCGTCCTTGGCCTCGTCAGCCTCCTCTCCATGCCGCCGGAGGAGAGGCGGCGGAGGAGTGGCGGCTCGGGCTGGAGGTAGCCGGAGAGCTGGGGGCGGCGGCGGCATCGAGGTGGAGGTGGCCGCGTCGGGGAATCTCCATGACGCCGGAGGTGGGGGAAATGGGGATGATTTAGATTTAGGGTTACCGTATGTTCTTATATAAGGCAGGGCCGGTTCATAAATTCTGGAAAACACGAGGGTTTTTGTGCAAAACAGCCGCGGGGACCGTCAGTTTCGGAATGGACGACGCGGAGGTCACCGGGCACTGTAGCTTTTGGAAAGCTACAGTGATCCGAGCAAGCAGAGGCCGCACAATGAAGGATGGATGGATAGGAGACGGTCGATCACTGTAGCTTTGGGAAGCTACAGTGACCCAATCGCTGAGTGGCCGGCGATGTGCATCACTTTAATATAGTTAGTAGTAATAACCAACCAACTTCAGGAAAATTTATATTAAACAGTATCATTATTTTAGCAATATCATTCCTTAGCAAGTTGACGTCCTTTTTATATGCCAATCGACACTCATGATCTGTGATTGTGTTGCACTTATTCTTTTTACTGGACATCTTTAAACTCTGCCCGATTTGGTTTTATACCACAACATAAGTTTGACACCATTGCAATGTGAAAACACGAGTTTGTAAATGTGCATACTTTTGCAATGTAATTAGGAATCAATTATTAAATGAAATTTCCAATTTGAGTATGGACGCGACCAAGAATAAATTTGGCGGAGTGGGATAGCCCACGTTAAATGAAAAATAAACTTGACGGAGATGTCTCTTTGTTCCGTAGCAACGCACAGGCTCTTTGTTAGTTACGACTTAAGGCCTTATGATTTGGTCATAATTGTCATGACCAATTAAGTTTATCGTAATAGTCTTAATTTAAGATCATATATTAGTGTTGTCTATGTTATGACCAATTGGTGTAAACAAATATTTAGGGGTTGGACCCTCCCAAATAGGCTATAACCAACTGGCTCGAGATGGTCATAGATCTATGACAAAAAAAATCTATGGTCGTTAAGAGAACGTCACTAATCAACACATTTTTCATACTGATAGCTCGTCAGATAACTGAGTTTGAGCGAGTAGAGCCGAGTTGGCTCAAATTTCAGACAGTCCAGGCCCAGGCAATGCGAGCTTTGGCCCTACTCCTAGACTAAAAGCATTGATAAAGTTAGTGAAAACTTGGAGATTGTTTTTAACTAAATGGGTTTAGCAATGAAGCGAGCGCATGGTTCAGCCATTAGGCGTCCACGTTTTCTGTGTCTGCCCCTGCCCCTAGTTGCGCAACTCTTTGTTCTAAAAACAAAACTTGGGCAATTTGTGTATTGTCTTATACACGAGTGGTTGTAAACTTGTAACGAACATGCAAATAACTTTATTGCTACAACGACTTGACGATCATACGATAGCTGCTACCTGCAGGACCAACTAATGAAGCTTGTTCTTAGCTAGCTAGCTAGCATTAATTATTTAGCTGCTACATGATTAGCCGTGCGTATTGTTGTCGCACAATTTTTGTTCTCGCATAATTTTTTGTTTGTAGGTTGCTTTAGTCACTGTCTTCCTCGTCGTCCTCGGTATCACCGTCTTCGTCCTCCTCGTCACCACCGGAGTCTGCAAGCATCCCAAAAGACAAGGGTCATTTCATAGACACAATTAGCGTAAACTTGTGTGTCAATTGCATTCTATCAAATACTCCCTTCGCTACTAAATATAAGTTTTAAGTCTTTCACTTGTTAACCAGATGCAGATTGAACTGAGTAAGCATACACACTAAAATAGAGTGAGTATGTTACAAATTTCACACAATTGAGAGCTAGCCAAACTTATGTTTCAAATTGACATGAGATTGATTAGGCAGACTTCTTATATGAAGGTAATGTAAAGTATGCATATGCCAGCTGGTTTTCCTTGCCTGTTGGCGCCTGTCGCTCACCAACAAAGCCTCCCTCCTTGGGGTGCCTGAGGCCGGTGCAGTAGAGGCAGTTGTCTCGAGTCATGCGTTCTTCTGCATCACATATTAACGTATGAAGCAAAGTTGCTTGTAGCGTAGTCATACATGTTAAAATCTCATCGAGGTACCCATCACTTAACGGAATCAGTATAGAGGAAAAGAAACCAGTAAAAGCAGAAGTTAATACCGAGCTTTGGATTGTGATGCTTACCTTTCGTGTTGAACTGAACGACCATGGTCACGTCCTCAGGGTGATCTCCGTGACCCATAACCTCGGCGAAGAATGTGTACGGCTGCCTGGCTGGTAGCACTACTAGTGCTTTGAAGTTGACATGAAAGTACACGGAACCATTCAACTTGAATTTCTGGCTATCTTTTGCATAATCAAAGATGATTGATGAGTTTCCCTGGATCGTAGATGACAAACACACAGCAATTAGTTACATAGAGCCTCGGTATATAAGCTGCTTCTTTCCCGCAAAGAAAAGGTTATAGTATAAGTGAGTGCGGTGATATGTAGGCCAAGCTATATAGCTCCCGTTTTTAAAACAAAATTGAAATCTCTACTCTTGTGTTTCTAAAAATCGAAACAATTTTTTTGGTGGACATAATGTTGAGATCTATGTTGTAAAAAAATTCAATGAAAATTTCATAGTATTTTGGCTGGTGAAAAGTGCCGTGTTTCAAAAAACTAAAAACTTTGCCAGATTTATCTTTTTTGGCCAGGACGAAATACAACGAATCTTTCTTTCGATTTTTTTGGAAACACAAAAGTGCAGATTTGAAAGAAAAAAATATGAAAAAGTGGGATCAATATAGCTTGGGCTACGTTTGGGGTTTTCGGTATATAAGCTATACGGAGTACTTCGAATATTATTCACTTAATTACCTCCTGATATTATTCACTTAATTACCTCCTGCTGGTTGTGGAAGTCAACCGCCAGCTTCGCACATGTGTGGGACTGGTCGGTTTCTAGGCAGTCCCAATATTTATCCGGGTCCAGTGGCCTAGGCAACTCCCGCTCAGGGTTGAGCTTCTCAGGCATGTTGCCGACATGGTGCATAAAACTGCTACCCAAGTAGTCATAATAGCTCCTGCATATTGCATGGCAGGATTAGATTTGTCTCCACTCATAGTCATACATACGTTAATGTGCACATAGCTAGATAGCTGGTTAAACAATATAGGAGTATATGCAGAGTTCGCTAGAAAAGAGATGCAATGGACAAGAAAAAGTGGAAACAGTAACCAAGAACCAGCTTCCTTTTCAAAAAGGAAAGAAAAGAAGAATCAGCTAGGTTGCTGGGTTAATGTGGGAATTTTATACTAGAACAATACCCACCGGTACCCAGGAGGAGCTCCACCACCATGCGAGCCATTGTTTGGGGCAGCCATTGGTCTAACAATTGGAGCTACTTGACTGCTATGTGCGCCTGTGCAAGCCCCATTATATGGCTAGACGCGGGGTGGCCAACGTATATCAGAACAGGGAAGGACGCTGCACAGTGATCTGATGACCCTGATGCTTCACATGGGAGTCAGATTGTTAGGATTGGTACTAGTACGACGGTACTACTCATGTGGCATAAAGGCACAGCCAAAGATACGCAGATGTAAGAAATCGGTTTCAGCAGAAGATGATCCATTTCTTGATAAAAAAAAGAATTACAAAAAAAAGTCCCCCTACAGTGATCCATTTTTTGTTACAGCAGACCTAACCCCACCAAAACAGTACCAGAAGTCCAATCGCTCTAAAAGCGACGCCCTCTAAAAAGGGAACAGTGATGAAGCACCGTCGTCGCCCTGATCATAGATCATAAGTTTTCACCCCAAATACAGTCCACACTCATAAAAACAATGCATTTACCAAGGCAATTGCCAGACACAACCAATTAAGATCAGACTTTCGGTTTTCACCCTGAAAGTTTAGACTCTGAACTTCTCTTGTGTTGTCGCTCCCTCTTGCTGTTGCTGCTGTTACAAGTTACGAATCACCTAACCAATTCCTCGTGCCACCAGGACTGGAACCACCATTGCAAGTCCCAGGGGCGGACCCAGCATGTATCTAATGGGGGCAGCTGCCCCCACACAAAATTTTAGCCCCTTTATAATTGCAAGCTTAAAGACTGTTTTGCCCCCACTTAGTAAAAATATTTTCTCCAATTAACACATCTTTGCCCCCTCATAAATTTTGGTCTGGGTCCGCCCCTGGCAAGTCCTCAAATTTCAGCTTCCATGCCATTCTCCGCACTCTGATTTCATCATGGAACAAAAGACAAATCCATGATGGCAATAGACTGCAGAGTTTCGCAACGCTAACTCTGAAACCAAACGGTCAGAAAAAATATGGATGCGCGCGATCGAATCCCACCCGATCCGACAATCTCCAGGCTTGATTTGCGCAATGGAGTTCACCGGCGAGCCTTCCGGAAGTCGACAATACGGCCATATCAATGAAGAGCTGCATCAAGTAAATCTTCGTCTTGGTGTTAGAAAGATCTAGGACTGACACCTTTATTCAATCCGAGCCGATGAGACTGGCCGGTGTGAACCAGCCCGCAGCTGCCTGACCGGCCGCCGACACCGCCACGGTGCCAAGCACCGGCGATACCAGGCGTCCCAGCGCCGCCTGTCACCATAGCCGTCGCCTCAGCCCCGCAAGGACCCAGATGGGATACGGACGGGCTTGGAGCTTTGACCGCAGCAGCAGGGGCTCCTCCGCCGTGGGAGACCACGACCCTCCATGAACGCCGATGTGCGCTCGCGTCGGGGCTCCACGGCACCTCGCCGCCGAGCCAGGACTTCCCATGTCAGTGCGTAGGTCTTCTTCCGATAAGTTATTTTCCGTATCTGCCGCACTTGACAGCAACAGAAGCAATGGGGAGATTTTGCAACCAATAATGCTACACCTACGGAAAAAAAGTTACGGAAAGGATTACGGACTGACGTGGAAAACCATCGTGGAGAGTGGAGACATCTCCACTTGCTCTGCGTACGACACAGACGTGTACAAGCACGCCGAAAATCAAGGCGCCTTGGCCGTCGACGAGCAGACCGGTCTAAAACATGAAGAACGCTGCCGGGGCACCGCCGCCGGCGTGTACACGCGCGCCCAGCCGCCCTTGCCGTCATCGAACAGACCAGTTTTAAAGCATAGAGAAAGCTATCGGGGCGCCGCCGCCGGCCAGCTTGCTCATCTCGATCGAGTCCGCCGGCATCTGCGTGCCGACGCGCCACCGCGGCGACTCACCAACATGGACACCCCGCCCTTCCAGAGCACTGACGAAGGTTGATGCTGGTGTGTCGCCGAAAACATAGCGATGATCAGATTACCCTCGTTCTTTTCATGGCCAGATCAAGATCAGCACCGCCCCTTCTTTTCCTGGCATTGATGGCAAAATCTGGCAGCGCTCAACGCTGCTGCCAAGAGGTCGCCACCGCTGTCCACGAGGACGATACAGTCCGTCGCTTGTGAATGGATTGGGGATTAACTGCCTCTCTCTCCATGTTGGCGAGTCACCGCGGTGGCGTCGTCTGCCGACACTGTGAGGCACGCAGATGAGCAAGCTGGCCGGCGGCGGTGCCCCGGCAGCCTCTTCATGTTTTAGAGCCGATCTGCTCGCGTCGACGCCCAAGGCGCCTTGATTTTTGGCGTGCTTGTACACGTCTGTGTCGCTCGCAGAGCAAATGTCTCCCCGATGGTTTTCCACGTCAGTCCGTAATCCTTTTCCGTTACTATTTTTCCGTAGGTGTAGCATTACTGAACAAGCTGCAGCACGAACTCACGGACTTGACGCAAACACAAACTTGCCTAAAACACTTAGGGCACCTCCAACGGGCTGCCGCATCCCTCCAAGGCCTGTCCGTTTTTGTCCGAACGGACAAAACAGGCTCTCCAACGGGCCGGCGTAAATGGACACTTGTCCGTGCGGACAGCCAAACTGGACCAAACCTGTCCCAAGTTTGGTCCAAGTTTGGGGAGCCGCGGACACAGCGCGTGTCCTCCCCTTGGCCGCCCTGGTCCACGCGTTAGCAAGACCGGACGCTTGGCCTGGTCTTATTAAATGGGCTGGGTGGCCGGGGTCGCTATCCACACTCCACTCCACTCCGGCCCAAAACCTAGCCGCCGCCCCGGCCACCGCCACCACCACAGCCGCTACGAGCTCGCCGCGGTCCACGCGCCATGAGGCCATTCTGGGCGAAGGGCGGCCGGAATAACCACGAGACGTCGAGCTCTCGTGGGCCGCCGCGCCGCCGATTGGTGCCCGCCCCGGTGGCTCCACCCCGCGGTACCGCCGTCGCCCGCGACACGCAGGCCGCCCGCGAGGCTCGCAACGCGCGCCGCCGGGCGCGCCGCGCCTGCATCCAGCCGGACGTGGCCGCGATGTACTGGGAGCGGCGGCAGCCGCTGCCGTGGGGAGATGTCCACCTCCCCGAGGGGTGGCACCTCAACCGGCAACGCGTCCCCCGTGCCCCCCATGCCGCGCTCCGGCCGTGAGCGCACGGAGGAGATCCGCCGGCGCCGGGCCATGCACCCCCCAGATCTCCTACACGACCCGGCCTACGCCGTCACCTCGTCCCTATGGGACGGGTGGTTCGAGCTAGAGAACGACCACCGGCGCCGGGCAACCTTCGCGGCGACGCTGCCCGAGGAGGACTACGCCGAGCCCGAGGAGGACTTCGCCGAGCCCGAGGAGGATGAGGAGGACCCAGACCTCGACTGGGAGTACGACGATGGCGGCGACGCTCCTCCTCCCGTGAAGGCCGAGCCGGAGGACGAGGACGAGCAGATCAAGCTCGCCATGGAGGAGTCCGAGCTGGAGGAGCTCGGCCGCTGGCCCGATCTGGCGGCCACGCTCCGTGCGTCCGCCGAGGCTGCGGCCGAGCAGGCGCGCCTGGATGAGGAGTTTGCCCGGGCCGAGCAGGCGCGCCTAGACGAGGAGCGCGCGTAGTGGCATGTTCCATGGTCGCCGTGGGCCGAGCGCGAGGGCCGGGCGTACGTGCCCCCACCGGCATGGTCTCAGGACCCCGAGGCGCCAGCCACGCCTCCACCGCCAGCGGCGTGGCTTTACTCCCCGCCACCCTACATCATCCTCGACCCCTCCGACGAGGATGAGTAGGCCGGAGCCGCCGCCGCCACAACGCCAACAGGCCGGAGCCGGCGCGCATTTTCAACTCCGGCGACGCCGGCGCCATCCTTCCCCGCCCTAGTTTTTTTTTGTTATATTTTGTATGTCACTGGCCACTGGGCCCTCCCGGACAATACCGGACAATATATGTAAATTAAGTTTTATTTTTATGTCCTCTTTTTTTTTGCGCTGGGCCGTTGGAGGCAGTCCCTCCGCAAAGAGGACAGCGGCCGAAAATCTGTCCACGGACAGCCCAAAGCGGACACAATCGGTCCGCTTTGGCTGTCCATATGCGGAGGCCCGTTGGAGGTGCCCTTAGGGCATCTCCAATCGTTGTGCCCCAAACGGCGCTAATCTGGATCTTGGTGGGGGGGAGGCGTTTTTTTCCAGTCGTGCCCAGCCTCAGGTTTCGGCCCATAAAATTTAAAAACTGGCGGGGCTACAAACATGGCAAGAAGAAAGGCGAATTTATTCATATTGGCGCAAAGTCGCCGAGTTTTACATAGTAGAAATTTAAACTAGAAATTAAAAACATATTTGTCGGCGATCTACAGGCTAGTTGATGCCCAGGCTGTTGCGGATCACCTGGCTGTAGTCGCCGCCGTCGTCGTCGGAGCCGTCATTGCCGCCGGGGGCCTTTCTCGTGCCTGCGCCGTCGCCGCCGATGTTCCACTTG
Organism: Poa annua; assembly: GCA_026929855.1. Classification (NCBI taxonomy): domain Eukaryota; kingdom Viridiplantae; phylum Streptophyta; class Magnoliopsida; order Poales; family Poaceae; genus Poa; species Poa annua. The sequence continues at coordinate 38,164,962 of CM049438.1, forward strand.
CTCAGGAGCAAGGTCCGCCTGAGCTCGTCGTCCTCCTCGCTGTCGTAGTACTCGATCTACCGCGCCACCGGAGGAGGAGGAATGCGGCGGCGGCCCGCATTGGCATCGGCGGCCTGCTGGCGCTCCTCCGCACGCTTGCGCTCCGCCTTGGCGAGGAGTTCGCGCTAGAGCTCCATTGTGGCGACCCCGGAATCCAGAGTTATACATAAATGTTATGTGCTCTTAGACATGATAGCCGAGAGTTACTGCGTTACCAACCCCAGGCGGCATTGCACTGCAGGCGTGCCGGGAACACCGGTCACACAAACCACTCGGAAGACTACCATGCTAATCATAACCAAGAATGCATAACAAAGAATCCCAGAATCTTGTTAAGCTGTCGGGCTCGACCTCTGGATTATACAGCAATGCTATGTGTCACTGGTCATGCTACCTAACCGAGGGTCCCTGGGGTTACCACTCCTAGGCCGATGCTCATCGGCAGGCGTGCTCGGAATGGATCATCGGCACACAACCCCTCAGTTGCGCCATAACACGGGCATAGCCAAAACTGCATAACAAAGAGCCCAAGAACCATAACCCTTCAACTGTGCACTTTATATCCATACACGCATCATGCACGGGATGGGTAGCGGACAACCGGTATAACGCAGACTCTATGTAACATCCCAAATATTAAAATAAATTATTAATGCAAAAATGTGGGCCAACAAAAACTTTTCTTATAAATTGGTATATGTTTGTTTCTTGATTATTGTTGGTTATGCTTGCTTGCAAGATTGTTGGATTCTAATTCAAATTACAACATTGAAGAATAGAAAATAAACAAAACAACATTTCAAAACTAGAAAACAATGTGACACATGTCACCATATTTTTCCAAAATAAGTAACCTACTTTATTTTTCAAACCAAAATCAGTGGGGAATATCCTAAACCCTACTATTTGATTTCCCCAAGTTATTCCCTTTCAAATACAAATTCAAACACTTAAATCCAAATTATAAATTCTTTATTTGAAATATTCAAAATATTCCAAATGGACCTTGAGACACTTGCCACTAATATAATCAAACTATATCCTAAGTTTGGACACAAATGGAATAAGCAAAGTATAAAAATAAAATACCAAAAAGGTGTACTGTTTTGGTTCAGGAATTCCAGCAAACACCTTCTGTGCATCGTGTGTTCTTCCCAAACCCGAACCAAACCTTGGATCAATTCGTGATAAGCGTTGATCATTTGCCGAATTGAGGCCTCCCTTGCACGCTCCTAATCACCACGATCACGCCGCACCCGAGATCGAGCCAAATGGTGGCCGGAGTCGCCGTGGAGGAGCTGGCGACAGCGGCGGCCGTGCGCACGTCGCCGTGTCGGCACAGTGGCCGCGGCGACGCCGCGCCGTGCCGGCCGCGCTGCTTCCTCTCTCTCCCTCCCTCGCCTCCCGGTCCCCTCACAGCACAGCAGCAGACCGCGCAGCCCCCTGCACGCCGCGACAGCACGCCGCGACGCGCACGCCGTGCGCCGCCCGAGCACGCTCACGGCAGGGCCAAGAGCCCGAGCGTTCCCGAGCGCGCCACGCCACCCCGCCATGCCCGTTTGGTTCCCCAGACACCCCGCAGCTAGCCGCAACCCTCCACCGGCCTACGGCGGGCTCGCACGACCGCGGGTGCCCTCTGCACCGCGTCCACCGTGCGCCGCCCGGCCGCTATAAAATGGCCTCCCCGTGCCCTGCATTCTCCAAACCGCCCCACGGCCTCTCCTCTCCACTCCCCTCTCCCTCGTACGCCGCTAGGAGACCAGGACCGAGGCCGCGAAGCCTCGGGTCGCCGTGACCTTCCTCGAGCTCGCCGAGCCCGAGGTAGGCGACGACCGTGGCCAGGCCACGGCGCCCTCTCCTGCGCTCCCCTCTGCCCCCACTCACCTTCCCTTGCTGCCCGCTCTCACCCACGCCCTTTTTCCCTCTGTCCCGTGCCCAGGATCGCCGGGGATTGCTCGCCGGAGTTGGAGCGGAGCCGCGAAGAAGAAGGAGCTCGCCGCCGTCGCTCGGAGCCTCGCCAGCAAGCGCCAGTCGCCCCAAGCACTTCCCCGCATCGCCGCCGCCCCGCCGCACCATCCCGTCACCGTCCCAGACCCCCGAGGTGAGCCCTCCGTCCACCTCGCCGTCGCCGGAGCCACGGCGCCGCCCGATTGAGGTCGTCGCCGGCGTGCCCATCCTCGGCCGTTGGATCGTCGATCCACGGTCGCGTACCGGTTCGTTAAATAAAAAGAAAACTGACGGGTGGACCCCACCCGTCAGGATTTTAAACATATCCAGCGCGCGCACCGTTTTCCGCTGAGTCGCTGACGAGTGGACCCCACCCGTCAGGATTCTCAACATTATCCACTCAGGTTTTAAATTCGAATATTAGGTTTAAATAGAAAACAGTACTGGACTAAACTTTGAAATTCCATAACTTGAGATTTATAACTCCAAATAAATCAAATCAAAATGTTCTGGAAAACTTATAAAAATGTCTATCCAACCCAAGTAGTTTCACCTCATTTGGATAAATAATAAAAATATAGCATTAAAAATGCCAAATAGGGTTTAAAATCTAAACTTGTTTGTTTCTGATGCTCTGTTAGTCCAAATGGGTTAAGACCAATTTTATTGGATCACATTTAGTCATGATTAGTCACCCCTAAGAGGATTTGATTTTTAGATTAACAGAATTTAGTTAATAGCCAAAACTTGATTAACTAACCTATGGATTCAAAACAATGTTTAGGGAGTTTGGTAACTCCAAATGACCCAAATCCAATTGTGTCATCTTCTACACATCAGTAGCTCTCTGTAGAATTTTAGTTTGTATTTTTGTGACCAACAGATCTCAAACTATGCAATTAAACATGTGTGACTAATTTCTGCCCAAATTAAGGTATATTTGACTAGTGACAAATTCAATCAAATTGAAACCACATAGTGTTGTTTGATGTGTGAAATGGTTAATTAGAACCTCTAAGAGTGTATTGCTGTGATGATTGATTGAATAGGCTAGTGATTGTTTGTATTTGCTTGATTGTGTATTAGACGAGAACGTTGTCGAGTACATCGAGGAGGAAGGACTTGTGGAACCTGAAGACCAAGACCAAGACCACTTTGTTGAGCAAGGCAAGCTACTCTCTGAGCTTGCACATAACTTATGCATCTAGATTTACAAAGTCCTCTTTCAAAAGCAAAGGTTTATAAAAATCCTTTTTCAAAAGTATATAGAGATTATTTTGCCACCCTATGTAGGGTTATCTGCTAAAACTATAGGATGGGAAAACCAAGAGTTGATTTATTCAAAACTCCTTTGAAAATTTGTGTGGACATAGAGCACCAAGATGTGGTGTTGAAGTAAATGAGGAAAGGTGGTTTTGAGAAAAGCACATTGTGTCTTAGTACTTACGTCAATCAGCCGATACTCTGTGCGACCACATTTACCCACATATGGGAAAGGGCTTAGTCATATAGTTTGCTCATATTAGTATGGGACACTGCATCAACGGAGATAACTCTGTTATGCATGAGGGATGGTTGGAGACCTACCCCTGACCTGGGTCCTCGCTCAAACTCTTTGAGTAGATAAGGAGGAGGATAGAAGGATGTCCCCTATACACCGCCAGATAAAACCTATGAGTCCTCACACTTAGATTCCGACGGGCAGGGTTAAGTGTCGATGGAATGGTTCATAGGGGCAGGATCCTATACTAGCATGAGCATAGGACAGACTAGGGTCGGTGACTCAACTTCGCATACACCTGGTATGGCGAGACGTGGCTGACACGATGAGTCATCGGATGAGTGTGGGAAAAGCGTGCTACCTCTGTAGAGGGATTAAAACTATTCGAATAGCCGAGTCCTCGGATATGGACAGTTGAGAGGCCCTACTTTGACCATGTGCAAGTTTTGGGAAAAAGTTTTGAGTTCTAAAAAGAAAAGGAGAACGTTCCATACACCTATACCAACGGATCGGTATGAGGTAGTTGGAGGCTAAATACCATGATGGTTATGATCGGAAAAAGGAGAAGTTTTTGGAGAAAACTAATAAAAAATAGAGGCATTAAGAGTAGTTATAAGCTTCTTACCTTCTTCAACAAAGATACAGAGATGTTTTAAATAAATAAAAGTGTGAAACTAAAAGTGAGACTAGTGCACTCATGTTGGAGTAGTTTGCGAGTACATTCCAATGTACTCATACTAGTTTGCCTCTGGCTATTGTCGTAGCCAGACTTGGAGGAGTATTACGCCCAGGAGGAGTATGGCGACATCTACGCCAACTAAGGATCTTCTCAAGTCGACTGCCTGTCGGGTCATCGTTAGCTTTTGGATGTCTACTACGTTTAAGTTCCGCTGCTTATGTTGATTTGGCCCTAGAAGGCACCTGTGTAAGACTTGGTCTATATGACCTGTTATGTAAGACTTATTCCGGTATTGTAATGGATGTAAACTTTGGTATTCAGTTCGGATTATGTGCAACGACAGACTGATCACGGGATCGTTGTGTTAAACATAATCGGGTATTTCGGACAGCTAGTCCGGGGTCCCCACACTCTACGACATGAAGTAGTGTAAGGTATATACTACGAGAGGTAGCTTTACACACAGAGGTCTTCCGACCCAACATTACATCATACAACGGAAAGCGAATATGTTGCTATTCAACAAGACTTGCAAAAGGCCTAAGAGGCCAGAGAATAAGCAACGGGGCTACATAACCTACAAGTTCCAGGCTGCCACCTGGGAACCCCAAGCTACTCGTCGATGTCATCGTAGTAACCACCGTCGGAGTGCTGAACTTCACCTGAACCAAATATAGCAAGAATGAGTACGGGATGTACTCAACAAGACTTAATTAACCTATTATATATCTGCTTATTCAGAGAGTTTGAATGCAGGTTTCTTTGCATAAAGCCAATTTTGTTTCGAAATCGAGGAAGAGAAGCACGTATAAAAGATCTTTTAAAAACAGATAAGAGAGTGACAACTCTAGCTCTGATCACCAAGTATCACATTCTGAAACATCACCAACATCTCGCCATGTTGGTGTTCCATATTTAGTTCATGTTCTCTCTGATCTCGTCCATTAATTCCAAGTCGTCCATAACCGCGGACACGGCTATTCGAATAGATTTAACCCTGCAGGGGTGTACAACTTTACCCACACGTACCGCCCGGCTCCTTGCCATGCAATTTAGCTCTCTTCCTGGGAAAGCCGGCAGAGCAGGAACGGTTACAACCTTTACCTTGCGTAAGCCTATCCTTGGGCAATAGGTTGTGTGTGCGGAAGTCAAGGTTCAGGGAATCCATCCCCTCTACCGCGGCCACGGTCCTATGAACGCCCGAACTATAGAACCCACAGATAGATTACGCAAGTTAGTCAGTCGATAGGGTTCCCATATAGCCACGTATGGAAGTACGCTCAGTCTTGGATCAAGGTACGAAAACTCGGGTCCTAGGCGACAAGGATGAGACAAAACACCACACCATACCACTATGGCCTCTCATCCAAGCCTTTAGTCATTTTAATCATACTCTGATCATTTCACTTCAATCACAAACTCGCTTCATTGGCAGCTTCAAACCATCAACTGTATGCGGTAGAGATAACAACTATGCATGGCTAAGCAATATGAGGCTTTGGCAATACACACAAGCACTAACTAGGTTTGCTAGGAGCAGTGGATCATGGTATTTAGGCGATGCAAATATATAGGAGAACTCTATCTATTGACCAAAAATATATTGGAATCGCATGCATGATACGAGAATCAAAAGTCCTTCGAAATCATATATGAGCAGATAAGAGATTATGCTTGCCTTGTTTGTCGAAAACAAGATATAGAATTTTGGAAAGTCTTCGACTTGACCTGATCATTGATCGATCAAGTATTCGTCTTTGGAGGTCGTCGATCTTGTCTTCGGATTCACGTTCTACCGAGAAAATGAAAACACCGAAAAAGAAAAGAAAACAACATTCAACATGGCATCGATGCAATGCGCATTCAAGCATGTATGATATGACAAATTATGCAATTCAAATTAAACCCTAGAACATGAATTGGCAATTTAAATGGGTCCAAATACAACTAATAAAATATTTGGTGTAAACCCATAATTAGATAAAATGGCATTTTAGTGATTCTATAAAACTCTTAGTTTAACTTGTTTAATTATGCATGAATTTGGCATAAACAGATAGGATTCAAACTTCTGAACATTTTGGTATATTGAACACATTTTTCTGATTTATGGTTCAAAAGATATTGAATTTACAAATTTGAACCATTTTCTGCAATTTCTGGAAAATAAATAAAAGAAGGGCTGGCGTCATGCTGACGTCAGCAATGGAGACAGTGGCCCTGTCGACCACGATTTGGACGAATCCGTCCGCGCGAGGAGGCGCGCGAGGGCGCGTTGGACGCGCCAGGAGATGCGGAACGAGATGGTGGCGGCGCCGCTCTATTTTGGTCGCCGGATTTGCGCCGGCGACGATGAATTGCGGCGGACGGCGATGACCTGCACGGCGGCCTCGAATTAGGGCACCGGTGAGGCTATGGAGAGGTCCAGGAGGTGCAACGGCTCACCACGGTGACGAGGGAGGGGCCGGGGAGGCCGGAGGATGCCGGAGGAGGCCGAATCGGGCGGCGGCGAGCTTCACCGGCGGCGGGGAAGAACTGCTCGCCGCGGCCGTTTCCGGTCACCCCAAAACGCGGGACTATACAGGGAGGGAGAGGAGGCGACGGCGGTCCCGGCGGCGCCCTCCGATTTGTAGGGGAGGAGCCACAGCGGCGGCGCGTCACGTCGGTGGCGGCGGCGCTGCTCCGGTCGGTGGAGCAGAAAAAGAAACAGAGGAAGAGAGAAGAGGGGCGAGGGAGTGAGGAGAGGCCGAAGAGAAGAGGAGCACGGCGTCTTCGTTGTTTATCCACGGAAGGGTAGGCGCGCAGGAGGTGGCCTCGACGGGGTAGGCCACGGCGGCAGGCTCCTCAGCCTTCTGGCGGGAGGAAGAAGAAAACGAAAGGAAAAATGGAAGTTTTCAGGAAACCCCCTGTCCTTTTGGAAATTCCCAAAATTTAATTAAACAGCCGCATTCTATATTATTTTAGGGCTTTGGAAATAGTCCAAAATTACCCAAATATTAACAGAGCCTTCTAATATTATAAAGAAGCCCATACATCTTATTTGAGTTTTTGAAAGTTTTGAATCACATTTGAAAATATAACAAAGTTTAGGACACTTTAAGATTTTATTCTTTTATTAAAATGCAATTTTTTCTTAGTGAAGATTAAATGATGCTCATGAATGCAAATCTATTTTATTACAAACATGGGCTGTTACAAATCTACCCACCTTACAAGAATCTCGTCCCGAGATTCCTAGAAGAAAAGGAGAGGGAAGAGTTAACCCAGCTTCAACGATCTTTTCCATGGTGGTTGCTTCTTTTTCCCAGAAGTTGGTTTCGATCTTTTCCATGGTGGTTGCTTCTTTTTCCCAAAAGTTGGTTTGGAGCTTGTAGCGATCTTCATCAGCTTCCATTTTGGGGTCATCAACAACTACTCTATAGATAAGAGGGAATAACTCTGGAAAATTTGATCTTAGGGAAGATCGAGTATCTCATGGTCAACTCATGAAAGGAGTGTAACTCATGAAAAGAGTGTTCGTAGACAACTCTTGAGCCGACAATCATGAAACAAGTCAAGATAACGGAAGGAATGAATGAAGGTTCAAGTTGGTAAACACGGTTACGAGGATAGATACGTATCCGGGATTTAACCTTTCAGGCATAGCAAGACGCTTACCACATGATTAAAAGTCCGGAGCCCTGATGTGACTGACAAGTTCACACAATGTATGAGTTGATTAGATCTTCAGGTACGGTCCAAAGAGGGAAGGGAACACTGATCTGGGATATGTCGAAGATCACCGATGGAATTGATTTCTTCCTGATGGAGTCGTTACTAAATGATAAGGGTTGAAGGATCGACTGAGAGAGATTTAACAACACTGCTTTTGATGTTCTCCTTGATGTCCTAGACACCATTTGGGGCTTCAGGTAAAGGTTGACTTCAGGATTGAAAAGAAACATAGGAATCACACAGATCTTCACAAGGAATGGTTGTTCTTGTTGAATCAAAGGATTATGGCATTAGGCCTTCCGGCTAATTGTGTCAACCAGCACATCAACCTTGCCGGATTTACAAGAGACCAACGTCATAACCTTTGGAGAACACCAACCATCATTTCTGCTTGAGATTCAGATCTGGTTATGTGTATAGATACTTCAGACCCACCAGATTCTCAAGGAGAGGGACTACTGTGTCAAGCTCCAGAAGATGAGCTGGATTGCAAAATCCATGTGGTCACGACTGCAAAAAAGCAATTACACCAGCATGAACAATTTGCAACGAAACACGACAAAGTCCTTGTTAGGAAGCATCGAAAAGGATAAGGAAATTCTTGAACTTCTCCTTTTTCTTGGAATGGACAGTCTATGACTTATTGTGCATTGAGGATTTCCAATGAAATGGAGGTAACAACCTGCCATCTCAGCAGTTCTTTGCACATGCATGACCGGATGGAGATTAATCCCGAAAGAAAAACAAAGGAAACTTTCCACAGACTCACGGCGACATCTTTCTACAAATGCACGTGAATCTAGAAAGTTGCTTCCAGCACCCAGAACACATACTTTTTGATGACACAAAGTTGGTTCTTACAAGTTTCCAGCACTGTTGCCCAATATCCAATATGAATCTCTTCAAACCATGGAGAAGATAAAAATGTTATTGATGGGCTCAACAACAAGCTTATCGAGATACTCCAAAAAGATGGACTCATAGGTGGCATGGACGCGGCAAAAGTATTGGTCAGTCCAAAGGACATGAGGCTGCACTTACAATGTAATACAATAATTAGGCACACCGTCAAGATAGTCTTTGGGCTGAGTTTGATTTGAGGATTGCCCAAAATCAAATCAAAGGTTTGGGCCGTAGAGGAAATACTATCTTGCTTCGACACGAACAGAAATAGACATCCCTTAGAGAAGGAACACGTTGGATGGAGCTCTTGTCTTTCAACTCTCCAAGTTGTTGTATAAGCTCAACCAACTAGTTCAGGGTATCCAGGACAGTTGCTTGGAGAAAGGAGTTGTTCATTCAATGAACTTACTCACGAACTTGACATCACAGTCAGGTGAAAACCTGGCAATACTTCTGGAAAGACACCAGAATATCACAAACCACTAGTATGTCAATGAATCTGAGATGTGGTCTTGAGAGTTTTGGCACGAACCTAACTCTTTGACCGAAAAGGTGCTTATGAACATACGGATTTGGAAGCACATTCAACTTCACTCAGCGATCGGATAACCAATCAGGCTAAGAGAAGGCAAAGTCCTTGGATTTCAAAGTAATAAGAATTGCTAAGAATATCCGATATCCACATCATTCACACACCTTATTATTTCGAGCCCAAAAATCTTGGAAAAAAGGTGAGTAAAGATGGGTGGGAGCATCACTTCATCAATAGAGCCATGAAATCAACACGACCTTTTGACATAAAAGAGTGTGACACTCTAAGGTAGAACTGAACTGAACAGAAGCTAATAAAGCCTCTTGATTATGCGGAGTACAACACTTTGACCTGGTCTCGGAGATAGACGAGGTACTGGAGATTGTTTGTCCATACATCCCGAAGTGGAATGTTTTGATGAACCACAAGAGCATCATGCAATGGAAAACTCCAACACACAATTGCAACTTGGTTGCCAAAGGGCATACGAGGTCCAAAAGAAAACAGCTGGAGAGAAAGAACGATCTTGGAGAATCCTCAGATCAAGGTGGACGCACATGATAATACTCTTGTGTAATATCCATGCTGGAAAAGGAGAGGAACGATAAAATCACAAGTATAGATGTGATACTCACTAAGATCTCACTACACGTGATCCATTTGGTTCCAACACAGAACCTCTCATTTTGGCAGACTTACACTTACTAGCCAACTGAGGTGTGGTAAAGATTAAAGATTACCTCAGGGATCACAGAATGGAACTTGGGTTAAAGGTCAGCATCATGTACTGATAGCATGAGCAAAACACTGCCATCAAGCACAATCCGGGACCTTCGGTTCAAGTCCGAGGATTAAAGATCAGAGAAACGTGTAACTATTACCCAGTGACCCAAAGGATAACACGGTGTAGTAATCACGAAGTAGCTTCCAGAACTATCATAGCTTCAGAAGTACTTAAGCAAATCAAAAGAAGACATCCGAGGTGAAAGCAAGCCTCAAAGCCTAGAACAGACGGATGTGGGACCACATAGCAGAGAGGTCATGATAGAAGAGAAGCTCTCAGCTCAACATGCGCAAGGAGGAACTCACAACACACACCGACTCTAGAGTACATAATACTAGGTCAACGGGTTAAAAGACGGCTTGTGCTCGGGGCACCTAGAGTTTGAATGACTAGAAGAGATAGAAAAACCTTTTCAAATCAAAACAAGGTAAGGAAACTCAGTATTAGAGCGATACCAGGTAAGAAGTAAAAAGAACCCTAATGAGATTTTCTTAACTCATTTGTAAGTTCAAAATAGTTTTCACAAACACTAGACTCAACATCGACCAATAGCAAGGGTTTCCTACAGGCAGTCCTGCTCTGATACCAAAAACTTGTGGCGACCCCGGAATCCAGAGTTATACATAAATGTTATGTGCTCTTAGACATGATAGCCGAGAGTTACTGCGTTACCAACCCCAGGCGGCATTGCACTGCAGGCGTGCCGGGAACACCGGTCACACAAACCACTCGGAAGACTACCATGCTAATCATAACCAAGAATGCATAACAAAGAATCCCAGAATCTTGTTAAGCTGTCGGGCTCGACCTCTGGATTATACAGCAATGCTATGTGTCACTGGTCATGCTACCTAACCGAGGGTCCCTGGGGTTACCACTCCCAGGCCGATGCTCATCGGCAGGCGTGCTCGGAATGGATCATCGGCACACAACCCCTCAGTTGCGCCATAACACGGGCATAGCCAAAACTGCATAACAAAGAGCCCAAGAACCATAACCCTTCAACTGTGCACTTTATATCCATACACGCATCATGCACGGGATGGGTAGCGGACAACCGGTATAAAGCAGACTCTACGACATGAAGTAGTGTAAGGTATATACTACAAGAGGTAGCTTTACACACAGAGGTCTTCCGACCCAACATTACATCATACAACGGAAAGCGAATATGTTGCTATTCAACAAGACTTGCAAAAGGCCTAAGAGGCCAGAGAATAAGCAACGGGGCTACATAACCTACAAGTTCCAGGCTGCTACCTGGGAACCCCAAGCTACTCGTCGATGTCATCGTAGTAACCACCGTCGGAGTGCTGAACTTCACCTGAACCAAATATAGCAAGAATGAGTACGGGATGTACTCAACAAGACTTAATTAACCTATTATATATCTGCTTATTCAGAGAGTTTGAATGCAGGTTTCTTTGCATAAAGCCAATTTTGTTTCGAAATCGAGGAAGAGAAGCACGTATAAAAGATCTTTTAAAAACAGATAAGAGAGTGACAACTCTAGCTCTGATCACCAAGTATCACATTCTGAAACATCACCAACATCTCGCCATGTTGGTCTTCCATATTTAGTTCATGTTCTCTCTGATCTCGTCCATTAATTCCAAGTCGTCCATAACCGCGGACACAGCTATTCGAATAGATTTAACCCTGCAGGGGTGTACAACTTTACCCACACGTACCGCCCGGCTCCTTGCCATGCAATTTAGCTCTCTTCCTGGGAAAGCCGGTAGAGCAGGAACGGTTACAACCTTTACCTTGCGTAAGCCTATCCTTGGGCAATAGGTTGTGTGTGCGGAAGTCAAGGTTCAGGGAATCCACCCCCTCTACCGCGGCCACGGTCCTATGAACGCCCGAACTATAGAACCCACAGATAGATTACGCAAGTTAGTCAGTCGATAGGGTTCCCATATAGCCACGTATGGAAGGGATCAAGGTACGAAAACTCGGGTCCTAGGCGACAAGGATGAGACAAAACACCACACCATACCACTATGGCCTCTCATCCAAGCCTTTAGTCATTTTAATCATACTCTGATCATTTCACTTCAATCACAAACTCGCTTCATTGGCAGCTTCAAACCATCAACTGTATGCGGTAGAGATAACAACTATGCATGGCTAAGCAATATGAGGCTTTGGCAATACACACAAGCACTAACTAGGTTTGCTAGGAGCAGTGGATCATGGTATTTAGGCGATGCAAATATATAGGAGAACTCTATCTATTGACCAAAAATATATTGGAATCGCATGCATGATACGAGAATCAAAAGTCCTTCGAAATCATATATGAGCAGATAAGAGATTATGCTTGCCTTGTTTGTTGAAAACAAGATATAGAATTTTGGAAAGTCTTCGACTTGACCTGATCATTGATCGATCAAGTATTCGTCTTTGGAGGTCGTCGATCTTGTCTTCGGATTCACGTTCTACCGAGAAAATGAAAACACCGGAAAAGAAAAGAAAACAACATTCAACATGGCATCGATGCAATGCGCATTCAAGCATGTATGATATGACAAATTATGCAATTCAAATTAAACCCTAGAACATGAATTGGCAATTTAAATGGGTCCAAATACAACTAATAAAATATTTGGTGTAAACCCATAATTAGATAAAATGGCATTTTAGTGATTCTATACAACTCTTAGTTTAACTTGTTTTATCATGCATGAATTTGGCATAAACAGATAGGATTCAAACTTCTGAACATTTTGGTATATTGAACACATTTTTCTGATTTATGGTTCAAAAGATATTGAATTTACAAATTTGAACCATTTTCTGCAATTTCTGGAGAATAAATAAAAGAAGGGCTGGCGTCATGCGGACGTCAGCAATGGAGACAGTGGCCCTGTCGACCACGATTTGGACGAATCCGTCCGCGCGAGGAGGCGTGCGAGGGCGCGTTGGACGCGCCAGGAGATGCGGAACGAGATGGTGGCGGCGCCGCTCTATTTTGGTCGCCGGATTTGCGCCGGCGACGATGAATTGCGGCGGACGGCGATGACCTGCACGGCGGCCTCGAATTAGGGCACCGGTGAGACTATGGAGAGGTCCAGGAGGTGCAACGGCTCACCACGGTGACGAGGGAGGGGCCGGGGAGGCCGGAGGATGCCGGAGGAGGCCGAATCGGGCGGCGGCGAGCTTCACCGGCGGCGGGGAAGAACTGCTCGCCGCGGCCGTTTCCGGTCACCCCAAAACGCGGGACTAGACAGGGAGGGAGAGGAGGCGACGGCGGTCCCGGCGGCGCCCTCCGATTTGTAGGGGAGGAGCCACAGCGGCGGCGCGTCGCGTTGGTGGCGGTGGCGCTGCTCCGGTCGGTGGAGCAGAAAAAGAAACAGAGGAAGAGAGAAGAGGGGCGAGGGAGTGAGGAGAGGCCGAAGAGAAGAGGAGCACGGCGTCTTCGTTGTTTATCCACGGAAGGGCAGGCGCGCAGGAGGTGGCCTCGACGGGGTAGGCCACGGCGGCAGGCTCCTCAGCCTTCTGGCAGGAGGAAGAAGAAAACGAAAGGAAAAATGGAAGTTTTCAGGAAACCCCCTGTCCTTTTGGAAATTCCCAAAATTTAATTAAACAGCCACATTCTATATTTTTTTAGGGCTTTGGAAATAGTCCAAAATTACCCAAATATTAACAGAGCCTTCTAATATTATAAAGAAGCCCATACATTTTATTTGAGTTTTTGAAAGTTTTGAATCACATTTGAAAATATAACAAAGTTTAGGACACTTTAAGATTTTATTCTTTTATTAAAATGCAAATTTTTCTTAGTGAAGATTAAATGATGCTCATGAATGCAAATCTATTTTATTACAAACATGGGCTGTTACATCCATCTCCTTCGCCGTGAAGTCGCCGAGGCTCCAGTCCTCGGCGAATCCGACCGGCGCCGGCTGCACCGTGTTGAAGGAGGCCTCCTCCGCCTCCTTCAGGCCGGGCCACTCCTCTTCCGCCTCCTCCTCCGCCGGCTCCTGCTTGGGCTCCTTCCTCAGCTTGACAAGGCGCCGGAATAGAGAGTGAGGAGGAGAAGCCGCGCGGCGCTGGGAGGAGCGCGGCGCGCCGATGCGCAGGGCGCCGCTGCGCATGGGGGCAGGGCGCCCAGAGTTAAGAGTGGGAGGGGTCAGGGAGTGGGGCGTGGCGCGTGTACCTAGAGGAGGCCCCGAGCGCGCGCCGAAGGAAGACGACGTGACCGAGGAGGAGCTCGTGGCTCCCATCCGCCGCGGCGTCCACGACGAGTTCCACGGCGGCATGGTGAGACGGGGCTCGTTGCCGGCGGCGATGTAGTCGAGCACCCACTGAAGGGTGCGGTGTGGGCCGCCCCACCACCGCTTGCGCCCAATGGTGTTGGGGCGGCCCTCCACCGGGCCGTTTTTGCCGCGGTAGGTGACGTCATCGTGGCGGCGCTGGAAGTAGGCCGTCTAGAAGGCATCGTTGCCTTCCGCCCTCCAGCGCGGCTTCGCGGCCTGCTCCGACGTCAGTCCATCGTGGACCTCGGCGATTGCGTACTCGAGCTCGACGCCGGCAGGGACGGGGGGCACGGGGACGCCACTCGCGCTCAGTTGCCACGACGCCTGGCCGCCGGAGGCGCCGGGGAGCCGCATATCTGGTGGGCACGGGTACCCGGCCTGGTATAGCGCCTAGGCCTCGTGCGTGCGGAGGTGGCGGCGACCAAAGCCGTTGGCCGCGGCGGCATCGTAGGCCATTGTGTGCGGAGGCCGAGGCGGCGAGAGAGGAAGCAGAGGGAGGCAGAGGCGGCGAGAGAGAGGCGAGTGTGGGGAGGGGCAGCGAGGGGAGGGGGATTTTTACAGCGCGGCGGCCAGGCGAAGGGGCGGTGGTGGCTCGCCATTTACTGCGCCGCGTGCCCTTCGATTGGACGTCGAAGCGACGCGAGCCGGCCACGTCATTACTCCGGCAGCCTTTGACTGGCGCGCTCACTGGCCGCTGGCCACGCCATTAACTCCGGCAGCCTTTGACCAGTGCGGGAGCCGAGAGGATGAGGACGCGGCCGCTCACGGGCGGTTCTGTTCCGCGCCATTTTCTCCCGCGTCGCTGAGAGCGCTGGCCCGCGTCGTCTTTCCCTCCATTTCGTGTCCCAAGACGAACCCAATGGGTGGGTTTCGCCTGGGTGCGCCGGCGCAAAATAACGCTGAAACGGCGCTATTTGGGCTTCTGGGGGCGACTGGTACAAAAACGACGTTTTTTGGCCTCGCCGACTCTAAAAAGGCCTCTTGGGGGCTCCGAGGGGCGACTGGAGATGCCCTTAGGCCAGGCAATGCCACTGCAAAAAGACCCCCAAAGCAACATAGGCTTGGTGTCATCCTCTGACTCGAACAAGAGCAAGATCATGGACGCGGTTTTTCCACAACTAGGAGGACCCGCTCCCACAACTAGAACCGTCGATCTATCTCAAGATGCGAGCAAAATATTTCGCAGTCAACACCCTAAATTTTAAACATTTGTCTTCATGAACCCATCATGATAAATCATCATTTGTTTTTACCTAGAATCAAAGAGTAATTTTCTGATTACGCATTAATGTATTATTGCATTTTCGGATTATTGCATTAATATACAATAAAAAATTAAATATGTATTTTTGGATCCATGTATTAACAAAAACATAAAGAAATCCGGATCCATGTATTAACAAAAAAACAGATCTGGACAATTCCATATTTCAAGAACACAGAAAAACAGATCTGGGTTGTGTATCCAAAAAATTCGGATCTTGCATACATTTCCAGACCGAAAACTCAAATGCTCAGATCCAAATAGGGAATCGCCCTCTCCAAGGACAGGTGAGAAGGCGTGAAGACCAGGTCTTGAGGAAGGGTTGAGCTCACCGGAGCAGGGCGTCGAGCTCGCCGGAGTAGGGCGTCGACCTCGCCGGAGGAGGCTGATACGTCCAAAACGTATCTATAATTTTGATTGTTTCATGCCATTTTTATGCTTTTAGTACTTGTTTTTATATTAAGTTTATTATTTATTTGGACTAACCTACTAATGGTTGCAAAAGTGCACAATGTTCTTGTGTTTACTCTTTGATGTGTAGAAATTATCAAGAATACAAGAGAAAACCTTGTTGGAGTCGAATTGGGACTTTGCAGAAATCTGTCTAAAAACTATTTTTGAAGATTGTCACGTTTGGGCCTGAAGACGACGTCAAATGGAAATCAAAATTGTTACAAAGTTGTAGGAAATGTTCCGCTAACAATCCTGGACTTAAAATCCGGCCCAATCCGAATCCGGATGCTCCAGATATGCCCGTTTTCGAGGAGCCCAAGAGGGGTTGACGGAAATCCGAGAGTCTATATAAAGAAGGAAACCCTAGATCGTGAAGGACTCCTCCACCCACGAATTTCCAGCCAGCAAAGCTACGGTTTTGCCTCCCCATGGATCCCATCTCCATGGGGGAGGGCTCCCAAGAAGCCATGAAGGAGGGAGGCTAAGGGACAGCGCTCCCCCATGATGTCGGCGGCAGGGAAGGAGTTCCCCGCCCTACGCTCCTCGCTGCCCTCTCCGCCGTCTTCACCGCCATCTCCATCACCAACTCCTCCTTGTATTCAGTGGTTCATCCTCCCACAAATCTCTGTACCGTCCTATGTAAACATGGTGCTTGATGCTATAATATTTATCCTATGATATATGACATGTTTGTGTAGTTATTTGTCTTTTGATTGCTTTGTTGAATGCGTGAGGTTCATTAGAGTTGTATGTTGATATGGTACTGTCCTTTGGTGTCCATTATATTTGTGCGCGCATGGATCAACACCCTAGGGTTAGTAGTATGTGCAAAGAAAGGGGGTAGTTCTATCGTAGTGACATAAACCTGAGGACTCGAACCGGTTAGTTGCATGTATGGGAGTAAGAGGATCATGAACTTAAGGCTATGGTTGGGGAAATCTTAATGCATTGTTAGTATTTACGGATGTTTGCTTACAATCCAATCATATAGTACTTGTAATCCCAAATAATGGAGTGCATGTATATTCAGTGGCGGAGCTGCACAGGGACTATGATGTCAAGCGACATCACAAAACAATTCTGAGCAAGGAAGGAATTGCTATGTGTACATAATAATTGACTCCAAAAGTACTAGCTGATGACCTAATTTGAGCACTTGACATCACTTGAAGCATGTCCCAGCTCCGCCACTGTGTATATTTAGCCTCTCCCACATAGAAAACTGCATCGAAGACAATGAAACCGATATCTTCACTAATTAATCTTGGACAAAGCCACCATAATTACCACCACTTTTCCACACTCATGGTACTGTTAGTTTATGTTTACTTAGTATATTTTATTGCTGCAGCACTAACATTTACTTTCTTATATTTATTATCTTGCAAAGCTATCTCTCATACCCGTATTATTGCTCTAGTTTTATTTCCTAGATAATGCAAATGTTTGGTGTGCGTAGAGTTGTATCAGTGGTTGATAGACTTGAGAGAACATTCATCCTACCTTTAGCTCCCCGTTGGGTTCGACACTCTTACTTGTGGGATATCAGAGGCGTGGATCTGCGACGGCGGTGGCGACGCGGAGCACGACGGTGGCGACGCGGAGCACGACGGTGGTGACCTCGAGGTTGGAGGAGAACCGAAGCTCGAGGAGGCCGACGGTGACGGCGGCGACCTCGAGGCTGGAGCTGGAAGGTTGGGGTCGGGTGTGGGGTGGGAATGATTTGGATTTATGTTTCGGTGTGCGATTAGGGAATATATATAGGGGGAGCAAATTGTAACTTTGTCAGACCGCGGGGTTCTTTTTGCAAAAAAGAGCGGACCGTCCGATCTAAAATGGACGCTGTAGGTGGTAGGCATTTTCGCAAGATCATCTAAACAATAGGCAGCGGCATCAGCCGTGCACCACCAGCACCCGCAGCAAGAACCGGCAGGGATCCCTTCTTCTTCACGGCGATGACCAGCTGGTCGATCGCCGCTACTGCCTGGTCGGACAGCGGACCATCGAACAGAGCCAAATAGGCCTGCAGCATCCTATCCGAGAACGGCGTCTCGGGCGGCAGGGAGCCCAGCCGCCTAGCCACGGGCCACGGCCGCCCGGGCGATCTCCTCCAATGTGGCACCGCCGTTGGGCTTGGCGGCGAACCTGGCGCTCCTCCTTGCAGGCTGCTCGGACGCAGCCAGCCGCAACTCCTCTCCAAGCGCTCTAGCCTCCAGGAGGCGCGCCAAGCACGGGCCCCTGCAGCTGCACCGTGATGCTGTCGACGAAGTGGCTGAGCCGGTCTCCCGTTGCCTGCACCCCCTCCTCTCGGCGTCCTCGGTCGTTCCAGCCGCAATCAGCATCATCTCCTGCTCTAATCCCTCCTCCCTTGCCAACACTGCACCTCCATCTTCTCCCAGCGGCCAGCTCCAACAAAGCCATCGAGCCGACCGGAGCGCCAAGGGCGCCAGCTGCACCAGGGGAGGGCGGCTCCCCTGCACCAGTCTTCAAAGGAGAGCAAGCAGGAGCAGGACGCCCCGCCCGCGCCGACGTGCGAGACGAACCACCCTTGCCGCGCCGACGCAGAGGGCCTGCCGACCTTGCCGGTGTCCGTCGCGCGCCGCGCCGGGTAAGGTTCAGCGCGGCCGGTCCTGCCGCTGTGCCTTCCCTTTGCCGCCTCCCTCTTGTAGTTTCTGCCACTATTGCCGTGGCCGTCGCGGTCCCTGTCCCCACCGCGGTCGCGTGCGGGGTCATGGCCGTCCAGTCCTTGTCCTTGCAGTTGGGGGTGGTGTCGTAGCGCCGCGACGTCTCCTTCTCTGGACGCCCCGAGTCCAGCTCACCTAGGTTCCACTCGTATCACAGAGCTGTTTATTGCCGGCGGCGAGAAATGTTGGGGAATTTGGCTAGGGTTCCGCGGTGCCCAATGCGGTTTCGGTCTGCATTTCGTGTCCGGATCAGCATAAATAGCGGCGCCGGTCACCAATTTGTGGAGCCCTCGAAAATAAATGCATCGAAAATAAATACAGGCCGGGCCGCGTTTGCGGTTTCTATTCTGCGCACTAAATTGGGCCCGGCCCGTAAAGTCGCCGGAATTTTACAGTTCCGCACGATTTGCGGTGTCTGCTAGAGATGCTCTAACAACCGATACTTCAACACACCCCAAAAACTACCTGAATGTTTGTAAATCACAAGAAAGTGTAAATGCGTCAATGGGCGTAGAAAATATCGAAACAAAGCCAATAGCTTCCTATTTTACGAAATATCAATAGAGAAAGTGTTTTGAGAGATACCATAACGGATGTAGTTCATACTCAATATGCTATCTAATACGATATAGAAGCTGTTATTTCTTGCCTCACGATCTCATTGTGCATCCTCAAGCATGCTCTCTAATACGATTTAGAAGTTCTTCCTCGAAACAGGCTCTCGCCCCGCTTTATAAATAAAGCCACACCGTTTGAGACCGCTGCTGGGCCAGACAGCACAACGCCCAAAAGTAGCTGCTGGGGCGGAAACAGCAAAAGCACACCCAAAAGAAAAGAGAAGAGAAAAAAAAGAAAAAAAATGCCGACAACGGCGGATCGACACAAGTGACCAGGCTCCACGACCACTACGCCCACCTAGGCCTCGCACCAAGCTCCTAGTGCTCCAAAGCGCCGGTACCCAACAACACCTTCAAGAAGGGATGCGACGACGACGACGCTGCCGCCAAGGGTTTCCCCCGGTACGCAATTGAGGAGAGGGGACCACCCGTCGCCCTTCAGGAAGGACTGGCGGCACCCGCAGGCGCCACCGCGCCGGAGTCGAACACGCCGACTAGGATTTCTCCCGATCCCCCCCTCACCCCAGGCGCTCTGGAACACTCCACCAAACCGCCCACTACCCAGCGCACGGCCATGAAGCCGTTCACACTGTCTCACCACGGAACAAAGAGGAGAGGCCTACACACCGAAGAAGGAGAGCCGGGACTAGGAGCCGTAGCAACGCCGACGTGCGGGAGGGACCAACCTCCACCATCAGAGACGGTAACCGACCGGACGCAACAGCAGGAGCACACTAGGCCCGCAAGCCCGGCCGGGCCCCTCGAGGCCCGTGAAGTTCCCGCCGTCGCGCTACAGAAGGCACGACGTTGGCGCTGCCGCCCCACCTCCAAGCTGCTCTCCACCACCAGTGTACAAAGAACCGCGCTAACGAGGATACGGTCTGACCCGCCTAAAACCTAGATGGGGTCCGAAGACCCAGATCTGGGCCGGGGGCGGCGCGTCAGTCCAGCACCACACCGGACACGGCCCTGCCGCCAAGAGGAGGCGCCCCAACCCTAAGACCGGCCTAACCCAACCCGGACTGCCCCGAGACCTGGATCAAAGCACCGTCGCAAGCCGAGCAGCACCGCGGCCGAGCTCCCCACCAGGGAGCATCAGCGCACGGGAAGGGACGGACCCGACGCGGGTGTCGGGAATAGCGGCACCGCCGCCGGCAGATCCGGGCCCAGATCCGGCCCGCAGCAGTGCAGCACGCATCGGCAGATCTGGGCCCGCCTGGCCCAGATCCAGCCCGCACACGCGCCGGCAAACCCATCTGCACCACCAGCAACCACCACCCACCAGGCCGCGCCCGCCGAAAACCGCCGGCGACCCCAGGGCCAGAGGCCCCCGGAGGACCTCACCTACGTCCTCACAACCTGCTCCGATGCCAGCCCGGCCAGCCGCAGCACGCCGCCGCGCACACAAGCACGCGCTAGCCGCTGCTGCGCTGCCTTCGCCTCACGCGCCTGCCACCAGGGAACCGCCGCGAAGCCACCCCACATCGCCGCCGAAGCACCGCGCCGGAGCGCCGCTGCTGCAGGTCGACGCCGCCGCGCCCAGTCGCCAGCGCCGCGCCCTCTCCGGCCACCGCGGCCCGCGCCGCCAAGCCCGGACGAGGAGGGGAACGGGGCCCCGCCGCCGCCGACGCCACCGAGCTTTGCCCGGGGACGCCCTCCGGCGGCGGCGAGGGAGGGGAGTAGGAGGAGGAGGGCTAGGAGGTGGCGGCGCACGGGGAGCTCCCGGTCGCTCGCGGGAGCGACGCGGGAGCTAGGGTTTGGTTGTTTTCTTAGAAGTTCTTCTTCCTTGCCTGATAATCTCAACTATGCATCCTCAAGTATGCATTGCATTTATTAACTTTTAATTTTTCTAATTGACCCTCCGTACCCATATTAGCAATGTTCGGTAGGGGTGTAAACGGATCGGATCGGATTTTGCCTTTACCGTATCCTTTAGTATATTTTTTCATCGGATTCGGAGCGGATCGGATAATGACCGGATGCGATTTCGGAGGCGGATATCCGGGATGGCGTATTCGGGAACGGAAACGGGTCGGATTCGGAGCGGTAACAAAATTAATCGGATAGATACTCGCATAATAAGTAAATTGTCGAACCATACAACTAAACATAATTATTCGATAACCAAATAACTAACAAATTTGGACTATATAGTCTTAACAATGACTATTTAAGTGAGATGTTGTTCAACGGACGAACTCAACAACTCACTAATTGCAAATTATGTTATATTAGGTTAGACATTTCGGAAAAAATTCGGATTATTCGGATTAAAATCATCGGATAATCCTATTTAAATTTCGGATAATCCCTATTTTAGGATATTTTACATACCGCATCCTATACCATATCTGGGTGTCAAGTTCGGATTCGGATATCCTTATCCGTCGGATTTCTGAAAATCGGATATGGATTGTATAAAACGGTTTCGGAATCGAATACGGTGTGGAAATTATCCTATCCGTTTACACCCCTACTGTCCGGGGACTACCAAAACGAAAAAAATTACACTAATAAATTTCAATTTCCGTAAGATATGTTCGCGCAAATGAGCTCTAGCTTATAGTTAAGATTGAGGGCATCTCCGGTCGTTCGCCCCCCCCCCCCCCCCAGGTTTCGATTCTGCCCTTTTTAGCCTTAACGCCGGCCCGGACCAAAACCTGGGGGGGGGGGGGGGGGGGCGATTTCACCAGCCGTTCGGCGCCCCAAGAAAAACACATGGAACATAAATTTAAAAGTTCTTCTTCCCGCCCCCAAAAAACAGCCCGAGTTCGGCGATCACAGCGGCCACAGTTGGGCAATCATACAAAAAACGCCATAGTTGGGCGATCACGGACACATTCGCCAGATCAGGCAGAGGCCGGCGCGGCGTCAGAGTCGACGTCGAAGATGGGCGCGGTGGTCGGAGCTGGCGCCGATCTTGGAGTGACATCCTCGGCGGCCTCGAGGTCGACGACGGGCGCGGCGTCCTCCAGGTCGATGGCCGTCGCAGCAGTAGTGGTTGCAGGCTGAACGTCCGGCGTCTCGGCTGGAGTGGCTGAGCTTGTCGGGCTGTCGCAGGCCGCGCCCATCGGGGTGGTGTCCAGCTGGCTGATGTCGCTGAGGATGAGGCGGCGCTGCGCCATGAACCATGCCCTCACCTCGGGGTCCATCGCGTCCGGATCGCCCCTCATGAGGAAGGCGAGGTCGTGGTTCCTCTTCTTCGCCTCGGTGCCGGTCCTCAGGAGGTCGAGCTTGACCTTGGAGTTGTCCATGACCGCCGCCCACCTCTGCTTGGAGGTCTCGTCCCTTTTGGCGGCGTGGATCTGGGCGTCGGCGATGCAGGTATCGATTGACGCCTGGAGCTTCGCCGATGCCGGCGCGGCCTCCCTCGCCGCTTTGGCTTTCTTGTTGCCCATTGGGGGACGGCCATCAGACGCACCTGCAGCCGCCGCGTCCAGGGCATAGTCCTTGCCGCCCTTGGCCAGCGAGCGGCGTGCTTCCGTCCACTTCTCCCACCCGTCGATGACGAGGAAGACGTGGAGGTACTTGAAGTTCGTCTTCTCGTCGTCCTTGTACGCCTCGAGCATCCGGGCGATCTCCATCTCCCGGTTGGCCCCGCTCTTCGGCATGTGGGCGACCTCCTCCTGTATGCCATGCCACTTGTTGCAGGCGGCCTGCATGAGCGCCCAATGGTTGGCCATCGCCTTCTGGCCGCGCTCCGTAACGCACCCGGCGTAGTCGGGATCGATCATCCGGCGCTCGTCGTACGCCGTCTTCACCCGCTTCCAGCTTGGCTCCAACCGAGAAACTAGGGCTGGGGACGCAGCCGAGGCTTGATTCCAGCCGGAGTTGGCGGCTCCACTTCTTCATCCGGCGCCTCCGCTCTCTCTTCCTCTTCTTCTTCCTCGGCCACGGCTTCGCCCGCGGCCTCCGCCAGCTGCGCGGCCAGCTCCCTTTGCCGCTGTTTGGTCTCCCTCTCCCGGCGCTATATGTGGGGAGAAATGGGGGGGGGGGGGGGGGGGGGAGATCAAAGTTTATGGAGGGAAATCGCCTTCTCTCGCCGACAGGTCTGACCCTCGCACGCCTTTTGCCCCCCACCCCCCAAGGGAACCCAGGGCGCTGGGTTTGGCCTGGGTTCGCCGGCACGAAACGGCGCTAAATCGACTCCTGAGGGCGGCTGGTGGATTTTTGCTACCGCCGGCGCTAAAAAGACCTCCTGGGCGCTGGGGGCGGCTGGAGATGCCCTGAAACCAGACCTGAAGATCACCTGAAACTCAGCCTTGTCATTTCCCACTGTAAAACTGCAGTTAGGTACTGAGGGAGCCTGAACTACCGTGCTGGGGATTGGGGAATGGGGATGGCAGTCTGCACAGAGACCTCGACAACGTCAGATTCCAGCAAGGAAAAAGGTCGTCAGACCTCGTCCCGTGGCCAAACAGGGAGCAGCGGCACCAGCACGCGGAGTCCACCGGCACCCGGCGGGCCGGTGAGGCTCGTGGCGGGCGGAGGTCAGGCAGATACAGAGGAGGTCCACGTCGGTCTGGCCGTGGGGCACAAGGGATACAATGCGGAAGAGCTCCGGGTCGGCGGAAGCCGCGGAGCACAGGGGTGCCGCGAGCATGGTGTGGACCGAGGGCGGTGCGCCGGGGAAGTCCGGGGGCTGCGCGACGCGATGAGGAAGGCCAGGGAAAGTCGGCGTGGGGGCTGAAGCGCCCGGCGGCACAGGAGGTCGTGCGGAGGGTATATGGAAAGGGTAAGGTCGCGTGGTGCGCAGAGGAGACCGGCTCCGTGGAGGAGAACGGCGGATCCATCGGTGGATGAAATGAAAGAGACGACGCGATGACAGAGTGGCCCGTTGTCGTGTGAACGAGGATGGACGAAAAGATGACGGGAAGGAGCGCCAAACTTTTCTTTGAGACAGAAGAATTCATCTCTTCGGCCACCCCGTCTGTACAACACGCTAGCACAGCGCCGTGATTGCACCCCGTCTGTACGTACGGGATACTCATCACTGCGCGAGCTACCTAGCTAGCTATCCATCCACCTCACACGATCCCAGCCTCGATCGCTTGCTTCCGCAAGCTGATGCGCTCTGCGGCTCTGCCGCGCGATCCACGGCCTCGCCGGTGCACTGCCATGTCGGGTGAGCTCTCAACACGCTCGTCGCCTTCTTTCGCGGCCTCGCCTTCCGGCGCCGAGTCGGCAGATCACCCTCATGGGGAGTCAAGGCTCCTATGGGCCGAGAGCGGCGTCAAGCTCCGCCGCCGGTGCAGCGGTGGCGGCAGCAGCTGGGGCTCGGGCACTGGCAGTAGCGGGTCGGGGACACGCGTCATCCTCCCCGTGATGCAGGTGCCTGCTCTGTTCCCTGATCGAGCTAGCTTGAAACGGTTTTCGCTACTAGATCAATCAAAGTAATACAGTGCAATATTTTGATGGATTTTTCTTTAAACGTTAATTTTGATTCCTGGTTTGGTTTGGCTAAGATTGGCTTAATCAATTTTGCTAGAAAAATGACACGGGTTTCACCGGAGCTCACATACAATTTTGTGTTAAAAAAAATGCGAAGATCAGGTTTCGAAAATTCACAAAAGCTATTCCTAGCTAGAAACGGTATTTTACTGGTTCATCGCTCAAAGATATGCAATGCCTACAATGGTTTTCTGTTAGGTTGGTTTTAGTTCTTGGTTTGGTTTTGCCATAACCACCTTCATTTTGTTGAGACTTGAGACAGATTACATGACCTTGGAGAAGGAATTTCAGACCATGAATAGTGCATGTATGCAGAATTGCAGATACATATGTGCCAGTGCCAAGTTCAAAACTTAAATTCAAAAGTATGTAACTTGGATAAAAAGACAAATTACCGAATGAACAATACAAGTTCCAGCTGGATTTTACTAAGCAAAAAACTAATTTCTATATTTGTGGAGGCCAATTTTCCTTGAAATATTGCACAAATAATATTCACATAAATATGTATGTGCATGATTTATTTCAAGATTTTTGCCATGAAGTTAACGCCATAACTGCAAGGAAATGCAGTGTGGCTTATAGCACTTGGTGACATACCATACCACAGCACTCAACATGGAACATGGAGAAACAGAGTTTGCATGGAAGAAAATAAACACTAGGAGACGATAAAAAGTTCACTGTGATATACTTGAAGAACTGATTTTTAATAGTATTTACTCTGAGCCCGATACAAGTCTCAATATGATCAGTCCTGCATAATGTCGAAAGCATACATAGCTATGATAGAACTTGGCAAAATTCTGACGAAGCCTTTCTTTCCAAACTTTTTACCATTAGAGTCCATAATCTGAAAGTAGGGTGTGTCTTCTTCGAATCCAAAACCTGTGACAACTGCAGTATGTGATGATACCCGCCCATCACGCATCACATGTGCCTGTGTCGGATCATACTGATAGATGTGCTCCAACCCATCTTCATACTCTGTGTAGTTCAAGCTGATTGGAAAATGACAAATCATCACAGATTTGCTTAACGCATTATCTATAACAGATTTGAGATTCTCTTTGTCTAACCCGCCTACTGCTACTCCAGTCATAACTGCAGGGTTATCAAATTTAGTGTACTGGGAAATTTTGTATCTCTTGCCTGTTGTATTCCCCTGTGAAAGTCATTAAATATGAATTACTCTCAACGAGACATAACCAATAGTAACACGCATCAATAGCAGTCTTAGTTCAATTCATATACCTGAAGATAATCATCCCTCGTTCGAATGCCTTTGTATTTTAGTGCACGCAGACAAGATACTATGCGATCATCACAATCTGTTCCAACAAGTTCTAACAGATCCTCCCAGGATAATTGTCCAACCTCAACGCCGCAAGACCGAAATACTGCCTCCAGTGCACTTGTCATAGCGATCCAAGTGCAAGATCCTTCATAAAGTAAAATATTTAGTGTCTTGTATTTACTACAATGACAACAAATAAAAGTACTACCTGGAACATCAATATCCTTGCGGTCACGTAGAGGAGGGATTATTTTAAACAACCTCCTGCCATCCGAATACAATACACCTTTCCAAGTGTATCTTTCATTTGATCTTTCGTACTTCAGAGCACACCTGGCTGTTGATGCACATCGAACAAGAGTTTTGTAAGTAGCAAAATCACAGTAGCCACATTCAAGTGTCAAAACAAGCTACATCGTAGATGTACAAACAGAATTAAATGTTTAAAATGATTTTAAAGTTTGTGCACACCTTTGGTCACCTTCAGATTCTTCCTCTTTGGACCTTTCCGGGGCCGTTCAGTGCTCAGTTCTTTTCTTTTCGCCATTCCCGGTGATGTTGTTACTGATCTTCTCAATTTGTAATTAATTACCAGATAAGTACCTACAAACAGGACAGCATTGCCTTTTATCCTACCTCAGCCAAAACACAAAAGTGACAGAATTTTCACCTACCCTATCTCAGCCGTACCACAAAAGAGATAGGAACCTCAAACTTATAAAGTTTAATCCAGTTTCATCATGGGAATGTTGAAATTCTTGTTTTTACCCCTGCATATTCATCATGGGGTTAACATGTGATCGACCTCGCTAATGGGTCCGCTGGTTACCTTGGGCTGACTTCAGCTACATACATCCTATCACACGGCACTCAGCGATAGGCACTCCGGGATACGCGGTTTCGAGTCGTCTACGGCCGTAACCCATCAAGTGCTTAACAGGTGATCAAACTTGCTAGTGGGATCGCTGGTTACCTTGGGCTGCGTTCTGCTACAATACATTCTATCACATGGCACTCTGCGATATGCTGTTTCAATTCGCCTACGCGACCCATCTGCTCTTCTAACATATGAGGCAGGGGATTCTCGCATGCCATTGCCAGCAGTGGATCATTTGTCAGTGACAGCGACAAATTTCTCCAAAATGTGCGAGATTGTTTGCTACAGGCCCAACAAAGTTACTATGACGCCAAGTATCATGACGTATCCTCTGAAATAGGACTGTGGTCTGTGGGCCTGTCCCAGGTTGCATAAGAGACCGGTGGCATCAATAAATGCCCAGGCCACGGCAAGATTTTATCATGTACCAGGCCTAGTTGGTCCACAAATACCAGGTTTAGTTATTACTTTGCACTTGTGGGTCCAGCTTTTAAGGGAGTTGAGAGACAAAAAGGGCTAGATAAGCCAATACCTTGTACCCAACTAGTTAGTGTGCACGTGCACGCACATCTTTGGGATAACTCCACAAAAAATATTTTTAATGTTAAGAGTCTTGTTGTCCCTATATTTCAAACTTCTTGATATTCAAACTTCTTTCTAGCTTGCAATGGCTTGTCTCGAAATATTCAAACTTTTTCTAATGGTATTGTTAGCTAGAACGGGTACCGCAGAGACACTTATCGAAGTTACACTCTCACACAAATCCTTCCACCCATGCAAGGGTGGCAAATGCACGAGCTAGCCACGGTAATTCTAACGTGTTTCCTTGAAACTACTGTAGGTGAGGCGAAAAGTGCTACCTACCAGGATCTACAGAAAGAGCATGATGAAATTCACATGAGTACAAACCATAATTTCTAAATATTTCTATATATTTTTACTAACTTCTAGATTCGTTTCGAAATCATTTTGAATCTTGGTCCAGAAATAAGGATTTATCCTGTGGAACTCTAGCGGGTGCATTTCAGTGTAGAATCAATTATGATGATCTGTCTGCAGGCTCGTCAGGTTAATGTTTATAAGAACTAGTATGTAATATTTGCCATGGTCAAGAAATCAGGATTCTTAGCACATAAATTCTGCAATTAAGAGAAGATAAAGTTGATCCATGATTGCTAATCGGCACGGAACATTATCCTATTTATCCACAAGGAACCTCATACGGCAAGGTTCTTCCATAAATCCTTGGGCATTTCAAACCAACCATAATAAGGTGGGTGTTACTCTTGTATCGTAGAAAAGAAATAGTCTTTCAATATATACGTTGAAAAGGTTATACAAATTAGAATCATCAGTTATAGGACAAAACTGGATCTGGTATATTCAAACAGCTTAATTGATGGCATACAGTCCTGCAAGAATCAGGAAAAATAATAATGTAATTGCACTCACCACACATAAAGTCGGTAATTATAAGACTATCATCTAGCGAGTGTGCACGACGCCACCAAAAACAAATACAATGGTGGGTAAGCACCATATATAAAATGTACACAAAACTTGCACAGAAAAATGCTTCTCTTTGATGATCTCTCGGGTGGAGTGTGTTTGATTCCGTTGACTTTGCAATTTAGTGTAGATAGTAGGGAACAGAAAGTTACTAACAGACACATCTTGATTGGCTTACTATGCTTACAGAGTAAAATAAAAAGTAAATAGTTGACTTTGCAAGCTCTCAAACAATACTTCAGCTCGAAATAAAATATGGTTATCATCTCTGTTCAAGGGGTATATGCACTTAAAACAATTAACAATATGGAACATTTACCTGATGAGGGGAGTGTAACCGGAATCTTTTCTAACCTTCTGGACATATGAAGAAGAAAAATGGACACTGAATTACTTTACTATGTACTGAAGAGAACATTCACGCGATGCATATTATATTTCTCAGACATATCAGAATCAAGATATGAATCTGCTTCAGGATCACATCAAAGATGAAAACAAAATGGTACAAACAGAAGTAGCTTCTTCAATACCCGGTTAAAATAAGAATCTGCTTCATGGATGCACACAAAACACTGAACATAGAATGAATTAACATCCAATAGTAGACATCGGCTCATGAAAACTACTCTGCTCACTGCAGAAATTCTACTACAAACCTACAATACTTGGTAAACACTACTGCAAGTGCGCAACCTTGCTCCGAAGAGCAAAATTGTACGATCATGAACCGTTTCAGGTAACACAAAATAGCATGAAGTTCGCAGACCTAAAACACCCAGCTAAACTGGATTGGATCGGCAGTTGTGTTCAAAACCCTTCAGTACTTGTCCCCGGTTTCTTCTCGAGCGTTGCTCTCTCAAAAAGTTCTGCTCGCTTCTCCAGTACTTTAAATTTTTAGAGATGCACAACACAAATGTAACAATGTGTTTCCAATTAAACAAGAGTTTCTTGCTAGTACCTTTGTTCGTAGCAACAACACCAATCTCATCAAGTTATAAAATGGTAAAACTATCCTTACTGAATGTAAGTAGTAGTACTGCACAATTGGTGATGAAGCTTCATAATGTACTCGGGTAATGTGAACCAAACTAACCGGTGACAATATACAGGATGAACTGTGCTCTATATCTAATTGAAGTTTGTTCAGAAGAGCAAAAATGTACAGCACCATTCTCATGTATTTCCGAAGCACAGGAGGTTGCTGAAGGTGGTCCACGTCTTAACTGTTTGTCCAATTTCTTAAAATTGTTTAAATATGTTTATTTCTCTATCTGCAGTTTCGTACACAGTAATACATCCATATAATATTTGGCACAACAGGGACAGACTTTGTGTTGTTCAACAAACTTCAGAACATCATTATCAGTTTTCGGATTTGCATGTTTTAGCAACATAAGATGGTTGTACATCGTTGCATTCTGTAGGGCAAAGGCCACAAGATTAAATACAATAAAGATAGTAAAAAGTAAAAATAATATTCATGTCAAGGATTCGTACGGATTCTATAGTACAAGAATCGAATCTCACACAAACCGATTAGCGTCCCGCCTATGAATAATGAATACCCAACATGGCGCGAGAAAACGGAGCTTTTGCGGTCTCCATCAACAACAGAGGAGACTTACCGTGACCCGGAGGATAGCCACCAGGTTATCGGTGATGAGGTTCCTCGCCAGGATCTGGCGGACGTCGGTGTGAGTCAGCCTCCGGTGTGGAGCAGCCGCCGCCGCCGCCTTTCCTATCGCCGAGGTGGGTGCTTCGTCAAGGAGCAAAATGCGTTCTTTTTCTTCCGCTGTCCCCTTTCCGGGGGGCTTTCTGCAAAAGTGATGCTCCGCCATTGAGGTCACGGGCACAGCACGTGCCGCAACCCCGCGCCAAAACCCCACGCTGGTCCGCGCAAACCCTATTTGCCGCTCAATGCGGCAAATTAGGGAGTTGCCGGCTGAAGCATTTTTCTTTATTTTTGTTTTCTTTATTGTTTTATTTGTAGATTAGTGGAAAATAGGAATAAAGAAGGTGCAAACCTAACTGACATTGAAACTTTCAACAAAGTAATTACTTATCAAGGTTTAGTGAAATTACCTATTAAAGTTCGTGCTTTCACATGGTCGAATATGCAATTGATCTGTTGCTAGTGTAACTAGATTGGTTCTTCACATTTGTGGCTTGGACTTTGAAATACACAAATACTGTTGTGAAACCTCTCGCTAGATCCACGTCAGATCATGTGTCTTGCGTGGTCACAATTGGCACATCCATCCCAAAAGCAGCAGTATTTAGATTTGAAAATCACTGAACTTCCCTAAGGTAGTAGATTCTATTTGGCAAATCCAATGTCCTGGAGACAATGCGAAGAGACTGTCCTCAAATTCAATCTTCTAAGAAAAGGTCTAAAGTTGTAAGCATAAAGTTTCAAACAAGAGCGTCAACTGAGATACCTTTTGCCCCATTGCATGAAAAGTCTCTTTATGGGATACTATCCATACTCAAATGACAAGATAAACAGAAAATGAACATCTCAACAATTCCTTTTATTTACTATTTTCATAGTTTTTTTACTGAAGATGCTTCATAGAATGTTCATTATTAAATGCCGTAAATTTCCACCATGAATGATGCATGACTTATATTAGCGGCCCAGGCGTCTCTGTAACAAATATGCAAACTCAATAAACTTAAAACAGTTCCACTTTATTTCACACCGATATGCATCTATAACAAAAGAACATGATATCAATTAAAATTGAGTAGTGCAATGTTAAAAACATGCCCCATGTCAGCATGTTCTGCTAACTCCCAACTCATAATTTGTTAAGCACATAACTTACATATTATTTCTCACAATGGTTCATGTTTTAGTTATACAAGAAATAAAATGTACCATCAAGTTCGTGAAAGCTTACTAACTAATTTCCCTTAACAAACATAACCATAAGCATTTTAATTCGGAAGCTAAATAAAACATTAAAGCATGAGAAATATACTTGGAATACCAATAATGCTAATAGGTAGATATGGTGAACACTCTGGAATAACCTGGTTCAAAGGGAGTTGGATACACAAGTTATAAACTTGTTGGAAATATTTTTGGCTAGCAAGAGGGAAAGTTGACCGTATACATGCATGCATAAGTGCCCATAGTGCTAATCAATCCATCTTAAACAAAGTAAATTAATAAAAAGCTTCAAAACATGAATAAAATATAGCTCTACATAATGCACTTACAAATTAATACTCATTAAAGCGTATGAAACATTCAACTATATGTATTCTTTTTAAATAAACTTCAATATCCCAATCACAATTCTTTAATAACATCCACACCAAAACTCCAGTAGCTCTCCCATAACGTAAATAAAAGTGGTGGTCTCATAAAAATAAAATAAAATAAAACAAAAAGAACAAAACAAAGACGCTCCAAGTTTATGCGATAGTAATATGTTGCTCGAAGAACAGAGAGTAGACATGTGCAAACCGAGAGTTTGCTTGGTCCATGGGGTGACTTGGGCATCCCAACCTTATGGTATTCACCATCCTTGGATATCTTTTGGTGCATGGATCCTCTAATCCCTGTGAAAAAACTTCAACACGAAAAATTCTCTCATCTTCTTTTCTGTGGGGTGACATTAGTAGGCATAAAAGATGCAATGTTTGCTTCTAGAATTCCTAAACACAACTATATTTAGAATTTCCAGTAGGTATATAATGTTGCATACTTCCTTAAAAACTCAAATGAATAAAAAAGAATCAACTTAAAAGTCAAAAGGATGCATAGAACAATTTTGGATAGAATCTGTCCAGAAAAACTGTAGTAGCAAAACGTAATTAATTACCCTACTTAAACATGTAGAAAAATCATGACAATTTTTTTTTGCATACAGAGGATGAAAAGTTGTAGCTTCAGTTTAAATTTCAGCTCATTCGGAGTTGCAGCATTGTTTTGTAAAATCATACGGTAAACAATGCATGAACGTGTAACTCTCTATATAAGTTTCAACTTTGTAATCCAAAATGGGTAAAACTTGATACTTGATACGTCTCAAACGTATCTATAATTTCTTATGTTCCATGCTTATATTATACCAATTGCTACATGTTTTATATACACTTTATATCATTTTTATGCATTTTCTGGGACTAACCTATCAACAAGATGCCATAGTGCCAGATCCCTGTTTTCAGCTGTTTTTGGTTTCAGAAAAGCTATTAAGGAAATATTCTCGGAATTGGACGAAACAAAAGCCAAAACTCCTATTTTTCTCGGAACCATCCAGAACACCGAAGAGGAGACAAAGACGGAGACCGAGGCAGCCTCACCACGTGGTGGCGCGGCCAGGCCCCACCTCTGGCCGCGCCGCCACATGGTGTGGGTCCCTCGGGGATCCACTGCCTTCGCCCTTTCGCCTACAAATACCCCCCGACGAAATAACCCTAAGGACCCAAGCACTTTTCCACGTAACATCACAGAGCCGCCGTCATCGTCAACCCTAGTTCGAGAGGGTTCAGAAGCTCTTCCCGACACCCTGCTGGAGAGGGGAATCATCACCCGAGGGCTCTACATCACCATGCCCGCCTCCGGACTGATGCGTGAGTAGTTCATCCTTAGACTACGGGTCCATAGCAGTAGCTAGATGGTTGTCTTCTCCTTATATGCTATCATGTTTAGACCTTGTGAGCTGCCTATCATGATCAAGATCATCTTTATGTAATGCTACATGTTGTGTTTGCTGGGATCCGATGAATATTGAGTACTATGTCATTTGCTTCATTATATATTATGTGAGTGCGTTGTTTATGATCTTGCATGCTCTCCGTTACTAGTAGATGCTCTGGCCAAGTAGATGCTTGTGACTCCAAGATGGAGCATTTATGCTCGATAGTGGGTTCATGTCTTCATTTAATCTTGGGGAGTGACAACAACCTCTAAGATTGTGAATGTACTGTTGCTACTAGGGATAAAACAGTAGTTCTTTGTCTAAGGATAATTGTGCTACTTACATTACACACTTTGCTTAATGCAATAATCTGTTGCTTGCAACTTAATACTGAAAGGGGTGCAGATGCTATCCGGAAGGTGGATTATTAGTCATATATGCGGTTGGAACGGTCTATGTATATTGTTGTAATGCCCAAATGAATCTCACACTAGACACCATGACTTGTACATGCATCATTATGCAGTTCTTTATTTTGTCAATTGCCCAGTTGTAATTTGTTTACCCTCATGTATGCTATTATTATTTATGGAAAGACACCACTAGTTAACTGTGGACCCCGGTCCTTTCTTTTACATCAATAATACAACCTACTACAAACCTGTTCTTTTCATTCTCTGCAAACAAACATCATTTTCCGCACTATACGTCTAATCCTTTGTTACAACAAGCCAGTGAGATTGACAACCTCACTGTTAAGTTGGGGCAAAGTATCTCGATTGTGTTGTGTGCAGGTTCCACGTCAGCTACACGCCACAAGACTTTCTGGCGCCGTTGACACCTTCAGAAGAATCTTCATCTCCTACTGGTTCGATAACCTTGGTTTCACAACTAAGGGAAAGCTTGTTGCTGCTACATCATCACACCTTCCTCTTGGGGTTTCCCAACACGATTGTGTAGTGCATCAAGGATTTCTGGCGCCATTGCCGGGGAGATCAAGCTCTTCTGCGAGGGGGGTCTCTCACTTCCAATCTTTTTATTTTGTTACTGTCTTGCTTAGTTTATTTTTATTACTGTCTTGTTTGCTTATTATTAAAAATACAAAACAATTAGTTACTTGCATTAATTTCTTTATTTAGGTTTAGTTAAAATTTTGCAAAAATGAGTACTGCTGAGAATACTAAGTTGTGTGACTTTACTAGCACAAATAATAATGATTTCATATGCACTCCCATTGCTCCACCTTCTTCTAAAGCAGATTTCTTTGAAATTAAACCTGCTTTGCTAAATCTTGTTATGAAAGAGCAATTTTCTGGTGTTATTACTGATGATGCTCTTGCCCATCTTAATAATTTTGTTGAACTATGTGAAATGCAAAAATATAAAGATGTAGATGGGGATATTATTAAGCTAAAATTGTTTCCTTTCTCTTTAAGAGGAATAGCTTAAGAATGGTTGTTGTCATTGCCTAGGAATAGCATTGATTCATGGACTAAGTGCAAAGATGCTTTCATTGGAAAATATTATCCTCATGCTAAGATTATTTCCTTAAGAAGTAGCATTATGAACTTTAAACAATTTGATAATGAACATGTTGCTCAAGCTTGGGAAAGAATGAAATCTTTAGTTAAAAATTACCCTACCCATAGACTGACTGCTTGGATGATCATCCAAACCTTTTATGCAGGATTGAACTTTTCTTCAAGAAACCTTCTTGATTCGGCTGCAGGAGGTGAAGGAGATATGCCCTCGAGGCACTTAATAAAGATAGTTTATTCGTCATATCTCAATTGTCCATTATATGTTTTATACCATGCTATAACTGTATTAAGCGGAAACATTAATACACGTGTGGTAGATAAACAACCAGGTCCCTAGTAGCCTCTATCTAACTAGTTCATTGGGCAATTGATGATCGAGGTTTCCCGATCATGTGACATTGATGTCAGTTGACAATGGAGTCATGTCATTGGGAGAATGACGTGATGGACATACCCAATATTTGTAGGACGTAGTCATTACGCCTTTGACCGTGAGATCAACTCTTATTGCTATTCCTGAAAGATACTTTGATTGCATCAAACGTCATATCTTAATAGTGTGACAATAAAGGTGTCCCTCTGATACGTCCAAAATGTATCTACTTTCCCGAACACTTTTGCTATTGTTTTACCTCTAATTTGTGTGTTTTGAATGCAACTAACACGGACTAACGCTGTTTTCAGCAGAATTACCCTGGTGTCTCGTTTTTATGCAGAAATATCAACTTTATGGAAAAACCCCGAAAAACACCTGGGAGTCGTTTTCTCACCCGAAGAGTCCAGGAACAACGAAGATCAAACGGAGGGGAGCGACGAGGCCGCGTCACCACCTGGCCGCGCGGCAAGGACCTGGCCGCGCGAGGACCAGGTGGGACCGCCTCGGTCGCCTCCTCGCGACCCCCTCTCGGCTATAAGACCCTCCTGACCTAAAAACGCACGGGGGGTATCCACTTTCGCCAGAAACATCTCCGTACGCCGCCGCCACCGCGAACCCTAGTTCGGGGACCAGAAGTCTCTGTTCCGGCACCCTGCCGGGACGGGGAACCGAAGGGGATCATCGCCAACGCCTCTCCATCAACCATCCATGTTTCCCCCATCCATGTGTGAGTAATCCACCGCTGTAGGCTTGAGGGGATGGTAGGGATTGGATGAGATCATTCATGTAATAGCTGTAATATCGTTAGGGCATGGTGCCTAGTATCCGTTATCGGTGTTTTACGTCATTGTTGCAACTTGTTATGCTTAATGCTTGACACTAGGGCCCGAGTGCCATGATTTCAGATCTGAACATGTTATTGTATCATGAGGATAATTATTGTTTTAGATCATATCTATGAGTTGTATACACATATTATTGTCCGGAACCGATGGCCCCAAAGTGACAGCAATTGGGATAACCGGAGGGAATGGCTGTGATGTGAGGATTACATGTGTTCACGGAATGTTAATGCTTTGCTCCGGTACTTTATTAAAAGGAGTACCTTAATTGCCAGTAGTTTCCCTAGAGGCCCCGCTGCAAACGGGCTGGCAGGACAAAAGATGATGTGCAAGTTTCTCATTGCGAGCACGCACAACTAAATTGGAATACATGCTTATGATTAGTTAATACTTGGATGCTTTATATTATTTATCTGCAAATGCCTATGCTATGATATTACATGAATTATCTTATCCATGCAACGCCCGTACATCCGTCCCTATGCCTACAGTATTTTAATCCTGCTGTCTACCGTAATCACAATCGCTGTCTTAATTCTACTGCTGCTATTATTTCACTACTGTCTCTGCTATAAAACTGTTGCTACTGATAATCTGTCTCGAGCAAGTCTATTCACAGGTGCAGCTGATCTGACAAATCATCTGTTAAAACTTATAAATATTCTTTGGCTCCCCTTGTGTCGAATCAATAAATTTGGGTTTTACTTCCCTCGAAGACTGTTGCGATCCCCTATACTTGTGGGTCATCAAGACTATTTTCTGGCGCCGTTGCCGGGGAGCATAGCTTTATTTATAAGCCCACCTGAGTGTGATATTGTTCGCTGGAATTTATTCATCATGGGAAAACCTGCTGATAAGAAGTTTCCCATACTGCCATCCACTACAAGAAAAGGTACGACTCTGAGTACCTCTGCTGCTCTTGACTCTCCAACTGTGATGAGTAAGTTTGTTACACCACCACAACCTGCACGTTCTGTTACTACCGCTGAATCTGAAATTACTTATGATGATGCTTCTACTGCTCTTGATGAAACTGGTTCATTAGGTCCCTTTTTAGATGCTACTATTGCTAAATCTAAACAAATTGAAAATGCTGAAATTCCTGATGAAAATGCTGAAACACCTGTTAATTCACCTGAATTTACACGTGATACTTATGATGAGCGTGATGATATGTATGTGGATCTTGATGATGCTCTTGTTGAAGAAATTAATGCTATTAAAGATGCTAGGGCTATTAAAAATCTTGTTGAAAAACATGCTGTTAGATATAAATTATCTCCTGATGCTAAGTTTGCTACATCTCCTATAAACATTAAAGATAAAGCTTATGATTTCTCTCTTGATTTGGCTCATATAGCTATTGTTGAAAGAGAACCTTTTTGTGGAACTGAAAATGAAAGTGCTGTAGAACACATGAATGTATTGTCTGATTTAAGTGGAATATTTGCTGAGGACATTAAAAGACGCACTTACTTTGTTGCTAAAATATTTCTTTTTTCATTAAAAGGAGAAGCTAAAACCTGGTATAATAATTTGTCTCGGTTCCATCACTAGTCCTAAGGGTTTGCTTGATGCTTTCTTTCAAAAATATTTTCCTGCTAGTGCTCAACATGATGCTTTGTTAAGAATCTATAATTTTAATCAAGATGAAGATGAGAAATTGCCTAAAGCTTGGACACGCTTTTGTTCCATTTTAAGAGGCCAGCCGAACCATGATTTGGAGAAAAATGATCTACTTGATATATTTTATAGTGGACTAACTGCTGAATCTAGGACATACCTGGATAGTTTTGCTAGTTGTGTTTTCAGGAAAAGGACTCCCGAAGACTCTGAGGAATTATTAGCCATGATATGCAAGAATAATGATGATTGGGATATTCCTGAACCTACTCCAACACCACCACCAACACCGAAGAAGGGAGGTATGATTGAATTAAATGAAGAAACGATGAAGGAAGCGAAAAGATCTCTTAAGGAGAGTGGTATTAAATTTGAAGATGTGAAGTATTTACCTCCTATTGAAGAATTATGTAAGCCAATTCCTCCTTCAACCGTAATTGAGGTACACTCTCTCCAAAGGTTTGATGACGGAGATATCCCTTACTCTAAACCTCCTGCTCAATGCTTAGATGAATTTGATACTTTTATTACTAAGCAATGCAATTTTAATATGAGAATAGAGAATCATTTAATGGAAAATTCTCGTGCTATTAGTGATTTGCATGATATTGTTGATAGAACTTCTAATGATGTTAAAGTGCTCATTAAACACTTTCATATGGTTCAAACTCAAATAGATCAACTCACTAAAGTGCAAAAAGAATTGCTAGCGAATGCCTCTATAGCTAAAGAAAAACTTGTTTGTGAAGTAACAACTAGAGGTGGTAAATCTACTCAAGACCCTTTGTATCCTGAAGGACATTATAAAAGAATTGAACAAGATTCTCAACGAGTTAATGAACCTAGTACTCCTTCTAGGAAAAAGAAAAAGAAACATAAAACTGTTATAGAATCCTCTGAACCTGTTAATGATCCTAATAGTATATCTGTTTCTGATGCTGAAACTGAAAGTGGTAATGAACACAACAATGATGATGCTAATAACAATGATAATGATAAAAATGCTAATTCGGATAGAGAAGAATTAGAGGAGGAACCTGAAAAGCATGTTAAAAATAAAAAGTACACTAAAGAAGATTTTATTGCTAAGAAACATGGTAATGAAAGAGAACCTTGGGTCCAAAAACCAATGCCTTTTCCTGCTAAGAAACTTAAAACAAAAGAGGAAGAACATTATAATAAATTTTGTGATTGGATGAAACCATTGTTCTTGCAAATTCCTTTGACTGATGCTATTAAGTTGCCTCCTTATTCTAAATATATGAAAGATATTGTGACTAACAAAAGGAAAATTCCTAATGAGGAAATATCTACTATGCTCGCTAATTACTCTTTTAATGGCAAAGTTCCAAAGAAGCTGGGTGATCCAGGTATTCCAACTATTCCTTGCTCTATCAAAAATAATTATGTTAAAACTGCTCTATGTGACTTGGGAGCTGGAGTAAGTGTTATGCCTTTCTCTCTTTAAAAGAGACTTTACCTTGATAAATTGATACCTACCGATATATCTTTGCAAATGGCTGATAAATCCACTGCTGTTCCTGTTGGAATTTGTGAGGATGTTCCTGTTCAAATAACTACCAATTGTTTAATTATGACTGACTTTGTTGTTCTTGAAATGCCTGAAGATGATAATATGTCTATTATTCTTGGAAGACCTTTTCTAAATACTGCAGGGGCTGTTATTGACTGCAATAAAGGAAAAGTTACTTTTAATGTTCATGACAAGGAGCATACTGTTTATTTTCCCAAGAAAGTTGATAAAATGCCTGGAGTTAATACAATTACCAATTTGAGATCTATTAGAGTGGGAAGTATTGATTGCCCATATAAAGAAGAATACAAAACTCTCATGATTGGATCCATACCAATTCAATATAAGGTAACATGAGTGTCTCATATAGTTTAAAATCTTTTATGTCATATAAAATTCATTTGGTGGCAAGACTTGATCAACCTTGTTAACAAGTGCATTTTAAATGCATAAAGAAGCTAAACAATTTTCTTTCTCTCATTCTTGTTTTACCTACTGTAATGTTATTTAGTTTGCAATGTTTAGTTGAATTTGTTGTTAGAAAATAATTTTTCAATATTGAATTTAATAATGCAAAATACCAGAAAATGAAAAAAATAAAGTTTCTCAGAAAATTAAAATTTTTATATCAAAAATCATATTTTTCGAGGAGGGACCTGGAAGTGCTAGAGAGCAACCAGGGAGGCCCACATGGCCACCTCACCACATGGTGGCGCGGCAGCCTCCAGGCCGCGCCAGCACATGGTGTGGGGCCCACAGGCCCCCCCCACTTGCTCTCTCTCCTTCCCCTACCTTCCTCTTGCCCGAAAAACCACTTTTGGATAGCTCAAACTCGTGTTCTTGCTGCTCATTTCCTGTGATTTCGATCTCCACATTCAACCAATTTCTGTTGCTGAAATTTGGTGCATCTACTCTCCGGTATGTGACTCCTCCGAATATCCAAGTAGAATTTTGTTTAGTGGTGTATACATGAAGTATTTTGCTGCTGTAGATATCTTGTTTAGTGAGTTTGAATGCTTGTTCTAAGTTGAAATAACTAGTTTTGATGCATGCTTAAGCCTCTAGCAAGTCACTATAGTAGTTTCCCTTCATTTAGTTGGCTAAGAATCGATTTTTATGATGTTTGTCAAAAATTTCAGAAAAGGAAGATGCATAACCATGACTTTGATGACATGTTTGAGGAAGATTTCCAGAGGAGGACAAGGCCTCCAAGGGCTGCCACTTGTGTTAGGCAATCCTACAACGAGGAAATCCTAGCACCAACGTTTGGAGATGAGCGAGATGCGGGAGTTCCAAACTCCGCGTCCCGCCCATGTAATGATTTCCTTCGTGCTGCAGGTTTACTTGAGGACTTCCTAACTCTTGTGGAGAGTGTAGGCTTGACCTCCTACATGATGGATGAGAGGCCTCAATACTATGGGCTCACCAAGACTTTTTCTGAGTTTTCTTTTCACTTTTAACTCCAAGTCTTATGGGAAAGCCATTTCTTTCAAGATATATGATAGGCCTGTTAGCTTAACTTTGCAGGAATTTTGTGAGGTGATAGGTACAACGCACGTGGGGACATCGATGAGGATTGCTGGGAACCCACCGGAGTTGGCACAAACCTACCAGGAGGTGACCAACGAAGATACCCGCTCCGCACAACGCGGCAAGATAAGGAACATCCAATTCCCCGCTATCAAGTATTTTGCTTACTACATTGCCACTAGTGTGCTTGGTAGGGAAAACACTAGTAATGTTTCTAACTTGCAGCTTGCATTTCTTACGGGTGCACTTAAGGGTGAATTCCCGTATAACCTTGGTACTTTGATTGCTCGCCGTTTAGCTGCTAGGGGCCCCATTTTTGGAGATATTATTGCCTCACGCATTGTTGAATATTTGGGGCTGTATATTGATCCTAATGATACACAACTTGCTCCTTGTTATCTTGACCTTACTGCAATGAAAGGTCATCAATTTGTCACTAACAGCTCCACTTTGGAGAACATTGTGTTTAGGGTCGTTTTTGCTAACGGTCGTGAAAAGGAAGTCCCTTTGCCACAACCTTCTTTGTTCAGTCTTGACAGGAGACCGTGGTCGTACTCGATGGTGGAGTTGGATGAGCAGTTGAGCACGCTGGGTTTTCACCAAGCGCACCGCGTGCAGGAGCCACCGGAGGAGGATTACACCGGATACCACGCCGGCGCGTCCTCGAGCTCATACTACGGGGAAAGCTCTTCCACCTACCCCCGCGGCACCGACGGATGGGGACATTGGGGCTGATCTCCACTTAGGCCAAAAGCCTAAGCTTGGGGGGAGGTATACCGATAGCACACTCATCTACATATCATTACCATTCGGTACTTTGTATATCCATGTTTCGTTGTAGTTTTATTTCTTTCTCTCATTTGTTCATGCTTTGTTTGCTTTCCATAAACCCAAAAACACCAAAAAGATTTTTGTTATCTCTCTTGCTGGTTTGTTTTAGTATCTAGTATTAATATGCCTAGTATTTATTTCAGTTCAATATGCAAAAACACAAAAATATTTTGCTTTGTTGTGTGCTGTTTCGCGCAGGGACAGATTTCTGCTGTCCACCGTTTAAATCATAACTCTTCACAGAAATATCGGAATGACCTGAAATTTCGTGTGCATGTTCCTCAGATGTGTACGCAACTTTCATTAGTTTTGAGTTTTCTGATCTGGCCATGTTAAGACCCTCGAAAAAATTCGTCTTTCCTGGCTGTTCTGTTTTTAGTTCCTAAATCCGAAAACCCAAAAATATTTGCTGTTTCTCTTTGGTTTTGTATAGTTTGTTTCATAGGTCATTACCTTCGGTTACTCCATGGAGCTTGGTTATTATTTCATATCTTTCAAGCACACAAGTGATAAGGCAATTATGATGATCTATGACAATTCGAGTTGGGTAAGAGGCCGGTAATGAACTCTATTTGTTTCTCATTTTTGTACATATACTCATTCATGTGAGCATGCTTAGATGTTTCGCATAAGGTATATGTCGATTGGTGGATGCTTAGTAGTTCGTGTTCTCTTATGATCGTTTCCAATTTATTTATGATGGATGTCATGTTTCTATGGATATTTGCTTGCATTGTTTTGCTCATAATAGAATATGACATTGTGGTATCCTCCTCTGAATAATTCATTCGAATTGACTTGGCACATGTTTACACATGTTATGACTGAAAACAAAAAGTCAATTAAGCCTTGATGACATATTTTGCCTCAGAATTCTAGTATCATTTTTATGCCTCCGTTAATTTTATTTCGTCGCAAGCATGATTATGACGGTTATTGCTCTCTTGAATTGTCGCTTTCCCATCTTTTGCTAGCCTCCACCTGTACTAAGCTGAAAATGCTTGTGCTTCCAAACCCCTGAAAACCAAGTTATTCCAAAGAGTCCACCATAAACACCTATGCATGGCAATTTCGAACCATTCAAGTAAATTTGCATGTGGTATCTTTAAAACCTTCAATCACTTCTCAATTTGTGCCACTGTTTTGAGCTCATGAGGAAGTAGTAGTTGGGCTTGTTATCTTCCATACTAATTAAGTAATTGACTTGCATGCTACATCTGCTCGTCACTAATTTTGTAAAGGGCTGGTTAGACCATTGTAATATCAAAAAGGATTTGAGAAAATAAAAAATAGGCACTCCTCCATGGTTTAAGATTGTTTGGTGGGCACCCGAGGATTCGGTTAGCCATGGTTATGTTAGCAAGGTTGGGAGGAGTGTCAAGCTATCAAAATGAATGAATATAAAGATGCATATTATAAGTGCCTTGTTTTAAAAATAATTCGGAACCGCTCTCAACTTGCTTAGTATGGAAGATAACAAGAACTCTATTGCCATTCGTTGACCAAACAACCACCACTCAAAAATAATTTTACCTCTGTTTTCAAAATGATAAGAAGCTCTAGCACATGTTAAATCCCTTCTTCCCTCAATGAAGGGCATATCTTTTACTTTATTGTTGAGTCACCATCCTTTTTTTTAGCACCTTCTTGAGAGCATAATTGTCATTCTTAGTGTAATGTGCTTGTCCCTTAATATGTTAACTGCGGTGTAATCTTGATGCTTTTATCTTTGATATCTTTATCTCTAGTCTTCCCTTGAAACTCAGAGGTGCCTGGGCATTTATGTTTTGCTGTTCCATTCGGGCAAGCGAGATACCACTTTATCATACTTTCTTATGAGCCTTGTGAAGGGGATCGAGTGCAGAAAACAAAAATTTTCCTAGCAACGATATCCTTAAAACATGCCAAGATCTATTCTATGCAGATATAGTAGTACGAACGGAGATCGGAATACATACCCTTGTAGACCGAAAGCGGGGATTACGTTCCCGCACAAACGTTGTCGATGAAGACCGACGAAACCGACCTCAAGGTCGTGTAGAGGAAGCAGACCTCCCAGCACCGCTAGCGCAGCACCTCGCAGGGTGTTACACACGTACGGTGGAGACGACGGCCTCCGAAGCTCCAGTCCAGGACGAGCAGCGGAAGACTTGGACCGGAACACCAGCAGCGCGGCAGCGGGCTATGGTGGAAGAGATCCCCTTCTCAACTCGGCGCAACTCTGACAAAGGGAATCACGAAATCGAGAGAGAATTTGGGAATTAATTGGGTAATTAAAAGGCCAGGGGTGCCCCTTCTTATATAGGCTCCCAGGGGGGAGCCAACCTGCCAGCCAGGCAATGTGGGACTATCCCCACATGCCTGGTGTGGCTGCACTTGGTGCGCCGACCCCATGGTGGGCCCCTTTTGGCCCACCTGGGTCGGCCCCAAGGCTCCCACCGAATTCCCCTAGGGAATTTTCCCCTCTTGGGCCTTCTTTCGACCAGAAGGCCCATTTAGGAAAATCAGCCTAAATAAATTCGAAAATAAATATATAAAATCATATTTAGACATTAATTACACTAATTAATATCAAACATATTATATATAATTTATTCTAGCTCCGAAAACTATTTCGTCGCTGCCCGATCT
Source organism: Poa annua (assembly GCA_026929855.1). Taxonomy (NCBI): domain Eukaryota; kingdom Viridiplantae; phylum Streptophyta; class Magnoliopsida; order Poales; family Poaceae; genus Poa; species Poa annua. The sequence continues at coordinate 38,209,041 of CM049438.1, forward strand.
CCATCGGATCTCTCCCGGGACGTTCCCGGTGATCTCTTTCCTTTCCGGTTGTCTTGTCGAAACCCCTTAAGTGTGTTACCCTAGCGGTTCGATATAATAACAGGTACGATCGAGACTCCTCTCCGATCAACGACTAACTCGTAGGCCTGGACCCCATGAATTAATCCCTGTGATATAACGAATGACTTTCATCTATCAAACCTGAACGTAAAGTCTTAAACCTTTTGCCATAGCGATACTTAGCGTGTCCGAGCGTCGTTCATAGATATCTCCATATCTAGCTTGACCTCGTTACCGACAACACTATCTTCTACTCGTCTATGATTTCATGTCTCCGTGACCTAGTCACATGCTTGCAAGCTCATTAGACATAATCTCACCGAGTGGGCCCTAGAGTATCTATCCTGCTATGCGGACTGGCAAATTCCGCTCTTGACCCCTCGTCTCAACTACTCCTTTCCGATACCCAAAAGTATCACCGTTATTGTCATACTAATTAAGATACGACGTTTGGTGCAATCAAAGTATCTTCCAGGAATAACAATAAGAGTTGGTCTCACGGTCAAAGGCGTAATGACTACGTCCTACAAATATGGGTATGTCCATCACATCGTTCTCCAACGATATGACTTCCATTGCCGACCGGCGCCATGCCCTATGATCGGGAAACCTCGATCATCGATCGCGCAACGAAACTAGTCTTAGTAGAGGTTACTTGGGACCTGGTTGTTTACGCATAACACCCGTATTAATGTTTCCGCTTAATACGGTTACAGCATGACACAAAAACGTATTATGAACAAACGAGATATGATAAAGAAATACACTTTATTAATTGCCTCTAGGGCATATCTCCTTCAGTCTCCCACTTGCACTAGAGTACAAATTAATCTAGATTACAACTTGGTAAAAGCTTAACACCCATAGCTAACTGGTGTTTTTCATGCTTGTCAAGCGGAAGAGGCTTCGTCAGAGGATCTGCCACATTCAGATCCGTATGCACTTTGCAAATCTTCACATCGCCTCCTTGTACGTGCTGTCGTATCACATGGAAGCGTCGGAGAATGTGTTTGGCGGTGGAGTGAGACCTTGGCTCCTTGGCGTTAGCAATGGCACCCGTATTGTCGCAGAAGAGGACCACGGGGTCTTGCACGCTCGGGAACACTCCAAGTTCAATGATGAACTTCCTCAGCCACACAGCTTCATTCGCGGCTTCGCAAGCAGCAATGTACTCCGACTCCATTGTAGATTGCGCGACGATGGGTTGCTTCCCACTTCTCCAGCACACGGCGCCCCCATTCACCTTGAACACATAACCTGTCTCTGACTTAGAGTCATCGGGGTCTGAGCAGAAACTTGCATCCACGTAACCTGTTACGCCAAGTTCTTCATCGCAGCCACCATAGACAAGGAACATTTCCTTTGTCTTATTGAGATACTTAAGAATGCTCTTAACAGCAATCCAATGCGCCATTCCAGGATTACTCTGGAAACGGCTTGTCAAACTTAGAGCTAATGCCACATCAGGTCTAGTACTTAACATTGCATACATAATCGATCCTATGGCTGAAGCATAAGGATGTTTAGTCATATCGGCCTTATCCTGTTCCGTTACCGGACACTGTGCCTTTCGCAATGTTTTATTCTTGATAACCGGCAGAGAACCCTTCTTTGCCTTCTCCATACCGAAACGCTTCAGTATTTTATCAAGATAAGTACTCTGACTCAACGCTAATAGACGTCTTGATCTATCACGATAGATTTTAATGCCTAAGACGTATGCAGCTTCTCCTAAGTCCTTCATGGAAAACTTACTGTTTAAATAATCCTTCACGCTATTCAGAAGTTCCACATCATTTCCAATCAGCAATATGTCATCTACATATAGTGCTAAGAACACAACCGAGCTCCCACTCATTTTCTTGTAAATGCAGGTCTCTTCCAAATTTTGGACAAATCCAAAACCTTTGATTACCTCATCAAATCGAAGATTCCAGCTCCGAGATGCTTGCTTCAATCCATAAATGGAGCGCTGAAGCTTGCATACCTTGCCAGCATTTTCTCGATCGACAAAACCTTCCGGTTGTACCATGTACAACTCTTCCTCAATGTTTCCATTTAGGAAGGCTGTTTTGACATCCATCTGCCATATTTCATAATCGTAATAGGCAGCAACTGCTAACAAAATCCGAATAGACTTCAGCATCGCTACCGGTGAAAAAGTTTCATCGTAGTCAATCCCATGAACTTGTCGGAAACCTTTTGCGACAAGCCGAGCTTTATAGACGGTCACATTACCATCAGCATCAGTCTTCTTCTTAAAGATCCATTTATTCTCGACGGCCTTGCGCCCTTCGGGAATATCCATCAAAGTCCACACTTTGTTATCATACATGGATCCTATTTCGGATTTCATGGCTTCTAGCCATTTCTCGGACTCTAGACTCGCCATTGCCTCCTTGTAGTTCGTAGGTTTGTCTTGTTCAATTAACATGACGGTGCAAACCATGTTGCCATACCATTCTGGTGCGATACGAGATCTACCAGACCTACGAGGTAGAATACTTTCCTCGACAGTTTCTCCCACTCCATCTGTGGAGGACGTTTCCGGAACAGCTTCCGTTGCGCCACTCGGAATCTCGAGTTCAGGATCAACGATCTCATCGAGGTCTACCTTCCTCCCACTTACTCCTTTCGCGAGAAACTCCTTCTCTAGAAAGGTACCGGTCTTCGCGACAAACGTTTTGCCCTCAGCTTGGTTGTAGAAGGTGTATCCTATGGTTTCCCGCGGATATCCTACAAAGACGACTTTCTCCGACTTCGGTTCGAGTTTGTCGGGCTGTAGTTTCTTAACATACGCCTCACAACCCCAAACCTTCAGAAACGATAACTTAGGCTTCTTGCCATACCATAATTCATACGGTGTTGTTTCAACGGATCTGGACGGAGCCCTATTTAAAATGAATGCGTCTGTTTCTAACGCATAACCCCAGAAGGATACGGGCAAATCGGTAAGAGACATCATAGACCGGACACTATCCAGTAGAGTACGATTACGTCGCTCGGACACGCCGTTACGTTGCGGTGTTCCAGCAGGCGTAAGTTGGGGTACGATGCCACAACTCTTCAGATGTGTGCCAAACTCAAAACTCAAATACTCGCCACCACGATCGGATCGGAGGTGCTTGATTTTCTTGTTAAGCTGATTTTCAACTTCACTTTGAAATTCTTTGAACTTTTCAAAAGTTTCAGACTTGTGTTTCATCAAATAGATATAACCGTATCTACTCAAGTCATCAGTGAAGGTGACGAAGTAACGATAACCATTGCGTGTCGATACGCTCATTGGTCCACACACATCTGTATGTATGATCCCCAATAAATCCGACGCCCGTTCAACGAAACCTTTGAACGGTGTCCTGGTCATTTTGCCCATAAGGCATGGTTCGCATGTATCGAGGGATCCAAAATCCAACGAGTCCAAAAGTCCATCGGAGTGGAGTTTCTTCATGCGCTTTATACCAATATGACCAAGACGGCAATGCCACATATACATGGCGGTATCATCACTACACTTAATCCGTTTGGCTTCTATGTTATGGATGTGAGTACTACGATCGAGATTCAACAAGAATAAACCATTACTCTCGGGAGCATCAACATAAAAGATATCATTCATATAAATAGCACAACTGCTTGATACTGATTTAAATGAATAACCGTCTTGTAACAGGCAAGACCCACTTATAATGTTTACACTCAACGATGGTACAAAATAACACTTATTTAAAACCAAAACTAATCCCGATGGTAGATGTAGAGGGAGCGTGCCGACAGCCACCACGTCGACTCTCGATCCGTTGCCGACGCGCATTGTCACCTCATCCTTAGCCAGCCGCCGTTTATTCCGTAACTCCTCCTGAGAGTTACATATATGAGCAACAGAACCAGTATCAAATACCCAAGTGTTGCTACGGGCGGATGTAAGGTACACATCTATAACATGTATATCAAATATACCTTGCTCTTTGTCGACTATCTTGCCAGCTTTCCTATCCTCTAGGTACTTGGGGCAGTTGCGCTTCCAGTGACCTTTTCCCTTGCAGTAGAAGCACTCCACGCCAGCTCTGGGACCAGATTTGTTAGTCTTGGGCTTGGCAACCAGTTTGCCTTCCCTCCTGGACTTCCAGCTCTTCTTTCCCTTGCCACCGGATTTCTTAAAATCGACGGTCTTGTTGACCATCAACAGCGTGTGCTCCTTCTTGATCTCCACCTCAGCAGTCTTGAGCATCACGAACACTTCACCCAGGGACTTAGCCATGCCCTGCATGTTGTAGTTCATGACGAAGCCTTTATAGCTAGGGGGCAACGATTGCAGCACCCTATCAATCGCCAGCTCATCGGGAATCTTGCATTCCAGAGCATTCAGGCGTTGAACGTAGCCAGACATCTTGACCACGTTCTCGCTCACACTGCTATGCTCCTCCATCTTGGCCGAGAAGAAAAGCTCAGAAGCTTCATATCTTTCAGCCTTAGCCTGCGGCGCAAAGACAGCCTTGAGATCAGAAATTATCTCAAAGGCGCTCATCTTCTCAAAGCGCTTCTGCAGGTCGGCTTCCATGGCGAAGAGCATGCCACTCTGGACAAAGGCGGAGTCCTCCGATTTGGTCTGGAAGACCTTCTTCTCATCCTCAGAGGCTTCATCTGCGGGAGGGTCACCTATGGCGGCCTCAATGACGTAGGCCACCCTATGGGGAGTGAGGAGGATCCTCAGGTTGCGGAACCAGGCCATGAAGTTTGACCCATTGGTCTTAAGCTTTTCTTTCTCAAGGAACAGACCTAGGTTAAACGAGGGGCGAGACATCTACAATGGAATTTGCAACAACATAAGACTTTGTTCATAATAATTTTGAGTTATAGTATTTTTAGAAAATAACTAACATAACTCCCACTCAAACGAACATCCCTCCTGGTCGTTTAAGCGATTACACGACCCCCATCCATTGCACCACCCCTCATCGTCAGAGCCGGCAGCACAACTTCAAGGGTAGACAATTGTCCATCACAACAACTCTGTGACTCATGCTCGACCTTTCGGCCTCCGTGTTCCGAGGCCATATCTGCATATGCTAGGCTCGCCACTATAACCTCCACGTAACGCTTGTGCAACATGGCTTACACCCACTGTATGCGAACGACGATATGTCTGACACCCGATCGTCACGGCCTGCCTCATAATGTAGAACTTTCTTGGTGGTGCTCGTTGGAGGAAGAACACTAGTGGTATTTTGAAGGGATCATCTTATATATGACTACCGCCGCGTAACTAATATATACTAATATATATAATCACACAATATAAGATGCACACAATAACATCAAATGTAATGCGATGTGATATAGTCCATTGCGCCATGGTCTTCTTGGCGCCCGCAGTTCATAAACAATTTAATAAACCTACCTTGACCATATCACATAGCCCCTGCAAAATAAAGTTAGACGCTTCTACTTTATCTTTTGCATATTTTACGTGGCTTGGGGCTGTCGTAAATAGAACCGCTTCATACCTACGAACCTTATGACCACAACAACGATCCAATAATTGCATGTTTAAGCATCCCTTTCGGGCCCTCCATTGAAAATGCAAGACCAACTAAAGAGAGAGAGACAGACACCCGCCAGCCACAGATACGGTACAAGCCGTATGTCAGTAGTGGAACCAGTCTCGCGTAAGCGTACGCGTAAAGTCGGTCCGGGCCGCTTCATCAACTCGATGCCGCTGGAATCACAAGTGCACGCTAGAGGGTAGCAAATAACAGGAACGGTGCCCCCGTGCAGAACACGGGTTCTAACAGCGTATAGCTATATCTACGATAGATCGGCTCTGATACCACTGAAGGGGATCGAGTGCAGAAAACAAAAAATTTCCTAGCAACGATATCCTTAAAACATGCCAAGATCTATTCTATGCAGATATAGTAGTACGAACGGAGATCGGAATACATACCCTTGTAGACCGAAAGCGGGGATTACGTTCCCGCACAAACGTTGTCGATGAAGACCGACGAAACCGACCTCAAGGTCGTGTAGAGGAAGCAGACCTCCCAGCACCGCTAGCGCAGCACCTCGCAGGGTGTTACACACGTACGGTGGAGACGACGGCCTCCGAAGCTCCAGTCCAGGACGAGCAGCGGAAGACTTGGACCGGAACACCAGCAGCGCGGCAGCGGGCTATGGTGGAAGAGATCCCCTTCTCAACTCGGCGCAACTCCGACAAAGGGAATCACGAAATCGAGAGAGAATTGGGGAATTAATTGGGTAATTAAAAGGCCAGGGGTGCCCCTTCTTATATAGGCTCCCAGGGGGGAGCCAACCTGCCAGCCAGGCAATGTGGGACTATCCCCACATGCCTGGTGCGGCTGCACTTGGTGCGCCGGCCCCATGGTGGGCCCCTTTTGGCCCACCTGGGTCGGCCCCAAGGCTCCCACCGAATTCCCCTAGGGAATTTTCCCCTCTTAGGCCTTCTTTCGACCAGAAGGCCCATTTAGGGAAATCAGCCTAAATAAATTCGAAAATAAATATATAAAATCATATTTAGACATTAATTACACTAATTAATATCAAACATATTATATATAATTTATTCTAGCTCCGAAAACTATTTCGTCGCTGCCCGATCTCCATCGGATCTCTCCCGGGACGTTCCCGGTGATCTCTTTCCTTTCCGGTTGTCTTGTCGAAACCCCTTAAGTGTGTTACCCTAGCGGTTCGATATAATAACTGGTACGATCGAGACTCCTCTCCGATCAACGACTAACTCGTAGGCCTGGACCCCATGAATTAATCCCTGTGCTATAACGAATGACTTTCATCTATCAAACCTGAACGTAAAGTCTTAAACCTTTTGCCATAGCGATACTTAGCGTGTCCGAGCGTCGTTCATAGATATCTCCATATCTAGCTTGACCTCGTTACCGACAACACTATCTTCTACTCGTCTATGATTTCATGTCTCCGTGACCTAGTCACATGCTTGCAAGCTCATTAGACATAATCTCACCGAGTGGGCCCTAGAGTATCTATCCTGCTATGCGGACTGGCAAATTCCGCTCTTGACCCCTCGTCTCAACTACTCCTTTCCGATACCCAAAAGTATCACCGTTATTTTCATACTAATTAAGATACGACATTTGGTGCAATCAAAGTATCTTCCAGGAATAACAATAAGAGTTGGTCTCACGGTCAAAGGCGTAATGACTACGTCCTACAAATATGGGTATGTCCATCACATCGTTCTCCAACGATATGATTTCCATTGCCGACCGGCGCCATGCCCTATGATCGGGAAACCTCGATCATCGATCGCGCAACGAAACTAGTCTTAGTAGAGGCTACTAGGGACCTGGTTGTTTACGCATCACACCCGTATTAATGTTTCCGCTTAATACGGTTACAGCATGACACAAAAACGTATTATGAACAAACGAGATATGATAAAGAAATACACTTTATTAATTGCCTCTAGGGCATATCTCCTTCACCTTGCAATCCTGTGAATTGATATGTTTCATGTTATTTATCATCGGTATAATTGGCATCTTTTCATGGTTTACATAACTATTGGGTGACACCGTTTATACATGTCTTGTTATGAATAGTCTAAGCATTTGTCCTCATAATGAGAATATTTACATCACATGAGCAAATGAGTTCGTGAAAGTTCTTTTATCGCACTCAGTTGTTAACTGAATTGCTTGAGGACAAGCAATAAGCTAAGCTTGGGGGGAGTTGATACGTCCAAAACGTATCTACTTTCCCGAACACTTTTGCTATTGTTTTACCTCTAATTTGTGTGTTTTGAATGCAACTAACACGGACTAACGCTGTGTTCAGCAGAATTACCCCGGTGTCTCGTTTTTATGCAGAAATATCAACTTTATGGAAAAACCCCGAAAAACACCTGGGAGTCGTTTTCTCACCCGAAGAGTCCAGGAACCACGAAGATCAAACGGAGGGGAGCGACGAGGCCGCGTCACCACCTGCCCACGCGGCAAGGACCTGGCCGCGCGAGGACCAGGTGGGACCGCCTCGGTCGCCTCCTCGCGACCCCCTCTCGGCTATAAGACCCTCCTGACCTAAAAACGCACGGGGGGTATCCACTTTCGCCAGAAACATCTCCGTACACCGCCGCCACCGCGAACCCTAGTTCGGGGACCAGAAGTCTCTGTTCCGGCACCCTACCGGGACGGGGAATCGAAGGGGATCATCGCCATCGTCATCGCCAACGCCTCTCCATCAACCATCCATGTTTCCCCCATCCATGTGTGAGTAATCCACCGCTGTAGGCTTGAGGGGATGGTAGGGATCATGTAATAGCTGTAATATCGTTAGGGCATGGTGCCTAGTATCCGTTATCGGTGTTTTACGTCATTGTTGCAACTTGTTATGCTTAATGCTTGACACTAGGGCCCGAGTGCCATGATTTCAGATCTGAACATGTTATTGTATCATGAGGATAATTATTGTTTTAGATCATATCTATGAGTTGTATACACATATTATTGTCCGGAACCGATGGCCCCAAAGTGACAGCAATTGGGATAACCGGAGGGAATGGCTGTGATGTGAGGATTACATGTGTTGACGGAATGTTAATGCTTTGCTCCGGTACTTTATTAAAAGGAGTACCTTAATTGCCAGTAGTTTCCCTAGAGGCCCCGCTGCAAACGGGCTGGCAGGACAAAAGATGATGTGCAAGTTTCTCATTGCGAGCACGCACAACTAAATTGGAATACATGCTTATGATTAGTTAATACTTGGATGCTTTATATTATTTATCTGCAAATGCCTATGCTATGATATTACATGAATTATCTTATCCATGCAACGCCCGTACATCCGTCCCTATGCCTACAGTATTTTAATCCTGCTGTCTACCGTAATCACAATCGCTGTCTTAATTCTACTGCTGCTATTATTTCACTACTGTCTCTGCTATAAAACTGTTGCTACTGATAACCCTCTCAGGTATCGGAAGGGAGTATGTTGAGACGAGGGATCAAGATTGGGATTTGCCAGTCCGCATAGCAGGATAGATACTCTAGGGCCCACTCGGTGAGATTATGTCAAATGAGCTTGCAAGCGTGTGACTAGGTCACCAGGACATAATATCATGGACGAGTAGAAGATAGCGTTGTCGGTAACGAGATCAAGCTAGGTATCGTGATATCTATGAACGAGTCTCGGACACGCTAAGTATCGCCATGGCAAAAGGTTTAAGACTCAGACGTCTAGGTTCGAACGACAAAGTATTCGTTATCTCGCAGGGATTAATTCTGGGTATCCTCGGTCCACGAATTAGTCATTGATCGGAGAGGATATCTCGATCATGTCTGGTGAGATCTCGAACCGCTAGGGTAACACACTTAAGGGGAGTCGACATATTTACCGGAAGAGAAATTAGGAAAAGAGAGCACCGGGAACGTCCCGGGAAAGATCCGATGGAGATCGGGCAGCGACGAAATAGTTTTCGGAGCCGGAATAAATTATGTAATATGTATTAATATTAATTAATAGTTAAATATATTTTTATTTAATTTTTTCTGAATTTTTAAAGGCAAAATACCCTAAATGGGCCTTCTCATGCAAAGAGGGCCCATGTGGGGGGGAAGCTTCCCCCCAAATGGAGAGAGGGGTTCGGCCGGCCTAGGTGGGCCCCATGTGGCCCACCCATGGCCGGCGCACCAAGGAGGGAAGGGCGGGTGTGGGAGTTTAGTCCCACACCGCCCGGCTGGCAAGGTTGGCAGCCCTCTTCTCCCTTTATATAGAGGTGCACCCCTGGCCTTTTAAACACACCAATTTCTCTCTCTCTTTCTCCTTGATCCCGTGATTCCCTTGTTGGAGTTGCGCCGAGGAAAAGTTCTCTCCACCATACGCACACCGCCGTGCTGCTGGTCTCGTCGGCTTCATCGACAACGCTTGTGCGGGAGCGTAATCCCCGCTTTTCGGTCGACAAGGGTATGTATACCGATCTCCTTCGTATTACTATATCTGCATAGTATAGATCCTGGCTAGTTTTTGGTTATCGCTGTTAGGAAATTTTTTGTTTTCTGCCTGCGATCCCCTTCAGTGGTATCAGAGCCGATCTATGCGTAGATATAGCGGTACGCTTTTAGAACCCGTGTTTATCACGGGGACATCGTTCTTTTATTTGCTACCCTCTCGCGTGCACTTGCACTGTCGGCAGCATTGAGTTGATGAAGCGGCCCGGACCGACTTTACGCGTACGCTTACGCGAGACTGGTTCCACTATTGACATACGGCTGGTACCGTATATATGGCTGGCGGGTGTCTGTTTCTGTCTCTTTAGTTGGCTTTGCATTTTCAATGGAGGGCCCGAAAGGGATGTGTAAATATGCAATTATTTGATCGTTGTTGTGGTCATAGGTTCATAGGTATGAAGCGGTTCTATTTACGATAGTCCCTAGCCACGTAAAATATGCAAAAGATAAAGTAGAACGCGTCTAACTTTATTTTGCTGGGGCAATGTGATATGGTCAAGGTAGGTTTGATAAATTGTTTATAAACCGTGGGCGCGAAGGAGACCATCGGCGCAAGGACCATATCACGTCGCATTACATATTGATGTTTTGAGTGCATCTTATATTGTGTGTATATATATATTTATATATTAGTTACACGGCGGTGGTAATATAAGATGATCCCTCCAAAATACCATTAGTGTTCTCCCTTTGGCGTGCACCACCAAGAAAGTTCTACGTTATGAGGCAGGCCGTGACGATCGGGTGTCAGACATATCGTCGTTCGCATACAGTGGGTGTAAGACATGTTTGCACAAGCGTATACGCTGAAGGTTATTATGGCGAGCCTAGCATGTACAGACATGGCCTCGGAACACGGTGACCGAAAGGTTAAGCATGAGTCACAGAGTTGTTGTGATTGACATGTCGATGTCTACCTTTGAAGTTATGTTGCCGGCTCTGACGATGAGGGGTTGCATAATGGATGAGGATCGTGTAATCACTAAAACGATTAGAGGGATATTCGTTTTGAGTGGGAGTTCTGGTAGTTTTATTTTATTAAAACTTGAACCCTATTTTATAATGAACAAAGTCTTTATGTTTTGCAAAACCTTTGTAGATATTAACCAATGTAATAGCCTTCTTTAAAAATTAGGCGCAATCCTGCGATTGAGAAACTTAAAAGGTTGGGTCCAAATTTCATAGTTTTATACTTTAGCTTGAGGATACTCCTTGTTTAAACCATTAGCTCTTTGTGATACAATACCCGGTAGGAGATAAACCCGGAGATTCCACTAACAAAAGGATAATTTGGATTATCAAGTTTTTGTGCGGATAATATCATCATAGTCCAGTGTATGCTATGATCTCTGCCATAGAGAATTAACGGTGGGTGCGAGTTGTTAGATCGCGAACATATGAGATGATCGCTAAACTCAGGATACACCTAAAGTTGGGTTGATGAAGTTTATCAGTACATTGACTGTTTTTCTTCTCAACCAAGATGGAAGAGAATACATACATTGAAGGAGCACGTGGCAGTCATACTTGATGACACTGGTCATACTCGATGACATTGGTCATACTTGATGACATTGAGACGCCTCGCTTAGCTCGATCACTGGATGACAGACAACGTTGCCAGATGCAAATGTTTTGTCATAGACTATGTCATGCAAGGGGAATCGTTCACCTTCATGGTTCTTGATTGCGTTGGAAGAATCAAGAAGATGAAACAGATCGCCGGGAAGTCATCAATGATGATGGTGTATATATGATATACATGTTATGAATGTTTTACCTAAGCAAGTACTCGCAATAGTGACTAAGTTTTTGATACTAGTCATGTTTTATGAAAACCAGATTTACTACTTGAGTAGCTTGGGAGGATGAGGCGACAATGTGTGTTGATGATGGCAGACAAAATGTTGTGATGGCCATAGACACTCTCCCTCAAGATCTACCATTTGAATAAATTCTTTTATGATCGCCTGTTAGTATGATCGTTATAAGTGTGTTTCCTCTAGCGAGACGATTGTTCATATATGTTAGTGACAAAATCGTTGTCCTATATTTATGAAGTAATGATCATAAGCCGATTTGAATTTAGATGGTAGAAGCTCCCACATTCATAATATTAATGCCAAAGGATACAAACTTAATAAAGACACCACATTCGTGTGGCACTACCGTTTAAGTCATGTCAATGTTATAGTCAATGAACAAGCTCCATACGGATGGATCTACAAGTCTTTAGATTTGATCTTTTGACACTTGCAAGATAACTAAGACACCGTTTTCGGATCAATGAAGTAATTAACGTGTAGTGGAGACCTTTATTTCGTAAACTTCACTGAACGTTTTGAGTATAACTTGTTGAGAATCATTCATATGGGTGTATGTGAATCAATGAAGTACTTTAACGTATAGTGGAAGTCTATGTATAGTGGAAGTCTTTATTTCATAGACTTCATGAATATTCCAAGTAGATATATGGATATCCACTTAGGAAATGTTAGTCTGGAAATTTTGATTCGATCAAACAAGTTCAGAATGAAGTAGGAAAATAAATTTAACAAGAAAATCAAATTCCTGCGATACAGATCGAGGAAATAAAGATTTGAGTTATAATGTTGGCATATCATTGGAAGACTTGTGAGAAGAGTTCCACAAATTACGTCGCATGGAACACCATAGTGTTATGGTATGTTAGGACGTCGTAATCGCACTCTATCGGATAGTGTGTGGTAAATAAATCTCTTATCGAATTATTGTGATCATTGGAGTCATATGGTAGAAACATAACATTCACCTTAGATAATAGGGAAACCATTTAAATCCATGGAGACAATACCATACGAGTGATGGCATGGCTTTTAGCCTAGATTGTCGTTTCAGCAATTTAGTGTTTCGATGTGATCAAACCTAAAATGGATAAATCTTTGTAGTGTACCGTACCTAAAGAATTAGTTGGGTACATGTCTCACGACATAGGCAAAAAAGTTACCGGAATATACCTTGCAAAAGAAATAGTTTCTTGTCCAAGGGTATAAGTGGGAAAGAAAGTAGAGCAAGACGAAGTTAATGAACTTTCTCTCCAAACATCAGAGTGGCGCAACGGAAAGTGTTTCTGGTGTCATGCTCCTCAACTGGAAAGAAGTTGATGATAAAGATCATGATGCTCTGAGCTCACACTAAGAACGTAGGTGTACGAGGTTATGTTCCACACTGTGTGGTACGACAATCTTGTTATGAAGGTCATGTTAATGGAATATGATAGACCTACGAACTACGAAGAAGAGATGGTAGACCTAAGTCCGAGAAATGGCTATGAGTCATATATGATCCGAGATAAAATCCATGTACGATTACCAGGTAATGACTTGGGAGATCTTCTTGATGGCATCTAGGCTGTTAATAGAATATGGAATTTTATGAGAGAATAGACGCTGATAAGGATCGATTTGTCGTGAAACAGTTCCGACAGATTCAAAAGTTGACCACAACGAGATTTTGCCTCAAGTGGCGAAGCCTAAATCTATTCGGGGTCGTTTAGCAATTACTATAATTTCAAATTGAGAAATTGATAGATGAATAAGGAAACCATGTTTCTTAATGGTATCATTAAGAAAGAGTTGTAATTAGTACAATGAAATGGTTTGGTGATCCTGAGAATGCTAAACATGTATGCAAACTTCAGCTGTCCATTCATGGGTTGAAGCAAGCATATCGGAGCTGGAATCTTCACTTTGATGATGTGATCAAAGGATTTTGGAGTTGTCCAAAATAGTCGAAGAAACTTGCATTTGCAAAGAAGTGAGTGGGAGCTAAGTAGCTTTTCTTGATCTTATATGTGGAAGGCATATTTAAGTGGGAGCTAGGTGTCATTCATGATTTTATATGTAACGACATATTGAGAATGATACAGATACTCTAGTAAAGTATAAAGGATTATTTAAGTGATTAAATTTTCTATGAATGGAGTTAGGAGTATTAGGCATCCGATCTATAATTGTATAGATCAAAAGGGGCTTAATAACATTAGGTCGGAATATTTTCCTAGGTTAAGATTCTGAAGTGTTTCAGAATAGAACAAGCGAAGAAAAAGGTTCTTGCTTGTATGACTAGGTAAAATATTAAGTTTATCTTGGCATTTTCAGTGATAGCTAATGAAAGAAAATGGTGTTCGACATTCTCTATGCCTCAGACATAGATTCTATCAGACTGAAAGCTCGACTTGGTGTGACCCAAGTTCTTGGTTGAAGAACGGGTTCTAGAGTGATCCTTGTGTGGATCAATGAACAAACGTTAAGTGTATTCTTCAGTGTCTGTGAGAACTGAAGATATGTTTTCTGGTAAAGGGTAAGAGTGGAAAGACAACTTGCCGTAAAACGGTTACGATGATGCAAGTTATGACACTGACCCATACGACTAGAAATCTCATATAGGAGATGTCCTTTATTTTGAAGAAAGACATGGTTAGCTTGCGAAGTTGCATATGAATGCACTGTCGCATAATCTGCATAGGTATAGACATATATGGCAACTTCAGAAGTAGCAAGTGTGATTGGACTGAACAGTTTTCAGAGCATATGTGGTTCCCCTTAATAGATCTCTTAGACTTTTAAGGCCCATGCTACGCGAAGGTTCGAGTCTCACTCCATCGACAAAGATATATTTCACCATCATCGTAAGATACGGGATGATGTCAAACTAGGTGACATAGAAGTGTTGCAAAGCACATATAGGTCTCAATGTGTGAGATCTGTTGACTGTATTCCTCTTCCACGAGACAAGCATGCACCAAGTTGCTATGGGTGTTGAGCTTTTACCAAGTTGTAAACTAGATTAAGTGTTACCCTAGTGCAAGTGGGAGACTGAAGGAGATATGCCCTAGAGGCACTTAATAAAGATAGTTTATTCGTCATATCTCAATTGTTCATTATATGTTTTATACCATGCTATAACTGTATTAAGCGGAAACATTAATACACGTGTGGTAGATAAACAACCAGGTCCCTAGTAGCCTCTATCTAACTAGTTCATTGGGCAATTGATGATCGAGGTTTCCCGATCATGTGACATTGATGTCAGTTGACAATGGAGTCATGTCATTGGGAGAATGACGTGATGGACATACCCAATATTTGTAGGACGTAGTCATTACGCCTTTGACCGTGAGATCAACTCTTATTGCTATTCCTGAAAGATACTTTGATTGCATCAAACGTCATATCTTAATAGTGTGACAATAAAGGTGTCCCTCTCGGGTATCGGAAGGGAGTATGTTGAGACGAGGGATCAAGAGCGGGATTTGCCAGTCCGCATAGCAGGATAGATACTCTAGGGCCCACTCGATGAGATTATGTCAAATGAGCTTGCAAGCGTGTGACTAGGTCACCAGGACATAATATCATGGACGAGTAGAAGATAGCGTTGTCGGTAACGAGATCAAGCTAGGTATCGTGATATCTATGAACGAGTCTCGGACACGCTAAATATCGCCATGGCAAAAGGTTTTAGACTCAGACGTCTAGGTTCGAACGACAAAGTATTCGTTATCTCGCAGGGATTAATTCTGGGTATCCTCGGTCCACGAATTAGTCATTGATCGGAGAGGATGTCTCGATCATGTCTGGTGAGATCTCGAACCGCTAGGGTAACACACTTAAGGGGAGTCGACATATTTACCGGAAGAGAAATTAGGAAAAGAGAGCACCGGGAACGTCCCGGGAAAGATCCGATGGAGATCGGGCAGCGACGAAATAGTTTTCGGAGCCGGAATAAATTATGTAATATGTATTTAATATTAACTAATAGTTAAATATATTTTTATTTAATTTTTTCTGAATTTTTAAAGGCAAAATACCCTAAATGGGCCTTCTCATGCAAAGAGGGCCCATGTGGGGGGGAAGCTTCCCCCCAAATGGAGAGAGGGGTTCGGCCGGCCTAGGTGGGCCCCATGTGGCCCACCCATGGCCGGCGCACCAAGGAGGGAGGGGCGGGTGTGGGAGTTTAGTCCCACACCGCCCGGCTGGCAAGGTTGGTAGCCCTCTTCTCCCTTTATATAGAGGTGCACCCCTGGCCTTTTAAACACACTAATTTCTCTCTCTCTTTCTCCTTGATCCCGTGATTCCCTTGTTGGAGTTTCGCCGAGGAAAAGTTCTCTCCACCATACGCACACCGCCGTGCTGCTGGTCTCCCGGTCCCAGTCTTCCGCTGCTTCGTCCCTGGATCGGAGCCCGGAGTTCGTCGGCTTCACCCTACGTGTGTAACGCCCTGCGAGGTGCCACGCTAGTGGTGTTGGAGGTCTGCTTCCTCTATATGACCTCGAGGTCTTCGTCGGCTTCATCGACAATGCTTGTGCGGGAGCGTAATCCCCGCTTTTCGGTCTACAAGGGTATGTATACCGATCTCCTTCGTATTACTATATCTGCATAGTATAGATCCTGGCTAGTTTTTGGTTATCGCTGTTAGGAATTTTTTTGTTTTCTGCCTGCGATCCCCTTCAGGAGGTACCTTTATGTCCATCACTTTGGGGGCTGCAACAAAACTTCTCGATGATATGATGGTTAATTATTCTGAGTGGCATACTGAAAGGGCTCCTCAAGGTAAGAAGGTAAATTATGTTGAAGAAACCTCTTCTTTGAGTGAAAAGATTGATGTTATTATGGCTATGCTTGTGAATGGTAAATCTCATATTGATGCAAATAATGTTCCCTTAGCTTCTTTGGTTGCACAAGAAGAGCATGTTGATGTGAACTTCATTAAAAATAATAATTTTAACAACAATGCCTATAGGAACAATTATGGTAATAACAATTACAAGCCCTATCCTTCTAATAACGGTAATAGTTATGGTAATTCTTATGGTAATTATTATAGAAATAATAGTTATACCTCCTCTGAAGTTGAAACCATGCTTAAGGATTTTATCACTACACAAACTGCTTTCAATAAAACTATTGAGGAAAAGCTTGACAAAATTGATACTCTTGCTTCTTAAAGTTGATAGCCTTGCTCTTGATGTAGATCTCTTGAAATTAAAAGTTATGTCTAATGATGCTAAAGAGAATAAGACCTTTGCTAAAATTAATGCCATCCAAGTAAGAATTGATGATAATGTTAGGATGATGGCTGAGTTGCATGCTAGATGGGAAAGAGAAGATGAACTAGCTAGAAAGGATAATATGGCTAGAGTTTGTACTATTACTGCTACTGAAAATAATGTTACTGCACATGCTAGTAAACCTCCTACTATTAATGGTAACCTAATTGGTGTTGGCAATGTTTCCTCTACCTCTTCAAAAAAATTAAAATTGCCTAAAACTGCTGAAACTGTTCTTGATAAAAGTGCTGAAATTTTTAAGAACATAGGAGATAATGGTTCCATTTCTTTTGATAATAATAACTTTGATTTTGATGATTGTAATATCTCCGAAGTTATTAAGTTCTTGCAAAAGTTAGCTACAAGTCCTAATGCTAGTACCATAAACATGGCATTCACCACACATATTACAAATGCTCTAGTTAAAGCTAGGGAAGGGAAATTAAAACTTGAAGCTTCTATCCCTAGGAAGTTAGAAGATGGTTGGTAGCCCATCATTGAAATAAAGGTGAATGAATTTGATTGCAATGCTTTATCCTTGGTGCAAGTATCGCTGTTATGCCTAAAAAGCTTTATGATATGTTTGATTTGCCACCTTTGGAACATTGCTATTTGGATGTTTTTCTTGTTGATAATGCTATGAAGAAACCTTTGGGGAGAGTTAATGATGTTCTTATTATGGTTAACAATAACCTTGTCCCCGTTGATTTTATTGTATTGGATATTGAATGCAATGCCTCTTGTCCTATGGTGTTGGGAAGACCTTTTCATAGAATTGTGGGTGCTATTATTGATATGAAAGAAGGAAATATTAGATACCAATTCCCACTCAAGAAAGGTATGGAACACTTTCCTAGAAAAAGAATGAAGCTACCTTTTGATTCTATCATTCGAACAAATTATTCTGTTGATGCTTCATCTCTTGGAAATACTTGAGTTTTACTTTATGTGCCTAGCTGAAAGGCGTTAAAGAAAAGCGCTTATGGGAGACAACCCACTTTTTATTTCAGTTATTTTCTTTTATATTAAGTCAAGAAACATTGTCGGAATATAGCCTCCGAAGAAGCTATGAATGAGTATCGAACACTGGGGGCCTTAGAGCGTTGCCTCTGTCCTCACGAGGCTCGACGAAGGAGAAAGAAACACTACAAAGGTTGACACTTTGTTTACCCAGGTTCAGGCCACCGCGGAGGTGAATGCCCTACTCCTGCTTTGTTGTATTTCTTGGATGAACTCGAGGAGCTACAATGGTGAACGCCTAGGATTTCTAGGGTTTGAGCTTACAATGTCTGAACCCTTAGCCGGGCCGGCGGCTACCCCCTTTTATAGGTGGCTGGGGGTCTTGGTCTTCAAACTCCATGGCGGGACGCTCCCGCAAGCTTCCAAAGCGTGCTCTGTTCCTCTGCGGCTGCTTTGGCAAAGGCAGCCGACCAAGTCAGGTCTACGGCCCTGCGCTGCTGCGCCGCCGTTGTCCTCTTCTCTTCGCAGCCTCGGTCCTTGTTCCTTTGGCGCAGGTTCGGCCGTCCTCGGTAAAGAAGAAAGCGGGGCCAAAGAGAGGGTGGCAACGGCGGTCGGCGCCGTCTTGCACCAAAGTAGTAAGTCTTGAGAGCACGGCCCTGGGTGGCCATGTCGGTCCCCTCTCCTTATCACCGAAGGGGCAAGTCGGTGGCGTCATCGCTCTGCTCCAAAGACGAAGACTGGTACCGACGGAGGGGACCCACCGTCCTGTCGTAGCACGTGACACGGATCGCGGCAAGCTTCTTGATGATGTGTCCCTTGATTCCTGAGGCCTTTGTCCTTGGGCCTGAGGAGGCTGTCCTCCTGAGGCCTCCGGCCGCCTGTCTGCCCTCAGCTCCAGTTTACCCATAGTCTGTTCCGTGGGCCTCATGTAGCCTCTCACCCTCCGAGGAAAAACGGGCCATCATACCCCGGGATCCATTGGCCCGACAAACATGTATACCTCTGTAGAAATTTCTTTGTATCTTTATTTTATCGCATTGTTGTGTCAAGTAAAGTCTCTAATAGTAAGTTGATGCTAGATTTGGATTCTTGCACAGGAACAGTTTTCTGCTGTCCGCCGTTTAATTCGTAAGAGTTCACAGAAAAATCAAAATGACCTTGGATTTTTTGTGCGTGATCCTCAGGTATGTACGCAACTTTCAATAGTTTTGAGTTTTCTGAGCTGAGCAAGTTAAGTGCCTCGAAAAAATTCGTCTTTACGGACTGTTCTGTTCTTGACAGATTCTGCCATTTATTTTGCATTGCTTCTTATGCTGTTTTTGAGTGGTTCTTTTTGCTCCACAAAATACCAGTGGCTGTAGCTAATGTCCAGTAGCATGTGTAATGATTTTTGCCATACAGAATATGAGAATTTTTTATTATGCACTAACCCTCTAATGAAGTTTACTCTGAGTTTGGTGTGGAGGAAGTTTTCAAGGATCAAGAGAGAGGATGATATGATGTGATCAAGAAGATGAAAAAGCCTAAGCTTGGGGATGCCCCCGTGGGTCACCGAAGCATATTTCAAGAAGACTCAAGCGTCTAAGCTTGGGCATCCCCTTCTTCATCAACAAACTATCAGGTCATCTCTAGTGAAACTATAATTTTAATTCCGTCACATCTTATGTGCTTTACTTGAAGCGTACGTTTGTTTTTATTTTTGCTTAGTTATTTTTATTCTCTGAATAAAATGGATCCTAGCATTCCTTTGTGGTAGAGAGACACGCTCCGCCTTTTCTTATGAATACTCGTATTCTTCACTT
Organism: Poa annua; assembly: GCA_026929855.1. Classification (NCBI taxonomy): domain Eukaryota; kingdom Viridiplantae; phylum Streptophyta; class Magnoliopsida; order Poales; family Poaceae; genus Poa; species Poa annua. Next base: position 38,228,951 of record CM049438.1, read on the forward strand.
ATATTTGTTGAGTATTCTTGTGTGTTACTTCAATGCTTTTAGCTCTTATTTTTCATGCATCTCTTGTTTAGAGCTGTTAGTTCTTGTATGATATACTCTCTTGTCTCATTGTTAAATACTTGGAGAGTTTATGTTTAAATAAGTTGATTGGTGTTTGGTTAGGAACAGAAAATGTTAAATGTGGTAGATGGTATAACGAAAGGTAGCATAATCTTGTAGATCATTAAATTGTTTCACTTGAATCACTGATGTTGTTTTGAGATATTAATATGCTTAATGGTAAACTTGATGGTTTAGTAAAGTAAAATGATGAATGGCTGGTCTAAAAACTTAAGCTGTGCCACAATTGACTAACCAGTTGATAACATAATGATATATGCCTTCTAATGTTAAAAGCAACCGTAATGACTTTTTGTTATGCGCTACGGTCGGGGTCCCAACAGTGACTTGTCATTTGCCACAGTCCCTCTCGGAGTGATTTTCATTATGCCTTGTAAGATCATATTTGTAGTTGGAATCTTTTAACTTGTGAGTTCTAAGCTGCGGTTTTCATGGCACTTCCACTACCATATTTGCTAGCCTCTTCGGTACTTTGCATTGCCCATTCTCACATTGAGAGTTGGTGCATACTTCGCGGGTACATCCAAAACTCGTGGGAGATCTTCATCATGTTCTCCTACACATAAGCCAAATATCTTCCTCAAAACATCCACCATACCTACCTATCACAACATTTCCATAGTTGTTCCGTGATATATTGTCATGCAACTTTCATCTTACATTACATGACTTGTTGTCATTTATCATTTACATATTGCTTTGCATGATTCTATACAGCTGATTTGCGGTTTACCCATGTTACGCTAGATCATTGCAGATCCTGCTACACTGGCAGAGGCACCGTTTCATACATTATGTTTTGTTCATTATGAGTTATTTGTACCAAAAAAAGTGTGTTGTCATATTAGAATGTTTGCCCCTGTTCCTCTGCGGCTTCATGGCGGGACGCTCCCGCAAGCTTCCAAAGCGTGCTCTGTTCCTCTGCGGCTGCTTTGGCAAAGGCAGCCGACCAAGTCAGGTCTACGGCCATGCGCTGCTGCACCGCCGTTGTCCTCTTCTCTTCGCAGCCTCGGTCCTTGTTTCTTTGGTGCAGGTTCGGCCTTCCTCGGTAGAGAAGAAAGCGGGGCCAAACAGGGGATGGCGACGGCGGTCGGCGCCGTCTTGCACCAAAGTAGTAAGTCTTGAGAGCACCGCCCTGGGTGGCCATGCCTGTCCCCTCTCCTTATCACCGAAGGGGCAAGTCGGTGGCGTCATCGCTTTGCTCCAAAGACGAAGACTGGTACCGACGGAGGGGACCCACCGTCCTGTCGTAGCACGTGACACGGATCACGGCAAGCTTCTTGATGCTGTGTCCCTTGCTTCCTGAGGCCTTTGTCCTTGGGCCTGAGGAGGCTGTCCTCCTGAGGCCTCCGGCCGCCTGTCTGCCCTCAGCTCCAGTTTACCCATAGTCTGTTCCGTGGGCCTCATGTAGCCTCTCACCCTCCGAGGGAAAACGGGCCATCATACCCCGGGATCCATTGGCCCGACAATAGCCCCCGGGCCCGTGGCGGGTACGGACCATCTGTGGAACCGAGTCGTCGCGGGGCCAAATAAGTAATTTTCCGGAGGAGGGCGTGATAACAGAGACTCGGCAGGTGGAGGGCGTCGGTCAGTGTCCATCCAACGTGGCGGCAGAGCGCGAGGTGGCGTGGTAATCATGACAACGAGCCGTGGCGACGATGGCGCCGTCTTCCTGTCGAGCGGGTGGGTGACCTTCGCCCGCAAACACTTCATCTAGCCGGGGAGCCGCCTCTCCTTCAAGTTCGTCGGCGGCGACACCCTCCTCGTCATGCTCTACGAGAAGTGCGGGGCCCGACTAGCCTGCTGCCCGTGGCACTTGGGCGGCGACGACAGCTCGTCCCCAGCCGAGGACTCCAGCACCGAGAGCCTCAGCGACGATGGTGGTAGCTCTGGCGACGATCCGAGCCACGCGTCGGTGAAGCGCGAGGAGGAATCCGACTAGGCACCCCCTCCTCACTGAGTTGGAGATGAGTTCGCTCCTCGCCCGCGGTCTGCGCAGCCGGCCAGTAGGCCTCCACCTTGATGCCGACGGCCTTCACGACTGTAGCGATCTTCTCCTTCAGCGGGTAGACTAGGCCTGTTGTTATCCATGTAATGTTTGCAAGAAAAGTAATGAAAAATTACTTTCCTGGCTTTAGTTTTGGTGCGTTACTGTGCTGCTTATCCTTGCTTAGACGAGGTGTGTCTTTGTGGCGCGGGGCGTCATGCTTCCGAGGTGTTGGGCCCCGCGAGGAGTGCGTTGTTCTGACGCGATCCCGATCTGGATGTGGCGTCGCTGGGTGTTTTCCTCACGAGGGCTTAGGGCTGTTCTCCTACATACGAAGAGGAGAGAAAAGGAGATCTCGAGAGGCACCAAGGACCGTGATGAGGCGATGTGTGAGGGAAAACCCCAGCCACCGCGCTCGCCCTTATTGGGTTTTTCGGCGCTGCCAGGTCCGGCCTGGCAGGGAGACCGTGCCCACCGAGATCTCAACATAATAAATCTCATGAGGCACCAAGGACCGTGATGAGGCGGCATGTGTGAGGGAAAACCCCAGCCACCGCGCTCAGCCTTGTTGGGTTTTTCGGTGCTGCCAGGTCCGGCCTGACATAGACACCGTGCCTGATGAGATTTTGAATCAATAAACCTCGAGAGGCACCAAGGACCGTGATGAAGCGACATGTGTGAGGGAAAACCCCATCCACCGCGCTCGGCCTTGTTGGGTTTTTCGGTGCTGCCAGGCCCGGCCTGACATAAACACCGTGCCTAATGAGGTTTTAAACGGTTTTTTTGTTTTTGAGAGCACCAAGGACCTTTGTGTGAGGCGGCATGGGTGGGGCGAGCCCATCCCACCGGTACTCGATCTTCTTGGGTTTTTCAGTGCTGCCAGGCGGACCCGTACATCGACACCGTGCTTAAAGAGGGTTTCTTCCAAAAGTGCCGCGTGAGTTTTAAGCACCAAGGACCTTTGTATGAGGTGGCATGCGTGGGGCTAGCCCATTCCACCAGCGCTCGGTCTTATTGGGTTTTGCGGTGCTGCCAGGACGATTCCCGTACATAGACACCGTGCCTCAGGAGGATAGCACCAAGGGCCTTGATGAGGTGGCATGTGTGGGAGCTGGCCCATCCACCAGCACTCAGCCTTGTTGGGTTTTGCAGTTCCGTTGGGCAGACTCTGGCCCAAGCAGCCACCGTGCCTAGCCCCCGTTCACGTGGTACTTAAGGGGAAACATAAAAAACCAGGAAGTCAAGAAATGCTTACCGAGGGGTCTGCGACTTAGTGCTGAAAAACAAACGGTTCATTACATGTTGCCGTTCGTGTCAGGGCACGCGGACTTACAGGCGCTGAGGTCACGTGGTGCCTCCTTCTCCAAAAAAGACTCGTGTGCGAGCCTGATGCCGCAGCGGGCAGGTGGTCCTCAAGCATAGAACTTGCGGAGGTGCTCGATGTTCCACGGGTTCGCCACGGCGACTCCCTCGATTGTCTCCAGCCTGGCGGCGCCTGGGCGGGCTATGCGCGCGATCTTGAACGGTCCTTCCCACATTGGCGATAGCTTGTGGAGGCCTTCACTGGACTGGATCCTGCGCAGAACAAGATCGCCTACCTCGAGAGTTCGATGTCGTATGTGCCGGCTGTGGTACCATCGCAGGGCCTGCTGGTAGCGTGCTGCCTGGAGTATGACGCGGTGCCGGGCTTCTTCCAGGAGGAGCAGGTCTTCCTGTCTCAGCTCTTCCTGGAGAGCTTCCTTGAAGGCCAGCACTCGGGGCGATCCGTGCTTGAGCTCGATAGGCAACACCGCTTCTGCGCCGTAGACCAGGGAGAAAGGTGTCTGACCTGTAGGCTTGGTGGGGGTGGTGCGGATGGACCAGAGTACTGCTGGCAGATCCTCAATCCAGTTCTTGCCGCAGGCCTTTAGCTTCCTCTTAAAGCCCCGGGTCTTGAACCCCTTCAGGACCTCCGTGTTGGCTCGCTCTGCTTGGCCATTGCTGCGCGGGTGCGCCACGGAGGCGTAGCATATCTTGATGCCAAGGTCGGCACAGTATGACTTGAAGAGCCCGCTGGTGAACTGTGAGCCGTTGTCCGTGATGATGCGGTTGGGGACCCCGAAACGGCACACGATCCCTCTGATGAACTTGACAGCGGACCTGGCGGGTATGGTGCCCACTGCTTCGACCTCGGCCCACTTTGAGAACTTGTCCACGACCACGTAGAGGTAGCGGTAGCCACCTTGAGCTCTGGGGAAAGGTCCCAAGATGTCCAGCCCCCATACCGCGAAAGGCCACGACAACGGGATGGTTTGCAACTCCTGCGCTGGCTGGTGGATTTGCTTAGCATGGAACTGGCACGCCTCACACTCCCTTACGAGGTCCGTCGCGTCTTGCAAGGCCGTGGGCCAGAAGAAACCGCTTTGGAACGCCTTGGCTACGAGAGTGCGGGAAGAGGAGTTATGTCCGCAAGCCCCGCTGTGGATGTCCTTGAGCAACTCCCAACCTTCACTGAGGGCGATGCACTTGAGGGCCACCCCGTTGGGGCGTTGCCTGTACAACGCGTCGTCCTTGAGGCGGTACAGCTTGGCTTGGCGTGCCACACGCTCAGCCTATTCTTCTGCTACGGGAAGGCTATCTTCCTCAAGATAGAGCCTTATCTCCGCTATGTAGTCGTGCGTCTGGTGTTCTGCTATTAGCACCTGGCGATCTTCTGAGGGTGTGCCACAGCTTGGGGCTCCTGTGGATGGAGGCGGAGGTAACTCGACAGGCCTCAGGATGCTTTCACTGGGAGGGGCTGCCGAGGGCGCGGAGAGCCTCTCCTCGAACACCCCAGGATCTTGGGGCTCTCTCCTTGACGCGCGTCGAGCGATGATGTTGGCCTCGGCGTTCTGTCCGCGGGGAATGTGCGTGAGCTCCATCCCCAGGAATTGCTTTTTCCATTTGCCGCACCTTCTCCAAGTAGGACGCCATATGAGCATCTTTCGCTATGTAGCTCTTGTTGGAGAAGTTGACCAGTGGGAGTCCCCCTTGATGATGATCCTTTTTATGCCGAGGGCGATGGCGGCCCGGAGCCCTGCGAGGAGGCCCTCATATTCCGCGATGTTGTTGGACCTCTTATCTTTTTGGGCGAAAGTGAGTTGGACAGCGTAATATAGCTTGTCGCCAGTCGGTGATGTCAGCACTACACCAGCCCCGCGCCCTTCTTGCAGAAAGCACCGTCGAACTTGAGGGTCCAGCACCCCTTAGCTTCCTCACCGGGACGAAGCTCATCTTCCTCATACTCCCATGTCGCGGGGGTGTCCGTCCATTCGGCTGTGAAGTCGGCCAGGGTCGCTCCCTTGATGGTTCTAGTGGTGAGGAATGCCAGCTCGAACGGCTGCAACTCGATTGCCCATTCTGCGACCCGCCCCGTGGCGTTTGAGTTGCGTAGTATCTGCTCCAGGGGATACGAGGATACCACCGTCACCGGGTGGCCTTGGAAGTAGTGTCTCAGCTTTTTGGAGGCCATGAGGATGGTGAAGAGTAGCTTCTGCTGCATGGTGTAGCGTTCTTGGGCGTCTCGCAGTACCGTGCTGACGTAGTAGACTGGGTGCTCCACCTGGTGTGTCTCTACGACGCCCTTGCCGGCCGGCTCGTGAGGCCCCTGCAACCCTCGGGGGAATGCTCCTCGGGAGGACGCTCCTCGGGAGGGAACTCCTCGGGAGCCCCCGAGGCCAGCTCAGCAGGGCGCTCCGTGACCCTGGGGAGTTTTCCTGGTGGAGCCTCGGGAAGGTCCTCTTCCACCTCTGCGGGCGCCTCTGTGCGCTTTCTCTTTTTAACGACAGGTTCCTCTCTTTCGACGACCAGAACTGTGCTAGCGATCTGCGGGGTAGCGGAGATGTACAGCTTTAAGGGCTCCCTCGGACGAGGTGCCACCATGACGGGCGGACTAGCCAGGTACCTCTTGAGCTCTTCGAACGCGGTGTCTGCCTCGGGAGTCCACTCGAATGGTTCCGTCCTCTTCATGATCTTGAAGAAGGGGAGGGATTTTTCGCTGAACTTGGAGATGAACCTGCCGCGGGCGGCCATGTACCCTGCCAGCCGCTGCATGTCCTTGAGGTGCTTTGGGGGTTTCATTTCTTCGATGGCCCGGATCTTGTCGGGATTGGCCTCGATGCCTCGGTGAGAGACCAAAAAACCCAGAAGCTTATCGGAAGGGACTCCGAAAACACACTTGCTGAGGTTGAGCCTGATGTTGACCTTGCGCAGGTTCGCGAAGGTCTCCTCCAGATCGGCTATGAGCGTGTCGCTTGTGCGGGTCTGATACGTCCATTTTGCATCACTACTTTATATCATAATTTACTGTTATTCATTGATATATTTCATATTTGGAGATGATACTTATGTTATTTCATCTATTTTGCATGTTTGATGATTATTGGTGTATGAATCACCGGAGTCTGAATTCTGCTGGAAAAAGCACCATCAAGATACAATATTTGCAAAGCTCAGAAAACAAAACGAAGAATCTGGAAGTTCCTATTTTGCCAAATGCCGGAGGGAGCCAAAAGGGGAGAACCAGGTGGGCCCCAGGGGGCCCACATGAGGTGTCGGTGCAACCAGCCCCTCTACCGTGCCAGCACATCATCTGGGCGCCCTGGCCCACGTCTGGCGTCGCCCTTTCGCGTACTTCATCCCCCCGAAAACCTAAGACTCGGGGGATGGGCGAGAAACAGAGCCGCCGCCTCCACGAGGCGGAAACCACCGAGGGAGAAAAGCTCTCCAGTAGGCTGAAAAGCTGCCGGGGGAATCCCTTCCCGGAGGGGGGAAATCGTCGCCATCGGCACCGTCATGGAGCTGCACTTCATCGGGATCATCATCACCACCATCTTCACCGCCGACACCGTCATCTCCACTGTTCCACTCCGTTCCCGCTGTAACATCTAGGGCTGAATCTTGTGCATTTGATAGGGGAAACTCTCCAGGTGGTGATTACTATTGTTATTGATGCTATTGGGTGGAACCGTTGAATTAAGGTTTATGTTCAGATTGTTACCCATCATTATATCATCTCTGATCATGATCCATATGATGTGTTGTGAGTAGTTCGTTTAGTTCTTGAGGACATGGGAGAAGTCTAGATGTTAGTAGTGAACTATGTTGAGTAATATTTAATGGTTTGATATTTAAGTTGTGGTGCTATTCTTCTAGTGGTGTCATGTGAACGTCGACTACATGACACTTCACCTTTATGGGCCTAGGGGAATGCATTGTGTATTCGAATATTAATTGTGGGGTTGCCGGAGTGACAGAAATCTAAACCCCCGTTGGTATCTCGATGCATGAGGGATGGTAGGATCTTAGAGTTTAAGGCTGTGGTTAGATTTATCTTAATTACTTTCTTGTATTAGCGGATGCTTGCAAGGGGTATAATCACAAGTATGTATTAGTCCTAGGAAGGGCGGTGCATTAGCATAGGTTCACCCACACAACACTTATCGAAACACTAAAGATTAATCATCTATATGAAGCGAAAGCACTAGACATAAATCCCGTGTGTCCTCAGGAACGTTTGGTCATCATAAGTAAACAAACCGGCTTGTCCTTTGCTCTAAAAAGGATTGGGCCACTCGCTGCAATTATTATTGCCGCGCTCTATTTACTCGCACTTTATTTATCTGCATTATAAAAAAATCCTAAAAACTTGTCTGCTAGTGTTTATAGTGAAATCCTCATCAAAACTGCTTGTCAGCACCTTCTGCTCCTTGTTGGGTTCGACACTCTTATTTATCGAAAGTACTACGATACACCCCCTATACTTGTGGGTTATCAAGACTATTTCTGGCGCCGTTGCCGGAAAGTGAAGCGCTATTGGTAAGTGGAATTGGGAAGGAAAACTTTAGCTGTAAGTGTTGTTTTTATTTCTGTCTCCTAATTTGCTTAATTATGGAGAGAGGATCAATTGCTTTCCTGATGTAGAAAATGAGGCGCCACCTGATTAAATAGTGCCATTTAAAATACCTATGAAAATTATTGATCGTGTTATGGATAACCGCTATGAAGGGGATGGAACTGTCCACCCCGGTGATCATTTATTGTTTTTACATGAATTATGCGAGTTGTTCAAGTGTGTAGGTATTACAATAGACAAAGTTAGGAAGAAATTATTCTCCATATCACTTACTAGGAGAGCTGCGCATTGGTGTAAATTGTTGAAGAACAGGAGTTCTCTTGGATGGGAGGAAATTGTACCTCTCTTTTACTCTAAATTTTATCCCCCAAGTGAGATTCACCAAGATCGGAATTCTATATATAATTTCTGGCCTCATGATGGAGAAAGTATTGCCCAAGCTTGGGGGAGATTGAAGTCACTAATGCTCAAATGCCCCATTCTTGAGCTTCCTTGTAATATTATTGTTGATAACTTCTATGCAAGACTGTCTTTTGAAGATAAAACATTATTGGATACTTCTTGTGTTGGATCATTCACTCGTAATAAAGAAGAGTTTAAATGGGATCTTCTTGATCGTATTGAAGAGAATACTGAAGCATGGGAGAACGACAAAGGTAGGGAGTCAGGTATAAAATATGACTTCGAATGCATTAAAACTTTCATGAATACTGATGCATTTCGAAATATTAATAATGCTTATGGTCTTGACTCTCAAGTTGTTGCGAATTATTATAAATCCTTTGCTTCTTATTTCGGTTTGCCCAAGGAGGGTTTTGAAAAATATCATGAATCTTATAAAGATAAATCTATTGCTCCTATAACCAAAAGCATTGAAGTTAATACTGTTGATCGTATTATTCCTGAGCCTTATATTGAAAAAATTCCTTTTCCTGTTAAAATGAAAGAACATTCTGTTATGGCTAGTGTTGTTAACAAAAGCACAAAGTAAGCTATAGAACCTGATGAACAAATTAAAATTGAAACTCCTGTGGCTATAGTTAAAGATCTTGTTACTAAAAATGTTGGAGATGAGTATATTATATTTTGTGAAGTTGCTTCTAATGTTGTTTCTCATCCTAAAAGTTCAAGGAAAACTAGTGTTCCTGTATTATCTGTTAAAATTGGTGATCATTGCTATTATGGTTTATGTGATATTGGTGCAAGTTCAAGTGCTATTCCTTATGAGCTTTATAGAGAAATTATGCATGAGATTGGTTCTTGTGAACTTGAAGAAATTGATGTGGTTATTCAACTTGCTAATAGAGAAACTATCTCTCCGATTGGTATTGTAAGACTTGTCCTATCATGTTATGTGGTAAGACTAAATATCCTGCTGATTTATGTGGTTATTCAACTTCCCTATGTTGAAGTTTTATGTGGTAAGACTAAATATCCTGCTGATTTTCTCGTACTTGGTGCAGCTGCTAGTAAGACTTGTCCTACCATTTTTGGTAGACCTTTTCTAAATACTTGTGGTGCTGTTATAGATTGTAAGAAAGAGAAAATCTTTACTAAGTTTGCTGGTGATTCGTATGAATTCAATTTTTCGAAATTTGCTAAGACCCCTTATGAAACCGAATTACCCAATGAGGATTTTAGAGTAGAACAACTTGCCTCTATTGCTCTTGCTCCTGACAATGTTATGCAGGAATTTATGGAAGATCATGAAAGTGAAGTCTTCAGGGAGGAAAGGGATGAGCTTGATGAAATATTTCTTCATCAACCCATCTTGAAACACAATTTAAAGGTGGAAGACTTGGGTAAAACACTCCCACCTAAAGACGATCCTGTCTTTGATTTAAAACCTTTGCCTGATAATCTTAAGTATGCTCATATTGATGATAAGAAAATATATCCTGTTATAATTAGTGCTAACCTTTCAGGTAAAGAAGAGGAAAGATTATTGGAAGTATTGACGAAACACCGTGGAGCTATGGGTTATACTTTGGATGATTTAAAAGGGATTTCTCCTACTATATGTCAACATTCTATTAATATGGAGCCCGATGCAAAGCCAGTTGTCGAACATCCACGCCGTTTAATACCCAAGATGAAGGAAGTGGTAAGAAATGAGGTATTAAAACTTCTTGATGCTGGTATTATTTATCCTATTGCTGATAGTAGATGGGTTAGTCCTGTGCACTGTGTCCCAAAGAAAGGTGGAAAGACTGTTGTGCCTAATGATAATGATGAGCTTATTCCTCAAAGAGTAGTTGTTGGTAATATAATGTGCATTGATTTTAGAAAGGTTAATAAAGTTACTAAGAAGGATCATTATCCATTACCTTTTATAGATCAAATGTTAGAGAGATTAGCCAATAAAACTCACTTTTTCTTTCTTGATGGTTATTCTGGTTTCTCTCAAATTGCTGTTAAAACTCAAGATCAAGAGAAAACCACATTTACTTGTCCTTATGGTACTTATGCTTATAGACGTATGCCTTTTGGTTTATGTAATGCTCCTGCTACTTTTCAAAGATGCATGTCTTCTATCTTTCATGGTTTTTGTGAGGAAATTGTGGAGGTGTTCATGGACGACTTCTCCGTCTATGGTACTTCTTTTGATAATTGCTTGCACAATCTTGATAAAGTTTTGCAGAGATGTGAAGAAACTAATCTTGTTCTTAATTGGGAGAAATGTCACTTTATGGTTAATGAAGGAATTGTTCTTGGACATAAAATTTCTGAAAGAGGTATTGAAGTTGATAGAGCTAAAGTGGAGGCAATTGAGAAAATGCCTTGCCCTAGAGATGTTAAAGGTATTCGTAGTATTCTTGGTCATGCTGGTTTCTATAGAAGGTTTATTAAAGATTTTGCTAAGGTATCAAAGCCTCTTACTAATCTCTTGCAAAAAGATATACCATTTGTTTTTGATGATGATTGTAAGGAAGCTTTTGAAACTCTTAAGAAAGCTTTATTAAGTGCTCCTATTGTTCAACCACCTGATTGGAATTTACCATTTGAAATTCTGTGCGATGCTAGTGATTTTGCTGTTGGAGCTGTTCTTGGACAAAGAATAGATAAGAAGTTAAATGTTATTCATTATGCTAGTAAGACTCTTGATTCTGCTCAAAAGAATTATGCTACAACTGAAAAAGAATTTCTAGCTGTTGTTTTTGCTTGTGATAAATTTAGACAATATATTGTTGATTATAAAGTTATTATTCATACTGATCATCCTGCAATTAGATACCTTATGGAAAATAAAGATGCAAAGCCTAGGCTTATTAGATGGGTATTACTTTTGCGTGAATTTGATTTGCATATTGTAGATAGGAAAGGTGCTGAAAATCCTGTTGCTGGTAATCTGTCTAGATTGGAAAGTATTGCATATGATCCTATTCCTGTTAATGATAGTTTTCCAAATGAACAATTGGCTGCAATAAGGGTGAGTTCACGAGATAGTCCTTGGTACGCATATTATGCTAACTTTATTGTTTCGAAGTATTTGCCTCCAACCTTTTCAGCTCAACAAAGAAGAAAATTCTTTTATGACTTGAGGCATTATTTTTGGAATGACCCACACTTATATAAAGGAGTGGATGGTATTATGCGAAGATGTGTTCTGGAGTATGAACAAAAAGAGATATTGAGAAAATGCCATAGTAGTGCTTATGGAGGACATCACACTGGAGATAGAACTGCACAAAAGGTTCTACAATTAGGTTTTTATTGGCCTACTCTCTTTAAAGTTGCAAGAAAGTTTATTCTATCTTGTGATGAATGTCAAAGAGTTGGTAATATCTCTAGACGTAATAAAATGCCTATGAATTATTCTCTTGTTATTGAACCATTTGATTGTTGGGGATTTGACTTTATGGGTCCTTTCCCTTCTTCAGAAGGTAATACTCATATACTTGTTGCTGTTGATTATGTTACTAAATGGGTAGAAGCTATACCTACTAAAAGTGCTGATGGTGAGACATCATTAAAAATGCTTCAAGATATTATTTTCCCTAGGTTTGGTGTTCCTAGATATCTCATGACTGATGGAGGCTCTCATTTTATTCATGGTGGTTTTAGAAAATTTCTTGCTAAATATGGTGTTAATCATAGAATTGCTTCAGCTTATCATCCTCAAACTAGTGGGCAAGTAGAATTATCAAATAGAGAAATTAAATCTATCTTGCAAAATACTGTAAATAGAACGAGGAAGAATTGGGCTAGTAAATTAAATGATGCATTATGGGCTTATAGAACTGCTTATAAAAATCCCATGGGTATGTCTCCTTATAAAATGGTCTATGGAAACGCTTGTCATTTGCCTTTAGAATTAGAACACAAAGCTTATTGGGCAGTGAGAGAACTAAATAGAGATTTTAAACTTGCCGGTGAGAAAAGATTACTTGATTTGAGTTCTTTAGATGAATGGAGAAGTGAGGCTTATGAAAATGCTAAACTCTTTAAAGAAAAAGTTAAGAAATGGCATGATAGGAGAATCCTTAAGAGAGAGTTTCATGTTGCTGAGAAAGTTCTATTATATAGCTCTCGTCTTAGATTCTTTGCAGGGAAATTGCTCTCCAAGTGGGAAGGACCATATGTTATCGTGGAAGTGTTTCGTTCGGGAGCAATAAAAATTGCTTCACTTAAAGATGACTCTACACAAGTGGTAAATGGACAAAGACTCAAGCACTATATCTCTGGAGATTCTTATAATGAAGATGTTGATATTATTCAAGCAATTACTCCGGAAGATTTTATTAAAGAACATATTTCTGAGTCTGCAGAAGCTGAATTTGAAAAGGTACATTTTCGGTAAGAAAAAGTTCGTGAATTTAATTTTGGAAGATTCAGTATTTATTTTTAGAAAATATGAAAAAATACAAGACCAAAACGAGCACGAGACGGTGCCCAAGGCACCGCCATCAGGTGCTGGCGCGGGCCCCATCCTGGCCGCGCCAGCACATGAGGACGGAGCCTCGGAGTCCGTCTCCTACTCGATTTCGCCCTGTTGCCTTCCTTTTGTTGCACATATTTTTGCTATATAATCTCCCGAGACCCCCGAGGTCCGTATATCGTGTTTTCGACGTGTTTTTGTTTCGAGCTGTTTCTGTCTAGAGAATACTTTGAATTTTAGAGGCACCATGGTCTCCGCCAACGACAGGAACAAAAAGCTTTCGGAGGATGATCTCCATGGTCCCAAGCTTGAAGAGGAGATAAAGGGTGAAGATGGAGAAGAGGTGGAGGAAGACTCGCGTGGAAACCCTCACGCCACCGTTGCAAGCATTGGAGTGGTGGCAAACCCCTCCAACCGCAGGATGAGCGCGCGGATGAGCACCGGAGGGAGAATTCCACGTCATCTTCTAGCTCCAAGGACATCTTCCTCGAGTACCAACAACCCTTTTCACAACTTAATCTATTTGGATCAAATTGAAAGACTTTCTGAGGTGAAGCGGCCAAATCCTTGGAATATGCATCGTTCTAACAATGCAGGGAAAGAGAGTCCCAAGTCTGAAGAAGGATGGGGAAACAACTCCAAAAGCTGGGATTCACAGACTGACATATTCATGAACCGCATTGAGAGCAACACTGAGATGATTCGCAACCTCACCCACAGTATTGATGAATTGAAGGAGCTGGTTATTAAGCTTATTAAGGATCATCCATCACCACCGAAGGAGTAATTCGTCATCGATATTGGCATCTCCCTTGGCATGTTCCAAGCTTGGGGGGGATTGCCGCGGTATCACACCATTATCTTTTATCTTTTACATTTTAGTAGTGTCATATCATCAGTAGGGAAGTTATCTTATATGATGGTTTGCAATGTGGAAGTATCTCTCTTTTAGTTGGTTATTGTCGGAGAGCGACTCCCACGAGACAGGGGTGGTCACACTCTAAGGAGTAGTTCGAGAAGGGGACTGAACACGTTGGTCAAACAACCCTCAACCGGCACGGCGACGGTGCTCGTCGAGCCTGAGGAGGGACAGCACGGCAGAGATGGACAGCGGCCCGTACCCAGGTTCACGACCCTCAGGGGGAGGTAACACCGCTACTCCTGCTTGTCTGTATTGCATTGCAGAGGGTACAGTACAATGAGCTTGCCGAGGGCTCTCTTCCGGCAGTGCGGAGCTCAAGGAGGGGACACTCAGGTCTTCTTCCTCCTCGAGCGCACTTGGCTAGACTAGGCTATGGTGGAGTGTCAATTGATCGATCCCTTTCTATGGAGGTGCTCCCCCCCCCCCCCTTTTATAGGCGCCCCGGGCCTCATCCATGCGCCCTGCGCAGTGGAAGGGTTCCCACATGGCGACGAAATGGAGGAGCGGGGTCCACCGCATCCGGGTAGTCCATGGACTCGGTCCATGGTCGCAAAGCCTGCCCTTGTGGCAGGAAGACCACCGTCCGCGCAGGACGGCCAGCTGGTGCCGCAGAGACCGTGGGGGCGCCCACGGTGACGTCGTCGTTGGAGCGTAGCGCCGGCCATCCGCTTTATCACCAAAGGGGAAAGCTTCATAGTCCGGCGCAGGGGGCACATCTTTGTTGACCCCTTTAATCACCAGAATGGCAACTGCGGCGCCGTCGTCACCGCGCGCAGGCGCGCGCATCACTCTGCGGCCGCGGCAGAGGCCATGTGCGCTCTGCGGCGGTTGCTTCGTAGCGAAGTATCTCCTCAGGGCCTGGGCGGCCTTGTGGAGGGATATGCGTTGACTCCTCTCCAAGGGAGAGAGCCTTGTAGAGGGGCAGCCTCGGGAGGAGCCTCTTCAGGCCTTCGCTGCCCCTTCGAGCCCTCTCGAGGACTCCGCCCCTCGAGAGTCTCTTCAAGCGTTCGGCTTGGTCCTTAGTCATCCTTCGATACCGTCGCGTGCGAGGGCTGTGGAGAGTGGGCCCTGCACACCCTGGATTCCACTGGGCTGACAGTTATCTATCTATGTATCCCTTGGTGTGAGTTGCCGTTATGGAATATTAATGAGAAGTCTTATCATTTACTTTTCTGCACACCTTATTTTAGTTTGCAACTTCTATCATATATGATTGATCTTGTTATTAGTATTTGCATCACTTTGGGAACATATAGTAAATCTTTTGATTTTGGCAAACTTAGCATTGGTCAGTAGCTACAATACTTTGAGACTGGGGAGAAAAAGGAACTACATGTAGACATACTATTCAATGATCTTTCTCACTTGTAGCTAATAAGTTTAGTATTCACAATTTAAAATTGTTTGTGCTTCCAAGTAAGAATTGCATGATTGTTCTTTACTACATGTATGTTTGTTTGTATCCTTCAACCCTTATGCTTGCTACCCAACCTTGCTAGCCAAAGACCCGTATCGAGAGGGAATGCTTCTCATACATCCAAACCGTCAGCCAAAACCCTTGTCACTTGTGTCCACCATACCTACCTATTATGTGGTATTTTGCGCCACTCCAAGTAAATACTTCATGTGCTACATTTATTCAAAACTACTATCCTTTATTTGTGTCAATGTTTATTAGCTCATGAGGAAATAATAGTTGAGTTTGTTATCTTCCATGCTAATTGAGTAACCCTTGACTTGCATGCTCCATCTCCTCGTCACTAATATTGCAAAGAGCTAGTTAGACCACTATAATATCAAAAAGGTTGCGAAAGTTAAAAAATAGACACTCCTCCATGGTTCGAGATTGATTGGTGGGCACCCGAGGATTTGGTTAGCCATGGTTTGTGAAAGCAAAGGTTGGGAGGAGTGTCAAGTTATATAAGTGCATATTATAAATGCTTGTTACTAAATAATCGGAACCGCTCTCAACTTGCTTAGTATGGAAGATAACAAGAACTCTATTACCATTCGTTGACAACGACAAACACCGCTCAAAAACTTACTTTGATGCTCTCTATATGATTTCAAAACCTATAAAACTAAAAGCTCTAGCACATGCTTGTATCTCTGCTTCCCTCTGCGAAGGGCCTATCTTTTACTTTATGTTGAGTCAGTAAACCTATCTCCTTCTATCTTAAGCAAGCATTTGAGTTGATTGTGATTCAACCATTTATACATTTGTATTGTTAATCATGTCTTTTATTCTTCCTCGTTTAGCACATTGTTGTTACCTAATAAATATGAGTTTTGGAGTTAGCAACTAATAAAGAGGGCTGTTTTTAGAGTAAGCTCAATATGTTCATTGTTCTCTGACCAAGAACGAAGTTTGCCAACACCAAATATGGTTTTCTCTATGTACCTTATTGTGATTTCCCTTTACTTGTTACAAGTTAAGTTATATGAACGGAGTTGATATCTAGGATGATTTTTGTATTAATATATGTGATGCTTCTTGTCCGTATAATCTTTATCGACACTTCACTCCATAAACCAGGGGTCATGTTTACTGAGTGCAGCTTTCGCTTGGGGACAAGCGAGGTCTAAGCTTGGGGGAGTTGATACGTCTATTTTGCATCACTATTTTATATCATAATTTACTGTTATTCATTGATATATTACATATTTTGGAGATGATACTTATGTTATTTCATCTATTTTGCATGTTTGATGATTATTGGAGGATGAATCACCGGAGTCTGAATTCTGCTGGAAAAAGCACCGTCAAGATACAATATTTGCAAAGCTCAAAAAACAAAAACGAAGAATCTGGAAGTTCCTATTTTGCCAAATGCCGGAGGGAGCCAAAAGGGGAGAACCAGGTGGGCCCCAGGGGGCCCACATGAGGTGTCGGCGCCGCCAGCCCCTCTGCCGCGCCAGCACATCATCTGGGCGCCCTGGCCCTGGCCCTTTCTCGTACTTCATCCCCCCGAAAACCTAAGACTCGGGGGATAGACGAGAAATAGAGCCGCCGCCTCCACGAGGCGGAAACCACCGAGAGAGAAAAGCTCTCCGGCAGGCTGAAAAGCTGCCGGGGAAATCCCTTCCCGGAGGGGGGAAATCGTCGCCATCGTCACCGTCATCGAGCTGCACTTCATCGGGATCATCATCACCACCATCTTCACCACCGACACCGTCATCTCCACCGTTCCACTCCGTTCCCGCTGTAACATCTAGGGCTGAATCTTGTGCATTTGATAGGGGAAACTCTCACTAGTAGGAATATGCTTATAGCCACCATGATAGCGCTGGCGAACAACCTAAAACGTGCGCCAGCAATTATACCGCTGGCGAACATAGAGCCGCCACAGCCAGCGGTAAAACTGCTACCGCTCGCGGTCAGAATAAACCGTTCGCCAGTGGTAGCTCTGGGATGGGCGCGGCTGTGACCGATGCACACCACTGGCGAACAACGTTTCTATTCGCCAGCGGTAGCGGATGTAGCACTGGCGAGCAACCGTTGGCGTGCGCCAGCGGTAATGAGGCGGCTATATCCTGGCTGCCGTGGCGATAGTGGCCACTTCTGCTGGCGAACAAATACTGTGTTCGCCAGCGGCACAAATACAACACTGGCGAACTGGTAATGTGTTCGCCAGCGGTAACCTGGGACCAGAAGCATTAAAAACTCAACCACCTCCTTTTCCCTCCATTACTCCTCCATTAACTTCTCTCTCTAGCTCGAGCACACCCGATTTTTTGCACTTTCCCCTCTTCTTTTACTCCCTTTTTAGCCAATAAAATCTAGATTTTTTGATAGATCTAGCTAAACCACTCCCCAAAACACTTTTACACCAAAAAATTCACTCTCAAAACCCTCCTACCTTTAGATACAAGTTACACCCTTTTGGAGCAATCCATAGCCATTTTGTCGGTGGTCTCGCCTTGGTTATCTTATCTTGTGTGTATTGAATTAAGGTAGAGCCCTATTACAACGAATTTGTGTGAAATGAACACTATATATGTGAATTTATGTGAAATGACAAATTTTGACATGAAGTGATGAAATGGACACAATATGTGTGGAATAGGAAGGTGATGCCGATTTTTTGCGGAAATGTTGATTAATTTCCGTTTCGGCACTCTTTCTTATTATGACCTCTACATATAGAAAGGTCATGGCGAAATTTTTCGTGATAAGCGCGGTATATGTATGATTCTCATGAGTTTGTTCTACACTTTGCAGGCGATCGATAATGGCCGCCATGAGTGAAGCTGTAGTGAACAGATATCTAAAACACGCGACAGAGGACATGTTTCGACATAACCGCACAGAGATAAGATGTCCGTGTCGGAAATGCAAACTAGTGGGATTGATCAACCCTTTCTCCGGAAAGTTGCTAGAGCACTTGCTAATGCGTGGTTTCATGGATGGCCACACTCAGTGGTTGACCGATGAAGATGATCACAACGGTAATGAGGCACCGGCGACAGGAAATGATCATGATCATGATCATGAAGGGATCATGAACATGGTCACAATAATGATAACGAAGAGGCTCCTGATAATGATGGAGATGATGAGGTGGCAGAAGAAACAACTATCGAAGACGACGACACGCAGACGCCATTAACTTTACTCGTGCGAGATCCTCATGTCCAAGAACTGCTTCTAAAGAAGACCAATAACTCCAGATCAGCTGGTAGAGAGCAATCTAAGATGGCGCAACTCGAGATAGACGCAAAAACTCCGTTGTATCCAGGTTGCGGCGCGGAAGATTCCTGTTTCAATGTCGCGCTCAATGTTTTGCAGATGAAGGCAAGATACAAATGGAGCGATATAAGCGTCGATGCTAGTCTGGAATATTGGCACAGTGTCCTTCCGGAGGATAACACCTGTCCAAAAAGTTGTAATGAGGCCAAGAAAGTCGTTTGCCCTTTTGATTTACCTCACGAGAAGTTTCACGTGTGCATTAATGATTGCTACATTTATCGGAAAGAGGATGCGGAGAAGACAAAGTGTCCAGTGTGCGACGCCGCTCGATACAAGAAAGGGAAGAAAGCTCCTCGAAAAGTTGTTTGGTACTTTCCGCTGATTCCCCGTCTCCAGCGGTATTTCACGGACCGTAAGGAAGCTGAGCTCATGCGCTGGCACGCGGAAAGAAAAAAGCAAGTGCTCAAAGATCCAAAGCGTAATGAAAATATAAATCTGACACACCCTTCAGATGCAAGTCAGTGGAAAGCAGTTGACGCTGAATATCCAACCTTCGGAGCATATCCAAGGAACATCAGGTTGGGTGCGAGCACCGACGGACTTAATCCGTTTGGCAGCGAGAGCAGCACACACAGCACCTGGCCCGTGTTTGTATGGATTTACAACCTCCCGCCATGGTTGTGCATGAAAAGGAAGTATATTCACATGAGCATGCTAATCCAAGGCCCAAAATAACCTGGAAACGACATCAATCTGTATCTGGAGCTACTGAAAGATGAGCTAGACACCTTATGTGCCGAGGAAGGCCTAAACACATGGGACGCCGTCGCAGAAGAATATTTCCCTATGAGAGCTGTCTTGCTATGTACTGTGCATGACTTTCTCGGATACGGATATGTCGCAGGTCAGGTGTGCCACGGACATAACGGATGTGTGAGGTGCATGGACGATCCGACGTTTCTCCAGCTTCCGAAAGATCACGGGTCTTCAAAAACAGTCTACATGGGCCATCGAAGATGGCTACCGAAGAAAGACCCTTGGAGAAGGCGTGGAGACCTCTTCAACAACGGAGATAAGCCCCGAGGACCACCCCTTCAGAGGTCCGGGGAAGAAAACTTAGAGCTACTGAATGTTTGGGAACAGTACCCTGCGCCAGGAAAGAAGCGGAAGGCACCAAAACCTCTCCTGGGTGTATGGAAGACGAGGTCCGTGTTTTGGGACTTGCTGTCCTGGAAGATTCTCGGTACGCCTCATTGCCTTGATCTAATGCATATCACGAAGAACGTGTTCGAGAGTTTGTTTGGCACTCTGCTGAACATGGCGGAGAGAACCAAAGATGGGCCGAAAGCAAGATACGACCTAGTTCATTTCAATATGAGAGAAGAGCTTCATGGGGGTCGAGCAGAGAAGGTCCCTGATGAGACAGAGGAGCAGGACGACGGTCGTAGGGCCAAGAGGGTAAAGCGGAATGACTATTACTGCCCCCCACCCCCCCCCCCCCCCCCCCGCCCCCCCTCCTGCTTCACCCTAAGTCCAAAAGAGATCGAACAATTGATGAAATGCCTTCTTGAAGTCAAAATTCCTTTGGGTTACGGTGGACTGATAACAAGATTTCTAGACTCGACCAAACAGAAGTTCAGCGGGATGAAGTCTCATGATTGTCACGTGATGATGACGCAGATACTCCCGGTTGCGATCCGTGGTATAATGGACAAACACATCCGTGAAACCCTGTTTGGCCTATGTAACATTTTCGACGTGATCTCTAAAAAGTTAATAACCCTCAAGCGACTCAAAAGGCTAAAGGAAGAGATCGTCGTGATCCTATGCGAGCTTGAAATTTACTTCCCTCCCGCATTCTTTGACATCTGTGTGCATTTGTTGATCCATATCGTGGATGATATCATGCATCTGGGGCCGTTGTTCCAGCACAACATGATGCCGTTTGAAAGGATGAATGGGGTCATCAAAGGTTTCGTCCGTAACAGGGCTCGTCCGGATGGAAGCATCGTTCAAGGATTTCTCACCGAAGAGTGCATTTCTTTCTACACGAATCATCTGAACGTTCAGGATCCGGTTGGTTTGCCAGGAAACAAGCACATCGGTAGGCTCCATGGAGTAGGTCACAAGAATGGCCGGAGGGACTTGCATGTGGACTTCGCTTGTCGACGCGCCGACTTTAACAGGGCAAACTTAGTGGCTCTACAACACATTGAAATGGTCGATCCTTGGTGTGGAAAAACACCAACGAATAATTAAGAAGAAATACACCGACAAAGGCAAGCAGAGGACTGAAGGAGAAATAATCAGAGAGCACAACTCCTCTTTCCTTCAATGGTTCAAAGAACACCTTGTCGCTAATCCTCCCTCGATGAGTTCTACAGAAGGAAAAATGATTTACACATTGGCACATGGCCCCGCACCCAACCTCAATACGTTCCAAGCTTATGATATAAACGGGTACACATTTTACACGGAAGCAAGGGACAAAACTTCTGATTATCAAAACTCAGGGGTAACAATGGAATCCTACACCGGAGACAAGCTATTAAGATATTACGGAAGGATCGAGCAGATATGGGAGCTTAACTACTCTGGAGTGAAGGTGCCAATGTTCCGCGTCAGATGGGCTAGAAGATCAACCGTCACAAAAGAAGACCAATACTTCACCACCATGGTTCTACCCGAAGCCGGCAGTTCATCAGGCGCAAACGTCACCGCGCAAAATGAGCCATGGGTATTGGCTAAGCACGTGTCTCAATGCTTCTTTATAACCGACCCGTCACGTCCTAGCCGTGTTGTCGTGAGGAGAGGCAAAAGAAGCATCGTCGGAATGGATGGAGTCGCCAACGAGAATGACTTCAACGAGTTTGGCGACCCAAATATCGACGATGATGAAGATCATGATGATGATACGGCAACATACACCACAAGAAGAAGCAGAACCACGTTACCTCGGCAAGGTCAACCATTCAAAAGAAGAAGTCATGATGTGCGGCTAAATTATGCGACTGCAAACAAGAAAGGCAACAAGATTGTCAAACGATGAGAAATACGTGCATTATGTGTATCATAATTTGTATTTCTTCAATTTTTGGAAACTATGGCCGTGTAATTTGAATCCACAAGTCATATGGTCGTGCGAATGTTTGAAATGTACACGAATATTTGAATTGCATATTTGAAAAGTTATAACTATTTGAAATGCACACATGTAATTTCAAATGTATTTGAAAAACTAAAACCAAAATAGAAAACATAACAAGAAAAAAATAAACAGAACAAAAAAGATAATAAGGAGAAATGAAAAAAGGAAAAATAGTACCGCTGGCGAACAAACCGGCTTGTTCGCCAGCAGTAAGGAGGGGTACCGCTGCCGAACACACATGCGTGTTCGCCAGCGCTAGCCTTACCGTTGCCGAACATATGCCCGTGTTCGCCAGCGCTAGGCTTACCGCTAGGCATTAACCGCGCGCGCTCCACACTTAGCGGTTTTCAAACGCCAACACAACACACACAGTACGACGCGCGCGCGCTCTGTCTCCCTCGCGACGCCGACGCCGGATCGAGCCGCCCACCGCGCTGCCCCTGCTCTCCCTCCCCGCCGCGCCGCCCCTCCTCTCCTTCCCCGGTGGACGCGCCGCCCCTCCTCTCCCTCCCCGGTGGAGGCACGACCCTCCCCCGCGAGCACACGTTCGCCGCCCCCGGTGGCCTCCTCGCCCCTGCCTCGTGTCGCCGCCCCGAGTTGCCCTCCCTCTCCTCTTCCCCTCCCTCTCCTCTTTTTCTCCCTCCTCCCTCCTCTCCGGCCTTCTTCTTCCTTCCTCCCTCCTCATCTTCTTCCTTGCACAGTAGGTGTTTGTGCAAATGCACAACCGAACAATTAGGTTAGTTTTGGTAAAAATTAGTATAGGTTAGTCTAAGAATCAGAGTAGAAATGTTTGAGGTTAGTTTAGGATTTTTTTCGAAAAATTTAAAATTTTCTTAAAATTCCTAAGTTATTGTCACTCATCTGCGTTAGCTTCAAAAGACAGCTTCATTTAGGTGTTAGGAAATTTAAAATAATTGTTTCTGGTTTTTAATATGAGGTACTAACTTTGTATAATGGATCCGTGGAAGAAAAATGTCAATTGGAAAAACATTTGATAATTTGTTGAGGCTCCAAAGTTGGAACTTTTTAACAGATTTGAAGATAGGTTTTTGTCTCTGTTTTTGGTTTTTCTATGAGTTTTACTTACATATTTGTGAGTTGTGGATTTCTAAATGTACATTTATATTTGTAAATGCCGGAGATCGGAGATTCCGAAGTCATTTGAGTATGAATACTTGTGATGTGTATGAGTTGCCGGAGATTGTGGCTTGTGTAGCCTTTATCATGTTATGAAATGTTTGCAGGTACACATGAGACCCTTGAGTTCGCCGGAATGTTGATTAACTTCCGTTCCGGCAATTCGGGTACTCGATATGTCCTATTTTTAGCAAAGGTCATGCCCAATTTTTTTGTGAAATTTGAGTATGACTTGTGTTAGAAATAGGACATATTTGAGTATGTTCTTTCTATTATATTTGTTTTAGTTAGCTATGTTCTTTCTATTATATTTGTATTAACTATGTTCTTTGTACTCATTAGAAAGATGAGTCACAACTTGGAGGCCGGGGGTTCTCGGAGACAAGATAAAGACCCGATGGACAAGGACGACGCCTACATGAGAATGCTTGGGGACGACGGAGATGATGAGATGGAGGAAGCCCATCATGATGCCGGTACTACTAGTGGTGTCGGCAATGATGACACATCAGGTAACGAGACCACTGGCACCGGCAACGAGACCACTACTAGTGGGGCTGGCGATGGCACGTCCGGTAGTGAAGCCAAGCGTGCACGGAAGGATAGGCGTCCCAACATGCTCAGCACCCTCCGCGAAGCTATCGATGAGGTGGACCCCAAAAGCGGTGCGCCTACAGCGCCGGCAAAAGTCGTGAGAGGGTACGACAACAACTTGGGATGCATTGTTCGAACCTTCGGCAACCTCAATACCGAAAGCATTCGGGAGAAAGGGAATTCTGCTGCGGCCACGCTACTCATCCAGAAGCTACACGCACGTTACAAGTTCCCAACCCAGTACGAAAGCCTGCATCCCCGAAAGAACATTGTAAACGCATTTGCTCTCAGCAGGTTCACCAAAGCCTTCTCCGCTTGGAGAGGGAGTGTGCGGGATAAGATTGCTGAAGGTGCCGGTTTCGAGGAGATACAGAAGAAGTGGCCGTCCATTTCTAAAGACGACTACAATAATTTTGTCGCCAATGAAAAGCTCAGTTCAAAGCAGGCGCTTCGGGTTTGGGGCAAGCAAATGCATGACAAGAACATAGCTCCCCATTGTCTCGGAAGCCGCGGCTACGCGGGAAAAGAACCCGTGTGGGCAAAGGAGGACGAGAAAAGGGTAGGCCCGGACCCGTATGAGCAGATCGAAGACCCGCAAGCAAAAAAATTTATCAGGGCCCGCTGCAAGAATGACCCCATATCCGGTGAACTTGTCACGAACGCGAAGGTTAAGGACCTTGAACAGAAGCTTGCGGCGGAACAACAAGCTCATTCCCTGGCTCAGTCAGAAGGCTCCTCAACCCAGGGCGTCGGCCCGTGGGACTATCCTTTCCACCGGGCGTATAACGCGGTAAAGCAGGTGTCGCCGACTAAAGGCCCGCATCGTGGCCGTGTGGTGGGGGCCGGCATTGGCCACAGACATGCGCACTACTACCCGGAGACTAAGGAGCAGCGGAAGGAGAGGAAGAGCAGCGTGGAAGCATCTCTCAGGAAGGAGTTAGCGACCGTCAAAGAAAACATTCCGTCGCAAGTCGAGGACACCGTGGCCAAGACGATCAACGCCATCCTTCCAACCCTCTGCCAGACTATCGGAAATTGGTTTGAGGGAGGCAGACAAGGACCGTTCCCCATGATCAGCTTAGGCTCCAGCAACTCGATCAATGTGCAGCCTGTTGTGCAAAACGCGGCCGCCAACCCTAATCCCGAGCATACGCCAGCTGCCAACACTCCATTTGGAGCATCACCTGTCGGCAACATGCCTCGTAGCAGCCCTTCCATCACTTGCACACTGACGGACATCCGCGGTCCGTCACCATTAGAAGAGCTCAACGCCCTCATGGTAATTACTCGTCGCATAAAGTCTCGACAAGTCATTTCTTCATTCTTGTCGGCCTCTCTAATGCCTAGCACATGTTTCCGCAGGCCGACGAAGTGGGATGCACATTGCTGCTGATGGTGGACAATGAGCTCAAGGATGTGGCAAAGTCTAACATTGTTGCACCGCTTAACCGCGTGTTTCACACAGTGCCTTTGCCTGATCATTTGGTCAAGGTTTCCATTGTTCGGGTGTTCCCGGGTTGCGCAAATTTGGATCCTCCGAATCAACCCCAGGAGGCCGATTCAGAATTTACCCTTGGCGAATGCTTGGGGTGGTTATTGACATGGCCAAAATCACTTATTCGATTGGACGCTGGTCCTACCACCACCCCACAGCCAACTTGTTGGGGGGATCATAACCCGGTAGGCCCACCGACATAGAAGACCAGCCGACCTGGCAGGAAGCTTGGGCCGGATCAAGCATAAAGGAGATGGGCCGGGTTCCACGTAAGCCGGCGTGCGACGTGTGACTTGGCAAGCAAGCAAGGAAGGATCCCCAAGACTTGGAGGATACGAAATACAAGACGAGTTAGAGTAGAACTCCAAGTAGTCTTACCATGTAAACCAGGAGACTCGGATGTCTTTATAAGCGGGCTCCTAGGTCATAGAGAGAGGGGTCGAATAAGCCAGAAGCCAAGTAAGATAGAGAGAGCTCCCAAGAGAGAGCTCCCACACCGGAGTCATCTAAACCCGGCGATCGCCATTGGCGCACCATGTAACATATTATCATATCAGTGACATATAGCAAGACGTAGGGATCCTCCACCGAGGGGACCCGAACTTGGGTAAAAAACATCTTCTCCCCGTAGAGCTAGACAATCTCCTGAACACCAAAGCCGCCTCGCCCCTCATCTTCAAGTTACCTCCGGGTAACATCTGTTGTGACAATTCCACGACACAACTCCACCTGCAAACCCCGAGACCGATGGAGATCATGACAATCACGACCCCGATAACTACTTGGTTGATGACGATCACGAGCCGGCATTCTTTCATGATAATGAGAATACACAAGACCGCCGTGATGAAATGACAAGACCCGGCTGGGCTGACAGAACCGGCGTCTCTTCAACTCTCAACCAACGCCTGAAGCTCGCGATCGAGATGCTCTCAGCCAGGACGCAGTCCGTGATGCGGTCAAGGAGGCATTAGAGCCAAAGGGTCCTAAGAAGGTTCGAAAAAGAACTAAGAAAGCTCCACTTGAGTTCATGAGCCAGCAAGAGTCGGGGTCTAAGGCGAAGCCGCGCCGGGTTCATGACAAGATAACCATCGAGAACTGGCATTCCATCCATGAGATGGGTAAACCAATGCTACCGCCGAAGATTTTCAAGATCGTGAATGCGGATATGCAGAACCTACATGGCAGTGTTCTCTATTTGGAGGGAAATCTTCTCAAGGCTAAAGATCCGACATACCCGCTTTTCATAGGAAAGGTACCAGAAGGCTGCAACTTTGTCGACAAAGCTCCCGGTCATATGCTCTTCATCAGATTTGATAACATCTTCGACATGTTCCATATGAACGCGCTCAGCCCATCCTTGGTCCGCCTTGTCGCGCTCAGTATGGAGTATCAGATCTTAGAGAGAATACCCCCAATACCTCGGTAATTGACCCCTTCTTCATGCTCGAAGGTTGGTTGCAAAGCCATGACGGTCGGAGACGGGCAACGGAATACATAGAAAGTTGCTTCTTAAAGAATCAGAAGAAGGACACCTTTCTCTTGCCTTACTTTCCCGAGTAAGTCATCAGCTATCTTTCGTTGATATCTATCGTTTCATTTCCAAGCACAAAGGTTAATTAAATTGTCTCTCTCAAATGTTTTGCACAGGAACAAATACGGCACCCTCATCGTCTTGTACCCTAAACATTCATCTTCACTTTTTCTTGACACGGGGAGTCTTGAGAAGAAGGAGGACTACACCCACATCAAGAGGGTTCTCGTTGATGCTTTCAACGGCTACGTCTACTAGGGAGGCAAAGTGACAAGGTCGAACATGAGGCGAGGGAAGAATGCATTCGGCCACAGGGTCGAGTTCCCTTGCATCAAGAAGGCGCCAGGTAGTACGAGGGACGCCTGGTACCTCATCCTTCAAATGCGGGAGTACCTCCTGGACGAGGAACGTCTACGATATCCAAGCGCTATGGATAGATGGGCCCTGAACATGGCGGATGCCTCTGATGCCACTATCCGAATGTAGTTCGGACGCATCCGGCAGTTGATTGCGTGAATAATCTGTAGGGATGTCGGCCGCGCTGGCGGGACGTTCCACCTCAGAAATCAACCAACTTCTAACACCGTGATTGAAACGCTCATACAACAGCAAGGTGACCACAGACCCTTCAACTCGTTAGATGGTTGTCGCCCTTTCCCGCCGAAGCCGACCAAGGAGAATACCTAGAGATTTGATGGTGTGTGACACAATCGTGTGTCTAACGCTAGAATGATTTAGTTTATATTCTGTTTTCAATATATCGATAATTTCATTTAAATGTTCTAACACTATATATATGTGTTGTGTAGAGGGATCGATGAAGGAGTGGAGAGCATGCAACGAGAAGGAAATGAAGCTAGAAGATGAAGACTTAATTACCCGCCTAGATTATATATATATATATATATATATATATATATATATATATATATATATATGTCTCTATGTGATGATTGTAACTTACCCGTCTACTTGTTTTGGAGAACTTAAGACTTAATTCCGATGCTTGTGTGATGAACAATATATTTGTAATGCGATGAACATGTTTGTAATGCATATGCGCAATGCTTGTGTGATGAACAATATATTTGTAATACTGTAGACTTTTCACTTTCTGGAATTCTGTATGAAATACAACTGCTATATATATATATATATATATATAAAATCCTGTAATGCAATATTTTAAATAAATAAATTTAATTCGAAAAAGATAGCGCTGGCGAACAGGATTATATACCGCTGGCGAACACGGGTCCACCCGCAGAGACCAGCGCTGGCGGGCGGATATAGCATCGCTGGCGAACCTGGCCTGTTCGCCAGCGCTAAGCCCTAATCCCGCTGGCGAACACAGCCCCTGTTCGCCAGCAGCTACCGCCGCTACCGTGTTCGCCAGCGCTAAGTGCTACTACTGGCGAGTTCCCACTGGCGAACAGCTGTTCGCCAGCAGTAGGCAAAATGTGTTTGCTAGCAGTAGCCTTTTCCCTACTAGTGTCTCCCGGTGTTGATTACTATTGTTATTGATGCTATTGGGTGGAACCGTTGAATTAAGGTTTATGTTCAGATTGTTACCCATCATCATATCATCTCTGATCATGATCCATATGATGTGTTGTGAGTAGTTCGTTTAGTTCTTGAGGACATGGGAGAAGTCTAGATGTTAGTAGTGAACTATGTTGAGTAATATTTAATGGTTTGATATTTAAGTTGTGGTGCTATTCTTCTAGTGGTGTCATGTGAACGTCGACTACATGACACTTCACCTTTATGGGCCTAGGGGAATGCATTGTGTATTCGAATATTAATTGTGGGGTTGCCGGAGTGACAGAAACCTAAACCCCCGTTGATATCTCGATGCATGAGGGATGGTAGGATCTCAGAGTTTAAGGTTGTGGTTAGATTTATCTTAATTACTTTCTTGTATTTGCGGATGCTTGCACGGGGTATAATAACAAGTATGTATTAGTCCTAGGAAGGGCGGTGCATTAGCATAGGTTCACCCACACAACACTTATCGAAACACTAAAGATTAATCATCTATATGAAGCGAAAGCACTAGACATAAATCCCGTGTGTCCTCAGGAACGTTTGGTCATCATAAGTAAACAAACCGGCTTGTCCTTTGCTCTAAAAAGGATTGGGCCACTCGCTGCAATTATTATTGCCGCGCTCTATTTACTCGCACTTTATTTATCTGCATTATCAAAAAATCCTAAAAACTTGTCTGCTAGTGTTTACAGTGAAATCCTCATCAAAACTGCTTGTCAGCACTTTCTGCTCCTCGTTGGGTTCGACACTCTTATTTATCGAAAGTACTACGATACACCCCCTATACTTGTGGGTTATCAATGTCTTGACTACGATGTCGTCGACGTATGCCTCTGCATTCTTGCCCATCTGGGGTCCCAACGCGATGCGCATGAGCCTCTGGAAAGTGGCTCCCGCATTCTTCAGCCCGAACGGCATGCACACGTAGCAATACACGCCGCACGGGGTAAGGAAAGCTGTTTTCTCCTCGTCCTCCTTGGCCATTTTGATTTGATGGTAACCAGAGTAGGCGTCAAGGAAAGATAGGAGGTCGCACCCAGCGGTGGAATCCACGATCTGGTCGATCCGTGGCTGGGGGTATGGATCCTTGGGGCAGGCCTTGTTGAGATCGGTGAAATCGATGCATAGGTGGCCCTCTCCAGTGTGCTTCGGGACGACCACAGGATTGGCCGTCCACTCAGGGTGTATGACTTCTCGGACTATGTTTGCCTTCTCGAGCTTCTTGACTTCTCGTACTATGAACTCTTGCTTCTCTGGTGCTTGTCGTCTCGACTTTTGCTTCACGGGGCGTGCACCGGGGCACACGGCTAGATGGTGCTCAATCACCTCCCTCGGGACACCGGGCATATCCGACATGCTCGTAGCGAACATGTCGGCGTTTGCCCGGAGGAAGGCGACGAGCGCGCTTTCTTAATTGGGAGTGAGACCTCCGCCTATGGTGGCGGTAGCCCCCGTGTCGTCGGGTCCCAGTGCCACCTTCTTGGTCGAGGCTTTCTCTTGGGTGAAGAGCGTCTTCTTCTTCTTCCTCTCAGAGCTCTCTGGCACGTCGTCCACTGATACGTCCATTTCGCATCACTATTTTATATCATAATCTACTTTTATTCATTGATATACTTCATATTTGGCGATGATACTTATGTTATTTCATCTATTTTGCATGTTTGATGATTATTGGAGGATGAATCACCGGAGTCTGAATTCTGCTGGAAAAAGCACCGTCAAGATACAATATTTGCAAAGCTCAGAAAACAAAACGAAGAATCTGGAAGTTCCTATTTTGCCAAATGCCGGAGGGAGCCAAAAGGGGAGAACCAGGTGGGCCCCAGGGGGCCCACATGAGGTGTCGGCGCGGCCAGCCCCCTACCACGCCAGCACATCATCTGGGCGCCCTGGCCCACATCTGGCATCGCCCCTTCGCGTACTTCATCCCCCCGAAAACCTAAGACTGGGGGGATAGGCCAGAAACAGAGCCGCCGCCTCCACGGGGCGGAAACGACCGAGAGAGAAAAGCTCTCCGGCAAGCTGAAAAGCTGCCGGGGAAATCCCTTCCCGGAGGGGGAAAATCGTCGTCATCGTCACTGTCATCGAGCTGCACTTCATCAGGATCATCATCACCATCATCTCCACCGCCGACACCGTCATCTCCACCGCTCCACTCCGTTCCCGCTGTAACATCTAGGGCTGAATCTTGTGCATTTGATAGGCGAAACTCTCCCGGTGTTGATTACTATTGTTATTGATGCTATTGGGTGGAACCGTTGAATGAAGGTTTATGTTCAGATTGTTATCCATCATTATATCATCTCTGATCATGATCCATATGATGTGTTGTGAGTACTTCGTTTAGTTCTTGAGGACATGGGAGAAGTCTAGATGTTAGTAGTGAACTATGTTGAGTAATATTTAATGGTTTGATATTTAAGTTGTGGTGCTATTCTTCTAGTGGTGTCATGTGAACGTCGACTACATGACACTTCACCTTTATGGGCCTAGGGGAATGTATTGTGTATTCGAATATTAATTGTGGGGTTGCCGGAGTGACAGAAACCTAAACCCCCGTTGGTATTTCGATGCATGAGGGATGGTAGGATCTCAGAGTTTAAGGCTGTGGTTAGATTTATCTTAATTACTTCCCTGTATTTGCGGATGCTTGCAAGGGGTATAATCACAAGTATGTATTAGTCCTAGGAAGGGTGGTGCATTAGCATAGGTTCACCCACACAACACTTATCAAAACACTAAAGATTAATCATCTATATGAAGCGAAAGCACTAGACATAAATCCCGTGTGTCCTCAGGAACGTTTGGTCATCATAAGTAAACAAACCGGCTTGTCCTTTGCTCTAAAAAGGATTGGGCCACTCGCTGCAATTATTATTGCCACGCTCTATTTACTCGCACTTTATTTATCTGCATTATCAAAAACTCCTAAAAACTTGTCTGCTAGTGTTTACATTGAAATCCTCATCAAAACTGCTTGTCAGCACCTTCTGCTCCTCGTTGGGTTCGACACTCTTATTTATCGAAAGTACTACGATACACCCCCTATACTTGTGGGTCATCAAGACTATTTTCTAGCACCGTTGCCGGGGAGTGAAGCGCTATTGGTAAGTGGAATTGGTAAGGAGAACTTTAGCTGTAAGTGCTGTTTTTATTTCTGTCTCCTAATTTGCTTAATTATGGAGAGAGGATCTATTGCTTTCCTGTTTGGAAAGGCTTCTACCACTACTGAGGTAGAAAATGAGGCGCCACCTGATGAAATAGTGCCATTTAAAATACCTATGAAAATTGTTGATCGTGTTATGGATAACCGCTATGAAGGGGATGGAACTGTCCACCCCGGTGATCATTTACTGTTCTTACATGAATTATGCGAGTTGTTCAAGTGTGCAAGTATTACAATGGACAAAGTTAGGAAGAAATTATTCTCCATATCACTTACAGGGAGAGCTCCGCATTGGTATAAATTGTTGAAGAACAGGAGTTCTCTTGGATGGGAGGAAATTGTACCTCTCTTTTACTCTAAATTTTGTCCTCCAAGTGAGATTCACCAAGATCAGAATTCTATATATAATTTTTGGCCTCATGATGGAGAAAGTATTGCCCAAGCTTGGGGGAGATTGAAGTCGCTAATGCTCAAATGCCCCATTCATGAGCTTCCTGGTAATATTATTGTTGATAACTTCTATGCAAGACTCTCTTTTGAAGATAAAACATTATTGGATACTTCTTGTGCTGGATCATTCACTCGTAATAAAGAAGAGCTTAAATGGGATCTTCTTGATCGTATTGAAGAGAATACTGAAGCATGGGAGAACGACAAAGGTAGGGAGTCAGATACAAAATATGACTTTGAATGCATTAAAACTTTCATGAATACTGATGCATTTCGAAATATTAATAATGCTTATGGTCTTGACTCTCAAGTTGTTGCAAATTATTAAAAATCCTTTGCTTCTTATTTCGGTTTGCCCGAGGAGGGTTTTGAAAAATATCATGAACCTTATAAAGATAAATCTATTGCTCCTATAACCAAAAACATTGAAGTTAATACTGTTGATCGTATTATTCCTGAGCCTTATATTGAAAAAATTCCTTTTCCTGTTAAAATGAAAGAACATTCTGTTATGGCTAGTGTTGTTAACAAAAGCACAAAGAAAGCTATAGAACCTGATGAACAAATTAAAATTGAAACTCCTGTGGCTATAGTTAAAGATCTTGTTACTAAAAATGTTGGAGATGAGTATATTATATTTTGTGAAGATGCTTCTAATGTTGTTTCTCATCCTAGAAGTTCAAGGAAAACTAGTGTTCCTGTGTTATCTGTTAAAAGTGGTGATCATTGCTATTATGGCTTATGTGATATTGGTGCAAGTTCAAGTGTTATTCCTTATGAGCTTTATAGAGAAATTATGCATGAGATTGGTTCTTGTGAACTTGAAGAAATTGATGTGGTTATTCAACTTGCTAATAGAGAAACTATCTCTCCGATTGGTATTGTTAGAGATGTTGAAGTTTTATGTGGTAAGACTAAATATCCTGCTGATTTTCTCGTACTTGGTGCAGCTGCTAGTAAGACTTGTCCTATCATTTTTGGTAGACCTTTTCTAAATACTTGTGGTGTTGTTATAGATTGTAAGAAAGAGAAAATCCTTACTAAGTTTGCTGGTGATTCGTATGACTTCAATTTTTCGAAATTTGCTAAGACCCCCTATGAAACCGAATTACCCAATGAGGATTTTAGAGTAGAACAACTTGCCTCTATTGCTCTTCCTCCTGACAATGTTATGCAGCAATTTATGGAAGATCATGAAAGTGCAGTCTTCAGAGAGGAAAGGGATGAGCTTGATGAAATATTTCTTCGTCAACCCATCTTGAAACACAATTTAAAGGTGGAAGATTTGGGTAAAACACTTCCACCTAAAGAGGATCCTATCTTTGATTTAAAACCTTTGCCTGATAATCTTAAGTATGCTCATATTGATGATAAGAAAATATATCCTGTTATTATTAGTGCTAACCTTTCAGGTAAAGAAGAGGAAAGATTATTGGAAGTATTGAGGAAACACCGTGGAGCTATGGGTTATACTTTGGATGATTTAAAAGGGATTTCTCCTACTATATGTCAACATTCTATTAATATGGAGCCCGATGCAAAGCCAGTTGTTGAACATCAACGCCGTTTAATACCCAAGATGAAGGAAGTGGTAAGAAATGAGGTATTAAAACTTCTTGATCCTGGTATTATTTATCCTATTGCTGATAGTAGATGGCTTAGTCCTGTGCACTGTGTCCCTAAGAAAGGTGGAATTACTATTGTGCCTAATGATAATGATGAGCTTATTCCTCAAAGAGTAGTTGTTGGTTATAGAATGTGCATTGATTTTAGAAAGGTTAATAAAGTTACTAAGTAGGATCATTATCCATTACCTTTTACAGATCAAATGTTGGAGAGATTAGCCAATAAAACTCACTTTTGCTTTCTTGATGGTTATTCCGGTTTCTCTCAAATTGCTGTTAAAACTCAAGATCAAGAGAAAACCACATTTACTTGTCCTTATGGTACTTATGCTTACAGACGTATGCCTTTTGGTTTATGTAATGCTCCTGCTACTTTTCAAAGATGCATGTCTGCTATCTTTCATGGTTTTTTTGTGGAAATTGTGGAGGTGTTCATGGACGACTTCTCCGTCTATGGTACTTCTTTTGATAATTGCTTGCACAATCTTGATAAAGTTTTGCAGAGATGTGAATAAACTAATCTTGTTCTAAATTGGGAGAAATGTCACTTTATGGTTAATGAAGGAATTGTTCTTGGACATAAATTTCTGAAAGAGCTATTGAAGTTGATAGAGCTAAAGTGGAGGCAATTGAGAAAATGCCTTGCCCTAGAGATGTTAAAGGTATTCGTAGTATTCTTGGTCATGCTGGTTTCTACAGAAGGTTTATTAAAGATTTTGCTAAGGTATCAAAGCCTCTTACTAATCTCTTGCAAAAAGATGCACCATTTGTTCTTGATGATGATTGTAAGGAAGCTTTTGAAACTCTTAAGAAAGCTTTAATAAGTGCTCCTATTGTTCAACCACTTGATTGGAATTTACCATTTGAAATTATGTGTGATGCTAGTGATTTTGCTGTTGGATCTGTTCTTGGACAAAGAATAGATAAGAAGTTAAATGTTATTCATTATGCTAGTAAGACTCTTGATTCTGCTCAAAAGAATTATGCTACAACTGAAAAAGAATTTTTAGCTGTTGTTTTTGCTTGTGATAAATTTAGACAATATATTGTTGATTCTAAAGTTATTATTCATAATGATCATGCTGCAATTAGATACCTTATGGAAAAGAAAGATGCAAAGCCTAGGCTTATTAGATGGGTATTACTTTTGCAAGAATTTGATTTGCATATTGTGGATAGGAAAGGTGTTGAAAATCCTGTTGCTGATAATCTGTCTAGATTGGAAAATATTGCATATGATCCTATTCCTGTTAATGATAGTTTTCCAAATGAACAATTGGCTGCAATAAGGGTGAGTTCACGAGATAGTCCTTGGTACGCTGATTATGCTAACTTTATTGTTTCAAAGTATTTGCCTCCAACCTTTTCACCTCAACAAAGAAGAAAATTCTTTTATGACTTGAGGCATTATTTTTGGGATGACCCACACTTATATAAAAAAGGAGTGTATGGTATTATGCGAAGATGTGTTCCGGAGTATGAACAAAAAGAGATATTGAGAAAATGCCATAGTAGTGCTTATGGAGGACATCACGCTGGAGATAGAACTGCACAAAAGGTTCTACAATCAGGTTTTTATTGGCCTACTCTCTTTAAAGATGCAAGAAAGTTTATTCTGTCTTGTGATGAATATCAAAGAGTTGGTAATATCTCTAGACGTAATGAAATGCCTATGAATTATTCTCTTGTTATTGAACCATGTGATTGTTGGGGATTTGACTTTATGGGTCCTTTCCCTTCTTCGGAATGTAATACTCATATACTTGTTGCTGTTGATTATGTTACTAAATGGGTAGAAGCTATACCTACTAAAAGTGCTGATGGTGAGACATCATTAAAAATGCTTCAAGATATTATTTTCCCTAGGTTTGGTGTTCCTAGATATCTCATGACTGATGGAGGTTCTCATTTTATTCATGGTGGTTTTAGAACAGTTCTTGCTAAATATGGTGTTAATCATAGAATTGCTTCAGCTTATCATCCTCAAACTAGTGGGCAAGTAGAATTATCAAATAAAGAAATTAAATCTATCTTGCAAAAGACTGTTAATAGAACGAGGAAGAATTGGGATAGTAAATTAAATGATGCATTATGGGCTTATAGAACTGCTTATAAAAATACCATAGGTATGTCTCCTTATAAAATGGTCTATGGAAAAGCTTGTCATTTGCCTTTAGAATTAGAACACAAAGCTTATTGGGCAGTGAGAGAATTAAATAGAGATTTTAAACTTGCCGGTGAGGAAAGATTACTTGATTTGAGTTCTTCAGATGAATGGAAAAGTGAGGCCTATGAAAATGCTAAACTCTTTAAAGAAAAAGTTAAGAAATGGCATGATAGGAGAATCCTTAAGAGAGAGTTTCATGTTGGTGAGAAAGTTCTATTGTATAGCTCTCGTCTTAGATTTTTTGCAGGGAAATTACTCTCCAAGTGGGAAGGACCATATGTTATCGTGGAAGTGTTTCATTCGGGAGCAATAAAAATTGCTTCACTTAAAGATGATTCTACACAAGTGGTAAATGGACAAAGACTCAAGCACTATATTTCTGGAGATTCTTATAATGAAGATGTTGATATTATTCAAGCAATTACTCCGGGAGATTTTATTAAAGAACATATTTCTGAGTCTGCAGAAGCTGAATTCGAAAAGGTACAGTTTCGGTAAGAAAAAGTTCGCGAATTTAATTTTGGAAGATTCAGTATTTATTTTTAGAAAATATGGAAAAATACAAGACCAACACTAGCACGAGACGGTGCCCGAGGCACCGCCATCAGGTGCTGGCGCAAGCCCCATCCTGGCCGCGCCAACACACGAGGACAGAGCCTCGGAGTCCGCCTCCTACTCGATTTTGCCCTGTTGCCTTCCTTTTTTTGCACATGTTTTTGCTATATAATCTCCCGAGACCCCCGAGGTCCGTATATCGTGTTTTCGACGTGTTTTTGATTCGAGCTGTTTCTGCCAGATTGCAACCATGAATCTAGAGCCATCATGTCTTCGTCCGAGCCCTCCAAGGATAGTTTCTTTGCAAACGTTGTCAACCCGTATTTAAACGAGTTGAAGATGCATGCCAAGGAGTTGCTGCTCAAGGAAGGGAAGGTACAAGTTGAAGACGTTCAGGGCCCTCAAGGAGAAGGGAGCATGGAGGACAAGATGAAGAGTCTGGAGCAAGAGGTCTTCAAATAGAAGAAGATGACGGAACGTGAGGTGGACATCGTTCACCGGATCGTGGCTGAACTTATTGCCAAGCATGAGGAGGAGACCGCAAAGCTTTGGGAGGACATCTTCTTACTCCATAAAACTACCAAAAATCTCCAGGCGCAACTCTACGACGTTCAAAATCAAAACTGTGAGTATGAAACCAGGTTTAAACGCATAAGTGCTGCTGCAAGTTTCAGGATACTCGAGACCAAGTCATCATTTGTCGATGGAGAGCCACTACCTTGGAAATTTGATGAAGAAGACTCTTCACCATCACCGCCGAAAGAGTAATTCGTCATCGGTATTGGCATCTCCCTTGGCTTGTTCCAAGCTTGGGGGGAGTGCCGCGGTATCACACCATTATCTTTTATCTTTTACCTTTTTAGTAGTGTCATATCATGAGTAGGGAAGTTATCTTATATGATGGTTTGTGATGACCCACAAGTATAGGGGATCGCAACAGTCTTCGAGGGAAGTAAAACCCAAATTTATTGATTCGACACAAGGGGAGCCAAAGAATATTTATAAGCCTTAACAGCGGAGTTGTCAATTCAGCTGCACCTGTGAATAGACTTGCTTGAGACAGATTATCAGTAGCAACAGTTTTATAGCAATGACAGTAGTGATATAACAGCAGCAGTAGAATAAAAACAGCGGTGATGATTATAGTACACAACTGGATTAAAATTCTGTAGGCAAAGGGACGGATGAACGGGCGTTGCATGGATGATATATTTCATATAATAATCAAGTCATGGGCATTTGCAGATAAATAAGATGAAGCATCCAAGTATTTATTAACCATAGGCATGTGTTCCAATTTAGTTGTGCGTGCTCGCAATGAGAAATTTGCATATCATCTTTTGTCCTACCAGCCCGTTTGCAGCGGGGCCTCAAGGGAAACTACTGGTAATTAAGGTACTCATTTTAATAAAGTACCGGAGCAAAGCATTAATACTCCGTGAACACATGTGATACTCACATCACAGCCATTCCCCTCGGCTGTCCCAATTATTGTCACTTTGGGACCTCGTGTTCCGGACAGCAATATGTGTATACAACTCATAGATATGATCTTAAAACAATAATTATCTTCATGATACAATAACATGTTCAGATCTAAAATCATGGCACTCGGGCCCTAGTGTCAAGCATTAAGCATAACAAGTTGCAACAATGAAATAAAACACCGATAACGGATACTAGGCACCATGCCCTAATGATATTACAACTATTACATGAACGATCTCATCCAATATCTACCATCTCCTCAAGCCTACAGCGGTGGATTACTCACACATGGATGAGGGAAACATGGATGGTTGATGGAGAAGTGGTGGCGATGACGATGGCGATGATCTCCTTCGATTCCCCGTCCCGATGGAGTGCCGGAACAGGACCTTCTGGTCCCCGAATTGAGTTTCGAGGTGGCGGCGGCGCTCCGATGGGTTTCTCGGGAAAAACTCTCTGTAATCATGTTTTTTAGGTCAGGAGAGGCTAAGTAGTCGAGAGGGGGCGCGAGGCGGCGCCTGGGGCCACCACACCTGGTGCTCGCGCGGCCAGGGGCCTGCCGCGCCACCAGGGGGTGTGGGCCCCACGTGGCCCGTCTCCGTCTCGTCTTCTGGCTCCACGACTCTCCTGGGAAAATAAGGACTTCTATGATTTTTCTGGGATTTTTCCAGAAAGTTGATTTCCTGCACAAAAACGAGACACCAGGGCAATTCTGCTGAAAACATCGTTAGTCCGCGTTAGTTGCATTCAAAACACACAAATTAGAGGTAAAACAATAACAAAAGTGTTCAGGAAAGTAGATACGTTTTGGACGTATCAGTTTGCAATGTGGAAGTATCTCTCTTTTAGTTGGTTATCTATCTATGTATCCCTTGGTGTGAGTTGCCGTTATGGAATATTAATGAGAAGTGTTATCATTTACTTTCTACACACCTTATTTTAGTTTGCAACTTCTATCATATATGATTGATCTTGTTATAAGTATTTGCATCACTTTGGGAACATATAGTAAATCTCTTGGTTTTGGCAAACTTAGCATTGGTCAGTAGCTACAATACTTTGAGACTGGGGAGAAAAAGGAACTACATGTAGACATATTATTCAATGATCTTTCTCACTTGTAGCTAATAAGTTTAGTATTCACAATTTAAAATTGTTTGTGCTTTCAAGTAAGAATTGCATGATTGTTCTTTACTACATGTATGTTTGTTTGTATCCTTCAACTCTTATGCTTGCTACCCAACCTTTCTAGCCAAAGACCCGTATCAAGAGGGAATGCTTCTCGTACATCCAAATCTTCAGCCAAAACCCTTGTCACTTGTGTCCACCATACCTAACTATTATGTGGTATTTTGAGCCACTCCAAGTAAATACTTCATGTGCTACCTTTATTCAAAACTACTATCCTTCATTTGTGTCAATGTTTATTAGCTCATGAGAAAATAATAGTTGAGTTTGTTATCTTCCATGCTAATTGAGTAATCCTTGACTTGCATGCTCCATCTGCTCGTCACTAATATTGCAAAGAGCTAGGTAGACCACTATAATATCAAAGAGGTTGAGAAAGTTAAAAAAATAGACACTCCTCCATGGTTTGAGATTGATTAGTGGGCACCAGAGGATTCGGTTAGTCATGGTTTGTGAAATCAAAGGTTGGGAGGAGTGTCAAGCTATATAAGTGCATATTATAAATGCTTGTTACTAAATAATCGGAACCGCTCTCAACTTGCTTAGTATGGAAGATAACAAGAACTCTATTACCATTCGTTGACAACGACAAACACCGTTCAAATACTTACTTTGATGCTCTCTATATGATTTCAAAACCTATAAAACTAAAAGCTCTAGCACATGCTTGTATCTCTGCTTCCCTCTGCGAAGGGCCTATCTTTTACTTTATGTTGAGTCAGTAAACCTATCTCCTTCTATCTTAAGCAAGCATTTGGGTTGATTGTGATTCAACCATTTATACATTTGCATTGTTAATCATGTCTTTTATTCTTCCCCGTTTAGCACATTGTTGTTACCTAATAAATATGACTTTTGGAGTTAGCAACTAATAAAGAGGGCTGTTTTATAGAGTAAGCTCAATATGTTCATTGTTCTCTGACCAAGAACGAAGTTTGCCAACACCAACTATGGTTTTCTCTACGTACCTTATTGTGATTTCCCTTTACTTGTTACAAGTTGAGTTATATGAACGGAGTTGATATCTAAGATTATTTGTGTATTAATATATGTCATTATTCTTGTCCGTATATTCTTTATCGACACTTCACTCCATAAACCTGTGGTCATGTTTACTGAGTGCAGCTTTCGCTTGGGCACAAGCGAGGTCTAAGCTTGGGGGGAGTTGATACGTCCATTTTGCATCTCTATTTTATATCATAATCTACTGTTATTCATTGATATATTTCATATTTGGCGATGATACTTATGTTATTTCATCTATTTTGGATATTTGATGATTATTGGAGGATGAATCACCGGAGTCTGGATTCTGCTGGAAAAAGCATCGTCAAGATACAATAATTGCAAAGCTCAGAAAACAAAACGAAGAATCTGGAAGTTCCTATTTTGCCAAATGCCGGAGGGAGCCAAAAGGGGAGAACCAGGTGGGCCCCAGGGGGCCCACATGAGGTGTCGGCGCGGCCAGCCCCCCTGCCGTGCCAGCACATCATCTGGGCGCCCTGGCCCACATCTGGCATCGCCCCTTCGCGTACTTCATCCCCCCGAAAACCTAAGACTAGGGGGATAGGCGAGAAACAGAGCCGCCGCCTCCACGAGGCGGAAATGACCGACAGAGAAAAGCTCTCCGGCAGGCGTAAAAGCTGCCGGGAAAATCCCTTCCCGAAGGGGGGAAATCATCGCCATCGTCACCTGCATCGAGCTGCACTTCATCGGGATCATCATCACCATCATCTCCACTGCCGACACCGTCATCTCCACCGCTCCACTCTGTTCCCGCTATAACATCTAGGGCTGAATCTTGTGCATTTGATAGGGGAAACTCTCCCGGTGTTGATTACAATTGTTATTGATGCTATTGGGTGGAACCGTTGAATTAAGGTTTATGTTCAGATTGTTATCCATCATTATATCATCTCTGATCATGATCCATATGATGTGTTGTGAGTAGTTCGTTTAGTTCTTGAGGACATGGGAGAAGTCTAGATGTTAGTAGTGAACTATGTTGAGTAATATTTAATGGTTTGATATTTAAGTTGTGGTGCTATTCTTCTAGTGGTGTCATGTGAACGTCGACTACATGACAATTCACCTTTATGGGCCTAGGGGAATGCATTGTGTATTCGAATATTAATTATGGGGTTGCCGGAGTGACAGAAACCTAACCCCCCGTTGGTATTTCGATGCATGAGGGATGGTAGGATCTCCGAGTTTAAGGCTGTGGTTAGATTTATCTTAATTACTTCCCTGTATTTGCGGATGCTTGCAAGGGGTATAATAACAAGTATGTATTAGTCCTACGAAGGGCGGTGCATTAGCATAGGTTCACCCACACAACACTTATCGAAACACAAAAGATTAATCATCTATATGAAGCGAAAGCACTAGACATAAATCCCGTGTGTCCTCAGGAACGTTTGGTCATCATAAGTAAACAAACTGGATTGTCCTTTGCTCTAAAAAGGATTGGGCCACTCGCTGCAATTATTATTGCCGCGCTCTATTTACTCGCACTTTATTTATCTGCATTATCAAAAACTCCTAAAAACTTGTCTGCTAGTGTTTACAGTGAAATCCTCATCAAAACTACTTGTCAGCACCTTCTGCTCCTCGTTGGGTTCGACACTCTTATTTATCGAAAGTACTACGATACACCCCCTATACTTGTGGATCATCATCCACGTCGGCAGTCGGCAGGGTGAGCAGTAGCCCCCGAGCGGTAGGCATGCTCGACCGAGCGCATGGAGTCCTTCTCATCGTAGCGGATGGTAATCGTGGCCTTGCTGCTGGGAATCTTGACGAGGTTGTAGGCATGATGCGTGAACGCCATAAACTTGGTGAGGGCCGGATAGCCGAGGATGGCGTGATATGGCAGTCCGATGTGAGCCACGTCGAAGTCGACGTACTCCGTGCGGTAGTTCTCCCTCGTGCCGAAGGTAACCGGGAGGCGCACCTGCCCGATCAGGATCGTAGTGCCCTCGGTTACTCCGGCGAACAGTCGTGTAGGCATCAGTCGGCTGTACTCCACCTCCATCTTGTCGAAAGTGTCGATGGAGATTACGTTGAGGCGAACACCCCTGTCCACCAGGGTGTTGGTGACCGCAACATTGTTGATGGTCGGGGTGCACACCAGTGGAATGGTGCCTACAGTGGTGATGGACTTGGGATGGTCGCTGGCATCGAAGGTGATCGGGTACTCTGCCCACTTGAGGCGTCGAGAGGCCTCCGCCCCCGAAAGGGCAGCGCTGACAGCGCGGGTCAGCTGCTTGTAGTGGCGGTTTGAGACAGGCGCTCGATGCAGGCTGCGTGCCTGGGCTCCTGATACCCGCCATTAACCTCAGCAACGAGGTTATGATGTCCCTCCGCAGACTGCGGCTGTACGGCGTTGGCATGAGGGGGCTTTCGCTGGTTGCCCTGGTACTGACCCTCACAGTTTTGCTGCTGGTTGTTGGCCCAGCCCCCATTGTTCCACTTGTTGCCGCCGTTGTTGTACTGCCCGCCTCGGCCAGAGCCCCCACGCTTTTCCTGCTGCTTCTCGCGCATCTTCCTGATCTCATTGCACTCGCCGGTGCTGTGGGAGTGAAGCTGATGGTACTCGCAAAAAGGGCGGTCTTCATCGTCCATCTTAGGC
This sequence comes from Poa annua, assembly GCA_026929855.1. Classification (NCBI taxonomy): domain Eukaryota; kingdom Viridiplantae; phylum Streptophyta; class Magnoliopsida; order Poales; family Poaceae; genus Poa; species Poa annua. The sequence continues at coordinate 38,271,147 of CM049438.1, forward strand.
TCCTTCTTTGACTCGCGCTCCAGCTCAGCGGCTAGCACGGTGGGCGCCATTCGCTTAGAGTCCTTCGTGCCCTTCCCCTTCTCGCGGGTAGGTTCCTCATCAGGCGTGCTGTGCTGGGAGAGTCTGCCCTCCTCCGCTTTGGCGCACTTGTCGGCGAGATCGAACAACTCGACCACTGCCCCAGGTCATCGTGGATGCCGAGCTTCTCCCTCATGCGGGTGTTGGTTACTCCTTCCACGAAGGCCGCGATGATGGAGGCATCGGTGCAGTTGGCGACCTTGTTGCCACTAGTAGAAAAAGGCTTATAGGTGGGATGCACGCTTGTGGCGCACCCGCAGCCCATGTGCCACAAAAAACATTTAGTGGCGCACCAAACCAGTGCGCCACAAACATCTGTGGCGCACAAAATAAAAATGTGCCACTGAAATTTTCATTTTTGTGGCGCACCATCTAGCATGCGCCACAGAAAGAGGGTGGTCCCCGCCTGGCAGGTCGTATTTCGAAATCCGGGGATCTTTCTGTGGCGCACCCACACCATGCGGCACAAAAAGTGGACATTCTGTGGCGCACCATGGACTATGCGCCACAAAAAGTGGACATTATGTGGCGCATCTCTAAGGGTGCGCCACAGAAAACCAGCTTTCTGTGGCGCATGGGCCTGGTGCGCCACAGAAACAAAACCCCAGCCACGCGCTTTTCCCGCCTTTTTTCTGTCACGCCCTTTCCCGCCTTTTCTCCCGCCAGCCTTTCCCGCCATTTTTCTGCTCTCCTCTTCCTATAAAACCCCCCCTCCGATCTGAGCTTTGGTATTATAGATTTTCAGTCTAGGGCGGGCAAGCATGGTTTGTGTTGGTCCTTGCAATAAGTGTGCGTCTGGCGGGTTCCACAGTCCCGCCGCCGAGTATCTCTCGCGTATTTCCCATAATTTGCATGTTGAGGGTAGGAAAGTGTATCACGACGAACTTATTAAGAGTGAGAGCCATCTCGCTTTGCTGGGAGCCAAGATATGCAGCGCTGGGTATCCATATCGGACCCCTAACCAAATTCGTCGTGAATTGATTAGGATTCGAGCCAGGTTTGAGAAGAATGTTGAGAAGGGCAAGTTCTTCAAGACTCAATGGGATCTTGATTCATACGCTGAGTCTTACCGTTGGGTAGATGAGAGCGATGATTCCGATGACTTCATGGCGTCGTCCAAGGCCCTGAAGTCCGAAGGAGCGTCGAAGGGGAAGGGCAAGAATGTTGAATCGTCGTCCAAGAAGAAGAGTGTATCATCGTCAAAGGGCAAGGGCGCTGCATCAACGGATGCAGGAGGATGCATTGATGGGAGGTGAATTCAATTTGAGTTGTGTTCTGTATCTTCATTTCAGCTATGTTGTATCGTCATTTGAGTTGTGTTGTATCTTTATTTCAGCTTTGTTGTATCGTCATTTGAGTTGTGTTGTAGTATCTTTATTTCAGCTTTGTTGTACGTATCGTCATTTGAGTTGTGTGTTGTATCTTCATAATTTGTCGTGTGTTATATGTGATGTTGTTGGTTTGAGTTGTATATTATTGTATTTAACTTTCAGCACCAACTTATTTGAAGTTTAGCACAATGAAGATTCAATTTATGTAGAAGAACTCAATTGAAGATATATGCGATTAAACAGGGTTTTTTTATAGGGTAGATTTTTTGTGGCGCACCCCAGGTTTTCGGTGGCGCATGCAGCTTTTTTTCTGTGGCGCACGGGCTTTTGTGGCGCATGCGGCTTTTTTCTATGGCGCAGCCAGCCCATGCGCCACAGAAAGGATGCCCCCACAAAACCCTGCCTACCCCTATCCTTAGCGCGCACGGCCTTATCCAAACTCCTCCTCCCGCGCGCGCGCCTCCTCCCGCACGCCGCCGCCACTCGCGCTGCTCGCCGCTCCTCCCGCGCGCCTCCTCCCACCGCCGCCATTGCGCTCTGCCGCTCCTCCCGCCGCCGCCGCCGCCGCGCTCTGCCCCTCCTCCCGCCGCTCCTCCCTTGCCGTCGCCGCCGCGGACGCGCGTCCCCGTCCCCGGCCTCCGTGCGTCTCCGTCCGCGTCCCCGCCCTCCGCGCGTCCCCGTCTCCTCCTCTGCCCCAACGGCAATGGCGGCAACGGCATCGAGGAGGGCGAGGCCGTGACAAGGAGGATCGACCCGCATCGACATCAAGCTTGGTCTGCATCCTGCTGATCTTCTCCCCTTATTTTTCAGTTTTTGTGTAGGCAGATAAGAAGCATGACAACTACTAGGTGTCCCCTGCACCTTAGTGTATTTTTTGTGCTGCCCGTGCAACGCCATGTTTGCTGCACACAAAGGTGGGAGCTAGTTTGGGCCTAACCATTGCTAATTTAGTCAGTGTGTATCTGCCGTTGAGTGTTTGGTCTTGCTGCCCTGAATTGGCCTTGTCATCCAGATTTTTTTTGTCAATGGACTACTACCTAACAATTTAGAAAATGGAAGACCTCTGCCATTACTAGATAGCAATCGAGTAAGCAACAGTCAGTATGGTGGCTTAAGCTGCTTCGACCATCTATGAATTTAGTATTATTCCCCGTCTCATCCATATTAATATGTTAATATGCAGTAGAAATATGTTAAAATGGGCATGCACCTTAATTGTTTTTCTTCTACTCCGAGCTAATATTAGTTGTCTCAAATTGTAGTTGTGGTCAAACAGCATTGATGTTATTGGTTTTATGCCCATATGTGTGCAATACTTTCTTGTCCTGTTAGTAGTTTTCTTGTCCTCTTTGGTTATTAACTGTTAGTAGTATTCTTGTCCTCTATGGTTGTTTACTTTTGGTCGGTGATTAAACAGATGGTTGCGCGTTGCATCTTCAGGGAGGTGTTAGTGAACCATGTTCTCTGAACATATTCCTGGGTGTTCATTCCACTTTGTTCGCAGACACCGTCTCTGAAGTTCATGTGTGAGTGATCAATTCCATATGAGGCCTTGCTTGTTGATACGTCTCAAACGTATCTATAATTTTATGTTCCATGCTTATATTATACCAATTGCCTACATGTTTTATACACATTTTATATTGTTTTATGCATTTTCTGGAACTAACCTATTGACAAGATGCCATAGTGTCAGTTCCCTGTTTTCTGCTGTTTTTGGTTTCAGAAATCCACTTAAGGAAATATTCTCGGAATTGGACAATTTTTATACAGAAGATCTTAGAATTCCCGACACGTTCCAGAAGTGCGAGGGGGAAAAGGAGACGGGCACCGAGGCGCCCACCACATAGGGTGGCGCGGCTGGCTCCTTGGCCGCGCCAGGACCTGAGGTGGGGCCCTCGGGGCTCCACCGCCTTCACCCCTTCGCCTATTTAATCCCCCCGAAAACCAAAGGCAAACAACCCGAACACTTTTCCACTTTTCCTCACGGAGCAGCCGCCGTCGTCAACCCTAGTTCGGGAGGGTTCAGAACCTGCTCCCGGCACCCTGCCAGAGAGGGGAATCATCACCGGAGGGCTCTACATCACCATGCCCGCCTCCGGACTGATGCGTGAGTAGTTCATCCTTGGACTACGGGTCCATAGCAGCAGCTAGATGGTTGTCTTCTCCTTTTGTGCCATCATGTTTAGATCTTGTGAGCTGCCTATCATGATCAAGATCATCTTTATGTAATGCTACATGTTGTGTTTGCTGGGATCCGATGAATATTGAATACTTTGTCATTGTTTCATAATATATCATGTTGTGTGTTGTTTATGATCTTGCATGCTCTCCGTTGCTAGTAGTTGCTCTGGCCAAGTAAATGCTTGTGACTCCAAGAGGGGGTATTTATGCTCGATAGTGGGTTCATGTCTCTATTTAATCTGGGGCAGTGACAGAAAGCTCTAAGGTTGTAGATGTACTGTTGCTACTAGGGATAAAACAGTAGTACTTTGTCTAAGGATGATGTTACTTACTTACTTTACACACTTTGCTTAATGCAATAATCTGTTGCTTGCAACTTAATACTGAAAGGGGTGCGGACGCTAACCGGAAGGTGGATTATTAGTCATAGATGCGGTTGGAACGGTCTATGTATATTGTTGTAATGCCCAAATGAATCTCACACTAGACATCATGTCATTCGTATATGCATCATTATGCAACTCTTTATTCTATCAATTGCCCAGCTGTAATTTGTTTACCCGCATGTATGCTATTATTATTATTATGGAGAGACATCACTAGTGTACTGTGGACCCCGGTCCTTTTCTTTAACCTGATAATACAACCAACTGCAAACTGTTACTTTCATTCTCTGCAAACAAACATCATTCTCCACACCATACGGTTAATCTCTTTGTTACAGCAAGCCGGTGAGATTGACAACCTCACTTTTGAGTTGGGGCAAAGTTTCTTAATTGTGTTGTGCAGGTTCCACGCTCGTGGTTGACACCGGTAGTGCGCCCTGCCAAGGTCAACCGCAACAACCTTCAGACGTGTTCTTCATCTCCTACTGGTTCGATAAACTTGGTTTCATCACTGAGGGAAATTTGCTGCTGCACTACTTCACACCTTCCTCTTGGGGTTTTCCAACTCATCACCACCGTGTGCATCAAGTAGAATTTCTGGCGCCGTTGCCGGGGAGATTGAAGCACATCTGCAAGGGGAGTCTCTCACTTCCCAATCTCTTTACTTTGTTTTTGTCTTGCATTTTATTTACTTTATTATTGTCTTGTTTGCTTAATATCAAAAATACAAAAAAATTAGTTACTTGCATTGTTATTTTTATTTCGGTTTGGTCTTTTATTATTTCGGTTTCTATTTTTGTTTATTTCGATTTGTCCCTTAAATATCTAAGATGACTACTGCTGAGAATACTAAGTTATGTGACTTTACTAGGACCAACAATAATGATTTTATATGCGCACCTATTGCTCCACCTGCTTCCAAAGCAGAATTCTTTGAAATTAAACCTGCTTTGTTAAATCTTGTCATGAAAGAGCAATTTTCTGGTGTTAGTTCTGATGATGCTGCTGCCCATCTAAATAATTTTGTTGAACTTTGTGAAATGCAAAAATATAAGGATATAGATGATGACATTATAAAACTGAAATTATTTCCTTTCTCCTTGAGAGGAAGAGCTAAAGAATGGTTACTGTCATTGCCTAGGAATAGCATTGATTCTTGGATTAAATGCAAAGATGCTTTTATTGGAAAATACTATCCTCCTGCTAAGATCATTTCCCTAAGGAGTAGCATTATGAACTTTAAGCAATTTGATAATGAACATGTTGCTCAAGCTTGGGAAAGAATGAAATCTCTGGTTAAGAATTGCCCAACCCATGGACTGACTGCTTGGATGATCATCCAAACCTTCTATGCAGGACTAAATTTTTCTTCAAGGAATTTATTGGATTCAGCTGCTGGAGGTACTTTTATGTCCATCACTTTGGGGGCTGCAACGAAACTCTTGGATAATATGATGGTTAATGTCGGCCCAGTAAGAACTGGGGTATGCACGGCCCACTCCTTACAGGCCTCGCCCGCGTGGAACTTCGGCAGAACGACTAAGGACCGAGCTACCGCTTGGAGAGATCCTCGAGAGGCATCTCCTCTCGAGGGCCTGAGGAGGACGCCAAGGCCTGAAGAGAACCCTGCGCCTCAGGAGACTCCCCAGGCAAAACCCGCCTGGGGGGAAGTCAGCAGAAAATCCCTCCACAGGCAACCGTGGCCCTGTGGAGACACTTCGCAGCTAAGCAAGCGCTGCAGGGCGCACATGGCCCCTGCAATGGCTGCCGGGTGACGCGAGCGTCCCAGCTGCCACTATGGTGATAAAGGAGTCAACAAAGCCGCGCCGGCTGCGTCCAAGACTTTCCTCTTTGGTGATAAAGCGGCCGGACGGCGCAACGCTCCAAGGAGGTCGTCATCGTGGGCTCCACCACTGCCTCTGCTGCGCCTGCGAGCCGCTCTGCAACGTCTGCAGCTGGTCGGCCACGGCGCGCTACTTTAGCACGGATGAGCCGCGTCCATGGACGGAGGAGCCGCTGTGGACTCCCTCTCCTTTGCGCCACCGGCGTGTGGGAGCCCACCAGCGCGAGGACGGAGCCCGGAGCGCCTATAAAAGGAGCAGGAGCTCCGCCATAGAGGGGGATCGCGCAATTGCACCTCCAATTGATCTCCAGTCGGCGAACCGCCTCCTAGACCCAAGAAGCCTTAGCCAAACACATAGGACAGCTAACTGCTGGAGGAGGAAGACGACCTGTACGTCCCTCTCCAGGCACCAAACTGCCTCAAGAGAGCCTTCGGCAAGCTCAGTGTCCTGTAACCTTCACAGCGCAATACAGACAAGCAGGAGTAGCGGTTTTACCTCCTCCCGAGGGCCGTGAACCTGGGTACGGGCTGGTGTCCATCTCTGGCGTGATTGTCCTTCTTCAGGCTCGGCGAGCATCGTCGTCGAGCCTCTCGAGAGTTGTTAGACCTCCGTGTTCAGTCCCCCCTTCGAACCTCTCTTCAGGGTGAGACTACCCCTGTTACGTGGGAGTCACTCCACGACATCTGGCGCGCCAGGTAGGGGACTGAGGCGCGTCTTCGACCTCCAGCCTCCGCGCCATGATGGACACCCGCGCAACGCGCGCCAACCGGCGTACCTCTGAGAGAGCTCACACCGAGCCCGGCACTGCTCCCACCCGCGGCCGTCGTGGTCGCCCCCGCACGACCGAGCGCGCTGGCACCGGCCCGCGCGTGGAGGAGCCGGAAAGCGAGGAGCACCGCGGCGGAGACCAGCGCGACGACGAGGACCTCTCCGGGCGCCGTGAGGACGCTGAGTCCTCGCACCCGTCCCGGCGCCAGAGCGTGTCCACGCGGGAACACCACGAGCCCGCCCCGCATACCGTGCTGCTCATGGCCCAGGACCTCCTCCGCTATCGGCCAAGTGCCGAGGCACACGACCAGTGGCTGGACCGCCTCCACCACCTCGTCGACATCGCAACCACGCGCCCTGCTCCGTCGCGCTCCATCGTGCCTTCCGGCCCTGCAGGGACGGCCGCACCAGGTGCGCCCCCACCGCCGCCAGGACCACCTCCGGCCACGGCGCAGCGGGCTCCCTCACATGCTTCCTCGCCGCACGACTGTCAAATCGTGCAGCGCACTGCGCCTGACGCGCGAGTGGGCATGGAGCGATGCCGAGACCTCCAGAACCGCCTCGTCGAGGAGCTCGGCCAAGCGGGGCAGCAAAACCGCAGGGCCCTCCAGGGAGGAACGGCCACCTATGCCTCAGGCTGCATGGCCTTCATGCGCGCCCTGCGTCGTGTGGTCTGGCCGCAGAAGTTCAGGCCAGCGCTCCCCAAGGGCTTCGACGGGTCCACCAACCCTCTCGAGTTCCTGCAGCTCTACACCACCTCCATCCAGGCTGCAGGGGGCGACGACAAGGTCATGGCCAACTGGTTCTCCCACGCCCTCAGGGACTCAGCGCTGTCCTGGCTTCTCAACCTGCCGGAGGACTCCATCGACTCCTGGGAGGAGCTCTGCAGGCAGTTCGTCGCCAACTTCAAGGGCACGTACGAGCGCGCACTCACCCACAACGACTTGCGCGCTGTGGTGCAGAAGAAAGATGAAACTCTTCGCAAGTACATCCAGCGCTTCAGCCAGGTGCGGAACAAGATTCCAAACATCCCCGACACCCAGGTGATCGCTGCCTTCCGCGAGGGCGTCACGAACCGCAGGATGCTCGAGAAGCTCGGCATCCACGACAAGCTCACCTCTGTGGTGAAGCTGTTCGATCTGGCGGATAAGTGCGCCAAGGCTGAAGAGGGACTCCTCTTCGTCAAGATGAGCGCGCGGGGGGACGACCCTGGCGAGGGGTCCAAGAGCCACAAGAAGAAGGAAGAGCCCAAGCGCAAGGCCACCGCGGTCCTCGCGGCAGAGCCTGACGCGAAGGGCTCCCGCAGGGGTTCTCCCGAGCGCGGCGACAAAGAGGTAGACCACCGTCCGTTCTGCGTCTACCACAACAGGCGAGGGCACGCTACAGACGACTGCTTCGACCTCAAGAGGCTGAGCAGGGAACGCGAGCGAGGAGAAGGCAGCGGAAGCCGCGGCAGAGGTCGCGGCTACCGCAGAGACGGCAGGGGTAGGCGCGAAGGCGGCTACCAGAAGCCGTCGGGTACTCAAGCCAACGCCGCCGAGAAGAACAACAACCTCCCCGACGAGGAAGATGGAGGCTACCAGGCCCCGAGAGGCGCCATGGCCTGCATCCTCGGCGGAGCTCAAGCGCCCAAGTCAAACAATCAGTTCAAGCAGTTCGCCCGCGAACTCAACGCTGTGCTCCCGAGCACCGAGACCTCCAGACCCCTCAAGTGGTCCCAGTACACCATCGCCTTCGACGCCAAGGACCACCCCAAGTCGACCAAGACTGTTGGAACCCTCCCCCTGGTCTGCTCCCCCACCATCAACAACATCACCGTCTCCAAGACGCTCATCGACGGGGGAGCGGGCCTGAATGTCATCTCTGTCGAGACCTTCGAGACGCTTCAAGTGCCCTACGAGTGGCTTATGCCCTCCTGAGGAAGGCCGAGAGCTGATTAAGGACATCCACAGCGGGGAGTGCGGCCACCACTCATGTGCGCGCACCCTCACAGGCAAGGTCTTCAGGAGCGGCTTCTACTGGCCTCAAGTGCTTCAAGATGCGGTCGCCATTGTGCAAACCTGCGACGCCTGCCAATTCCACGCCAAGCAAATTCATCAGCCGGCGCTGGGGCTTCAAACCATCCCGCTCTCCTGGCCGTTTGCGGTCTGGGGGCTGGACATCTTGGGCCCCTTCCCAAGGTCGCAGGGGGGCTACCGTTTCCTCTTCGTGGCCATCGACAAGTTCACCAAGTGGACCGAGGTCGAGCCGGTGCGCACCATACCAGCTGGGGCCGCGGTGAAATTCATCAGGAGCTTGGTCTGCCGCTTCGGCGTGCCCAACCGCATCATCACCGACAATGGCTCGCAATTCACCAGCGGCATCTTCCGAGCCTACTGCGATAAGCTTGGCGTCAAGGTCTGCTTCGCCTCGGTAGCTCACCCACGCAGCAACGGTCAAGCCGAGCGAGCAAACGCTGAGGTCCTCAAGGGCCTCAAGACCAGGAGCTTCAACATCCTCAAGGGCCACGGCAAGGGCTGGATCAACGAGCTCCCCTCCGTGCTCTGGTCCATACGCACAACTTCCTCGAGGCCTACAGGCGAAACGCCGTTCGCCCTGGTCTACGGAGCTGAGGCAGTCCTCCCCGCAGAAATCAAGCATGGATCGCCACGGGTCCTTGCCTTCAATGAGGACACCCAAGAGGGCCTCCACAACGACGACCTGCTGCTTCTCGAGGGACTGCGCCGTCAGGCCGCCCTCAGAGCGGCAGGGTACCAGCAAGACCTGCGACGCTACCACAGCTGCCATGTGCGCTCACGCACCCTTGAGGCGGGCGACCTCGTCCTCAGGCGAATCCTCTCCAGGGAAGGCCTCCACAAGCTCTCGCCGATGTGGGAAGGTCCCTACAGGGTCTCCCACGTCGCCAGGACTGGCGCAGTACGCCTCGAGACCGAAGACGGCATCCCCGTCAAGAACCCGTGGAACATCGCGCACCTGCGCAAGTTCTACCCGTGATCATTGTCACGTCAAGACATCTAGCTGAAGAGGCAGCTTACGGCTCCACCTCCAAGCATTTTTTGTCTCTAGAGGTTAAAAGCTCACGGCTTAAACCTCCAAGCTCCAAAGGCTTCTCTCGAGGGTCAACCCTCCGAGCTCTCCATGTAAACGAGCCGCCTCAGGCCGTTGAGAGTCTCTGCCACTAATGGGTGGTCCCCATGCCTCGACATGGTCAAATACATTAACTTGGCAACTCCAAGCATAATGAGACAATTTCGTTCCTAAGTGAACTATGCGCTGCGGCGCCGCTATGTAATATTTTGGTGGTGAGTTTATTTCAGCATTATTTTCCTTATTGAAAATGGGCACTTATATCTCTCCACATGCGCACCTCGCGAGCGGGGGCTGAGTACGGTGCCAGTGCCTCAAATGACACACCAGCAGCACTGCAAAATCCAAGGATCCGAGCTCTGGCTGGAGGGCAGGCCCTCACAAACACGCCATCTCTACAAAGGACCTTGGTACTCTCTCTCCTCGCAAGGAACGCCTGAGGAGACCTATAAGCGCGCATTAGTCCCTGGTACAGTGCACAAGCGTTTGGTCCTGCCTCTCTAACATCTATAGGGAGCAAACGTCTCTACAAGCCTGAGGAGGCAGCAGGGAAAAAACCCTTGAAGAGGACCTCCCCGGCAAGCTAAAAAGCCTCTACAGGGCAAAAGCCTCGAGAAGCTAAGTCCCACTCCTGCGACTCGAGAGCCTTTTCTCTCCAAGCGCACGTTTGTCCCTCGAGCGATTTCGTTCTCCCTTATGCTTCATGGACTACTCGCACGTCAAAGGGGAGCACTTGGGCATCGCGACTCAGGGCTCTTACCTCTCCAAGCCTTAAACTCCCCCCGGCCTTGCTGAGTCATTGCTCTAGCATACCGTAGTGGCGGAGTCATAGCGCGAAGAGACGGGTCCTAACGACGCAGAGAAAACATAGACATGAAAGTAAAGCAGAAAAGGCCTCTCGAGGGGCAAACAAGCTAGCATAAATAAGCTTAAAGAAGTATATTACAGGCCCAAAACGTGCAATGTCTGAATATAAAAAATTGTCTCAGATACCAACGCTCAAAGGCGCGACAAGCAAGGCTCAGGCGGAGTCCGCGCCAGCACGCTCCTCCTCAGCGTCTTCCTCCTCGGCAGGGGAGGCCTCCTCCTCGCTGTCCTCCGCAGCCACCTCCGCACGCTTGAAGCGGTTGCAGAAGGCCTCCACTTGCTCGCGGAGGGCGTTGGAGACCTGCAGGGCCTCTCCAGCCGGGCGCGCCTCGGTCACCGTGGAGAGGTCGAAGCTGGGCGTAAGGAGCCGGAGGTTGGTGAAGATGCGGTCGACCACCACCTCAAGAAGCTGGCGGCTCTCGACCTCAATCACCTCGCGGAGATCGCCGGCGGGGCCCTCGAGGGCCGTGAAGAGCTGGTCGAAGTAGACCAGGTACATCGCAGCATCACCACGACCGCGAGCCTCGGTGAGCGGCGCTTCCGCGCCGAGCTGGGCCGCGAGCTCATTGCCTCTCGCCACCAGCGCCTGGAACATGCGGTCCCGCTGCTTCGCGAGCACGAGAGCCGCCTGCGCGGTGTCCACGGCCTCCGTCACCTGCTTGGCTGCAGAGCCCGCCTGCCCCTCCACGTCCTTGACGAGGGCGTCCAGCTCCAGGGCAGCTGCCCGGCGGCCCTCCTCAGCCTGGCGGTAGGCATCCTTGGCGCGTTGGAGGCGGACCTCGAGCTTGGAGTTGGCCTTCTCAAGCTCCGCGATCCGCTTGGCGTCGGCAGTGTGCTTGGCCTTGAAGCGGTCCTCTTGCTTCTTGGCCTTGTCGCGGAACTCCTGGGAGATGGTCCGCCTGAACTCTTTCCCGCGCTCCGCGAGGGCTGCCTCCGCCTCCTTTTTCTTCTCAGCGAACCGCAGCTAGAAGCGCTCCAGGGTTTGCTTCTGGGCGGTGACGTTCTTGTCGTGCCGCTGGAGCGCTTGGGCCAGGTCCCCCTCGCGCGCCTCGAGCTCTTCGCGCTTGGTGGCCAGCTCACCCTCCGCCTGGAGCCGCTGCTCGTCGCGCTGCTCCACGTCTTTCTCCCTGGAGGCCAGCTGCCGCTCACGCTCGGCCAAGCTCTTGCGGTCCTCCTCCAGGGTCTCCTGCGCGGCCCGGTGGGCGGAGAGGAGCTGGGACTCCAGCTGGGAGACCTCACGGCGCTTCTGCTCCAGCGAGCCCTCCATAGCCTCGCGCTCGGCCTTCACCTCCGCGAGGAGATCGGCGGCCGCATCGCGCGCGTCCTGGAGGGGGGCAAGGAGCTCGTCTGCGTCGCGGACGGCCCCCTCCCGGACCTCCTTAGCAAAGCGGATGGCCTCCTCGCGTGCGGCCTGGAGCGCCTGATCCTCCTGGCGGCGGGCCTCAACCGCGGCATGGAAGCGCCCCCAGGCCTCCGCGAGCTCGTCGCGTTGCTGAGCAAGCTGGGCATCCTCGAAAGCGAGCTGCGCCTCCAGGCCCTCCACTACCATATTTCTTGTGAGTTCTAAAGCTGCGGTTTTCATGGCACTTCCACTACCATATTTGCTAGCATCTTCGGTACTTTGCATTGCCCATTCTCACATTGAGAGTTTGTGCATACTTCGCGAGTACATCCAAAACTCGTGGGAGATCTTCATCATGTTCTCCTACACATAAGCCAAATATCTTTCTCAAAACATCCACCATACCTACCTATCACAACATTTCCATAGCTGTTCCGAAATATATTGCCATGCAACTTTCATCTTACATTACATGACTTGTTGTCATTTATCATTTATATATTGCTTGGCATGATTCTATACAGCTGATGTGCGGTTTACCCATGTTACGCTAGATCATTGCATATCCTGCTACACTAGCAGAGGCACCGTTTCATACATTATGTTTTGTTCATTATGAGTTATTTGTACCAAAAAAAAGTGTGTTATCATATTAGAATGTTTGCCCCTAAAATTGAAAAGAGCCATGGAGGCCATCGAAAAGAGAAACAGAAAAACAAAAAATAGAAAAAAGAGACTTGTAGGTTTGAATAAAATAGAAAAAATAGAAAAATGGATTTAAATTGATAACTAAATCATTTTAAATCATAAAAATACAAAATTTATATAAAAATGTTCAGAAGTATAAAATCTACAATGTTGTATCATTACAATTTGTGTTTGAATAAAATTGAAACATGATAAAATTTGAAATACAAATCACACAATCTTTGAAATATGAAGTTTATTTGAAATGCTATTTTGGATGCATTTCAAACTTTATTTAAAATGTCTCACATGCATAAATTTAACTTTAGAAATATGTTTTTATTATAACATGAACTATTTGTATTCAATAAATCTATTTTAAAATGATATTCTATTTTAAAATCGTAAATAATAAGAATTATTTTCATAATTTTGAAAATGAAATTATAACCTTATGCAAGTTGTACTATTACTATTTAATTATCACACTACAAGAAATGTGTCAACTAATGACCTTTTCTTAACGACCATGATTTTTTTGGTCATAGATATATGACCATTTTGAACTAATTAGTCATAACCTGCTTTGAAGTGTGTAAACTCATATATATCATGACCAATTTGGTTAGAAAAGTCATAATCAGCTTACATAAATTGGTCATAATCTAATCAGCAACGATATGTAATTATTTTTTGACCAATTTAAATGGTCATTCACGTTGCTGGACAGCTAACTCAGCAGTTTTGTTTACGTGTCACTTCTTAGGTGTCAATTTTAACTATGTGTCACTATGACTGGATAGCCAACTCACCTGCCTCGCTTACGTGTCAATCTAACATGTGGGACCCGCACCCACCCTGCACTGACATGTGGGACCCGCTCCCACCCTGCCCTGACATGTGGGACCCGCCCAACCAAATCTGACAAGCGGGAGCCGCACCCACCCTACAATGAAAGTGGCTCCCGCTCAACCCTATACTGACATGTGGGTCTTACAAATCGGCCTGAAATGTGGGTGCGGTCACCACCCAAACTGACATCTTGGAACACGTCACCACCTGACATGTGGGTCTCACCCCCCCCCCTGCCTGACGTGTGGGCCAATCACAGCAACACTTCACTGCCATCTGGGACCCGCCCCACCAGACTGAGTTCTCGACCTTCCGCATGACATCTACTATTAAACGGCAAATACAGGAGGGCGTCTCATCCCCCCCCCCCTGCCTGACGTGTGGGCCAATCACAGCAACACTTCACTGCCATCTGGGACCCGCCCCACCAGACTGAGTTCTCGACCTTCCGCATGACATCTACTATTAAACGGCAAAAACAGGAGAGCGAGGGCCTCGAACCCTCGACCTAGCGGAAGAGGGAAATGCCTTCGACCGGCGGGCTACGGGACACTTGGTGCTAGAATCTCGAAGTCGACCTATGTATTGTGTGTCATTTATCGTCATTCAGAAGCAGATATGGGCCTATGCTGCAAGGTAATGGGCCGGCTTGGCTGGAGTTTTTTTTGTTCCTTTTTATTATTCTTTTATTAGTTTTGATCTCTAACTCCAATTTCAACCAGATAAATTTTGAAATTTGTACAGGTTTTAAAATTATGACATGATTAAATTCTAATAACCACTTCTAAAATTTGGATATTCATATATCACACCATTTAGAGGTTTTTCACTTTTTCTTTCTTTTTCTCTATTTTGTAAAATTTGGATATGAAATTTTTGTGTAATAAAATTGAAAACTTTATTCAGCAACATTGTTCTCTATTCAAAGATGCACGCTTGTACGCAATATGGGAACATTTAAACAAACTATGTCATGGTTGTCGTTATGACATTGGTCAATTGGCCTGAAAGTATCTTTGTACATGAGAGGTCATTTATGTGAACACTTTTTAAATAGATCTTCCATATTCCAAGTTTGTTATTTTTCCTTGAAAGTAGGTCGCATGTAATGACATTTTGCAAAGGATTTACATTGTTTTGAGTTTTATTTAATTATCTATGCCGATTTCAAAATACGGTCAAAACGATGGACATGACTGTTCATATCTAGGGGTTGAATCTTGTGAAACTCTTTGTGTTGCTATGATGAAATATATACTTTCGTATACAAAAATGATTTTTACAACAAATCTTGAGCAAACTACGAGGCACCCATAGTTCAAATTTGACCCTTTTCCAGCTGAATCGACGGAAATTTGTCTTTTTCACGAGTGGTGGATGAAAAGTTTTATCCACACAACGTTTCGTATATTTCTACATAAAATGTGGTATAATATGTTATAAAAATGATATGGTCCAAATTTGCAACATATTTGTGGTATGTGCTTGACAAAAAAAACCATTTTCATACTCAGAAAATGAAAAATGATTTTTTGTGCAAATCAAAAACTTTGTTCGGCAACATTGTTCTCCATTCCAAGATGCACCCTTGTGCACAATACGTGCACATTTAAACAAACTATGTCATGGTTATCGCTATAACATTAGTCAATTGGCCTGAAAGACATGAATCTTCATACATGAGAGGTCAATTTTGTGAACACTTTTGAAAGAGATCTTCCATATTCCAAGTTTGTTATTTTTGTTTGAAACTAGGTCACATGTAATGACACTTTGCGAAGGATTTACATTGTTTTGAGTTTTATTTAATTATCTACGCCGATTTCAAAATATGGTCTGTCGGCCTAGTGGGATCCAGGGTGTGCAGGGCCCACTCTCCACAGCCCTCGCACGCAGCAGTATCGAAAGATGACTAAGCACCAAGCCGAACGCCTGAAGAGACTCTCGAGGGGAGAAGCCCTCGAGAGGGCTTGAAGGGGCAGCGAAGGCCTGAAGAGACTTCCACCCGCAACTACCCCTCTACAAGGCTCCCTCCCCTGGGGAGGAGTCAGCGCAAACCCCTCCACAAGGCCGCTCAGGCCCTGTGGAGATACTTCGCCATGAAGCAACCGCCGCAGAGCGCACATGGTCTCTGCCGCGGCCGCAGAGTGACGCGCGCGTCTGCGCGCGGTGACGACGGCGCCGCAGTTACCATTCTGGTGATTAAAGGAGTCAACAAAGCTGTGCCCCCCCTGCGCCGGACTACGAAGCCTTCCCCTTTGGTGATAAAGCGGATGGCCGGCGCTACGCTCCAACGACGACGTCACCGTGGGCACCCCCCACGATCTCTGCGGCGCCAGCTGGCCGTCCTCCGCGGACGGTGGTCTCCCTGCCCAAAGGGCAGGCTTTACGACCATGGACCGGGTCCATGGACAACCCGGCAGCGGTGCACCCGCTCCTCCGTTTCGTCGCCATGTGGGAACCCTTCCACTGCGCAGGGCGCAAGGATGAGGCCCGGGGCGCCTATAAAAGGAGAGGGAGCACCTCCGTAGCAAGGCATCGATCAATCAAGCTATCGACGCTCCACCATAGCTTAGCCTAGCCTAGCGCACTCAAGGAGGAAGAGGACCTTAGCTTCCCTCCTTGAGCTCCGCACTGCCGGAAGAGAGCCCTCGGCAAGCTCCTTGTACTGTACCCTCTGCAGCGCAATACAGACAAGCAGGAGTAGCGGTGTTATCTCCTCCTGAGGGCCGTGAACCTGGGTACGGGCCGCTATCCATCTCTGCCGTGCTGTCCCTCCTCAGGCTCGACGAGCACCGTCGCCGTGCCGGTTGTGGGTTGTTGACCAACGTGTTAAGTCCCCTTCTCGATCTACTATTCAGAGTGTGACCATCCCTGTCTCGTTGGAATCACTCTCCGACATTTGGCGCGCCAGGTAGGGGACTGAGGCGCGTCTTCAACCTCCGGCCAACCTCCGCACCGCGATGGACACTCGCACGACACGCGCCAACAGGCGCGCAGCTGACCGGGCCGATACTGAGCCCGGCGCCGCGACCGCCCTCGCGGGAGCCGCACGGCGGAGCGCGCCAACACCAGCCCGCGCGTGGAGGAACCCGAGAGTGAGGAGCACCGTGGCGGCGACCACCGCGACGACAGGGACGTCTCCCCCGAGCACCACGATGATGCTGAGTCCTCTCATCCGTCTCGGCGCCAAAGCGCGTCTTCTTAGGGACTCCCAGAGCCCACGCCGCACACCGCGCTTCTCATGGCCCAGGAGCTTCTCCGCTATCGGCCTAGCGCAGAGGCCCACGACCAGTGGCTCGACCGCCTTCACCACCTCATCGACGTCGCGACTACGCGCCCCGCTCCGTCGCGCTCGCTGGTTCACCACTCGGGCCGCGCAGGAGCGGCCGCGCCGGATGCACCCCCGCCACCGCCGGGACCACCTCCGGCTGCAGCACAGAGGGCTCCCTCTCATGCGTCCTCACCACACAACTGCCAAATCGTGCAGCGCACCGCGCCTGACGCGCGAGTGGGGATGGAGCGCCGGAGGGACCTCCAGAACCGCCTCGTCGAGGAAATCGGCCAGGCGGGGCAGCAGAACCGCAGGGCCCTCCAGGGTGGAATCACCACGTATGCCACCGGCTGCATGGCCTTCACCCGCGCTCTGCGTCGCGTAGTTTGGCCAATGAAGTTCAGGCCCGCCCTTCCCAAGGGTTTCGACGGGTCGAGCAACCCCATCGAGTTCCTGCGGCTCTACACCACCTCTATCCAAGCTGCAGGAGGGGACGACAAGGTCATGGCCAACTGGTTCTCCCACGCGCTCAGGGACTCCGCGTTGTCGTGGCTCCTCAACCTGCCTGAAGACTCCATTGACTCATGGGAGGAACTCTGCAGGCAGTTCGTCGCCAACTTCAAGGGCACATACGAGCGCGCGCTCACCCACAACGACCTGCGCGCTGTGGTGCAAAGGAAAGATGAGACCCTCCGCAAGTACATCCAGCGCTTCAGCCAAGTGCGCAACAAGATCCCGAACATCCCCAACACACAAGTCATAGCCGCCTTCAGAGAGGGCGTCACAAACCGCAGGATGCTCGAGAAGCTGGGCATTCACGACAAGCTCACCTCTGTGGTGAAGCTGTTCGACCTCGCTAACAAGTGCGCCAAGGCTGAAGAGGGACTCCTCTTCGTCAAGATGAGCCAGCGGGCTGACGACCAGGCCGAGGGATCCAAAAGTCACAAGAGGCGGGAAAAACCAAGCGCAAGACCACCGCTGTCCTAGCGGCTGAGCAAGCCGCTAAGTACGCCCGCAGAAACTCCCCCGAGCCTGGTGACAAAGAGGCGGACAACCGTCCGTTCTGCGTCTACCACAACAGGCGCGGCCACGCCACAGAGAACTGCTTCGACCTCAAGAGGCTGAGCAGAGAGCGCGAGCGAGAAGAAGGCAGCGAGAGCCGCAGCAGAGGCCGCGGCTACCGCAGAGGCGGACGCAGTGGCAGCTACCAGAAGCCGCCAGGCACTCAAGCCAACGCCGCCGAGAAGAACAATAACCTCCCTGACGAGGAAGATGGAGGCTATCAGGCCCCAAGGGGAGCCATGGCCTGCATCCTCGGCGGGGCTCAGGCGCCCAAGTCGAACAACCAGTTCAAGCAGTTCGCCCGCGAGCTCAATGCTGCGCTCCCGGGCGCCGAGGCCTCCAGGCCCCTCAAGTGGTCTCAGTACACCATCGCCTTCGACGCCAAGGACCACCCCAAGTCGACCAAGACCGTTGGAACCCTCCCCCTGGTCTGCTCCCCCACCATCAACAACATTACCGTCTCCAAGACACTCATTGATGGGAGTGCTGGTCTGAACGTCATCTCTGTCGAGACCTTCGAGATGCTTCAAGTGCCTTACGAGTGGCTTATGACCTCCAGGCCATTCACAGGGGTCACCAGTGGTTCGATTGAACCTCTGGGGCAGGTCCGGCTGGCCGTCACCTTCGGCACCCAGAAGAACTACCGCACTAAGCTGATCGATTTCGACGTCACACACATTGGCCTGCCGTATAACGCCATCCTCGGCTACCCCGCCCTCGCGAAGTTCATGGCCGTCACGCATCACGCCTACAACATGGTCAAGATCCCCGGTAGCGCTGGCACTATCGCCATCCATGGTCATATCCTGGATGCCACGCGCGCTGTCGAGAGCGCCTACAAGGCGGCCGCCATGGCATTCCCGGCTGACGAGGACATGGAGCCTCACGAGAGGCCCAAGAAGAAGAAACAGATGTTCTCTCAAGAGCAAGCTTCCACGAAGAAGGTGCCGCTGAGCACCAGTGGCTCGGGGGCTGAAGGCTCCGGGGCTAGCGTCACCATAGGCGCTGCCCTGCCTCCCAAATAGGAAAGCGCGCTCGTCGCCTTCCTTCGGGCAAACTCTGACATGTTCGCATGGACTCCGTCAGATATGTCCGGTGTACCAAGGGAGGTGATCGAGCACCACTTAGCCGTGTGTCCAGACGCACGCCCCGTTAAGCATAAAGCACGGAAGCAAGCCCCCGAGAAGCAAGCATTCATCGTCAAGGAAGTAGAAAAGCTAAAAGCGGCAAATGTCGTCCGCGAAGTCGCGCACCCCACTTGGCTCTCCAACGGCGTGGCTGTACCTAAACCCGCTGGAGGAGGCCGACTCTGCATCGACTACACAGACGTCAATAAGGCCTGCCCCAAGGACCCATACCCCATGCCAAGGATAGACCAGATCGTGGACTCCACCGCCGGCTGCGACCTCCTCTGTTTTCTGGACGCCTTCTCTGGTTATCACCAGATCAAAATGGCTAAAGAGGACGAGGAGAAAACAGCATTCCTCACCCCCTGTGGTGTGTATTGCTACACTTGCATGCCGTTCGGCCTGAAGAACGCCGGCGCCACTTTCCAGAGGCTCATGAGGATAGCCTTGGGGGCACAGATGGGCAGAAACGCAGAAGCTTATGTCGACGACATTGTGGTCAAGTCTCGTGAGGGAGACACTCTCCTGAAGGATCTCGAGGAAACCTTCGCCAGCCTGCGCAAGGTGAACATCAAGCTGAACCCCGCCAAGTGCGTCTTCGGGGTACCTTCAGGCAAACTCCTCGGATTCCTCGTGTCTCACCGTGGCATAGAAGGAAACCCTGACAAGATCAAGGCCATAGAAGGAATGCAGCCTCCTCGCCGGCTCAAGAACATGCAGCGCTTAACAGGCTGCATGGCCAGCCTGGGCCGTTTCATCTCCAAGTTCGGCGAGAGAGCCATGCCATTCTTCAAAATCATGAAGAAGTCCGGCACATTCAAGTGGACCCCTGAAGCGGACAAAGCTTTTGAAGACTTAAAGAGGTATTTGGCTAGCCCAACAGTCATGGTGGCCCCCAGGACAGGCGAACACCTGAAGCTGTACCTATCAGCCTCCTCAGACCGCAAGCGCCGTCCTGGTGGCCGAAAGGGAAGAGCCAGTCCTCCCCAAGAAAAGCGCCGCCACTCCAAGTCCGAAGCCGCCCGACAAAGATCTCGGCGAAGGGGCAGCCTCCACAGACCCACCGCCAGGCCCACGGCCTCAAGTCGAGCCTGCTCCGAATACCCTTGCCGAGACCCCTCCACAGGCGGATCTCGACAAGGGCCCTGAAGAGCCTCCACAGAGAGCTGACGCTGCACCACCACCGACAACCCTTGTCGAGCTCCCCGTCTACTTTGTCAGTACAGTACTACGGGACGCTCGGGAACGGTATCCTATGCAGCAGAAGCTTCTCGCCGCGCTCCTCATCGCCTCCAGGAAGCTGCGACACTACTTCCAGGGCCACCCCATCACGGTGGTCACTTCCTTCCCCCTGGAGCAAATCCTGCGCAACCTCAATGCCACAGATCGTGTTGCGGGATGGAACATCGAGCTGCAGCCATTCAATTTGCGCTTCGACACCACAAGAGTCATCAAGGGAAGAGCACTGGCGGATTTCGTCGCCGAATGGACTGACCCAAGCCCTGAAGAGCCTCGGGGAGAAGAGGCCGAGCCCTCTGGAGACACGATGCCCAGCCACTGGACCATGCACTTCAATGGAGCCTTCGCCTGCCGCAATGGCGGGGCAGGCGTCGTCTTGACTTCGCCCAAAGGCGACAAACTCTACTACGATGTCCAGCTGTGCTTCACGATTGACAAGATCTCCAACAACATCGCTGAATACGAGGGCCTCCTCGCCGGCTTAAGGGACGCCATCGCTCTAGGCGTCAAGCACTTACTCGTCAAGGGCGACTCCCAGCTGCTTGTCAACTTCTCCAACAAAAGCTACACGCCTAAGGACGACCACATGGCCGCGTACCTTGAAGAGGCCCGCAAGCTCGAGAAACACTTCAGAGGCATGGAGCTCATGCACATCCCGACGAAAGAGAACCAGGAGGCCGATGACATCGCCAAGCGAGCCTCGCGAAGGCAAGCCCAGTGTAACATCCTAGAATTTTTCAAATTTTGAAAAATCAAAAAAATTTAAAACTTTTGAAAACTATTATGTATTTTGTTTTAAAAAAAAAATCAAGCATTGCATTCATGCATCAACATCATTGCATCATGTTGCTCAAATTACATAAGAGTTTGAATTTAAAAGTTTATTTATATGTTTGTTTTGGAAATTATTCCATAAACATGTTGTTTGTACTTTTATAATTTCCCTTTTATTTAATTTTATTTTTGGGAAAGAATACTACCAAAAAGCTCTAAATTTGATAAGCTTTTCAAAACATATTTTTATGAATTTTTCTGAAAAGATTTGGTTAAAGTTTAAAAATCAAATTTGAATTAAAAGTTTGAAAACAGAAAATGATTTGTCAAAAAAAAAAGAGAAGAACAGCCCGACCCAATCAGGGCCGAGGCCCAACACTCTCTCTCTCTCTCTCGCGCGCAGCGCTCTGGAGCCCAGCAACGGCCCACTCCGGCCTCTCTCCACTCTCTGTCGCCGACAAGCGGGACCCGCACGTCATCTCCTTCCCCAAACTCGTGAAGAACACGGACTCCTCACCGAAACCCTAATTCAATCCAATTCGTTTTCTGTTACGATTTGTGTTGAATCTGTCTGGGACTCTAGCCCCATAAATACCCCGGCCCCCGCTCGTTCTTTTTCCCCAAAAAAATCGCCGCGAGAGCCCCCAGGCTGTCCGTATTGCACCCCGCCGCGTCGCCACTACCGCCGGCGAATTTCTCGAATTCCGGTGAGCCTCTGCAACTCCGAGCCCTACCATCTCCTCTCCTCACTTTGTTTTCTTCTTGCGCATCTCGGTGACACCCTGCTTTGGTTTTTCCCACACTGGAGAGAGCAGTTGGTCTGCGACCGAAGACTACCGCCGCCGGTTGCCGCTCCGACGAGGAATTGGAAGAACGCCGCAGCGCCGAGGACCCCGAGCTCGCCATCATCACCCCCTCGTCGCCCGCAATCGCCTGGTACCCTCCTTCTCTCCCCTAGACTCGTAGAGCGTTAGGACACGCAACACCGGCCATGGCGCCACCGCGGGACGAGTTCACCGGCGCTTCTCCGGCCGGCCGCGCCGCCAGTTCTAGGTCGGGTAGATCTGGGCCGTTAGATCGCCATCTAACGGCTGCGTTTTAATGTTCTCTCCGAACCGGTACCGACGAATCAGAGGACGCCACGTTGATGCCTCGTCACCACCCAGTCAGCGCCACGTCAGATCCAGTCAGCAGCACAGTCAACCGATCTGGCAGTTTTGCAGAAAAGCCCCTGCGACTTAGATCTTTTATATCTTTTTCTCTGTTTAGCCAAATTCAAATATTTTTATATATTTGGAATCCTTGGAACCATTAGAATCTTTTGGCATTATTAGTTTTCAAATTTGACTTACTTTAAATTATTCAAATTTCAAATTATGAGTTTAAGTAAATTTGATTTAGATTTAAATATATAAGTTAAAAAATTGTAAATAAAATTGTTTTGGAAACCTTATAATATGTGTTATATGATGCCTATGTTAGAAAATATTTTTGAGAATTAATTTGACAATTTAACAAACATAATTTTAAATTGAGTAAGTTTGAGTAATTTTGACATAACTTGGGATAGAAATATTATTTTTGAGTAAATCCAATTGCTATAAATTTGAATGACTAAGTATTGACAGTAGGCATTTTCTACTAATTTTTGTAGAATATTTTCTGAGAATTTAGTAATTAATATTTATTAAATACTGTTTAAATGATATTTTAATGATTAAAATTGATTAAAAATATATTAAAATTAATTCTCATCATCTATTCGAAATTATAAAGTACTTAGTCATATTATGACCACTTTGGTTACAAAAAGTACTTAGAAATATTTTGTCTTCTCAAACAAAGTAATTTTCTTCCTTAGAAAATATTTGATAAATATTTGAGAACACTTTTCCTTAGAAAATTTCAACATCTTAAAAATGCTAAATCTTTTCCTTAGAAAAATTTAGCATCTATTAAACTTAGTTGTTTTATTTTGTTAAGTGTTGTCCTTAGTAATTTTGCATTGCATGCATAGCATATTTATAGTATGGTTATTGTTTTTCTCTAAGTTAGGATTATTTGCGACATAGTCGTTTTGGTAAAGTGTTATCCACTTGGACGCTTTGGATTTTCAACATGAAGACTAGAAGGCCAACAAAGACTTAGAAGAAAACGCACTCCGGAAGGCATCTCCAAGAAGCAAAAACACTTAGAAGAAAATCAAGAGGAAATTCATGAAGACCAACCCATTTATTTCTCTAAGTCTTTTCTCTCTTTCTCTCCTTCTTTTATGTTTCTCTTAGACTTCGTGGTGGCTAAGTTATATCCAAGACAGCTCTGAAGAATCATCAAGTCTGAAGAACCAAAGTCTACAAAAGTTCAATGAAGACATCACATTACGAGGAAGCCTGGAAGATCAACTACATCCTTCTTTCTATCTTTTCCCTCTTTCCTAATTTTGTCTTCCACTTTGGACATAACTGATCATGATATTACCACCTTTGAAGTATGTTGGATCCTAGCGGCATAGTGAGATGAAGCGCCCCGGAGACTAACCTTACATGTCCACGTACATGAGACCTGTTCCACAATCATAAGTGGCTGGCCGGGTGTCTGTCTCTCTCACTATAGTGAGTATCCAATTTACAAAGAGTTGTTAATAATTGTTGATCACCTTGAAGAATAGACTTAGTATTTTATCTAAGTATTTATGCACATCATGACTAAATACTTAGAGTGCTAATAGAAGATGAATAAAGCTACAAGGGAGTTGAAGATTTCGAGAAGCATGTGAAGACTTGGAGCAGCCTTACAAAGTTGATTTATAGCAAGTTAATTTTTATGACCTTGGTCCTTAGTCATTTTTGGACCAAATCACTTGTCTTGCAATAACTGAGAATAATTTCATGGCATGGCATGGCATGCATCTCTAGTCCTTAGAAATATTTTGCACATCATGCATAACATATTTTTGTATTGTTATTTTGTTTGTATGTTAATTTTTGTCTTGTTTGATGTGTTAGAAATTTCGGAGGGAAACGACAACTGTTGCAGCTGCTGTTGCTATTCTTCTTGTTGCCAAGGCAAGTGGCACACCCCCCATAAATTCCTAAGTATTTTCTATGCATGACTTAGTTATTTTTCCAATGCATGTGTAGGACTTAGTTGATTTGCTATGCAAGACTTGTTTAGAATTCCCTACTCCCTTGTGTCTAGGAACCTATATAATGACTTAGTACAATTGTTGATGCTATGCAAAAGTGTTTTATGGAAAGGCTTAAATTCTACTAAGTTAATGTACCACCTGGGTGGAATTGGTTTTGAATGGTTTATGTTGAGTGCTGTTCCTTAGGGGTGACCTCTAAGGGATGGTCACTTGTGGACGGCCACCCAGGGTATTAAAGGGACCAATGTTTTCTCTAAGTGAAGATTGCTTCTCGTGCAACCATTAGTCAATGGGCTCTGGCTAGATGGAGTAAGCTGCGTGGACTCGGCCCGACTTGACAGGTGGTGGTAGATGGTTAGCTTGGGAGCGCGTCAAGTCTTCATGGGACGGGAAGATGCTTCTGAAAAGTCTCGTCTCAACTCTCTCCTTTTCCTTAGCACAAATTGAGTGCTTGAGGATAGTTTGGGTTTGTTGGGTCTAATGGTGAAAGTGCACAACCTCTGCAGAGTGTAAAACTAAGTACTTAGCCGTGTCCCCGGTTACGTACATTTTGAGCAGCTGATCAAGGATTCAACGGAGGCTCCCAACATTCCAATTTCTTAAGTTAAAAATTTGATGGGCAACAAGGGTAGAAAAGATTATGGTTTTCAAGCCATATTGTCTTATTACTTTGATGAAAAGTTTTACAAAGAGTTAGGCAAAAATTGGCTTTTGCAAAATAGCCTTGAACTCCACCAGCCAAATAAGCATATAGGCTATAGAGTTTTCCACTAAGTGTCCACCATAGTGTCACTTGCCAGACTCCATTTTTAATGGAATCTGACCCACTCTGTTGCAAATTATTATTTGTTGCAAAAGTTTCTGATGAGGAGTAAGGATTACGTTTTGGGTTCGAGTCTGCACCAACATGGTTATCGCCTGTGGCACATCATGGAGATGGAGGCTCAATGAAGATTTATTTCCGCTGCTTTATTGTTTGAGCTAGCTTTAAGCTATGCAAAGATGTATCGAACTATTTATTTTACCAAGTCTGGATTATTATTGTAATAATGACACAATGTTGTGATATTCATCGTAAACTGTGTGTGCAAATGAATCGATCTAGGGGTTTGCACCATACACAGGTACCTGCCATATTTTAAGTGCAGGTACATTACACCCAGCAGGCAGGCGTCTTTGAAGAACGGCTCACCAAGGCATCCATAAAGCAGCCTCAAGAAACTACGTCCGCAAGCACGGACGAAACACTCCCACCACCTCCTGAAGCTGGGGCACCCGATTGTGGTCCTCACACTGGGGAGCGTCTGTTGCTGACAGCGGCTCACCAAGAAACAGGCCGGATTGACGAGCTCAAAGACTACTTGGTGAAGGGGATCCTCCCCGAAGAAGATGCGGAAGCAGAGCGAATCGCTCGACAGGCAAAATCCTACTACATCCTCGAGGGAGACCTGTACCGCAAGCGCCCAAATGGGATCGCGCTCAAATGCGTCCCTCCTGAAGAAGGCCGAATGCTGATCAAGGACATCCATAGCGGAGAGTGCGGCCACCACTCGTGTGCGCGCACCCTCGCAGGCAAGGTCTTCAGGAGCGGGTTCTACTAGCCGCAAGTGCTTCAAGACGCGGTCACCATCGTCCAAGCTTGCGACGCCTGCCAGTACCACGCCAAGCAAATCCATCAGCCGGCGCTGGGACTCCAGACCATCCCGGTCTCCTGGCCGTTCGCGGTCTGGGGGCTGGACATTTTGGGCCCCTTCCCAAAATCGCAAGGGGGCTACCGTTTCCTCTTCGTGGCCGTCGACAGGTTCACTAAGTGGGCCGAGGTCGAACTAGTGCGCACTATACTAGCCGGGGCAGCAGTGAAATTCATCAGGAGCCTGGTCTGCCGCTTCGGAGTGCCCAATCGCATCATCACCGACAATGGCTCGCAGTTTACCAGCGGCGTCTTCCGGTCTTTCTGCGAAAAACTCGGCATCAAGCTCTGCTTCGCCTCGGTGGCTCATCCACGGAGCAATGGTCAAGCCGAGCGAGCAAATGCGGAAGTCCTCAAGGGCCTCAAGACCAGAAGCTTCAACATCCTCAAGGGTCACGGCAAGGGCTGGATCGACGAGCTCCCATCTGTGCTCTGGTCCATGCGCACAACGTCTTCAAGGCCCACGGGTGAAACGCCGTTCGCCCTTGTCTATGGAGCCGAAGCAGTCCTCCCCGCAGAAATCAAGCACGGATCCCCACGGGTTCTTGCCTTCAACGAGGACACACAAGAGGATCTCCACAACGACGACCTGCTGCTCCTCGAGGGACTGCGCCGCCGTGCCGCCCTCAGAGCGGCAAAGTACCAGCAAGACCTGCGACGCTACCACAGCCGCCATGTGCGCTCACGCACTCTTGAGGCGGGCGACCTCGTCCTCAGACGAATCCTCTCCAGAGAAGGCCTCCACAAGCTCTCGCCGATGTGGGAAGGCCCCTACAGGGTCTCCCACATCGCCAGGCCTGGCGTCGTACGCCTCGAGACTGAAGACGGTATCCCCGTCAAGAACCCGTGGAACATCGCGCATCTACGCAAGTTCTACCCGTGATCATAGTCACGCCCGTGATCATTGTCACGTCAGGCATTTTTTGTCTCTAGAGGGAAGCTCACGGCTTCACCTCCAAGCTTCTCAAAGCTTCTCCTGAGGGTCAGCCCTCCGAGCTCTCCTGCTAACGAGCCACCGCAGGCCGTAGAGAGTCTCAGCCACTAATGGGTGGTCCCCATGCCTCGACATGAAAGGAACGTTTACTTGGCAAACCCAAGTGTAATGAACCATTTCGTTCCTAAGTGAACTATGCGCTGAGGCGCCATTTCGTTCCTAAGTGAACTATGCGCTGAGGCGCCGTTATGTAATATTCCAATGGCAAGTTTACTTTCGTCATTTACTTTTCCATGTGCGCTCATATTTTTCCCATGCGCACCTCGCGAGCGGGGGCTGAGTACGGTGCCTGTGCCTCACGAGCACCCCAGCAGCACTGCAAAATCCAAGGGATCCGAGCTCTGGCTAAGGGCATGCTCCCAAAAACACGCCACCTCTCCAAAGGACCTTCGTACTTACTCTCCTCGCGAGATACACCTGAGGAAACCTACAAGCGCACATGAGTCTTTACTACCATGCACTAGCGTTTGGGTTCGCCTCTCTAACATCCGCAGGGAACAAGAGTCCTCTCCAAGCTCGTGGAGGAAAAACTCGGCCCCTGGAGGAGAACGCATCGCCAAGGAAAGCCTATGCGGGGCAAAAGCCTCGCGAAGCTAAGTTCACCTCTCACGCCAAGAGAATCTCTTCATCCCTCTCACGAGCACTCCTCGTCCCTCGAGCGTCTCTTTGCCCTCACACTCCATGAACTGCTTGCACGTCAAAGGGGGGCCCTTGAGCATCGCGCCTCGAGGACTCCTACCTCTCTAAGCCTTAAACTCCCCCCGGCCTTGCCGAGTCATTGCTCGGGCATACCGCAGCGGCGGAGTCATAGCGCGAGGAGAAGGGTCCTAGCGACGCAGAGTGAAAAAAGCATGGAGTTGAAGCAAAAGGCCTTCGAGGGGCACGCACACAAACTTAGTAGCATACACTTAAAAATATATTGTTACAAACTATGGAGCAAAAGTCTCTAAGTCGAAATATCTCAATGGCGCTACAAGCGCATTATGTTACAGGAAAGTATCAGGCAGAAGCCTCGTTGTCCTCCTCCGCAGACCATTCCTCTCCAGGCTCGTCCTCGGAGCCTGCCTCCTCGCCGTCGTCCCCCTCTGCCTCGGCCCGCTTGAAGCGGCTGCAGAAGTCATCGACCCGGTCGCGGACCGAGTTGGAGATCTTCCACCCCTTCTCTCCCTCGAGAGGCTCGGTCACCGTCGAGTAGTCGAAGCCAGGCTGGAGATGCTGGAGGTTGGTGAAGATGCGGTCGACCGCCACCGCCAGGAGTTGGCGGCATTCCTCCTCGACGACGTCGCGGAGCTCCGCGGCAGGACCCTCGAGCGCCGTGAAGAGCTGCTCAAAGTAGACGAGATACGCGGCAGCGTCGGCGTTGCCCTGAGCCGGGACGGGCGGTGCCTCCGCACCCAGCTTCGCTGCGAGCTCGTTGCCCCGAGCCACCAAGGACTGGAACATGCGCTCCCGCTGCTGCGATAGCACCCGCGCTGCTTGGGCGTTCTCGACAGCCTCCACCGCCCGCTCCACAGCAGGGCCCACCTGCTGGTTCATCTCCTCCATGTCCGCCATGAGGGAGGCGAGGTCCTGCGCCATGCGCTCGCGAGCCTCTTCAGCAACACGACGGCGATCCGCTTCGCGCCTCGTCCGGGCGTTCAGGATGGAGTTCATCTCCTCCAGCTCGCGGATCCGGGCGTTGTCCTCGGTGCGCTTCTTCTTGAAGCGGTTCTCCTGCTTCTTGAATCTCTCGTTATAATCTCGAGAGACGGCGGCGCGGTACTCCCTCTCCCGGTCCTGGAACTGCTTCGCCACCTCCTCTTTCCGCTCGGCAAACCTCGCGTTGAAGCGTTCCACGTGCACCTTGTGGGTAGCCACCTCGCGGTCATGCTTGCCGAGTGCCTCGGCCAAATTCCCTTCCCAGGCCTCGAGGTCGGCGCGCTGCACCGACAGCTTCTGCTCCGCCTGCAGCAGCTGCTCGTCGCGCCGGCGCATGTCGTTCTCGCGCTCGGTCAGTTTCTGCCCTCGGGCCTCCAAGGTCGCACGAGCTGCCTCCAGGGAGGTCCGCACGACTTCGGAGTCGGCCAGGATCTTGGCCTCGATCTGGACAAGCTCGCGATGCTTGTCCGCCAGCGAGAACTCCACAGCCTCCCGCTCCGCCCTGGCCGCGGCCAGATCGTCCGCCGCTGCCTGGCGCTCGGCCTAAAGGGGCTGCAGGAGCTCTTCAGCTTCGTGCACGGCGCCCTCGCGGACCTCCTGGGCGAAGCACCGAGCCTCCTCGCGCTCCGCCTGAGGAGCCAGGTCGCTCTGCCGGCGATCCTCCACGGCTGCGTGGAAGGCGGCCCAGGCCCCCGCAAGCTCATCCTGCCGCCGGGCGAGCTCCCCGTCCTCAAGAGCGAGGTGGGCCTCCAGTCCATCCAGGGACTCCCGCACCAGGCGGAAGGCGACGTCGCGGCGTCCCTTGTTCCAATCCCAGCCGCTGAGGACGAGGGCTTGCGAAGCCCCGCGCGGCGCGGAGGTCCCTGCGCCTGCATCAATCTTGGAAGAGGAAGCCTCTGTGCGGAGCCCGGCAGCGCCGCGGGCCTGGGGGCTGGGTGGCGAGCTCTCCACTTCAACGCCCACGCTCCGCGCACCGGTGTCGCCCTCCTCGAGCGGCACCTCATCATGAGCCTTGGGGGCAGGAGAGGCCAGCCCCGTGGCCGCCGTTTCCGCCTCCGCTGCAGAGCTTGGCGGGGGTGGCGGAGGAGCTTCCCCCTCCACTTCGGCGACCCTTGGCGGCTCTGGATCGGCGTCACGTCCACCTCGGCCTCCTGCTGCGCTGGAGGAGTCGCAGCACGTGGCCGGGTGGGCGCCTTCTCCACCTGCTCCTCAGAGCGCCCCTCCTCCGGAGGCGGCGCAGCCGCCTCAGCCTGAGGCATTTCCTCGAGAGGGCCTGCGGGGTCCTCCTCCACAGGCCTCGAGGCCTTGTCTGCCGCGGCTTTTAGCGCAGCCTCTGGCGCGGCCCTCTTCACCTCCGCAGCCTTGCGAAGCCTCCGGCGCTTCGCAGGCACCAGGTCGCTGGCAAGGGGCGAGGAGACTTGTCAGAGGAGAGCACACAGGCAAAAATTAAGGAAGCAAAACCAAGCTAAAAGCACCTACCCGGTCTTCTTGGCGCGGGTGTCAACCCACGCCATACCAGACGAACGCCAACAAGGCGTGGTCCTGGCTCCGGACCCCTCAGGAGCCGTCTTGGCTTTCCTCTTGAGGGGAGCGCCCATCGGCTCCCCGGCAGGCCTGTCATGGGCCGCCTTGGTCCGGGGCTCCCGTCGCCCCGCCTCGGTCTCATCGTCGTCATACGAGACCTCGAGGACTCCCTCGGCAGGGAGCGTAGCCCTTGACGAGCTCGCCCCGCCAGGCAAGGGGTTCGCCCTCGCCGCCTCGCAGCCTGGCTCGGCGTCCGATGCGTAGGGCGACTCCGCGGCTCCTGGCACCTTCGCCACAGGGATGGCCACCTCGTCCTCCTCCTCCCCCGCCAGGCCTAGCGGGGTGAATGTGGGCATCTGCTCCAGCACCGCCAGGCGCGCGGCCAAGTTGAGCTGGTGGAGAGGCCTCAGTACCACCGCGACCGCCACGGGCATGTCCGGGTTGATGAAGAGGAAGCCCATGATGGTGGAGACGACGTCGGGGCGGTGGTCGCAGCAGTGGAGCCGCATCGGGTCCATGAGGCCCGAGTACATCCACATCGGCTTCTTGTGCGCCTGAAGCGGAGCGATGCGGCGCCTCACGAAGTCCTCCGCGACCATCTGGCCGGTGAGGCCGTTCTCCCGAAGCAGCTTCATGCGGCCTACTAGGTCTGCTATCTGCGGGCCCTGGAAGATCTGCTTGCCCCAGTGGGTATTCTTCACGGGCGGCGCCTCCGGGGCGTCGAGGAAGGAGCTCTGCGACTTGACGCCGATGAGGAACCACTTCTGCCGGAAGTCGTCCACTTTCTTCACCACCGCCGTGACGGGCTTCTCGCCGTTCCACGACATGGGGATGTAGACATCCCCCATGCCGTCCACAATGCAAAAGGATACGCACCCCGTCCGCTCGAGTTTCGCGGAGTTCCGGAGCGCGTAGAAGCTCCGAAAGAGGGCCACCGAAGGCTGCACCCCCAAGTAGGCTTCGCACAGATAGGCGAAGATGGAGAGGATCAGGATGGAGTTGGGGTGCAGATGGAGGAGGTGGATCTGGTAGAACTCCAGAACCGCCTCCAGGAAGGGCGAGTAGGGAGGCACCAACCCGGCGTAGATGGTGTGGAGAAAGATGGGAAAAAACCCCTTCGGAAGCCGGCCGAGCTTTGCGGCCCGGATGGCACTGGTGCCGTGCTCATTGGTCTTCCCGGCGACCAGGTGCCGGATCTTGTCCAGCGCCGTCTCATTGACGCGCTCCCCGACCAGGGCGGGGCCGAGCACCTCTTCCCCCTGCACGTCTGAGGGGAGCATCGCCATCGCCGCCTTGCCCTTCACAGGACCCATCGTCGACAAGGGGGGGAAAATGCGGAAGGTCGAGGAAGAAGAAGGAGTTCGCCGGTGAGAGAAAGCTAGGAGGGCGAGAGCGAAGGCCGGGCGCGCAGAATGAGAGCAGTAACGGCTGTTCGGACCGGCGCGCAGGCTTTATGCCCCATCTGGGCGGTTACCAAGGCGTGGTGGGACGCCCCACGACGCACGTTCCGTCGGAGAAACCGAGTCGCCGCAAACTCACCACCGATCGACGCGTGTCTCGGGCCGGCCGGACACTTTGGACCCACGACGCTTCGTCTGAGCTTGGTGGGCTTCGCCGTGCCCGTCATGGGCTCGGGGGCTACTGTCCGCCCAGTGGGATCCAGGGTGTGCAGGGCCCACTCTCCACAGCCCTCGCACGCAGCAGTATCGAAAGATGACTAAGGACCAAGCCGAACGCCTGAAGAGACCCTCGAGGGGAGAAGCCCTCGAGAGGGTTTGAAGGGGCATCGAAGGCCTGAAGAGACTTCGACCCGCAACTGCCCCTCTACAAGGCTCCCTCCCCTGGGGAGGAGTCAGCGCAAACCCCTCCACAAGGCCGCTCAGGCCCTATAGAGATACTTCGCCGTGAAGCAACCACCGCAGAGCGCACATGGACTCTGCCGCGGCCGCAGAGTGACGCGCGCGTCTGCGCGCGGTGAAGACGGCGCCGCAGGTACCATTCTGGTGATTAAAGGAGTCAACAAAGTTGTGCCCCCCTGCACCGGACTACGAAGCCTTCCCCTTTGGTGATAAAGCGGATGGCCGGCGCTACGCTCCAACGACGACGTCACCGTGGGCACCCCCCACGATCTCTGCGGCGCCAGCTGGCCGTCCTGCGCGGACGGTGGTCTCCCTGCCCAAAGGGCAGGCTTTACGACCATGGACCGGGTCCATGGACAACCCGGCATCGGTGCACCCGCTCCTCCGTTTCGTCGCCATGTGGGAACCCTTCCACTGCGTAGGGCGCAAGGATGAGGCCCGGGGCGCCTATAAAAGGAGAGGGAGCACCTCCATAGCAAGGCATCGATCAATCAAGCTATCGACGCTCCACCATAGCTTAGCCTAGCCTAGCGCACTCAAGGAGGAAGAGGACCTTAGCTTCCCTCCTTGAGCTCCGCACTGCCGGAAGAGAGCCCTCAGCAAGCTCCTTGTACTGTACCCTCTGCAGCGCAATACAGACAAGCAGGAGTAGCGGTGTTACCTCCTCCTGAGGGCCGTGAACCTGGGTACGGGCCGCTGTCCATCTCTATCGTGCTGTCCCTCCTCAGGCTCGACGAGCACCGTCGCCGTGCCGGTTGTGGGTTGTTGACCAACGTGTTCGGTCCCCTTCTCGAACTACTCTTCAGAGTGTGACCATCTCTGTCTCGTGGGAATCACTCTCCGACATGGTCAAAACAACGGACATCGTTCGTATTAAGGGGTTGATTCTTGTGAAACTCTTTGTGTTTCTATGATGAAATATATACTTTTGTATAAAGAAATGATTTTTACAAATAATCTTGAGCAAACTACGAGACACCTGTAGTTCAAATTTGACCCGGTTTCATCTGAATTGACGAGAATTTGTCTTTTTTAGAAATAGTGTATGGAAACCATTTTACACTCAAAAATTTTGTTATTTGTACATAAAATATGGTATAATATTGTATAAAAATGGTGTGATACCATTTTGCAACATATGTTTCATATGTGCTTCACAAAAAAACTCATTTTTCACACTAATAAAATGAAAAATGCTTTTTTCGTGCAATAAAGTGAAAAACTTTGTTTGGCAACATTGTTCTACAACCTAATATACACGCTTGTGCGCAATATGGGAGAATTTGAACAAACTATGTCACGGTTATCGCCATAACATTGGTCATCTGGGCTGAAAGCCACGAATCTTCGTACATGAGAGGTCACTGTTGTGAACACTTTTTTAAAATATCTTGAATTTTCCAAGTGTGTTCTTTTTTCTTAAAACTAGGTCCCATATGATAACACTTTGCGAAGGATTTAGGTCTTATTGATTTTTCTTGAATTATATATGCTGATTTTAAAATATGGTCAAAACGGCGGACATGACCGTTCGTAGATAGGGGTTGGATCTTGTGAAACTCTTTGTGTATCTATGATGAAATATATACTTTTGTACCGAGAAGTGATTTTTACAAAAAATCTTGAGAAACCTACGAGGCACCTGTAGTTCAAATTTGACCCGTTTTCAGCTGAATCAGCAGAAATTTGTATTTTTTACAAGAGGTGGATAGAAAACTTTTCGCACACAACCATTTGGTTATTTGAACATACAATGTGGTATAATATTTTATAAAAATGATGTGATCAAAATTTGCAACATATTTTTGGTATGTGCTTCACAAAAAACCATGTTTTCACACTTTGAAAATGAAAATTGATTTTTCTGCACAATAAAGTGGAAAACTTTGTTCCGAAACATTGTTCTCCATTGCAGTATGCACACGTGTGCGCAATATGGGAACATTTGAACAAACTATGTCACGATTATCATCATAACATTGGTCATTTTGGCTGAAAGCCATGAATCTTCGTACACGAGAGGTTAAACACTTTTTTAAAATATCTTCAATTTTCCAAGTTTGTTATTTTTACTTGAAACTAGGTCCCATATGATGACACTTTGCGAAGGATTTAGGTCTTTTTGATTTTTCTTGAATTATATACGCTGATTTCAAAATACGGTCAAAACGGCGGACATGACCGTTCGTAGATAGGGGTTGGATCTTATGAATCTCTTTGTGTATCTATGATGAAATAGATACTTTTGTACCTAGAAATGATTTTTACAAAAAATCTTGAGAAAACTACGAGGCACCTTTAGTTTAAATTTGACCCGTTTTCAGCTGAATCGGCGGAAATTTGTCTTTTTTACAAGAGGTGGATAGAAAACTTTTCGCACACAACCATTTGGTTATTTGTACATACAATGTGGTATAATATTTTATAAAAATGATGTGATCCAAATTTGCAACATATATTTGGTACGTGCTTCACAAAAAAAACTCTATTTTCACACTCGGAACATAAAAAATGATTTTGCTGTGCAATAAAGTGGAAAACTTTGTTCGGAAACATTGTTCTCCATTGCAGTATGCACGCGTGTGCGCAATATGGGAACATTTAAACAAACTATGTCACGATTATCATCATAACATTGGTCATTTGGGATGAAAGCAACGAATCTTCGTACATGGGAGGTCACTTTTGTGAACATTTTTTTTAAAATATCGTCAATTTTCCAAGTTTATTATTTTTCTTGAATTATATACGTCGGTTTGAAAATACGGCCAAACGGCGGCCGTGACCGTTTGTATCTAGGGGTGAAATTCTATGAAAATATGGGTATATATCTGATGAAACATCTACTTTTGTACCGAGAAATGATTTTTTCTAAAAATTCATGATTAAAATTCATGGTTTCAAAATACATTTATTTTGAGATTTCTGTCCAAATTTTAAGATTCAAGTGCGAGAAAACTGGCCAATAAGATGCGAGGAAATGCCTCCACGCGGATTAGCCCATTGGACAAGAGCTGAGCCGTCCATCGTATCCGGATCGAACGGTGGTGCTCGCCTCCTGAAACCAACACCACGCAACACCCGCACGCTATCACCCGCAAACCCTAGATAGAGTCCATCGCCCCAACTCTTTCCCACCCTCTGCGCCGCCTCTCCCTATCTCTCTCTCTTGCTTGATCCAGATCTCAGCCGCCTCTCTCGATCCCCATCTCAGGGCACCGGAGATTCCCACACCACCAGCCCCGAGCACGATGCCTCAGCCGCACGCCTTAGCCGCTCCCCCGTCGCCACACGCCTCAGCCGCTCCAGGCCCGAGCACGACGCCTACACCGTCCTCGTTGCCGACCGCCGCGTCTTCGCCCTCGTCACCGTCCACCCGGAC
Source organism: Poa annua (assembly GCA_026929855.1). Classification (NCBI taxonomy): domain Eukaryota; kingdom Viridiplantae; phylum Streptophyta; class Magnoliopsida; order Poales; family Poaceae; genus Poa; species Poa annua. Next base: position 38,306,284 of record CM049438.1, read on the forward strand.
GACGCGCGCCGCTGGATCCACGTCACCCGCTCGCTCCACCGGCACCTCCTCTCCTCCGGCCGCCTCGTCTTCGGCCTCGCCGTCCAGTGGATTCCGGGGCCTCCGCGGGGACAGCCTGGCCACCCTGCAGCTCTGCGTGAACCACCGCTGCCTCGTCCTCCACCTCGCCCACCTCGACGCCGACTCCCTCCCCGGTACCCTGAGCCCCTCCCCTGCCTCGTCCTCCTGCGAAGGTATGAATCCACCCCTAACTCCTCCCTCGCGTGCTGCAATTTTCGACCGAACCTTGTCCGGCAGCAGATTGAGATCCTGTTGCTGTTTGTTCTACAGGGGCTCAAGGTGTTTGATACCTCGGTTATACCCTAGTCACTACACATCGGTTATACCCTCGGCTACACTATCTAATTTATATAGTTGAAGCCTAGTTTGCTTGGGTGTGAAATCAAATGGGCAAAACATATATTTGTACTAATATGCCATGAATCTAAACCTCCTCCTATTTGTTTGTACCATTGCAATAGATGAGTACTTCCAAGAATGAAATTGGTTAACCTAATTTGCTCGTGAACCAATTATAAATTGTCAACCTAAAAGCTAACACGCTTGTGTGTTTTGCAGGTATCTGACAACTGGAGCTGCTGCCACCGGTATTAGTTTGCACGGTCTTGCCATGGAGGCTGGGCGGAGATCCCACTCCTTTCATGCTCCTTGTGCTGGTTCAAGTGTGACGCTTGCCTCTAGGACTGCTGCATCGCCATCAAATACTTAGTCAACCAGGTAGTCTCAGTTTCTCCAACGTTTCTGTTTTGGTACTTGTGGTTGCCCAATGCAGGTTTTCCCCATGTATGTATGTATGGTTGTTGCATCATCTGTCGCGTGTGTATGTGCACTATCCATGTTCATAGATATTTTAAATGGCACGGTTCCGAGTTGATTGTATAGTTAATTTAGATGAGATTATAGCTAGTATTTTCACTGCATTGCATATTGTATGGATAGTTGAATACACTGAGCTGCCACCTTTATTTAAGCATTGTTGTTCTTTCACTCAGTAGTGCACAATGGTAGTAAACATACTTTTTTCTGAATGCCATGGACAGGTACGCCCGATGAATACCAGATCTAGTTCAAGTACCTATTTCTGACATACCATCACTACATGAGGTACACACGGTCTCCCCCTGCCTACTCCATACTCAAACTGAAATGATAGAGTAGATGTTTTATATATGTAGCGTCATGGAGGTATAGTTTGCTGAGATGTAGTTGAACAATTGCAGGTTAATTTGATGCCATTTCTGCTGTAATGCTAGATTAATGCATCAACCCGATGTCACCGTTGTTAAAATGCTATTGCTTGACTTGATAGTTTGCCAATAATAATGCATTAAGTCAGCAGCAGCATTTTTTCATGCTTATTGATCCCCACTTCTGTTGTTGCAGACCCGAAGGAGCCCTAATGCTATACTTCTGTGCTGGAGCACATCGACGACCCGAAGACAGTCTGCCGGAGCACAACAACGAAGCTTGTAATGCATCAGTTATTATAACAATGTTGAGCAGAATGATGATAACAATGTAGGGCTTGGAAAATAGCAGTTATTATTACAGCCTGCAACTGTTATTGTCATTGTATTGCGTGTTATTTATAGAGCAGAAGCTCCATATTGAATCTAGCTGGTGTTATTTGAAATATTTTGATTGTTTTCAGTCTGTCAATTCAAAGACTGGTTATTTATGTACTGTCGAAGTGAAATATAAAAATTTGGCCGAACAATTAATTTGACCGACCAGAACCTGACCATTTGGTCCCACAACCCAGAACTTGTGCGTTGGGACCCACTGCTAAAAACCTGATAAGTCGGACCCAGCGACCTGATAGTGACAAGTGGGACCCATCGACCTGTACCTGCCAATTGGGACCCACGTATCAGCTACGTATCATAGCTGACAATTGGGACCCACTTGCAACAAATATCATAGCTGACAATTGGGACCCACTTGCAACAAAAGAAAAAAACACTATGGCCTAGAACTATAAAGGCCTAAGTATTGGGCTTGGCCCATGTAGTTGACCAGAATTGGGCTGGGCTGATTTTGCTCTAAGACCATTTCGTTTGGTCACAATTTTTGCCACGTCAGCTTTGCCACGTTGGATCTGACGTGGCCAGGTCAAATGGCTAGTGACTAATAAATTGGTCATAACATATGTGACCTTTTAGTTTGGTCATAAGCGTCTATGACGAATGCACAAAAAAGGTCACGTAGTTTCGTTAGTGACTGCCAGCTTTTGACCAACTGTTTTTGGTCATAAAAAGGTCACAGATGAAACTTCGTGACTATTCAGTGACCAATCTAGGGGGTCACTAGTGAGCATATTTCTTGTAGTGTCATTTCAAATAAATAAGTTCTAACAACACTTTGAACTACTAAGTTCCCTTTAAATAAATGTTCCACATATATCATTTATTACATAACTTCCTTTCATTTGTATTATGTGTAAGTGAAATAAGTAGGAACACAATCTAAAATTCATGACACCAAGATAGTAATGCAACTTATTGTACTCCGAAAACAAAACATTCATTCATAAGAACAAAGCTAAGTATAAGTTATAAGTGCATGATTGAATTAAAACAAAGTTCATAATGCAAAGTCTTGAGTAAAACACACAAAGAAGAATAATCATATAACCTTCTCTTAACCATTTTATATGATACCAATAATTGTGTACATCATATATGTTCTTCAAAAGTTATTCTTTTTGTATTCATGAATATTAATACTACACCATTCTCTTAGTCAACTCAAGTTAATACATGTTCCTATAAACAAAAAGTTGATAACTAACCCTAAATCAACCTTTAGTGAATGTTACTTTACTCTTATGCTTTATATGATACATAAACATTAATGTTAAATAACTCATCTTTCTTGTGAAGTAAACTTGAAGACAAGACAAATCAATAGGAAATCATCAGACTCAAACAACACCCAATCATCAAGAGTTAGTTACGGGGTACTTTGCGATGCATCTCATACTTACGCATTAAGCATGTTGGTTCTTTAAATATTAGTCCTTACCAGACCAATGATGTTGTTTTCAGATTTCTCGGAGTTTATATTATATCGAAGACCTTGGCTGCATAATCTTGCAGTCAAAAAGGCAAGTTCATGCCTTGTTCATGTCCTTTGAGATATTTCTTATGAAACTATTTGCAAAATGTGCTATTATCACATGCATTACAAAAAGGACAGAAAACTTATTTTATAATAATATGAATATGGTTACCGACCAGTGTGGTGGTAATCTCATATGGCTGGCAGATGGGACCACGGTATGAATGTTGTGGTGGAGGTCCCATTTGCACGGGAAAGTATCATCTAGGACTTAACAACAAATGTCTCCAGTCATTCTTGCGCCGTATATTACGCGCTACCATAAGACTTGGAATGGGCCGGGAAAGTCATCTGTGATCTTCTTCCGTTCGCATGTCAACGGGCAGCCAGTTCCATACGCTATATGTCTTGCGGGACTTGATACGTCTCAAACGTATCTATAATTTCTTATGTTCCATGCTTATATTATACCAATTGCTACATGTTTTATATACATTTTATATAGTTTTATGCATTTTCTGGGGCTAACCTATTAACAAGATGCCATAGTGCCAGTTCCCTGTTTTCTGCTGTTTTTGGTTTCAGAAAACCACTTAAGGAAATATTCTCGGAATTGGACGAATTTAATACCGAAGTCCCTATTTTTTCTGACACGTTCCAGAAGTCCGAAGAGGAAACAAAGAAGGCCACCGAGGTGCCGTCATCATGTGTGGGCGCGGCTCCCCTCCTGCCGCGCCAGCACATGAGGAGGGGGCCTCGGCCCTCCACCGCCTTCGCCCTTTCCCCTATATATTCTCCCCGAGGTGAAAACCCATAAAATAATAGGCCATCTTCCACGAAAAGTTCCGCAGCGCCGCCGCCATCGAAGACAAGTTTCGGGGGTCAGAAGTTCCTGTTCCGGCACCCTGCCGGGACGGGGATTGACCCCCGGAGCCATCTCCATCGACTCCACCGCCTCCACTTCGACTCCATGATGGTTTGTGAGTAGTTCCCCCATGGACTACGGGTTCTTGGCTGTAGCTAGTTGGTACTCTCTCTCCCATGTACTTCAATACAATGATCTCATGAGCTGCCTTACATGATTGAGATCCATATGATGTAATCGGTGTTGTGTTTGTTGGGATCCGATGAATTGTTACATTATGATCAGTCTATCCATCAAAGTTTGTGAAGTTATTGTTGCTGCAATCTTGTTGTGTTTAATGCTTGTCACTAGTGCACGAGTGGCATGATCTTAGATTTAAGCTCTATAATTATTGCTTAGATTGTATCTACAAGTTGTTTGCACATGTCATTGTCCGGAACCCGAGGCACCAAAGTGACAATAATTGGGACAACCGGAGGGGATGGCTGTGATGTGAGGATCACATGTTTTCACCAAGTGTTAATGCTTTGCTCCGGTGCTCTATTAAAAGGAGTACCTTAATTACCAGTAGTTTCCCTTGAGGCCCCGCTGCAAACGGGCTGGTAGGACAAAAGATGTTATGCAAGTTTCTCATTGCGAGCACGTATGACTATATATGGAAAACATGCCCTACATGATTAATAGACTGGATATTCTATCTTAGCATGCATTGTCATGCCTTTACAATTATCAATTGCCCAACTGTAATTTGTTCACCCAACACTTGTTCTTAGAGAATTACCACTAGTGTAGATAGCTGGGAACCCCGGTCCTTCTGCCATCATCATTGCTCTAAAGTCAACTACGCACTGGAATACTTTCGGGTGCCATCACCTCTGTGTTACTCCTACTGCTGTGTTACTATTACTATTGCTCTCATATTACTGCTGCTTTCACATCACCCCTGTTACTAGTGCTTTTCTAGGTGCAGCTGAATTGACAACTCCGCTGTTAAGGCTTATAAGTATTCTTTGTCTCCCCTTTTGTCGAATCAATAAATTTGGGTTTTACTTCCCTCGAAGACTGTTGCGATCCCCTATACTTGTGGGTTATCAGGACTACATGCAAATGGGTGGGATCCCTTAATGCCCACGGCCACTGGTGTCTAGGATGGTCTGCAAGGGGAAGCCTCGTAGTTCTACCTTGCGGGGTGGAATATCAGGGGTTGTCCTGCTATGCATGAAGGGGGTGGGCATGCGGGTGGTGGAGAAGCACGGTGAATGGCTTGGATCAATTGACTGGGCCCCACACCGAAGAGAGTGTGGACGGGAAAGATTCGCTCGGTTGTGCAACAAGGCTTTGATCTCTTATGGGTAAAGCAGTGCACCTCTGCAGAGTGTATAAATGTGACATGTTACTCCACGTTCCAGGACGGAACGACGAACGCAGCAGGAAAGGAGGCTCCTCAAAGCCCTAGCACCTGTGACTCCTGACAGACATAGTTCTTTAGAATAAAAGCAACCTTTTGAAGAAATGCTTTCGAAAACTTGCACTAGCCTATGGCAATCCTTTGTCTGTGGCTATATTTATACATCAAACTTCCCACCTTACATAATGAACTTGCTGGGTAACGCTGTTACTCACCCTTGCCTCTTGAACCCCTTCTTAGACATGAAGAACCACGAGAAGGCAACACTGGAGGATAAACTCAAGATACCCTAGAAGGCAACTACAACGAGATGAAACATTCCAGAGAAGATGGAGGTCAAGTGAAGGCGTAGTATAGCAGAGGACAGATCCCTAGTTAATAGAACCTATTTCCTTAGGCGATGCTATAGAAGCAGTCGCAAGCCTAGCAGTATTAGCAGTAGGCTTAGTATAGGTTAGTTCTCCGAGATTCCCATTTGATCTTATTTTATTAGGGCCTTTCCTCATTGTCTCGAGGTGGTTGTAAAGATCTGTTGTTCTGAATCTTTTGTTTGTAATCTATAGTCATGCCTTGTACCTGCGATGTTTCTGTTTTACCACTCTGATGATGTAGCACTGGTGGGCGGTGATCCATTGGTGCTATGTCAACGACTATAGCATACTACACCATGCAGTGGTATGCTGGGTCACCACACTCCATCTCTTCGCAAGAGCGCATGGATGATAGATAGTTGGACGCATGGATGATAGATAGTTTCCAACTGGCTTGACTGTAGTTGTTATGTAGTCATCTAAGAGCTCTCTGCCCGTTTTTTAGGGCACGAGAGGGCAAAAAACGACCTCCAATAGTTGACTTATCACGTGCCCTATTTTGGGGCTGCCCCAAATTTTGCTCCTCTCTGTCCCATGTTTGGGGTAGAGAGCTGCCCTATCCTTTCCAAATCGACGAGCGCGCGACCAACCGCCAATCTGAAAAAATTTCAGCCCCCACCCGCCGTTCCGGTCCGCCGTCGCTGCCGCCGATTCGTGCCTCCCGCCGTCGCGCTGGCCGCCGATTCATGCCTCCCACCCCCGTTCCAGTCCATATCGATGCCCGGAGTCGGCCGGGATCGAGGACGGTGTTGTGATGGCGAGGTCGGCGGCCGGGCGTTTGCTGGCGGTGCTCGCTCTGACGCTCACCGCAGCCAGCACGCGGCCGTCGACGGCTGGTTGCCTGCTTGATTGAGCGGTGGTGGACTCCGCGCTTTCGGTGTTGTGTTGCGTCTTCGATTGCGCTCGGAACCACTGCCCGCTGATGCAAATTGTAGTTCTGCACCACCCGCCGCCTCCTCCCCTCCCCGCAAACGCTCACCGCTGGCTGCAGCCGCTTCAAGTCCATCTATAGAGGCGTGAGCAGGTCAGCAACGAGCCCTTCAATTGAGATGATGGTCAAGGATCTGCTCGATAGGCACAGCAGCTAGGTAGCTAGCCGGCGTAGCCGCTCGATCGAGATGATGCTCAAGGATCTGGAGGCAATCCAGTCTCCAATTGTTCCAACCTATAGCTGTTCTTCTATGTACTTGATGGCAATAGCATTTTGTTTCCTTGTTCTGTCAATTATGATAACATTGTGTTGCCATTTTGGATGTTCAATTACAGAGTAACTAATTTAAGATTTCCTGCAGTGGTTGTGTGCACATTTGTGTCCTATTTGATCAGCCATTTGATGAACTAGACATGTTGTGTTATAATAAAATAAGTACTATTTACTTTTCATTTCTTAGAAATTAATTTAGATCATATAGCATATCATTTGTTCGTCATATGTATGAAATATGTGCAAAAAAGAGTCATTTGATTCAGCCGCGGTGCCTAAAATAGGGCAACTGTTGGAGAAGAGCTGCCCTAAATGTGGCATCTGGAAATGTGGAAAACTGCTTCGTGCCGTAAAAACGCTAAAACAGATGCTCTATATGTGAAAAACTAGATATAGGATATGTCTCAGAAGCTACTTCGCCAACTGTTTGCTTGGGAACATGGGTAATGAAGCCTCCATGTGGCAGTAAGGTCACGTAGGCGTTGGGGGTGGTGCTGTCTTGGAGGAGGCGCTTCATCCTATGGACCTCGTCCATGGTGAGCTCTGTGTCTCTCGCCAGCAGAATGGCTTTCAGGGCGTCGAGCTGATGCAGGGGGAACACCGACGCCGTGAGTTGCACCAGCCTGTCAGGGGCATGGTGACCTGCTCGCAGCACCACGATCTTGAGACTGGCTTGGGTTCTTCCAGACCCAGCAGAGTACAGATCGTACTCGACGAGCAGGACGGCGAGGGCAAGATCGCCATCGGCCCAGCGGAGGTAGCGGCTAGCCTGCTCCTCGGTGAGACATCCGAAATAATCCAGCATGAAGCCCACAAGGCCAAGTTACGATCTTGATGCAAGAATGTAAATGGTAGTCTTGGCGATAGACTTCCTTGGGCGTGGGGAGGATTGACTCGAGGCTGGTTTGCAGTTGGGCGGGAGGAGGGAGACGGTGTTGAGGATGATGTCGGAGACGGGGTCGAGGAGGCCGGCCTGGCCGGCCGTATCGATCAAATCAACAATATTGATGTCGTCCGGCATGTCCTCTAAGACTAGCCGCAATGGGAGTATTATAGGTGGTATCATGCATGACATGTTGGTAAAATGATGACGTGTCACAGCCATTAATGAAGAAAGAGATGATAGTGATATCATAGGTACATAATTACGGATTCCAATGCAATATGAGTATAGCACCTAATAAATGTTGTGTCATATGATACCACACATATCTTACTATGCATTGTGGAATTAGTATTATATAGTACTGTCATATGCATGATATTAACGTATGATACTCCCCATTGTGTCTAGTCTAAGGGCAGCCGGTTTAAAGCGTCCTCGTAGAAATTAACGATGCGGTCGGAGAGGATCTCCTTCGTCGTCTTCGTGTCTTGGGAGGAGGAAGCGGCGCCGGCGGCGGCATGGTCCTCCTCGCAGCTGCTGTATAAGCACGAGATGAGACCTTGGAACGCCGGTAAAGACGACAGCAGCATCAGGCGTTAGGCCGCCGACCGAAGAGTCTATGCGATCGGGGTCTGGCGGTGGTGGAGGAGATCAGAGGCTAGTGGCTAGGGTTGGTGTATTTCTTTACGTAATCTGGCCCTTCTTCTTATACTAACTCTAAGAATCTCAAAAAACAGTAATTGTAAATCTGGCCTTTACTTCGGCGCCAGGCCCATTGGAGTCGACAGTCAACAGTTCGGCTCGGGTCGAAGCTGCACTGGTTATGCATGTTCCATCTCTATCCGGTCACGTTGCAGTCCCTAGCATTCTATTATTTCTGTGTATTTGGGTAGATCATTTGAGTCATACACGCATACATCTACTTGATCCTAGTGTGCATACGAATGCAAGGATGTATTGACCTTTCACTACGGGAAACGCTGATAGTGCCGACGGCAATTTGTCGGGGCCGTCGGCGTTATTACGTGAGCCCGACGAAACAGAAATCACCGTCGGCGCCAGAATGCCGTCAGCATTCGAGTGGTGAGCCCGACGGCCACCGTCGGGCTCACAACGCCGTCAGCGCCAATGTACGGGGTAGACGCATTACCGTCGGGCTCCCCACTTGAATAAATTACACAGTACCGTCGGGCTCACCACATGAAAAAATTGTTTTTCACTTTTTTTCCATAAAAAATCATATTACATTCAAAATTTAACAAATCACAATAGCTAAGGTAAGAACTAATTGTACAAAGATTATGATCAAATGTTGGCCACAATATAAGGACACATGGGGGTAACGCGATGGAATCTGCAGCGGATGTTGGGTTTCTCCGTGTCGGGGGTCCGGAGCGTCGGAGTAGATGAAATGTTTGTTCCCCATGGCCCTATGTATCAACCTAATATAACCAAGCAAAAAAGTTGATGCGTCTACCCCCTCTCGGCGCCGTTTAAAGGGGTAGATCGCCGGGTTTGACTTTTTCCCACCGGATGTGGGGTTTCTTCGTGTCGGGGGTCCGGAGCGTCGGAACCCCACCAAAACTTGCATGGACCCCTAACATATGTATATTAGTGTGTTGGTAGGCTGTGGGAACCAAGATACAACTCCGAGGTGCGACCCGCTACATCGACCCCTCTTACCCCCTAGCAAGTTCATGCAGTTAGAGGTGGAAAACTCCCGTTTCGGGTGCCGGGCATGGAATCGTGCGACGGAGTAGATGAAATGTTGGTTCCCCATGGCCCTATGTATCATCCTAACACAACCAAGCAAAAAATTTGTGTTTTGACAAACTTTTCAAAACAATACTTCACAAAAATGTCAATCATCTACAAACATGTATAAGTTTCAAGCCAAATGACCAATGTATGGCCATTATCGTGTCATAGTTTGTGATAAAGTGCCCATATTCAGCACACATGTGTGCCATGGTATGAGAAACAACGTCGCCGAAGCGATTTTCAAAATTCTTTTTAGAAATATCATTTTCCATTTTTAAAGTGCTAAAAATGACTTTTTTTGTGAAGCAAGTACATAAAATATGGTCCAAAATGACACCCATTTAATTTTCGCAAAGAGTTGTACATATTTGATGGATAATCCCTAAATATGAGGAATTTCCTTGCTTTCTATCTAAATTCACCTCTTTAATTGACTTTATGTCAATTTTCCGAAAGTAATTCAAATTTGAACTACAACTGTGTGATAGTTTGCTCTGGAATTCTTACAAAAATAATTTTAAGGTACACAAGTAGTGGTTACAACATAGAACCGTCGATATTTTTGTAAAATTCAACCACTTTTGATGAATAGCCATGCTCTCCATTTTGACCGTTTTTTGAAAGAAATGAAAAAATATGAAAAAATACTCAAAAAAAGAAACCCTTTGGCATGGACTCCTTTTATGTGTACTAGTTTCAAGGAAAAATGATAAACTTGTGTTTTGACAAACTTTTCAAAACAATACTTTACAAAAATGTCAATCATCTACAAACATGTATAAGTTTCAAGCCAAATGACCAATGTATGGCCATTATCGTGTCATAGTTTGTGATAAAGTGCACATATTCAGCACATATGTGTGCCATGGTATGGGAAACAACGTCGCCGAAGCGATTTTCAAAATTCTTTTTAGAAATATCATTTTCCATTTTTAAAGTGCTAAAAATGACTTTTTTTGTGAAGCAAGTACATAAAATATGGTCCAAAATGACACCCATTTAATTTTCACAAAGAGTAGTACATATTTGATGGATAATCCCTAAATATGAGAAATTTCCTATCTTTCTATCTAAATCCCCCTCTTTAATTGACTTTATGCTGATTTATGTTGGTTCTTGTTTGTTTTAAAAGACATTATTCATTATGAAAATGATGACATTGATGTCATATTTAGATTCCTCTCATTTTTATGATCGATATAGATATTTTATTTAGTTAATTCCGATATACAAATATGAAGATATGAATAATTTCTTATTAAAGTAAAATAATTGATTATTATTATTATACAAGTATTATTAAACATAGTTTTTTTTTTAATTCAAATCTTATTTTTGAAATTTTAAATGTTAAAAAGTGTAATATCATGAATGAGGGTTAATATGATTGATATCATACTAATAGCAACAATAATAGCAACAATGTATGACATCTCAATTGGAATCTCATTAGAATAGAACTCAATAGTTAAGCGTGCTTGGCCTGGAGCAATCTGAGGATGGGTGACCGTCTGGGAAGTTTGACTAATGGTGGATAGTTTGAACTTAGCTTAAGTGTGTGATATGAGATTAATTAGATGACTAAATCGGTATTGAAATAATAATGAAAAAGGTTGGAAAAAAAACTGGAATAAAATTCAAAAAAAATTCGAAAAAATATTTGGTAGAGCTATGCCGGCATAGCTATTAACCCGACGGCAAAAACTACGCCGACGGCAGCGACGCTACGCCGATGGATTCTACGCCGACGACGCTTGCCGTCGGCGTACCACTACGCCGAGGGTAGCCATGCTGAGCCCGACGGCAATTGCCGTCGGCGTTGTCAGTAATTCCCGTAGTGTTTATACAGTTAGTGGCGTTCAAGTCTTCTCTCCCACGAACATTGAGTACACCGTGTATTGTATGCATTTTGCCACCGGGAAGTATTTGTTCCCGATTTTTCTAATGTGTTTTAAGCATAAAAATAGACAAAAAATTGTGCCTACATCTTGATAGTCTTTTTGTTCACAACAACTCAACCTTTTTGTGTCGTGTATAAAAACAAAACAGATGCTTGAAAAGGCTCTCTGGACGTGGCCACGATGCCACACAAGACCACATCCTTAAACGCATCCAGCATCACACTTCCATCAATGAGCCTCGGTAGGGTCACGCCACAGAGACTCGTCGTCGTTGATACAGTCGATGCAACACCTCCTGAACCCTCTAGTCAGCACCCTGCTCTAAAACGATGCCCCTTGAAGGAAGAACGACATATTGATGACGCTGTTATCGTCCAATCCTGGAGATCTAGATCAAGAAATCTCCCCGGAGCATTACCAGTGAGGTGACGGAGACTACAATGACGATGCCTCCGACAAAGCAACGGCTAAGACGTTGTGGCAATGTCCTCCATGGCCAAAGTCAGCGCGGTCACCGTGCGGAGCCGCGTCTTGAAGAGGCGCACAACTGCCGCTTGATCAGAGAGTCACAACCCCGACCACCACGGTTCTACGTCGACGGCAACCGAAGTAGGAGAGATGCAAGTTGCGGGGATTTTGACGGCGATGGGGTTTGGCCCCCAGACGTCGCCTCGGGGGCGACTTCAAGGGGTTATTTTCCTTATGCAACTAGATTTGAGAGGTAATGCTAAAATTAATTTGTGTAAATACTTGAGTAGAAAATTTGGTTATAGATGTAGCTCTAGAAAGTTGTTTGGTTTGACATTGTAAACGTAAACGTAATGGGAATCAAAATACATCAGCAACATAAACGGGATGGGGTAAAACAAAAACATGTTTGGTTCACTCAGAGATGGTATCATAGAGAAAGCTTCCCAGAGTAATGGATCTTGGCTGTGCATGCAGCCTTCATCACCATGGCCGCCAACTTGCCGTCTTCCAATGTTCTCCGGCGAGATGCCCCCAAGGCCCATGGCCCGTCACCTCCAGTTCCGGTCATATCGAGTGCCCTCGCTACACCAAGGAGCTAGCGAGATTGTGAATGCGGCGGCCGCCATATTGGGGCAGCGCCGAGTGGTGGAGACAGATCTGGCAGCGTCGAGTGGTGGTGGCCAGATCCGGGGGTCGTAGGAGTGTGGCACCTCGAAGCTCCAATGCACAGGAAGGTTTCTTCCATGACGCCCTCGTACGGGAAGACTCGGGTCAGAGAGACGATGGAAAGGGGTTACACGGGGGAACAGGCGGAATCAGATTTGACGACTGATGTAATCTGATTACACGACACCTGATTATGGGAAAATCGAAACAAACAAATATTAACATATTCCGATCCAACCTTAATCGGTTTATGTTATAAAATAGCGAACCAAACACCCTCTAGATGTTTTTTTTGCTTTGCCTATGTGCAATTATACAAATACACACTCCGTGATCTAGCTACATGCACCTTAGCTATAGCCTATAGCTAGCCAATCGTAAATATTCATTTCAGTAAGTATTGCATCACCGAGAGGACATAATTCAGAGATACATTTTAATAGCTGCATGTTCGGCACCGGGGCGAGCAACACGGCCTTTTATCGACTACTGCAGACGTCAAACAGTACGTCACCGCCAAGAATTGTGGAGCCGAATTGCTCTGTGTCGACGTCAAGAACGGACACAGCAAGCGGCCTAAGATCGGTGTTGTTCTCCATGACGCCGAAGGAACGTCCAGATATAAAACTAGTTCTCAGCGAATTAGTGCCTTGGGCTCGATGGGTACTCATTTGGATTCTCCTATTAAAAAAATGCCATCGGTTGCTAGTGCCTGGGATTTGTCCTGTGTTTTAAATTTTCTTCCGGTAAAAAAATAGTTTTTAATATAAAAGCTATATTCGTTTCGAATTTAGAATTAACGACGTCTTTGATGGACACCGCCGTTGCTTCCTACCGGCGGACAGCTCGGCACTACCGCTGGGTTAAATTGAATAAATCGAATTCACGCAGGGCAGTACGTGGAAGGTACCGCCGAGGCACCGTTGAGAGTTCATAGGTTAAAACCCCACTGTAGTACCGACGTGAGTATCGCTTCCTGGAAGGTACGGTACTCTCCGCGGTACTACCTCCTGAGGCGAGGTATCAGCATGATGTGGTAGTATCACTCCGGAACGAGCGGTACTACCGCTGCATACCAGCAGTACTTTCGCCAGGCAAGATTTCTACCTGGTTGGTGAAACAAGACCCTCTGTCCACCATTCGAACTTCACGTGTAGACATTTAAATACCTGCGATATCTTAGAGACACGACTAGTCCAGTGAGTGTGTTGTTATAAACTCCAAAATGGATTAAGAGCGAACATGCCCTTTCAGACTCGGTCGTGGCTGGGCCGGTACCCACAACGCCGGTGCCCGGATGGAGATTCCGCCTCCGACGCCGCCCCGCGAGGGCCCGTATGCGGATTTGCAAGGCTTTGAGTTCGTCGTCCAACCCCCGAAGAGCGATCTAGGACCCATGCTCCACATACCTGACAGGCTCTCCCGAGCCATCAAGGGACGCGAGCCTCGCTTCATGGACATCTCCATGAAGGGCAGCCTTGTGACATGGGTCGTGCCTGTCACCATTGACGGTGTAGGTCACATGACGCTCGGCAGCGCTTGGCGTGACTTTGCCGAAGCCCAAGAGGCACAACCTAGCTTTCTCCTGACCTTCAAGTTCACCGTCGACGGAGCTCTGGAGGGGAAGATCTTTGATGACGAGAAGCGTCGTCGGCCCGCCGGTATCGAATCTGACTCCGGTTCCAGCGACTCCTCCCTCTCGGGCTTCAACGACGACGAGGACGAGGAAGGATTCAAGTGGAAATAGCCTTCCCTTCCCGGGACTTGCTGTTCCAGGTCCCCCTTTTCGCTTTCTTTTGTAGTTTGTGCTACGTAGTTTGCCCTGCAAGGAATATTGAAAAATTGTGTTTTTGTTCTGACTTCTAGCCTTGGGCATGTCATCGGTTAGTTGAACAAAGCGGAAGTAAGAGATAATCGTGAGTGATCACTTATATTTGTCCGTCTTGTTTTCATTTGGAATCTTTAGGCGTCAAACCATCACCGTAAGGAAATCAAGTCGATAAAACATGCAGCATGCGGCCCTCCCCATGAGGTATGCGAAGAGAAATGCCTTTTTCAAGATAAACCTTTTGGAGTGAAAACATATTCAACAAGTTCTTTCCAAAGTTTGGAATACAAACGATGTCTCTAAACGGAAAAACGTCAGCAAAATATCAAAGGAACTCCAAATTCCCGAGCCCTCGGGGGTAGCTAATCCCGGAGAGAATGATTTACAACCGAGGTGGTCTGTACACGCCTCACTCTCTGGCTGTGCAGTCTCATGCACTTTGCACCGCAAGGCGGTCCAGTCTTCAGTCATTGACATGGCGAATTACTCAGGGGCCGCCCTGTCACACCTTGCGGTCGAATGGTGCACCTGCGAGAGTGGTTGGCTCCGCACTGTTGTGTCTTACGAGTAGTACTTTTGGAGATGCTACTTGCGCAGATGCTCGATATTCCACGAGTTTTTCACCGGTTTTTCCTTCTCTGTCATGAGGCGGACAACGCCACGCCTGATGACTTGTACTACCCGGTAAGGTCCCTTTCACAGGGAAGAGAATTTATTCATTCCTCCTCTCTTCAGTCTTCGGCGGAGCACCATGTTTCATTCCTTCAGTTATTGGGGTAGCAATTTCCTGCTGTGGTACCGCTGGAGCCCTTGCTGATAGCGCGCATCTCGGACCGCTACTCTGCGTCGCACTTCCTCAAGGAAGTTGACATCATCAATCCTTGCCTCGCGCGCTGTGACACTTCATTGCAGCCGCGAACCCGAGGGGAGCTGTATCTGAGCTCGGTCTGAAGCACCACCTCTGCCCCGTACACCATGTTGAAAGGAGTTTCCCCAATGCTCGACCCAATTGGTTCCAACGCGCTCCAATTTGACGAAGATCCTTTTCTTGAGTCCTCGAAGTACTTCCGCATTGGCTTGCTCTGCATGTCCATTGCTCCTTGGATGAGCCACTAACGAGAAGCACACCAGGGTTCCCAATTCTTTACAATAATCTTGAAAAGACCCACTAGTGAATAAGGACCCCAAATCTGTCATAATGCGAGGTTGGACAGACACACAATTCTTCTGATAAACTTGATGGCTGTCAGAGCAGTTTGGTTCGGATGGGCTCAACTTCTATCCATTTGGTAAACTTATCCATTGCAACGATCAAGTACTCGTATCTCCCAGTCCCTGGGAAAAGGGGCCGATGGTGTACAAACTCAGACTCTTGTTCATTTTGGCTAGTACATCAATGTGTACAAACCCAAAAACACACAGAGATGCGCACTTTGTAAAGTTTGGGAGATGACGGCAGAGAAGTAGTTTATGGACTAGATTGGTTACTCGTGCTCCTGCGCTCAATTTCTTTAACTGCGAGAGCACTAGTTTTATCCACCCTATGGTGAGCACGGCAAATGGGAGGCAACAGATTATGGTTCCTTGCGCCGATCCCTACCCACCTGTACTGCAGCGAATGGAAAGAAACCGATGTTTGAGGATCGGTATGCTACTGATGATAAGAACGCTGCTCATAGAAGGGAGAAAGATGTCGACTAGGCGCCAGCACGATGGACAAAGTACAACGCAAGCGCTCATATACACGCGAACATACTCATCCCTATGAACGCATGCACACACACCCTACCCGTATAATCACCTCCGAAAAACTGAGCCGGCGGATCAGATCTTGAGATTGACGAAATCAACACAGGCGACTCGTTGTCGACGGGAACCACAACCATTTATTTAGTTGATCTAAAGGCTTAAAACGTTTTATACTAGTGCTAAAAGTGTGACTAGTATGTTTCGTACTAGTGCAAAATAAGCACCTCCCGCAGATGGGCTCTGGTCCAAAATGGTAGAAGGGGTTCTGCATAATGGTTACCACCGATCTGGTGGACAAGATCGTCAATATCCTCAACGACAGACAAATTGCCTTCACTGATATCGTAAATACGGACGCCTGCATTTCCTGCTCGCTTAAGCAAAACGACTGAACATCATCGCCATATCTCTGTTGGTCAACGAGTGAAGGCCCGTGTTCATGTCTTTTCTGACGAATAACATTACATGGGCCTAGTGGGCCTAATCTTAAACGACAAATCTGAACCGTTTAGTCAAATGATACTAGTCCCTCTCATAGGACCAGTAAAAGGTACCGTAAAATATGCCCTAATAAGAGAAAGGCGAGAACAAGCGAGTACACTGGACCCATATGCCGATTATATTAGAAACCCATAATGCTAAGCTGACCACAGAGATAGCATTCCGGACTCGATTTAATTCTGGATTGGTGTAATTTTGGAGATCAATTACCGGGGCGGTGTCGCGGTGTCTTCAAAATGCGCAAGTGCACAAGTTAGAAGAGAGTTTGAATAGTGTAGCTCATGATCCTGCTGAAGTAGGAATGAATGCGATTGCATATCCCTACTAACATCGTTGATTAATATTTAATAATGAATGTAATCCCTGAATCACGAATTAATAGAACTCTATCTCCTAAACTAAAAAAATGATTCAGAATGACTAAGTCAATCGAGATAAACTCTCGGCAATTCGGGTAAGGCTCACTTGCTTCTCAGTCTTCATCGCTGTCGGTGTATTATTCTCGAATTCGATTCGCTGGCTCTCACGACGTCAGCAGTGACCCAGATCGATGGACAGATCGTTGTCATGAGCGAGTGGACTGTGGACTGATTCCGGCAAACTGAAGGTAATCCAATTCGCGGAAGACTAAGCGAAGAACGAGAAGGACACGTTGGTACACTGCGCGCAGAAGAGACGCGGAAAATGGGAACAATCGTTGTAGTCGTTTGGTGAAATGGCACATCAGAGAAGAGTCTAGCACATACATCGCCTGTATGGCTGTATCCATATCGTCCCGGAGCGTGGGCACCTCTTTCTTCTTCAGCAGTCCAACTGTACGTAGCGATGCCATGAACACGCAGGCATCATGGATCTAATCACAGACGCACATATTTTTCCTTGAAAAAACAGTGCAGAACTGCATATGTATACAGATTCAGAAATTTTATCTTGCGGGGATGTAAATTAATAGTTGGCGATGCTGACACTGTGAAGCGCTGCACGTCCTGTGCTAAACTGTTTAGAGCATCTCCAGGCACCGTAAAATTTGGACCTGCAAACGCGAAATACAGGTCGGGTTTTTCGAGGTTTGCAGGTTGAAAAGGCACCGCGCAGAGCAGCAACCGGAAAATAAACTGTAAAAACGAATATTTCATTTGATGCCTTTTTATTTTTTTTCCAAGTCATCTTCCTCCCCAAATTTCCAACCGGCGTCGCCTGCCCAACTCCCCACAGCAGCGCGTCTCCACGCGGTTGCCGCCCCACCTCGTCGCCGGTGTCCGCCGCGAGAGCCTGGAGCGCGCCCCACCTCGTCGCCGGTGTCCGCCGCGATAGCCTGGAGCGCGCCCCACAGCAGCCCGTCTCCACGCGGCTGCCGCCCCACCTCGTCGTCGGCAGCAGTTCGTCGAGCCACCGGAGTTCGAGGAGATGGCGGCGCCAACGTCGGGATTGGACGGTGTGCTCGCTACGGCGCTCCACTTTCTTGGGAAGACGACGGCGAGGCGCTCGGACGGGATGCAGCAGTTCGCTTCCTGGAGCAACCGAGGCGCTCGGACGGAAGGCTCGCCGTGCCGGTGAGCTTCGTTTCGAGATGAGCACGGTGACTGGCTGCAAAGAAAGGGACCAAACCGTGGTGGCGGGGACTCACTGAGGTGGCCGGAATTTGGGAAATACGGCGGTGGCCGGGGCGAACTCCGGCGAGCAAGAGGAGCGGCCCGGCGGTACGATTCGAGAGGGAGAGAGAGGGGCGGCGGAATTCGAACCGGCGGCGGCGGATTCCGGCGTGCGGCGACCTTTTTTCGCGTGCGGCGACGACTTCCGACCAAATTCCGGCGAGTTCCGTGGCGGCGTATTTGCTCCGACGAGGTTTGACCAGTTTGCAGGTGGACTGCAAATCGCCTCCCAAACTGCAGAAATATGGGTCTCGCGCATATACGCTCAGGGCCCTGCAAAAATTTTAAGTGTCGAACGAAATTTGCAGGATCTGTTCCGCGACTTTTTTTACCGAAACTGTAAACGCCTCTCATTTTTACAGGTTTGACCGTTTTTACGGTGTCCGATAGAGATGCTCTTATGTCCGTCGGAAAGGTTTATCTACAAGAAAGTGAGCAAAGTTTGTTGCGTCAACAGTCCAAACGCGTAGCCTACGTTTAGAAGAAAGCGAGAATAATCAGTAGTTATAAAATGCAATAACGCTGCACTTATAAGATTGGAACTTTGCCTGTTTAGCAGTAGTTATAAAATGCAATAAGATGCAATTATACAGATTGGAACTTTGCCTGTATATCTTTCCCGACCAGCAGACTTGTATATGCAAAAAACGGTTGTTTAACGGAAAAATTGTTACCAAGACTTTATATGGAAGTTGTGCTTCAGGAGAGAACAGTAGACAATTGTGACTTTTGATATGGAGATGAAGTGACCCTAGGGGCCGGCATTCTTTACATCATTTTTGTTTCTGCAGTGATCAGACCACCAAAGTAGACAAAGTCCAAGTCAATATTTTGACTGAACCAGACACGCACCGTCAGCTCCCGCCCTATATATCCCTTACCACAGGCACGTAGCATAGCAAATCACATCTCCACACCGATAGCTAGCGTAGCGATCACAAAATGAAGCTTCATGTAGCCGCAATCGCCTCCCTCCTGGTGGCCCTGGCCGCGACGGCCGGAGCCGTGACGTTCGACGCGTCCAACACCGCGTCGGGCACCCCGGGCGGCCAGCGGTTCAACCAAGCCGTCGGCCTCGCGTACTCGAAGCAGGTCCTCTCCGACGCCTCCACCTTCATCTGGAACACCTTCAACCAGCGGGCCGTCTCCGACCGGAAGCCCGTGAACGCCGTGACCCTCGTCGTGGAGGACATCGGCGGGGTCGCCTTCACAAGCGCCAACGGCATCCACCTCAGCGCCCAGTACGTGGGCGGCTACTCCGGCGACGTCAAGACGGAGGTGACCGGGGTGCTGTACCACGAGGCGACGCACGTGTGGCAGTGGGACGGGCAGGGCAACGCCAACGGCGGGCTCATCGAGGGGATCGCCGACTACGTGCGGCTCAAGGCCGGGTTCGCGCCGGGGCACTGGGTGAAGCCCGGCCAGGGAGACCGGTGGGATCAGGGGTACGACGTCACGGCGAGGTTCCTGGACTACTGCGACTCACTCAAGCCCGGGTTCGTTGCGCAGCTCAATGCCAAGATGAAGGGCGGCTACTCCGACGATTTCTTCACGCAGATTCTGGGGAAGAACGTGCAGCAGTTGTGGCAGGATTATAAGGCAGAGTTCGGAGGCTGAATTGATGGGCTTTAGTCATTGCTCCTTCAGGTGTGATGGCATAACATAATAATGTATTGAAATGATCAATAAGCCATACGATGTACGTATTTGCAATCGAATAAGAAATATTAAAAGATAAATAAACGATTTTCTTCGATAAAAGGCTTTTATTACCAGACTTTAACTTAACAAAGCCCAAGGTTCAAACCGTTACATGTTGCGGCATACAGTTTCCCGAAATGAAACAAACAACACGTTATGACATACTCCCTCCGTTCTAAATTAGATGACTTACATTTGTATAAAAGTAGATGTATCTAGACATGTTACAAGTCTAGATACATCCACTTTTTGACAAATGGAAGTCATCTAATTTGGAACGGAGTGAGTACATCTTAGCCAAGATAAAGCCTAAAGGAAACGAAACTGAAACAACATCAGGATTGAGTATGTATCATCTTGAGTTTGGCAACAAACAACCAGCTGATACGTTTCAAACGTATCCATAATTTTTGTTGTTTCATGCTTATATTATACCAATTATCACATGTTTTATATACACTTTATATCATATTATGACACTTATTGGATTAACCTATTAACAAGATGTCACAATGCCAGTTTCTGTTTATTATGTCCGTGTATCGCAGAAAAGACCCGAAAATCAAAGTGCTCGGAATTGGACGAAATGAAAGCCAATCTTCCTATTTTCCCGACACGTACACGGAGTCAGAAGGGCAGACCTGGGGGGCCCACAGCTTCCACACCATGCGGCCGCGCGGCCGGGGGGGGGGGGGGGGGGGGGGGGGGGACACGACATGGTGTGGGCGACTCGTCCACCCCCTCGCGCCGCCCTTTCGCCTATATAATGCATCTACCCCGAAAATCCTAAATCAATCGTCGTTTTCCCGAGAAGAGTTCCGAACCTCCGCCGCCACCAAAAACCCTAATTCGGGGGACAGAAGTCTCTGTTTCGGCACCCTGCCGGGACGGGGAATCGCCCCCGGAGCCATCTCCATCGACTCCACCGCTGCCTTCATCGCTGCTGCTGACTCCCATGATGAGGAGGGAATAGTTCTCCCCCGAGCTGAGGGCTCTACCGGTAGCTATGTGGTTTATCTCTCTCTCCCATGGTGTGATCTTTATGTGATCATGAGCTTTCTAATCTAGTTGAATAAGTAGATGTTACTCTTTATCTATTATGCCACTCTAGAGGTTACTTTAATATGAACTCCGGAGTTACTCTCCACGGTGTGAAGTTGACAGTGTGCGCATCGTGTGTGACTCCTTTATGACGTTGTGGTGTTTGTTTACTCAGACTTTGAGGTGTGCTTTTATAGCCCTACGCAATGAATGGTGTTTGTTATCCAACAAGAGAGTGTTTGAGAGTAATATTTATTTATTCAATTATGAGGTCATTGTTGAGAGTGTCCACTAGTGAAAGTATGATCCCTAGGCCTTGTTTCTAAGCATTGAAACACCATTTACAACTAGTTCTGCTACATGTTTGCTTGCTGCCATTCTTATTTCAGATTGCAACTACCACTTATAATCATCCATATTATTTGTATTTCACTATCTTTTCGCCGAACTAGTGCACATATACGTCTGACAAGTGTATTGAGTGTGTTGGGGACACAAGAGACTTCTTGTATCTTAATTGCAGGGTTGCTTAAGAGGGATATCTTTGACCTCTACCTCGCTGAGTTCGATAAACCTTGGGTGATTCACTTAAGCGAAACTTGCTGCTGTTCTACAAACATCTGCTCTTGGAGGCCCAACACTGTGTACGAGAATAGAAGCGTCGTAGACATCACCAGCTGATACGTCTCAAACGTATCTATAATTTCTTATGTTCCATGCTTATATTATACAATTTGCCTACATGTTTTATACACATTTTATATTGTTTTATGCATTTTCTGGAACTAACCTATTAACAAGATGCCACAGTGCCAGTTCCATGTTTTCTGCTGTTTTTGGTTTCAGAAATCCACTTAAGGAAATATTCTCGGAATTGGACAATTTTTATACCGAAGATCTTAGAATTCCAGACACGTTCCAGAAGTCCGAGGGGGAAAAGGAGACGGGCACCGAGGCGCCCACCTCAAGGGGTGGCGCGGCAGCTTCCTTGGCCGCGCGGGCACCTGAGGTGGGGCCCTCGGGGCTCCACCGCCTTCGCCCCTTCGCCTATTTAATCCCCCCGAAAACCTAAGGCAAACAACCCGAACACTTTTCCACTTTTCCTCACGGAGCCGCCGCCGTCGTCAACCCTAGTTCAGGAGGGTTCAGAACCTGCTCCCGGCACCCTGCCGGAGAGGGGAATCATCACCGGAGGGCTCTACATCACCATGCCCGCCTCCGGACTGATGCGTGAGTAGTTCATCCTTGTACTACGGGTCCATAGCAGTAGCTAGATGGTTGTCTTCTCCTTTTGTGCCATCATGTTTAGATCTTGTGAGCTGACTATCATGATCAAGATCATCTTTATGTAATGCTACATGTTGTGTTTGCTGGGATCCGATGAATATTGAATACTTTGTCATTGCTTCATAATATATCATGTTGTGTGTTGTTTATGATCTTGCATGCTCTCCGTTACTAGTAGTTGCTCTGGCCAAGTAAATGCTTGTGACTCCAAGAGGGGGTATTTATGCTCGATAGTGGGTTCATGTCTCTATTTAATCTGGGGCAGTGACAGAAAGCTCTAAGATTGTAGATGTACTGTTGCTACTAGGGATAAAACAGTAGTACTTTATCTAAGGATGATGTTACTTACTTACTTTACACACTTTGCTTAATGCAATAATCTATTGCTTGCAACTTAATACTGAAAGGGGTGCGGACGCTAACCGGAAGGTGGATTATTAGTCATAGATGCGGTTGGAACGGTCTATGTATATTGTTGTAATGCCCAAATGAATCTCACACTAGACATCATGTCATTAGTATATGCATCATTATGCAGCTCTTTATTCTATCAATTGCCCAGCTGTAATTTGTTTACCCGCATGTATGCTATTATTATTATTATGGAGAGACACCACTAGTGAACTGTGGACCCCGGTCCTTTTTTTAAAACTGATAATATAACCAACTACAAACTGTTACTTTCATTCTCTACAAACAAACATCATTCTCCACACCATACGGTTAATCTCTTTGTTACAGCAAGCCGGTGAGATTGACAACCTCACTGTTGAGTTGGGGCAAAGTTTATTGATTGTGTTGTGCAGGTTTCACGTTTGTTGCTGACACCGGTGTGGCGTCGTGCCCAAGTCAGCCACCAACAACCTTCAGACGTGTTCTTCATCTCCTGCTGGATTGATAACCTTGGTTTCACAACTGAGAGAAATTTGCTGCTGCACTACTTCACACCTTCCTCTTGGGGTTTTCCAACTCATCACCACCGTGTGCATCAAGCAAAATTTCTGGCGCCGTTGCCGGGGAGATTGAAGCACATCTGCAAGGGGAGTCTCTCACTTCCCAATCTCTTTACTTTGTTTTTGTCTTGCATTTTATTTACTTTATTATTGTCTTGTTTGCTTAATATCAAAAATACAAAAAAATTAGTTACTTGCATTGTTATTTTTATTTCGGTTTGGTCTTTTATTATTTCGGTTTCTATATTTGTTTATTTCGGTTTGTCCCTTAAATTGCTAAGATGACTACTGCTGAGAATACTAAGTTGTGTGACTTTACTAGCACCAACAATAATGATTTTATATGCACACCTATTGCTCCACCTGCTTCCAAAGCAGAATTCTTTGAAATTAAACCTGCTTTGTTAAATCTTGTCATGGAAGATCAATTTTCCGGTGTTAGTTCTGATGATGCTGCTGCCCATCTAAATAATTTTGTTGAACTTTGTGAAATGCAAAAATATAAGGATATAGATGGTGACATTATAAAACTGAAATTATTTCCTTTCTCCTTGAGAGGAAGAGCTAAAGAATGGTTACTTTCATTGCCTAGGAATAGTATTGATTCTTGGATTAAATGCAAAGATGCTTTTATTGGAAAATACTATCCTCCTGCTAAGATTATTTCCCTAAGGAGTAGCATTATGAACTTTAAGCAATTTGATAATGAACATGTTGCTCAAGCTTGGGAAAGAATGAAATCTCTGGTTAAGAATTGCCCAACCCATGGACTGACTGCTTGGATGATCATCCAAACCTTATATGCAGGACTAAATTTTTCTTCAAGGAATTTATTGGATTCAGCTGCTGGAGGTACTTTTATGTCCATCACTTTGGGGGCTGCAACGAAACTCTTGGATAATATGATGGTTAATTATTCTGAGTGGCATACTGAAAGGACTCCTCAAGGTAAGCAGGTAAATTCTGTTGAAGAAACCTCCTCTTTGAGTGAAAAGATTGATATGATCATGTCTATGCTTGTGAATGGTAAATCTCATATGGATCCTAATAATGTTCCCTTAGCTTCTTTAGTTGCACAAGAAGAGCATGTTGATGTGAACTTCATTAAAAATAATAATTTCAACAACAATGCCTATAGGAACAATTATGGTAATAGTAACTACAAGCCTTATCCTTCTAATAATAGTGGTGGTTATGGTAATTCCTATGGTAATTCTTATAGCAATAATAGGAATACCTCCTCTGAACTTGAAACCATGCTTAAGGATTTTATCACTACACAAACTACCTTTAATAAAACTGTTGAGGAAAACCTTGGGAAAATTGATATTCTTGCCTCTAAAGTTGATAGTCTTGTTATTGATGTTGATCTTTTAAAATCAAAAGTCATGCCTAATGATACTAATGAGATTAAGACCTTTGCTAAAATAAATGCCATCCAAGTTCGAACTGATGAAAATGTTAGGATGATAGCTCAATTGCGTGCTAGATGGGAAAGAGAGGAAGAATTAGCTAATGTTGATGATATTGTTAGAGTTTGCACCATTACTACTACTGAAAATAATGTTATCCCACATGCTAGTAAACCTCCTACTATTAATGGTAACATAATTGGTGTTGGCAATGTTTCTTCCACTACTTTCAAAAAAGTTAAAATTGCCTAAAACTGCTGAAACTAGTCTTGATAAAAGTGCTGAAATTTTTAGAAACATGGGAGAAACTGGTTCGGTTTGCTTTGATGATAATAATAATTTTGATTTTGATAATTGTAATATCTCTGAAGTTATTAAGTTCTTGCAAAAGTTAGCCACAAGTCCTAATGCTAGCACTATAAATCTTGCTTTTACTACGCATATTACAAATGCTCTCATTAAAGTTAGGGAAGAGAAATTAAAACTTGAAACTTCTATCCCTAAGAAGTTAGAAGATGGTTGGGAGCCCATCATTAAAATAAAAGTGAATGAATTTGATTGCAATGCTTTGTGTGACCTTGGTGCAATTATTTCTGTTATGCCTAAGAAACTTTATGATATGTTTGACTTGCCACATTTGGAACATTGCTATTTGGATGTTTTTCTTGCTGATAATGCTTTGAAGAAACCTTTGGGGAGAGTTAATGATGTTCTTATTATGGTTAACAATAACCTGGTCCCCGTTGATTTTATTGTATTGGACATTGAGTGCAATCCCTCTTGTCCTATTGCTTTGGGAAGACCTTTCCTTCGCACGGTTGGTACTATTATTGATATGAAAGAAGGAAATATAAGGTACCAATTCCCACTTAAGAAAGGTATGGAACACATCCCTATGAAGAAAATGAAGTTAGCTTTTGATTATATTATTCGTACGAGCTATAATGTTGATGCTTATTCTCTTGGGAATACTTGAGTTTTGCTTTCTTAGCCTAGCTCAAAGGCGTTAAAGAAAAGCGCTTATGGGAGACAATCCAATTTTTATTCCTGTTATTTTATTTTATTGAGTCAAGGAACATGCCTACCTCTGTAGCAATTCCTTTGTATCTTTATTTTATTGCATTGTTATGCCAAGTTAAGCCTCTAGTAGAAAGTTGATGTTAGATTTGGATTCCTGCGCAGGAACAGTTTTCTGCTGTCCACCGTTAAATTCGTAAGAATTCACAGAAAAATAAAAATGACCTGGGATTTTTTGTGCGTGGTCCTCAGATATGTACGCAACTTTCATTAGTTTTGAGTTTTCTGATTTGATCAAGTTAAGTGCCTCAAAAAAATTCGTCTTTACGGACTGTTCTGTTTTTGACAGATTCTGCCATTTATTTTGCATTGGTTATTTTGCTGTATTTGGATGGATCTTTTTGTTACATAAAATTCCAGTAGCTGTAGCTAATGTCCAGTACCATGATAATGATTGTCTCCATGCAGAATATGAGAATTTTTGATTATGCACTAATCCTCTAATAAAGTCTACTTTGAGTTTGGTGTGAAGGAAGTTTTCAAGGATCAAGAGAGAGTATGATATGATGTGATCAAGAAGATGAAAGAGCCTAAGCATGGGGATGCCCCCGTGGGTCACCCAAGCATATTTCAAGAAGTCTCAAGCGTCAAAGCTTGGGGATGCCTTGGCATCCCCTTCTTCATCAACAACTTATCAGGTTATCTCTAGTGAAACTATAATTTAATTCGGCCACATCTTATGTGCTTTACTTGGAGCGTCTGTTTGTTTTTTGTTTTTGCTTTTGTTATTTTTGTTTTCTGAATAAAATGGATCCTAGCATTCTTGTGTGGGAGAGAGACACGCTCCGGTTTTTCATTTGAACACTCCTATTCTTCACTTATACTTGTTGAGTATTCTTCTATAGCTACTGCAATACTTTCAGCTCTTGTTTTTTCATGCATCTCTTGTTCAGAGCTGTTAGTTCTCATATGTTATACTCTCTTGCTTCATTGTTAAATACTTGGATAGTTTATGTTTAAATAAGTTGATTGGTGTTTGGTTAGAAACAGAAAATGTTAAATGTGGTAGATGGTATAACTAAATGATACATAATCTTGTAGATCATTAAATTATGTCACTTGAATCATTGATGTTGTTTTGATATATTAATATGCTTAATGGTAAACATGATGGTTTAGTAAGGTGGAATGATAAATGGTTGGTCTAGAAAACTTGAAGCTTTGCCACACTTAAATTTCCAGTTGATAGCATAATGAAATATGACTCCTAATGTTAAAAGCAACCGTAATGACTTTGTGTTATGCGCTACGGTCGGGGTCCCAACAGTGACTTGTTCATTTGCCACAGTCCCTCGTGGAGTGATTTTCATTATGCCTTGTAAGATCATATTTCTATTTGGAATCCTTTTACTTGTGAGTTCTAAAGCTGCGGTTTTCATGGCACTTCCACCTCCATATTTGCTAGCCTATTCGGTACTTTGCATTGCCATTTCTCACAATGAGAGTTGGTGCATACTTCGCGGGTACATCCAAAACTCGTGGGAGATCTTCATCATGTTCTCCTACACATAAGCCAAATATCTTCCTCAAAACATCCACCATACCCACCTACTACAGCATTTCCATAGCTGTTCCGAGATATATTGCCATGCAACTTTCATCTTACATTAGATGACTTGTTGTCATTTATCATATATATTGCTTTGCATGACTCTTTACAGCTGATGTGTGGTTTTACCCATGTTACGCTAGATCATTGCATATCCTGCTACACTGGCAGAGGCACCGTTTCATACATTATGTTTTATTCATCATGAGATATTTGTACCAAAAAGTGTGTTGTCATATTATCATATTAGGATGTTTGCCCCTTAAAGTGAAAAGAGCCACGGAGGCCATCGAAAAGAGAAACAGAAAAATACAAAAAAATAGAAAAAAAGAGAAAAAGAGAAAAAAAAAGAATAAAAAAAGGGGGCAACATTACTACTCTTTATCCACACTTGTGCTCATGTTATAGCACCCATATTATTCATACTCATCATTTGTGCTCATGTTTAGCACCTGTACTCCATATGAGAGAGTTTTCATGTTTTACTTGCATAACTATGTGGGGAACTTTACACTATATAACTTGGCTTGTATATTCCAATGATGAGCCTCCTCAAAAGTGCTCTATGTCTTCATGAGCAAGCAAGTTAGATGCACCCCCACTAGTTCCATTGGAGAGCTTTCATACACTTATAGCTCTATGTGCATCCGTTGTGTGGCAATCACTACTCCTTGCATAGCTTCGATTATAAGACTTCCTCTTGTTTAATGATCACTTTCAGCTTTGTGACACTTTCTTCCGTTGGCCTTCCAAACCCCCATTAACATTCTCTTAGCCACAACATCTTGGTGCCAGGAACCAACGCTGAACACTTGCTTGTTTTTGTGTGAACAAATAGAGAAATGATCTTCTATGTGCATATTGCTATTACTTGACTTGATCCTTTCACAAAGTTGTCATGATTGTTTGATTCATTAGATGATTATATTGTTGTGCTTGAAGCTTAAATCATCTTTAATATCTACTTTGCACGGTTGATTGTTCTCTATTACTGATTCATTGAAAGTTTTGCTTTGTTATGCCTACTTGTTTATTCATTACTCATTTGATATCAATATAAACTACAGCTTTTATTCATTTGATCTCAACTTACATGCATTACATTATTATTTGATCAAGATGTGAAAGCATGTCACTACAGAAATTATTTGTTATCGTTTTAACTACTCGAGGACGAGTAGAACTAAGCTTGGGGATGCTTGATACGTCTCAAACGTATCTATAATTTCTTATGTTCCTTGCTTATATTGTACCAATTGCCTACATGTTTTATACACATTTTATATTGTTTTATGCATTTTATGGAACTAACCTATTGACAAGATGCCACAGTGCCAGTTTCCTGTTTTCTGTTGTTTTTTGTTTCAGAAATCCACTTAAGAAAATATTCTTAGAATTGGACAACTTTTATACCGAAGATCTTAGAATTCCGGACACGTTCCAGAATTCCAGGGGGGGGGAAAGGAGACGGGCACCGAGGCGCCCACCTCAAGGGGTGGCGCGGCAGCTTCCTTGGCCGCGCGGGCACCTGAGGTGGGGCCCTCGGGGCTCCACCGCCTTCGCCCCTTCGCCTATTTAATCCCCCCGAAAACCTAAGGCAAACGACCCGAACACTTTTCCACTTTTCCTCACGGAGCCGCTGCCGTCGTCAACCCTAGTTCGGGAGGGTTCAGAACCTGCTCCCGGCACCCTGCCGGAGAGGGGAATCATCACCGGAGGGCTCTACATCACCATGCCCGCCTCCGGACTGATGCGTGAGTAGTTCATCCTTGGACTACGGGTTCATAGCAGTAGCTAGATGGTTGTCTTCTCCTTTTGTGCCATCATGTTTAGATCTTGTGAGCTGCCTATCATGATCAAGATCATCTTTATGTAAACCTACATGTTGTGTTTGCTGGGATCCGATGAATATTGAATACTTTGTCATTGCTTCATAATATATCATGTTGTGTGTTGTTTATGATCTTGCATGCTCTCCGTTGCTAGTAGTTGCTCTGGCCAAGTAAATGCTTGTGACTCCAAGAGGGGGTATTTATGCTCGATAGTGGGTTCATGTCTCTATTTAATCTGGGGCAGTGACAGAAAGCTCTAAGGTTGTAGATGTACTGTTGCTACTAGGGATAAAACAGTAGTACTTTATCAAAGGATGATGTTACTTATTTATTTTACACACTTTGCTTAATGCAATAATCTGTTGCTTGCAACTTAATACTGAAAGGGGTGCGGACGCTAACCGGAAGGTGGATTATTAGTCATAGATGCGGTTGAAACGGTCTATGTATATTGTTGTAATGCCCAAATGAATCTCACACTAGACATCATGTCATTAGTATATGCATCATTATGCAGCTCTTTATTCTATCCATTGCCCAGCTGTAATTTGTTTACCCGCATGTATGGTATTATTATTATTATGGAGAGACACCACTAGTGAACTGTGGACCCTGGTCCTTTTCTTTAAACTGATAATACAACCAACTACAAACTGTTACTTTCATTCTCTGCAAACAAACATCATTCGCCACACCATACGGTTAATCTCTTTGTTACAGCAAGCCGGTGAGATTGACAACCTCACTGTTGAGTTGGGGCAAAGTTTCTTGATTGTGATGTGCAGGTTCCACATTTGTTGCTGACACCGGTGTGGCGCCGTGCCCAAGTCAGCCACCAACAACCTTTAGACGTGTTCTTCATCTCCTACCGGATTGATATGCTTGGTTTCACAACTGAGTGAAATTTGCTGCTGCACTAATTCACACCTTCCTCTTGGGGTTTTCCAACTCATCACCACCGTGTGCATCACCAGCCGCCTCTTATTCTTCACTTCTTAACACGGGAGTCCAAGCCCCGGCCTTTCTTCTCCTCGGTGAGCTGGATCGCGCGGTCGAGGACCAGGCTGTCCGTGTGCCCCTCCCGCCGCACGCTCTTGCGCTATGTCGTGCCCGGCTAGACCGGCACGGCGGCACCTCCTTGCTCCTTGGTTCCCTCTTCACCACCGACGAGAGCTCAGGCACGACCCCTTTCCCCTGAAGGTGTGTGTCGGAGGTGGGGATCGACTGCTTGACCGATTCGTCGGAGAAGTCCAGTGAGCTGCTTCTGGGGAGTCAATCTGGCGAAGAGTGCTAATTCTATATCGACTCTACGCAAGAAGGCAAGAATGTAGAGAGTTTTCAACCAACAATTGTGTACTCCCTTCGTTTAATATAATATATTAGTGTAGACTATATATGGATTCCTGCTATGAGTGAATCTACATGCTGAAACACGTGTAGATATGTACATTTTAAAAAATAAACTAAAATATTGTATAGTTTGGAGAGGTAGTAAACGTAGAATGTCATATTCGAGGCGCATCGCCTATTATGGTAACGATGCACCTCTAGGTGAAACAAGCTTTTGGAGTCAATAAACCATCGACCTCTCTGTGGCATAGGCGATTATGGCATCCTTCGTTCAATATAGTTGAACCTATTCTTAGTCAAAATAAACTTCCTTCTTCCAAGAATGATTCTATGCATTATGTTTGTGATGCGTGTCAAAAGGGGAAGAGTCATCAACTCCCCTATCCGAAGTCAACTAGTACTTCTAGTGCTCCTTTAGAGCTCACTTTTCAGATGTTTGGGGGCCGACTTATGCCTCGGTTAGTAACAACAAATATTATATAAGCTTCGTTGATGACTATAGCAAGTTTACATGTATCTACCTTCTCAAAAATAAATCTGATGTTTTTGCACGCTTTCATGATTTCCAGCATCACGTTTAACGCTTTTTAGATCGAAAAATCCTTGCCCTCCAATCCGTTGAGGAGGTGAATACCAGAAACTCAACTCCTTTTTCTAACATGTAGGCATTGAGCATCACGTTTCCTGCCCTCATGCACATCAGCAAAATGGATCCGCTGAGAGAAAACATCGCCACATCGTAGAAGTAGGCTTGTCCCTTCTATCTCATGCGAATATGCCACCAAAAAAATTGGGATGAAGCATTTTTGACAGCCACTTTTCACACTAATTGTGTTCCTAGCAAAATAATCAACCTCACAACTCGATTAGAGCAATGCTGAGAGGAAACATCGCCACACCGTAGAAGTAGGCTTGTCCCTTCTAGCTCTTGCAAATATGCCACTAAAATTTTGGGATGAAGCGTTCTTGACAACCACTTTTCTCACTAATCATGTTCCTAGCAAAGTAATCAACCTCACAACTCCGTTAGAGCTAGCGTTTGTTCAAACGGAAACCAGAGTACTCTTTCCTATGTTTTTTTGGTGTGCATATTGGCCTAATTTGCGTCCCTACGATTCTCGAAAACTTGAGTTCGCTCTAAGCGATGTGCATTCCTTGGGTACAACAATTTTTAAAAAGGGTACAAGTGCCTTGATATTTCAAGTAGTCGACTTTATATTTCTCGCGATGTGATCTTCGACGACAATGTGTTTCCCTTTTCTGAACTACACTCCAATGCCGACGCTCGTCTCCGTGCTGAGAACATGCTCCGTCCTGACAATCTCCTTCCATCCACATGTTTTAATCAAGGGGGTGATTAAATAGATTATTATTTGACTGCATGTCCTGCTAATTCCGCTTCCAGACATTTTTCTGGTACGTGAATGGGGTGCAAGGAGCAGATACATCCAGCGTCGGATCCCATGCAGATTCTTCTGTTGGATCCCCTACACAATCCCCATCGGGGTCGAGTGCGGGATACTGATACGTCTCAAATGTATCTATAATTTCTTATGTTTCATGCTTATATTATACCAATTGCTACATGTTTTATATACACTTTATACCACTTTTATGCATTTTCTGGGACTAACTTATTAACAAGATGCCACCGTGCCAGTTCCCTGTTTTCTGCTGTTTTTGCTTTCAGAAAAACTGTTAAGGAAATATTCTCGGAATTGCACGAAAAAAAGCCAAAAACCCTATTTTCCGCGGAAGCATCCAGAACACCGAAGAGGAGCAAGAGGGGGGCCACAGGCCAGCCACACCTGGTGGCGACGCGGGTCCCCCCTCTACCGCGCCAAGGCATGGTGTGGGGCCCACGACCCTCCACCGACGTCGCCCTTTCGCCTATTTATACCCCCCGACAAATAAACCCTAGGCACCCGATCAAAAATCCACGAAACAAGCCGCCGCCGTCGTCAACCCTAGTTCGAGAGGGTTCTGCAGCTCTTCCCGGCACCCTGCCGGAGAGGTGAATCATCACCGGAGGGCTCTACATCACCATGCCCGCCTCCGGACTGATGCGTGAGTAGTTCATACTTGGACTATGGGTCCATAGCAGTAGCTAGATGGTTGTCTCCTCCACTTGTGCTATAATGTTTAGATCTTGTGAGCTACCTATCATGATCAAGATCATCTTATTGTAATACTACATGTTGTGTTTGCTGGGATCCGATGAATATTGAGTACTATGTCATTTGCTTCATAATATATTATGTGAGTGCGTTATTTATGATCTTGCATGATCTCCGTTGCTAATAGATGCTCTGGCCAAGTAGATGCTTGTGACTCCAAGAGTGGGTATTTATGCTCGATAATGGGTTCATGTGTTCATTTAATCTGGGGGAGTGACAGCAACCTCTAAGATTGTGAATGTATTGTTTCTACCAGTGATAAAACAGTAGTGATTTGTCTAAGGATAATTGTGCTACTTACATTACACACTTTGCCTAATGCAATAATCTGTTACTTGCAACTTAATACTGAAAGGGGTACGGACGTTAACCGGAAGGTGGATTATTAGTCATAGATGCGGTTGGAACGGTCTATGTATATTGTTGTAATGCCCAAATGAATCTCACACTAGACACCATGATATGTACATGCATCATTATGCAGTTCTTTATTTTGTCAATTGCCAGCTGTAATTTGTTTACCCTCATGTATGATATTATTTATTTATGGAGAGACACTACTAGTGAACTGTGGACACCGGTCCTTTCTTTTATATTGATAATACAACCTACTGCAAACACTGTTCTCTTTAATCCTCTGCAAACAAACATCATTTTCCACACTATACGTCTAATCCTTTGTTACAGCAAGCCAGTGAGATTGACAACCTCACTGTCCAGGTCTCTCGTCAGCTACTCGCCAAGCTCTTTTCTGGCGCCGTTGACACCTCCAGAAGCGTCTTCATCTCCTACTGGTTCGATAACCTTGGTTTCACAACTGAGTGAAATTTGCTGCTGCACTACTTCATACCTTCCTCTTGGGGTTTCCCAACAACACCGTCGTGTGCATCAGATACGCATCAGACGCGGCTTCTAGGCCACCCTCGCCATTGGTCCACGCCTACAAGACTACGGCGTCTGACAGCGACAGCGGCACGCTTGGCTCTACCACAAGCTCGCCTGGCGGATCTTCTGCGGTCATCTCCACAACCGCTTCCACGCCACACGGTTCGCATGTCCACATGGGATCGTCTGTGGGTCCCGTCTTCGAATCTGCCTCACCTCACCTGATGTGCACATGCAGATCCCGCCCATATCTTTTGCACCACATCGTGATGTGACTTGGTTGCAGAATAATATTCAGAAACCTATTAAGCTTTTTGAGGGTATTATTCGAGTATGCAAATCTGTTGCAGGTGAACCTGAAAATTCAGAGGAAGCATTTGCTGATCCAAAATGTAGGAATGCCATGGATGAGGAGTATGCAACCCTTATGAGGAACAAGATCTAGGATCTTGTACCAACACAACAAGGGTGAAATATCATCGATTGTAAATGGATGTATAAGGTCAAAAGAAAGGCTGATTGTGAGATTGATAGATACAAAGCCTGCTTAGTGGCAAAGGGTTTGAAGTAACGATATGGTATTGATTATGAGGACAGATTTAGTCATGTGGTTAAGATTGCTACAATCAAACTTGTCCTCTGATCCATAGCAGTCTTGTAGGGGTGGACACTTCGACAATGTGTTTTTGCATGGTGTTCTTGAAGAGGAGGTTTTTATGAGGTAACCACCTGGTTTTGAGAATGGACAAGGTTTGGTTTGTAAGCTTGATAAAGGTTTATATGGATTGAAATAGGCTCCACGTGCATGGTATGCTCAGTTAAGTGCGAAATTGCAACTTCTTGGTTTACACCTCCTTGTTTTTCTTTGCCAAGACCGAGGTCACCATGTTTGTTCTTGTCTATACTGGTGACATCATTGTAGCCGGCTCAAGTCCTTCAATCGTGACAAGTTTGCTTCAACAGCTTCGGGACGATTTTCCTTTTAAGGATTTAGGAGAGTTGCACTGTTTCTTGGGCATTGAGGTGAAGAAATCACATGATGGTCTCACTCTTTCCGTAAGGGAGGAATAATATGGATTTGCTCAAGAGAGTTGGTTTGAGCAATTGTAAAGCGGCTACCACACCCATGTCTTCATCGGAGAAGATTTCAGCTCATTAAGGAGTACCTTTGCTACCTGATGATGTGACAAGGTATCGGAGTGTCGTTGGAGCCCTGCAATATCTTACTATGACACAAAACGGATATTTCTTATTCGGTTAATAAGGTATGCCAGTTTTTACATGCACCGACGAGTGTGCATTGTGCGGAAGTAAAAAGGATTATCAGATACTTGCATAAGGGTTAATAAAAATGTATTCACAGCCCACTTTAAATCCACGTCAAATTAAGGTGTTTTTTTTTTTGCGCTGGGTCAAATTAAGGTGTTGACAAGTTCAAAAATAGAAAATGGCCAAGTTTTTCTTATCAACTTGAGCTTTTCGTTTGAATTGGTTGGAGTGGAGTACGCAACTCAACAGACTGACATTCTGAATGAGCTAGTCTCTGAACTTTGAACGGCGCGTTATTGAAGTAATCCTACGGTGGCAAGATCGATCACTTCCCAAACTTTGCAGGAAAAATGTTGTAAGTATAAAACTAGCTAGGAACTGCAGATGTTGTGAGAGCCCAAATGAACAAAACTACGATATATATCCTTTATATATCCAGTAAACGCGCGCGTCAGCCCTGCGCATACTTGGCCTTGTAGTCGTTCCACAGCTCGTCCACGCTCTTTCCCAGGATCTGCACGAAGTAGTCGTCGCTGTACCCGTTGTCCATCATGGCGTTGAGCTCCGCGACGAACCCGGGCTTGATGAGCGAGTCGCAGTAGTCGAGGAACCTCGCCGTCACGTCATACCCCTTGTCCCAGCTGGCCCCCTGCCCCGGCGCCACCCAGTGCGCCGGCCCGAGCCCGGCCTTGAGCCTGACGAAGTCGGCGACCCCCTCGAAGACCCACCAGTGCGCCGCGTAGTCCTGCAGCCCCCACTGCCACACGTGCGTCGCCTCGTGGTACAGCACGCCCGTCAACTCGGCCTCGAGGTTGCCGGTGTAGCCGCCGACGTAGCGCTGGCTCAGCTCGATGGCGCTGCCGCTGGTGGAGGCGATGCCTGTGTCGTCGACAACGGCGAGGGCGACGTCGTCGACGGGCCGGCGGTCGGCCTCCGTCTGGTTGAACACGTTCCAGATGAAGGAGGAGGCCTCCGAGAGGACCTGCGTCGCGTGTTCACGGCCGTACTCCCGGTCGAAGCGCTGGCCGCCGGCGGTCGTGGAAGCGTTGTTGGTCACCTCGAACGTGACGGCGCCGGCCGTGCTGACGACGAGGAAGGCTAGTAGTAGTAGAGGAGCAGCGACTGTTACCATGGAAAGCATCATTCTGCGCTGGCCGGCGCCCTGTTAGCCTGCTAGGCGCTGGCGATGTTACTTGTTTTGGCGGAGTAGTGGTCGCCGGCCGTGCGAAATTTATAGGCAGATCAATCGAACTTCTTCCATTTTTGTAAAGTCATTAAGGATTTGTCGTCGATGGCCTGCGTGCGGGCCATCAGGCCAAGATAGCCTAGCCGGCAGATTTTCAAATTGCAAATTTGCTACACACGGTTTGTTCACACAATTTCTCATCCGTTGCTATTGTCGTTAGCTTATTAATCTATTAAACTACCAGATCGATCGTCGTCGTCGTCATGCATGTGTAACTATGTGATGCATTTGCGTGTGTTACTCTTGCTAACAATCCAGTTATATGGACGGCCGGCCTGCAGCTGAAGCATGACGCGCGCGCATTGTCTGTCATGGAGCGGGTGGGTGTGAGCTTTTGCATTATCAACTCCTTTCCTTCTAGTCTGTTGTTGTTGTTGTTCTCCTTCATCTTGTCCCATTTCATCTGATTTTCTTTTGTGCAAGTTGTTATATTCTTAAAATGTATTCTTTTTTACTCCTCTTTGAAAAACAGTGTTACTGTCTTCTCTTATAAAATAAAATATGATCCAACGCAATGCTAACAAAGTCTAAATAATCTTGAAGAAATATTTTAGCCTTTACTTCCTTTTTTCCAAAAACATTTTCTACTGATTAGTAAGTCGATCGACGGGTGAAGACAATTATGCACTTAACTGATGGACGTTTGTGCAAAATATGTTTGTATGAGTAACGAATATGTACATGTTGTCCAAATGCAGATATCTCTACTATCTAAATGCAGAAAAGGTGGTGAGTCGTCCATCGCTTGCCCCTACGGCCATACCCATCGAGATCGCTTCCCTCCTCCCACGCTGGTGGTGTTCCGCACTGAAAAATCTTCCGCATCCACCCTCGAAATCAAAACTGACTTCCAAGCCCACTCTGCCCACCTCCCACGCACGCCCTTCCAATTGCAGAGCCGCCGGTAACCCACCTCCCAGATCGAACGGGGAAACCACCCCGCTCACGCCAGCCTCTCGAGTCTCGTCTCCTCCTCGGGCTGGCTGCCGCACCTCTGCTCCTCCGGCGAGTCTTCTTACGCAGCCACAACGGACGACGGCAACTCTACGATGACGCCATCGCCTACCCTGCTGGGCTACTGCCCTGCCCCCTGGTTACCGCGTCTTTTGCCTCGCAGCGCCGCTGACTCGACTTGGGAGGGCCGGAGGAGCTCCGGTCGTGGCCCCCCGCGCCGCTCAGCTGCTTCATAGCTCGGACCAAGATGGCCCGTAAGAAGAAGTCGTCACCGCCGGCCAAGAAGGGTGCTAGCGGCGGCTGCAACCCATCGCACTGCTTGCAGACTACCCATGTGGCTCTCCACGGCTCGAGCCAAGATGGTCGGGAAGTAGAAGCAAACGCCACACCATCAGGTAGACTGCCGCGCCTGCTCCCGCTGCTGCACAACGCCGCTCAGAACGACGGTGACCCTGCCTCCGAGCTCCCAGTCCGCGCCCTTAGAGCTCCTCGACCTCGTCCTCTTCTGGTGCCCTGGTGACCGACAAGTCTCAGTCTCTCAGAGCCCCTCCGCGGCCTCTCGGTGATCTCTCTGCTCTCGATCCTCTCGCTCCAATCCCTTTCTCCCACCCCATCTTCTTCTTTAGCTCTACTGATTTGGCTTGTTTTTTGCTGGTCAAACCGACGGCAAGGTGTCGAGCAGCACCGGCGTGGTCGCACGGATGCTCGACACTCGACATCATGTGGCTCTGAAGAAGTTTTCTACAGCCTACCCGCTGGAAGGGTTGCAGCCAACCAGACTTCTGCAGTTCTTAGCACATCACAGGAGGTAATCTCCCGTACGCTTTAGCTTGATTTGATATGTTTATACTCTTAAATTTACCGGCCTCTCTCACTTGTAATGATGAGTCCGATTCTCTGGTCTTCAATTTGACCCACGCTTTGCTATAATATGGAGGATCCTACTACGTATTTGCCTATATATCTGGCAGTATTTAATTAACCAAACTTATGTGCTGATTTTCAGATATTTCTGAAAGCCTTGAAAATGCATTGTACAGTGTACTTGTAATAACAGTTGTGCAATGAGTATCCAGAAATTTGGATATATAGATGAACGTTTCAGACTTTCAGTTTCAGCGTCTTTGTTCTTTTCAGGATTCTACTACGTTTTAAGTTTCAATATCAGAATTTTAGTACAAGACAAAGCTTACGTCTGTTTCACAGGAGCGTTGCCGCTAAACCATCGCAGTTTTGTTTTGTCCCTGAACTTTTCCACTTTCAGTCCAGTGTTCAACGGCTCATTGGAGGTTGGTTGCCTTCATCGACTTTTATTTTCACAGCGGTTGCTACAATTAGACTGTTGGTTTATGCTTTTTTTGTAATGTCCGGATGATCTACAAGACTACAATAGCTGTCAGATTATCCAAGTCTATGTCCAAGTTTAAGTACATGAATTAATTCATGGAGATGTTGCTAACAGATAAATTGTAATAATACTGCACTACAAACCATCCTTCCAGTGAGCATGCCAAGCTCTCTCGGCAATGCCACATGGACCCTCTCCAACTTCTGTCGCGGGAAAACCACATCCAAACTTTGAGCTGGTTTAATTCCGGGCTGCTGTCATATTGATTCAACTTGCTGTAAATATTGGATGGGGCTCTCATATTTGGTTAATCTCTTGTATTGGTTTCGCGCTAGCTTTTTACAATTTGCTTATCTGTGGTTGCAGAATATCGTGAGGGGTGGTCGGTACCTCTTCCGCTGATCCCGGAGGCGTTCAAGTGCTTCAAGCAGATCGGAGTCATCGAATGGGGCTCTCAGGTTTGGTGCCAGCCCTACTCCCCTCAGTGCCATTTGCTCTCCGAGTCCATAGTTTTTCCCTGTCGAGATTTAGCCTGTCCATGTACGTACACACTTGGCTTGAGCATCGCTTGCATGTCTGTATGCTAGCCATAATAGGATTCATGGTGCTTTTGCAAAAGCCGAGGGTTTCTTTGGCTGGAGCAATGGCTTGAAGCACCAAGTCTGATGTGGCTGGACTAATTTTGACATCTAGAATTCCATTGCTACTGACGTGATAACAATACAAGTTTATAGAGAACCTATACAAAAAAAATTTGTTCCGAACCCAGATGATCTCAATTCAAGTTAGTCGAGTTCATTAACATAATTTGTAACATGTAAATGGAATTGGTGTAAATACTGAAGTTATGTTGAATGTGTTTTATTATGACCACATAGTGTACTCGGAGGGAATAGCCAGGATCTTTTATGTACAAACTAGAGAGATTTGGATGCTTCATTCGTTAAAGTCTTGACCTGAACTAGGCTGGGTATCCTCCAATTCAGATATTCAATAAGACCTTATCTCATGCAAACAATTTAATGGTCTTGTTCTTGGAAATGCTGATGGAAAAAGAGTTAATGCACTACTAAGATTTTGTTCAAAGAAGCTTGTATGCTTCAAGTATTACGCTGTTCATTTGGTCTCCTCTTTGTCTCGTGCATATATACTATGCAAATCATTTGTTATCTTTTGTTGCAATCTTGTGTGATTGACCAATTGAAAATTTTCTTGTGTTCACACAACTGCATGATTACATGTGAGATTGTGAGTCAGATGTGCCACTCACACAATGGCACGGTGCTTGGATCAAGGAGGCGGACATACTTGTTAAAGGAAGAAGTAGAAGGGTGATTCTAAATATATATGTTTGACACGATTTGGTGTCAATTTGCTAGAAATAGAAATGTTGTTTCCAGTTGCATGAAGACAGAGGTTGTGCATCATTGTTTTCATTTCCGTTATTTGGGAATTTCAAGGATGACAATCTACAGAATTTTATCCATGGCTGAAAAACACATATCCATTATCACCACAGTAGTAGCAAATCAATGTATCTAAGGGTATGGTTCCTTTTATATTGTATGAACTTGGTGAAGCACTAAAATTATTTATTTGATTACTTTTGGCGACCCGCCAGACTAAAATATATTTAATACTCCCGTGTGCATTTTTCTTCCTTCCATATGTGTGACATAAATATTGAAATTTTGGTAGTTATTTAACATTCACACGACATCAAATTATATGTGATACCGAAATATGCTTCAAATGATCTGGAGTTTTCATATTTTTAGAATACCTTTTGACTATAATTCTTGCACGCCTGAATATTCACATATATTATATTCATTTACGAGGAAAAACCGTCGCCGTAGCAACTTTTTATTAAGGTTTTATTAGTTTATTACTCTAAACTAAATCAATGATTTGTAGGACCGTGGAAAAAATATATTGGATCCTCGATTGATCCCTTCTTTCTTGTTGCTTCACTCTTATGAAGCAATTTCATGGGCGAAGGGCGGGGACTATAAATCAAATCAACCGATGGATTGCTTCACTAACATCATTAACAAACATAAGAATAAATAGAGGGATTATGACCATAAGAGCAAAGGTTTTCTCTTTGTTATTTTTACAAATCGAAATAGGTAGCCAATTTCTAGGTTATGGAATAGATTAAAGTTGCGTTAAAAGAGTTAGAATTCCGCGGGTCCTTTCCGCTCTAATAAAGGGGGGTGAGGACCCGCTAAGCTCCTACTTTTTCATGTTTACAATCTGGTCCCTCCGATTACTATAGAGATGAACCCAATCCAGAATATGAACCGTAAAAGAAAACACCCATGAAACCAATAACTGGAATACCAGTTATAGGCACGGGCATTCAACTAGTAACACCAAATGTAGACGAGGATTTGAAGTTTGAATGACCGAGCAGTAGACTGTGTCGCCAGACAATGATGCATCCCTCGACTTAGTGGTGGAGCCAGGATCATAAATTTGTGATGTCATTTCAAATCTGCGATGCAAATACATGTGTTTGTCAAAAACCTGTGTCGTCAATTAACCACACTCCTCCCAACGTGGCTCCACCACTGACTGTTTTCAATTCAACCGTAGTGAAGTAAATAAACTAATCATAATTGGGCTTATTCCATTCATCCGTTGCTGAACATCCCCAATTTGGTATTTCGTCCATTGGTGATCTAAAAAAACATTGGTATGTCGTCCCGGATCAATAATATGGAAGTCTTGTATAAACATACTATGTGGTATTCTCACTGGTTTAGATATCTTTTTTAAAAAACTTTGATCAAGAGAAAGTTAACAACAAGTGACGTGGAAAAACCATACGGACTTCACCCTTACTCTTCCGACATTACCCTAGCACTCATGTGTGTTTGGCACCTCCCAAGCCCTAATCAGATTATTCAGTTTTGTATTCCGGGACAACGAGGAATGAATATTCTAGATAAAAATGGCATTAATCAGAATTGGTAATTGTTGGTTATATGGACCTGAGAAATTAATATTCTAGATCAACCAAGTTACACAACATTTCAACTGAAAAAATGCACATCGTCTACACTAATCTCCAATCTATACCTCATAAGGTAAAACCGCACTAAAATGTATTAATTATTTTCTATCTCAACATGCACCACATCACCCATTCTCTTAGCCAACCAAATGTCCATGTCATCCCACTAATATTCATTAAATCTATTTTTTTTTGCATGAAACATATCCATGTCATCTATTTTTCATCATCCAGCTGTCCATGTCATCAATTTTTATCATCAAATACAAAACAAAAATCACGTCAACTAATTTTACCTTTCGACATTTGTGATATATTGTATATTTCTTTAAGAAAATTTATATCCATGGGTCTTATATCTCTTTATTTGCATAGTAAACAGAGTAAAAAAAATCCTGCCGTAACACGCGGGGGTATATTTCTAGTAGTACAATAAGACTGAGCGAGCGGGTGATCCGGTTACCTACATCTTCACAGTTGTCTCGGAGTACTCATTGCCGTTAATCAACTTGATTTAACCACCATCATTAGCAGCTAATGTGACCTAATTTCCCACGCTTGCAGGCGATCAATTTCATGCTAATACCTATGAGTAAAGCCATTAGAAATTGGTACAGATATTTGGAACTGAACGTGATGCAAACTTGACCATCCCATGACCTGCCAAGTTACCATTCCTCGTTTTTGCGAAACACAAAAAACATTGCGTTTCATTGCATTGATATAAAGAGAGTTAATTACAAACCTATAAGGAGGCCACCCTACACCAAATAACTCAACCCAAGAAACTAGGGAAGAACGAGTGTGAGGCCCCGAGCCACGCGCTCATCCAAAAATGAGGCTTCGTCTCAACGGTTTCCACCAAGGCGCCAACAGAGGGTCTTGTGTTGTCGAAAACGATCGCGTTCCGTTATTTCCAGATCCACCAAGCTGTGAGCATAATCACCGAAGAGGTGTCCTTATGCAACACACGAGGGGTGGAGTTGAGAACCAACGCCCACCAAGTCATGAAATCTTCCTCAACAACCGACGGTCTTGAGGTTGAACGAACCCCGCGGATCACCTCGTGCTAGATTGTGCGCGAAAAGGAGCATCCTGTGAGGATGTGTCATATTGATTCCGCCGCCTGATCGCACATTGGACATGAAGCTTGATGCGGCAGTCCACATCGCGCCAACCTCTCCCCCGTCTAGCAGCGGTCCATGCAGGCCAACCAGACGAATAATTTCAACCTGAGGGGAGTCCATATTTTTCAGTTCATCTTCCGGGATCTTGATTTGATCACGCCGCAAAACAAGGCGTCATAGCAAGATTTGGAAGAGTATTGTCCATCCGATGTCCAGCGCGATTGTCCGGCTGCTCAGCAAGGTGCCTCGCAACGCATTCCAGATCTGGATATATTGGAAAAGTGCAAGCGGACTTAGCGCCCCTGAAATGTCTGAAAGCCAACGGCGCTCCAACAGCGCCTCTCTCACAGTCCTTTTATTCCTCCAACAGTTACCATTCCTCTAAGCTCTTGGATTTGAGCAAGAATTGGCATGATACTTGCTCGATCACTCCCTCTAGACTTCCAGTCTTCCACTAAATAAATTAACAGCCTCTTGACAATCTGTCTCCACTATCATATTCAGCAGATTCAGGTTATGTTCAGAATTCAGATTGTGCATAGGCTTCAGCAGTTCCAACGAGCCATACCAGAAACATCTAGCTGCCATGAAGTTGCCAATTTCTCGCCTCTATTAACGACTCCTGTAGATTAAAGCATCTGTCCTCAGCAAGTTAGTTCAGTACATACATATTGTACATATGTCCTCGCATAATTGTTATTTCTGCATCTTGTATCTCCAACCTCCAACAGGTCCTCCAAGACTTGGTAATGATGACGCTACGGTTGACCACTTATTAATGTGCAGTGGAGTTGAGAATATCAACTCTACACAACCTCTGGGTGGAGTATAGCATATGAGAGCAACAACCTCTATGCATACTTAAATTCAACACCTTCGGTCTTACACCATGACATTAAGACTTTCCTCCCATATTCATGTTTTCAAGCACTGACAATTGCAGACAGCAATATAGCATCAATATTTTAAGTTAGTACCAAGTGTACCAACACACTCCAATAAAGTGAAGTAGAATTCACTGTTAGAATTACCTGAATGAACTGATAAATTTGTAGAGACCATAGACCCAAAGTAGTCAGATTCTTCCCCGTACCCTGCGCAAGCGGGAGCTACTGCACCGGGTTGCCCTTTATATTATAGTCTAATTATCTTTAAAATGGAAAAAGAATGGCATATTTGATAAGTTGTTGTACTGGCGTCCAGGAGACCATGTTTCTACAAATTACGAATCACCACAATGAACTAAATTGTTGTTGTTCCCTAAAAAAATTAAATTGTTGCAGACTGTATGTAATGGTAATGATAACTTTGTATGTACTATCATTTTCTGACAACTGCCTTTAATTGTCATGTTTGTTTACTTCGTTCAGAAATCGGTCTATGGTATTTATGGAGAATGAACAGGGTACATCTTCTTCGCGACCTGGTGAGCATGCCCCATTTACGGACCTAACAAACAATTCTCCTCGTTGATCTTCGAAGCAAAACAAAAAATAGCCCGACT
This sequence comes from Poa annua, assembly GCA_026929855.1. Lineage (NCBI taxonomy): Eukaryota > Viridiplantae > Streptophyta > Magnoliopsida > Poales > Poaceae > Poa > Poa annua. The sequence continues at coordinate 38,350,401 of CM049438.1, forward strand.
CCCGCGTCGCCCTCCCCAGGCGGCCGGGGGAAAACCTAGATCGCCGCCGCCGGCACACCCCCGCACTCGACCTCCCCGCCCACGGGAAACCGCCGGGCGAAGTGCTCGTGCGGTGGACGGCAGCGGCGGGGCCTCCCCGCGCGCGGAGCTCGGTTCGCGTAGGATCCAGGTGGGGTGGGCTCGGCCCTGTTGTTGACGGCATCGCCCTCGTCGGCCTTTCTTCCTCGTCGGCGTCCTCCTCCAGCAGCGTCCTCTCCCGGCGACTCTGCTCGTCTGGCGCGGCGGCATCGACGGGATCTCTCCCGCTCGGCGTGACGGGGCGGGGTGGCGGCCCCCCCTCCTGCTCGATGGAGGCTCGGCCGTCGGTGGAGTTCGGCCATGGCTCTGCGGCATCTGCTCTCGGGGCGCCACTTCCGAGCCTGGCCTGAGCTGGCTCGTCAACCCTGTTGACGGCGAGGTTGGTGGCTTCTCTGCGGCGGTTGCGCCGCCGTCACACAGGAGGTGTTTGTCCAGTGGGTGTGCAGGTCGGCGGCGCTGCGGGTCTCCCCGCCTTGATCCGGCTGCGTGGGGTGAGGAGTCCCGAGCGCTCCGGGCGAAAGCCGACGACGCGACGTCTGTGGACGCCGTTCTCCCTCTTGAGGGGTCGTCGTGGAGTTCCTCGTTTCTCCTTTGCCTCGGATCTCCTCTTCAGGTGAAGACCATGATCCTGTGTTCGCAGGGTCGGACGATGGCGTCGATTTGCGTCGCGTCCCCTATTGAGGGCATCGTTTTGAAGATGGAGTTCCATGTGTGCTATCCCGTGGGCTGGACTCTCACGATATCGTGGTTGGCGGCGGCCAACTGTCTATGTGGAGCGTCCGTGTGGAGTCAGTTTGGCAACGACAATGATGTTGAGCAATGGTGTGGTCGCGGCATGTTCCTGTTAGTGCTCCGGCGTGTTCAAGTGGCTTCGTGCTGTTTTTCCACAGGCTGTGAAGTCAGAGCCGCTATGTCCCTCAAGCCTCTTCTACTGAGCAGCGTTACGATGACCTGCATAGGGTGCTCCAGTGGCAAATTTCTTTCTCGGCGCAGGTCCTGCCCATCTCCTCTCCGGAGCTCTTCATCAAAATCGGAGATGTCTGCCTCTACGCGAAGAGCCATCTGTTTGGCATAGACCGGCGTGAGTTTCTCGGTGCCGCTTCGGCAATGGTATTCTTGGTGGTCTTCTTGTGAAGTCGGAGTCGCTGCAGGTGCAGCTTGATGACGATGACACGGGGAACATCGACGACGTCTCTCGCTTCGGTGGCGTGTGTAGCTTGTGTGGGTAGCCAGGGTGGCTGAGTTGCCCTCGCGATGGTCGTGTTCCATGACGGTTGTCGAGGGTATTGTTTAGGTTTTAGGCCGGTTTTCCGTTAATTAACCGGTCAATTCCCACTTCTTCTTAATTAATGAAAATGGCAAATCTTTTGGCTCGTTTCCAAAAAAATCTGCTCGTCAGAATTGTAGAGGTCAAAAACAAAATAGTGGACAAGGGTGAATTGTCTGATGAAAAAAGTGGAATATTTAGGCACCGCATAGCTCGCTAGCAAAAGAAGGATGCAAACTGGAGTGGTGTTCATATTATTGGCGTGTTGGTGTCAGTCAAATTGGTTCTGCACATTCAGGCATGACTACGGATCTTCACACGCCATTAATCCAGAAACTGTACGTATTCGAGATATGAGATTCATCGAAAAATTGCAAAACGTATCCAGTTCTGCAGGGTTGCATGGGCATGGCAGCTGTCTAGCAAAAAGTGCAAATTCCAGGAAGAAACGAAATTGTGATTCTCTTAAAAAAAGAGTCAAATACGTTTTTAGTCCCACAACTTGCACGGTTTCGACGTTTTAGTCCCATAACTTGTAAATTGGACTAATTAATCACATAACTTGCACCAGATGAACTCTTTTGGTCCAAATTGCCACGTCGACGCCACGGTGGATTTTCGTGTGCACAGAAGTTTTACAATTTGGTCCTTCTATTTTTTATTACTTTACAATTAAGTCCTTCTGCAATTTCCTTTAGGTTTTCCAGGAAAATAGCTATTTCCTTTCCTGTCATTACCTTCTCGTGACGCACTGTTGCGGCGAGGCAGAGCTCACCCCGACCGATACGACGTGGCGGCGAGCTGGTTCGCCGCGGCGATTCCGCTCAGAAACCGCCGACGATGCGTTACCGCGAGTACAGCAAGGATCCGCCGGAGTCACCCGCGCCCAGCCGTCTCCTTCCGCCTCGCTGCCACCCGCCTGATCCGATTTGGCCCGCCCCGCGCTTCCTAACGTACCCATCCGCGACGCTGCGACGCTCAACTCCCTACCACACGCACTCCGACGAACAGCTCAACGACGGAAGAGCTCAACGCCGGCCGCTCGCCACCACTGTCGCCGCGCTTAGGGTTCCTCTCGAATTGGGGATTTGGCTTGCTGACGAAAAGGACCTATCTGTGCTACATTAAAACTTGTCGAGGGGTTTCCGTAAATGTACCACGCAACGGCGTGTGCCACTGGCCACGTTGGCAAGACACGTGTCATCACCCAATTGGCTGGGACCAAAAGAGTTCATCTGTTGCAAGTTGTGGGACTAATTAGTCCAATTTGCAAGTTGTGGGACTAAAACATCCAAACCATGCAAGTTGTGGGACTAAAAATGTATTTAGCTTAAAAAATGACAATGTGATACAAACAATACTCATTAATGACATACGAAGAGAGGGCTGCATGTTTGCAAAAGAACCGTGAGTACGTATAAGAAATGCATTCAGGAAACCAGGACATCATCTGACCATAGTGATATTGTAGTTGCGGCAGCTGGCTAAACAATTGACGAAACAGGTTTATCAATTTTCTTACTCACGGTTCTCGCCATGTTAATTTTCTACAACCGCCTTCTGGTATTCACGAATTTATTATGCAATTCGTTCTGAATTTTATGAATCTTGCAGGTGCAAAAAAACAGTGATGAAGACTGCGATCCCACATACTTTTTCGATCCAATTGAACAATATATTGTATTGGAAGGTAAAATGGAACAATTTCTCATACCACATTTTATATGAAGCCTTCATTTATCATAATGCTAGCAGTATGCAATAAGTCGGCATAATGATCATACATCTAAGTCGATTAAGAAAAGTGTAACTTTGGTTTCATGAATGATGAAAATGTAAACTGATGTTGCACTTAGAATATGAAACTCCCACTCGACTTAGAATTAGCAAAACTAATATATATTTTCTGAACCGAACACGATCAAACCGGAATTTTTCAGGTCATGTTGTCATAGAGGCTTCTTTTGAACCACTTTGATAACATAATGGAAACTAAATAAATATACAATATATTGAAGGCTACATTATATTACGTAATACTGGTGCTATCTTTTCTAGCTTGGAATCGGTCAATTCCATCGAAATTAATAAGAAAACCTAAAAACAGAGAAAACCTGTTCAACACAAGGCCAGGCAGTGAAGCTATTTTGAACAGTCAAGCACGGCACAAAGACTTCCACAATTGAAACAAATTACGGTGCAGGGGAGCACTTGTGAAGCCACAAAACTGAAAGCAGAACTTGGGAAGCTTACTAGAGAAGAGGATTAAGACACCAAATTAAGGAACTTCCTCGCAGTTTCATTGATTCATCCACAACCATACATGAATAGGCACAGTCTAAAGACTACAAGTCTACAAGTCAGAGTAAGTTAGGCCCTGCCTGTCGGAAAGAACACGTCAAGTACTGATCGAATCACTGATACCAAACACGTACTGTACTAACGAACATGCCAGCCTATAAATTTGGCTCTTCACTGCCACTCATCGAAGCACGAAGCGATCGGTAGCTAGCTAGCTATATCCGCACAAGATGAAGATGGCAATTGCAGCAGCCGCTCCGGTCCTCCTCCTGGCCCTGGCCGCCATGGCCGGCGCCGTGACGTTCGAGGCGACGAACACGGTTCCGGACTCCGCCGGCGGGCAGAAGTTCGACCAGGACTTCGGCGGCGTGGAGTACGCCAAGCAGGTGCTCTCGGAGGCCTCCTCCTTCATCTGGACCATCTTCAACGAGCCCAACCCGGAGGACCGCGTGAACTACGACTCCGTTACTGTGAGCACTACTCGAATTGAGATGTATTGCTATGGATCATAGTACTGGACATATGATTCGAGTTACAAGAATGAGCCAGATCTGGCAATTCAACTACTCCTCCCGTCTCTCTCCTAACTCTCAGGCCGAAGCCAATTCCTCCGAAGCCCCCTTCCTTCTTCTCCCTTCTTTCCTTAAGTACTGGCATGCACCTCAACGGGTCCACTCTCCACCAGCTAGCCGGGCTGGTACACGCCTTGTTCGCTTGGGCCGAAGTCCTGGGCCGTCGTCGGTCTCTCGGTGCGTAGTGTTGCTGACAATCCCCCCATCTTCAGATACGGCTTGCCCCCAAGCCGGTGCCCTTGGGAAATTTTGCTGAATCACATCAGTATCCTCCCAGGTAGCCAGGTCCTCGCTAAGACCACTCCACTGCACCAAAACTTGAGGCACAGTGCGGTTGTTGCGTTCGACAAGTCGTCGCTGCAAGAAACACACAGGAATTTGTATACGAGCCAGGGGGGACGGTAACTGGGACTGCACCTGTACATCCTGTTTAAGACGCTGCTTGAGCAAGGACACATGGAACACTGGATGAACTCGACAGCCTTCAGGCAAGGCTAACTTGTACGCCACTGCACCAACTCGAGCCACGATGTCAAATGGCCCAAAATATTTGAAGGCTAGCTTGTGATTGGCACGAGGAGCAATAGAAGCTTGGATATAGGGTTGCATTTTGAGGAATACCTTATCACCGACATCAAACTGTCGCTCTGTACGGTGCTTGTCGGCCTGAACTTTCATACGCTGCTGGGCACGCAAAGAATGCTGACGGACTGAATCCAGAATCAGTTGTCGTTCTTCCATCCACTGACAAAGATCAGCATTAACAATTGTATCGATTGGAGCGATGCCAAAGTATCGAGGGCTATGACCATACACCAGCTCAAATGGTGACTTGCCCAACGTAGAGTGCCAATTTGAATTATACCACAGCTCACACAAGGCCAGCCACTGCGACCATCTGTTTGGGTGTGCACTCACAAAACAGCGAAGATAACACTCAACTTGCTGGTTGACTCGCTCAGTCTGACCGTCTGTTTGCGGGTGTTGACCTGAACTCATACATAACTTGATGTCAGTCAGCCTTGCCAATTCCTGCCAGAATTTACTCGTAAAAATGGGGTCACGATCAGATACCAAGGACTGGGGAAATCCATGCAAGCGATACACTCTGTCAACAAAAGCATCAGCCACACTGCGAGCTGAAAATGGGTGTTTGAGGGGTATGAAATGCCCATACTTAGTCAACTTGTCAATGACGACCAGAATGCAATTGAAGTGACCAGAAGTCGGCAAGCCCTCGATGAAATCCATCGTCATCATCTCCCAAGGTAATGATGGTACTGGCAGTGGTTGTAAAAGTCCCGGGTAAGGCACTCGCTCAGGTTTAGCTAACTGACAAGTGTCACACTGACTCAACAGGGTCTTAGTCATTGTTTTCATCCCTTTCCAGCGAAAAACCTGCTTCAAACGACGATAAGTGACAGGGAACCCTGAATGGCCTCCGGCAGAACTAGCATGGAAAGCGAGAATCAATTTAGTCTGCAATGGCTGATCATTTCCCACCCAAATGCAGCCTTGCTTGCGAAGAATACCATTGTTCAGGGTGAAATTACTGTCAGCCGTAGGGTCAATGGATAACTTCTGAATTAATTCGACAGCCACCGAGTCCCCCACATAACTGTCCATAATTTCCCTCGCCCATGTTGGTTGAGCTGTGGATAACACCAGTAAGTCAGAAGAATCATGTGGCCGCCGAGACAAAGCATCAGCTGCCCTATTATCCACCCCTTTTTTGTACACAATGCGGTACTCCAAACCCATCATTTTTGTTAGCGCTTTTTGCTGCCAATCAGTATGCAAACGCTGTTCCATTAAATTGGACAAGGCACGCTGATCAGTGTATATCACAAATTGTTGCAACTTCAAGTATGATCTCCATTGTTCCACAGCCAGGAGAATAGCTAAGAACTCCTTCTCATAAACTGACAGAGTGCGGTTCCTAGGGCCCAAGGCACGGCTGACAAAAGCTAGTGGGTGTCCATCTTGCATGAGGACAGCGCCAACTCCAATGTCACAAGCGTCTGTCTCCAAAACGAAAGGCTTCTGGAAGTTGGGTAAGGCCAGAACTGGGGCAGAACACAATGCTGTCTTCAGAGTTTGGAATGCCTGTTCTTCATTAACTGTCCACACAAATAGAGTCCCCTTGCGTAACAGATTAGTCAGTGGCTTGCAAATCATCGCATAATGACGAATAAACTTTCGATAATATCCAGCTAAACCCAATATACTGCGCAGTTCCTTGACATTGGCAGGAGAAGGCCAGGACCTGATCGTATCAATCTTGGAACTGTCTGTCGCCACACCTTCGCTGCTAATTATATGACCCAAGTAACTGAGCTTTTGTTGAGCAAATTCACATTTCGACTTCTTCACAAACCATTTATGTTGCTGAAGAACTGCGAGCACCTGTTGCAGATGCTGGAGATGGAGCTCAAATGTCTGGCTGTATATAAGGATGTCGTCAAAGAACACCAGTACAAACTTACGCAAGAATGGTGCTAATGTGCTATTCATAGCCTTCTGAAACGTGGCCGGAGCACCCGTCAGTCCAAACGCCATAACCTTGAATTCAAAGTGGCCATTATGAGTTTGAAAAGCTGTTTTAAACTCTTCTCCTGGGGCTAATCTAATTTGGTGATAACCAGCCCGAAGATCCAACTTAGAAAACCACTTGGCACCGCCCAATTCGTCAAGGAGCTCGTCAATAACTGGTAGTGGATACTTTCCCTTAAGTGTCAGAGCATTTAAATGTCTGTAATCAATCACAAGCCTCCAAGTTTTATCACTTTTACGCACCAACAACACTGGTGAACTGAATGGGCTATTACTGTGCTGAATCACCCCATTGTCGAGCATTTCTTGCACTTGTTGTTCGATCTCAGATTTCAACTCAGGAGCAAAGCGATATGGTCGCATAGAGAATGGCTGGGCTCCTTGCACAAGGGGAATAGAATGATCATACTGCCTAGTTGGCGGCATACCTTGAGGAGTATGAAACACAGGGGCAAATTTATCCAATAAAATTGCAATTTCTGGTTCTGCACCTTCAGCCACAGTTCCTTCGTCAGTCAGTGCACTGATCTCAACCACTGTATAAGAGAATTCAGAAGGTGCCGAGCCTTGCAAACAGACCAAGTCGCCCCCATACTGAAATGAAATCCATTGTTGCTTCCAATCGACTTGCATTGGGCTGTGCTGGGACAGCCAATCGAGACCAATAATTCCATCATAGCATCCTAATTCCAGAATGCGAAAACGTGATTGAAACTCATGTCCTGCCACTGACCATTTACAGTCAGGTAAATGAGAATTACTGACCAATGTAGCACCATCTGCTATTTTCACCCTTACGCTAGGCATATCAACAATACCCTGCAACTGCGGCACCAAACGAGCATCCAGGAAAGAATGTGTACTGCCCGAGTCAATTAGAAATTGCAACTGCAGCCCTTGTAATGAAACTGACAACTGGAAGGATTTCGTTGCTTTCTTCTTGCCCAAAGCTTCATCAGACAGCGACAATAACTGATTCACAACAGCTTCTGGCTCACTGCCATTGTCAAGCTCAATCTCCAACTGGAAGAAGTCCACCATTTCCTGCACCACATGCAGAGGCACTGCTTGCTTACAGACATGGTCTCGACCCCATCGATCTCCACAAGTAAAACACAAGCCCTTGGCACGACGATATGCACGCAAGGCTGACCACTTATCTTCCATTGATTGTGAATTAGAACGTGGTACTTCTGGAATACGACGATCCTCGGTCGCCTTTAACACAGGAGGTCTTGGAGCCTGGTTTGGTGGTGGTGGCAAAGGGTAAGCCGGCCGGCGCTGAACCTGTTGCTGCGCCTGAGGTACACTGTCCATCACAGCTTCATGAATTAGTGCTAAATCATAAGCTGCATCGAGATCCATAGGTTGCTGCAACGCCACATGAACACGTACGGCTGGCTTGAGCCCATCGACAAATCGAGTCACATAATGCACTGGATCAGGCATAACCTCATATGCAGACAACTGATCGTACAACGATGCAAACTGCTCTACATACTCTGCCACCGAACCTTGCTGAGAAATCTGAAACATACGTCGTACCAGGAGTTGATGTTGATTGCGACCAAACCTTCCCTGCAGCAATTGACAGAAATTTTCCCAACTGGCATCAGGAACCTTGCGCTGAACTGCTTCAAGCCAACGGGCTGCTGCTCCATCAAACAGCGCCGATGCGTAAGGAATCCACCGCGGACGAGGAGTGCCCCATAACTTGAAATAATTCTCGCATCTGGTCTGCCATAAACGGGGGTTGGTTCCATCAAATCGAGGGAGCTCGATATGTGGGCCAGCACCAGGGGAGTCAGCAGTATCATGAACGAAATTATCAGCGGAACGCAAGGATTGGATGAGGGTTTGCTCGGATCGTGTACCTCTCGCCGGAGGGGGAACATATAGAGGATGTTCCCGCCCCCGGGTATCATGTGAACAGTGGTGCCCTTCGGGGCCGAACAAGCCACTGGCCGGAGTCGAGGAAGACGGATCCACGACCGGCTGCTTGTCCTTGGGGTCCAAGGTCGCGGTACGCTCCAGAGAAGAACGAATCTCCTCCAGATCGACACCAATTGTCGTCTGGACCTCCTGGAGCCGTCCGGTGATGTCGCTGAGGATGGTGCGGGTTGTCTTCTCGATGGCGACGTCCTGGTCCTTGAAGCGCTTGTCGAGGCTCTCCGCGAGATCGGCCTTGAGGAACTCGTACAAGGTCCGCGTCTCGGGCGCCATGGCCTCCATGATTCGCTTCCGACGGAGCTCCGCTAATCTCGTGTTGTGGTGGTGGATGGGAAAAACGCGATCCAGGATCGTGGGCTCTGATACCAGATTGTGAGCACTACTCGAATTGAGATGTATTGCTATGGATCATAGTACTGGACATATGATTCGAGTTACAAGAATGAGCCAGATCTGGCAATTCAACTACTCCTCCCGTCTCTCTCCTAACTCTCAGGCCGAAGCCAATTCCTCCGAAGCCCCCTTCCTTCTTCTCCCTTCTTTCCTTAAGTACTGGCATGCACCTCAACGGGTCCACTCTCCACCAGCTAGCCGGGCTGGTACACGCCTTGTTCGCTTGGGCCGAAGTCCTGGGCCGTCGTCGGTCTCTCGGTGCGTAGTGTTGCTGACAGTTACCCTCGCCGTGGTTGACAACCTCGATCCTGCATACGTCGCCCTGACCATCGGGAACGCCATCCAGCTCCGAGCCCAGTCTATCAACGGTGACGACGCGGACGCCGTGAAGGAGGGGGTAAATTCATAATCCTTGCGCCACCACTTCACTGCACGCCTCGTCCATGTCTCCATGAACCATGATGCATCCGCGTGCTTGCAGGTGAAAGGCGTGCTGTACCACGAGACGACGCACGTGTGGCAGTGGATAGAGCACTACAGCCAGAAAACCGGGCTCTTCGAGGGGATCGCCGACTACGTGCGGCTCAAGGCCGGGCTACCGGCGGGGAACTGGGGACCGCCGGGGGAGGGCAAGCAGTGGGATGAGGGGTACGCCGTCACGGCGTATTTTCTGGATTACTGCGACTCGCTCAAGCCCGGGTTCGTGGCGGAGATGAACGGCAAGCTCAAGGACGGCTACAGCGACGACTACTTCGTGCAGATCCTGGGGAAGAGCGTGGACCAGCTGTGGAGCGACTACAAGGCCAAGTACGCGCAGCTGGGCTGACGATCCATTCCATGCAGACAGTTTGATGTTGTACGTGCATGCACACTACTTGTACGTGTGAGCTACTCCCTCCGTTCTGAATTAATTGACTCGGATTTAGTGCAAATTGTACTAAATCTGAGTCAATTAAATCAGAACGGATGGAGTAGCTAGCATAATTAGTAACTTGTTGTATTACTGTGATACTATTGCTATATGCTGCCTCAGCCTAGAGGCTAGAGCTGATGGAATAAAAGTAATAAAAAAAATGTCAGCTTGACGATTGTTGTTTAGAATTTTAGCGTTGAGCCATTCACAGCATTGTTTTCGTCTTTGGAGACATGACTCACATCGTCAATGTCTGCTGGCAACATATTTTCTTCGATCGTGGTCTCTCATTCTTCCTCACCGTCACATCAATCTCTCCTCAATTTTTTTTTTTTTGACCTGATCTCTTCCTGAAGGTTGAGAATAAGGTGGCGATGACGAGAATTAGTCATAGATATTACGTGGCAAGTGGAGATAGTTGTATTCCTACACAAGGACAAAATCTCAGTTGATTATGTCAACCTTGAAGTAAGTACTGAATCCACTGGAGTACTGGACGGTGGTACGAGAGCTACGCTGAAGCTATACAACTTCAGTCAATAGGCGTTATATAAGTATATGCGACAACATTATACTTGGCGTTTTCAGAAAAGGAGACCAGTGAAAAAATAAATTCGGTAAAAGCTAACACTGACACAAAAAACTGGCAAATGGCGGAAACTAATTCACTTAATCTAAGAGCACAAATGGTGCGCATGGGCTCTTTTGATTCAAAGGAGTTCCCTTGAAAAGTTGAAGGGCTGAAATCCTTATAAAATATGTGTAGAAAGCTGGACTAATATGATTGAATTAGCCTGATTTGATAGCATTTTTTCTTACATGTCAGTGGACTATATTTTCTAGCCTTTATAGAGAGAGCATAATTGGTCTTATTACAAGCAAATCTGTGAAACAAAGCTCAAGAAGTCTGAAATGAAAATTAACGGCGAAAAAATCCAATGCAGGGGGGCATAAACGGAAAGGAACAAACAACCCCCCAAAAGCAGTAAAACAACCATTGCTCAACCAACACCTCTACGTGATCGGATTGACAATTGCAGATTTACAACCGTCAAGTGATTTCAGCATCTTGAACTCATGTGTAATCCACTTTGGGGTTTTAACCCAACGGGAATTGCTCAAAAGAACTCACGTGTAATCATGTGTAGCTGAGAAATTTTATATCTAACTCATAATCTCAGTTGCAAACTAGTGTAACCCATGTGCAACTAGAGAAAATCTGAGTTGCAACTCATGAACAATTCACATGCCGCATGAATCACGATATAAATCTAAAGGGATTAGAGTTGGATGGGGTAAAATTCACATGCCACACAAGTCACGATGTAAATGTAACGGGATTAGAGTTGAGTGAGGTATAACTTAATTCTTACTCAAGTGGGAATTAACAAAACCGCTACAATTGGTTGTAAATCGAAAAATATGTTGCAATACGACCAAGTAGATCTTTGCCTCCAACAAGGTCATATCGAAGATTCTGGCTCTCCAACGAGATCAAATCGGTGATGATGGAGGACTTACAATGGCCCGGTGAAGGTTGATTTTCCGATGTTGAAACCCTATCGCCACCAGCGAAGCATCCATAGTAGACAATTAAAAACGTGAGAGCTATATTTGGCGGCTCGGGTTGTTCGTGCAATCTACCAAACATGTAGCAAAGATATGGTATGAATACATCGGATCGGGTTGTTTTTCATGCAATCTACCAAACATGTACTAGCAAAGATATGGTATGAATACATTTGGCCTTGTGAAGGATGTGCTTTACAGGGGTGCATCCGAGTAACAACAGAGCTCCATAATAACAGTTCTCCTAATTCTCAATCCCGTTAGAGTTATATTGTGATTCATGCGGCATATGAATTTTACATGAGTTGAAATCAAATTATCTCCGGTTAGGTTGTACTAGTTTGTAACTGAAATCATGAATTAGACTCAGTTACACATGAGTTTTTTTAGCATTTTAGGGTTAAAAATCATAAGTTGCACTAAAAAAATTCTTGGCATCACCTGCTTAATTCTGATTCGATTGAGCCCTAATCGCTCCTCAATTGTAACGAGCATTTTTCATGAGCAGTTACATCTGTAACATAAACCAATGTATAATTCTTTCACAATGTGATCAAACATTTGCAGTCAGACCCAGAATTATCAAAAAACCCACCGAAATTAAGACAAACGCGATCATTACCAAAGCACGCACCAATACATGTTGTGATGTTCACAAGCAACCGCCGATCATATCTAGTAGCATCGAAATTCAGAGCAAACCCGTTCTGAACAATCCTTCTAGTAAACGAAATAAAATCCACATCAAATTCATCGGGACCGAAGCACCGGGACTAAGTATAGTAGAAAAGAACACACCAATCGACGAAATCAATTATCAACCTCCATGCTCTGGCCCTCGGCCGCATAGGCGTAGGTGAGGCCGCACTTTCCGCAGGCGTGCCGGTCGGCGTGCGCCGCCATGAAGGTCCCGGCGCCGCAGTCCGGGTTGGGGCACTCCTTCCGCAGCCGCTCCACCTTCCCCGTGGCGTCGTCCACCCGGTAGTAGCCCAGCACGGCGAGCTCGGTCTTGTGGTGCTCGTGCTTCACCTTCTTGGGCGTGGAATACGTCTTCTTCTTGCGCTTCTTGGCGCCGCCGCGGAGCCGCAGGACCAGGTGCAGCGTGGACTCCTTCTGGATGTTGTAGTCTGCGAGCGTGCGGCCGTCCTCCAGCTGCTTCCCGGCGAAGATGAGCCGCTGCTGGTCCGGCGGGATCCCCTCCTTGTCCTGGATCTTGGCCTTCACGTTGTCGATCGTGTCGGACGACTCCACCTCCAGGGTGATCGTCTTTCCCGTCAGCGTCTTCACGAAGATCTGCATCTTGGATTCGTTCGTCGGAGTCCGCAGCTCGCCGAGATTTCCCGGAGGAGGAGGAGGCGGCGGCGTGGATTGGGAGGTTTGGTTTGGGTGGGCTGTGTCGCGCCCCGTGGTGGGAAAGAATCTATATGTAAGGTTGGCTCGTTTCTGTGGCCCGTCCGATCGACAGCCGACGGTCGAGATCGAGTGGGTCGGAACCGACTCGTGTACGGGAGAGCCCGAGCCGGACACGACCCGAGAGACGGAGACCAACAAGTAAACCAAAGCGGCGCACGCGACGAGCGGCGGCAGAGGGACGGCGAATCCATCGCCGCCGGGTGAGCAAGGGAAAGAGGCGATGTCGTCAATCGGCTCCTCCAACATCGGCTTCCAGGTCCGTCACTCGCGTCTTTGTCTCCGGCCCATCCACCCCTCCTCCCATCGCGGGGGATTAGGGTTTGATGCTTTGCTGTAGCTATTGCATATTTGCATTGCGTGAGCCTGACGGTGTGCGTTTGTTCTTGGGTTGATGCAGCTGCTCAAGAAGTCCGGGTGGAAGGAGGGAACCGGCCTCGGGGCGCAGGAGCAGGTGTGTCTGTCTGTCTATTATAGATTCCTCTTAGATTTCATATGTCCATTTTCCCCATATTCGTATGTTGATTGTAGTGCTAATTGTACTATTTGTACCATCGAATTCACGATGTGAGGCTGAATTCTCCGTGTTCTTACTATTGTTACTGTCAGAGATTGATTGTGAATTGAACTGTCTCATTTTGGACTTGGCGACAGGACGAAAGGGCGTGCACAAATATGTTAAGTTCCTGGTCCATGATAACTGTGGCAGAATTAAAACTAAATACTTTGATTTTGCAATCAAATATATCACTGTAGTTTCCTAAAAATATCGAGGCCATTGAGTTTATTGTAAGTTTGTTCCATTCAAAACCTCAGAAGTAAATAAAATTAAGCATTTTTATAGTTAACTGGAAAGATTATCTTGTGCATTCATGGAATTTAAATAAGATACCCTGGTGTTTTTCTGTTATATGTAACAAATTGTGGTTACCCTTTGCACTGTGTACTCACTTATACCAACTGTCTATAAAACAGGGGAGGTTGGAACCAGTAGAGACTCGTGTTAAGAACAACAAACGTGGTTTGGGTTTGAAAGAACCGAAGCCAAAGCCAGAGGCCCAGGATGACGTCGAAACAGCTCCTAAAAGGCCAAAGGTGAGCAATGGATGAGATTCTGTTAGTGAACATTAACTAACTTTCTGTACCATGCTTGTTATATCCTCATTCCGAGAATTTTATGTTGTATAAGTTCATAAGTTGTGCTGGTTTTCACAAAGTTGTTGAACGGTATATTGATGATTATATGGATTTAACTTTTATGGTACAGTTGAAAAATTATCTGTGTTTGTAGATAGAGAAACCCAATACCTTGCATAGGATACTTGTCAATTTGCTTCTGCAGAATATTAGTAGGATTTATAGGAATTAATACCTAATACTGCTGTGTTTTTTGTGCATCTCTGCATCTTCATCTGGCTATACTCCACTTTCATTGATCTGACATAATGACAAAATATGTTGTGATTGTCAGCAGGACGTACCATCAACGAAGAGGGCAAAGTTGGCTGCAAAGAGGATACGGAAGATGCAGGAAGAGGAGAAGCGAGCACAAGAGAGGGAATTCGAAATAGCCTTCTTCAGGGAATTTTGGCCTGAAAATGTATAATAAACCAGAAACCTAACATCGTTGCACCTGTTGGCATCTGCTGATGGTGCCACTGTACAGCTTGGCTATGTTTCTGCAATTTGTGCCGACCTTTAAAATGTTTTCTGGCCTGTTCTGGGCTTAAGTTTTACTCCTACCGTTGTAGATGTTCGTGCCCTGCAGAGATTGTAACAAATGTTTCCATCATTGAATGTATCACTGGTTTTTTACTAGATATCCATGCTTTGTTACTGGTGAAGGAAATTATGACAAATCACTCTAAGCTGTAGTTGTAGGCTCAGTCCACTCCACTGCTTCGCAGCGCATCGGAGTTATGTCTCAGCCTCTCAGGCTTGCCTGCCTCCATGTCATGACCTATTTGAGCTAGTGAATTTTTGGGAGGTGCTTTCAGTTAGTTCAGGGGAGATCTGATGAGTTTTAGTTAGTCAATATGCTCTTTCTGTTAAACATTTTACTGATGTGGGAAAGAGAGAACAACACTTTCTTCGATCAATTGATGTGATATATTAATTCACTTCAAAATCTAAATACAAGTTGGTAAGGTTGGTTCATTATACAATGTGGTAGAATACCAAACCATGTTCTACACACTTTATTACTGTCGCAGCCTTCTGTCACTAAACGAATCACCAAGCTTCTGAGAAGGGACTTTTCCTCGACCAGTGGACCATATATAGGTTGATCATGTTCATCCCTTGTAAGCTTGGCAGCGACTCCTGTACTGTCCGTCTCCAGTACGACTTTCTGAATCTGCTCCTCCCGCCTCAGGAAAAGACCCTCCGGCATGACAGCAACTCGACGCCCTAGCGAAGCATCCATGATGGTCTCGGATTACCACTCCACCCCCTTCCACCCACTTCCCAGAAAGCTCCATCTGCAATCACCGTACTCCATCCAGGATCAGGAGAGCCAGCACTCTTCTTAGGTTTTGCAGCAACAGCAGCCAGAGGATTTTGTAAATTGCGCCATAAATCAACAGCGGCAACAGCCTTCGGTTCAGCTAGCATTTTTGTCTCTCGCGCATGACTTCTCGCTTGCCAAGTTGCCGGAACAGATATAGGAGCCAACCCTTCTGCTCTTGGTGAACTGTAACCTCTTTGGGGACTTGTCCAGACAAATTTTGATGTGCTCATTTAGAAACGTCCACGCTGACACTGATTCTCTGAATGAGGCCAGGTCCAGAACGGGTGCATGCTATGAGTTACAACGAAACTACGTTTATTTCAAGGGATTGCAGTGGTACACGACCAAAAGGAGAAACCGAAAAGAGAAAACGATTTCAGTATGGTCTGAAAGAATGCAGCAGAAACTATCACCCTGTGGTGTCAAATCCGTCTATACAAACAATTATGCATGTCAGGATTATGCGTTGCTTCTAAAAACCATGCCTAGCTACAAGCAGCAGCTATTGGCGCCACAGCACCGCGTCTGGCAGGAGCTCGACTCTGCTGGCTACCTAACAAAAAAGTATCTTCCCGTCCCTCCTAGAACGCCAATTCTTCTTCCTCCTGAGCTGTGACAGGCAGTGTGCCTGCCGTTGCGGCATCCCGAAGCTGCTCGGCCTTCTCAGCACTTATGTTGAGTAAGTACTGCAACCTAGATAGCTTATCGGGCTTAGGAATGCTCTTCATGTAGACGCAGTACAGGTCATCGAGCTCTCCCAGTGTGGGCCATGACAACGGCTTCAACGCAGGGACGGCGGCATCACATGCGAGCAAGTCATTCAATGATGCTATCTGCATCGTATATGAATTGTTGTTAGAATGTTAGACATAAAAGCAATGAAATAAACTTGAACAGAAACTTCAGGATAGGATACAAGTGGTATAAAGTAGCTTGTATCCGTTAATACTTTATATATTTCATCGAATACCATCAGAATTTTCCAGTCTGGCTAAGACACTACCTACAATTTCACGTCAATATGGTTTTCATCAATCTACTGAATCAAAGAACAAATTTATCCTGGTGTGCTGTAAGGTTCTCGAACCTATCTCTAGGAGCAAGTGCGTAAATTTAACAAAGCAAGTAGACACGAGACAAAGTACGTACCACACCATCTTTCTTCTTCTGCCGAAGAAGAGCAATAGCCTGAACGAGAGCGTTCTCCAATCTTATCTTTGCAATGTTTTGAACGATTGATTTGGCCTTCTCAGCACTTATCATAAGATCAGCCGGCATCTTCACATACACCTCCTCTCCGTCGAAGTCCCCAGTGCCTGACGAAAATATCTCCTCTGCACACTTTTTGTAAATCGTTTCTCGCAACGGTTCTGAAATCAGGCTATCCAGCTGAAAATTTGCTTCTTTCAGTCCTCGGACCTGCTGTATACCAATCTGCCCCCGAGCTATCGAAGCTTCAATTGCAGAAGACAACTTTGTTGTTGTGATGCTCTTGATGATTTTCTGTGCATGCTCAGCAGGCAAACCAACCTGCTTCTGTATCTTTGCAAGCTGGTCAGCCTTGGATTCTGTTAACTTCCCATCAGCTAGAACTACTTCAGCCTGTTCCACGAATGCTTTTTCTGCCAGCTTAATGTGGACATCTTGAGCTTCTTTGCGGGTTAAACCAAGTATGTGTCCCAATTGCTTTAGCATCATATACTCTGAATCGTCTTTCTTTGAGGAGATTGCTGTCCCGAATGAAACATTAGTCGTCTCCCCGGTGATACAGAACATCAAATATGTTCGGTACAGCTCAGTTCTGTCTCTCAATGGAAGATCATCTTTGAGGGTTATGTCTTTCTGACTTGACTTGCCAAGCTTTTCTTTTAGCTCTTTATCAGGCCTAGTCTTCTTTAATGTTGCTAGGGATTCCCATTCATAGTCAACATCCTCTTCCTCAGAGTCTGTGGTCTCAGGTTCTGAGGTCACGCTTGATGTTGCAGGCTCAGCAGTTGTTGGCTCTCCTTTAATATCAGCTAGAAGCTCACTTACAACAACTGTGTTGAAAGAAATTAACTTCTTCAGCTCTTTTGCCTGTTCAATGCGGTTCCCAGCTGCTTTTGCCCTCTGAATGTAGTTCAGGAACAATTTTCGTACCTGTCATTTGAATTTGATAATGCAGAAAATCAATTGAATTTGCAGTGGGAATACACAAAAATATGAAAGTGTTTGCAGAAGAATATAGGCCAATCTATGTAGTGTATTTTTTTAGGGAAGAGGCATACTGCTTTACTGAAGATGGTCATAGCAGCCTCCTTTTTCAAATTTAGACTCTGTGCTGCTTTCCTAACTGCCACTCGTCTATCAGCGTCGTATCCATCAACTGATACAATCGCTTCCTTGACAACCTGCAATATCCTAAACAGGGTAAGGACACGACTTGCACAGAACAGGCCATCAACTTTGCTGAACTAATGCAGATCTGGAACAGAAACTAAATTATGCAGAGTATGTTAAATGAAAGGCACCACAAAATACATCACCTTTTCAAACAACTGGCCGCATATGTCAGCATGAGCAGCATCGACAGTTTCTTGAGGAATGCAGAGACGCACTTGGAATGCCATCAAAGCTTCTGTTTCATCCTTGCTCAGCTCTCCATCAGCTACGAACTGCTGAAGCTTCTGTCTGTAAATGTCTGACGTATGAAATGGAATTAATACAACTTGATAATCAGAATAGCTAATATAGACCTATACTGTAAAAATAACGATAATATAAAAAGCAAGTGTCAACCTTCATGCATCTTGCTAGCGAGTTCAGGATCAAAATGTAGTTCTTCGCAGAGATTTTGGAGGAATGATGCTTTGCTAGGAGCCGCAGCCAAATCGCTGTTAAAGCATTTTGCAAGTCTCTTCCTGTATGCTTGAGATTTAACATCGGAGATGATCGCTTCTGCTTCACGCTTCCCCAATCCAAATATATTGCGGAGATCATTCAAAGGTGTAAGCTGCATTTATGTATCAAAGCAAGACTTATGTTAAGATAACAACCGTATAACATTGCTGCACTTCATGCCAATTTGGTATGGACCAACATGTAAGATTCCAGTTGAAGAACCAAAATTGTCAAACCGATACAAAAACATTGCTAAGTTATGTACTCCTCAAGCTATTTAGTACTTGTTACTGCTAAATCAACTGAGAAAATTGTCAAACCGATACAAAATGATTGCTAAATTATGTACTCCTCAAGCTATTTACTACTTGTTACTGCTAAATCAACTGACAGTAAAGCGAATCAATCTATCATGAGTATTCCTAATTATACAATTGAGAAAAATGTAAGATAATAGAGATGCATAAATTGTGGAAGTCAATGTCTCATCTATTTTGAGTTCTAGGATCCCAACTGAACTCTTGAGAAAAGAGGGCAGTTGATGGATAAATTTTCAAAAGGTCTCATCCATAGTTTAAAAAACCGGACCGGTCACTGAACCGGTGAGGTGGCTGGTTCACTGGTTCACCGGTCCAACCGCTGGCTCAGCCGGTTCGATTGCCACAAAAAACCGGCAAATTTAACAAATAAGTAAGCTAATTTCGACAATATTCATCGCCAAATCATATATAAAGTAGTTACTTCGTTACTATAGCATAAAAGAGTAGTAGCCCAAGTGGTAATGGGCCTTATTGGTGCCGGAGGTAGGTCATGTGTTCGAATCCTAGTGATAAAACATTATTTTTATTTTATTTTTCCGATTTTTTGGCTGTCCGGTCTTTTGCGCTTAAAAAACCGGACAGGGCCTCGGTTCCGGTTTTTTCCGGTCGGACCGCCGGTCCGGTCCGGTTTTTAAAACTAGGGTCTCATCTATGATGAGTATCATTTGAGAGACTTCTGAGTTAATTCTTATTGTGAAAATTAGGAATCTGTCAAGCATTAGTTCGATGCAAACACTACTTGAATAAGGGTATATCTCGTTTCTTTTATGGCTCGTCTTATTGAGGGCTTAGTGTTACAATTCACGTGTACCAGAAAATATTATTGATTTTTTACTGATATGTGGACCTACGACGTACAAATTATTACTTATAGACAGTTAAAGGTACCAATTAGGTTTGTTTAGACAGATATGTGACATAGACAGAAGTTTTTATAGTGCTAGCCATAGCAGTACAAGCTGCGTGATTCAGACTGTGTTGTGCACAACCCAAAGATTTAAATAGACTTACTTTGTCTACATAAAATCCAGACTGTATTTTCCAAATCCGAGAGCCAGCTGGTCTACTTAAATCAATATGTTTCACAATGCTAGCGGTTTATCTGGGCCACAAATTTCATAAGAAGCCTACGGAATTATTGAAAACTTAATTCAGCCTGTTATTCCATATGGAGCATCAGTTAACTAGACAAAATACGAATAACATGTAATCACCTTCTCATTATTAAGGAGTCCTTCTGAAAGTACTTCTGTTGCATAGGCCCTATAGAGTATCTTTAGATCACCAGCCCTCCTATCATGATCATGCTCTCCACCTATGCAGTCCATGCGGAAGAACAATTTGGAATTCATAAGGATGGTCCACCTCATGGACGTATAAAGATGAAAAACTTTACAACATTACCTAATGAAATAGGTCCAAGCCCACGTGCAAATCGATCGCCTTGAGGGTGCTTGCTCAGTACGGTTAGCAAGCTATTAAATGCAAGGACACTCTTCACCTCTTCAATAACCTGGCTTGGGTTATTCCTGTAAGCATGGTAAAATCATTTAGCACCGAGGTAAAATTTTGTTCATGTTCTGCATTGATAAGATTCAAATTTCTAATCATAGCACAGAAGGGTTTACACTTCTTGACGGAGATTCATATATTTGCTGACGATTGACCAACGGATGCAAATGGGGTTTCTTATGTTTCTTAAGTATTTCTTAAATTTCCTTAGAGGCCAGAATGCCAGATAGCTCAATTTTTCTTAATAGTAGTATAATACTATCTAGTCGCTAGTACTACTTTTAGCAGATTAGTCCATTAAATCAATTATATCCTAATCACCAATATAAACTACATGTTGCGTACAATAATACATGTAAGATTTTTAACTGGAGGTTTGAGTATATACTACTTCCTCCATTTTAATTTATAAGACGTTTTAGTCTTTTGCTATATGCACATGCATCTACATGCATCTAGACATCATTTAATATGCATGTTCATTCACTTTAGTGTGCATGTGGACACCATGTGCAAAGCTCAAAAAGTCTTATATAAAAAAATGGAGGGAGTATATGTCATTGCCCCTGATGCAAAATAATACTGAAAACTTGCAACTCCAGCAAGCCAGCGAAATTCTGATAACATCACTGGATCATGAGTTGGAAAGGAGTGATGAATAAACTCTTGTTGTGACCAAGGAGAAATTTCATCATTGTAAGTTATGGAATAATTTCCTAAATTATATTATAATATCAGAAGAAATTCTAATAAGTGAAAATACCTATATGCCGGCTTTAACAAAAATATATGTTCTCTTTTCTTTAAACCATCAGATTAGTAGTTAATATGTCGGTTCATGTTTTCATTGCAATTCTCAAATGAAGAAATAAATCAGCAGGTATAGCAGTGAAGCAGTCTTCATACGTGGCTTTGTTGCGCGACTTCAAGATGTCTAAAGCTGATGAAATGTTTTCTTGAATCAACTTCTTCGCATGCTCCTTGAACATGTCAACAGCAATCTGCGAGAAAACTAAATCAGGATATATCATGACACAATATGCTTAGAATGAATACCATTTGTCATTTCCTACCTACTTAGATTGATACAAACAATTACATAACCTTTTATGGCGTCTATAGTCTATACTCTTGACAGGTGTATAAAATCCTTAGATTAACGCTATTTGGATACAGACAAGAAGATGACCCTGCTGACGAATCAAAGCTAAAGCAACCCAGCAGTAAATTTTGAGAGAAAGAGGTTACCTCGTCTGAAAGTTTACTCGCAAGCTGTGCTCTCCTTACTTCAATGAGCGTGCCTATGTCTAGACCTAGAGAAACAGAATATCTCCTGGTGAGAACGTTCATGAAATGCAACAAGAAATATAGAGATGATACCTTTGCTATCTACCCTGCTCTAAATTTAATCTACTTGGACGACAGACCTTGTAAACACAATATAACTTGAAAATGCAACCAATGCCAACAAAAGACAATGTGTTTCAGTACTACCTCTATCAATAGACTTGAGCTGCATCGCATACAAATTTTTGGCATTGTCCCGCATAGCAATGTCGATCTGACAAAAGATCATGAAAATGTAACAAAACAACCACAATGTCAAACAAGAACAAAAACAGAAACTATGCACCAAAGTAATAAGGGAAGAGCAACCATTTCAAAAGACACGCTCTACGCACATAAACCATCTGAGCCATAGGAACGTGCAATCTGTAGATGTTAAACCAATCAATGTCCTCATCCTTATCAACAAAAAAGCTCTTCCCTTTCAGTTAACTACTACATCTAGTCCAAAACAAAAACAAAAGATCTATTCTGCTCAAACTTCAGAAATTTGATCCTGCTAGTCATAAAACAATGACACTAAACATTTACACCATGTCAATTTTGGTTAGATGTTGCATGGTTGATATAGTGCATAACATCACATTCACTACATATGTTATTTTTTAGGGAGAATTTTCACACCAGTCGATCATGTACATCTCATAGAAAGGTATGAACTGCCAACAAGGACAGAAAATTAGTAACCATAGTATGCACGTGATATTAGAACTGGCCAAGATAAAATAATCAAGCAAAGACCGCCAATGGCATCATGAAAGGTGAAACGCTATGCAAAGGGCCAGAGATCATGCTCAACATGCTTCAGAAGGTCTCTCCCGGTAACAACATAGTTATGAAATGGCTTCAGTTACACTTCAAACTTAAGCATAAATTACCAAAGACCATAAATAGAGACACCGTTCTGCTTTTACCATGAGATGAAATCATAAAACGGAGGCATGCTAGGCACAAGGTAAACTGATGCGTACTAATTTACCTGAGAATCAGTGATCCCGAAAAGACGTTTCCACGGAAGAAGGAAGGCTGATGCATCTCCAAAGACAAGATTTGACACATATATCAGCTTTTGAAACGCCTATGAAATATTTGCCATGGTTACTATTAGGGTCTGCAGACGGTTGTAAGGTATCCATGTATTTACTTCCATGCAGAAACACTTACCCGCCGCTGTTCGATGTCAGCATCCCGGTCCCTCGTTTCCAGCCTCTCTCTGTATAAGCGTCTACCAATCTATTGCAATGGGCAAGGTAAAACGAATAAGGAGGCAGAGAGAAAATTGTGTAATTGCGGAATGGCGACCAGAGTAATAATAACATCTGAGATAAATACCAACATATAAAAAAAAAGGCTTGGATCATGAGGCAATACCTCCATGTGCATATTTGCAGCATCCACATCATCGAGTCCAAGGCCTCTTTTAAATTTTACAATAACCTCAACCTCATTGCCTTTAAGATCTTCATCTCCTGGAGGAAGTACTGAGTAAAGAAAGCTGCAGAAAAAAATGGATATGAGAACGGATGAGGAACAACTAACGCTTAGCAGGATGAAACCGAATATCACATTGCAAAACTGTCAAAATTCGAAAGATGGTAACGTGGGAATTTCGATGTGCTTGCCAGTATATTCAAGAACTGAGTCAACTGAATGTCATACAAAGGAATTTATAACTTGTGCTCACATGGACCAGCAATGTCTCCCAAAAATTATAAATTAATAGATCCGCCATACTACAAACTACATTACTGCATGCTATTTTTATAAGTTGTCGATAATGGCACCTTTGTATGACAGGAAGGGGAGATCGGTAAGACCTCTACAAAAGATGCTTGTGCAAACACTCCCTTCGAAGAGTAAGATTGTAGTACTTAATAGCCAATAGCTAACGAATTATGGGGTATCCAGAGCAAATCAGTACCTAGAACACAATACATTTCGTTCATATACAAGTACCACTGACAAAGAAGCCAATATTTATCTGGTTGTTCTGTGCATACACATGTTCAGAGTCATGGAAAACAATGGATCAAGTGTATCAAGAGGTTTACCTGGCATACAAGTCACAGAGCTCTGCTTTGAAGGCAGCATCTTGTGTGCTAACTCCATATCTAAAACAAATGAAGAAAAGGATAAGCTAATGCAGAAAGGGCAATGCATCCAACACTTCAATGCAAGTTTACAACACACACAAAAAAACTTACTCCCTCCGTCCAATAAAAGATGTTTCAACTTGATCAAAAATTGGATGTATCTAGACATGACTTAGTGTATAGATACATCCAAATTTGATCAAAAGTGTGACATCTTTTGTTGGACAGAGGGAGTAGTTCTCTTCATGTCGACATGATTATTTCCCAAATTATATTTCATCTTTTACAGAAAAAAGCATAAACCAAAACGTGGCCATCACACCAAACAAATTTGGAGTTTAGAAAGTATATAAATGTCATGCACAAACCACATTGCAGAGGCCTTAATTTGATATGGAAACAGCAAGCACAACACAAAAGGTTGAGATAATCAAATACTAGCTCATACTATTAACGATTCAAGCATAAAACGGCCCCAGCAACTCCACAGAGGCAATCCAAACTCACTTGTTGGCGATGGCCTCCACCTCGGTGGTCTCGAGCTTGGTGGGGTCGTCATAGCCAGCGACGTAGTTGTGCAGCCCCACGGCGGCGACCTCTGGCACTACAGAGTTGACCGCCACGGCCCCCGCGACACCGGCCGCCCCTAGCACGGCCGCGCCCGCGTAGGCCGCGGCCCGGGAGCCACCGCCGAGGCGGAGCCCGATGCCGTACCCCGCCGCCACCGCCGCCGCGGCGACAGCGAGCTCCGCCGCCGTCCGCGCGGCGGGCGGCAGCGACTCCACCAGCGGCTGCACGCCGGTGAGCTCCCTCCGTCCTCCGAACACCTGCTCCCTCCGCCCGCCGAACACCTCCTCGTCCCGGGCCGGGGCGTCGCCCTCTGCGTCCCCCGACGCCGCCACGCGGCGTGGCCGGCGGCTCCGGAGGCGGGCGAAGGGGGCGTGCTTCCGCGGGGGAAAGCGGAGGAGGGAGAAGGGTTTAAGCGGGGCAAAGAGGAGTGGGGAGGCGGCGGCGCGTGGCGAGGGCCTCGCGGAGACGAGGGAGAGCTCCATTGTAGGATCTCGCCTGGACGGAGGGGCGGCGGCGGCGGCGGGCGGAGGGACCGGAGGAGGGGCGAAGGCGAGGCGGAGGGTGGTGTGGATAGCGTTGCGACGATGGGGATTGGTGGGGGCGCGGGTCGGAGCGGAGCAACGCCTGCGGGGCTCGGGCGGCTGGCTGGCTGAACGAGGGGTTGGGCAAAGTATCGAATTTAGAGGCAAGGCACTCGCGACCCTTTTTTTTCTTAAGGAAACCGGGAGTTGTACTGTCCGTCCGTTGTGTAAAAAGCAACTAATTACGCCTTCTGGGAACTACGTACACTAATGTTGTGATGGAAACAGACGCGTAACAAGTGCTTAATTTGTGGAATGATAGGAAGCAGGGTCGATCCAAGATTACAACCATTTTACAGAAGATTGAGGATCTCAGTGCTAGTCTGGTGTCTTTTACCGTGAAGTTTATTGGAAGGGAGGCGAATGAAGGAGCACATCTTCGTGCTAGGCAAGCATCCGAGACTAGAAGAAGGTGTATTTGGATTAATTTTATCCCTAGATTTATTTCTCGTTGCTTGCAAAATGATGTAATGATACGTTGATGGTTGGCAGCAAGTTTCAGACGCGTTCTTTTCTTCTCAGGGTACCTAAGGGGACGAGGAGGTTTTTAATGAGGCGGTTTGCTAGCTTAATATATTGATCTTTAATCTCAAAAAAAAAACTAATTACCTTGCCAAAACGTTTTACTATATCATTGGACGAGTAGAAAAAAATGTAAGGGCTTCTTTGACACCTACTACCTTTCTTTATAATCTTCTATATCTAAATATATATCTAAATAGCAATGACCCACTCTAAGAAATTCTCTAAGCATGCAACCTATCCACCTCAGCAGCATGCCACATCGGCAAAAATCGGCGGCGCTCCGTTCCGTTCATGCAGAGCTGCAGCACCGATCGTGGTGCAGGGTCCGTATCTCTTCACCTCCAAAAAAAACGCTAGCACGAACGCAACCACTCGGCTCCATTCCCCTTCCACTTCCCCTCCTTTAATTCCGTACCAGGCCGGCCTCCACCGTTCCATATTCTTGGTTCGGCCAATAAATCTGTTGCCGGTGCTAGACGCCTACTCCCATGCTCGGCAGCCCATGGCTGCTTATCCCTTCCTCCTTTTGCCGCTCGGCTTCTTCGTCATTCTGCCCCTCGGCCGATTCAACAAGGTTAGACGAGAAGGATAGGGCACATGGCGGCTGAGAGGGAGGGAGAAGACAAGGGAGCGTTTGACGACGGGAGAGAGCGAGGAGCGTGCTGCACAATAGACCGGAAGCTCAAGATGAGCCCGGCTTTAAATTAATAAAGCAAGCACCAACCACAGAGTTCGTACAAGCCGTAGGAACGGCAACACAAGCGCGCAGGCTCGAAAGGTAAAAGAAACGCCCACGGTGTACAGAGTAGCGGAAAGGGACCAAACACGCTACACAACACACGGTGCGAGAACCGACCCCACAAGGTCGAGACCAAAGCACGCAAAGCGACCAAAAAAGGGGTAAGGCAGGGAGGGCGAGAGGTTTAGGAAGCCGTAGCCTCCCGCACCTGGGTGTAGAGCTGGCGAATCCTCCTGATCGTCAGCTCCACGCTCTCGCGGTCCTGTCTCCTAGCCACTGGCTTCCACACCTGAAGATACATAGAAAGTTTGTACAGGCCGTTAGTGGGTTGGGCGGGGAAAACCCCCTCAATGGTGAACTTGTTCCTAGTTGTCCAGATAGACCAAACTAGCGCTGCACAACACGTCCAAAGAATCCGTTTTGCTTGGCCCGTGTGTTGACACAGTTCTCGGTAGACGTCCGAGAAGCAGGTGGGGTTCCAGGAGCACTGGAAAATCTCCCTCACTGCGCTCCACATGAACTTGGAAGGTGGGCATGTGAAGAAAATGTGGTTGGTGTCCTCCACCTCCCCACATAAGGCACATGTGCCTGAGGAAGGTCCATGCCGATGACGAATGTTGTCATTAGTCGGCATCCTCTTCCTAATCAGTTGCCAAAGGAAGACCCTTATCCTCCTGGGGATCGCAATCCTCCAAATCTCGTAGAAATGTCTACGAGGTGTTCCCTCGCAAAGCTTGCGGTATAAGGATCTCACCGTGAACCTCTCCGAAGGTTCCAAGGCCCAGCTCAGTCGGTCGGGCGCCGCCGACAACCTCGTGTCACTAATGACCCTCAAGAGGTTAACCCATTGGTTCTGCTCCACCGCCCCAAACCCACGCCTGAAGGGGATGTCCCAACCCGCCTCAGGCTGAGCGTCGGCAATGGTGGCCTCTGGTTCGGCTGTAATGGCGAAGATCTCCGGAAAGCTCTGACAGAGAGGGCCCGGGCCTATCCACCAGTCTTGCCATAGCCTGGTGGATGTACCATTACCAATGTTATGTTTTGCCCCCAAGCGAAACACATCTTTTACTTTCTGGATGGACTTCCAAAATTGTGAGCCATACGTGTGGGAGTCTAACAGAAGGTCCTTGTCCCTAAGGTACTTGCTCCGAAGAATGTCAGCCCACAAGCCTTATTCTCCAGCATATAACTTCCAGATCCACTTGGCCATGAGGCATTTGTTCATAAGCTTCGTATCCATGATCCCTAGGCCCCTCAGAGCTTTCGGGAGGCACATGTCCGCCCACCGACGGAGCTACATGCAGCTACCCGGGTGCACAGGCACCCAGCTAGAATATCTTTTTACCTTACAATTAGCCTAAAAATTGATGTGTGCACCCCTCTAGCCCATGATTAGTGCACCCGGATGGATTAAATCTGTCCCTAATCCTCCGTAAACACAGGCAGTGCAACCTGATTAGATTTTCTCTAGCTCCGCCACTGTGTCCGCCCACCTAACCCAGTGGAATTTGTGTCTCGTGCGCGAGTCCCCCCAGAAGAATCGTGCACGGTGTTTATTCATACTGCACAATCATCCCGAATTACTAAATCCTTCTGCTATGTTTCCGAATCTTATACTCCATCAGTAATCAGTTAATCCCTCCCGCTTCCATGCTAGCAGGTCTGCGTATTATAGATCACGAAGGTTGTAAGTTATTCTTCTTGGCTATTGCTTTGGTGTGGTAGTTCTGTTCCGTTATGCAAGGGGATTGATTTAGCTTGCCTGGTTGTTTGCTTAGAAAACGAATTCTGGGTCGGTTCTTGCAGATATGCGGAAATCGTAGCTGATGATGTCCACGGACATTCGGTTCAGTCTGGTGAGAAGCCCACATGATACCTCGATCAAGACTCGGTTCATACTGTATTTCTTTATCAAAAAGGTTCATACTGTATTTGTTATCTCATGCTATAACCCCCTAATTACATGATTTCTTCTCTCTCAACCAGCTGCATACGGCTCCATTTGAATAGGTCAATTCTGTATAGGCGAGTGAGAGTGTGTGAGATCCAAAATTATCTCTGTAAGGTGATTCATCTGAATCTTAGTTGAAAACTGAAATACACAAGGGCTATGCTACTTAAATTGCTTTCGGAAGGAATTCTGATCACCTTTATTCATGTGAGTTAGATATTTCCAGTATATCTAAGTCAGCAATTCAACTTAATTATGCGCGTGTAATATTCTACAGTTAGCTCCGTATGAGTTTTGGTTCATGTTCATAATATGGGAGCATGTTCTTCAATATGTTCTGTTTACGACTATTTGTGCATCGTTACGCTCAAACTGATTTCATAGCAAATTGTATAACCCGCAGCAACGCGCGGGGTATCATCTAGTTATACTAGGAACATACCCCGCGCGTTGCAGCGGCAATCTATTAAAAATACAAAAATAAGGTGATATAAAACTTATAAAATATGAATTTGTTTACATAAATATGGAACATATCATAATTTTTGAAAGGTTAAATTTAATTGACGTGATATTTTTATTTGATGAAATTATAAGGATGGAAAGTTGATGATGTGGATAGGTTGCATGCAAAATATGTTGTCATTAGTGCGATGACATGCACAATTGGTTGGCTATCGTAGTTGATGATGTGGATAACTTGCATGTTTAGATAGAAAATCATAATTGCACTTAGTGGGGTTTTGCTTTATAAGAGGTATAGAAATGATGTAATGATATGTTGATGGTTGGCAGCAAGTTTTAAACGTGCTCTTTTCCTTCTCAGGGTACCTAAGGGGACCGAGAATGTTTTTAATGAGTCGGTTTGCTAGCTTAATATATTGATCTTTAATCTAAAAAAAACTAATTACCTTGCGAAAACGTTTTACTATATCATTGGACGAGTAGAAAAAAATGTAAAGGCTTTTTCGACACCTACTACCTTTCTTTATAATTACACTAGAAACATACCCCGCGCGTTGCGGCGGCAATCTATTAAAAATACAAAAATAAGGTGATATAAAACTTATAAAATATGAATTTGTTTACATAAATATGGAACATATCACAATTTTTGAAAGGTTAAATTTAATTGACGTGATATTTTTTATTTGATGAAATTATAAGGATGAAAAGTTGATGATGTGGATAGGTTGCATGCAAAATATGTTGTCATTAGTGCGATGACATGGACAATTGGTTGGCTATCGTAGTGGATGATGTGGATAGCTTGCATGTTGAGATAGAAAATCATAATTGCACTTAGTGGGGTTTTGCTTTATAAGAGGTACAGATAAGATATTTTACATAGTGTGTAGGTTGGCTAGATACACACTTAAATGAATGAATGTACATAGACACTAAAACATGTCTGTAAGCCAAATACTAAAACATCTTATATTAAAAAACTGAAGGAGTATTATTTTAAGTTCAAATCATGAAATTTATTTATCTCAGAGAAAGGGGTGATCTAAAATATCCCAGCCACACGTCAGTTAGTCAGATGGTCATCTTCCTGAGAGCGGAGCAGAAAATCCTTAGGCTGCTAATCTCCTATTTCTCTCTCCAAGCAAGGCATCTAAAAAACAGGTCGAATACCTCAAAAATATATACCTAATAATAAAAACGCTAAAACTTCTTGTTTCGTCCCGATTTTTGTTAGATGATTTTTCCCTTAGCTACAAGTCAATCACCTAGGTTGAACCTGAACTGAAGTGCAACAATTGTCTCTACAAGCCATCGCTTAACTTTCTTGCTACATATTATCTTTGTTTTTTTAATAAAACACGTTTCAAGCATTGTTCATGTTGATTAGATGTACACTTGAATGGGTGAAAATGTACGTTAAAACATGTCTAAATACATGGAGATATATTTAAACCTGGCTAAAAGTTAAAACATCTTATATTAAAATACGGAGGGAGTAAGTATTAATCAAGAATGTTGTAATACCTCTGTTCCAAATTAGATAATTTGCATTTATATAAAAATAGATGAATAGAAGTCGTCTAATTTGGAACGGAGTGAGTATATGTTGGAATTAGTCAATCTCTTAAACAGGAGAAGATTCGAGTAATCAGGGGATTATTCTCTCAAAATAGATTTTTGTCCCGTTTTATAAATAAAACCCAACCGGCCAAACCGATACACAGTGGTGAGAGAACCCCTAACAAGCAGGTGATGAGCAGTTGAGACTTCAGAGTAAAGTGTTGTCACACAGGAAGCTTCTTTTCCCCACAAGGGTGACTCGAGGGTAATATCGAACTCTCGGGGAACTGTGTGCAGATGGTTTATCTTGTTGTCCTTCTTTTGTGATACCTGCAAAACAAAACAAAGTGTTTTGTGCTCTTAATACGTCTAATTTCTTGTGTTTCATGCTTATATTATACCAATTGCTACATGTTTTATATACACTTTATATCATTTTTATGTATTTTCTGGAACTAACCTATTATCAAGATGCTACAGTGCCAGTTCCTATTTTCTGCTGTTTTTGGTTTCAGAAAAGTTGTTCTGCAAATATTCTCGGAATTGGACGAAACAAAAGCCAAAGTCCCTACACTAGTGGAAAAAGGCTTATAGGTGGGATGCCCGTTTGTGACGCACCCTCAGCCCATGCGCCACAAAAAACATTTAGTGGCGCACCAAACCAGTGTGCCACAAACATATGTGGCGCACAAAATAAAAATGCGCCACTGAAAATTGAATGCGCCACAGAAATGGGGTGGTCCCCGCCAGGCAGGTCGAATTTGGAAATCCGCGGCACTTTCTGTGGCGCACCAGGCACATGCGCCACAGAAAGTAGGCGTTCTGTGGCGCACCTTGTACCATGCGCCACAAAAAGTGGACATTCTGTGGCGCATGTCCAGGGGTGCGCTTTCTGTGGCGCAGGGGCCTGGTGCGCCACAGAAACAAAACGCCAGCCACGCGCCTTTTCCCGCCATTTTTTCTGTCACGCCCTTTCCCGCCTTTTCTCCCGCCACCCTTTCCCGCCATTTTTCTGCTCTCCTCTTCCTATAAACCCCCCCCCCCCCCCTCCGGTCTGAGCTTTGGTATTATAGATTTTCAGTCTAGGGCGGGCAAGCATGGTTTGTGTTGGTCCTTGCAATAAGTGTGCGTCTGGCGGGTTCCACAGTCCCGCCGCCAAGTATCTCGCGCGTATTGCCCATAATTTGCATGTTGAGGGTAGGAAAGTGTATCACGACGAACTTATTGAGAGTGAGAGCCATCTCGCTTTGCTGGGAGCCAAGCTATGCAGCGCTGGGTATCCATATCGGACCCCTAACCAAATTCGTCGTGAATTGATTAGGATTCGAGCTAGGTTTGAGAAGAAAGTTGAGAAGGGCAAGTTCTTCAAGACTCAATGGGATCTGGATTCATACGCTGATTCTTACCGTTGGGTAGATGAGAGCAATGATTCCGACGTCCAAGGCCCTGAAGTTTGAAGGAGCGTTGAAGGGGAAGGGTAAGAAGGTTGAATCGTCGTCCAAAAAGAAGAGTGTATCAAAGGGCAAGGGCGCTGCATAAACGGATGTAGGAGGCTGCATTGATGGGAGGTGAATTTATTAAGTTCGGCGAATTTGAGTTGTGCTGTATCTTCATTTCATCTATATGTTGTATCGTCATTTGAGTTGTGTTGTATTATCTTAATTTTGAGGTGTGTGTTGTATCTTCATAATTTCGAGTATATAGTGTAAAATATTAGGACAGTTGTAATTTTTTCATGAAACTTGTTTCGGGATATCTTAGATATAGTATATGAACATACTCAAACCGATAAAGTATGAGAAATACTTCCGTAAGGTGGTATATGAGACGTGGGTGTAGTTACACCCGGGAGTAGTATGAATATGTCCTATATATATATATATATATATATATATATATATATATATATATATATATATATATATATATATATATATATATATATATATATATATAGGGTAGCGCTATTTGACTCCCTGGGGGCAGAATATTATTCTGCACCCCGGCCGAACGGTACGTTAGCCGATCCAGGCGTATGCGCGCGAGGGAGTGGGCGGCGTAAGAATATGTCGCATGCAAAGCTACGGCGTGGTAGCCGGTTCCGTGGCACCCTTTTTACGTGGAAAATAAAATTGCCCCGACGGTTTCTTCACTGCCGCGGGGTCTTTGAGAGGCTGAGAGCTAGCCCACTAACGTAGCAGTTCAGCATGCAGGCGGCCGGCTACATCCTCCACGCGCGGCCGGAGGTCGAGCCCTCACCGTGCCGGCCCATCGTTCGCCGCCGCCGGGAACTGAAGCTTACTCCATCCTCCGCCGCCTGGAGCCCAAGCCCTCCCCGTTAAGACCTCTAAACCTCCTCGTTGGTCGGCCGCTTGAGATCCCACGACCTCGCCTCGTCAGATCTGTTCTGTTGCGCGTGCTGCTCCCGGCGGGAGACATCCCAGAGAGCCGCCTCCAGGTCGATCGCCTCCTACGCGACGTAGATCATGCGACCTACCACATGGCGGCTGCCGCTGGCGGCTTCGTCCGTCGTTGGCGTCATGGTAATCGCTGGCAGTGGTGCTGTGGTAAGCGGCGGCGGCATCAGCATCCAAATGGCCTCTCCGTCTGGCGTAGATAGCTCTTTCTCGTCGCAGCTCTCATTGGATGCCTTCTACCTTCCCCTGCATTCTTTATCTTTGGTGTCCGCTGTCTGATCTTGTCTAATTGACCTTCTCCTGCAAGTATTAACGGTCGTGCTTGTTTGCCTGTAGGGATGATCCTGAGGTTGACAAAACAGAGTCCGATGGTGTGATCCCATGGCTCTTCTTGTCAAGGTAATTAACTGCAGTAGAGTTGTACAACTCAGCTATCGAAGCTATTTCTTTTGGTTAATGGATGATACGTGTGCTAACCAATTGAAGCGCAATGGTGTCTTTTAGCCGATGTAATTATTCTTGGTTATTACGCCGACAGTTCATTATAATCATGGGGATTGGGAGTTGTATTACCTGCTTGTTGCAAATAATCTGCTGAGTGCTTATAATAGATGATCAATTAGTCCGTCGGAGCCCACAGAATTATATAAAAAAGATAAAGGTTCTGCTTCACATCGAATGAGAAAGTTTCGGCTGCTTATTTACTTTTCCCTGGCACTATTTAGAACCGTGTCATCTCTACCAATTTGGATGAGAAAGTCTCGATTTTTCGCTCACATTGAGCATAAAATTTGGTCCGTAATTGTTCAATTTTAGAGAAGAAATTTTTGTTAATGTGAAAAAATGATTCTTGTGATAAGTAATTCTGCATCACATTTATTTGTTGGCTGCAATGGTATGTCCAATCTAGTGCTGGCCTTGTACTTTTAAACAGCCATCCGTGCATCCTTCTACTAATTAGTCCTACTTACAAGACGAATTATTTTAACCAGTGATATATTTCTGCTTAAGCTCTAACGCACGGAGTAGTTATCTTTTCCTTGCACCTGACGTTTCCTATCTAGATACTTCTGTTTTTAACTTAGATCTATTCTTTTCTCTAGTCGGTTATTCTTCAAGGAGGGAGACAGATACAGTGTGCCAGATTTATTTACGATCTGGCAAAATTACTGTAGAGGATATTCCAGTGACATGCCTTTGAGGACAGATTACATAGTAGGATTTCTGGGCTCCATTTTAAATAGGACAAAATTCTGAATAGCCGTGTGCTACTCGATTCTTGCACCTGATGTTTCGACTGTTTTCATAAGAATCTAGTCAATTTCTTAGTCAGATTCTCGAATGCAAGCTTGTTTTTTTACATTAATACCAAGCGTGTACTTCCAAAAATTTCATTGTGAAATCTCATTGCTACTTTTTTGAGCATGTAGACCAGCCACATTTCCTAATGTTGGCACAAATTTAGCAACCATGTATTACTCATATAATTTGTTTTAGCTGGTGCATAATGTGGTCTTTAGTACTTGCAGTGGTGGCCCCTTGGAAATGCAGGGTTTATTGCAGTATGCTACTTTGCAGCTCATATGTGGGAAATGTAGTGCATGAGATATTTTATGCCTGAGGTATTCCAAATAATTTTCTTACTTCATTTTATTTGGTGGCCAAGCAAGTGTGTTATAGCTTCTTTTTGCTGTTGATGTTTGTTTTGCGATGGTATATTTACAAATATAGGATTTTGCTAATTAGTCTTTGTTGAATATTTACAAATATAAGATTTGGCGTTGAAGCTTGACCAATTGCTTGATCCTAACATGGATAGACTATTTTGGCTGGCTTGGAGTTTGGACTAACGGTGGAGAAATAGAGAGCGGCATGAAGGAGAACTGGAATTCCTGGTAATTTTGAGAACACTGGGTTAAAGCCCAGAATGACGACCGTGACACTCTGCCCATGATTCCATGTGTATAAAACTTATGTAATGGTTGCATCCATGTCTGTGTAGAAAAAGAATACAATTAAGACATTTTTATTGGATTTTACAAGAGAGAAATATGTGTTTCATGCTTTGGACAGAAAGTTATGGTGATTTGCTATATCGTATTATTGTTTGGAGTGTTTTGCATCTGATACCATTGGATTATTGTTTCTTCTTTTTCTGGACTCAGTCAGACTTTCCTCTTTTTATGAACTCAGTCAGATCCAGAGAGATGCATGTGATGTAATAAAAGTATCAAAGTGAGAAACCTGCTAGCACCATCGACCACTAAACCTTATAATAAAATATCCAAGAACCTACAACGTTATTTGACATAAGAGTTTGGATTGCCATAGTAAGATTTACATATCCAAGGAACAGCCAGGACAGACATAAATTACGATGTCAAATCATTGTTCTCAACCTAAACAGGCAATCTAGCAAGCTGGAATCAGGATTCAGCAATCCTTTTTTGGCTCATAAAATTATAATGTACGTTCTCATAAAATATGATGAGAAATTTCTATTCACAGTTTACACTGCAAAGCTACACCGTCTCACATTTACATCGGCAAATAATACAATTTGTGCATAATTTGTACAACTTTTAATAAATCAGCTAGAAGTTGGCATGTGCCGCTTGAGTGATATGAGAGCAGCCGTCATGCTTATTTCTTCCCAATTGCCATAATTGCCCGATTGCATTTCTCTTCTCAATGGTGAGTAATTTGATTTTGGTGCCTGAAACAACAGATAATACTCCATAAGAAGCATCTCAAAATGTTTCTAAGGAAATACGTCACGGATAGAAAAGTAATAATAAAACATAGGTGAGAATTTTTTTAACATACCCTACCAAACAGCCCTAGTCGAGCCTAAGCTGGCACACAAAATTAGTGCACACTGAAAGCACGCACTCCTACTAGACATGGAAGTTCTGAGAGAAGGCTTGTTATTTCTATTAAAAGACCACAAATAAGAGGGGTGATCAGTCCTCTTTCAATCCTTCATCTTTTTATGAGTAGCCGCCATAGGGGGTCCTCAGTCTGAATCCTGTACTAGCACCGGACCAACAGTCAGTCTAGCTCTTTGCTAGACGGTAAAAATGAATATATTTGCTACTGAAAGAAGCATAAACTTCTGAACAATATAAGTAAACTTACCTTGACACAAACCATCCAAACAAAATGCGCAAACAAGTAATCTATGGAAACCTTGAAACATATTCTACGATTTGTATTTGGAGACTAATTCGAACTCATGGGCACATAATCCCATTTTTTAATCCAAGCTCACTGCACCAAAAACACTAGTACTACTAATTGAGAACTGAAGCTGGAGTTATATAAATACAGACCATCCCATCATTCACACCTCTGGTTGCCGCTTATAGCACTGCACATGACGGAGCATATCAATTGAATTCCTCAAGCCATCAAACTATAGTTAAGCTCCACAATTTATTTTTACTTCATAGTTGATAACTCAAACTAAAACTAACAGTTCGGTTGGTACAAGAGAGGCAAGGTAATACATATAGCAGTACTTAAAACTCGTCACAGAAACGCCTGCCAACACGGGTCAGACAATAATCTAAATTGAGCACCAAACCAAAATAAAGAATTGTAATGTATGGATTGCAAAAAACTTTGAATGAGCTAAGAGCTACATGCTATAATTCAAGCAAAAAATTGCATCTGGTCGAAATAATATTCAAGAAGCAGCTAGCGTCACTCTGAATGGGGAATTGGATCCTATGGGTAAAAACATTCACCAGGTCATAGATAAATATAACCATCAGATCCCTGTTCTTGATAATTAATTTCAGATGAGCTGGTTCGTAAAGGTTAACAATAATCTGCAATAATAAACCATGATCTCGTGTGAAAACTATCCACGGCCTATTCTAGTTCAGAGACTCTATCATTATAGGTTAAAGAATAATTCTAGTAGAGGTATGATACGTACTGTGTAAACTCAAATTTCCACCCGTTTTGCAATAATTATAGGAGCGATTGGAGATGAGAGGCGGCCAGGGAAGTTGGAGATGAGTAGGACGGTGGCGCCTGGAACTAGTGGCCGATAGCAAAATTGGGGGGCACGAGGCGATGGCGACAGATCTCGCCGAGGGTGGCTGGAGCACACCACGCCGCCATTGCCGCCGATCCGGCCGGAGGACCACGCTGCCGCCGAGGAGATGGTCTATCGGACGCGCACCCGCTCATCGGCGCTGGACGTGCTCGGTTAGAAACCTAGGAGGACAAAAATCAGTAGCAGCTATGTAGTTGCTAGCTCCTAAATCCTCACGACCGTACTCTATTTTGGTAAAGAAATCTCCAAAACGTACCTTGATGTCGAAGCCCGAAGTAGCGCCGAGGCTGCCTCCGCCCACCGCGACGCCGATGACACCCGCAGCAACCATAGGCTGCGCTGCCCAACACCGAGGCAGCAGGCCGCTCCGCACGCATCTGAGTCCACGACGCCACCACCGAGACCAACGCCGGTCACCACGTCTCAAGTCGTCCAAATCTCCAGATGCAGACGCCGTCGTCGGCCACAATCCCTAGGTGCAGTCGTTCGCCGCTCGCCTCTGCTCACCGATTCGGTCGACAACGGAGAGCACACCCTCTGCTCGCTTGGCCCTAGAGTCTGCCGCCGGCGAGCGGACTAAGCTTACCCGCTTGTTGGCGGACGCGCACCCGCTCGCCGCCGCCGCGGCTCAATTTTTAGTATCCAAACCGCTCGCCGCCGGACGCCCTGTATTAGAAAGGCGAGAGGAATAATTAGGTGCGATGAGGTAGATGAGGTAGTGCCGTAGTGGGCTAGGTAGTGCGGTAGCTGGGCGAACCGTCGTAGTAAAAAGCAAAACAAAATTACGACACAGGAGGGTACTCGAACGGAACGGCGTTTGATCTGACCAGGTGGACGTCCGGTTCGGTCGATCGGTCCGGGTGCAGAATTATTATTCTGCCCCCAGGGTACCTAATAGAGTTCCTATATATATATATATATATATATATATATATATCATTGGGAAATGTTAGACTACCATGGGTGATAGCTACGCACCCACACCCAGCCCTTGGATCATTGTATAGAGCGTTTTCCACCACCCATTGCATTAACGCCATTCCGTCCATCGTTTCTCCATCTGATTCCCAAAAGTCGTTTCACTCGTCCCGAAAAGCACGGCACGACCGTCCTTTCCCCCCCCCCCCCCCAAACCGTGTTGGCCACGTCTCTCTCCTCGCCTCTCCTAGCGTCTTTCTCTCTCTAGTTCCTTTCCAAACCAATCCGACATGCACCACTGCCCGATCCCCCCGCCGCCGACAGACCTGCCCCACACACCCCCGCGCCGCCGCGAGCTCCTCTCTTTGATCGCTACTCCGTGCGTCCCCTCCATCTCCCGCCGCCGGCCCCGCAGATCTCCAGCTTCAGGCCGCGTCGAGCTCGTGCTCCAGGCCCCGACGCCGGCCAGTCCCGCTCCAGCTCCAGGCCGGTGAGCTCGTGCTACAGGTCCTCCGCCGCCGGGCTGCTCCCGCGCCAGCTCCAGTCCGGTGGATCTCGTTCTCCAGATCCGCCGCCGCCGGGCTGCTCTCGCTCCTGCTCCCCAGGCCAATGGAGATCGCACTCCAGGTCCGCCGTCGCCTGGCTGCTCCCGCTCTTGCTCCAAGCCAGGGAGATCATGCTCCAGTCATTGGCTCGTGCACCTGAAGAATAAGAACAAGCAGCTAAAATTCCTGAACAAATAGTGTTCTGTGAACACGTAAGATAGCACAACTTTTATGACCTCATTCTGTGATTGTTCGGTGAATCGATAGGACAAGTTATCATAAAGGATTGTAGCACCGTCTCACAGATGTATTTTTGTCTGATCGTCTCACCCCTTTGTTGCAATTTATCTGGATGGACACAAAGTGTTGCCTTCCTTTATACTTTCTTGACACCAACAGCTGTAATGAGATCTGTGAGGGGAACTAAATGCCAGCCAACCAAGCTTTTGCCAAGAAGAATAAGTTTTTAGAGTAATTTGACGAATGTGTAGATTAATTCATCCAGGGTAATTCAGAATCAATATCATTGCAGAAAATGATTGCAGAATTAGTTCTAAGAAGAATGAATTCAAGTGTACTTCCATAAGAAAAACGGATTTATATGGATAATAGTATGAAAGTCAGCAGTGCCTCAAAATAGCTTGTGAATTATCTGAACTTGAGAAGAAGGTGCTTATCCACCTCAATAGGGGAGATAAAACTATTTTATCCTTGTCCAGCACCTCAAAAGTTCCTTCAGCTCTTCATCACCATCTCCATCCAGCGATTCCCATTGCAAATCAAAAGCATGCAGTAGCACGATCAAGACTTTGATAGACCTAGCTACTTTGGCAAACAAGTGAAGAAAATCAGATAACAGAAAATTCTTCACCTTCTTCTTCCTGGAAATGACGCTCAAGAACTCCTGGAAATCTATGGTCCCGTTCCCATCCGTGTCGACTCCGTGCATCATGTCGCAGAGCTCCTAGTCAGTCGGCTCGAGGCCGAGGGAGCGAGTCACCGCAGCCAACTCTTCCAAACTTATGCATCCTGCATGTGACAGATTAGTCATTAGTGTCCCAAAAACTCACTTGCCAATCAGATAAAAGAATATGTTCATTTGAGGTCAGAATCATCACAAAAAAGATACACCACGTGCAAAGACTAGTCAAAGATTTTGACTAAAGATAAAGAGACATTTGATGCGAGCATATATAATTTACATTTGAAAGGGCTCACACTTAGCATAGAAAGAGTATCTCTACCAGGAAAAGACCTGTCTCTGAAGAAATGCACCTAACAGCTAGCTAGAGTCCTATTCTGAATTTTGAGCGTTAGATGTAAGCAACTATAACTTGGCTATTTAGACAACAAGTTTAGATAAATTGAACAGGGAAAGAAAGGCAGGGCAAACAAGAAAACATGTAGCGGGAGCAAGAGCAACTGAGCAAAAATACACTATATATTCGTATACTTAAAATGTGTTCCGTTTTGCAGCAAGCAAAATTCAATGATGGTCCACGCAAAACACATTGCATGTTTACTGTTACTCCACACAAAACTCATTGCATGTTTAGTGTTCTGTAGTGTTCAGTCAATATCAGCATGTTACTCCACACAGTATTAGGAAGATCTAATCCACACATATACAGGATGAACTACTACACACAATTCTACCTTGACCACTTTTTTAACTGGAAAAGGAATTCCATTAAGGCCTAACAGAATAGTTGGCCGCCAAAGTCATTAGTCATTATATCAGGAGGTGATGAACTACTACACACAATTCTACCTTGAACACTTTTTTAAGTAGAAAAGGAATTCCATTAAGGCCTACTCCCTCCGTTCCATATTAGATGACTTCCTTTTATCAAAAAGTGGATGTATCTAGACTTATAGCATATCTAGATACATCCACTTTTGTCTAAATGGAACGGAGGGAGTAACAGAATCGTTGGCCGTCAAAGTCATTAGTCATTATATCATGAGGTAGATTCTGTAGCCAGAAGCTGTGACTACAAGACACCAAACACCACCAAATGCAGCTAGCTTATGCGCTGGACAATTCCATGCCCTCGGACTGTACTCGACTCTGTAATCAGAAAACGGATGTGCAGAAATTTTTTGCCTGCAAAATGAGAGGACCCAATCTGGACATGTTGTAGTAGTTCAATTCAATTCCCGTTTAACACTTAATACATCATGCTCGTGTAAGTGCGTGTGTGTGTATGGGTGTTGTAGCGAGAGGTGCATTGAGGTCGGGCGAAGCAATATCCTAAAACGAAGCTTCAGCTGCACGTGGCCATGGCGGCCATGGAACTCGGGCGCGAGCGGCCTGGCCCTACAGGATGCAAATGATGACGGGGAAGTAGGGTGTTGAGGGGATAGATCAACTCCACAACAGAGGGAAAAGAAGCGGAGGCTCACGGGGAGGGGCTCTGTAGACGAACAAGCTCGAGGAAGATCGGATGCGGCGAATTGAACAGCGGCGGGCGACGGACGACGTCGGGGAAAACGAGCTCGTTGACGACTATTCCTGGCGTTCCACCTCAATTCCTTTCCGCTCAAGCCTCGTAGACACCGGATCCTGCCTCATAGACGCCGGAACCGGCAATTTGTCTCGTTGTTGGACAAAAATCGAACCTTGGTTGGCGGCGGGGACAAAAAAAACAGAGCTTTGGAGCTCGGCGAGAGGCGACGGGAGTGCAGCGAGGCTGCGAGGCTAGGGGTGCTCTGCGGCGAGGGAAGCGCGAAGAGGTGGAGGGCAGCACGGCGGCGAGGCGACGGGAGCACGGCGGCGACAGGAGTGCACAGACTGAGGGAGCAGCTGACTTGGATGTCTCCTACAGGAAACT
This sequence comes from Poa annua, assembly GCA_026929855.1. Taxonomy (NCBI): domain Eukaryota; kingdom Viridiplantae; phylum Streptophyta; class Magnoliopsida; order Poales; family Poaceae; genus Poa; species Poa annua. Next base: position 38,391,242 of record CM049438.1, read on the forward strand.
GGAGGTGGAGTGCGGGTTAAGGATAAAACAAAAAGGGATGGCAAACGGACGTGAACGGAAGCAAACGCTAACACGAATCACAGAACAATATCCAGTGGTTCTAACTGCGTGCGTAGCTACCCACCGTGGTAGCAAATCCGCGTTGATATATCATTTCTTGAATTCAAATAGCATGCATGATAACACACAATGCGAGCAGTACATATGAGAACACAGGACACGTACATATAAGAAATACAGGAGGAGTCTCGCCACACATATATGAGAATACATATAGCTACTCATCAACGACATTAAGATAATCGTAATTGGTGTTATAGCCTTTTAGACTATACCACGTCCGTGCAATCTCGAAACCAAGGCGAGCGTCGAGAGCGGCATACACGACTTGATTGTAGCTCAATAGAACGTCGGCCCATCCGAAAATTAGTTCCCGGACTTCTTCGTCGTTGCTGTCCCTGACCTCATCGGTTTCTCTCAATGACAACATTGGAGAGGTCATAGAGACTCGGAGTAGGATTTGGGGTTGGGTTCCGGTAGTTCCTCTGGAGGTCGACCGCGGTCCCAATAACAATTCCGTAGGGGAATAGCATTCGCATATCATTGTGGATAGCCACGCCGAAGAACTTGATGGACTTGTCACCTAAGAAATTAAGGAGGAGTTGCGGCACCCGATCAGCCCAACATATTTGGAAGACGAGCGTCTCGGTCGCCACCGAGAGTTGAAGGACGGCGGCGCGCTGACCGGGTTGTCGAGGGTCAGTGAACTCGCAGTCGAGGCCAACACCTTTGATCGGTGCGGCGTCGAGAAAGTACCTCTTCACGTCATGGATCCAACTCTCCACGCTTGATGCACGGAGGGTGACCGTCACCTTGAAGCGCATACCCTCCTTGACGATGTAGTACAACCGATCCTCAGGTACGTAGTTGAATGGATCCATTGGAAAGAGAGTGAGATGCGGGATGGAGAGAGAGGGAGAGTGTGTGTCTTTTTGCAAGGATTAGTGTGGCATTTTATAGGGATCAACGGGAGGCCAACGGGCAGAGGGAGGCCGGCCGGCGGCGCTGCTCGTCTTCCGTTCGCATTACGCCGGCGCGCTGCTCGTCTTCCGTTCGCATTACGCCGGCGCGCTGGTCGTCTTCCGTTTGCATGCATTTTTTGTGGCGTACCTGAGGTTTCTGTGGCGCATGGGTTTTTTGTGGCGCATGCGGCCTCTTTCTGTCGCGCAGCCGGCCCATGCGCCACAGAAATGCTTACCCATAAAACCCTAACCCCCGTATGCACCAGGCCTTATCCAGGCGCCTCCCCGCGCACCGCCGCCGCTCCTCCCGCCGCCGCCTCATCCCGCACGCCTCCGCCGCCTCCTCCCGCCGCTCCTCCCGCCTCCGCGCACGCCTCCGCCGCCTCCTCCCGCACGCCTCCGCGCGCGCCGCCACCGCTCCTCCCGCCCGCCTCCCCGCGAGCACCACCCCTCGCCGCCGCTCCTCACGCCTCCTCCGCCTCCTCCCTCACGCCTCCGCGCGCGCCGCCACCTCTCCTCCCGCCACCGCTCCTCCCGCCCGCCTCCCCGCGAGCACCACCCCTCGCCGCCGCTCCTCCCGCACGCCTCCCCGCGAGCACCACCCCTCGCCGCCGCCGCCGCCGCAACTCGCCGCCCACCAGCGCAAGGTCTTCCGCGTCGCCGACCACGCGGGACTCACCGCCGACGGCCGGGTCCTCTCCCGGTTCCTGCGCAATGAGTGCAGCAACCACGCCTTCGTCTACGACGCGCCCCTCCCCGTCTCCAGCTCGCGCTCCGCCTCGTGGACAAGGAGCAGGTCCGTCTCCCTCCGCCCGATCCCCTTCCGCTGGATTCGCTCCATATGTTGTTGTGATTTTCAGTTGTGGATGCTATGTGAACATAGTCTTATTCGGGTTTGCTAACTATGTAACCATCTATTCAAGTGTGCAGTAGTATAGCTGTATCGTGCTTTGCAAGTGGAATTTATTTAGTTTCTCCATTCTGTTGCCGCTATGGGAGGATGAGAAGAAAAATTGATATACACACTATCAATATAAGACTGGGGACACTCTGGACCAAAACAAACCATGCTTTGTTTTTCTTGATCCTGTTATTGCAAGAAAATTATTTATAATTTGACAAGGGAAATCACAAAATAAGTTAGATATGGTTTCAAATACATGAACCTTGTACTAGTTAGTTCTTGTTATATTGGAGTATTGGACCAATCAAGAATTTTATTCCGATGTTGCCACTTAGCCACAGTTGTCCTTATGGTTATTTACTTGGCCGATGATTAAACAGATGGTTGCGCGTTGCATCTTCAGAGATGTGTTAGTGAACAATGTTGTCTGAACATATATACAGTGTTCATTCCACTTTGTTCGCTGACACCGTCTCTGAAATTCATGTGTTTCCAGTCTAAGTATGAGGCAAGATTTTTCTTGAGTGCTTTTTAACTTGCATTTTACCATCTTTTGATATGCCAATGATTAAACCGTTGTGACACCGTGTGATTCAGAGGTGGCATCTCTGAAACCTGTGATGTGCACGAATACACATTTTCTGCATCCCACTGGATTTCAGAAACGCCATCTCTGAAGTTGTGTCCAATATATGAGGCATGCGTTTGTGTTGACATTATTTTTTTGAATCTTGTTCTCTATAAGTTTTCAATTAGAATTTATATTTACATGTCACCATTAAGCAAGTTTAATTTGGTGTACTAACCGCTTAACCTCCTCTTGTGCATGTAGACGATGCCGCCGCGCCGCCGCGGGTCGTCCGGCTTCCGCGGTGTTCGGGAGCGGCCCAACGGCACCTACTACGTCGAAATCCGTGTCGGCGGATTCCGGCAGACGCTCGGGACGTACGCCACGCCGGAGCAGGCAGTGCGCGCATACGACGCAGTCGCGTGGCGTTTCCGGCGCCCGCGGAGCGAGCTAAACTTCCCGGACTGCCCGGACATCGTGGAGGCGGAGTTCCTCGCGCCACGGCCAACCCTCCTCACCAACGAAGATCGTGACCGCCACCGCCAGGTGCAGCGCCGGATCGCCACCGCCGAGCACGACGAGGAACTGATGCGTCGGTGGAGGGAGGAGTTCCCGGGCGACGTCGCCGACGAGGAGGCATTCTTCAGGAACCGAAGGGAGCAAAGGAGGGCAGACCGGCGCCGCCGTCGGGAGGCCGCCCAGAGGGAGAGCGAGGAACACTGGGACACCGATGATGACAGGTGGTCCGACTTCTTCTATAACACCAGCTCCGACGACGAGTAGTTTACTCGTGCGACTTGTTCTAGGTTCTAGTTTGTAACAAATAAGACTTCTCTACTAATTGTAACACCGACTTCTCTACTCGTGCGACTTCTGTGTATTTGTTCTGTTTTAATCTACTGTGTCAAATATATCATTGTTTATAATATATTTGGATAAATCCTGTATATATAGCTATATTTGTACAGCCCAGGAAAAATAAATCGAAAATTGCTGTTTATATTCTGTGGCGCACCTGCAATCCATGCGCCACTGATAAATTTCTGTGGCGCACGAGGATGGATGCGCCACAGAAATGTGGAAATTTCTGTGTCGCATGGGGCAGGTGCGCCAAAGAAATATAATTTACTGGCGAGATTTCTGTGGCGCACCCCCCATTTCCCTGGGTGCGACACAGAAAGGCTTTCTGGTGCGCCACTAGTAGCCCTTTTTCCACTAGTGCTATTTTTCCCGGAACGTTCCAGAAGTCCGAAGAGGAGACGATCGAAGAGGGGCCACGAGGCAGCCACACCTGTTGGTGGCGCGGCTCCTTCCTTGGCCGCGCTGCCACGTGGTGTGGGCCCCTCGGGCGCCCACCGACGTTGCCCTTTCGCCTATAAATACCCCCCCGACGGAAAAACCCTAAGCACCCGAACACTTTTCCACGAAACATTCCGTAGCCGCCGCCGTCGTCAACCCTTGTTCAGGAGGGTTCAGAAGCTCTTCCCGGCACCCTGCCGGAGAGGGGAATCATCACCGGAGGGCTCTACATCACCATGCCCGCCTCCGGACTGATGCGTGAGTAGTTCATCCTTGGACTATGGGTCCATAGCAGTAGCTAGATGGTTGTCTTCTCCTCTTGTGCTATCATGTTTAGATCTTGTGAGCTGCCTATCATGATCAAGATCATCTTATTGTAATGCTACATGTTGTGTTTGCTGGGATCCGATTAATATTGAATACTATGTCAAGATGCTTATTTATATCATGTGTATGTTATTTATGATCTTGCATGCACTATGTTGCTAGTAGATGCTCTGGCCAAGTAGATGCTTGTGACTCCAAGAGGGGGTATTAATGCTCGATAGTGGGTTCATGTCTCCATTTAATCTGGGGGAGTGACAAAAACCTCTAAGGTTGTGGATGTATGATACATCTCAAACGTATCTATAATTTCTTATGTTCCATGCTTATATTATACCAATTGCTACATGTTTTATATACACTTTATATGGTTTTTCTGCATTTTCTGGGACTAACCTATTAATAAGATGCCACAGTGCCAGTTCCCTGTTTTCTGCTGTTTTTTGTTTCAGAAAAGTTGTTAAGGAAATATTCTCGGAATCGGATGAAACAAAAGTCAAAACTCGTATTTTCCCCGGAACCTTCCAGAGCACCGAAGAGGAGACGAAGATGGAGACCGAGGCGGCCACACCTGTTGGTGGCGCGGCCCCACCCTTGGCCGCGCCACCACATGGTGTGGGCCCCTCGGGGCTCCACCGATATCGCCCTTTCGCCTATTTATACCCCCCGACGAGAAAACCATCGACACTCGATCAGAAATCCACGAAAAGTTCCAGAGCCGCTGCCGTCGTCCCTAGTTCGGGAGGGTTCAAAAGCTCTTCCCGGCACCCTGCCGGAGAGGGGAATCATCACCGGAGGGCTCTACATCACCATGCCCGCCTCCGGACTGATGCGTGAGTAGTTCATCCTTGGACTACGGGTCCATAGCAGTAGCTAGATGGTTGTCTTCTCCTCTTGTGCCATCATGTTTAGATCTTGTGAGCTGCCTATCACGATCAAGATCATCTTTATGTAATGCTACATGTTGTGTTTGCTGGGATCCGATGAATATTGAATACTATGTCATTTGCTACATAATATATCATGTGTATGTTGTCTATGATCTTGCATGCTCTCCGTTACTAGTAGATGCTCTGGCCAAGTAGATGCTTGTGACTCCAAGAGGGAGTATTTATGCTCGATAGTGGGTTCATGTCTCTATTTAATCTGGGGGAGTGACATCAACCTCTAAGATTTTAGATGTATTGTTGCTACTAGGGATAAAACAGTAATGCTTTGTCTAAGGATAATTGTGTTACTTACAGTATGCACTTTACTTAATGCAATAATCTGTTGGAACGGTCTATGTATATTGTTGTAATGCCCAAATGAATCTCATACCAGACATCATGACTATAGTATATGCATCATTATGCAGTTCTTTATTTTGTCAATTGCCCAGCTGTAATTTGTTACCCACATGTATGCTATTATTATTTATGGAGAGACACCACTAGTGAACTCTGGACGCCGGTCCTCTTTTTCTTTACATTGATAATACAACCTACTACAAACTGTTTTCTTTCATTCTCTGCAAACAAACATCATCTTCCACACTATACGTTTAATCCTTTGTTACAGCAAGCCAGTGAGATTGACAACCTCACTATTTCGTTGGGACAAAGTATCTTGGTTGTGTTGTGTGCAGGTCCCTCGTCAACTACGTGCCACCAAGCTATTTTCTGGCGCCGTTGACACCTTCAAAGTGTCTTTCATCTCCTACTGGTTCGATAACCTTGGTTTCATAACTGAGAGAAAACTTGCTGCTACACTCTTCACACCTTCCTCTTTGGGTTTCCCAACTCCACACGTTGTGGCATCAATGTAATGTTGCTACTAGGGATAAAACAGTAATGCTTTGTCTAAGGATAATATTGTTACTTACATTATGCACTTTACTTAATACAATATTCTGTTGCTTGCAACTTAATACTGAATGGGGTGCGAACGCTAACCGGAAGGTGGATTATTAGTCATAAATGCGGTTGGAACGGTCTATGTATCATGTTGTAATGCCCAAGTAAATCTCATATTAGACAATGTGACTAGTATATGCATTGTTATGCTGTACTTTATTTTGCTAATTGCCCAGCTGTAATTTGTTTACCCGCATGTTAGCTATTACTTATTTATGGAGAGACACCACTTGTGAACTGTGGACCCCGGTCTTTTCTTTTACATTGATAATACAACCTACTGCAAACATTGTTTCCTTTCATTCTCTACAAAACAAACATAATTTTCCACACTATACGTCCCAACTTAACAGTGAGGTTGTCAATCTAACCGCCTTGCTGAAAACAAAGAATTAGACGTATAGTGTGGAAAATGATGTTTGTTTGCAGAGAATGAAAGAAAACAATGTTTGCAGTAGGTTGTATTATCGATGTAAAAGAATGGACCGGGGTCCAAAGTTCACTAGTGGTGTCTCTCCATAATAAATAATACCTAACATGCGGGTAAACAAATTACAGCTGGGCAATTGACAAAATAAGGAACTGCATAACAATGCATATACTAGTCACAGTGTCGACTATGAGATTTTCTTGGGTATTACAACATGATTCATAGACCGTTCCAACCGCATCTATGACTAATAATCCACCTTCCGGTTAGCGTCCGCACCCCATTCCGTATTAAGTTGCAAGCAACAGATTATTGCATGAAGTAAAGTGCGTAATGTAAGCAACACAATTATCCTTAGACAAATGATCACTGTTTTACCCCTAGTAGCAACAGTACATCCACAACCTTAGAGGTTGCTGTCACTTCCCAGATTAAATGGAGACTGAACCAACTATCTAGCATAAATACCCACTCTTGGAGTCACAAGCATCTACTTGGCCAGAGCATCTACTAGCAACGGAGAGCATGCAAGATCATAAATAACATACACATGATAAAAAAGCATGCAAGATGATCTTGATCATGATAGGCAGCTCACAAGATCTAAACATGATGGCATAAGAGGAGAAGACAACCATCTAGCTACTGCTATGGACCCATAGTCCAAGGATGAACTACTCACACATCAGTCCGGAGGCGGGCATGGTGATGTAGATCCCTCTGGTGACGATTCCCCTCTCCGGCAGGGTGTCGGGAAGAGCTTCTGAACCCTCCCGAACTAGGGTTGACGACGGCGGCGGCTCTGGAACTTTTCATGGATTTCTGATCGGGTGTCGAGGGTTTTCTCGTCGGGGGGGGGGGGGGGGGGGTATAAATAGGCGAAAGGGCGATGTCGGTGGAGCCCCGAGGGGCCCACACCATGTGGTGGCGCGGCCAAGGGTGGGGCCGTGCCACTTACAGGTGTGGCCGCCTCGGTCTCCGTCTCCGTCTCCTCTTCGGTGCTCTGGAAGGTTCCGGGAAAAATAGGAGTTTTGGCTTTTGTTTCGTCCGATTCCGAGAATATTTTCTTAACAACTTTTCTGAAACAAAAAACAGCAGAAAACAGGGAACTGGCACTGTGGCATCTTGTTAATAGGTTAGTCCCAGAAAATGCATAAAAACCATATAAAGTGCATATAAAACATGTAGCAATTGGTACAATATAAGCATGGAACATAAGAAATTATAAATACGTTTGAGACGTATCATACATCCACAACCTTAGTGGTTTCTGTCACTCCCCCAGATTAAATGGAGACATGAACCCACTATCGAGCATAAATACCCCCTCTTGGAGTCACAAGCATCTACTTGGCCAGAGCATCTACTAGTAACAGAGAGCATGCAAGATCATAAATAACATACACATGATATAAATAAGCATCTTGACATAGTATTCAATATTCATCGGATTCCAGCAAACACAACATGTAGCATTACAATAAGATGATCTTGATCATGATAGGTAGCTCACAAGATCTAAACATGATAGCACAAGAGGAGAAGACAAGCATCTAGCTACTGATATGGACCCATAGTTCAAGGATGAACTACTCACGCATCAGTCCGGAGGGGGGCATGGTGATGTAGAGCCCTCCGGTGATGATTCCCCTCTCCGGCAGGGTGTCGGGAAGAGTTTCTGAACCCTCCCGAACTAGGGTCGACGACGGCGGCGGCTACGGGATGTTTCGTGGAAAAGTGTTCGGGTACTTAGGGTTTTTCCTTCGGGGCCTTTTTATTGGCGAAAGGGCAACGTGGGTGGGCGCCCGAGGGGCCCACACCACGTGGTGGCGCGGCTGAGGGGGGAGTCGCGCCACCATATGGCGTGGCTGCCTCGTGGCCCCTCTTTGTCTCCTCTTCAGACTCCGCGAACCTTCCGGGAAAAATAGGGATTTTGGTTTTTGTTTCGTCCAATTCCGAGTATATTTCCAGAACTATCTTTCTGAAACCAAAAACAGCAGAAAACAGGAACTGGCACTGTGGCATCTTGTTAAGAGGTTAGTCCCAGAAAATGCATAAAAGTGATATAAAGTGTATATAAAACATGTAGGAATTGGTATAATATAAGCATGGAACAAAAAAAATTATAGATACGTTTGAGACGTATCAGTTGACTACTCCCTCTTCATCATGGTGACGATGGTGGAGTCGTTGGAGGAGGTGGAAAGCGGCAGCGCCCCGCCGGAGTTTTCCCCCTCTAATCTGCAGCTCCAGGTCTTCGTTTCGTGGTTTTGTGTTTCTGCGGTGCTTCCTTCCAAAAGGCTTCGGGGGAGTATTTTTATAGACGTTTTTAGGTCAAGACGGAAGCACAAGTGAAAGTGCATTCTTTGCACTTCCTGTTTTTTTGGTGACAAGTGACAACACAAAAGGTGGATTTAATGTTTGTGATGTCTTATGCAGGTTCTAGAACAGGTATATATTTTAGTACTGGATCCTTATTTATTCAGTCGGAAATCCTACAGGAAATTTCAGGTACCCGGAAATTTCCGGGCTTCACCCGGAAATTTCCGAGTCACTGAAGAATTCTTCACCAAGTCCTTATTTGAAGCAGTACTGGCATTCAGAGTTTTTCAGTCGGAAATGATTCCGGAAATTTCCGGTGTCCGGAAATTTCCGGATAGTGTCCTGAGATTTCCGAGTCACCGAAGATTTTTCACCAAGTCCAGATTGTCAAGCAGTACTGCCTCCCAGAACCTCACAGTCGGAATTTCAGGCGGAAATTTCAGGTGCCCGGAAATTTCCGATGGAGGTCCGGAAATTTCCGAGCTGCTCGATCAAGATCATCGCCAAGTCAGAAGCTGAACCCCTCGCCGGAGATTTCCGTTGCCCGGAAATTTCCGGGTGTCAGTCCGGAAATTTCCGGTCTTCAGTCCGGAAATTTCCGAACTTGACCCGGAAATTTCCGAGCTGACGGCTGTAAACGGTCAGATCTCGGGGAGGGGTATAAATACCCCTCCACCTACCTCCAACATTTTAGCTCTCCAAGATCCAAATCACCCCATTGCTGCTGGAGCTCATTTTCCATGGATCTCCCTATCTAGCCAACCAAATCCAATGATAGTTGGAGATCCGAAGGAGAAGACCCCGATCTACATCGCCACCGAAGGAATTTCACTTTCCCCCTCCCTATCTTGAGGGGACACGAATCTAGGGTTTCCTTTATGGATAGCTAGATTCTACCTTGTTGTTTCTTACTCCTTTGTGGATCCTTTGTGGAATTGACCTGTTGTGGTCTTGGTGAGAGCCCCCAATTCAGTTGTGGGTGTGTGCCTCACGAATTAGTACGGGACCTTCTCCGCCCTTAAAGGAGTCCTTAGTGGAAGAGTGGATTCGGACCTTGGTGGTCGAATACACCGGAGAATAGGGTGAGGCCTTTGTGGCGTTGAGCTAACCTTGGTGGTTGCTCACACCCCTCCAACGAGACGTACACCCATGTGGTGGAACTCGGGATAAAATCGCCGTCTCCTTGTTCCCTAGGTTGTCTCGTTCCATTATCCTCCTTGTGTTATTTGCTTATCTTTATTGCTTTGTTTTTCTTTGTCCTGCACCTTGCTTCATCTAGTATCACTTTTAGTAAATTTACTTTTGCAAGCTTAAAACTGAAAAAGCTATAAAATTTGGTCACCACCTATTCACCCCCCCCCCCTAGGTGGACAACTTCCCTTCAACAAGGACGAAGATCGACGGCATCGGAGCCTCGAGGCTCCAAATGGAGGGCCCCACGCGGCCAAGGAATCTGGCCGCGTGGGCCACCCCTTTTGGGCCTCGGGCTTCCACTTTTGTTGATCCTTGGCTCGTACGTTTCCTTCCTTGCAAAAACTGATGCCCGTGAAATATTAGGTCATTTGGACGTCGTTTGGGTCCCTGAAACATCAAAATATAGAAAATAGGGTTTCTGATAGTGCAGGGTTAATTCCAGAAAATAGGGAAACATGTGAAACATTACCAAAGACAATATAAAACAATGATATAACCCTTATATGATACAAATTTGATCGAAATATAACTAATACAATGCAAAGTTCATGTATGCATTTTACATGCATCGGCAGGTCAACAAAAAGTCACGGCGAGAATCCACATTAATTCCCCCAAGAGAGTAATGACCTCCGCAAGCATCACTGTTGCCGGCACCGAAGTGTAGAGCTTTCGCTCGAATCCAAACGCACGTGTCATCCTAGGAAACAACACGAGGTTTCCAGAGAATGACCAGGGAGACGCCGCTGAAGCACCGACACCAAGACTTCCCGCTGTCAATCCCCTCGCCACCCCCCATGGCCAAAGGGATGATCACCACCACTGCTATGGTGCCGCCAACGACACCCATGCAGCTTCTCCTTCCAGGGCCGCTGCCCCGACATCCACGAACTCAACCCTGTGTCGCGACATAAAGACCACCACGAGATCGATGGATCAGATGAGGGAGGACGACGACATATCCACATTCGCCTGGCAGGTAACTGTTGGACAACATAAGTGCAACCTACCTGGCTCACACACCGCAGCCATCAATGGTCCGATCTAGGCCACCTGTCCGGATCAGGCCTAGGGCCGCACAACAGCCAATCGGAGGGGATCAACCACCCTCCAACGTCAAAGACGGTCGCTGACCGGAGGCAGCCAATCGGAGGGGAATCATAGGACTATTGCTTTGGTGCAGTAGGGGTGAGAAGATCACACGGCTCTAGTGGATCAAGAAACCTGATTGACAAGGTGACGCAGATCACACGGCTCTAGTGGATTAGGAAACTTGATTGACAAGGTGACGCCTAGTCAGTGCCAGGTGACGGACACATTAGAGATAAGCATAGAATGACTTATATTTAGACACTAGTAAAATGCTCGTGCGTTGCTAGGGAGAGTAACCTTTGTACGTACATCATTTCTACCAGCAATATCCCAAATACAATATTTTGACACTACCATTTGCAATTAATTTTAATTGATATCTTCACTAAATACTGAGAGTTAGAGATATTCCATATTTGGGTTAGTCTTCCAATATGTACAAAACCAAGTGGGTTCAAACTATCCTACCGACCAGAATAAATGGTTTAATAATTTATCCAGTTTCGTATTTTTCTTGGTCTATTTATTTGGACTTTTTCTTATGTTAGCCAGAAGTGTGTCATTCTTGAATATTTATTGTGTAAGTACACTACAAACATCTGTTTGACAGCAACAAGTTAAAAAAACAGAAACTTACTGGGCTGGTTAGGAAGGAGTTACAACATAAGTGATAAATCTCTTTTGACAGCAAACACGAAGAATTTTAGTATACTATTTTGGGTACCCAAATACAGACAACATCAAGGCATGGTACGTGGTCTACATACCACATACATTCCATACTGTTTGTACATGATGTGGCTTGCATGTGCTACTGGTCCAATGACATCTAAAAAAGAAATACAATAGTTAATTGGTACATAATTTAGTGCTAACAAAACCATTGAGAATTACGACAGTTATCTGCAAGCAAGTCGTTCCACAGAAATAAATAGTCGCAGGATGTAGGTTAGCGGCCCCGCTAGATGAATCAGAGCTTGTGCACGTAATATGATGATGTAGTCGGAGGGTATGGCTACTTTAAAGGGGGCAACGTGAGATCTGTCGGCTGAAACCTTATACGTTTGAACAACTAAATTGTTCCTGCCTGAAGTTGATAGTTGAACCGATCTACGGATTCTTCGTAACAGATCGCCTCCATCTTCATCCCATGTACATGACATATAATTAAGCGCAGAAACATCACGAGATTCCAGTTGAATTTAAAGTATTCTTACTCTGACGTCAGCTAGTATGACACTGAGAAACCTTCCATCTACAGTATGTTGTAGGCAAGTGCATAAAACCTTGGCCGTTGTTTCCAGGGGAAACTTAGACGGAGATGGTTTTCTTTAAACTCATCGACTGTCAGATGTCTGAAAATCATGGTGATTGATTTATATCATTTTGGAGAACCTGATAGCAACAACTGCTTTAGGTACGACAAAATCCATGTGCAATCAAAATTCTTTATTCAATATTTAATGCAATTCTCTAATATATGCAAGCACATATAGATTTTTTAGACCAAACATGTTCATCGACAAGATCTACTTTTTGGAGATTACTAGGAAAAACGCCCGTGCTTTGCAACGGGTTTCAAATAAATCAGATTTCAATTAAACTCGGTGAGATAAATCCCAAAAAAATTCATAAAAATGTCCTGCTTAGGAGTTAGGAATATGAAACAAAGATAAATAATTTTCTTCTGTACATAAATTTGTGCAGATAGGAGATCAGGAATACATAGACACATAAATCTATAGGAAAATAAGCAAGTTAATTCAAGGCGGCTCAGTTACAACCAATAAATAACTTAGCAAAGTAGCACCGCGCCAGAGCCCAGCGAGAACGACGACCTCGCCGCCGCCGCCTGGGGCGGCCATGGCGGAGGTGGGGGTGGAGAGGAAGGTGCGGTGGGGTTGGGGTGAGGCGGTGTGGACTGTGGAGCTTAACTCGGACGGAGAGTGAGGGGAGCGGGACTGCGGGTTAATTTCCCGAAATGTCAGTTTTTTTTTTGAAAAATTGGCGACTTACGAAGGAAGCGTTGCTCCCTGGTTGAAGGCAAAAGGTTTTTTTTTTGCAAAACGGTTCCTGGGTTTTCTGGGAACCGTGCGATGCAATGGGAGAAAAAAGAACGACATGAAAGCTCCAGAATTGGCTCACCTACCCTTGTCTAACCTCTCGACCGCCTCACTCCCGTTTAAGTACCATCCAACCCGCTTCCCATCATCTAGGGTTCTCCGCGTCACATTCTGTGTATCATGCGAGGCGCCACCTGCCACATGCCTCTTCCATCGTTTTTGGTGAAGGTTTTAATTACTCAATTTTTGGGGTTTCCATTTTTTGTATAAGAATAACCTCTTGACCGCCTCCCTCCCGATCAAGTACTACCCGACCCGCTTCCCATCATCTAGGGTTTGCCACGCCACACTCCGTGGATCATGCGAGGCGCCACCTCCCACGTGCCTCTTCCATCATGTTCGGTGAAAATTTTAGAAACTCAATTTTTTGGGTTTTCATTTTTTTTAAATACGTGAAAGGAAAAATGAGGAAGCACAAACATGTATTTGCTCGACCACCATGTTCGGCAAAACTAAAGCAAATTTCCTATTTTGTGGGTTTCCTATTTTCTAGGAAATACTTGAGAGGAAAAAAATGAGGAAGTAGAAACGTGTAAGTGTAGATGTATTTGGGATTGCTTGCAAAAAGTATAAGAAGCTTGTCTCACATGCCGTTGAAATGTGCAACGGAAAATTAAGAAAGGTTAGACGTAAGGGAGTAGCGAGCACTCTCGGGCTATCCATGTCATCCCCTTGTCTCTGTAGCATTCGCCCATATAGGATCGCATCTCTCCTTTCCCGATCCCCTCTCGTGCTTTTCCTCCACCACTCACGTTCCTCCTCTCCTCCAGCTGGCACTGCCGCAGCTCGTCCGCCGCCGCCCCTCGTCCTCCAGCTCGCGCCGGCGCCGCCCCTGCCCAGCTCGTATGCCGCCGCCGCCCTTGCCCTCCTCCTCCAGCTCGTTCAGCGAGAATGCATTGATGACACACAAGTATAGGGGATCGCAACAGTCTTCGAGGGAAGTAAAATCCAAATTTATTAATTCGACACAAGGGGAGGCAAAGGATATTTATAAGACTTAACAGATGAATTGTCAGTTCAGCTGCACCTGTGAATAGACTTGCTCGAGACAGATATCAGTAGCAACAGTTTTATAGCAGTAGTGAAATAATAGCAGCAGTGAAATAAAGACAACAATAGTGATTATAGTAGACAGCAGGATTAAAATACTGTATGCATAGGGACGGATGTACGGGCGTTGCATGGATAAGATAGTTCATATAATATCAAGACATATGCATTTCCATATAAATAAGATAAAGTATCCAAGTATTAATTAACCATAGACATGTGTTCCAATTTAGTTGTGCGTGCTCGCAATGAGAAACTTGCACATTATCTTTTGTCCTACCAACCCGTTTGCAGCGGGGTCTCAAGGGAAACTACTGTTAATTAAGTTACTCCTTTTAATAAAGTACCGGAGCAAAGCATTAACACTCCATGAACACATGTGATCCTCACATCACAGCCATTCCCCTCGGCTGTCCCAATTATTGTCACTTTGGGACCTCGGGTTCCGGACAATGATATGTGCATACGACTTGTAGATATGATCTTAAAACAATGATTATCCTCATGATATAATAACATGTTCAGATATGAAATCATGGCACTCGGGCCCTAGTGATAAGCATTAAGTATAACAAGTTGCAACAATGACGTAGAACACCGATAACATATACTAGGCACCATGCCCTAATGATATTACAGCTATTACATGAACGATCTCATCCAATCCCTACCATCCTCTCAAGCCTACAGCGGTGGATTACTCACACATGGATGGGGGAAACATGGATGGTTGATGGAGAAGTGGTGGCGATGACGATGGCGATGATCTCCTTCGAATCCCCGTCCCGGCGGAGTGCCGGAATAGGAACTTCTGGTCCCCGAATTGAGTTTTGAGGAGGCGGCGGCGCACGGATGTGTTTCTGGGAAAAGTGATCGGGGTGTCCTCGGTTTTAGGTTAGAGGGAGCTTATATCCGAGAGGGAGACGCGAGGGGGTGTCCGGGTCGGCCACACCATGTGGTGGCGCGGCCAGGAGCCTGCCGCGCCACCGTGTGGTGTGGGCCACCCATGGCACGTCTTCGTCTCGTCTTCTGGCTCCGTGAGTCTTCGGGGGAAAATAGGGACGTTGGCATCTTTTCTAGTATTTTTCCCTAAAGTTGAATTTCTGCACAAAAAATGAGACACCAGGGCAATTCTGCTGAAAACAGCCTTAGTCCGTGTTAGTTGCATTCAAAACACACAAATTAGAGGCAAAACAATAGCAAAAGTGTTCGGGAAATTAGATACGTTTTGGACGTATCAACTCCCCCCAAGCTTAGCTTATTGCTTGTCCTCAAGCAATTCAGTTAGCAACTGAGTGTGATAAAAGAAAGTTTCACGAACACATTTGCTTCATATGATGCATATATTCTCACTATCTGGGAAATGCTTAGGCTATTCATAATAAGATGTATGCAAACGGTGTCACCTAATAGTTATGAAAAGTACGAAGAGATGCCAATCATACCAATAATAAATAACATGAAACATATCAATTCACAGGATTGCAAAGCTCATAATAAAGTGTGATAAAGTGGTATCTCGCTTGCCCGAATTTGTACAGCAAAACATAAATGCCCAGGCACCTCTGAGTTTCAAGAGAGAACTAGAAATAAAGATGTCAAAGATAAAAGCATCAAAGTTATACCGCAGTTAACATTATTCTGGGACAAGCACATTACACTAAGAATGACAACTATGCTCTCAAGAAGGTGCTCAAAGAAAGTATGGTGACTCAACAGTAAGTAAAAGATAGACCCTTCGCGGAGGGAAGCAGGGATTTAACATGTGCTAGAGCTTTTGATTGTTTTGAAAAAGAGGTAAAATTGTTTTTGGGTGGTGATTGTTCTGTCAATGAATGGCAATAGAGTTCTTGTTATCTTCCATACTAAGCAAGTTGAGAGCGGTTCCGAATTATTTAAAAACAAGCTTTTATAATATGCATCTTTATATTTAATTTTTTTGACAACTTGACACTCCTCCCAACCTTTGCTTCCACAAACCATGGCTAACCGAATCCTCGGGTGCCCACCAACAATCACATACCATGGAGGAGTGTCTATTTTTTCACTTTTCAAACTTTTGATATTATAGTGGTCTAACCAGCTCTTTTGTAATATTTAATAACAAGCAGATGAAGCATGCAAGTCGATGGTTACTTCATTAGTATGGAAGATAACAAACCCAACTACTACTTCCTCATGAGCTTAAAACAGTGTCACAAAATGAGAAGTGTTTGAAGGTTTTAAAGGTAGCACATGCAAATTTACTTGAATGGTTTGAAATGCCATGCATAGGTATTTATAGTGGAATCTTTGGGATAACTTGGTTTTCAGGAATTTGGAAGCACAAGCATAACTGCTTAGTACAAGTGGAGGCTAGCAATAGACAGGGAAGCGACAATTCAAGAGAGCAATAACCGTCATAATCATGCTTGCGACAAAATAAAATTAACGGAGGCATAAAAATGATACTAGAACTCTGAGGCAAAATAAATCATCAAGGCTTAATTGACTCTTTGTTTTCAGTTATATACATGTGTGAGCATGTGCCAAGTCGATTCAAATGAATTATTTAGAGGAGGATACCACAATGCCATACTCTTTTATGAACAGAACAATGCAAGCAAATATCCATAGAATATGCAATCTACCATTAATAAATTGGGACTTATCATAAGAGAACATGAACTACTAAGCATCCACAAATCGACATATACCTTATGCGAACCATCTAAGCATGCTCACATGAATGAGTATATGTATAAAAATGAAAACAAATAGAGTTCATTACCAGCCTCTTACCCAACTCGAATCGTCATAATCATCATTATTGCTTTTTCACTTGTGTGCTTGAAAGATATGAAATAATAACCAAGCTCCACGGAGTAACGGATGGTGTTGAACCCTGAAACAAACTATACAAAACTAAAAAGAAACAACAAATATTTTTGGATTTTCGGATTTAGAAACTAAAAACAGAACAGCCTGTGAAGACGAATTTTTTCGAGGACCTTAACATGCTCAGATCAGAAAACTCAAAACTAATGAAAGTTGCATACATATCTTAGGATCATGCACAAGAAATTGCAGGTCAACCCGATGTTTCTGTAAAGAGTTATGAATTAAACGGTGGACAACAGAAATCTGTCCCTACGTGAAAAAACAAACAAAACAAAATATTTTTGGGTTTTTACATATTGAAACGAACTAAACAACTAAACAAACTAATACTAGAGATTTAAATAAACTAGCAAGAGAACTAACATAAATATTTTTGGTCTTTTTGAGTTTTTAGAAAGTAATACAAAACAACAAACAAACAAACAAAAAGAAAGAAAACTAAACATGGATATACAAAGTACCGAATGATATATAGATGAGTGTGCTATCGGTGTACCTCCTCCCAAGCTTAGGCTTTTGGCCTAAGTGGAGATCACTCCCATGGTGGGTATGACGAACTCCAACCCGGTGGATCGAATCGGGCGTGATCATAATCTGGCTCGGACGAACCAGAAAAGAAGGCAGAAGGTCCGGCGTAGTCGGGGTACGGGCGTGAAGACCCCGCAGTGTCAGGGGGCTGGCCGAAATCATCCTCAGCCCCCTGCGTATCATCCTCCATGCTCTGGCTATGCTGAGCCACGTATGTGTCAAGCTCAGCCTCCGAAAGTGACCAACTCTCCCTGGAATCAAAATCAAACAAAAGAGGCGCATGCAAACTAATAATCCTCTGAGACTCAGTCGTTCTCCAGCCCGAAGGTTATCTCATACGGGAGGCTACTCAAATTACCATAAGAAGCAATAAAACTATGTTTCTTCATGGCAAAAATATCTAGTCTCTCTGTGGGAATCTGAACATCATGATAATGAGGTACCAAGCCATGCATATCTAGCAAACGAGAAGCAATGAGACCCCCAGAAATACCACCCTTCTCGCGATTAGTGGCAAGACGATAGGTGATACGTCCCAAACGTATCTATGATTTCTTATGTTTCATGCTTATATTATACCAATTGCCTACCTGTTTTATATACATTTTATATAGTTTTATGCATTTTCTGGGACTAACCTATTAACAAGATGCCACAGTGCCAATTCCCTGTTTTCTGCTGTTTTTGGTTTCAGAAATCCACTTAAGGAAATATTCTCGGAATTGGACAATTTTTATACCGAAGGCCTTATTTTTCCCGACACGTTCCGGAAGTCCGAAGAGGAGACGAAGAAGGGCACCGAGGCGCCGCCATCAGGTGGTGGCGCGGCCCCCCCCTCTGCCGCGCCAGCACCTGAGGGTGGGCCCTCGGGCCTCCACCGCCTTCGCCCTTTCGCCTACTTAAACCCCCCGAAAACCTAAGACATAACACCCGAACACTTTTCCCAAAAACCTAACGGAGCCGCCGCCGTCGTCAACCCTAGTTCGGGAGGGTTCAGAAGCTCTTCCCGGCACCCTGCCGGAGAGGGGAATCATCACCGGAGGGCTCTACATCACCATGCCCGCCTCCGGACTGATGTGTGAGTAGTTCATCCTTGGACTACGGGTCCATAGCAGTAGCTAGATGGTTGTCTTCTTCTATTGTGCCATCATGTTTAGATCTTGTGAGCTGCCTATCATCATAAAGATCATCTTTATGTAATGCTACATGTTGTGTTTGCTGGGATCCGATGGATATTGAATACTATGTCATTTGCTTCATAATATATCATGTGTGTGTTGTTTATGATCTTGCATGCTCTCCGTTGCTAGTAGATGCTCTGGCCAAGTAGATGCTTGTGACTCCAAGAGGGGGCATTTATGCTCGATAGTAGGTTCATGTCTCTATTTAATCTGGGGTAGTGACAGAAAGCTCTAAGGTTGTAGATGTACTGTTGCTACTAGGGATAAAATAGTAGTACTTTGTCTAAGGATGATGTTATTACTTACTTTACACACTTTTCTTAATGCAATAATCTGTTGCTTGCAACTTAATACTGAAAAGGGTGCGGACGCTAACCGGAAGGTGGATTATTAGTCATAGATGCGGTTGGAACGGTCTATGTATATTGTTGTAATGCCCAAATGAATCTCACACTAGACATCATGTCATTAGTATATGCATTGTTATGCAACTCTTTATCCTGTGAATTGCCCAGCTGTAGTTTGTTTACCCTCATTTATGCTATTATTATTTATGGAGAGACACCACTAGTGAACTGTGGACCCGGTCCTTTTCTTTAAACTGATAATACAACCAACTGCAAACTGTTACTTTCATTCTCTGCAAACAAACATCATTTTCCACACCATACGTTTAATCCTTTGTTACAGCAAGCCGGTGAGACTGACAACCTCACTGTTGAGTTGGAGCAAAGTTTCCTGATTGTGTTGTGCAGATTCCACCTTCCACGCCAAGCACTTTCTGGCGCCGGGGAGACCTTCATTGTGTTCTTCATCTCCTACTGGTTCGATAACCTTGGTTTCATAACTGAGGGAAATTTGCTGCTGCACTACTTCACACCTTCCTCTTGGGGTTTTCCAACTCTACACGCCCGTGAGTGCATCAAGAATTTCTGGCGCCGTTGCCGGGGAGATTGAAGCACATCTGCAAGGGGAGTCTCTCACTTCCCAATCTCTTTACTTTGTTTTTGTCTTGCTTAGTTAAATTTTATTTCCTGTTTTGTTTGCTTTTAAATATCAAAAACACAAAAAAATTAGTTACTTGCATTTTATTTACCTTGTTATTATCTTGTTTAGTTTATTTCTACTATTATCTTGTTTGCTTATTATTATTAAAAACACAAAAAAATTAGTTTCTTGCATCTAGTTTATTTCGGTTTGTTATTATGTCTAGTTATTTATTTTCTATCAATGTCTACTCTGTTTGAAACAAAATCTTATTGGCTAAGTGGGTTCACGAAGGAACAACAAAATTACTATAAGGAATACCGATTGTCTCAAAAAGGAAAATATTTATGGGAACAAATAAGTAGGTTGAATAATTTTGCTAAGAACTTGTGTTCTACATATGATGAATCCTACTGCTTTAATGAATCTTTTTGTGGTAGAAGGCATAAACACCTCCCATTCCAATGTGATTATAATGATAATGAAACTTTGGCTGCTTATGCTAAAGGAAACTATGACTTTGGTAATCTTGAACAAATTGAAGAATTTGTTGTTTTTAAGGGTGCGTATGAAATTGCTGGTTATATTCAACATGATGATGCCCCTTGTAAAATTGAGAATTATGCTATACTTGGATATTGCCTTGAGTATTATAATGATAATCCTTATATTGCTGAATTTCTTGAGAAAAAACATCCTCAAATAGAAGAAACCGTTGTCTTTCAGGAACCTGTGGGAGAAGAAACCGTTGAAACTGAAAGCTCATTGGATGAAAAAGAGGAAGAGAGTGATGAACAAAAGGAGGAACTACCTCCTAATAATAGTAACTCCTTAACTGTTACATTATTTGATTACCCTCCATGCCTACCTAGGGAGGAAGAGTGCTATATTGTTGAATATCATGATTCTATTGAAATAGCTACTTTTGATAAATTTGAAGTAGCATGCTCCTTGAATCAAGAAAGGGAAATAACAGAAATAAAACAATGGCTCCCTAATGTTATATATGATAATTCGCTTGATGATGGTCCTATGTTGTTTAATGATATTAATTATGCTGCTATTGTCAAAAGTGGGTTTAATAACCTCACTGTTTTTTAGCTTAATGAAAATTATGTGTTTGTAGATCATGAAAAGCATGCTTTATGTGATAGTTATATTGTTGAGTTTGTTCATGATGACACTGATAGTTATTATGAGAGAGGAAAATATGGTTGTAAAAAAATTTCAAGTCACTAAAATACCTCTCTTAATGTTGAAAGTTTTGAAGTTGCACTTGTTTTGTCTTCCTATACTAGTAGATTCATACTTCAATGATTTGTTTTCTTACAAAATTCCTTTTCATAGGAAGTGGGTTAGACTTAAATGTGTTTGATATTTGCCTTTTGATGCTCTCTTTTGTTCTTCAACTCTTATTTTTATGAGAGCATCATTAAAATCTGCTAGCCTAGCTAAAAGGCATTAAAGAAAGCGCTTTTGGGAGGCAACCCATTATCTTTTGTTTTCAGTTTTCAGTCAAGGAACATGCCTAACTCTGTAGCAATTCCTTTGTATCTTTATTTTATTGCATAGTTGTGCCAAGTTAAGTCTCTAGTAGAAAGTTGATGCTAAAATTGAATCTCTGCGTAGGAACAGTTTTTCTGCTGTTCACCATTAAATTCATAACTCTTTACAGAAACGTCGTAATGACCTGATATTTTCTGAGCGTGATCCTCATATATGTACGCAACTTTCATTACTTTTGAGTTTTCCGATTTGAGTAAGTTAAGTGCCTCGAAAAAATTCGTCTTTACGGACTGTTGTGTTTTTGACAGATTCTGCCATTTATTTTGCATTGGTTCTTTTGCTGTTTTTGAATGGATCTTTTTGTTCCATAAAATTCCAGTGGCTGTAGCTAATGTCCAGTACCATGATAATGATTGTCTCCATGCAGAATATGAGAACTTTTGATTATGCACTAACCCTCTAATGAAGTTTACTTTGAGTTTGGTGTGGAGGAAATTTTCAAGGATCAAGAGAGAGGATGATATGATGTGATCAAGAAGATGAAAGAGCCTAAGCTTGGGGATTCCCCCGTGGGTCACCCAAGCATATTTTAAGAAGACTCAAGCGTCAAAGCTTGGGGATGCCTTGGGCATCCCCTTCTTCATCAACAACTTATCAGGTTATCTCTAGTGAAACTATATTTTAATTTCGCCACATCTTATGTGCTTTACTTGGAGCGTCTGTTTGTTTTTATTTTTGCTTTTGTTATTTTTTTTTTCTGAATAAAATGGATCCTAGCATTCTTGTGTGGGAGAGAGACACGCTCCGCTTTTTCATTTGAATACTCCTATTCTTCACTTATATTTGTTGAGTATTCTTCTCTAGATACTGCAATACTTTCAGCTCTCGTTTTTCATGCACCTCTTGTTCAGAGCTGTTAGTTCTCATATGTTATACTCTCTTGCTTCATTGTTAAATACTTGGAGTGTTTATGTTTAAATAAGTTGATTGGTGTTCGGTTAAGAACAGAAAATGCTAAATGTGGTAGATGGTATAACTAAATGATACATAATCTTGTAGATCATTAAATTGTGTCACTTGAATCATTGATGTTGTTTTGAGATATTAATATGCTTAATGGTAAACATGATGGTTTAGTAAGGTGGAATGATTAATGGTTGGTATAGAAAACTTGAAGCTGTGCCACACTTAAATTTCCAGTTGATAGCATAATGATATATGACTTCTAATGTTAAAAGCAACCGTAATGACTTTGTGTTATGCGCTACGGTCGGGGTCCCAACAGTGACTTGTTCATTTGCCACAGTCCCTCGTGGAGTGATTTTCATTATGCCTTGTATGATCATATTTCTAGTTGGAATCTTTTTACTTGTGAGTTCTAAAGCTGCGGTTTTCATGGCACTTCCACTTCCATATTTGCTAGCCTCTTCGGTACTTTGCATTGCCCTTTCTCACCTTGAGAGTTGGTGCATACTTCGCGGGTACATCCAAAACTTGTGGGAGATCTTCATCATGTTCTCCTACACATAAGCCAAATATCTTCCTCAAAACATCCACCATACCTACCTACTACAGCATTTCCATAGCTGTTCCGAGATATATTGCCATGCCACTTTCATCTTACATTACATGACTTGTTGTCATTTATCATTTATAAATTGCTTTGCATGATTCTGTACAGCTGATGTGTGGTTTTACCCATGTTACGCTAGATCATTGCATATCCTGCTACACTGGCAGAGGCACCGTTTCATACATTATGTTTTATACATCATGAGATATTTGTACTAAAAGTGTGTTGTCATATTAGAATGTTTGCCCCTAAAAGTGAAAAGAGCCATGGAGGCCATCGAAAAGAGAAACAGAAAAATACAAAAAAATAGAAAAAAGAGAAAAAGTAAAAAAGAAAGAAAGAATAAAAAAGGGGGCAACATTACTATTCTTTATCCACACTTGTGCTCATGTTATAGCACCCATATTATTCATAGTCATCATTTGTGCTCATGTTTAGCACCTTTACTCCATATGAGAGAGTTTTCATGTTTTACTTGTATAACTAGGTGGGGAACTTTACATTATAGAACTTGGCTTGTATATTCCAATGATGAGCCTCCTCAAAAGTGCTCTAGGTCTTCATGAGCAAGCAAGTTAGATGCACCCCCACTAGTTCCATTGGAGAGCTTTCATACACTTATAGCTCTATGTGCATCCGTTGTGTGGCAATCACTACTCCTTGCATAGCTTCGATTATAAGACTTCCTCTTGTCTAATGATCATTTTCAGCTTTGTGAGACTTTCTTCCGTTGGCCTTCCAAACCCCCATTAACATTCTCTTAGCCACAACATCCTGGTGCCAGAAACCAACGCTGAACGCTTGCTTGTTTTTGAGTGAACAAATAGAGAGATGATCTTCTATGTGCATATTGAATGGAATATGCCCTAGAGGCACTTAATAAAGATAGTTTATTGGTTATATTCCAATTGTTCATTATATGTTTTATACCATGCTATAACTGTATTAAGCGGAAACATTAATACACGTGTGGTAGATAAACAACCAGGTCCCTAGTTGCCTCTGCTAAGACTAGTTTCATTGCGCGATTGATGATCGAGGTTTCCCGATCATGAGACATGGCGTCTGTCGGCAATGGAGTCATATCGTTAGGTGGAACGATGTGATGGACTTACCCATAATTTGTAGGACGTAGTCATTACGCCTTTGACCGTGAGACCAACTCTTATTGTTATTCCTGGAAGATACTTTGATCGCACCAAACGTCATATCTTATATAGAGTGACAATAACGGTGATACTTTTGGGTATCGGAAAGGGGTAGTTGAGACGAGGGGTCAAGAGCGGGATTTGTCAGTACGTATAGCCGGATAGATACTCTAGGGCCCACTCGGTGAGATTATGTCAAATGAGTTTGCAAACATGTGACTAGGTCACCAGCTGACATAATATCATAGACGAGTAGAAGATAGTGTTGTCGGTAACGAGATCATGCTAGATATGGAGATATCTATGAACGATGCTCGGACACGCTAAGTATCGCTATGGCAAAAGGTTTAAGACTCGACGTCCAGGTTTGATAGATGAAAGTCATTCGTTATATCACAGGGGTTAATTCATGGGGTCCAGGCCTACGAGTTAATCATTGATCGGAGAGGAGTCTCGATCATGTCTGTTATTATATCGAACCGCTAGGGTAACACACTTAAGGGGTTTCGACAAGACAACCGGAAAGGAAAGAGATCACCGGGAACGTCCCGGGAATGGTCCGATGGAGATCGGGCAGCGACGAAATAGTTTTCGGAGCTAGAATAAATTATATATAATATGTTTGATATTAATTAGTGTAATTAATGTCTAAATATGATTTTATATATTTATTTTCGAATTTATTTAGGCTGATTTTCCTAAATGGGCCTTCTGGTGGAAAGAAGGCCCATGGGGGGGAAAAACCCTCAAGGGAATTCGGTGGGGGGGCTTGGCCGGCCTAGGTGGGCCAAATGGGGCCCACCTAGGGCCGGCGCATCAGCCTTGGCCGAACCAGGCATGTGGGATAGTCCCACATTGCCTGGCTGGCAAGGTTGGCTCCCCCCGGGAGCCTATATAAGAAGGGGCACCCCTGGCCTTTTAATTCAACCAATTAATTCCCGAATTCTCTCTCGATAACGTGATTCCCTTTGTCGGAGTTGCGCCGAGGAGGATGAGGGGATCTCTCCACCATAGCCCGCTGCCGCGCTGCTGGTGTTCCGGTCCAAGTCTTCCGCTGCTCGTCCTGGACTGGAGCTTCGGAGGCCGTCGTCTCCACCGTATGTGTGTAACACCCTGCGAGGTGCTGCGCTAGCGGTACTCGGAGGCCTACTTCCTCCACCCGACCTCGAGGTCATCTTCATCGTCTTCGTCGCGCCGAGTTCTTCGCGACCTAGAGGTCGGCTACATCGTCTTCGTCGTCAACGCTTGTGCGGGAGCGTAATCCCCGCTTTTCGGTCTACAAGGGTATGTATTCCGATATCCGCCGTACTTCTATATCTGCATAGTATAGATCCTGGCTGTTTTAAGGATATCGTTGCTAGGAAAATTTTTGTTTTCTGCATGCGATCCCCTTCAGTGGTATCAGAGCCGATCTATCGTAGATATAGCTGTACGCTGTTAGAACCCGTGTTCTGCACGGGGGCACCGTTCCTGTTATTTGCTACCCTCTAGCGTGCACTTGTGATTCCAGCGGCATCGAGTTGATGAAGCGGCCCGGACCGACTTTACGCGTACGCTTACGCGAGACTGGTTCCACTACTGACATACGGCTTGTACCGTATCTGTGGCTGGCGGGTGTCTGTCTCTCTCTCTTTAGTTGGTCTTGCATTTTCAATGGAGGGCCCGAAAGGGATGCTTAAACATGCAATTATTGGATCGTTGTTGTGGTCATAAGGTTCGTAGGTATGAAGCGGTTCTTTTTACGACAGCCCCAAGCCACGTAAAATATGCAAAAGATAAAGTAGAAGCGTCTAACTTTATTTTGCAGGGGCAATGTGATATGGTCAAGGTAGGTTTATTAAATTGTTTATGAACTGCGGGCGCCAAGAAGACCATGGCGCAATGGACTATATCACATCGCATTACATTTGATGTTTTGTGTGCATCTTATATTGTGTGATTATATATATTAGTATATATATTAGTTACGCGGCGGTAGTTATATATAAGATGATCCCTTCATAATACCACTAGTGTTCTTCCTCCAACGAGCACCACCAAGAAAGTTCTACGTTATGAGGCAGGCCGTGACGATCGGGTGTCAGACATATCGTCGTTCGCATACAGTGGGTGTAAGCCATGTTGCACAAGCGTTACGTGGAGGTTATTGTGGCGAGCCTAGCATATGCAGATATGGCCTCGGAACACGGAGGCCGAAAGGTCGAGCATGAGTCACAGAGTTGTTGTGATTGACAATTGTCTACCCTTGAAGTTGTGCTGCCGGCTCTGACGATGAGGGGTTGTGCAATGGATGGGGGTCGTGTAATCGCTTAAACGACCAGGAGGGATGTTCGTTTGAGTGGGAGTTCGGATAGTTATTTTCTAAAATACTAGAACTCAAAATATAATGAACAAAGTCTGTTTTGCAAACCTTTGTGGATATTAACCATTGTAATAGCATCTTTTAAAATTAGGCGCATTCCTGCGATTGAGAAACTTAAAAGGTTGGGTCCAAACTTCATAGTTTTATACTTTAGCTTGAGGATACTCCTTGTTTAAACCGTTAGCTCTTTGTGATTCAATACCCGCTAGGAGATAAACCCGGAGATTCCGCTAACAAAAGATAATTTGGATTATCAGGTTTTGTGCGGATGATATCATCATAGTCCAGTGTATGCTATGATCTCTGCCATAGAGAACCAACGGTGGGTACGAGTTATTAGATCGCGAACATATGAGATGGTCGCTAAACTCGGGGTACCCCTAAAGTTGGGTTGATGAAGTTTATCAGTACGTTGACTGATTGTCTTCTCAACCAAGATGGAAAAGAATACACACATTGAAGGAGCACGTGGCAGTCATACTTGATAACATTGGTCATACTTGATGACATATGGTCATACTTGATGAACATTGAGACGCCTCGCTCAGCTCGATCACTGGATGACAGACGTCGTTGCCAAGTGCAAGTGCTATGTTATAGACTATGTCATGCAAGGGGAATCGTTCACCTTCATGGTTCTTGATTACGTTGGAAGTATCAAGAAGATGAAACAGATCGCCGGAAGTCATCAATGATGATGGTGTATATATGATATACATGTTATGAATGTTTTAGCTAAGCAAGTACTCGCAGTAGTGACTAAGTTTTGATACTAGTCATGTTTTATGAAAACCAGGTTTACTGCTTGAGTGGCTTGAAAGGATGAGGCGACATTGCGTGTTGATAATGGCAGACAAATTGTTGTGATGGCCATAGACACTCTCCCTCTAGATCTACCATTTGAATAAATTCTTTATGATCGCCTGTTAGTATGATCGTTATAAGTGTGTCTCCTCTAGCGAGACAATTGTTCATATATA